>OZ025291.1:418552646-421159313 GCA_964019185.1 Maratus speculifer | reverse complement strand
TCGCCGAGGGTCCGGTGCTCGAAACATTGTGCAGTCGACTGTAGTAGGTTTGTTCCTCTGGACAAATAGTGTATTGGCTTAGCATACATTCTGAATTGTTTAAATCACACAGACGCATTTGAAGAAGATATTTGTAAATAACATTTAACTTTGCAATACATAATTTAAAATTTTGTAGGCATGAACAATTACATAGAAGGTTATAATAGTTTGGCAGTATTGTTTTCACATATTGTCCATGTCATATCTCAGCTTGTAGTCAAATCTCCTTCTTGAAATTTTTGTACATAACACTACTACACAATACTATCAAAAGCCAGAATTTCAGATTTTTATCTCGTGATCCACCAAAGATATCAAAGCCAAAAAAGTGCGATTTTTGAAATTTTTGACGAATTTCGGAATTTTTTTTTTTTTTTCACAAAGACAAATCAACTTCCAGATCTGGGACTTGGTGTATGAGTACACACACTTTTGACCTATTTTTAGAAAAAAATGTGTAAGGTTGACAGTCTTGAGGAACAATCACATAGTAAGTAACAATTGTTTGACAATATTGTTTTCACATATTGTCCATGTCATATCTCAGCTTGTAGTCAAATCTCCTTCTTGAAATTTTTCGTACATAACACTACTACACAATACTATCAAAGGGCAGAATTTCAAATTTTTATCTCGTGCTTTATTTGAGATATCAAAGCCTAAAAAGTGCGATTTTTGAAATTTCTGAAGAATTTCGGAATTTATTTCGCAAAGAGAAATTAACTCCCAGATCTGGGGCTTGGTGTATGAGTACACGCACTTTTGACCTATTTGTAGAAAAAAATTGTGTAAGGTTGACAGTTTTCCTTGCATAAAAAATTTCGTCTTGTAAATGGATAGATTTTGGAAAAAATCTTAAATTTTGTGCTAAAATTTCATTTGTAAAAATTTATTTTTCAAAATTATTCTACCACCGTATATTTAGCCTATTTTATTCTGACCAAAATGCTGCAAACCCCATTTCAATTGGGAAAATAGAAGACGAGATATTTACAATTTTGTGTATCCTAGTATCTGAGAAACGCGCTAAACACGATGAAACAAAGATGGCCGCCATGCACAAACAAAAATAGTAAAATTAAAATAATGTCATTTTGAACTTCCGTCATGTTAGGGTTGTTGTACAAAAAATTTCAGATTTTTTAAAAATGGTCGAGCGACCAAAAAAATATTTTCTGGACCACTTGATATGGATTGACCCAACAACTTATTTAAAGTTCTAACTGATTCTGAAATTTGATAAAAAATCCGTCTACTAGTATAGGAGGAACAATTACCACTGAAATCATAAAACAAACTGGATAAAAGAGCCGCCTGCTAAGCGATGTATATTGAAAACTAAAGAATACTGTAAGGGGGATTGGTGGTTGCAGGTATTTGTTAAGGCATTTAGAAGAACGAAATGATCATGTATCCAGGTTCAGATGTACAAAAAAAACCCCACGATGATTGCAAAGTTACACTTTATTTTAACATCTATTACGAAGGGGGGCACACTTACAGCTCTCGGAGAAAATCTCCGAACGAAGAATAGCAGGTTAACAAGACGAGCGCAGAGAGTCAAGTGACCTCGTACATAGCAACAAACTGCCACTTTTGGCATGATAGAAAATCGCCAACATACACAAGTTCGCCCATGCACAATGGATAGTATACGCCAAATAACAGTTAAAATGCAGCCGGCAAGATAAGAATTCAATTTGGATTCCTAGCTAGGATGGGAAAGGAAAAGGTTGCCAAACGATAGAATGTTACACGTGTTGTTATGTCTAATAAAGAGGCACACCAAAGGGATATCAGATTTTACTGCGCAGATGTTAAATTCTTTTTAGGGTTTTGTCGAGAAAGAAAAGAAGCGTAAGCATAAATTTTAACTGCGAAACAGAGATGATGTCCATATACGGTAATGCAGAATTGCCTCGATCGGAAATAGCAGACATCTGGAAATAGCTTTAAACGGTTGATTAATATGTGAGTGTATTTCTCACAGACAAAGTTAAGCAGCTGCCGATTTTTCGGTTAGAGAAAAACTATGCGAGGGAAAAAAAATGGAAAGTGAATGAAGGACACTTAAAACTGATTTTGAATTGAAAAGAGACAGGGGGGAAGGAATAATTTAAGAAAATAACCAATATATAACGAAATAATCGTTATATATATCACCCGGTGCACCACGAAAAAAAACTTTTGCTGTCCAATGTGCATAGGCTAGCATAAAAATATTATAACATAAAAACATACATAAATGCAAAAGTTTTTTTTTTTTTTTTTTTTTTTTTTTTATATGTATATGTAGAAATTTAACGTCATGATAATGGAGACTTTTGTATTCAAAAACAGTCAGCAGTTCTAAAGTCTCTATATTTTTTTATATTTGTATTTCATGGATCCAAGGTAGTACTGTATTTTATATGCATAGGTTGAGTCGACTCAGACAGTACAAAAATATTACTGCAGCTTTGATTGTTATCATGACACAAGTAAAAATTTTGAAAGATATATACAAAACATGAAACTAATACTAAATGAATATAAAATGGCAATACACAAAAATAACATAATAGTACTATATTTTTCAAAAAATTAAAAAGAGTAATATGATGTATATTAAAAAAAATAAAAATGTTTTTGTAAAAAGTGTTTCATGCCGAAGCATAGGATGACAAAAAAAAAAGAGGTGCTCCAAGCACGCCCATAAAAATATGCGTCACCCTGAATCTTGTGTACAACACAAGTATTATGGCATCGGCTTAGGGCCTAGCCTTAGATGAGGAGGGAATTGTGATGCTCCCCCGAAGACACTAGCGGTCTTCTGAAGGAGCCCACGTCGAATTACATGAAAAAAACTTGAATTGTTGTGAATTGGAATCACAATTCAAAAATTTGAATCGAAACTCCAATTCCAAAATTTTGTCTCTCAACACAATGAAGCTTGAACCCTTAGGGCATTAATTTTGAACGGGAACAAGACTTCAAAGGGAAGAATTCAAAAAGAAAAAAAACACAAAAATGTATATCATATAACTAATATGGGCAGACAATCCTAGAGTGAAGAGAGACGAAAAATATGTCACAATCGAGTGGGGTGATGAACAAGTCATATATAAAAACTGTGTTTTATTTAAATACATGAATCTTTTGTTTACTTTTCTAAAGTACAGTACCTGTTTATCTAACTATAATATGTTTGACTTACAGTACAAGAAATGTTAAGTGGGAGGTTAGTGGAAAAATACTGAATTAATGAGTATTGTCAAAGAAATTTTAAGTGTACTGCAAAAAGAAACAAAATAAAAATAAAAAGTAACTAAAATTTAAGTGATATGAAGACATATCTAAGTGTTAAAGGATAACAATGATACCTAATATTGTTCCTAAGAGATCTTCAGAGCAACAGTGATGGACCAGCCATGATATTGTTAAAGATCAGTCAAAAACAACATACACACAACCATGAGCTCTTTGTTTGGATATGTGGTATCATAAAACAAGACATAAAAAAATAATAAATAGTGATTTACATTAGCTTCTTTTTCTTAGATTGTATGTGTGTGGTTGATAAAACGTATTAAAGTTAGTGTTGTTTATATGACTTGATGCATCAAATAAATGTCCATAACGAGGAGGTGCTAATAAAAGTCTATCAATATGTACCCGAAATGCTGTGTTATCAGGAGCATACAACCTTTTAATTGAGAATGACACAGGGGAATGTTTACAAGTGACAATATATGGACCAGTATACTTTGTTTTAAACTTGTCATTTGATTTTAGATATACAATGTCTTTTAAGAAAATGGATCTTAATTTAGCTTTCTGACCGTAATATTTATATCTTTTATCTTGAGCAGATTTAATGTTGTTATAAGCTTTGTGATATATCTTACTCAAATCATCAAGCAATTTGTGTACTTCAATATGTTTATCAAGAAAGGGTTGGTTGCACGACTGATCAAAAGTGTCAAAAATTAGAGAAAGTTCACGTCCAAAATGAAGAAAATTAGGAGAATATAATGTAGTTGCATGTTTCGAACCATTATAAAGTGATTTGTGTATAAATACTGCATTTTCGAATGAATGACCTTCTTGTAAAAGAATATTAACTGAATATTTGATTGACTTATTGATTCGTTCTGCAATCGCATTTGATTGTGGTCTCGAGGCCGAACTGTGTAATACCTTAATGCCCATTGTATCATTAAAAATGTTATATACCTGAGAAGTGTACTGGGGTCCTAAGTCTGATAAGACAACCGAAGGTCTCCCAAAGGTGGTTATGTAAGAGAATAAGCATTTAACAACCTTACTCGCAGATATGTCATTAAGTGGAAAGAGTTCAATATGTCTCGAAAAATGATCAGTGATAGTTAAAACATATTTTCCATTAGCAAACGGTCCAAGGAGATCTGTACTGATAGTGTGACCAGGGTACCTGGGAGTGTATGTGGGCTGTAAGGGTGCAGGTGGAGTTTGATGATGTTTAGTTTGAAGACATTTGATACAGGATGCAACAAAGTTTAAAGTGTCTACATACATACCCTTCCAAAAATATCTACCTGACAAGAATTCATAAGTTTTATTAAACCCAAAATGGGATAAATGTGAAATTGTTAAGACTTTGGTTTTAAGTGAATTTGGAACAATAATGTGATACGAAAAAGTGTTATTAAAAATATTTTCCTTCTTTAACATTAATACTTTCGAATCAGGATGAATGAAGTAGTTAGGAAATTTTTGAGAAGATCCTTTCTTTAAGATTTCTTTATAAACAACAGACAAAGTAGGGTCATTTTGTTGTTCAGTAGCAAATGTTTCATTCGAAATTTCTAATAAAGGGTCAGGATTTGTTTGTGTACCAGAAATAAGGCAGTTAACATGCATATTAGAATCACTCGAGCTGGAGTGTGGAGTATCACATTCTACAATAGGTAAGGGTTGAGTGTCATGAATAAGTTCAGGGTTTGTAGCTAAAGTCTGTTGATTATTTTCAAAGTTACAGCGAGATAAATAGTCAGCGAGTACATTCTTTTTACCTGGAATATGTTGAAATTTGTATGTGTATTCTGAGAGATCCTTGAGCCAGCGAGAGATAATATCAGCCGGATTTGTAGTTTTGTTGTACTTTTCTAATGGTTTACTATCTGAAAGGATTACAAATTCTCTGTTGTATAAATAATATTTGAAAGCAGTAACTGATTTATGAATCGCCATGAGTTCTAATTTAAGTGCAGGATATTTTTTTTCTGATGCTTTTAAAGATTTTGAAAAGTATGCAACAGGTAATAGTTGTTTATCATGTTCTTGTAGTAAGACACCAGAAATAGCAATATTTGACGCATCAGTATTTAAATAGAACTTTTTGTTCCAGTCAGGTAATCTAACCATGGGTGGATTAAAGAATATCTTCTGTATGGTGTCCATAATTTTTTGATGTTTGCTTGTCCACTTAAATTTGGCTTTTG
This sequence comes from Maratus speculifer, assembly GCA_964019185.1. Classification (NCBI taxonomy): domain Eukaryota; kingdom Metazoa; phylum Arthropoda; class Arachnida; order Araneae; family Salticidae; genus Maratus; species Maratus speculifer. The sequence continues at coordinate 421,153,809 of OZ025291.1, read as the reverse complement.
GAGTAGTTAAGTTTATGAGAGGTTGTACAAGTTCAGAAAAGGATGGAACAAGAGATTTGTAAAATGTAATGACGCCTATGAGTGCTTTTAATTGACGTTTTGTTGTAGGTGTTGGAAAAGATGTTATTTTTACAATGTTCGACTGAACAGGAGAAATAGTTTGATTTTCAATGTGAAATCCAAGATAATCTAAACTGGTTTTGTGAAAAGTGCATTTGTTAGGGGACAGCGTTAAATTATATTTTACTAGTATTGCAAGAATTTTATCCAACTTCTCACACATTTCTTGATATGAATTGGCACCAACAATAAGATCATCTTGGTAGGTATAGACACCTTCTAACTGTAATTCATCAAGTAACGAGTCCATTAAAGCTTGATAAATTGAGGCGCTCGTTTTTAAGCCGAATACTAATCTCTTATACCGAAAAGAACCAAACATTGTAGTGAATGTGAGCTGATTTTGAAATTTTGCAGGCAAATCAATCTGATGATATGCCTGATGAAAGTCAAGAGAAGAAAAAAAACGATATTGTGAAAGATTTGAAATAATGGTTTGAATTTTTGGAAGTGGATAGGACGAACCTTGAATTATAGTATTAACCATTCTGAGATCTAATGCGAGTCTATATTTCTGTATACCTGTACCGTCTGGTTTCTTTTTAACAAGAAGCATGGGGCAGGCCCATTCGGAACAATGACGTTCAATGATTTTGGCATCAAGTAACTGTTTGATTTGATTTAAAACATCCTTTTGCACAGCTTGGGGGAGAGGGAAAGGGAGAGTCTTTATGGGGTAATCATTAATGAATTTCAAATCAGGTACAATTTTATCAGTATGACCAAGTGTGTCTAATGATTTTGAAAAGGCAGGATAATAATTAAGTAGCAATTTAGTTAGGTTCTTTGCTTCGTCAGATTTTAAGTGAGAAAGTTTAAAATCATTAGCCGATAACTCCTGCTTTCTTTTTTGTAAGATTTCATTAGACGCCTGAATAAAATTTACAAAGTGCTGTTCTGAGTTATTTTGCTTGTCAGACATTTCAGAAGTATAGTCGCGAATTTCCTCAATCTCAGATAATTGACCTATTTTTGTGTGTTTAGGGAGATGAATGGTCTTTTCAGAAGTGTTTTTAAGTGTTATTGAGAAGAACTGATGTATTTGTGAAGTTTTCTTTCTTTTATTGGATAATTTATTCATTTGAATAATGGCATCATTTCCTATTAATTCTTTTGTTTGTGCCAAATATTCAAATAGATAATTTCTGTCATTGTTGATGTTATTGGAGGTGTAAACAGAGCACCATATTTGTTGTTGAGGTTCTACTATAATTTTTCGAGTTAAGAACACCGCTTGGTTCATTACTACATCACTCAAAGAATTGCATGATTTTGATTGTTTCTCTCCAGAAGATTCTTTACTGGTTTTTAAAGGGACAGCGAAATTATTGTTGACATGGAGACACTTGTTAAAAGTATCGATGACAACATTGTATCTAGTTATGAAATCAAAACCTAAAATGCCTTCAAAACTGGAAGACTCAGGTATGTCAACAATATAAAAGTGGTGTGAAAACGCTTTTTGTTTTAGCTTAATGGATGTTCTGATGCAGGCGGAAAATGAGACATCAGAATTGACAGTTTTAATATTGACGTCAGTGGACAGTCTTTTATATTTTAAGACAGGTTTAAGTTGATTAAATAATTTTTGTGAAAGTAAAGATATACTACTACCAGAATCAGCTAACAAAGTAATATCATGGTTTGCTATAGTGGCTTCAACAAAGGGAGGGATGGTGACATAGTGTTTACACAACAAATTATTTGAACATTATCACTTTCTGTTTGTGTACTGATGTTATTTGCTATTTTAATGGAGTCAAAAGTTTGGGAACCTACTGAATTAACTAGTCTCGAACTTGAAATTTTAGGTAAAACAGGGTCAAAAACAAAAGTTGCTGATGTAGAAGTATTAGACTGAGACACAACACCATCAGCATAAAAATTGTATCTCTGTTTCAGTTTTCCTGAAATTGGGGCGTGGAGTTTGTGTAATTGTTTTTTCTTTGAGTGTTTGCTCTTTTCCATTTAAAACAAGAGAGAGCATCATGATTGTTTCGTCCACATAACTGACAAACAACTGGTTTTTTTTTGTGAAAACTTGTGTGGGGAATAACGCCTAGTGTAGTTTCGATTTTTGTAATTTTTTTTGAAGCGTGAAACACCTGCGAAATGTTTTGGTCTAGTCTGGAGATTTTTTTGCTCAGTTTCGGTTTTAGTATCTAGAGGGGCAAAGGATAATGCATTTATTTTCTCGGAAATTTCTTTCAGTTGCGATTCGATGAGATTTTCTGGTCTGTGTACCGAAGGTAAGGAATGTAAGATTTTCTCATTCCTTAAAATTTCATGAAGGGTTTGTGCTCTTTCGACTGCTGTTTTATAATCATTAATGCCTTCTTCCTGTAATTTTATTCTAATATTTGAAGGAAGGGCTTCTAGAAATTTCATAAGTTTAATAGTGTTGCGTGCACTTTCGTCGTTGATATCTGCATAAACAGTCGCCGCAAGAACATTTAGTCTATGAGCTAAGTTTTTTATCGTCTCTGAAGGCATAAGTGCTAAACTGGACAATTCAACAGAAGCAACACATTTACTAGGGGGGGGGCGAAAAATGACGCAAATTCCTTTTCCAACAAATCAAGGTCTGTTATCTTTTGCAGGTCGGGATTTTGGGCTAGAAATTTTTGTGCAGGCCCAACTAACTTTCCCTTTAAGATTGTAATTGTTGTTTGTGGGTTGTATTTATTAATTTCTGCACAGACGCGAATTTGATCAAAGAAAAATTTAAGTAAATCTGGATCTCCATCAAATTGAATGATATTTATCGGAATTTGTTTTGCCGCCATGATCAGTTTTTTTTTGTTTGTTTACGCTCACAAGTTTTAGAGAAATTGTTACACAGACCTGACTTATACTCTAAAGCACATTGAAAACAAGTAAATTTCCTAGCTAGTAAAAATATCTAAACTAGCAAAATAAATAGATTTTAAAATATACCTCACTTTAAAGATATCTTATTTGAACCTTTTATGACAGTAACGCAAGGAAGCACATACAAAATTAACACATTTAGAAAATAAATTAAATAAAATGGCAAAATAATTACACTTTGAAACATATATCTATATATTCCTTCACTTTAACAAAGTACTTACTTTAGATAATAAAGTAAAGAAAACTCTATAGAAAACCGCAAAAACTGTTAGCAAGCAAGAAAAAAAAAAAAAATCCTTTAACTTCTTTACTCAAGGAAAAAAAATTCCTTTTTTTGTAACTTAAAACCTTCTGATTTATTTATATTTTTTGGATGAAAAAGAATGTTCTTATTTTAACCTTGTAATTAAAGTTCAAAACTGGCTAAACACATTTAAGCATATTAGAGAATCTAAATACAAATTAAAAAAAAAACGAAGGGGTGTTGGACGTAAAATATGAAACACTAGCACATAAATGTAATAACTGATAAAAACTGCATAAAATGTCATAAAAATAATAGCTAGAAATGACAACAGTTACCGTGCTTTCGCAATTTAAAAAAATATTTTGCAAAAACACAATAACAGGATTATAATAGTTATTGAATTAAATATGATTTAAAAACACCAAACTGCAATATCGACTATGGTGTACTGACTGTGGAAGCAGAACATAAAATAAACAAAATACTTGGGGTAACTTACAGATTGAGTTTTTTTTAAAAATAATTAAATGATTACTAATTTAATAAGACAAAACTTAGGGAACTGGGGCACGCTCTGCTCCCACATTCAAAATGTAGACTTTTTTTGAGGTTGGATTTTCATTGTGCACTTTTTTTCTTTTTTTTTAATATTTTTTTTTACTGACGAATAGCAGATAACTTATCAAAGGTAGTGACACATCATTTTTTTTTATTCTTAGTTGGAATTCTGTTATTTAGTTACTAATTTTTGTGCACTGTTAACTGATTCATACGATGAATTCTTTCTGATGGATTTTCACCGAATTGAAGACTTATTTTGTATGTGCAAAAATTTTTTTTTTTTTTTTACTTTCGTTGCAGACACCCGCGAATGAATCACTATTTTTTTTCACGATGAATCACTCTACGATGGATAACAACACAATGAACTTTCTGTAGATTACGTTATGTAGACACAACACAAACACTGGTATATAAGCACAAGTTGAGCACACCGTAACAGAAGCACAAAATGCTAGGCGAAATCGATGATCACACACAAATCACACACAAACGAGTGGAAAAAAGAAGGGTGGGCGCCCCAGCGCTCAGGTGATACTTGGCCGCATATTTCTTTTGAAGATGGAATTTCACGGGGAAACGCTCCGAAGCACTTGAGCTGCAGAGGACAGGGGAGGAAAAGGGGGCGTCCAGGAAAGGAACTTCAGGACGGGAACACCACTTGTCGACGCCGAGCGCAGATGAAGTCGGGGAAATCAATTCCACATCTGTTGACTTTTAGCAGGCAAGACTACTAGCAATTGCATTTTTTTTTTACCGGGGATGCAGAGAAGAAAGAAGAACCAAAATTATCACATTCGCCGTAAAGTCGCAGTTGATTGTACCCCCCTCCATATATATATTTTTTTTTTTATGTGGGGAAAAAAACGAGAGTCAAACGGCACCAGAGATTTGTAAGGGTGATTGGTGGTTGCAGGTATTTGTTAAGGCATTTAGAAGAACGAAATGATCATGTATCCAGGTTCAGATGTACAAAAAAAACCCCACGATGATTGCAAAGTTACACTTTATTTTAACATCTATTACGAAGGGGGGCACACTTACAGCTCTCGGAGAAAATCTCCGAACGAAGAATAGCAGGTTAACAAGACGAGCGCAGAGAGTCAAGTGACCTCGTACATAGCAACAAACTGCCACTTTTGGCATGATAGAAAATCGCCAACATACACAAGTTCGCCCATGCACAATGGATAGTATACGACAAATAACAGTTAAAATGCAGCCGGCAAGATAAGAATTCAATTTGGATTCCTAGCTAGGATGGGAAAGGAAAAGGTTGCCAAACGATAGAATGTTACACGTGTTGTTATGTCTAATAAAGAGGCACACCAAAGGGATATCAGATTTTACTGCGCAGATGTTAAATTCTTTTTAGGGTTTTGTCGAGAAAGAAAAGAAGCGTAAGCATAAATTTTAACTGCGAAACAGAGATGATGTCCATATACGGTAATGCAGAATTGCCTCGATCGGAAATAGCAGACATCTGGAAATAGCTTTAAACGGTTGATTAATATGTGAGTGTATTTCTCACAGACAAAGTTAAGCAGCTGCCGATTTTTCGGTTAGAGAAAAACTATGCGAGGGAAAAAAATGGAAAGTGAATGAAGGACACTTAAAACTGATTTTGAATTGAAAAGAGACAGGGGGGAAGGAATAATTTAAGAAAATAACCAATATATAACGAAATAATCGTTATAAATACTATTTTATACTAATGACTAAATGAATTTGAAGTTTCATGAAAATCCGTGCATTAGTTCCTGAGATAGAGCTATTTAGATAAACATGAATAATGCCACATAGCAGTGTCAACTGTTGAGCGATAAACTGTTGAGCTCTAAAAATTACAGAATACTAATTTTTATTAGGGACTAATTAAATCTGAAGTTTAATGAGAATTCGTGCATTAGTTCATGAATTAGAACTATTGCGATAATCATGAATAATATTTCATAGAATAGTGCGATTAACACCAAAGCGCAATCAATACCATATTATATCAAGATTAACGGAATTTGAAGTTTTATAAAAGCTGTCCATTAGTTCTTCAGATATAATTATTGTAGAAATCGTGAAGAAGGCAGCATAGCAGAGCCACCTGTTCGGCGATATGCACCAAAAATTAATCAGATCTGATTTATATCAAAGTCTAACTGAATCTAAAGTTATATGAACTTCCGCGCATAAGTTTTAGACATAGAGTGCCCACGAAATTTATGTCACATACAGACAGACTGACAAACTGACAGAGGGACATTTTTTTAGAATCTCTGATTATTAAAACGAGTCAATCTGTTAAAAACCAGAATTTTTCACGAATCCAATATTTTCTTCTTGTAAAAATAGAAAAAAAAATAAAAATCGTATAACCAGAACTTAGTTGCTGCTTTTCTATGTTGGCACTTCTTACAAGGAATTGTACATTTCATCTAACTTATTGAAGTGATCCATCGAATTTTTGCAAAAATGTTATCGGCAGTCTCTCTAACTTTAGAGTCGATGAATGAGAATTTCTGTTACAGCTCCTTTAAGGCGCAACTCTAGTCTCAGAAAAAGACCCGGATTATAAAGTAAAGTCTATGGGATAAGTCGTTTCAAATATCTCGCTCAAATTTTAATATTTTTACATGTTTCTTTTTTATATACGGTAGCTGAGGACGATCCTCAACCGGGGTAGTATTTACTTTTTTCGATTTTGTTTCAGATTAAAAAAAAAAAAAAAAAAAAAAAAAAAAAAAAAAAAAAAATACTTTAAATTTCAAAATTTCTGTGCTGAAATTGAAATTATCGTAATATGAAATATATATAAGCAAAATTGAAAAAGTAAAAACTAGGCCGGTTGTAGATCGTTCTCTGCCATCCTATGCAAAATAATCATGTAAAAATATTAAAATTTCAGAGAGATACTTGAAAAGAACACTCCCATAGAGTTTGCGTTATCACCCGGATCTTTTTCAATGACTTTTGTGGCGGCTTAACCTCCTTAATGTAAGGTATAGAGTTTTCAAAAATCAATATTTTTCAAGAAATATCTACTTTTCGGCGATATACCAAAAAAGTTTTTTTTTTTCAATTCAACAATTGGGAATTTTTTTATAGTTTTCTTGACTCAGTTTTAAAAATAAAAGTTTGATATTTCCAATAAGGAATTTAGCAGAAATTTGCAATCAAATAGAGTTTTTGTTTAATTTTTTGATAAGTAAAATATATTCCTGAGTCAAATTCTTATAGGGCGGATTTTGTTTTCCTACCGTGGGTTGTTGCATTCAGAAATTCGATACAAAACAAGTTTTATAGCCTTTTGTGAAGAGTCTTTCGTATTTACTAAAACAAGAAAGCTTTGTTCGGTTACCGTTGTAAAAAATTTATATATCATGTCTTCAAATCAAGGGTTTCTCTTTCGAAAATCAAGGTTGAGTAAATCATACGTAAATATGTAATCATAAAATCTATAAAAACATTCTAAATTCAAAGGAATAATCTATCGTATTAATCCACAATGTATATTATAAGTGAAAATCGAAACTGAAAAAATCTTCTTCGAACGTTTCTTTGACTAATTATTTAATGAGATAAAAATAAGTATTTACAGTTCTTTGTACATATTTACACAACTTTAAATCATCTGGAGACACAATGCTCCATTTCATATCTATTCTCAAATTAATTGTCACATAATCAAATCATTCGAATTAAACAACAAAAAATCAGCTGCACTCTGTTTACAAACTTCAGAGTGTTCTAAAAGTGGAAGTTGAAGTTAAAGAAATTGCATAGCGCGTAGCGCCATCTAACTGCAATTCTTTTTCTTCACTGTAATTTCGCGCATATCTGCCGCACCACGGATAACTCGATTTCCTACCAGGGTTTATTTTAAATAAAATGTGACTCAGTTCTGCTCAGGACTTATTTAACTTCTTTCTGTCAGTAAAATTTCCGGTATGAAAAAGACTAAATTGAGGTGCGACGGGTACGTGGGAAATTACGGTACATATTTAAAGAAAAAAAAGCCTGGTAATTTGGTAGATTTGCAAAAAAAAAAACCTAATTTAAAAATACGTCGAAAAGTTTACAGTTTAGAACTCAGAACAGACTAAAAATTTGCCTGTATTTTTATTTTTCGGCAGATAAAGACATTCATGCCTGCATAATCATAAATATGACTGAATCATACATGAAACCTACACTTGTTTTATCATTCTTTAAATTACTGCTGTAAATTTTCCTTTGAATTTTACTTTAAACAATAATAATATTTAAAAAAAAATTATGAATAAACGGCTTGTAACATGGATAAGTATTTAAATGATTTTGTAAACAATCGGAACATCTCATCGTAGGCTTATCATTTAAATTAAATTTTATTTTGCAAACATTGCTTTTGCTTTTTATTATTAAATATGTTTAAACTTGTTCTGGTGGTAATGCACGCTTTATAAAAAGCAAATAGTAATAAAGAACTGTAGAACAAACTATACGTAGTCAAACATTTCCACAAAAAATTGGTTCAGTTCTATGCATAACTTCATACACTTTTCGATGATGCAATATTGAAAATGGCAATAAATCGCGTCACAGCCAAAAATATACACAAAAAAATTGGTTCAATTCTATACATATCTTCTTACACTTTTCTATGGCACAATGGGGACATACAGACGCACAGATACACACGAACGCAAACACGGACGGACAGTTATTTTGTAATCCCTGACCCCTAAAACTTATAAATCCGTCGAAAACCAGAATTCGACAAAAATTTTTGATTGCAATACTTTCTTCTATTGAAGAAATATGAACGTAAAAAGTAGTTACATCTAGTAAAGAAAATATAAAAGCATTGTTTGTTTATTAGTTATACACTTATTACGTAATATTATAAATTTTGTACAGGATAATTTCATAAAGGATGATTTTTATGCCAAAACGTTTTTTGAATACGAAAATCTATAAAATATTCAAAACTCTTCTCAGCTAAATGTAATTATTTCACTTTTTTCTCATTTTGCAACACAAGCAGGTGGATATTCTCAAAGGAATCTTAAAAATTCTTAAGAACTAAGTTATTAGATTAACGGAAGCTTGATTTTTTTCTGTAACATTAAAAACATTATGTAGAAAAAAAAAGAGTTTTATAGCATGTAATATCGACTAAAAGTATTATGAAAAATCATGAAATATAAAAATCTCATAATATTTTTAATACCTTTTGATCCAAAATGTAATCCAATAATGATCAACCGACTTCAAAAAAGTAGAGGAGGTTATCGATTCGGCGCGTATGTATTTTTTTTTAATGTGTGTTCACCGATTACTCCGAAACTATGCAACCGATTTCGGTTATTTTTGTTTTAAATGAAGGGGGATGCTCTCGAATTGGTACCACTTCCTTTTCATCGAAATTGGTTCAGTACTTTTTTAGTAATTAGGGAAAAACTAATGAAATTAGTGATTTTTCGCTAATTAAAAGTGTTGAATAAGTTAGCCGAACGGAGTGCAGACAGAATGGCTGAGCGGTCTAAAGCGCCGGATTTAAGCTCTGGTTCTCGAAAAAGAGAGCATGGGTTCGAACCCCACTCCTGACGTAATTTACATCAATGTATAATTTACAATATTTTTTTCCGTATTACAATTCTTATTATTAACCGACTTCAGAAAAGGAAGAGGAAGTTATCAATTCGACGCGTATGTATTGTTTTCTATGTATATTTACCAATTACTCCGATACTATCCAACCGATTAATTTGTTTTTTGTGTTAAATAAAAGAGACTACTCTCTAATTGGTACCACTTCCATTTCATTGAAATAGATTCAGTACATTTTAGTAATTAGACAAAAACTAATAAAATTGGTGATTTTTCGCAAATTAAAAGTAACATGGGCTTTGAATAAGCTCGCCAACTGGAGCACAGTCAGGATGGCCTAGCGGTCTAAGGAGCCAGATTTAAGCTCTAGTTCTGGAGAGAGCGTTCGTTTGAACCCCATTCCTGACAAAATTTGCATCCATGTATAATTTACAATATTTTTTCCATATTATAATTTTTATTAACCGACTTCAAGAAATCGTTAATTTTTAACTAAAAAGAGAAAAATAAACTTTTCTACCAAAAATTGAACCGACTTCAAAAACTACTGCAAAGTGAAAAATAATTTTTGTGCATAATAGTAATAGGAAATTAAATTAAGAGCGTAGTATTTACCATGCGTATTATTATATTTATGTACTTTAATTTGAGTTTTTGGAGTCGGTGCCAGCCAATCCAATTTCAAAATTAAAATTAAATATCCAATGCAAATCGTAAAAGAATAAAGTTACATTTTAAACTAAATATTAAATCGTAAAAAACTCGTAAATACTTGGATGTGTGTCTATTGGAAAATTACATGTAACTTGGCTTGGCTGGCACCGCCTCCAAAAAATCAAATCAATGTACATAAATATAATAATACCCATGGTAAATGCTACGCTCTTAATTTAATTTCTTATTACTATTATGCACAAAAATTATTTTTCACTTTGCAGTAGTTTTTAAAGTCGGTTCTATTTTTGGTAGAAAAGTTTATATTATCAAATATTCCAAAATAAACGTCTAGTTCTTTTGTAATTTTTTTTTCCTGTATGATATTAATAACAATTCTAATTTTAATGTTATGAATAAAGAATAAAATAAATTTTAACATTTTTTAATAAGAGAAAATAAATATAAATATTGTTCTTGACTTTTTACCTATTCAACATTTTTTATCACAATGCTCTTTTTACTACACTGCCTTACACTGCCACTTATCATACATTCTAACATTTATAAATAATAATTTATTTTAGCAAAAATCATCACTACTATCAAAGAAAAACCTTATTGTATTGTTTATTAAAATAACTCTTTATATTATTTGACATTGCACTTGTTTACTGAAATAAGTATTATTACTTCAAGGCTATTTCCTTATTGAAGTTGTCCGTGAGTGCAGCTGTCCATCGTTCAAGACACCACTAAAATTCGGAAATAGGATCTGCTACCGCATCCGCCATATTTGTCAGACCTGACTTTTTCCGATTACCATGTGTTCTGGTCGGTGACACATGACTTAGCTAAGATACACTTGGCTAATTTCGAAGAACCAATTCAAAATTGATTGGATAAATGGTTTCGGTGCAACGGATCGTTGATTTATCGTCGTAGTATTCATGTTTTGTCAGAGAGATGGCAAAAATGTGCAGCTACTGAGGGTACTTTCAGTAAACCATTTTTTGTATTTCTCTTGTAAATTTCCATTTTTTATGGATCCAAAAAAAAAAATAAATAATTGCACATCTTGTTAAAAGAATTCTTTCCTGTAGGCATATCCAGGGCTACCACACAGACTATTTTTATACGGTACTCGCAATAGTCTTTATCTACTGTAATTTGTAAATTCTAAAATATATATTTTTTGAAAATGTTTCCAAAGTCTTTGTTAAGGATTTCTGTTTGAAGAAAGTGGTGACAGTTAGAATTAAAAAATAGTCGCATGTAGCGCAGGCCTTTCTTCTTGTATAATGGGAAGCCTATCAGTAGACAATTTGATTACTTTTACACAAAACTTTAAGGCATATCCCTGAACGACAATTTATTTTAGTCTGGAAATCTAACGACACTTTCAAACGCGTGTTCATAAATGACCTGTGCGCTGCAAAATCTCCGAGCTAACTGACTTTTTCTAGAATTTGTAGTCGACAGACTCCATCACAAATATATTTTACAAGCTCCGCGCCGTTCCTTCGGCCTTCTGCTTGCCCGGAAGTATCAATCTCATTATTTAATGGACCATGCATCTAAAAACCATATGTAGTGTTATTAATTTATGGAGAAATTGAAGACAAATTGTTAAACCTTTCGGCTCTGGTGTATTATTAATAGTACATGCCTTTTAATGTAGTATTATTTTGTTTTAAGAAATACTTTTTGCAACTATTTACAAGTAGTAATATTAATATATGTCTATGCATTTACTATAGGAATTCATTAATGTTCAGTTGCTTAGTAATAATAATACTTTTTTCCTTAATTCTCTTTGTCCCATTTGCGACTCTTTTATTTTAAACTTATATTTTATTAAATATATATAGGACAGTTGCACCATAAAATTTAACTAATAATAACACATTACTAAGTGGTGCACAAAACAGGAATTTTAATATACATTTGTACAATTAAAATAAAATAAAACTTTCAACGTTTCGCGCCATCTTCTGCGGGCGTCTTCAGGAAAATATGATAATGGAAGGTTTAAGTTTGCATCTTGATCCAGAGATAATATTTCTATTAAATTAAAAACTAAATGAATTAAAATTTTAAAAAATGTTGCCAATTACACGTGAGTAAAAATTAAAATATTGCAAGGAAATAAAATTTTTAAGATTTTATGATGTATTTTAAAAGTTTATAAAGTTTATATAAGGAAAGTTTTATTTTATTTTAATTGTACAAATGTATATTAAAATTCCTGTTTTGTGCCCCACTGAGGAATGTGTTATTATTAGTTATATTTTAGTCTTTAAATTTACAATAAAACTTACTTTTCTGAAAAAATAATCGTGTATAGTAAAGGGCTGCCACCATGCAAGCGTAATAAAGCGCAAGTATTAGAAATTTGTAATATAAGTTAAATCTTATTGTAATGGGATACTTTCCAAACATCTCCAAAAATTCTTCTTTAGACTGTTTTTAAAGGAAAATGAAATGGACAGTACGCATAACAAAAACATTCGTTATCTTTCAGTGAATGAAATAATATTAAATTCCTATTAATATATTTGCATAGCAAATGTTAATGCTATTAACGTAAAAGTACTTTTTTCTAAAAACTGAAAAAAATTAACCCTGTAAAAGTAAAAAAGAAAAATATAATGAAATGCATACCATTTTAAAACAACACGATGGATGAAATTAACCAATGAGATTCATCGAGATCTTAGTAAGTCCTGAGCACAAGTCCACTCACATCGAAATCGGTTGATACATCCGAGTGTTGTGGAAGGCAAATATATTTTTCAAAATGTCAATCATATTAGAAATTCAAAGCGTTACAACTCAGCCATTTTTAAAGATATAGACAAAACAAAACAAAAAAAAAATGCTCTGGAATCTTTGTGTCAAGGTCAAACACATAGAAGAAAAATATTTTTCAATTTCTAATTTTTTGTACTTAATTTTAAATTTTAAAATACAAAAAATAAATGACCGCCATTTTGAAACAAGATAACAAATGATGCTGGCCAACGAACTTGGTCGAGATATTAGTATATATTAAGTACACACCAAGTTTCATTCAAATCGGTTCATAAATACGATAGTTATAGCATGAGAAAGATCAGATATATGTATATATATATGAATATATATACGTCAACATTTGCACGAAGAGTAATTTTGGGATCTGGGGGTCATGATCTGTGAAAACATACCAAACTTTTCCGGAAGTGAATTACCGGGCGACTGCAATAGATAGCTATTTACTTTTTGTAATGAAAGCTACCTAAAAGAAACCAGACAGACAAACAAACATATTATTTATTGATTCTTAAAGAAATTGCGATAGGATTCACAACAGAATAAATTGAAAATCTATGCATAAGTTCCAGCGCTATATACATATCCATTTAAAAATATGTATAGGTGAATTGCAGCTATATTATTTGAATGTTGATAAAAAAAATATTACTAGATTTAAAAAATATTGTATCTTCACTATTTTAACTATCTTCTAAACTGAATCATTGTAATTAAAGTCAGGAATAAATTGATTTGTCTCGTATTAAGAACATATAAATAAGTTATCTCCCAAAGTTGAAAAAAAGTCTTAATTTAATTATTAATTCAATTTAAAAGTAAGTTAATATGAAACTTTTTTTAAATAGCAGATATAGAAGAAATAACTAGGCAGAAAAAATAAATTTCTTTAATCAGCTAATTGTATCAAGAACATATTTAATTCATGTTTTAAACTAGATTTAATTATTAAAAAGAATTGACAAAACTTTTTAAAATAGAATATACTTCATTAAAGCACATTTAGCATTTTTATAAGCTTTTTTCGTATTCTTATTCTTTAAATTAACTAGTTTTTCATAGGACATTTCTCACATAGAATGATACTTTCTTTAATGAAAACTTTTTTAAATGTACTAATCTGAGAAAGTTAAACAAAAAAGAAAAAAAAATGTTTTAACGAAAAGAAATTAGACATCATTTTACAAATTTTTTTAACTTGTCGTATTTTATATTACCCAATTATATATTAAAATGTTTCTTGCGCTAGGTTTTAAATAGCTTAAAAATAATTTAAAAATACATTAAAATAAAAAGAATATTGCCCAGTTAAACTGATGGCACTGAGCTCACAGGCTACGTATACTAATTGTACATCACAGCCTTGTATTTTCGTTAATTCCGTTCGAAAAAAAAATTAAGAAGGGGAAACAGCTCTCACCTTTCTCCTTTTTTATACTTAATCATTGAACCTCCGAAACTATCAAGGACACGCTTTATCATATAAAAAAATCTATATCCAAAATTGAGAGAAAATCGGATAATTCTTAATAAAAACCCATTTAGCATTTATATAATTTAAGAGGAGTTACTCCCCTCTTTTATACTTAACCATTAAACTTCCAAAACAATTCAGAGATTTGAACGAAATCTGACAATTCTGCTTGTAAAATCCATTTATACAAGTTAAGGGGAGGGGCATTAGAACCCCCGTTCCCCCTGTTTATACTTATTCAATGAGCACCTAATAACAGTCACGGAATCGCCTCATCAGAATGATCCTATATCTAAATTTTGAACGAAAACTGTTAATTCTGCATGAAAATCCCGTTTATATCAATTAAGGGGAGGGGCATGAGCCCCCCGTTCCCCCCGTTTATACTTATTCAATGAACACCTAATAACAGCCACGGTATCGCCTCATCAGAATGATCCTATATACAAATTTTGAACGAAAACTGTTAATTCTGCATGAAAATCCCGTTTACATCAATTAAGGGGAGGGGCATGAGCCCCCCGTTCCCCCCGTTTGTACTTATTCAATGAACACCTAATAACAGTCATGGAATCGCTTCATGAGAATGATCCTATATCTAAATTTTGAACGAAAACTGTTAATTCTGCATGAAAATCCCGTTTATATTAATTAAGGGGAGGGGCATGAGCCCCCCGTTCCCCCTTTTATACATATCGAATGAACTCCGAAAACTAATCAGGGAAGCGCCTTATCAGGATATACCTATATACAGAATTTCAAGTGGATCCGATATTTTTATCATGAGTTATCGCGTTACGCACATACATACAGAACGGACGGGCACATAAGCTCTCAGGCTATGATAGCCTGTGAGCTAAAAACAAAACAGAAAGTTCAGCCAATTCACAGAGCCATCTTCTAGGAATTTTTAACCCTTTGAGGTCCAAATTTTTTTTCAGTTTTTAGAAAAAAATACTTTTACGTAAATAACAATAATACTAGCTATCAAATTAGATTAAGTATTTTTAACGAATACTTCATTATCTGAAAGAAAACGAATGTTGTTGTTTTTCGTACTATTAAGTTCATATTCATTTGACAATAGTCTATGGAAGAATTTTTGGAGATGTTTACAAAATGTTATATTAAAATAAGGTTTGACGTATAGTACAATTTTCATACACTTTACGTGCTTTATTACATATGATTCTTTCGGAAAAGTAACCTTTATTTTAAATTTAAAGAGTGAAATGTAAGTTTAAAATATAAGAACAGCAAATGGTGCAAAGAGAATTAAGCCCATAACAGTAATAATTAATTATATTCCTATTTAATGTCTAAACATAAATGAAATCATATAGTAAATGTATAGACATATGCTATTTTATGTAAATGAAAAAAAAAGTATTTCTTAAAACAAAATATATATTCATTAAAAGACATGTACTATTAATATTACACCAGACCCGAAAGGGTTAAATATCGCTATTTCTCATTGAACTTAATCGTCTAGGAGAGAACATTGTCTTAGCACATCCATTAAGGGAGACATGTAAGAAAAAATCCAAAATTTTTATTATTGATTTTAAAGTAATGAATTTTGGTGTACTATTTAAGAATCTTCTTGTAAGGAATAATTAGCAAAAAAAAAAAAAAAATCACTTTTTGTTAAAAAAGTATATTTTTTATGGAGATTTTTATGATTTTTTTTGTCTAAAAATACACTTTTTAAAATTACTACTCCTAATTCAATTTTCAATATTTTGGTATTACTAAAATTTCTTAAGTAGTGTATAGTATATAGAAAAAGACTAAAGGAAGATATTTTTAATTTTCTATTTTAATCGGCTAAAAAACAATAAATAAAAATACGCATGGTAAATTTCCTTAAATTCGTTATAATTTTCATGTTTACCAATTTATGTAAAATTTTCAGAAATAGTTTTTAAAAAAATATCTCTCCTTACTTTTGTTGCATTTTTTTTAAGATTCTAAAAACATAAACACTTTGTTTCTAAATCATTTTACCACTGAGCCTTAGTACTTTGAACTTAGGCAAAATACACTGCTCAAAACAATTAAAGGATATTGCAGTTTTAGGTGGATTTTGTATCTGGGAAACTTTTTAGCTGATTGATACATGGTCGACAGACATAGTAGGTTATATGAGAATAAATTACACATGTTTGGCAGAAAAAAATGCATTTTATTTCGCATTTGTGTACAAAAGGAAAAAAACACAATTTGTTCAAATGAGAAAAAAAGAATAAAAAAAGGTGTTTTCTTCAAAGAAAATCATTTTCAGTAGGGTGTATGGTTTCCACGGGCGGCCAGCAACGTTGAACAACTTTGAGGCATGGACTCAATGAGGCTATTAATGACGATGTTAAAACTGTTGTTAGCTTTCGTTTTTTTTTTTTTTTTTTTTTTTTTTTTTTTTTTTTTTTTTTTTTTTTTTCGTTTTTTTTTTTTTTTTTTTTTTTTTATTTAAAATTATTTTTATTTAAATTATTTTTATTTTTGTCATTTAATTTTCTACTGATTTTATATGTTATGAATACGGTTCTTATTAATGAACCGAAACATGTCAACTCTTTAATTTATTTTTTATTTGTGACACCTTCTAAGTAAATAAATATGAAATGTTTTTATATTAATGACGAGTTGGGGTATTCTGCCCCACTCTTCCAGAAGAGCTCTTTCCAGTTCTTGGAGAGTTTGTGGGGGTTGTTGGCGGCCAGAAACTCCTAGAGCGTCTCAAACGTACTCGATTGGATTCATGTCTGGAGAACACGCTGGCCATTCCATTCGAACGATTCCGTCCTCGAAAAGGAAATCCTCCACCAGGTTTGCACGATGTGGCTTGCAGTTATCGTCCATTAAAATGAAGTTATCTCCGATTGCTGTAGCGTAAGGGACTACAATAGGTCTGAGGATTTCATCCCTATATCGGCGACCAGTCAGAGCTCCATCTCGAATGATGTAGAGGTCAGTGCGCCCGTCAATGGAGATGCCACCATACACCAACACTCCTCCACCGCCAAATCTGACACTTTCGTGCACGAACGCAGGATTATTCCTACTGCCACGGTCCCTCCAGATGAAAATACGCCTATTATCCGGATGCACAGAAAAACGGGACTCGTCAAAAAACAGAATATTGCTCCATTCATTTCTCCTCCAGTTGACATGCTCGGTTGCCCACCCCCTGCGGTCGCGACGATGCCTTGATATTAATCTAACACAGGCCATCGGTCGGCGAGCATGCACACCTACAGCATGGAGCCGGTTTCGGACAGTCTGAGTTGAAATCGTGGTGCCTGTAGCCGAGCGAAGGTGTTGTTGGAGAAGAGTATCGTTCATGTTTCGCTGTCTCCGAGCTGTTAACGCTAAATACCGATCTTCATTGGGCGTTGTTGCCGGTCTACGACCTTGCCCTGGTCTTCGGCCTGCACATCCACTCTCCAAAAAACGGTTCCAGATCCTGGAAATGACACTTTGTGAAACTCCAATGGCTTACGCTACTTCGGCTTGAGTTTGGCCCCCTTCTAACCTCACAACAATTCTCCAAGCTTCTGAATCTGTCAAATAACTTTGCTGAGACATCGTACTCATCGAAACAAAGCAATCACTGAATGCCGATCATTCTTGTTTTCATTCTCTTTTATCCAGTTGAAAGTCAAATTTCATTCGCTGCCGCTGAAGAGACGTTTTTGACGTCGAACTCAAAATTTGCATACTCCACAGTTTGAAAACCAGAAAAATTTGCATTTGTGATTCTCTTCTTTTATTTTCGGCAAAAAAATTTCGTTTATATCTTTATTTTATATAAAACTTGAAATATCTTTTAATTGTTTTGAGCAGTGTATGAAAAAAGTCATTTTCAAGAAAACACGTTTTAAATGGCAGCTGGTCCTTTAAACTCTATAGTGAATATAATTTAAAAAGCTCATTTTCTACCTGTTCCAAGTGTCCCCGAGTTCTGAAATTTTGCATGGATATTTGCAAATATGTATTTTATCGTTTTCTGTGAAAAATTTTTTTTGAACTTTTGATGATTTTTGGCCGAAAATGAGGTTCGGGTCTCCCTTAAGTTTGAAAGGAAGTGATGTAGAGTATACGAAAGCTAGTTTTGTTAGAAATTTGAATACCTCTTCTTCACTATTTATCTTGCGTATCATCCTTAAATTGCAATCGTACCTCCTAGACGATGAAGCTTTAAGAAAAGTAACAATGTTTAAAAAACCACTTAGATAATCCTGTGAAATGTCTGGAAAAGATTTTGATTTTTAACGAATTTTTAACGCATTTTAATAAGTTTTAAATAAATTTATATTACATATATAAACATATAAGTAAACAATGCATTTTAATTGTATTTTGTATTAATTTTAACTTTTTACACAAGGTGAATTCATTTCCTAAAAAACGTTATCCTATTTATTCTGCTTTCCTTACAATGGCTGTTCTTTAAAATTTTCTATAATTCCACTGGCCAGTAAAATAAATGAATATGCTTCTTATACATATAGTATATGAGCAGATTCCTTTTGAGAGCAATCATACTTTGAACTCATTACTTTAAGTTACCGCTACTGAAATTATTTTGAAACAATTAAAGTTATTTTGACGCTACAAAACGTTTCTTTTTATGTACTTACATTATGAACTTAACTACAAATGCAGTTACTTCCCGATATAAATTAATATTCTTTAGTTATTTTTAGAGTAAATCGCTGAAGAAGTAGTGTTTTTATGCAGTTTTTTGTTCTTTTTACGATTTTTGCGATGACTGTATCTGACATATTAATTCACGGATTTTCATAAAACTTCAGATTCAGTTAGAACTAAAAATAATACGTTGCAGATTAGAATTTGCTGAAAACTACCTAACAGGTGGCACTTCTATGCTTCACTTTTCTGGAAATAGTAATGTGTATGAGATAGAAGAAAGGGATGGGATTGCCACATCCGAGTAGTTATTATTGTTGACATTAGAATAAAAGCTACAAAATGTCTTTGATTATCCGAATTTAAGACAATTTACACTTATTTACATGATTATTTATATGATGATTCGGTCACAGTAGAATTCAAAAGTGAATAGATGAATTGAATATCAATGATTAGAAAATGAAACATTTAAGACAAACTGATTAGCGATGAAAGTCGTGTAATCGATTTGTTTTAAAGATTGAGAATGATAATTATGAATGACAATGTTTATTCTAATACACGTTTCAGTTACAGTTATATGTGTCATTAAAATCCATATAAAAGATTATAATCTAACTATTTGAAATTTGTGTATGAAATGGAAGATGTGGACATTTTTGTGTTGAAATTTATTATAGGTAAATGAATGATTTGGATTTCGGAAACAAATATAATTAAATACACTAACACACATGCGTGAATTCAAAAACAGTGTTGAATCTAGGGAGAGACCCGGGGAGGACTCCCTAGAAGCAATAATACGAAGCAATGAAATGCCCCCTGGAAAATAAAATTTTTGTTTTTAATGGTCAAAAAGGGCAATCCCCCCCCCGGAGCCTCAGAAGTCCCTGCCGGAGAAAAGTGTCTAAATTCAACACTGATTCAAAGATATAAATGCTTACATTTGATTGCAAACACGCACATTTATACAATGTGTATTTGAGTGATATATCTCGTATATTAAAATATAAATTTAATATATTATATATATGAATTTTTTGTAGCTTAATATATCTGTAAACCCATATTTACATAAACTTGTCTACTGAGTATCCCAACTCAAAAGACATACTATTCAATGAACATAAATTGAGAAAAAATCTTACTGTTTATTTACAACATTTTTGCATGCAAAAAAGTGATGTAATGTACAAAGTATAACCCATAAAATTGCATTTTCTTATTGCTTTATTAAACTTACATAGAGTGTATCTGCGACCATAGAAAAAACCTGGAAGGGTGTTGCAGATGACAAAAATATGCAAGCTTTGTATATAATCACAAGGACTGCGTTAAAAAAAAGGATTGCAAAAATAAGTTTTGTTTATTTACAACAACATCACAAAATACATATTTGCAGCAATGATCACAATAAATGCTGAAAATGGTTATCATCAACAGTAATATAAGCTTGGAAGCGTCAAAAAAGTGATTGGCGAACAGTTCCAAATATGCACAGTGTAAAAAAGAAAAGTTAAATTTACGGCGCAGCAATGTTACTAGTAGTTTTTGCCGTAAAAATTACTGTAAAACTAGGTGTAATAAAAAATTTTGTACATCTAATTTTGTACACAAAAATACATCTAATTTTACTGCATTTTTTACGGCAAAAACAGCTGACAACATTGCTGCCAGCAGTTTTTGCCTTAAATTTAACTTTACTTTTTTTACAATGCATGTATTTTGCAGATGATTTCTGCGACAGTGGATAATCTAGAAAGACGTCTTTAACTGAGTAAACTAGAGTCTACTATACTATTGCCTTCAGATGCCCCAATAAGAAATAACTGATGATGAATAAATCTGGTGACTGTAATGTCCACCTGTCTGGTCCGCTATGCTAAATCCATCGGCTTTAATAAGTCACATTTTGTGATGATGTTCTAAATAAAAAATGCTTTTTCGTCATTTTTTTTGTGTGTGTTTCTGCTTCGATGCGTTATTTCCGACCATAATTTAATGGCATTTCTTTTCAGTGATTTTAATCTAGATTTTAAAAATCTTTTTGAATGATTTATAATTTTTTATAATAAACCGACGATAATAATAATAATAATAATAATAATAATAATAATAATAATAATAATAATAATAATAAAACTATAAACCTCCTGACTGCCGCGATCGGATTTTTCCGCTCACTAAGCTGCAAATTTCACTGCAACAAAAGGAACATGTCAATCAATATAATTCTACAAATAAAACCCAGTTTTAAAAAATTAAATTATGATTAATACTCTCAAAGATTACACTCACCTATACGTAATAACATATTTTGTATCAGGTTGTAAAAAAACATGTTTTTTTTTTTAATACTTCTAACAAATTATAGAGAAAGCAACATTACAGTTTTACCCTTTTGTTCGGCGGTCAGAGGGTAAAGTGAATTTTCTTTAATGTAAAATTATATGGAGTTTATAGAAAATACGGCAATTTAATGCTCTTTAATAATATTATTTCTCATTATGTTATATGTTCTTTCATAATACGAATAAGTGTTTTATATTTTCAGACTTAACTGTCTCAGAAAATATGAATTACTTTTCTGGAATTAAATTCAGCCTATTTTTATAACTTCTTTTATTGCTTCTTATCCATTTTTTATGATTCAAACATAATGTAAAGAAGTATTAAAGCAAATTTTCTCCTTATCTTGCTTTTACTTAAGAAAACTTTTCTTCTGTTAATTTATAAAATTCTTATTGTGTATTATACGAAGCCATTTAGAACAGTAATAGCCAGAAAACTCATGTGAAAGCTTATTTTTTATCAGTAATAGTTTTCTCAAAAATCGATATCGGATATTGGATATTTTGTTAGTTACATGCAGGCATTCTATAGAGGAATAAAAACCATAAAAATTCGTTGCTTATTGGAAAACAATTGCTTATAATTGAAAGGAACCTTCTTTTAATAACTTCTTTTATTGCTTCTTATCCATTTTTTATGATTCAAACATAATGTAAAGAAGTATTAAAGCAAATTTTCTCCTTATCTTGCTTTTACTTAAGAAAACTTTTCTTCTGTTAATTTATAAAATTCTTATTGTGTATTATACGAAGCCATTTAGAACAGTAATAGCCAGAAAACTCAAGTGAAAGCTTATTTTTTATCAGTAATAGTTTTCTCAAAAATCGATATCGGATATTGGATATTTTGTTAGTTACATGCAGGCATTCTACAGAGGAATAAAAACCATAAAAATTCGTTGCTTATTGGAAAACAATTGCTTATAATTGAAAGGAATCTCAATCAATATAACTGTAACCATAGTTTGTATTAAAAAAGTAATTTATGATTGCCTTGTAATTTATTAAAAAGCTTTTAATTTCAATTTATATTAAGAGTGTTCTTAACTGCTCCACTCAACAAGCTAAAAAAGGTTTTGACACATTTACAAATTCATTTTTTAACAGAAATACATAAAATTGGACTGAAAGACTATAGAAGCGATTTCAAAGCGAACTTTTTTTCCATTTTATGATAATTAAATTACCTATCCAGTTCTAAGCTATTTCGATCACTTGATCACCCGTTTTTCGACCGGTTTTTCTGCTTGCGTCGGAAAATGTGCTCAAAAGTGTAAACTTGAAGGCTTGTTATGAAAAATCTATTGTTTAAAAAAAACAGAAAATTGTGTGCAATTAGATAGTTTCTAAATAATAACACCTGCTATTTTCATGCATTTCCGAACAAAAATAAATTAAAGCATGTATCACAAAGTTGCTCTTTTTGATTTAAGAACACCCTTAAATAGAAAGTCGTGAAATTTTATGTTTAACTAGTCGTAAAACGGTTTTTCTAACAAAGGTAATGAAAAAATATACTTATAATGAATAACATAAAATGTCATGGGACTTCCATCGAATAGTATACCATATAATAGGAAAGTAGAGTCGTAGAAAAAAATTACCTCCTACTAACTCTGAAAAAGACATCGTAAAAGAAAGTTACTAGTACAAAATGATTGGAAATTATATCTACTTTTAAATATTTATATGAAATTTTTTAGGAGGCCATCTATATATTAAAAGAAACTTAACACTTGATTATTCAGCAGCAGTATCTAATTCGGACAGCATAAAAAAATTCTAAGCTCTTCAACTACCCTAAGAACAAATTGCCATACAATCAATACGATAAGTTTCCGAGAAATTACTTATTTTAAACAATCATATTTTAGCGGCTGTATATAAATTGAAAATTATTTTAAAGAATCATATTTTAGGGGCTGTATCCAAATTCAAATTTGGAACTGGATTGCTGACCAAGACAGACTCCTTCCTGATCAAGACATCTTACATGCCCCTTGTGCAGTAATTGAAGGTTGCTAGATTTAAGGACTGCCTAAGAAATTCCAAAATACCCACTTATATTTTAACAAAATCAATTTGCTTGAGTTCAGATAAATTTATCTGAGCGTGGGATGCTCGCCGGTTTTTTGCCTAGTTAGCATAAAAGATAACAGCGTTAGCGCTGTAAGTAAAGGATAAGTAAAGGATCTGGGTTCGATTCACGGATTGTACAATTGTTAACTCATTTGGAAATAACCAATTCGTCAAGATGGGGGGTCTAGTCATCGGCCTCTAACCATCAATTTCTGATTTTTAAGCATACTTCAGTCTCCATAAGTGACACTTTGTGATAATGTTGTAAATAAAAAGTGATTTTTCTCGTCATGTCCTATTTATTGTGTTTGTGCTTTGATGGGTCATTTTCGACCATACATAACGATTCAAAACATGTTTGATTTAGTTATGTGAAGCACTTATATAAATTTGTTCTGAGATTTAAAAAAAAATAAAGTTTAATGATATTTCTGAAACTAATCTTCTGAACTTTCTAAATTTAATCTGTATTTTAAAAATCTTTTTGAATGATTTATAACATTTTTTATGATAAACTAACAATAATAAAAATACATATTAACCTTTTACAGGCCAAATTCAGATCCAGGCATATTTCAAATTATTTTTTTGCACATTATGCCTTCTAATGCTTTAGTTAAGGGATATTAGTCATTTAATATGATGCAAATCTTTTTATATGTAATTTTCAGAATGTTCCCAATTGGGAAAATTGGTCACTTCCGGTGGTCATTTTTGAATGGTCATTGGTCATTTTTATTATTTTCCGTATATTTCCCCATAAATGATAGGAATATAACTTCTGTTTTAAAAAATCTTGTTATCTAATTCGAAAAATTTGTTTCAAAAAATCATTCTTATGACTGATTATTTTATAGTGGGCATTGGTCATTTTTTGTGATTTTCTATACATTTCCTCATTAATGATAGGAATGTAACCTCTATTTCAAAAAATCAAGGCTTCTTTTTACTCTTTCGGCTAATTTTTTCGAGTCAAGTTTGATTAAATTTAATTTGTAATAAATTTTTAAACTTATGTTCCCAATTGGGAACATTGGCCTGTAAAAGGTTAAGGTGAATTTTCGTTAATCTAAAATGATATGGATTGTACAACAAATACGGTAATTTATGCTCTTTAATTACTTTATTTCTTACTATTTTAATATTTTTTTTCATAATACGAAAATTTACGAATGTTTTATATTTTCATACTTAGCTGACTCTGAAAATTCGAATTACTTTTCTGGAATTAAATTCAGCCTATTTTTATAACTCCTTTTATTGCTTCTTATCCAAGTTTTATGAATCAAACATAATATAAAGCAGTATTAAAGCGATATTTCTCCTTATCTTGTTTTTACTTAAGAGAACTTTTCTTCTGTTAATTCATTAAATTCTTATTACATAATTTAAAATGCCATTTAGAACAGTAAAATCAACCAGAAAAATCAAGTGAAGGCTTATTTTTTTTATCAGTAATAGTTTTCTCATAAATCGATATCGGGTACTGGATATTTTGTAAGTAACATGCGGGCATGGTACACAGAAATAAAAACCATAGAAGTTCGTTGCTTATTGAAGAACAATCGCTTATAACTGAAAGGAATCTCAATCAATATAGCTGTAACTTTAGTTTGTAATAAAAAAATAATTTATGATTGTCTTGTAATTATTAAAATGCTTTTAATTTCCATTTATCTTAAATAGAAAATTGTGAAATTTTATGTTAACTCGTAGTAAAATTGTTTTCAAATAAAGATAATGAAAAAAATATAATGAATGAACATAAAATGACATGACACTTCCATCGAATATTATACCATCGAATTATTCCATCGAATATTATTATAATAGGAAATTGCAGTTGTAGAAAATAGTTACACATCTTTTTAAATCGAAAAATAAATAAAAAAGTCAATATATATATAAATGTATATATCACAGAAGAATATTACTGATAACAAAAGATTGGAAATCAAGTCTGCTTTTAAATGATGTACATAACATTTGCTTAGGAGGCCATCTAGATATTAAATCGAATCCTAATTTTGATTTTTTTTCACTGGCACTATCCAATGTTGTAAATAAACATTGCTTTTTTCTTCATTTCCTATTTCTTTGTGGATGTGCATTTCTGACACATCATTTCAGACGATGTATTCCTATTCAAAACATGTTTGATTTAGACCTTGACACCATCACTCCAAGTATGTTCTAAGATTTAAAAAAAATATTGATTAAAGAATTAGAAAAATTCTTTTTGATTAAGTAATATGTTTATTGAATAGTCAAAAATAATGAAACAAAATATTAAAATGAATTTTCGTTAATATAAATATGAAATATACAGAAAATACTGTAATTTAATGCTATTTAATAGTACTATTTTTCATTATTTTATCTGTTCTTTCATAATACGAATACGTATTTTATATTTTCAGACCTAACTGTCTCAGAAAATTCAAATTACTTTTCTGGAATGAAATTCAGCCAATTTTTATAACTCCTTTTATTGCTTCTTATCCATGTTTTATGAATCAAATATAATGAAAAGAAGTATTAAATCGAATTTTCCTTTTATCTTGCCTTTACTTAAGAAAACTTTTCTTCTGTTAATTTATAAATTACTTATTATGTATTTTAAGAAGCTATTTAGAACAGCTGTAGCTAGAAAACTCATGTGAGGGCCTTTTTTTTTTACCTGTAATAGTTTTCTCATAAATCGATATCGGGTGTAGGATATTTTGTTAGTATTATGCGGGCATGCTACAGAAGGGAATAAAAACCATAAAATTGCGTTACTTTTGGAAAAATAATTGCTTACAGCTGAAAGGACTCTTAATCAATATAACAATAACGATAATTTACATTTAAAAGCGTAATATTTTACAGTTGTCTGCTAATATATTAAAATAGTTTTTTTTAAGCTTTTCCGAAATAGAAAGTAATTAAATTTTAGATTTAACTCATTGTAAACTTCTTTTTCTAAAAAAGATACAAAAAAAATCTCCTAATGAATAAACATAAAATGGCGTGACAGTTCCATAGGTAATTATAACATATAACAGAAAAGTAGAGTCGTAGAGAAAAATTACACGGGCTAATAACTCTGATAAAAAATCGTTGAATCCAGTTATTGGTATAAAATGATTGGAAATTATGTCTACTTTTAAGTGATGTATATAATTTTTTTCTTTTTAGGCCATCTACATATTAAAAGAACCCTAACCTTGATTTTTCACCTTCGGACAGCATAAATAAATTCTAAACCCTTCAATTAGCTTAAGAACAAATTTTCATGCAATTCGTATAATAAGTTTTCGAGAAATTAGTTATTTTAAAACGATTATATTTTAGGGCCCGTATCCAAATTGAAGTCCGGAACTCGATTGTTGACCGAAATTGCTCCCTTCTTGATCAAGACATCATAGACGCCGCTCAAGCAGTCATTGAATACAAGATAGCATAAGAAATTTCAAAACATGTACTTTTATTTTAACACAATCAAAATACTTGGTAAAGATAATGGTTTCAGATAAGGTTATCTGAGTGGGAAATACTCACTGGTTGTTTGCCCAGTTACCTTGAAAGGTAACAGCAATGGAGCTGTAAGTCAAAGATCTGGGCTCGATTCAAGGCCTGGGCATTTTTCTTCTCAGTTGGAAATATTTATTTTGTCAAAATATCTAATCACTTTATCGTAGGCGGCCCCTTAAACCATCCTTTTTACGTATTTTAAGCATAATTTGAAAAGTACTTGAAAGAAAAATTTGAAATTTTTGATTTTTATAAAGCAAGACTTATTAAATCTAAATCCCTCCCAAAATTATAGGTTAAAATTCACAATCTTTTCAAACATTAATTTCATAATTTATAACACAAAATTATTCAAATTTCAAATTCAACGCATGTATGTTTGGGTATTTTAGTATTATTGCTACATAAAAAATAGCACATTAGGAGTATAATTTCAATAGATATTAATAAAAATATGAAAATATAATTTAACATTAAAAGTACTCAATTTTAAATGTTTATAATTCAAAAATTTATCATTTAAATTAGTTGAAATTTTGTGTCTATAGGCATAGTTTGAACTAAAATTTGAAATAATTCGATAAAATTTGGTTTGTCATTAAAAAACTGGGATCGTTTTAATATGTAGTAGATGGCCCTTTACGCAAATTTTCTATACACAATTTAAAAGTAGACTTTATTTTCAATCGTTTTTTACCAGTAATTTTCTGCTACGATATTTTTTTTTGAGGAATTAGTAAGGCGTGTTTACATTTTTCCATGACAGTATATTGACAACATCATTCATAAAAATAAACATTTTACAATAATTATTTAAAGGAGTCATTGTTTACACTTTTATTTTCACATTAGTCTAAGTTTTAATTCCCACACCCGATAGGTAATTTGTTTTATTTTTTGCTGATAAACAAAGCAGCGAAACTACTAAAAAGCTAAATATTAAAAAATGCGTTGCTTAAAAAAATCCTTTTAAAAAGAAGACATACATTTTCATACATGAATTTAAAGCAGATTAATTACGACTGAACGATTCTTTCCTCCTAAGTTTCGGAATTCGTACTATAATGTAAAAATTAAAAGGGTTTTTTCGAACATATTTCGATAAAGTTACTGTGCCATATATAACACAAACATTTAAAATTGTAATAGAAATTTCATTTTTTTCATTGTATAATTTAACCAGATAAAATGTTAAATATTAATTTATATCGTTGTAAATGTTTATCACCATACAGTTTTAAATTATTAACTTACAGTTCTAGCGTGGAATAAAGGTTTTTGTTGTTATTGTGATTTTACGTTTAGGAGAATACAAACATTTTTATTCTGCATATTAAATTTTAATTAACAGTTGTTTTACGATGCAATCTATTGCAACAATTTCCACGACCAATATCTGATGAATCACTGATATGAAACAATCGATTTGACCTTATGTTGCATGGTATGATTGTTGTTTTCTATGTAGTAAGCCCCTTTTTTAAACAAAGCCAGTGAGAATTTCTCTGACACTTATATTGGTACAGGGAAAGAACCAAGCAATCTTTCTAATAGATAGCAGCATCACAACGTAATTATTTAAAATAAACAAACCATCAAAGTAAATAGCTAAAATCCCCACAAAAAAATAGTCAAGATTATTTGAAAAAATCGTCGCTTTCTTCAGATATTCTACAGATTTCTGAAGAAATATTACAGATTTAGCTTTCCCTTAATAATAGCTGTAGAATTTTTTAAATGCATCTTTAAAATTATCAGCAGATTTTTTTTAATGGACCAGTTGCCTAGGAATTTCAAACGATTATTTTAAGGATTTTTTAAAGTAGAAATAAAAGGATATCTTTGTTTACTTAAGACGTTTTAAATGGGATTAGAGTGTCTAGCGACGCATGCCTCGCAATAATACTTACAACCAATAGATCGTGCGTCGGACAGAATAATCCAGCGAGCCTTTTGCTGAGTACTACATCGGTCACCTTCAAGGTAGTAGGCTTTCGTTTCACCAAGTTACAGCCAATTTCCCCCTTATCTCTTCCCCCCAAAAAATCTATATAACAGATGAAACCATCACGACGCAACGATTTCACCGTCGATAGGCAAAGTTTCATAGCGAATATCTAAAATAGCGCAAGTAAATGTCTAAATAATACGATATCACTGTAGGTGTAGTATGTAACGATGACATGTTTCGCAACAACTTCAAAGACCAGCATATGATGAATCACTGGTACTAAACAATCGCGATAGACTTTACCCCGTACTACGGCGCTCATCTTCTATACACTAGGTTGCAGGTTCAATCACAGCCTACACCAATTTTCTGATGTTTACAATCTGACATAAAAATAGTATACTTTTCATTTTTTCTCGTATTCCACGTATTCGATCAATGCCTTTATTACAATATTCGGACGAATCGTGCCCTTATAAATTAAGTTTAAAGAACTCCAGAATTATGTTAAAAGGCAGGAATGCGACATATTTACAGTTCAACAGCTAAACATTGTTTTATTTCCAACCCCCGGCCTAGTTATCCAGAGGAAAAACTTATTCAAAAAAGAAATTTAGTTTTGGATATAGACTTTTGCGACTCTTATTGTATTCATAAACATACCTTTCCCTTAGTAAATTATATGACCAGCACTTCTTTTCTTTAGTCAGTCTGGAGGATTCCTGCGTAGTGACTTATTTTTTTCAATACTTTCCGGTCAATTTCGTCATTTTATTTGGATATATAAAACTCTTGCTTTCGTCTTTTCTTCTACATCATTTGCGTCGGGGTTTAAACCAAGAAATTATTTAAAAGCGTTTTAACCTCTTTTTTTTTCTTCGAGCTTTGGAAGAAGATAAAAGAATCCTCGAAATTGCTGCATGTACTGTTCTGTGTCATAATTGTACATAATAGTGCGTTAACACATTTTTAAAAATTTTAGCTTATGCATTAAAGAAAATATAATTTTTCTTTGTGAGTGATAACAACAACAGCAAAAAAAAAATTGCTATATGTAGCTTTCAAAGATGAATCAAGTCACACATGATTCCGAGAGCGTTCAACATACAGACCCACATTCTTAAGCCAAAAAAATATTAACAATCATTATACCCATACTAAGGTACATGCAAGTGTAATTACCATATTCATAAAAATACTTTTAGGGTTTCATCTGACAAAACCTTATTCGTCTCTGACCTCTGTCTACGCGCCCGTCATAGAGTGTGTACACAATGACTTAAAATTTTGTGTATTTACTGAGTGAATATCTTGAATCATAAAATTTTGAAAATTTCTGTTATTTTAATTAAATATGTTATAACAATATCACCCGTTCATTTTTTAGATTTACATTTTAGAAGCGAACTTTAATGTCAGCTTTTTTCGTATAGCCATCATTGACTGGAGATAAAACATAGCGCGAATAAACAGAAGTGAAACAGAAGCGTCATAGTTCAAAAACCGGTGCCGGAACTTAACTTAAAAATTTCACACTAAAATAGATTTAATTAAAATAAATTTTGTACTCATTGAAAATGTAAGGGTTTATAAAAAAAAAAAAAAAAAAAAAAAAAAAAAAAAAAAAAAAAAAAAAAAAAAAAAAATTCATTGCTGACATTTATAGTTTTTTTTAGAATTCAATTTTCTTTCTATTTTAAAAACTTTTGAGATTTATTAATGATTCAGCATTTTAAATTTCGTTTAAACAATTTTTTTTCGTGTTTAGAAATTAAAATTTCATTTTTATCTCTGTTTTTTTTTAAAATTTCGAATTTAAAAAATGGATTGGATTTTATTTAAGTAATTTGATTTGAGTATTTTTAATTTGATTTTTAATTTGATATTTTTAACAACTTTGTTTTATAACTGTTTTAAAAACCAATTTTGTGGTGCTATTCATATGTAAGAGTTTAATAATTGTAAAATAACAATTTGGATTTACCAATTAAAGGATAAGTTGTTTTGAAAGAAATATTAAACAAAACCCTCTCTGCAATCTGTCATCCACTTACCCATTTGTTAGATCTATTAGCATTGTATCCGTGTATTTTTACTGCGCAATACATGCATGATTTGGCAAAAATAAATATGTACATAGATGCTGTAATATCATGCAAAGTCTTTACTCAATAAAAAAAAGCTATTCGTATAAAAAACTTTTTTAAATCTCTACATAAGTTTTTGTTATGTGTCAGAGTTACTTTTTTTAACTTTGAAGATTTTGTTTTACAGATTACAATTTCCCATTGGAAAGCAATTATATTTTTAGTAATTATCATATCACATATATCGACGATTAAATTGTGATTTGGAATCATAAATATGAAATAGCACTTATCCTGTAGTAAAGGTTGCAAGCATGCTGCAGTACAACAATAATTGCTATATACAAATTAAAAAAAAAAAAAATTGCTTTTAAGTGGTTCAATTTAATATTTTATTAACAAGAAGATAGATAAAATTACCTTGATAATAAATATCACTTCTAAGACTACTTTATTAAATAAAAAAAATATTTTCTCTAACGTAAGTAATAACAAAACTATTATAATTTATGTGAGATACGACAATTGACTTTATTAATTAGCATTTTTTATAACATCAAGATAACAATCTCGTTAACCACGTGATTTATTGTAAAAATAGAGAAACTCACAGGCTTAAAAAATTAAAATTATAGATTTTATTATAATGAATCTTTACAAAATACGGCTCTATCACAATGCGTTATAAAAAATGTTTAGAAATTTTAAGTTTCTCGACAAAAATTAAATGAAAATTTCCTTTTTCCCTCTTTCTGTGATATAAAGAAATTGAAACGATATAAATATTACTCTAGGACTAATTTATTAAATAAAAAAATAATTTCTGTAACGAAATTAATGATAAAACTGTTATAATTTATCTGACATACGACAATTGACTTTATTAATTAGCATTTTTTATAATTACAATAATGGATCGATAGTGGATAACAATGTCGTTAACCACGTGTTTTATTTGTAAAAATATATAAACTCACAGGCTTAAAAAAAACACTACAGTTTTTATTATAATGAATCTTTACAAAATACGGCTCTATCACAATGCGTTATAAAAAATGTTTAGAAATTTTAAATTTCTCGACAAAAATTAAATGAAAATTCCTTTTTTCCCTCTTTCTGTGATATAAAGAAATTGAAACGATATAAATATTACTCTAGGACTAATTTATTAAATAAAAAAAAATTTCTCTATCGAAATTAATGATAAAACTGTTATAATTTATCTGAGATGCGACAATTGGCTTTATTAATTAGCATTTTTTATAATTACAATAATGGATTGATAGTGGATAACAATCTCGTTTACCACGTGTTTTATTTGTAAAAAAATATAAACTCACAGGCTTAAAAAAGTAACACTACAGTTTTTATTATTATAAATCTTTACAAAATACAACTCTATGACGATACGTTAGCGCCCTGTTATAAAAACTGTTTTGAAATTTCAAGTTACTCGACAAAAATTAAATGAAACTTACTTTTTTCCCGTTTTTTGTGATATAAAAAACTGAAACTGGATAAATGCGTATGCAATTAAATTATAATTGTCCTTTGATAAAGGTTTACTCCTATATTAGGTAAATTGTTTCATTTTTTTACTTTATGTTTACGTTGATAATCTAAATGAAAATAAACTCTAGGTAAACATAAATAAATTAAAGAAATGTGATTTAATTTTCTTAATAGACACATTCTATTATTATTTTAAATCACTCTTAAAGTTGAAAAAATAAGTTAAAAAATGCCTTATTAGATAAACTTTAAAAAAATATTATCTGTACTGTAAAGATGTATTTAAATATTTATTCATTGTCATCAATAATGTAAAAAAGAGACAGTTTTTTATTTATATTTCTTACTTTTTTTTCTTGCTTCTTTCAAAGGTATTTCTTTGTTTTTAAATCAGTAATGTGTAATGCTTTTTATGCTTTACAAATTGTTTATTTTGGCAACCTTTATAAACTTATTAATTTGCGTACTTTTATAGTATTCTAAACGTGTTGGAAATTGTTTCATAATCTGTTTTTGAGGCATACTTTTATGTTCATGTATAAAAACTGTTTTAAATGATTAATTGAATTATTTGAATTATTTATTTTTTTTAAACAGTTATAAGTTTTCTTAGAAAACAAAACATTCCAAAATCCAAAGAACGGCGAAATTTTAATAATTTTCTTTTATCCTAACCAGAAGAAAGCATGGATTCATGAAAATTTTTGAATTACCGTTTTTGACAGATTTGCCCGTTTTAGTGGATCAGACATTCCAAAAGAAACATGTTCACAAAATTTCTGTTCGTGAGACTGTCGGTCTGTCCGTCTGTATGTGGACATAGATTACTTAGTTCATGAAATGGAGCACAGAATTTAATAAAAATTTATGTTCCGATAGTCCTTTATATAAATTGAGGCTGATTAGTTCTGGATGTAAATCGCTCAACAGGTGGCGCTGTTGTGCTGCATTTTTTATGATTTACGCAACGGCTGTAACTCAAGAAATAATGTACGGATTTTAATAAAATTTTATATAATAGTAGTTCATGATATAAATTGATATTGATTATTTTTTGGATAAATTGCTCAACAGATGGCATTATTATGCTGCATTTTTACTACTTCACAACAGCTGTATCTCAAAAATAAATGCACGAATATCTATCAAACTTCAGATTAAATTGGTTCTTTGTATGAGTTGATTGATTTACATTTTGGCGTAAATGGCTCATTTTGTGGCACTGTTATGTTGCATTTTTCAAATTTCCACATATCTCTATCCCAAGAAACGAATTTACGCCAATTTGCGATTTAGTTAATCCTTAATATGAACTGGCTATGTTTAAGTTTTGCCGTCAATCACCCAGCAGGAGGCGCCGCTGTGCTGAATTTTTCCCAGTTCTTGCAATAGCTCCATCTCTATAAATAATGCAAGAACTTCTGATTCACATGTGCCTTGATAAATATTATCACTGATTATGTATTTCTATAAATCATCGAATAGGTGGCGATTGTATGTTGCATTTTTCCCGATATCCGCAATCGATCTATTGCAAATATTAATGCACAAAATTTTATAACTTTATAGCCTAAGAGCCGACCTCATAAAACCCTAAGTCATCGAGCACAAGGAAAAATCCTTTATTTTAAGGAAGAGTAGCAATAGGGGAATTTAATAATCCATGTCTACCGGAAGTGAAGTGGTGCATGAATACTAATAATGGCTCACTCGTAGGTCTATCATTGTGTTTGCCGTACAAACAAAAGTATGGAAACACGGAAAACTGGGTGCAGGAAAACATAATGCTAAGTCTACGAGTCAACCAGTAGTGGTATTCATTTTTGGCTTATGCACCACTTCCCCTCCGGCAGTCATGGATTATTAGATTCCCCTATGACTACTCTTCCATAAAACAAAGGATTTTTTCTAGTGCTCGGTGTCTTAGGGTTTTGTGCTGTCGGCTCTTGGACTATTAGAATCCTCACAATGGGAATAGATTGTCATTGTTTGGCACTGTGGCAGCGAATTCTGAAGTATAAACGTGAAATAGATAGAGGAGAGTTTTGGGATTGCTACATCCGGCTAGTTACTTTCTTCTATCTCTGCCAGAAGAAGGCATTGGATTCATGAAAATTTTGAAAATCAGGTTTTCGACGGATTCACTGGTTTTTTAGGAGTCAGACAAACCGAAAAACATGTTTTTACAAAATGTCTGCCTGTGCGTCTGCCTGTAGGAATTTTACAAAAAAATTGTGGGCTTTTATCTCAAAAACTAATGCACGGCATTTCGCAAAACTTTAGATTCTGTTAGGCCTTGATATAAAATAGATCTGATTGTTTTTTGATGCATATCGCTCAAAAGGTGAAGCTGCTATGCTCCATTATTACAATTACCAAAATATCCGTATTTCAAAAACTAGTACATAGATTTCCATAAAACTTTATATTTTGTTTATATTTGATATAACATGGAGCTCTGTACATTTTGGTGCAAATCGTTCAACAGGTGACGCTGCCATGGTGCATTATTCGTGATTATTGCAGTAGTTCTATCTCAATAGCTAATACACGAAATCTTCCAAAGCTTCAGATTCAATTAGTCTCTGATATAGATTAATGCTGTTTTGTTTTTGGTGTTAATTGTTCTTCAGATAGCACTGCTATGCTGCATTTTTCAAGATTTCGAAATAAATATATCTCAAGAACTAATGAATGGATTTTCATCAAGCTTCAGATTCAATTAGTACCTGATCAAAGATTGATCCTGATTATTTTTTATGTTGGCCATCCAACATGTGGCGTTTTTATGCAGTTTTTCTAAAGATATTACAATAGCTCTATCTTAAAAACTAATGCACGGATTTTCATCAAACTTGACATTCAGTTATAAGTTGACTGGGTATTGGTTTAAACTACCTAACTGGAGGCTTTGTTATTCTACATTTTTCAGGAAGTATTAACATGCGTAAGTTAGAAGAAAGTTTTGTGATTACTACACCACGTTACTTTCTATTTGTTTTCACGTGAATTGTATTTACAACTACAACATAAATAATTACACAAGTGTATTGAATTTGATTTTAAATATTTTTTTACACATTTTTCAACAGAGTAAAAAAAAATAATACATATACATGTTTTAATACTTTATTTTTTTAGAAATTTCATGAGTGCATGTCAATATAAAAATTGAAATTTAACTTTTACAGCATATTAAAGTTATGCCGTTTGTGTGAAATTTCGCTGAAAGGAATTTTTAAACTGTCAAAGACATTTTTATGTTGAAAGCAATATTCCATATCTAAGAGGAAAAGAATGAAAAATACTTGAGGCGAAAAAACATAATAACTTTGTTTTTGTAAAAAAGTCTCTCATACTTAAAAGAGAAAATACATTTGCTACTTGTACGATAAATATATGTGTATCGATAAAATAAATAAAAATTTATACCGTATGTGGTGTTAAATACAAGCTCTGATTTACACACACACACACAAAAGTTATATAGATTTGATATATTGTATAGAAAAAATCTACTTTAGATTTTAAATTTCTTTAATAAATATGTTTTCGCCATTCTATTCCAACCATTTGGTTGATGCACACTACATTTAAATTACGTCCAGTTTGCATTAGATTTACCTAATTAATACGATTTCTCATCGAAAAGCATGCATTAGTTCTTAAGTTGGAACAGCCAAACAATTCACATAACGCATAGGCAGATGACAACCAAATAGACAGATGTCTTTCAAAAGTATAATTTTTTTTTATTCAGAAAGTCTCGAAACGCATTAATCTCTCAAAAGCTGAAATGTGAAACATTTTCCACGTATCCTATATATTGCTAATGTAAATTATGGTTAAAACTAAAAGTTTTATAAAGTTATTTAAATATGAAGTGCTGTTTTGCAACTATATTTTAACCTCACTTAAAGGATTTTATTTTAAATTTTACTGATTTTAAAGACGTTAAGGTTCGTTAAGAAATTTTTACTAGAAATCCAATAAAAGGAAATATTGAGAATTTATTTGATGAATATTACTTTCCCCATTCCGTCAGTTGTAACTAATCGTATGTAAAAAAATATATTCAAGGAAAAAAAAAAAGATAATAAAAAAATCGTATATAATCATCACACATTAAGAATAATTACCACCAAATTAGTTGAAAGGGTGATAGATGAGATATAAATCTTAAAATTCGCAAGACTTGTCTTCCAATCACGCCTAGAAGAATAAGTTTAATGGAGAAAAAGTAATTATGCTAAATATAATGCTTAATAATCTTACTTTAATTATCTTATTAAAAGAAGTTTTTATGCATATACAATTCAGATTCTTATCGCATTTTTCAACCCATTTAAATGCGTCTTTAAAATGATAAGTGGTACACATACAAGATAGATCAATAAAAGCGTGAAGCTATAATTGATTTTTTGAAGCCAATTCCCCAGATAAACTTTTAAGAATTTTCTTTGAATTCAATGAAAAGATATTTAACAGTAAATTTATTTCCTAATGCAATCACTCAAACGTATTAACAGATAAAACTACAGCAATATTCACTCAAGAGAAATGTTTCATATAAGAAAATCATTCAAGTAGTTCAGATTTTATGTTTCCATTATCTATAGGCAGTAGCGGATATAAGAATTTTCTTCAAATACACGCATTTATTTTCCTATACAAATAACTGTAAAAAACGGCATCAATTTTCAATTATCCTCTTTAAAGATGAATGAGTGAACAAAATAAATGGAAAGATAATTTTCAAATAGCTGCAATTGCAATATTCATTTTATTTTATGTCAGAATAGCTGCATAAAATTGTATTAATAACAGATGGATAATGATAAAGCTAAATTTATCTACCATATTACTTTAAATAAAAAAGGAGAAATATATACTTAACCTCATTTTTACTACACCAATACAAATAATCTCTAGATTATCTGAAGAAATCTCAACTTTCTTCAGATACTTTACAGAAGTCTAAAGAAATTTCGTAGATTTGCTTTACCGATATCTGCAGAATTTCTTAAGATATTCTTTAAAATATCTGTAGAATGAGCCAATTACCTACAGATTTTCCACAAAATTTTGGGCCGATTTCCTACAGATTTTTTTTATTTTTTTAATGGGGTAAATTCGCCAAAATTAGACTAATTTAACGTGAGACTGATTGAATACTTACGGATTTAGGGGGGGGGGAGCGGATTGTTTACCACCTAAATTATATTTGTACTTAAAATGTTTAAAGCAGATATTTTTTAAATAATTGATTTTCATGTAATCCAAATTTAGCTGCTATTTTAAAACACCGTTGATTTTCTATAAGAGGGTTTTCAAAATAGAAAATAATCTTTCTAATACGTTGCATATGTGATATGAATAAAACACCCGCAATACGAAAACGAATATTTTCTTTTGAATGATATTTCAGATGCACGATACAATCTGTCTATCTGTAAAACTTCCTAAAGGAAGTTTTACCATAAATCCAAGAATAGACAAATATTATGAATTTATTTTACGAATATTACTTTCACCATTGCGTCACTTAGAATTACTCGTGTGTAAAGAAAAATCAAGAAAAAAGTTAAATGAAAAAATTCGTAAATTCGTATCATCACACATTACGAATAATTACCACCAAATTAATTCAAATGAAGATAGAAAAGATATTAATCTTCAAATTCATGAGACTTATCTAGCAATTACGCCTACAGAAATATTCTTAATGGAGAAAAAAGTAATCACGCTATATCTAATGCTCAACTTCCATAGTGTAATTATCTTGTCAAAAGAAATTTTTATGCATATACAATTTAGATGCTTATCGAATTTTGAACCCAATTAAACGTGCCTTTATAATGATAAGTAGTATACATACAAGACAGATCAATAAAAGAATGAAGGTATAATTGATTTTTAGAAGCCCCAGAGAAACTTTTAAGAATTCTCTGGAATTCAATGAAAAGCTATTTAACACTAAATTTATTTCTTAATGCAATCACTCAAACGTGTTAAAAGATAATACTAAAGCAATATTCACTCAAGAGAAATGTGCCATATAAGAAAATTATTCACGTCGTTCAGGCTTTATGTAAGTATTCTATATATGCAGTAGAGGATGTAAGAATTTTATTGAAATACTCGCATTTATTTTCCTATAGAAGTAACTGTAAAAGACGGCATCGATTTTCAATTATCCGCTTAAAAGATGACAGGATATTGAATGAGTAAGCAATATAAATGGAAAGATAATTTTAAAATAGCTGAAATTGCAGTATACTTTATTTTATATTAGAATGGTTGTATAAAATTGTATTAATAACTACTGTATAATGATAAAGCTAAATTTATCTACCATATTACTTTAAGTAAAAAAAAGAAGAAATATATACAGAGC
Source organism: Maratus speculifer (assembly GCA_964019185.1). NCBI lineage: Eukaryota > Metazoa > Arthropoda > Arachnida > Araneae > Salticidae > Maratus > Maratus speculifer. The sequence goes on along the minus strand of OZ025291.1, from coordinate 421,114,930 downwards.
CGTGTTTTATTAAATTCACCAAAATTAAACTAATTTAACGTGATACTGAATGAATACTTACGGAATTGTGGAGAGGGTAGCGGGTTGTTTTCCACCTAAATTAGATTTGTACTTAAAAAGTTTAAAGAGGATATATTTTTAACAATAGATTTTCATGTAATCATAATTTAGCTGCTTTTATTAAAGCACCGTTGACTTTCTATAAGAGGGTTTTGAAAATAAAAAATAATCTTTTTTATACGTTGCATATGCGACATGAATAAAACACCTGCAATACGAAAAGAAATATTTTTTGGAAGATATTTTTGATGCACTATACAATAATGTGAATATTGTTGAATACTGGATACACTTAGACTGAGAAGTGCAGGAGAAGTGTAGTTTTGCAACGATATTTTAACCTCACTTTCCAGGATTTTATTTTAAATAATATATAAGTGGAATATAAGTTCCAACAATATTAGAGAGAAAAAATTTTGTGTCGATCATATATTTCTCTTTCGTTGAGAAAGTTTTCGAAAGAAAAGAGAAAAATTAAGAATTTATTTGACGAATATTACTTTCGCCATTGCGGCACTTAGAATTACTCATATGTAAAAAAATATAAAAAATAAATAACTAAAAAAATCTGTATATATATCATCGCACATTGCGAATAATTACCACTAGATTAGTTCAAAGGAACATAGAATAGATATTAATGTTCAAATTCACGAGATGTATCTAGCAACCACGCCTAGAGAAATAATCTTAATGGAGAAAAAGTAATTACGCTATATCCAATGCTTAACATCCTTAGTGCAATTATCTTATTAAAAGCAGTTTTTATGCATATACAATTCAGATGCTAATCGCATTTTTCAACTCATTTCAACGTGTCCTTATAATGATAAGTGGTATATTTACAAAACAGATCAATAAAAGGATGAAGCTATAATTGATTTTTGGAAGTCAATTCCCCAGAAAAACTCTTAACAATTCCCTCGAATTCAATGAAAAGCTATTTAACAGTAAATTTATTTCATAATGCAATCACTCAAACGTATTAAAAGATAATACTAAAGCAATATTCACTCAAGAGAAATGTGTCATATAAGAAAATCATTCAAGTAGTTCAGGCTTTATGTTACCATTCTATATACAGGGTGGTTAGTTACTAACGTGAGGTGTTCAGAGACCTCTAGCGAATAAAGTTTTGGTCGAAACATAACCAAATGTGATCAGCATACATAGTAAACCAAGGGATTTCGAATTCTTAAATAAAAATTTAAAAACAAAAAAATTAAAAAATTGCCACTAGGGGCAATTTTAGCGTTGTTTATCGACTAAAATGTATTAATTTACATAAAATCAGTTCTGTTTAGCAATCATGAGTATAAAATGAAAGGCCAGGAGAGTTCTCATCATTATCAACTCTCACCATACTTTGCTGGTCAAGCTGTGTTATCAACGAAACCTTAATTGCAATGCTGCTCTTCCTGAATTTCGCCGATTACAGAATTTGGCAAAAGAACCGATGAGCATAACAAATTTACAAAAGATGAATCATCGATTTGAAACTATGCAGCAACAAGGCCAAGGAAGCTAATTGACTATTCAATAACAAGTTGACGAAGTTGTAAGTGCTATTGTCGAACAATAGATGAAAAATGTGCACGTGCCATCAGCGCTCGGGCAGTATCTCAGCAGTATAAAATGAATCTGTACTGTATTTTTTTGACATTTAATCATTCAACATTTACACTAATACACTTTTGGTACGCCAAAATTGATCCTAGAGGCGATTTTTTTTTTTTTTTTTTTTTTTTGTCTAGCAAAGCATGATCCCATAAGGTGAGAGCCATCACAAAGCAGTTGGTCTGAGAATTCTCCCAGCCTTTCCTTTTATACTCATGATCACTACACAGAACAGATTTTATGCAAATTAATGCATTTTTGCCGGTAAACAACGCTAAAATGGCCCCTAGTGGAGAATTTTTTAATTTTTAATTTTGAAATTTATTTTAAGAATTCGAAATCCCATGGTCTACTATGTATGCTGATCAAATTTGGTTATGTTTTGCCCAAAACCTTACTCGCTAGAGGGCTCTAAACACCTCACGTTAATTACTAACCACCCTGTAGACAGCAGCGGATGTAAGAATTTTCTTCAAATACTCGCATTTATTTTCCTATAGAAATAACTATAAAATACGGCATCGATTTTCAATTATCCGCTTTAAAGATGAAATGAGTGAGCAATATAAATAGAGAATTAATTTTAAAATAACAACAATTGCAATATATATTTTATTTTATGTCAGAATGGCTGCATAAAATTTTATTAAATACTGGAAAATGTAAGATTAAAAAGATATAACATATCACATATGTCGAATCCTTTAATTCAAATTCACCTTATTTATACATAAAACCAAAATAAAATACTCAGATTACTTAAAGGTGTTTTTTATTAATAAAACCTAGTACTTTCGAGCATATCATGCTCATCATCAGGGTTAAAGCAACAAAAGAGTAAAAGTCGAAGGCTGAGTTCTTTTATACGAAGTGGACTGATCCAAAGACAACGTAAAAAAAAGGGGGGGGGGAGTCGGAATGGGAAAATGATAAGGCTAAATTTATCTACCCAATTACTTTAAATAAAAAAGGAAGAAATATATACTTAACCTTATTTTTACTAAATGCACCAAAATTAGACTAATTTAACGTGACACTGAATGAATACTTACAGACTTGGGGCGGAGGGGGGGGGGAATTAGCGGATTGTTTTCCACCTAAATTAGTTTTGTACTTAAAAAGTTTAAAGTCGATATTTTTTAAATAATTGATTTTCATGTAATCCGAATTTAGCTGCCTTTTTAAAGCACCGTTCATTTTCTATAAAGAGGGTTTTCAAAATAGAAAATAATCTTTCTAATACGTTGCATATGCAGCATGGACAGAAAACCCGCAATACGAAAATAAATATTTTCTGTTGGAAGATATTTCAGGTGCATTATTCAGGTGCATATCACAAAAAAAAAATGTGCCGATCATATATTCCTCTCCTTTTATTTCTCTTTCGTTGAGAAAATTTTGCAATAAATCCAAGAAAAAAGAAATATTAAGAATTTTTTTTATGAATATAACTTTCGCCATTGCGGCACTTAGAATTATTCATATGTAAAAAGAAAAAAAAGAAAAAAAAAGTTAACTGAGAAAAATCGTATGTATATCATCACACATTACGAATAATTATTACCAAATTAGTTCAAAGGAGGATAGAAAAGATATTAATCTTCAAATTCACAAAACTTATCTATCAATCACGCCTAGAAAAATAATCTTAATGGACAAACTTGTCTTATGTCAAACTAATCTTAATGAACGACTTTTCAGACTGATCAGAGAGTAAGGTAGTTGGTATCTAGACAAAAATATGTCCCATACGGCAAATTAAAAATAATCTCAGTGTACAAGCGTCCAAAGACACTGTACATCGATGTATTTAAGAGTGTGATTACATCGTACTAAAAAAAAGCTCGTAAACCGTCTCTCAAATTGCATCACAAACAGGCAATAATGAACTGGACTAACAAGCACATGTCCTACGGGGACAAATGACTAACTGTTCTATTCAGCGATGAGAAAATGTGGAACTTAGATAGCTCTGATGGTTTGAACGTGTATTGGCATGACTTACGTAAGAAACCAAGGGCATTTTTCATCAGGCAGCAAAGCTGCAAATCTGTTATGATTTTGGAGGGATTTGGATTCAATGACCATATAGTATGGATCTGTAATTTAAAGTATGTTGACAGGTTCTTTTTAAAAATGCATTCGCTAGTTATAGGCTATGATCGCTTAAGACAATAAATGCTCTTTAAGAAAAATTATTAATTTGCAGTAAACTTCAAAATTTAAGGGTTTCATACAGAAAAGTTAGGGATGGTGCCTGAACGCATTTTTTAAGAAAACAGTCTTCACATGACTGAGTTCATGAAGCGAGAGGGAGGCAATTAATTCCTCACTGAAAAATTCACACATTGGCATCACACCATTGGCGATATTAAGCATATGAAAAATGACTGATATCATTTCCGCAAAATTGTCTGTTACGCTTAAACAATAAAAGGATTTTGAATTTAATAGCAGGGCAACCAGAAAACAGCAGTCCTAAAAAATACGCCAAAAAGGAATCCGACTGCCAATTCGTACGTTAGGAGCATATTTTGGGAAAATGTTCTCAAAAGACATAACAACCATTATGTACATAAAAAGACTCATATGCAACGAATAAGTTATACTTAAAATTACGCAGAGAGGAAAATGAAATTTCACTGACCGCAAACACATTCGAACTTTATTCTTTTTTTATTTGTTTCCAGCAAGGGTGAAATACGCATCTTAATGAATTCTCTTTATCTGATAGCCGTTTTTCAGTAATAAGGCAGATGCTAGATGTTTTTCTTTCTTTTCTTTTGAACGGAAAGTTATTGTGGAATCGAAAATAAACGTTAAGATAAAATAGCTATTTAATTAAAGATTAGTTTAACTGTAATTTAGAAAAATGTAAAATTTAAGAATACTATATGTGATTCTACATCACAGACCAGGCTTCTCTGTTTTATCTAAAAGGAAGACAAGATTGAAAAAAGTATCAAGAGACGCTTAACCAACATTTGCTTCCATTCGGTGACATTTTGGGGCGGTCCTGAATGGACTTTTTAACAAGACAATGCATCAATCCACGTATCACATTCTACAAAACTTTTACTTTCTCAGAAAAATGTTAAAGTTTTTGACTGGTCAACTTTAAGTCCAGACTTATACTTGATTGAGAAAATCTTGGCTATTTTATTTCGCCAGATTTACGGCAATGGAAAGCAGTGTGACTCTGTTGAAGAACTCAAAGAGGCCATTGAGAAAGCACAGTACTCTTTGCCACGAGAAACCCTACAAAAACAAATAATTTTGATGTACGTATGTTTATTTGAATTTGTCAAAAGTCACGTAAAAATTATTTGTAAGTAAAAGTTCAGTAAAAATTATAAATCTGGTTGTTTTTTACATTGTGCATAAACTTTTAAGACAGATTTTTTAAACATAATTTTGAATTATATTTTTTACATTTATGTTACTTTTTTTCTATTTTTGATATCATTTATTTAAATAATGTCCCAAAATCTGCAAATAAAAAAATATCATTCATTGTAACTTTTTGTAATTCTTTGAAAACTGATATTTTATGCTTGTGCTTAAACTTTTGAGACAGACCTTAAATAGTATATATACAAGACAGATCAATAAAAGCGTGAAGCTATAATTGATTTTTAGAAGCCGATTCCCAGAGAAATTTTAAGAATTCCTTTTGAATTCAAAGGAAATCTACTTAACAGTAAATTTATTTCTTAATACAATAACTCAACCGTATTAATAGGTAAAACCAAAGCAATATTCACTCAAGCGAAATGTGTCATATAAAAAAAATCATTCAAGTAATTCATGCTTTATGTATACATTCCTCATGGCAATCAGCGGAAGTAAGAATTTTCGTCAAATATTCGCATTTACTTCACTATAGAAGTAACTGTAAAAGACAGCATCGATTTTCAATTATCCGCTTTTCAATTATCCGATTTTAATATAAATGAAGAAATAATTTTAAAATAACTGCAATTGCACTATATATTTTATTTTATGTCAGACTTGCTGTATAAAAGTGTTTTAATAACTGCTGAAAATTGATGAAGTTAAATTTACCTATCTTATTATTTTAAATAAAAAAGGAGAAATATATACTTAACCTTATTTGTCCTAAATTCATCAAAATTGGACTGTTTTAACGTGATGCTGATTGAATATTTACGGGCGTGGGGAGGGATGCATTCACTAAAGTTAGATTTGTACTTAAAACGTTTAAAGCAGAATTTTTTTTATTAATTGATTTTCATGTAATCCAAATTTAGATGTCTTTATAAAGCACCACTGATTTTCTATAAAATGATTTAAAATTAAAAAATAAACTTTATTATATGTTGCATGAGTGACATGGATAAAACTTTGGCAATAAGAAAACAAGTATTTTCTTTTGGAAGATAATATGGTTGCACAAAAAATTTATGTGGTTATTTTTCACATAAAAATTTGTATTTTTATTTTTTTATTTTAAGTTTGGGATTTCAACGTTTTACGGAAACGCTAATTTAGTTATGAAAGTGTCGCATACACTTAGATTGAAATTTGAAGTAACAGTAGAGTATCTTATTATTTAAAAAAAAATCAATTTTATTAAACCTTTTGCATTGTTTATCATTTCTAATTTACATTCCTTATAGGAATCATCATTTTATCATTTCTAATTTGCATTATTTATTGGAATCATTGTTTTATCATTTCTAATTGTCAAGTACGATATTACTATACAAAATTGAGCATTGTTGTAACAGTGCCTCCTCTTACTATGCATATAAAGGGCAAAATATGTGCCTACACTGTAAAAAAAGGGTTGATCTACTAAAAAAAAATTAGTGATCCTTGTAATTACTAAAAAGTTTTAGTAATCTTAGTCGGTTACAAGAAAATCTGTAAGAATTACTAGAAAAAAGTTAGCAACGAATAGAGTTAATAGTTTTATATTTTTAATAGCTATTACTAAAACGCAATTGGTGTGGCCTTGATAGCATAGTGGTTATAGTAACGGACTCCAGGCTGAAAGGGCCCGGGATCGATACTGACCACGGCCAAATACGCCCCGAATGTATGTAGTGTAAGTACTCGGTTATTAAGGGATTATGAAAATCCTGTCGGAACAGGTAGCAATGTTTGGTGCTGCCATCTATTGCTTTTTTGCCGAAAATCTTTTGCTTCAGAAGTCTGGATGTAGCTCGAAGGAAGCTCCTGACCTTCGGCCGCAGTAATGGTTATTAAAAATAATTTTGGAGCTATTACTAAAATTTGCTTGGTGGCTCATACTAAAAATTGCTATGTTAGTTATACAAAAAATTCTTTTGTTCAGTTTACAAAAGAAATGCTTGTTTCACTTGCAAAAAAAAAAAGTTTGTAATGGTTACTAAAAAATTCTGTGGAATACAAATTTACTAAAAATTTTTTATTAACCTCTTGAATTTTTTTTTTACAGTGTATATGACTTCAAAGACATGTGCAAAGAAAAACAGTTTCCTGCACTAACTTTTGAGAAATTTCCATGTCACACGCAATTTGTTGAATGACGTGTTAAATTAATATCTTAAGCGACAATGAAAGTTTTTTTTTATTAGCAAAGCGTGAAACAAGAAAAGAACTTTCTACACTGTAAAAAAAAAAAAAAAACTGTAAAGGTACTAAACATTTTCTAGGAAACTGGGATTCCAAGAACTTTTCATGTAACGATAACAGGAAAAATCCGTGTAATCGATTCTAAAACTTGAGTTTTTGTTGTTACCGTTACAGGAAAAGTTCTTGGAATCCCAGTTTCCTAGATAAAGTGTAGTACCTTTGCAGATTTTTTTTACAGCGTACAATCAACAATATTATTCTGACTAAATCCTAATTTGGAACAAAAAAATAGAAAAACATTTTCTTTTTCAAAATGATTTTATTTTCACATGAAAGAGAATACATTAAATTATTTTTCTACATAATTTCCACCATTGTTCAAACCATTCTCGTAACGGATGATAAGCTGCTCTATACATTCTTCATAGAAATTGATCGTCAATGATGACAGTTAACACTCCACACCATTTCTTTTCCTCATCGTCAGTTCAAACTCTGCTCCACCAGTGGCCAAGAGGTTCTGCTTTCGAAACCAGTAGACGGGAAGTGCTGGGTTCGATGCCAATCGCGCCAGTCAGCCAAATCGTTCGGAGTTTTCCGTGGTTTTTTTAAAACTTGGATTTCCTTGCGTAAACACGGGTCAGGTTCTGCTATTAAGACCCCCCCCCCACACACACACTGAGGGCACCCGTTTCTTAGGGGCTATGAACCAATCAGATGCAAACCTACTGCCAGCCAGCTCGCGCTTAATAAAGTGGAAACGTTTGTTCTCATGCATTTATTCATCAACTACTCTTACGAGATCACCGCTGAGAACTGAAGGCCGACCATTTATCGTGTTTCATCGTGGACATTCATTAGTTTTTTTTTTTTTTTTTTTTTTTTTTTTAGTTTTTTTCTCACCATTCTATGAATTATAGCGTTTTCACTTTAAGCATCATTAACTTGTCGATAAATTTTGGACGGTTTCACATTTCACAAGGATCTCAAAGTAGAATGTTAGAGTTTTTAGAAAATCTGATATATTTGCATTTTTATCGAATTATTGATATCAAATTGGAATATTGAAGAAATATAGAGAGATAGGGAGATATATTGAGAGAAGAAATATATTGAGAGAAATGGATAACTTTTTTTGCGGGCTAAAACTGACCCATTGTGTAATATTTTCATGGCGTATCATTAAAAATTTTGGAATATTTTTAAAAAAATATATAATTTATATTTTTAAAATATGTACACACAAAAAGATTTTTTATTGCTTTTAAATTTCAGAGGATGCGGCTAAATATTAAGTAAGACTGGAAAAAAATTATAGGTTCTAACTATCCCATTACAGAACTTATTAGAACAATGTCAAAATGAATTTCGAAAAACAATGTTTATCTCATTTCATACTACACTACTGTATATGGTCAAAATATATATTTTTTAAAAAGCGAAGAAATTAAATAATTTTTCATTGTAGACTTAAGGCTATAAATTTGAAATAAAAATTGTATTCAAAAACTTATTTTTTTTAAAGTATACATATTTTCAACAATAAGTTATCAAAGATGTTAAAAAAATAACCTTCTCATTAAAATATGTTTTTCAATCGAGTGCAAATAAAATAATTAAACTAAAATATTTCTTAACATTTGCAGGAAAAAAAATATGTACAAAAAAATATTACCATTCAACGTTAATGCTTAAATTACGCTGGCATGGAAAGACATGTTAAAATAAATATTTTTTCTTCTAGTTTCAGATAAGCATTTCTGGCTTGGGAAATACAAAAACTTAATTATGTATTCAGCATTGAAATATTTTTTCTTTCATATTTGCAAATAGCATCGGGATACTTTTGTGTGTTTTACAAAAATTTGCTCTGAGAGTTGACGTGTTAATAAAGTAAGAATATGTTTGGTTACTTTTGTTCCTTTTTAAAATTTCCTTTCGTCTACGCAAACACAATTATTTTTTTAATGACAGAGATTCGAAGTTTTTTTTCCGGACTTCTTATCTTATCATATCTATCCTGTCTATGATGTTTAATAAACAAAATTTGAGAGAAAAGCGAAATAAGAATAAAAAAATTACAAAACAAACATATTTAAATATTTAAGTTAGGGATAGAGAGCTGCGCTGGTCCCGTTCACTTCCTGTTCGAATGAATATTTATGCCCAACAGAAGCATTTTTTTGATTATATATATATATATATATATATATATATATATATATAGTTTTTTAGTCTTCACTGAAAAAAAGAAATACTAAAAAATGAGTACACTGTAAAAAAGCTGTAGCAGAGATTTACTGGTGCAGAGTTACGGACTTTGCCATTTCATTAACGGGTTTTGCCCGTAAAAAACAAAAAATTGCGAAAGTTGACCGTTTATGGGAAAAAGTGACATATTCCGTAAATTTACTGGATAATTCACGGTAAAGTGCCGTAAATTTACATTTTTTACAGTGTATATTGATATATTCATATTACTGAACTGAGTATCTTTGAAAAATGATCACACATGAAAAATAATCACATTATTTTCTCAATTTTGAAACATCACATGTTATCGAATCCAGACTAATGATAATTTTGTACCATGTAATGTCTTATTTAATTCAGAGTGGTATAAAAGATGCTTATTAATGTAAATATTAAATTAAACACAGTAGTTTGAAATAAACTAAATGTGCTTGCAAATAATTCTCGTCATATAAAATATTCGATTTAGGTATTTCGTTAATACTTTTTGCTATTTTTCTTAATAAACAATCAATTTAACTTTTATTGTTATTAAATTCGGGTAAAAAATAAATACCAGCATATTTTTTGTTTAATTTATAAGTTAAGTTATTCATAGCGATTTACATTTGAACACAACCATGGTATTAAAAATAAGTACAGTAAAATCCCGATAATTCGGATTAATTGGGACCGGACCCGATCCGGATTATCAAAAATCCAGATTATCCGGAGAATTAGAAAAAAATTTAAATAAAATATAACATACTAACAGAAAATCACCTTTATGTTAAACTTATTGAATATTTGCAGACAGTAATAATGTTTACTTTGCTTAATTATTCCGAAAACATCTCAGAAAAGTTTTTTTTATTTAGAATACGACGATGAAACAAGTTAATGTTATGGAAATTAGCCAATCGCTTCTGAAACTTGAAAAAAAAAAGACCAAATCGATCCGAATTATCTGGAAATCCGGATTATCGGGGTCCGAATTAGCGGGGTTCTACTGTACATGTGTTTCTTAATTTTGAGTACATTTGGATCGGAGCTATTTCGAGTATGTGAAGTACTTAAAATTGAATACATTTTTTTTGATTTTGAGAAACCATTTTTTCAGTGTTGTGACCTGAGCATTCCACTGAGTGGATTTACACAATTATTTTTTGAAATGTCAGCACTTTATTACTAGATGTGCCCGCACTCGCTATTTCTTAAAATAATCCCATTTTATATTTTAATTTTATTTTTAAATGTCATTTTATAGAATTTCTTAACTTTGGTGGCAACGGTTCAGCTAAGCAGAGAAGGGAATCAACGGGAATTATCATATCAACATCGATTTTATTTTCATATTACAATTAAAAATAGCATTTTTAATAATTCATAACAGAAAATAACGTCATGGTTTAAAACGGGCTTGTTGAACGTACAGCTTCCCCTATGAGAATGCTGAATTTTTAAACAAAATGTAATTAAATGGCCGCCCATGATCATTTCAGTTATATTTTAACAATTTAATAAATATAAAAATAAAAATAAGAGTGTAATAAAGTCTTTAATTCTTTTAGTATTAACATCTAAAAAAATCGAAATTATGAAATTTTTAATTGTTGTCAATAATACTTTGAATAAGCTAAAAAAATATCTAATAACGAATATCTGGTGAAAATATTTTTTGTTAGAGAACGGACAAACGCTATGGTCACACGCTTTAAAATAATTTTGCAACATAAATTATAATTACTCCTTATTATCATTATAAATTAAATTCGGGGTTTTTAATTTTCTTAACAAAATAACAAATATAAGCTACATAGTATATTTGATTCCATCAGAATTACACTGTAAAAAATCAATAAGCCATATTACAACACAACGTGCGGGTAAAAAAATCGCCATCAACTTGTGTTGTAAATTTCAAGTATGCTGTAAATAAATGCGTGCTTGAATTTTCAAGAACGTTTATGTAATTTTACAACACAGTGTGTTGTAAATTTCAAGTATGTTGTAAATGAATGTGTGCTTGAATTTTTCAAGAGAGATATATAATTTTACAACACAGCGTGTTGTAAATTTTAAGAGGGCTGTAAATGAAGGTGTGTTTTTTTGCCAATATATTAATAATTCCATATTAATTGCTTAAAATACTAAAAATGTTTCTTTAAAAATATGTATGAATATGAATAAAATAACTAACCATCTAGATTTACTACGTCAAACAAAATAGTTTTGCTTCCTTCGAGCAAAATCTAAAAAAACTTTGTGAACTTCAGCATTTTTTAAAAAAAAAGAGAGAGAAAGAAAAATGTCTACATCGAAAAATGCATTCAAAAGAATCTACGATCTCATTGAATGACACTGGTAAGCTTGGTCAACATTTGTTAAAGTTTTTTAATGTTTCGAAAAAAACCGTAGGTACATAAATTACACATGATTCACAATAATAATTTAAGTCGTTCATATAATAAATATCTTTACGCCAAGGATTATGCTGAGTGAGATAGAAAAATGGTTATTTGTTATTCAATCGTTCATTTATGAAATAGAACAATTAGCAAGCAATTTAATTTTATAAATTTAAATACAATAAAAATATATATATTGCATTCATACAATGAATAAAGGTAATAAATATAAGATTAAAACTTGATTTTACTTACCTTGAATATTTATTATCCACATCTAATGTGTATGTAACATCCGATAAAATGGCGGCCTGAAAACAAAAGTTGTGAATTTTAATTCTCTTTTTATCTCATTGGCTCATTGATGTCATGTTATGCGTAAGTATCAGGTTAAAAGTGCAAAATACTACACGGTTTGCTTGAAATATTTTACTACGCGTGTGCTGTATTTTTTCACAGCAAGACTTGCTTGATTTTGGCTGTAATTTTGCAAAATGTTTTACAGTGTATACAACATAACGCATAACATAAAATGCATAATTATGCCAGATAAAACATAAAAAAGCTATATAAGGAAATTTGATTTTAAAAATAATTTTAAAAAACATAGGCAAACATTATTTAGTCTTACTTCTTAAAACTACAAGGATTAACAATAATATTGCTTACCATTAAAACAAACTAATGCACGGAATTGTATGCCGTTAGAATCCCCACGCTGAGCATAGATTGTTCTTTAATTTTGGCACTGCGGTAGCGATTTTTGAAGTATTAACATGGATGTGAGAGAAGAAAGTTTTGGGATTGCCACATCCGACTTATTTTTTATTATTTAATGAGGATTACAATAACTTGTTTGTCATGTAATGAATATTATGATTATGTATGCAACATATAAAATTTCTATTACTATGTTTTCTCAAAAGTAAATATTTCTTCTTTATATAATACACATTTTATAAAATCCTTATATATCTGCAACATAAATGTTACGCGTCTATTAAACGCTTCTGTATACCGAATATACTATAACTGAAAATCTTATTCAAAATAGGCCCCACCAGTGGCCGAGAGGTTCTGACCCCAAACTGGTAGACGGTAGGTGCTGGGTTCGAACCCAATCGCGACCGTCGGCCTAACCGTTCGGAGTTTTCCGTGGTTTTCTTCGAGCCTTGCGTAAATACGGGTTAGGTTCCCTTAGAAAGACCCCCACGGAGGGCATCCCACCCCATAGGGCCTATATCCCATAGCGTAGATAATCGGCCGACATACATACAAATACAAACAAACTTATTCAAAATATAAAATCAACCGGATATTACTAGTCTAAGTCCAACTAAATACTTATTTTCTGCCTACTAACTACGAAACATTTTTAAATAGTCTCTACCATATAGAAATTTAAACTATATTTAGAAAATTTTACCAAACGAAATCCTGAAATGTTTAATCGATAATTTAGTAGTTTAAATTTCTAGAATGATAATGGAACTTTTGTTCAAAGTGGTTTTCGAGTTTTAATCCATTTTAAATTGCAGTTTAAACGGCACTCAACGAGAAACCAAATATTCTATTTCTGAAGACACAGTAATTTCCATTTCCATTTAAAATCATTTTAATCATCCACCACTTTTAGAACTGAATGAATCTGATTAGCTCATCTATAATGCATTAAAATGTAACTGGTCAGTGGAGTGATCTCTGTAAAACTACTTAAATGACATTTCTATTAAACTGGAAAGAGCTTTTGAGACAGAGCAAAAAAAGATTTAAAAAAATTACAAATATAGTTAAATATAAAAAATGTATGTGTTCTCATTATAAGGCAATTTACTTTGTACAGAGAAAATATATCATCTCGTATTGTGTAATATTTAGTGTATTTTATAAGAGTGGGTAATGCAATATTCATGATTAGGCGTCGTCTTTTCTTAATAAAAACATGAGAACATGATGTGCTTAGTATTTTGATTTTATCTTCAACATTGATATCACATGCAATTCGACTTAAATTTGAAACCAATCTCGCCCGTAGGCCTAACTGTTAGGAGTTTGCCGTGGTTTTCTTCGAATCTTGGGTAACTTTGCTTAAATACGGGTTAAGATCCTTTAGAAAGACCTCCATGGAGCGCACATCCTCTCAGGCCTACATCTCTAGTGCAGATAATCGGCCATCATAAATAATACTAACTCCAATACCGAATTAAACTTGTTTGTAAATGATTTAATAATTAGTCAGAAATATTTATCATTAATAATATTTTCTATTCATTGTTAATAACGTAAATGCAAACAACGTACCTTCTAGATAAATTTAAAAACTTGAACATTATATGTAGCTATGTATATTTTTCATAAATTACCAATCGTTACACCATTTGTCCTTAGGAGCTATCCATAAATGATGTCACACTTTTTTTCCATATTTTTAACTAACTTCTCCTCTCTTTGTCACAAAGCGCCACATTTCACTTTACCTCCTCCCCCCCTTCTTGTAACATATCATGCTATATTACGTAAACATATACTTGCAGTTCAGAAACAAATCACTAAGTATTAGATAACTTTTTAATTTTTCTTTTAAAACTGTAATTGTTTTTATGAAATTTGTGAGCTGAACAATAAAAAATATTCATATTTAGTATGAAATACATTTTGCAACAGAAAACATAATTAAAATACAATAGTAGTAAAATAATAATATAAAACAGCAATTGAAAACAATAGTATTTTAGAAGTTGAAATAGAATTTAACAATTCGCTTTAAATTGTATCTTTATGAACACAAAATATTTTAGTTTTCAAATAACTTGATACTTCATAATTTAATCTACTGAATTTTATTGCATTTATTTTAACCAAAATGTGTGATTTCACTTTTTTTTCAAGCCTCTCTTACCCCCTTGTCACAAACTCTCACAATCTCCATGAACTCCCCTCCTCCCATTCAAGAGTGACATAATTTATTCACGGCCCTTTGCGAAATGATGTAATATTGATGTATTACGTGATCTATGTTGTTGTGTTACTTTGCGATGCAAAGTATCATAACACAAAAGACGTTTTACAAAAATTAAAAAATTTTATCTATCATTAAGTTTGATAATTTGCAAGTTATACTTATCTTTAATGAATCGATGCATCAAATGTTGATTTAAAAAAAATTAAATTAAAGATTCATATTTATATCTCTTTAGGATTTTTGTATACAAGAACAGCGAACTATACTCTTCTTAGAAAATATGCGATGTTGTACAATTATTCTATAAACAAGTTGGTAATTGCACATCAAATGCGGCAAATATAGTGCGTTCGTACTATAAAGAATATCATAAATATGCAGAGCTTGAAGTATTAGTTGTTAAACTATCATGCAAAAATGTATGAATACAAAATTTGATACGATTATATATCTTCAATTCAATAATACGAAAATAATGAAACCTTTTCTTAAATAAGACGTAATCAACATAACAAACTTATAATCATTACCTATCATGGGATATCGTAAAAATGGGTAACTCATTCGAAAACCACTTTTAAGCTATTTTCATTCATACTCATTTACTCTTAAAGATTCTGCTGTGTTACCTTGTGTATGATCTATATCATTTATACACGCAACGTAATATGCAAAAATATAGTTAAATACTCATATCGCAACTAAAAATGAACTTCCAGTAAAAATCTTTAACGTAGATTTTTGGTACGTATTCTGGTACAGTATAGTATCCAAAATCTTTTGTGAGTCCCTGTAAAAACTGTTAGCACTTTCTATTATACAGGAATGTAATGGATCTCAACAAAATATATCAGAGTCATTATATATGAAATAAGTTAATATGATTAAATTACGTCAATTTTTTTTCTCTTACATCATTATGTAACGAAACTCTTTTGTGTAGCTCTTTAAATGTTACAATAAACATTTTTGCAACAAATATTGCACAGAATGTATACTATACTATACGAATGTGTACTATACGTTAAAATATGCATGTAATTTTTTTTCCTTTTTGAGAAGCTGTAACACCATTAAAGTGAACTAGAAACAATTTTTCCTTATTGACCATAATGTAACGGAATATTTTTGATTCTCACTAAAATGAAACTATGTATCCGATTTTCATAAGATTTAAAAGGACTCGACAAAATTATGCAACAATTATAGATTTCAAACTTCGAACGATTCGATTGGGTAGTTTTTGCTTTGTTATATGCAGACAGATGGACAGACAGGCGTACAGACGGACGTATCGAACGACGACTATGGGGTTATGTATTTACATAATTACAAACCACCTAAAAACGTTAAATTTCTACACATTACATCAGAAATTGCATACAGTACACTTATTTTGATGTTGTTCTTGAAGGTGATTTAACTTAATCTAGTAACATAAAGTTATATTGAAAACAATCTTTACATGTAATTGTAATTTCTTTTTTATTGAAAGCCTCCATTAAATTGTGATAACTTATTTGAGTTTCTACTACCGATTTTTTCTCCTCTCTTTTGGTGGAAACCCGATACTAGTTAAAGTCCAATAGAAATTCTAGCATTTATATTTTTATTTTTAGCTTTCCAGTATTATAAAAAGGATTTTTAATTATCTTTCCGGGCGATTTTAATAGAGTACACATTCCATATAAATAAATGATCCATTCTGTGAAATTATATTTATTCGATATGTGAATAATCTCCTTAATGGCATTAAATGCCGTATAAATTAATGCAATTGATATATTCTTTTATATAGAATTGCGTAGATTTATTTTATCCTTAAAATCTTTTAGAAGAAGTTTATAAAATCGTGAGAATGTTACATAAGAAGCATAATATCATTTGAACACAATTAATAAAATTAATTTAAATACGTAATTTTATTTGTTAGCCAAGTAATTTAAATTAATTTTTGTTTACACAAATATTTTCAATAATTATTTATGGAAATTTTCAAGTATTTTAACACTATTGCACTGTATAGAAGGTGGTCATAGAAATCTAATATCGATATACGAAAATTTCGAATTTCTACTGGGAAGTGATATAAAGAAAAAGACATGCTATCTGTTAAAATAATAGATATTATGAATGAATATGCATTATTAACAATTAGCCAATCTTACATTAGTAAATAGTCAGTGTGGTTATTTTTAAATATCCTAAGTTTGTAAAGTATAAGAATAGAAAAAAAAATCTACCAAATGAAATAAGTAGAAAAATGTCAATAAAAAAATTCTCAGATACACTATTAAAAGGAAAATTAAATTAAAAATAAATAAATTAATTAAATTAAAATGAAGATTTTTTAAATCATTAATTATATTTTAAATGAATGCAGCATTCAAACATCATGGTAATGATCAATTTACATTGAATTCTAATCAATCTGAGGCATTTCTTTTGCATAAAATTTGTAATTTTACTCTCGTTATTCATACTGATGTATTAATAAAAAAAACCCGATTTTAATGAGTTGTTTAAAATTATTATAATTATTTGGATATTAAATAAAAGTTGGTAGTTTTTTCATTGTACAATAATTAATGTATTTATAAAAATTTGTAAGCACTTAATTATTAAGCACAAGTTAATTATAAGTTTTTTTTTATTTATTTCATCTTTTCTCATTTTAGGATATCAGTTTTGGAAATTCTCTTATAGATGTGTATAATCCCTTTGCAGACAAAAAAAATGCCTCAAAAGTCTCGGCCCTTTTATGCAAATATACAGTCAGAAGTGATACATTTTCAATAAATAGAAAATAAATGAGATTTATTATTTATAAATGTGACAATGCCTTTTTGTTTTATAAACTTTTGATATTGAAATATATATTAAAGTAGTCTTTTCATGGAGAGAAAGACAGATATTTTAGAAACCATAGTTTTATAATAATTTTATAAGGAGCCAAAAGGCCGATGAAGTAGCATTTAGCTTTTCTTAATTAGTAAATATATGTATGTTTTTTATATTTGTTCATTTTCTATTCGATCATAATTATTTGACCTCATAAGTCATACTATTTATGGTCATCTTGAGAGTAAACTAGTAACACTTTTTCGTTTTTCACTCTATCCATTTAAAACGCACATTGAATAAGGTAAATACAGAAACTAAAGTAAACTACTATTTAACCTAAAATAAATCTTATAAAATTTTAGCTATAGAATTTACTGAAGGTATTAAATATTTATACATTAAAAGATAAAACAATTTCTTAACTTTTTATTCATATTTGAAAATTCTGAATGTTAAATAAACAGAAATATAGGTAATTAAGTGGACGCAGCACCCTTTAATCTGCAAAAAATGACCAAAATACCGATTTTCTAATTTTTGCTTAAATTATACTCTAATATGCCTAGTATATTCTGAAGGAGTTTATTAAAGATCTAAATATTACAGATAAAGTTTAAAGCGATTTTATTATATCACTGCCCCTTTTAATGCTACGATCCGCATTTCTTAAGAGTGAATTTTCACAATGTGTGTTTTTCTGACGTATAAGCATGTTCAAAAACATAAAAATTATGCATATTTTTCAACTTACTCAGTTTTTTTTTTTGGTATTTTCTTACGCTCTATTTGATAAAACTAAGTATCGAATTAGCAATAAAGTAAAAAAGTTTTCCATTTATTTATTATTTATTTTTTTTAAACGCAAAAATGCAAAATAAATTCACTTTTTGATGTAATTTTACACGGATTTTCACATTTTATTTTTTTCCCAAACTAATTAATTTATGATAAATCCGATACTTAAAATGACGCAGCATACTTTTACGAACAGTTAAGAAAAGAAATTAGCTGAAAATGTTCAACATTGCGCCAGAAAATACATGTAAAATTTACTTACATTTTCCAAAAAAAAAAAAAAATTCAAATTTTGTCAGGGACATTGAACAATTTTCTGATATAATCCTTTTTCTTCACGAATTCCTTTATTATTAAGTTAAAATGCACCTTAAAATGCTTAAATTAAAAAAAAATTCAAATAGTATTGATTTTCCTTAATAATATTCATAAAGAACTTATAATAAAATTAAATAATTGAAGGTATACACTAAATGAAAATGAGAGAAACAAAACTGATATTATTATTGTCTCATCTTATGTGAAAATTTTCATATTTATTCGAATTACGCAAAGACAGGTTCGAAAGCGCAAACTCAGCACATATGAAGTTGCTCATTAAAGGAAGTTTTGCAGTATTCATTATTTTGTTCTAGACATCCTGAAAATTTCGTAGCATCTACACGGACTAATTATACATTTGTCTGGGGCGACTGAGAAAAGTATTTAGCATAGTTTGTGCGCATTTCTCCGACGCATTATAAACTAGAACATTAAAAAATATTTTCTTTATCCATAAGTACATGTTCAACTGTTGTTTTAAAGGAAAAATTCCCCTGTTTATAAAACTTAAACAAGTAAGAAACTATAAGATTATAAAATACAGTAAATATATGTCTGTATATATATGTATATAATTTAAACATATGTCTGGAATTTATACATCATTAAGGATTGTACATTAATCATTTAGTTCTAACACCAGTTCTAACGTTAATGTAAACAAAAACTAATTATGTTTTTCCGGATACTTTTCCTATTCAAAATCTTTAATTTTAATTTTCAAATTTCTGGATCAATTAGTAATAAATTTTCTTTTATTATTCTAGAAGTTTTTATAAAAACAAACTCAAAATATGTTTTTTCCGGCCTGCATATGTTAGTAAAACGGATAAAATGTAATTTTTATAGTAGTAACTGTTGGCCACTCAAGAAAATTTTGGACAAATTTCATTTGGCAATAGAAATGAAGATCCGATTAATCTCCCAAACATTAAATCAATTGTTTTTAGGGAGTATTTTAAGTCTGAGATAGATACACTCATGTTTTTTAAATGGCCAAGTATCGTTTATCATAAATTTTAAATTCCACAATCGAATAAAAAATTCACTAGTCATTACACTTGTCAATGAATTTTTACAATTTTACAAACAGTTTTATGAATGAAAAGCCGAAAAATTATACTTCATGGGTAAACACGACTGTATTATGCTAATTTTACACTTTTAATGATCTTTATTGAATGATGAATAATCCTAAGCATATAAAAAGGCCTCAAATATCCATATTGAAAATAGACTTCAGTTGCTGGGCGATTTCTGTGTCACGTATGTAACATTTAGCATTTTTTTTTTTTTTTTTTTTTTTTTTGGCAAAACGATACAAATTTGAAAGTGATGTAATTTAGATAGTGTTTTTCTTTTTTTTATTACAGGACACATAGGGAATCACTTTTGCTGCGGCATCTTTAGTCTAGAGTAACAACAATAAAAAAGTTAGTAATTTTCTGTTACGTGTGTGACTTTTTTGCGTCACACACCTAAAAAAGAGAAAGCTTTTTAAAAAGACGGTCGATAGATCGGTTGTTGACCTTGATGTTATTGTTTTAAAATTCAAAATTGGTGAGCTTTTGTCAATTTAAGTGCTATCGAAATTAAAACGCATAGTCTTGCTAAAAATGAACTGTAGAAGAAACTGGTATTAGAATAAACTCGCATAGTGGAAACAGTTATAAAGTTTAATTGAAATGCATAACGCATTGTTTTTATATAAGATGGAATTCATTAACTTTTGTAGGTAAAATATGTGTTCGAGGTAAATAATCTTATTTAAGTAAGAGTGCGCTGTGATAAACAGTTACAAGAACATTGGATTATTATTAATAGTGGCTTAGAAATGGGATGTTTATATTTTATTAGGAAGGGCTAATGACGATTAAAGTACAAAACTTTTAAATAAAACAACTGATAATTAAAAAGATTATGCAAGTGTTAAAAAAATGGTCCTTTAGAATGTCAATTTTACATTTTTTTACCACTAAAATTAAAAAATTAAAATTTAATATATTTTTTTTTCTTTTACAAGTGTTTACTAAATTTATTTGAGATATAATATATCCCACTGCCCCTCAAGGGGTTAACTACAAAAATATAAATGCGACTCTCTAGCGCCTTTTCTACCAGAGATGTATTCTTAAAGATGTTTTAGCGAATATTACTTACAAAAAAGGAATCAAATTTATAAATTTTAATTTTAATACACTGTAAAAAACAAAAAAAAAACTTTAAATTTACTGCAAACACTGCATTACGTCTTATATTACGCTAAAAATGGCAAAAACTGTTGGTAACTTAACAGATTTTTTTACAATGTATTGAAATATATAAAGATCGAAATTTGTGAAAAAAAAAGTTAGAAAACTTATTACTCTTTTTTCATCTGTCGAGAATTTATTCAAATAACTTCCAATATTATTTTGCAAACTTTTATTCTTACAAGTATAATTAATACTCTTTATTTCCGAAAGTCATAAACAACAGTTTCGGAAAGAAAATACTGGGTAGCATCCACTTACAAAGTAAAGTAGAATCATCCTTTAAGTCATTAGAAAGAAAGCTTTTCATAATAACTTTTTTTAATTCCTTATCAATAAACAAAATTGATGTTGAAATATTAGCATTTACTTTTTGTTTAATGGCAAGGCTCTTATAAAAGTTTTCACAACTTTATCTTTGATCTCTTTATTCAGATGCCGTTTAATCTGTAAGAGGTTCTTCCATTAACTTGTTTTTTCATAGAATTAATTTTGAAAATATGAAACTCTCTTTTTAATTTTTTTTAAATAACGTTCTG
Organism: Maratus speculifer; assembly: GCA_964019185.1. Lineage (NCBI taxonomy): Eukaryota > Metazoa > Arthropoda > Arachnida > Araneae > Salticidae > Maratus > Maratus speculifer. Next base: position 421,093,320 of record OZ025291.1, on the reverse strand, counting down.
TTTAAACGGATATGATTGGTATACTATGTAGTACCAAATGCGTTATTCGTATTGCAAATGCTTTTTTATAATCTAAAAAAAATAATAATTTCTTTTTTCACCCAATATGAATATTGTTCGTAAAGTACTGAAGAAATTATGTTAACTTTAAAAAAGCTAATACAATTGAAAAAACATTGCTTTTTATTGTTTAATCGAAAACAAAAACTAACGAAACATAAAAAATACACTAAAAATTTCAAAATATCAGTGATCAGAATTTATTAAGGATAAACTTGTAAGTTGATTAAAAGCTGCTTAAAATTTATTCCGATTTATGGCTTGTTAATAATACCACAAGCCCTTTTTAGCTCACCAACTGTCAAAACCCGAGACCTTATGCGCCCGCCCGTTCAGAGCAGAAAATAAAAAAATAAAATAAATCTTACCATTTTCCGGTTTTATACTGTAGATAACACAGAAAAGAGTAAATGGTAATATTTTTTTTTTATTGCCATGCATAGTTTTTTAGTAACATTGCAGCATTATCAAAATTTATCATTCCGAAAAAAACTCGACTCAGAATTTTATTATAACATTTCGCATCACATATGTTGTTTTAATGCAACTGCCATAATTAATTTACTAATGGGAATTTTTTTAATGCTGTTTTTGTTTTCATATTGTTCAGAAATGATTACGGAAATCAAATTATGCACAACTTTTTTTAAGAAAATATTGAAGATTTAAAGGTATCATTAAGGTACCCATAAGATACACGTATGAAATATAACTATACTAAAGCAGAGATTGTCGTGATCACTTCAATATCACTATTTTTAATTAAATGCAAACAAATCGCAACAACAAAAATAACACACACACACAAACATATGTAGAAATAAAATTAGAAAGAATTTAAATTTCAACGTTAAAGCAAACGTATTTCTAACCAAATAATGTTTTTCACCATACTACAACCATTTCACTTTTGAGTAATGTATTTTAAACCCAATTTAAATAATTTTTTGAGATAGATAAAAAAAATATGAATGCATAAATTCACGTTATCTTTTTAAATTTTAAAAGGGCTAAAAGTATACATATCAGCTAAAAAAGTACACATTTATTTTTATTTCAAATATACGAAAAAAATATAAAAATGCATGTTCAGTAACGTAATAATTTTCATTTCCTTTATTATAACCTTAAAAAAGAAAAAGTAATGTGTCTTAAAAATGGCTCATAAAAATGATACATTATTCTACCATAATTGTAATACATTTTAGTTCAGAAAAACTGGTTTCAGTTACACATTAGCGCATTTTTTTATCAAATGCTTGCACTTTATGTTTTTTTCTGTAAATTTACCTTGAGCAAATTATTTCGCTGACTATGTTGTAAAATATAAAAGAAATAATAAAAAAACTGCGTATGTGTGAACGTAAAATGATCCAGAAAGATTTTTATAGGAAGATTCGAATTACATACACTTAAATAAAACTAACTTTTTCTAGCGATAAAAAATATAAAATAAAACTCTGTTTACGTTTGGAAATAAGAAAGTATCGTATTACAAAGATGGAAATTCTAGTAATACATAAAATATAAATAAAAAAATAAGAAAAACTCTATCTTTAAATGAATCATAGACATAAAGCACGGTTAAAAATAACTCTGTAAATTAAAATTCATTTGGTAATTATTTTTAGTTTTGATTAAATAGTTAATTAGTTTTTGTTAATTAATAATTATTTTTAGCTTATTTTCGTTCCTAATTAAAAAAAATATATATATTCTGTTAAATTTACCATAAAAGAGAAAACAATCCAGGACGCGTTTCGAATTAAAACAATAACCGTTCGTCATATGCTGAAGCTTATTGGCGAACAAATATTGCTTTAGCTCGAAAAGCGTCCAGCATTGTTTTTTTATTATTTTTTTATGGTGAATTTAACAAAATGTAGTATTTCATTTATTATTTATCACCAGTTTGTTCGCTTGTTTTTCGCTGTTATTTTCCTCCGTACTAAAATATTTTTCAAACAGTTTCTTTTTTATGCGAATTTAAAATGTTTGTATGCAAAAAAACTATAATCAGAATATTTATTTTCGTTCTTTTAAAAGATTTCCAATCTTTTACGATTAAAACTTACTGCTTCATGGTACTTTTATCTTTTTTTATTTTAAGTATTTTCTGGAAGAAAAGCTCTTTAAGGGAGACCCGTGAGAAAAAAAAAAATTTATTATTGATTTTAAAGTAATGAATTTTGGTGCACTATTTAAGAATCTTCTTGTAAGGAATGATTAGCATAAAAATTCACTTTTTATCAAAAAGTGGGAATTTTAATGATTTTTTTTTCGAAAAATGCATTTTTTTAAATTACTACTACTCATTCAATTTTCAATATTTTGGTATTACTAAAATTTCTTAAATTGTGTTATAGTATATAGAAAAGAACTAAGGAGAGATATTTTTAATTTTCTATTTTAATCGGATAAAAAAAAAAAATACGCATGGTAAATTTCCTTAAATTCGTTATAATTTTCATGTTTACCAATTTATGTAAAAATTTCAGAAATAGTTAAAACAAATATCTTTCCTTACTTTTGTTGTAAATTTCTTTAAGATTCTAAAAACATAAACACTTTGTTTCTAAATCATTTTTCCACTGAGCCTTAGTACTTTGAACTTAGGCAATATATGAAAAAAGTCATTTTCAGGAAAACACGTTTTAAATGGCCGCTAGTCCTTTTAACTCCATAGTGAGTACAATTTAAAAAGCTCATCTTCTACCTGTTCCAAATGTCCCCGAGTTTTGAAATTTAGCATGTATATTCGCAAATATGTATTTTATCGTTTTCTGAGAAAAAAAAAAAAAAATTGAACTTTTGATGATTTTTGGTCGAAAATGGGGTTCGGGTCTCCCATAAGAAAATCTGACAAAACATTTTTGTGTGTAAATCCCGATTACCCACTATACAGCAGTAATTATATACGGGACAATGAATTATCAAGTTCAAATTATCAAGTAATGAATTAGCTGATAGTTGACCTATACTACTCCAGTTCTTAAGTCGAATTATTTTTTATTTATGTAATATTTTGTGAAACAGTGTGGTCGAAAATGGCTCAAATATGTTTGTTTCAGCTATCAGTTTCGAGCAGTTTCTGTCTTGTTGCTCTTCTGTTATGTTGGTAGATAGAAGACAAAAAGAAAACATAAGGACCTGGGCAGGAGATAAAAAAATTACTAATAATTATTAATAATTATGAAATTAAAAAAAAAAGTTTTTGTTTGGAGTTAATCTATTATGCAGATATTTTTGGTTGTTGTTGCTTTTGTTAGTGAAACTTAAACTTATTTTCTGTACTTGTATTTATAAGCCAATAAAAGTCATAATTTGTATCCACTTCAATCTATTTTTTGCAATTTAGTGCAGAGTAAAAAAAAAAAAAAAAAAAGACGAAGTTTACGACTTAAGCATTGAGTGATATATTAACTATTTACGGTCGCGAAACACAAACAATTTCGTTAGAATCCGAGCCTCTGTTATGATACATGTACTGCGGGAATGTTCTACAATAGAGGCATTGATTAAAAACTCAATCTGTTGTCTGCGGCAGCATTCACAATCACTTCATCAAATTCACGGGTAAAAATCTAAGATAAGTTAAATTTCGATTCGCATATTGAAATTCAATGGGTCTGTCAAATCCTATTTTGGTGGAAAACACGGAACTGACTCATTTAGCGGCTGACTCATAGGTTTGCCATTGTGCTTTCCTGCACCCAAAAGTATGAAAACATGGAGGATTGGGAGCAGGAAAACATAACGGTGAATCTATTTGTAAACCGCTAAAATCGAGTTTTTAAGCGTTTTGCACCAAAATAGAATACCGATTGCATTTTAATATGTGTACTGAGATTTAATTAATCCTAGATTTTCGTCTGCAAAATCGATGAAATGATTGTCTATGCTGTGGTATCCCGGTCACAAATTTTGAAAGGAAATTGTCATAATTAACAGGTTTTCAAATAGATTTTCTAGTAAATATGTATAATTCTTGGAAATTTTTCTCTAGAAAATTTCTCACACGTTGAGCATTCAACAGTATTTCAAATTTCAATTGTTTAAAAGACATACACCAACAGATACCGATGATGCGGGTTCGAATCCGCGTTAGGCTTAAGTTTTCATTCTGCTGGCTGTATGCATTTTAAGTAGTTATAATTTGAAATAGAATAGCTCTTGATTAGTTTCAAAATAACTGATATTTTAAAACGTTTTTCGCCTATTTAACCTGCTTAAATTTTGGAATTTTAGAGAACATTTCCTTTAAAAGAAAATTGCTCTTTGAAATGAACAGACATATTAAATGTCAAGTTTTTAGCCTTAAAAATTCAAAATATACCGTAATTTAGAATATATTTAAAAATTATACACTCATTTTACATATTTAAATCTTGACCTTTTTTAAGCTGCCAGGCGCAAAACTTTAAGGTTTAAAAATAACAACTATATGATGTTTCAAATTTCTGGACTTCACAGCTTTAACTAAACTATAATTTGCAATATTATCTAAATGCTGTAGGCTGTAGTTACATATTACAATTCCGATTTTTAGAGGCCATTCTTGTTGAGTGTTTGCATTTTAAGAGCCATACCACATTCTAAATTTTTATCAAAAATTGTATTAAAGTTTACGCATTTTTGTAACTTTCTGTACTTCTGCAGCATTTTGAATTTTGTAAAACATTTTTGTGTGAACATTTAACTCTTTAAAGTAATATTCATGTGAAATTTCTAGCAACTGCGACTAGCAACTCTAAATAAATAGTAATTTTTAATTTTTTTACCAGATTCTTTCATGTTTTAAATTTCAAATTTTGAAAGAACTGGGTTTTTTTTTGTGTGTGGGGGGGGATGTTTAATAATCAAAAAACGAAATTTCTAGTTTTTAAATCCTCATAAAATTTCAATTTTAGAAAAGTTTATTAGAAAATTTGTTTGCTACCTTCAGTGCGGGTTGATAGCGCCGACATAAATTATAGCCTAAATTGAAGCCAACACGGTCATCAACATTTCGAAATCTGTATTTTTGAAATTTGTTTAATACTTACAGACAAACAACCAAGCAACAAAAATACATCACACATACATTCTTAATTTTTAAATACTATTTATAAGTATAGAAGTACAGATTACAAAAATATAGGTTTTAATATTAAAGCATACTTATTTCAAAACAAATAATTTTATTTAAATTACGTTACAAAAATTTTACTTTGAAATAATATATTTTGAAAATAACTGTAAGTAACATATTGTCTGCATATTTAAAAAAAAATTCATAATTAGGTAACTTCATCATTCTTATTTTTTTAATCATAAAGAGCTGGCATTTATAAAAGTAAATTTTTGTTGGCCTTTACTTTACGTATATAAAATATGAAAAATTATATTCGGTAAAAAAATCATTACTTTTATTATTAACTCAACGAAAGAAAATATAACGCGCCTTTAAAATAGGTCATAAAGATAAAATATTATTGTATCTTATCATGTTATGTATTTTTGTTGCGGAAAAAAAAAAATAAATAACACCTTTAAAAAGTACACTTGCACTTTATAATTTTTTATGTGAATTTAGCTTCAGGAAATTATTTCACTGACTATGTTCTAAAGAAAATACAGTGCACGAGTAAACGTAAAATGATCCAGAAGGAAATTCACATGATGCATCGAATTACATAAACGTAAATAAAAAGAGTTGTTTTTCAAAGGATAAAAAGTACAAAATAAAGCTCCGTTTGCACTTGGAAATAAGGAAGTATTGTATATCAAAGATGATAAGTCCATTGTTGCTTAAAAAATATGTAAAAAAAAAAAAGAAAAATTCTACTTCTAAATGTAATTACAAATATGAAGTAGGTGAAAAAACTAATAACATTGTGTCTTAAGGGTGTATTTGAAAAAACGCTTTTCCACCTTCAACAGCTCGAAATTTTCCGATACAATTTCAGACACATTTTTAAAAGTAGAAACATGAAACTTGCTGAGGGGAGTTTTGAAGAAACGGATAAGGTGCCGTGTGATGTCTTTTTGCGCTCAATTCATTAGAATTTGATTTATAAATAATTATCTTCTCAGTATGACCTTTTTTTTCATTCCCAGATCTCCCGCGTCGGAAAAATCGGTTAAAAATGTCGTTTTCGATTGCTTTTTTGTAATATTTTCTGCATTTAGCAAATAATCGACAATCACGGTACCTTGTGTACTTTCTGAATAAGACAATTTGCAAGTTTGATGCATTTGAGAGCAAAAGTGAATTTAAAAATAAATCGGAAAATAAGCAGTTTGAATCGAAATACACCTTTATCGAAAAATAATATAGATAATATATTTTCGATATTCGATTTCACCTATACCAAAACACATGATCGAAATAAAAAATATAGATTACTTGAGAGAGGTGTTACAAAAATTAAGAAATTAATTAATTTTTAATAATAAGTTTTAATAATTAATTATTTTTTTATGATTATGGTTCTTATCAAATTAGGACCAAAACGTGTCAATGCTATTTGTTTTTAATATTTGTAACACCTCTCTCAAGCAATATAATTTTTTTTATTAAAATGTTTTAAAAAAAGGTGAACTTCTTAAAATCTTGTGATTAAAAAAATCTAATGGATTTAATAAATTTTTTATAATAACATTGTGTTTTAAAGTTAAATTTTATTAGTTTAAATTTATTGTTCTTCCAGATGAAATATTATCGAATTAGTTACATTTTTTAATGCGAATTACAGATTTTTAAAAGAAGAAAAGCAATTATGAAAAAAAATATATATATAGACTTTATAACCTTTTCTGGGCCGAATTTTTTATCAATTTTCCGAAAAAATTACTTTCATAATAATACCGTCAACGAGCTATACAACTAGATTAATGTTTAACGAATATTTCATTGTTCGAAAGATAACGAATGTTCTTGCTTTGCGTACTGTTCAATTAATATACTTATGAAAATAGACTAAGGAAGAATTTTCGGAAATGTTTAGAAAATATCGTAATACAGTAAGATTAACTAATATTACAACTTTCTAATAATTTTTGCGCTTTATTACACGATTCTTTCGGGAAAGTAACTTTTTGCTTTAAATTTAGTTTGGTTTGGTTTATTTTTGTCGTCCGATTATCTACACTAGGGATATAGGACCAGGGGGGTTGCTTATCGTGGGGGGGGGATCTTTCTAAGGGAACCTAACCCGTATTTACGCAAGGTTCAAAGAAAACAACGAAAACTCCGAACGGTTAGGCCGACAGCCGCGATTGGGTTCGAACCCAGAACCTGCCGTCTACCAGTTGAGAGGTCAGAACCTCTCAGCCACTGGTGGGGCTGCTTTAAATTTGAAGAATTAAATAGATATTTACAGTAAAATAATCACAAAACGCGCAAAGAGAATTCAGCAGAGATAATTTTTTGTTATTACTAAATTCCTAAAATTAAATGAAATTATACAGTTAATGAATAAACATATACTAACAATGCTACCTGTAAATAGTAGCAAAAGAATTTCATTAAACCAAATAATATTCCGCTAAAAGACATGTACTATTAATAGTACTCAGATTTGAAAGGGTTAAAATATCCTTTATATTACGATAAAAACTTTTTAATACATTTATTTCAATTTTTTAAAAATATTTAAAAGTCAGAAAGTATACAAGGTACTGAATATTCAATATTAGATTATATATATTTCAAAACAAGTAGTTTTGTTTAAACCATGTTACAGCTACATAATATGTATATAATATGTGATATAATTTAAATCGAATTTTCAGAAATAAATTTCTGGTGTATTTAAAGAATTTTATGATTTCATAAGTTGCTATTTTCAAAAATCTTCAAAGCTTTTTTTTAAGTGTTATTAGCTGAAAATAAGCATTTTTGGTTGTTTTTCATTCATGTGTCTAAAATATAAAAAAGGTAACATAAAAATTTTCATTTCTTCGTTTATCATCTTAAAAAAGAAAATGTAATGTGCCTTAAAAATGGGTAATAAAAATGAAATAATATTGTACTATAAAGTATTAAGCATTTCAGTTCTGAAAATATTTTTTCCCAAATTACTTGTTTTTATGCTTTTTTTTAATTTTACTATAAATTTATTTTCACCAAATTATTTCGCTGACTACAGTGAAACTCGTTTAAAGTACGAATCAAGGGACCGAGAGCATTTCGTATCTTAAGCGGGATCATATCTTATCCGGATTTCATAGATTCTCAAATAATAAAGCATATAAAAAAGTGCACATTGTTATTAATGTATTTTAGCCATTTATAACTCTTATTTTACCCATTTCTAATAATTTTTAGATAGTCTAGAAAGCTTGAGTTTAAGATATTGAATTAAAGCATAATTTTGTTTTTCTCCAAACTTTTATAAAAATATCTGTTTATACAGTAAAAAAAAAAAAAAAATAAAAAAAAAAAAATAAAATGCTTTCGTATAGTACATTCTGACAAATTAAAAAGAAAAAAAAATTGTTAATTTTTAGAAAACAGTAAATAAAATACATTAGATACTTAAAAGGCAAGAATAATAAATTTTCATAATGCTGTTTTGAAAGACAAACTAAATGTATGCAAGGAACAATAATTATTCGATATATTTTTAAAATCGTGATGTAGTTTTAGTTTCTTGAGAAAAAGTCGTTCATCTTGGTTTAGTGCAACTTAGGCCGAGTTTTTATTAGGAAGTTTTCTGCCTTGTAAATGGCGGTAGAAAAAATCTTCTACGGAGGGACTAGCACCCATCGAAGAGGCATACAATCGAAGTAAGCTGAACTAACTCATTACAGATATGAATGATTATATGGTTGGTACATCTATTTCTTCATCCGCATCGTCTTCTACTTCTTCTGAAGGCCTAGGTTCATCGGAACTTTCGAAGTCAGCGATTATATCCGCGATAGAACAAACTTCACTTGTAACAACTTGATCGTTACTTGCGAAAAATAAGTCCCAATCTTTTATTTCTACCTCATACTATATGTAACCTGATTCTGTGATGTAACATTTTGTAAAGTGCCACGAAAAAGCAAGTGACAAAAACAAATTCATAAAAAAGACATTTCTGAGAGCGATTCATAGTAATAAAATTAATATAACAATAAAAAGCAGCTAGATAAACGGAACAAAAAAAAAAAATACAGACTGGTTTTACCAACAACTTTCTCAACCAATCAAGAGAGACAACAACCAATGAAATTTCAAATCCATCTACTGCTGTGTAAGGAAGAGTGTAATGGTAAAAAGAAATAAAAGCAGTAGTTGTTTTTGTATTTTGTTGAAAAAGAGGGAACCAATGAGAATTCAGCGTGAAAAAAGGAGTGGAAAAAACATATTTCAGAGAGAAAAAAGGTAAAAAAATAGCATCTTATGAAAAATAAATACGATTTTACACAGTCTGTCCAAAATACACGTGATAAACGGATTACATAAGCACCATTTCCTATATAAAGCGGGTTTTTTGACATCAAGGGACTAAATTTCTTCGTATATTAAGCGGGATCGTATCTTATGCATAGGTGTATTAAGAGGGTAATTTTACACAGGTTTAATAGGTAGTTTTCAAGGGACTGAAGATAATTTGTATATTAAGCGGGATCGTATCTAAAACGAGTTTCACTGTACGTTAAAAAGAAAAAAGAAAAAGAAAAGGAAAAAACAAAACAAAAAAAAGATGGGGGGAGGAGCGGGAGAGAAATAGCATAAATAAAGAATGCCATGATTTAAATTTATGCTAACTTCTTAAATTTTAAAATGTTTGTGTGCATGTGTGTGTGTGTTTTTAAATATTATCAGATTTTTTTTTTGCATCTCTATTAATGTATTGAAAACATTCGGTAACATAACAATTTTCATTTTTTATTAACATCTTAAAAACAAGCTGGAAATAGCACTACAAGTGTTGCAAATGAGGTGGGTTTGTATTATAAGGACGTTTTAAAAATATTTCGAATTCTGATCTTGGTGTAATAGTATAAGGTACTTAGGATACAGTAGATTGTCCGAAAGCTTTTGTATATCTTTCCGCTTTCTGTTAAATTGGAAGTAATTTGTAGTAAACCTCAGCAAGGTATATCAGTTTCGTGAAATATGAAATAGTTTAATATTATTAAAAAGCTTCCCAAACAATGTTACCCCCTATACCATTATGCAATAAAATACTTTTGTGTGGCCCTGCAAATAAATAACAAATATTATTTGCACCAGAGATTGTGCAAAATGAATATTTTAGTATATACGTCATAGAAACATGCTAGTTTTATTATGTTCAAAAGAGTGTAATACCATTAAAATTCATTTAAAACTATTATTTTTTTCCATTGGCCGCAATGTAACGTATTACTTTTGACTGCCCCTGTAAAAAAACTTTACATCCAATTTTCATAAAATTTGAAATTACTCTGCAAAATTATTCAGCAATTATATATTTTTTATTTCCATTGATTCGCATGGAGTATTTTTGCTCTGTTATATGCGGATGGACGGAATCAACGACGACTATACTACTTCGTATTTACATAATTATGAACGTACCTAAAAATTTAATGTCTCTTAAAAATAGCTCATAAAAATTGTTATTGTACCCAAAAAGTGTTATATATTTTAGTTCTGAAAAGCTTTTTTTCTTACCCCCCCCCTTTTTTTTAAAGTACTTGCATATTTAGATTTATCTCTAATATTTTCCTTCCGAAAATTATTTTACTGACCATATTGAAAAAAAAAAAAAAAAAAAAAAAAAAAAACATAACGTATGAATGTAAAACGATTCAGAAGAAAATACATGTGAGGAATCGAATTACATAAACGTAAATAAATATAATAGTTCTTCTAGAGGCAAAAAATTGATTTTAGTTTAAACCAACTGACCGGTGGCACGGCTATGTTGCATTTTTGAGGAAGAAATTATTATGCATAAGATAGAAGGAAATTTTGGGATTGCCACAACTGACTAGTTTAAATTAGTTTGATTGTTGATTAGATTACAAATTACAATCTAAAACTAACCACAGATACAAACAAACATTTTTTATAATATTTATAAATATAGAAATGCAGATTACAAAGCGTTAAAAATGTTAAAGCTTGCGTATTTAAAAGCAAAAATTTTGCTAAACTATGTAAACTGTGATAAAACAGATTTTATTTTATAATATGCTACTATTAGAATATAATCAGCGAATTACAGAAGTTGTGCGTTATTGAAAATAAAAAGTTTTTTTTTTTTTTTTTTTTTTTTACTCTGCTAGTCATACAACGATTCCTTTGTATTCGGTAAAAGTATAAAATCTGCTGTACTCCAAAACAACACAGCAATGCAATGTATTTTGTATTATATTAAAATACACTTACAAATCCTGAACATTCTTGATCGAACAACAAAAAATCTTTTTTGTTTCCTTTGAGATATAGAAATCATGGATGTATAGAATACATTTATTTTCGAAGCAACAAACGGGATTCGGATTCCCAATCACAAGTATCTGTAGAAAAGAATACTCCAAACAAACACTGGCAAATGTGTTAGAAATAGTTCTACTTTTCATATATATTGTCTTACATTTATAACCTTTTTGTTACTTTATATAGATCTTTCTAAAATTATTACTTTTGCTTTTAATAGCAAATAGGATTTTCGAAATATTTTTTGTTTCTCCGTTCTCTGCGGTTAGTGGTACCGATTTGAGGTATATCGATGCTAAAGCAGAGACCGTCATAATTGTTTCGACATCTCTGTTCTTTAAATTGGTTTGGTAGTTGATTAGATAACAAATTACAATGAAATATCAACCACAGACACAAACAAACGGTTTTTTAGTAATATTTATAAATATGGAAGTATAGATTACAATGCGTTAAAATATTTAAGCATGCGCATTTAAAAACACATAATTTGCTAAGCTATGTTATAAATGTTTTTCTTTAAGTTAATATATCTTAAAAGTTCATTTTAATGAATCTTGTACCTTTTAGATGCGGTAAAATTTACCGACAAAAGTCAAAGTTTGAGTTAACCTATGTTTTCTATATAGATATTTTTAATAAACAATAAATTTTGAACATTTATACAACAGATTTTGTTTTATAATATGCTACCATGAGTTACAGAATACAGAATACAGATATTACAGAATTTGTGTTATTGAAATTAAAAGAGTTCTTGCATTTTACTCAGTTATTGCTTTCTATTCGAGAACTTAAAAAATTCTGTACTCTAAAACTAGACTGAAATGCAATGTATTTCGTATTATTTTAAAATACACTTACAAATTTTAAACATTCAGAATCGAAAAATAAAAAAAATCTTATTCCTTTGAGATACAGAAATCCTGGATGCATAGCATACAATTCTTTTAAAAGCAACCAAACGTGATTTGGATTTCTAATAATAAACATAAGTAGAAAAGAATATGCCAAACAAACACTGGCAAATATGTCAGAAATACTTCTAGTTCTCGTATTTATTCTCTTGCTTTGATAACGTTTTTTTTAATTTAGATAAATCTTAGTAAAATTATAACTTCTGCTTTTGATAGGAAATAAGATTTTCGAAATATTTTTTACTTCTGCGCTTTCTGCGGCTAATGGTACCGATTTAAGTTACATCTATGTTGAAGCAGAGATCGTCGTCATTGTTTCGACATCTCTATTTTTTTAATTGGTTCAGTTGTTGATTAAATTATAAATTACATTAAGAAATTTACCAAAGACAACAACAAGAGGGTTTTTTTTAAATAATATTTATAAGTATAGAAATACAGGGAACGAAACTTTACAAATATTAAAACCTGCGTTTTTAAAAGCTAAAATTCTGTTAAACTATGTTATAAATGTTTTACTTTTAGTTAATATATCTTAAAATTATTTTATGTTAAGGGGTCTTGTGCTTTTAAACGCTATAAAATTTACCGATAAAGTTAAAAGTTTGAATTAATCTGTCTTTAAAATTTTTATGAATAAACATGAAATTTTGAACTTTGATGAAACAAATTTATTTTTATAGTATGCTACCATTAGAATATAATCAGCGTATTACAGAATTTATGTGTTGTTGAAATTAAAAGAGTTTGTTTTTAGTCATCAACGTTCTGTCAGTCATACAAAGAATCGCTTTCATATTCGGTGAAAGTATAAAAACTCCTTTACTCCAAAACTATTCAGCAATGCAATGTATTTTGTATTATTTAATTATTAGTCGAACAATCGACGTAGATTTTTCTACCTAAAGCAATTAATTCGATTTTTTAAGTGCACAGCTCAATTATATGATTGTTAAATTTGTGTTTCATTAATATTAACTTATTTATCATAAATTGTTAATTTCCGTATAAAATATTAGACGAAAACAAAAACTGAATTCTGTGTATTGTTTGAATTGTTAACCGTTTACACGCCGAATTAATATCACACGTTAATTATATTTTATTTTTCCTATATTGTAGCTTCAAGTGTTTTAATTTATGCATACAGATTTTTAAAAATCACAAAAGAAATATTTCTGCATATCTTTTGGTTGTTTTCACTTCAGTGTTCGCATTTTGGAACATCATTATCGATTGACAACCTATGCAAATGTAACAAATTATTTTCCGCTTTATGCTATTGTATATTGTTCTTCAGTATTTTCTCGAATTCCAAAGACCTTTGGATTCCTAGCGGTCAAATATAAGTAAATTAGAGTCAACGAAAGAAACAAATAAAATACTCTTTATGCAAATAAATGAATTTACATATTCCTTATGCCTGTAATAAATGTTTAAACATAAATATTTTTTTTCAAAAGTTTAAATAAACTTTACATTTTATAAGAAAAATAACGAAATCGTTATTATGTTGGAAAATATATGTTTTGTATTACAAATAATGCAATGTTCCTATTTGGGAACATTGGAATTTAAACGGTTAAACAGTTAATCTTTGAAAATTGGTCTGTAAGCGAAGAGGTGCCGTTAAAAACTCATTATTCAAAATTCATTATTAAAACTATAAGAAATTAGAACATTCAGAATACTGATTCTAAACAAATTGCGTTTGGAAGAACATTTGAATCTTTTTGATGGTGAAATTTAAAATTTAGTGAAATTGATACATTAAAAACTAGTCGTTGGGGGCCACCGTAATACTTACCCATCATGGATATGTATATGAAAATAAAACATGTGAAAACTATTTATACAATGCATTGCAATCCATAAACAAAATTTAAATATTGTTAATATACATAGTAATGCTATATCAAAGAACGGCTGATGTACCAATTTCGACAAATTATATAAAACGCCAAACTACTCAAGTAGTACCGAACTGAGTAAAAGAAACATCCTTATAACTCCAAAAATAATAATTTTATTAACTAACAATTTACTGCGTCGGATGAAACGTCTCATTTCCAATTAAAATATATCTTTGATTTGAAATTTGATTGAAATACAGGGTCTTGAAAAATCAAAGAATGCGGAAAACAGGATTAAAAATATCTCAACAACTAATAATATGATCGACTTCGTTCTTCATGCAAAATTTGTGTAATTTTATTGCCTTTTACGTCCATTCCTTAAAATAAAAAAATTCGAAAATTTTTATATACCTTTCATCAGAACGAGTTTTTCGAGAGTCCGAAAAAAATACTTAGTTCCGGATAATCGAGGTTTTTTGATATTAAATAGGCTCCTTCCCAGCCTTACATACTAAGTACATACAAAATTTCAAGTCTCTATCTCAATTCGTTCGGGAAATAGAGCGTTTACAGACAGACAGACAGACGGACAGACAGACACACGGACAGAAAGACAGACGGACAGACAGACAGACGGCAAAATATTTTTTCTAAAAATAGGTTTTTCGGAATCTCCACTATTTGAAACGTGTACATCCGTCAAAAAAAAATTTCGATTTTCAAAACGATTGCAAGACTTACCATATACTACGTATGATGGGTAAGTAAAAATGCTGAAAAAGCAACATTTATTGTTCATATTTTTATTATCGTCAATATATCATCAGCGTCACATACTGGCATGTTTTTGTTTTACATTTTTTTTGTAAGGTTTTTTTTTGGGGGGGGGTAGCTGTTGAAGTAGTTTATAATATTAGAAAGATTTGCTTAAGTATAAAAATATAAATGACTTTGGACTCCAAAACAAAGGAAATATAAAAGAATTTTCTGTCTGAATAACTTATGCACTTGGTTTTGAAAACTCATGTAAAAAATTCGAATCTTCAAGGCGGAAACAAATATTTTAAATCATTGTATTCCTATCAGATACAGAAATCCAAGCTCTGAAGAACAGCTTAGATATTTTTCTCTAATAAAAGTAACATGATTTCGATTGACCGTCATGAATATCACTGTTAAAAAGAATATTTTAAATAAGTATCTTAATTTGTGATGAAAATATCGTTGTTCATTAAGAAAATTATAAATCTAAATTTAAATAAATACAATAGTCATTTATTTAATAAAATATAAAATCTTCTAAAAAAAAAAAAAAAAAAAAAAAAAAAAAAAAAAAAAAAAAAAATGAAAAGCAATGTATTTCTTATCATATTTATGTTTATTAAAGAAAAATTGAGAAATCCTGAACATTTAAGAACCATTGAAAAGAAATTTCTTTGAGATATGGAAGTAAAATAGCTGGTGCGCAGCAGAGATTTCTTTTAAAAAATAAACAGACGTGACTTTGATTCTAAACCATGGTATCAACAGAAAAGCAAGTCGAAGTAAACACTGACAAATGTGACAAAACTTTTTCAGCTTCAGGATTTGTTTTCTTTGACAACATATTGATAAAATGGATATTTTTATGTATGATATATTATAATACATATTCTAGTTTAGATACAGAATATTTTTACACAAGCCTGTACACAAAACTAAGCATGCGGCTTGATCATTGACATAAAATAACATCCAAAATAGAAAATTAAGACTGATTTTCTATTTTGGAAGTTATAGGAAATTTATTGGAAATTATTTGGTTACTGGAAATATATTTGGTGCTAGGAAATTTATATTATATAAATATGGACATATTTGGATGGTATCTTTATTTACTATTTATTATTTATTTAGTCTGATTTATATGTTAAGAAAAATATTAAAAACTAGACTTCTCTGACAATCTTAACTGAAGCACATTTCTTTTGTTACATATTAAAGAAGCAATTCTAAATATAAGTAAATAATATTTCTGATATTAAAGAAATCTAAATAATTTTTAAAATGTTTACGAGAATAAATGTAATCCCTGTTAAAAGTTTTAAAGCTTGTAACATTTAATATTTATCAAAATGGAAAACTTTTGTAATCCTAATTAAAATATGTTTGATATAAATAATTGAAGTGTAATGTTTTGAATGTTTCATTTTTTTACTGTATAAAATTTTATTACGACTTAGCATTTCATAGAATTTTATCAGTATATCAATATTAATAACGATTTGCAGTAGATTTTTCTCATCTCATTAAATTGCATAGTTAAAATTATTATTAGCTCTTTAAAATTAAAATACACGAGTTTATGTGGCTTACGAAAAAATGTGAAAGATCAATAGTGTGATCAATATTTGTGACAAATTGTTTTTGATAATATATAGGTTACAGGCTAATCCCTATTTTAGGCCAAACTAGTATATCCTAACGCCCATCGGATAAACTAGTTTTTCCTAGCAAAATTAGTCTATCATAACGCCCATCGGGTAAACTAGTTTTTCCTGGGCCAAACTAGTCTATCCGAACGCACATCGGATAAACTAATTTTTCCTAGGCCAAACTAGTTTGGCCGAACGGTCATTAGGATAAACTAGTTTACCCTGCTATTTATTAGTCTGAACTAGTTTATCCTAGGCCAACTGAATTTGGCGTGTTTTTATTAATTCCAAAGACCGCTTCGGCGCCAATCTTCTGGTTTAGCCTAGTCCAATCTAGTTCATCCTAGAACAATCTTGTTTATCCTAGGTCAATTCAATTTGACGTGCTGTAATTGATGCCAACCACTGTTTGGGACGCTCACAAAAAAAATCAAATTTAGTTTTAATTTCTCAAAAATTAATCAAGTTTAAGCTCAAATTCAAAATATTTCAAACGAATCGGCTCAGCTCAAACTCATCTATTGAAATAAGTGAAGTTCATTTAAAATTAATTCTTTTATTTATTTTACTGTATTCTAGCTTTGCAATAAGTGTTTGATTCGTGAATTTTTTTTAATTCCGGTTTTTGACGCATTTACACGTTTTAGGGCTCAGAGATACGAAAAACATGTTTTTTACAAATTGTGAGTGTATGATTCTGTCTGACTGTCCGTGACATAAATTTTGTAGGTGTTGTATCAGAAGATCTAATGCACGAAATTTAATAAAAATTTATATTCAGGTAGTCTCTGATCTAAATTGATGTTGATTAGTTTTTGGTGTAAATCGCTCATCAGGTGGAGCTGCTGTTTTGCCTTTTTTGTAATTTACACATTAGCTTTATCTTAATAACTAATACACAAACTTCCATCAAGCTTCATATTCAGTTCGTCCATGAATCTGAATTGGAATCATGGACGTTCATGGTTAGATTTTTAAATGTTTAAGAGAATAACTATAATCCCAGTTAAAACTTTTTAAACGTGTAACAATTAATAATTATCAAAATGGAAAATCTTTGTAACATTAATTAAAATATGCTTATACAAATAATTGAATGCACATGTAATGTTTTGAATGGTTTTTTTTTTTTTTTTTTTTTTTTTTGTTCGCTATTTAAACTTTCATAATGACTTTTGTAAAACTTTATCAGTGGCGAAATATTAATAACAATGTATAATAGATTTTTCTCTTACTCATTAAATTGCACTATTAAAATTTATATAAACTATTTAAAATAAAAAATGCACGAATTTATTTGACTTACGAAAAATTGTGAAAGATTAATTTTCATTTTAATTAAGTGATCAAAATTTGTGACAAATTGCTTTTGATACATATATATGTATAGATAACTGAAAGCTGAAGCTCTTATTTCATTATATTATCATTAAATGTTTGAAAGAGAAAAAAATGTTCATTAATCTTTAATATAATTAAGAATTTCCTTTGTACGAGGTATAGCTTAAAGTTTTATTTAAAAAAAGAGAAAAATAAAAATTTCAGGAACTAAATGATTGATTTTATTTTTGCTATTTTTAATATGGAACTATGAGGAACAGGAGAATTTTTCGGTGGGACAATAATTTCAGTTGAAAGTATTTTATAATTTTTTTCTTTCTAATTAACATTTTATTGTGACAAAAATTAGACCTTATTAAGCAGAAAATGTGTATACTTCAACATAATACACTTCAAGTATTGAAATAATGTAAAAAGAAATTAATAATCGTTTTATTGTTTATCTCAGTTTAGAACAGATGTCGAAATGTGTGAAATATTTTATGCATATGGGTCTAAACTTTTCAAAGTTTTTAAGATATTAAATAAAGGATAATTCTTAATTTTTCTTTCTTGTTTGGTAATAACATTTAGCACCATTTTGCGCCATTTGCTAATAAAATTTATGTTTAATTAATTTTAAAAACATTGGAGAGAAATATTCAGAAGAATATTTCAAAAAATAAGAATCTATTTAAAAAAAACACAGTAACAAAACAAAATAAATAATATATAGATAGATAGAGAGAGAGAGAGAACGTCGAAAATTATCGACTTGCAACACTATGTATGTAAAAATAGTAAATGTTTACACACAAAACAATATTTAACTAATATTAAATTACACTATTAATCTAATTTAAATTTAATGAATATTATTAATGTAGGGTATACTTAATAAATAATGTAAATAAAATAATGAAATACATTTATGTAATGTAAACTTCAATATTATAATCGAAAATCTAATTTTAAAAATATAGTATATAGTATGTACAAAAACTGCAAAATTAGAAACTAAACAAGCATTAAAAAACCTAATAAACCCTGCCTTTCAGTCACAATCTATAACCATCATCAGGAAAGTGTTGTTATATTGCCTATAATATTTTAAAGAATATAGTTAAGCCATTTTGAATATCAAAAGTTCGTTAGATTTCAAATCAGTTACAGCTTAAACCAGTCTTAAGAATGAGAACATGCATTGGTACAATCTATCGCACAAAAACAGAATAAATGATGAAACGAATTGACAATGGAGAATTTAATGGTGAAATCTGCGAAATGGCATAATATATAATATGGTGTTCAGGGGTAATAACGTCGGTGTATGTAATAAAGCCAAGTGCTAATATTACGTGTAATTATGAAAAAATCCGACAGATGGCAGATCAGAGTTTTGCGTAAAAGAGGGCTGAGTCATCTGACTCATAAACAACTGCTAAAAAAGCAATTCTCTCATTTGTAGACCTTATCGCTAGAAGAAGTGTGTAAGATTCAATACCCGATTTGAAATCTGCGAGTAAGTTTTGTGATCTGAAAGCTGTATATGTATTGGGAAATACTTCATTACACAAATTTGTAGGACATTTCACATGCATTCAACAGGTTGTGGAAGATTTCGGTTTTGTTCTTGAGGTTGTTTGTAGTATAAAATATATTGCTCAAAAAGTATACCTGGTTTATAATGTTATCCGTGTGGCGTTATTACAATGATTGATTTTTTTTCAGTGCTAGAAATATATCTGAAGAGAATGTATTTTTTAAATATGTAAGCAAGAATGTTTATTGCGATTGTTAATTATAAATATGGATAAAGAGAAATTTGTATGTTCTAAGCACTGCTAATACAGCATGTCACAAAAATAAAACACCAAATGATTATTACTGCATCCTGATATTGCACTTAATTGTAATTAAGAGAAATTTGTCAATTTCCAGGGCTATAAATTTTGTATATTTAGAGTTGGACAATTTTTTCCGTTATTCCATTATTTCGTGCATGAATTCTTAGGGAACTATAAAGATGATAATTATGAAAAATGTTGATGTTTTCTTTAAAAAATATCATGCAATGGGTGTGAACATATCTCTGAAGTTACATTTTTTCCATTTGCACTTAGATGTTTTTCTTGAAAACTTGGGCGCCGTGATTGACGAACTGGGGAAGCGTTTTCATCGAGACCTTGAACTATTTGAAGACAGACACAAAAAAAAAGTATAAAAAGAACAATAATATCATCTATTTTTTTTCTTTTCTGAATTCATGCATTATTTTTTAAAGTGTTTAACAAATATTTAAAAAAACTAGACGTGGATTTCTTTGAAAATTCGTAATGGGACTCAACAGACATGGTTAAAACAATTAGAAGCGAATTTAAAATGTCCTTTCATTGTTAACGCGTAAATAATGAAAAATTTAAAAATATGTATGTACCTAGTTTTTCATATTGGCTTTTTTCTCTTTTCTTTTGTAAATAATGTTATTGTAAAATAACATGTTTTAGAGCAATAATACAAAGAGAATGATAAAATGAGTATATTGTGTCGAGTTGAAGTTAATTTTGACCTAGTATAGCTCAAAATCTACGCTGATTTTTGCTAAATTTATAGATGTCGGTTTTCAAAAAGGATTAGCTATACTTTTATTAGCAGAAATATAAGATTTAGATGTATTTATATTATATATGGTATAGATTTATTAAGAGGAATGCGTTTAGTATTTTAGAAAAAACTTTTTTATTTTTCTCAAATATTGCAATTGCAGTGATAGTTTTTGTATAAAGTATATATTATTTATCTTTTCATATTCGTCTTGCTTTATAAAATAATGAAATACAATAATTTATTAACTATTTGGAAAAAAACAGTTGTTGTTCTCGATAGAGAATTGGGAAATCTAAAGCATATCTGAATCTTTTTATTGGTTGAATTCCGCAATAAAGTTGGTTTATTTTATTCTTTCCCTGATTGGTTCAAGTTTAATGACCAAAAATAAAATACTTCTGCTTTTTTTTAAAAAATTCGTTTTCTGATTGGTGCACGTTTAATCTGCAAAACTGGAATACTTCTATTGTCACGATGACAAAAAAAGTAATTAAAACTTAAACCAAAATTAATAATTTAACTACAAATTGTGATAGAGATTTTAAACAAATTTCATTAAAAAGTGCATTTTGTTTTCTACACAACGGTGTGAAAATTTTAAAAATCTAAAATTTTGAAGTTAAAAAATTTCCATTTCCGAAAATTGTAAAAGTGAAATTTCATTTAAAATTTGTTTGTGATGGGTCCAGGAATATTAATATTTAATCCATGTCGTCTGTAATATGAGGCGTTCAGAAGTCAGTTTGATTAACTCCATCAAATAAAAATGCTCATTTTGAACAGTTAAAGTTGTCTATCTTTAATCTACTTTTTTTTATAGTTGGTACAGAAATGTTAATGTTTAATAGACGGCGCACGAAATATATGACTTGTTATGATCATCCTAAAATGGATGTTTATTAATACTATTAATTTAAATATAGAATTTAATTTATAAGTCTTTAAAATTTGAGCTTTTGAAAATATCATTTTCCAATTAGTCGTAATAATTTGTTGAATTATTTTTTTTTATTAAATATTTTTCACACTCCGAAACTAACAAAACGATTTTATTTAAAAAGATTATGGTGTGTAAAACAGTAATACTATGTCAAAAACTGTAGCTAAAAATGCTTCAAATTATGAAAAATCCTCTTAGATACATTTTTATGTGAGTTATTCTACTTCAATAATTTTCTACAACATACTATTTTCTGCCTCAAATGTTTCATTGTATGGAATTTCCAGATGATTGAAAATTTTGCCTTAACGGATTTTACAAACGCAATGCTTAAAAAAAAAACTCAAGAGAAGGATTTATGTTACTTCTATTATTATTTTGAAGCAGATTATGTGTATAAAAAATTCTAAATATTGGAATACATCTATTATTGTCGACGAAAATAATATGTATTAAGTACAAAAAAAATTAAAATAAAGCAGAAATAAAATAAATATTATATTTATCGATTTTGAAGTTATGTTGTGTAGCAGAAAAAAAAATGTAGTATAAGAGAAGAAAATATTTTCAAATATTTTAATAAAAATATGAATTTTATTTCAGTTTTTAATTATAAGGCAGTTGCAAACAGTTTCTCACATTAAAAAATTTTGAAATGAATTCTTATATTAATAGGATCAAACGTTAATATGTAAGTATGCGTTTAAAAATACGAAAATTAACAATTGTATTTAATTATTCATTTGTAAATTTCATAAATCTCTATAAATAAAAGGAATTCCGAGGATAATTAATTAATTAATTAATTGAGGCACAGGGGAAAGCAAATCTTGGCAATGCGCCAACTCGGTCCAGAGGAAGCAAATCTTGGCAATGCGCCAACTCGGTCCAGAGGTATAAAAGCAAGATAGAAAAAAACGCGCAGGTCTGTGCATTCAAGTACAACCACCCATATGTATATGCTGAAAGTTTGTTCTGACGCTCACCCGACGCACGTGGAGTGCCGATGGTCCGGGAAGCGTACCATACACATAAATTATTAAATAAACCTTCAAATTAAGCCCGGCGAAGCGGGCTGGGTATGCTAGTGTGTACTTAAAGAAAATATTATGTAATATTTTAATAAATTATTCACACACATATATAAATGCATAAATATGTACTTAAAGAAAATATTATGTAATATTTTAATAAACTATTCAAACATATATAGAAATACATAAATATGTACTTAAAGAAAATATTATGTAATATTTTAATAAATTATTCACACACATATATAAATACATAAATATGTACTTAAAGAAAATATTATGTAATATTTTAATAAATTATTCACACACATATATAAATACATAAACATGCATGTGCTCATATAAATGCATTTTTATAGAGTACATTGTATTAATGTTTAACGATTTTATGTTTTTGTAACAAAAGTAAAATAATGGAAACTTTATAGAAATAGCTTTAATGTAACAAATTGGTTATAAAGTATATTTGTAACAATGTACCACTTGAAGCATTTTAAAATAAAAATTGAAAATTGAAATCTAAAGTCTATCTTAATAATTTATTTATTTTAAATCCAAAAATAATATTCTTCAGTAAATTACAAATAACATGTATATTAGTTTATAAGTATATGTACGGATGGTTTATTCATAGAGTGTTCTATGACGATCTTTTTTTTATACGAGGTCTAGAGCATTCGTGTAACCCTCTAAGTATTTAGAACGTAATATTCCGGTCACTAAGCTTCAAGTGTCACTGAAATATAAATATAATTTAAGACAGTATAATTTTATATATTTAATGAGTTTTGAATGTTTTTTAAACAATTAACACTTTTAAGGATTATATTGGTATTTGTAATTAAGTTTTTTAATATAATGTTTAAATAATCATATTTTCTGAACATTTAAAACCAAATATGAAGAAAACAACATTACAATTTTACCCATTTGCAAGAAGCTCAGGGGGGTCAACTTAAAATAAGACATTATGTTTAATTGAGATTCAAGAACAGAACTTTCTGTCCAGTAGACAACCTCCTACTACAGGATAAGTAGTTCGTTTAAATATGTTTAAGAAAATGTCGCTTAGTTTTTTTTCTTTTAAAGAAACTCAAAATTCTTAATTCTCCAAAATGTATCCATATAATTAAAAAAAACATAACCATGGTGTTAACGACTTTTGATATACAATGGCGAACAAATGTTTCCGACCACTTAGTCTTTTCTATTTGATCTTCAGAAAGTTCCTTCTACGAAGAAACGCAATTGCTCCAAAAGATAGGAATATGCAAGTGACCTCTGACCTGGAGATAATTTTGATAGGATACAGAAGACACTTTATACAAAAGGAAGGAATTTGAAATTCGTATGTGCAAGAGTTTCCGGTCATGCATCATTATTTTGTTTTTATCGCAAACAATGCGAAATCAAAGCTATAAAATCTACCCGAAAATGTAGAAATCGTCGTTTTACTTTAAACGTGTGAAAAATAATTTAAATATCTTACAAAAAAATGAAGCTTCAAAACATTTCACTTAAAACTTAACACAAACTTTATTCCAGAATAATTCTACTACTTTTCCATTTCTCGTGATCGTATGCAAAAAATAAAACTATAACCATGGAGTCTCTATGAGAGGGTGGACACCAAAGTAATTACAAATATTAAACTAATTCGCGACATTCTCCCACCTTGAGTTTTCGACAGATAAACTCAACAATGGGTACAATAAAATATAAAATAAAATATGACTAATACTTACATTACAGTGATAAGACAATTCTTACAATATTACATTTCTCAAAACAGGTAAATAAACATTTTCTTCTGCAAAATTCAAATAAAATTAAACATATTATTACAAATTTAAATTAACACTATGAAATATACT
Organism: Maratus speculifer; assembly: GCA_964019185.1. NCBI lineage: Eukaryota > Metazoa > Arthropoda > Arachnida > Araneae > Salticidae > Maratus > Maratus speculifer. Next base: position 421,068,891 of record OZ025291.1, on the reverse strand, counting down.
AAAAAATAAGAATAAAGTTTTTTGTTGAAACAGTATTTAGAGTTAATAACGTTTTGGGACAGTCACTATTCTGCCACTTCTCGTTCTTAATACTGGATCACTAGAAAGTTCTTTTGGAATCTCTAAATTGTACAGTTTTTGGACAGGTCGCAAAAGTTCACCATTTTCAGTTTTTAATCGTGCAACTCTTGGGTGGCCATCTTTACCAGAAATAAGTTCTTGCACTCGGGCTAAAGCCCAATAGGCACGTTTCTTATCAGACTCTACGAGTACGACATCACCAACGGTCAGTTGCTTGACATTCTTTTGCAAAGAACTTTGCTGGCGTAATTGTCCTAAATATTCAATACGAAATCGCTTACGTAGGTGTTCTCGAACATGTTACCTATACTTAACTCTTTTATTTAATTCTTGAGCATCAATTGCATCAAAATCTCTCAAATCTGAAGATCTTATGTCCTGTAAAAACATTGATTGTGTTAACGGTGCTAGATCGTTCACATCTTCAGTAACATATGTTAAAGGTCTAGCATTCACAACTTGTACACAATTACATAGAATTGTGAGCAGTTCTTCGTAAGATAATGAAGCTCTACCTAGAACTTTTCTCAGGATGCGTTTCACCATTTGTATCGATCGCTCCCACCAACCGCCCCACCAGGCAGCGGTAGGTGGGTTAAATTTCCAGCGAATCTTTTGTGTTGCTGCAACGGCAGAGATTTGCTCCCAATCTATGGCTGAAAATGCTGTGTCTGCCCCGACGAAATTTCCGCCCCTATCAGAATACACGGTGGTTGGTCTTCCTCTTCGCGCTATAAAACGCCTGAAAGACTGGAGGAAAGCATCTGTAGATAATGACGTAACTAATTCTAAGTGTATGGCCCTATACATTGCACAAGTGTACAGAACAATCCAAGCCTTTTCCTCATTCTTTAAATATAATGGGCCGGCTAAATCAACTCCAATTATCTGAAACACTGCTGCGTCTTCAACTCTTTCTGCTGGTAATGCAATAGAAATCGATTCTGTCTTTTGTGCACTGAATCTTCTGCATCGTACACATTTCTGTACTACTGCTCGAATAGTTTTCCTAGCTTTTACGATCCAGTAGTCTTCTCGTAACGATGTCATCATAAGAGCCACTCCTGCATGCAAAAGCTCTTGGTGTTTCCAGGAGATCAGGCGGTGGACTACAGGATGGTCAGAAGGCAAAAGAACAGGGTATTTAAAATTGAAAGCGTCTTCTCTATAAATAACTTGCGTTTTCACTCTTATAATACCATCTTCATCTAGGATTGGTCTTAAGCTACGTATCTTCTGATTATTCTTCTCGTTGAATCTGTCTTTCTGAATCAAAATAATCAATTTTTTTTCGGCTTGTTCTAATTCCAAACACGTAAGTTCAGAAACTTTTTTTGAATTAGGATTTCTTAAATTGTTTAAGAATCTTAAAATCCAGGCGATCAATCTTATAATTTTCTTGAAAGATGAAAACCGTCGATAATACCAATCACTAGATTCTGTGTTCTTGTTCATTGCTGAAATGACACTTTTCCGTTTTTCAGAGTTAATAATTTCTTCATCGGGAATTTCGACACTTTGAGGCCAAGTATATTCAGGTTGAGCCAACCAATCCGGTCCCTCCCACCATCTTAGTTGTAAAAATTGTACAATCGAACAACCTCTAGAAGGGATATCTGCCGGATTAAATTTTCCTGCAATGTGGCGCCATTGGTTCTTTTGAGTTAAGGATCTGATTTTTTCTACGCGATTCCAAACGAATGTTCCCCATCTTTCGTCTCGCTTTATCCAGCTTAAAGCTGTAGTTGAGTCACACCAATAAAATATCTTTAAATTTGGAATTCGTAGATCAGATATAACTCGACTTCCCAACCTAAAAGCTCCAACCGGGGTATCGTTATGTTCTTAAAGGGAGCTACTCTTGCACGTGACTGTACGAAAGTTACCAGGATTTTATCTTTTCTCTTTACTCTTAGAAAAATGCAAGTAGCATACGCATGTTTGCTTCCATCACAAAATATGTGAAGGCCTACATCATTACTTTCATAATTATCAAAATACATCCATCGCTGCAATATGGTGTCAGAAATCATCTTCAATCCTTGCACCCATTTTAAAAATTGTTTAGCCAAATTAGTTGGGAGTAATTCATCCCACTTAATTTTTAACTTCCAGCATTCTTGTAGAATAAGTTTAGGGAGCAAAGTCACAGGAGAGGTAAATCCAAGAGGAACAAACACTTTCTGTGCGAATGAAAGTACAGCTCGTTTTGTGGGAATATTTTGTTTTTCCTCAATAGAACCGATTTTGCAAGATAGGGTATCGTTTTCCAGATCCCAGTTTAAACCTAATACTGGTGTTACATTAGCTGTTGAATTTTCAGAAATAATTTGAATGGGATAATTTGACAACCATCCCCTGAGATTAAATTTTGCAGAGAATAGTAACGTTTGGGATTCAAATATAAACTTATTTAATTCTTCAACTGTGTTGAAACTAAAAACACAATTATCTACATATAACGATTCATTCAAAATTTCTACTGTAGAAGCAAGATTTTCAGTCGCACTTTCTAAATGATGTCTCAAAGTAGCCGCTAATAAAAAGGGGCTACAATTGATTCCAAAAACAACACGTTTATGTCTATAAATTATGCCATTTTCCCATATAAATCTCAGATAGTCTCTATCCTCTACTCTAATACCAATTTGTAGAAATGCCTTCTCTATATCGGATACTGCACCAACAGGATATTTCCGAAACCGATGCAATATAGAAGGAATCATTTCAATCAAATTTAATCCCTTATCTAGGCAATCATTTAGAGAAGGGGAACCTTTAACATGAGCCGAAGCGTCAAAAACTGGTCTAACTTTATTAGTTTCACTCGATTCTTTAAATACAGGTCTGTGTGGCAAATAATGTACTTTAGTTTCTTTATTATCAACCACCCTTTCAATTATTCCTGCATTTATCCACGAATCAAATACTTCGCTATATACCTCAATTTTATTTAAATTAATTAACTTTTTCCTTGTTGTAGCAAGCCGCTTTTTGGCCAATTCTCTATTGTTAGGTAAGCAAGCTTTATCTAGCACCCATGGCAATGCTACTTCGTATCTCCCTTCTGAATCTATTCTTATATTACTCTTAAAATGCTGCATAGTTTCTTCATGATTTTCAGATTTAGTTTTGGATTCAACTGGATCCGTTATACCCATAATATCCAGCTTCCACAAATCAGCAACGGAACAATTGATCCAAAGTGATGAAATAATCATAGCAGCCTTATTTTTTTCTGATTTAATACTTGGAATTTTTTCCATTAGAGTCCATCCCAAATGGGTTTTTACCGCAACCGGACCACTTTCTAAAACTTTAATATTTCCGGTGAGTAATTTTCCGGTCACATCAGAACCAATCAATAATTTAATTTCATTTTCGGTTTCACATGAACTATTTTCAACATCAGAAATTTTAATGCCATATTTATTTAATTCTGATAACCAAGGCCCATTTGCCACTTTTCGTATTTTAGAATAAATAACAGGAACATCTAAAATATGCATATCACATTTATAACTATTGTCTATGCTACTTAAGTGAATTCTATACTTATTATGCTTTGTTTCACTTGTTTCAACATTACCAAATAATGTGTGAATTAATTTAATTTCACCAATACTTTTGTAATTCAAATATTTAATTACATCTCGTGATAAATAGGAGCGTTCTGATCCTGTGTCAATAACTCCACGCACGATTTTCTCTTTTCCATTGTGCTTTATACGGACACTCAAAGTTTGGAGTAACACAGTAGGATCCGAAGCTTGAGTAGTTAAAACAGTGTCACTACTCCCTGATTCCTGTTTATGACTTTCTAACGACACATTACCACCTTCATTAAAAACATTTTGACATAATATAAAAAAATGTCTTTTACCACAGTTCGTGCATTTCATTTTAGAGTTACAATTGCGTGAAATGTGGTTTTTCTTCAAGCAAACAAAGCACGCTCCTTTTTTTCAAAATTAAGTTACGTTTCTCATCAAAAGAAAGCGAACTAGCTTTAAAACATTTTTCTGATAAGTGACACTTGTCACAAAATATACACAAATCTTCACGTTTTTTAATTAAATTCTTATTAGACTTATTATTTATAAATAAATCTGTAGCAGTTGGCATCGAATTATATTCATTATTACATTTATGATATTTCTTTGGGTTTTCAAAACCAAGATTGGAATGAGCCAAAAGAACCCGCTCTTCCGCAATTACTTCATTTTAAAAAAAATCAAGGATAGAATTTAATTGGTTCTTACCTTGCGCAGTCTTCTCACGCTGTCTTTCCCAGATTTTAATATATATAATGAGGTAGACAAGATTCTACAAGTGGAAAAAGTATGCTGGCATATTTCTCTTCTGTGACACCTAAGTATTCTAGAGACCTAAGTTTTGTCTCTAGATTATCATATAACGACGATAAATTAAAATTCTTGCTTGATGATAGATTATTATTTAAGACTAACTGAAGAAGGTCTCTAACATATATCTCAATAAGTGTATCTTCTCTGCAAACCTTTCTTTCAGATGTAGAATTACTTTTGGATAATTATCAGCAGAAACCGGATAACCGTTAACTATCTGTGCAGCTTTGGATTTCGGCGTTATCGCCTGTAAAAGATAAACAAATTTCAAATGTTCATCTAAAGTGGTGTCTTCATGAATTTTGCTGAATGAATTCCAAAAGGTTAATCATAATCTTGCATCGCCATCAAACGGCTGTAAACTTATTTCTGGTAAGAGAAGTGGTCGGGACAGCGTTCTTTCAACATCTGTATAATTCTGCGATCGGAGTTGTTCTTCGATAGGTTTCACCAAAAATGTCTTTACTTTTTGCTTTATAGCAATAAATTTTTCTGTATACTCCTCACATGCTTCAAATTCTTTAGAATAATCTTTTTCTACAACTTTCTCTGTCAACATAAAATTCAAAATTTCTTCATCTACAGCTCGCAATCTTGTGCTTTTATCTTCCAGTTGACACATTAAATTCTCTATTAAATTAGCATCTGGAGTTGCGTCGTTTAAAGCTTCATTTAAAGCATTATAAGTTTTCGTAAATCCAGTTCTACGAGGCGTTCTTTTGATTTTCAAAGCATCCATTTTTTTTCAATGACAACTTCTGTTAACAAATAAAAAACAGTTACTTTTCACACGTCCCTATTAGTTCGGACGCCACATATCGCAAACAACGCGAAATCGAAGCTATAAAATCTACCCGAAAATATAGACATCGTCGTTTTACTTTAAACGTGCGAAAAATAATTTAAATATCTTACAAAAAAATGAAGTTTCAAAAACATTTCACTTAAAACTTAACACAAACTTTATTCCAGAATAATTCTACTACTTTTCCATTTCTCGTGATCGTATGCAAAAAATAAAACTATAACCATGGAGTCACTATGAGAGGGTGGACACCAAAGTAATTACAAATATTAATCTAATTCGCGACAGTTTTTGCTATTGGTAAAGTTTTTCTTTTAATTAATCAAAGTGAATAATGTAATTGAAATACAAAAATGAAAAGTTCAACATTTAATGATCTTAAACGATTTAATTGTTTGTCGTGATGTTGCTGGAAAATTATAGATCGAAAAATATATTGTGAGCGATATATGCTTTTGTTAAATATATAGATAACCATGGCTTCCAGGATATGCCAAGGTCCGAGAGACCGCAGAAATCGACTGTTCGTGTGGATAAAAATGTCAAGGCAAAAACTGTTGATGGTCCGCATAAAAAAGCCACTGGAATAATCTGTGATTTACAGAGTGAAAATATTGTTGAAAAAAATCGGTCTACTGATGTACCACGTTTAATAGAAACCTGGTTAGAACTGCGCATGGGCTAAAATGACTTGTCCTTGTCGAAAATGAGAAAGTGTGTATCCTCTCGAGAAGAGTTTGCTTATTTAACATCCTAGCTATGTCGACTTTTTTTACGAATACCTATTCGTTTATGTCATTGAATTATATGTTTTTAAATATTACATTGTAATTCTGTTATATTAAAATAAGCTATAAAAATCAAACATAATAAAAAAGATGATTTGAAAATATGATTATTAAACTTAGCGTAATAACTTTTTTCCTTTGCAACATAGCATAACTTAATCTTTTCAGAATTAATGACTGCATGGCATGATTTTAAAAATTGCTAAATTGGCATTTTAAAAAAAAATTATTTCTTTACATTATTGTTTAAGTTTTTATTTATATTATTGGCATGCATTGGATATGAATGTGCCACAGATTTCAGAGATTGAAACAATTTTTTTCAAACGTCGATTTGGCGTAAATCTTGTTTTCGAAAACCAGTTATACATACATTTTTAAATTATTTTCTATTACTTTAAAAAGGAAATAACAATAAATAAATAAATTAAACATATTAAATGTTAAAAACTAATAATTATAGAACAAAAAAGTATTTTCTTCAATTTGAAAAAAGAAAATTAAAGTAAATAAACAATTTATGAATAAATAAACAACAATAGATGGGTTACCATACCAGCCAAAAAAAAAAAAAAAAAAAAAAAAAAAAAGCCATTTTGGCGCTAAGTAAATATCCAGTGAGTATATCCCATGAAAATTTAGGCTCTTAGAATTGGCGAATTTCTCGCATAGCCGTCAAGTCAGATGCCAAGCAATCGTTAAATCTGCGTTTCAGCGGTAAATATAAATGTAAAAAACAGAAAAAAAACAGACATGCTTTTATTAAAATTCATAAAAGTGTAGAGAAAAGTATATACTTTGGAAAGGCTTTTTTCGAGAACTGATTGAAGGTGCACAATGTATTTAATTTAAAATAAAATTTTACTCAGAACAAAAAATGAAAAACAATATTTAATATAATTTTCATGAATATGTAAAAGTAATCTCGGTCTCATGGGCTATTTTCCCTGAAGTCTGAATGGAATCGGCTTGGCATTCTGCCAAGTGAAGACCTTACAGATGTTTTATATCAGTACCATACTTTTAAGTAATGTAGAATATTAAGAACATAAACAGTCGATGTTAAAAACTTTTCATAAGTGCGTGTTCTATTGGATTTTGCCAAGTAACATATAGACTGGTAATGTGAAAACTCGAGAAATTTTCCGATGAATTGAAGTTTATTTTAATATTTTTTTTTGGGGGGGGGGGGTGGGGGGGGGTGTCATGGTATGCACTATGCCCGATGATGTAAAAACAAAATACATAATTCAATATACGTTATTTCAAAAATGCAGCATGGCGGAGGACATGTTATGTTAGGGGGAGTATTTATTGGTAAAAGTTGTGGTCCGTTAGTTGAAATTCACAGCAAGATAAATAATGCAATGGATATCTTGCAAGATCATTTGTTACATTATTGGGGGGAACATTTTTGTCGTAACTACTTATTTGAGCACGAAAAGAACCTTTCGCATGTACGCAAGCTCGTCAAGTGATGGATTTAGCACAAACAAAATCCGCTTTTCACTAATCCAGCCGCCCAATCACCTGTTCAGTAAATGGAGTTATGAATAAAAAGGAGGAGACATATAGTCTATTGTCTATCAGTCGCGAGTGAAGTAACTGAGTTGGTTGCCAAAAGATGTCAGCTGTTTCATGCAATCGAATTTGCAGTTTTTGATTACTGCCTGTAAAATCTTCCACCAGTGAACTTACCTAGAAAATTTTGCCTTATTTTAGAGGCTTATTAATTAAAAATTTCTCTGAAAAATTTGGTAAAAAAAATTTACTTCTTTTTACTGGTGTCAGTTTGGAGAGGTGTTATAATAATCTGTTTTGGTTGTCACAATGTGGCGGATCTATCACCACGGAAAGCGGAATTTTAAAATGGAGGGCCAAAATCACAGTCCGGTGAAATCCAAACACCTCATTGGTTATTGAGTCTCGTCCTTTTCAGAGAACAATCTCTTAGCGATAGGGGAAATGTCGCCTTACTCGTTTTTTGGTAAAAAAAATCGTAGCGGCAATTTTGATGTAAATCTTATCTGTTTTCATTTATAATATATTTTCCATTCTCATTTTATATAATGTCACCAAAATATCTTAACTGAGTTAATTTCGATGGTTTATCGTAAATAATAACAGGCTGTAACAATTGCTTCAAAATTACTTTACTCCTCACTCTTTTTCTAATGGAGAAACACGTTCGTAATTTTCACCCATACCACACGACCAATGAGGTCGCTGGATTACACCTGACTGTGATTTTGGCCCTCCATTTTAAAATTTCGCCCATGGAAATGAACTCTTACCAGTAAAAGTGAAGATTATTTTTTGTCATTCTTTTTGATTGCAGTTTTTTATTAATGAGTCGTTTAAATATAGAGAAATATTCTGCATAGTTTTATTGGTGGAAGTTCAACGCGGTAGTAATAAATCCCTGCGAAAGCGGTTACAGTTGAAACTTCACTATTTTAAGGATATGTCAGTTCCTCTTTCTTAATAGTTCCATGGTTCTGTATTCAATAGAAAATTTTTGGAATGATTCCGATGAAAATGTCTAATTTAGCAATTTTTTTCAAAAATTGCAAGAAGAGTGCACAAAACTTACCATAGACGGTATTGAGCCATTCATTGAATCGGTGACACTTCCCTCTACCGCAATACTTATTGTTAAATTTATGAAGACAAAATGCAAATTAAAAATCTTGTTGATCATATTTCTTTTCTATTATAATACCTTTTTTTCAGAAATTTGCCAAGATGGCCGGAAACATTTGGGAACATGCTTTTTTCTTTGAAGTTAATTTGTTAATTAAATTTATTCATACTTATTTGTTACATTCTGTAATAAGTTCCTTACTATTTATGTCAATAAAAGGTATAAGCATCACTTTGAAATTCCTCTTCCTATAAGTAAACTCACAAATTTACGAAAAAAAATATACTGTCCAGAAACTTTTAATCACTACTGTATTTGATATTTCATGCTATATATATCACAATTTTCATACTAGGACAAATGAATAGACGAAAAAAAATACTTTTTTCATTCGTTGCGCATTTGTTTAAAAACTGTTTCTGAATTAACATTTTTTTTTTGTGATTTATTAAATAATTTTCATCCATGAATATATGTTTTTTAATTTACTCAGTTATTTGTCAGTCAATAATAAAGCATTATAGCAAATTATGAAAAAAATGTAAAACTAGGGAAAAGTGTTATGGTGCAGAGTTCCCGACACCTGGCAATTTATTTGTCCTGAATAGTGAATTCTTTATTTTCAACTTTATTGTAAAGCCAAAAAATGGCTATTTTCGTTTGTAAAACGGAACTAGTCGGATTGACCAAGCACATAATATTCTTTAATGTGATATATTTGCGTGTACCACAAAAAAAGTTACTTTTATTGAACTTCAATTTTTTGCCAATAAATGTTTCATAATCGGGGGGAAGGAAAAAAAATTGGGTGTGTAGGTTGAATAAGAGTCCATTTAAAAGATACATCCACTAATTGCGAGTGAGAGTTAATGTGGAAGTTTTACTCCAGTTAATTTCACCACTTCTATTTCATCGTCACTATATAACACTCCAACATTTTTTTAAACGCGATTTTTATTATTAAAAATAATTCTGATAATACATCAAAAAACAATTTCCTCGCAGCGATTATTTTTCATAGAAAGATAAAACCTTTTATTGTGCTCTAAGGAAATATAAGATCAAAGGTATATAGTATAAGTTAAATGCAATAACCTTTTTAGTCCTGATGTCGTCTATAGGAGACACTAAATAACATTCCTTCAATAAATTTTAATGTTTTTACGAGGGGGAGTCTGAAAATAAGTTTTCCCTGTCGACTGTGGTAGGAGTTGTGTATAAAAGTAAAAAAGTAGAACGAGACATGAAAGATAACACATATCTTTATTTTTCCACATAATTGCCAAGCACTTTGATATTTCACCACCTTATGGTGGCAGCTATTTAACACCAAAATTTGGTTCGAACTAGAGCGAAATTCATAACAGTATAAAATAAATAGCTTAGCTTTTGTTATCAGATTGTATGACATATCGAAATAAAAATATTCATCATCAATAAATAAAACAATAAATAATAAATGAAATAAAATTTTGAAACATGTGATTGAACTTGATTCACTAAAATGATCAGAATAAAAATGATTGATTTTAAATAGTTCACTCTCAGGTTGAACTGTAAGAGCGCAGATAGGCCTTTTGTTACTTCCAGATTTTTCCATGGAAATTTATGCGATCGGTAATAATTGGCCAATTGGCTCTTGAAGACATTAATTCACAACACCTATGGATGTTATCAGTGTCTTAAGGCTCCTGTCCTTGCTCGCGAAGACACTGACGTGCTAATGCTATTCCTATAGGGAGGCATTTTTCTGATAACTCTTTTGCATTTCGACATTTTTAAATATATTTTTTGATTTGGATAGCTGAGGTCCTTCTCAAGATCGCACTTTTATTACTTTTTTTATTTTGGTTGCAAGTAATTTTATAAAGTTATTTTCTATTTTTCACTTTCAGAACCGGTTCTGAACGTGAAAGTAACTTTATAAAAAATATCTACGACCAAAACCGAAAAAGTAATTAAGGAGCAATCTTGAGAGAGATTTCAGCTATCCAATGCACAAAAAAAATAAAATAAAATAAAATAAAATAAACATAAATGTTAAAATGCGAAAGAGTTATTAGAGAAATTCTTCCCAATATTAATATAGCATTAGCTCGCGAATGTCTTCGCGGGCAGGGACCGGATCCTTAAACTATACAACGCTTTCGTTGGTAACAATACACTTACACCCTTATCACATATTATGAAACTATGCTTAATGACGTATGCACTTAGCACATCTTTTTAAAAATATGTGCATTACGCCATTGTGGAAAAATAGGGGCAATATGTAACATATTTTTATGTACAGGTGTACATGTATGCTATATATTTTTACAATCTAAAATTTATTCATGCTTATGCATTTTTTAAATACATTTGTTAAAATGTTATTAACTACTTTTTTATTCAAAAACATTAAATAAAGTAAATAAATAAAAATACCATATCTATCCAAATATATTTTTTTCCAAAAGTTCCTATAAAAAAAAAATCAGTATTTTTTTTTTTACTTTTTTAACTTTTTTTGTAGGATTTAATGCAACTAAAAATTCTATAGTAAATTTTAAAACTTATGCGTAAGCTTTCTATTTCTTGAAGCTTTCAATTATTTAAAATTTAACATGAATTATAAATCTGTAGTATATAAATTAAGCTTAGTTTTCGTTACAATTCTTTAAAGAGCTGTTTTATTTTCAGAGTCAGCAAAACTACTTAAAAATGCATTTAGAATGAAGTGGAAGATGCTGAAGTCCGCAGAAAACTGTTTTTGAAAGAATCAAAGTTTTTTTTCTTTCTCACGCAAAAATATTTTTCAATGAGTTTTATTTCCTATTCTTCTTTCTGATGATTATAAGCAAAATTTTTATTCTGTACAATCCAAACAAAAATTTCCCAGTTGCATGGAATAACAATGAAAAATATAACTTAATTCACGGGGACAACGTTAGAAATTTTTTTTGAATTTCATTTTAATTGTTCGAAAGTAAATCATAACAGAGCTTTAAAGCAGGAAAAATAAATCATAAAAGAAAATTAGAAAATATATTTATGAATTCCTCAAAATAATAATTCCTCATTTTCTTTAAATTAATTTCGATTAAAAGTTTCGTTTCAAAGTAAAAATTGCGATTTTAGATAAATTCAAACATTTAATAGAACAATATGTAATGCTTTTATATTTAATTAATTGCTAATTTAATTAAAAAAATTAATTATCTATAATATTTTTGATGCAAATTGTTTAAATAATACTTCTTCAATTAAAATGTAATAATTATAATTACTGTAAAATTATTATATTCATGTTTACATGTTTTGTTTTCCATAGTGCACACTATAAAAATATATCCTGAAATTAACAGATGTTATTCTATGAATGTTCCTTGATTTACCCAAAATTTTCCGTTTTGGGAAAAAACTGTAACTTTTCCTGGAATTACCGGAATTTTTTATTCTACGGCAGTCGATGAATTGGATGTTTCCATTTGGACGAGTAGAAATGAAAAACTCCGCGCCGGCGACAATGTTTAGTTCGACGATAACATCACTCTGTGTTCCAGCGTACATAAACAAGTCTGCATGAAGACTAAACATTAACGCAACATGTTCATTACGTATAAGGAGAACTGGGGCACATTGATGCATGGAGCACATTGATACACCCCCTCTACTTCTTACAAGGTCATTTTATGAAGTTTCACAACAATTTCAAACTAGTCGTTGGGGGCCACCGTAATACTTACCCATCATGTATATGAAAATAAAACATGTGAAAACTATTTATACAATGCATTGCAATTCATAAACAAAATTTAAATATTGTTAATATACATAGTAATGCTCTATTAAAGAACTGCTGATTACCGATTTCGACATATTATATAAAACGCCAAACTACTCAAGTAGTACCGAACTGCGTAAAAGAAACATCCTTATAACTCCAAAAATAATAACTCTATTAACTAACAATTAACTGCATCGGATTAAGCGTATCATTTCCAATTAAAATATACCTCTTAATTGAAGTTTGTATGAAATACAGGGTCATGAAAAATCGAAGAATGTGGAAAACAGGATTACAAATATCTCGGCAACTAATAATCCGATTGACTTCGTTCTATATGCAAAATGTGTGTTATTTTATTGCCTTTTACCTCCATTCCTTAGAACAAAAAAATTCGAAAATTTTTATATACCTTTCATCAGAACGAAATTTTCGAGAGTCCGAAAAAAATAGTTCCGGATAATCGAGGTTGCTGATATTAAATAGGGTTCGTCCCATTCTTACATACTAACTACATACAAAATTTCAAGTCTCTATCTCAATTCGTTCGGGAGATAGAGCGTTTACAGACAGACAGACAGACAGACAGACGGACGGCAAAATTTTTTTTCTAAAAGTGTGTTTTTCGGAATCTCCACTATCTAAAACGTGTAAATCCGTCAAAAATTTTTTTTCGATTTTCAAAACGATTGCAAGACTTACCCTATACTACGTATGATGGGTAAGTAAAATGATGCCGTTGTACATAATGACAACAGAACGTCTTGGCATGATTCAGTAGTTACATGAAATGAGATTAGTGATATATTGTTTTTGTAGTTCAAAAGTAAATTTGAGTTGTACAATGGCAATGACATTATGCAACTGTTCCAGAATTTTCAACAAAAAAGAATAATATTCCTGGCAAGTAAAGCTACTTTTCATCAGTTCCTCATACTTTATTGTTATCTAAATTATGAAGTGTTGGAACTGAGATTCATTTTATTGAAAATGGCTGTATGGGGCACATCGATACAATCTATGTCGGGGCACATTGATACGTATCAGTGTGTCCTATGATAGATATAGACAACATTAATTGATATGAAGACCGAATTTGATATGCAGAAAAGAGATGAGTTATTCAATTTTATTTTTTTACTTTCAACAATGAATATTTTAAGTATTCTATACGAACATTGATTTGAATAAAACTTCTTATGCAGTCATTACGCGTTAGGCCTTTTTAAATAGGTTTTTTTTCTTACAAATACTTATAAAATGTAAAAAATTTTTCAAATGCTTCCTGCTGTGCTAGAATTATATAAATTATGATAACGGAACATTTTAATATTTTTTACATTTTAAACATACTTTAGATTAATACATAAATTTTAAAGAATTATTCAGTTACATCTCGAAAGATGATCAGTTGATAAATATTGTCTGTAAGTTGTACTAGCATGGGAAAAAAAAATAATGTTTCTAATAAGACGCTAAATAAATATATTTGCCAAAATAAGACAAATAGCCATGAAACTGATCTACGTAGTACATTTTAAAGATTATAAAAAATAAAATAAAATATCAAGAATGTGGTATTTTCTAATTCCCCTTTTTGACTGTTAATATTAATTAATATAAGTTTAACCATTGTGAAGTAAAAGTGGAAACCTCAAAAAATCCCTGTCGGCTGGGCCTATAGGTGGAGGTAGATTTCGAAAAGTGTTCATTTCAACAACAATATATATATATATATATATATTGTTAGAGATAAACCCAGTTTAATAACTTCATTTGGCCTTTTATGAAAATTTTTTAATTTCATTTTTCTGCAAAAATTGGTTTTATCAGAATCATCGTAAAAATAATTTCAGTTCAAATGCCCATTTTGACAACATACTTCGAAATAAATTCTGAATTTATTAAAAAAATCGACCAAAACAGTACATTATATAGATCCTAAATAACAAAAAACTGTCAGTTGAATGCATTTGAGAAAAAATTGAATTTAAAAATGAGTGGTAAAATAACCGATTTGTTGTTTGAATACATCCTTAATTCTTTAATCATAATTGCTTCGGAAAATTTTGTGCGAAATACTCACTTTGACAGCATTTTAAAAAATGTATTCTATCTTTATAAAAAAACTGACCAATGCGTCACAGTATATAGTTCCTAAATAAGAGGATCTATAAATTGGATGCGTTTGAGAGCGAAAATGGATTTTAAAACGAGTCATAAAAAACGCAATTTGCTATGTGAAAACGTCCTTAAATTTTCAAATCGCGATAACTTCGGGAAATTCTGTTCAAAATACCCTTTTTGGTAGCCTTTTTCGAAATATATTCTGTCTTTATCAAAAAACTGATCAATGCATCACATTATATAGTTCCTAAATAAGAGGATCTGTAAATTTGATGCGTTTGAGAACAAAAATGGATTTAAAAACGAGTCAGAAAAAACGCAATTTCTTATTTGAATACTTCCTTAAATTTTCAGTCCCGATGACTTTTGGAAATTCTGTTCAAAATACCCTTTTTGATAGCCTTTTTTGAAATATATTCTGTCTTTATCAGAAAATTGACCAATGCGTCACTTTATACAGTTTCTAAATAAGAGGTTCTACCATTTGGATGCGTTTAAAAGCAAAAATGAATTTAAAAATGAGTCAGAATATAAGCAGTTTGGATTTGAGGTTTTTTCTCCAACTCCTATTTTTGTTTAATTTCTTTTTGCTATACGAATTGGTCCTACGAAAAACTTGTCAATATAAAAGTTGTAGATATTTTTGAGGAGATGTAAAATAAATTTAATCAGATTTGATAGCTTAAAAATTGACGGAGTTATGGATTTTTCTCTTTTTTCACCGCCCTTTTTCTTTTCGTTTTTAATTTTTTTCATCGGTAAAAGTTGGTCCTATCAAAAACTTGTAAATAGAAAAGTTTTTGATAATTTTAAGAACATTTACAAAAAATTTAGTTGGACTTGATATCTTGAAAATTGACGAAGTTATGAATTTTTTTCTCTCAAAACCCCTGTTTTTTTCGCCCCTTGAGCCCACTTCTAAATTTATCAAAAATCTGTCATGCATAAACTTTTGTCCCATTTCTAAGAAGTAATATAAACTTTAAACCGATTCGATATCTACTTTAATTAAGAAGTTATGGCGTTTTTTCGGTTTTCACAAAAACGCCCCCTATTCCAACCCCCTTGGTCCGATTTTGCCTATTAACGAACTTGCCGAGATTTTATCCCCTTTGATTTTATGTACCAGTTTGGTGGAGATTGGTGAAGAATTATAGAAGTTATTTCCATAAAAAAGTGATATATATATATATATATATATATATATATATATAGATAGATAGATAGATAGATATAAACTGGTGCGATTGCAATAGGTAGTATTTCATACGAAATCTACCTAAAAATATAGTTAAAATATTGTTTCATTTTTGCTCTTTTGCCCTTATTTAAAAATGAAACAGAGTAAAAATTGTATATTTCATATAAAATTTACTTATTATCAGCTTCTATCAAGCGAAAATAAGCATTAAATTTTCATAATCTAGTTTTCTACCCTCGACAAATTAATGCTTTTAAACGGAATTTTTCAAGAAACGACATAAAATCCAGTAAGGACATTTGACAGGATTTTCAAGAGAAACATGATTACATGATTTTCAAGAGAATCTTTATATAAAAAAGTATTTTTTAAACTAATTTTTACATTTATGGCCATTTGTTTTACGAACATAAAGTTGCAATTCGTGAAATTATGTATCGTGTTTTCTGTCTTGTAAATACTGTATTTATTCAAATAAAAATTTCAGTAAATAATTAGTTTTACTTTTTTCTGGCATATATCACGATTTATAGATCTTATAGTTATTTTTAAATAATTAACTATTTAAAAATCCATAATACAACTATATTACGCACTTATAAAAAATCTACATCGCATTCAGAAATTTAAAAAATATATAAGAGACATAGTATTTTATAATTTAATTATTTTTAAAATAATAATGTATCCTTTTACCACAACGTTCACATCATTCATGATTTATAACTTTATTTCATGATACTATTTTTTATAATATGCGTAAATGACATTATAAAACGCTAAAATAAAAAGTAAAGTTCAAAAAATAGAGAGTCATAAAAATAAAGTACAGTGATCTTTAAGAAGACACAATTTCCGTACTTTTACAGTAATTAAAGTTAGAAAGTTAAAATATACGTGCCACTCTTTTTTAATGACTTGCAGTTTTAATGGTTTAGAGTTTTTAAAACACGAACTTCATAGCTCCCCTGCGAGTTTAAGTTCAAAGAACATGTGATGTTAAAACATTTCTCACAAAGTTTTATTATAAGGCTATATATATCTCAATTATAAAAAAATTCTTTTTCTTGAGTCTATCTTGAGTTCCAGAATGTATAAATTTCCTTGAGACTGTGATACTATAATTTTGTTATTTTGGATGGGATTGAAACATTGTTTATTTATGATTCGATAGATTTGGTTACTGAAAGTCATTTTTATTTTCACAATTTTCATGTTTGTTATCGATTTTACTAAGCATAATAAGCTGTTACGCATATTAAATCATGCTGAAGTGCAGAATTGGCACTTGGCTTGGTCCACAAATCCATCATTTATCATTATTCCTGTATACACAAATTTTAATACTGAAGTATTCAAACGTTTGAATTATTGTTTTTATCTATTTTTATCAAGCATACTGACTATCAAAAATGACCTCCGACTGACGCAATGCCTTAAATAAAATCCGAAGATATTTATATTTAAAAATGCAACATTTATTTAAAAAAAAAATAATTCGGTAATGTATAAATGAGTGAGTTCATTTCAAAAGCCGCGAATCAAAACTGAAAAAAAAAAGAAAAAGAAAAAAAAACTGAATTATTTACAAATAAACAAATTCTTATGATTTTTTTTGAGTTAATTATAGAGTTTAGACTTAAATAATTGTATTTTTTAATTTATTAAATATTTTTTTTTACAATTCATAAATAATAAAATTAATAATAACAGAAAAACTGTTACTGATTTATGACGTCTAAAACGTATTTTTATTTCAAATTAATGAAGATAACATTTACTTGAGAATTTTTTTATGATTTTATATAATTTTTTTGCGTAATAATATTCTTCATTATTCGTAATTGGATCATCTTCACCAATGGTAGTTAGTTGGCTAGCTATATATGTTCTGATACAATGGCATGTTCTCTTCCATGATGCTGAAGTAAACTATTAATTGGCACTTACGATAATAGGCTAGTTACTGACTTATGTAGTTTAAGTAATTAACGAACATTTAAATGTATTGTTTGAGAAAGAGGAAATACAAGGACTTACATGGCTATTATAAATATTTTAACTCTACCTTTAAGAAAGCATTGTCGGTAAAAATTATGCTAAAAAATCTTGACTCTTTTTTTTTTTCCAAGACCGATTTAAATGTAGGAAAAATTGATCGAAATATTAAAATAATAATACCATGCGTCATAACTAAGTCGATCAAACACATCAGAATTATACGTAAAAATCTTAATATATTTAATATCTTTAAAACAATCTAATTATTCCCAATAGTGCCAATTACGTAAAATGATAGCTTCCTTGGATGATGGGAACATAAGCCTGATTCTTTCCTAATTTTCATAAAGATAGTGTCCGCGTGATTTTTGAAATTGTCTTTTATTTTTTTATGTTTTCAAATTATAGACATTGATAAATAACAAAGAAGAAGCTATTTTTCTGATCAAGGAATTCATAAGTGAAATAAATAATGCTATCTAAATTCCCATTCCACACACATATATAACAAAATCAGATTTTTAGCTCTACAGTATGCAATAATAATAACGAATTATTTTGATAAACAGTTTACATTTTCTAAAGGAAATTTCAAGTCACACAAATTTACATAGAAACATTTTTTTTCATAAGACGAAAATGATACGTAATGTAAAGAATATATATAGAATTCTATGCAAAACAATTAGTAGAGACAGAGCAATTGCAATTTCTATGCACAAAGCACAAATAATTTCTGTATTGTGAAAAAAAGCTCTGAATTTATTTATTTAACTGCAAATAAAGGGCATCTTAGTTAATCGTTGTTGACGTTTGCACATAATGTTGAAACACTTGTTCTTAGGGGCTGTCCAAAAATGATGTACATATTTTCAATATTTTTCATCCTCCCCAACCCCTTTATCAAAAATTATCACATTTCACAATACCCCTTCCTCCCCCTCTAGTTACTTGTCTATATTACGTAAACATATAATTGTGGTTCAGAAACAAAGCATTACGTTATAGATCATGTTTCAAACTTTATTTTTAAACTTCAACTATGTTTTTCTGTGCCAATTGCGAGAAAAACTATAAAAACAATTCATGTACATATTTTGTATGAAATAAGGTTAAGGTTTACAATTAAAAACATATATTAATATGAAAGAGAAATTGAAAAACTATTATTTTCGAATTTGATATAGAATTTATTATATTTCGCTTTAAATATTATTTTTACTTTACGAACACAAAATGCTTTGATTCTAAAATAACCTTAAAATTCAATATGCTAATCTTTAATGTTTTATTGTAACTAAAATGTGCGACGTCAAATTTCTTCTTCCCTTACCCTTACCTTCCCATAAAAATTTCACAATCGTGAACCCCCCATCCCCCCTCCAAGGGTGGTATAATTTGTGGACGGCCCCTTAACAGAATAACTGTGCGGTGTGCAAAACTTAATATCGTTGTATAAAAGTGTGGTAGGAATTCATTTCCGTACGTAGCACATACTGTGAACTCAATTCTGTAAAATGCCGCTTCCAGTATAAGTTTGATTGAATACGAATAGTGGTCAGTTTAACCTTTTCTCATGATGTCATTAATTTTTTACACAAAGATCACAATGGATGGTAATACTACTGGGATTTTTTTAAAGTGTATACATTATTTTTAAAACTTTCAAAAAATACATGGTTCAAGTTGAAGTGAGACGACTTTGTAAAATATTACAATGCTAATTAACCTTATTTTCCTACGTGGTCATTCTTCTATTAGGTGTGTAAATTCTGGCACATTTTCCTTGTCCAAGAATTTTGCACATAAAGAACATAATAAATTAAAAATTTTCAAAATTATTAATTTATTATGTCGTTAGAATAGCTGTTTTTTCTCTTAATTACAATACATTCATAAAAAATACCAAAAAAAAAAAGTATTGACATAACATTTTATTTAAACATGGTATAAAATTATCACGCATAACATAATGTAGAGTTAAAATGTGTTTTATTTTTATATATTATAAAACAGGAAACAAAAATATTATAAATAAAAAACTTTAATTTGCAATACACATACATTATATAAAATTGCTGCAGTAATTTTACTGCAGCATAGATTCCAGACAATTTCCGTAAAAAAATGGACTTTATTCCTATAACAACGGTCTTTGCCATTACACTGACGAGTTTTGCCCGTAAAAGAACAACAAAAAAAAATTACAGAAGTTGACCTTTTATGTGAATAAAGTGACATCTTCCGTAAATTTACCAATTTTTACAGTAAACATTTAAAGTCTGAATTTATAAAGCTATTAAAAGATTGAACAAAATTAACTAAAAGAAACTTAATTACATTTTAAAAAAAATAAAAATTTTAAGCAAAAAAACTAAAATTAAAAAAATTAAAATACAAAAAAATAAGCTTTGGATGCATTGGATGTTTATTTGTACTGATGACGCCTTTAAAAAAGCATAGCAAAGCATTAACATTTTGTACTTTTAAATGACTTTTACTATTTTTTGTATATGAATTTTATTTTTTTTAAATATATTTAAGTCTGTCTTAGTTTATTTTATTCAATGTTTTAAGAAAAACTTTAAATTTGACTATTTTATGAAAAATTAATGATCTAGAAAATAATAAAATTTATTTAAATGAATCTTCTGGATTTGAATTTTTACATAAAAAATAACATTTATTTATATCACAAATAAAACTGCTCTTAATTTGATTTGCTGGTTTCCTCTTTTATTAATAATCTCATATTTCAAAGCCATGCTTTAATTATGTCAATACTTCAGCACTGTAAAAAATTCAAATTTCACGGTTTAATAAGTATATGGAGAATTATACTTTACATTAAAAAAAAAAAAAAAAAAAAAAAAAAAACATTAAGCTTTTTGACGTTTATTCATTCGGCATCATTAATTAAATTGAAGACTCGTTATAGTTAATTAAATTTAACACTTATTGTTTCCACAAATGAGCATATTAAGAAATTAAAAAGGCTATTCCATCTAAGTGTCCGTGAAGAAGTTAGAATGCGAAAAAAAAATTCAATCTGGAAAGGAATTGGCATTAATGATTTTATTTATATTAAAAAAGAAAATTTATTGTTTTTTATCATCGCAAGGAGCTACTTTTCTTTGTTCTAAGTAAGCAATAATCATTTCACATATGCTTAATGAGAAACACAATTTTGTAGCTTTAAAAGAGAACAAAGAACACTATTTTGTGTCGTTACCTTAATTTTTTTTTCGTCTGATTTCATACTTATCAGCATGATAGAAATTTGTGACCAAAATGTATTGTGTAATTTTAAGTATGGGTGCTGTATTGGAAAACATGAAAGAATAAACAGATTTAAAAATATTAACTATACAGTGCCAGCAAAAAATCTTGACACTTGCGATTTTAGACGTTTTGTTATGTATCTAGAAATATAGATAAGGAATTATTCTGAAATTCCAGATGTGTAAACAAAATAGTAGAGGTAAAATATTTTTGCAAAGATTTTTCTTGGCAAAATTTTGGACCGATTTTATAAAAATTTTACATTTTCTATGAGTGTACATGCTTTATTCAGAAAGATAAAGGCAGTTTATTAAAATAAACCTCTTAAATGTAATCTGCAGTTTGAACGCTTTTGCTACATTAGTTTTGACAGGATTGACCAAAAGATCTTCGTTCTTTTGACGGTCCCCTATGGGATTTTTGGGAAAAATCTTCGCAAAAATATGACTTGTACTATTTTGTTTACACACCTGAAATTTCAGAATGATTCTTTATCTATATTTCTGGATATTTAACAAAACGTCTAAAACCGCAAGTGTCAAGATTTTTTTTTTTTTTTTTTTTTTTTTTTTTTGCTGAGACTGTACAATTTGGTGACAAAGCCGTTATCAGCATAAAAAGAAAATAATAAAAACAACATCAATGTATATATTAAACAAAAGAAAACGCTTTTTCTGAAATTCGGCGCTGGTGAGCGAGTTTAATGCATCAAAACATTAGTTGAAGACACAACTAAACACATAAAGGTTCTTGAAGAATCATAATTTAAATAAAGGTCATAGAAAAGGGATCTTCTAGTAGTAGTTATCAATAAAGTGTAATGCATCTATATTATTTTATGTTGCCCTGTAAAAATATTTTAAATATCACATTAATTTGAAAAAATGAAAAGCTGCAGTAATTCTTCATTACATACAAAATTTACCTCAGAATTTCAAACAGTCACTAAAATGCAATTTTAGCAATTACTACTAATAGACTGTAGTTCAATCTAATTTTACTATGCGTGTAAAAGAACTTTAAATGTTTTAGAAAACTTATTTAAGAGCAAACATGATACAGCTGCCACTACTTACTTCCCGAATCATCCGATTCTCTAGAAAAAATAAAAAAAATGAAACATTGATACCGGAGAGATTTTTAAGGAAAATTAGACAAATTAAAGACATTGAAAAACGAGAAGGCCTGTGCCCGGTCCGACGGAGCTAACGAAAAATCCCAAGTACGTCTCGAATACTATTATATATCATTATCTCGACTATTATTACTTTCTTAATGTATATCATTATCTCGACTAGTTTTATTATCTTAATGTATATCATTATCTCGATTATTATTATTATCTTAATGGAAATACATAATTTCCATTAGCAATGAAACCAAAATTGCAATTACTATCAGCTTTATCCAAATCTTACTTTTCTACATAAATTCCTTCCATAAAATAATTATATATGCGACAATTCTACAAATTCCGCATCTAACTTATATTTGTAATAATCTGTAAGCATTGGAAAAGGACGATGAATGTTATACATGTTGAGGCTAATTGAGGAATTCAACTGTTTACAAAGGCTGTTTTCAAATGGCCTGAATGTTTTTCCAATCGGTTATTTATTTTTTCCGGCTTATTGCAAAGAACCAAATCAGCTTTAAGTTAACAAGTAAGAAAAAAATAGTGCATCAAGCATAGATTGTAAAGCACTTTCCAAAAAATTCAGAATAATATAACAAATCCGCACCATTTAAAATTTGAAATATAACGTCTCATTTCACCATATGGAATGTATAACGCATTTCAAAACCGAATTTCAGCTTGTCCTATCTACAATCTATAAATTATCCGAATTTTTAGCAGCCTTTGTGTGTGATATAGAGATATGTATCTATAACAACATGCATTCCAATATTTAATTCATTTAAGACATGCATATATTTCAGTTGAATATTCCCTTTCAGTCATTTCCTCTAATAAAAAGAATTGCATACGAATACTTTTGTGCAGCCTTGTACATGATGTATAGAAATTAGATACAAAGTGTAAACCGCAAAAACTAATTACATTTAAAAGCGCATACCACATTTTAAAACTTACTCTCCAGCAATTATCACCTATTGGAAGAGGAAAAAAATTTCAATTGTCATTCCTCAATATTTCATGACATTTATAAATTAATCAGTAAATGTGTCAGAAAGTATCCAGTTCTTAAATTGACACTTTTCTCCCCTTGTCCCCTGGAATATTAATAATCAACAAATTTAGAGCCTAAATTTATTACAAAATAAGGAAATCCGGAAAAACATTTAAATTTTTGCTGTCTGTTCTTTAAATACAGTTGTCCGAGCTCTTAAAAAATTTTATTCATATTTTTTGTAATTATTTTAATCATCCTTGAAATACAAGGTGTTTTAGTCATCCTTGTAAATTTAAAACCAATTAGAAATTTTCACTTTTTCAATAATTTTTTATATGTTTGTCCTAATATGAATCCCTTTAAAACTTCTATACGTAAAGTTTTAATTAAGAGGTTAATTTATACACTCCCTCTTTCTCACATTTCAAAAGCTACTCTTGGAAAAAAATTTCGTAAAATTTCAGAAACCGTTGCCCTTATACTTAGTCTATTTATGTAATGGTTTGAAAGAATCTATAGGTAAAATTCTTCCAAACCTCCCCCTTTTCACAATCAAACCCCTAATGAATATCCTTTTCCAGACAACAAACAATTTTTAATACACAGCATCTATTCGTTATGACTCGTTATGATCATTCTAAAAATTATGTTTATTATTATTATTATTAATTTAAATATGGAATTCCTTTATAAGTCTTTAAATTTTTAGTCTTTGAAAATATCATTTTCCAAATAGTCATTGTAATTTGTTAAATTACATTTTTTTTAAATTTTCGAATGATAAATTAAAATAATTCTTTGATACTGGGATTAAAAGTCATAGTTTATGATATTATTTTCTTTCTTAAATCTTTGAGATTTTCATGGCACACCTCAATGAAAAATCATACTATTACTATTTATACATATTTTTCAGGAAATTTATCGAAAATGGGAAAGTGCTAAACTTCACCAGTTATGCTTGTAAATTCTAATATTCATCACGTGTAAATGAGGAATTTTTTTTTACTAGATTTAAAATATAATGGAAATACATTTAAAAAACTTTCAGGATCGATATGCGATTGTATAACATGTGCTACAAAGTCACTCCATTACCTCTCACAAAGAGAATGTCATTTCAAGAGTCAAGTATTTTTTTCTTTTCAAGTCATTCAAAAAAGCCTAAGTTTGGTTATGATTATAGAGCACACCCACCCCAAACTTATTAAGACCTAAACAATCCCAAGAACGGGATAAAATATAACACCAATTGAACTGTAAAGTAAATGGCTGGTTTGAGTGGCATGATGAATTACTTTCATACAGTTCAGTCCTTTGTAAACAGTTTGAAAAAAAAGGCTCGCGCCCGCCAAGTGCATTATTCTACTTTTTTGTCATTATTTCGGGAGGAAAAATCAGAAACAGAGACATGACAAAGCTGTAAAAGGCGTCAAGTTAGGTACGAACTTCGACAGCATTGTAAAAATGATGCAGGGCATGATTACGCATTATATAACGCGATAGACAGGTTTTGTAAACATATACAAAAGGAAAGACGTATATATATGTATATATTACGTGCTTAAAATTAGATATTTTGATAACAATTGACATGTCAAACCCAATACTTTTAAGCACACACACACACACTATATATATATATATATATATATATATATGACAGACTAAATCATGAGAACAAAATCTTTAAAACCTATTTGCATATCTAATAGTTAATAAATTCACAGAAAGAGCTAGCGCTAGGGGTATTCATGGGGCGGAAATTTCCAGGCAAGGGCTGTGCAAAAATGAAGTAAATCATACCCGATTCAATTAAAATAATAATAATAATAATAATTTTAATACTGCATACATATTTATCAGATAATTTTACAGTATATTTTTTTTATTACGATGATTTTACAGGACTAAAAAATTAATGTTGTTTACAATAAAAAAAGTAAAGGATGGATTAAAACATGATAGCTTTTGTAGCTGTGTAATAAAAAGTAGATTTGTGAAAATATATAAATATGATTATGTAGAAAAAAAATGCAAGGCTGATATCGGCTCGGGTCTGCTTAAAAAAATAATAATAATAAATAATAATAATAAAAAAATGCAGTTTCAGACATCATTTAACTGTCCGATATCAATATCTACACTAGATATATTCCCCATTTCTTCAAAGATGTTGTCAAACAAGCGTCGGCTCGTGACGCACATTTTTACTTATTCTAGCGAAAGCCATATTAATTGAAAATGACTCGTATTTTATCGGCTCCGTTTAAATTTTTATATCGGGCTATTTGGTCCGCTTAACGTATTTTATCGGCCCGATTTGACAGGCCCATCCCGTTTGAAAGTATGGACCAATTTTGTCATATAGGGCAGGGGCCATGGGACAAGTCCGGGCCCATGAGACCGCTAGAAAAGGCTTAATTTGATTTTTTAATCATCTAATAAAATTACTATGACATTTTATTTTAAGTTTCCTAATTTAAATATATTCTATCACTACATGGCTGTACCTTCATTAAGTGTATTAAAAAAAAATAAACATTTTAAATATACTTTAGGAGAAATAAAGTACATAAACAAATGTGTTGCTTGATCTGTTCCCTCATAAGAAATCTGCACTTACATACTTGATTGCAGCCTTTTATAATTTTAATAGTTTTTTCAATGCATTACAAATTTTTCAAACACCAAAAGTAGCCTCTGCACTGTATTAGCTATTAATGAAAGAAATTTTCGCGTCTACATCTTTTGAGTAATTAAATTAACTTATTTTATATATACATGAAATTGAGAGATTAAATCCTCAAGAATCTGATATATAAAGTTAAATCAAATACTTTTACGTTACAATGACCTTAGAAACCGCATAAGATGTTAAAACTTCCTTGGTCTGTTTTTCTGTGCAGAAAACTGTGCCAACGTAATAAAAATCCTAAGAATTGAAAGAATAATCATACAACTGTTTCAAGACTTAATATATTAATAAAATTATAAAACTAAAAATAACGTTGTATCATATTTTAGCACTGTCTGATTTATTTCGTTTGTATTTTTTTGCAGAAAAATTATAACAAACAAAAAAGAGATTATCATTAACTTGTCTAATTAAATACCTTTTAATTAGAGATTTCTTTAATTTTTCCCTGTTCAACAATATAATTGCAGATTCCCAAAATTTTTAAAGAGCCAGTGGCTGCTAAATCCCAATATTCCAGTCACTACACATGTTTAATTTCTAACAAAAATTAAGAAACAACGCGGATCTTGTCAAAAGATTGCAGGGGAAATGCTAATTTTTTCAAATGATTGAAAATAGCTACTTTCGTCAAGAAATCGCTGAAAAAGTTCAAATTTTGATAAAATTTCCCTAAAAACACGATTCCTGTGAAATGATCGCAAAAGAACGCGAGTTTGGTTAGAGGATTGCGAAAAAAAAATGAAATTCTTGTCAGTGGATTGCGATGCACCATTTTCGTCAAACTGATCGCGTGGAAAAAAAAAATAGTCGTCAAGTAAAAATAATAATAATAATAATAATAATCGCAACGTGGCGACTGGCGACCGTGAATCTGAACAATTCGAAATCTATATTTAACAATGCGAAACATTCTATCAATTAGCAAAATCATTTTGAAGAAAAAAAAATGAAATTTACAGACATTATTATTCATATGTATTATTGTATGTATGAACTGAACAGTGCTTTTTATATTACCTCAAATTCGTTACATCTGGTAATGTAATCTTTCACTGCATTATTATTATTATTATTATTATTATTATTATTATAACACATCAAAAATCAACATAAAATACGATTTCTGTCGATTATTTTAGAAAAGTTTTTGTTGGTACAAACAAAATACAAATTATTTCTCTTTTAATGGAGAATGCTACGTTGTATTCCAAATAAATCTATGAATGTGTAAATAATAATAATAATAATAATAATAAATATTAATAAATAAATAAAATAAAATAAAAATAAAAATAATAATAACAGTTTGTATTTGAGAACAATTTTAATATTTCTTATTAAATAATATTAATTAGGACTATTTACTAACAATAAATAATTATTCTATCTCATGAAGTCATTTTAAAATTTACGTGAAACGTTCAGATTTTTTTTTTTTTTTCAGAAACTATGAAAATTATAACAGCATTTTCTATTTTACGTTAAAAGCATACTTTCTGAAAATTCTGTGAAAATTGATGTTTTGAAATAAAAACCCCGACGCTAAGCTGTAGAAAAGTTATCATGATACAACAATCGATTTTAATTCAAAATGTAGCGCATTAATCATAACAGAAGCAAAATAAGAAATCAGAATCAATCAAGAAACGGCTGGCTGATGAAATTTTCATGACTGAAATTTCTGGATTTTAAATTTTTAATCCTTAAAATGAGTATGAATCCTCTCGTTAAACAAGGCAAATTTATTTTTCTATTTGACCAAAATAATTGTATTATAATGAAAATAATAAACTACAAATACTTCTGATGTTATTCTGATATTTTAATTTATTCCATATATAGAATGTGTGTCGAATTTTATTTTCAGATTTTAATTTTTTTAGGGATATGAGGTTACCCTATACTGTATCATTTTGACTATTTTTGTTGATCTGTATTTTTAACCATTTTTGCACTATGATGCTTCTATGAGAGCATTGAAATTTTTTTTTAATATTGTAATTTGTAAACATGTGTATCCTACAAAATATGTAGATAAATAAAGTTTATTCTAGAATTAGCACTCCAAACAGATAATTATAGCACTATCACAGAGGTGAAATCAGTCATAAATGAGAAGTCATTATCCGTATCTTCCCTAAGTTGATTCCGATACTTACCTGGAGAAAAGTATGGGGGGAAAGAGAAATCCATCAAATTGACATTTCAGTCACGCCTCTTCCTTTTACAAGCTAGGAAACAGAAACAGGCGAGTCCATCTTCCCAAAATGATGCTTTGAAAAGCTAGGATTTAAAGATAGAAATTTTTTCGCCTCTCTTAGGTGTTAAAGAGTTAAATACGTAATTTTATTTGTTAGCCAAGTAATTTAAACTAATTTTTTTTACACAAATATTTTCAATAACTATTTATGGAAATTTTCAAGTATTTTAACACTATTGCACTGTATAGAGGGTGGTCATCAAAATCTAATATCGATATACGAAAATTTCGAATTTCTACTGGGAAGTGATATAAAGAGAAAGACATGCTATCTGTTAAAATAATAGATATTATGAATGAATACGCATTATTGAACAATTAGCCAATCTTACATTAGTAAATAGTCAGTGTGGTTATTTTTTAATATCCTAAGTTTGTGAAGTATAAGAATAGAGAAAAAAATCTACCAAATGAAATAAGTAGAAGAATGTCAATAAAAAAATTCTCAGATACACTACTAAAAGGAAAATTACATTAAAAATAAATAAATAAATAAAATGAAAATGAAGATTTTTTAAAACATTAATTATATTTTAAATGAATGCAGCATTCAAACATCATGGTAATGATCAATTTACATTGAATTCTAATCAATCTGAGGCATTTCTTTAGCATAAAATTTGTAAATAAGAAGTATTTTATTCGGAAAAGCAATTTTTACTTACATTAATCGGCTAAATGCACAATTTTAAATGGTGCTACTCGGGTTTTAAATTAAATTTAATTAGTGAAGTATTTTTAAGTTTTTCATTAACACACGATTAAAATTTCCATTAATTTTTCTTTTCGTCTGTTTTAGATTAGCAAACATTTCTTTAATATTTTTTTCATAGTATTTTTTCCATAAAAAAAATTTTCATTTAATTTAGACACAATCAAGAAATCGAAACAGTAAAACATAATAAAAATATCACTTTACTTTAAAAAAAAGTCAGGCGGCTTTTAAAGGCCGCTTGATTTTTGTTTTATTTATATTTTATATTTGAATTAAATGCTAAACCCACTTAAATTGTTATTTTATAAACATTTGAATAAAATTATAATTAAAGTACCTTTAATTTACACGTACGGAAATTTAGCATTTATAATTTAGATTCAACAAGAAATCTTGATGAGTAAACGATCAAGCCGAGTAAACGAATTTTGTGTGAAAAATCGTCCAAAATCGGCAACCCGTACACAAACTGCTTCAAAAATAATGGAGATTAAAAATGTAGTGTACTTAGTACATTTTTGTACATTGATGATAGAAAAAATAGTGTCGCCAAAATTAGTGTTCCCTCCTATTTGGACGCATTGCTAAATCTTTTTAATTGGGTCCCTCTCATTCTTTTATGAGTTGTTGGTTCATGAAAACTTACTATTCTGTTTTCAGCTTGAATTACCATAAGAAACGATCGTCTAATCTTTCAAAAAAAGTTGAATCAATAATGGGATGGGTGGAACTGGTGATGCAACAATTTTTTAATACTACTACGATTGTGATGATGATGAATACTGTCGTTATTAATACTGATGTATTAATAAAAAAACCCGATTTTAATGAGTTGTTTAAAATTATTATAATTATTTGGATATTAACTAAAAATTGGTAGCTTTTTCATTGTACAATAATTAATGTATTTATAAAAAATTGTAAGCACTTAATTATTAAACACAAGTTAATTATAAGTTTTTTTTTCTCATTTTAGGATATCAGTTTTGGAAATTCTCTTATAGATGTGTATAATCCCTTTGCAGACAAAAAAATGCCTCAAAAGTCTCGGCTCTTTTACGCAAATATACAGTCAGAAGTAATACATTTTCAATAAATAGAAAATAAATGAGATTTATTATTTATAAATGTGACAATGCATTTTTGTTTTATAATTTTTTGATATTGAAACACATTTTAAAGGAGACTTTTCATGGAGAGAAAGACAGATATTTTTGAAACCATAGTTTTATAATAACTTTATAAGGAACCAAAAGGCCGATGAAGTAGCATTTAGCTTTTCTTAATTAGTAAATATATGTATGTTTTTCATATTTGTTCATTTTCCATTCGATCATAATTATTTGACCTCATAAGTCATACTATTTATGGTCATCTTGAGGTCAAACTAGTAACACTTTTTCCTTTTTCACTCTATCCATTTAAAACGCACATTGAATAAGGTAAATACAGAAACTAAAGTAAACTACTATTTAACCTAAAATAAATCTTATAAAATTTTAGCTATAGAATTTACTGAAGGTATTAAATATTTATACATTAAAAGATAAAACCATTTCTTAACTTTTTATTCATATTTGAAAATTCTGAATGTTAAATAAACAGAAATATACGTAATTAAGTGGACGCAGCACCCTTTATTACCGATAAAAAATGACCAAAATACCGATTTTCTCATTTTTGCTTAAATTATACTCTAATATGCCTAGTATATTCTGAAGGAGTTTATTAAAGATCTAAATATTACAGATAAAGATTAAAGCGATTTTATTATAACACTGTCCCTTTTAATGTTACGATCCACATTACTTAAGAGTGAATTTTCACAATGTGTGTTTTTCTGACGAATAAGCATGTTCAAAAACATAAAAATTATGCATATTTTTCAACTTACTCAGTTTTTTTTTGGTATTTTCTTACGCTCTATTTGATACAACTAAGTATCGAATTTGCAATAAAGTAAAAAAGTTTTCCATTTATTTATTATTCATTTTTTTATACGCAAAAATGCAAAATAAATTCACTTTTTGATGTAATTTTACACGGATTTTCACATTTTATTTTTCTCCCAAACTAATTAATTTATGATAAATCCGATACTTAAAATGACGCAGCATACTTTTACGAACAGTTAAGAAAAGAAATTAGCTGAAAATGTTCAGCATTGCACCAGAAGATACGTGTAAAATTTACTTACATTTTTCAAAAAAAAAAAAATTCAAATTTTGTCAGGGACATTGAACAATTTTCTGATATAATCATTTTTCTTTACGAATTCCTTTATTATTATGTTAAAATGCACCTTAAAATGCTTAAAATAAAAAAAATCAAATATTATTGATTTTCCTTAATAATATTCATAAAGAACTTATAATAAAATTAAATAATTGAAGGTATACACTAAATGAAAATGAGAGAAACAAAACTGATATTATTATTG
This sequence comes from Maratus speculifer, assembly GCA_964019185.1. Lineage (NCBI taxonomy): Eukaryota > Metazoa > Arthropoda > Arachnida > Araneae > Salticidae > Maratus > Maratus speculifer. The sequence continues at coordinate 421,037,575 of OZ025291.1, read as the reverse complement.
TCTCATCTTATGTGAAAATTTTCATATTTATTCGAATTACGCAAAGACAGGTTCGAAAGCGCAAACTCAGCACATATGAAGTTACTCATTAAAGGAAGTTTTGCAGTATTCATTATTTTGTTCTAGACATCCTGAAAATTTTGTAGCATCTACACGGACTAATTATACATTTGTCTGGAGCGACTGAGAAAAGTATTTAGCATAGTTTGTGCGCATTTCTTGACTCATTATAAACTAGAACATTGAAAAATATTTTCTTTATCCATAAGTACTTGTTTAACTGTTGTTTTAAAGCAAAAATTCCCATGTTTATAAAACTTAAACAAATAAGAAACTATAAGATTATAAAATACAGTAAATATATGTCTGTAAATAATTGTATGTAATTTAAACATATGTCTGGAATTTATACGTCATTAAGGATTGTACATTAATCGTTTAGTTCTAACACCAGTTCTAACGTTAATGTAAACAAAAACTACTTATGTTTTTCCGGGTACTTTATCTATTCAAAATCTTTAATTTTAATTTTCAAAATTTCTGGATCAATTATTAATAGATTTTCTTTTATAATTCTAGAAGTTTTTATAAAAACAAACTCAAAATATATTTTTTCCGGCCTGCATGTGTTAATAAAACGGATAAAATGCAATTTTTATAGCAGTAACTGTTGCCATTCAAGAAAATTTAGGACAAATTTCGTTTGGCAATAGAAATGAAGATCCGATTAATCTCCCAAACATTAAATTGTTCAGTTGTTTTTAGGGAGCATTTTAAGTCTGAAATAGATACACTCATGCTTTTTAAATGGCCAAGTATCATTTATCATAAATTTTAAATTCAACAACAATCGAATAAAAACATTCACTAGTCATTAAAATCATTTTTTACATTTTTACAAACACTTTTATGAATGGAAAGCCGAAAAAATGTACTTTGTGAGTAAATACAACTGTATTATATTAATCTTACACTTTTAATAATCTTTATACAATGATGAATAATATTAATCATATAAAACGGGCTCAAATATCCATATTCATAAATGACTTCAGCTGCAGGGGATTCCAATGTTAAGTATGTCACATTTAGCATATCTTTTTTTCAAATTGAGACAAATTTGAAATTGATGTAATTTAGAGAGTGATTTTTCTTTTTTTTTTTTATTTTATTACAAGACACCGCATAGAGAATAATTTTTGTAACGACATCTTTAGTCTAGAGTAATGACAAAAAAAGTAAGTAATGTTTTGTTACGTGTGTGACTTTTCTGCATCACACATGTAAAAAACATACACAAAAAAATCAGGATTGGTGAGCTTTTGTTAATTTAAGTGCTATCGAAATTAAAACGCATAGTCTTGCTAAAAAGGAACTGCAGAAGAAACTGGGCTTAGAAGAAACTCGTACAGTCGAATATAAAAAAATCGAGTTATAAAGTTTTATTGAAATACATAACACATTGTAAGTACATAAGATGAAATTCATTCATTTCCGTAGCTAGAATATGCGACCGAGATATATAATCATATTTAAGTAAGCGTGATAAACAATTACAAGAATACTGCATCATTAATAGTGAATTAGAAATGGGACTTTTATATTTTATTAGGAAGGGCTAATAACGATTACATTGAAAATCTTTTAAATGAAACAGCTGGTAATTAAAAAGAATACGCAAGTTTAAAAAGATGGTCCTGCAGAATGGCAATTTTACATTTTTTTAACCACTAAAATTGAAAAGTAAAATTTTATGTATTTTTTTCTTTTGCAAGTCTTTATGTTATTTGAGATATCATATATCCCACTGCCCCTCAAGGTGTTACCTACAAAAATATAAATGTGACCCTATTGCACCTTTCTCTACCAGATATGTACTGTTAAAAATGTTTTAGCGAATATTACTTACAAAAGAGGAACGAAATTTATAAATTTAATTTTAGTACACTGTAAAAAAATCTGTTAAATTTACGGCAAAAACTGTACGGCTGAAACTAAGGCAAAAATGGCAAAAACAGCTGACAACATTGTTAACAGTAGTTTTTGTCATTCTGCTCACGGATTTTTTTTTTTTTTTTTTTTTTTTTTTTTTTTTTTTTTTTTTTTTTTTAACAGTGCATCAAAATATATAAATAATCGAGATTTGTGAAAAAAAAAAAAAGTTAGAAACTTACTAGTCTGTTTTCTCCTGTCGAGAATTTATTCAAACATCTTCCAATGTTATTTTTCAAATTTTTAGTCTTACATGTATAATTAATACTCTTTATATCCGAAAGTCATAAACAACCTATTCGGAAAGAAAAGATTAGGTAGCATCCACTTATAAAGTAAAGTAGAATCATCCTTTAAGTCATAAGAAAGAAAATTTTCCATAACAACTTTTTTTAATGCTTAATCAATAAACAAAATTGATGCTGAAATATTAGCATTTACTTTTTGTTTTATGACAGGGCTCCTATAAAAGTTTTCACAAGTTTATCTTTGATCTGTTTATTCAGATGCCATTTAATATGTAAGATGTTCTTCGATTAATCTGTTTTCTCAAAGAATTAATTTTGAAAACATAAAACTGTATTTAAAACTCTATTTTTCCGATTTTTTTAAAAATAAAGTTCTGCTTAAACAGACGTGGTTGGTACTATGCAGTACCAAATGCATTATTCGTATTGCAATTGCTTTTTTGTCATCTAAAAAATCGTAATAATTATTTTTTTATACCTAATATGAATATTATTCCCAAAGTACTGAAAATTTATGTTTATTTTCAAACAGCTAATTAAAAAAAAAAAAAAAAAAAAAAAAAAAAAAAAAAAAAAAAAAACATTATTTTTATTAGTTTAATCGAAAATAAAAATTAACGAAACATTAAAAAATACATTAAAAATATCAAGATATCAGTGATCAGAATTAAGTAAGAATAAAATTGTAAGTTGATTAAATGCTGCTTTAAAATTATTCAGATTTATGACTTGTTAATAATAACACAAGCCCTTTTTAGCTCACCAACTGTCAAAGCCCGAAACCTTATGTGCCCGCCCGTTCAGAGCAGAAAATAAAAAATAAAATAAATCTTACCATTTTCCGGTTTTATATTGTAGATAACACAGAAATGAATAAATGGTAATAATTTCTTTTAATTGCCATGCATAGTTTTTTAGTAACATTGCAGCACTATCAAAATTTATCATTCCAAAAAAGACTCGACTCAGAGATTTATTATAACATTTCGCATCACATATGTTGTTTTAATGAAACTGAAATAATTAATTTACTAATGGGAATTTTTTAATGCAGTTTTTGTTTTCATATTGTTCAGAAATGATTACGGAAATCAAATTATGCACAACTTTTTTAGAAAATATTGAAGATTTAAAGGTATCCTTAAGGTACCCTTATATATGAAATCTAACTATACTAAAGCAGAGATTGTTGTGATCATTTCAATAAAATTAGAAACAAATAAAATTAGAAACAATTTAAATTTCAATGTTTGAGCAAATGTATTTCTAAGCAAATGATGTTTTACACCATACTAGAACCATTTCACTTTTGAGTAATGTATTTTAAACCCAATTTAAATAATTTTTCGAGATATATAAAAAAAAAATTATGAATGCATAAATTCACGTTATCTTTTTAAATTTTAAAAGGGCTAAAAGTATACATATCAGTTAAAAAAGTACACATTTATTTTGCTTTCACATATACGAAAAATATATAAAAAAGCATGTTCAGTAACGTAATAATTCTTATTTCCTCTATTATAACCTTAAAAAAGAAAAAGCAATGTGTCTTAAAAATGGCTCATAAAAATGATATATTATTCTACCATAATTGTAATACATTTTAGTTCAGAAAAACTGGTTTTTGTTACACATTAACGCATTTTTTTTTTCAAATGCTTGCACTTTATGTTTTTAACTGTAAATTTACCTTGAGCAAATTATTTCGCTGACTATGTTGTAGAATATAAAATAAATAATAAAATAAAAACTGCGTATGTGTGAACGTAAAATGATCCAGAAAGATTTTTATAGGATGATTCGAATTACATAAACTTAAATAAAACTAACTTTTTTTCTTGAGATAAAAAATATAAAATAAAACTCCGTTTACGCTTGGAAGTATAGTATTACAAATATGAAAAGTCTAGTAATACATAAAATATAAATAAAAAAATAAGAAAAACTCTGTCTTTAAATGAATCATGGACATAAAGCACAGTTAAAAATAACTCTGTAAATTAAGTCATTTGGTAATTATTTTTAATTTTTATTAAATAGTTAATTAGTTTTTGTTAATGTATAATTATTTTAGTTCATTTTCGTTCCTAATTGAAACAATATATTTTGTAAAATTTACCATAAAATAGAAAACATTTCAGGACGCGTTTCGAATTAAAACACTAAGCGCTCGTCATATGCTGAAGCTTATTGGCGAACAAATATTGCTTTAGCTCGGAAAACGTCCAGCATTGTTTTTTTTTATTATTACTTTATGGTGAATTTAACAAAATGTAGTATTTCACTTATTATTTATCACCAGTTTGCTCGGTGGTTTTTCACTGTTATTTTCCTCCCTACTAAAATATTTTACAAACAGTCTCTTTTTTATGCGAATTTAAAATGCTTGTACGCAAAAAAAAACTATAATCAGAATATTTATTTTCGTTCTTTTAAAAGATTTCCAATCTTTTACGATCAAAACTTACTGTGTCATGGTACTTTTATCTTTTTTTATTTTAAGTATTTTCTGGAAGAAAAGCTCTTTAAGAAAATCTGATAAAACATTTTTTTGTGTAAATCCCGATTACCCACTGTACCGCAGTAATTATATACGGAACAATGAATTATCAAGTTCGAATTATCAAGTAATAAATTAGCTGATAGTTGATCTATACTACTCCAGTTCTTAAGTCGAATTATTTTTTATTTATGTAATATTTTGTCAAACAGTGTGGTCGAAAATGGCACAAATATGTTTGTTTCAGCTATCAGTTTCGAGCAGTTTCTTGTCTTGTTGCTCTTCTGTTATGTTGGTAGATAGAAGACAAAAAGAAGACATAAGCACCAGAGCAGGAGATAAAAAATTGCAATTTTGAAATTTAAAAAAAAGTGTTTGTTTGGAGTTAATCTATTGTGCAGATATTTTTGGTTGTTGTTGTTTTTGTTAGTGAAATTTAAACTTATTTTGTGTACTTGTATTTATAAGCCAATAAAAGTCATAATTTGTATCCACTTCAATCTATTTTTGCAATTTAGTGCAAAGTAAAAAAAAAAAAAAAAAGAATAAGTCTACGATTTAAGCATTAAGTGTTATATTAACTATTTACGGTCGCGAAACACAAACAATTTCGTTAGAATCCGAGCCTCTGTTAGGGTCATGTACGCTAATGGCGCCTGGTGCATGTAAAATCCGTCGTGGGTGCAATGTCCTCCAAGTTACCTGTGAATTATACCTCTGGAGGTGCCTTGCCAGGTGAAGGTCTCGTCATCTGATCAAGGTTCTAAATTACGAGACCAAATTGAGTAGCCGTTTGCAATACAAACAACAGGATATAACGTTAAGCAACCGTCAAAACAAAATATGCTGGACTGAGAAGCAAGTACTCAGATGTTATGACGCGCGAAGCGAAGGAATCATGTTTTTTGCAGCTACGCGGCAATTAGGCGGTCACCCGCCCCGATATCAGGTATCTAACCCGTTAAGCTGAGGTAATTCGGCAGGTAGGGGCCTGGTCATCGGTTAGAAAGAAAGAAAGAGCCTATGTTAGGATACATGTACTGCGGGAATGTTCTACAATAGAGGCATTGATTAAAGACTCAATCTGTTGTCTGCGGTAGCATACACAATCACTTCATCGAATCCACGAGTTAGTTATTCTAGGATTAGTTAAATGTCGATTCGCATATTGAAATTCAATGGGTCTGTCAAGTCCTATCTTGGTGGAAAACACCGATTTTAGCGGCTGACTCATAGGTTTGCCATTGTGCTTTCCTCTTGATTAAATGTCATAATCATGTAAATTGTCATAATTAACAGGTTTTGAAATAGATTTTCTAGTAAATATATATAATTCTTGGAAATTTTTCTCTGGAAATTTCACACGTTGAGCATTCAACAATATTTCAAATTTCAATTGTTTAAAAGACATACAACCAACAGAAACCGATGATCCGGGTTCGAATCCGCGTTAGGCTAAGTTTTCATTCTGCTGGCTGTATGCATTTTAAGTAGTTATAATTTTAAATAGAATAGCTCTTGATTAGTTTCAAAATAACTGATATTTTAAAACGTTTTTCGCCTATTTAACCTGCTTAAGTTTTGGAAACATTTCCTTTAAAAGAAAATTGCTCTTTGAAATGAACAGACATATTAAATGTCAAATTTTTAGCCTTAAAAATTCAAAATATAATGTAATTTAGAATATATTTAAAATTAGACACTCATTTTACATATTAAAATCTTGACTTTTTTAAGCTGCCAGGCGCAAAACTTTAAGGTTTAAAAATAACAACTATATGATATTTCAAATTTCTGGACTTCTCAGCTAAATTTTGCATTATTTACAATATTTTAAATTGTAAACAACAATTAAAATACAAACAACAATAAAACAAATTTTAAATTGTAACAATATTGCAAATTAACTATAATTTGCATTATTTTAAAAATGCTGTTGGCTGTAGTTACATATTAAAATTCCGATTTTTAGAAGCCATTCTTGTTGAGTGTTTGCATTTTAAGAGCCAGACCACATTCTAAAGTTTTATCAAAAATTGTATTACAGTTTACTCATTTTTGTAACGTTCTGTACTTCTGCAGCATTTTGAATTTTGTAAAACATTTCTGTGTGAACATTTAACTCTTTAAAGTAATATTCATGTGAAATTTCTAGAAATTGCGACTACCAACTCGGTCATCAACATTTCGATATCTGTATTGTTGAAATTTGTTTACTTACAAACAAACAAACAAGCAACAAAAATACATCGCACATACATTCTTAATTTTTAAATACTATTTATAAGTATAGAAGTATAGATTACAAAAAATATTGGTTTTAATATTAAAGCATACTTATTTCAAAACAAATAATTTTATTTAAATGATGTTACAAAAATTTTACTTTGAAATAGTATATTTTGAAAATAACTGTTAGTAACATATTGTCTGCATATTAAAAAAAAAATCATGATTAGGTAACTTCATCCTTCTTATTTTTTTAATCATAAAGAGCTGTCAGTTATAAAAGTAAATTTTTGTTGGCCTTTTCTTTGCATATATATAATATAAAAAATTATATTCTTTAACAAGAAAAATTCATTACTTTTATTATTAACCCAAAGAAAGAAAATATAACGCGCCTTTAAAATAGGTCATAAAGATAAAATATTATCGTATCATAAAGTGTTATGTATTTTTGTTCTGAAAAAAAAATTACACACAACACCTTTAAAAAATACGCTTGCACTTTATAATTTTTATGTGAATTCAGCTTCAGGAAATTATTTCGCTGACTTTGTTCTAAAGAAAAATAAATTACAGCGTACGTGTGAACGTAAAAGGATCCAGAAGGAAATTCACAAGCTGCATCGAATTACATAAACGTAAATAAAAAGAGTTGTTTTTCTATGGACAAAATATACAAAATAAAGCTTCGTTTGTTGGAAATAAGGAAGTATTGTATATCAAAGATGATCAGTCTATTGTTGCTTATAAAATATGTAAAAAAAGACAAATTCTACTTCTAAATGTAATTACAAATATGAAGTACGGTGAAAAAAATAATAGCATTGTGTCTTAATAAAAAAACATAGATTACTTGAGAAAGGTGTTAAAAAATTAAACAATGAATTAATTTTTATTAATAAGTTTTAATAATTAATTATTTTTTATGATTATGGTTCTTATCAAATTAGGACCAAAACGTGTCAATGTTATTTGTTTTTAGCTGACAGGCTATCATAGCCTGAGAGCAGGTATATCCTGATAAGACGCTTCAATGATTAGTTTTTGGAGTTCATTCGATATGTATAAAAGCGGGGACGCTGGGGTCATACACCTCCCCTTAATTGATATGAATGGGTTTTTCATGCAGAAATATTAGTTTTTTTCAAAATTTGCACATAGCATCATTCTAATGAAGTGCTTCTGTGATTGGTATTAGGTGGTCATTGGGTAAATATAAACAGGGGAAATGGGGGTTCTAATGCCCCTCCCCTTAATTTATATAAATGGGTTTTTCGTGCAGAATTGTCAGATTTCGTTCAAATCTCTGAATAGTTTTGGAAGTTAAATGGTTATGTATATAAAGGAGGGAAATAGCTCCTCTTAAATTATATAAATGGGTTTTTATTAAGAATTTCCCGATTTGCTTTGAATTTTGGATATGGATTTTTTATTTGATAAAGCATGTCCCTGATCAGTTTAGAGGGTTCAATGATTAAATATAACAAGGGGAAAGGTGGGAGCTGATCCCCCCTCCTTAATATTTTTTTTTCGAACGGAATTAACCCTTGAAAATATAAGGCTGTAATGTACAATTAGTATGCGTATCCTGTGAGCTCAATGCCATCAGTTTAACTGGGCAATATTCTTATTATTAATATTTGTATCACCTCTCTCAAGCAATATAATTTTTTTATTAAAATGTTTCAAAAAAGGTGTACTTCTTAAAATCTTATGATTTAAAAAATCTAATTGATTTAATAAACTTTTTATAATAACATTGTGTTTTAACGTTAAATTTTATTAGTTTAAATTTATTGTTCTTCCAGATGAAATGTTATCGAATTAGTTATTTTTTAATGCGAATTACAGATTTTTATAAGCAGAAAAGCAATTATGAAAAAAAATATAGTCTTTATAATCCTTTCGAGACCGAATTTTTTATCAATCTTTCGAAAAAAATACTTTCATAATAATACCATCAACGAGCTATACAACTAGATTAATGTTTAACGAATATTTCATTGTTCGAAAGACAACGAATGTTGTTGTTTTGAGTACTGTTCAATTAATATATATATGAAAATAGACTAAGGAAGAATTTTTGGTAAGAGAATATTGTAATACAATAAGATTAACTGATATTACAACTTTCTGATACTTTTTGCGCTTTATTACACGATTCTTTCAGGAAAGTAGCTTTTTGCTTTAAATTTAAAGAATGGAATAGATATTTACAATAAATTAATCATAAAAGGAGCAAAGAGAATTCAGCAATAATAAATTTTTTTTTATTACTAAATTCCTAAAATTAAATGAAATTATACAGTAAATGAATTAACATATACTAACATTGCTGCCTGTAAATAGTAGCAAAAGAATTTCATAAAACCAAATAATATTCCACTAAAAGACATGTACTATTAATAGTACACAGATTTGAAAGGGTTAAAATATCATTTATTTTACGATAAAAAACTTTTTAATACTTTTATTTCATTTTTTAATAATATTTAAAAGTACAGAAAGTTTACAAGGTACTGAATATTCAATATTAGATTATTTATATTTCAAAACAAGTAGTTTTGTTTAAACCATGTTACAGCCACATAATGTGTACATAATATGGGATATAATTTAAATCGAATTTTCAAAAATAAATTTCCGGTATTTTTAAAGAATTTTATGATTTCATAAATTGCTATTTTTAAAAATCTTCAAAGCTTTTTTTTAAGTGTTATTAGCTGAAAATATACATTTTTGATTGTTTTTCATTCATGTATCTAAAATATAAAAAAGGCGTATTCGGTAACATAAAAATTTTCATTTCTTCGTTTATCACATTAAAAAAGAAAATGTAATGTGCCTTAAAAATGGGTAATAAAAATGAAATATTATTGTACTATAAAGTATTAAGCATTTCAGTTCTGAAAATATATTTTCTCAAATTACTTGTTGTTATGCTTTTTTTAATTTTTACTTTAAATTTATTTTCACCAAATTATTTCGCTGGCAACAGTGAAACTCGTTTAAGATACGAATCAAGGGACCGAGAGCATTCCGTATCTTAAGCGGGATCATATCTTATCCGGATTTCATAGATTCTCGAATAATAAAGCATATAAAAAAGGTGCACATTGTTATTAATGTAATTTTAGCCATTTGTAACTCTTATTTTATACATTTCTAATAATTTTTAGATAGTATAGAAAGTTTGAGTTTAAGATATTGAATTAAAGCATAATTTTGTTTTTCTCCAAACTTTTATAAAAATATCTGTTTATACAATAAAAAAATAAAAAATAAAGATAAAAAAATAAAATGCTTTCGTATAGTACATTTTGCCAAATTAAAAAAGAAAAAAAAATGTAAATTTTTAGAAAACAGTAAATAAAATACATTAGATACTTAAAAGGGAAGAATAATAAATTTTCATAAAGATTTTTTGAAATACAAACTAAATGTATGCAAGGAACAATAATTATTCGATACATTATAAAAATCGTGATGTAGTTTTAGTTTCTTGAGAAAAAGTCGTTAATCTTGGTTTGGTGCAACTTAGGCCGAGTTTTTATTGGGAAATTTTCTGCCTAGTAAGTGGTGGTAGAAAAAATCTTCTACGGAGGGACCAGCATCCATCGAAGAGGCATACAGTCGAAGTAAGCTGAACGAGCTCATTACAGATATGAATGATTATATGGTTGGTACATCTGTTTCTTCGTCCGCATCGTCTTCTACTTCTTCTGAAGGCCTAGGTTCACTGGAACTTTCGAAGTCTGCGATTATATCCGCGATAGAACAAACTTCACTTGTCACAACTTGATCGTTAATTGTGACAAATAAGTCCCAATCTTCAATTTCTACCTGATACTGCTTTTGTTCTGTAATGTTAACATTTTGTAAAGTGCCGCGAAAAAGCAAGTGACAAAAACAAATTCATAAAAAAGGCATTTCTGAGAGCGATTCATAGTAATAAAAATAATATAACAATAAAAAGCAGCTACATAAACGGAACAAAAAAAAAAAAAAAAAAAAAAAAAAAAAAAAAAAAAAAACAGACTGGTTTTACCAACAACTTTCTCATCCAATCAAGAGAGACAACAACCAATGAAATTTCAAATCCATCCACTGCTCTGTAAGGAAGAATGTAATGGTAAAAAAAAAAAAAAAAAAAAAAAAAAAAAAAAAAAAAACAGTAGTTGATTTTGTATTTTGTTGAAAGAGAGGGAGCCAATCAGAATTCAGCGTGAAAAAGGAGTGGAAAAAATCATAGTTAACAGAGAGATATTAAACATATTAACAGAGATAAAAAAGGTAAAAAAAAATAGAATCTTATGAAAAATAAATACGATTTTACACAGTCTGTCCAAAAGACACGTAATAAACGGATTACATAAGTACCATTTCGTATATTAAGCGGGTTTTTTGACATCAAGGGTCTAAATTTTTTCGTATATTAAGGGGGATCGTATCTTATGCATACGTGTATTAAGAGGGTAATTTTACACAGGTTTAATAGGTAGTTTTTAAGGGACCGAAAATAATTTGTATATTAAGCGGGATCGTATCTTAAGCGGGAGTATCTTAAACGAGTTTCACTGTATGTTAAAAATAAAAAAGAAAAAGAAAAGGAAAAATCAAAACAAAAAAATAGATGGGGGGAGGAGCGGGAGAGAAATAGCATAAATAAAGAATGCCATGATTTAAATTCATGCTAACTTTTTAAATTTTAAAGTGTTTGTGTGTAAGTGTGTGTTTTTAAGTATTATCAGAAAATATATTTTTTTGAATCTCTATTAATGCATTGAAAACTTTCGGTAATATGAGAATTTTCATTCCTCTTATTAACATCTTAAAAGCAAGCTGCAAATTGCACTATAAGTGTTGCAAATGAGGTGGGTTTGTACTGTAAGGACGTTTTAAAAATATTCTGAATTCTGATGTTGGTGTAATAGTATAAGTTACTTTGGATACAGTAGATTATACGAAAGCTTTTGTATATCTATCTGCTTTCTATTAAAAAAGAAGTAGTTTGTCGTAAACCTCAGCAATGTATATCAGTTTCGTCAAAAGTGAAATTGTTTAATATTATTGAAAAGCTTCCCAAACAATGTTACCCCCTATACCATTATGTAATAAAATACTTTTGTGTGGTCCTGCAAATAAATAACAAATATTCTTTGCACCAGAGATTGTGCAGAATGAATATTTTAGTATATACGTCTTAGAAACATGCTAGTTTTATTATGTTCAAAAGAGTGTAACACCATTAAAATTCACTTAAAACTATTATTTTTTTTCATTGGCCGCAATGTAACGTATTACTTTTGACTGCCCCTGTAAAGAAACTTTACATCCGATTTTCATAAAATTTGAAATTACTCTACAAAATTATTCAGCAATTATATATTTTTTATTTACATTGTTTCGGGTGGAGTATTTTTGCTCGGTTATATGCGGACGGACGGACTCAACGACGACTATACTACTTCGTATTTACATAATTATGAACGTACCTAAAAATGTAATATCTCTTAAAAATAGCTCATAAAAATTATTATTGTACACAAAAAGTATTATATTTCAGTTCTGAAAACCTTTTTTTTCTTACCCAGAACCCCCCTTTTTTTCAAGTACTTGCATATTTAGCTTTATCTCGAATATTTTCCTTCCGAAAATTATCTCGCTGACCATGTTGAAAAAAAAAAAAAAAAAAAAAAAAAACATAACGTATGAATGTAAAACGATTCAGAAGAAAATACGTGTAAAGCATCGAATTACATAAACGTAAATAAATATAATAGTTCTTCTGGAGGCAAAAAGTTGATTTTAGTAACCAACTGACCTGTGGCACGGCATGTTTGAGGAAGTATTAACATGCATAAGATAGAAGGAAATTTTGGGATTGCCACAACTAACTAGTTTAAATTAGTTTGGTTGTTGATTAGATTACAAATTGCAATCTAAAACTAACCACAGATACAAACAAACGTTTTTATAATATTTATAAATATAGAAGTGCAGATTACAAAGCGTTAAAAATATTAAAGCATGCGTATCTAAAAGCAAAAATTTTGTTAAACTATGTAAACTTTGATAAAACAGATTTTATTTGATAATATGCTACTATTAGAATATGATCAGCAAATTACAGAAGTTGTGCGTTATTAAAAAAAAAAAGTTTTTTTTTTTTTTTTTTACTCTGCTAGTCATACAACGATTCCTTTGTATTCGGTAAAAGTATAAAATATGCTGTACTCCAAAACTACACAGCAATGCAATATATTTTGTATTATATTAAAATACACTTACAAATTCTCAACATTCAAGGACGAAAAACGGAAAAAAATTTTCCTTTGAGTTACAGAAATCTTTGATGCATATATAGAATTCTTTTCAAAGCAACCAAACGTGATTCGGATTCCCAATCACAAGTATCTGTAGAAAAGAATACTCCAAACAAACACTGGCAAATGTGTTAGAAATAGTTCTACTTTTCATATGTATTGTCTTATATTTATAACCTTTTTGTTACTTTATATACATCCTTCTAAAGTCATTACTTTTGTTTTTAATAGCAAATAGGATTTTCGAAATATTTTTTGTTTCTCCGTTCTGTACGATTTGTGGTACCGATTTGAGGTATATCGATGTTGAAGCAGAGACATTCATAATTGTTTCGACATCTCTATTTTTTAAATTGGTTCGGTTGTTGATTAGATTACAAATTACAATAAAATATCAACCGCAGACACAAACAAATGGTTTTTTAATAATATTTATAAATATGGAAGTATAGATTACAATGCGTTAAAATATTTAAGCATGCGCATTTAAAGACAAGCAATTTGTTAAGCTATGTTATAAATGTTTTTCTTTAAGTTAACAAGTCTTAAAAGTTTATTTTAATGGATCTTGTACCTTTTAGATGCGGTAAAATTTACCGACAAAATTCAAAGTTTGAATTAATCTATCTTTTCTATATAGATATTTTTAATAAACATTAAATTTTGAACATTGTTACAACAGATTTTGTTATATAATATGCTACCATGAGTTACAGAATACAGAATACAGATATTACAGAATTTGTGTTATTGAAATTAAAAGAGTTTTTGCATTTTACTCAGTTATTCATATACTCAGTTATTGCTTTCTATTCGGGGAACTTAAAAAAATACTGTACTTTAAAACTAGACTGAAATGCCATGTATTTCGTATTATTTTAAAATACACTTACAAATTCTAAACATTCAGAATCGAAAAATGAAAAATCTTATTCCTTTTAGATACAGAAATCCTGGATGCATAGCATACATTTCTTTTCGAAGCAACCAAGCGTGATTCGGATTTCCAATCATAAATATAAGTAGAAAAGAATACGCCAAACAAACGCTAGCAAATATGTCAGAAATATTTCTAGTTCTCGTATTTATTCTCTTGCTTTGATAACGTTTTTTAAATTTAGATAAATCTTACTAAAATTATAATTTTTACTTTTGATAGGAAATAGGATTTTCGAAATATTTTTTACTTCTGCGCTTTCTGCGGCTAGTGGTATCGATTTAAGTTATATCTATGTTGAAGCAGAGATTGTCGTCATTGTTTCGACATCTTTTTTTTTTAAATGGTTCAGTTGTTGATTAAATTACAAATTACAATCAGAAATTTACCAAAGACAACAAGTAGGATTTTTTTAATAATATTTATAAGTATAGAAGTACAGGTAACGAAACGTTAGAAATATTAAAACATGCGTTTTTAAAAGCAAAAATTCTGATAAATTATGTTATAAATGTTTTACTTTTAGTTAATGTATCTTAAAATTATTTTATGTTAAGAGGTCTTGTGCTTTTAAACGCTATAAAACTTACCGATAAATTTAAAAGTTTGAATGAATCTGTCTTTAAATATTTTTTATGAATAAACATGAAATTTTGAACATTGATGAAACAAATTTATTTTTATAGTATGCTACCATTAGAATATGATCAGCGTATTACAGAATTTATGTGTTATTGAAATTAAAAGAATTTGTTTTTAGCCATACAACGTTCTGTTAGTCATACAACGATCGCTTTCATATTCGGTAAAAGTATAAAAATTTCTTTACTCCAAAACTACTCAGCAATGCAATGTATTTTGTATTATTTTAAAATTCACTTACAAATCTTGACCATTCTAGATCGAACAATAAAAATCTTTATCTTTTGAGATACAGAAATCATTGATGCATAGCATGCATTTCTTTCCAAAGCAACTAAACGTGATTCGGATTCCCAATCACAAATATCAGTAGAAAAGAATATCGCAAACAATCACTGGCCAAAGTGTTAGGAATAGTTCTAGTTTTCATATGTATTCTCATTGATAACATTTCTTGAATTTGAATAACATTTCTTGAATTTCTTGAAACTTTCTAAAATTATTATTTTTATTACTAATAACAAGCTGTTTATTAGTGGTAATAAACAAATATGTTGTCGAGGTTTAAATACAAACGAAATTATTAGTTGTTATAACAATATTAGAAAGGTATCTCGCATTTCCAATATAAAATATATGCCGTATATTGTATACTGTTCTGTGTCAAACTTGAGTTAAAAAGAAATACTGACAAATTTTGTAGTTTTTTTCCAACATCTAAATCCGTTTGTTTTGATAGTACATTAGTTATTTTTTTTAATTTTAGACCGTTTAAAATTTTAATTATTATTAACGTTGTTTATATTAGATAAACGTGAAATTAAACCAAATCTTTCTTCTGTCAAATTTTAAAAAGAGGATTACTGTTTGAAAATTTGAAAAATGGATTGGTTAGTTTATAATATATTAACTTCATTAGGATTGGTTAGTTTATAATATAACAACTGCATTACTTTACAAAAATTCTAGAAAAATATTTCTAAGGATTTGATTATTTTAAAATAAAAAAATACAAAACAATTATTTTTTAAGTCGATAATATTTATCTCTAATAGTTAATATCATTTTCCAAACTCGTTTAAGAATAAACATTTAAACACATAATTTTCATTAATATTTTAAAAAGTATTTTTTAAATATCTTTTTAATAAATCAAATCCACAAATTTTTACTGTGAAAAAAGAATTTATTTATTTTTATTTTATTTTTATTTATTATTATTATTATTATTATTTTTTTGCAAATAAAAAATATTTGCATTAAAATTGATTTCCATTTTAAAATCATATTTTAATATATTTTATCAAAAGAAAAGCACAAGTGGAACGGAACCTATCAAAAAATAGTTTTAATTTCAGATACACTGTGAAATTTCTGATGAGCACACAGTTTTAATTTTTAAGAAAAAAAAATTGATTCAAAAATATAAATATTAATGGAAGTTATAAAGGCCTGTTCCAAAATGTGTTAGATACATTTTCGTTTTAATTTACTAAAACGCAATTACAGGCATTTTTATAATGAAAAAGTTGTTTTTATTTATTAACGAAATTCCAATTTGCTTTTTGGTTTTTAAAGCATTTTCATCTTTATTAAAAGCGTATGAAAAAAGCACTGATATTCAAAGAAACAAGAAAGAATATTTCCATTCTTTAAGACATCTATCGTGAACCGGAATTACTAGTTGAACAATCGACGTAGATTTTGCTACATAAAGCAATTAATTCGATTTTTTAAGTGCACAGCTCAATTATATGATTGTTAAATTTGTGTTTCATTAATATTAACTTATTTATCATAAAGTGTTAATTTCGGTATAAAATACTAGACGAAAACAAAAACTTAATTCCGCGTATTGTTTGAATTGTTAACCGTTTACACGCCGAATTAATATCAAAATTTAATTATATTTTATTTTCCCCATATTATAGCTTCAATTGTTTTAATTTATGCATACAGGTTTAAAAAAATCACATAAGATATATTTTTGTATATTTTTTTGGTTGTTTTCATTTCAGTGTTCGCATTTTGGAACATAATTATTGATTGACAGCCTATGCAAATGTAACAAATTATTTTCCGCTATATGCTATTGTATATTGGTCTTGAGTATTTTCTCGAATTCGAAAGACCATTAGATTCCTAGCGGTCAAATATAAGTAAATTAGAGTCAACGAAAGAAGCAAATAATATACTCTTTATGCAAATTAATGAATTTAGATATTCCTTATGCCTGTAATAAATGCTTAAACATAAATATATATATATTTTTCAAAAGTTTAAATAAACCTTATATTTTATAAGAAAAATAAGAAAATCGTTATTATGTTGGAAAATATATGTTTTGTATTACAAATAATGCAATGTTTCCATTTGGGAACATTGGCATTTTAACGGTTAAACAGTTAATCTTTGAAAATTGGTCTATAAGCGAAGAGATACCATTAAAAACCTCCATATTCAAAATTCATTATTAAAACTATAAGAAATTAGTACACTGAGAATACAGTTTCTAAACAAATTGCGTTTGAAAGAACATTTGAATCTTTTTGATGGTGAAATTTAAATTTTGTGAAATTGATACATTAAAAAAATGCTGAAAAAGCAACATTTATTGTTCATGTCTTTATTTCGTCAGTATATCATCAGCGTTACATACTGGCATGTTTTTGTTTTACAATATTTTTCTTATTTGTAAGGTTATTTTTTCTTGGGGGGGGGGGAAGCCGTTGAAGTAGTTTATATTATTAGCAAGATTTGCTTTTGTATAAAAATATAAATTACTTTGGACTCCAAAACAAAGGGAAATATATAAGAATTTTCTGTCTGAATAACTTATGCACTTGCTTTTGGAAACTCATGTAAAAAATTCGAACCTTCAAGGCGGAAACAAATATTTTAAATCCTTGTATTCCTATCAGATACAGAAATCCAAGCTATAAAGAACAGCTTAGATATTTTTCTCTAATAAAAGTAACAAGATTTCGATTGACAGCCATGAAAACTGTTAAAAAGGATATCATAGGAGTATCTTAAGGGGTATCTTAACTTGTGATGAAAATATCGTTATTTTTTAAGAAAGTTATGAATCTAAATTTAAATAAATGAATAGTCATTTATTTAATAAAATATAAAATCTTCTGAAACAAAAAAATGAAAAGCAATGTATTTCTTATCATATTTACGTTTATTAAAGAAAAATCGAGAAATCCTGAACATTCAAGAACCAGTGAAAAGAAATTTCTTTGAGGTATGGAAATAAAATAGCTGGTGCGCGGTAGAGATTTCTTTTAAAAAATAAACAGACGTGACTTTGATTCTAAACCATGGTATCAATAGAAAAGCAAGTCCAAGTAAACACTGACAAATGTGGCAAAACTTTTTCAGCTTCAGGATTTGTTTTCTTTGACAACATATTGATAAAATGGATATATTTATATATGATATATTATAAGACATATTCTAGTTTAGATATAGAATATTTTTACACAAGCCTTTACACAAAACTAAGCATGCGGCTTGTACATTGACATAAAATAACATCCAAAATAGAAAATTAAGACTGATTTTCTATTTTGGAAAATATAGGAAATTTATTAGAATTTACTGGAAATACATTTGGTGCTAGGAAATTTATATTATATAAATATGGACTGATTTGGATGATTTTTTGATTTATTATTTATTATTTATTTAGTCTGATTTATATGTTACTAATTTCATCATCTTTACAAAAATATGTTAAGAAAAATATTAAAAACTAGACTTCTCTGACCATCTGACTCAAGTACATTTCTTTTGTTACATATTGAAGAAACAATTCTAAATATAAGTAAATAATATTTCTGATATTAAAGAAATATAAATAATTTCTAAAATGTTTACAAGAACAAATATAATCCCATTTAAAATTTTAAAACTTGTAACATTTAATATTTATCAAAATGGAAAACTTTTGTAATCCTAATTAAAATATGTTTGATTTAAATAATTGAATACAAGTGTAATGTTTTGAATGTTTCATTTTTTACTGTATAAAATTTTATAACGACTTAGCATTTCATAGCATTTTATCAGTATATCAATATTAATAACGATTTACAGTAGATTTTTCTCCTCTCATTAAATTGCATAATTAAAATTATTACTAGCTCTTTAAAAATAAAATACACGAGTTTATGTGGCTTACGAAAAAATGTGAAAGCTTAATTTTCATTTTAATTAAGTTATCAATAGTTGGGACAAATTGTTTTTGATAATAAGGTGGTCTGGTGTAATAACTCCAGGCGGGGTAATAACACCAAGTGCTAATATTTTGCATAATTATGAAATAATCTAGTAAATGACACCCATGTGCTCTGCGCAGAAGGGTTTTGAATCATATAAATCGCAAAAAACAGCTTCAAGTTAATTTGTTTCATTTTTAGGTCTTATTGTTTTTACAAGCAACAAATATTAACGCTTGATCTAAAATTTGCGAGATACGTTTTGTGATGTGAAAACTATCTTTTTTATCCAGAAATACTTTGTTAATTACATAAATTTGTAGTACATTTTATGGACTTTCAAAATGTTGATGAAGATTTTGGATATCTTCTCGAGATAATTTGTAATTTAAAATGTACAGCACAATAACTATAACGCGGTAATAACGCCAATCCTTGGCATTAATACCCCGGTTGATTCCCTACAGTGGCCGAGCTACATCCTAAATACTGATTCAAATAAACACAGTTAAAACTGTGCAATGTTTCTAATAATTCTATTTAAGCGGTCTTTTTTTAAGCAAAAAGAAGCTCACGGTTTGATTTGCCTCATATCCCTTCCCACACACACACCGCATTTTTATTTTTCTTACACTTTCACAAAAAATTGAACATTTTCAATAGCTTAGAATGCAATTTGTCAATTTCTAAGTTTGTAGAGCTTGTATGTTTAGAATTGGGCAATCTACATGCAATTATTCCATCTTATTTCATAGTTTTGTTTGCATGGCGTTATTACCCATATAGGTGGGTAATAACGCCAAATAGCATTGGTAAAGAAATCACGCCATTACATTTATGAATACATATCTGTTAAATTATTTTTTTCATATAGACAGTCAATGAGTTGCTGTATCAAATCATATATTTGTTTGAAAAATACAATCTAAAACTGAGCCGTGAAAATAGGGTAAAACTTTAACGTGGCGTTATTACCCCAGGGTACCTTATATAGGTTACAGGCCAATCGCGATTTTAGGCCAAACTGGTCTATCCCAACGCCCATCGGATAAACTAGTTTTTCCTAAGCAAAATTAGTCTATCCTAACGCCCATCGGGTAAACTAGTTTTTCCTGGGCCAAAATAGTCTATCCGAACGCCCATCGGATAAACAAATTTTTCCTAGGCCAAACTAGACTATTCGAATGCCCATCGGATAAACTAGATTTTACTAGGCCAAAATAGTTTGGTCGAACGGTCATTAGGTTTCACTAGTTTATCCTAGGACGATCTAGTTTATCCTAGGCCAATTGAATTTGGGCGTGTTTTTATTCATTTCAAAGACCGCTTTGGTGCCAATATTCTGGTTTAGCCTAGTCCAATCTAGTTCATCCTAGAACAATCTTGCTTATCCTAGGTCAATTGAATTTGACGTGCTGTAATTAATGCCAACCACAAAAAAAAATCAAACTTAGTTTTAATTTTTCAAAAATTAATCAAGTTTAAGATCAAATTCAAAATATTTGAGACGAATCGGCTCAGCACAAGTCCATTTATAATTCATTCTTTTATTTATTTTACTGTATTCTATCTTTGCAATAAGTGTTTGATTCGTGAATTTTTTTAATTCCGGTTTTTGACGCATTTACACGTTTTAGGGCTCAGAGATACGAAAAAACATGTTTTTTACAAATTGTGAGGGTATGACTCTGTCTGACTGTCCGTGACATAAATATTGTAGGTGTTGTAGCTGAAGAACTAATGCACAAAATTTAATAAAAATTTATATTCAGGTAGTCTCTGATCTAAATTGATGTTCATTAGTTTTTGGTGTAAATCGCTCATCAGGTGGGGCTGCTGTTTTGATTTTTTTTTTTATGATTTACACATTAGCTTTATGTTAGTAACTAATGCACAAACTTTCATCAAGCTTCAGATTCACTTCGTCCATGAATCTGAATTGGAATCATGGACGTTCATGGTTAGATTTTTAAATGTTTAAGAGAATAACTATAATCCCAGTTAAAACTTTTTAAACGTGTAACAATTAATAATTATCAAAATGGAAAATCTTTGTAACATTAATTAAAATATGCTTTACATAAATAATTGAATGCACATGTAATGTTTTGAATGTTTCTTTTATTTTGTTCGCTATTTAAACTTTCATAATGACTTTTGTAAATCACTTTATCAGTGTCTAAATATTAATTACAATGTACAATAGATTTTTCTCCTACTCATTAAATTGCACTATTAAAATTAATATAAACCCTTTAAAGAAAAAATGTACGAATTTATTTGACTTACGAAAAATTGTGAAAGATTAATTTTCATTTTAATTAAGTGATTAAAAGTTGTGACTAATTGCTTTTGATACACATATATGTATAGATATAAAACTAAAGCTCTTATTTCATTAAATTATCATTAAATATTTGAAAGAAAAAAAATTTCATTAATCTTTAATATAATTAAGAATTTTTTTTGTACGAGGTATAGCTTAAAGTTTTATTTAAAAAAGAGAAAAATTAAAATTTCTGGAACTAAATGATTGATTTTATTTTTGCTACTTTTAATTTGGAACTATGAGGAACAGGAGAATTTTTCGGTGGGACAATAATTCCAGTTGAAAGTATTTTATATATTTTTTTCTTTCTAATTAACATTTTATTGTGAAAAAAATTAGACCTTATTAAACAGAAAATGCGTATACTTCAACATAATATACTTCAAATATTGAAATAATGTTTAAAAAATTAATAGTCGTTTTATTGTTTAACTCAATTTAGAACTGATGTCGAAATGTGTGAAATATTTTATGCTTATGGGTCTAAACTTTTCAAAGTTTTTAAGATATTAAATAAAGGATAATTCTTAATTTTTTCTTCCTTGTTTGGTAATAACATTTAGCACCATTTTGCGCCATTTGCTAATAAAATTTATGTTTAATTAATTTTAAAATCTTTGGAGAGAAATATTCAGAAAAACATTTAAAAAAAAGAATTTATAAAAAAAAACCACAGTTACAATACAAAATAAATAATATATATATAGATAGATAGATAGAGAGAGAGAGAGAGAGAGAGAGAACGTCAAAAATTATCGACTTGCAACACTATGTATGTAAAAATAGTAAATGTTTACACACAAAACAATATTTAACTAATAATAAATTACACTATTAATCTAATTTAAATTTAATGAATATTATTAATGTAGGGTAAACTTAATAAATAATGTAAATAAAATAATGAAATACATTTATGTAATGTAAAATTCAATATTATAATCGAAAATATAATTTTAAAAACATAGTATAGAGTATGTACAAAAACTGTAAATTTAGAAACTAAACAAACATAAAAAAACCTCATAAAACCCTGCCTTTCAGTCACGATCTATAACCATCATCAGGAAAGTGTTGTTATATTGCCTATAATATTTTAAAAAACATAGTCAAGCCGTTTTGAATATCAAAAGTTCGTTAGATTTCTAATCAATTACCGCATAAACCAGTCTTAAGAATGAGAACATGCATTGGTACAATCTATCGCACAAAAACAGAATAAATGATGAAACGAATTGACAATGGAGAATTTAATGGCGGAATCTGCGAAATGGCATAATAAATAATATGGTGTCCTGAGGTAATAACGTCGGTGTATGTAATAAAGCCAAGTGCTAATATCACGTGTAATTATGAAAAAATCCGACAGATGGCAGATCAGAGTTTTGCGTAAAAGAGGGCTGAGTCATCTGACTCATAAACAACTGCTAAAAAAGCAATTTTCTCATTTGTAAACCTTATCGCTACAGGTACGTAAGATCCGATGCCCGATTTGAAATCTGCGAGTAAGTTCTGTGGTCTGAACACTGTTTATTCATTAGAAAATACTTCGTTCATTACAGAAATTTGTAGAGCATTTTATATACTTTCAACATGTTGTGGAAGATTTCTGTTTTGTTCTTGAGGTAGTTTGTAGAATAAAATATACTGCGCAAAAAGTGTACCTGGTTCGTAATGCCATCCGTGTGGCGTTATTACAATGGTTGATTTTTTTCAGTATAGATCTATATCTGAATTGATTGCATTTTCTATTTTATACACAAAAAAGCACTGTTACGAATGTTAATGATAGAAATGGATAAAGATAAATTTGTATGTTCTAAGCTCTGCTAATATAGCATATCATAAAAATAAATTATCAAAGGATTAATTATTACTGCATCCCGATATTACATTTAGTCGTAATTAAGAGAAATTCATCAATTTCTAGGGCTGTAGAGTTTGTATATTTGGAGTTGCACAATTTTTGTCGTTATTTCATTATTTCGTGCATGAATTCTTCATCTTTATGAAGATGATTGGATTATTAAAATACTATCATGCAATGGGTGTGAACCTATTTCTGAAGATATATTTCCTCCATTTACACCTGGATGTTTTTCCTGAAAACTTGAGCGCCGTGATTGACGAACAGGGGGGGAGCATTTTCACAAAGACCTTAAACTTTTTAAAGATAGACAGAAAGAAAAGTATAAAAAGAATAGTAGAAACGAAAAGAACAGTCAGTAAGAAAAAGTAGTCAGAAAAGAACATCGATTTTTTTTTCTTAATTCATGTATTATTTTTTAAAGAATTTAGTAAATATTTAAAGAACTGGACGTGAAAAATATTTTAAAGGAATTTTCCCACATTCCGCGTATTAGAATCTATGCAAAAAATGATCATCTTGAGGAAAGTATATAAAATCTGTAAATCAGTGCAAATTTTCCATATGTGAAGGATTTCTTTGAAAATTCGTAATGAGTAAAAACAGTCTAAATGGCTAAAACAGTCAGAAGCAAGGCTCAAAATGTTCTTTCATTGTTAACGCGCAAATTTAGAAATATGTATGTACCTAGTTTTCATATTGACTTTTTTGTAAATAATGCTATTGTAAAATAATATGTTTTATAGCAATAATAAAGAGAGAACGATAAAATGAGTATATTATGTCCAGTTGAAAACAAAGATAATTTTGACCAAGCATAGCTCAAACATCACTCCAATTTTTGGTACATTTATGGATATTGGTTTTTAAATATACTTTTATTAGCGGAACTATAAGATTTGGATGTATTTATATTATATATGGCATAAATTTATTAAGAGGAATGCGTTTGGTATTTTAGAAAAAAAACTTTTTAATTTTCCTCAAATATTAGAATTGCAGTGATAAAAATATATAATGTATAAATTATTTTTCTTTATTATATCCGTCATGCTTTATAAAACAATGAAGTACAATAATTTATATTAAATATTTTACACACTCCGAAACTAACAAAACTATTTTATTTAAAAAGATTATGGCGTGTAAAAAAAAGTAATAATTTGTCAAAAACTGCAGCTAAAAAAAGACTTCAAATTATGAAAAATCCTCTTAGATATATTTTTATGCGACTTATTCCACTTCAATAATTTTCTACAGCATACTATTTTCTGCCTCAAATGTTTCATTGTATGGAATTTCCAGATGATTGAAAATTTTGCCTTAACGGATTTTACAAACGCAATACTTAAAAAAAAACCTCAAGAGAAAGCATTTATGTTACTTCGATTGTTATTTTGAAGCAAATTATATGTATAAAAAATTATAAATACTGGAATACATCTATTATTGTCGACGAAAATAATATGTATTAAGCACAAAAAAGAAATTTAAAACTAAGCAGAAAGAAAATAAATATTATATTTATCGATTTTGAAATTATGTTATGTAGCAGAAAAAAATGGATTAGCAGAGAAGAAAATATTTTCAATTTTTGGAATAAAAAGATGAATTTTACATTTTATTTCAGTTTTTAATTATAAGACAGTTGTAAACAGAGTTTCTAATTATAAAATTTTGAAGTAGATCTTATATTTACACTGTATAATAGGATCTAACGTTAATATGTATGTATACGTTTAAAAATATGAAACTTAACTAAAGTAATAATTGTATTAGGTTATTCATTTGTAAATTTTTTAAGTGTGTACTAAAGAAATATTAAGATGTTGGATTTTAATAAAATATTTACATACAAATATAACTACATAAATACAGATGCACATAAAATATATCTGCTCACATAAATGTATTTTTATAGAGTACATGTGTATTCATGTTTAATGATTTTATGTTTTTGTAACATAAGTAAAATAATGAAAAGTTTATAGAAATAGCTTTAATGTAACATATTGGTTGTAAAGTATATTTTTAACAACGTACTACTTGAAGCATTTTAAAATAAAAATTGGAAATTTAACTGTAATTTCTTGTTAATTTATTCTTTAAAAAAAAACTTAAAAATAAAATTCTTTAGTAAATTACAAATTACATGTAAATTTGTTTATAAGTATATGCACGGATGGTTTATTGATAGAGTGTTCTATGACCATTTTTTATGCAAGGTCTAGAGTATTCATTTAACGCAAAATAAGACATTAGTGTTTGATTGAGATCCAAGAACAGAACTTTTTGTCCAGTAGTCAACCTGCTACTACTAGATAAGCAGTTGGTTTCAATAGTTTTAATAAAATATCTCTTATACATTTTTAGTAAAACATAAAATTCTTAATTCTCCAAAGTGTATCTATATAATTAAGAAAAAACATAACCATGGTGGTAACGACTTTTGATATACAATGGTGGTCAAGAGTTTCCGACCAGTTAATCTTTTTTTATTTGATATTGAGAAAATTCCTACGAAGAAGAGACGCAATTGTCCCAAAAGTTTGTAATATGCAAATGACCTCTGGCCTCGTGATAATTTTGATAGCGTACTGAAGGCACTTCATGCAAAGGGGAGGAATTTGAAATTCGCGTGTGAAAGAGTTTCCGATCACTCATCATTATTTTGTTTTTGCTATCGGTAAAGTGTTTCTTAGTTAATGAAATTGAATAATGTAATTGAAATACAAAAATGAAAAGTTCATCATTTAGTGATCGTAAACAAATTATTTGTTTGTTGCTAAGGTGCATCCTCTCGTGGTATTGCTGGAAAATTATCGATCGGAAAATCTACTGTGAACGATATATGTTGTTTTTATTAGATATATAGATAGCCATGGCTTCCATGACTTGCCACGGTCCGAGAGACCGCAGAAATCGACTATTCGTGTGAATACAATTGTCAGGAGACAAACAGTTGATAATCCGCATAAAAGAACCGCTGGAATAATGCTGGAATATTGCTGGAAAATTATCGATCGAAAACTACTGTGAAAGATATACTTTTTTTAAAAATATATAGATAGCCATGGCTTCCAGGATATGGTACGGTCCGAAAGACCGCAGAAATCAACCATTCTCGTGAATATAATTGTCGAGAGAAAAACAGTTGATGATTCGCATAAAAAAACGCTGGATTATTTCTGGAAAATTATCGATCGGAAAATCTACTGTGAAGGATATATATTTTTTTAATATATAGGGGGAACTGGGGTACATTGATACATGGGGCACATTGATACACCCCCTCTACCGCTCACAGGGTCATTACAGGAAGTTTCACAACAGTTCCAAAATGTGATGCTAGTGTATTCAACTACATACAGAAAATCTTGGAATGATTCAGCAGTTTGATGAAATGGGACAGGTGATTTATTGTTTTTGTTGTTCAAAAGTAAATTTGAGTTGTACAATTGAAATGCTATTATATAACTCTTCCAGTATTTTCAACCAAAATGAATACTCTCCCTGGTAAGTACAGCTACTCTTTATCAGTTCCTCATTATTTATTGTTAGATATATTGTGAAGTGTTGTATTTGAGACTCATTTTATTCAAAATCGCTGTATGGGGCACATTGATACAGTTTATGACGGGGCACATTGATACACCCTAAATCCTTTAATAGTTCATATTTTCATTATCTTTTACTATTTTTTTTACCATACACTCCTTAATCTAACCTCTTTTTCACGAAAAATTTCTAATATTAGTTTTTATTGAAGTGAAATAGCTCTAATTTCTTTATATTAGAACATTTTATAGTATTTTTGAAAATAGAAGACGTAGGAACTTACCCAGCATCTAGTGCTAGTAGAACTAATAAAAGAAAAGGACGGCATTCTGGCAAATCTCGAATTTATATCGATTCTCCAGAGAAAAAAGTATTTTCGACATGAGAAATGTTAAGTAAGAGAAACAAACTGCAGAACAGAAAATGATACTTATAAACAGAATTTTTAATATAATTATCCTTTATTTTCGGTTTATGAACATATTTATAAACAGAAAAACTGGTAATTTTTTCATGTTTCATAAGAAAGAAGATAATGCTGGGGTCGAAGTGCTAGATTGACAAAGTTACCACAGCCAACAATCAGACAAGAAACAGCCAGAACATCAGGTCATAATATATTTAATTTTGATTGCTTTAATATTGTAAAAATAAATTGTGGGTGATTTGAATTTTTATAAATAAATATAAAATGGTTTTTTAACTCATTTTTTATGAAAAATATGCATTGGTATTACTTTGTCGTCATTTTTCTTAAACGTATCAATCTGCCCCGGGGATGGGGCACATTGATACAAATGACTTTTTTTGATTTTTTTAAAATTACATGCAAAAATACTATATAAAACAATGATTGTACATTTTTATAACATACTACATAAGTTTTGCTGTCACCTCATGGAAAAAAAGTTTGAATTTTCTCCTTTCTTGACACCAAAAAAAATCTTAGAAAAAAACTGTATCAATGTACCCCAGTTCCCCCTAGATAGCCATGGCTTCCAGGATATGCATCAGTAAGAGAGACTGCAGAAATCGATTGTTCGTGTGAATAGAATTGTCAGGAGACAAACAGTCGATGATCTGCATAAAAACGCCACTGGAATAACCCACAATTTACAGAGTGAAAATATTGTTGAAATAAGTCGATCCTTTTGTGTTAAGACTTTTAATTATTGAAGAATGTTAAGAACATAAAGAGTCGATGTTAAAAACTTTTAACAAGTATTCAAACATCTGCGGACTCGACTGGCGTTTGTAAAGGAACATATAGACTGGGTATGAAAAAACTCAAAAAATGTACTTTTTCTGATGAATCGAGGGGTTTTTTTTGGGGGGGGGGGTGATAATATGCACTGTGCCCTATGACCTAAAAACAAAATACATAATTCAATATATTTTATTTCAATAACGCAGCATGGCGGAGGACATGTTATGCTAGGAGGGGGTATTTTTTGGAAATGGTAGAGATCCATTAGTTGAAATTCGAAGCAATATGAATGATGCAATGTATAAGGATATCTTGCATGATCATTAGCTACATTATTGGAGGAAGTATTATAGTAAATTATAAAAAAATGTAAAACTAGAGAAAAGCATCAGGGAGCACAGTTCCCGACACCTAGCAATTTATTTGTCCAGTTTAGCGAATTCTTTATTTTCACCTTTATTGTAAAGAGATAAAAATGGTTATTTTCGTTTATAAAACGGAACTTTGACTAAGAACGACCAAAAACATAATATTCTTTACTGCCATATATTTGAATGTACCGCAAAAAATAAGTTACTTTTTATTAAACATCAATTTTTTGTGAATAAATGTTTAATAATCGGGGCAGGGGGAGAATGAAGAAAGTCAGGTGTGTGGGTTGAATAAAAATCCATTAAAAGATACGTCCACTAATTGTGAGTGAGAGTCAATATGGAAGTTTTACAGCACTTAATTTCAGCACTTCTATTTTATTGTAGCGTTATAACACTACAGGAATTTTTTTAAACACGATTTCTATTATTAAAAGTAATTTTAATAATACGTCAAAAACAATTTTCTGACAGCGATTATTTTGCACAGAAAGATAAAACCTTTTATTGTGCTCTAAAGAAATTTAAGATCCTTTATCGCATATTATAAAATTTTGCTTAATGACGTATGCACTAATGCGTATGACGTAAAGCACAATTTAAAGAAATATGTGTATTACGCCATTGTTGAAAAACAGACGCATTATGTAACATATTTTTTATAAACGTGTGTTACATATGTATTATATATGTTTACAATATAAACTTTGTTCATGCTTATGTATTTTTAAAATACATTTGTTAAAGTGTTATTAACTATGTTTTTATTCAAAAATACTGAACGATGTAAATAAATTAAAATATCATATCTATCGAAATATTCTTTTTTCCAACTGTTTCCACAAAAAAAATCAGTCTATTTTTTTTTACTTTTCTAACTTGTTTTATAAGATTCAATGCAATTAAAAATTCTATAGTAGATTTTTAAACTTTATGCGTAAGCTTTTTATTTCTTGAAGCTTTAAAATATTTAAAATTTAACATGAATTATAAATCTGTAGTATATAAATTAAGCTTAGTTTCCCTTACAATTCTTTAAAGAGCTGTTTTATTTTCAGAGTCAGCAAAACTGTTTAAAAATGCATTTAGAGTGAAGTGGAAGATGCTGAAGACCGCAGAAAACTGTTTTTAAAAGAAGCAAAGTTTTTTTTTTCTCACGCAAAAATATTTTTCAATGCGTTTTATTTCATATTCTTCTTTCTGATGATTATAAACAAAATTTTTATTCTGAACAATCCAAACAAAAATTTCCCAGTTGCATGGAATAACAATGAAAATTATAACTTGATTCCTTGGGACAAAGTTAGAAATCTTTTTTGAATTTCATTTTAAGTGCTCGAAAGTAAATCATTAGAGAGCTTTAAAGCAGGAAAAATAAATCATAAAAGAAAATTAGAAAATATATTTATGAATTCCACAAAATAATAAACCCTCATTTTCTTTAAATTAATTTCGATTAAAAGTTTCGTTTCAAAGTAAAAATTGCGATCTTAGATAAATTCAAACATTTAATAAATCAATATGTAATGCTTTTATATTTAATTAATTGCTAATTTAATTAAAACAATTAATTATCAATAATGTTTTTAATACAAATTGTTTAAATAATACTTCTTTAATTAAAATGTAATAATTATAGTTACTGTAAAATTGTTATATTCATGTTTACATGTTTTGTTTTCCGTAGTGTACACTATAAAAATATATCTTGTAATTAACAGATGCTATTCTATGAATGTTCCTTGATTTACTAGAAATTTTCCGTTTTGGGAAAAAAATTTAACTTTTCCTGGAATTACCGGAATTTTTTATTCTACGGCAGTCGATGAATTGAATGTTTCCATTTGGGCGAGTAGAACTGAAAAACTCAGCGACGGCGATAATGTTTAGTTCGAGGATAACATCACTCTGTGTTCCAGCGTACATAAAAAAGTATGCATGAAGACTTTAAATATAAACGCAACATTTTCATTACGTATAAGGGGAACTGGGGCACATTGATGCATGGGGCACACTGATGCATGGGGCACATTGATACACCCTCTCTACTGCTTACAAGGTCATTTTATGAAGTTTCACAAAAATTTCAGTAAATGATACCGTTGTACACAATGGCATACAGAACGTCTTGGCATGATTCAGTATTTTCATGAAATGAGATTAGTGATCTGTTGTTTTTGTAGTTCAAAAGTAAATTTAAGTTGTACAATGGCAATGGTATTATACAACTGTTCCAGAATTTTCAACAAAAAAGAATAATATCCCTGGCAAGTAAAGCTACTTTTTATCAGTTCCTCATACTTTATTGTTATCTAAATTATGAAGTGTTGGAATTGAGATTCATTTTATTGAAAATGGCTGTAAGGGGCACATTGATACAATCTATGTCGGGGCACATTGATACGTGTCCGTGTGTCCTATGATAGCTATAGACAACATTAATTAATATGAAGACCGAATTTGATAAACAGAAAAGAGAAGAGTTATTCAATTTTATTTTCTAACTTTCAACAATGAATATTTTAAGTATTCTATATAAATGTTAATTTGAATAAAAGTTCTTAAGCAGTCATTACGCGTTAGGTCTTTTGTAAATAGTATTTTTTTTCTTTTTACAATAATTATAAAATGCAAACAATTTTTCAATTGCTTCCTGCTATGCTAGAATTATACAAATTACAATAATGGAACATTTTAATATTTTTTACATTTTAAACATAGAATAATTCATTAATTTTAAAGAATTATTCAGTTAGATCCCGAAAGATGATCAGTTGATAAATATTCTCTGTAAGTTGTACTAGCATGGGAGTTGAAAAAAGAATAATGTTTCTAATAAGTCGCTAAATAAATATATTTGCCAAAATAAGACAAATAGCCATGAAACTGATCTACGTAGTGCATTTTAAAGATTATAAAGAAAAAAAAATAAAATATCAAGAATGTGGTATTTTTTAATTCCCCCTTTAACTGTTAATATTAATTAATATAAGTTTAACCATTGTGAAGTACAAGTGGAAACCTCAAAAATATAGTAAAAATATTGTTTAAATTTTTTCCTTTTGCCCTTATTTAAAAATGAAACAGAGTAAAAATTATATATTTCATATAAAATTTATTTACTATCAGTTTCTATCAAGCGAAAATAAGCATTAAATTTTCATAATCTAGTTTTCTACCTCCGACAAATTAATGCTTTTAAACGGAATTTTTCAGGAAAAGACATAAAATTCAGTAAGGACATTTGAGAGGATTTTCAAAAGTAGCATGATTACATGATTTTCAAGAGAATCTTTATATAAAAAAGTATTTTTTTTTAACTAATTTTTACATTTTTTTTTTTTTTTTTTTTTTTTTTTTTTTTTTTTTTTACGATTCTAAAGTTGCAATTCATGAAATTATGTGTCGTATTTTCTGTCATGTAAATACTTTATTTATTCAAATAAAAATTTCAGTAAATAATCAGTTTTATTTTTTTCTGACATATATCATGATTTATAGATCTTATAGTTATTTTTAAATAATTAACTTTTTAAAAACTAATAATACAACTATATTACGCATTTATAAAAAATCTACATCGCATTCAGAAATTAAAAAAAATATATAAGAGACATAATATTTTATAATTTAATTATTTTTAAAATAATAATGTCACCTTTCACTACAACGTTCACATCATTCTTGATTTATAACTTTATTTCATGAAGCCATTTTTTATATTATGCGTAAATGACATTATAAAACGCTAAAATAAAAAGTAAAGTTCAAAAAATAGACAGTCATAAAAATAAAGTACAGTGATCTTTAAGAAGACACAATTTCCGTACTTTTTCTGTAATTAAAGTTAGAAAGTTAAAATATACGTGCTACTCTTTTTTAATGACTTGCAGTTTTAATGGTTTAGTGTTTTTAAAACACGAAATTCATAGCTCCCCTGCGAGTTTAAATTCAAAGAACATGTGATGTTAAAACTTTTCTCCCAAAGTTTTATTATAAGGCTATATATATCTCAATTATACAAAAATTCTTTTTCTTGAGTCTATAAGTTCCAGAATGTATAAATTTCCTTGAGACTGTGATACTATAATTTTGTTATGTTGGATGGGATTGAAATATTGTTTATTTATGATTCGATAGATTTGGTTACTGAAAGTCATTTTTGTTTTCACAATTTTCATGTTTGTTATCGATTTTACTAAGCATAATAAGCTGTTACGCATATTAAATCATGCTGAAGTGCAGAATTGGCACTTGGCTTGGTCCACAAATCCACCATTTATCATTATTCTTGTATGCACAAATTCGTGAATAAATTTTTATACTGAAGTATTCAAACGTGTGAATTATTGTTTTTATCTATTTTTATCAAGCATACTGACTATCAAAAATGACCTCCGACTGACGCAATGCCTTAAATAAAATCCGAAGATATTTATATTTAAAAATGCAACATTTATTTTAAAAAAAATAATTCGGTAATGTATAAATGAGTGAGTTCATTTCAAAAGCCGCGAATCAAAACTGAAAAAAAAAGAAAAGAAAAAAAACTGAATTATTTACAAATAAACAAATTCTTATGATTTTTTTTGAGTTAATTATAGAGTTTAGACTTAAATAATTGTATTTTTTAATTTATTAAATATTTTTTTTTACAATTCATAAATAATAAAATTAATAATAACAGAAAAACTGTTACTGATTTATGACGTCTAAAACGTATTTTTATTTCAAATTAATGAAGATAACATTTACCTGAGAATTTTTTTATGATTTTATATAATTTTTTTGCGTAATAATATTCTTCATTATTCGTAATTGGATCATCTTCACCAATGGTAGTTGGCTAGCTATATATGTTCTGATACAATGGCATGTTCTCTTCCATGATGCTGAAGTAAACTATTAATTGGCACTTACGATAATAGGCTAGTTACTGACTTATGTAGTTTAAGTAATTAACGAACATTTAAATGTATTGTTTGAGAAAGAGGAAATACAAGGACTTACATGGCTATTATAAATATTTTAACTCTACCTTTAAGAAAGCATTGTCGGTAAAAATTATGCTAAAAAATCTTGACTCTTTTTTTTTTCCAAGACCGATTTAAATGTAGGAAAAATTGATCGAAATATTAAAATAATAATACCATGCGTTATAACTAAGTCGATCAAACACATCAGAATTATACGTAAAAATCTTAATATATTTAATATCTTTAAAACAATCTAATTATTCCCAATAGTGCCAATTACGTAAAATGATAGCTTCCTTGGATGATGGGAACATAAGCCTGATTCTTTCCTAATTTTCATAAAGATAGTGTCCGCGTGATTTTTGAAATTGTCTTTTATTTTTTTATGTTTTCAAATTATAGATATTGATAAATAACAAAGAAGAAGCTATTTTTATGATCAAGGAATTCATAAGTGAAATAAATAATGCTATCTAAATTCCCATTCCACACACATATATAACAAAATCAGATTTTTAGCTCTACAGTATGCAATAATAATAACGAATTATTTTGATAAACAGTTTACATTTTCTAAAGGAAATTTCAAGTCACACAAATTTACATACAAACATTTTTTTTCATAAGACGAAAATGATACGTAATGTAAAGAATATATATAGAATTCTATGCAAAACAATTAGTAGAGACAGAGCAATTGCAATTTCTATGCACAAAGCACAAATAATTTCTGTATTGTGAAAAAAAGCTCTGAATTTATTTATTTAACTGCAAATAAAGGGCATCTTAGTTAATCGTTGTTGACGTTTGCACATAATGTTGAAACACTTGTTCTTAGGGGCTGTCCAAAAATGATGTACATATTTTCAATATTTTTCATCCTCCCCAACCCCTTTATCAAAAATTATCACATTTCACAATACCCCTTCCTCCCCCTCTAGTTACTTGTCTATATTACGTAAACATATAATTGTGGTTCAGAAACAAAGCATTACGTTATAGATCATGTTTCAAACTTTATTTTTAAACTTCAACTATGTTTTTCTGTGCCAATTGCGAGAAAAACTATAAAAACGATTCATGTACATATTTTGTATGAAATAAGGTTAAGGTTTACAATTAAAAACATATATTAATATGAAAGAGAAATTGAAAAACTATTATTTTCGAATTTGATATAGAATTTATTATATTTCGCTTTAAATATTATTTTTACTTTACGAACACAAAATGCTTTGATTCTAAAATAACCTTAAAATTCAATATGCTAATCTTTAATGTTTTATTGTAACTAAAATGTGCGACGTCAAATTTCTTCTTCCCTTACCCTTACCTTCCCATAAAAATTTCACAATCGTGAACCCCCCATCCCCCCTCCAAGCGTGGTATAATTTGTGGACGGCCCCTTAACAGAATAACTGTGCGGTGTGCAAAACTTAATATCGTTGTATAAAAGTGTGGTAGGAATTCATTTCCGTACGTAGCACATACTGTGAACTCAATTCTGTAAAATGCCGCTTCCAGTATAAGTTTGATTGAATACGAATAGTGGTCAGTTTAACCTTTTCTCATGATGTCATTAATTTTTTACACAAAGATCACAATGGATGGTAATACTACTGGGATTTTTTTAAAGTGTATACATTATTTTTAAAACTTTCAAAAAATACATGGTTCAAGTTGAAGTGAGACGACTTTGTAAAATATTACAATGCTAATTAACCTTATTTTCCTACGTGGTCATTCTTCTATTAGGTGTGTAAATTCTGGCTCATTTTCCTTGTCCAAGAATTTTGCACATAAAGAACATAATAAATTAAAAATTTTCAAAATTATTAATTTATTATGTCGTTAGAATAGCTGTTTTTTCTCTTAATTACAATACATTCATAAAAAATACCAAAAAAAAAGTATTGACATAACATTTTATTTAAACATGGTATAAAATTATCACGCATAACATAATGTAGAGTTAAAATGTGTTTTATTTTTATATATTATAAAACAGGAAACAAAAATATTATAAATAAAAAACTTTAATTTGCAATACACATACATTATATAAAATTGCTGCAGTAATTTTACTGCAGCATAGATTCCAGACTATTTCCGTAAAAAATGGACTTTATTCCTATAACAACGGTCTTTGCCATTACACTGACGAGTTTTGCCCGTAAAACAACAACAAAAAAAAATTACAGAAGTTGACCTTTTATGTGAATAAAGTGACATCTTCCGTAAATTTACCAATTTTTACAGTAAACATTTAAAGTCTGAATTTATAAAGCTATTAAAAGATTGAACAAAATTAACTAAAAGAAACTTAATTACATTTAAAAAAAAATAAAAATTTTAAGCAAAAAAACTAAAATTAAAAAAATTAAAATACAAAAAAATAAGCTTTGGATGCATTGGATGTTTATTTGTACTGATGACGCCTTTAAAAAAGCATAGCAAAGCATTAACATTTTGTACTTTTAAATGACTTTTACTATTTTTTGTATATGAATTTTATTTTTTTAAATATATTTAAGTCTGTCTTAGTTTATTTTATTCAATGTTTTAAGAAAAACTTTAAATTTGACTATTTTATGAAAAATTAATGATCTAGAAAATAATAAAATTTATTTAAATGAATCTTCTGGATTTGAATTTTTACATAAAAAATAACATTTATTTATATCACAAATAAAACTGCTCTTAATTTGATTTGCTGGTTTCCTCTTTTATTAATAATCTCATATTTCAAAGCCATGCTTTAATTATGTCAATACTTCAGCACTGTAAAAAATTCAAATTTCACGGTTTAATAAGTATATGGAGAATTATACTTTACATTAAAAAAAAAAAAAAAAAAAAAAAAAAAACATTAAGCTTTTTGACGTTTATTCATTCGGCATCATTAATTAAATTGAAGACTCGTTATAGTTAATTAAATTTAACACTTATTGTTTCCACAAATGAGCATATTAAGAAATTAAAAAGGCTATTCCATCTAAGTGTCCGTGAAGAAGTTAGAATGCGAAAAAAAAATTCAATCTGGAAAGGAATTGGCATTAATGATTTTATTTATATTAAAAAAGAAAATTTATTGTTTTTTATCATCGCAAGGAGCTACTTTTCTTTGTTCTAAGTAAGCAATAATCATTTCACATATGCTTAATGAGAAGCACAATTTTGTAGCTTTAAAAGAGAACAAAGAACACTATTTTGTGTCGTTACCTTAATTTTTTTTTCGTCTGATTTCATACTTATCAGCATGATAGAAATTTGTGACCAAAATGTATTGTGTAATTTTAAGTATGGGTGCTGTATTGGAAAACATGAAAGAATAAACAGATTTAAAAATATTAACTATACAGTGCCAGCAAAAAATCTTGACACTTGCGATTTTAGACGTTTTGTTATGTATCTAGAAATATAGATAAGGAATTATTCTGAAATTCCAGATGTGTAAACAAAATAGTAGAGGTAAAATATTTTTGCAAAGATTTTTCTTGGCAAAATTTTGGACCGATTTTATAAAAATTTTACATTTTCTATGAGTATACATGCTTTATTCAGAAAGATAAAGGCAGTTTATTAAAATAAACCTCTTAAATGTAATCTGCAGTTTGAACGCTTTTGCTACATTAGTTTTGACAGGATTGACCAAAAGATCTTCGTTCTTTTGACGGTCCCCTATGGGATTTTTGGGAAAAATCTTCGCAAAAATATGACTTGTACTATTTTGTTTACACACCTGAAATTTCAGAATGATTCTTTATCTATATTTCTGGATATTTAACAAAACGTCTAAAACCGCAAGTGTCAAGATTTTTTTTTTTTTTTTTTTTTTTTTTTTTTTGCTGAGACTGTACAATTTGGTGACAAAGCCGTTATCAGCATAAAAAGAAAATAATAAAAACAACATCAATGTATATATTAAACAAAAGAAAACGCTTTTTCTGAAATTCGGCGCTGGTGAGCGAGTTTAATGCATCAAAACATTAGTTGAAGACACAACTAAACACATAAAGGTTCTTGAAGAATCATAATTTAAATAAAGGTCATAGAAAAGGGATCTTCTAGTAGTAGTTATCAATAAAGTGTAATGCATCTATATTATTTTATGTTGCCCTGTAAAAACATTTTAAATATCACATTAATTTGAAAAAATGAAAAGCTGCAGTAATTCTTCATTACATACAAAATTTACCTCAGAATTTCAAACAGTCACTAAAATGCAATTTTAGCAATTACTACTAATAGACTGTAGTTCAATCTAATTTTACTATGCGTGTAAAAGAACTTTAAATGTTTTAGAAAACTTATTTAAGAGCAAACATGATACAGCTGCCACTACTTACTTCCCGAATCATCCGATTCTCTAGAAAAAAGGAAAAAAATGAAACATTGATACCGGAGAGATTTTTAAGGAAAATTAGACAAATTAAAGACATTGAAAAACGAGAAGGCCTGTGCCCGGTCCGACGGAGCTAACGAAAAATCCCAAGTACGTCTCGAATACTATTATATATCATTATCTCGACTATTATTACTTTCTTAATGTATATCATTATCTCGACTAGTTTTATTATCTTAATGTATATCATTATCTCGATTATTATTATTATCTTAATGGAAATACATAATTTCCATTAGCAATGAAACCAAAATTGCAATTACTATCAGCTTTATCCAAATCTTACTTTTCTACATAAATTCCTTCCATAAAATAATTATATATGCGACAATTCTACAAATTCCGCATCTAACTTATATTTGTAATAATCTGTAAGCATTGGAAAAGGACGATGAATGTTATACATGTTGAGGCTAATTGAGGAATTCAACTGTTTACAAAGGCTGTTTTCAAATGGCCTGAATGTTTTTCCAATCGGTTATTTATTTTTTCCGGCTTATTGCAAAGAACCAAATCAGCTTTAAGTTAACAAGTAAGAAAAAAATAGTGCATCAAGCATAGATTGTAAAGCACTTTCCAAAAAATTCAGAATAATATAACAAATCCGCACCATTTAAAATTTGAAATATAACGTCTCATTTCACCATATGGAATGTATAACGCATTTCAAAACCGAATTTCAGCTTGTCCTATCTACAATCTATAAATTATCCGAATTTTTAGCAGCCTTTGTGTGTGATATAGAGATATGTATCTATAACAACATGCATTCCAATATTTAATTCATTTAAGACATGCATATATTTCAGTTGAATATTCCCTTTCAGTCATTTCCTCTAATAAAAAGAATTGCATACGAATACTTTTGTGCAGCCTTGTACATGATGTATAGAAATTAGATACAAAGTGTAAACCGCAAAAACTAATTACATTTAAAAGCGCATACCACATTTTAAAACTTACTCTCCAGCAATTATCACCTATTGGAAGAGGAAAAAAATTTCAATTGTCATTCCTCAATATTTCATGACATTTATAAATTAATCAGTAAATGTGTCAGAAAGTATCCAGTTCTTAAATTGACACTTTTCTCCCCTTGTCCCCTGGAATATTAATAATCAACAAATTTAGAGCCTAAATTTATTACAAAATAAGGAAATCCGGAAAAACATTTAAATTTTTGCTGTCTGTTCTTTAAATACAGTTGTCCGAGCTCTTAAAAAATTTTATTCATATTTTTTGTAATTATTTTAATCATCCTTGAAATACAAGGTGTTTTAGTCATCCTTGTAAATTTAAAACCAATTAGAAATTTTCACTTTTTCAATAATTTTTTATATGTTTGTCCTAATATGAATCCCTTTAAAACTTCTATACGTAAAGTTTTAATTAAGAGGTTAATTTATACACTCCCTCTTTCTCACATTTCAAAAGCTACTCTTGGAAAAAAATTTCGTAAAATTTCAGAAACCGTTGCCCTTATACTTAGTCTATTTATGTAATGGTTTGAAAGAATCTATAGGTAAAATTCTTCCAAACCTCCCCCTTTTCACAATCAAACCCCTAATGAATATCCTTTTCCAGACAACAAACAATTTTTAATACACAGCATCTATTCGTTATGACTCGTTATGATCATTCTAAAAATTA
This sequence comes from Maratus speculifer, assembly GCA_964019185.1. Lineage (NCBI taxonomy): Eukaryota > Metazoa > Arthropoda > Arachnida > Araneae > Salticidae > Maratus > Maratus speculifer. The sequence goes on along the minus strand of OZ025291.1, from coordinate 420,998,109 downwards.
TGTTTATTATTATTATTATTAATTTAAATATGGAATTCCTTTATAAGTCTTTAAATTTTTAGTCTTTGAAAATATCATTTTCCAAATAGTCATTGTAATTTGTTAAATTACATTTTTTTTAAATTTTCGAATGATAAATAAAATAATTCTTTGATACTGGGATTAAAAGTCATAGTTTATGATATTATTTTCTTTCTTAAATCTTTGAGATTTTCATGGCACACCTCAATGAAAAATCATACTATTACTATTTATACATATTTTTCAGGAAATTTATCGAAAATGGGAAAGTGCTAAACTTCACCAGTTATGCTTGTAAATTCTAATATTCATCACGTGTAAATGAGGAATTTTTTTTTACTAGATTTAAAATATAATGGAAATACATTTAAAAAACTTTCAGGATCGATATGCGATTGTATAACATGTGCTACAAAGTCACTCCATTACCTCTCACAAAGAGAATGTCATTTCAAGAGTCAAGTATTTTTTTCTTTTCAAGTCATTCAAAAAAGCCTAAGTTTGGTTATGATTATAGAGCACACCCACCCCAAACTTATTAAGACCTAAACAATCCCAAGAACGGGATAAAATATAACACCAATTGAACTGTAAAGTAAATGGCTGGTTTGAGTGGCATGATGAATTACTTTCATACAGTTCAGTCCTTTGTAAACAGTTTGAAAAAAAAGGCTCGCGCCCGCCAAGTGCATTATTCTACTTTTTTGTCATTATTTCGGGAGGAAAAATCAGAAACAGAGACATGACAAAGCTGTAAAAGGCGTCAAGTTAGGTACGAACTTCGACAGCATTGTAAAAATGATGCAGGGCATGATTACGCATTATATAACGCGATAGACAGGTTTTGTAAACATATACAAAAGGAAAGACGTATATATATGTATATATTACGTGCTTAAAATTAGATATTTTGATAACAATTGACATGTCAAACCCAATACTTTTAAGCACACACACACACACTATATATATATATATATATATATATATATATATATGACAGACTAAATCATGAGAACAAAATCTTTAAAACCTATTTGCATATCTAATAGTTAATAAATTCACAGAAAGAGCTAGCGCTAGGGGTATTCATGGGGCGGAAATTTCCAGGCAAGGGCTGTGCAAAAATGAAGTAAATCATACCCGATTCAATTAAAATAATAATAATAATAATAATTTTAATACTGCATACATATTTATCAGATAATTTTACAGTATATTTTTTTTATTACGATGATTTTACAGGACTAAAAAATTAATGTTGTTTACAATAAAAAAGTAAAGGATGGATTAAAACATGATAGCTTTTGTAGCTGTGTAATAAAAAGTAGATTTGTGAAAATATATAAATATGATTATGTAGAAAAAAAATGCAAGGCTGATATCGGCTCGGGTCTGCTTAAAAAAATAATAATAATAAATAATAATAATAAAAAAATGCAGTTTCAGACATCATTTAACTGTCCGATATCAATATCTACACTAGATATATTCCCCATTTCTTCAAAGATGTTGTCAAACAAGCGTCGGCTCGTGACGCACATTTTTACTTATTCTAGCGAAAGCCATATTAATTGAAAATGACTCGTATTTTATCGGCTCCGTTTAAATTTTTATATCGGGCTATTTGGTCCGCTTAACGTATTTTATCGGCCCGATTTGACAGGCCCATCCCGTTTTAAAGTATGGACCAATTTTGTCATATAGGGCAGGGGCCATGGGACATGTCCGGGCCCATGAGACCGCTAGAAAAGGCTTAATTTGATTTTTTAATCATCTAATAAAATTACTATGACATTTTATTTTAAGTTTCCTAATTTAAATATATTCTATCACTACATGGCTGTACCTTCATTAAGTGTATTAAAAAAAAATAAACATTTTAAATATACTTTAGGAGAAATAAAGTACATAAACAAATGTGTTGCTTGATCTGTTCCCTCATAAGAAATCTGCACTTACATACTTGATTGCAGCCTTTTATAATTTTAATAGTTTTTTCAATGCATTACAAATTTTTCAAACACCAAAAGTAGCCTCTACACTGTATTAGCTATTAATGAAAGAAATTTTCGCGTCTACATCTTTTGAGTAATTAAATTAACTTATTTTATATATACATGAAATTGAGAGATTAAATCCTCAAGAATCTGATATATAAAGTTAAATCAAATACTTTTACGTTACAATGACCTTAGAAACCGCATAAGATGTTAAAACTTCCTTGGTCTGTTTTTCTGTGCAGAAAACTGTGCCAACGTAATAAAAATCCTAAGAATTGAAAGAATAATCATACAACTGTTTCAAGACTTAATATATTAATAAAATTATAAAACTAAAAATAACGTTGTATCATATTTTAGCACTGTCTGATTTATTTCGTTTGTATTTTTTTGCAGAAAAATTATAACAAACAAAAAAGAGATTATCATTAACTTGTCTAATTAAATACCTTTTAATTAGAGATTTCTTTAATTTTTCCCTGTTCAACAATATAATTGCAGATTCCCAAAATTTTTAAAGAGCCAGTGGCTGCTAAATCCCAATATTCCAGTCACTACACATGTTTAATTTCTAACAAAAATTAAGAAACAACGCGGATCTTGTCAAAAGATTGCAGGGGAAATGCTAATTTTTTCAAATGATTGAAAATAGCTACTTTCGTCAAGAAATCGCTGAAAAAGTTCAAAGTTTGATAAAATTTCCCTAAAAACACGATTCCTGTGAAATGATCGCAAAAGAACGCGAGTTTGGTTAGAGGATTGCGAAAAAAAATGAAATTCTTGTCAGTGGATTGCGATGCACCATTTTCGTCAAACTGATCGCGTGGAAAAAAAAAATAGTCGTCAAGTAAAAATAATAATAATAATAATAATAATCGCAACGTGGCGACTGGCGACCGTGAATCTGAACAATTCGAAATCTATATTTAACAATGCGAAACATTCTATCAATTAGCAAAATCATTTTGAAGAAAAAAAAATGAAATTTACAGACATTATTATTCATATGTATTATTGTATGTATGAACTGAACAGTGCTTTTTATATTACCTCAAATTCGTTACATCTGGTAATGTAATCTTTCACTGCATTATTATTATTATTATTATTATTATTATTATAACACATCAAAAATCAACATAAAATACGATTTCTGTCGATTATTTTAGAAAAGTTTTTGTTGGTACAAACAAAATACAAATTATTTCTCTTTTAATGGAGAATGCTACGTTGTATTCCAAATAAATCTATGAATGTGTAAATAATAATAATAATAATAATAAATAATATTAATAAATAAATAAAATAAAATAAAAATAAAAATAATAATAACAGTTTGTATTTGAGAACAATTTTAATATTTCTTATTAAATAATATTAATTAGGACTATTTACTAACAATAAATAATTATTCTATCTCATGAAGTCATTTTAAAATTTACGTAAAACGTTCAGATTTTTTTTTTTTTTTTTCAGAAACTATGAAAATTATAACAGCATTTTCTATTTTACGTTAAAAGCATACTTTCTGAAAATTCTGTGAAAATTGATGTTTTGAAATAAAAACCCCGACGCTAAGCTGTAGAAAAGTTATCATGATACAACAATCGATTTTAATTCAAAATGTAGCGCATTAATCATAACAGAAGCAAAATAAGAAATCAGAATCAATCAAGAAACGGCTGGCTGATGAAATTTTCATGACTGAAATTTCTGGATTTTAAATTTTTAATCCTTAAAATGAGTATGAATCCTCTCGTTAAACAAGGCAAATTTATTTTTCTATTTGACCAAAATAATTGTATTATAATGAAAATAATAAACTACAAATACTTCTGATGTTATTCTGATATTTTAATTTATTCCATATATAGAATGTGTGTCGAATTTTATTTTCAGATTTTAATTTTTTTAGGGATATGAGGTTACCCTATACTGTATCATTTTGACTATTTTTGTTGATCTGTATTTTTAACCATTTTTGCACTATGATGCTTCTATGAGAGCATTGAAATTTTTTTTAAATATTGTAATTTGTAAACATGTGTATCCTACAAAATATGTAGATAAATAAAGTTTATTCTAGAATTAGCACTCCAAACAGATAATTATAGCACTATCACAGAGGTGAAATCAGTCATAAATGAGAAGTCATTATCCGTATCTTCCCTAAGTTGATTCCGATACTTACCTGGAGAAAAGTATGGGGGGAAAGAGAAATCCATCAAATTGACATTTCAGTCACGCCTCTTCCTTTTACAAGCTAGGAAACAGAAACAGGCGAGTCCATCTTCCCAAAATGATGCTTTGAAAAGCTAGGATTTAAAGATAGAAATTTTTTCGCCTCTCTTAGGTGTTAAAGAGTTAAATACGTAATTTTATTTGTTAGCCAAGTAATTTAAACTAATTTTTTTTACACAAATATTTTCAATAACTATTTATGGAAATTTTCAAGTATTTTAACACTATTGCACTGTATAGAGGGTGGTCATCAAAATCTAATATCGATATACGAAAATTTCGAATTTCTACTGGGAAGTGATATAAAGAGAAAGACATGCTATCTGTTAAAATAATAGATATTATGAATGAATACGCATTATTGAACAATTAGCCAATCTTACATTAGTAAATAGTCAGTGTGGTTATTTTTTAATATCCTAAGTTTGTGAAGTATAAGAATAGAGAAAAAAATCTACCAAATGAAATAAGTAGAAGAATGTCAATAAAAAAATTCTCAGATACACTACTAAAAGGAAAATTACATTAAAAATAAATAAATAAATAAAATGAAAATGAAGATTTTTTAAAACATTAATTATATTTTAAATGAATGCAGCATTCAAACATCATGGTAATGATCAATTTACATTGAATTCTAATCAATCTGAGGCATTTCTTTAGCATAAAATTTGTAAATAAGAAGTATTTTATTCGGAAAAGCAATTTTTACTTACATTAATCGGCTAAATGCACAATTTTAAATGGTGCTACTCGGGTTTTAAATTAAATTTAATTAGTGAAGTATTTTTAAGTTTTTCATTAACACACGATTAAAATTTCCATTAATTTTTCTTTTCGTCTGTTTTAGATTAGCAAACATTTCTTTAATATTTTTTTCATAGTATTTTTTCCATAAAAAAAATTTTCATTTAATTTAGACACAATCAAGAAATCGAAACAGTAAAACATAATAAAAATATCACTTTACTTTAAAAAAAAGTCAGGCGGCTTTTAAAGGCCGCTTGATTTTTGTTTTATTTATATTTTATATTTGAATTAAATGCTAAACCCACTTAAATTGTTATTTTATAAACATTTGAATAAAATTATAATTAAAGTACCTTTAATTTACACGTACGGAAATTTAGCATTTATAATTTAGATTCAACAAGAAATCTTGATGAGTAAACGATCAAGCCGAGTAAACGAATTTTGTGTGAAAAATCGTCCAAAATCGGCAACCCGTACACAAACTGCTTCAAAAATAATGGAGATTAAAAATGTAGTGTACTTAGTACATTTTTGTACATTGATGATAGAAAAAATAGTGTCGCCAAAATTAGTGTTCCCTCCTATTTGGACGCATTGCTAAATCTTTTTAATTGGGTCCCTCTCATTCTTTTATGAGTTGTTGGTTCATGAAAACTTACTATTCTGTTTTCAGCTTGAATTACCATAAGAAACGATCGTCTAATCTTTCAAAAAAAGTTGAATCAATAATGGGATGGGTGGAACTGGTGATGCAACAATTTTTTAATACTACTACGATTGTGATGATGATGAATACTGTCGTTATTAATACTGATGTATTAATAAAAAAACCCGATTTTAATGAGTTGTTTAAAATTATTATAATTATTTGGATATTAACTAAAAATTGGTAGCTTTTTCATTGTACAATAATTAATGTATTTATAAAAAATTGTAAGCACTTAATTATTAAACACAAGTTAATTATAAGTTTTTTTTTCTCATTTTAGGATATCAGTTTTGGAAATTCTCTTATAGATGTGTATAATCCCTTTGCAGACAAAAAAATGCCTCAAAAGTCTCGGCTCTTTTACGCAAATATACAGTCAGAAGTAATACATTTTCAATAAATAGAAAATAAATGAGATTTATTATTTATAAATGTGACAATGCATTTTTGTTTTATAATTTTTTGATATTGAAACACATTTTAAAGGAGACTTTTCATGGAGAGAAAGACAGATATTTTTGAAACCATAGTTTTATAATAACTTTATAAGGAACCAAAAGGCCGATGAAGTAGCATTTAGCTTTTCTTAATTAGTAAATATATGTATGTTTTTCATATTTGTTCATTTTCCATTCGATCATAATTATTTGACCTCATAAGTCATACTATTTATGGTCATCTTGAGGTCAAACTAGTAACACTTTTTCCTTTTTCACTCTATCCATTTAAAACGCACATTGAATAAGGTAAATACAGAAACTAAAGTAAACTACTATTTAACCTAAAATAAATCTTATAAAATTTTAGCTATAGAATTTACTGAAGGTATTAAATATTTATACATTAAAAGATAAAACCATTTCTTAACTTTTTATTCATATTTGAAAATTCTGAATGTTAAATAAACAGAAATATACGTAATTAAGTGGACGCAGCACCCTTTATTACCGATAAAAAATGACCAAAATACCGATTTTCTCATTTTTGCTTAAATTATACTCTAATATGCCTAGTATATTCTGAAGGAGTTTATTAAAGATCTAAATATTACAGATAAAGATTAAAGCGATTTTATTATAACACTGTCCCTTTTAATGTTACGATCCACATTACTTAAGAGTGAATTTTCACAATGTGTGTTTTTCTGACGAATAAGCATGTTCAAAAACATAAAAATTATGCATATTTTTCAACTTACTCAGTTTTTTTTTGGTATTTTCTTACGCTCTATTTGATACAACTAAGTATCGAATTTGCAATAAAGTAAAAAAGTTTTCCATTTATTTATTATTCATTTTTTTATACGCAAAAATGCAAAATAAATTCACTTTTTGATGTAATTTTACACGGATTTTCACATTTTATTTTTCTCCCAAACTAATTAATTTATGATAAATCCGATACTTAAAATGACGCAGCATACTTTTACGAACAGTTAAGAAAATAAATTAGCTGAAAATGTTCAGCATTGCACCAGAAGATACGTGTAAAATTTACTTACATTTTTCAAAAAAAAAAAAATTCAAATTTTGTCAGGGACATTGAACAATTTTCTGATATAATCATTTTTCTTTACGAATTCCTTTATTATTATGTTAAAATGCACCTTAAAATGCTTAAAATAAAAAAAATCAAATATTATTGATTTTCCTTAATAATATTCATAAAGAACTTATAATAAAATTAAATAATTGAAGGTATACACTAAATGAAAATGAGAGAAACAAAACTGATATTATTATTGTCTCATCTTATGTGAAAATTTTCATATTTATTCGAATTACGCAAAGACAGGTTCGAAATCGTAAACTCAGCACATATGAAGTTACTCATTAAAGGAAGTTTTGCAATATTCATTATTTTGTTCCAGACATGCTGAAAATTTTGTAGCATCTACACGGACTAATTATACATTTGTCTGGAGCGACTGAGAAAAGTATTTAGCATAGTTTGTGCGCATTTCTTCGACTTATTATAAACTAGAACATTGAAAAATATTTTCTTTATCCATAAATACATGTTTAACTGTTGTTTTAAAGCAAAAATTCCCATCTTTATAAAACTTAAACAAATAAGAAACTATAAGATTATAAAATACAGTAAATATATGTCTGTAAATATATGTATGTAATTTAAACATATGTCTGGAATTTATACGTCATTAAGGATTGTACATTAATCGTTTAGTTCTAACACCAGTTCTAACGTTAATGTAAACAAAAACTACTTATGTTTTTCCGGGTACTTTATCTATTCAAAATCTTTAATTTTAATTTTCAAAATTTCTGGATCAATTATTAATAGATTTTCTTTTATAATTCTAGAAGTTTTTATAAAAACAAACTCAAAATATATTTTTTCCGGCCTGCATGTGTTAATAAAACGGATAAAATGTAATTTTTATAGCAGTAACTGTTGCCATTCAAGAAAATTTAGGACAAATTTCGTTTGGCAATAGAAATGAAGATCCGATTAATCTCCCAAACATTAAATTGTTCAGTTGTTTTTAGGGAGCATTTTAAGTCTGAAATAGATACACTCATGCTTTTTAAATGGCCAAGTATCATTTATCATAAATTTTAAATTCAACAACAATCGAATAAAAACATTCACTAGTCATTAAAATCAATTTTTACATTTTTACAAACACTTTTATGAATGGAAAGCCGAAAAAATGTACTTTGTGAGTAAATACAACTGTATTATATTAATCTTACACTTTTAATAATCTTTATACAATGATGAATAATATTAATCATATAAAACGGGCTCAAATATCCATATTCATAAATGACTTCAGCTGCAGGGGATTCCAATGTTAAGTATGTCACATTTAGCATATCTTTTTTTCAAATTGAGACAAATTTGAAATTGATGTAATTTAGAGAGTGATTTTTCTTTTTTTTTTTAATTTTATTACAAGACACCGCATAGAGAATAATTTTTGTAACGACATCTTTAGTCTAGAGTAATGACAAAAAAAGTAAGTAATGTTTTGTTACGTGTGTGACTTTTCTGCATCACACATGTAAAAAACATACACAAAAAAATCAGGATTGGTGAGCTTTTGTTAATTTAAGTGCTATCGAAATTAAAACGCATAGTCTTGCTAAAAAGGAACTGCAGAAGAAACTGGGCTTAGAAGAAACTCGTACAGTCGAATATAAAAAAATCGAGTTATAAAGTTTTATTGAAATACATAACACATTGTAAGTACATAAGATGAAATTCATTCATTTCCGTAGCTAGAATATGCGACCGAGATATATAATCATATTTAAGTAAGCGTGATAAACAATTACAAGAATACTGCATCATTAATAGTGAATTAGAAATGGGACTTTTATATTTTATTAGGAAGGGCTAATAACGATTACATTGAAAATCTTTTAAATGAAACAGCTGGTAATTAAAAAGAATACGCAAGTTTAAAAAGATGGTCCTGCAGAATGGCAATTTTACATTTTTTTAACCACTAAAATTGAAAAGTAAAATTTTATGTATTTTTTTCTTTTGCAAGTCTTTATGTTATTTGAGATATCATATATCCCACTGCCCCTCAAGGTGTTACCTACAAAAATATAAATGTGACCCTATTGCACCTTTCTCTACCAGATATGTACTGTTAAAAATGTTTTAGCGAATATTACTTACAAAAGAGGAACGAAATTTATAAATTTAATTTTAGTACACTGTAAAAAAATCTGTTAAATTTACGGCAAAAACTGTACGGCTGAAACTAAGGCAAAAATGGCAAAAACTGCTGACAACATTGTTAACAGTAGTTTTTGTCATTCTGCTCACGGATTTTTTTTTTTTTTTTTTTTTTTTTTTTTTTTTTTTTTTTTTTTTTAACAGTGCATCAAAATATATAAATAATCGAGATTTGTGAAAAAAAAAAAGTTAGAAACTTACTAGTCTGTTTTCTCCTGTCGAGAATTTATTCAAACATCTTCCAATGTTATTTTTCAAATTTTTAGTCTTACATGTATAATTAATACTCTTTATATCCGAAAGTCATAAACAACCTATTCGGAAAGAAAAGATTAGGTAGCATCCACTTATAAAGTAAAGTAGAATCATCCTTTAAGTCATAAGAAAGAAAATTTTCCATAACAACTTTTTTTAATGCTTAATCAATAAACAAAATTGATGCTGAAATATTAGCATTTACTTTTTGTTTAATGACAAAGCTGCTATAAAAGTTTTCACAAGTTTATATGTGATCTGTTTATTCAGATGCCGTTTAATCTGCAAGATGTTCTTCGATTAATCTGTTTTCTCAAAGAATTAATTTTGAAAACATAAAACTCTATTTAAAACTCTATTTTTCAGATTTTTTTAAAAATAAAGTTCTGCTTAAACAGACGTGGTTGGTACTATGCAGTACCAAATGCATTATTCGTATTGCAATTGTTTTTTTGTCATCTAAAAAATCGTAATAATTATTTTTTTTATACATAATATGAATATTATTCCCAAAGTACTGAAAATTTATGTTTATTTTCAAACAGCTAATTCAAGAAAAAAAAAAAAAAAAACAAAAAAAAAAACATTATTTTTATTAGTTTAATCGAAAAAAAAAATTAACGAAACATTAAAAAATACATTAAAAATATCAAGATATCAGTGATCAGAATTAAGTAAGAATAAAATTGTAAGTTGATTAAACGCTGCTTTAAAATTATTCAGATTTATGACTTGTTAATAATAACACAAGCCCTTTTTAGCTCACCAACTGTCAAAGCCCGAAACCTTATGTGCCCGCCCGTTCAGAGCAGAAAATAAAAAATAAAATAAATCTTACCATTTTCCGGTTTTATATTGTAGATAACACAGAAATGAATAAATGGTAATAATTTCTTTTAATTGCCATGCATAGTTTTTTAGTAACATTGCAGCACTATCAAAATTTATCATTCCAAAAAAAAACTCGACTCAGAGATTTATTATAACATTTCGCATCACATATGTTGTTTTAATGAAACTGAAATAATTAATTTACTAATGGGAATTTTTTAATGCAGTTTTTGTTTTCATATTGTTCAGAAATGATTACGGAAATCAAATTATGCACAACTTTTTTAGAAAATATTGAAGATTTAAAGGTATCCTTAAGGTACCCTTATATATTAAATCTAACTATACTAAAGCAGAGATTGTCGTGATCATTTCAATAAAATTAGAAACAAATAAAATTAGAAACAATTTAAATTTCAATGTTTGAGCAAATGTATTTCTAAGCAAATGATGTTTTACACCATACTAGAACCATTTCACTTTTGAGTAATGTATTTTAAACCCAATTTAAATAATTTTTCGAGATATATAAAAAAAAAATTATGAATGCATAAATTCACGTTATCTTTTTAAATTTTAAAAGGGCTAAAAGTATACATATCAGTTAAAAAAGTACACATTTATTTTGCTTTCACATATACGAAAAATATATAAAAAAGCATGTTCAGTAACGTAATAATTTTCATTTCCTCTATTATAACCTTAAAAAAGAAAAAGCAATGTGTCTTAAAAATGGCTCATAAAAATGATATATTATTCTACCATAATTGTAATACATTTTAGTTCAGAAAAACTGGTTTTTGTTACACATTAACGCATTTTTTTTTCAAATGCTTGCACTTTATGTTTTTAACTGTAAATTTACCTTGAGCAAATTATTTCGCTGACTATGTTGTTGAATATAAAATAAATAATAAAATAAAAACTGCGTATGTGTGAACGTAAAATGATTCAGAAAGATTTTTATAGGATGATTCGAATTACATAAATTTAAATAAAACTAACTTTTTTTCTTGAGATAAAAAATATAAAATAAAACTCCGTTTACGCTTGGAAGTATAGTATTACAAATATGAAAAGTCTAGTAATACATAAAATATAAATAAAAAAATAAGAAAAACTCTGTCTTTAAATGAATCATAGCCATAAAGCACAGTTAAAAATAACTCTGTAAATTAAAAGTCATTTGGTAATTATTTTTAGTTTTTATTAAATAGTTAATTAGTTTTTGTTAATTAATAATTATTTTAGTTCATTTTCGTTCCTAATTGAAACAATATATTTTGTAAAATTTACCATAAAATAGAAAACATTTCAGGACGCGTTTCGAATTAAAACACTAAGCGCTCGTCATATGCTGAAGCTTATTGGCGAACAAATATTGCTTTAGCTCGGAAAACGTCCAGCATTGTTTTTTTTTTTATTATTATTATTTTATGGTGAATTTAACAAAATGTAGTATTTCATTTATTATTTATCACCAGTTTGCTCGGTGGTTTTTCACTGTTATTTTCCTCTCTACTAAAATATTTTACAAACAGTCTCTTTTTTATGCGAATTTAAAATGCTTGTACGCAAAAAAAACTATAATCAGAATATTTATTTTCGTTCTTTTAAAAGATTTCCAATCTTTTACGATCAAAACTTACTGCGTCATGGTACTTTTATCTTTTTTTATTTTAAGTATTTTCTGGAAGAAAAGCTCTTTAAGAAAATCTGATAAAACATTTTTTTGTGTAAATCCCGATTACCCACTGTACCGCAGTAATTATATACTGAACAATGAATTATCAAGTTCGAATTATCAAGTAATGAATTAGCTGATAGTTGATCTATACTACTCCAGTTCTTAAGTCGAATTATTTTTTATTTATGTAATATTTTGTCAAACAGTGTGGTCGAAAATGGCACAAATATGTTTGTTTCAGCTATCAGTTTCGAGCAGTTTCTTGTCTTGTTGCTCTTCTGTTATGTTGGTAGATAGAAGACAAAAAGAAGACATAAGCACCTGAGCAGGAGATAAAAAATTACAATTATGAAATTAAAAAAAAAAGTGTTTGTTTGGAGTTAATCTATTGTGTAGATATTTTTGGTTGTTGTTGTTTTTGTTAGTGAAATTTAAACTTATTTTGTGCACTTGTATTTATAAGCCAATAAAAGTCATAATTTGTATCCACTTCAATCTATTTTTGCAATTTAGTGCAAAAAAAAAAAAAAAAAGAATAAGTCTACGATTTAAGCATTAAGTGTTATATTAACTATTTACGGTCGCGAAACACAAACAATTTCGTTAGAATCCGAGCCACTGTTAGGTTCATGTACGCTAATGGCGCCTGGTGCATGTAAAATCCGTCGTGGGTGGAAAGTCCTCCAAGTTACCTGTGAATTATACCTCTGGAGGTGCCTTGCCAGGTGAAGGTCTCGTCATCTGATCAAGGTTCTAAATTGCGAGACCAAATTGAGTAGCCGTTTGCAATACAAACAACAGGATATAACGTTAAGCAACCGTCAAAACAAAATATGCTGGACTGAGAAGCAAGTACTCAGATGTTATGACGCGCGAAGCGAAGGAATCATGTTTTTTGCAGCTACGCGGCAATTAGGCGGTCACCCGCCCCGATACCAGGTATCTAACCCGTTAAGCTGAGGTAATTCGGCAGGTAGGGGCCTGGTCATCGGTTAGAAAGAAAGAAAGAGCCTCTGTTAAGATACATGTACTGCGGGAATGTTCTACAATAGAGGCATTGATTAAAGACTCAATCTGTTGTCTGCGGCAGCATACACAATCACTTCATCGAATCCACGGGTTAGTTATTCTAGGATTAGCTAAATGTCGATTCGCATATTGAAATTCAATGGGTCTGTCAAGTCCTATCTTGGTGGAAAACACCGATTTTAGCGGCTGACTCATAGGTTTGCCATTGTGCTTTCCTCATGATTAAATGTCATAATCATGTAAATTGTCATAATTAACAGGTTTTGAAATAGATTTTCTAGTAAATATATATAATTCTTGGAAATTTTTCTCTGGAAATTTCACACGTTGAGCATTCAACAATATTTCAAATTTCAATTGTTTAAAAGACATACAACCAACAGAAACCGATGATCCGGGTTCGAATCCGCGTTAGGCTAAGTTTTCATTCTGCTGGCTGTATGCATTTTAAGTAGTTATAATTTTAAATAGAATAGCTCTTGATTAGTTTCAAAATAACTGATATTTTAAAACGTTTTTCGCCTATTTGACCTGCTTAAGTTTTGGAAACATTTCCTTTAAAAGAAAATTGCTCTTTGAAATGAACAGACATATTAAATGTCAAATTTTTAGCCTTAAAAATTCAAAATATAATGTAATTTAGAATATATTTAAAATTAGACACTCATTTTACATATTAAAATCTTGACTTTTTTAAGCTGCCAGGCGGAAAACTTTAAGGTTTAAAAATAACAACTATATGATATTTCAAATTTCTGGACTTCACAGCTAAATTTTGCATTATTTACAATATTTTAAATTGTAAACAACAATTAAAATACAAACAACAATAAAACAAATTTTAAATTGTAACAATATTGCAAATTAACTATAATTTGCATTATTTTAAAAATGCTGTTGGCTGTAGTTACATATTAAAATTCCGATTTTTAGAAGCCATTCTTGTTGAGTGTTTGCATTTTAAGAGCCAGACCACATTCTAAAGTTTTATCAAAAATTGTATTACAGTTTACGCATTTTTGTAACGTTCTGTACTTCTGCAGCATTTTGAATTTTGTAAAACATTTCTGTGTGAACATTTAACTCTTTAAAGTAATATTCATGTGAAATTTCTAGAAATTGCGACTACCAACTCGGTCATCAACATTTCGATATCTGTATTGTTGAAATTTGTTTAATACTTACAATCAAACAAACAAGCAACAAAAATACATCGCACATACATTCTTAATTTTTAAATACTATTTATAAGTATAGAAGTATAGATTACAAAAAATATTGGTTTTAATATTAAAGCATACTTATTTCAAAACAAATAATTTTATTTAAATGATGTTACAAAAATTTTACTTTGAAATAGTATATTTTGAAAATAACTGTTAGTAACATATTGTCTGCATATTAAAAAAAAAGTCATGATTAGGTAACTTCATCCTTCTTATTTTTTTAATCATAAAGAGCTTTCAGTTATAAAAGTAAATTTTTGTTGGCCTTTTCTTTGCATATATATAATATAAAAAATTATATTCTTTAACAAGAAAAATTCATTACTTTTATTATTAACCCAAAGAAAGAAAATATAACGCGCCTTTAAAATAGGTCATAAAGATAAAATATTATTGTATCATAAAGTGTTATGTATTTTTGTTCTGAAAAAAAAATTACACACAACACCTTTAAAAAATACGCTTGCACTTTATAATTTTTATGTGAATTCAGCTTCAGGAAATTATTTCGCTGACTTTGTTCTAAAGAAAAATAAATTACAGCGTACGTGTGAACGTAAAAGGATCCAGAAGGAAATTCACATGCTGCATCGAATTACATAAACGTAAATAAAAAGAGTTGTTTTTCTATGGACAAAATATACAAAATAAAGCTTCGTTTGTTGGAAACAAGGAAGTATTGTATATCAAAGATGATCAGTCTATTGTTGCTTATAAAATATGTAAAAAAAGACAAATTCTACTTCTAAATGTAATTACAAATATGAAGTACGGTGAAAAAAATAATAGCATTGTGTCTTAATAAAAAAACATAGATTACTTGAGAAAGGTGTTACAAAAATTAAACAATGAATTAATTTTTATTAATAAGTTTTAATAATTAATTATTTTTTATGATTATGGTTCTTATCAAATTAGGACCAAAACGTGTCAATGTTATTTGTTTTTAGCTGACAGGCTATCATAGCCTGAGAGCAGGTATATCCTGATAAGACGCTTCAATGATTAGTTTTTGGAGTTCATTCGATATGTATAAAAGCGGGGACGCTGGGGTCATACCCCTCCCCTTAATTGATATGAATGGGTTTTTCATGCAGAAATATTAGTTTTTTTCAAAATTTGCACATAGCATCATTCTAATGAAGTGCTTCTGTGATTGGTATTAGGTGTTCATTGGGTAAATATAAACAGGGGAAATGGGGGTTCTAATGCCCCTCCCCTTAATTTATATAAATGGGTTTTTCGTGCAGAATTGTCAGATTTCGTTCAAATCTCTGAATAGTTTTGGAAGTTAAATGGTTATGTATATAAAGGAGGGAAATAGCTCCTCTTAAATTATATAAATGGGTTTTTATTAAGAATTTCCCGATTTGCTTTGAATTTTGGATATGGATTTTTTATATGATAAAGAATGTCCCTGATCAGTTTAGAGGGTTCAATGATTAAATATAAAAAGGGGAAAGGTGGGAGCTGATCCCCCCTCCTTAATATTTTTTTTCGATTGGAATTAACCCTTGAAAATATAAGGCTGTAATGTACAATTAGTATGCGTAGCCTGTCAGCTCAATGCCATCAGTTTAACGTGTCAATAATATTTGTTTTTAATATTTGTAACACCTCTCTCAAGCAATATTATTTTTTATTAAAATGTTTTTTAAAAAAGTGAACTTCTTAAAATCTTGTGATTTGAAAAATCTAGTGGATTTAATAAACTTTTTATAATAACATTGTGTTTTAACGTTAAATTTTATTAGTTTAAATTTATTGTTCTTCCAGATGAAATGTTATCGAATTAGTTATTTTTTAATGCGAATTACAGATTTTTATAAGCAGAAAAGCAATTATGAAAAAAAATATAGTCTTTATAATCCTTTCGAGACCGAATTTTTTATCAATCTTTCGAAAAAAATACTTTCATAATAATACCATCAACGAGCTATACAACTAGATTAATGTTTAACGAATATTTCATTGTTCGAAAGACAACGAATGTTGTTGTTTTGAGTACTGTTCAATTAATATACTTATGAAAATAGACTAAGGAAGAATTTTTGGTAAGAGAATATTGTAATACAATAAGATTAACTGATATTACAACTTTCTGATACTTTTTGCGCTTTATTACACGATTCTTTCAGGAAAGTAGCTTTTTGCTTTAAATTTAAAGAATGGAATAGATATTTACAATAAATTAATCATAAAAGGAGCAAAGAGAATTCAGCAATAATATATTTTTTTTTTATTACTAAATTCCTAAAATTAAATGAAATTATACAGTAAATGAATTAACATATACTAACATTGCTGCCTGTAAATAGTAGCAAAAGAATTTCATAAAACCAAATAATATTCCACTAAAAGACATGTACTATTACTAGTACACAGATTGGAAAGGGTTAAAATATCATCTATTTTACGATAAAAACTTTTTAATACTTTTATTTCATTTTTTTAATAATATTTAAAAGTACAGAAAATTTACAAGGTACTGAATATTCAATATTAGATTATATATATTTCAAAACAAGTAGTTTTCTTTAAACCATGTTACAGCCACATAATATGTATATAATATGTGATATAATTTAAATCGAATTTTCAGAAATAAATTTCCGGTATATTTAAAGAATTTTATGATTTAATAAGTTGCTATTTTTAAAAATCTTCAAAGCTTTTTTTTAAGTGTTATTAGCTGAAAATATACATTTTTGATTGTTTTTCATTCATGTATCTAAAATATAAAAAAAAGCGTATTCGGTAACATAAAAATTTTCATTTCTTCGTTTACCACCTTAAAAAAGAAAATGTTATGAGCCTTAAAAATAAGGAATAAAAATGAAATATTATTGTACTATAAAGTATTAAGCATTTCAGTTCTGAAAATATTTTTTCCCAAATTACTTGTTTTTATGCTTTTTTTAATTTTACTATAAATTTATTTTCGCCAAATTACTTCGCTGACTAATGTTAAAAATAAAAAAGAAAAAGGAAAGGATAAAATAAAACAAAAAAAAAAGTGGGGGGAGGAGCGGGAGAGAAATAGCATAATTAAAAAATGCCATGATTTAAATTCATGCTAACTTTTTTAAATTTTAAAGTGTTTGTGTGTATGTGTGTGTATTTTTAAGTATTATCAGAAAATATTTTTTTTTGCATCTCTATTAATGCATTGAAAGCATTCGGTAACATGACAATTTTCATTTTTTTTAATTAACATCTTAAAAACAAGCTGTAAATGGCACTACAAGTGTTGCAAATGGGGTGGGTTTGTACTATAAGGACGTTTTAAAAATATTCTGAATTCTGATCTTGGTGTAATAGTATAATGTACTTAGGATACAGTAGATTATCGAAAAGCTTTTGTATATCTGTCCGCTTTCTATTAAATAGGAAGTAATTTGTAGTAAACCTCAGCAAGGTATATCAGTTTCGTCAAATGTGAAATAGTTTAATATTAATAAAAAGCTTCCCAAACAATGTTACCCCCTATACCATTATGTAATAAAATACTTTTGTGTGGTTCTGCAAATAAGTAACAAATATTCTTTGCACCAGAGATTGTGCCGAATGAATATTTTAGTATACACGTCATAGAAACGTGTTAGTTTTATTATGTTCAAAAGAGTGTAACACCATTGAAATTCACTTAAAACTATTACTTTTTTTCCATTGGCCGCAATGTAGCGTATTAATTTTGACTGTCCCTGTAAAGAAACTTTACATCCGATTTTCATAAAATTTGAAATTACTCTACAAAATTATTCAGCAGTTATATATTTTTTATTTCCATTGATTCGGGTGGAGTATTTTTGCTCTGTTATATGCGGGCGGACGGACTCAACGACGACTATACTACTTCGTATTTACATAATTATGAACGTACCTAAAAATGTAATGTCTCTTAGAAATAGCTCATAAAAAATTATTATTGTTCGAAAAAGTGTTATTGCCGAAACGTCAGTGAAGGCTTACTTTGGAGACAAGAAATTTTTTGGGTTCTGTCTGTCTGTCAGTCTGTCAGTATGTCAGTCTCTCAGTCTGTCTGTCTGTTCCGCGATAACTGACGTAAAAAGCATTCGACTGGCTTGAGATTAAGTGGGAATGTTAGTGAGACACTGGGAGTAAGCTGTATAGTTTTTTTGTTACATTTGATTCATTCGTTCGGAAGATATAGAATATTTTATTTCGCGCAATAATGCTTTTCTCTGGCAAATCCAATGATTTTCAATTTTTTTCCTGAGAGAAAATGACACATTTGATTAATGGAATTCAATGATAAATGGATACTGAAATTTACCGGTTTTAGAGATTTACTTGTTTCAAATGTATTTATTTCATTTTCTTTATTTTCTCTTAATGGTTGCTCAGCAACCATTCAACTTAATCCTTATCCTTATAATGTTATAAATTTGAAAGCGTGTACGAAAATTTACATGAAGCAACATCAAAACTGATGAATTAATTAATGTATTTGTATCTTTGCGTATAAATGTAACATATCCCAAAAAATGTTCCTGATAGGCTATGTTTTATTAATTTTATTCAAATATTTTCCTCAATGATTCAAAATTTCCTTCTTTTTCATACAGAATCAATAGGGATTTTTTAAATAAAATTCAACCAATTTCCTTTATCGTTGCCAAAAAAATCAAAATTTGGTATAATAATTTTTCAACAGCAAAAAGTTTCAATTGAGCAATTTCCATTCGAAAAATTAAACTAAGAAAAAAAAAATAAATATGACGTCAGAATTAAAATAACTATAGATATAGTACGTTTTGTTAACTAGTAAATCTGCAGATCAAGAGCCTCAACGTCAGATTGAGTACTTACTTAGCGTAATATTCAACTTCCTGGAAACTGTAATTTAAAATTTTCGAATTACGTAATTATTTATAAGAATAAAATAAGAATAAGAAATTTGAAGCCATCAAAACCGGTTAAATTAAAGATTTAGTTATGTTAGGATATTCTGAAAAATTCATGATCTATTATTTTTGTTTTTTTATTATACCACAGTAGATTTCTTCAGGGGGGCGGAGCCCCCCTGAACCCCTTGTCGTCTCATTAAATGTAAATTTCTAACTTTCTATCAATCTGCTAATGGTTATCGTATATCTTGTATTTCTTTCTACATTTTGATTTATAAGGATAAGTGACAGTTTTAATAAGCATTTTTCATTATCCTCATAATTCTAGATACCTGCCCACCAAAAACATCTAAATCTGATGTATCAGGAACTTTTGAAAGTGTAAACTCAGTAATCTAAGGTTTTACAATTTTGTTTACGAAAGAAAAGAAGTTTTGATTGCATTTTGTGACAGTTATCGGGGACTGACAGATAGACAGAAGAACAGACTGAGAGATTGAAAACAATAAATTTTGCATCGCCAAAATAAGCCTTCACTGAAGTTTCGGCAATGACGTCATTATATATAAGTTATTGCTGTCCATGTTTCTTGTATTTTTAACGACAACTATAAAATACCTGTTTTATTTCAATTATGACGTCAAATTTTACCAATTGAAATATTTGTTAAAAATATAATTACTTTTTATTTCTTTTACTTCTAATTATTCCCCCATTTTTGTCAGAAAAATTCTTATTATTATTCTTTTATTTTAATTCTGACGTCATATTTATTTTTTCTTAGTTTAATTTTTCGAATGGAAATTGCTCAATTGAAACTTATTGCCACTGAAAAATTATTCCCGATTTTTTTTTTGGCAACGATAAAGGAAATTGGTTAAATTTTATCTAAAAAATCGCTCTTGATTCTGTATGAAAAAGAATGAAATTTTGAATTATTAAGGAAAATATTTGAATAAAATTAATAAAACATAGCCTATATTCTTTTCTGGGCTATGTTATATTTATCCACAAAGATACAAAGACATTAATTAATTCATCCGTTTTGACGTAGACTTCATTTAAATTTTCGTCCACGCTTTCAAATTTATAGCATTAAAATATAATAAGGATTAGGATGAATGGTTGCTTAGCAACCATTAAGAGAAAATAAAGAAAATGAAATAAATACATTTTAAATAAGTAAATCTCTAAAACAAATTAGTTTATATTATTGGAACACATTTATAAAAAATCTCAAAAATTTACAGTAATAAATTTAAAAATCTGACAAATGCATAGACAAAATTTCAAAACAATATGAATAATTTAACTGGTAAATTTCAATGTCCATTTATCATTGAATTCCATTAATGAAATGTGTCATTTTCTCTCAAGGAAAATAATATTGAAAATCATTGGATTTGCCATAGAAAAGCATTATTGTGCAAAATAAAATATTCTATATTTTCGGAACGAATGAATCAAATCTAACAAAAAACTATACAGCTTAATCCCAGTGCCTCACTAACATACACACTTAATTTTAAGCCAATCGGATGTTTTTTGCGTTAGTTATCGCGGAACAGACAGACAGAAACCAAAAAATTTCATGTCTCCAAAGTAAGCCTTCACTGACGTTTCGGCAAATATTAAACACAGATTTATTTCGTTAATAAGAATTTTTCGACAAAAATGGGGGCATAATTAGAAGTAAAAGAAATAAAAAAGAATTATATTTTTAATAAATATTTCACTTAGTAAAATATGACGTCATAATTGACCAAAAAGCGGTATTTTATAGTAGTCGTTAAAAATACAAGAAACATGAATATCAATAACTCATGAATAATGACGTCATTGCCGAAACTTCAGTGAAGGCTTACTTTGGAGACACGAAATTTATTGTTTTTCATCTGTCAATCTGTTCTTCTGTATGTCTGTCTGTCCCGCTATAACTGCCGCAAAATGCAATCAAAACATTTTTTTTTTCGAAAAGAAAATTGTAAGACTCTAGATTACTGAATTTACACTTACAAAAGTTCCTGATACATCAGGTTTAGGTGTTTGTGGTTGGTAGGCATATAGAAGTATGAGGATAATAAAAAATGTTTGTCCAAACTGTTACTTTTCCTTATAAATCAAAATGTATAATGAAATGCAAGATATATAATAACTATTAGCACAATTATTAGAAAATGACAAATTTAAATTAAGTGAGGTTCGGGGGGTTCAGGGGGGCTCCTCCCCCCCTGAAGAAATTTACTATGTTATAATAAAGAAAACAAAAATAATAGGTTATAAACAAAAATAATAAGATTTAATTTACCGCTTTTGATGGCTGAAAACTTCTAATTCTTATTTTATTCTTATAAATAATTACGTAATTTGAAAATTTTAAATTACAGTTTCCAGGAAGTTGAATATTACCCAAAGTGTGTTTAAAAAAATATGAACAAAGCTGACGTTGAGGCTCCTGATCTGCTGATTTACTAGTATATTTTAGTTTCTGAAAAGCTTTTTTTTCTTACCCACAACCCCCCTTTTTTTTCAAGTACTTGCATATTTAGCTTTATCTCTAATATTTTCCTTCCGAAAATTATCTCGCTGACCATGTTGATAAAAAAAGAGTAACGATAACGTAAAACGCATGAATGTAAAACGATTCAGAAGAAAATACATGTACGGCATCGAATTACATAAACGTAAATATATATAATAGTTCTTCTGGAGGCAAAAAGTTTATTTTAGTTTAAACCAACTGACCGGTGGCACGGCTATGTTGCATTTTTGAGGAAGTATTAACATGCATACGATAGAAGGAAATTTTGGGATTGCCACAACTGACTAGTTTAAACTAGTTTGGTTATTGATTAGATTACAAATTACAATCTAAAACTAACCACAGATACAAACAAACGTTTTTATAATATTTATAAATATAGAAGTGCAGATTACAAAGCGTTAAAAATATTAAAGCATGCGTATTTAAAAGCAAAAATTTTGTTAAACTATGTAAACTTTGATAAAACAGATTTTATTTTATAATATGCTACTATTAGAATATGATCAGCGAATTACAGAAGTAGTGCGTTATTGAAAATAAAAAGGTTTTTTTTTTTTTTTTACTCTGCTAGTCATACAACGATTCCTTTGTATTCGGTAAAAGTATAAAATCTGCTGTACTCCAAAACTACACATCAATGCAATGTATTTTGTATTATATTAAAATACACTTACAAATTCTGAACATTCAAGATCGAACAACGAAAAAACTGTTTCCTTTGAGATACAGAAATCATTGATGCATATATAGCATTCTTTTCAGTGCAACCAAACGTGATTCGGATTCCCAATCACAAGTATCAGTTGAAAAGAATACTCCAAACAAACACTGGCAAATGTGTTAGAAATAGTTCTACTTTTCATATGTATTGTCTTACATTTATAACCTTTTTGTTACTTTATATACATCCTTCTAAAGTTATTACTTTTGTTTTTAATAGCAAATAGGATTTTCGAAATATTTTTTGTTTCTCCGTTCTGTACGATTAGTGGTACCGATTTGAGGTATATCGATGTTGAAGCAGAGACATTCATAATTGTTTCGACATCTCTATTTTTTAAATTGGTTCGGTTGTTGATTAGATTACAAATTACAATAAAATATCAACCGCAGACACAAACAAATGTTTTTTCAATAATATTTATAAATATGGAAGTATAGATTACAATGCGTTAAAATATTTAAGCATGCGCATTTAAAGACAAGCAATTTGTTAAGCTATGTTATAAATGTTTTTCTTTAAGTTAACAAGTCTTAAAAGTTTATTTTAATGGATCTTGTACCTTTTAGATGCGGTAAAATTTACCGACAAAATTCAAAGTTTGAATTAATCTATCTTTTCTATATAGATATTTTTAATAAACATTAAATTTTGAACATTGTTACAACAGATTTTGTTATATAATATGCTACCATGAGTTACAGAATACAGAATACAGATATTACAGAATTTGTGTTATTGAAATTAAAAGAGTTTTTGCATTTTACTCAGTTATTCATATACTCAGTTATTGCTTTCTATTCGGGGAACTTAAAAAAATACTGTACTTTAAAACTAGACTGAAATGCCATGTATTTCGTATTATTTTAAAATACACTTACAAATTCTAAACATTCAGAATTGAAAAATGAAAAATCTTATTCCTTTTAGATACAGAAATCCTGGATGCATAGCATACATTTCTTTTCGAAGCAACCAAGCGTGATTCGGATTTCCAATCATAAATATAAGTAGAAAAGAATACGCCAAACAAACGCTAGCAAATATGTCAGAAATATTTCTAGTTCTCGTATTTATTCTCTTGCTTTGATAACGTTTTTTAAATTTAGATAAATCTTACTAAAATTATAATTTTTACTTTTGATAGGAAATAGGATTTTCGAAATATTTTTTACTTCTGCGCTTTCTGCGGCTAGTGGTATCGATTTAAGTTATATCTATGTTGAAGCAGAGATTGTCGTCATTGTTTCGACATCTTTTTTTTTTAAATGGTTCAGTTGTTGATTAAATTACAAATTACAATCAGAAATTTACCAAAGACAACAAGTAGGATTTTTTTAATAATATTTATAAGTATAGAAGTACAGGTAACGAAACGTTAGAAATATTAAAACATGCGTTTTTAAAAGCAAAAATTCTGATAAATTATGTTATAAATGTTTTACTTTTAGTTAATGTATCTTAAAATTATTTTATGTTAAGAGGTCTTGTGCTTTTAAACGCTATAAAACTTACCGATAAATTTAAAAGTTTGAATGAATCTGTCTTTAAATATTTTTTATGAATAAACATGAAATTTTGAACATTGATGAAACAAATTTATTTTTATAGTATGCTACCATTAGAATATGATCAGCGTATTACAGAATTTATGTGGTATTGAAATTAAAAGAATTTGTTTTTAGCCATACAACGTTCTGTTAGTCATACAACGATCGCTTTCATATTCGGTAAAAGTATAAAAATTTCTTTACTCCAAAACTACTCAGCAATGCAATGTATTTTGTATTATTTTAAAATTCACTTACAAATCTTGACCATTCTAGATCGAACAATAAAAATCTTTATCTTTTGAGATACAGAAATCATTGATGCATAGCATGCATTTCTTTCCAAAGCAACTAAACGTGATTCGGATTCCCAATCACAAATATCAGTAGAAAAGAATATCGCAAACAATCACTGGCCAAAGTGTTAGGAATAGTTCTAGTTTTCATATGTATTCTCATTGATAACATTTCTTGAATTTGAATAACATTTCTTGAATTTCTTGAAACTTTCTAAAATTATTATTTTTATTACTAATAACAAGCTGTTTATTAGTGGTAATAAACAAATATGTTGTCGAGGTTTAAATACAAACGAAATTATTAGTTGTTATAACAATATTAGAAAGGTATCTCGCATTTCCAATATAAAATATATGCCGTATATTGTATACTGTTCTGTGTCAAACTTGAGTTAAAAAGAAATACTGACAAATTTTGTAGTTTTTTTCCAACATCTAAATCCGTTTGTTTTGATAGTACATTAGTTATTTTTTTTAATTTTAGACCGTTTAAAATTTTAATTATTATTAACGTTGTTTATATTAGATAAACGTGAAATTAAACCAAATCTTTCTTCTGTCAAATTTTAAAAAGAGGATTACTGTTTGAAAATTTGAAAAATGGATTGGTTAGTTTATAATATATTAACTTCATTAGGATTGGTTAGTTTATAATATAACAACTGCATTACTTTACAAAAATTCTAGAAAAATATTTCTAAGGATTTGATTATTTTAAAATAAAAAAATACAAAACAATTATTTTTTAAGTCGATAATATTTATCTCTAATAGTTAATATCATTTTCCAAACTCGTTTAAGAATAAACATTTAAACACATAATTTTCATTAATATTTTAAAAAGTATTTTTTAAATATCTTTTTAATAAATCAAATCCACAAATTTTTACTGTGAAAAAAGAATTTATTTATTTTTATTTTATTTTTATTTATTATTATTATTATTTTTTTTTTTTTTTGCAAATAAAAAATATTTGCATTAAAATTGATTTCCATTTTAAAATCATATTTTAATATATTTTATCAAAAGAAAAGCACAAGTGGAACGGAACCTATCAAAAAATAGTTTTAATTTCAGATACACTGTGAAATTTCTGATGAGCACACAGTTTTAATTTTTAAGAAAAAAAAATTGATTCAAAAATATAAATATTAATGGAAGTTATAAAGGCCTGTTCCAAAATGTGTTAGATACATTTTCGTTTTAATTTACTAAAACGCAATTACAGGCATTTTTATAATGAAAAAGTTGTTTTTATTTATTAACGAAATTCCAATTTGCTTTTTGGTTTTTAAAGCATTTTCATCTTTATTAAAAGCGTATGAAAAAAGCACTGATATTCAAAGAAACAAGAAAGAATATTTCCATTCTTTAAGACATCTATCGTGAACCGGAATTACTAGTTGAACAATCGACGTAGATTTTGCTACATAAAGCAATTAATTCGATTTTTTAAGTGCACAGCTCAATTATATGATTGTTAAATTTGTGTTTCATTAATATTAACTTATTTATCATAAAGTGTTAATTTCGGTATAAAATACTAGACGAAAACAAAAACTTAATTCCGCGTATTGTTTGAATTGTTAACCGTTTACACGCCGAATTAATATCAAAATTTAATTATATTTTATTTTCCCCATATTATAGCTTCAATTGTTTTAATTTATGCATACAGGTTTTAAAAAATCACATAAGATATATTTTTGTATATTTTTTTGGTTGTTTTCATTTCAGTGTTCGCATTTTGGAACATAATTATTGATTGACAGCCTATGCAAATGTAACAAATTATTTTCCGCTATATGCTATTGTATATTGGTCTTGAGTATTTTCTCGAATTCGAAAGACCATTAGATTCCTAGCGGTCAAATATAAGTAAATTAGAGTCAACGAAAGAAGCAAATAATATACTCTTTATGCAAATTAATGAATTTAGATATTCCTTATGCCTGTAATAGATGCTTAAACATAAATATATATATTTTTTTCAAAAGTTTAAATAAACCTTATATTTTATAAGAAAAATAAGGAAATCGTTATTATGTTGGAAAATATATGTTTTGTATTACAAATAATGCAATGTTTCCATTTGGGAACATTGGCATTTTAACGGTTAAACAGTTAATCTTTGAAAATTGGTCTATAAGCGAAGAGATACCATTAAAAACCTCCATATTCAAAATTCATTATTAAAACTATAAGAAATTAGTACACTGAGAATACAGTTTCTAAACGAATTGCGTTTGAAAGAACATTTGAATCTTTTTGATGGTGAAATTTAAATTTTGTGAAATTGATACATTAAAAAAATGCTGAAAAAGCAACATTTATTGTTCATGTCTTTATTTCGTCAGTATATCATCAGCGTTACATACTGGCATGTTTTTGTTTTACAATATTTTTCTTATTTGTAAGGTTATTTTTTCTTGTGGGGGGGGGGGAAGCCGTTGAAGTAGTTTATATTATTAGCAAGATTTGCTTTTGTATAAAAATATAAATTACTTTGGACTCCAAAACAAAGGGAAATATATAAGAATTTTCTGTCTGAATAACTTATGCACTTGCTTTTGGAAACTCATGTAAAAAATTCGAACCTTCAAGGCGGAAACAAATATTTTAAATCCTTGTATTCCTATCAGATACAGAAATCCAAGCTATAAAGAACAGCTTAGATATTTTTCTCTAATAAAAGTAACAAGATTTCGATTGACAGCCATGAAAACTGTTAAAAAGGATATCATAGGAGTATCTTAAGGGGTATCTTAACTTGTGATGAAAATATCGTTATTTTTTAAGAAAGTTATGAATCTAAATTTAAATAAATGAATAGTCATTTATTTAATAAAATATAAAATCTTCTGAAACAAAAAAATGAAAAGCAATGTATTTCTTATCATATTTACGTTTATTAAAGAAAAATCGAGAAATCCTGAACATTCAAGAACCAGTGAAAAGAAATTTCTTTGAGGTATGGAAATAAAATAGCTGGTGCGCGGTAGAGATTTCTTTTAAAAAATAAACAGACGTGACTTTGATTCTAAACCATGGTATCAATAGAAAAGCAAGTCCAAGTAAACACTGACAAATGTGGCAAAACTTTTTCAGCTTCAGGATTTGTTTTCTTTGACAACATATTGATAAAATGGATATATTTATATATGATATATTATAAGACATATTCTAGTTTAGATATAGAATATTTTTACACAAGCCTTTACACAAAACTAAGCATGCGGCTTGTACATTGACATAAAATAACATCCAAAATAGAAAATTAAGACTGATTTTCTATTTTGGAAAATATAGGAAATTTATTAGAATTTACTGGAAATACATTTGGTGCTAGGAAATTTATATTATATAAATATGGACTGATTTGGATGATTTTTTGATTTATTATTTATTATTTATTTAGTCTGATTTATATGTTACTAATTTCATCATCTTTACAAAAATATGTTAAGAAAAATATTAAAAACTAGACTTCTCTGACCATCTGACTCAAGTACATTTCTTTTGTTACATATTGAAGAAACAATTCTAAATATAAGTAAATAATATTTCTGATATTAAAGAAATATAAATAATTTCTAAAATGTTTACAAGAACAAATATAATCCCATTTAAAATTTTAAAACTTGTAACATTTAATATTTATCAAAATGGAAAACTTTTGTAATCCTAATTAAAATATGTTTGATTTAAATAATTGAATACAAGTGTAATGTTTTGAATGTTTCATTTTTTACTGTATAAAATTTTATAACGACTTAGCATTTCATAGCATTTTATCAGTATATCAATATTAATAACGATTTACAGTAGATTTTTCTCCTCTCATTAAATTGCATAATTAAAATTATTACTAGCTCTTTAAAAATAAAATACACGAGTTTATGTGGCTTACGAAAAAATGTGAAAGCTTAATTTTCATTTTAATTAAGTTATCAATAGTTGGGACAAATTGTTTTTGATAATAAGGTGGTCTGGTGTAATAACTCCAGGCGGGGTAATAACACCAAGTGCTAATATTTTGCATAATTATGAAATAATCTAGTAAATGACACCCATGTGCTCTGCGCAGAAGGGTTTTGAATCATATAAATCGCAAAAAACAGCTTCAAGTTAATTTGTTTCATTTTTAGGTCTTATTGTTTTTACAAGCAACAAATATTAACGCTTGATCTAAAATTTGCGAGATACGTTTTGTGATGTGAAAACTATCTTTTTTATCCAGAAATACTTTGTTAATTACATAAATTTGTAGTACATTTTATGGACTTTCAAAATGTTGTTGAAGATTTTGGATATCTTCTCGAGATAATTTGTAATTTAAAATGTACAGCACAATAACTATAACGCGGTAATAACGCCAATCCTTGGCATTAATACCCCGGTTGATTCCCTACAGTGGCCGAGCTACATCCTAAATACTGATTCAAATAAACACAGTTAAAACTGTGCAATGTTTCTAATAATTCTATTTAAGCGGTCTTTTTTTAAGCAAAAAGAAGCTCACGGTTTGATTTGCCTCATATCCCTTCCCACACACACACACCGCATTTTTATTTTTCTTACACTTTCACAAAAAATTGAACATTTTCAATAGCTTAGAATGCAATTTGTCAATTTCTAAGTTTGTAGAGCTTGTATGTTTAGAATTGGGCAATCTACATGCAATTATTCCATCTTATTTCATAGTTTTGTTTGCATGGCGTTATTACCCATATAGGTGGGTAATAACGCCAAATAGCATTGGTAAAGAAATCACGCCATTACATTTATGAATACATATCTGTTAAATTATTTTTTTCATATAGACAGTCAATGAGTTGCTGTATCAAATCATATATTTGTTTGAAAAATACAATCTAAAACTGAGCCGTGAAAATAGGGTAAAACTTTAACGTGGCGTTATTACCCCAGGGTACCTTATATAGGTTACAGGCCAATCCCGATTTTAGGCCAAACTGGTCTATCCCAACGCCCATCGGATAAACTAGTTTTTCCTAGGCAAAATTAGTCTATCCTAACGCCCATCGGGTAAACTAGTTTTTCCTGGGCCAAAATAGTCTATCCGAACGCCCATCGGATAAACAAATTTTTCCTAGGCCAAACTAGACTATTCGAATGCCCATCGGATAAACTAGATTTTACTAGGCCAAAAGAGTTTGGTCGAACGGTCATTAGGTTTCACTAGTTTATCCTAGGACGATCTAGTTTATCCTAGGCCAATTGAATTTGGGCGTGTTTTTATTCATTTCAAAGACCGCTTTGGTGCCAATATTCTGGTTTAGCCTAGTCCAATCTAGTTCATCCTAGAACAATCTTGCTTATCCTAGGTCAATTGAATTTGACGTGCTGTAATTAATGCCAACCACAAAAAAAATCAAACTTAGTTTTAATTTTTCAAAAATTAATCAAGTTTAAGCTCAAATTCAAAATATTTGAGACGAATCGGCTCAGCACAAGTCCATTTATAATTCATTCTTTTATTTATTTTACTGTATTCTATCTTTGCAATAAGTGTTTGATTCGTGAATTTTTTTAATTCCGGTTTTTGACGCATTTACACGTTTTAGGGCTCAGAGATACGAAAAAACATGTTTTTTACAAATTGTGAGGGTATGACTCTGTCTGACTGTCCGTGACATAAATATTGTAGGTGTTGTAGCTGAAGAACTAATGCACAAAATTTAATAAAAATTTATATTCAGGTAGTCTCTGATCTAAATTGATGTTCATTAGTTTTTGGTGTAAATCGCTCATCAGGTGGGGCTGCTGTTTTGATTTTTTTTTATGATTTACACATTAGCTTTATGTTAGTAACTAATGCACAAACTTTCATCAAGCTTCAGATTCACTTCGTCCATGAATCTGAATTGGAATCATGGACGTTCATGGTTAGATTTTTAAATGTTTAAGAGAATAACTATAATCCCAGTTAAAACTTTTTAAACGTGTAACAATTAATAATTATCAAAATGGAAAATCTTTGTAACATTAATTAAAATATGCTTTACATAAATAATTGAATGCACATGTAATGTTTTGAATGTTTCTTTTATTTTGTTCGCTATTTAAACTTTCATAATGACTTTTGTAAATCACTTTATCAGTGTCTAAATATTAATTACAATGTACAATAGATTTTTCTCCTACTCATTAAATTGCACTATTAAAATTAATATAAACCCTTTAAAGAAAAAATGTACGAATTTATTTGACTTACGAAAAATTGTGAAAGATTAATTTTCATTTTAATTAAGTGATTAAAAGTTGTGACTAATTGCTTTTGATACACATATATGTATAGATATAAAACTAAAGCTCTTATTTCATTAAATTATCATTAAATATTTGAAAGAAAAAAAATTTCATTAATCTTTAATATAATTAAGAATTTCTTTTGTACGAGGTATAGCTTAAAGTTTTATTTAAAAAAGAGAAAAATTAAAATTTCTGGAACTAAATGATTGATTTTATTTTTGCTACTTTTAATTTGGAACTATGAGGAACAGGAGAATTTTTCGGTGGGACAATAATTCCAGTTGAAAGTATTTTATATATTTTTTTCTTTCTAATTAACATTTTATTGTGAAAAAAATTAGACCTTATTAAACAGAAAATGTGTATACTTCAACATAATATACTTCAAATATTGAAATAATGTTTAAAAAATTAATAGTCGTTTTATTGTTTAACTCAATTTAGAACTGATGTCGAAATGTGTGAAATATTTTATGCTTATGGGTCTAAACTTTTCAAAGTTTTTAAGATATTAAATAAAGGATAATTCTTAATTTTTTCTTCCTTGTTTGGTAATAACATTTAGCACCATTTTGCGCCATTTGCTAATAAAATTTATGTTTAATTAATTTTAAAATCTTTGGAGAGAAATATTCAGAAAAACATTTAAAAAAAAGAATTTATAAAAAAAAACCACAGTTACAATACAAAATAAATAATATATATATAGATAGATAGATAGAGAGAGAGAGAGAGAGAGAGAGAACGTCAAAAATTATCGACTTGCAACACTATGTATGTAAAAATAGTAAATGTTTACACACAAAACAATATTTAACTAATAATAAATTACACTATTAATCTAATTTAAATTTAATGAATATTATTAATGTAGGGTAAACTTAATAAATAATGTAAATAAAATAATGAAATACATTTATGTAATGTAAAATTCAATATTATAATCGAAAATATAATTTTAAAAACATAGTATAGAGTATGTACAAAAACTGTAAATTTAGAAACTAAACAAACATAAAAAAACCTCATAAAACCCTGCCTTTCAGTCACGATCTATAACCATCATCAGGAAAGTGTTGTTATATTGCCTATAATATTTTAAAAAACATAGTCAAGCCGTTTTGAATATCAAAAGTTCGTTAGATTTCTAATCAATTACCGCATAAACCAGTCTTAAGAATGAGAACATGCATTGGTACAATCTATCGCACAAAAACAGAATAAATGATGAAACGAATTGACAATGGAGAATTTAATGGCGGAATCTGCTAAATGGCATAATAAATAATATGGTGTCCTGAGGTAATAACGTCGGTGTATGTAATAAAGCCAAGTGCTAATATCACGTGTAATTATGAAAAAATCCGACAGATGGCAGATCAGAGTTTTGCGTAAAAGAGGGCTGAGTCATCTGACTCATAAACAACTGCTAAAAAAGCAATTTTCTCATTTGTAAACCTTATCGCTACAGGTACGTAAGATCCGATGCCCGATTTGAAATCTGCGAGTAAGTTCTGTGGTCTGAACACTGTTTATTCATTAGAAAATACTTCGTTCATTACAGAAATTTGTAGAGCATTTTATATACTTTCAACATGTTGTGGAAGATTTCTGTTTTGTTCTTGAGGTAGTTTGTAGAATAAAATATACTGCGCAAAAAGTGTACCTGGTTCGTAATGCCATCCGTGTGGCGTTATTACAATGGTTGATTTTTTTCAGTATAGATCTATATCTGAATTGATTGCATTTTCTATTTTATACACAAAAAAGCACTGTTACGAATGTTAATGATAGAAATGGATAAAGATAAATTTGTATGTTCTAAGCTCTGCTAATATAGCATATCATAAAAATAAATTATCAAAGGATTAATTATTACTGCATCCCGATATTACATTTAGTCGTAATTAAGAGAAATTCATCAATTTCTAGGGCTGTAGAGTTTGTATATTTGGAGTTGCACAATTTTTGTCGTTATTTCATTATTTCGTGCATGAATTCTTCATCTTTATGAAGATGATTGGATTATTAAAATACTATCATGCAATGGGTGTGAACCTATTTCTGAAGATATATTTCCTCCATTTACACCTGGATGTTTTTCCTGAAAACTTGAGCGCCGTGATTGACGAACAGGGGGGGAGCATTTTCACAAAGACCTTAAACTTTTTAAAGATAGACAGAAAGAAAAGTATAAAAAGAATAGTAGAAACGAAAAGAACAGTCAGTAAGAAAAAGTAGTCAGAAAAGAACATCGATTTTTTTTCTTAATTCATGTATTATTTTTTAAAGAATTTAGTAAATATTTAAAGAACTGGACGTGAAAAATATTTTAAAGGAATTTTCCCACATTCCGCGTATTAGAATCTATGCAAAAAATGATCATCTTGAGGAAAGTATATAAAATCTGTAAATCAGTGCAAATTTTCCATATGTGAAGGATTTCTTTGAAAATTCGTAATGAGTAAAAACAGTCTAAATGGCTAAAACAGTCAGAAGCAAGGCTCAAAATGTTCTTTCATTGTTAACGCGCAAATTTAGAAATATGTATGTACCTAGTTTTCATATTGACTTTTTTGTAAATAATGCTATTGTAAAATAATATGTTTTATAGCAATAATAAAGAGAGAACGATAAAATGAGTATATTATGTCCAGTTGAAAACAAAGATAATTTTGACCAAGCATAGCTCAAACATCACTCCAATTTTTGGTACATTTATGGATATTGGTTTTTAAATATACTTTTATTAGCGGAACTATAAGATTTGGATGTATTTATATTATATATGGCATAAATTTATTAAGAGGAATGCGTTTGGTATTTTAGAAAAAAAACTTTTTAATTTTCCTCAAATATTAGAATTGCAGTGATAAAAATATATAATGTATAAATTATTTTTCTTTATTATATCCGTCATGCTTTATAAAACAATGAAGTACAATAATTTATATTAAATATTTTACACACTCCGAAACTAACAAAACTATTTTATTTAAAAAGATTATGGCGTGTAAAAAAAAGTAATAATTTGTCAAAAACTGCAGCTAAAAAAAGACTTCAAATTATGAAAAATCCTCTTAGATATATTTTTATGCGACTTATTCCACTTCAATAATTTTCTACAGCATACTATTTTCTGCCTCAAATGTTTCATTGTATGGAATTTCCAGATGATTGAAAATTTTGCCTTAACGGATTTTACAAACGCAATACTTAAAAAAAACCTCAAGAGAAAGCATTTATGTTACTTCGATTGTTATTTTGAAGCAAATTATATGTATAAAAAATTATAAATACTGGAATACATCTATTATTGTCGACGAAAATAATATGTATTAAGCACAAAAAAGAAATTTAAAACTAAGCAGAAAGAAAATAAATATTATATTTATCGATTTTGAAATTATGTTATGTAGCAGAAAAAAATGGATTAGCAGAGAAGAAAATATTTTCAATTTTTGGAATAAAAAGATGAATTTTACATTTTATTTCAGTTTTTAATTATAAGACAGTTGTAAACAGAGTTTCTAATTATAAAATTTTGAAGTAGATCTTATATTTACACTGTATAATAGGATCTAACGTTAATATGTATGTATACGTTTAAAAATATGAAACTTAACTAAAGTAATAATTGTATTAGGTTATTCATTTGTAAATTTTTTAAGTGTGTACTAAAGAAATATTAAGATGTTGGATTTTAATAAAATATTTACATACAAATATAACTACATAAATACAGATGCACATAAAATATATCTGCTCACATAAATGTATTTTTATAGAGTACATGTGTATTCATGTTTAATGATTTTATGTTTTTGTAACATAAGTAAAATAATGAAAAGTTTATAGAAATAGCTTTAATGTAACATATTGGTTGTAAAGTATATTTTTAACAACGTACTACTTGAAGCATTTTAAAATAAAAATTGGAAATTTAACTGTAATATCTTGTTAATTTATTCTTTAAAAAAAAACTTAAAATTAAAATTCTTTAGTAAATTACAAATTACATGTAAATTTGTTTATAAGTATATGCACGGATGGTTTATTGATAGAGTGTTCTATGACCATTTTTTATGCAAGGTCTAGAGTATTCATTTAACGCAAAATAAGACATTAGTGTTTGATTGAGATCCAAGAACAGAACTTTTTGTCCAGTAGTCAACCTGCTACTACTAGATAAGCAGTTGGTTTCAATAGTTTTAATAAAATATCTCTTATACATTTTTAGTAAAACATAAAATTCTTAATTCTCCAAAGTGTATCTATATAATTAAGAAAAAACATAACCATGGTGGTAACGACTTTTGATATACAATGGTGGTCAAGAGTTTCCGACCAGTTAATCTTTTTTTATTTGATATTGAGAAAATTCCTACGAAGAAGAGACGCAATTGTCCCAAAAGTTTGTAATATGCAAATGACCTCTGGCCTCGTGATAATTTTGATAGCGTACTGAAGGCACTTCATGCAAAGGGGAGGAATTTGAAATTCGCGTGTGAAAGAGTTTCCGATCACTCATCATTATTTTGTTTTTGCTATCGGTAAAGTGTTTCTTAGTTAATGAAATTGAATAATGTAATTGAAATACAAAAATGAAAAGTTCATCATTTAGTGATCGTAAACAAATTATTTGTTTGTTGCTAAGGTGCATCCTCTCGTGGTATTGCTGGAAAATTATCGATCGGAAAATCTACTGTGAACGATATATGTTGTTTTTATTAGATATATAGATAGCCATGGCTTCCATGACTTGCCACGGTCCGAGAGACCGCAGAAATCGACTATTCGTGTGAATACAATTATCAGGAGACAAACAGTTGATAATCCGCATAAAAGAACCGCTGGAATAATGCTGGAATATTGCTGGAAAATTATCGATCGAAAACTACTGTGAAAGATATACTTTTTTTAAAAATATATAGATAGCCATGGCTTCCAGGATATGGTACGGTCCGAAAGACCGCAGAAATCAACCATTCTCGTGAATATAATTGTCGAGAGAAAAACAGTTGATGATTCGCATAAAAAAACGCTGGATTATTTCTGGAAAATTATCGATCGGAAAATCTACTGTGAAGGATATATATTTTTTTAATATATAGGGGGAACTGGGGTACATTGATACATGGGGCACATTGATACACCCCCTCTACCGCTCACAGGGTCATTACAGGAAGTTTCACAACAGTTCCAAAATGTGATGCTAGTGTATTCAACTACATACAGAAAATCTTGGAATGATTCAGCAGTTTGATGAAATGGGAGAGGTGATTTATTGTTTTTGTTGTTCAAAAGTAAATTTGAGTTGTACAATTGAAATGCTATTATATAACTCTTCCAGTATTTTCAACCAAAATGAATACTCTCCCTGGTAAGTACAGCTACTCTTTATCAGTTCCTCATTATTTATTGTTAGATATATTGTGAAGTGTTGTATTTGAGACTCATTTTATTCAAAATCGCTGTATGGGGCACATTGATACAGTTTATGACGGGGCACATTGATACACCCTAAATCCTTTAATAGTTCATATTTTCATTATCTTTTACTATTTTTTTTACCATACACTCCTTAATCTAACCTCTTTTTCACGAAAAATTTCTAATATTAGTTTTTATTGAAGTGAAATAGCTCTAATTTCTTTATATTAGAACATTTTATAGTATTTTTGAAAATAGAAGACGTAGGAACTTACCCAGCATCTAGTGCTAGTAGAACTAATAAAAGAAAAGGACGGCATTCTGGCAAATCTCGAATTTATATCGATTCTCCAGAGAAAAAAGTATTTTCGACATGAGAAATGTTAAGTAAGAGAAACAAACTGCAGAACAGAAAATGATACTTATAAACAGAATTTTTAATATAATTATCCTTTATTTTCGGTTTATGAACATATTTATAAACAGAAAAACTGGTAATTTTTTCATGTTTCATAAGAAAGAAGATAATGCTGGGGTCGAAGTGCTAGATTGACAAAGTTACCACAGCCAACAATCAGACAAGAAACAGCCAGAACATCAGGTCATAATATATTTAATTTTGATTGCTTTAATATTGTAAAAATAAATTGTGGGTGATTTGAATTTTTATAAATAAATATAAAATGGTTTTTTAACTCATTTTTTATGAAAAATATGCATTGGTATTACTTTGTCGTCATTTTTCTTAAACGTATCAATCTGCCCCGGGGATGGGGCACATTGATACAAATGACTTTTTTTGATTTTTTTTAAAATTACATGCAAAAATACTATATAAAACAATGATTGTACATTTTTATAACATACTACATAAGTTTTGCTGTCACCTCATGGAAAAAAAGTTTGAATTTTCTCCTTTCTTGACACCAAAAAAAATCTTAGAAAAAAACTGTATCAATGTACCCCAGTTCCCCCTAGATAGCCATGGCTTCCAGGATATGCATCAGTAAGAGAGACTGCAGAAATCGATTGTTCGTGTGAATAGAATTGTCAGGAGACAAACAGTCGATGATCTGCATAAAAACGCCACTGGAATAACCCACAATTTACAGAGTGAAAATATTGTTGAAATAAGTCGATCCTTTTGTGTTAAGACTTTTAATTATTGAAGAATGTTAAGAACATAAAGAGTCGATGTTAAAAACTTTTAACAAGTATTCAAACATCTGCGGACTCGACTGGCGTTTGTAAAGGAACATATAGACTGGGTATGAAAAAACTCAAAAAATGTACTTTTTCTGATGAATCGAGGGGTTTTTTTTGGGGGGGGGGGGGTGATAATATGCACTGTGCCCTATGACCTAAAAACAAAATACATAATTCAATATATTTTATTTCAATAACGCAGCATGGCGGAGGACATGTTATGCTAGGAGGGGGTATTTTTTGGAAATGGTAGAGATCCATTAGTTGAAATTCGAAGCAATATGAATGATGCAATGTATAAGGATATCTTGCATGATCATTAGCTACATTATTGGAGGAAGTATTATAGTAAATTATAAAAAAATGTAAAACTAGAGAAAAGCATCAGGGAGCACAGTTCCCGACACCTAGCAATTTATTTGTCCAGTTTAGCGAATTCTTTATTTTCACCTTTATTGTAAAGAGATAAAAATGGTTATTTTCGTTTATAAAACGGAACTTTGACTAAGAACGACCAAAAACATAATATTCTTTACTGCCATATATTTGAATGTACCGCAAAAAATAAGTTACTTTTTATTAAACATCAATTTTTTGTGAATAAATGTTTAATAATCGGGGCAGGGGGAGAATGAAGAAAGTCAGGTGTGTGGGTTGAATAAAAATCCATTTAAAAGATACGTCCACTAATTGTGAGTGAGAGTCAATATGGAAGTTTTACAGCACTTAATTTCAGCACTTCTATTTTATTGTAGCGTTATAACACTACAGGAATTTTTTTAAACACGATTTCTATTATTAAAAGTAATTTTAATAATACGTCAAAAACAATTTTCTGACAGCGATTATTTTGCACAGAAAGATAAAACCTTTTATTGTGCTCTAAAGAAATTTAAGATCCTTTATCGCATATTATAAAATTTTGCTTAATGACGTATGCACTAATGCGTATGACGTAAAGCACAATTTAAAGAAATATGTGTATTACGCCATTGTTGAAAAACAGACGCATTATGTAACATATTTTTTATAAACGTGTGTTACATATGTATTATATATGTTTACAATATAAACTTTGTTCATGCTTATGTATTTTTAAAATACATTTGTTAAAGTGTTATTAACTATGTTTTTATTCAAAAATACTGAACGATGTAAATAAATTAAAATATCATATCTATCGAAATATTCTTTTTTCCAACTGTTTCCACAAAAAAAATCAGTTTATTTTTTTTTACTTTTCTAACTTGTTTTATAAGATTCAATGCAATTAAAAATTCTATAGTAGATTTTTAAACTTTATGCGTAAGCTTTTTATTTCTTGAAGCTTTAAAATATTTAAAATTTAACATGAATTATAAATCTGTAGTATATAAATTAAGCTTAGTTTCCCTTACAATTCTTTAAAGAGCTGTTTTATTTTCAGAGTCAGCAAAACTGTTTAAAAATGCATTTAGAGTGAAGTGGAAGATGCTGAAGTCCGCAGAAAACTGTTTTTAAAAGAAGCAAAGTTTTTTTTTTTCTCACGCAAAAATATTTTTCAATGCGTTTTATTTCATATTCTTCTTTCTGATGATTATAAACAAAATTTTTATTCTGAACAATCCAAACAAAAATTTCCCAGTTGCATGGAATAACAATGAAAATTATAACTTGATTCCTTGGGACAAAGTTAGAAATCTTTTTTGAATTTCATTTTAAGTGCTCGAAAGTAAATCATTAGAGAGCTTTAAAGCAGGAAAAATAAATCATAAAAGAAAATTAGAAAATATATTTATGAATTCCACAAAATAATAAACCCTCATTTTCTTTAAATTAATTTCGATTAAAAGTTTCGTTTCAAAGTAAAAATTGCGATTTTAGATAAATTCAAACATTTAATAAATCAATATGTAATGCTTTTATATTTAATTAATTGCTAATTTAATTAAAACAATTAATTATCAATAATGTTTTTAATACAAATTGTTTAAATAATACTTCTTTAATTAAAATGTAATAATTATAGTTACTGTAAAATTGTTATATTCATGTTTACATGTTTTGTTTTCCGTAGTGTACACTATAAAAATATATCTTGTAATTAACAGATGCTATTCTATGAATGTTCCTTGATTTACTAGAAATTTTCCGTTTTGGGAAAAAAATTTAACTTTTCCTGGAATTACCGGAATTTTTTATTCTACGGCAGTCGATGAATTGAATGTTTCCATTTGGGCGAGTAGAACTGAAAAACTCAGCGACGGCGATAATGTTTAGTTCGAGGATAACATCACTCTGTGTTCCAGCGTACATAAAAAAGTATGCATGAAGACTTTAAATATAAACGCAACATTTTCATTACGTATAAGGGGAACTGGGGCACATTGATGCATGGGGCACACTGATGCATGGGGCACATTGATACACCCTCTCTACTGCTTACAAGGTCATTTTATGAAGTTTCACAAAAATTTCAGTAAATGATACCGTTGTACACAATGGCATACAGAACGTCTTGGCATGATTCAGTATTTTCATGAAATGAGATTAGTGATCTGTTGTTTTTGTAGTTCAAAAGTAAATTTAAGTTGTACAATGGCAATGGTATTATACAACTGTTCCAGAATTTTCAACAAAAAAGAATAATATCCCTGGCAAGTAAAGCTACTTTTTATCAGTTCCTCATACTTTATTGTTATCTAAATTATGAAGTGTTGGAATTGAGATTCATTTTATTGAAAATGGCTGTAAGGGGCACATTGATACAATCTATGTCGGGGCACATTGATACGTGTCCGTGTGTCCTATGATAGCTATAGACAACATTAATTAATATGAAGACCGAATTTGATAAACAGAAAAGAGAAGAGTTATTCAATTTTATTTTCTAACTTTCAACAATGAATATTTTAAGTATTCTATATAAATGTTAATTTGAATAAAAGTTCTTAAGCAGTCATTACGCGTTAGGTCTTTTGTAAATAGTATTTTTTTTCTTTTTACAATAATTATAAAATGCAAACAATTTTTCAATTGCTTCCTGCTATGCTAGAATTATACAAATTACAATAATGGAACATTTTAATATTTTTTACATTTTAAACATAGAATAATTCATTAATTTTAAAGAATTATTCAGTTAGATCCCGAAAGATGATCAGTTGATAAATATTCTGTGTAAGTTGTACTAGCATGGGAGTTGAAAAAAGAATAATGTTTCTAATAAGTCGCTAAATAAATATATTTGCCAAAATAAGACAAATAGCCATGAAACTGATCTACGTAGTGCATTTTAAAGATTATAAAGAAAAAAAATAAAATATCAAGAATGTGGTATTTTTTAATTCCCCCTTTAACTGTTAATATTAATTAATATAAGTTTAACCATTGTGAAGTACAAGTGGAAACCTCAAAAATATAGTAAAAATATTGTTTAAATTTTTTCCTTTTGCCCTTATTTAAAAATGAAACAGAGTAAAAATTATATATTTCATATAAAATTTATTTACTATCAGTTTCTATCAAGCGAAAATAAGCATTAAATTTTCATAATCTAGTTTTCTACCTCCGACAAATTAATGCTTTTAAACGGAATTTTTCAGGAAAAGACATAAAATTCAGTAAGGACATTTGAGAGGATTTTCAAAAGTAGCATGATTACATGATTTTCAAGAGAATCTTTATATAAAAAAGTATTTTTTTAACTAATTTTTACATTTTTTTTTTTTTTTTTTTTTTTTTTTTTTTTTTACGATTCTAAAGTTGCAATTCATGAAATTATGTGTCGTATTTTCTGTCATGTAAATACTTTATTTATTCAAATAAAAATTTCAGTAAATAATCAGTTTTATTTTTTTCTGACATATATCATGATTTATAGATCTTATAGTTATTTTTAAATAATTAACTTTTTAAAAACTAATAATACAACTATATTACGCATTTATAAAAAATCTACATCGCATTCAGAAATTAAAAAAAATATATAAGAGACATAATATTTTATAATTTAATTATTTTTAAAATAATAATGTCACCTTTCACTACAACGTTCACATCATTCTTGATTTATAACTTTATTTCATGAAGCCATTTTTTATATTATGCGTAAATGACATTGTAAAACGCTAAAATAAAAAGTAAAGTTCAAAAAATAGACAGTCATAAAAATAAAGTACAGTGATCTTTAAGAAGACACAATTTCCGTACTTTTTCAGTAATTAAAGTTAGAAAGTTAAAATATACGTGCTACTCTTTTTTAATGACTTGCAGTTTTAATGGTTTAGTGTTTTTAAAATACGAACTTCATAGCTCCCCTGCGAGTTTAAGTTCAAAGAACATGTGATGTTAAAACATTTCTCACAAAGTTTTATTATAAGACTATATATATCTCAGTTATAAAAAATTTCTTTTTCTTGAGTCTATATATAAGTTCCAGAATGTATAAATTTCCTTGAGACTGTGATAATATAATTTGTTATTTTGAATGGGATTGAAATATTGTTTATTTATGATTCGACAGATTTGGTTACTGAAAGTCATTTTTATTTTCACTATTTTCATGTTTGTTATCGATTTTACTAAGCATAATAAGCTGTTACGCATATTAAATCATGCTGAATTGCAGAATTGGCTCTCGGCTTGGTCCACAAATCCACCATTTATCATTATTCTTGTAGACACAAATTCGTGAATAAATCTTAATACTGAAGTATTCAAACGA
Organism: Maratus speculifer; assembly: GCA_964019185.1. Taxonomy (NCBI): domain Eukaryota; kingdom Metazoa; phylum Arthropoda; class Arachnida; order Araneae; family Salticidae; genus Maratus; species Maratus speculifer. The sequence goes on along the minus strand of OZ025291.1, from coordinate 420,956,036 downwards.
GTGAATTATTGTTTTTATCTATTTTTATCAAGCATACTGACTATCACAAATGACCTCCGACTGTCTCAATGCCTTAAACAAAATTCGAAGACATTTATATTTAAAAATGCCGCATTTATTTTAAAAAAATAATTCGGTAATGTAAAAATGAGTCAGTTCATTTCAAAAGCCGCGAATCAGAACTTTAAATTTTTTTTAACTGAATTATTCACAAATAAACAAATTCTTATATTTTTTTTGAGTTGATTATAGAGTTTGGACTTAAGTAATTGTATTTTTTAATTTATTAAATATTTTTTTACAATTCATAAATAATAAAATTTATATTAACAGAAAAACTGTTACTGATTTGTGACGTCTAAAACGTATTTTTATTTCAAATTAATGAAGATAACATTTACATGAGAATTTTTTTATGTTTTTGTATAATTTATTTGAGTAATAATGTTCTTCATTATTCGTAATTGGATCATCTTCACCAATGGTAGTTGGCTAGCTATATATATGTTCTGATACAATGGCATGTTCTCTTCCAGGATGCTAAACTATTAATTGGCACTTACGATAATAGGCTTTAGCTGACGGGGTACAGTAGTTGAAAGTTTTTTCATCAAGTTAAATAAATCTTTAACGATCCATCAATAAACTCTTCGTCTATGTTAGTGCCTTATTTATCAGAGTCATTGCTAAATCTCTCGTAGAAATGCTTATTCAGATATAAATGCTTAATATATGATCCAATATTATTTTAAACATAATGCAACATCATAGAATAAACTTATTTTGCACCTTTGTTAGCAAAGCCATTGTGATGCATCTTAAAATATGAATTTACCATATTTAAGATTTTTTTCAATAAAAAAAAGAATCCATATTTGCCATAAAGAAAAATGTTTTGCATTGGTATGTGTAGTAGTGGTAGATTTTATGGAAAATGAAATACTATGGCTCTAACATCATCTAGTATTGCATGCAAAAACTACTTAAGTCACTGACTTATGTAATTTAAGCAATGACTTGTTTTTAAGTAATGAACGGAAATTTAAAGGTATTGCTTGAGAAACAGGAAATACAAGGATTTATATGGCTATTATAAATATTGTAGCCCTACCTTCAACGAGTTTTAAGGATGCGGTAAAAAAAATATACTCGGAAAAATCAAGACTCGTATTTTTCTTTCTTAAGACCGATTCAAATGTAGGAAATATTGATGTGCAAAATGATGATATCGAAGTACTCAAATAATAAATTTAATGCTGATATCATAAAAACTTCAATTTAATTTCTTAAAGAGATTTATTTTTACGATGCTTTATAACTAAGTCGATCAAACATATCGGAATTTGTACTTAAAAAACTTAATTTATTTAATATTTTTAGAACAATCTAATTAGTCTCAATAGTGCCAATTATTTAAAATTGCAGCTTCCGTGCCAATGATTCTTGAATGATGGACAGATAAGACTGATTCTTTCCTGATTTTCATAAAGATCGTGTCCTCGTGATTTTTGAAATTGTCCTTTGTTTTGTTATGGTTTCAATATAGACATTGATAAATATAAAAGAGGTACAGTACATTATTTAGTTCCTAAATAACAAGAAACTGTCAGTTGAATGCATTTGAGAAAAAAATTGAATTTAAAAATGAGTCATAAAATAACCGATTTGTTGTTTGAATACATCCATAATTCTTTAATCATGATTGCTTTGGAAAATTTTGTGCGAAATACTCACTTTGGTAGCATTTTTAAAAATATATTCTATCTTTATCAAAAAACTGACCAATGCGTCACAGTATATAGTTCCTAAATAAAAGGATCTGTAAATTTCATGCGTTTGAGAGCGAAAATGGATTTTAAAACGAGTCATAAAAACGCAATTTGCTATGTGAAAACTTCCTTAAATTTTCAAATCACGAAGACTTCGGGAAATTCTGTTCAAAATACCCTTTTTGGTAGCCTTTTTTGAAATACATTCTGTCTTTATCAAAAAACCGATCAATGCATCACATTATATGGTTCCTAAATAAGAGGATCTGTAAATTGGATGCGTTTGAGAGCAAAAATGGATATTAAAACGAGTCAGAAAATAACGCAATTTCTTATTTGAACACTTCCTTAAATTTTCAATCACGATGATTTCGGAAAATTCTGTTCAAAATACCCTTTTTGGTAGCCTTTTTTGAAATATATTCCGTCTTAATCAAAAAAACTGACCAACGCAACCCGTAATATAGTTCCTAAATAAGAGGATCTGTAAATTGGATGCGTTTGAGAACAAAAATGTATTTAAAAACGAGTCAGAAAAAAAACGCAATTTCTTATTTGAACTTAAATTTCAGTCCCGATGACTTTGGGAAATTCTGTTCAAAATACCCTTTTTGGTAGCCTTTTTTGAAATATATTTTGTCTTTATTAGAAAATTGACCAGTGCGTCACTTTATACAGTGTCTAAAGAAGAGGATCTACCATTTGGATGCGTTTAAAATCAAAAATGAATTTAAAAATGAGTCAGAATATAAGCAGTTTGGATTTGAGGTTTTTTCTCCAACTCCTATTTTTGTTTAATTTTTTTTTTTTTTTTTTTTTTTTTTTTTTTTTGCTATATAGGCCCGTCAAATAGCCATAAATAGATGCAAAAATTCTGCTAGAAGATTTTATGTTTTAAAACTGTTTATGGGGATGCTAGTAACAAGAATTAATGGTTTTCCAACAAAATATCTCGAAACTAAATTTTGTGGAGCCAAAAAGCCACACAATTTTCGGACTTTTTTCATTTTTTTGCCTATAACTCAAAAAATATAAATTTTTTTGTGTACCATACTAAATTACAAAAAGAAAAAGCATTAAATTCTCTGCAAATTTCATAATAAAGCTGTTTTTTTAAAACCAATATTAAGCGCGCTACAGCTTTCTGAAAGTGACTCTTTTTTTCTAACTTTGTGGAAAAATTACAAAAACGAAAATTTGACACAATTTTTCATTATTTTATCTTCTTTAATTTAACTTATTTCAATTACAGATATTTGCATTATAACAATCATAATGAATGATAACGGTAAAATTGTAAAAAAAATTAAGAACATCATAACTTTTTTTGTATTTAGAGCTTTAGTGGAGACCATTAATATTAGGTATTTAACTGAATGTAAAAATCTAATAAATCTAATACTTACGGTGACAATTTTACATCCCCTTCTTCTGGATAAATAATGTATTAGACATTTTCGTAGTTGATCCCATTACATTTTTTACAAATTACCGAGCATTTGAGTCTTAATTTATGAAAAGAACATGATTTGCTGCACCGTTTTCTACAGCTACATGACACAACATGGAGCAAGGATTTAAGTACCGGGTCTTGGCGCATTTGAACTGGCTGAAAGAGATCCTAAGAGCCAACCCACATCCTTCAGGAAGGATGTTGTTTCTTAGCCTAGCTTGTATCTGATGATAACATCGGAGAAAATTATGCTGCTTGTAATGATGGTAGTCTTGCAAAATGAAATTTGCTTTTTGTGGCAGATTTAGCAAATAACTGGAACCTCAAGGTGTTCAATTTCTGTGTGGTATCTCTGCAACCACTGTATCGTGCAATAATGATCTTTTCAGAAGCCTGAATGATTTTTTGTCGGGTAGAATCTGGTTTATTGAACATGCAGGCTATTTTCCCAAGCTGATCATGTTTTTTCAAAGTGTTACAAAACTTTGACTTTCTTTGCCCAAAAAGAGCGGATGTTGTATCGCATCCGCAGATTGCATGAGTGAAAAGAACATTGTCGAATTGTATTTGAACGACATGGTTGAAAACAACTTGGTTTCGATGTTACCTCTTCCGGCTTTTTGAACAATAGATTTCTGTGCTGATAGCCTAAGCACGTCATAATCGCGAGACGGTCAATGTCGACGACAATAACGACGCTTTCTGAAGATTCGGCTAGTAAATTGGCAGAGGTGACTATCATGGCATCTGCTTCTTCTTTTGCCTACTCAACTTGAATTCTGTTATTTTGAAATTATTGTTTTGAAATTTTTAATTTGTTTTAAGCAATGAAATAAGGCGGCTCTTATTTCTGTCATAGGCTTCGTCAACGGATGGTGCGGGTACCCTCTTTTCTCTCCACTTGTTACAGACTGATCTAGTTTTACGCGACAAAACTATAATGCCATGCATCTGCAAGTCAGGTTTCTGCTAAATACTCTCAATTGCTTTCTGGGACCTTTCATCCCCGCGTTTTTCAGCAGCTTTCAAAAATATAATTATCGCTTCTAATTTCATTACTTTGTGAATCAAATTTCTCTTTGCGTAGGGCTTTTTTTTATAGTGTTTCGTTGAAGTCACCGGGATTACTTCGTCACATAAGAAGCAATTATCTTGAATCTTGAAAGAAATGCTTGATTTGAAAGACAAACAATAGTCTGTGTAGAATCTTCACCCCGACGAACATATGCTGCTATCATTCCCCCATTCACATATGTTTTTCAGCAATCATTCTGTATTCTGCATTCCTTGGTACTTTTCAAAAAAAAATTTTGAATATTACTTTTGATGACTATCATTTTGAAGCTAAATGCTATGCAACGCAAGTCCTTTCTGGCGCACAACGCAAGTATCACTATTTGAAGCCGCTTGGCAAATGAAATACAATTTTAGTTAGAGCTCACTCATTTTTCATTACTACACGAGAACAGATGCAATAAACTTAATAGCAGCATATTAGAAGAGTGTGTCTTTAAAAAAGAACACTTGCCTCTAAACAAAAGCGGATCGGGAACGTCACTGACCACAATCTTCCATCTGCATTCCCCTTTTTTATCCCCGGCCCTCCCTCCTTTTGTAATTGTTTTCTTATAGGGTTTCTATAATTTGCGCATCTTCTGCCTGCCTTTCTTAAAACTTTCATTTTTCATCATTCAATAGGTCTATTTAATTTTCATTGTTGGTGATGAAAAAAAAAATTTTTTTTTGAGATGGGAAGCTAAAAATAGGTCACTTTCTGAAAAGTAAAAAAAAAAAGTGACATTTTCAAAAAACCAAAGCGCGTTTAGTAATAGGTTTAGAAAAACGTTTTTGTAACAAAATTCACACAGAATTTAATGCTCTTTCTTTTTGCAATTAAGTATGTTACATAAAAAGTTAATTTTCGAATTACAGGGAAAATACTGAAAACATATTTTACTTACATTCAGTTAAATACCTAATTTTAATGTTTTTTATTAAAGCTCTAAATACAAAAAAAGTTACAATGTTCTTAATTTTTTACAATGTTACCGCTGTAATTCATCATGATTGTTATCATGCAAATACCTGTAATTTAAATAAGTTACGTTAAAGAGGATAAAATAATAAAAAATTGTGCCAAATTTTCGTTTTTGCAATTTTTCCACAAAATTAGAAAACATGAATCACTTTCAGAAAGCTGTAGCGCGCTTAATATTGGCTTTAGACAAACAGTTTTATTATGAAATGTGTAGAGAATTGAATGTTCTTTCTTTTTGCAATTTAGTATGGTACACAAAAAAATTATATTTTTTGAGTTATTGGCAAAACACTGAAAAAAGTCCGAAAATTTTGTGGTTTTTTGGCTCTGCAAAATTTAGCCTCGAGATATTTTGTTGGAAAACCATTAATTCTTGTTACTAGCATCCCCATAAACATTTTTAAAACATAAAATCTTCTAGCAGAATTTTTGCATCTATCGGCCCTTTTTTCTGACAATTTGACTGGCCTAATACGAATTGGTCCTATGAAAAACTTGTCAATATAAAAGTTGCAGATATTTTTGAGATGATGTAAAATAAATTTAATCAGATTTGATATCGTAAAAATTGACGGAGTTATGGATTTTTCACTGTTTTCAGCGCCCTTTTTCTTTTCGTTTTTAATTTTTTTTCATGGGTAAAAATTGTTCCTATTAAAAACTTGTAAATACAAAAGTTTTAGATAATTTTGAGAACATTTACAAAAAATTTAGTTGGACTTGATATCTTGAAAATTGACGAAGTTATGATTTTTTTTTCTCTCAAAACCCCTGTTTTTTTCGCTCCTTGAGCCCACTTCTAAATTTATCAAAAATCTGTCATGCATAAACTTTTGGCCCATTTTTAAGAAGTAATATAAACTTTAAACCGATTCGATATCTACTTTAATAATTTAGTTATGGCGTTTTTTCGGTTTTCACAAAAACGCCCCCTATTTCCACCCCCCTTAGTCCGATTTTGCCCATTACCGAACTTAGCTGAGATTTTATCCCCTTTGATTTTATGTACCAGTTTGGTGGAGATTGGTGAAGAATTATAGAAGTTATCGTGTCCATAAAAAAGTGAGATATATAGATGGATAGATAGATAGATAGATAGATATATAAACTGGGGCGATTGCAATAGGTAGTATTTCATAAGAAATCTACCTAAAAGTACTAAAAATATTTAAAAATATAAAAAGATAACCGTTGGATGCATTGGATGTTTATTTGTACTAATGATGCCTTGTGAGTAGATTGGCGAAGCGTTTATAATTTGTATTTTTAAATGATTTTTAGTATTTTTTTATATAAATTTTAACTTTTTAGATGTAGTCAAGACTTTCTTAGATTATATTATTCAATATTTAAGAAAAACCTTTAAATTTGACTATTTTATGAAAAATAAATCGGCTCGAAAATAATCAAATTTATCTAAATAAATCTTCTTGATTTCACTTTTTACACAAAAAAATCATTTATTTATATCACAAATAAAATCACTCTTAATTTGATTTGATTTTCTGGTTTCCTCTTTTATTAATAATCTCATATTTTAAAGCGATTCTTTAAATATGTCAATACTTTGGCATTGTAAAAAATTCACATTTCACAGTTGAATAAGTATCTTGATAATTATACTTTGAATGCATTGAAAACTAGTTGGATGTGTCAATCCCAAAACTTTCTTCTATCTCATAAGGACATTTTAATATTAAAAAAAAAAAAATGTGGTGACCCCAAAGTTACCCACTATCGAATTTCCTCGAACATTTGATCTAGCCTAATGAGATTCTGGTATTCGAAAAGCCTTTTAAAAAAATTTATTAATATTCGGAGAAAATGATCTTAGTAGTGCCTCATGTTGGGTAATTTATACTAAAACCTAATAAGCCTCTATTTATGTCAAAACCTAACAGAATCTGAAATTTGATGGAATTTCGTCCATTAGTTCTTGAGATATAGTTATAACAAAAAAATTGCAAAACGTAGCACAGCAACACCATATCTTGGACAATTTATGTCAAAACGTAAAAAAGCGTCTAATTATGTTATGGTGTAAAAGAAACTGAAGTTTGATGAAATTCTGTGCATTAGTTCTTGAGATATAGCTAGTTAAAAAAAAACGTGTAAAATATAGCACAGCAGCACCATCAGTTGAAGGATTTATAACAAAACGTAATCATGATGTAATTATGTTATATGTCATTTTGTAACAAAATCTGAAGTTTGATGAAATTCTGTGCGTTGGTTGTTGAGATATAGCTATCGGAAAAATCGTGCAAAATGCAGCATAGCTGCACCACCTGTTGCAAGGTTAATACCAAAATGTAATCAACGTCTAATTATGTTATATATTCTAGTGTAACAGAATCTAAAATTTGATAAAGTTCTCTGCATTAGTTCTTGAGATATAGCTATCGCAAAATTCGTGCAAAATGTAGCATAGCAGCGCCACCTATAGGGCAGTTCACATCAAAACCTTATCAGCTGCTATGTATCTCAAGGTATCGCAGAATCTGAAGTTTGGTGAAATTCTTTGCATTAGTTCTTGAGATATAGCTATCATGAAAATCATGAAAAACGTGGCACAGCAGCGCCACCTGCTGGCCAATTTACACCAAAACTTAATCAGCGCCTATTTATATCAAGGGGTCACAGAATCTGAAGTTTGGTGAAATTCTGTGCATTAGTTCTTGAGATATAGCAATCTTGAAAATCATGAAAAACGTAGTATAGCAGCGCCACCTGCAGGCCAATTTTCACCAAAAACCAATAGGCACTAATTCATATCAAGGTCTAACTGAATATATAATTTTATCAAATTTCGAGCATTAGGTCTTGAGATAGAGCGCCCACAAATTTTTTGTCACATACAGACAGACAGACATACAGACAGACAGACAGACAGACAGACAGACAGACGGACAGACTCACAGACAGACATTTTCTAAAAATAGCCAAAACGTGTTCAGGACCTTCTAAAACGTATAAATCCGTCGAAAACCGGAAGTCGAAAATTTTCATGAATCCAGTACTTTCTTCTTGTAAAGATAGAAGAAAGTAAAAATCCAAACGTTAAGATTTTCGACTTTTATTCATTCGGCATCATTAATTAAATTGAAGACTCGTTATAGTTAATTAAATTTAACACTTATTGTTTCCACAAATGAGCATATTAAGAAACTAAAATTGCTATTCTATCTAAATGTCTGTGAAGAAGTTAGAATGCGAAAAAAAAATATTTCAATCTGGAAAGGAATTGGCATTAATGATTTTATTTATATTAAAAAAGAAAGTTTTTTCTTTTTATCATCACGAGGAATTACTTTTCTTTGTTCTAAGTAAGCAATAATCATTTCACACTTGTTTAATGAAAAGCACAATTTTGTATCTTTAAAAGAAAACAAAGAACACTATTTTGTGTCGTTACCTTCAAAAAAATGTGTGGACTGAATTTATAGTTATCAATATGATAGAAATTTGTGATTAAAATGTATTGTCTAACTTTAAGTATGGTTGCTCTGTTGGAAAAGTTTTAACTACACTGTAAAAAAAAACTGTAATACTACAGATGTAAAGTTACCGAAATCTGTATGGTTACTAATACTTTATATGTACACTGTACAAGAAAAAATATAAATCTACAAAACTAATTTTTGTAAAGTTACAGAAAGCTGTAACTTTACAAACGAGTGAACCAAAATTACATTTATCTTACTAAAATTTTATCTATAACCTGGGTAGCAGTTACATGAAAAATTCTAGGAATCCCAGTTTCCCAAAAATTCTTAGTAACCTTACAGATCTTTTGATTTTCAGTGCGAATCTGTATCTGTTATATAAATTTTTGCTGTTGCCGTTAATTGACAAGCTCTAGGAATCCCAGTTTCCTACTTCACAATTTTTTTTCAGCGTATTCAATTGGGTAACAAAGTCGTTATCAGCTTAAAAAAGGCAAAATGATAAAAAAACATCAATGTACATATTACGCAAAAGAAAACGCTTTTTCTGAAATTAATTCGTGATGAGCGAGTTTAATGCATCGAAACATTAGTTGAAGACACAACTAAACACATAAATGTTCTGGAAGCATCATAATTATAAAAAAAACTCATAGAAAGGGTCTTCTAATACACTGTAAAAAAATCTGCAAAGGTACTACACATTTTCTAGGAAACTGGGATACCTAGAACTTTTCCTGTAATGGTAACAGCAAAAATTCAAGTTTCAAAATCGGTTACATGAATTTTTCCTGTTATCGTTACATGAAAAGTTCTTGGAATCCCAGTTTCCTAGAAAATTTTTTGTACCTTTGCAGATTTTTTTTACAGTGTAGTAGTTGGAGACGAAGTGTAATGCATCTATATTGTTTTATGTTGCCCTGTAAAGTGATTTTAAATATCACACTAATTTGAAAAAACGAGAAGCCGCAGTAATTCTATATTACATAAAAAAATTACCGTAGAGTTTCAAACAGTCACTAAAATGTATTTTACGCAATTACCACCAATAGACTGCAGTGCAATCTAATTTTACTGTTCATACATAATAACTATAAATGCTATAGATACCTTATTTAAGAGCAAACATTACCATGTTTGCTCTTAAATAAGGTATCTATAGCATATACATCTATAGCATATAGGTGCCGATTAGAACTTCGTCTTCGAATGCTACCTACGTTCCAACTAATCCGACTCCCCAGAAAAAAAGAGAAAAATGAAAAATTGATACCGGACACATTTTTAATCAAAATTAGACAAATTACAGGCACTGAAAAATAGAAAGGTTTGAGCTTGGGGCGACGGAGCTACTGAAAAATCCCAGGTATGAGTATTATTATATATCATTATCTCGACTATTATTATTATCTTAATGGAAATATATCATTTCCATTAGGAATGACACCAAAGTTACAATTACTATCAACTTTACCCAAATCCTACTTTTCTTCATGTATTCATTCCATAAAATTATTACATATGTGAGAGTTCTACAAATTCCGCATTTAACTTATATTTGTAATATTCTGTAAGCACTGGAAAATAACGATCAATGTTATAGATGTCGAGGCTATTTCAGGAAGTCACCTGTGTACAAAGGTTGTTCTCAAATGGCCTGAATGTTTTTCCAGTCGGTTATTTATTTTTTCCGGCTTATTGCAAAGAACCAAATCAGCTTTAAGTTAACAAGAAAGGGAAAAAAGTGTTTCAAGCATAGATTATGAAGCACTTTCCAAAAAAATCAGAAAAATATAACAAAACTGCACTGTTTAAATATTAAAATATTACGTCTCGTTTCACCATATAGAAATGAACAACACATTTCAAAGCCGAATTTCCGCTGTTCCCATCTACAATCAAAAATTTATCCGAATTTTTTAGCAGGCTTTGTGTATGATATCATACAGCACGATAGTGTTGTATAGTACAGTTCAGATGAATCTCTAATGTTAAAGTCCAAAGTTTGCCTCTTAATAACTTTGGACTCAATCATCAGATCGCAACAAAATTGAAAAGGCGAAGTGTCCTACTCTAGACTTCAAAGTTTATAAAATTACATCCAGGTCCACCGATTAGTTATAAAGATCCAAAACCCCTCCTTTGTCACTTTTCCCACGTGAAACAAGATAAAAGGGCAAACAACTCAATTATAACCCGAACCAAGGAATATTCAGCGACGTGTAATAGCTTGATCGAAAGATTTAATTTAGGTATGAGCCTTTCGAAAGTCTTGTCAAAAAATATTCAATATTAAAGAAATGGCATCCATTTAAAACTTTTACAGCGCTACTCCTTCCATAATTTAACATTATAGAAATCTCTCTTTTTTAATCGCTAGTTTAATCATTTCTTTCAAGTTGCCACCAACTAAAAACAGCATAACAATTAAAAAAAGAAATGCTAACATGTGTTCTTTTTTATAAATCAATAAAAATTCAGATTCTCCTGATTAATTTTTGTATTATTGAAGTTGACGTCATTTGAAACACAAAATGCATATTCACATTAATACATTCGAAACACAAATGCATCGGCTATCGCCCAGATAGCTTAACAGGTAAAGAATTGGCCTTGTAAGCCAAGTATCCGGGTTCGATTCCCGGTCTGGGCAATTTTTCGCTCAGCTGGAAATACTCAATTCGTATTTAATATATAGTTGAATCGTATATGTTTAAGATTTTGGGTTTACTTGGAGCTTTCATCTTCCACTTATCAAAAACCCTTGGAATGGAATTTTGTCTACACCTTGTACTGAATGGACCGTTTAGGTTCTCGTTCTTTATTACATCGGCATGTAACTTATAGTTATGAATCCAAATGTTTAAATTAGTTATGCTTTATTGGGGTTTAAGGCAGAAAATGTGGACTGAGTTTAAGGCACCAGTAAACTCAGTCCACATTTTCTGCTAATAAAAATTTGGGTAATTACATAAGCTTTACAGACATTCTGATTCCATTTCTTTTCTACGCACTTTTTTATATTGAAAATATTTGCCATTTTGTTACTGTGTCATTTTTTAGATGAGCTCAACTTTTCTCTCTGGTTTCACCAGTTTTTCATATGATAGAAATTTGTATCTATAACAACATTCATTCCATAGTTTAATTCATTTAAGAGACACGTGTATTTCAGTTGAAAATTCCCTTTCAGTAATTTCCTCTAATAAGGAAAATGGCATGCGAATACTTTTGTGCAGCCCTGTACATGAAGTATAGAATTTATATATAAAGCGTAAACCGGAAAAACTAATTAAATTTAAAAAAGTTTACCAAATTTTAAAACATATTATGCAAAGATAGTGTTGTAACAGATATGTTTTTTATGCCCCTGTAAATTAATAAAAAATACTATGAATGCTCCGTTTTAACGTGATCATAGTGAAAATCGGTGATTTATATCAGTTTCAATACAATTGAAATAGCGTAACGTCATTAAAATACTCTCCAAGTGATTTTTCTCCATATACAATAAGGTAATCGAATCCCATTGGGTGTTCTTGTGAATGAACCATTAACCGTACATATTTCATATGAAATACTAAACATACGTTGGTTACCTTAAATAAGATTTATCAATTGTATGACATTACAACTGTATTTACGGGAGATAGACTTTGGACAAATAGACAAACAAACCGAATGCTTAAGCACGTTTCAACTTTGTTGGAAAGTACTAAAAAAGGATAATATGTTTATAAAACAGTCTATCTTTGTTTATTAATCTCTTTTTAAGGAGAATGCATAACATTAGGCTAGTTGGAAAGTGCTCATTCATTTCTTAATAATCCTGATTTTTCTCGGAACTCATTGCAATAACCTTATAGTGTTTTAGACACATCAGAAATCGATCACTTATATGTCTAAACAAACTAGATTTCTTACAGGTATATTGCAAAAACAATAAGATGATGGTTTTTATTTATCTTTGAAGAAAACTGTAAATAAAAGAAATCTATAAGTTCGCAAAGAAATTTCTAGAAAACCAGTAATTGTAATTCTAAGAACAAGATTTAAAAAAAAATCCCAAAGGGATTGGATTTCGCATTGTATATATATACACTGCTCAAAACAATTAAAGGATATTAGAAGTTTTATATAAAATAAAGATATAAACGAAATTTTTTTTGCCGAAAATAGAAGAAGAGAATCACAAATGCAAATTTTTCTGGTTTTCAAACTGTGGAGTATGCAAATTTTGAGTTCGACGTCAAACACGTCGCTTCAGCGGCAGCGAATGAAATTTGACTTTCAACTGGATAAAAGAGAATGAAGACAAGGATGATCGGCATTCAGTGATTGCTTTGTTTCGATAAGTACGATGTCTCAGCGAAATCATTTGACATATTCAGAAGCTTGGAGAATTGTTGGTAGGTTAGAAGGGGGCCAAACTCAAGCCGAAGTAGCGCAAGCCATTGGAGTGCCACAAAGTGTCATTTCCAGGATCTGGAACCATTTTTTGGAGAGTGGATGTACAGGCCAAAGACCAGGGCAAGGTCGTAGACGGGCAACAACGTTCAGTGTAGATCGGTATTTAGCGTTAACAGCTCGGAGACACCGAAACATGAACGCTAATCTTCTCCACCAACACCTTCGCTCGGCTACAGGCACCACTATTTCAACTCAGACAATCCGAAACCGGCTCCATGCTGTAGGTCTGTATGTTCGCCGACAGATGGTATGCGTTAGATTAACATCAAGGCATCGTCGCGACCGCAGGGACTGGGCAACCGAGCATGTCGACTGGAGGAAAAATGAATGGAGCAATATTCTGTTTTCTGACGAGTCCCGTTTTTCTGTGCATCCAGATAATAGGCGTATTTTCATCTGGAGGGACCGTGGCAGTAGGAATAATCCTGCGTTCGTGCACGAAAGTGTCAGATATGGCGGTGGAGGAGTGTTGGTGTATGGTGGGATCTCCATTGACGGGCGCACGGACCTCTACATCATTCGAGATGGAGCTCTGACTGGTCACTGATATAGGGATGAGATCCTCAGACCTATTGTAGTCCCTTACGCTGCAGCAATCGGAGATAACTTCATTTTAATGGACGATAACTGCAGGCCACATCGTGCAAACCTGGTGGAGGATCTCCTTTTCGAGGAAGGAATCGTTCGAATGGAATGGACAGCGTGTTCTCCAGACATGAATCCAATCGAGCACGTTTGGGACGCTCTAGGAAGACGAGTTTCTGGCCGCCAACAACCCCCACAAACTCTTCAAGAACTGGAAAGAGCTCTTCTGGAAGAGTGGGGCAGAATACCCCAACTCGTCATTAATAGCCTCATTGAGTCCATGCCTCAAAGGTGTTCAACGTTGCTGGCCGCCCGTGAAAACCATACCTCCTACTGAAAATGATTTTTTTTGAAGAAAACACCTTTTCTTATTCTTTTTTTTCTCATATGCACTAATTGTGTTTCTTTCCTTTTGTACACAAATACGCAATAAAATGCATTTTTTTCTGTCAAACATGTGTAATTTATTCTCATATAACCTATTATGTCTGTCGACCATGTATCCATCAGCTAAAAAGTTTTCCAGATACAAAATCCACCTAAAACTGCAAAATCATTTAATTGTTTTGAGCAGTGTATATACAGGGTGATTCCAAATTTTTCTCCATTAAAAGAGGGGTGATAGTACACATCAAGACAAACAATATTAAATGGAAGACCAAAGGTCCAAAACGTTTTCCAAAGGAAATAGCCGCCATTAAAGTTTAGGGACCAAAATTTCAAATAAGCATAAAAAACAGAAAAATCGGTTGATTGATTTGAGGTTTTCACTAAAATTATTCTTTATGTCGGCATTTTCTTGAAATTAAATTATAAAGATAAATTTCAAAAAATGCCGATAGAGGGTGCTTCAGACTTTGGAGTAACGAACAACTATTTTTTGCCGGTATTTTTTGCATCTCATTAAATGTTTTCGTAAGCTTAGACTCAATCTTAAATTTTGAACTCAAAATCTGAAAGTGGGAGTGGTTAAGTAGCACAAACTGAACAGTGTTCAGAAGGTTCAAATTTCAAATGATTATAAAAAACGGAAAAATTGGTTCATTGATTTGCGGTTTTCACTAAAATTATTCTTTATGCCGGTATTTTCTTAAAAATAAATTATAAAGATAAATTTCAAAAAATGTCGATAGAGGGCACTTTAGACTTTGGAATGACGAACAACTCTTTTTGGCGTTATTTTTTGCATCTTATTAAATGCTTTCGTAAGCTTAGACATAAAATTAAATTTTAAGCTTAAAATCTGAATAGTTGGGAGTAGTTTAGTAGACAAACTGAACTGTGTTCAGAGGGTTCAAATTTCAAATAATTTTAAAAAACGGAAAAATTGGTCGATTCGTTTGCGGGTTTTGCTAAAACTAATTTTTAAATGAACATTTTCTTCAAAATGAATTTTAAAAATAAATTACAGAAAATGCCGATAGAGGGCGCCATAGACATTGGAGTAGCGTACAACTATTTTTAACTGTTACTTTTTTAATCTCATTAAATGCTTTCAAATGCATAAACTTAAACTCTAGGCTCAAATTCTGAATCGTTGGGAGTGTTTAAGTAGGGAAAAATTGAATTATGTTCGAGGAGGGAGAAGGGTTAAATTTCAACTCCTGAAGACACTTCAATTTGCGCTACTTTACTACTCCTAATTATTCATATTTTGAGCTCAAAATTTAAGTTTAAATCTAAGCTTCCGAGAACATTTAAAATGCTTTTGCAAGCATTTAATTAGAACCAAAAAATAATGGTTAAAATGAATTGTTGGTTACTCTGAAGTTTAAGGCGCCCTCTGATGGAATTTTTTGAGATTTATCTTTAAAAATTATTTTCGAGAAGATACTGATTTAAAAAATAGTTTTATTTTAAACCGCAAACGAATCGACCAATTTTTCCATTTTCTATAATTACTTTAAATTTCAACCTCCCCCTCCCCCCTGAACACAGTTCAGTTTGTGCTACTTAACCACTCCCTACTATTCAGAATTTGAGCTGAAAACTTAAGTTTAAGTCTAAGCTTACGAAAACATTTAATGAGATGCAAAAAACACCGGCAAAAAATAGGTGTTCGTTACTCCAAAGTCTAAAGCGCCCTCTATCGAAATTTTTTAAAAATTTATCTTTATAATTTATTTTTAAGAAAATACCGACATAAAGATTAGTTTTAGTGAAAGCCGTAAATCAATGAACCAATTTTTCCGTTTTTTATAATCATTTGAAATTTGAACCTTCTGAACACAGTTCAGTTTGTGCTACTTAAGCACTCCCACTTTCGGATTTTGAGTTCAAAATTTAAGTTTGAGTCTAAGCTTACGAAAACATTTAATGAGATGCAAAAAATACCGGCCAAAAATAGTTGTTCGTTACTCCAAAGTCTAAAGCGCCCTCTATCGGCATTTTTTGAAATTTATCTTTATAATTTAATTTCAAGAAAATGCCGACAAAAAGAATAATTTTAGTGAAAACCGCAAATCAATCGACCGATATTTCCGTTTTTTATGTTTATTTGAAATCTTGGTCCCTAAACTTTAATGGCGGCTATCTCCTTTGGTAAACGTTTGGGACCCTTGGTCTCCTATTTAATATTGTTTGTCTTGATTTGTACTATCACCCTTTTTTTATTGTAAAAAAAGTTTGGAATCACCCTGTGTGTATATATATATATATATATATATATATATATACAGGGTGCATCTAAACTACTGGGCAAAACTTTAAGGTGTGATAGTACATATCAAGACAAATAATATTAAATGGGAAACTAAGTGTCCCAAACGTCTTCCGAAGGAGATAGGCGTCATCAAAGTTTAGGATCCAAAATTTGAAATGATTATAAAAAACGGAAAAATTTGTCGATTGATTTGCGGTTTTCACGAAAACT
The DNA here is from genome assembly GCA_964019185.1 of Maratus speculifer. Lineage (NCBI taxonomy): Eukaryota > Metazoa > Arthropoda > Arachnida > Araneae > Salticidae > Maratus > Maratus speculifer. Next base: position 420,939,403 of record OZ025291.1, on the reverse strand, counting down.
ATTCTTTATGTCAGTATTGTCTTAAAAATAAATTGTAAAGAAAAATTTCAAAAAATGCCGATAGAGGGCGCTTTAGACTTTGGAGTAACGAACAACTATTTTTACCGTTATTTTTTTCACCTCATTGAATTTGTTTTAGAAGTTTAGACATAAACTTAAATTTTGAGCTCAAAATCTGTGGTTAAATAGCGCAAACTGAACTGTGTTTAATGGGAATACGTAGGTTCAAATTTCAAATGATTATAAAAAACAGGAAAATTGGTCAATTGATTTGCGGTTTTCACTAAAATTATTCTTTATCTCAGTATTGTCTTAAAAATAAATTATACAGATAAATTTCAAAAAATGCTGATAGAGGGCGCTTTAGACTTTGGAGTAACCTACAACTATTTTTTACCGTTATTTTTTTGCATATCATTAAATTTTTTTAGAAGCTTAGACAAAAACTTAATTTTTGACCTGAAAATCTGAATCGTTGAGAGTGGTTAAGTAGCGTAAACTGAAATGTGTTCAATGGAGATGTGAAGGTTCAAATTTCAAATAATTATTAAAAACGGAAAATTGGTCGATTTGTTTGCGGTTTTCGCTAAAACTTTTCTTTAAATCAGTATTTTCTTAAAAATAAGTTTTAAAGATAAATTTCAAAAAATTCTGCTAGAGGGCGCCTTAAACTTTAGAGTAACCAACAACTATTTTTAACCGTAATTTTTTTTAATCTGAATAAATGTTTTAAAAGCTTAGACTTAAATTTTGAGCTCAAAATCTGAATCGTTGTGAGTAATTAAGTAGCGAAAAATTGAACTGTGTTCGTAGGGTGGGCAGGATCACATTTTAACTCCTGAACATAGTTAGTTCAGTTTGCGCTTCTTAACCCCTCCCAACGATTCAGAATTTGAGAACAAAATTTAAGTCGAAGCTTTTGCAAGCATTTAATTAGATACAAAAAATAGCAGTTAAAAATTGTTGTTGGTAACTCTAAATTTATAGGCGCCCTCTAACGGAATTTTTGAAATTTATCTTAAAAATTTATTTTTAAGGAAATACTGACATGAAGAATGGTTTTAGAAAAACCCGCAAACGAATCGACCAATTTTTCCGTTTTGTATAATCATTTGAAATTTGAACCTTCCCACCCCCATTGAACACAGTTCAGTTAGCGCCACTTAACCACTCTCAACGATTCAGATTTTCAGCACAAATTTTAAGTTTATGTCTAAGTTTCAAAAAAATTTAATGAGATGCAAAAAATAACGGTAAAAATTAGTTGCACGTTACTCCGAAGTCTAAAGCGCCCTCTATCGAAATTTTTTTAAATTTATCTTTATAATTTATTTTCAAGATAATACTGACATAAAGAATAGTTTTCGTGAAAACCGCAAATCAATTGACCAATTATTCTGTTTTTTATAATCATTTGAAATTTGAATCTATCCACTCCCATTGAACACAGTTCAGTTTGCACAGTTCAGTTTGCACTGTTTTTACTTAAGCACAGATTTTGAGCTCAAAATTTAAGTTTATGTCTAAACTTCTAAAAAATTTTAATGAGATGCAAAAAGTAACGGTAAAAAATAGTTGTTCATTACTCCAAAGTCTAAAGCGCCCTCTATCGGCATTTTTTGAAATTTACCTTTATAATTTATTTTCTAGACAATGCTGACATGAAGAATAGTTTTCGTGAAAACCGCAAACGAATCGACCAATTTTTCCGTTTTTTATAATCATTTCAAATTTTGGACCCTAAACTTTGATGACGCCTATCTCCTTCGGAAGACGTTTGAGACCCTTAGTTTCCCATTTAATATTATTTGTCCTGATGTGTACTATCACCCCTTAAAGTTTTGCCCAGTAGTTTAGATACACCCTGTATATATATATATTTATAAATTTCCAAAGAAATTTCAGAAACTTAGGATGTCTAAAATTATGCAAATGTAATTGCAAGAACAAGAACTAAACTAGTCGTTGGGGGCCACCGTAATACTTACCCATCATGGATATGAAAATAAAACATGTAAAACTATTTATACAATGCATTGCAATTCATAAACAAAATTTAAATATTGTTAATATACATAGTAATGTTATATTAAAGAACTGCTGATGTACCAATTTCGACAATTTATATAAAACGCCAAACTACTCAAGTAGTATCGAACTGCGTAAAAGAAACATCCTTATAACTCCAAAAATAATAGTTCTATTAACTAACAATTAACTGCGTCGGATTAAGCGTCTCATGTCCAATAAAAATATACTTCTGAATTGAAATTTGAATGAAATACAGGGTCATGAAAAATCGAAGAATGTGGAAAACAAGATTACAAATATCTCGGCAACTAATAATCCGATCGACTTCGTTCTATGTGCAAAATGTGTGTTATTGTATTGCCTTTTACGTCCGTTCCTTAGAACGAAAAACTTTGAAAATTTTTATATACCTTTCATCAGAACGTATTTTTCGAGAGTCCGAAAAAAATAGTTCCGGATAATCGAGGTTGCTGATATTAAATAGGGTTTGTCCCATTCTTACATACTAACTACATACAAAATTTCAAGTCTCTATCTGAATTTGTTCGGGAGATAGAGCGTTTACAGACAGACAGACTGACAGATAGACAGACAGACAGACGGACGGCAAAAATTTTTTTCTAAAAATATGTTTTTCGGAATCTCCACTATCTAAAACGTTTAAATCCGTCAAAAAAAATTTTTCGATTTTCAAAACGATTGCAAGACTTACCCTATACTACGTATGATGGGTAAGTAAAAAAAAAGGATTCACGTTTCACTTTTTATGTGAAGGTAACATCAAAAATTCATGTAACGAAATCGGCTATATAAATTTCTTGGAATCTCAGTTTCCCAGTTTTGTTTAGTTCTTGGAATCCCAGTTTCGTAGAAAAGTTTAGTAACTTTACAGATTTTTTAACAGAGTGTGAGGTACCTAAAAATTATCTAGACAATAATTACAAACTAGCACTAGCCAAACAGTTACACAAATAATTTCGTTCAATTTTAAGCATAACTTCATACACTTTTAGGTTGTGCAATATCGAAAATGGCACAAAAATCACTATTGCAGCGCCCCGTTCCGACTATTTTTTTTTTCAAATTTAGAGAGGACAGTTACACAAATAATTTTATTCAATTTTAAGCATAACTACAAACACTTGTAGGTGGAACAGTATAGAAAATGCACAAAAATTGCTATTGCAGCGCTCCTTTTGCTGAAATTTTTTTTAGTAAATTTAGAGAGGACAAACTAGCCATAGCCATACACTTACACAAAAAATTCGGTTCATTTCGATGAATAAATTCTTACACTTTTGGTCTGTACAATATTGAGAATAGCCCAAAATTTACTACTGCAGCGACCCTTTCGGCGGGATATTTCAAATTTAAAGGAGGACCTACTTGCCATAGCCAAAAACATTCACAAGAAATTTCATTTAATTCTATGCATATCTTCATACACGTTTTGATGGTACAATGCACTGTTAAAACTAATGGTGACACATTGCACCTTTTAGGGGTGAAAGGCTTGTCTCACTGTTCACACCCCTAAAGGAGCCAGAATGACACCTTTGATTACGGTGAAAAGATGGCACCCTTAATCCATAGTGTCCAATAATAAAAAATTAAAAAATATACAAACCGACTCTTGGCCGTCGAAGGATTCGAACTCACAACGTCTGATTACAAGCTCAGCGTTCTAACCGCTCGGCCATCGAGCTCACATTCATTCACTCATAGCCATAGATTTTACTTGCCATCACAGAAAACAGAAAGACACACATCACAGCGCATGCGCATGGTTCCAGTCACCCTATGAGGTGCCACATTGCTGCCAATACGAAGTGTATGGCACCTTATTTAGCTCCAATCACCCAGTAAGAGACCTGTCGGCACTGCAACCACATATCCAAGCCCCTATGGCACCCTAGGGTTCCAAATGCCCCGGGTTCCAATGGACCCTAGGACCTTTTCACCCCCGGGTCCCAATTGGCACCGGTTTGTCACCTTCCCTTTTAACAGTGTGGCATCATACGGACACACAGACACACAGACTCACAGACACACGGAGACACGGACAGACAGACATGTTGTAAAAACATCTTTTTTTTGGAATATCTAATCCCTAATACGTGAAAATCCGTCGAAAACCGGAAGTCGAAAAAAATTTCAATCACAATACCTTCTTCAGTTGAGGATAGAAGAAAGTAAACAGTGCGTTGATAAGAATCACATTTTTATGCTAATCCTTTATCTTACTTAGCTTGTTAATATTTAAGTGTAATAGTTCCTACAACTTTAGAGCACATGCGCGAACGGAAGATGTTCATGGATTTAAATATTTCAGCATTATGTTTTGTTAGAGTAGTACATAAGGATTTCAGCTATTGATTCGTTAAAAGCTAATTAAGAAAAATTATAATAATGTGGATTTTTCAACATTCCGATAATCTTTACAGCGCGTGCGTGATCGAAGATATAAACCAATTTGTTAATATTATTTTTTTACCCAATTTTGAGTCTCTCATATTCGCATTTTCCGCGATATTGCGAATGAAAAATCAAGTCTTGATTTTTTTGGACCACCCTATTGCCTGGATTTAGAAAATTTTCATACGATTGGTATTTTGAAAAGAATTTTTAAAGTTTTTTAGTAAAATTTTCCCAATTTTAATTATTTTCATCCAAACGAAAACGCTAATTATTTTTCACAAATACAGTTAGTTTCATAATTTAGAAAGTTTCGAACATTTATCGAAAAGAGATTTTTAGGAAATGAACCAAAGCATAAAAAAAATACTTTATCGAATAAATTACCAACAATATGCACACCCGCATTGTTTATATATATTATTTTTTAACCTTCCAGCTTCATAGTCATAGTCATATTGATTTAATATTTCATCATAAATTATTTTTCTGTTTATCAATTTAAAACTCAACTAAAAACTCAGAAATTAGCAGTATTTTAAGTTCTATATCCCTTAACCCATTCGGGTCCGTTTTTTTTAAATTTTTAGAAACATTTCTTCGTGTTTCACGAATATGTAAATGCCTGAAAGATAACGAATGTTGTTATTTTGCGTACTATCTCATTCATATTCATATGACAACAGATTAAGGAAGAAGCGTTGGAGATGTTTATAAAATATTGTATTCCAAAAAGATTCAAATAATATTACAACTTTCTAATACTTTATTCGCTTTATTACACATCATTCTTTCAGAAAGTAAGTTTTATTTTAAATTTACAGATATAATATATGTTTTAAATAAAAGAATCGAAACCGGCACAAAGAGAATTAAGTTAATAGGAATTATTATTGTTATCCCTAAATACCTAAACATAAATGAAGTCAACTTATATTACAACTCTTTAATACTTATTATGTTTTATTATACATCAGTCTTTCAGGGAAGTAACATTTATTTTAACTTTAAAGAGTGAAATATATGTTTAAAATGAAAGAATCAAAAACGGCACTTACAAGGAAGGTCTCCATACGGGCATACTCAGAAAAATCTGAAAAAATTACAGATTGTTCTTCTCATATAGTTATATATGTTTATAAAAAAAAATCGGCGGAACCTCCTTATAACGTCCGTAAAAAAATAATAAAAATTTCGTTTATTTGGCGATTTATCTCCGGTTGGCGAAAAAACGAAATTTTGAAAAATACGCTTTTACGCTTCGAATACTTTTTAAAGAAAAAAAATTCTATGTTCAATTTATTTAAATAAGTTTAGTTTAAGTAATTTTAGTTTTGAATTTTTACTTTACTTTAAGTGTAATTTTGTCATATACGTTTATATGTACTTATAACAAAATGAAATTAATATATTTTATCACTTAAAACACAATTTAAATTGATTAAAATTGTTTCAAATTGAAAAATACACTGTTAAAAATCTGCTGCATTTTGTTGCAACGCACTCCCTTGCTTGTATAGAAAACGGTTACTTGGATGTGAAATGGAGCTTTCTCATTGGTTGGAATAGAGATATTATATACAAGCGGTGGAGTGCGTTGCAACAAAATGCAGCAGATTTTTAACAGTGCATGACACGGTCAATTTACCGTGCTATGGAGCATTCTCATTGGTCAGAAGAGAGATATTCTATAAAAGTAGTGGAGTGACGTTGCATTAAATGCTGCAGATTTTTAACAGTGAAGTCAATTAAAATCAATTTTCAGATTCGTTAAAATCGTCTGCTTTTGGCGAGGAAATGCACTGCTCGCCAAATCCCGCGTCGCTTTCAGCTTTTCACGCCAATTATTCCGAACTATTTTATTTTTTTACATATCTAATAATGTAATTCCGCCGCTAATTTTCACTGATCCTTTATTACCTACATGAGTAGTTTAATTCGTATTTTTTTCAAAAAATTCTGAGCATGCCCCCAATGGAAACCTTCCTTGTTAGTGAATCAAGTAAATAATAATTATTATTGTTATCACTAAATGCCTAAACATAAATGAAGTCATACAGTAAATACAAAGACGTATACTAACATTACTACTTGTAGATAGTAGCATAAGTGTCTTGTAAAACAAAATAATACTCCTGTAAAAGATATGTACTATTAATAGTACATCAGACCCGAAAGGGTTAATAACACTTAATAGTAGACATTTGTAGGAACCACTTTTACCAGAGAAAAATTTTATATGATGATTTTCCGAAGTGTTAGTAAATTTTATTTTCGACGACTGTACTGTGTTTGATAAGTTATCTTCTACGACATTTATCTAATTAATTGGTATGCTAATTGAAAAATTACTTTAACCAAACAACAACTATTAATTAAATATTAGTAATATATTAATTAAATGTAATTTACTATCCGCAAAATGAATGCAGATTATTTTTAATTTTTACGTTAATAATAAATACATTTCAATTATGTTTTCTGTAAGTTTAATTATATAATATAATATTTATTACTACTAAAAAGCATTTTTGAATTCTGCAAATTAACATTCTGGAAATATTAAATTGCGTGATTTAATGAAGTAGAATGAATCTTGACTTTAATTAATCGAGTGCAATAAAAATTATTCGTGCGTAAAATTTACCTTTATGATTTTTGAAGTAAATGTTTCTTTTTTCGGATATGGATTTAGATGTTTAACTTAATTACATTTAATATAATTAAGCAATATGTTTATGCAATTGATATTGAAATACGTTATCCTCAATAAAAAATATTACGAAATAGATAAAAGGGATTCTTCAACTAACTAAACAGACAATAGATGCTTCATTAGAATATAAATTAATTAAATAAAATCTCCGAGTGTTTCTTTAAACTAAATGAATTTTCATTTAAAAACATTTGTCTGTATAACATCGAACTGTATGTATAGCTAATAAAATTAAGATTTTTCGTAAATTACACGCAGCCCTACCTATGGCTGATACGTTCTGCTCTCGAAACTGGTATATGTGAGGTTCTGGGTTTAGACCTAATCGAGATCGTCGGCCTAACTTTTCGGAAATTTCCACGGATTTCTTCGAACCTTAGATTCCCTAGCGTAAATGCGGGTTAGGTTCCCTTAGAAAGGCACTTCCCCTAGGGCCTATATCCCTCGTGCAGATAATCGGCCTTCATGCATAACACCACACCCTAAATTGCACAATACCGATATGTGGTAGTATGTTTTAAAAATTCGCTGTTTGTGCAAATGTAAAAATAAATCTTTTGCTATAAAATACTTAATAATGGGTGCAAAATGCTTAATAATTGGTAGTTTGTAAAATATTGCAAAGAACTATAGATAAAAAGGTGAAAAAAATAAACGAATAATTGAAAATTAAAATATAAAACTTGAAAACTATACATAAATGTTTTAAAAAATTCTACAATCTTCTGAAGAATATTTTAAAATCTTAGAAAAAAATTGCTATTTTTTATTTGCAATTTTTTTAAATTTCAATGAAAACTAGTCGGATCAGGCAATCCCAAAACTTTCTTCTATCTCATAAACGTTAATACTTCCAGAAAAATGAAACACATCAGTGTCACAGGTTAGGTAAATTACATAAAAAATTTACTCTGCAACAACTTATTTCAAGTTCTAACTGAATTTGAAACTTGATGAAAATCCATTTCTTAGTATTCGAGATAGAATTATTATAGAAATCATAAAAAACTGGATAGAAGCGCCACCTGTCGAACAATTCGCTCTAAAAGCTAAATAATGTTAATTTTTATCAAAGGACTACCTTAATTTGAAGTTTGTTGAAAATATGTGATTTACTTCCTGAGATAGAGCTATTGCAATAAAAATGAATAAAGCCGCATAGCAGTGCTACCTGTTGAGCGATTTACTCCAAAAATTAAAGAAAAGTCATGTAGTCAGGGACTAACTGAATCTGAAGTTTGAGGAAAATTCGTGCATTAGATGCTGAGATAAAGCTATTGCAATAACAATGAATATTGCGCATAGCAGTGGCACCTGTTGAGAGATTTACTCCAAGCACCGCAGGATATTAGCTTATATCAGGGACTAACTACATCTGAAGTTTGATAAAAATTCGAACATTAATTTCTGAGATAGAGCTATTGCGTTATTCATGAATAATACCGCATAGCAGCGCCACCTGTTGTTCGATTTACACAAAAACGTAATCAAAACTATATAATACCAAGCATTAACGTAATAGGAAGTTTTACGAAAATTCGTTCATTAGTTCTTGAGATGTAGCTAGTGTGAAAATTGTGAATATTGTAACATAGCAGCGCCTCCTGTTAGGGATAAAAAAGCAAAAACTAATCAGATCCAAGTAGTATAAAGGTCTAAAAGAACCCAATGTTTTGTGATATTCCGTGCATTAGTTCTTGAGATAGAACGCCCAGAATATTTATGTCACAGACAGACAGACTCACATATAGAGATTTTGTAAAAAACATGATTTTTGGAATCTCTGACCCCTAAAACGTGTAATTCCGTCGAAAATATGAATTCGAAAATATTCACGAATCCAATACTTTCTTCTTGAAAAGTCAGAAAAAAGTTTAAAAAAATGAATATTATCGATAACTATAATCAAATCTCATATCCATTATTTGAAAAACAATAAATAAAATGAAGCCTCCTGCAGATTAGTTTAAATACAAACAAAATATATACTGACAATTAATAAAAATAGTGTTAATATCTAACACTATTTGTAAAACATAATTACTTTTATTTAATGTAAAACTGGGCGCAAAGTTTTTGCTTTTATACACTTGTGTGGAACTCAAAAAGAAATACTCAAGCCCTTAAAATATATATATATATATATATTTAATTAATAAGTAGAACGGGAATATTTTCGTTTATTATTATTCATACACGTAGTTTACGTATTTGCCAAATGTAAACTCACAATACGGGGAGATTCAAAATTTAAATGAGTGTCTGTTTCAGCTCTATATATTTAACGTTCCTTTTTAGTACTTTCCATCAAAGTTGAAAAGTGCAGTTGCACTCGATTTGTTTGTCCTTATATTAACTACCGTAAATATATTAGAGTTTTCATTCAATTTTGGTATATCATTAGAAGTATGTACGATTAATGGTTCATTTATAGGAACACTCAAAATAATTTGATTACATTATAGTATACGGGGAAAAATCGCCTGAAGAGTATTTTAAAGACATTAAGCTATTTCAAATATATTGAGACGGATATAAATCACGGAATTTCACTACGATAACGTTTGAACAGAGCATTCATAGCATTTTCTATTAATTTACAGGGACATATAAAAGAAACCGGTTACATTACTGACTTTGTGTGATAATTGCTGAAGAGAACGTTTTAAGAAAATGAAAGTTACTTTAACCGATTTCGCGATAATTTTTAGGTTAATCCAGCAGCTAATACAAAATATAATGTAGATATTTTTGGGTAGTTGAGAGATTTCATAACGGTCTGAAATTTATAAGCTTCTAATACAACAATAATATAATTAAATATAAACTTGTTTGAAAATATGAAAGAAATATTTTTAAACAAAAAAATATAAATAGATTTGTCATTCAGATTATTTTTATTTTATTAAGAGATATATCAAAGAAATATTTCTACTTTTTGAGTTTATTTACTGTCATTTCCTTTCAAGTTTTAAGATATTGAATCTCGAAAAACAGATTCCCAAAATACATGAAGCAGAAAATGTAATCTTCGGTGCACAATTTACTTGAAACTGCAAACCGTATCATAAATGACAAGACATAAGCGCTATCTTTAGAAATGTATGTATGGTATTGCACGACATTAAGTCATTTTTTATATAAAATGTTTTGTACTACGAAATGTTGATAAAAATAGAGATTGTCGCATAAAATTTTGAAGCATAAATTTTTTTATGTATTAAATGCATTGTAAATGAAATTAGTAGCGACAATTTTACAGATAGTGTAAATACTATTAAGAATATATATAATTCATCTACTTTGACAATGATATATGTTACGTAGTTCAGTAACTAGTCCAAATATACAATATAAGTGAACTCTAGGTTTTACAGAAATAAGAAGACTTTAAAAGCGCAAAAGTTTTAAAAATAAAGTATAGTAACTTATTAAATGGGATGTTACTTCAACTCAAAATTGACTATTTATGTTCCATACTGTTCTGATATCTACTTTATCACAATTAGTACGCAATTATTAATATATTCACAAAACATTTACAGTTATTTCAATCGTGAGTAAAAATTTATGTACATACCATTTCAAATTACATGAAAATCGGACGAATCCATTAATTACAGAGACAATCAAAATTATTTGGTTAAATGGCCGTAAAAAACACAAATTTAAACATTCTTTGATGAACTATATAAGAGAACGTCAGAAAGACTCCGAGATGTGGAATATAACTCTTATCGCGAAATATTCAATAAAATTCTGTATTAATAATAAATTATTACTAGGTAAAAGAAAACTCTCGATCCCTCACATAGCCGCGCTTTCTGCTAGTTTTAAGATGATATACAAAAGTCGCATAAATTTAATTTATCGCAACATATGGATTTGCGCTAGTTATTTTTTATTTATTTCTGCAACTTTTTATTCAATTTTTCTAACACTAGTATTACATTTTCGGTAAAAAGCAGATTTTTCATTAAAGAAGGATTTCAGCTATCATGTTTTTACGAAGACGAATCATCTATAACAATAGAAGGACAGAAAATATCGCGTTGTGAATAATATTATACATTAGATACTATGTTTTCTCGCTATAATATTTCGTTTTAAGAAAATTGGAAAATTTTGTTCTATTTTCACTCGATGCTGACCCATCTTATTACAGAAACAGGGTATCATATGCAGAACAGTTATTGTGTATCATATACTTTAAAAAGATATAAAAAGGGAAACCAAAAAAATAAAAATATAAAAATAAAGTTTTAACGAGACTGAAACAAATGCAACAACTTGCATTCAGTACATATTAAGAACGCACATTAATTAAAGCAAAGGAACATATACATGGTTCTATACAAAGTCAAAATTTGTAGTAAAAAATCTTAAAATAAATCTATTCTTTCTATGTATTCAATATTTTACAGAATATCCATATGGCATTAAGTTAACATATCGTGTTGCGCGAAAACAAATTATTTTTTTTTTTTTTTTTTTTTGCAACGGAAGACGCCTTTTCTGTATTATTATATCATATAATGAGATGTATCTTATTTCACTAAGAAAGTTTCTTTTTTTAAATTTCCTTGGATATTGCGTCATTTTGTTATCAAAAAAGAGCTTATAACTATAACAGTCTCAGTAAAAAGAGCTTTGAAAGTTTAAAACTTCAATGATTAAATAAGTCATAGTAGTACATTGTAAAAAGAAAAGAAAAATCTGTAAATTTACAGATGGAAAGCTGTCGAAATCTGCTTGCTTACTAACATTTTGTCTGTACACTGTACAAGAAAAGATGTAAATCTACAAAATTAATTTTTATAAAGCTACAGAAATCTGTAATTTTACAAAAGAATCTACTAAAAATGCAATTATCTTACTAATACTTCGTCTATAACCTGGGTTGTAGATACACAAAAATTCTAGGAATCCCAGTTTCCAAAACAAATCTTACCAACCTTACAGATTTTTAGATTTTTAGTGTAAATCTGTATTTGATACATGATTTTTTTTTGTTGACGTTACGTAAAAAATTCTAGGAATTCCAGTTTCATTGGAGATAGAGAATTGAAGGAAACAATCCTTTTTTGTATACCTAAGTACAGATATAAAATGTAGAATAGTAGATACATTATCGTCATATAAATTTTAGCTGCAAGGTTTGTACATATTGAAATCACACGACTATGGTAAATAATGAACTAAAACAACCATAATTTGTCATAAAGACCCGAATATGATACAATGGCTCTCAAATTGAAAGAATATAAATTAATTTCAGAAAAAAAAGATATTTTGAAAATTTGAAATAAAACTTCTGTAGTACAAGCAAATGGTGGGAATTTATTGTTGGCACTATTTTACAAAAAGAGAGATAATGTGAAATATTCAGATTTATTTAATGACTATATGTAATATTTTACATTTAAAGAATTTTTTTTTTAAATATGTACTGACTCCAATTGACTTTCAAAATTTTAATTTTTTCTATTTCTAAGAATGGCCTGATAAAACGTAACTTTCTTTCATACAACTCCAGGGTTGGCATGATTTAAATCAACTGATTTAAATCAAGATTTAAATCTAGATTTAAATCAACTGATTTTTTTAAAAAAAATCATTTGATTTAAATCAATTTTTTGCAATTTCACATGAATGCACATATCAAAGGAAAATGTTGGGTAAAAAGTTAGAAAATGTATTAGATAACGATAGAATTATAAAATTTAAAGCAAGATATGAACAAACTATTAATGGCTGTCATTTTGCTGGAGTTTTATTAAGGTTCTTTCTTTTAAATCAAAATGAAATGAAACGTAATGTAAGGAAAAATAATGAAGATTTGGCATTCATTAAAGAAGATTGTCTAAATCTTCTCACTACTGTAGCACATTTTCAAGCAAAAAACAGCCCATTCCAAAAATTACCATTGCTTGAGAAAAAAGTTTCTGATATTATGACAGATTATGATTGGCAGAAATCTTTTTATGTAATATGAGGTAAAGAGAGAATCAGAAAAATTGAAATTGAATTTATTTACCAAATAACAACAACCGTGGCTTCATCTACTGGAGTAAAAGAACAATTTTCTTCTTTTGGAGTAGTTCATTCAAGCCTTCATAATAAATTAGGAGTAGACAAAGCTTCTAAATTAGTGTTTTTGTTCAAACAATTAAATCCCTGATTTTTTCCTATTTGCTTAAGAAATATAGAATTAATTGTGATTTTTATCCCTTAATAAAAAGCTTGCATTAAATGAATACAGTAGACTTCCGCAAATCCGCACAACTTGGGACCAGAAGTTGTGTGGATTTCTGGTCATGGGTTTGTTTACATTTTTAAACAGTAATTTGATTGTAATTAATAATGCAACTGAAGTTAATGAATACTTATAATATAGTAAAACATTAAAACAATTATGTAAGTTAATAAACTATACTAATAAAAATTTAGATAATTAAAAATGATTAAAATATTGAAAGCAACAAAGATGAAGTAAATAATCAATAATGTATAACTAAATATTTATTATAAAGATGAGAAGCATTTTTTCCTAAATTATTCAATGGAACTTGCCCCATAAAGGTGCACTACTAATTCACATCAATATCATGAAATATAGCAGTTTTATTTCAGGTTTAACCAAACTCAACAATAAAAAAAAAAGCTTGATGAATGTATAAATGCATTTTGCAAAAAGATTGTGATCATCACTGATATTAGCAATACCTTGAATTTTTTTCAGAAATAAATTTATTCTTCCTGCATGAAAAAGCATGAATTTAGCAATATTAATGAAAGTTACAGATTAAAATATACATAGAATTGATATAAAAACTAGTCGTTGGAGGCCACCGTAATACTTACCCATCATTTATATGCATATGAAAATAAAATATGTGAAAACTATTTATACAATGTATTTCAATTCCAAAACTAAATTTAAATGTTGTTAATACCAGGGTTGGCAAGTTTTTGACAGTGTGACGGTTTTATCCGGATTTAACCATGGTTTTAACCGTCATGTCAAAAACCCCTTTTTGACATAGTTTTTGACAGTAAGTGTCAAAAACCTAAAATTGAGTCCAAAAACTGTTTAATATTATTTTTAGAACAACATTAAATTTATATTTTTTCATAATTTTTAGTTTTAGACACTTGAATAAATTTTTTGACAGTTTTAATACAAATTGCTTAGAAAATAGAAATTAACTGTAAGCTATAAATATAGAATAAAGAATAATCAGAAGTATTATTAGTTGTTACATTAAAAATATAAACTAGTGAAACTACTAAATACTTTAATTTTTAAAAATGAAAGTACATGGTAAAAATACTTATAATTTAACATATAAAATTACAATATAAATAATACACACTGTTATTTTTATCCTATTTTAATGTTAATTTTATTCTAAATCTTTTTTTCCACGAAGCATGCGGTAGCAAAACACTAGTTTTGATGCCTTCTGTATTCCAAGTTTGTTTCGTAATTTGGAGTGGATAAATCCAAAATTTGAAAATATTCGCTCAATTGAGGCTGAGCTGCATGGACTAGAATGCAAACGCACCATGAGTTGTATGAAATCACTTGGTATATTGTTTTTCTTCAAGCCTTTCCACTATACTGCTGCTGGAACATCTTGAGCTGAGAAGAAACTTTTAGGGTATGGTGGAGATTCAGCTTCAAAAGCAATGATAAATCTAAGAAAATCTGGGTTTCTTTCAAGCAGCCATGTCCGAGCTGCTTCCCCCTGTTCATCTTTTAATAATGCACCTTTGTATGCTGGATGCGTCATGTATGCCAGATAATGAAACGGTTGTAGTTAGAATTCCACACGCTCCGTAATTGTATCATAGTATGGAGCCAGATTTATGTCTACAGCTAAAGAAAGCCAAGCTTGACAAGCATCAGGCAATGTTGCATTATCTCTTTTTACCCTGTCAAGCATATTTGACAAAGGTTTTAACTGCATTTGCAATTCTTTTGCTTGTTGGTATAAGCTATAATTATTCACAAGCTGTACTATTCTGGATTTAATTGCATGATCTTCACAAATTTTTACATAAGCTGACCTATTTTTGATAAAAGTGTCAAAACAAGTGAGTTGGCTATTCCAGCAAGTTTCATTTGGAAGCTGCGGCTTCACAGTGTCTTGCAATTGACTTAACCAGGCATATGGAAGGTGGTGGTTGCGAAAGTATTTTTGCACTTCCTCAATATGCTTCATAATATCTTGTGGAGTAATTTCCTTCCCAAGAAGATTTATCCAGTGGGCACAGCATCCACACACAAGAAGATCATCATTTTCTTCTTTTAACAACTCCCAAATTTTTTGCATTTTCTTCTTTCGTTGTCAGTAACCACACATGAGACATTACAAGAAAATTTATTTTTTTCTAGAGCTATCGAGTTTTTTACTTTTTCTTTGCAAAACTGAGCTGTTTTAGATTGACTTGCACAATCAGTAGCTTCAAGGAAGAAAACCTATCCCTCCACATTTTGGCAAGAAGCTATTGCGGCATCCTTATGGACATTACTCCATCCATCTTTGACTAGTGTACAATCTTTTCCTTGAAGTTCTATTTCATTTCATTTTCTAAAGTTTCAGTAACTTCATCTAGAAGGCTACTAGATAATGTTTTCCGAGAAGGTGGTTTATATCCAGGGTGAAGAAGCTGTACCAGCTTGACAAATTCCTCTTGTTCAACGACGCTAAAGGGGATATTACAGCTATAAAAGAATCTAGCAACTTGTAGATCCAACTGCTTTTTTATGATAGGTGTAGTTTTTACTATATAGTTATCTATCTAATTTTGTTCAAAACAAAGTTTCTTAGCACTTGTAATATTTGAAGTACAATCATTTTCTTCATGGTTATTGTTTATAGTTTCATTCACATGGCTATTGTTCTCAGGACTTCCAATATCAATTTCCATGTGCAGATGTTCTTGTTCTTTATTTACATAATCTTCTCTTTTCTCTTGTACATGCTCTGCATTTTTGCATTTTGCTGAATGACCTTTCATTCTGTCAACTCTATTGGCCATAGTGTGTCCACATCTTTTGCATTTTCCATAAGTTTTATTTCCTTCTTTCACACAGAAAATATCATTCCACACAGCATTTTTAGGCCTACCACCTTTATCTATGACTTAAGGAAAAAAATCTGTACTACAGAAACAGATTTAATACACATTAACTAAACAAGATCTCTGGATAAAGCTATGTAACCACAATTGAAATAATTTTCCTCTTAGAAGTAGCTTCAGCAATTTTTAAGAAAGTATGATTAAATAATTTCTATAAAGCACAGATTTGCTTTTTAAACTGACAAGTAATTACACAATACTGACCTAACTACATTATTCTATACAGGCAGGTGCAGTACTAGACATGTGCCAAATACAGTTACAGTTAATAGAATCCAAATTAAGAAAAAAATGTTACACCTGTTCTTTGCTTGCAAATGTACATTCCACAAACAAATAATTAAGCATTAAAGGCTAGATTTACAGCTTCTGAAATAATATACTCAAAAAGAAAAAAAAAGGGAAGAGTTGGTGGGCAATTTATAATGCATAAAAGAAAAATTTAACATAAACAAATTGTTCTAAAGAATTAAACTGAAACTGACATAGTAAAATGAAGATATATATGGGTAACGTAACTGAAAATAAAACACCTTCTTTTAACATATTGATTTAAAGAACATTTAATTATATTGATTTCATATTATAATTAATTTAATTACTCTTAGAACATTTGTGTTGCAATTGTGGTCTATATCTATGTATGAAAACAAACATTTAGAATCAATAAAATTAGAAGGAACTTATAATCACTCATTAAATAGCGATCATTTTAAATTTACAAAAGCTTTTTTTTTTTTTTAAGCATAAATTAGACTTAAATTTTTTTACATCAAACTGAACACTTAATAGTAATAAAGATACAAACATAAATAATACTTTGAAAAATGTACAGTAGCTTCAATGTTTTTAGCTATTTTCCTATACATGGCAATTGACATATAATTTAAATTGTGATACATAATTTTATTACAACTCATAGTATAACTAAATAAAAATTATTTACATAATACATAAATTATTATTTAACCAGTTTTTAGCTTTATTTAATTTAAAATATCACTAATGATTGATAAAAGAAAAAAAATGTGTATAAAGTTTTTGACACTTTTCAACAGCTTTTGACGCTTTTTGACACTTTTAGACAGGTTTTCGACATGTCATGTCAAAAACCACTTTTTGACGTCAAAAACCCAACCCTGGTTAATACACATAGTAATACTCTATTAATGAATTGCTGATGCACCAATTTCAACAAATTATATAAAACGCCAAACTACTCAAGAAGTACCAAACTACGTAAAAGAAACATCCTTATAACTCCAAAAATAATAATCATATTAACTAACAATTTGCTGCGTCGGATTAAGCGTCTCATTTTCAATTAAAATATACCTCTGAATTGAAATTTGAACGAAATACAGGATAGTGAAAAATCGAAGAATATGGAAAACAGGATTACAAATATCTCGATAACTAATAATCCAATCCACTTCGTTCTTTATGCAAAATTTGTGTTTTTTTATTGCCTTTTACATGCATTCCTCAAAATAAAAAAATTTGAAAATTTTATGTACCTTTCATCAGAACGAATTTTTTGAGAATCCGGAAAAAATAGTTCCGGATAATCGAAATTGCTGATATTCAATAGGCTTCGTACCATTCTTACATACTAAGTACATACAAAATTTCAAGTCTCCATCTCAATTTGTTCGTGTGGTAGAGCGTTTACAGACAGACAGACGGACGGCAATTTTTTTTTTCTAAAAATATGTTTTTCAAAATCTCCAGTGTCTAAAACGTGTAAATCTGTCAAAAAAATGTTTTCGATTTTCAAAACGATTGCAAGACTTACCCTATACTACGTATGATGGGTAAGTAATAAATTCAAATTTTGTCCCTATACCTGACCTGAGAGCTTCATTGTTTACATCTGTAAATTATGTGCGGATTTTAGAGAGTTGTGGATATTAGAGCAGCAGATTTGAGGGAGCCTACTGTATTTAATTTGTTTTTTTAAATTTTGCCAGTTTCTATTCATTTACAATATATTTATATTTATTTCTTCTTTGTTATTTAGTATGCACAATTCAATTACAAAATAATAGAATGGCTTTAGATTAAAGCCTAGATGTTTAATTTTTAGTACCAATCAGTAACTAGAATATAATATTTTCTTAACTATATAATTATTTCTTATATTATTTTTATAAATTATAGATATTATTTATTCTTTTACAGTTATTTATTATAAAAAACTGCTTCATGTATTGTAAAAGCATAAAAACACAGTAATTAAATATAGGATTCTAAAAAAATCAAATAAATCCGATTTAAATCAAAAGAACTGATTTAAATCAAATAAATCCGATTTTTTTTATATTTTTTAAAAAATCATGATTTTTTTCCAACCCTGTACAACTCAAAGTATGACGTAATTTAATATTAATGAGAGTTTTAATTTGTTTTAAATATAGATATTTCATTATCCCTTTTCACTAACATACAATGCATAAATTCCCATATACTTTTAGCCAATAAATAAAATTAGCTCTAATTTTTCACTTAACTTTCTAAAAAATGTCTAAGTTTGACTAAATGTCTAAGAAAATTTTAGCTTTCTAAGATTGTCATGAATTTAAAATGCTTTCTTGAATAAAAATGTTACAGTACCCCTATCATTAATGATATCAATTAAATATTTAAATTAATAAAAGTAAATTATATATTTCTGATACATAATTTGGTCTTACAATTTTGGTTTTCTTATTTTTAAATTACCTCATTAATAGAGGCTTTCACTATGCCGGCTTTGAAAATAGGAAATTAACTTTCAAAGAACTAAGTAAATTCACTTGTGAAAAAGACATTTTTCAAAATGGCAAATGTTATTATAGGTTATTTTTTTTCAAGTGCACAATTCTTAATTTTTAATTAACAATTTTAATTTTCCTATAAATAAAAATTCTAGCCTACTGTTAATGATGTAATAAATAAAATTTATTAAGATAAGCGTTTCCTAATTTTTTAAAATAGAAATTCAATTTCTTTTTCCTCTATCAATAAAATAAAATATTCTGTGTAATGGAACTTCAACTAAACTGCAGCATGTAAAGTTTGAGAGTTTTTCTTTCTTTATTACTATATTCATGTGTATGAAGTGTATGAAGTCATGGGTATGAAGTGTATCATTCAATCAATATAAGACTACAAATATTTACATTTTACATGACAAATCTATATTTAGATTTCATTTATAAGCCTAAAAATAGCTTATTGTTTGCATAAAATGTTTGTTAAATCCATTGCATTTTTAAATCACAACGTTTTAAGAATATAAACATTTGAATAAACAGTTTATATTACTTAAGACATATGTTACAAAAAGATAAAAACAAATAATTTTGAGAAATTTTGGCTCTAATCTGATACGAACCATAATCATAATAAAAATTAAAATACAAAACGTTTCATGGTCAATACAAATGGCACGTGATAATGAGATGTAAACAAAAATCACGCGTTTTATTGTCAGAAAATTAAATAAAAAATAGGCCATGATCTAAAATTATTTTCCAAATCGGTTCATCCCATGCAAGATTTCACGAGGGAATTATTGGAACTTTGGAATATATACTTGGAAATAATATAAGAAAGAGTATCATTGCAAACAACACTTTTACGAGTGTAAATTTCAAAGGACTCCATTATAACAAAAATTTTATATGAAACATAATTTGCTTTCATTAAACCGAATTTTTATACCCACCATTTAAATATAATCTAAATAAAGCAGTGTTAGTACCACCAAATTTAATATCAGATTCATGTTCACCTTTTGTAATTCCAAATTTTCTCCCAGTCATGTTTATATAATAATTTGTGTCACCTTTTTCTGTAATATAAGGTATATCATAAACCCCTGAAAGAGCCCTGCAAAACCCCTGCTCATGTCCTATAGCGTCTAAATGCTTATAAGGAAACTCTTTAATTTAGGTGGCGGCGTAGCAATCTGCTTATTGTTCTAACTTCTAATGACCCGAACTACTTCCGATCATAAAAGCTGATAAATTCCAGAAATTGCTTGTTTAAGGGAGTGCCACAGAGGTGAATTGTTTAGCACACCTTAATGTCTTTGTTTCACTTTTGAAGATGAAGAGAAAATCTCAAAATTTGGTACTTATGTTTTACCTAACGACATTACTATGCCATACCAGGAAAAAAACATTCCATACCACTAATTTAATATGCATTTACATAATATGAATAAGGAGCAAACAACATGAAAATATGAAAATGCTGATATAGAGATACACTTTATAAGAAAGAAAAATGAGGATTTTATGGTGTAATGCTAGCAACCCTACTGTCAGTATTATACCGTAAAAGTAACAATATTAGACTGTAAATAATCAGTAGTACACAGCCTTAGTAAATATACTAGCAGAAATATACCGTATATTTCTGTATTTTTTACTTTTTATTGAGGTCTATATGTTTAATTTCGCGATATAATAGCGGTTGTTTGGTAGTCAATCTTGTACTTTTCAACTAAGATTAAATTTTAAAGTACTTTTAGGTCCAAATCGAACTTTCCTGCACAAATTACAGTTACGCAATGGAATTCAAGAAATCTTTTATATAAATATACGTTATAAATTGTATTAAAGTAACTTTAAGTAGCCCAAAGAGATATATGTAAAAACTAAAAAACGTAATTAAATTGGTTTTATTGTTAATTAATGCAAAGTAAAATCTCTTAGATCAAAATCATAATTAATTAAAAGAGTTCAAAACCTTGTACAGTTTATTTCAACACTTAAACGAAGTAAACATTATTATTTCAGGATTAAAAATCTAAAGGACTGATTATAATGAAATAAAAAAGTTTTACTACGGCTTTAGTCAGTTGAAATGCTCTGTTTGCAATTTGAATATTTTCTACATTTAAAAAAAAAATATTATAAATTGTAGCTTTAAATTGAATATTCTTTTGTGAAATTTCAAGATAACTATTTGGAAAAATTATAAAGAAAATTATTCGAAAGTTGAATGCATTGCTTACTATATTAATTTTTTCTTAATATAAATAATTCAAAAAATTGTAATTATAAAAACATATACATTTTTTAAAGGAATGCGAGTATAGCCTTATTTCAGTATTTTTTAAAATCATATAAATTTGTATACATAAATATAAATTTGTAATATAAATTCTCCACAAGATTAAATTTCAATAGACTGCTAAAAATACGATATACTGAAATTTCTCAACGCATAAAAATAAACACATTTTAGATCACCAAAATTTACAACACAATAATTTGATGTGAATGGAAAAACTTCATATGCAAAAAATTTTTTGTGTTGTGATTGTGTTCTTAATATGTTGAAAAAAGTGTTGCTGTCTTGAAATTCTTTCTTAATATCTTAAAGAAGTGTTGCTATCTTGAAAGGTGTTCCATTTTCAGAACACATTTAGTTTTGTTAATTGCAATAAAATAGTGTTGTGAATAATGTAGATAAAAATATTTTCTTACAATAATATTGTGCTGCCCAATACTTTGTCACGCAGTTAACAACGCAATGTAAACTCACGCAATTTAGAACCATAATAAAACTTTCAAAATACTTTCTACACAGTAAAAAAATCTGTTAAATTTACGCCAAACTTTTGCCATGAAAATTGTAGTAAAATTATATGTAGTAAAAAATTTTACATCTAACTTTTTACATCTAATCAAAAATTTGAAGGATTTTGTTTACAGTGTACATGGTGCCTTTGAAATTACACAATTGATAAAAAGAAATAAGAGACCGTTTGCTTTGTAAATCAACTGCAGGAGAATACTGAGTGAGTTGATTAATATTGCCATTAAATATCAAAATTCATATTTCTGGAAAAATGATGTAATTTTAACAACACTTTATGCACAATCTTTTCCTTGGCATAACACATTCGCAACACATTCACAAGACAATCAAAAACGTTTTTATTTAGAAGTGTTAATTATTATGTTCAGATAGTGTTGTAAAAGGGTTTCACGAGTTTGCAGTGTAGATAAAATGCGTCTGGAATATGAAGTAAATCAAAATTCCATTTAAAAATTCATAATTATACATGATATTTGAACTTAATTCAAGAGTTTCGTGTAATCTAATTTAACTGCAGTAAGTATTTTACGCAATATGAAAAAATTTACGTGTCGATAAAATTGGAAAAATGTATATTCATGTGATTTTAATTAGGTGTGAACTACATGAAAGATGCATAATTTAATATTTAATTGCTATACATAATTAACAAATATTTTTTTTTGAATGGCCGTGTATCCGCGCTCTAACTCTCGTAAATATGCTCAGATTGCCATGACATTTTTTGGATGTTATTGACGTTTGCCCTAGCACGAACCCTATTGAAAATGAAGTTTCTACCATGATTAGTTTATCTACAGGGTCAGTCAAAAGTATTCCGTTACATTACGGCCTATGGGGAAAAAAGTGTTTCAAATGGATTTCAAAGATGTTGCACACGATCAAACATATTCAAATTTATATGCATCAATAAATTGCACTAAAATATGTAATCTGTAAAATGTGCAGTGAAAAGAATACTTATTTTTCATTTACAGGGCTACACAAAAGAATCCCATTACATAAAAATAAAGGGGGAAATTGCTTGCGAAATAATTTAGTTATGATGAACGATTTCATGTGTAATCAAATTGATATACGTCGCTGAGGCTTAATATAAGTTATTTCACGCATAATACGAAGTGCATAGCATTTATAGGGACACACAAAATATTTCAAACAGTGTATTCTATCCGAAGTACTGTGTATTATGTGTTGGCTGTTGGATGGATGAAATGCATTTTCAATTATGATATGCGCTTTTAAATTTCACTAAGTATATGTACATTATGTGGTGTGTATAAATACTAATCGTTACACAATTTAGATATACAAGGTTAAACAAGAGAGCTCGGAAAGGTTGCTGAATATAAGCATAATTTATTTAAATGTGGTTTTTAAATAAGTGATGCATTTTTATGTTGAAATGCATACAGTTTAATAAGAAATGTTTGTAAAATATAGATACAATGATATACAGAGTCACCTGTGGATTGTAATTTCTGTAAATGTGATTTAAGTAGTTTAAAGAATATTTTTATACGAAGTAAATTTTAGCAAAATACCTTCATGTAATAAAGGTACTAGATAAACTACAAGGCTGAACAAAAGTATTCAATTATGTTTCCATCTATTACTATATCTTGCTGAAAGAAAATTTTCAACTAAATAGGTGTTTTCTTGCAAGATTAAATTTATTCATTATATGGTATATGTATATCAACCGACATATCAAATACATGGCTGTTCAAAAGTATTGGAATACATATATAGCTACGGACAGTAACATCTTATTTCTCAAGATGACGAAGTTTCATTAATGATTTCAGGAAGTGTTGGAAAGTGCTTCATAATCTATATTTAAGGCATGATTTTCTTACTTTTTTATACTGGAGTTTAAACTTTTTAAAACTATTGAAAACTGAATGTTGGAATATGAAAACAAAGGTCTAACTTTCTTCTTTTATATAAATAATCGATTGGATGCTCTCAAATGTATAACACGTTTATTTAATTGTTGTTTTATTTTTTAAATTGATTATACAATGTTGTCCAAAATTAATATTTCAAACACAAAAACATCATATTTATATAAAGAATGTCCTTTTTATAACGCAATTCACAAACACCTTAAAGGGTTATATTAATATTCATATAAACCATGCAAATTTATTGTATCATTCTAAATACTTAAACTAAACATAAAAAAAAGTATTTTATAACAATTGTTATAAATATAATATAATACTTTGTATTTGTACTCGATATGCACTGAAAGCAAAATGATAAAAACGGAAGAGATTTTTTTAAATTATAGAAATATTACTTGTCAATTGGGCTTCTTTTGTGTTTAATAATTTCATTGCAACATAGTAGCATAGAGTTTTCACAGTTTTAAATTTTTTGAGGTGTCAAAACAAGTAATACTTTCAAAATTTAAGATTTTAATCCTGTTTCGGAGATATGCTGCAAGATTTGTCAATATTTCATTATATATTGTAATACCTCTGTAAAACCATGGAAGAAGGAATATAAACGGGAAGGAAAACGAAGCCTCTTTCCCATTAGGAGCAGGGTGATCGTCGATGCCACCGGATTTCTGTGAGCTTCACCCATATCCAAGCATTCCCTGAGGAATGGCAACTGTTTGGCGCATTTATCGCTTATTTGGCCTTTCTTACACTCGACGTTTTATTACAGAAAAAAAGCATGCGATACTGTTTGTTTACAAATGGATTATTCAACGGCGCAATAGAAGCGAACGTCTGATATTTATATTGTTTGTTCCATGTGTAAAACCCCAAACATTGTTCATGAGATTTAGATTTGGACTATTGGCTGCCCAATCAAATTTGTGAGTCTTTTTTTAATCTTCGAAACAGTTTCTTGTGTCTTTTCTAAGTGAATTTAAACATTGTCTTGTTGAAAATTTCCTGAAAGTCGATAACTTTTTCACTTAGGTTCAACAATTGGCGTTCTAACATGCGAACAGAGCTGTGTCAATTTTGTTTATTGATCTATAAAAGCAATTATAAGCTTACCTACCGAGGAAAAAATAACCCAACTATTAGGAAGCTTCCACTTCCTTATAGTTTGGGCTATTAGGAAGTGGTACGGGTAGAAAACATTTCTTGTTCATTTTAAAGGCCATGGAAATATAGATTAATGCCTTCTGGAACATCAAAATTAAACTTATAGTCAGCACTGAAGGTAATTTTAAACCAATTCGTTTGTTGTTTCAGAAGCTTCCCTGGAAACAGAAAGCGGGCTTTTTTACTGCTAGATATTAGAGGCGAACATCGATGTGGTTTTACATATTAAAAAACTGCGACATTTTTATTTTTCTTCGTACGCTCAATACACATGCTGGCGGCTTTATCTAGTTTTTTAATTCCTTTGCTGTCATTATTTTTTTTTATAGAACCACATGAATAATCAAACTTTCGGATGGTTTTGAAAGAATCTTTTATCACTCTGTTGATTTTTTATTTACATAAATAGTAGGATTTTAGAAGAAATTAAAAATGACACTCTTTGGAAGTTTACTTTTTTCAACAATTCTTTAAAATTACATTCCAATGTTGTTATAATCTAGAATGTTTCGTCTTTCGAAGTCACAAAACATTTTGATTCATCCTGTAATTTAAATGTTTTGTGAATTAAACGAATGTACTCAGAAATTCTTTTAAATGCGTTTATAAAAGATATGCAAAAATATCCGCCAATGATGTTCAGCGATTTTAGAAATATCGACTACGTTCTTATTATTTTGCCCCTGTGTAAATTTGGCAAAATACTTTTTTTAATTAAAAATGCATGTACAATTTTTTAAACGATTAAATATTTTAAATATTAATTGGAATGCCACATATTTTATTTTAACACAAATACTTACCCATTTGCATAGTAAATGCAAACTGATTTCTTTGTTTATGTATTGCTTCTATCATTTTACCCCCGCTATAGATAAATAACAGTGTTATAAGAAGTCAGAACAGTTTTGGCAAGATTTAAAATTTGTACATAATAATAACATAACATAATAAATGGGATCAAAACTTTAATAAGGCTAATTTAGTATTAGTTTTTTCTTATGGTTAATAAATAACTATAAATAATTTATCATGGAAATTAAATAATTTATCAGGGATTTTTTGTGTCTCAATGAATGATTAAAATATGGTTTGGTTAATTTCTTACTGAGAAATATGTTGGTATCTGTACAGTTGTACTTCAGCAGCTTTATACAAATCTTATTAAAAAAATCAGGTTTCTTTCATTCAGTTTTTTTGTTCCCTGCAACAACATGTCAGTTTTATAAATATTAAAAATATATATGCATGTGAATTTCAGATTTTTTTAAACAGTGTATATATCATCATTATAATAATATTTTATAATATATTTCTTGTATTCTTTGGAAAGCTTGTATGTTTTATTAATATTTTTAACAATGCAATGAAAATTGTGTTGCTTGGATTTATTTAACAAAAAATAAAATAAATATGAACACAAAGGATTTTGACAAACAGTTTTTTTAATGGTCATTTAAAAAAAGAGAAACAACATAAACATCGTTATTTCAGGATTAAAACCTTTCAAAAGATGTTTTTATTTAAGTTTCGGGAACTGAAATGTTTGATTGGTTGTAAAAATTTCTGTACCGTGAAAAAAATTAATTCTAATTTTCTTTAATACAAATGTTTCCCACCGGAAATTGTAAAGATTTTTACGTGTTAATTTTAACAACTGATTATTTTATTTTAAAAGGGAATAGACATTCTCAAAAAATTGTAAACATTGTTTATTCGGTTCTTACTGTTTGTTATAAGAATTGGTTATGGTATTAGTTAGATACGGAATTAATACTGAAAATTAGAAATGTCAACTTTGTCCAGTTTATGAGAAATATATGCCCACTAAAATATTTTACGTGTGAAAAAGAATTATGCCAATGTTTTATATTAATCAATGTTTTATTTAAATGTGAATAAGTATAAATCTAATCCCACATATACTCCTAATATTTTGTGTTATTACAAATGATGGACATAAATGAAAAGTTAATTTCAGATATGTTAGAAATATTAAAATATTAAAATTAAAGAATGAAATTGTATCAATTTACCAGCTAATTAATTTCGCATTTTTTTAATACTATGAAAATTTAGTATCTGATTTTTTTTTCTCATTAAATTCTTTTGCTTTACATACTCTAAATTCACTCAAACACTATTAAAAGAAAATATACTCAATGTATTAATTATTTTTTGAGTAAAAAAAATGATTAGGTAATGTGCTTATGTTTTAAAATTGATTACAATTTTATGATTGTTATACAGTAAAGGATAATACAACATTTGCAAAAATTTAAAAACTAGCAAGCAATTATGTATTTTGAAAGTTATGATTTTAAGCTAAAGAGTTTTGTATACAAAAATGTTACTGTTTTTTTAAATCCTACAAAGTATTCGAGTAATATGGGTAACAATAAGAAAAGAATTTTAATAATTACAAAATATTTTGTAAAAAAACGTAATGAGAAATTCATAATCAAGGGAAAAGCCGTGACACACGTTATTAGAAGACAAGATTGACATTAAACCCATCAGTTCAAACAATATAATCCTAGGCATTATTAAGCTGATAAAGAGCAAAGTAGATGGAGTATTTTATGCATTATTTTATATGCTAGAATTTTCAGTAAGTTACATAATGAAGAAAAAAATCTTTTCATGATCGAAAATTAAGTATTAGGAATCATGTAATCGTGAGTTACAAAATGAATAATTAATCTGATTTAAAGAGAGTTAAGTATCCATTTTATGTTCACTGATCTAAAATTATTACAAAGAAATCAATTAGGGTTGTAACCCAAAACTGCATTAACTGTTATAAAAATACAATATTTCTGATTATGGATTATATGATACTTTCCTTTGTTTGATAAAAACATGAAGTTTTAATGCTGTATAATATTTCACAAGTATAAATTTTTTTTTAAATATTCTTAAAAAATGTATAAAAAATAAGAATTTAATTACACTGCATGGAAATTTTTAAATTGTGTCATATTTTCATGTAAAACTGTTTAAACATACACTAACAACATTTAAACAAAGCATGGTTTATTTTTTTACACAATGTACGCCTTGAAAATTTTAAATAATAAATTTTTAAAAACATGATATGTTTTTCATACGAATTTTAATAACTAAAATGTTTTGCATGAAAGTATAATAAAATATAAGCTATCAGACTAAATTGTTGCACATAAGCTAATTTAGAGTCTAGCTTTAACAAATCGGTCGTTACTGTAAAAACAGTCGCAATAGTTATGTTTGAATATTGTTGAATATAATAGGTGCGTCTTTTAAACGCCGTGAATGGATAGATCCGTTCAGTAATCTCCAGATTTCGCCGCAGTAAAAGCATTATTGAATTTAATATAATTTTACAGATGTAATCATATTTTTAAAAAATCAAGATATGTTGAACAGTTTCAAGGATTATACTACTAAACATAATTAATTTTTATCTGATTATTCTATGTCAAAAAATTATCTTTATATTTGTATTTTATAGCAATTACAGAGACAACAACACTTCAATTTTGCCCCTTTTAATATCAAAGAGTTCGGAAATTAATGCAAGCTTTCGTCCGAAAGTAATAAACTCGAAACATAAAGAGAATGATTGAGTGCTGTCAAGTAAAATTTTATTTTGTTACACTATTAAAAAAAAATGTAAATTTACGGTACTTTACCGTGAATTATCCAGTAAATTTACGGAATATGTCACTTTTTTCACATAAATGGTCAACTTCCGTATTTTTTTGTATTTTACGGCCAAAAAAACTGTTAATGTAATGACAAAATCCGTTGATATAGGTATAAAGTAATTTTTTTTACGGACATTGTCTGGAATCTCTGCTGCAGTAAATCTCTCTGTAGATTTTTTTCAGTGTACCCTTGCTATATAAATCGGTCGGAAGAAAATTTATGGTTTTAATGTATTGATTTAATGAACAATTTCCTGCTTTCATGTTACCGAATTCGTAGGGGTACCGTTATTTTCCAGGTAAAATATCAGTTTTTTTTTTTTCAATTGAAAAATATATTTTGTTTAAACTCGCAGAATTTCGCATTATAAGGACAGTTTTCCTACAAAAAAACAAATTGGCACCGATGAGTTTTCTAGTCGAAAAATTCCAGGATCCGTACAAACCCTGTATTTTTCATAAATTGCACAGAAAAAACATTTAAAAACAAAATAGCTCATACAATATTCTTTGCCAATTTTTGCATCGGCGAAGGTGTTTTACTCTTTGTGAGCTATTACAAGCTTGATATCCTTGTTTCACCTTTTTAAAGGACTTTTAGAGCGATTTTTGTTAATTACATACTTTCGACACTGATAAATTCTCATTTCGAGAGTGTGTTTCCAATCAGTGCCAAATTTGAATAGTTTCGACACATTTTTTTGTTGAGATCTTTATAATTGTTCATTACGCAACCGCACTGGATTCATTTTTTTCATTTATTGATGGTAGGTAGGTATAAAAAAAGCACAATGAATAAAAATGCATCCAATGAATATTTAAATCATAAAAACCATATCATGATTTGATGACTACAAGTATAGTCATGGGAAAAAATAAAATAAATAAACACTCTCGACTAACTCTGCAAATAATTAGTAGAAAAAAGTTACTGATACCAAATGATTGGAAATAAAGTTTACTTTTGAGTGATATATATAAAATATGCTTAGGGAGTCATCTACATATTCAAATGAACCCTTACTTTGTTTATATATATATATATATATATGTACAATATTGACACTGATTATATCTTATCAGTACAAAGCTTTAAATTTTTCAATTGTATGAATAAGAAAAGGGTTAGAAAATAATCAAGATTATCTAAATAAATCTTCTTGATTTGACTTTTCCCTTAAAAAATATCATTTTTTTATTTCGAAAAAATACTTCTTAATTTGATTTTCTAATTTCCTCTATTATTAATAATCTTATATTTCAAAGCCATTCGTTGATTATTTGAATAAAAAAATAATATTTCACATTTGAATAGTTATATCAAAATCATATTTTGAATGCGATGAAAAAAATTCTAACGTTAAGCTTTTTGACATCTTTTCGTTCAGCATCATTAATTAAATTGAAGACTCGTTACAATTAATTAAATTTAACGCTTATTGTTTCCACATTTGAACATATTCAATAATTAAAAGTGCTATTCTATCTAAATGTCTGTGAAGGAGTTGGAATAAAAAAAAAATCTATTTTAATCTGAAAGGGATCTGGCATAAAGGATTTTATTTATATTACAAAAGAATGTTTAATGTTTTAATCATCACAAGAAATTACTTTTCTGTGTTCTAAGTAAACTACAATCACTTCACATATGCTTAATCAAAAGCACAATTTTGAAACTTTGAAAGAGAACAAAGATCGATGTTTTGTGTCGTTACCTTATAAAAAAAAATGTGTGGTCTGAATTCTTAGTTATCAGCATGAGAGAAAGTTGTACTTAAAATATCTTGTCTAATTTTAACTTGGAGTAGGGTTCTATGTTGGAAAAAGTGTAAAAAAAATCATTATATACATATGCATATATTACTCATTATACCTATATTATTATTAATATCATTGTTATTATTATTATTATTATTATTATTATTATTATTATTATTATTATAGAATTATTTTTCTTTGTTCTCTCTAAGAAATAATCATGTTGAATATGCTTAGTAAGAAATACAATTTTGAAACTTTAAAAGTGAACAAAGATCAATATTTTGTGACATTAACTTAAAAAAATCTCTGTGGACTGAATTCATAGTTATCAGCATGTTACAAAGTTGTGCTTAAAATTGTCTAATTTTAACTTGGAGTATGGTTGCTGCATTGGAAAACATAAAAAGTAAATCAATTTAATGTATTAAATATGCAATTTTATATCAAGGGCGTTATCAGCGTATAAAGCTTGTAAAGCGTTAAATAAAAAACTTTAACAATGAGAATTTTATGAATAATAAAAGTGCTAAAAAATAATAAAATTTCTTTTAATAAATCTTCTTCAATTAAATTTTTCCTTTTAAAAAAATATTATCTATTTATTTCACAAATAAAACTACACTTAATTTAATTTTCTGGTTTCCTTTTTTATTAATAATCTTATATTTCAAAGACATGCTTTAATTTTGTCAATACTTCACCACTGTAAAAAATTTTGATTTCACAGTTGAATAGCTATATCATATATTATATTTGAATATCATATATTGAATATTGCATGTTGAATATATTCTTAGTTATCAGCATGAGAGAAAGTTGTACTTAAAATATCTTGTTTAATTTTAACTTGGAGTAGGGTTCTATATTGGAAAAAAATGTAAAAAAATTATTATATTTTGAAAAAAAGATCCAAACAAGCTTTTTGACATTTATTCATTCGGCATCATTAATTAAATTGAAGACTCGGTATAGTTAATTGGATTTAACACTTATTGTTTCCAAAAATGGGCATATTGAGAAATTAAAAATGCTATTCTATCTAAACGTCTGTGAAAAAATTAAAATGTTTAAAAAATTAAAAGGAGCTTTTATTATTAATTTTATTTGTATGAAATAAGGATGCTTATTGTTTTTATCGTCGCGAATTATTCTTTTTTTTCTAAATATGACATAATCACTTCCTATATGTAAACTGTAATATGGTGAAATCTTGAACAAGTATTTGGAGCTCCTGTTAAAGCATAGTTCCAATAGTTGAAATAAGGTTGAAATAAGAAGCTCCAAATGGTAGTATAAGATTTCGCCATCTTATGGTAGCAGTTACTGAGCACCAGAATTTGGTTAAAATTAGAGCAAAATTTTTTACAGTGTATACTATATGTGACGGGTAAGTAATAACAATATATATATGTATTTAGACTTTACATTTTAGGTAAACTTTTTATAAAATAATCCCATATGACATATTCTAGGGTTAAAATATATGAAAAAAAATTATAAGTAATGTAAAACTTTCTTATAATTATAAAACTTTAAATTTGACAGTTTTTTGAAAAATAAAAGGGCCAGAAAGTAATTAGATTTATTTAAATAAATCTTCTTGATTTGACTTTTTCCTGTGAAGAAATATCACTCATTTATATCACAAATAAAACTACTCTTAATTTGATTTTCTGATTTTCTCTTTTATTAATAATCTTATATTTCAAAGGCATTCTTTAGATATGTCAATACTTCAGCACTGTAAAAATTTCAGATTTTACGGTTAAATAGATATATCGAAAATTATACATTGAATGCTTTGAAAAACAATCCAAACGTTAAGCTTTTTGACATTTATTCATTCGGCATCATTAATTAAATTGAAGACACGTTATAGTTAATAAAAATTTAACGTTTATTGTTTCCACAAATGAGCATATTTAGAAATTAAAAATGCTATTCTATCTAAATGTCTGTGTAGAAATTGGAATGTAAAAAAAAAAAAATCTATTTTAATCTGAAAAGGAACTGGCATTAAAATTTTTATTTATATTAAAAAAGAATGTTCATTGTTTTTACTGTCGGAAGTAATTATTTTTCTTTGTTCTAAGTGACAAATAATCAATTCACATTTGCTGAATAAGAAACACTATTTTGAAGGTTTAATTTAGAACAATATTTTGTGTCGTTAGCTTATTAAAAAAATGTGTGGTCTGAATTAAGCATGATAGACAGTTGTGTTTATAATACGTTGTCTAATTTAAACTTGGAGTTTGGTTATTGTATTGGAAAACATATAAAAAACAAACCTATTTTAAGCTATTAACTATGCAATTCGATATCAGAAACGTTATCAGCGGGAATGAACTAAATTACGAAAACTGTGCCAGTGCATATAAATTAATAGACTACTTCATTCAAATGAAAAGACCAGTTCTCGAATACTTATGCTATGGAAGAAATTTATAAAGATATCTCAGTTGTATTTCAATATTTTTAAATATTTTTTCTTTGCATTGGATAGCTGAGATCTGTCTGTATGCATGCCGTTTTTTACTTTTTTATTTTTTGTTTGCAGATATTTTTTATGATGATGCTTTCCATTTCGGAACCTGTAACGAAAGGACTTGTTATGTATTTTTAAATTTATGACTGTATGCTAATGTGTTTTTCATACAAAAACGTTTTTTTAATCCTACAAAGTATTTAAACAACATTGGTAACAATAAGAATTGTAAAATTAATAATTACAAAATATTTTGTAAAAAATGCGTAATAAGAAATTCACAATCAAACATTGCATATAACCAATCATGACATGATATATTATTTAGCTGTTATTAATAAATTGACATAGTTCCCATTACAGCGATTCCATTATTATGTAATCCTTAAGAGAAAATCTGTGACACATTATTAGAAGACAGGATTGACATTAAACCCATCAGTTCAAACAATGTAATCCTATACATTACTAAGCTGATAAAGAGCGAAAATAGATGGAGGATTTTATACTTTAATTTATGCACTAAAATTTAGTGTAAGTTGCTTAATGAAAATAAAAAATCATTTCATAATCGAAAATGAAGTATTAAGAACAATGTAATCCTGAGTTATAAAATGAATAATGATTCTGATTTACAGAGAGCTAAATATGGAATTTATATTTAGTGTTTTAAAATTATTACAAAAATAAAAATCAATTAGAATTGTAACCCAAAACTTTATTAACTGCTGTAAGAACTATTTCTGATTATGGATTATATGATTATTTCCTTTGTTTGATGAATACATGAAATTTTAATGCTATATAATCTTTCACAAGTATAAAAAAAAATTAAAGATATTCTTAAAAATTTAGAAAAAACGTGAATTTAAGTACACTGCATAGAAATTTTTAAACTGCGTTAAATTTTCATGTAAAACTGTTTAATCATACACTAACAGCATTTAAAAAACTCATGGTTTATTTTTTTACATAATGTATGCCATGAAAATTTTAAATGATAAATTTTAAAAAACATGATAAGTTTTTCATATGAATTTTAATAAGTAAAATGTTTTACATGTGTTGTAGTTTCAGACTCTCAACTGTGAAATTCCTTGGCGTACAAACATTTTGTAAGCTGTGTGAACTAATATGACCCTTTTGTATTCTATTTTGTTTTATGCTTTTGTTGTTCTATGACATTTCTTGAATAGAGAAGTACAATTGTGCGCATTATGAATCGAGATGTAAAGAAAAAAGAATTATTTTAGTATTTATGTTCGTTTTGTCATTAAATTTTATTATTTCGTGAAAATGGATGTTTTCTAAACAATAATACTTAGAATTCAGATGAGATATACGAAATAAAAGCGTAGAGAACCTGTTTCCGAGTAAGTTTTAGATTAATAAAGATTCTATTATTTTTTTACGAAACAACATGAAAAGTCAATAAAATATAATCAGTTAGATTTAATTGTTGCACAAATAAATAATTAGACTTAATTGTTGCACAAATTAAAAATAACAAGCTAATTTAAAGACTAGCTTCAACAAATCGGTCCTTATTGTAAAAATAGACGCAATAGTTATGTTTGTAGTTTTCTTTAGAAAATTTGAATATTGAATATAATTGGTACGTTTTTTAAACGCCGCGAAAAGATATTACCGTTCAGTAATCTACAAGTTTTGAAGCAACAGAAGCATTATTGAATTTAATATAATTTTACAGATGTAATCAAATTTTGAAAAATCAAGATATGTTGAATAATCTCAAGAATCATACTACTAAACATAATTAATATTTTTATATATTTATCGTATGCCAAAAAATATGATTTTTTTTCATTTTACAGCAATTACAGAGACAACAACACTACAATTTTGCCCTTTTGCTCAAGGTCCTTTTGAGATCAGGGAGTTCGGATATTAAGAGCCCACACTACTGGTTGAAAAACACCCGGATGATAATGTAAAGTCTATGGGGGCGTTCTTTTCAAATATCTCGCTCAATTTTTAATATTTTGACGAGATTTGTTTTCATAAGATAGCTGAGGACGATCCAAAACCGGCCTAGTATTTATTTTTTGAAGTTGGTGATATTCTTTATATATTTGAATAGTTTCAGTTTCATCACCAGTTAAAACCGGTTCTGAAATTTAAAGTACTTTTTTAATCTGATACCAAAATCAAAAAAGTAAAAACTAAGTCAGTTGTGGATCGTTCTCAGATATCCTATGCAAAAAAAAATCACGTCAAAATATTCAAATTTGAGCGAGATTTTTGAAAAGAATCCCCCATAGACTTTACATTATCATCCGGGTCTTTTTTCAGTCAGTAGCTTTGCGTCTTAATCGAAGTTTTCGTCTCAAGCTAATAAATTCGAA
Organism: Maratus speculifer; assembly: GCA_964019185.1. NCBI lineage: Eukaryota > Metazoa > Arthropoda > Arachnida > Araneae > Salticidae > Maratus > Maratus speculifer. Next base: position 420,904,121 of record OZ025291.1, on the reverse strand, counting down.
TCATAAAGGAAATGATGGAGTGCAGTCGAATAAAATTTCTATTTTGTTACCCTTGCTATATGAAATCGCTCAGAAGAAGATTTATGGTTTCAATACATTGATTTTAGGAAAAATTTCCTGTTTTCATATACCCGAATTTGTAGGGGTACCTTATTTTCCAGGTCAAATGTTAGGATTTTTTTTCGTCTTCTTTTTCATGCTTTCTTTCTTTCTTTTTTTTCAATAGAAAACTATATTTTGTTTAATCTCGTGAAATTTCGAGTAATAAGGAAAGTTTTCCTACAAAAGCAATATTGGCACCGACGAATTTTCTAGTCGCAAAATGTCAGGACCGGTAGAAACCCTGTATTTTTCGTAAATTCTACAGAAAAAAACATTCAAAAACAAAATATTTCATATAATATTCTTTGACAGTTTTTGCATCAGCAAAGGAGTTTTACTCTTAATGAGCTATTACAAACGTGATATCATTGTTTCATTATTTTAAAGGACTTTTAGAGCAATTTTTTTCAATAGCATATTTTCGACAGTGGTAAAATCTCATTTCGAGAGTGTGTTTTCAACCTGTTCCAAATTTTAGTAGCTTCGATACATTTTTTTGTTGAGATCGTTATAATTTTTCTTTACGCAACTGCACTGGATTCTTTTTTAAAAAACTGTTAGTGGTAGTAACTAAATAATAAAAAGAATAATTAATAAAATTACATCCAATGAATATTTAAATCGTAAACAACATATCATGAATTTGATGACTGCAAGTAAAGTCATGGAAAAATAAAAATAGTAAACACCCTCAACTAACTCTGCAAATAAATATTGTAGAAGAAATATACTGAAACCAAATGATTGGAAATAAAGTTTACTTTTCAATGATGTACATAGAATTTGCTTAGGAGGTCATCTACATATTAAAATTAACCCTCTCTTTTTTTTCAATATCATTATACAATATTGACATTGATTATACCTTGTAAGTACAAAGCTTTAAATTTGACAATTTTATGAATAATAAAAGGGCTAGAAAATAACCAAATTTATCTAAATAAATCTTTTTTTATATTACTTTTCCTTTAAAAAATATCATTAATTTATTTCTAAAATAAAACTATCTCTTAATTTGATTTTCTGATTTCCTCTTTTAGTAATGATCTTATATTTCAAATCCATTATTTCAATACTTCACCATTGTAAAAATATCATATTTCACATTTCAATAGTTAAATCGAAAATTATATTTTGAATGCGTTGAAAAAAATTCTAACATTAAGCTCTTTGACATCTTTTCCTTCAACATCATTAATTAAACTGAAGATTCGTTATAGTTAATTAAATTTAACATTTATTGTTTTCACAAATGAGCATATTCAATAATTTAAAATGCTGTTCTATCTAAAGTCTGTGAAAGAGTTGGATTCTTAAAAAAAATCTATTTTAATCTGGAAAGGAATTTGCATTAAGTATGTTATTTATATTGCAAAAGAATGTTTAATGTTTTTATCATCACAAGGAATTATTTTTCTTTGTTCTAAGTAAGAAATATCACTTCACATATGCTTAATAAGAAGCACAATTTTAAGCATTAAAAGAGAACAAAGATCGATTCTTTGTGTCGTTGCCTTAAAAAAAAAAAAAAAAAAAAAAAAAAAAAAAAATGTGTGGTCTGAGTTCTTACTTATCAGCATGATAGAAAGTTGTGCTTGAAATTTGTTGTCTAATTTTAACTTGGAGTAGGGTTGGTATATTTGACAGCATAAAAATGAAATCATTTTAATGTATTAACTATGCAAATTGACATCAATGGCGTTATCAACGTAAGTAAATCAACTCGTGTAAAGCATTCTTATAAATGAAAAGCTTTAAATTTTAGAATTTTATGAGAAATAGAAGTGCTAGAAAAACATCATATTTATTTAAATAAGTATTCTTGATTTGACTTCTTCCTTAAAAAAAAATCATCTATTTATTTCACAAATAAAACTAACTTAATTTGATCTTCTAATTACCTCTTTTCTACTTAATCTTATATTTCAAAGCCATGCTTTTATTATGTCAATACTTGAGCACAGTAAAAAATTCAGATATTACAGTTGAATAGTTATATCAAATATTATATTTTGAATCCGTTGAAAAAATATCCAAACATTAAGCTTTCTGACATTTATTTATTTGGCATCATTAACTAAATTGAAAACTGTTGGAAAGAAATAGACTTACTCCATTAAATGAGTAAAAAAAAAACATCATTAAATTAATTCCTTGTTATCATTTATACCTAGAGAACAATAATAATAATATTAAGATTAATGCTATTAAATAAACAGCAGTGATCGTTTCTCTGGGAAAAGGTTGGAATTTTAATTAACTTCTTAAAAGAAAATAGAAATAATTTTGCGTTGTGTGATCTTTTTGAAGAACCTTTCCTTATGAGAATGTAGCATCTAATCCATTATTATTAGAAGATAAAATGAACTAAGCAATAAATTCAAAATAATAAATCCTAAATGTAAAACAAGAAATCAACACATTTTCTTTCTAAATAAAATAATTCTTCTACGCTATTAAACAATTAAAGATAAATTTATTTACAAAATATTTACAAAACTTTACATTAAATGAACAAAATGCATTATGGTGAAAAGATCACCCAAAAAAATTACAATTTAAATTTCTCTAGAGTAACGTTGTTAAGAAGAAAATAATAATAATAATAATACTATTTTGCAGAATTCCCATATTGCAGCTGACTTTAAATTCAAAACAAAAATTGGGGAATTATCATATTAAAATATTTACTTGCCAAACAGTTGAATTTCATCGCGGTCATCTTCGGACGTCGGAGCATTTTTTGGGCATTTAGCTAGAGGGATAATCCATAAGATCCTTTTGGCATCAAGCACATGGAGAATTTTTTTCAACTGTCATCCGGCATCAACATCGCAGAGCAGAGAGGCAGGCAGGAGGAAAAGCCTCCCTTTTGTCAGCTGAGGGTGTACACACGTTGAAAGATTTTTAGCCTACTGACCCCTCGAAGAAAAATCTTTTCTTCCCCGATCTGTGGGAGTGACCAAGTTTTTTTAAAAAAAAACTATAATTGGAGAACAGAATAAGCTGGGTTTGCGATTATTGGGCGGTGGGCGTCCGCGCCTTCTTTATAGAGACATTGACGTAAGAGAAACTTTCTCATGTCCAGAAAGCTGTAGTAAATTTATTTTATGGCCCATTATAAATATTCTTGACGTTAAAAGTCAGTGTACAATGGTGGTGTCTTGGGTTCTCGGGCCTATACTCCATAAGATCCTTTTGGCATCAAGCACATGGAGAATTTTTTTTAACTGTCATCCGGCATCAACATCGCAGAGCAGAGAGACAGGCAGGAGAAAAAGCCTCCCTTTTGTCAGCTGAGGGTGTACACACGTTGAAAGATTTTTAGCCAACTGACCCCTCGAAGAAAAAATCTTTTCTTCCCCGATCTGTGGGAGTGACCAAGTTTTTTTTAAAAAAACTATAATTGGAGAACAGAATAAGCTGGGTTTGCGATTATTGGGCGGTGGGCGTCCGCGCCTTCTTTATAGAGACATTGACGTAAGAGAAACTTTCTCATGTCCACAAAGCTGTAGTAAATTTATTTTATGGCCCATTATAAATATTCTTGACGTTAAAAGTCAGTGTACAATGGTGGTGTCTTGGGTTCTCGGGCCTTAAAATTTTATTACTACGTGTGTTTCTTTGGACCACCCAGATGGGTAAAAATTGTTCCGTTGATTTTATTACCCTTTTGACTTATGCGTGATGGATATTTCCATCAAAAACTTGTAATAGTTAGTTAAATTTAACACTTATAATTTCCACAAATGAGCATATTGAGAAATTAAAAATGCTATTCTATCTACATGTCCGTGGAGAAATTGAAATGTAAGTATATATATATATATATATATATATTGTAAAGGAGCTCTTATTAATAATTCGGTTTATATAAAATAAGAATGTTTATTGTTTTTATCATCGCAAATTATTCCTTTTTTTTTGTTCTAAGTAAGACATAATCACTTCCCATATGTACACAGTAATATGGCGAAATCTTATTTGTGAATCCAATACTTGGAGCTCCTGTTGACGCATAGTTCGATAGTTGAAATGAGGTTGAAATATAAAATATCAAATGTTGGTATGAGATTTCACCGTGTTATGGTGTCAGTTACTAAACACCAAAATTTGGTTAAAATTAGAGCAAATTTTTTTTACAATATATACTACAAAAGGTTCCGGTCAACAAAATTTTTTTAGTTAATCTGTAAGTATACCCATATGAAAGGGAATTTCAATGTGATACTTATACATTTTATTGACGTAATAACCAGGGAATTATTTATGGAATAACATATAAATATCAATAAATTTAATTGACAAAATTAAATACAAAGGAAAACGCATATTCTCAACAGTTTCCGGCCACCTTTGCAAGTTTGGAAAAAAATGGTATTGTAATAAAAAATAACTGTAATCAACAACATTTATGATTAGTATTTTATCACCATACCCTTAGTAATAAGTGTTGAGGCTCAGCAACATGACATTGGTACAATCGACGGATAAAGATCGTCTATGGTACGTTTTTTCACACTTCTTCAGTTTTTTTGGAAATTTCGAATGAGTTGATATATTTATATTCCGCACACGTGTGCCAACTTCTTGGCAAAGATTTTCTATAAGATTCATGTCGTACATTTGAGCTGGTCATTTCAAAAACGGATTTTTTTTTTTTTTTTTTTTTTTTTTTTTTTTTTTTTTTTTGCGGGATTTACTGTTTGTTGAAGTTACATACATTTTTTAAATCGTCATCATGTTAAAACAAATATTAGTTATAATTTTCCTCTAATAAGGCAGGAAATAATCTTACACGATATCCTTATACATTGCGTCATTCATCTGTCCGCTGATTTCAAATAACAGATCGACATTTTTTTAAGCAAATGCTCCCCACAGCGTAACGTGTCCTCCGCCATGCTTTATTGTAGGAATAACGTCTGTCAAATCATATCTTTTCTTGTTAGGTCATCGGACGTAGTGTCTGTCATCACTTCCAAAAAAGTTTAAAATTCCATTGATGGAAATACAGGGTGTCCCATAAGTAATGGGACAAACTTTAAGGGGAGGTAGGGCACATCATAACGATTCAGAATTACATAGGAACCCATGTTCCCAAACGTCATTTTAACCCTTTAAGAGTCAGTTTTATTTGTCGATTTTTCCACATATGTGGGCGTGGCTTTTGAATGTCGAATTTTCAACAAGTGTATTTTATATGCTAATAGTTAAACAAAAAGAATATAAAAAATGAAAATGCTGCTTCTACTCGACGTATTTAACACACCGATTGTATTAATATACAATTAAGTATAGAATTTTAAAATGTCGGAACATAGAAGATTTTAAAAATGTACAGTAGGCGGAGTTATCATAGGAAGGCGAGAATAAATACTTTAAGAAATAAGTATCCACACCGGAAATTGTATTCCAGAATTTGTAGGACAGGAAATTTATAATGCGTTTAATCTTTAGACTTTGCTTTTCTTTCCACAGTAGCCTTGCAGAAATTACGCTGATTGGAATTGTCACCACCCGCTGAAGAGTATGCAACGTTTCACCAATAATGAACTGGCGGATATGCACTTCATATATGGCTTGGCCGAGGGAAATGCAAGGGCTGCACAAAGATTATATTGCGAAAGGTTTCCACAGAGAGTTGCACCGGACCGCCGAATATTTGCTTATTTACATTACAATTTAAGTAATTATGGTTCACTTCGAGGTGATAGGAGTAATGTGGGACGGCCACGACTGTCTCGAACTCCAAGTATGGAACAAAATGTGTTGGATATCGTTGGTAGCAATCCAAGTACCAGCGTACGAAACATCGCTGCTGCCATACGAGGATCTCGAAGTACAGTTCATCGTGTTTTGCGACTTGAAGGATTACACCCGTACCATCTGCAAAGAGTACCATCATTGCTTCCTACAGATTATCCTGCACGTAAAAGTTTTGCAAGTTGGTATCTCGACCAATGTCGTCTAGATCCTCATTTCCCATCCAAAGTTTTATTTACGGATGAGGCATATTTCACTCGAGATGGTGTATTCAACCATCACAATACGCATTTATGGTCTGATGAGAATCCCCAAGGAATGAGACCACATGCTGCCCAACATCGTTTTTCAGTGAATGTTTGGGCTGGTATTGTTGGCGACTTCTTAGTTGGGCCTTATTTGTTGCCAGCGCCTCTGACATCTAGAGATTACCTTATTTTTTTGCAAGAGATGCTACCAAGGTTACTTGACCCAGTACCACGTGATATGTGGTTTCAACATGATGGGGCACCTCCGCATTATGGAAGATGTGTTCGTCAGCATTTGAATCAGGCGTTTGGTCATCGATGGATTGGGCGTGGTGGACCGGTTATCTGGCCACCACGCTCTCCTGATTTAAGCAGCATCGATTTCTTTCTGTGGGGTGCATTGAAAGGTGCTGTTTACGCAACACCGATTGATACAGACATGGATCTGGTTGCGAGAATCGCCTGCGCTGCTGCAGATATTAAAGAAAATCCAGGTGTGTTTGAGCGAGTCCGCCAGTCCATGGTCCGACGTTGTAACGCTTGCATCACTAGTAATGGTGGAAACTTTGAACACCTTTTATGACATTCTTACATGTCACTTACCAAAGTACGTATAATATTTATGACCAATAAATATTTGAGATGATCTCAGTCTTGTGTCTCTTTCTTTAAGTATTTTTGATTTATTTAAAACTCCGCCTATTATAAGTTGTTTCTACATTCTAATATTTTACATTTTCATGGTTATTATTCTTACTAATACAATCAGCGCTCTAAATATTCGAATAGATGCAGCGATATTATACTTCACAATTTTTTCGTCAAACTATTATCATAGAATATCTTTTTTAAATTTAACATACATAAACCACGCCCACATGTGTCAAAAAATAGCCAAACACAGTTAAATTTTACATGGTTAAAATGACGTTTGGGGACATAGGTTCCTATGTAATTCTGAATCGTTATGATGTGCCCTACCTCCCCTTAAAGTTTGTCCCATTACTTATGGGACACCCTGTATAGTACTTTCTTCCAGTTTTGAATTGACCAGTATTTGTATTCCTTGGAAAACGCCCGTCGGGAACGTTGATTTTTTTTTTTTTTTTTTTACCCACGAAATTTTTTTTAACACCGACTCTGTCAGCAACTTGACACGGTACACTAAGTTATTTCAGCAATATTTTCATTCTGTAAATTGCAAAATTTTGCAACGGTATTTTTATGCGGATCATCAACTGTTTTCCCACTGACAATTCCCGTTGCAAAAAAAAAAAAAAAAAAAAAAAAAAAAAAAAATCATTTTTTGCGGCTTCCTGGACGTTAGAAGGTCCTGAAGGTCAGGGCAATCTTTGTATAATTTTTAAATATCGTTTACAGTCGATAGTTTTGCCGCAATATATCGAGGAGTTTGGCTCTTTAGCGACAAATTAATCACCCATTTACGAACAATAATTGTTGAACTTTTAATTTTGCATTTAAGCTATGCTATTTACTTTGATTCATTCACAAACATGACCATAAAACACTTTGCCAATAAAAAAAAACTAAGGAATAAGTAGTGGCCGGAAATTTTTGCACACACGAATTTCCAATTTCACCCCTTTCCATGAAGTGTCTTCAGAAATGATCACGTGGTCAGAGGACCTTCACATATTTCTAACTTTTGAAGCTATTGTGCTTCTTCTTCACTGAATCCGTCTGGTAAATAAATATAAGACGCTAACTGTCCGGAAACTTTTGATTGCCACTGTATATATAGACTTAACTATTTAGGTAAACCTTTTATAAAATAATCACGTATGACGATGTTCTACACTGTTAAAAATTTTCGTTAAATAATGACGCGTTGACTGCATATTTGATATTCACTTTACCATTTTTCTAGAAAATTTGTTAAACACGATTAATTTACAACGATTTCGTTCGACCAATAGTAAAAAAATCCTCTTTTAGCTGTTATACCTAAATACGCTCAAACGAATGCTATTTTACGTAATGTTACTTCTCTTCTAACCAATCAAAACGTTTCTCAGTCAGTTTAAGAATCTGGCAACATCTGAAAAGTTGTTTGCGCGGTTGTGATGGTGTTTGTTTACGATGGCGGAGCTAGCGCGAAATTCATTTCATCGTCAATCTTGTACGAAACGAAGAAGCAGAAATTTCATCATTCAAGTAAGTTATTTTGCTGGTTATTTTAAGGCTTATCACGTTTACTTTCATGTTAATGGATTAAAATGCGAAATTTAAAAAATGAATTCGAATATGTAACATCGAGATGCGTTTAAATTCTGTTGTCGCGATCTATTCAAAGTTGATTCAGAATAGAATTAGATAATTTCTTTCTCTTGTTTTTATATTATATAAATTCGATATTTCATCATATGATAGGAATCTTTTAAAGATTTTTGTGATTTTTTCTTTCTTATCGCTTTTGATCGTTATTATTTAATAATAATAATAATTATTTTTAACACTTACTACACTAGTCTAATACGTTGAAGAGCAGTTTGTTTTGAGCGTAATAGTCCAAATAAATAACTAAATATTTATAAATTTTAGCAAATGTAATCGCAATGAGATTTTCAGAGTAATGTTGCACTAAAATACGAAAAAATATGTGAAAAAAGGGGTAAATTGATTTTTTTTTTTCCAAGTAAAATGAACTTTGCCCATATGTGGTTGAAAATAATTTTTTAAACTAAATAAACAGTCACTTGCATAATTATTAAAAATTTGTAATAGCTAAACCTGAAACAACATTACTTCACTTTATGCTTTTATTGTCTTCATGAAGAAAGTTTCATTGAATTGACAAGGAAATTGCATCATGTTTATTAGGCATACACATTAATATTTATTTGACCTTTTAATAATTTTGAAAATTTTCCTACTTTTCAGTTTATTACTTATTAGTTTTAACATTTTACTATATTGCAAGCATTTTTTATAATTTGCATTGTGTTAATTACATTCAAGTTGCTGTTTAAAATTGTAAATAAAGCAATGACCAGAAATCTGCAAAATTCTAAAATTCACACAACGACTGGTCCCAAGTTGTGAGAATTTGAGGTCGTGTACTTCATATATGATATGATATATATCAATGAACCCTGCAATAGCATAACTATAAATTTAAAAAGTAAAGGGCGGGTGGGGTGGGGTGGGACACTTTTTATAAAAGTAAGAAAATCAATTTTGTTTGACACAAACTAAAATTTCGATATATAGAGGGTAAGATGATTCACTTTTTAATCTCTCTGAACAATTTAGAACCATAATATGCAATAGCTATTTTATAATTACTGAATATCCTTCTTTTATCTTTATGACTATGTAAAAAGAATAATATTGTACATAGTGACATAAATATCAGAATATCTAACTCTGGCTCAATACAGCCATCTAGCGGATCTAAATGTAAACATTGGTACATTTGTACCTAACAATAATTAAAAAAATTGTAAGTTTCAAAATGTTTCCAAACCCCCTCACTATAGCAATTAATCAAAGCTTTATAAGGCACAAGTTGTCTAGTATCAGATAGTTATACAATCAAACAAGAATTGTAGGTTGATAATGTATGATGTGTTGAATATAAAATTTGCAAAATCTGCTTGCCTGAAGAAGAAAAAAAAAATAAATCAAGATAGTCATAGATGGCAATAAAAAATCGTCAATTCAATTTATTTACATTTTGAAGTAAATGAATATATTATAAATGTTATAATTTCCCCGATATGTCCTGACTTTTCTCACAAGGTCCTATTTTTGTGAAATTCAGAAATTTTTCTTACATTTGTGAAAATTCTAGTCATAATTTTGTAAATTTTAAATTATCAAGTCTTCAGGTTCAGATTTTTCATGTGAGCTAAGTAATATGCTTTTTGTGGAGTTGAACTACTTATTTACAGTCCAGATTTTAATTTTAAATGACTAAATTTTGAAAAGTTCAATTCAAAGGGGAAAATTTCTGAGAAAGGTCTATTTAAGAAACGAATAATTCTGAATTGGTATAAAGTGTTTTGCGGAGGGTCCTGTTTTTTAGATAAATTATTTTGTAAAAGGTCCTTTAAACATTTTAAAATTCCCTGATATTTCCAGGTTAGTTTCAAATTTCCAGATTACTGTTAAAATAAATTTTCAATGATTATTTCTTTAACAATATTACGTTTATGCATGGAAGCAGCAATTTCAGCAGAAAAAGAATATGGGATTAAACAATGCCTATTATTTCTTCATACTTTATTTTTCCAGTATGTTATGATTATTGCTTACTGTTGCTGAAAAATTACCAAAAATAAAAACTATTTAAAAATCTATTTCATAAAATAATAATATTTTGTATGCTTGAGAAAAAAATGGCAAAGGAAGGTAAAATGTATGTTTTTCAGAAAATGTAGACGATTAAGTATATTTTCGACAAAATCAGAATTAAGTAATAAAACTGTTTGAAAAAAAATAAAGATTTTTATAGTCTACATGCTGGAATTAAAAATGAAGGTGTGATAGTTTCAAAGAAGAGGGTAAACTGAAATTTATAGAGGAACTTTGAATAAGATTTCTATTATGGAGGAATGCGATGTGGAAGATATATTCAGTAATTTAACATGTATCTCAAATTATTCAATTTAGCCAAAAAAAAGTTTTTTTTTTTTTTTTTTTTTTTTTTTTTTTTTTTTTTTTTTACATACATGTTTATTGATAAAAATACACATTGTTGGAAACATAAGTAGTAGCTAGTAGGTAAAACTTACTTGAAAATAATTGAAATCGAATAATTACAGTCAATTTTTGAAGAAATTTGAAAAAAAAATCATATTTTAATTTAAACAGTATCAGTAAGAGTCTTATGAGCAAAAAATACTAAAAAATAAATAAATTTGTATTAGTATCCCTAAACTTCTTTTTTTAATATTAATATTTTAAACGATGTATCTAAAATAATTAAAATACCGATCTTGTGATAATCACAAATAAATTTAAAGGGTGAATAATTCTTACAAACAAGAATTTTATTAATTATTGATACTCTAATTGTTAAATTTATTTGAAAATAACTATTTTGTTTCATTAAATTCTGGTTCAAAATGAAGCAATAAAACAATTCTATATATTATTTTTTGGGGGTATCTATTACTAGAATTTTGGATGTTTTAATATATTTCTGATATTTACAATAGTACTTAGGAAAGTAAGACTAAGGGAAGTGAGACTATGAGAATGATTAAGTTGTTGATTATATTAATTTAATATTGAAAAAACTGAAATGAAATAGTCAAAGCATAGCTTTTAAAGAAATTCCATAAAAGTGTCCATTTACGGCACAACTACTCTATATGGATATTATTTTTTTCTGTGTGTGAAAGAAGGGGGGGGGAGGCTTGAAATTTTCAGTATTAGTTTAAGGACTTCCAAAAATTTTAGGAAAATTAAGAATTGTATCAGATTGAAAGAGCTGTACTCGCTTTATTAAAATATATAAATAAGTAATGCAATGTATAAATTTTTTATTATTAAGAAAAAAAAAGCTTTATACAATGCTAATGTATATAATATATGAATATATTTGGCAAGAATGTTACAGTAATATCAGAAATATCTCAATATCTTTTAAAAATAGAATTATTATTCTTTCATGAAAAACTGCAAGTTCCATCATAATATCAAGAATAACATATTGAAGTACATACTACAGAATGCTATAAAACTAAAAAAATTTGTAATTTTGTCCCTACATCTGAACTTAAAGTGTCATTGTTTACATCAGTGAGGATGTATGGATTTTAGGTGCCTGTGGATTTGAGGAAGTCTGCTGTCCATTTATTTTTTAAATATCAAAATTTTTTTTATGTTTCATATATCTGATGTTTACTTTCAAAAAGATGTTTCTATATTTTAAATTTATTTTCAATCTATCATGCTGCAAGATATTTTTTATGTTTTCAGTTAAAAAAAGTGTTAATGAATTTTTGAATTGTTGTTGACTATGTCATACTGTAGATAAGGAATTTTTGTTTCTGGCAGTGAATTTTTTACTGTCTAATTTAGGCAATTAGTTACATAGAGCTTTATTAGAAAATAATCTTTTTTGGTTTTGATTTAGTTGAATTTAAGTTTAAACTGTATAGCATTGTAGAAAATAAAATATGAAAAGATTACATTTATGTTAACTTTTTCTTTAAATAATAAACTATTTTTTATTTCTGATTTTTTAATGTTTCATACTGAATCCTATATTTTGTTTTAAATGTATGAAGCAAATCGTTTTTATTTTTAATTTTGTTCTGTGAAAAAAAAAAATGTATTTTTTGAATATTGTTTGACATTTTTCTAGTTGAGTGCAGTATGTTTCTTTTTAATTTTATTTTTGCTTGAAAATATTTATTTAGTGTTCATTTTTGAAGGAGTAGCCAACCATTTTTTATCAAATTTACAAATTGCACCCTGCCCTTTTTAAAAGTAGTAAAATGCATCACTAGTTGTTGTATCCAGAGATTTCTAATAAAAGTTTCTCCATTTCATAGTATTTCTAAACTTGTGTTCTTACAATCATGCAAAAAAGATTGAATTTTCTTATTTCTTTAGGGGAAAAAAAAATGAAATTATTCAATCACCTTGTAATTTATTAGTATTTTTTTATTTTTATGTCATAAAATAATTCAAAATTAATGTTTATTGCATATTTTCCCAAATTTTTTTTCTTCATTAAAGTCAATAATATATTTTCTCTTGAAATAGTGCCCTTTTTCTTTCTAGCGTAAACACTAATTTATTATAGCAGTAAATTGGCTATTTAAAAAATTACTGAATTATTATCATTATTTTTTTAAATATTGTAATATTTACAATCCTTCATTATTTGAAATTTTAGAATTTAAAAAATCTTAAATCTTTTTTTAAATACATTAAAACTATATTTTTTATATTTAAAACTTTAAAAATTACAATTAAAATAAACAAATCAAAAGATATCATTTCACCACTGAAATAATAAAATTAATACTTATAATATAATAAGTATGGTAACTTGTAATTAAATCTGAGATTTTCTGCATATAGAAATGAAAACAATGGCCTGTTTGTGTTTAAAATTATTGATCTTGGAATTCAGAACAGGCTCAATTAAAGATATTTTGATTGAAACACTTTGACATCATATCAAATATACAGAGCAAATTTAATCAAAACCAGTTTTGCTTGCCAAATGTAGCCAACAGTGATGCCTGTTTTTTAATTGCTTAGGTATAATTTAGTTGAAATTATTCAAGGGGTTAAATTGCATAACATCTGTATATAAATTTAGTTGATGTGAATAATGCATCAATATTACTTTTAGTTTTTATTATGTGTAGTTTGAAATATTGAAACACAGACTGTGTGACGGTGCACTCATGCTGGGTGTCATTTGTCACGTTATATGCAGGGATACTCATTAATTTAGGTTAAAACAACACAGTTTATTAAAATGATAAGGGCTAAAGGAAAGTGGAGCCAGTCTATAATTTCACTCACTGAGAACACTATGAAAAGCTAAATCATACTCACAGGCTTTGGTCTAGCTCAGTCGGGGCACCGTCTAGCACTTGACACTATTTCCTGGCTGATCTACTAAACAAATCTTAATTTCACAGCCCGTGGCTGTGGATATTTCTTTATTTGCTCAAATGATCAAAACTAAACTTTCTTACCAAGGCCGAATCTTTAATCCACTATCTGAACTCCTTTTCGCTTTACTGGAGGCCGTAGCTATTTTCTAATCGTCAGCACCTTACTAAGCAATCATCAACTTCGTTGTCTAACGGCGGAATACACACAGAGGCTGCTGGCTGCTGGCTACTGCCAGGAACACACAGACGCTGGCTGCTGGCTAAGGCCAGAAAAACACACAGACGCTGGCTGCTGGCTAAGGCCAGAAACACACACCACAAACTCACACCCAAGCTTTTATACGCGACAAACTGAGATACTTCTCATTAACATAATACTAATAACCGCGAGCTAACTGCGGAATTCGAAAGAACACACACACTCTAGAAAGTTAAAGTAAAAGAGAGGATAGATGTCACTTTTACGCCTACAAAATGTTAAATTATTGACGTCACGATCTCAGAAACACTAGAGTGCCTTTATGACTAAAGGTCACTCCCTCACAACTGCACATTTGCAGTCTTCTATTCTGAATACAAAAGGTTTCTTTCAGGGTTGCCGGCTTTTAGCCGGGCCAAAAAAAGCCGGCCGGCTTTTTTTGGTTTTATCCACTTAAAAAAAGCCGGCTAAAATTGAAAAAAGCCGGCTTTTATTTTTAAAGTGTTAATTTGTATTGAATCCATATTAAATTTTGATTGATTTATTTTTAATACATTTTTAATAATTTACTACTAAAAAAGTTATAAATTTCTATTTAATTTTTCAAATAAATAAGTTTTTATAACTGCTAGGAGTCAACTGTGAAGACATTATGTCTGAAAAATATAAATCTTGGAAAAAAGAAAATATACTCAAAAATGTGTTTTAAACTTCTACATTTCATAGTTCTACTTATATTACAGATTCTTAAGAATTATTTTTAATGGAATTATGACAAAATTAGTGTTCCCTATAGCTATAAAAAGGGCAAGGTGCTATTTATTAAAAAGGGCACTTTTTCAAGAAAAAAAATTGTTATTGCCTTTAGAAAAGGAAAAAAGAAAGCAGCAAAATACATAATTTTTAAATATGATAAATCAAGTAATATTAATTTCGAATGATTTTATGATATAAAAATTAGAAATACAATTAAATTAAAACATGATTGAATAGTTTCACGTTCTTCTTCTTAAAGAAATGAAAAAATTCTATCATTTTTGGAAATTTCACACAAATTTAGAAATACTATTAAAAAAAATATTTATAAAAAATTTCTGGGTAAAATCAGAGGCGCATTTTACTACTTTTAAAAAGGGCAGGGTTCTGCACCCTTCAAAAATGGCCTAAAATGAACACTAACAAAATGAAACACATCAAAGCATTCATGGAAACATTGTTACAGATCAATATGTAAAGATTAAGTCATAAAATGAACAATGTTGAAAGAGAAATTAGGAAGGATTCAATATTTGAGGAAAGCTTAATACATAATTACATAAAATTAAACAACAAAAAATGTTATAATAAAATTTGCTGAATTAAAATTTTGAATAGCTCTTTGTTATTTAAAAGTGCATATATGCCTACTTGCATGAATGAAAATATTCATGCATATGCTAATTGAGAATACTGTAATAAATTGTGAAATATAATATATTATGAAAACTGCATAATTCGAAATACTATTTTCAATAGTGAGAAATGTTTTTTTATATGTATGATTTTAAATGTTTATAGCGAATAAAACATGACATTTTAATAACTATTAAAATTAGTTAAGTAATAAAACATGTAACTAAGTAACCTTTAATTTTATAAAGCAGTAAAATGGAAAAACAAAGATAGGATTAAAGGTCAATGTAAATCAGAAAAAGCACTTGGTGTGGCCATTTTATAATTTAGCTGACATATTTGCAATTCTGACTATAAATCACTAGCAACTCCATCAATGTGTTATTCTAGTATTAATGTCTTCATTATTGAAAATTTGGGCTATAACCCAATTTCTCAATGAATCATAATTAAAATCTCAATTTTTCATATTAAGAAATAAATTTATTAAACTCAAAGTAAATTAAACATCATTAAAATTAGTTAAAAGACACTTAAAAATGTGTTGCTTATAATAAAAAGGCTTCACCGTATAAAAGCCAATTATGGCCAAAAAAGGCCAATTTTGGCCAAAAAAAGCCGGCTAAAATCAATAAAAGCCAACCGGCCTGGCTTTTTTTAATTTTAGCCGGCTTTTTTGCAACCCTGGTTTCTTTCTTTCTTTTCTTTTTTTTTCTTTTCTTTTCTTTTTTTTTTTTTTTTTTTTTTTTTTTATACAATTTTCAAAGATTTTGTATATTGAAAAAACTATCTCTAAATAAAGTAATTAAAATGAATGATTCTACTGAATCAGTATTTGTTGACCACTCTTTTTCTTTAAAAATGTTTATTTTGATGCAGGAAAAAGAGAATAATCAAAATAGATATATTTGTGTTTGTACAAAATCTGTCATTATATTTAGGTTTACTTGATAAAGGGATTAAAATTTTTGTAATTTTTTCTATCATTTTACAAGACTTTTATCAGATTGAAAATAGTTACTTTCTAGTTCCCTTATGTTTATGTAACTTAACTGTACTTGGAACTGCTTTCACTTTAGAAATCAGTCATTTTCCTAGGGAAAAGTTAATGACATCCCCCCCCCCCCCCCCAGAAAAAAATGTTTGTACAAAAAATTAGAATATCCCTCAAAATAAAAATATTTTTAAAAATATTATTAAGAGAACAAGCCAAAAGAATATTTAATGATCTAAAAGTTTTGTTGTCAATATTTCAGTTAAGCACTGTCTAGTGCCAAACATGATTAAAATCTTACCTGCATCATTTGAGATTGTATAATATAAGAATATTGTTTAAGTGAAAAATCTCTGTTTTGGAATTTTGATACAGTAACAGCATTTTAAAAATAAAATATGTGCATATTAAAGAGGGAGGGGGGGAGGGGCAAAAATTTGATGCTAATTAAACATATAAAGTCTATGTAACTGCAGTTTAACTGTTTAAAACAGCTTTTTTTTATTTCATAAAAAATATTTTATTACAATGCATATTTTTGGTCATTTTGTAACACTTCCCTCTTGTAAAAAAAATAAGCGTATTCTTTAATACATTATTATTTATAGCCTTTGAAAAAAAAAAAAACTTTAAGAAATACATAACTTAATTAGGCACATGACTAAAAAATTAAACAAGTATCATAGCAATATTATGTGTTTGGCATTCACATTTCCACTCTGGTATCTTAATCTTTGAATGAACGTTTCTGCATTGTCCATTACAGTAGACTCCCTCAAATCTGCAATCCTAAAATCCGCACATAATTTATGGATGTAAGAAATGAAACATTCAGTTCACATACAGAGAGAGAATTTAAATTTTTTTAATTTATATACCAATTCTATGTATATTTTAATACGTATTTTCTGTTAATATTACTGAATCCATGTGTTTTCATGAAGAAAGAATAAATTTAGTCTTGAAAAAATTCAAGATATTGCTAATATCACTGCTAATTACAATCTTCTTACCAAATATATGTAATGTAAATACTAAATACCAAATATATGTAAATAATGTATTAATCAAGCTTTTTTGGTTATTAAGTCTGGCTAAACCTGAAATAAAACCTCCTTATTTTATGATTTTGATGTGAATTACTAATGTACCTTTGAGATAAGCTTCATTGAATCATTTAGGAAAAATAGATTTCTTCTTTACAATGAATATTCAATCATACATTATTGATTATTAACTTGACCTTTGCTTTCAATATTTTAATCATTTTAATTTAAAAATTATCTATTTTTTTATTTTAGTTTATTACTTATTTTATTATATTGTAAGCATTCGTTATAGTTTGGATTGCATTATTAATTACATTCAAATTACTGTTAAAAAATTTAAACAAAGTAATGACCAGAAATTCGCAAAATTCTAAAATCTGCACAACCTCTGGTCCCAAGCTGTGCTGGCCCCACCAGTGGCCGAGAGGTTCTGACCTCTCAACTGGTAGATGAAAGGTGCTGGGTTCGAACCCAATCTCAGCCATTGGCCTAACCGTTCGGAGTTTTTGTGGTTTTCTTTGAACCTTGCATAAATACGGGTTAGAAAGACCCCCACGAAGAGCAGTCATTTGAAGATTTAATTACTTTGTATTTTGGTAAAAACAGATTACAGACTATTTTGAAATTTTGATGTAAATAACAAGTCACAAATAAAAATATAAATTTTTGGTTTGGATCAAACATGATAATGATATAAAAAGACAAATCCCCTTCTTCTCTAGAGATATCTTAAGGTATCATGTGCCAGTCTACCTCCCCCCCCCTCTTCCCTAAATTGATAACATTATATTATATGTACCAGCCCATTATCAGGCTGTTCATGTATTTGCTTTTAATTGTTCATCTATTTCCTTTCAGGGTTTAATTGAAGTTCTTTGCTGCATCTTAATTTAAAGTTTATTGATGCCCTATACTTTTCGGATGCCTGCCATTCTGATGTCTTCATAACAAGAAATCTGGTACTTATGCTTAAAAATTCTCATTTTTACATATTTGACATTTTTCCTAAGATACATAGTAATTACAACATGATTTGCTAATTCAAATTTTTATTAACATGATTTTAATGAGTTTTTTTTTTATTTGATTTAAATCAATAGTTTTAAGAAGTTGTTTTATTTAGAATTTAGATCAAGATATTTTTTAAAGAAAATCGGGTATGGCCATAAACATGTTGCACATTTTAGGAGTAGAGGAGAGAAAGAAGGCATAAATCTATGCTTTTAAAGTTCCCCCCCCCCTTTTTTTTAATCAAGTATTGAATTTTAAAATTAAAGTGCAAATAGAAAATTTTTAAGTTATTAGTAAAACAGTTTACTTTCTACTACGATAAGAAAATTTTTAGGGTAAATATAAGCTCTTTCTAATGTATTTTTTAAATCAGTGTGAGAGAATGTAGGCAAACACAGCTTGGGGGGGGGGGGGATCAGATAGTGCATTATATTTTAAAAATAATAATAAAGTATTTTTTTAATTTTTTTTTTTGTTATTTTTTGTAGAAATTTTGAAGTAGTTAGTAGATAATTGTATAATCAATCATTTGTTTATTATTTCATATTCATTTTGCTTCAAAGCATATGAATAATTGTTTTTCGTTAACAAGCTAAGATGATTTCTTTCTTTTACCTGTTTTAAATAAATTTATTCATAATTAGTTATGTATGATTAAAAAAACAGATGTATTTTACTGGCAACTAGGATTTTTTTTTCCCATTTTTTAAAATTAATGATATAAATATGGTGTATCCAAACAAAAATGGAGTTCTGCTGGAGGTCTCTTCCAAAAGTTCTTTAACTCTTAGACTTTGGGATATTGTGCTTCGCAGTGTTGAATTCATACCAGATTTTTCAAATATATAAACTGTCTTCTGTGTACTAAATAATAAACATTTGGATGTAATTTGATAAATATTCTTTTACACAGTTATTAAAATAATTTTCAAATACTTCTTGGAGATTTTTTTTTCTTCTTTTGAGTGATTATTTGAAATCAATATTTTTAGTCATTAAATTCAGCTGATAACAGAAGGGGAAAAAATATGAATAGAATGCTATAAATAGCAACAAATCTTTGAATACTCTCTTATTCGACTTCATATTTTGATTTTAATTCTTTGTGATAATCTCCTTAATCAAGAAAAAAAAAATTCTTGTACAGTTTGGGCAAAATCTTAAAAATCATCCTGTTATGTATTAATTGCTTTAAATAATCTGTATTTTTTAAAGATTAAAATATTTTCTACTAAATATTAAATATTTTAATCTATTTTTTTTATCATTTCACATGTTTTAAGCCTTCTCTTTTGAGCAATAGATATGTTCACCAATGCATACTGATTTTCATCTTATACATAAAAAAAATGACCTAGACCCACTTTATCCAAGGCTTATTGCTAATAAAGTGTTAAAAGTAGAAATTACTTATAAGCATTAATCTGAAACACATAAATTATAAAGGAAAAAGAAAATGTCATTAGATTTCTTCTTCATCTTCTTCTTTTTTTTTTTTTTTTTTTTTTTTTTTTGATGGGGAAAAAAACACAGTTGGTTATAAACTATAGTTAAAATCAACTGGTTTAAACCGTGCCAACCCTGATAATTCCTCAACATTTTAATCAAAATTCATCTAATTTCTGTTTTTATTCCCAAGTACTTTGATTTTGAAATCAGTTATGCTGAAAGCAGGTACACATTGATATCTGTTAGCAAAAAGTGTGGAGTAATAACTATCTCTAAACAGATTTACTTATGATTGGAATGTCTTCAGCATGCTGACAAAACGCAGTTGAGCATGATGATAACATACATACAACTTATAGATCTTTTAAAACAGGGAGGAATGAAAATGCAAATCTTTGGCTTTTGCAATTACCCATATTATTCTGAAATGTAGTGTAAAACAGTGAAGCGATAAAAAGTAAGGCTAGGTGAGGTAAAATAATTGCAAAAAATATTATTTTAATCTACAAAAGAATTACATTCAACATGCAAACAGGCATTGCTCTCAACATTTTAAAAACAATTTCAACAATAATATTTATAATTATTACTGATAATGAAAATTTAAAATGCATATTTTACTCATACCATGAGGGTTTTCTAAAGAAACATGAAATAAAATCCTTCATTACCCTTTTTTTGTGTCTGAATTTAACTACATTATAACCTCAATCCATTGTTTTTCTAAGGGTGCGGGGGGGGGGGGGATGAGGGGAGGAATGATGAATGCGGATTAACTTCAAGACATGAAAAAACATGATGTTTAAGCATTACTAATGCATGTAATGTATACGGTATACTATTTTATTGATTACTAAACTGCAAAATAAATAATTCGAAGTTATAGAAAATTGATATTTATTTTTAAAAAATCAAAAGTTTAGTTTGAATTTTGTTATTTTCTTTTAAATCAAAAAAATAAATTTTCAAGATATACAACTTTTTTTTTTTTTCATTTTTAATGAATGTTTATTGTATAGGCTACAGTAAAATTGATGCATAGTATCTTGTTATATGTACCTACATTAAAAATATTTGCACTTTTCTACATTTATTTTCTTACGGGGAAAAACTAAGCTCCTAAAAGTAATAGTGAAATTAAAAAGATGTTAAGTAAGAGAAAAAATGTGCTGTTCATGTGAATAATGTGTACTTTTTAGAAAAGCACAATTTTACCCCCTCCCCCCCAAAAAAAATAAAAACAAAATAAAATAAATAAAAATTTCATTCTTTTAAACAGTTGCATTTAAAGATATTATATTTACTGTGTGTATGTACTAATTATTGATGTACATTAAACAGTGAATTGTTAAAAATTATGTGTAAGGTTGTTATTGTGTGATATTAATTGTGAACAGGAGATATACAATATAAACTTTCGAAAACTCAGTCTTACTGAAAAAGTGACTAAAATAAAAAGAGATAAGTTACAAATTAAAAATATACATTTTATTTAAAACTTCTTTTTACTTTTGGGTTGTATTTTCAACTTATAACATCTTTTTTTATTATCTCAGTTGCCTTTTAAATAAAACAGTGAGCTTTTTTAAGCTCATATAGTATATTTTTTGTTTGGATCAAAGTGGAATGTTTCAAATCAGTGAAGTATTTGGGTTTTTGATGTGGTCGTTCACAAGAACTTTTTGACATCACGATTTAAACTTGTCATAAACAGAAACAAGAAAAATCACCAACCTTGTGGTCAGATTTTTTTTTAAAATAATTTATAGCCTGAGGATGATTTTATAAAACTTTCCACAAGTCAATTTTGTTTTGAGAATTTATTTGAATGTATTTTATCCAAGTATTATTATATTATGGCTAAGTTTAATGCATTTAACTTTTTCTTTAAGGTACTCAATGTTACTTAATCCTGTGTGTGGAACAAACTACAGCAAACCAATTGGCACAGCTGGTTATATTGTAAACATGGCCAACCAATGCATTATTCTACCAAAAAACAAATTATGAAAAGAAATTTACATGTATTAATATAATTATGTATTATAATATAATGTAATTTATTTATAGTAATAAATATATTTCTGTATTTTAATTGATTGTTTTGTGATTATTTCTAATTCATAATAATCTTTGTTAATTTTAGTAGATTAAAACAATAATCTTAACTTTGAACTACGTTTTTTCTAAATACACATGCAGCAGTATTTTTATTGCATTTTAACTGTCAGTGGTTAATATGTAGAAGTTTTGTTAAATATTGTTTGTTGACAATTGTAAAAATTCATAACTTTATCGGATTCATTTTAATTTATTAATCTTTTTAATTTTTATTTTGAAAATAAAATTTATAAATGCAATTTATAAATGTTTTTATTGTTTATTAAACTTCTACATATTTGTTTGTGAAGGCCCATTAAGTATTCCACTTAAATACTAAATGTAAATTCATATATTTCAGATAATCAGTGACGATGCTGCAACTATATAAGTCATTTAGAGAATAAATTTTGAATATTTCGATATTGACTTCAGTTTTTTGCAGTTGTATTAAATTTGCTACAAAAATTTTGGTTTTTTAAAAATATATATAGGAAATATATTTAAAAAACACAAGTATAGTAACATGTGTATTCTTTGTACATCAACTCAAAATCTAAATATTCATAACTTATTCTGCAGTAATTTTTTCATAATTTCATTAATTCTTTACTTCCTAATGGCACTTTAAATCACTATTAAAATAACTTGTTCTAAGATTCATTTGGTATATTGATTGTAATAATACAATTTAAAATGAATTATACTTACATTACATTATTGGTTGCAAAAAACAAAAACATTTTTAAAAGGATGATTTTTTTTCCTCATTTTCATCTTTTTAGCTATTTTGGCGTTGAAAGAAAAGAGGGGAGAGGGGGCAGTCTAAGTTTGGAAATATTTTTATATTTCAGTTGTAAGAGCATTATATTTGTGCATTTCTTGATTCTATAAAATACAAATAAAACATTTGATTGAAGATATAAATATTGCACAGAATCCCTATGCATTCAAATTTAAATAATTTTACTTAGCAAAATTCTCCTAAAATTTATTAAATGATTCTGTAAATTATCTAATGTAGCTTCAAATATCACAAAAAATGCTTTGGAAAATGAAAGTTTCACAAATTTATAATTGGGAAAAAAAAGGATTAAAACCTTAACATACTGTAGTAAACTTCTCAGTGATTAATTGATTTATATAATGATATTGTACAAATCTATTTTAAGTTAACTACATACAGAATTTCTAAAAGTGTGTTATTAGTGCTCTACATTTTAAAATATATACTAAGTTTTGCAAGAATAACAAAACACTATTTTTCCAATTTTAAAAAATCACAAAAGTTTGATTTGTTAGGCAGTGGCAGTTTCAAACATTTAACTGAAAATAAGTAGATAGATTTGCATGTTGAGAGAAAATGAAAAATTCAATTAAATGATAAGAATCTTGGAAGTAATTGTAAAATTTTGGTCAATTTTAAATTTTATTCTTTGAAAATATACGATTTTAAAAAAATACATTGAAATTCTTGTTTAATACATATAGATAATATAATATAAAAAGAAACTTATGTTATACATGGATAATAATCTATATTGCATGATTAAAAAATTTTAATCTAGTGCAGTAATGAATTATTTGTTATATGGCCAAACGAAAAGTTGGTTCCTGGTCGGCCATAATCAGTATTACATACCAATCCTTTTATATTTTTTAATATATTATTTATTGTACAAGAACTGCTATTGTAGATTGTATATCTATGATAATGTATAGATTGTATATCTATACATTAGTAAAGAATGAAAGCAATTTGATATAATTTTACATGTACTTCTGATATTCTTGTAACATAAAATCAGAATTTTAATTCCCATTTATTATATACGTTTTTAATTTATCGTTTTATGACTGTGAGATATATATATATATATATATATATATGTATGATCTTTTGATTATTTGATTTTTAATAAGGTCAAATATTCATATATATGTGTATTAAGCTTATATAACAAGCTGAAAATATGATTAAATAACTTATCAAAAATTATAATCAAAAGACCGAACATGTCCAGGGTGCTTTTGAATTTGACTGAGAATTTCAGAGGAGTTATTGTGGTTATTTAACTGTATTATGATTTTTTTTAACATGTGACTGTAAAATATCTATGTATAATCATTTGATTTTATTATGGATTTATTAGTATATGCTTATAAAATATGCAAGATGTTGCCGAATTTGGAGGACAAAATCATAGGTTGATAGGTATCATGGGATGAAAAATTTTCATGGTATATGAGGTAATTTCAAACCACGCTGAGTTAGATAAAATCACAAGAATAGTTGTGAAGTGTGTGTTGAGTAGAACAAATAAATAGGAATACATTTATTTGACCTCAGCAGCAATATAATGCATTACAATTCGACATCAGGGCATGATTCAACATGACAAGGCATTTTTACTACTATTGTTCAAAATTACATGTGCAAATGTCATTGCACAGCAATCCTTTTGTAGATGTCTACTGTGCAATTACCTTTGTGGGTTCAATTTCAAACAATTCCTATAAAAATTCCTCGTCATGTCCTTCTGATGTCAAACTGTATTGCATTATAAGCCTGCTTAGGTCAAATAAATGTTTATCTGCTTATTATTTGTTCCACTCAATGTAACACCCTTCATAACTACTTTTGTGTATTTCTTTCAATGTGGATTGCAACCATCTATGTTCTGTGGCAATGTTTCATCCTCTTGATGCCTACTATCACCCCTCTAAATTCGACGATCGAATTCAGAAACACCCTATATATTTTATGGTCATATATTACTAAAACCATAATGCAGTCAAATGACCGTACATACATATTTTACAGTCATATGTTAATAAAATCATAATACGGTCTAAAAACCATAGAATGTATATTTCACGGTCAAATGACCATCTTATACAATTACGGTCAAATGACCATCTTATACAATTACGGTCAAATGACCATTTCATACAATTACGGTCAAATGACCATTTTATACAATTACGGTCAAATGATCATTTTATACAATTACGGTCAAATGACCATTTCATGCAATTACAGTCAAGTGACCGTTTCATTGAGTTACGGTCAAATGACCATTTTATACAACTACGGTCAAATGACATATATATATTTTTACGGTCATATGACAATATATGTATAATACGGTCAAATGATAATATATATATTTTTAACGGTCATATGACAATATATGTATAATACGGTTAAGTAACCGTTATCTCGAAATACGGTCAAAATGCCGGACAGAATGCTGCCGTTCAAATGACCGTTTTCTGACAATGAAATTTTTAACAGTGTAGGATTTAAATAGGTTTTTTAAAAATATTATAAATAATGTAAAACATTCTTATAAATATAAAACTTTTGACAATTTTGTGAATAATAAAAGGGCTAGAAAGTAATTAGATTTATCTAAATAAATCTTCTTGATTTGACTTTTTCCTTTAAAAAAATCTTGTATTTACATCACAAATAAAATTATTTTTAATTTGTTTTACTGATTTCATCCTTTATTAAGAATCTTATATTTCAAAGCCATTCTTTAATTATGTCAATACTTCAGCACTGTAAAAAATTCGCATTTCATAGTTGAATTGGTATATCGAAAATTATACTTTGAATGCTTCGAAAAAAAAAAAAAAAATCCAAATGTTAAGCTTTTTGACATTTATTCATTCGGCATCATTAATTTAAATGAAGACTCGTCATACTTAATTAAATTTAACACTTATTGTTTTCACAAATGAGCATATTCAGAAATTAACAATGCTATTCTATCTAAATGTCTGCGAAGAAATTGGTATGTAAAGAAAAAATATCTTTTAATCTGAAAAAGAAATGGCATTAATAATTTTATTTATATTAAAAAAGAATGTTTTTTTTTATCGGAATGAATTATTATTTTTTTTTGTTCTAAGTAATAAATAATGCGAAGGTTATGTGAATTTAACATAAAATATTCCTATAACAGAATTGGCTACATAAACTTTTGCTATTGCCGTTGCACAAAAATGTTATGGAAATCCCAGTTTCCTAGAAAAAGTTTAGTAAATTTACAGATTTATTTACAGTGTGTAAGGTAATTAAGCATTACATAGTCAACAGCAGCAACAACAAAAATATAAACAAAAGTAATTATACTGGGTTACTAATAAAATTTTGTTAAACATAAAGATTTTTGTAGCGTTACAAAAACAATTTTTATAGATTTATTCCCCTATATATATAGAAAATAACACAATATAGGAGAAGGAAAAATAAAAGCTTATATATCGTATTAAAAAAACTATTTTATTAAAACATTTTATTTACGTAACTGGTTGTTTTGATTTAGAGAATATCTAACTTTACTTCAAACGTATTATGAAAAGAATTTTTAAAGTTTATATAATTTTATTATTTATTATTATATTTGTTATTTTTTACTGAAATAATTTTAATAAAATAATAATATTATAATATTATTATATCTATTTAATAATTATAAATACAAACAAATAAATAAATAATAATAATAATAACATAATTTAATAATAATATTATTTCTTTTCAACCAAAATTCAAATCGCTTATTATAATTCTCAAATACAATTAGTTACACAATTTTAGAAAGTTTATCGACAGGCGATTTTAGAATATGAACCAAAGCATAAAAAAAAAAACATTTTTCGATAAATCAAGAAACTTTATATACACCGAAATGTTTATTATTTTATAACCTTCCAGCATCATAATCATATTGATTTAATATTTCATCAGCAATTATTTTTTTAGTTTATCAATTTATAACTCTATTAAAAACTAAAAAAAATTAATAATTTTTCGTCCCATGTGCCCTTAATAATACTTAATAGTACGATTTAGTAGGCATCGCATTTACCAGTATAATTTTTATATGACGATTTGTCAAAGAATTAGCAAATTTTCATTCGACGACCGCACTGTGTTTGCTAAGTTATCTTCTACCACTTTTTATCTAATAAATTGATATGCTAATTATTTTTTTACTTCAATTAAGCAACAAATATTATTTAAATATTAGCGATATATTAATTAAATCTAATTTATTATCGGTAAAATGAAAGTAGTTTTTTTATTTTTATTTTTACTTTAATAATATATACATTTTAACTACGTCTTCCATGAGTTTAATTACACAGTATAATATTTATTACTACTAAAAAGCATTTTTGAATTACTTAAATTAATATTCATGAAATATTAAATTGCGTGATTTAATGAAGTAAATGAAATCTTGATTTTAATTAATTGAGTGTTGCTGGAAACATGTAAGGATACAGCAATCTACTGATTCATATTTATGTAAGGAAATGTACATAAAGTTATTATTAAAATTTTATTATCAGTATTGTTAGTGCAGACTCTAAAAGTGTATATTAAGCATATTATTAATTTTCTGATGTTTATATATATTTATATGTGGTATGAATGTTGTAAAGAGTATTATATTTCATGTTAATGCTATTTACGTGTAAAGAAGGAAAACAGGCCAATTATCTATAGCGGCATCTCTGAGCGCGGAGGGCCGCCGGCCTGTCGCCTTGATAACAATAGCTTGACAATAATGTCAGGATTGGATTTATGGGCGGATTTATGACAGCTAATAAAATCAGACCTCACACGGACATCTATTTTAAATTCGCGGCTTTTTCTTCCATCGGACGGGAGTGCAGAAGATAGGGGCTCAGTCTCCCCACCCCCCTCTCGGACAAGGGCCAGCGAATGTCTTTCAAGGAGTCATCAGTGGGAGAAACCTACTGATCATCGCTGGCGGATTGAATGGGGGGAGAAGGGGTTAGCCCCGCCTGCTATGGAAGAGAGAAAGATTGAGAGTTTTTAGGAGGAGAGGTGTGCAGGATGCGCTCTCAAGTGATGAAGATGCTTTTTTTTAAAGAAAGTTCGCTTTTGAGGTGAAAACCCCCACAAAAATACTATTTGAGACTCGATAATTATGGTTCGAAAAGAAATGAGTGTGTGCAATCACAAGGATTTTTACTAAGTAGCACCACTTCCCATGATGACAGACTCAACGGACGCAGGCAATGACTGGATGTTCCAGATATCTCTCAACAACTAAGGATATAAAGGTACTGCAATTTGGTTTTATTGTTCCCCAAGTATTTAGGGCTAATAAATGAGTAATTGGCCTGTACCCTCAAATTGGTACCCAAGTATTAGACTAGAAGATATTAAAATAATTATTTATTCTAGTAATATCACTAATAATTGTATAAGTAAATATTTAACTGTTATTATTTTTTATCTTATTTGAAAGAAATATGTCGTGTGACGCATCATTAATTTTTAAATATAATGTTTTAAATAAATACATATTAATTGTTAAACTTGTACATTTCATTTCGACCATGAGTCCTATTTTATTTTATTGTTAGTGCAGTTTACTAAAATTCAATTGCAGTTAGGTTAAAGAGTTTGTTTTTGGATTTAAAATTCTGGTGTTTACTTACGGTCTAAAAGTTAATTCTTCTTTCGAACAACATACACAAAGCAATAGGTTAGAGTGAAGGCTGATGCCTCACCATTATCTAAGGAATTAGCCAGGACCTTTAACGATCATTTTTATTTTTATTAGGTATGGACAAATTTCATTTAACACTATGAATCTTCTAGAATTAAGTGATTAGGTGTGGTTTACCTAATTCACTAAGGGGTTTGGAGTATGCTGGCATATTTAATTAAGTAATTCTGTTACAGGAGACCAGATCTGCCCAGCATCTGCCTTATAAGCCGATTTGGTACCGTGACCTTTTCGGATGAGTTCCGGAGGTTAATAATATTTCTTCGTTATAAGAAGTTAATATTAATTCATAGTGTTAATTTTACTCTATATTTCTACGCGCTACTCATGATTTTTAATGCTAAGTTAAATTTTAAAAGTAAGTCTTGGTGCCAATTGAGTGTGCTACAACGTTTCTGACTGATTTTTCCAAAATGGCTGTAAAAGAAAGAAATTTTTCTGAGGAAATTTATTGATGTGTTATGCTAACAATAAATATGTATGCTTGAGTATTGTTAAACTGATGGTACTGTGTATTAAATTGAATATACAAACAAAAACTTCGAATTGTGTGTTGGATAATAAAGGTTTTAAGAGTAATTTTATGAAATAATATTTCAAATTATATGATATATTTGAAAAAAAAAAATGGAGGAATTTTAAAATAGATTTCTCATACATTGAATTTATTTATGGTATTTTATTGTAATTATTGCATTTTGGGGGTACATTGTATTTTCTATTTTGTTGAACAACAAAAAAAAGTGAATTTATTAGACCAATTTTATGCCGCGAAAGAAAAAGCGGAAATAGTATTGCAAATAAAATGAAATAATAATAACAATAGTAAGAAAGAGCAGTTTAGAACTTTAAGAATTTTGGTACTGTTATTTTCTATGTGTATTTTATACATTTATCTTGAATTTAATTGTATTTAGATTTGGAGGGACAGTGTATATATATCTTTATATACATTTTTGGTATTATAGAAAATTTTTATTCATGTGTTAAGTTGTATTACAAAGTTGTTTTGGTAATAATATATAAAATCAGGGTAATGAATGTCAAAAAAAAGGGCGGAAAAGTTCACAAAATCAAACTAAGTCACGAGTGGTAACAAGAAATAAATTAAAATTGAAAGCTAAAACGTTAGAGGATAAAATGGAAGATCAGTCAAAACCGAATTTGACGCTAATATTATCATTGATTGTTCCTTTTGACATAAAAAAAAATAGCAATGTGTTATTTTATTTGAAAGAATTCGATGAATTATTGGATCGGGAACAGATCGAGGAGGATTTTAAATTACAGATATTGAAAGTAAAATTTGTGGGCACGGCCCGTGAGAAACTGATATCTGACCAGACGCTAAATGCGGAAAAAAATTATGGGGACTTTAAAAGAAAAATCGCAGAATTTTTTCAATTGGCCTGTACGCTCAAATTGGTACCCAAGTATTAGACTAGAAGATATTAAAATAATTATTTATTCTAGTAATATCACTAATAATTGTATAAGTAAATATTTAACTGTTATTATTTTTTTATCTTATTTGAAAGAAATGTGTCGTGTGACGCATCATTAATTTGTAAATATAATGTTGTAAATAAATACATATTAATTGTTAAACTTGTATATTTCATTTCGACCATGAGTCTTATTGTATTTTATTGTTAGTGTAGTTTACTAAAATTCAATTGCAGTTAGATTAAAGCGTTTGTTTTTTGATTTAAAGTTCTGGTGTTTACTTACGGTCTAAAAGTTAATTCCTCTTTCGAAAACCATACACAATGCAGTAGGGTAGAGTGAAGGCTGATGCCTCACCAATATCTAAGGAATTAGCAAGGCTATTAACGATCACTTTTATTTTTATTAGGTACGGACAAATTTCATTTAACACTATGAATCTTCTAGAATTAAGTGATTAGGAGTGGCTTACCTAATTCACTAAGGGGTTTGGAGTAAGCTGGCATATTTAATTAAGTAATTCCGTTACAGGAGTCCAGATCTGCCCATCATCTGTTTTGTAAGCCGATTAATAAAAATTATTACTGCATTGATTTTGCCTTAATGATTTTCGAGCTAAATCTTTCTTTTTTCGGATATGGAATTAGATGCCTTATCTTTTTCACTTTTAATCTAATTAAGCAATATGTTTATGTAATAGATATTGAAATATATAGATAAAAGAGATTCTTCCACTAAAGTAAATAATCAAAAGACGATTTATTAAATAATAACTCTGAGTGTTTTTTATACTAATTTAATTTTCATTTAGAAATATTTGAGTGTTTAACATGTTAAATAAAACATTGAACTGCATGTGTAGTTAATAAAATTAAGATTTTGCATACACTACGCAGTATCTAGATGTGGTAAGATGTTTTCTAAAAATTACGTTGTTTGTATAAATTTGAAAATAAATAAAACTAGTTTTATAGATTTATCTTTATTGTTTTAGAATATACAAAGAAATAAGAGATGGAATATTAAATTTTTATACAATGAATAAATAAACTATTTCATTAACACATTTTATTAACGAGACTGGTTCTCTAGGTTCAGAAATACTTAATTTTCGTTTGAATAATGCTTTGAAAAGTGCTTTCAAAGTTTTTTAGTAAAACATTTTTATTTTCTCTTGTTGAATCTTAAAAGGAATATTCAGTAAAGAACACTAATTATTTCTGAAACATGACTGTAGATGGCAGCACCAAAATTTTGACCTTGATAAAACGAGGCTATTTTGACTCTAATTAATTAATTATTTCTCATTAATTCTCATTCATTTGTGTTTGTAAATTCCTAATATATTTATATATATATATTTTGTATCTATCCATTTGTAATTCATCTTTTTAGATTATTCTTTATTCCGCAGATTGACTGCGTGACAGTTTAGAACATGTTCTGATTCAAAGTATGTTTACGATTGCTGAAGTCTATTAAATCTCTTTAAAATCCCTTTAAATCATATTTTCATTTCTGTGAACAATTGATATTCGAAGGTCTAAAATCAACAAATAAGTCTACAAATGTTTTTCAGGACAATGTTTTTCAAGTTATTCCACAACCGGCAATATTATACCAAGAAGGATACATCATAAGTTCTGAAAACGTCGAACAAAACCAGAAGATAGTAAAATGTACTTTATTTTCTATTCTATTCAAATAAAAATTTCTCCTATGTTAATTCACTTTAAATCTCAACATCTCTCTTTTCCACCGAAATGCAAACCGTTTCTAATTATTCTCAAATACAGTTAATTACGCAATTTTAGAAAGTTTTAACTGTTTATTGAAAAGGTTTTTTTAAAAAATGGACTAAGACATAAAAAACACCTTTTAGAAAAAGCAAATATATATATATATATACACTGTCACATTGATTAAACATGTGGTTATATAACCTTCCAGAACCATATTAATATTTTTTTAATATTTCATCATAAATAATTTTTCTGTTTTATCAATTTATAACTCAACCAAAAACTATTTTTCCATTTTATGTCCCATCTGGCCTTAATAACGCGTAATAGTAGACATAAGTAAGAATAGCTTTTACCATTATAATTTTTATATTATGATTTATTAAGAATTATTAAACTTTCATTTCGACGATTGTACTATGTTTATTAAGTTATCTTCTACCACATTTTATCTTCTAAATTGTTAAGCTATATTTTTACTTTAATTAAACAACAACTGTTAATTAAGCATTAGCGATATATTAATTAAATCTAATTTATTATCCGCAAAATGAATGGAACCTTTTTTATTTTTACGTTAATAATATAAACATTTTAATTATGCCTTCCGTGAGTTTAACTATATAGTATAAAATTTATTACTTCTAAAAAGCCTTTTTGAATTAGGTAAATTAATATTCTGGAAATATTAAATTGCGTGATTTAATGATGTTGAACGAATCTTGATTTTAATTAATCGAGTGCAAATAAGAATTATTCGTGCGTAGAAACTGCCTTAATGATTTTTGGACTAAATGTTTTCTTTTTTCGGATATGGAGTTATATGCTTTCACTTTTTCACTTTTAAAGTAATTAGCAACATGTTGATGTAATTTATATTGAAATATGTTTCTCCAAAGAAAAGTAGAAGACAATTAAAAACGTTTCTCCCCTAAGTAAACAATCAATAGACGATTAATTAAAATATAATTTAATTAAATAATATCTCCAAGTGTTTTTTAAACTTATTTAATTTTTATTTAGAAATATTTGTCTATAAAATATATGACTGTATATCATTGATCTGTATGTGTAGTTAATAAATTTAAGGTTTTTCATATGCTGCGCAGTATCAAGATGTGGTAATATATTTTAAATATTTCGCTGTTTGCGTAAATGTTACATAAAGTTTTTGCTCAAAATGACGTAAATAAAGTGATGGGTTATAAACTGATAGGTTTTTAAATATCGCAGAGAGCTATAAATAAAAAGGTGCAAAAAATAAATAATAATTTGAAAGTTATAATTTAAAACGTGATTTAAAGAATCACTTTGTGATTGGTCGCTTTGTCATTGAAATTATTTTTATTTTATTAAAATTTCTTCATAATGTGTTTATAAACTTGAATCTTTTATATGTATTGAAAACTTAAAAAAATCTGTAATCTTCTAAAATATTTTTTAAAAATCTATAAAAAAATATTTATTTTTTTGTTTGCAAAGTTTTGCTTTTACATTTCAATGAAAGAATAATGAATATTATCCGTAAATTTAATTAAAGCTCATATCAATTACTTGGGGGGAAAATATAGCTTCCTATAAAATATGTCGTATACTAACAAAATATATATTGATAATTAATAAAACTAATGTTAAAATCTAACAATATTTGTGAAATATAAATAAATTTACTTCATGTAAAATTAAGTGTAATACTTTTACATTTACACAGTTGTGTGCACGGGAAAATAAAATACTAAAGAATATATTAAAAGAAGATTTTTTATTAGATTTTAATTAAGTAGATTTTAATTAAGTAGATTTTAATTAATGAGTAGACTCAGAGTAATTTGATATTCTCACAATTCTGGCGGCTTCAGCTCTAGCTATATTTATAAGTTCTTAAAATAGGCGAAAGGGAGGGGCATTATACTCTACTGACTTGCTTTTATTGTCTGAGTCTCTTTTAGGCAAACAAGCAAGTTTATTTTTTATTTGCGAGATTTTTTAAATAATATAGTAACATACACAATTTTCATTATTATTTGTACTAACTACGCAAAATTATAATGTATATTTCGCATGGTTTCGTATTGTATTTATAATAATAAATATAGTTTTATTGTAAATATAGTTGGTATTGTATTTATAATAATAAATATAGGCATCTCGAATTTAGGTTAGAAAACTTTTTAATATTTGTAATATGTGGGAATTTTAAGCATGTTTTATCATAGTTTTTACTTAGAGAGACATAAAAAATAAACAATTTCATGGGTGCCAACTAGTTAATCTATGAACCTTTTACGCGTATTTTGAATTAAACTCATTGAATAATTAAATTTATTTTCTTTAAAAAATGAATTTTTAAAATTTTTCAACTGCATTTTCGATACTTTCTTTTTACATGAAAATATAAATAAATATATTCTTTCAAAATTTGACGAAAATGAAAATTACTTTAATCTATATCGCATAATTTTTTAGAATAATCCAGCAGTTAAAATGAAATATATACCTATATTTTTCGATAGTTAAAATATTTCGTAATAGTCTAAGATTCTTAAGCTTCTAATAAAATAAAAGTATACTGATATATAAGTCTGTTTCAAAATATGAAAGGAATATTTCTAAAAAGAAACATTGCAAAATATGGTCGATTTTTCATTGAGATTATTTTTATTTTAATAAGTGATATATCAAAGAAATATTTCTACTTTATTGAGTTTATTTAGTGTCATTTCCCTTCAAGTTTTAAGATATCGATTCCCGAAACACAGATTCCCAAAATACATGAAGCAGAAAATATAAGCTTTGGTACACAATTTTCTTGAAACTGCAAACCGTACCATATATGACAAGATATAAGTACTATCTTTAGAAATGTACATATGTTATATCCGACATTAAGTCATTTTTATATACACTGTTTTGTATTTCGAAAGGCTGATAAAAATACCGATTACAACATAAACTATTTAATGTATTCAATGCATTGTAAATGAAATCAGTAGCGACATTCTACTGATAATAGGTGTGTTATTTGAGAAAAAAATATTATTCATGTACTTTGATAAAAATATATGTTACGTTGTTCGATAACTAATCAAAATATTCAATTTAAGTTGACTGTTATAACTAGTGGTTTCAGAAATAATAAGACTTTAAAAGTCAAAAACATTCAAATTTAAATATAGTAATGTATTACATGGAATGTTACTTCAAATCAAAGTTGACTTCTTATATTCCAAACTGCTGTGGATGAGATTCCATTTCATCACAATAATTTTGAAAATATTAACATGATCACAAAACATCTATAGGTATATCAAGCATGAATGACCTACTTAATAGAAGGACGTAAATAAAGATCCTAATTTTTATAATGTCATATTATTGTCTCGCCTTGTGATTTTTTCTAAAAACAAAGTCATATTCCCAAAAAATATTCTTTTTATTTAACTAAATGTAGCACTCCACATATGTAATCATAATGAATTTTGTTAACAGATGTAAATTTACATTTAAAGGTGACAATTTCTCTTTAGTTTTCCAATTTTCGTAACTATAAATAAAGTACTTGTAAGAACATTTCTTTGTGTGGTAAAGAAAAGAAAAAGAAAAAAAAGTCCATCCGGCAATGCCGGGAGGAAGAGGTGGCTTTCATATACTTATTTATATATCATTTATTTTAAATTAACTTATATTATTCAAACATACAAAGCTCAAATTAATGAAACCCGATTTTATAAGATTGAATGCTAGTTTTTGTCAATACTGATTATTAATAGGGATTTTTAGAAATCAGTCATATTTTATTCAACCTGGTTTTATTTTCAGTGATTTAGGGAGTCTCCAAATTCCACGATATCATGAAGTGGATGCCAACTTTAAAGCAACATGATGGATAAAACAAACAAATGAGCTTGGTCGAAATCTTAATTCATGTGGACATGCACTCTCATATCGACATCGATTAATATATATGAGTGCTGTCGCGGGCAAATTGATTTTTTAAAAAAATGTCACCCACATTAGAAATTCAAACTGCTATATATCAGGCGTTTATTAAGATAAAGAAAAAGCAAAAAATACTCCGGAATTCATTATTAAGATAAATATATTCGAAGAATCTTTTTTCAATTTCTAATTTTTTATCTGTACATCATTATACATTTAAAAGATTTTTGACAAACTTAAATAGCCGCCATTTTGAAACAAGATGGCGGATGAAGTTGGTTAGTGAACTCGATCAAGACATTGATATGTATTATGTACACACGGAGTTATATCCAAATCAGTTTATAAATATGCGTATTATCGCGAGACAAATTTCAGACCGTTTCAAAAAGTCAACCACACTGGAAATTGAAAGTGCTATAACTCAGCCATTTTTCAAGATATAGATGAAACAAAAAATGCCCTGGAATCTTTGTATCAAGGTCAAATACACAATAAAAAATCTTTTTCAATTTTTCACCTTTTTGTACCTAATTATAAATTTTAAATTTAAAAAAATTTAAATGGCCGCCATTTTGAAACAAGACGGCGGATGATACTGGCTAACAACACTGTTGAGACATTTGTATGTACTATGAACATACCAAGTTTCATTCAAATTGGTTCATAAATACGTTAGTTACAGCATGAAAAAAATCAGATCGTTTCAAAATGTCAGCCATAAGAAAATTTCAAAGTGCTATAACTCAATCATTTTTTAAGATATAAACAAAATAAAAAGTGTTCTGGAATCGTTGTTTTAAATTCTAACACATAAAAAGAAAATATTTTTCAACTTTTAATTTCTTCGCATTTAATTTTAAATTAAATTTTTTTTAATTTTAAATGGCCACCATTTCGTAACAAGATGGCGATGATGCTGGCTAACGAACTCGGTCGAGACATTTCTATGTACTATGTACATACCAAGTTTCATTCAAATCGATTCATAAATTCGTTAGTTACACCATGACAAAAATCAGATTGTTTCAAAATGTCAGCCATAAGAAAAATTCAAAGTGCTATAACTCAATCATTTTTTAAGATATAAACAAAATAAAAAGTGTTCTGGAATCGTTGTTTTAAATTCTATCACATAAAAAGAAAATATTTTTCAACTTTTAATTTCTTCGCATTTTATTTTAAATTTAAATTTTTTTTAAAACTTTAAATGGCCGCCATTTTTAAAAAAAATGGCGGATGATGCTGGCTAACAAACTCGGTCGAGACATTTCTATGTACTATGTACATACCAAGTTTCATTCAAATCGATTCATAAATACGTTAGTTACACCATGACAAAAATCAGATTGTTTCAAAATGTCAGCCATAAGAAAAATTGAAAGTGCTATAACTCAATCATTTTTTAAGATATAAACAAAATAAAAAGTGTTCTGGAATCGTTGTTTTAAATTCTAACACATAAAAAGAAAATATTTTTCAACTTTTAATTTCTTCGCATTTTATTTTAAATTTAAATTTTTTTTTAAACTTTAAATGGCCGCCATTTTTAAACAAAATGGCGGATGATGCTGGCTAACAAACTCGGTCGAGACAATTGTATATACTATGTACATACCAAGTTTCATTCAAATCTGTTTATAAATACGATAGTTATCACATGACAAAAATCATATATATATATATATATATATATATATATATATATATATATACACTATATTGCCATTGATTATGGGACACTTGCGATTTTAGACATTTTACTAAATATCTAGAAAAATACATGAGGAATCATCTCGAAACTCTTAGTGTATAAATATAAGAGTATAAGTCATACATCTCCGTGAAGATTTTTTCCCGAAACTCCAAAGGGGACCGTCAACAAATTAAAAAAGAATGAATATCTTTTGAATAACACTGTATAAACTAATGTAGCAAAAGCGCTCAAACTCTAGATTGTGATTGAATGCCTTATTGTAATAAGCCTTGTCCATTTTTATGCAAATAGCATGCATACTCGCAGAGTAATTAAGGTTTTTATAAAAATGATCCCAAATTTTTTCCTTATAATTTTCAGAGTTCTTAATATAAAATAATATTTTTTTTAGAAAATATGACAAACAACATTGCACACAGTACCCTGTAATCAGAATTAAAAAATAATGAAAATTGTATAAAAAATGAGTTGGTTTACTAAATAATTTTTTACTGCGCATGCGTCAACGATATCAAAATTTCAGTTGCATATTATGTTAGCTAAATGGATAAAGCAACTTTTGTGAAAGTCACAAAATCATAACTTGAAAATTCTGACAATAATCGTCAATTGAATAAGTCGAAAATCCGTTATTCTCAAAATGAAGCAAAAACAAGAGGGGTTGTATCCATATCTTCATTGATTAGTGTCAATATAGAATACACAATATGGGATGTACTACTGCATTTGGATAAAATCCCTCATTTTTTTGCTTCATTTTGGAAACAACGGTCTTTGTCCTTTTTCTATAGACGATTACTTTCAGAATTTTCAAGCTATGATTTTGAGACTTTTACAAAAGTTGCTCTATACATTTAGCTAACATAATATGCAAATGAAATTTTGATATCTTTGACGCATGCGCAGTAAAAAATTATATAGTAAAACTACTCATTTTTCATACAATTTTTATTATTTTTTAATTCTGATTACAGGGTACTGTGTGCAATGTTGTTTGTCGTATTTTCTGAAAAAAATATTATTTTATATTAAGAACTCTGAAAATTATAATGGAAAAACTTGGAAAAATTTGGGACCATTTTTATAAAAACGTTAATTACTCTGCAAGTGTGCATGCTATTTGCATAAAAATGAACACAGTGTATTACAATAAGGCATAATCTAGAGTTTGAGCGCTTTTGCTACATTAGTTTTGACAGGGTTATTCAAAAGATATTCATTCTTTTTTAATTTGTTGACGGTCCCCTATGGCGTTTCGGTAAAAATCTTCACGGAGATGTATGACGTATACTATTATATTTATACACTAAGAGTTTCGAGATGATTCCTCATGTATTTTTATAGATATTTAGTAAAATGTCTAAAATCGCAAGTGTCCCATAATCAATGGCAATATAGTGTATGTCAACATTTGACCGGAGGGTGGTTTTGGGGTCTGGGGGTCATGATCGGTGAAAATATACCGAAATTTTCTGGAAGTGCTTTTCTCCGGACGGCTGCAGTAGGTAGCTTTTTACTTTTTGTAATGAAAGCTACCTAAAAGAGAACCAATTTAAACAAGTATGTAAGGCAAATTTTCCTCTATACTCTTTATCACTTAATATTATATGGATAAGAAAGTATAAATATAGGAAAAGCAATTGGTGAGAAGGACCTTCTCTAATTTCTCTTTTTAATTCAACATATAATTATTTTCTACATTTCAGTGCATTTTAAATGAGTAAATATCAGAGATTTAACAGAAACATATTTATATTATTCTAAAGCAGTATTCAAAAGTCGCATAAATTTAATCTAAAGCAACATGTGCATTTGCACTAGTCATCTTTCATGTATTTCTACAATTTTTTATTCAATTTCTCTAATAATAGTAACGTTTGCAGCAAAAAGAAGATTTTCCATTAAAGAAGAATTTAAACTAGATGATTCATCTTTTACAATAGGACTGAGAATATCGCGCTCTGAATATTATTATACATTGGAATCAAATATATGTATTACTGGCTATAATATTTCGTTCAAAGAAAATTGGAAAATTTTGTTCTATTTTCAGACGATGCTGTCCCATATTATTACAGAAACAGAGTATGATATGCAGAGTAGTCATAGTGTATCATAAACACAAAAATAAAAAATACGGATAACATTTTTTTTAATGCGATTGAAACAAATGCAACAATGTGCACTTAGTGCTTATTAAAAATGCAAATTAATTAAAACAAAGGAACGTACAGACACTTATTTATAAAGTTAATACTAGTAGTAAGCGTTCATAAAATATATATCTATTTTTTGTTTACATTCAATATTTAACAGATGTCCATATGGCACTAAGTTAACATATCGTGTTTTACGGAAAAAAAAATTACTTATTTGCAACGAAAGGCGCCATTCCTATGTTATTATATCATATAGTCGTATTTATCTTATTTTACTAAGATGTTTATTTAAATTTTCACTGGATACTGCATCAAATTGTTATGAAAAAAGAGCTTAAAATATATTCATTCAACATATTTTTGAAAGTTTAAAATTTCAATGAATAAATAGAATATAGTAGTATTGATAACATACTTGTGATTGGTTGACACAGAATTGAAAAAAAATTCATTTTTGGCATTCCTAAGCATAGATATAAAATTTAGAATAGTAGAAATGCTGTCGTTACATAAATTGTGACTGTATGACTTTTGCATCTTGAAATCGCAAAATATAGTAAATAATGATTTGAAATGAGTATAGTTTGTTATAAGGATCGACTAATTTCTAAACCGTTAGTCATAGACATACAATTCAGATTGCAAAAATGCTTCAAAAAATGTAAATAATTGTTTTTCAAGCGATTTAGGTCAAAAAGAAATTTTGTTAAAAAATTACGAAAATTAACTTTTTATACGGTCTCTCGGATTTATTAGTGATATTAAGTAAAAATTTTCCATCACCCTATCAAGCAGTACATAAAAATTCCCATTCATCTAACATTAAAATTGACCGAATTATGAAACTTTAAATTTCATGACTTAAACCAATTTTCTGTAGCTGAAAACGAATTTGTTGGACAAAGTTTTCGGGGATCGTATTCTAAGTCCTTAAATCGTTATAAAGGGCGTCCATTTCCAACGCTGTCCAATAGCTAATTCCTAAACCATTTATCACAGACATGTAGTTCGAATTACAAAAATGTTTTAAATGAGATAAAGAAATATTTTTAAAGCAATTTAACTGAAGGTGCTATCACCGTATAAGTTTTAAGGTAGTGTTAATTTTTATTAATTAACTTCTAGATTGATTAAAATAGTTGATGGCGTGAGTTTTAAAATTCTCTTTATCGAGAAAATAAAATTTTGGTAAATCGCGATTTTATTTTTAAAAAGTGTGTTATTTTGATAAGCTTTCTTTTTCCCTAGATCAAAATTTCTACTTAAATTTTAACTCACTTTCAAATATCCGATTGTATCGAGGTTCAATTTGCACATTTATTTATATCCAATGACAATTTAATATTAATACAATTTTAGGTGCGTACCATTTATTTAATTTATAGGACTACACCAAATTCTGTTAGTTAAATAGTCTAATAGAATTTTAAATATTTGTCATTTTGTAACGCATTGTGATTGTTGCTTTTCATAATTTAAATTAACAAACTTTCTGTTACTTTTTTACTTATGTTTTTAGTAAACATTTTACTGTAATATATAATCATGAACAAAAATTTAAAAGTGATATTATAAAAATTCTTTTACTCCCAATGTTTAATGTTAAATTTTGTATCTTGTGTTTATTTTTATTTCGATTAAATGTGTGGCTGACCTCTAATTTGCAGCAAAAAAATGCTTCAACTTTAAACAGCTATTACTCGGTTAGTTTTAATCGCAGAGGAATGGGACTTTTTTTGCATTACTTGTTAGAATAGTGGAAAAAATTTACTAAATATCACTTATATGACCGAGGGACCGTATAAAAATTTAATTTTCGTAATTTTTAATAAAAGAAATTTTTGACCTAAATCGCTTAAAAAACAATTCTTTACCCTTTTTAAAGCATTTTTGCAATTGGAACTGTATGTCTATGACTAACGGTTTAGAAATTAGCCATTGGCCACCGTTGAGAGAGGACACCCTGCATAATACTTGTTGCAAAAACCGCAGGAATTCTTTTTTATTTACACGTAAAGTTATTACGTACACGTACACGTTTACCCG
This sequence comes from Maratus speculifer, assembly GCA_964019185.1. NCBI lineage: Eukaryota > Metazoa > Arthropoda > Arachnida > Araneae > Salticidae > Maratus > Maratus speculifer. The sequence goes on along the minus strand of OZ025291.1, from coordinate 420,862,589 downwards.
CTCTTCATGCTGGTTTACATAACCACATTAATTCTGTTTTGTTTATGGGTAAAGTTAATCCAATACCATTACTCGTATATTTTTAACTAGTTTTTTTTCTGAATACATGCACAATAGTTAAATTGATTAATTATTCGATGCATTTGAAAACAACACTTTTCATATCATTTCCAAATACTGAAATTTGTATTTATAAATACTTAATGCAGTAACGTTTTCCTTATTTCAACTTAATTTATTTCTTACACGATTATTTTTTATCACCAAAAAGGGCAAGCAATAAACCATTATCATAATCTTTTGTAATATTTATATTATATATTATAATAAACTGTCACCATATATCTCTAATATTCCTTTGTCAGCTCTTGTACATTATTAAATTTTTTTAACAATGTATAATCAAAACTTTATTTAACTAAATTTATTTAACTAAAAATATAACAAAATGAAGTTAAAGGATTTTGACAAACAGATTTTCAAATGGTCTTTTAAAAAAAGGGAAACAACGTAAACATCGTTATTTCAGGATTAGAATTTTTCAAGCGATGTTTTCAGTTAAGTTTCGGGAACTGAAATATTTGATTGGTTGTTAAAATTTTCTGTACCGTAAAAATAATTTAATTCTACTTTTGTTTAATGTAAATGTTTGACTAAGGAAATTGTAAAGGATAATATGTGTTAATTTTGATATTTGATAATTTTATTTAAAAAGTGAATAGACTTTCTCAAATTTTTTGTAAACATTATTTATTCGTTTCTTACTGTTTGTCATAACAATTAGTTACGGTATTAATTAGGTACGGAATTAATAATAAAAATTAGAAATGTCAACATTGTCCAATTTATTAAAAAAATATGCCCACCAAACGGGGTGGACACACAGCTTAACATAAGAAAAATAATTACAGCAATATTTCCTGTTATTTAATGGTTTGTTTGACTGTCTGTGGGAAAGCACCTTTGACTCACCTATACTAATATTATTTCGTGTTATTGCAGTAAGTGGACATAAATATCAAGTTAATTTCAAACATATTATAAACTAATATTAAAATTGATGTATGATATTATATCGATTTATCAGTTAACTAATTTTGCATCTTTTTTAATAAAAAAAAATAATATCTGAATTTTCTTGGTTTTATCAACTTTTTATTTCAAAAGACTATTTTTCTCTACATACTCTGAATCCACTCGTACAATATTAATAGAAAATATACTCAATGTATAAATTATTATTTTATTTTTTGGAATAAAAAAAACGATAAGGTAAAGTGTTTATGTTTTAAAATATGATTGTATTTTTAAACTCTCTTAAACTTTCATAGAATACTGCATAAATTGAAAAACAAGCAAACAGTTATGTATTTTTTAAAGTTATGACTATAAGGTGTAAGAAAATGCTTTTTCATAAAAAAAAGTTACTGATTCTTTTAATCCTACAAAGTGTGCGAACAATAGGGGTAACAATAAGAATTGCATTTTAATGATAACAAAATATTTTGTAAAAAAAGTGTAATGAGAAATTCATAATCAAGCATTGCATTCAACCAATCATGGCATAATATATTATTTCGCTGTTATTAATAAACTGAGAGAGTCCACATTGCAACGATTCCATTATTATGTAATCTTTAAGGGAAAAGCCGTGACACACATTATTAGAAGACAGGATTGACATTAAACCCGTCAGTTCAAACAATGTAATCCTAGGAATTATTAAGTTGATGAAGAGCGAAGTAGATGGAGGAATATATGCATTAATTTATATGCTAGAATTTGCAGTTACATAACGAAAAAAACTTTTCATAATCGAAAATAACTTTTCATAATCGAAAATAAAGTATTAGAAGCATTGTAAGCGTAAGTTATAAAGTGAATAATTAATGTGAATGAGAACTGTGTATGCAATTTAAGTTCAGTGCTTTTAGATTATTAAAAAAATCAATTAAAATTGTAATGCCAAACACTATTAACTGTTTTAAGAACTATTTCTGATTGTGGATCATATGATTCTTTCTTTCTTTTCTTTTCTTTCATTTTTTTAAATAATAATACGATAATATGATTTATAAAATTAATAAAATTAATAACATGATTTTATAATAACTTGAAAGTTTAATGACATATATTATTTCAGAAGTGTTAAAAAGTTCCTACTCGATTGCTCACGGAGCGAGCACCGTACTTAATAAAGGCGTCTTAGGCTCCAATCAAGCAGTTATTAAAGTCTGCTAGATTATATGATGGAGTAAGAAGTTTCAAAATATCTAGTTACTTCTACAGTAGTCCGCCCATTAAACCATCATTTTGCTATAATTTAACGATAATTTGAAAACTTCTTGGAAGATATGTTTGAAATTTTGAATTTTATAGAAAAGCACTCATCTATCAAAGAAATTGTAAGTTACATTTAATACTTTTTTTCGAATATTAATTTCATAATTCATAGAAGATAATTAATTATCTTCTATATTATGTCACATTATAAAAAAAATTAAAAATTGCAAATTCAACGCATTTATGTTTTGGATATTTTACAATTAATTCTACTAAAAAAATTAGAACAATGTGAGTTTAATTTAAGGAGATATTTATAAAAATATGAAAATGCAATTTAACATTAGAAGCACTAAATTTTGAATGACTATAATTTAAAAACTTATCATTCAAAAAAACTTATCTTTCAAATAACGTACAATTTGGTTTCCAGGCATTGTTTGAAACGAAGATTTAAAATATCTTATCAATATGGTGTTTTATTTGTGACAAAAATGAATTTTAGGTTTGTTTTGATAAGCAGATCGCCCCCTAAATAAATTATGTATAGATAATTTTGAAGTAGCTTTATTTCCAAGTTTTGTATCACTTGCTTTCTTCTACGATAATTTGTTGTGGAGTTAGAAGGGGTGTTTTATTTTTTTCCTCGACTATTACATGCAAACTCTATATTTGTTGGACAAGCTTTTATATTTCATTCACTCTAAGTGCTATACAAAATACTTTGAAAATAATCTAAGTTGATGAATAGCATTTAACAAAAACTAGTAATTTCCATTAAAACTAAGAGTGTTTCCCAAACAAAAATCCGTTTTATGCAATAACATGTTAGAATAAAAATTTAACATTTAATTGGAAATGATTTTAACTTGTTTAATGACAATATTTATTTGAGAAAAATACTATGCATTGTTCATTTAGCAAATTTTTTCGAATGTATAAATACTTAAAAAACGTGTCACGCATTAGCAATTTCTTTCATGAACAATGTAAAAAAAGCAATGATAAAAAGTAAGAAAATTCATAAAGGGCATTTTAATTATTATTCAAAGATTTAAACAAAATTTACCTTGAAAATCTCTTTATTTATTTAAAATTTCATTAATTTTAGTACTATCTGTCTTACAATTTATTAATCTCCTATCCTTTTCATTAAATATTTCATTATTATTTCGGGTTCTATTACATATGTATTTCATTTATTATTTTCAAAATAAGCTAATATCACGAGAGACAACAAACGCTCAAATAATGTTTTAGATTAGCATTTTTCGATTTTAAATTCAACAGATATCGTATTTATGACACCCCTTTCTTTCAGCAAGTATTCCTCATCAAATATTTATAGATAAATCTAATCCCATTTTGTTAGAATAATTGAAATTTACTGATAATATGCTGATCATAAAATTGCCTTATATTTGAAAAAATTCTTATCATAATTTTTTACAAATGACGCAAATACTTTAAAAGATGAATTTATTTTTGACTTGGTAAATATTTTGTACGAGAACAACTCTTTAAATCTTCTTTCATTTAATTTCATGATTAATTTTCATGGATTAAGCAATAAGTTAATATGTCTTTATTTAAAAATATGGAGTTATAAAATAAATAAAATGCCTTTAGAAAATGTAAACTGTTCAAGTAATTCTTGTAAACTAATCCACTATATGAATTTTTGCTGCTACCGTTACATGAAAAGTTCTAGGAATCCCAGTTTCCTAGAAAAACTTTAGTAACTTTAAACATTTTTTACACTGTACAATTTAATACCTACATAGAAATGAAAGAATCATAAGTAATTAATTTAGTGTATTCATACAAAATGAGGTAAAAATATGTATGAAAAAAGAACTTAGTATGATATTAACAAGTTAACTTAAAAAAATATATATAACACAAGCTAATACCTAAATTATTGTCTTAACCGTAATGCTAGAATAATAAAAAAGAAATAACAGTTTTCATACACATTGAATAAACGGTTTTAAAAAGTGAAATATTTGCAATGAAGAATTTCTAAATTTCTCAATGTTTCCGAAATATTAAGACTTTTACCAAAAAAGATTTTTTTAAATGTAGATTTCAAGCAATTTAATAACGAATATATATCTATATATCTATATACAAATAAGAATCTTTTGAAAAAACTTTCCTTAAGTATTTATCACTTTAAATCAACACTTTAAATCAAATACACGACCTATTCATGATTTTAACATCATACATTGCTTTCGTACATATGAAATACTTTCGCTGCGTTATTTAGGTATGGCTGCAAGTAGAAGATTTTCTTATTTATGATAAAATGTTGGAAATATAGATATTGTTAAAATATAATGTTGAATTTCTTTGGAACACGTAGGCATTTTTATTTAAATCTTGTTATATTTTTTTGGCCATTTCAATAACGCGTACAAAATTTTTTAGAATCAATTACGTTATTTATATTTATTAAATTTAAAAGCATACACTCATGCACGCTCATACACATATGCACAGACATACATACATTCCTCAGTACAGAGTAAAAGAAAAGACTTGAATCGTTTTAATATTTCATAAGTTTGAAATATGTAAGAATAATAAGCTGTATATGTATTGGAAATGGGTAGGTAGTAATTTCATTTTAACGAATGAATTGTTTCATTTATATATAAACAATGGCTTAACATACAGTGGCGGTCAAAAGTTTCCGGACAGTTAGTTTCTTCGATTTATTTACCAAAAGGTTTCAGAAAAGAAGAAGCACAATTGCTTCAAAAGTTAGGAATGACCTCTGACCAAGTGCTCATTTCAATTGGATACTGAAGATGCTTCATGCAAAGGGATAAAATTCGAAGTTCGCGTATGCAAAAGTGTCCGGCCACTTATCATTCTTTAGTTTTTTTCTATCGGTAAACTGTTTTTTGGTTGTGTTTATGAATGAATCAATGTGTATAGCATAGTCTGAATTCAAAATTGAAAAGTTCAACAATTATTGTTCATAAATGAGTAATCATTTTGTCGCTAAAAGGCCAATCTTCTCGAGGTATTGCGGCAACGTTATCGATAGGCAAAATCGACCATAAACAATATTTAAAAATTATATAAAGATGGCCATGGCCTTCAGAACTTTCAGAGGTCCTGGAGATCCCGGAAAATTACTATTCCTGTGGAGAGAATTATCACGAGAAAAACAATTAATAATCTGCATAAAAATTCCGCTGCAATATACTGCGATTTACGGAATGAAAATATTGCTGAAATAAGTCCGTATATTGTATCAACATGTTGACGTGATGCATAACTTTATGGAAGAGTCGGTGTTAAAGATTTTTCAGTGTTAAAAAAAATACAAAAGTACCCGACAGGAGTTTTCCAAAAAACACAAAGTCCGGTCAAGTGAAAACTGTAAAAAAGGTCTATTTTTCCATCAATCGAATTCGAAAAAGTTTTAGAAGTGATGGTAGACACAACGTCCGATGACCTAACAACAAAAGATATGATTCGACCTGTGTTATTACTACAATGAAGCATGGCGGTGTACACGTTATGCCGTGGGGAGTATTTTCTTCAAAAAGTGTCGGTCCGTTATTTGAAATCAACAGCCAGGTGAATGATACAATGTATAAAGATATCTTGCAAGACTATTTTCTGCCTTATTAGAGAAAATATTTGGTCGCAACTATTTTTCTTAACATGATAACGACATAAATAATGTTTGCAAACCTCGATAAGCAATGGTTTTTACACAAAAAATTTCGTTTTTGAAATGATCAGCCCAAGCGCCCAACATGAATCCATTAGAATATCTTTGAAAAGAAGTTGACAAAAGTCTGCGGAACTATAAATATTCCAACTCAGGCGAAATTTCGCCAAAATTGCAAGAAATGTGGGAAAAACGTACCATAGACGATCTTTAACCGTTGATTGTATGAATGTCACGTTGCTGCGCCACAGTACTTATTACTAAAGCTAATAAAATAGTAATACGTTAAAATACTAATTGTAAATGTTGTTGATCACTGTAATTTTCTATTACAATACCACTTTTTTTACAAACTTGTGAAGGTGGTCGGAAATATTTGAGAACATGCGTTTTCCTTTATACTTAATTTTGTCAGTTAAATTTATTGATATTACATGTTCTTCTATAAGTAAGTTCCTAACTATTATGTCAATAAAATGTATAAATATCACTTTGAGATTCCTCTTCATATGGGTATATTTACAAATTAATTGAAACAGTTTTGATGGCCGGAAACTTTTGACCGCCACTCTATACCACATATTACTACACATTAAAATGATTTCTTTTTTATGGAAAGAAATCATTATATAACTTTATTATTGCGTTCTTTAGGCAAAATATTTTAACAACTGTTAAAATAGTGGTAACCCAATAACATCATAATAAAATATATTGTTGTCAGTTACCAGGAAATGTTATAGTTTTTCAAATGATGAAAAAGTGCAATTTATAAAAGAAGTTTTAAAACGGTAATAACCCTAAAAACATCAAAATAAAATACAATTTAATAAGATAACACAAAATCGTATAAGTACTTTTTCAAATTAAAAAGAAATGCGAATTATAAAACAAATGTTAAAACAGTGATAACCCAAAAACATCAAAATAAAACATAATCTAATCAGATACCAAGAAATGGGATAAATAATTCTTCAAATAAAGAAAAAATGCAATTAATAAAACAGTTTTAAAACAAAGGTAACCACAAAACATCAAAATAAAATATAATTCAGTCAGATATCATGAAATGCTATAAATAACTTTTTTCATATAAAGAAAAAATGCAATTTAGAAAACACACTTCCATTTTTTCCTGAAATTCAATACATATTTGAACATGATGCGATCGAGATAGGCTCTTAAAAGGTTATCATGCTTTAATGCTATACTAAATCAAAAAAAAAGCAGATTAAATGAAAAAATGATAGGTAAGGCTTTAAAAAGTACGTAACAACTTCGTTTTAATGAAATTATACATCACTCATATCAGAAAATTTACACTTTTCTAATTCCCATGCAACATCTCTTGACAAAATTGATTAATTAGAAATTCTACCTTGTACTAAAACATGCATAATAATGCATGTATGTATCTTGAAAATTGATTAAGTTATGAAAAAGGAAAACTTGTAACATATACTGTTTTCTAATATAATTTAGAATGCTTTTTTTTTTAGCAAAAAACACACTATAGAGATTTCGATTTTGAAGAACTTTACTTAAAATACAAATATACACTATTTAACAAGATGAAATATGATGCTTAAATAAACGATTTCAAGGAAGCAGAACATATTTGAAAACCCAACTGCAGGAATTCGATAGTCCGAAAACTACTCTAATTCCTTTGTACAGCCCTGCATATATAAATATATTCTATAGGATTGAAATATACTACATGATATGATAAAATTTAGTTCAGTTAGAGTCCTCCACAACATTTCCAATCAATGTAAGGAAATGTGCTTTAAATCTTTTGTTCGACCATGCCTTTGATCTACATAGAATTTATGTGCACCAAGTGATAAGTAAAAAATTTGTTAAGATTTAAAAAATACCGTAATTTAAAACCCATTTGTTAATAAACTGTACTGTAACCAAAATCTTTTGTGTATACCTGGGAATAAAAGATTTTACAGCACGTATCGTAATGTAAATGAAGTAGTATGAGTATCCCTGTAAATGAATCATAAGTGCCATTTTTGTCATTTTAAGTGTCATTTCATTTTCAATCCGGCACATGATGAAACTCAATACCATCCAACTCAATTCATCCATGATGATGAAACTCAATAAAGTATTTCAGTGCCATGTTAATCCGAACATATATAAGAGATTTAGAACACGGCCAGACACGTGTCTAGAAAAACCGAGAGATAAACATTTTTCATCTACTTTCGAAAATCTTAAAAATGTTAAATTTCCTTTATAGAAGATACCCAGTTTTAAAAAAAATGATAGCCGTCTTGGAATGTTAAAAGTTTATAAAAGACTCTTATTTTGAACGTTATTGTTACGAAGTTTTTTTGATAGAAACAATATTTCCTCTGTCGTTGCCCGACACTAATAAAATCGAAATCATATCGATTGAGTTCAGAATCGGGTGCGAAGACAAAGATTTTATGTACGGATGAGACCTCCATGGCCTTAATCTTGGTAGTTAGAGCACGTTGCTTCGGACAGATGCTGAGTGACATCAGTTTTGGCTTCGACTGAATTTTTAACGCGCTTAGCGTAAGGTACAAGTTGTACTTCGAATTAACCCCTTCGCGGCGGGAGCCTTTTACAAAATTTTTAATGTTTTGTCACCGGTTTTAAAATACAGAAGTTTTTTCCTTCTTAAATCGAGAAAATGCTCCGATTGAATAAGGCAAATTTTACAGTATAATTTTACCGGTGGGAATAAACAAGGATTCTTAAGCCTTTTAGCGGCACGTATACGTGTCGCTCGTCCCCAAGGGGTTAAAGCCCAGAATCACAGTAAAAAACTTGTGACATCATACATAATCCTCTTGCAAGATATTTTTCAAATATGTCTCACAGTTTATAAGTTATTGAATTTTTAAATCTGTCAGTCCTTTTTAGGACACTTGGTAGGTTATTGATTTAAATAGTCCCATTTCACCATTTGAAAGGTAGAAATTTCCTAGAATTATTGGTAATAAAATAGAAAATACTACCTAATCTATGTGAATTATTATTTTATTTAGTATTATTTTTTTTCAATTAATAATTTTTCTTTTTTGTCTAATTTGTCTCAATTTTATATTAGTAGAAAATAGTATGATATTGCTAAAAGTTTCCGACAATAATTATCAAGAAACTCTGAAAATTCAAGATTTATTTTTAAATATGGTAATAATCAAAGAGTGTCAACTATAACTGCTTTTATATTTGAAATATATTTGGAAAATACTCATTATTTCCATGATATTAGAATACATATGAATATACAGTCAAAAAGTCGTCATTTCTCAGAAAAGATTTCATAAATAGATTTTATAAATGGAAATAGTTGAATATATTTCGAAATAATTTTATGCAAATTTTTCAGCTGTACTTGGTGTGTACAAAGTTTTTATTTGTGCTTAAAATTTTATTTAATGAGAACATTTTAATATAAATCAGTACTTGACTAGTTTAATTTGGAATTATTATTTAGAATTAAATTAGGTTTCATTTAAAATGTAGTAATAATTTCCGATTGTAACGATCTGAATTCCTCCAAATTAGAATATTTTGCTATGAGGTTAAGGATCTGTTATTTATTTAGTTGTCGTTCTTAATATAGTACAAATATTAAAACTTTCAGGTCCGTATTTTATCCCCCATTTTGAGAGCAAAATTATTGTTACTGTTGTGTCTTCAGTAAAGGACACTAATTATTTCTGAAACATGATACTAGATAGGCAGCACCAAAATTTTGATGTTGATAGAACGAAGCTGTTAATAACTCTAATTAATTATTATATTTCATTAATTCTCACTCATTTGTGTTTGAAAATTCCTAATATGTTTTTTCATATACATGTTTTGTATTTATTCATCTGTAATTCATCTTTTTAGATATTGTATTTGTTATACTGCAGGTTGTACTGCGGACTAGTTTAGAACGAAAATGTTCTGATTCAAAGTATGTTGACAAATCTCAAGTCTATTGTTTATGTTATTAAATCTCTCTTAAAATCTCAACAAATTATATTTATTCGTGTAAACAGCTCACATAAGTGAAAGTTATAATATCTTCGAGCAAAAATCCTAAGTAGTTAATTTCAAGATATCAAGAAATCGTAAATTCGAAGACTGTCATTGAAGTTATGAAAACGATACTTGCAAGATGCCGACTTGTACAATGCAAGATGCCGTCTACGAGGAATGATTCACAGGTAAATCTCTATCCTGACTAAGATACATAAAACCTATGTTAATTCAGTATTTAAATCTTAACAGTTACTTTAATAGTGATAACCGTAGATATACAAATAAACTTACTCATGTTTAAAAATTATCTCAGTTGTCTGAAATCTAACGATTTTATTTATTTTATGAACTATTCATTTCATATTTGTATGGTAATAGGTTAAGCCAAGAGTTTTTGTAGACGTTTGGAAAATATTGTTTTAAAACAGGATTTAACAGACATGACAACTTACTAATGTTTTTACTAATGTTACTAATGTTTTCTGCGTGTTGTCACGCATGATTCGTTCAGAAAAGTAATCTGTATTTTAAATTTAAAGAGTGAAATATATGTATAAAATAATGCAATCTACAGCATTGCAAAAAGAGAATTAAGCAAACTTTTATTATTATTCTTATTACTAAATATCAAAACCTAAATGAAGTCATAATAAGAGTGGTCGAGACATATAATGTCATTTATATAGGAAGAAAAAAACAATTTTTAAGACAAAATAACATAAAATAAAAAGATATGTATTTCTAATAATACACCATTACGCTAAAGGTTTAAATAAATTATATAATATATGAGAAAATTGAATTTTTAAGGGATGTAAAAAAAGTCGTAAAATTAAAACACATAATGCAAATAATAAATTCAGCTTAAGAATATATATTACCTCACAATAAAATGTTGATATAAAACTTATAAATGAAACCTATCTTATACGTCCATCCTCAGAAAAGTTTGAGACTTGCATTTTATCTTGGAAACTTTCCCCATAATCTCAAAAGGAAGCAAGAGGGAAAAAAACACAAGTCATTGATTCATTTTATGAAGCATTTCTTTCATTACCTAAAAAGGATGCCATTTTCGAAATTAGAACACATCCAAAAACACACTTTTCTTTCTATTTTTAGATGCATTCCATGAGTACAATACTTCAGAATGTTATCGCATACTTCAGAGTGTCAAAATACAAAGGATTAAACCTGCATCAAAATTATTCATTATGTGATGTTTATTTTTGAACTCTAGTTTCCAGAATGTCAATTTTATGAATAAACTTTGGAAAAATTTTATAATATTTTATCTTATCTGAAGCCTTTAAATCTTGAAATATCTTTATGCTTTTTTTTTCTGTTATATTTTGGAAGAATGTGAATGATTTATTTTCTATAAAATCATTTTTTTTTAATTTTTCAGTGATCTGTAACAAATAATGTTAGTTATGAAAAACAAGCATGAACTCGAATTTAATATTACATCTATGCGTTGAAACATTACGCAAAATCTCTTTGGTTATTTATTAATTATTTCAATATTGATAAAATTCTTAAAAGCTAGATTTAGTAAATTAAATTAACAAAAATTATCACAACTATGGCAATTTTCAAAGTGTGTCATATTAGAACTACTTTTCTAATTTAAGCACATTTAGAAAATGTTTAATGTTTTCGTGATATTAGGCGACAAATGAATATACCGTTAAACGGTTGTAATTCACAAAAAGAGATTTCGTAAATAAGTAGAAACACTTGAAAGTTTAATAAGTAGAAACACTTGAATATTTCGAAACAATTTTATATTAATTTTTCTATTGTACTTGCTATGTACAAAATTTTTATTTGTGAACAAAATGTTACTCAATGAAAACATTTTAATATAAATCAGTATTTGAATAGTTTAATTTGGATTTGTAAATTAAGTTTCATTGTAAAAACTAGTCCTAATTTCCAGATTAAACGATTACAATTACTTCAAAATTAAAATATTTTGTGTCATAAGGTTAAGTCTCTTACTAATTTCCTCAGTCCTGAGACAAACATCATGATGGACTACAAAAATCTATTTACAATTTCTATAAAACGTTTCCAAAGATGTATCACCTTACATATCACTACTTATGATATGCACACATTTATGAACAAGTTGGAAATTGCACGTGAAGCGTAGCAAATGAGGTGCGTTCATATGATAACAAAGTTTAAAAATATCACTCTCATATATCAATCTCATAAAATTGTAAATAGCAAATTACAATTAAAATGCGCACCAAATAATGTTCTCCCTATATCGTTATGGAATGCTTTTGTGTGGCCTTGTAAATCAATAACAAATGTTCTTTGCACCACAGATTGTGGAAAATGTATATATAATATGTACTTTATAGATACATATGCATTTTATTATGTTCGAATGAGTGTAACACCATTAAAATGCATTTGAAACATTTTTCCCCATTAACCGTAATGTAACGGGATACTTTTGATTATCCTTGTATTTGAACTATGCATCCGATTTTGATAAAATTTGAAATAACTTGACAAAATTATGTAATAATTATGTATTTAAAATTTCAAACGATTAAAATGCATTTGAAACTTTTTTCCCCATTGACCGTAATGTAACGGAATCCTTTTGATTGTCCCTGTAATTGATCTATGAATCCGATTTTCTTAAAATTTGAAATGACTCGACAAAATTATGTAATAATAATATATTTTAAATTTCAAACGATTCATTTGGGTAGTTTTTGAGTTGTTATATGCGGACGGACAGACGGGCGGACTGAACGACAACAATAGGTGCTACGTATATACAAAATTACGAACGCACCTAAAAATGACTAGAAGTAATTTTAACAATTCTAGAAACATTAACATTTATTTAAATGGTGTATCTCCTACAGGCGTCATCAGGACTGAGGGGGATATTCAATTGTTATTCTCAACGTATACATACATTAAAATAAATTTTCTAATATTTGAGAAATTCTTTCTCATATTCTTTTCAAAGAATACAAGAATTGTCTTATTTTTTTATAATGCAATGAATAATTCCAGCGTAAGAATATATATTACCTGACAATAATAATCGTAGATAACTTATAAGTGAAATCTATCTTTTTTCATACATTCTTCGAAAAGTTTGATACTTGCTTTTAATCTTGGACATTTTCAAATAATTTCAAAAGGAAGCAAGAGAAAAAAAATCTAAATCATTGATTCATTTTATCAAGCATTTCTTTTTTTTACCCATAGAGGATGCTATTAAAAAAAAGAAACACATTTAAAATTATACTTTCTATAGTTAAATGCGTTCCAAAAGTATGATATTTCAGAATGTTATCGCATACTAAAGAGTGTCAAAATACAAAGGATTAAACCTGCCTCAGACTTATTCATTATATGATGCTTATTTTTGAAACCTAGTTTTCCTGAATATAAATTTTATGAAAAAATTTAGAAAAATGTTGTAATATTTTATCTTAGCTGAAGTCTTTAAATCTTCAAATATCTTTATGCAAAAAGCATAAAGCTATAGCATAAATCATAAAGCATCCGCTATATTTTGGCAGAATATGACTGATTTACTTTTTAGAAAAGTCTCAATTTGAAATAATTTTATCAGAATTTTTTAATTGTACTTGGTGAGTACAAAGTTTTTGTTTGTGCTCAAAATTTTATTTAATGAGAACATTGTAATATAAATCAGTGCATAAATACTTTAACTTGGATTTATAAATAACGTTTCAATGTAAACAGTAGTCGCAATATCCATTCATAATAATCTCAATTACTTCAAAATTAAAATAATTTTCTCTGAGGTTAAGGATTTGATTTTTATTCAGGTTCATTCTCAACACAGTGCATGTATTAAATAAATTTTCGAATATTCGAGAAAATTGTCTTCCAAGGAATACAACAATGGTCTTAAAAAATGACATAATGCAAAACATAAATTCAGCATAAGAATACATATTACCTGACAATATGATATTTGAGAAAATTGTCTTTCCAAGGAATACAACAATTGTTGTAAAAAAATCATTTAATGCAAAGAATAAATTCAAATTAATAAAACATATTACCTGACAATATAATGAGGGATAGAAACCTTATAAACAAAATTTATCTTTTCCGTCCCTTTTAAGAAAAGTTTGAGACTTGCTTATTATCTTGGACACTTTCCCAGTAATCTCAAAAGAAACAAGAGAAAAAAACCTAAATTATTGATTCATTTTATCAAGCGTTCCTTTCATTACCTAAAAAAATATGCTTTTTTAGAAATTGGAACCCATCCAAAGTCTCACGTTTCTATTTACGGTTAGGTGCATTTCAAAAGCACGATGCTTCAGAATGTTATCGCATACTTCAGAGTGTCAAAATACAAAGACTCAAATCTGCATTAGATTAATTTATAAAACGAGTTTTCAAACGGAAATCAATTATAACAGATGTAAATTTTCCATGTGGTTGAAAAAAGTCCGGGCCAGGATTCGAACCAGGGATTTACACTGTTAAAACTAATGGTGACACATTGCACCTTTTAGGGGTGAAAGGCTTGTGTCACTGGTGACACCCCTAAAGGAGCCAGAATGACACCTTTAATTAAGGTGAAAAGATGGCACCCTTAATCCAGAGTGTCCAATAATAAAAAAATAAGAAAAAATATACAAACCGACATTTGGCCGTCGAATGATTCGAACTCACAACGTCTGATTACAAGCTCAGCGTTCTAACCGCTTGGCTATCGAGCTCACCTCTGTTCACTCATAGCCATAGATTTTACTTGCCGTCACAGAAAATAGAAAAACAGACGTCACAGCGCATGCGCATTGTTCCAGACACCCGATGAGGTGCCACATTGCTGCGTATACGAAGTGCATGGCACCTTATTTAGCTCCAATCACCCAGTAAGAGACCTGTCGGCACTGCCACCACATATCCAAGCCCCTATGGCACCTTAGGGTTCCAAATGCCCCGGATTTCAATGGACCCTAGGGCCTTTTCATCTCCGGGTCCCAAATGGCACCGGTTTGTCACCTTCACTTTTAACAGTGTATTGGCTGAAGCCGCCAATGCTCTTGCAATTGAGCATACATATTCAATACAAAGCAAAATGATTCATTATGTGATGTATATTTTTGAAACATATTTTACAGAGTATATAATTTATGAAAAATATTTGAGAAAATACTACTGTAACATTCTATAGTTAGAGTTGCAAAAAGTCGGTTTATTCCCGGGTTTATTTCCAATAGACCAGGTTTATTCCCAGGTTTATTCCCAAGAAACCGAATTATTCCAAAAAATCCCGAGTTTTTTCCAGGTTTATTCCTGAAAACCCGGTTTATTCCCGGGTTTAAACCGGGTTTTTTCTAACCTTTGCAACTCTATCTATAGTATTGCAGTAATTAACGAACTCTGAAAATGCAACAAACATAGCATATATTTTTATAACCTTATTATTATTAGTATTTTATAACATTCAAAGAGTGCCAAACTATAACTGTTTTTATACTTGAAGTAGATTGGGAAGATATTTGATGATATTAGAAAAAATTAATATAAGGTTAAAATGTTATGATTCTTCAGAAGAGATTTCGTAAATATGTTTCATAAGTAGAATCACTTGACTATTTCGAAATAACTTTATAAGAATTTTCGAGTTGTTCTTTGTGTGTATAAAACTTTTATCTGTGTTTAAAATTAATTTAATGAGAATGTTGTAATATTAATCAGTACGTGAAAACTTAAATTAAGATTTATAAGTTACGTTTCATTATAAAAATTACTCACGATTTCCAGTTATAACGATCTCAAATATTTTGCCATTTGGTTAAGGATCTGTTACTTATCTTCCTTAGTCCCGAGACAAATTTAACTAAGGATTAAAAAAGATTTGTTTACAATTTCTATGAAACATTACTAAAGATTAATAAGTCTCTATATTAATACTTATGATAGACGTAATTTTAAGAATTCTAGAAAATTTTAAATTCTTTTAAAAGGTGTTTTTAGTGTCTCCTACTGCTACAGGTGACATCAGGACAGAGGAGGTTATTCAGTTGTCATTCTCAACATTGTATATAAATATACACACACACACACACACACACACACACACACACACATATATATATATGTGGGTATAAAGGATGAAGTATTAAGCAATAAAAGATAATATACTCAATGATTTAATGAACGTGATATCCCAATTGAGACTCACGTGATGATGCATAAAAAGAACGAGGTGTTCTATAGATTTCAGCAATGGCCAGTTGGATGGATTTTTAATCAAAAGCTCAGGGAAGCTTATTTATTTTAAATATTATTCAGTTCTACTGTTATCATTGAATGTTACTTACATATTTTATGTCTATTAAACCTTTTTATCTTATCAAGAATATTAGTTTTACTTAAATCATAAGATAATCACTCAATATTCCCACAAGTTTTGGGGGTTCGTTGCCGGGATTTGAATGATTTCGCTGATTTATATTTGAATTTGAATTTCACGATGAAAGCTATTTTACACTAAGAAGATCTAAGTCTAAGAAAAATGTTTTGTTTTTAAACTAATACGTATTATGTAAAAAAGGAACTGTTTGTTATATGTGTAATGATTAGAAATTATCCGTAATCAAGCCTGCAAGATAGTGCACTATATTGTTTTGTTGAAGTGTAAACAAAAATTATAATGTCTGTTCTGAATAAAGCTAGAAAGGCGGACTTGTTAACATTGTGTGATGACCTAGGTATAGTTGTGCCTCAGAGTCCAAGAATCATTGATTTGATAAAGTTGGTGACTGAATCGAAGGATTATGAAGAAAATTTTGTAAAAGTTCGACTTGAAGTCATTGCCGCGGAGAGAATAGAAAAAGAAAGACTAGAAGCAGAAAAAGAAGAAAGAAGATTAGAAGCAGAAAAAGAAGAAAGAAGACTAGAGGCAGAAAAAGAAGAAAGACGATTAAGGCTGGAAGCAGAAAAAGAAGAAAGAAGACTAGAGGCAGAAAAAGAAGAAAGACGATTAAGGCTGGAAGCAGAAAAAGAAGAAAAAAGACTAGAAGCAGAAAAAGAAGAAAAAAGACTAGAAGCAGAAAAAGAAGAAAGACGGTTACGGTTAGAAGCAGAAAGAAGATTAGAGGAAAAGAAGATGGAAATGGAGTACGAATTACGAAAAATTGAACTTCAAGGAAATATGATAAATACAAGTGACGGTTCGGCTGTAACTGGTACAGGTAAGCAACTAGATTTGTCTAAATTAATGTCACACTTTGATGGGAAGGGTGATATTAGTATCTACTTAGCTCTATTCGAGAGACAGATTTCTAGGATGAATATAACAAAAGAGAATTGGGTCATGCACTTATTAAGTTTAATGCCGCTAGAAATTGCTAATGTTATAACTAGAGAACCAGAAACATTAACAAATAACTACGATTATGTAAAAAACTTGCTGCTCAAAAGATTCAAATTGACGCCAGAAGAGTTTAGGCAAAAATTAATGTCGCATAAGAAAGAAAACTCAGCCACTTGGCGCGATCTAGCATTTGAGTTAAGGAATTATTTAGAAGAATGGATTACCGGTCTTGATGTATCCAATTTTGAAGATTTAAAAGAATTAATATTAGTCGATCAAATCAAGAGAAGGTTACCGATAGAAATGAAAGAACATTTTATCGATGATCTTCCAAAAATTAAAAGTGTTGATACATTAGTTTGTAAACTAGATGATTACGAAACAGCAAGACGTAATATTAAAACCCTGAATAGAAATTTACACCGCTTTGAAGAAAGAGAGCCAAAAATGCGCGAAAACAACAACACAAAACCATGGTTACCATATCAACGTTATAATACTTTAAGAAGACAACAATTTAAAGATAATACAGATAATGTAAATGAATTTTCTTATTTAAATGAAAAGAACAGGGCACAAATTATGTGTTTCAAAAGTAATCGTCTTAGCCACGTAATATCGCAGTGTAATAATGGGAATAATAAACAAATAAAAAATGACAGCCAAAATCGGAGCCAAAATCCGCGATTATCCAACTACAAAGAGATGAATTCCGCAGTAATCAAGCAAACTAACAGTGCCAAATCAGATTACATGAAAAATATTGATATTAACGGTGAAAAGACACAGATCTTCTTCGACACTGGAAGTGATATCAGTTTGGTGAGTTACGAATATTATACGAAAATAGGCTCGCCAAGATTATTTTCAAATAATATCTTTTTGTCCGGCATAAATAAAATAGTTGTTTATCCAAAAGGATACTTCCCATATGAATTTAATATTGATGGTTTTCTAATCAGAACAAATTTGTACGTGCTAGAATCTCTTGAATATGATATTTTACTGGGATATGATGTCATTAGCAAATTAAATTTGGCGATAGACGAGAATGGAATTAAGATCGTTGGCAAACGCAATAGTATTCAAGTAGGTTACACTAAAGTTCAGAAGAATTCTGATATAAAATTGAATCATGCTGCCAAAAATAATAATGAAATGAAAACGTCTACGTTAGATAATTCACGCGATGAAAATGTTATACTTGCAAATGATAATAATGCAGGAGGTAATCACTTGATTAATTTCGCGAGAGTCATAGAAGAAAATGAAATTGATTTGAATCACGTGAGAAATTTGAAAATTAGAAAAGAAATAAATGAGAAAGAAGAAAATTTAATTAGTAAGAAAAGATTGAATGAAAGAAACGAGACATCACAAACAGGACGAATGAATGACCTAAAAGAAAAACGCAATTTATGTGCACGCGCCAATGAAAATAAAAATGAAACGAGGAAAATTAAAAAATATTATAAACGGAAAAATACGAGGGAAGAAAGGAATATTGAAGGAGTTAATGCAAATAAACAGAAATTTATCAGAAATTACAAGAAGCGTGATTACAATGATAGAGATGAAGAAAAGAAATATTATTCGAGAAATAATTTTGATGGAAAACGTCACACATATGAAAATTGGAGAAACAGCAAACAGAAATATTTAGAGGTACAGCAAACAGAAAGAAAATATGAAATTTTTGAAAAAGAAAGGGCTGAACCGTGTGAAAAGGATACTTTTAAATTTAAAGGCAAAAGAAGCATAAAAACAAATTTTAATGGTCCGTGTAGAAATCTATATTTTTGGAGTAATGGTAATTATAGAAAGCAATTTAACATGATGAGAAAAGTACCTAACAGATATGAATTAAATGATACCAAGTTAATCCAAGAAATGCAGTATGGAGCAGGAATGAAAAGGAGAAAATTCCATGGACCTAATAAAAACATTATAGAAAAATCACATGATCATTATGATGCAAAGAGGATTGGAGACCATGGTGGACAAGATATCCACTATTGCAAAATACGTCAAGCCGTGGGGTAATGCATCTGCATAATGTTAGATGTTTTTGTTTTATGTTTACTTGTAACGATAGATGTTGTTGTTTTATATTTACCTGTTTTATTTCTATAAATTTGTGTCTAAATTTTAATAGGCAGCTGGCGAGGTCGCCAGGAACGTCAGGATGACCGAAAATGTGGGTATAAAGGATGAAGTATTAAGCAATAAAAGATAATATACTCAATGATTTAATGAACGTGATATCCCAATTGAGACTCACGTGATGATGCATAAAAAGAACGAGGTGTTCTATAGATTTCAGCAATGGCCAGTTGGATGGATTTTTAATCAAAAGCTCAGGGAAGCTTATTTATTTTAAATATTATTCAGTTCTACTGTTATCATTGAATGTTACTTACATATTTTATGTCTATTAAACCTTTTTATCTTATCAAGAATATTAGTTTTACTTAAATCATAAGATAATCACTCAATATTCCCACATATATATATATATATATATATATATATATATATATAATAAATATTCTAATACTTGAAAAAAATGTCTTTTCATAAAATACAACAATGGTCGTAAAAAAAAATATTACGATGCAAAGAATAAATTGAGCTAAGAATACATATTACCTGGCAATATAATGTTGTTAGTAACCTTATAAATGAAATCTATCTTTTACGTCCCTTTTTTAAAAGTTTGAGACTTGTTTTTTTATCTTGGACTCGTCCCAATAATCTCAAAAGGAAGCAAGAAGGGAAAAAGACCTAAATCATTGTTACATTTTATCAAGAATGTCTTCCATTACCTAAAAAGAATGCTATTTTAGAAATTGGAACATATCAAAAGTTTCACCTTTCTTTCTTTAGTTAGATGCATTTCGAAAAGTGCAATACTTCAGAATGTTATCGCATACACTGTAAAAAAAAAAAAAAAAAAAAATCAAGAGGTTACTAAAAATTTTTTAGTAAATTTGTATTCCACAGTATTTTTTAGTAACCATTACAAACTTTTTTTTTGTAAGTGAAACAAGCATTTCTTTTGTAAACTGAACAAAAGAATTTTTTGTATAACTAACTTAAAAATTTTTAGTATGAGCCACCAAGCAAATTTTAGTAATAGCTCCAAAATTATTTTTAATAACCATTACGTGCGCCCGAAGGGCAGGAGGTTCCTTCGAGCTGCTTCCAGACTTCTGAAGCGGAAGATTTTCGGCAAAACTGCAATAGATGGCAGCACCAAACATTGCTAACTGCTCCGACAGGATTTTCATAATCTCTTTACTAACGAGTACTTACACTTCAAACATTCGGGGCGTATTTGGCGGTGGCCAGTATCGAACCCGGGACCTTTTAGTCTGGAGTCCGTTATTATAACCACTATGCTATCAAGGCTACACCAAGCGAGTTTTAGTAATAGTTATTAAAAATATAAAACTATTAACTCTCTTCGTTGCTAACTTTTTTCTAGTAATTCTAACAGATTTTCTTGTAACCGACCAAGATTACTAAAATTTTTTTTGTAATTACAAGGATTACTAAAGTTTTTTTAGTAGATCGACCCTACTTTAGGGTGTCAAAATACAAAGGATTAAACCTGCATAAAAATGATTTATTATTTGATGTTTATTTTTGAACCATATTTTCCAGAGTATATATTTTATGAAAAATATCTGGGAAAATACTATAATACTTTACTTAGCTGAAAGCTTAAAGACTTCAAATATCTTTATGTTTTTTTCCTGTTGTTTTTTGGCAGTATGTAATTGATTTATTTTCTATAAAAATATCAATTCGACACAAATGTATGGGAATTTATAAATTTACTTGCTATGTACAAAGCTTTTATTTGTGTTAAAATTTTTATTTCATGAGAACATTGTAATACTGATCAATATACGAATACTTTAATTTGGCATTATAAATCACGTTTCATTGTAAAAAGTAGTCATAATTTCTAGTTATAACGATCTAAATTACTTCAAATTTAAAATATTTTGATTTGAGGCTAAGGTCTGTTATTTATTTAGCTCATATTCTCAACATAGAACATATGTTAAATAATGTTTCAAATATTTGAGAAAATTGTTCTTTAAGGAATAAGACAATGGTCTTAACGCCTTGAGTGGCGGTGGAATGTATATCACCTCACCCAGTGTTCTCGCTGACATTTCACCAACGTTAGTAATTTGGCTAATTAAAAATAAAAAACATTCGCCAAATGAAAAAAAAAGTATTAGCAAAATAGATTCGTCATGTACCACAAAACAAAATAAAATAAAATAAATTATCTTTAATCCTTTAATGTACCCTTTTATTCAATATGTTCTAAAATAACCAAAGTTTTTATAGTTGCGACAACGATTGTTATTAATCTAATTTCAGCTACCCGCTACAAATACATTAAAAAAATATGTATGTATGCATATGTATGAAAAACGAAAAAGAAAAGAAAGAAAAAGCAAAAATTGAGCACTAGCAATTTGGCGAATCTAATCGCTTGTTTACTCGCTAAATGAAGAATTTAGTCGCAATTTGGCGGGTTGGCGAGCGACAGCGAAACCACTGACCTCACATATTGAAACGAGATTCTCATCAGATACTTTTCACGAAATATTAAACTTTTAACTTTGGCGGTAAAATGTTGAAAAATTCTTTTCCTTTTTAACAAAATTTTTCCATATTCCGGTAAGACTTCAACATTAAAGAGACATCGTTGCTTGTCCCTCAAGATGTTAAAAAATTTCCATGTAACGCAATGAATTAATTTAGCTAAAGAATATATGTTAACTGACAATATAATGTGGTAAAAACCTTATAAATGAAATCTATCCTTCGCGTCCATTCTTAATAGAGTTTGATACTTGCTTTTCATCTTGAGCACATTCCAATAATCTCAAAAGGAAGGAAGAAAAGACCCAAATCATTGATGCATTTTATCAAGCATTTCTTTCATTACCTAAAAAGGATGCCATTTTCGAAATTAGAACACATCCAAAAACACACTTTTCTTTCTATTTTTAGATGCATTCCATGAGTACAATACTTCAGAATGTTATCGCATACTTTTAAGTGGCAAAATAAAAAGGATTAAACCTGCACCAAAATTATTCATTATGTAGTGTTAGTTTTTTGAACCATATATTCCAGAGTATAAATTTTATGAAAGATATTTAGAAAAAAATACTACAATATTTTATTTTAGCTGAAGTCTTTGAATCTTCAAATATTTTTATGATTTATTCTGTTATATTTTAGCAGAATGTAGCTGATTTTTTTTTCGACAAAAAAAGTATAAATTCGAAATAATTTTATGAGAATTTTTCATTTGTACTTGGTGTGTACAAAGTTTTTATTTCTGTTTAAAATTTTATTTATTGAGAACATTGTAATATTAATCAGTATACGTCAATACTTTAGTTTGGATTTATAAATTAGATTTCGTGGTAAAAATTAGTCTCTATTTCCAGTTATAACGATCTCAATTACTTCAAAATTAAAATACTTTATTATGCTGTTAAGGACCTTTTATTTATTCTGTTATCATGGTACATATATTAATGGTACATATTCTCAACATGGTACATATATTAAATAATTTATCTAATACTTGGGAAAATTGCTTTTTCAAGGAATACAACGATGGTTTAAAAAAAAATTCATATTATGTAAAGAATAAAATAAGCTTAAGAATACATATTACCTGACAATATAATGTTGGGTAGAAACCTTATAAATGAATATATTTTACGTTCATTCTTAGAAAAGTTTGAGACTTGCTTTTCATCTTGGACGCTTCCCAGTAATCTCAAAAGGAAGCAAGAGCAATAAAACATAAGTCATTGATTCATTTTATTAAGCATTTCTTTCTTTACCAAAAAAGGATGCTCTTTTAGAAATTGGAACACATACAAAGTTCCACTTTTCTTTCTATAGTTAGATGCATTCGAAAAACTGCCATACTTCAGAGTGTCAGAATACAAAGCATTAAACCTGTATCAAAATTATTCATCATGTAAAGTTTATTTTTGAACCATAGTTTTCCAGAGTATACATTTTATGAAAAATATTTAGAAAAACATAATGTAGGCGGTAATATTTTCTCTTAGCTGAAGTCTTTAATTCTTCAAATATCTTTATGCTTTTTTGAGTTTAATTTTAGCAGAATGTAAATGATTTATTTTAGATAAAAATATCATTCTTTCTTTATTTTTCAATAGTTTTTAAGAAATATCTCTATTTATCTATAACAGACATGAAGTTGAATTTAATATTACATGTATGCGCTGAAACACTACGCGATAACTTTTTTGTTTATTTATTAATTATTTCAATATCGATAAATTCTTAAAATTACATTTAGTAAATTCAACCTATTTTCCTATAACATACAAGTTACTTGAAATAGGAGTACAAACCATATCTTTAACTGTATTAAAAACTAATATAAATTTGGTCAGTACATAATAATATTTAGTGTAAATTATATAAAACTCAAGCAATCTTTAATACATTATTGCCAATACTATACATTCCATAATAATTTTGATTATTTTTTCTACAATACTTTTTTTAATTGAATATTTTTTTCAAGTTTTTACCAGTGCACTGACAAAAACTATGTATACACTACCATTTGTGACCGCCGATATGACATTGTAGACAAGAGGAATTTTTTAGTCGCCATGATGCTCTGGTGCCATGGGTTTGTCGGATCCAGCCTATGAACACTGTATACTCTATCTCTTAATCAGGAAATTTAAGCTGCAGGTGGTTGCAACAATATGATAAAATTACACTATTATTTGAGTTCTACTTCTTTTAATTATTTGTTGAACATATACTCTTTTCGTTAAATCTTTACATAAAATTGTTCGTATAATGTTGCCCTATTCAATAATTATAAATACTTTAAACAACATCAAAAAAAAAAAAAAAACGCTTGCAGTATGTGATTGTAATTGTAACAATATACTGAAATAACATAATCGTCAGCGTTACAAACGTTACATTACAACATTATTTCAAACACCGCACATTATACATTTATACTTACCGGGTGTTCCAAAAATGACTGATGGATTTTAAAATTCAATAACTTGCAAACGGTGACAGATGTTAAAAAAATTTTGCTGGAATATTATGCACAATGTCAGGAGTTTTTTTACAGTGATTCTTGATTTTAGTACGTATTTCAAAAATATAGATGGCGCTGACGGCAATTGACTCTCAGTCCACTCCGAAACTGACGTTACTCAGCATTGATGCAAAGAAAGGAGATTAAAGCTATAGAGTGCAGCTCATTTGCTAGTACAATCTTGCACTCAGGCCCCGATTCTGAACTCATTCGATATGATTTCGATGGAATGCGTTGTTGTCATGGAAATAACAGATTTTTGGATAGTAAAATACAGCGTTCAAAAGTAGGCATAAATTTCGCAAGCAGTATTCAAGTTTGCAGGAGATTTTGCATTTTTGAAGTTTTATTTTACCGGATTAAATTACTTTTTATGGCATGACTTAAAGAATATTTTATGCATCATATTTTAAAACTAGGTAAACAGTTTTTTTAGTTAAAAATTTTATTATTTTTATTATATTCTAAGAAATTTTAGATCTTTTAACTAAATTTTTGAAAATTCCAATAGGAAAATTAGGAATTTTATAACTTAGTTTAAAATTTTATTCCAAACTAAAATTTCGGAAATTTTAACTAAATTTCTAAATTGGTTCGAAAAAATTTCCATAAATACTCAAAAAAATGAAACAGCCTTAAAACTCGAATTCAGCTTGTTATATTCATGCCCAATTCCGAACACTGAATTTTTCTATGGAAGAATTTGTTATTTCCATAGAAACAACACATTTCATTGAAATCATATGGAATGAGTCATAGAGTAAAGATAAATTAATAGAGTGGAAGTATAATGTCTGGGGGTGACGCCAAAAATTATAACCCTAAAATCCGCTGCATTAAGTCAAATTAAGTACCCACAAAACCACGTGTTTTGAAGAGATAACATTCTTTTGTTAATGACTTAAAATCGTTTGGGACAGTAAAATTTGAGCGATAAATGGTTTCATATTGCAAACTTTTTTTAAGGCTTACTTCTCCTCCACCTATCTCATTCCTCCATGAGAATGAGTTCAGAATCGCGCCCTAAGAGCAAGATTGTAGTAAGATATCTTCACCTAAATTGTTAAAAATTTGAAAATTTTGCTGCATCGACACTCCACTGCTATTATATAATATCTTATTTTGACCAAAGAGAATGCTCCATAATACAGTGAAGTAGTCATTTCCTGTAAAGGGGGAGGTGTGACAATGCAGCAAAAATTTCAAATTTTTAACAATGTAGTTTTGAAATACGATGCATAAAATATTCTTTAAATCATGCCATAAAAAGTAATTTAATCCGAGAAAATAAAACTTTATAAATGTAAAATTTGCTGCAAACTCGAATACTACTTGCGAAAGTTATGCCCACTTCTGAAAGCTGTATTCCAGTATCGAAGAATCTGTTATTTGCATGGCAACAACGGATTCTATTGGAATCATATCGATTGAGTTCAGAATCGGGGCCTGAAAGCAAGATTGCACTGGCGAATGAGACGTACACCATATCCTTAATCTCATTCCTTTGCATCAATGCTGAGTGACGTCAGTTTCGGTATCGACTGAGCACCAGTCGCCATCAGCGCCATCTATTGTTTGAAATGCAAACTAGAATCACGTTAAAAAAACTCCTGAAATCATACATAAACATCCCGCAATTTTTTTAATAGCTGCCACCGTTTGCAAGCTATTGCAAACTATCAGTCATTTTTGAGACACCCGGTATATGCACCATGTAAATTAAAAAATATATATTATTTTATCCCCTTGCATTAAGAATGTAATATACTTCTATTTTTTTAATACGGAAATTGGATTTATTAATACTGATAGACATTTTATGTATTTTTTTTTATATTTTTTAAAATATGTTTTCCCTCATTGATCTATACATTATATTTTATAGTTTTTATTTTTAAGTCGTTACTTTTTGCTATACTTCTTAGAATGTAATTTTTTTCTGTTTTTTTTTTTCTTTTCTCAAATTCAATCACACTTTCATGACACTTGTTCTCTTCATGAAGTTTTCTAGAAACTTTGCCAGTAGAGATCTATTCTAAATAACAATATTAACATTGTAAAAAAATTATTTTGCGTGGTAAAAAGCTGAAACGTACCTTTCTTGGAAGCCAACCAATTTTCTTACTTTCTGAATAGGAATATATAATAAAGATTTATATTTAATCATCATGCTCTTGTGATGTAAGAAAAATGGTAAATTCATGCTTGGCATTTTTCCAGGACTTTTTCTTATTTTTTTATTTTTTCTTTAATATTACGGATCCTGAAAAGGTATAAAAAATAAATCAATGTAAAACATCAAGGAAGTAATGAAACGCCGAAATATAAAGAAACAAAGAACAATTCACAACATCATTTAATATCTAATAACAAATGAAATTTATTATTAAGATCCATGAATTTTTATTAATAGATACATTAAAATGAAATAAACGATAAAAAAAAGTGCATAAAAGTTATTCTAAAGAAATTTCTTACAAAGATGAAAATGAAAGTTTGATCATGAAACGTAGATATTTTCTTTTCTCAATAATTTGGCGATGGTATTCGGGAAAATTTTCCAGAAGAATATCTGTTCTTGCGTTATAAATAAACTTCTTTTATATTAATGTTTAACTAATCCGTTTTTTTTTTTTTTAATATTGAATATTTTTTAAATCTTATGCGTATTCTGAAAATGAAGAGAGAAATAGAATTAAAAAATATTTCAAAATTAATAAGTTTACACGTGAAAGGTCATGCAAAAAAATCTCCAACAAACCGTCGGTCGTGTTACATCAACAATTTTTATAGGAATTGGCAACATAAACTCATTCTGACGAATGAGAAAACTTCAAATTATGACCAAAAAATCCATTATCTATCAAAACTTTTGAATGACTCTTGAATAGTTTGTTGCAGTATTTTAATCATATACACCGCAAAATTAATCTGTAAGCCTACAGATGCAAAGTTGAGAAAATCTGTAAGCATACTAACATTTTACCTGTGCCCTGTGCAATAAAAGATGTAAATCTATAAAATTAATTTTTGTAAAGCTACAGAAATCTGTAACTTTACAAATGAATCTACTAAGATTACAGTTATCTTTCAAAAAAAATGTATCTGTAACCTGGGTGGTAGTTACATAAAAAGTTCTAGGAATCCCTGTTTCCTAGTAAACTTTAAGAAACTTTTCACATTTTTTTACAGTGTACTGTTAAAAAATTGCAGCAGAATGTCCAGTTGGTCGACAATTTTTATGGAAAATGTTTACATAGCTGTATTTTAACGCTATTCGATCCACCTTACTGCCCATGTTTTAGTCGGAGTACAGTTAACCCTTTTCGGCGTACTAAACTTTAAAGTTGGAATTTAAAGAAAGAAAAAATTAGGCAATCTATTTAAGCCTAGAGGAGTACACAGGTATTGTTTTGTAAAGATTGCACTAACCATTTTAATTATATAGCTGTTGCCGAAGTGGTAACCTCCCATAAGTAAAGCATTGAGAAGCGCAGTGAGAAGAGCATTGCTGTGAAGCGCGTATTACAGTAAAACATTTCACCTATTATTTAAAAACAGTAGAGTTTGATCTCTGTGATGTTGCCATCTAGAACTTATAACAAAGATTTAAAGTAGCCATTAGAGTAGTTTTTGAAATATTCACGGAGTTTTTGTGTCTCTAAACAGGGGGAAATTTAGGTGTTGCCGACCCGGCAACACTGCGCGTTAAGAGGTTAATTACGAGTATGCAGCCTTCTCTCTGAAAAAAGTCAAATGATCAGACAGCTTGTTACATACTTTTAACAGTGTACATTTTGGAAAGAAGTGATCACATTATACTGAATCTGACTCAGATTTTTACATAATAGCGGTTTTTTTTATTTCATTGTGGTCTAAAAGATGTTAAGTAATATGATTATTAACTAATGCACAATTTAAAAAAAAATCATTTTAAAGTGTTTCACAACAAAGCTTATCATAAAAATATCTGATTTGGGCATTGTTTGATTCTTCAGACTTTAGTATTCATTATTAGCTGTAGATGTTCGCACTGCAAATATGATACAAAAAACAAATGACTTAGCTTTAATTAACTGACTTTCACTAATTATTAATTCGTGTTATTTTTATTTTTTATAATTTCTATTATGTTTTTACTTGCATAACTGTACATTAATTATTATTTTTTTTTCTTTTCTGTTAGATGATGTTATTTTCTTCTGTTGTCGAGCAGTATTATAATCTAGCGTTTTAATTCCAAAATGTAGAGAATACTAATTCTAAACCGTATTTTATCTAAAATACGTATGAAAGTCTTATTATAGTTATTTTTGAGTGATTAATCAATTATTTTAAGTTACCTATCATCTATAAGAAAATCGCAAAGTCTAAAAAATTGTTTAAAATATATTCAGTGTTATAAATCAATGACTCAAACCGCAGTAAATCAAAAGTAATTGGGAAAAATCATCGAATGAAGAAAATATACTCCAAGGTAGAATAATATTTATTCAGTTTTTCTTTAGAGTAAAAATCTATTGTTTAATCTGTTAAATATTGTTAAATCTCCTGGTATAGATATAACTGAATCTTTTTTTTTTATTAATATTCGGTACGACTTGATTATCTCGTCAACTAATTTCACCAAATGATACAAATCGCCCATCAATTTTGCCAAGTTATACAATTTAATATAATTTTTTGTGTTAGATAAGGCAAAAGTAGATAAATAAAAAAAAAACATTAGTTGAAATACAATCAAAATGCCGAGTTAAAAATTTCTTAACGTTGTAACAAACATGTTTAACGTGTTGAATGTCAATCAATGCCATACTTACGATCAGCCATTATTGGCCTTTAATCACATACTTTTGGCGATAGATTTAAGTTGACGGGAAAATTAATTAGTACCTAATTTTACTATGTTTTCTAAATAAATAAACAAATAAATCTGTTTTGTAAATATTTCTTTATGAGAAGTAACTGTCAATATGTTTTGAATTTAATCTGCTTTAAACGGGGGGTTCAGGTTTGCGGTACACTTGTTTTTGAATTTTGAGTTTGTTTGGATCCGACGTAATTTGAATGTGTGGCATATTCAAAATTGACTACTTTTCAGTAAATTTTGAACTTATTTTTTTCATTAAATAAAAAAAGAGTTCAAGTGAGAATTAAAAAAATATTTTAAAAGTAAATTTCGCAAGATTTTATTTATAAAATACACAAGTAATTTCTACGACTTTTCATTTAGTTTATACGGTGTTTTGATTCCTTTTTTTAAACCCCAAAATATCATTTTTCACACCCAATAACAAATTACAGAATATTCTTACGTTTATAATATCCAACTGTTCATTAAACATACATAAAAAAACTAAAAAATATTGTCTGTGGGACTATTCATTTATGCCTTTTTTAGGAATTATATCATCATATTATTATCAAGGATTTTATATTTCTAAATGTACAGGTATAGGCCTGTACCATGCGGGCTTACTATAGGATATTATGTCCGGTGTGAATCATTTACCTTTTCTTAATACCTTATGAGCGGAAAACAGTAACAGTGTAAGCTGTAACAGTGAAAAACAGCTTAAAAATCCAGATTTCTTGGATTTTACTACTGTTGCAATCAGATTTCGTTTGAGTCAAATTTCATTTTATCCCCTTAACTGGCACTTTCTTTTCCGTTCAACGAATTGAAAATAATGGATTTTCACCACTATTTTTTAAATAAAATATTCGTAACATTTAGACTAAACATTCCTGCCTTTAAATAGTATGAAATTATTTAAAAAAAAATTGTGGTGTCAAAAAGCTTTAAATGATGAATTAAGCAAATTCGTCTTGTGCGAACGGGCAAATCAGTTAAGGTAGGAGTGCACAACCTGTGGCCCGCGGGCCAAACTGATACCAGTAATTTTATGCAGAATAATTTTTTCTTATAATAATGACAGAAATTTTGCTATGAAAGAAAACAAACGTCACTTTTGAAATATTCTGGTGTCAAACGATTTTCTGGCAAAAAGGTTGTGCATCGCTAAGTTAAGGGGTTAAATAACTGTTTAAATCAATTACAATAGAGCAGCAAAGAAGTTAAATAAGCGAAACTAATAAAATGAATAAAGCCTACTACAATCAATTAAATATTGACCCGGAAGCACGCGCGCTTACCGAGGGTATGGATGGTTTTAACTTTACCACCAATAAAATCAAATTATAACAGTCACTTTATTTAGACGGAGACAATTCTTACAAATTTTGCGATAAAATAAGTTGAAGATTACTTTAAAAAAATTAGTGGTTGCAGTTGCAAAAAAAGTATACGCACTCCGAGTCTTTTAGGCCCTGCGCGCGTCCTCGCGGGTTAATTACAAACTATTATAAAACTCTTTTCTTCTTACACAGAGTTTGCACAAATATTTTATTTCTTTGATAGAAAACTTTTCTGAGTTTTGACAAAACATGTAGAGAGATAAAATAATCTAAATAAATATTTATTTTCTATCAAAACTGATTCCTTTTTGTGACAAAACTATGTCATATTTAACGCTATATAAAGTGTTTGTTACTTTTTGCACTTTTACCAATTAGGACACTAGATTCGCTAGTCACGTACAGTTTGACAAACTTTTATCACATCTTGTTGATATATTGGACAAAATATATTGTACTTTTTTATCCTTTGATGACAATAACTTTGCTTCTTGTACGTGACTAGGAAAAAGTTAAACGAAGTAATCTAAGAGTTTTTTTAAGTGAAAACTTTGCAGCGCACTGAAGGGTTTCTGATTTTTTTTAACACTCTGATAAACGTTTAAATAGGCATGCTTAATTTAGTATTGAATAATAAATTTTGTATCTAAATGAGTTAAATATTTTTGCAATTTCTCGCTGACTGTAAATTCGTATAAATAAATGTCGTATAAATAATAAATTCTATATAAATAATATATTCGTATAAATAATAAATTCGTGACCGTAAATAAGTATACAAGTAAAATATAGAAATGTCCAAGATCGTTAATAGTATAAAATTCCAAACCCGGTTTATACCATTTAGATAAGATAAATACAAATCTATCTTAATTTAATATACAATTTTCCTTAAATTCTTGAATTCCATCTATCTTGAACAAATCTATCTTAATTTAAAATACAATTTCTCTTAATTTCTTGAATTTTTGAATTATCTTCTTTAGAATGCTACTATTAATAAAAAAATTAATTACTTTTTATATAAAAACATATTAATCATATTAAAAGTAAATATGAAAAGATTATGTATAATTTGTGGTCAAAACCCAAAATCGTTCAATTTGTGAACAAGCCGGCCGATTCGCGGATTGGTAAACAACGTTTTAAACATGGAATGGCCAGATGCGATCGGCCATTTTGCAAAGTTGTGACAGGTTGTCCGCATATTTGAAACCGTACATTTTTTTAACATTTCTTTTTACTTTATTGTACGTTTACAACAAGAAAAAGTATTGGATTCGTGAAAATTTTCAAAATCCGGTTTTCGACAAATTTACACGTTTTAGGGATCAAAGATTCCAAAAAACTTGTTTTACAAAATGTCTGTCTGTATGCATATGAGATAAATTTGGTGGGTTCTCGATCTCAAGAATAAAATTATGGAATTTCACAAAACTTTAGATTCAGTTAGTCCATCATATGTATTAGTATTCTTTAGTTTTTAGAATAAATCGCTCAACAGGTGGCTCTGCTATGCGTCATTATTAATCATTATCACAATAGTACAGAAATTATTGCTCGAATTTTCATCAAACTTCAAATTCAGTTATCCCCGGATATAAATTAATATTCTTTAGCTTATGATCTCAATAATTGGCACTTCTATTCAGTTTTATTTATTTATTTTATTTTATTTTATTCTTTTAAATTTCTGCACTGATTCTTTGTCAGATGCTAATACATGGATTTTCGCGAAATTTCAGATTCATTTGGAATAAGCTGTTACAGGTGTAAATTATTCAATGATTTTGGTGTAAATTACTCAACCGGTGATGCTTCTATTTCATTTTTCTGGAAGTATTAACGGGTATGAAATAGAAGAACGTTTGGGACTGTCACATCCGACTTTTCTTTCTTTTTTTTTCTTTTTTTTCACGTTTTGAAAGAAATTTTTTAGAAAAGATTACAATTGTTCCAAAAAAAAAAAAATATATATATTAATATAATTAATAGAGGTAATGGGATTAAGTTGAAGGAAAAGTGCCGAGCCGATTTTGAGAATCTGTATGGTTTGACGTTGTCATTTTTACATTTTAGACTAGTCTAACATAGTTGAAAAGTTTTCAGTTTGTCTAATCGTCTGTCAACCGGCGCTATAATTTAATAAAACTAGGCTTGACTTGTGATTGCAATGTTATTGAAGTTCATTAATTTAGGTATTGAATGTGAATTGTATACTAATTTCCGTTAATTTACAGGGATACACAAAAGTATTTAGTTACAATACTGTTAAATTCACTGTTAAGTCTTCCCGGTGTATTTTAATGCTGTTATATTATCTCAATTATAATGAAATTGGTATGCACCGTTCATATGAACGATAACGTGTTATCCATATTGCATGGAATAAGTAGTATTTATAGTTTCTTTATAAAAACACTCAGAGATATTTCCTGATATTGAAATCAATGATATAGCATTTTCATTATCATTGCATCAATAAGGAATATACTGAAGTACATTTTAAAATATAAAAATATTAAAAATCGTAAGATGTTTTGTAGAACAATATAGTTACAAATAAAAAAAATACATTTTCACCTCTATATTTTTTAAAATTCGAACTAAATCGTGCACAACAATATAGTTACAATTTAAAAAAAAATACATTTTCACCTATTTATTTTTTGGGGGGTTTCTAACTAAATCGCTTTAAAAGGTATTTAAAAATTATAATTCATACACAATTTATAATTGACATTGAAATTATTATACTATAAATACAAGTGTAGAGGTGATACTATTCGCATCGGTGTTTACTTATGAGCACAGGTTCGAGTAACACAAAAAAAAAAAAAAAACTCCAAGAAAGTAATATTATTTTTGACTGAAACACATCTTTATTGACTTCACCAGATCTTCGAAAGAGGGCTCTGGTCGGCGGTAGAAGTCCGCCGACCGCAGAAGCGAAGAGAAAACGTACTACATTTCACATACAAGAGAAAGAGGCGAATGATGACAAATACATTTTTTGACGCCCCAAGTTTTGGCGAATCGCATTGGTATTTATCGCCAATAACGAACACCGGATGTACAGTTTCGATGATAGAAGGCATGCATTTGATTTAGACCTACAATGACAGTGGTGAAAGTGTAGAATTCAAAATAATTAATGTCAAACAATAAAATAACTTATATGGCACAAAGAAAACCGCACAGAATGAAATCTCTACTGGGGGTTACAAAAACTCCCACGGGATGAGAAGAGAAAATGAACATTAATAAAAATAAAATAAAAATAAACTAGTTGGATGTGTCAATCCCGAAACTTTCTTCTATCTCATAAATACATTTTAATATATATATATATATATATATATATATATAAAAAAGTGGTGACTTTAAAGTTACCCACTATCAAATTTCCTCGAACATCTGACCCAGCCTAATGAGATTCTGGTATCCGAAAAGCCTAAAACGCAAAATTTAATTAATATTCTGAGAAAATGAGCTTAGTAGTGCCTCATGTTGGATTATTTATACTAAAACCTAATAAGCATCTATTGATGTCAAGACCTAACAGAATCTGAAATTTGATGGAATTTCGTCCATTAGTTCTTGAGATAAAACAAGAAAAATGCAAAACGTAGCACAGCAACAGCATATCTTGGACAATTTATGCCAAAATGTAAAAAAAGTCTAATTACGTTATGGTGTAAAAGAATCTGAAGTTTGATGAAATTCTGTGCATTAGTTCTTGAGATATAGCTAGTTTAAAAAAAAACATGTAAAATATAGCACAGCAGCACGATCAATTGAAGGATTTATAACAAAGCGTAATCATCGTGTAATTATGTTATACGTCATTTTGTAACAAAATCTGAAGTTTGATGAAATTCTGTGCGTTGGTTGTTGAGATATAGCTATCGGAAAAATCGTGCAAAATGCAGCATAGCTGCACCACCTGTTGCCAGGTTAATACCAAAATGTAATCAGCGTCTAATTATGTTATATATTCTAGTGTAACAGAATCTAAAATTTGATGAAGTTCTCTGCATTAGTTCTTGAGATATAGCAATCGCAAAAATCGTGCAAAATGTAGCATAGCAGCGCCACCTATAGGGCAGCTCACACCAAAACCTTATCAGCGGCTATGTATCTCAAAGTATCGCGGAATCTCAAGTTTGGTGAAATTCTGTGCATTAGTTCTTGAGATATAGCTCTCATGAAAATCAAGAAAAACGTGGCATAGCAGCGCCACCTGCTGGCCAATTTACACCAAAACTTAATCAGCGTCTATGTATATCAAGGAGTCACAGAATCTGAAGTTTGGTGAAATTCTATCCATTAGTTCTTGAGATATAGCAATCTTGAAAATCATGAAAAACGTAGTACAGCAGCGCCACCTGCTGGCCAATTTTCACCAAAAACCAATAGGCACTAATTCATATCAAGGTCTAACTGAATATAAAATTTTATTAAATTTAGAGCATTAGTTCTTGAGATAGAGCGCCCACAAATTTTTTGTCACATACAGACAGACAGACTCACAGACAGACACACAGACTCACAGACAGACGGACAGACTCACAGACAGACATTTTCTAAAAATAGTCAAAACGTGTTCAGGACCTTCTAAAACATATAAATCCGTCGAAAACCGGAAGTCGAAAATTTTCATGAATCCAATACTTTCTTCTTGTAAAGATAGAAGAAAGTAAAAAGACGTGTGGCACTCGGGGACTGCCGCGGTAAAGCTATAGCATAGCATTTTTTATCAACTTATACAATCATAATTATTTATTTACGTTTTATTTATGCAGTTTTTTTTGTCTTTGATATTAATTCAAGTTACACTTTTTGAGCGTGATGACCGATAACAAAACATTTTTTTCTTTTATTGAATAAATGAGAAATTAATATCGTTTAAAATATTTTTATTATCTTACAATACATGTAGGTTAATCAGGAATTTTTATCATTGAAACTATACGTTTATGGTAGCTGAAATAAAAAACATAAGTTTGAGACTTGATATTCTCAAAATATCTGAAAAATACCGCTTTAATGTCTGCCGAAGTCTACCGAAGGATACCGTGCAAAGGTCTGCCAAACTGAAGCGATGTTAGCCGGAGTGTTAGGTATTTTTCTCGTTACGGAATTTCTAGATTCTTTCGCCGCCCCGATAAAAGCTATCCAATACCTTAATAAATTACCAAACAAAATTTGGCCGCACTACGAAAATTAGATCGCGAGTCATAAGCATTATAAATTTTGAGACCTTCAATGTGTGTGTGTGGGGGGGGGGTCTCCTGTCACCAAAAGTAACACTGTCTCATAATAAATTACCAAACAAAATTTGGCCGCGCTACGAAAATTACATTGCGAGTTATAGGCATTTTAAATTTTTCGACCCTCACCATGGGGGATCTCCTGTCACTAAAATTAATATTGTCTCATTACAAATTACCAAACAAAATTTGGCCGCGCTACGAAAATTAGATCGCGAATCACAAGCATTTTAAATTTTTCGACCCTCACCGTGGGGGGGGGGGGTCTCCTGTCACCAAAAGTAACACTGTCTCATAATAAATTACCAAACAAATTTTGGCCGCACTACGAAAATTAGACCGCGAGTTATAAGCATTTTAAAATTTTCAACCCTCACCATTGGGGATCGCCTGTCACCAAAAATTAACACTGTCTCAAAATAAATTATCAAACAAAATTTGGCAGTGCTACGAAAATTGATCGCGAGTTATAAACATTTTAAATTTTTCGACCCTCACCGTGGGGCGTCTCCTGTCACCAAAA
The DNA here is from genome assembly GCA_964019185.1 of Maratus speculifer. Taxonomy (NCBI): domain Eukaryota; kingdom Metazoa; phylum Arthropoda; class Arachnida; order Araneae; family Salticidae; genus Maratus; species Maratus speculifer. Next base: position 420,826,091 of record OZ025291.1, on the reverse strand, counting down.
ATTAACACACTCTCATAATAAACTACCGAACAAAATATGGCCGCGCTCCGAAAGTTAGATCACAAGTTTTAAGCATTTTAACTTTTTCGACCCTCACCGTGGGGAGTCTCCTGTTACCAAAATTTAACACTGTTTCATAATAAATCATTAAAAAAAATTTGGCCGCGCTACGAAAATTGATCGCGAGTAATAAGCATTTTAAATTTTTCGACCCTCACCGTGGGGGGTCCCCTGTCACCAAAAATTAACACTCTCTCATAAAAAATTACCAAACAAAATTTGGCCGCGATACGAAAATTAGATCGCGAGTTATAAGCATTTTAAATTTTTCGACCCTCACCGTGGGGGGGGGGGTCTCCAGTCACCAAAAGTAACACTGTCTCATAATAAATTACCAAACAAAATTTGGCCGCGCTACGAAAATTAGATCACGATTTATAAGCATTTTATCTTTTTCGACCCTCACCATGGGGGGGGGGGGGTATCCTGTCACCAAAATTTAACACTGTTTCATAATAAATCATTAAACAAAATTTGGTCGCGCTACGAAAATTACATCGCGAGTTATAGGCATTTTAAATTTTTCGACCCTCACCATGGGGATCGCCTGTCACTAAAATTAATATTGTCTCATTATAAATTACCAAACAAAATTTGGCCGCGCTACGAAAATTAGATCGCGAATCGCAAGCATTTTAAATTTTTCGACCCTCACCGTGGGGGGGGTGTCTCCTGTCACCAAAAGTAACACTGTCTCATAATAAATTACCAAACAAATTTTGGCCGCACAACGAAAATTAGACCGCGAGTTATAAGCATTTTAAAATTTTCAACCCTCACCATTGGGGATCGCCTGTCACCAAAAATTAACACTGTCTCATAATAAATTACCAAACAAAATTTGGCAGTGCTACGAAAATTGATCGCGAGTTATAAACATTTTAAATTTTTCGACCCTCACCGTGGGGCGTCTCCTGTCACCAAAAATTAACACACTCTCATAATAAACTACCGAACAAAATATGGCCGCGCTCCGAAAGTTAGATCACAAGTTATAAGCATTTTAACTTTTTCGACCCTCACCGTGGGGAGTCTCCTGTTACCAAAATTTAACACTGTTTCATTATAAATCATTAAACAAAATTTGGCCGTGCTACGAAAATTGATCGCGTGTTATAAGCATTTTAAATTTTTCGACCCTCACCGTGCGGGGTCTCCTGTCACCAAAAATTAACACTCTCTCATAATAAATTACCAAACAAAATTTGGCCGCCATACGAAAATTAGATTGCGAGTTTTAAGCATTTTAAATTTTTCGACCCTCACCTTGGGGGGGGGGGGTCTCCTGTCATCAAAAGTAACACTGTCTCATAATAAATTACCAAATAAAATTTGGCCGCACTACGAAAATAAGATCGCGAGTTATAACATTTTAAATTTTTCAACCCTCACCATGGGGGATCTCCTGTCACCAAAAATTAACACTGTCTCATAATAAATTACCAAACAAAATTTGGCCGCGCTACAAAAATTGATCGAGAGTTATAAACATTTTAAATTTTTCGACCCTCACCGTGGGTTGTCTCCTGTCACCAAAAATTAACAATCTCTCATAATAAATTATCGAACAAAATTTGGCCGCGATACGAAAATTAGATTGCGAGTTATAAGCATTTTAAATTTTTCGACCCTCACCTTGGGGGGGGGGTCTCCTGTCACCAAAAGTAACAGTGTCTCTTAATAAATTACCAAACAAAATTTGGCCGTGCTACGAAAATTGATCGGGTGTTATAAGCATTTTAAATTTTTCGACCCTCACCGTGGGGGGTCTCCTGTCACCAAAAATTAACACTCTCTCATAATAAATTACCAAACAAAATTTGGCCGCCATACGAAAATTAGATTGCGAGTTTTAAGCATTTTAAATTTTTCGACCCTCACCTTGGGGGGGGGGGTCTCCTGTCATCAAAAGTAACACTGTCTCATAATAAATTACCAAATAAAATTTGGCCGCACTACGAAAATAAGATCGCGAGTTATAACATTTTAAATTTTTCAACCCTCACCATGGGGGATCTCCTGTCACCAAAAATTAACACTGTCTCATAATAAATTACCAAACAAAATTTGGCCGCGCTACAAAAATTGATCGAGAGTTATAAACATTTTAAATTTTTCGACCCTCACCGTGGGTTGTCTCCTGTCACCAAAAATTAACAATCTCTCATAATAAATTATCGAACAAAATTTGGCCGCGATACGAAAATTAGATTGCGAGTTATAAGCATTTTAAATTTTTCGACCCTCACCTTGGGGGGGGGGGTCTCCTGTCACCAAAAGTAACAGTGTCTCTTAATAAATTACCAAACAAAATTTGGCCGTGCTACGAAAATTGATCGGGTGTTATAAGCATTTTAAATTTTTCGACCCTCACCGTGGGGGGTCTCCTGTCACCAAAAATTAACACTCTCTCATAATAAATTACCAAACAAAATTTGGCCGCCATACGAAAATTAGATTGCGAGTTTTAAGCATTTTAAATTTTTCGACCCTCACCGGGGGGGGGGGGTCTCCTGTCACCAAAAATTAAAACTGTCTCATAATAAATTACCAAACAAAATATGGCCGCGCTACGAAAATTAAATCGCGAGTTATAAGCATTTTTAATTTTTCGTTCCTCACCATTGGGAGGGTCTCCAATCACCAAAAGCTACATTATCCTACCTTGTTTTATCTTAAGACAATTTTTTTCTATATACATTCTATCAGAAATTTTTATCATTGAAACTATAGATTTATGGTAACTGAAATAAGAAACATAAGTCTGAGATTTGATATCCTGTAAATATCTGAAAAATACCGCGTCAATGTCTGCCGAAGGCTACCGAAGGATACCATGCCGAAGTCTGCCGAGCTGAAACAACGTTAGCCGAGTGTTAGGTTTTTTCGTTACGGATGGGTTAGGATTTTTCGCGTTACGGAATTTTAGGATTCGGTCGCCGCGCTCAAAGCCCGCGATAAAAGCTATGCTTAAAAAGCATGATACATCTGGTTTAGCATGTAGTGTTTTAAATATAAATCAACTCTGCATAGAAAACAAGCCTTTATCAAAGATTGTTGTTAGGGAGGGAAATACATACAATTATATGAAAGAAACGAATATACGTTGTGGTTTTAAAGAAACATTTTTAGAGATAGCTAAAATCATATTTTAAAAGAAAAATGGCCGTTACCAAATTAATAGAATTAAAGGGATTCAAAATCTAGCTTATTAAATAAAGTTATAAATTAGTTTTTAAAAAGGAGGGATAACATTATTAACTAATATGTAAATCTAAGCGCCTTTACAACAAGTATATTTATAAAACGAAAAAAATGAGAACATGAAACACATTACGCTCCGATACCATACCCAAATTCCTAGAGCTCTAACAGATTCCCTACCAAACGTGTGATGACAATGCAAACACAAATAAGCATTTAAATTGTGCCATTATCGTACCCCCCCCCCCCCCCCGCGCACCTGTTTCTCCTGAACTAAGGAATTTGTATAAAATCCGTACTAACAAGGGCACCACCAAACATGGTGCTCAAAGATTTTAATGATTTCTAAGTATGTTGTAGGGGTTATACCACTAATTATTCAGCTGAAAGGATTCTTTCAAATGGGCCTTGGTTTTTGAGAAATTGGGGGGTCAAAGTTTAGCGTTTATTTCAAATACCTGTTAGTATTGCCATTGGTCAGCAGCTCCGTGGCTCCGAGGTAAAGTGCTGCACTCCAGACTCGGAGGTGGCGGGTTCAACTCCAAGTTGGACCGCCCTTTTTTTTTTTTTAAATCTTTACATACTTTTTACATGTTACATATTTTAAGCTGAATTTTGAATTCTACAGCTTTGAACTTATTAACATTTTCTTATGTGGATTGTTTATTTTTTTTTTACTTTTATTTTTCTTACTTAAAAAAATATGGTTCAAATGATAAACTAATTGCACTTCAAAATTTATTAAATAAATAAAAAATGCTTATATAATTAGAATTTTCAAAAAGCATAAAAAATTTTGAATATTTTAAAATCCCTTTTACTTTAAATATTAATAATTTTGCTCAATTACTTTTTTTCAGATTTTCAAATGAATATTACACAATACTGTGCATGGATTTTTAGACAATCTATTATTACATTTAATATACTTACATATATATATATTTATGTTACTGATATATGCAGTGTAAAAAGATTAAATTTAATACATAACGCATCTTTATACACACTTTTATTTGGAAAAAATTATAATTATAACCTGAAAACTGATTACATGAGTATATTTATCGCATGTATAATACAGAACCAATATAAAAAAAAAAAATAAATCACCATATCAAATACAAAAAAAGGCCTTAGCACTTTTAAAAAATGAAAGTGAAGAAATTATGCACACAGAAAAAAACCGTTTAGAATCATCATTTGCGTAGGGAATTGCGCTGAATGTATTAACAAAATTTACAGTATCGCGTGATATATTTGTCGTGTGAATAAAAATAAGTAATTAAATTATTCACAATTTAACAGAATCTTACTTGATATTCAAGAGCAAATATTTATTTTTTGATCAACTTTTATATAAACCTTTTCCTTAAAAACTTAACGTTTATGATTTTTTTTAATTAATAGTTTTTTCAAAACTTATTAATCTAAACGCAAATTTGAACTAATTCGTGACTGAAATCTCATCTTTTTAAAACTCGTATAAATTTACATAACCTATATTCCTTAACTAGTTCTGCAAAAGAAACTAAATGACAACAACAAAAAGAATTTCTATTTTTGCGTGATTTTACCGAGAAAATAAAAGCAGACGAATAAAATAAATACACATATTTTTTTTTTATCTATCGTAAATATTATTTCATTAGCAAACGATTTTCCCAATTTAGTTGATTTTTTATGAATAGTGCTTTAATTTGTTAAAATAAAAAATATGTGTATTATTTTAAATATAATCCGTCATTTCTTATTTGTGCAAACGATAAATGATATTGAGGATGAACTTTAGAAATAAATGTATTTAAAGATCAGTAAAAATTTGGAAAATATTTTAACACTACTGCAATAATATTTTGTTAGACTTTCGAAGGTATGCATTATTTGAATTAAATAATCATATAAATGTCTGAGAAATTGCACCTGAAAATTATTTTGTATAATTTATACAAAAAAAGGATAAATTTTCATTTAAAAAATTCCACAAAAAAGGCGATAGGAAAGAGAAAAATTATTATTTCAGAATTGTGCTTAATAAAAAAAGAAATTACATAATAATTAACCAAAAAAAAAAAAAAAAAAAAAAAAAAAAAGATTCAAGGCATAAATTAGTTATGCCGTTTTGTCAATAAAAATATTAGTTTAAAAATTGCAGATAAAAATAAATTTCCATGAAATAAATTCGGAAACATAAATTTACTTTATTAAAAAAATATCAAAAAGTTCAAAGCTGTAGTAGAATTTCCAATACTGCTTAAAATATGTAACGTGTAAAAAGTATGTAAAGATAAAAATAATATGTAATTGTGTAATATTCATTTGAAAATCTGAAAAAAGTAATTGAGCAAAATTATTAATATTTAAAGTAAAAGGGATTTTAAAATATTCAAAATTTTTTATGCTTTTTGAAAATTCTAATTATATAAGCATTTTTTATTTATTTAATAAATTTTGAAGTGCAATTAGTTTATCATTTGAACCATATTTTTTTAAGTAAGAAAAATAAAAGTAAAAAAAATAAACAATCCACATAAGAAAATGTTAATAAGTTCAAAGCTGTAGAATTCAAAATTCAGCTTAAAATATGTAACATGTAAAAAGTATGTAAAGATTAAAAAAAAAAGGGCGGTCCAACTTGGAGTTGAACCCGCCACCTCCGAGTCTGGAGTCCAGCACTTTACCTCGGAGCCACGGAGCTGCTGACCAAAGGCAATACTAACAGGTTTTTGAAATAAATGCTAAACTTTGACCCCCCCCCAATTTTTCAAAAACCAAGGCCCATTTGAAAGAATCCTTTCAGCTGAATAATTAGTGGTATAACCCCTACAACATACTTAGAAATCATTAAAATCTGTGAGCACCATGTTTGGTGGTGCCCTTGTAAGACTAAGGACTAAAGACTGCTAAAAGACTAAGGGAATTCAATGCTACAACGTATTAAAAAATAATCAAAACTTTTTTTATCATCGGGGTTTACCCTCTCCTTGTAAGATCAGCATTTCAAGACTTTCTTTTATTAAAAACAAATTATATTGCATTATTTGTGAGGCCATTTATTTTCAGAACTGTGGTAAATGTCCGAGAACCGGGAATCGCCAGACCGCGGTATAGGTGGTATTTGGAATGTCATTTATCTCCACCTGTTCAACAACGTCGGTGTTTTCATAAATAATATGGTTGGCCATGAAACACTTATTCAGACATAGCTGTTAAATTTATGTTGTTGAAGTCGATATGGGACAGAGAATAAATATTTTCTTCTTCAGATTTGTTAAAAACATAACAAAACCTCTTTTTTTTTAAAAAAAAAAAAAGTGTAGGGAAAGGAATAATTATCCTGTTCACGCAAGTAAATACCCAATTTTGACACAAGATCTATTTAAACAAGATTTGGGGATACTGATGCCATCATTTTAACGGTGACGTCAACATTGTGGAGCAATCCGAAAGAGGACTTTGAAAGTTGTTTCCTATACTTATACAGATGAACACATAAGTCCATTTTGGCAAGTGAAACTTACTTCAAAATAATATTAAATATATATGTATTTGAAATAATAGTTTCTGGAATTATTAGATAACGACTGAAAATTAATGGCCGAACCTTGTATAATCTCAAATTGGAGTAATAGAAATATGACAGTTTAATACTTGTGTTAACATACATATACTCACATGAAATTAAATTTAGTTTTAATACAATTTACAATGTTATTCGCGATTATTTATATAAATATTTTAATAAATATTAATTCACAAAATATATTTTTTATTTAAATGTGGAATTACAACACTCTTAAAAATCTTGTCCTAGTTTTAACCAAATTTTGCTACTCGATAGCTGTTTCTATAAGATGGTGAAATCTTGAACCAATATTTGGAGCTCCTGTTGAAGCCTAGTTCCAATGGTTGGAACGAGGTTTAAATAGGAAGCTCCAAATTTTGGTACGAAATTTCACCATCTTATGGTGGCAGCTGCATAGCACCAAAATTTGATTCAAACTATAGCAAAATTTTTAACAGTATACTTATAATTTTTTGACGTTTTAACGTATGATAATATGTTATTTATATAAGAATACAAATTACTAAATCCCCTCATCATTTTCGTCTTGTATTAGTCAAGCATAAATTACCTTATATTGTAGGAGTCTTAGGTACAGAAAAATAGTCAATCTGGTTTAAAATAGATGTGAGCATAATTATTATTCTCTGAACTCATCTTCTAAATCAAAGTGCTTCTACAAATCAAGATTTATTCTGTTGTATGAATTATTTTATTCTAAACTTTTCTGTGTTGAATAAGCCAATCTATTCTTCCAGTTAATCTTTTTCTTTTAGTCGATAATGGCATAACAATTTATTTCAATATAGCTCCTAATCTTATAGAACATATAAGATGTCTATGAATTAAAGTTAAAATTCCATTTCCAAAGACATGCCATAGTTAATAAAATGCATGTTATCGAAGTCTACTATTATTTTATAGAACTCTTATATGTTTTACAGATATATATACAAAAAAAATAATTAAATTTCGTGTTTTTCAAGTGTCTAATATTTATGCTTGTCTGAGTACCATTTTTTGAAAGTAGCCATGTCTTATAAGTAGCCATCCGTGAGTTTTGAATATTGAGTAGTACAAAGTATTAATTTATTAAAATTTTATTAATTGGTTTTAGTATAAGATTCTCTATTTATGATATACGAAAAATAATTCAGTTTATTGTCAGTCACTTTCAAAAATTCTCTATTTTTATCTGGACATCTTTAAGGCATTACATATACACTATCTACCAAAAAGTATTTGTACACTTTCAGTTTTTGACATTTTGTCAAATATTTAAAAATATACTGGTCGGATTCTTCTGGAATTTCAGAAATATAAAGATTATGTCTCACTTTATATTTATTTACATTCATTTGTTAAGCGGGTAATTAGAGGGCCGGCAAAAAACAAAGAATAATAGAAATATTTGGGATCGCTCTGTACATGAAAATGCACGAAACGACTTATCGCTTTAGAATACAAATATATGAATACAGTAGAATATGTACACTAATTTTTGTAAGAATAGCATGTATATTTATGGCGATAGAGCGATTTTTTTGAAAAATTCAAAAAATTCTGGTATGTTTTTTGTTTATATCATGCTGGGTTTTTGACCAAATTTAACGCAAATTTCAGAAAAATTGGCAAAATGCAGTAAAAAAAATGTAGCGGAATTGGAATATAAATATATTAAATATTTTATGAAATATGAGTAGTTGTATAAAATAATTTTTATCTGCGCATGCGCGAACTAGAAAAACATTTTTTTTACATCATTTAATAGTCAATTCTATGGAGTGACTTATAAAAAAAATCCAATCAAATATCGTGAAAATTCAAAAAGATATCATTATTTTAGTGAGATGTTTTTACTCTGCTCTCTAAAAACGGCTGAATCTTAAGGGATTCTCCACAAATTGACATTTTTTAATAACTGACTTTAAAAAAAAAAAAACTAGTATTGAATTAATACAATATCTAATGCAATATTGCTGCTAATAAGTACTTGACAATTGTGATAGAAAAGAAAAAGAGCTTTATTCGCATTCAGGGCCAAGACTAAGAGAGGGGGGGGGGGAGAAGTGCATGTGCTCCGGGCGCTAGGATGAAAGTGTTCCAAATGTATCTTTCGTTTGGCGATTTTTTTCAAGGCTATGTTTAGCATAATATTGTTAAAATTATTATATCTGGGCTATGCTAAAGCATAAAAAAATCTAATGATGATGGCTTAAGGTCCCTGCCTCTACCCGCGAAGATGCTCACGAGCTAATGCTATTCCTATGGGGATGCATTTTTCTAACTCTTTTGCATTTGGACATTTTTAAATAATATGTTTTGCGTTGGATAGCGGAAGTCCTTTTCAAGATCGCTCCGTGATTACTTTTTCAATTTTGGCGTAGATATTTTTATAATGTTTCTTTCACTTCCAAAAGCGGTTCTGAAAGTGAAACTAACTTTATAAAAAATATCTATGACTCAAATCGAAAAAGTAGTCAAGGAGCAATTTTGAGAGGGACTTCCGCTATCCAATGCAAAAAAAAAAAAAAAAAAAAAAAAAAAAAAAAAGAAAAAATTGAAAATTTCAAAATGCGAAAGAGTTATTAGAAAAATGCCTCCCCACAGGAATAGCATTAGCTCAGCAGTGTCTTCGCGGGCAGGGACAAGGGCCTTAAAGATCCTGTTGAAAGTAGAATTTTTTTGATTCGGTTTAAAGTATCAAATTGGAGTATTTTAATAAAGCAGAATACGTTATTTCATATTACATATTTTAAGTTTTAAAATAAGTCGGCTATTAATAAATTGGAGAAATTTTCTTTGTAAATATGCTTTGCGAAGGAGGGGGAAAGGGGTACCTTCAAAATTCACGTTTGCCTCGGGAAAAAAAGACTGGTTTTGGCCCTGTTCACATTTAATAATTTGTAGATCCTCCTCGAGAGGCAATTACAGCTGCGACTCTCCTGGGCATGCTCTCAACTAGTCCTTGTATTACATTTAATGGTATTTTATTCCACTCTGTTTGCACAAGGCAGGTAAGCTCTTTTACTGATTTTGGGCGTGTGTCACCCGCCTTAATTCGACGATACAACTCGTCCCAGAGGTTCTCTATTGGGTTCAGGTCTGGGCTCTGGGCAGGCCACTCGAGTCGATGCACTCCATTATCAGCATACCAATCCATGCTGGACCTCGGTACATGGCAGCTTGCGTTGTCATCCTGGAAATAACATGGGTCCAATCCATAGTATTGCCACAACGTAGGAAGTACACTGTTGTCCAGTATATTACAATAGGCATCGGCATTGAGCTTACCATGAATTGGGACCAAGAGTCCTAGTCCGAACCAGGAAAAACAACCTCAGAACATAATTCCCCCTCCGCCAAATTTAACTGTGGGCACAATACATTCTGGTAGGAGGCGTTCTCCAGGCAGACGCCAGACCCAGACCCTACCATCAGAACGGCAGAGGGTGAACCTTGATTCATCACTCCAGAGAACCTGTTTCCATTGCTGTACAGTCCATTGCTGGCGTGTTTTGCACCAACTTAACCGAGCTGCGCGGTTGGACTTGGTGATTAAAGGTTTATGGGCGGCAGCACGGCCATAAAAATTAAGCAGATGAGCTTCCTTACGGATGGTATTCATGGAAACAACACATCCTGAAGCTTGTTGAAATTCTTGGCGTATGTGTAACATTGGTTGGTTGCGGTTCTTCCGAATTTCTCTAGACAGAACCCGTCGGTCTCTATCTCCCAGTTTCGTATGTCTGCCTACTCTGGCCACATTCTGACAATCACCATTCAGCTTCCATTTTCTAATCACATAAGCCACAGTCGTTTTGGGGTAATTAAGCTCGCTAGATATGTCGATTAAAGATCGGCCATTTCGGTGGTACCCGATGATCACACCTTTCTCAAAATCAGACAGCTCTGTTCTTCTTGGCATCATGCATGCGATTGATGTCAGTGTTGTTTTCGACACCACATTTAACAGTGGAGAACTTGACGTATTTCAGGATCGCAGATATCGGCATTTACATAAGAGCCATTATCAATTATGTATCAATGGGTAGATTTGACACAAATGCTTCGATTTTTTACAATTATTTTTATCCTGAAATAGGTTCGTTCTGGTAATTATCTAAGAAAAGAAGTAAATCACCAGTAAAAAACGTAAATGCAGATTTGACAATTTGCGTAAAATCTGACGTCATTCAACTGCTTTCAGAGACCAATTGAAAATCAGTTCACTCCTATCCACAATAACTTTCTGAATTTCCACGAAATTCGATCGGATTTTTTAATGGGTAGCTCCATAGAGTTGAATATTAAATTATGTAAAATGATAAATTTTATCGTTCATGCATGCGCTGATTAAAAAATATTTCATACAAATACTCATATTTTAGAAAACTTTTAATATATTTATATTTCAATAGCACCTTATTCTTTCTACTACATTTTGCGAATTTTTCTGAATGTGGCTTCATATTTGGTTGAAAATATTGCATGACATAGAACATTTTAGAAAATATTTAAAATATTTATATTTCAATGAATTTTGGTGAACTCCCCCACCCTCCCTTTTCTTATTTGCAAAGCATCTGCAAAAGTATTTGCAAAGAAAAATTTTCTAATTTATTAATAGCCGACTTATTTTAAAACTTAAAATATGTAATATTGATTAAAGTAGTCTGCTTTGTTTTTAAAAAAATGATACCTTAAAATCGTGAAACCGAATCACAACGAAAAAAAAAATCTGCTTTATGCAGGATCTTTATGCCATCATCATTAGATTCTTCTATGCTTTGGTATAGTAGAAATGCTTTGAATGGGACGATTTTGACAATATCATGCTAAACATAGGCATGGAAAAAATCGCCAAACAAAATGTACATTTGGGACACTTTCATCCTAGCGCCCGGGGCACATGCCCTTTTCCCCCAACCTTCTCTTAGTTTTGGCCCTGAATGTGAATAAAGCTCTTTTTCTTTTCTATCACAATTGTCAAGTACTTATTAGCAGCAATATCGTATTAGATATTGTATTAATTCAATACTAGTTTTTTTTTTAAAAGTCAGTTATTAAAAAATGTCAATTTGTGGAGAATCCCTTAAGATTCAGCCGTTTTTAGAGAGCAGAGTAAAAACATCTCACTAAAATAATGATATCTTTTTGAATTTTCACGATTTTTTATAAGTCACTCCATAGAATTGACTATTAAATGATGTAAAAAAAATGTTTTTCTAGTTCGCGCATGCGCAGATAAAAATTATTTTATACAACTACTCATATTTCATAAAATATTTAATATATTTATATTCCAATTGCGCTACATTTTTTCTACTGCATTTTGCCAATTTTTCTGAAATTTGCGTTAAATTTGGTCAAAAACCCAGCATGATATAAACAAAAAACATACCAGAATTATTTGAATTTTTCAAAAAAATCACTCTATCGCCATAAATATACATGCTATTCTTACAAAAATTAGTGTACATATTCTACTGTATTCATATATTTGTATTCTAAAGCGATAAGTCGTTTCGTGCATTTTCATGTACAGAGCGATCCCAAATATTTCTATTATTCTTTGTTTTTTTTGCCGGCCCTCTAATTACCCGCTTAACAAATGAATGTAAATAAATATAAAGTGAAACATAATCTTTATATTTCTGAAGTTCCAGAAGAATCCGACCAGTATATTTTTAAATATTTGACAAAATGTCAAAAACTGAAAGTGTACAAATACTTTTTGGTAGATAGTGTATTATTAGCAGGAAAAAACATGTGTTTCATAAGAAGGCTTTTTTACATATATCTAAGCAAAGTTCATATGATTTATTCAATTCCGATAATATATCGAACATATTCAGATTTTATTATTATTTAAATTCTCTTTGTAATGATACGGATCGTGCAAAATCGGGAGTATTTTACAAGTCTTGTATGGAGACGACTGCAACAAAAACTAAATTAAAAGTTAAATACTGTCGGATTGGAGATTTTAGTTTTTAGATTATTTTTACTATGATACAGACATAATTATAAAATAGAACATTTAAAAAAGTATAATAAAGAAAACACTTAGTAAAATTATTAATCCCACAGAGCATCGAAACAAGTATCGAAAGCATCTATAATATATTTTTTCATGTGTTTGATATTTTATATGCTTGTTTGAGCTTGTTTTAAAAGATGAAATTTTAACAACTGTTAAGCACGAAAAAACTAAAATTATCGTGTCGTAAATATTTTTTAAATTTGAGATATTTTTTACAGTACTTTTTTGCACTTTTTACATTAAAGAAAAACAAAAAAAAAATGTGTTTATCTGGAATATAATTAAACTTTTATGATATACTTCTGCTTTCCAACAAAGCTGAAAAGTGCATATGCATTTGGTTTGTCTGTCCGTCTGGCCGGATGGCCGTCTGTCTGCACTCTAACTCCCGTAAATATACTCGGATTGCTATGAGATTTTTATACGTTATTGATGCACGACACCTATTGAAAATGAAGTATCTTCCATGATTAGTTTATCTACAGAGAGAATCAAAAGTTTCCCATTACATTACGGCCTATGGGGAAAAATCGTTAATATACTCGGATTGCCATGAAATTTTAGGACATTATTGACGTTTACCTTAGCACGAACCCTATTGAAAATGAAGTTTCTACCATGATTAGTTTATCTACAGGGCGAATCAAAAGTTTCCCATTACATTACGGCCTATATGGAAAAATCGTTTCAAAGGAATTTTAAAGATGTTATGGTCAAACATATTAAAATATGCATTCTATAAAATATAAGGTGAAAATGTAGCTATTATTCATTTACATGGCCACACAAAATAATTCCATTGGATAATGGTAAAAGGGGGAATTGTGTGTAACATATTTTAAATATATTAAGCTGTTTCATGTATAATAAAATTGATATATGTCACTGAAGCTTAATATAAGTTATACGCTACTGTCTTGAATAATATGAAGTACATAGCATTTACAGGGCCACACAAATATTTCAAATAGTATATTCTTTCCGAAGTACCGTATATGTGTCGATGATGGCTGCTGGAGGGATGAAATGCATTTTAATTGTGATATGCGCGTTTATATCTTGCTAAATATATGCACATTATATGGTGTGTATAAATGTTACAGTTGATATACAGGGCTACCCAAAAGAGCTCACCAATGTTACTGAATATGAGCGTAAATTATTTAAACGTGGTTCTTAAATAAGCTATGTATTTTTTCGCCGAGCTTCATTCAATTTACTGAGAAATGTTTGCAGAATATAGATAAAAGGATATACAGGACCACGCAAAGAATTCGGTACATGGACGCCTATGAATGATAATTTACGAGAATGTGATTCAGTTGTTTTAAAAGAATTTTAGTTTACAATAAATTTTAGTCTAAAGGTGACGTGTAATAAAGATACATTTTAAACTACAGGGCTGAACAAAAGTATTCAAGTATGTTTCCATCTAATAGTATGAAATGCTGAAAAAGAAATTTCAAGCTACTGGGTATTTTCTTGCTAAACTAAATTTTCCCATTATATCAACTGACATATGAAATACAGAGCTGTTCAAAAGTACAGGAATACATATTTGGGTATATTTGGCTATACACAAATATTTCCCTAAATAACAAAGTTTTGTTAAAGATTTCATTAAGTGTTGGAAAGTTCTTCATAATCTATGCTTAACGCATGATTTTTCTTATTTGTTAGATTTGTTTCAGTTTTAAATTAATGGGTTTTTTGGTTATATCATTTAGTTAAATCTTCAAAAACACTTATAATTCGATTGCTATCGCATATAATCTAACTTTCACAGTTATGAAAATCTATTATTAAAATGTATGATTCAATAAATTATATTTTTAAATATTTTATGTAACAGTATTATATTAACGCTGCGGCTAACTGTTTTTCAAGAATTGCTTAAAACCTCACACAAAAAGGATAACTAATAAATGCACACATATATTAACTAATAAATGCACACTTGGAAGTTAATGACTTCCAAGATTTTTAATAAATGATTTCTCCAAAAACCGTCTGGACCTTACTAATAATCCGAAATATTATGAAATTTTTCTGCGTATAATTTCAACATTGTTATGATGAAGATAATTTAATTAATCAAATACTAATAATTCTAAGAGATTAAAAAGTAGAATGATCAATATTTCTTATGGTTTTGTAATATAACATTTAAAAAAAAATTATAATTTTAAAATATGTACATTTTTACATTATATATAATTTCTGTATAATGTCTGGACATTACTGAAAACAAGAAATATTATGAAACTTGTTTGCGTATAATTTCAACATTATTGTGATGAAGATATTTTAAATGACTGAATGCTAATGTTTCTAATAAATTAAAAAAATAGAGTAAGCAGTTTTTCTCAAATTTTTGTAATAGAACATTAAAAAAATTATAACTCGCTAATATATACATTTTTACGTTAAATGTAATATATTGCCTCACGAATATTTCGCCTTCGTAAAATGCGATATGTGTTTTAAATAAAAAACGGCTGGAAGTGTGTGGATAATAGTCTCGAAGTTTTCTACGTCTTGGAATTTCGGAAATGTTTGATACTCTGAATCAGTGTTGCCAGATAGTGAATGTCGATTTCCACAAAATCAGTGCTTTTATTCCGAAAAAGTGTCAAGCGCAATTTCTACACTAAATAGGTAAATTTTGAATTTTCAGTTTTACTGTAAAAAATGTTTGACAAATTTAAACTCAAAAATTTCCCCCCAAAAAAAGCATTTTTTTAAAATTTCCCATTTAGAAAAAATAAACATTTAAACTCGGCAGAAATGTATATGCATATTTGAGGCTAAACGAGAAAGAGATATATTTTTCAACGACAGGTTCATTTACATTTGTTTTTTTTTATTGTTGTCAATCGATTATCCTGATTTATTATCACGTTAGCTCTATTTACCCTTATAACTTTTTCAAGATTGATATGATCTCTAATGAGTTGGGGTTTGAATAGATCTGAGTTTTGGCATCATCTCCTTCTGTTTGATTTAAGCTATAAAACAATGTTTTAATAAACGTGTACAATGTTTTAAGTTATTTGTCATCCCTACTGAAGCACCTAATCGTCAACTAAAGCATCTTCGTTGTATCAATTTCTGTGTATCCTTAAATAATTAAAAAAATAGTTATTTTCTACATCTGTAGTTAAATGTTTCACAGCAAATGGACCCATAAGAACAAGGTCTATACTGACGATTTATTAATGCCTAGGTTTGTACCGTTTAAAACTACAGATAACTAACTGCATAGCAATGTGGTTGGAATATGCAATTACATGTCTTAGAAAACGCTTTATTGCCGTTTTATGATGCACAAACTATTTCGTATTAAACAACTGATTGGTAAATTTATTATATGAACTGAATATTTCCAACTTAGCGAAAAATTGCCCAAACCGGAAATCGAACCCAGATACTTGGCTTACAAGGCTAATGCCTTACCTGTTAAGCTAACTGCGCGATAGCCGGCTGGGATTTTTCGCGCAGAAAACCTTATTGGTTTTAACATCTGGTCTGTCATTTAGACAGCTTGGCAAAATAAACCGCAGGTAATGGAACTCCATAAAACGATGGATCTGTAGATGTACTATTATTTTGACACAATCAAACTGATTGGTAAATTTATCATACGAACTGAATATTTCCAACTGAACAAAAAATTGCTCAGGCCGGGAATCGAATCCAGATACTTGACTTACAAGGCCAATGCTAAATTGCTAAATGTTTCGCTCACAAGGAAGGTCTCCATACGGGCATACCCCGAAAAATCTGAAAAAATTACAGAATGTTCTTCTCGTGTGGATAGATACGTTTATAAAAAAAGTTTCGGCGGAACTTCAATTCAGTACCGTAAAAAATAATGAAAATATTGTTATTTGGCGATTTATCGCCAGTTGGCGATGGAATTTAATTTCAAAAAATACTTTATGTCAAATACACTTCAAGAAAGAAAAAGTTTCATGTTGAACTTGTTTTTATAAATTTAATTTAAATAAGTTTTGTAAGTTTTTTGTTTAATAGTTTTGTGAGTTTTAATTTGTTTTAGGTATAATTTTGTTATATCGATATTTATGTGTATTTATATTCTAATTTAATCATCAAATTTTCAGATTTAAAACGAAAATCATAATTTAAATTAATTAAATTTGTTTCAAGCTCAAAGTCTAATTGAAAATTGTCGAATAGATTTTGTTGCTATGGAAACATCTCGCTTTTATTTTTACAATACGCTAGAATATATGAAGATAATTTTTCTCAATATGATTTTTTTTTTTTTTTATCTATGAAATTTTTTTTTCCAGTGAATAATTAAATAACTATTTCAACAAGTAATATATATCTGTAATACAACATGCATATTTATGAATATATTAAAATCTCTCATTTTTATATGTAAATTTATTAAATACCATTTACACGCATTCTAAATACAACCAACAATTCGCATTCTAAATTCCAACAGTTTTGAGTTGCATTATAATCGTTTGCTTTTGGCGAGGAAAAGCGCTGCTCGCCAAATCGGGTGACTCTTTCGTCTTTTCACGCCAAATATTCGAAAATATTTTATTTTTTTACATATTTTCTTCTGTGATTCCGCCATTAATTTTGATTGATCCTTTATTACATACATAAGTACTTCAATTAATATTTTTTTTCATAAAATTCTGAGTATGCCCAGTATGGAAACTTTCCTTGTCAGTTACATTATTCATTTATATTACACCCCGGCTCAGTTGGAAATATTCAGTTTGTGTAAAAAAAGAATTATAAAAAAGTTTTTATATCCGCTGCATTAATCTATTCTCATAAAAAAATGGGTATGTGTATTTGTGTATCTGTACAGGAGTATTAGGAAAATATGCCTGTTTTAGTGATCTGAAAATCTAAGTGAGGATAGTCCTAGTCATGTCTTGATGCATCTGTGATATGCATATATTGCAATGTTGTAAACGATGAGTTCCATCATTAGAATGAAGATTGACATATTTGATTTTAGTATTTTATTTTCGTTTTCTAAATCAAAATCAAATTTCAAAGAGGTCCAGTTTTGACAGATGAATGAAAGTAAACGTTTGTGTGAAATAGTCGAAAAAAATCCCCAAATTTTTCATTAAAAATAGTCATGGTCCCCAAAAACTACTTGTCCCCCAAAAATTCCCCTGGAGGATCAAAATTCTCCAAAGTGGGAACAAAATCCCAAATCTGGCAACATTACTCTAAGTTAATGATAAAAAATTACTACTTTTGATTTTATTGAAAATGGAATATTTAGGTAACTAGCGACATTTTTAGGTTTTCAGGTTTAAAATTTACTTTTCTAAACAGTATTTAGTTTATTTCCTAAAATTTAGTTTATTTAAAAAAAACAAAAATTAAAATTTTAAAACTTTATGTGTAATAATATAGTTAGGAATTGAGAGAAAAAATTAAATTTCCAATTCTTTATGTTTGATATACTGGTTAATAGGGTGGAGCGAAAGAAATTTTTTTTTTGAAAATCAAAAACGGGTAGGTGCCAAAAGTTGCCTTTATACTAGTACATCAACTGAGTGAAATTTTACCGCTGAAAAAAAATGGCTTGAGTCTGCGCTTTTGCTCCGAAAATCGAAATTTTGGGTAAAATTTGTCATTTTTTGACATTTTTTCAAAAAAATTAAATTTCTACAGAGCTGGTTAGTATTTAAAAGTGTTGCTTAGACCTTTATATTTATCTGCTTAACATATTTAAACTATAAAACAATATCTGTAGTCTGTATAATTCTAGCAATTCTGACAACTTTTTGTGAAAAATCAGCGTTCATCTCTATATTGGAGCATACAACGAAATGTTCTTTTGAATGCATTTCTTACCTAGCTGCTTTCAAAACTACTGTGTATATAACTCATAGAAGTGGTTGCATTATCCCACCCGTCTCAACCACCCAATCATCTAGGCCCAGTGTTTTATTTATGTATTGAATTGTTATTTTTTTCCCCGAAGACGAGTATAAGTTTTCTATGTATCAAAGTAATTTATCTCTTCTTTGTATTCATAGACTTTGGATGATTTCAATCATGCTGGTGTGACTTGCTGCACGTAGATATTTTATACCATGTATAACAGAAGTGAAGCTGAGTAATTTATTGGGTATGTTCTTAATTGAACCTAGTCAGCAGTCTATTATCTTCATTAAAATTTCATGCAATTAGTACATTATGATTGGAAGTTCTGTTATCACTGCATTCTTTCAATCAAGTACATTTTATATGCAATGATTTGCCTAAAAATTGATTGTATGAATTCAGTTTCTAGTATGCCATCATTTATTGAAAATATTACATTGAATATATGCTGAGAAGTTAGCTATTTAATATTATGACGATCGTCACAGAGGATTGCAAACAAAATTTGCGTGTAAAACAACAATATTTCTAAAGAAGTTTTAGTATGCTTTATGTCGTTTCCTGTATTGTTCCGTAGTCTAGTAATTTCTAATAAGATTTTTGATCTATTATTTAGGTGTGTAGTACATTTGGTATAAAACATCCCGCGGTATAAACTTGGATTATAGATTTGGTGAGTGAACATATAGACGCTGATTGCCAATCTGTGCTTATATAAAGCGGAAAATTTTATTAACTTTATGAGCGGTCTTTTCTGTGAGATGTTTTCTAAATTTATATTCCCCATTCTTTGAGAAATAGCTTTCCTTATGAATTAGCTTTGCAATCTCCGGCAGAAATTTCTAGTCTGTTCTGAGTATCTTTTTCTCAATTTGAGAAAATAATTTCTCTATTTTATAAAAAAAAAATTGCAATAGGAAGTGAATGTTACGTAGACAAAGATTTTCCTTATTGATCCAGTGAATCCATGTAGCTTAGAACGTTTTATATCGACTTCTCTAATAATTGACGCAGAGGAAATTCACTGGAGTTGAAGTAGCGAATGATTCAATATCATATAGACAATTCTAAGCTTACCCCATGCAAAATGGTTCACAGTGACAAATAAAATTCTCCTAATTTTAAATGAGCACTTATAGTCGATATCCGTCCATTCCCTCATAAAGCACAATGCATTATAAGTTTATGACCAGGACATTTCACCATCAAATGTTGTACACTTATAAAAAGGGGATCTAAAAGTTAATAGGAAATTAACTGGATACGAAAACACTTAGAAAATGGCATAAAACTAAAGCAAAAAAAAGTTATTTACAACAGCGGTTTTTTTACACATGGAGAACAAATTTTCATTGCAATTATCGCTGACGATCACCATCACATTAAACAGCTCGCTTCTCAACATATAAAAAATGCAAAAGTAGAATAAATGATGGCATATTTATAGTTGAAATATCTGAAATCATCTTTGAAGCAAATCATTACGTAAAAAAATACAATTGACTGAAAAAATGTTGTGGTAACAGAACTTCCAATCATTATTCATCAACTAAATGTAAGTTTGATAAATATAATAGCTGACCGAATAGATCCCTTTAATAATATTCCCGTGCATTACTCTGCTTGTCATTTTTTTTGTATAAACTGTAAAAATATACATGAAGATAGTTACAGCAGCATGTGGATGCAAAGAACTGATGAACAAGGTGGAAGCATCGAAAACATGCCAAATTTTTATAAAGAAAATCAGAAATCAATGTATAAATAAAACTGTACTAAGATGATCGAATAGTTGGTCCGGATTGTATAGGAAATATAGCCACCTCCACGACGCATGTCCAAGGTAGTTTTGAAAACAAGAGCTGTATTAAAAACAACAATTCGTTATATGACCCAATAGAGTGGTAATACTGTTTTCTTACTAAAAGTTGTGTGTTTTGCTCCAGCTATAGGGATAAACATATTGTTTTATAGTTTAAATATGTTAAGCAGATAAATATAAAGGTCTAAGCAACACTTTTAAATACTAACCAGCTCTGTAGAAATTTTTTAATTTTTTTGTAAAAATGTAAAAAAATGACAAATTTTACCCAAAATTTCGATTTTTGGAGCAAAAGCGCAGACTCAAGCCATTTTTTTTCAGCGGTAAAATTTCACGCAGTTGATGTACTAGTATAAAGGCAACTTTTGGCACCTACCCGTTTTTGATTTTCAAAAAAAATTTTTTTTCGATCCACCCTACTGGTTAATATCCGCAACAAAGACTGAAAATCCTTCCACAAACATATATAAAGTTTTTGCCATTGAAGGGCTAAACAGATTTTTTCCCCTTATTGCAATATTTCTCATTACTCTTTTTCAAATAATACGTATTTCATATAAAAACGTTTTTCGCTATAAAATAAATCAACATTAAGGCTATATACATGGTTATGGGTCTTTCATTCTTACAGTCACTATTTATAAATGGTAATGTTTATGTATTCATTTAAGTAATGACAGCCATAATTTCGCTTCATGCAGTAAAATAGTTGAATTCGAGTTTTTATGCCAAGCTATTCAAATGAAAATGCTATTACGTGACCCTAATTTTCATGCCTAGTACTCATTTGGGAAAATTCAAATAAATGAAAACTCTTTTTTTATGCAAGAGTACTACAGCAAATTACACTTTCGAAATCCTAAATGTTTTCATGCATACAAAATATCTTTTTTAATAGAAAAATTAATAATTTATGGAATTCTTTATTTAAGTAAAAACAAAAATCACATTGAAATTGTTTCCGATTTTACCACATTTTGTTGACATAAAATTAAATATTAAACCATAATTTTTCGTTGAATCAATATAAAACAGAAACATACTTTACATAATTACGAAACATACGAAACATAATTACTGTTTCAAAAAACTGAAATAGATTGTTTCCTGAATTAAAGAGATCAGAAAATTGATGTGTTTTTTAATAATCGTTGTGAATTGAAAGCTGATAAGGTATTTACAAATGATTTGCAATCATGAACAATAGTTTAATAACATTCAATTTTGATGATAAAATTTGAAATGAGATGCTATTCACAATGACAAATCAAAATATCTACTGAAATATACAAAGAAACAGATGACCAAGTTCGTATTTTTCCTTGCTGCAAGCAAATCAGTTGCATTTTTTTCTTGGAGAAACTTCAAGGCGAAAACACATTTATTCTCTTTCGTATATGATCGTTTCTTGACGTTATTGCTTTTGTTTGATCTGATCACTCGACTGCAATAAATGTTGCAACAATTTCATGCTTCGCTATGTCATTATGTACCGCAGCCTTGTCTACATCTATAATTGATTGGGATACTTTCTGTCAGGCAGCGATCAGACTGATCATGGGGATTTAAGGATAGATGTTTGTACTTACAGACACCCTGTATATAAAAATTGTCCTGAATATAAAAATTATAGTATAGAAAATATTCTGACCGCGGAGAAAAAAAAACAGGTACATTCAAAATCATGTGTAATGTATTTAAAATTGTGTAATATTTAAAATCTGTGAATAATCATTTGCATAATCTTATTATAAACTAAAATAATAATTAAGATTAATTAATTAATTTAGACTCATAATTTAGACTAATAGTTAATCTCTACACTGTAAAAAAAGGTAGATGTTTCTCAAAATATCAAAATTTACTATAAGCACAAAGAAATATATTCAATAACGTCTTCCAAGCCATCCAATATTCCGAAAAAGATATTTTATCTTTAGAAATCTCAAAAAAAAAAATTAATTGTATCAGAATGTATATAAATTAATTTTTATTAGCTTCCCTCATAGCATGCATGGTCACAGTGACGTCACAATGACGTCACTGTGAGTCACTTTGGTCACATCACATCTGTGACGAAAATGCCACCACTCAGTGACGTCACATTGTGACTAAAATGTGACTTTCTAAAAATTTTTTCACAGTTCGTCGCAATATTAATGTCAAAGTAGTCACAAATGACACACTTTTCACAAACTGGTCACGTTGTGACGTCACAAAGTGGTCACAATGTGACGTCACAAAAAAGATCTAAAACGGCCATAACGACTTCACATTTTAGTCACTGTGACTTCACATCGACGTCACGTGACGTCACATCGACAATCGATGGTCACAAAG
The DNA here is from genome assembly GCA_964019185.1 of Maratus speculifer. Taxonomy (NCBI): domain Eukaryota; kingdom Metazoa; phylum Arthropoda; class Arachnida; order Araneae; family Salticidae; genus Maratus; species Maratus speculifer. Next base: position 420,803,156 of record OZ025291.1, on the reverse strand, counting down.
TCACAATGGGACTTCACAACGACGTCACAGTGACGTCGTTGTGAAGTCACACTGTGACTTTGTGACCGTCGATGTGACGTCACGTGACGTCGATGTGAAGTCACAGTGACTAAAATGTGAAGTCGTTATGGCCGTTTTAGAGCTTGTTTGTGACGTCACATTGCGACCACTTTGTGACGTCACATTGTGACCACAATGTGACCAATTTGTGAAAAGTGTGTCATTTGTGACGATTTTGTCATTACCATTGTGACGATACTGTGACGAAAGTGACAATGCTTTCAAGTCACATTGTGACCAAATTGTGAAATACAGGGTGAGTCCAAAATCATGGAACAAACTTTGAGGGGGGGGTAGGACTCACTATAACAAATAATGATGGCACAGAAATATATGACCGGAAGTGACTCGTCAAGACGGTACACTAGTCACTAAAAAAGACCCGGATGATAATGTTAAGTCTATGGGGGGGGGGGCGTTGTTTTCAAATATCTTGCTCAAATTTAAATACTTTACATGATATTTTTTCCATAGGATAGCTGAGGACGATCCACAACCGGGCTAATTTTTACTTTTTCGATTTTGGTTATATTTTTTTATATTAAGATAGTTTCACTTTTAGAACCGGTTTAAACTGGTTCTGAAAGTTAAATTATTTTTCTCTGAATCTGTAACCAAAATTAAAAGAGTAAAAACCTGCCCAGTTGCAGATCGTCCTCAGCTGTCCTATGGAAAACAATTATGCGAAAATATTAAAATTTTAGCGAGACAGTTGAAAATAGCGCTCCAATACACTTAACATTATAATCCGTGTCTTTTGCAGTGACTAGTGCGGCGTTTCAACGCGTCATTTCCAGTCATACATATCTATGCCATAATTATTTATTACAGTGAGCTCTACCACTTCCCTTAAAGTTTGTCCCATTATTTTAGACTCACGTTGCAGATCATTAGTGACAAAATTTTCGTTAACACTGTGATAATTCTGTGACGATTTAACTTTTCTTAACGATTCTCTAACAATTTAAAAGAAACAGGATCTGCTAAAACTATAACTCAATGCCATGTTCCTGTTAAAATAGGGTTTGAGTCCTAAAATCATATATTGACAATTTATGAACAAATACTGTATAATATATAAAAATATTTACCTGAAGTAAGGAGACTTTCTTCTAAATTAAAGTTAAAAATTCGATTTACCTCACATGCCTTACAACTCTGGTGTTGTTTTCAAAATTTGAAAAATATTACCTTTCAAAAATATTTATATATTTTCCCGCCACATGCTGAAAATTGCATAGCTTCAATTTTATTTATAACTGACACACATTTAGTCGTATGTTGTTCAAACTGTTTAATCTTTTTGGTCTTTTTTTAAATTTTTACTCGCTTTGATATCCACAAATCTCAGCACATATCTAAAACTGTACAGCTTGCCAATATTTCTGACCAATAATCCTGATGTCTATAAATATATATATCTTTTAATTATCTTTTGTTGTAATTTTTCAACTGATTGAGAAAGTGTCCAGGTCAGGACTCGAACTAAGCAGTCTTTCGCGCAAATTGTCAAGACTTTGTCGACTGAACTATCCTGGAAGAATCTGACGCACACAATTCACACAGTGAATACGAACACATACTTATCATTATTATATATAACCCTATGTAATAATACTTTAATTTTTTTTTCAAACTACCTGTATGATAAATGCATACTATTCATATGAGCATATAATGATATTTTTCCGGGTGAATTGTGCGAGCTAAGTTGCTCTGTTGGAAGAGCATTGGCAGCATATATCGAGGGTCTCCAGTTCGAATCCTAACCTTAACACTTTTTTACTCATTTTGGAAAATTAATATTCGTTTGATTAATTTACCAATTAAAATCATTCTGTTAAATATAATATATAATTATCTTTTGATAAAACTACGTGAAGTTTATGCGCAATATTTGTAATATACAGATTTTATTTGAAAATCGAGTACAAATGAAGATGAGGCAATTAGTTCAAGTATAACGCTTAGTTATTTCCTTACTATAGTGGCCTGTGCGCATGTACGATTACAGCAAGTTTTAAATTCGTAGTTAAACTCATATATATATATTGTATGTGTCATATAATGTAGATGTGCCGTTAAAGGACATCCTTATGGAATTTATTTTTAAAAAGTTTCCTTATTAATAGTTATAATTATTAGATTTCATTTTTTTTTCGTATTAGATGAATCTATTAATAATATTTAAGTATTCTTAGTCTCACTTCCCAATATTAGACAAAATTTTATTGAAAATAATAGAAATACATCAAACACTAAAAATTTCAGTAATGTACATCCCACAAAAAAGTTCATGTAATTGTTTTTATGACTATTTAGAACCAGGATTTAATGAACACATACAGATGAAACAAAATTGTTATTTTGAACACCATTTAACAATTAAGATATCAAAAATTAATAAAATAATGCGATAATTACTCATTTTTTAAAATCAATAATTGTTATTATCACAAAATTAATATCTTAATTATTTTAGATACATGGTTTAAAATAATAAATGTCATGGAATTACAGTTATCAAATTTTTGGTATTAAGAGAAATTCAGAAAGGTAATAAAAAAGTTATAAAAAATTTGTTTTTGCAATATTAGTGCATAAATTAGTATCTTTATCACTATTTTCAACAGTTAAACAACGCCAAACTCCTTTATATATTAATTATAACGTTAATTTTTGATTATGTATACATTTTTTAATTTACTAATATGTGATTTTAACCATGTAATTAAAAAAATGTGATTAAAGTGCATTTTAAAAATAATATTATTAGCTATTTTCAAATCGTTGACATGCTGTTCCGTATTTCAACAAAATAAATGTTATATTTATTGAATTTACTAAGGTAAGTGAATTCAAAAAAGTTAAATTAATATGATACTTATTCCTTTTATAACATGTTTTTTTACGAAATTAACAGAAATCATTATACAAAAAGCAGGAAAAATAAAATTTTCTTACCTCTTTCTTATCAGCATTATCCTCTAATTTCAGTGTGATAATCCAAATAGGGAAGATAATTTCGAAGTCGAAATGTCCGAATGAAGTACAATGACATTGGCGCGCTTATATTAAATAAACGCCACTGACATTGTATTTTTTCGGACCGACATTTTATATAAAATGTCACCTGATCACATATCTGCATAACTTTTAAAAAAATTTCAACTTACGTACTAAATATACACACATAACATCATAAAAAAGCTACAAGAGCAGCTGCCTAATATTCTAAAGAATAAATACACTAGTGTCAACTATTCTGGTCGTTGCCAAACGATATTTTTTAAGCAGGTGATTTTTTGTTATTATTGGTTGTTTGAGCTTCGAAGATTTGTAAGTTGAATGCGCATGCGCATTAGTTTTATGAGAGTATCCCTAATTAAAATTTTGAGTTTAGATTTTTTTTTCACGCATTTCTATTTTACTTTCAATTAGTTTCGAAATACAGTGGAACTTTCATTTAACGAAGCCCATATTTAATGAAATTATCTACATTTTTAATTTTCTGTTGAACCTTCATTTAGAACGCAATTAACATTTAAATTAATATTCATATTAAAAAAAATTCTACTTAGCAAAATTTGTTGCAATTCCGTGCGTGCACAATATTCAAAAGGATAGATTACTGTTAAGATTGATTGGTGAATATATTTCAGCGGATTGTATGAATTGAAATTATGTATTTATTTTATCTTTTAAATAAAAAGGAAAAAATGTGAAAATTTTTCGATATGCTAAGAAAGGGATTCTAGTTACACGAAAATATTATAGGTCCATTCTCTGAATACTTAAAAAATATGCGAAAGTTTTTATGGGTGTATCTTTCATAAGAGATCACCACAAAGTAATATTCCGATTTTTTTTAATTTTTCGATTTGAAATACAAGAGAAAACGAGAAATAGAACGCTGCGATTCAGTTTTTGTTTCCCTTCCTTTATTACGTGGTTTTTTAGATATTATACTGATGAATTTTTTCTTATGTGGTTATATTGCATAACAAAAATTACTATCCAAATTAAAACACAGTTTTATAATATTTCCATTTTTATTTGTAGTTTACTATACAAATTTCATGAATTTTCGTGGATTTCTATTCAACGATATTTTTTTCATAACGAAGCATTTAAGTGTAACGAGAAATTTCCTTAAATAGAAATTTCACTGATAGGTTAATTGCTGGGTGCTTAGTTTCATATGATGGGAGGTTTATCTCACATATGTGATATGACGTACACGTTACATGCAGTGCATGTAACGTGTGACATAACAGCGATTGCACAATATTCTTCTGCAATGCCAGAAAACACGTTTTTTTACCAGTAAATAACATGGTTTGAAGAATTTTTGTAATTTTCTAAAGTTTTCTAAGAAAGTCACATCTGAGTCACAATGTGACGTCACTGAGGGGTGGCATTTTGGTCACAGATGTGACGTCACGTTTCAGTCACAATGTGACGTCACTGAGGGGTGGCATTTTGGTCACAGATGTGACGTCACATTTCAGTCACAATGTGACGTCACTGAGGGGTGGCATTTTGGTCACAGATGTGACGTGACCACAGTGACTCACAGTGACGCCACTGTAACCATGCATGCTATGTGGGACGGGTTCCTATAATTTTTGGAAAGGTTTTTTACCATCTTTTTCCAATGCATGAAAGAGTTCTCTTTACCCGAAAAATCAGTTTTTCGTTGGGTACTAGGTCCCACCTAAATTCAATAGAACCCCAGTTACCCGAATCTCGATTATCTGAAAATCGGCTTAATCGAAAGATCTTTCAAATCTTAAATGTGAAAAACGTTACTGTCAACTTAACTGTTAAACATTAAAATAATCTTTGCAACATCGATCCTTTGATTAATCGATTTAATTTATTAACTTTGTTTCTAGAAACTGTGTAAAAAATAACTGTGTTTACAATTCTGAAATCTAATTTTACTATTGCAGAAAAGACTTTTTTATCATCCAAAGGAATCTTTTTATATATTTAAGGTACCCTGGGATAATAACGCCACGTTAAGCTTCTACCAATTTTCACGGCTCAGTTTTAGTTTGTATTTTTCAAACAAATATATGATTTGATACAGAAAGTCATTGACTATCTCTATAAAAAAAATAATTTAACAGATATGTATTCATAAAATGTAATGGCGTGATTTCTTGACCAATGCTATTTGGCGTTATTACCCACCTATATGGGTAATAACGCCAGGCAAACAAAACTATGAAATAAGATGGAATAATTGCATGTATATTGCAAAATAGGGTGGGTCGAAAAAAACTTTTTTCGATTTCCAATGATGGCGGGTGCGGAAAATTGGCCACTGATGGCACCCAGTTCACACACAAAATTTGAGATTTTTTGGACAATTTTTTACCCTGCCTCAAATGGCTTGAAGTTTTTCAAAAATGCTGATTTTTGAACTTTTTTAGGTAAAACTTTTAAAATATTAAATTAAATTTTTTTTGGTTGCATTTACTTGAAAAAGCATATTTAATGTACCAAATATTTAAATAAGTTCTGATAATAAATTCTTTAGCGCAAAAAGGTATACATTTTGAATAAAACATTCAATAGAGCGGGTAAAACTCTTCGTGCAATTGCCTCCTCGTGATGAGTTCTGGGACGTTTCGCGTTGGTACCAAACGCAAAACAATCTATAAAAGCAGTGCATTTTTAAAGAACGTAGCACTAAAATAATGCATAATTAGAGATTATTTACACATTTGGCACGTTAAATATATTTTTCCAACTAAATACAACCAAAATAAACTTAATTTAGCAATTTTAATTGTTTTGCTAAAAAATTTCAAAAATCAGCATTTTTGCAAAACTTCAAGCCATTTGCGGAAGGGTAAGGAATTGTCCAAAAATTTTTAAAAATTTTGTGCGAACTGAGTGCCACCAGTGGCCACTTTTCCGCACCCGCCATCATCGAAAATCGAAAAAAAGTTTTTTTCGGCCCACCCTATTGCCCAATTCTAAAAATACAAACTCTACAAACTTAGATATTGATAAATTGCATTCTAAGTTATTGAAAATGTTCAATTTTTTGTGAAAGTGTAAGAAAAATAAAGGTGTGGTGTGTGGGGGAGGATGAGGCAAAAGAATATCAGACCGTGAGTTTCTTTTTGCTTAAAAAGGACCGCTTAAATAGAACTATTAGAAACATTGCACAGTTTTAACTGTGTTTATTTGAATCAGTATTTGGCATGTATCTCGGCCACTGTAGAGAATCAACCGGGGTATTAATGCCAATAATTGGGGTTATTACCCCGTTATAGTTATTGCGCTGTACATTTTAAATTACAAATTATCTCGAGAAGATATTCGAAATCTTCAACAACATTTTGAAAGTCCATGAAATGTACTATAAATTTATGTAATTAACAAAGTATTTCCGGATAAAAAAAATAGTCTTCACATCACAAAACGTATCTCGCAAATTTTAGATCAAGCGTTAATTTTAGTTGCTTGTAAAAACAATAAGACCTAAAGATGAAACAAATTAACTTGAAACATTTTTTTGCGATTTATATGACTCAAAACCCTTCTGCGCAGAGCACATGGGTGTCATTTACCAGATTATTTCATACTTATGCATAATATTAGCACTTGGCGTTATTACCCCGCCTGGCGTTATTACACCAGACTATCTTATTTATTTATTTATTGTATATATATATATTTTGTATTTCTTTTAAGTATAATTCTTCCATACAAATACTTTTTAAATATATTGCTTATTACAGCGCAATTTATTAAACACTAATATATTCTTTGAAGTCGCTGTTATTTAGAACAGTAAAATCCTAGTAAAATTCATAATTTTATTTCAAATAAATATCCAATCATTTTAAACGAAAAATGTGTAAAAAAAGAATATATATCATACTTAAAAGTAAATATTTTGCTTCTGAATATACGCTTTAGCTGTATAATATAAAAGTAGAAAAAAAGGAAGATTCTTCAACCGAAAGATAAGAAAGAAAGATGATTATACTAAGTTAAGATTATACTTATTAAAGGTTGCGTATTTTTTGGAGGATAATGAAATTGATTGCATCTTCTTGCAATGCAAAAAACTCCTTTAAGCTGTAAAGAATAAATTATTCTTATAAATGTAGCATGGATTTAAAATTTTGTAATTATATTTCATGAAAATAAGAGGATTATTTTTTAATGTTCGGTTAATAAATCGGATTACATATTACCATTTATTGATAAGTAATTAAGGAAGAATAAAGATAAAAATGATGGCATTGCTGAATAATATAATTTTTAGTAACTTTAGAAATATATTTCATATTTTTATGAATTGTTTTATAAGATAAGATAAATAAGTCATTTGAAAGCTATGCAAGTTGTACGAAATTTGGAGATATTTGTTTCTAATAAAATTTAGAGAGGAATGCGTGACATCTTGGCTATTTGATATAAAAAATTTATATTTATTGTAATTTATCAATTTCTTCCTCTTTTTATTTTGTTGTTTTCTTAATTAGCGTAAACCGTGTAATATCTCATTATCTCGAAACTTTTTTTATACTTTTTTAGAATAGATACTGAGCAGTTCTAGGTAAGCAACTGGATATCATACACATTTTTACGTAACCATATATTTGTTATGTTGTTTCTATCTGCATATTATTTTGACACCGCCACTCCTTCTCTCTCAAATTTAATTTTAGCTCAAATATTATACGTTAAATCTATATTACAGTGAAAAAACACAGAAAATATTTGCTATATGTAATTAATAAAATAATACACTTTGTAAAACTCACCATAGATACTATTTCTACTGAGAACCAGCTGGGTATTTCTTTTAATCTTTGCCTTTTTAGGTTGGCTTATATTTGGTCAGACCAGAAGAGCGTTAGAAAAAAGATTGGGTGAGCATCAGACGTATATTGAAAATCTGGAAATCATAAGGTCGTCGATTGCTTCTCACTGGGTTTCCGGCCATTATTTCAATTTCTCCATGGGCAAAATTATTTCTTAACCTACCTTTCCTTCTCATTTAAATGTTCACGAAGCTCATTTTATTTGTATAATTTCTGATAATCTTGTCAATGATTTCTCATCATCCTCCTCCCTTGCTTTTGTAGTTTTTTTTTTACTCTCTACTCGTGTCTTTTTACATGTTATATTTATCTGAAAAAATATATATACTGTTTTATTTTTTTATTAATAGTATTTCTCTATTTTTTCCTTTTATATTATTTTATTTTTAAATCACTTTTGTCTTCCGCCTGTGCTCTTTCAATTATCACCAGCTCTTGCACTCTTTGTAATCCCCACCCTGTTTTTTTCCTTACAAACACGTGTATCTTCCAGCTGATGACAAGCTGTTATTGTTTTAGCTCGAAGCCCGTCCTGCTTTGTGTTTTATTTATAGTGATTTTAACAAAGTGTATTATTTTACTTAATCTATGTTACAGTCTTATATAATTGAAGAAGTAACAATAATTTAAATTGACTGAAATATATGACGTTCTGTTTGGTGTCAAATTTGATAGTAATTATTGAAACAAACTGTATAACTGTAACGTATTCAGCTTAATATTGAGGGAGGCCATAGATAATTTGAAACTATTTAAAAAAAAGAAAGCATCATATAAGACTAAATGTTACCGGTTTCATGTTCTTAATTTTATTTGTTTCACAACTATTATTTTTTTTTTAACTAAGGGAAATATGTAATGCATAATATAAATAGTAAGCACGTTTCTTTATATAAATATTTCTGTTTACATAAATACTTCTGATTTGGTGCAGCTTGTAGCATTTTAGTGCATTCAGTTATTACAATCATAAAATTTGAAATATACCAATTCTTTTCCTGCATTTACAATTTTTAGTATTTTTCTCTCTCGTATTACGGGAAAAAATCCATCATGCTTATCTCTAGATATTTGTCGTTCTTTAAATTCGATAACAGGATAAAAGTAAGATTTACGAAGTAATTAGTTGAACTTATTTAGGCACGTTTCTCTTAGTTTGTTAAAGCAGAACATTTTATAGAAAGTGCAGGTAGTTAAGCTTCTTTACGAATTCTGCAACTAAAAAAACACTTTTTATTGTGTATGTGTCTTTAAATCTTTAGTTTCTTGGAAATTAAAAAATAAGGCTACAAAAAATCTTTAAGACCTTATTGCTAAGTTCTTATGCATTTTTAAATGTTTTGCTATTTTAGTCTTCGGATTGCACGAATTAAATTTAATGAAACATTATATATTTTTCTTAATTTTCCTCTTGAAGTAAGAAAATTTTTGAATAACTTTTGTTTATACCTTAATATTTAAATTTTTCTAATATATTTTACGCAAAACTAAGCATTTTTTATATTTATTTTTATTTGTTCGCTAATAATTTTATGTCTATGTCGTTATATAAGCTCAAATCAGCAATCAAAATTGATTCAAACAGAGAGTTTATAAATTCATGCAAATTTTCATTTATGGAAGAAATTTTATTTGAATGAATTATCCAATATTTTTCCTGAAAAAAAAGGAAAAAGTTTTCTTTATTATAATGGATTTTAGATGAAACGTTTGCACTATACAAGGCAAAACTACATCCATTGTGTGCAGCCGTGACAAACAACAACAAGAAAAAACAAACTCTCGGTGTACTCCCGATATTTCTATAATAAGTTGCTATATAAGACATTACTGGTATTAAATGATTGGAAATTATGTCTACTTACAAATGATGTATGTAAATTTTTGTTAGAGGGATATCTACGTATCAAACCAAGATAAAACTTATTTCATCAAAGTTATTTGACAAAGTTCCAAATTGTTAAAAAATGTACGAAATTGCATGACAAAAGAAATAATATCGGATTATATCTTGCGGTCCTGCATGTGCTGTAAAGATTGCCAAAATGTGGGAAAATTCACATATTTACAAAATTTTTTACTTGCATAGGAGGCTTCTAAATAGATGTATTAGTAATTTGTAGCATTATTTAGAATTGTTGCTTTATTGTTTTAGAAAAGGAATGAACTACTTTTTGAGGTTTTTTATTTTTTGAGTTGCTTATATTTTTGCGAGGTAAAAAAAAGTTTTATTATTCGTTAACTTTTCCTTAAACGTGCATGTTTTCATGTTTTCATAACAGATTCCTTAAAAAAATGTAGAAGTGTTTTGGCCTTATATAAGGTTAGGAGAAAAAAAATTAGACAGAGCAAAAAGAGAAAAAATACAAAAAGCACAAATATCACAAATAGAGAAAAAATATTTTTCATATGATTTATAGTGGTTTTTTTTAGCAGCAAATAAAAGATAGAAAGATTTCATTGTCTACTTTTATAAAATTTGGTAACGAGAGGGTAAATATATTTTGAGAAAAAAGTAATACAATTATTTATCTTTAAAACTTTATAATGAAATGTTAATCAGCTCACATTGTAAGTTTACACAGGATTTTTAAAAAAGTTAAGTAGGTTATGAATTACATCTAATGCATTAAAAATAATTAAATTAATTTCTTTCAATAATGTTTCTACGGGACTCCCATCCTAAAATATATTCTCGGAATAAAAAAATAAATGCATCAATAAAATATAAAATGAAACAAAACAATTTTATACATTTTTTTTTCTAACTGAAGATTAGCAAAACAATCATAATTTAAATTTCGTTATTAAAAAGTATTTTTTTAACAATTTATAAAAGCTAAAAATGCAAATGATTAATTTGATAATTTCAATTGACATAAGCTATTTAAATTATCAATTTTGTATCGTGTGTTTAGATGAAACAAGGAAATGATAATAATAATTAATATATTTTTTCAATGACAATTAATAATTGTTATTAGAAACAGAACTTATTCTTAGAAACAAAATATATTTCTGTAGTTCGTAAGTTAAAAATAAATCAATGCGAGTTTGTGCTTGCAACGAATTCAAATAGTCACTATTCAATCTAGAATTCTTAGCTTGTTAAATTTTAACGTTGAAACTCCCATCCCATGTTTTCAGTCTAGTGGTTTCTGAAAGATTTAATAAGGCATTAAAAAAATTTTTAGAATAGCAAATACTTTCTTTAAAAACTAAAAGATTTTATAAATTAGGATAATTTACTTTCTATGGAATTTTAATTCACTTATCAGATCTACGAAATTTATCATTAGGAAAAAAGCATTTGTTAAACTTTTATATTAAAGACATAAAGATTTCTTGCAAAAGAGTGGAAGAAAAAGCTGCACTTTTTTGCTTGTTACTATCTAAAATTCAATATAAATATAGATATAATTTGCTTTTTGAATTGCATTTAATATTTTCCTTACATATTGCAATTATTCTTTCAATGATATATATGCATATATATACACATATATATATTAAACATTTTTACATAGTATGCGAGAGGAGTTACAAAAAATATTAAAAACAATTAACATTGAAATGTTTCGAATCCAATAGGATAAGAACCATAATCATTATGATGATTCCAGAACGTAAGGATTTAAAGGACTACTTCAGTCAAATGAAAAGACCCGTTCACAAATGCTAATCCTATGGAAGAAATTTATAAAGATAACTCGGTTGCATTTCAATGGGTTTTTTTTCATTGATTAGCTGAGATTAATCTGAATGCAGGCCGTTTGTAACTTTTTCAATTTTAGTTGCATATATTTTGTATGAGGCTGCTTTCGCTTTCTAAATCGGTTCCGAAAATGAAATCTTCCTCACATAGAATATCTGTAAACAAAAACAAAAAAGTAAAAAATGGCCTAGATCGTACTCAGCTATCTAATGCAAAAAAAAAAAAGAAAAAAAAATCATTTTAAAATATTGAAATGCAACTGAGATATCTTTATAAATTTCTTACATAGGATTAGTATTAATGAACGGTCTTTTCATTTGAATGATGTATCCTCTTAAATGTGGCGCTACTGTCAAGTCTATGTAACGACTTCTGGTCACAATTTCGACCACCTCTCTGGGTTCAACCTTTTAATAAAATGTTTATGCCCAATTAATGCTATCCCTGATCTTAAAGGCTTATCCTGGCCATAAATTGAAGTTGGTGCACAGGGAGGGGGTGTCTATCCTACACATTATTGTGTTTCTTTTTTTGTTCTTTTTTCTCTGCTTCATTCTAAAAGTGCTGCCAGCGGGCTAAATTTTTAAAATTCAGATTATATCATTAGCATAAGCTTTTTTTTAAGTTTTTATTACTTTTGTATTAATTAATATATTATTTAATAAAAAGTGTTTTATCATTTTGAAATCGTGGTGCCGATCAAAAATCTGAAATTAAAAAAAGTAATCCACTTGCAACATCGCTTTGTACCCTAACTCGCAACTACGGCATTTTGCACTTTGCATTGCCATATGATTACGAATAGTCTCTGTGCCACCTACAGCTCCTGCAAGTAAGTAGATTTACTAAATAAATTTTCATTGCGCATGCGTCAACTCTATAAAAATTTTATTTGCATATTATGTTAGCTAAATGTATAGAGCAAATTTTGTTAAAGTTTCAAAATCATAGATTGAAAATTCTAAAAATTATCGTCGAAAGGATAAGATCAAAATCCGATATTCTCAGAACGAAACAAAAAGATGAGGGGCTGTATCCGTATTCCATTGATTAGTGTCTACACAATACTGCACGTACTACTATATTTGGATCCCGTATTGTGTATTCTATATTGACACTAATCAATGAATATATGGATACAGCTCCTCATATTTTTGCTTCATTTTGGGAATAACGGATTTTGATCAAATTCTACCGATGATAATTTTTAGAATTATCAAGCTATGATTTTGAAACTTTAAGAAAAGTTGCTCTATACATTTAGCTAACATAATATGCAAATTAATTTTTTATAGAGTTGACGCATGCACAGTGACAATTTATTTAGTAAATCTACTTATCTTCCATACAATTATTAATATTTTTAAATTTTGATTACAGGGTATTATGTATAATTTTGTTTTTCGTATTTTCTGAAAAGAACAATGTTTTTTATTAAGAACTCTGGAAATTATAAGCAAAAAACTTGGCAAAATTTGAGAATGTTTTTATAAAAACCTTAATTTCTCTACGAGTATTTATGCTAGCCGCATAAAGATGAACAAGGTTTATTACCATAAGGCACTTAATCATAATCTGTAGTTTAAACAATTTTTTTACATTAGTTTTGAAAGGTTTATTCAAAAGATATTCTTTCTTTTTCAATTTGCTGATGGTCCCCTATTGGATTTTAGAAAAAAATCTCTTCGAAAATATATGAACTGGTGTTTTTTGTTTATACATCTGGAGTTTCGGAGTCATTCCTTGTGTATATTTCTAGATATTTAACAAAATATATGAAATCGCAAATGTCAAGATTATTTTTTGCGGTGACTGTATATATTTATATATACATATAGGTACACCGGGTGTCTTAAAAATTACTGATGGATTTTAAAATTCAATAACTGCAAACGAGTGAGGCCGAAACTGACCTCACTCAGCATTGATCACCTGGCCTTCAATCGCCGTCAGCGCCATCTATTGTTTGAAATTCGAACTAAAATAAAAAATTACAGTAAAAAAACTCCTGACATTATACAAAACCCTCCTGCAAAAAATTTTTAAATAGCTGTCACTGTTTGCAAGTTATTGAATTTTAAAATCCATCAATCATTTTTGGGACACCCGGTATATAATATACTTACATACATACTGGGTGACAAAAAGTCCACAGAAATTCATAAAAGCAAAATAATAATAATAATTATTATTATTATTAGTATTATAAGTAAATAAAAAATAAAAAAATAAAAAACCAAAATAAAAAACAGTTTACAGGGTTAGTATCCATAGCTCACAGGATTTTTTATAGACATTAATAAAAATTATCTTAAAAAACATCCGATATATGGCGTCAGAAATATCCGACTTCGCTGGAAATATGCAAATGAGATGGTTATAAGAACTTGTGCTGTTAATTCACAATTTAGTTCACGATTGAGAGCCGTGGACTTAATCAAGAAGGGTCGCTTATTCATGATCCACATAAAAAACTTCATCAACAAGACTTCATTCTTCGCACTCAGGAGCCTTGATCAAACACATGGCTCTGAACCCTGAACTAATTGTTGATTAGCAGCGCAAGTTGTTGTAATCATCTCATTTGCATACATCCATAGAAATCGAACGTTTCCATTGCCATGTATCGGATTTTTTTTTTATTATTTTTTGTTATTTTCTTTAAATATCACGTGAACTATAGATACTAGCCCTGCAAAACGTTTATTTAGTTTGGTTATTTTTCCGGCGTTTTTGAAATTTCAAAAGTTTTTACGGATTTTTGACCTCTTTGTAATATAATTTTTTAAATGCAGTCGTATAAAACTAGTACAAGATTCGATTTTTTTGACTTCATATCCTAATTAGAATACGCAAGTGTATAAGCTAACAAAATTTTATGATTTTGCTTAACTAGATTCCTGTTGAAAAATACAGATAACGCAAATACTATATTAAGAAATGTGTATTCGCATTAATTTTGATGCTTAGTTTTAGAACAGGCTAAAAATATATCCTCCCTTTTTTTCCCCTCAGAATAATTTTAATGACATTTTATGAGACATCCTTACATAAAGTTTAAAGAAACTTTAATTGTACTCGATATTAAATTATTTTATTTAAGTTTTGGTAACATCATCTAAAATCTGATGCATAATTGAAAGAAGTTATTCGGAACTTAATATTATTCTGCATGCGTACATTTTGCATAAATAGTCTTACATACCAATGCAAAATACAATTAATTTATAGCTATGTTCTTTGAAAATTACTGTAAATTTAAATTAGTCTTGCGTTCAGTTTTATCCGATTCAGTTATTAAATTTTTATTTCTAAAAGCTGATTAATATAATAAATGCATTTTTATTGCATAAATAGAAAATATCAGAGTGTAGTAATTGCATATCGAAATTACATCAAAGCAGTAAAATGAATTATACTTCAAAGGAAATATTATCAAGGTATTTAAATTTTTCTTTTTTTTCTGAAAACGTTGTTACATATTATTATATGTTAGAACTATTTTCATTGTTCCTATAGGTTTTCTGACAATAACCGAAAAAAAATACATTCTAACGTAATAACTACATGATTTAAAAAATATTCATGAAGAAATGTACTACAATAAATGTATTCAGAGTACAACTTAAGAATTTAAAAATAATCTTGCTTTAAAATACTTAGCTGTTTGTACAAAATAAATTAGTCTAGCTTGGAGTTTGAGAGAAAATAGTGGTAAAAAGTGAACATTATAAGAAATTTTTCAATCTAGCAATTTTTATTATTTGGCTATCAGGTTATATGTTAAATTGTGGATTAAATATTTTAGTTAAACGACCGTTATATTATTCCAGCATTTCCAAAACATTGCCACATCTGATTTCATGCCCTGCATCTTTCAAAATTATCAGTCCATTCGAAATCCAAAAAGCCCTTTGGAAGAATAATCGTTGAATGAAAGAACGTCGACGTGAGTTAATACAAACAATTGCATTGTAAGTAATTAATAACAACAGAGTCAGCCGGAACATAAACATGCACTAATTCGAAGTATTTATTTGTGTGAAAACGTTTACAAAGCAAAATATAAATTTTTAATGTCTATAAAAAAATTTGCCCTCTCGTTTCTATTGGTTGATTACATTTTTTTTTTTTTTTTTTTTTTTTTTTTTTTTTCATGCACGTCGGCGTAAGCCAATACGAAAATATTTTTTTAGAATTCTATAGAAACAGTTTTATAGAATCCTATAGAATTATGGCTCCCTATTTTTTCTATAAGCTAGTATAAAAGCTGTAGAAATACCTGTAAAAGACTTATAGAAATGTCTGTAGAGAAAAAGTCTTTAATAAGTCTAATAGAAATTTCTGTTCTAAAGACATTTTTATAACTTTTAAACTAGCTCATATAAAAACGGTCCATAATGCTAAAGGATTCTATAAAAAATTTTCTCTCGAATTCTATAAACCATTTTAGAAGGTGGGTTCTGTTCATATATAACATTATCATTTTAGGGTAGAGGATGTTGCCAAATGACATCGATAGATATCTGTAGAGAGAGGAGATATTCTTTTTATATCGTTATTATGTTTGATCCATCCAAAAGTTTCTCTTTTTCGTCTTCGCTTGTTTTGTTCTTTATATCACTATAGTCTGTTACATTTTTATTTTTCATTATTATATAATTTATACATTTCCTTCGTCATTTGTTATTTTGATCTTGAATAATACAATTAAATATAATAGAAAACGAGAAGCTGTTTTGAAAGCTTTATTTTAATATTTACCCGTCAACGTCAAAGGCATGAGCAGATGTCAGTTTGCATTTAGTTTATATGCATTTGAATACTAGTACCATAACATGAATATAACAATAAGCTTACGTGTTCATTAGCTGGACAAACTTCTATAATATTTACCTAGTTGCTCTTACAAAGTACAGTTTAATAATTACATGTGATGTAAATAATTATTTTGAGTTTTTTCTAAAAGTCTAATGAATAAAAGTGAATTCATACAACATTATTATTACAAATATAAATGAAGTTTATGTAGAAAAACATGAATTGCTTTTTCTTGTCTTTGATATATCAGTATAAGTAATTTATGTATATTCCATCTGTAAAATTTTTTATTTCATTTTTGCTTAAACTAAGTCATATCCAGAAATCTTTCACAATATCCTTAAATTTACTTTTGCTAAAATATGAAATAATTATTACGCTTTACTGCATACATTATCATAACAACTTGTTCAATATCCAAAATTTCTACATTTCCTTCGTCATTTGTTACTTTGATCTTGAATAATACACTTTAATATAATAGATAATGAAAAGCTGTTTTGAAAGCTCTATTTTAATATCTACCCGTTAATGACAAAAGCATGTGTAGATGTCAGTTTGAATTTAGTTTATATCACTTGATTTCTAACTACGATACCATGAATATAACAATACGCTTACGTGTATTATTTCTAGACAAGTTGCTAAAATTTATACCTAGATGTTCTTAAAAAGTACAATTTAATATTTATATGTGATGTAAATAATTCATGTAAATAATTCTTTTTTTTATATGATGGTACAATTTAGCAACATGTCAAGTTTAGTTTTTTTATCAGTCTCTATTAAACAAATAGTCATAAAAATTTTAACATACACAACTTAATATAGCTTCTATTTAAAATATTTTTTAACTACTCTATACTGAAATTTTATTTTATATATTTATATTTTTTATTTAATCTTGATAAAAAATAAAATTGTTCTTTGATTGCAAATATTTTGGTGCAAATTGCACAACAAATGAGACTCGTATACTGATTTTTTTTTTATGATTTTTGCAACAACTTTATCTCAAGAACAAATGCACGGATTTTCTTCAAATTTCAGATTCAATTGAAGGATGTTATAAATTGTTACAGATTTCGGTGCAAATTGCACAACAAGTGGCGCTGCTATGCTGCATATTGTACGATTTAGGTAATTTTAAAAATTGGCATATCTCAAGAACTAATGCACGCATTTTCATGTTAGTAGAATTTCTATGCACGGATAACCGAAATTCGTAGTATGTGACAGACGCATTGTAAAAAAAAACGGACGATTTAACAGAGATTTCACTGGTAATTGAGACGCCAGTATAATTGACTTTTTCAACGGAAAAATTCCTGTAAATTCCTAAAAAACGGGCAATTTCTGAAATATACAAGAATTTTTCTTTTTTTTCTTTTCTTTTTTTCATAGCGCATAAATTCAAGTTCGCATAAATCTAATTATTTGATTTCATTCAATTGAACTTAGCGGCCAACGTCAATTCATAAATTAGCGAAGTTTCTATTTGACCATTTCATATAATAAATTAAATGAATTGGTTTCTATAAATGTCTTTTTTAAATATCAGTGTTGAAACTTCATATTATAGCCAAAAATAAAATAGTAGTATTAGTGATATTTTATCAAAACTGCCCTTAAAGGTTAACCTTTTATTGCAGTCGTTCCCTTTTAGAAAAATATTTGCAACCGACGAATTAACCTTCATAATCCGGAAAAATATTTAATGAAAATTTTATTTCCATGATAAAACACGAACCCAAGAATAATATAGAATTTTTTAAAGATATTTTATACACGAGCTAACAATTGAAAAATTCGCATTACGAAATGGAAAAAAATCATTTCACTAAATTTATATTTCTTATAAAAAATAATAGCAGAAAAATATTATTGAATGATTATAATATATTAACTTTATTATTGTATGGAATATTAATATATCTTTTTATTATTTTATAAGTTAAAAATACCATTTTATCGTTCTTTCATAAACAAGGTAGAATATTTTCAAGATATTTTATACACGAGCTGATATTTGAAAAAATTGCATTACGACATAGAAAAAAAGAATAATCATTTACAAAATTTATATATCTTATAAAAATTAATAGCAGAAAAATATTATTTAATTATTATAATATATTAACTTTAATAATATATGGAATATTAATATATCTTTTTAATAATTTATAAGTTATAAATCCCATTTTATCGTTCTTTCATAGTGTAAAATCATAATCGTCAACAACAGATTTTAAAAACTGAACAGAAATTTCAGTGTTTTAAAAATGTCTTGGCATTCTAAACTAATGAAATATCCGAAAAGAATCCTGCCTTTTTTTACCTCTTTGTTGTAGTTTACTGAAGCTTTTCGGTAAAAGGACTCAAATAATTCAAGAAAAGCAGTATGTTTGTTATTTAACTCTAAAGTAGTCTATCTAAAAGATCCCTCTATCGTTTCAGGGCCTTTCTCCTGGTTTTCGAATTCTAGAAAGGTAATGGGAATCGATCAAATTTCTACCATGACAATCTCCTTATCGTAATGATATCATATAATTTCCTCTTGCGATATACCATTTCTATCGTTTAGCAACTTTTCTTGAAAATGGATTTTTATAATGACTATAAAGGACTTTCTTAAAATGAGTATTGTGAAATATATTTATTAAAAAAATTTGTAATAATTAATTTTGTTCCTATACAATTCATTTAATCTTATTGCCAGCTACACTTACTGATCCAGGATAATAAAATTAAGAAAAAAGTTTGAACTGATGGATAACTGAGAGTTGACATAACGTTCTGACTTCTAGCTGTGTGATAAAGCCCGCCCGGAGATAACCATTTTTGGAATTTTGAATAAAACAATACTTACTGTAAAATGTATTTATTTATAACCAAAAGACGATTATTTTGACTGATACTGTGATAATATTATAATGATTAATAATAATAAGTCAAAACGTTGTTTTGACCAGATTCAACTTGCTGCTGTACATATAAAAATAGAAAGGAAAAATACATCAATGTAAAATACTTTACAGAATCTTCAGAAAAGGAAAAAAAATATGAAACATTTCATAAAAGTAATAATGAATACTTTGTAACTAATTGTATTATTCCTTTTTTCACAATAAAATAAAAAATGTATTAATTTAATTATTGACAATAATAATAAATTTTAATAATCCTTTATTAAACACAGAATAATTATCCATCCAAGTGATTTGTCAGCAATTTGCGTAATAATATAATCTTTACATAATTATAATGTTATCTTTAGATATTTATAATCGTTACATATTTATAATCTACATAATTATAACGAATAGGATGTATCAATTTCTTATATATTAGCCTATTCCAAACACTATTTAGTCGTATGCTTACGTTTGAAAACAGCTAAAGGTTTGGAAATAAATTGACAGATTTTATTAATTTTCTTAAGTCACGTATATTTTTGCGATAGTTTTTTTCCTTTCGTACAGGAACGCACAGACAAAGGAAATTAATCTTTTAAAAACACACAGACACAAAGGAAAATTAATCTTTTTCAAATGTATATATATATTGTTTATATGTATACGTGTCATATAATCATTTATCATGCTCATATTTTCATTTTTCTAATAAGAAAAGAAAACTTAATTTTTCAAACTTCAAGAAATATTATCTGTTTTTGAAGTCTTTACTTGCACGACATGTCATGTCAAAATTGGATATTTAAAACAATTTTATATTATATGCATTTTAAAGTAAAGATTTAGTTTTGAAAGAAAAAATATGGTGTTCTAAGATAATATGGCATTGAAAAATGCTTTATTACGATTTAAAACTAGAGCATTTAAATTTTTGAACATTTATTTGTGTCAAATTTTGAATGTTTAAACATAAAGCCTCAAGAACGATTTCTAGTATATTTATTAAATTTATTGCGAATTTTTTAGTTTTCTTTAAACATATGTTCACAAAAGAAAAATAAATGGTGCAGTTTGTATTTAAAAACATTGTAGAATTTATCAGGGATTTAAATTATAGGATTTATTAGGGATAGGATATCATTTATTAAAATAACGTAAATGTTTTATATAATCTTGCTGTACTTACAGCATATTTTTTAATTTTTATCTTCTATCAAGTCATGTAAATTTTGTTGATCCTCGTAGATCCATAAAATGATTTTAGCATTATTTAGTACCCAACTTTCAAAAGTCATTATAAAACTTTCAAAGCTTCCAATTAAGTGATTACAAGAGTAAGAAAGAACAATATTTACATTTATTAACAGTTCATAACAAAACTACATAATGCAATATTTAAACTTGGAATGTAATTTTTTCTTTTTAATAAGATAGGATTATTTAAAAATTTATTGAAAAAACAAAATTCTGTTTTTTATACTTTTTAAAGCTACTCCAACGCTGTTAACAGGTGATCGAAGATCCCACAGGGGCTTTCGTTTAATACTTATTTCAAAACATTTTATTCTTAAAAAATGCAAATTGCTAATTTATAATTATTATATCCTTACATATATGTTCGCGCTAATAAAATTAATTTTAAAGCAATTATAAAATAAAGTTATCTATTTTAATAAAATTAAAAATGTTCAAATCACATCATATAAATAAAATCTAAAATTTCACTTTTTTTGAAAAGCAAAAATTAAGAAAAAATGCGGAAGCATAAATAAAATTTTAAAGTTATAAAGACGAAAAAAATGTTTAAACGAAACTTAAAATCCTTAATCATAATAATTCGCAGTAGTTTAAAAATAGAAAGAAAACTGGATTCGAAAAAAAATTATGAATGTCAGTTATTATTTATGACAGCATAATAAACCTTTAAATTGGGAAAATACGCAGCCTCTGTTAATTAAATACATTTTGAAATGAAAATTTCAACTGTCAGCATCGGGGACCAAAATAAGAACCTTCTATTTACTAGTGATAGTCTTTACCTCGAAATTATGATGTAAGTCATCAAAACGTTGAAATTAAAGTTTTATTTTAAAATTAAAAATGAGAGGATTACATTCAAAAGGTTAATTTAAATAAAGTAATAGACTTTGTTTTTATTTCATTATTTGTCGTATGATACGGAGCTATGAACTGTAAGAAATCAAATTTTGAAGTCTCTGACTTATGCAACTTTTTGTACGAGTTCTGTGATATACAGACAAAAAAAGGAGATAAATAGGGTTTCATCAGATGATCGAAAACTTAAAAATCACCCAAATGAATGTATGTCTTGTTTTTAGTAGAAACTTTAGACCTTTTTTTAGGCATTCGGTGCATACATTGTTTTTTAACTACGTTTATGAAGATAGATTGCCCGCAAGTCATCCTTAAACAATTAAGTTCAGAACGGAGATAAATATTCATCAATCTTGTATACAGTTATAGGTCACTAAGCATTACGCGAAAAGACCGTTTATAGCAAAACTTAGCAATGAGCTACAGAATTAGTTTTATATCTTGAAAAATTTAGTAGATACGTAAAAAGTATCTGCTGGCTCGGCTTACAGACACAAGTAGATTTCGCAATTCAGTACGAATGGACACTATTTATAAGATGTATGCAATTTTCTGTTCATTCTAGATCTAAAAAAATATATTTTGTTCATTATTATTATTTTTATATTCTAATTTTCTTTACATGCCTAAAATGATGTATTCCAACATCCTAGTAAATATTTGTCAAATCACAGTGCCTAAGTCACAATGGGTTATTATAAATAAATCTAAAAATATTTTTTAATCCACTCTTTTATTTATTACATTGCTACATAATTTCTTGAAACGAAAGCAAACTAAGATCCATATTTAAAAAAAAAGTAATTTAAAAATAAATATAAAAAAAGGCATGATTCTTTTAAACATTAATCACTGTTTCTTTCTTAGTTCAAAACTTTGAAACTAACAAATTATTTTTAGATCAATTTCGAGAATTCTGAGAGGCTGTTTTTTTTCCAAAAAATACTTCTTGAATTTTCAAATTTCTTTTTTAATAGTTTATTTTAACAAAGAAAGTTTAGAAAATTTATATTTCTTTTAATCATTCGAAGTATTTGAGATTTTAAAAATAGTCATATTTCCAGTTCACTAAAGAGGGAAAATGTAACTATAATAAATAAAAATATTTATGAATTTAATCCTAAAATCGTTTTAAGATTTTTTTTATATAAAAATTAGTCAGTTATAGCAATCCCAAAGCTTTCTTCTATCTTATGCATGTTAATACTTCCTAAAAATTGCAACAGAGCAGCGTTTAATATATAATACTTCTTCAATCTATTTTTTTTTTTGTATGCATGTATAAATTTAGCATTAATTTCTACTGTTAAATTTTACCACTTTGCACACATTTTTTTCTATTAAATGGTCTTGTCGCAGGGAACTTTATAAAATTCTATCACTGATGTCACGGTCACCACCATTTTTATAAGAGAAATCGTAATTAACATAAATGCTATTAAAAGGAATTGTATAATTTGGGAAAATAGTGCCACGCATGATGTAATTGTTTTAGTTCTTTTGAATTAGCTGTATAGCGACAAAATCTCTTTACGCTTTTTCATATTGTTACGAATTTTGTAAATAGTGTTTGTACCCTAAAATAATGTAAATAATCTTATTAAGCTCCATTCCTTTACTAATATTAGTTTTTGTAACATTGTCTCTGTTATCAAGCAAATTTGTCTATTATTTTCCTGTGGATGTCTACGGAAGCTTGGCGAAGTATTACAGATATCGATCGCCAAGTTGGCGTCACTTTTGACAACTAATTTTGGTCGCCAAATTTGGCGATATATTGCCAAGTTGGCGACAAACTTGGCGATTGTTGGCGATGGTAACCCTTCCCTCTCTATGGTAACCCCCTTTTAGATATAC
Source organism: Maratus speculifer (assembly GCA_964019185.1). Classification (NCBI taxonomy): domain Eukaryota; kingdom Metazoa; phylum Arthropoda; class Arachnida; order Araneae; family Salticidae; genus Maratus; species Maratus speculifer. The sequence goes on along the minus strand of OZ025291.1, from coordinate 420,779,817 downwards.
TGCTACATTGAATGTTATTCTGTGGTTTTCTGGATTTTCGAGAAGCTCGTAGAAATTTCCAGTGCATGCGGCGAGACTATATATAGGAGAGCCGATACGAGCTGTGGTTGTTATTATTTATCAGTCAGTCATTGAATGAACTACTGGGCGATTGTTTAAGCAAGTTTGCTTGAGTTTTATCTACATTGTTTTGAATGTGACGTTGTACAAAGAGTCTCTGAAACCTGTATCTGTACTTGTACGATAGATTTGAGCAGTTATTTTCGAATATCTAGTAATATTTGTGAGTTTCGAAGACTCTGTTGTTCTGAGAGACAAGAGTTTGAAGTTGTCTAACCATAAGATCAAAAGAACCCTATATACGCTATAACAATATTATTATAATTCGACTTATTTATTCACATAATTTTCGCCTTCATGTCACACTAAAAATACTATTAAATAATAACGGTCCAATCCTTGTAAAATTTAGAATTATTTTGCAAAATCCTATCCACATACATCCAATGTTTTTCCATCATTAGTTGTTAATAGGGAATAAAATTTTATTTATTGGAAATTTCGGATTTGCAGATGAACAAATTAATTTTTCTTATCATTTAGTGAGCTAAGAATTCGATATAAAAGGAAAACTAAACCATTTTTCAATTTGAAAAACAGTTCGCTTTTTTTTCTTTTTATCTTAGAAACCAAAATAGAATAAACTTTTTATTCTGTATTGCTAAATAAAAAGTAAATCAGTAAGAGGTTTTGTGCAAGACTTATCCAAATAGCCATTAATGAGGCAAGAGTTTTCAGCTTGTTAAACTTTTTCACTTTGAAACCTCCATTCTATATTTTCAGTCGAATAGCTCCAAAGGATTTAATAATGCTTTAAAAAAGAATTCAGAAATTCCAAATGCTTTTATTAGAAACCTTGAAGTTTTAAAATCATATATATATATATAGAAAAAAAGAAATCAATTTTGAAACGTCTTTCATTAATAGAATTTAAATTTGCATATAAGGATGAATGACTATTATTTAAGTGAAAACATTTAAGTAGAATTTAAAGGCCGAATTTACGAATAGAGTAAAAGAAATCTCTGATATACATTGTTGTTGTTCTTGTTGTTTTTTCAGTTATTTTAAAATTGGCCAAATTCATCTAAAAAAATTATTTTTCTTAATATTAATTTCTGTACTGTTATCGATTTTCATTACTTTTTGTGAAAGTAACTATGCACATTTCACAAAACATGTTACGTGATTGCCTGGTCATTACAATTTCAAGCTTACATTTTTCGTTTTATACAATGTAAAAAAAAAAAAAAAAAAAAAAAAAAAAAAAAAAAAAAAAATCTGTAATGTTACTAAGTTTTTTCTAGTAGATTTATGAAATCTGATAAATTTTGCTGTTATCGTTATGTGAAAAGTTCTTGAAATACAAGTTTACTAGAAAAATTTTAGTAACTTTACAGATTTTTTTTTTTTTACATTGTATATAGTCATTAACTTTTTATATTCGTAAATTAAGAAAAATGCATTTATAATTTACGTTTATAGAAACACCCTATATTTCAAGAATTCAAAATCGATTCATCTTAAATTTTTATAACGTTTATTGACGTGTAGGGATATACATCGTATTTTTTAAATAAACTAAATGTACTTTGTGTGATAGTAACATGGTCAAAAACATTTCATATGGCCAGCTGTAATAATGTCATTGGTTTAAGTGATTGAAATATTAAAAATCGTACCATGGGTGATGATATAAGAATAGTTGGTTTAGTCCTAGGATTCGCTTATCACCGGCACAAGAAAGCAGCCGTTGTTTTTTATTAGTTGCATACACATATTATACAATTGTCTTCAGAATGTTTATTATTTTTCTTATTTAACCAGAGTCTTTAGAACTATTTATGTACAATATATTTCAAATATGTATAAACAAATATTACCATCACAGTGTTCAGAAAAAATTGCGTACAATTTGATAAAACTGATTAGTTTTGGCTACGTGAACTGCTTTATTTTTTTCATTATAATCTTAGCTGATCTGCCCGTACGAGATTCGGGCAAGACGAATTTGATTAATTCATCATTTAAAGCTTTTTGACACCATTATTTTTTAAAATAATTTCATAATATTCAAAGGCGGGAATGTTTAGACTAAATGTTATAAATATTTTATTTAAGTAATAGTGGTGTGAGTCCGTTATTTTCAATATATTGAACGGAAAAGAAAACCCAATTAAGGGGTTAACCAATGTCCACAAGTACCTTTTCGCCAAAAAAATGTAATAATATTTCGCTTTCCGATATATTGTTTTCCTGCTTTTATTTCTTTTAAATTAATATGTTTTATTTTATTATAAAAAGATGGCGCCACAACAGATTTTGAAAAGAGTTTTGAATTTTTACTATACAATAATAAATCAATGTTTTTTTTTCTTTGCATCTGTTTAATCGGTGAGAAATAATGGTATAAATATCAGAAATTCTAAATTAATGTTTAAACATACTAACATTGTAGTTAAGGTACGCTATTAAAATTTTTAATTGAGGTTATTAAATTATAAAAATATTTATAAAACAAAATAAGAGAGAAACATATGCGCGGCCGAGTATCGAAACAAGGGCCTTCTAGTTGCGATCAACTATGCCCTTTCGTTTCAAATTATATCTATAAGTTGTGCTATAATATTAGACACTCCCCCTCAAGCTTATCAAGAACTGAAAATCCCTTAAACTGGGGACTAAGGGAACTGTGCCCTGCACCATTTAATTTAACAATCAAAAACTGTGATTATCAAGACTGGCCCCCACCTAGCAAGATGATTTCTTTTGCATCATTAATTTTTCAATAGTCCCTTCCGATCGAAGTCCGCTGCAAAACTTCAATGTATATATTTATATATTTCGTTTACAGGATGATAATTTTTTGAAATGGTATTAGGGGAAGGCCGATTTTCGAAAAAAAAAAAGACTGCTTTATTAAACAGTTTTTAATTAATACCACGTCCCTATTCCATTCTTTTTTGGATATGAATATGATTTTTTGAAAGTATCTCTGTCGTTATCAGATTTTGTTAAAAGTAATCAAATTATAAAATCGTAGTCTGATTTTTATAAAATTAGGACACTGATGAAAAGTAATTTTATACTTATATTCTGAAATTTTTAAATAGGTATCTCGATTAGTTTTCTTAATTTTTTCTAATTAGATAAAATTCTTACTTTTTTTTCAATTCTGCTGCAAATTCAGATCCAGTTATCCGCTAGCTTTTTCGATTTTGGAAAACAAATGTTGTGTTTTGATGAGTTTTTAATTAATATGGTTGATGATTCTCCAAAAATTACAAATCCGATCCAAGCTTGCATAAAACTAGCATCATCCAAATTTCATACATGAACGTGCGGAAAATTTAGCTACACTGTAAAAAAAAAAAAAAAAAAAAAAAAAAAAAGAGTAATTTTACAGAAGTACAGTTATACAGTTTCCAAGATATGTACGCTTACTAACATTTTATCTGCACACCGTGCAAGAAAAGATGTAAATCTACAAAGTTAATTTTTGTAAATCTACAGATATCTGTGACTTTACAAACAAATCTATTAAAATTACAATTATCTTACTAACATTTTATCTGTAACCTGGATTGACGTTACATAAAAAAATCTAGTAATACCAGTTTCCTAAAAAATTCTTAGTAAACTTGGAGATCTTTTGATAATCCATTCAAATCAGTATCTGTTACATGAATTTTTGTTATTGTCGTTACGTAGAATCTTCTAGGAATCCCATTTTCCTAAAAAAACTGTAGGTAACTTTACAGAATTTTTTTACAATGTAGTTAAGGAAGATAAACACACACAAAGAGACAGAGTAGAACATTCTTTTACATTTCAGATAAAATATCTCAATACTTTTTTTTAAAAAGATTTGTTGACTGAATACGTGTACTGTTGCAAAGTATAGCAATACAGAAGAGAAAATTAGATTGCAATTAATTTATTGGGTGGGGTCAAAATAAAATGACTGTACATCTCTGCATAACTAAACTTCTGAAAAATAGTATTTCTATCAGCTATAATATGCAATTCAGGGGTGAAGATTTTCTGCCAGGATGTGTTCTTTTTCTGCGATAATGTTGCCGTGTCGCCGTATTTCGGCCAGGGGGATTTTACTGAATAAATTAATAATAAGGTTGCTTGTGGGGATACCTTTATGCATATTTAACAAAAGTAACTACAGTCATGCTGCTGCATTCGTAATAGACGCACGCCTTCTTTACGCCTTGCGAATAAAGATTTGGTTCTTTCGAAAGTTCTAGTGAATTTCGTAGTAGTACTTGCCACAAAGATGAGAGTTTAAGTATCTTAAGACTCTGAAAGTATATTCATGATTACGTATATGTTGTTGAAGCGAATTTTCAAAGAAAAAGAAATCCAACAATTCACAAGATTTAAAAAATAAACTATACAAGTTATTTTGATTTCTTCAAATATGCAATTTTTACTGTTTTATTTCTCAGTGCCCGTTTAAGCATTTTTCAAAATAAACTTATAGATTCTATTTTTCATAAAAAAATAAAATTTTGCGATTGTCTGTAAAATATTTTCTCGAAAGTAGATTTTCATATGATTGAACATGACTTCAATTATTTTTTAGTTAAGAACTATATTCCTCAAATAAGGGTTTAGGATTTAGTTAATAGTCAGGTATTAGAAGACAGATTTTTATAGTAACTACACACTAGTGATGGGCGATTTCGATTTTTTAAATCGATTTAATCGATACTACGGCCAACTCGATTTAATCGATATTTTAAATTTTTTAATCGATTTCTCTGAAGGTAATATAATTTTCATTTTTCTTCAAAAGTCGAAGATAAAATAGTCGCATGTGCCAATTCCAAAATTTCAGTGTATTATTTTCTAAGATAGAAGAATTAAAGAAATATCAGAACCAACGTCCCCCCCTGCAAAATAGCGTTTTTTGTTGAGTGATGTACACCAAAAATTGATCAGGATCAATTTTTATCAGGTACCAGCTGAATCTGAATTTTGATGAAAATCCACGAAAGCGCGCGATACATTAATTGCGAAATCATTAAAAATGCAGCATTTCAGCGTCACCTGTAGTGCAATTTACACCAAGAACTAAACAACACTTATCTATGTCAGGGATTTACTGAATCTGAATTTTTATGAAAATTCGTTCTTGAGCTAGTGCTATTGCGTTAATCATGAATAATGCAGTATAGCAGCGCCATCTCTAAGCGATTTCCACCAAAATGTAATTAGCATCAAATAATATTAAAGACTAATTGAATCTAAATTTTTATGAAAGTCCGTGCATAAGTTCTTGAGATAAAGCTAAAATGGAAACAGTGGCGTGCGAAAAGAGAACTGCGCCCGGTTCAAAGTTCATATTTAGACCCCCCCCCCCTATTAACTTTTTTTTGTGATAGGCTAGAATTGATGTTAGTAGTAAAAATTTGGCGCCCCCTAAATTTCCGCGCTCGGGACGACCGCCTCCTTTGGATCCCCCCTTTCACATGGCTCTGAGTGAAAATTGTGAAAAATTCAGCATAGCAGCGCCATCTGAGAAGAGATATACATCAAAATGTAAAAAACATCAATTCATGTCAAGGACTAACTGATCCTGAAATTTGAGGAAAATCCGTGCATTCGTTATTCAGATATAGCTATTGCGCAAATCGTAAAAAAAAGTATAACAGCTCCACCTGTTGGGCTATATATACCAAAAATTAATTTGATTCAGTTTATATCAAAGTCAAACTTAATCTAAAGATTTGTGAAATTCCGCACATTTGTTCTTGAGATACAACGGTCAGAAATTTTTGTCATACACTGTTAAAAATCTTGTTCTAGTTTGAACCAAAAAAGTTTGTTTTTTGGTGCTCAATAGCTGCCACCATAAGATGGTGAAATCTCGTACCAACATTTGGAGCTTCCTAGTTCAACCTCGTTCCAAGTATTGGAACTATGCTTCAATGGGAGCTCCAAAGTTTGGTTCAAGATTTCACCATTTTATGGTGGCAGATATTGAGCACCAAAAAACAAACTTTTTTGGTTCAAACTAGAACAAGATTTTTAACAGTGTATACAGACTCACAGAATGACAGACACACACACAGACAGATATTTCTTAAAAACCATGAAATCGTGTTAAAGACCTTCTAAAATATATAAATCAATCGAAAACGGGAAGTCGAAATTTTTCACGAATCTAATACTTTCTTCTTGTAAAGTTACAAAAGAAAGTAAAAATGTAAAATCGATTCTGCCCGTAAGATCGGTCTTTAGATTCGATGTCGATCTTTAGATTCTATTTCAATCTTTAGATTCGATGTCGATCTTTAGATTCGATTTCGATCTTTAGATTCGATTTCGATCTTTAGATTCGATTTCTATCTTTGGAATCCATTTCATTTACTAAAATTGAAAGCGCATTTTGGAAGATAACTTAGATACCAAGGGCTAATTTTCTAGGCTAAATCAGAGTTGAATGCAGGTAGTTTTCTGCGACTCGACGAATAAGGCATGTTTTACACCTTTGTAAGAGAGAGGCAATCGCAATTTGCGCATTAAAAAGCATAAAATCTCATAACTTCTGGGGAGAGAGTACCCCTTGCGGGCCACCCCATTAATTTGACACTAGGCTAAATCGTTATATTTTTGTTTAGAAGTCTAGTTATTTGAAGTATTAGTTTATTATGTTTTATTTTTAACGCTCGTATCTTCTAATCCCCCCCCCCTTCCGCGTCAGTTTTAACTTACGGGGCCGTTCGAAATATGCACACAGTTTTTAAAATGTCCAATTCTCGGTCTATTGTATTTTAGATCCACATTTTAAATCCTTGACAAAAGATAAATAAGGGATCGCCCTTCCGCCCGTTTGGAGTTTATCTGCGCTCCGCCGGGGGGCATATTTTTTTGTTTTTTCAAAAGAAAAAAAATGTTGAGGGGGGCTTGCACCCTCCCCCAATATACACCTTAAAATTTCGCTCTTTTAATTTTCTACCATTTTTAACTTAAAAGTTTAAGCTAGATGACACTTCCAGAGCTGTGGACCCCCCCTACCCCCTGTCGATCACTCACTTAATTTTGCTTATTTCTCCACTTCATTTCAATCTTAAAAGGCTATATCTTTGCTTCTATAGGAGTTACAGTGGGGAGAAAAATTCCAGAACAGCTAACTGTTTCTCGCCGTTCTTTTTGCTATTCCAGTTTCCCGGTTTTCCCTATAGGAGCCTTTTTTGGGGGACAGAGGGTTTTTTTCTCATTTCTTGATACAATATATCTATTGAAAGCATGTGCTTCATACATTTCCAAATCTAGCATAAGAAAGTTTCTCCCATCACTTTAGGTCACGTTACGGACCCATAATGGGTTAAAATTTTAATTTTTCAAACTTCTTCGAAGGAAAAAAAAACAAAACATTGATACATTTTAGCGAAACTGGGATTCGAACCCGCAATCTTTTGATTACACACGTAATCCCTAAGCTTATTGGCCACCGAGTGCTCAGCAGCGCTATTATTTCTTTAGATTGTCATCTTTAAATTCGTAATATCTTTTGAATGGAATGTCCGATTTGAATAATTCAAAAAGTAATCTACAGATATTGTAACAGGCATGAATACAAAATGATTTATTTGGATAATGATTAAGGTATCGATAGTATGGTCTAATTTTGGTTGGTATTTTTTTTATCGCGTTTTGAATTGTAAGAAAGTAGTTATAGTGAGTTAACTACAATATCAGGACATATGGTATCGCGCGGTTTTTTTATAGATATTGATATGTTTTTTAATATTATAGAACCTTTTTTTTATTCATTTAAAAGTATTTCCAGACGATTCAAAATTATATATCCTAACGATTCAAAAAATACACACGAAATTGTTCAAGCTTTCACTTCTGTCGGCACTCTCGGAATGCCACTATTTCTTTTTCATGTTCGCCCGTCCTAACACCCCCCACCCCTTCTTAACTTACAGGATCGTTCAAATTATGACTGCGATTTTTAAAAAGTCTAATCCTGGTTTTATTTTGTTATAAATCCATATTTTGAAACCTTAACAAAAGATACATTTGGACCGGGGTTGCCCATCTGTCCGTTTGGGATTTACTTTGCCCCCCTGGGTGGGGGGCATATTTTTTGTTTCTTCCATACCATCTCATGTAACATATCATTATAAAGCTTTTATCTCCTCGTTTTTTTTTTCTGTTACTACCCCTCTCTCCATCTAGTTACATGCTCTTGGCACTTTTTATACTTTCAGAGAGTGCATGTTTCCCTAAGCTTACCCCATGAATTCAATACTAAGTTAAATACTATATTTTTGTTTAGCAGCTCCGTTATTTGGGTTATTAGTTTATTATGTTTTTTTTTTCAAGTTCGTCCGTAATAATCCCTCGCCCCCCCCCCCCCCTTCCTCGCCAATCTTAGGTAAATGGGCCGTTCAACGTATGCATGCAAATTTTAAAATGTCCAATTCTCGTTCTATTTTATTGTAAATCCTCATTTTGAAATTTCGACAAAAGATGCATTTGGGCTATGGTCGCCCTTCCGTCAAGAGTGGGGTTTACCTGCCCCCGTGGGTATGGGGCATCTTTTTTTCTCTTCCAAACTACCTCGTGTAACATTTGGTTGGCATTAATTTTTTTTTTTTTTTACATTCCTTGTTTCCTACCCTATTTACACGATCTTGGCACTCTTTATCCTCGGTTTAATGCCAAGTTACTCAGCGTTGTTATTAGTTGAGTTATGTCTTTCAAATTTGTCAAAGTTTTTGTGTAAGTGACAATCATTTTAAAATTCTTATTATCCGACTCTAAAATCTGCAATAGCTTAATTCTATGCCTCTCGAAATGGGGATGGGGGGTGGGAGGCGGTAATTGCGGTCCTGCTGTTTGTCTAAGTTTTGGAATTAATAATTTGGAGCTTCTCTGTGTAAATCTGAATATTAAAATATCGGTTCTCGAACAGAGAAATCGATTCTTATTATGATCGATGTTGCTTTATACGATGTCGATTTTAATCGATTCTCAAATTTTCCAGAATCGCCCATCACAAATTACACATTACATAATGAAATTTTTATCTTGATTAAAAATGGATTTTATGTATTTCAAGAATTGTAATACATTACTTAATGAAGCAATAATAATCTAAGAAGCTAATGAAGAGCAAAATCATCTATTTATACAAATCTAAGAAATAATTACCTATTCTGCAACAAATTTCGCAATCATTAATTACTTTCGCATTGAAATGTGATAAAATTTCTCTACCGAAATAAATTCATCATATAAGTTTTGAATAGACAAAATAATCAATTTAGAATTAATCATCATTCTGCAATATAAATGCTTTCATAAACTACATAATATTAACTTTTTAAAAAAATCCCCGTTTTCTTAAAAGGTGACAAATATTAATAATACAGATGTTACAAATATGCATTTTATCTAAATTTCAGAGTATTTACGGCCTTCAATTACGTATATATTCGTCAGGAAATATTTTCATTAATTGCCATTCTATTCATTTAATATGTATGACATTTCTTAGTCTCTAATTCTTAATGTAATTGAAAGTACAAACGTAAAGCTACAGAAATCTATCTTTATGATAAGTAAAATTTTATCTGTACATTGTACAAAAAAAAAGATAAAATTCTGCATAATTATTTTTTTATAAAGCTACAAACATCACTTAAATAAAAAAAAAAGACATATTTACTATAATTATAGAAAACTTACAAAAGTTCTATTTACAACCCGGGATGCTGTTACTTAGAAAATTCTAGGATCCCAGTTTCCTGAAAATTCTTAGTAACCTTACAAATTTATTAATTTACGGTGCAAATATGTATCTGTTACCTAGATTTTTGTTTTTGCAATTACATAAAAAGCTCTAGGAATCTCAGTTTCCTAAAAAAAACATTAAGTAAATTTATGTAGATTTTTTTTACAGTCTAATAAAATAGTATTGATTGATGATTAGAAATATATAGCGGGATAATTATTTTATTTTATACAAATTAACAGCAATAAAGATTTTTGGAAATAAAAACAACAATAAAAAAATCTAAGCGCCAGCCATTTGAATTTTTATAATGCAAAAACTAATTTGCATAGTACATTTATATCAAAAGAATATTGTAAAATACTGCCTAGAATTTCACGATAAATTTCATATTACGATTATAAGAGTTTTGTTAATATTTTGTCAACAAAAGTGTGGAATATAATATTTCTGTTGTAAAATAAATGATGTTTGTATAAAATTTCATACTGTATGTGTCACAAAAAAATGTATGTCTACATTTTAAAAAAATCGAAAAAGAAATTTGACAAAGAAGTTTTCCTATTCATAAGATTCTTCTGGTATCGTACAGTTAAATGGATTTTCTGTTTTATTATAAACATTATTAACTGGATTATAACCTCGAGGTATACATAAGGCCACAAAATTGTTTGCAGATGTTTTTGTAGAATATTGCCTATTACTTGATGGAAGGATAAAACTTTTTTTTTCTACTTATGCATGTAGAAACTGTTTAGATAGGTATTGTTTTATTATGTTCAGGTTAAGAAAATTTTCGTTGAAAGAAATATATGTTAATAAATCTTTTTATTGTTTCTGTAATAAAATTTACTTAGCAATACAAAGCTTTGAAGAAAAGAGAAAAATAGGCAAAATCAGTAATCATTTCTCTGTAAAACAACATGTAAATATTATACTTGATACGTTAATGTTTGGTAAAATATTTATTATTTCAAAATCGTCTATTTTGAAGTGCATAATTAATATTTTTTTTCTTATCATTCCACACTCATACACTATAAAAAATAATAATAATAAATAATAAATAAATAAATAAATAAATAAATAAATAAATAAATAAACACTATAAAGTTATTAAAAGTTTTCTAGGATACTGGGATTCATAGAACTTTTGATGTAACGGTAACTGCAAAAATTCATGAAACAGATACAGGTTTGCAATGAAAAAAATGTAACTTACTAAGAATATTTTAGAAAATTGGGACTCCTAGAATTTTTTAATGTATCTGCAACCCAGATTACAGGTAAAATTTATTAAGATAACTAATTTTAGTAGGTTTGTTTCTATATTTACAGGTTTCTGTCAATTTTAAAAAATTGTTTTGTAGATTTACATCTTTTCATGCACAGTGTACGAATAAAAAGTTTGTAATGTTACAGATACATGAATGATAGGTGAGGCCTTTTTTGTAAGTTATTGCAATCAATCCATTTCTACCTGAGCTGTTAAGATGATACAGTACCTTGTTGTTGGTCAAAATATCGATTTTCATTTTTTTATAAAATTAACTAAAAGCGTCCTTAATTGTGAATTTTTTGACGTCTCATTTTTAACAATACGACAATTATATCACGAGATACGGTAAAATTTGTTAATAAATCCAACGCTGTTACCGATGCTAATGAAATTTTTAAGCTGATTTTTCTGCCTGTTCATAATTTTATAATTTTGTAGATCGATAAATACCAAGGTTATTTGTTAATTTAGATAGAGATTTGATTTTTTTTTACTCGTTCTCGATGGTGTATTTAATATTTTTGTGTATGATTTTCACATTCGAGTTTATAGTTATTTTTTTAATATTTAAATTGAAAGTTTATTGAATTTTCTTAATTTTTCAATGTACACAAGGGAAAAAATACATTAAATGTGAAATCTTATACATCTAAAAATATGTTCACAGTTTTATATAGTATATTTCAATAAATAAGGAAAAAATCGAATCAAAAATGTTCGTATTTATAAAAGTAGTAAAGCTTTTTTTAAAAAGTTGATATTTTCGTTTGTTTAAATTATAGTGAAATAGGTTGTTCGACAAAATTTTATTTATTTTTTCTTAATTTTTAGTATTAGATATTGTGCCACCACATATATTACAGTATTATTCAAAAACGAAGAGATGGTTTCAAAGGTACTTTATCACCTTAAGTGTTCATTACACAAAAATTGCATTTTTTCTCAAACTATTTCCTTTATCTATTATTACTGACAACTTTCTCTAATTTCAGATTAATTAAATACGAATATAGTGATTTTTTCTATCACATTTCTTAAATTATGTAAATTCAGTCTCTCCGATTTAAATTTAATTGTTGTTGCATTTTGAAATTTTTTCTTATTGTGCCATTTTAATTTCATTGAATGCATCAAATCACTGCATCAAATATTGAAATGTAATAAAAAGATATAAAATATTTTTTGTCATAAGAATTTTTGAAAGGTCTTTTTCATATTATTTTAAAATTGCATTTTTTTTTCTCTAACTATTTCTTTTCTCTATTATTTCTGACAATTTTCTCTCATTTCAGATTAATCAAAAATCAAATAGACTGATTTTTCCTTTCATATTTCTTAAATTAACACACATTCAGTCTCTCTGATTTAAATTTAATTGTTGCATTTTGAAAATTTTCCTTAATGTGGCATTTTAAAATCCTTAGGTGTTTCTGAATATTGAAATGCAATAAAAATATATACATTAATTTACGTCATAAGAAAAGTAGGAAATTGTCTTTTTTTCTCTACTTTAAATTTTGCTATATGTAAAATATGCAGAATCCTTGTAAAAAATATACCATGAAGTTTCACTATGATTTTAGAAAATAACTCTGTTTGAATATCTTAAAGTGTAACTCTATTACCCTCTAGCGTCAAAAGCAATTTACTTTAAAATTCTCTATTTCTTTAAACGAGGCCATCCTTCTGTAAAAGCATACATGTAATTTTAGTAGTATAAAGAATGTATATGCTTTTTCATTTTACGCTATGAAGGAAAAAGAAATTTCACCATTTCGTTTAGTAACATGGACTTTATTTAGTATAATATTATGACTTTTTATTCAAATTTGTCTTCTGGCACATCAACATAAGAACGAATTTATTTTAGATTATTATTATTTTTTTAAATAAAGATTCATTTAAAAAAAAAATTAGTCTAAAAAAGGAATATTAGGGGGAAATGGTTAATACGATTAAATAATGCAACATTTTTTTAAATCAAAATAAAGTTAATAATAATAAAAAAAGAAAAAAAAAAACACACTCTGCTTGATTTTAAATAATGCTTCAACTTTCTGTATGTTTGCGTGTGTGTAGCGCGCGTATCATTTTCATGTTAATGTAATGGATTAATAACATAATACCAAAAAGTTTCTTTCAGTATAAATAATATGTTATTGTATAGTTATTTATAAGTTTGATGTATAAGATCATTGTTCCTAAATGAGATGCGATTCACCAAAGTTTTGTCGTATTTCATAATTATCTCTAGTATAAAACCACAATATTTTATAGTCGCATTTAAGAAATTTTTATCAAATCTACGAAATTAAAACCTAAATAAAACGTTCATAGTCCTAAAAGTCATAATGCATTTTACACATGACAGTTCATATGGAAAGGTTTATTTAACACTAGAAAAGCCAGAAATTTTAATCGAGTTTCTTAAAAATATTTTTCACCAGAATTTTGATTTAAAACAATTAAACTTTTTTATTGAACGCTTTTCTTCTTTGTATTTTTAAAACTTACTAGCCGCACATGGCGCCCAGTTTTGTCTCCCTTGGATTTATACTAAGCATTAAATCATATTGCTTTATTCATAATTTATTTCAAATTGCTCATTTTTTCGACAAATTAGAAGATTATGCAAGAGAAATAGACACAGATGCAATATGCGCACCACATTGGCGCGATTGCAACAAAATGGCAACTATATGTGCCTCACGTGGTAATCCGGCTATTCTAATTAATTTTTGTTTATTTATTTATGTATTTATTATTGTTATTTTTTTATTTAATAAACTGTTTGCCTGCTTTTATTTTATTTTTTAAAATGATATAAGTTATTTTATTCTGTGATTATTAACTAAACTTTTTAAAATATTTTTTCGCTTTAAAAATTATAGAAATTAGTTTAAAAATATGTATGTGACTTGTATTTAAAAACGGAATTTCCACCAAATTGACGTCAGGAAAATAACGCGCCAATGTGGTGCATATATGACACCTGTGCTGATAAATCAAGAACTCAGTATTTTTTATGGTAGTCCGGCACAGATAATAAATCGCCAAATTTTGTACCCGTGGCATTTTTTCGTATTTCATTAACTATTTAAAATACAATATTATAATCCTTTCACCCATTTCATTTATAATACATAACTTTGATTTGAAACTGAAAAGTTTAAAATTCGTGTCTTTTATTTATATTTTTAAAGTAAAAAGAACAGAAAAAATAAAAATAAAGATATTTTGAAGCTCTATAATTGCAGCGATTGAACAAAACGTAAATAAAACCAACTTACCACAGCATAAATCTTTCCAAAGGACTTTTGTAATCCATAAGATGTGTTTTATTTGGATGTTGCCATTAAAAATTAACAAAAAATGAAGATTTTTGTGCCACATACTTTAGCGTAATATATATATAGATTTCATAATGAAATTTCTGGTTTAAACTTGTATATATTCATCTAGTAGCGGTCGAAATAACCACTTACGGCCGTTCTAATGTTAATTTTTATTGTTGCTGACGAAAATCGCAACTGAATAACTGTGATCGGTCTGCAAAATCATTCGATCGAGATACGAACAAAAGACGCAATTAAGTCATAGTATACTGAACAGTATACTATTCCTTATGAAATTTCACTTTTTTGAACCTTTTACTCTCTTAAAATGTCAGCCAAAAATAAATCAAGTTGAGCCGAAATTCGCTCATCTCACGTTCTAAAAGGCAGCTTCCCATAATGAGTTGAAACAACTCTAGCGAGCGAGTTGCTTTTAAACAGCTTAAATCAAGATGAGTTATTTAAAAAAGCAATATGAATAAAAATGAGTAAAGCATTTGAAAAACAACTCATTCACGTTTCAATAATACACAGCTCTTTACTGAGAAGCCAAATCCACTGTTTTTTATGAGTGTAAACAATAGTACTGGATTCAAAGTGAAGCAAAATTTCACTCTATCGATAATTAAACTGTGAAAATTAAGAAGAAAGCAGCACTAACAGCAGTTAAGTGTTAATTGCAGTGCTCTTTTTTAAAATTAATTAACCCTTAACCGCCTAACAGAACCTCTCGTATAACTGTTCTGAGCCATTTTCGAGACCACTGTGAATGAAAAGCTCTATAAATTCACAGGGTACTGTTTCTATACTAAACATTCAAAGCAGGACGATTAGAATTTAACTTCACATATTCAGAATCTCTAGTAATAGTTCTAGGTCTACAAATAAAAGAAATTTTACTTGCATGAAAAGCTAAGCAGGAAATTACGAATTTAAATTTGAAAATTTAAAAAATTACTTTGGTGGTACTAAATAATATTTATCAATTGCATGAAAATCCGAGTCTGAATTACGGGAGTTAGAGTGTGGACAGACGGACAGGCAAACTGAATACATAAGCACTTTTCAATTTTGTTGGAAAATGCTAAGAAGGAAAAAAAAAACTTTTTAATTACAGAAGTTACTTAAATGCAAATATAGCAATTTCGTATCTTCCTCATGGTATGAAACGATGCTTTTGTACCATTGCACACTCGAGGACTGTCAAAAACACGAAATATTATTTTGACCAGACAGTATGGTTTTATCCGATTTCACCATAAAAGAATAGATTGAATTAATAAAAACTAGAATTAGACAAAAAATAATGCATAAAATAATGCAAAAAACATTGCTCTATTCACAAGTATAACATCAAGAAAACCCAACCAATAATATATATTTATAACAGAGAATATAAAAAATTGTTCAGAAGAAAGTCAGTTTGTTAAAAAAAAACAGAAGTAGGTAAAATGTAATGCAAAAGACACTGCTCTATCCATAAGTAGAAAAGCAAGAAAATCCAGTCAATAATATACATTTAAATCATAGAATGGATACAAAAGTTAGATGAAAATCAGTTTGAATTAAAAAAAAATAGAAGTAAGTAAAATGTAATGCAAAAAACATTTCTCTATTTACAAGTAGAAAGGCAACAAAATCCAGTCAATAATACATATTTATATCAGAGAATATATAAAATAATTAGAATAAATTAGTTTCAACATGCGATTAGCATTTTACAGAACAACATCGACATGTATTATGTAAGCAAATTTTACTTTTATCTATAATAACTCTCTAACAAAATATGAAATACTTAAACTATTTAATCATATGCTGTTGTCTGTTCATCGACTTATATAATAAATGTTTAGTTTTTGATGCTTAATTGGTTTTCTAAAAGATAAATAATGTCAACGAAGCGCTTTTGTCTATAAAACTGTAACGCTTAATACTCATATTTCATGGAATACCTTTTGATTAGCTTAACATAACCTTCTGCAAATACTGAAAGGAATGCATATCACGGGGTTTGAAAAGTGCGAACATTAATTTTTATTAAAACTTAACACAAACTTTAACATATATAATTAATTTAACATTGAATAATTTTTATTAGTGCGTTAAAACATTTAAATATCTTTGAGTCTTATGTCGTGCTGTTTTATGTGTTACATAAAATTTTGAAATTTAGTATAATTTTCATTCATTAAATTCGAAAGAAAATTAATGTTATTGCAAACGAGTTAAAATTTTAAGTTTAGGAATAATTTTTTTTAATACGGACGCTAAGTATTTATGATTCAAATTAAGACTATAATACCATAGAATTCTTTTCAATATTTAACCTTGTTTTCTTTTAAATACAAAAATATTCAAAATCTTTACAGAATTTTGTTGCAACTTTTTAATACTATAATATAATTCATTTATTTATTTACCAACACTAATTGTTTTCTTATTAGAATTTATAACAGGCAGTGTTATGTCAGTGGAACTGAAAGTAGCAGTAGTGCATGGGAATCCGTTAGAGCGACGTAGATTTTGATCAACTGCCGAACATTAAATTCACGTGTAGTGTAAAGACTTTGTTAGACTATATTAGTTTAAAATCATCGTTATTTAACGAAAGATTTTAATGTGTTACATAATTTATATTTAAATTTGTTTTGGAATAAAATTTGAGTACGTAAATATAATTTATTGCACACACACTTATTCAGCTCACTGATATAGTAAATGAACCAGGTGCTTGTGTAGCTTCATGACAGCGGGCTTTATAAACCATTTATTTTTAAATTTACTAATTTATCAGCATATAGTTTATCCGTGATACTTTCAAAAAGAAGGTAAATAATGGACGCCATATTTGAAAATAGCCACAATCGTTGGTCAGGAATTCGCGTAGTTTCATCTCGGCGAATTTAGTAAACCAAACATTTTTTTAATTTACCACATCATCCGAATGACATTTATTCAACATACTTTCAAAACTAGGATAACTAATCTCCATATTAGAAAACGGCCTCCATCGTTGAGTTAGGGCTCATGCATTGCATGGTTTCAAATCAGCAGACTCTGTAAACCTTACATTTTTGGATTCACCCTAAAATCAAAATCACACTTATCCATAATATTTTCCAAAACAGGATGGCTAATGGACACTATATTTGAAAATATATACGATAAAAGCCGCCGATAAACAGTCTGAAAAAAAAAATCTTGGTTTCGTTTGGTATTAAATTAATAAGACGATTTAAGAAGGAGTACTTGACTTCTACATGTAGGAGTGAAAATGTTCAACGATGTTCAATCAAAGACCTGCTGTTGTTGAGAAATAATTCTGATATGAGGTTTTCCCTCATTCTTCCCATGATTCGCAAAAAGAACCAAAATCACTTCTCCAGAAAAATCTGTTCTACTTTCAAATCTCTCTTTGAGCAGGATCCAGAAAGAAAAAAGTAGATAAGTCTAGACATGGTATTGAAATCAATTGTAGCAATGCGAAATCTAGAAATTGGCGAAAAGTCTAGACATGGTATTGAAATCAATTGTAGCAATGCGAAATCTAGAAATTGGCGAAAAGTCTAGACATGGTATTGAAATCAATTGTAGCAATGCGAAATCTAGAAATTGGCGAAGACATGAAGAAAGTGCTGAACACTGAAATCCAGAAGTGTTTTTGATATTTTAAAGAAAAGAAAAAGCTTGAAAAGGTATTTTCTGACTTGGCTAAAAAACAAAATGTAAAGTTTAATAAATTAGGTATCGTTATGAAGGTTGAAAGAAATTTGCTCAGATGACAATTATTAATGAGCAAAGAAATTTGGATATAAAAACTATTTTTCCAACCATCTACACTTCTTCCATAGTCCTTAGCATTTCGAGAAACTACAAAATCAAATTGATGGATGTTATGAAAAAAAATAGCAACTTGGTGAAAGATGTTCAAATGATGGTTTTCAATGATTGTTAATATCATTGACAGGAAGTACTTTGTTTAAAAGTTGCTGCATGAGCTACAAACATTTGTACAACTAGCAAAAAAACTGTCTTCTAAAATAATACAAGAATCAATCTACATCCTATCAACGGATATGTGTTATATTTGATACAAACGGTCTGGTATCAATAAAAAAGAGATATGAAAAAAAGGGAGCTGTTACTGATGCTACAAAAGTAATACAGGGTGTCTATAAAAGAACTCCCGGGTTTTAAAAATTCATATCTCACTAACTATAAAAGATAGCAAAATTTAGTCGATTTCTCTGAAAAGAGTTCCTCAAAAAGTTTTACTCATACGATTTGGGAATGTTTGCATCAACTATTGGCGGCGTTGCAGGGCGTTGACCTTGAAATGATGGCGACTCCGCAACAAAAGACTCAATGTGTTATTTGGCTCATAGAAACGATAGAAATTTCTTCTGGGGCATATCAAGAATCTTGTGTATGCAGAGAAAATTCGTGATGTTCAACATCTCAGGGAACGAATAGTCAATTGTGTGGCAACCGTCCCCCCAGACATGCTCGCCAGGACATGAGAAGAGGTAAAATACCGTTTAGACGTCTGCCGTGCAACTAACGGGGCTCATATAGAACTTTACTAAGTGTTAAAAAAACTTGAAA
Source organism: Maratus speculifer (assembly GCA_964019185.1). NCBI lineage: Eukaryota > Metazoa > Arthropoda > Arachnida > Araneae > Salticidae > Maratus > Maratus speculifer. Next base: position 420,760,766 of record OZ025291.1, on the reverse strand, counting down.
ATGTAAGCTTTTCAGTCATGTATAAAACATGTATGTATGTTTTTTATTTCATTAAAATATTTTGCCTCAAAAACCCGGAGTTCTTTTAAAGACACCCTGTACACAAATCGTAAATAATCTAAAACATTTAAATATACGAGTGATGTATGTTACTTGCTGTGAAAAATGCTATATATTCACAAAATAACTAGTAAAAGTAACACATAAATTGATATGTTTTCAAAAAGAGGTGGATACGCTACTTTTATTTAACACACATTATACTTTTTTATGTAGATTTAGAAATATTATTCTTATCTGTGCAGATAATGCTGTAGTATTTATCACGCTGTTTTCTTTAGAAAATAATTTGAAAAACTATAAAGTGTTTATATTTGTAAAATGTTATCCAATAACAAGGTAAAATACTACAAGTTCAATTAAATGCAAAGAGTGTACGTAAAAATGCTTGTAATGTATTACCTGTAAAGCACTCACTATAATCATGCAATAAAATAAGTGCTATTGCAGGCAAGGGAAAATATTGATTATGATCACTGAATTCCAAAATTCTTTTGAGACCCTTGGTACTGAAGCTGATGTCCTACAAAAAAGAATAAAATGCTTTGAGTAGTATGTTTGCCAAATGCTTTCAATAACAACTGCATGCTTTCCATAAGCACAAATACTCTGGAATCAATGAATAACACTATATATTTTTTTCTTCACATAAAGGGTCTTTGGTGTCGAATCATCTTCCGCAAGTAATAATAAAGTCTACCTACAGGTAATGACAACTAATTAGCATAATTTTAATTCAAAGAAGTGCCTACAGGCTGATATTGATCTTCCATTTCTAGATATATATAGTTGGATTTCTGGAACAGAAAAGAAGAGAAGAGGTTATCTGGATATCTAGCGGAAAAAAACTACCAGTGCTCTTCAAAATGCTTTAGAACTGATGTCATGTTTTTGTTCAAGAACATATGTCACCCTATCATGTGTGTATCTTTTTAATAAACTTATATGTACAAACATATCCAGCGTACGTAACTCCTCTAATTACAAAGTAATTACAAAAATATCAACCATTGATGACGGCTGTGCAGTAGGCTAATATCCCTGTTATTTATTAATTTTTAATCCCTGTTATTATTTTTGCAAGAGACTGAGTACAATATTAACACCAACATTAATTATTTTTTGAATTGTTGTGCTTTATCCACATAAAAATAATATGTATGAAAATGCAAAACAAGATTTTGTTTTTCTCATCCGGGAAATGTCTTTTGAACGGTTGTAATGTAATTGTAAATGTTCATAAACATAATGATAAACACCAAGTTAAAATAAATTCTTAATAAGCACATAGTTTGTGTAATGTCTTATGTGCAATATTGTTTCATGTTTTCATTTTTTCCATTGAAATAGCTGTAATTATGTCATAATTTAAAAATTAATAAAAGGTATAGTGCTCATCTATTCAATCGATGTCTAGAAACTACCACAAATTTTATAGTATCATCTTAAAATGAACACCTTTTACCATTGTGAATGCAAAAAAGTATATATCATTAATTCCTCAGAGATGAAATCAAAAGCCTTAATTTTGGCTTCTGGCTCGTTGAGTAGTGATCATATTCATGATAGACCGGGAGGCGGTAGCACAGATAATCAGCTCATCGAGTTCGCGACTGCAATTCTAAAATATGTTAAACCTCGATTCGCATATAAAAAATAAACAATCAGTCTGTCAAATCTTATTTTGATGGAAAACACTGGAAAACCTCATTTTTAGCGGTTGACTCGTAGGTTTACCATTGTGTTTATCTGTCCAGAGTTCTCCATATTTTAAAACCTTTAGGTGTAGAAAAACACAATGATAAGCTTATTAATCATTCAATATAATCGGGTTTAATCCACCAAGATACGATTTGGCAGACCTTGGTGGTTGTAATCCACAAATATAAGGTATGACAGACCGATAACTTTTTCACGGGCAAATCGAGTTTTAACTAACTCTAGAATTTCATCCATGAACTCGATGAGGTGATTGTACGTGCAGCCGCTTCTCGATCTTTGACTATGTAAGAAGTGTGACATTTTTCTATTTTACATGATGGCAACGATTTTTGTACAAAGAATATTATTTTTTTGCCATTTTACTATTTAAGAATATGCTACAATCTGTAAAGGGTCTATGTTAAATAACATACAGAGTTAATGCATTGAAAAGTTGATATATTAAATATAACGTCGTATGAATACAGCTAAATTTCTGTTTTCTTTTAATGATAATACAATATTCTGATGGTTTACGAATATCATTATTTTGATTATACGAGAGAATAAACAAGGAATTTAACTGATAACGGAAAAAAGAATTTCTGACCATATATCCAGAGAAACTGAAACTGTTATATGGGTTTTGAAACAAAGTTTCGGTTTATCAACAGCGACTAATTCAACCCTTTCGCTGCACGAACCTACTTGAAATGTGTAGAATAAATATTATATAAATATAAAATTATCCAAAAGATAAACTTGAACCAAAAGTACTATTTCATTCTCTACTTTTATATTTTTTATGATAAGAAAAAAGAAAACGAAAAAGAAAATTAAAAAAAGAGATACTTAGAGTAAAGAAATTGAAAAAGATGTTACTATTTAACAAAATTAAAAATATAAAGATTGAAAAATTTAATAGAAAAAAGCATTTTCGTATGGAGAAAGTTTCATTTCATTATACTCAGAATTCTCATGAAAAATACTATTTATCCATTTTATCTGAAAAGACAAATCTTAAATTGTACATTGAATGATTTCAGTCGAAATATATTAGAAAACTCTAAAATGAATACGAACTAACTCAGTTATGAATTCTATTCGAATTTATTATCATCTCGCTAGGAACTTTCGTATAAATTAATTAATTTCCCACCTGAATAGCACAAATGCGCTGAAATGAAATAGAGTCTGTTATAAAAGCTTGGAAAATGTAAGTAATATCCCTTTCAGATAGGATTTTACTCAATTATATACGGTATGTCATATGGAAGTATTTTAATTAGTAATTGAATCACAATATTAAATTAATAGTTCCTCCATGAATGGAAATGGCAGATAAAATTATTACGTTAATTTAGAGGCATAGTTTAGAATTTAATATACTTATTTCAATTTTGTTTTTCTGTCAGATAGGAAATTATATTTTAAAATATTAACGCATCATTAAAAAATATGTTTAGTTTTTTGTTACATGAGTTATCTGAATGTTTGATGCCACTCTCAAGATATAATTTTTTAAATAGTGATATAGTGATAGTAAATAGATTAATAAAAAAAAAGTAATAAGGCAGAACAATTTTGACACTAGGGATTTTTTTAATGCGAGTTGATAAAGAAAACATGTCCACATGTCCGATAATATGCTCATACGTAAAATAAAATGAAAAATATTTATAGTCTACGATCCAAAAACTACATTTATTACATAAATCATATTCAGATCTTGAAAAATTTTAAAAATATTTAAAATCAACCGTAAGGAAAGAAATTGAAAGCAATTAAAAAAAATGTACTGTAAAAATAATTTATATTGGTAGATGATGTAGGGCAATTATTTTTGCATATAGTTACATACCTGAAGCATTGATCGAGAACATAATTATGGAAAAAAAGAATAGGTTGATATTTTTTCTCTTCTCTTTTCTTCTTACATTCTTCTGTTTTTATTGGATTCGTGAAAATTTTCAAAATCCTGTATCGACGGATTTACACTTCAAGAGGTCAGAGAACTAGAAAAACATGTTTTTACAAAATGTCTGTCTGTTAGTTTGTGAGTATGATTGTCTCACGGTAACAAAAATGTTGTAAGATTCTGTTAGACCTTGATATAAACTAGATCTGATTAGTTTTTCATGTATAATGCTTAGAAAGGTGACGCTGCTATGCTGCATTATTCACAATTTTCACAATAACCATATATCAGGAATTAGATCATGGATTATCATAAAACTTTAGATTCAATTAGTACTTGATATTATGAGGTGATGATTATGTTTTGGTACAAATCGCTAGAGAAGTGGGGCTGCCATGGTGCAGTATCTGGGTTTTTTATAAAAATACAATCGAGAAATTAATGCACAAAACAATATATATATCACATCAATATCAATATATTCATACAATATATATGAATATCATAAAACTTTAGATTCAATTAGACCTTCATATATACTAGATTTTATAAATTTTTGGTGTATATCACTCTACAGCCGGTGCTGATATGCTGCATTATTTAAAATTTCTACTTCAGCCATATTTAAAAAAAAATAGTGCATGGATTTTCATAGAACTGTATATTTAGTTAATACTTGATATAACATGGGGATTACGTTTTGGTGCAAATTGACCCTGGTTAGTTTTTGGTGTTCACTACCCAACATGTGACCTTGTCATGCAGTTTCTTTGAAGATTTTGCAATAGTTGTGTATCAAAAATTAGTGCACGGTATTTAACCAAACTTCAGATACAGCTACATAAATTGGCATAAGTTCACGAGGACTAGCTTTTTATTTTACACATTCGCTGCCGATCACGCGCCAGCGCGTGTTGTGGGGTGATTTCAAATAGCCAGTCACGCGCTGGCGTGGGAAATTTTTTCACTGATTTATTTTTATAAAAAGTAAATCGGCTTCTGGGAAAAACCCACGTCTACAGTGCGGCAATGACTATCATCACATCTTAACGTAAGCGGCAGCGAACGTGTTAAACCACCTAAGCAGTGGCGTTACATTTTTAAGGAAGTATTAACCTGCATAAAATAGAAGAAAGTTTTGAGATTGCCACATCTGACTAATACTCTGACTAATAATCTTCTATTACATACATGCGATTAGTTACTTTTTTAATCATGTCATCAATTTTTAAAAGTTTGCTATTTTGGAAAGAAAGATATACTGCAGAAAAACTTAATATTTGATCTATTAAGTTTAGTTAAATGTATATGGGTTATTTATTTCAGAAAATTACGTATCTGGTGAAATAAGTGTATATAGATCTCCCATAGGCTATAACATAACTGAGAAGCCCAAATGAGGTGTAAACTCAAGTAATGCTGTATAACAACAAAATGTTTGCTTGTCTATGTAAACGTACGATATTCGTTTAGCAAATTTATTTAAGCTATAGGCAAAATAATTACTTTCTCCACATTATATGGTTCAGTAATACCGACGTGATCGTGATAGCGTGTTTTGCCTCTGTATTGTTTTAAAAAACTATAAAAGATAAATAGCTAAATAACTTATTAATAAACTTATCTAAGACACAGTGATAATCAGTACACTATTTCATTAGGTACAAATTTGTCAAGTATTCAAACACTATCGTGTTAAAAGATTTTGCTTTTGTTTTCCTTTCAATTACAGGAGTGTATTTATTAAAAACTCACTCCGTATACTTGAAAATGTAATGAACTCCCTGATTTAAATATTTGAGCATTACTGTGATTAAATAATATATTCTACATATACTTCACTTTGATTCTGAATGCCTCACATAAGTTTAAAACAATATTTTTACAACGCAGTTAATATAAAGGAAAATTTGCATTTTTTTTCAAATAATATTTTGGTTATAATCTGAAAAAATACTTCGGTTTGTCTTTTTATATGTATAATATTTTTTTTGTTAATAAACTGTTGTATTTAATAAATAATTAAAAAAATAATAAACATTAAAAATCATTTAAAAATGTTTAAACAACACTATTTAATCTATCTTCATGATTAGTAAAATTCTATTTGTACATTGTACAAAAAATAAAGATGAAAATCCGCAAAATTAGTTTTTATAATGCTATAAAAATAAGTAAATTTACAAAAATAATAAAAAAAGATAAATATTTGCTGAAATTACATAAAAAACTCTAGGATTCCAATTTCATAAAAAGTCTATGTAACCTTAGAAATTTATTGATTCACAGTGCAAATATGTATCTATTACATGGATTTTTGTTGTTGCAATTACATAAATTTCTAGAAATGCCAGTTTCCTAAATAGCATTGAGTACCTATATAGATATATTTCGTTACAGTCTAGTAAAATATTATTAACTGATGATTAGAAATATATAACGGGTTTTTTAATTTTATTTTATACAAATTAACTCTAATAAAAATCCATTGTAAAGAAAAACAACAATAAAAAAAATTTAAGCGCCATTTGAATTTTTATAGCGCAAAAAATGATTTGCATAATATATTTATAATAAAAGCATAATCTCAAATATTACATAGAATATCTGTTGCAAAATAATTGATGTTTGTATAAACTTTCATATTGTATGTGTCACAAAAAATGTATGTCTACACTGTAAAAAAAAAGTGTCGATCTACTAAAAAAAACTTTAGTGATCCTTGTAATTACTAAAAAAATTTTTGTAATCTTAGTCGGTTACAAGAAAATCTGTAAGAATTACTAGAGAAAAGTTAGCAACGAATAGAGTTAATAATTTTATATTTTTAATAGCAATTACTAAAACTCACTTGGTGTGGCCTTGATAGCATAGTGGTTATATTAACGGACTCCAGGCTAAAGGGTCCCGGGTTCGATACTGGCCACTGCCAAATACGCCCCGAATGTATGCAGTTTAAGTACTCGTTAATAAAGGGATTATGAATATCCTGACGGAGCAGTAGCAATGTTTGGTGCTGTCATCTATTGCGGTTTTGCCGAAAATCTGCCGCTACAGAAGTCTGGATGCAGCTCGAAGGAAGCCACGTAATGGTTATTAAAAATAATTTTGAAGCTATTACTAAAATTTGCTTGGTGGCTCATACTAAAAATTTTTAAGTTTGTTATACAAAAAATTCTTTTGTTCAGTTTACAAAAGAAATGCTTGTTTCGCTTGCAAAAAAAAAGTTTGTAATGGTTACTAAAAAATTCTGTGGAATACAAACTTACTAAAAAATTTTTAGTAACCTCTTGAATTTTTTTTTACAGTGTACATTTAATAATAAAATCTCAAGAAATGCGACAAAGATTTTTTCCTGTGCATAAGATGCTTCTAATATCGTAAAGTTAAATGGATTTTCTGTTTTATTATAAATATTATTAACTGGATTATAACCTCGAGATAACATAAAGCCACAAAATTGTTTTCAGATGTTTTTATTGAGTATTGCTTGTTACTTGATGAGAAGATAAAAAAAATCTACTTGTGCATGTAGAAAATACTAGGGGTTTTTTTATTACGTGCAGGTTAAAAAAAATTCTCTTAAAAAATATATGTTCATAAATCTTTTTATTGATTCCGTAATGAACGTTTCCTTAATGTAACAAGACTCTGAAATAAAGAGAAAAATATGCAAAATCAATAAACATTTGTCTTACAAACGCAATATAAATGTTATGCTTGATGCTTCAATATTTGGTAAAATTACATTAATACTTGAAAATCGTTTGTTTTGCAGAGCAAAATGATTTTTTTTCTTATCTTTCAGGCTCATACAGACGTGTATATTAACATATATAAATAATAGTTAAAACTTTTCTTGTAACTTATTAACTTCCAATCCGGTTCCGAAAATGAAAGCTTCCTCATAAAATATATCTGTAAACAAAATCAAAAAAGTAAACAAAAAACAGCTTGCATTCAGATCGATCTCAGGTATTGAATGAAAAAAAATCATTTAATAATATTAAATGCAACTAAGATATCTTTACTATTATTTTAACACAATCTAACTGATTGGTAAAGTTATCATACGAATTGAATATTTCCCACTGAGCGAAAAATTGCCCATGCCGGCATTGGAACCCGGTTACTTAGCTTACAAGGCCAATGCTTTACCTGTTAAGCTAACTGGGCGATAACAGGCTGGGATTTTTCGCTCAGATAACCTGATTGACCGTAACATCTAGTCTGTCATTTAGCAGGCTCGGCAGAATAAGCTGCAGGTAATGGAACTCCATGGAACGATGGATACGTAGATATACTATTATTTTAACACAATCTAACTGATTGGTAAAGTTATCATACGAATTGAATATTTTCAACTGAGCGAAAAATTGTCCAGACCGGGAATTTTTCGCTCAGTTGGAAATATTGTTAAAATCCATTCATGAATATATATTTATATCAGAGAATATATAAAATTGTTAGAATAAATCAGTTTCTAAATGCGATTTGCATTTTACAGAAATACATTGACATGTATTATGAAAACAAATATTACCTTAATGTAAAATAACTCTCCAACAAAATATGAATTACTTAAACTATTTAATCATACGCTGTTGTCTGTTCACTGGCTTACATAATAAATGTTTAGTTTTTGATGCTTAATTGGTTTTGTAAAAAATAAATAATGTCATCGAAGCGCTTTTGTCTATAAAACTTTAACGCTTAATACTCACATTTCATCGAATACCTTTTGATTAGCTTAACATAACCTTCTGCAAAAACTGAATGGAATGCATATCACGGGGTTTGAAATGTGCGATCATTGATTTTTTTAAACTTAACACAAATTTTAACATATATAATTAATTAAACATTGAATAAATTTTATTAATGCGTCAAAACTTTTAAATATCTTTGAGTCGTGCTGTTTTATGTGTTATGTAAAAATTTGAAATTTAGTATGCTTTTCATTCATCCAATTCGAAAGAAAATTAATGCAAAAGAGTTAAAATATTAACTGTACGAAAAATGTTGTTTAATACGGACTATAAGTATTTATATTTCAAATTAATACTATTATACCACAGGATTCTTTTCAATAATTATTCTTTTTTCTTTTAAATAAAAGAGTATTCAAAATCATAATCGGAATTTCATTGCAACTTTTTAATACTATAATGTAATTCATTTATTTCTTTACTAAAACTAATTGTTTTATTATTAGAATTCATACCAGGCAGTATGATGGCAGTGTCACTAAAAGCAGTAATAGTGCATGGAGATTAGTTATAGCGACGTCGATGCTTGATCAAATGCCGAACATTACTTTATGTGTAGATTTGGGAAATCATCTTAAAAGCCTTTGTTAGACATTATTAGTTTAAATTCATCGTTATTTAACGAAAGTATTTTAATATGTTATATAATTGATATTTAAATCTGTTTTCGATTAAAATTTGAGTACATAAATATAATTCATTGCACACACACTTTTTCAGCTTATAGATATAGTAATTGAGCCAGAGGCTCATGTAGCTTCATATCAGCGGACTTCATAAACTATATATTTTTGGATTTTCTAATTTATCAGCATGTTGTTTATCCGTGATACTTTGAAAAAGAAGATAGATAACGGGCGCCATATTTGAAAATGGCCATCTTCGTTGACCAGGATATCGAGTAGTTTCACCTCGTCGAACTTAGAAAACCATAAATATTTTAATTTACGACATCATCCGAATGACATTTATTCAACATACTTTCAAAACTAGGATAACTAATCACCATATTAGAAAACTGCCTCCATCGTTGAGTTATGGCTTTGCATGGTTTCATATCAGCAGACTTTGTAAACCATAAATTTTTGGCTTCACTCTAAAATCAAAATTAAATTTATCCATGATATTTTCCAAAACAGAATGGCTAAAGAACGCTATATTTGAAAATGGCTGCCAATAAACAGTCTCTCAGAAAATAAACTTCTTGATTTTGTTTGCTATTAAAATAATAAGACGATTTAAGAAGCAACAAATAAAATCATATAAGGGTCAAAATGTACAACGAAGTTCACTCTAAAACCTGCTGTTGTTGAGAAATGAATCTGATAGAGTTTTCCCCTCATTATTAACATGATTCATAAAAAGAATCAAAATCACTTCTCCAGAAAAGTCAGTTCTACCTTCAAATCTCACTTTGAGCATGATCCAGAAAGAAAAAAATGGATAAATCTAGACATAGTAATGAAATCAATTAATGCAATTCCAAACCTAGAAATTAGAGAAGACATAATCAAAGCTAATTTGACGGGTAAAAAGCTTACTAAACTTTTAAGAGAGAATATCTGTTTGGAAACTCAAAGCCAGAAGTGTTGTTCAAATTTTAAAGAATAAGGAAAGCTTGAAAAGATATTTTCCGACTTGGCGAAAAAACAAAATTCAAAATTTAATAAATTAGGATTCGTTGCGAAGGCTGAAAAAAAAAATGTTCAGATGACAATTATTAATGAGCAATAAAATCTGGACATAAAAACTATTTTTCCAAACTTAACAGCCACTTCCATAGTCCTTAGATATTCGAAAAACTACACAATCAAACTGATGGATGTTATGAAAAAGATTGCGACCTGGTGAATTTTTTTCAAATGATGGCGTTGTTAATATCATTGACAGAATGTACTTAGTTCAAAAGTTGCCAACTGAGCTACAAACATTTGGACAACTAGAAAAAAATATGTCTTCTAAAATAATACAAAAATGTATATCCTATCAAAGAATATGTGTTACATTTGATACAAACGGTCAAGTGTCAATAAAAAGAGATATGAAAAAAAGGGAGTGGTTGCTAATGCTACAAAAGTAATATAACTCTTGGACAACCAGTATGAAAATGAAAATTAAAACGAGTTACTAAAAAGAAAAAAAAAACGAAGGAACTTACTCACTTTATTTTACAAGAACGACAAAACGAGCATAATCTAAAACATTTTAATAGATGAGTGGTGTACGTTACTTGCTGTGAAATAATGCTACATATTCACGAAATGACTAGTTAAAGAAGTAACTAGATTGACGTGCTTTCACGAAGAGGTGGATACGCTACTTTTATTTCACGCACATCATATTTTAGTGTTTAGATTTAGAAATATTATTCTTATCTGTATAGATACTGCTGTAGTAGTTATCACGCTGTTTTCTTTAGAAAATAATTTAAAAAACTACAAACGTTTCAAAAACATATATTAAAATATTTAATTGCTATAAAGGACGTCAAATGTTAATAAAATACATTAAAAGATCTTAATAATTTGACATTTTTCGATTGAATTTACTCATTCATCATCAGAAAAACAAAATATACAAATAAACACAAAGATGGAAAATGACAATAAACTATTACAAATGAAATAAAAAAAAAAATAAAAATCACGCGCGTTATATTTTAATTATGTTTTACGTTGCTTTATTTATTTATTTTTTTTAATTATCTAACAATTCAATCCAAATATTTGGGATTTGAAATGAGAAGGCAAAGTCACCTTATCATAATAAGATTTATCATAATAAGATGTTATTATGATAAGGTAGCCTTGTAACAAGGAATCATTGCAGACCATTGAGTTTCTGACGTAAATTTCAATAGCCTCTCTAATAAAAAGTTACAAATAAAAATCTGACCTATAAATTAATCTACTTTCATTAAACAAAATATCTATGTTTTCTATATTTTGTTTAATGAAAGTAGATTAATTTATAGGTCAGATTTTTATTTGCGACCTTTTATTAGAGAGTCTATTGAAATTTACGTCAGAAACTCAACGGTCTGCAATGATTCCTTGTAATTTCAAATCCCAAATATTTGGATTAAATTGTTAGATAATTTAAAAAAATAAAGCAACATGAAACATAATTAAAATATAACGCGCGTAATTTTTATTTATTTATTTTTAATTTCATTTGTAATAATTTATTGTCATTTTCCATCTTTGTGTTTATTTGTATATTTTGTTTTTCTGATGATGATTGAGTAAATTCAATCGAAACATTTAAAATTATTAAGATCTTTTAATGTATTTTATTAACATTTGACGTCCTTTATAGCAATTAAATATTTTAATATATATTTTTGAAATGTTTTTAATGGACGTATAAAAGAACTTCTGTTTATAATTTAAACTACAAACGGTTAATATTTGTAAATGTGATTCAATAACAGGGTAAAACACAACATCTTCAATTAAATGCAAGGAATTTACGTAGAGGTATTTGTAATGCATTACCTGTAACGCACTCCCTATCAGAGTGCGATAAAATAAGTACTATTGCAGACAAGGGAAAATAACGATTATGATTACTAAATTCCGAAATGCTTTTGCGGCCCTTGGTGCTAAAGCTGATGTCCTACAAAAAGAATGAGATGCTTTGAATAGTATCTTTTCCAGATCTATTTTGGAAAGTACAAATACTCTGGTATCAATGAATTACTTTACATATTTTTTTTCTTCAGAAAAAGGGTCTATGGTGTCCATTCGTCTTCTGCAAGTAACAAAACACTCTACCTACAGGTAATAAGAACTAATTATCAGAGTTTTAATTCAAAGAAGTGCCTACAGGCAAATACCGATCTTCCATTTATATATATATATGGTTGGATTTCTGGAAGAGAAAGTAAGGGGGAGGTTATCTAGAGATCCAGCGGAACGAAAGTCTTCGTGCTCCCGAAAATGCTCTGAAACTGATGTCATGGTCTTGTTTAAGAACATATGTCACCCCATCATGTGTGTGTCTTTTTCATACACTTAGATGTACAAAGGTATCCAGCGTACATAACTACTCTAATTACAACGGAATTACAGAAATATCAACCATTCATGACGGCAGTGAAGTAGGCTAAAATCTCTGTTATTTATTAATATACAAGAGATTGAGAACAATATTTTCACCAACATTATTTTTTTTATTGTTATGCCTTTACTGCATAAAAATAATATGCATTAAAATGCAAAACAAGAATTTGTTTTTCTTCTCCCGGAAATGTCTTTTGGACGGTTGTAATGTAATTGTAAATGTTCACAAAGTTAAACATAATGATAAATATCAAGTTAAAATAAAACCTTAATAAACACATAATTTGTGTAATGTTTTATGTTCAACAATATTTGATCTTACCATTTTTTTCATTGAAGTAGCAGTAATTATGTCATAATTTAAAAATTAATAAAACGTATCTATAAATGATTGATGGCGCTCATCTATTCAATTCGACGTCTATAAACTACCACAAATTTTATAGTATCATCTTAAAATGAACACCTTTTACCATTGTGAATGCAAAAAAGTATATATCATTAATTCCTCAGAGATGAAATCAAAAGCCTTAATTTTGGCTTCTGGCTCAACGACTTCTGTTTTAGTGATCATATTCATGATAGACCGGGAGGCGGTAGCACAGATAATCAGCTCATCGAGTTCGCGACTGCAATTCTAAAATATGTTAAACCTCGATTAGCATATAAAAAATAAACAATCAGTCTGTCAAGACTTATTTTGATGGAAAACACTTGAAAACCTCATTTTTAGCGGTTGACTCGTAGGTTTACCATTGTGTTTATCTGTCCAGAGTTCTCCATATTTTAAAACCTTTATGTGTAGAAAAAAACAATGATAAGCCAATGTTAATCAATCGATATAATCGGGTTTAATCCACCAAGATACGATCAGGCAGACCTTGGTGGTTATAATCCACAAAGATAAGGTATGACAGACCGATAACTTTTTCACAGCCAAATCGAGTTTTAACTATTTCTAGAATTTCATCCATGAACTCGATGAGGTGATTGTACGTGCAGCCGCTTCTCGATCTATGACTATGTAAGAAGTGTGACATTTTTCTATTTTACAGGATGGCAACGATTTTTGTACAAAGAATATTAATTTTTTGCCATTTTACAATTTAAGAATATGCTACAGTCTGTAAAGGGTCTATGTTAAATAACATGCAGAGTTAATGCCTTGAAAAGTTGATGTATTAAATATAACGTCGTATGAATACAGCTAAATTTCTGTTTTGTTTTAATGATAATACAATATTCTGATGATTTACGAATATTATTATTTTGATTATACGAGAGAATAAACAAGGAATTTAACTGATAACGGAAAAAGAACTTCTGACCATATATCCAGAGAAACTGAAACTGTTATATGGGTTTTGAAACAAAGTTTCGGTTTATCAACAGCGACTAATTCATAACAACTCTTTCGCTGCACGAACCTACTTAAAATGCATAGTATAAAATTTATATAAATATAAAATTATCCAAAAGATAAACTTGAACCAAAAGTACTATTTTTTTCTATACTTTTATATTTTTTTATGATAAGGAAAAAATAAAACGAAAAAAGACAAAAGAGATACTCAGAGTAAAGAAATTGAAAAAGATGTTACTATTTAACAAAATTAAAAATATAAAAATTGAACAATTTAATAGATAAAAGCATTTTCGTATGGAGAAAGTTTCATTTCAAAATACTATTTATCCATTTTATCCGAAAAGACAAATCTTAAATTGTACATTGAATGATTTCAATCGAAATATATTAGAAGACTCTAAAATGAATGCGAACTAACTCAGTTATGAATTCTATTCGAATTTATTATCATCTCGCTAGGAACTTTCGTATAAATTAATTAATTCCCCAACTGAATAGCATAAATGCGCTGAAATGAAATAAAGTCTGTGATATAAACTTGTAAAATGTAAGTAATATCCCTTTCAGATAGGATTTTACTCAATTATATACGGTATGTCATATGAAAGTATTTTAATTAGTAATTGAATCACGATATTAAATTAATAATTCCTCCATGGATGGAAATGGCAGATAAAATTATTATGTTAATTTAGAGACATAGTTTAGAATTTAATACACTTATTTCAATTTTATTTTTCTGTTAGACAGGAAATTATATTTTAAAATATTAACGCATCATTAAAAAATATGTATAGTTTTTTGTTACATGAGTTATCTGAAGGCAATGATGCCACTCTCAGGATAATTTTTTTTAAAAAGATAGTAAATTGATTATTAAAAGAAGAGTAAACTAGTCGTTGGGGGCCACCGTAATACTTACCCATCATATATATGCATATATAATATATGAAAATAATAGATTTGAAAACTATTTATAAAATGGATTGCAATTCCAAAACAAAATTTAAACGTGTATTTATATTTTTATTGTGCATAGTAATGCTGTATTAATGAGTTGCTGATGAATCTCTTTCGATAAATTATACAACAAGCCTAACTACTCAAGTAGTACCGAATTGCGAAAAAGAAACATCCTTATAACTCCAAAAATAATAATCTTATTAACTAACAGTTTATTGCGTCGGATTAAGCGTCTCATTTCCAATTAAAATATATCTTTGAGTTGAAATTTGAATGAAATACAGGGTCATGAAAAATCGAAGAATGTGGAAAACAGAATTACAGATATCTCGGCAACTAATAATTTGATCAGCTTCGTTCTTTTAGCAAAATTTGTGTTATTTTATTGCCTTTTACGATCACTCCTTAAAATAAAAAAAATTCGAAAATTTTTATATACCTTTCATCAGAACGAAATTTTCGAGAGCCCGAAAAAAAATAGTTCCGGATAATCGAGGTTGCTGATATTAAATAGGCTTCGTCCCATTTTTACATACTAAGTACATACAAAATTTCAAGTCTCTATCTTAATTTGTTCGGGAGATAGAGATTTTACAGACAGACAGACTGACAGACAGACAGACAGACAGACGGAAGGCAAAAATATTTTTCTAAAAATATGTTTTTCGAAATCTCCAGTGTTGAAAACGTGTAAATCCGTCAAAAAAAATTTCGATTTTTAAAACGATTGCAAGACTTACCCTATACTACGTATGATGGGTAAGTAAAAAGCAGAACAGTTTTGACACTGAAGAATTTTTTTAAAATGCGAGTTGATGAAGATAATGTTTTCGTATGTTAGATAATATGCTCATATGTGAAATAAAATGAAAATGTTTATATTCCACGCATCAAATATTACAATTATTGCAGAAATCATATTCAGATTTTGAAAATTTATAAAAATATTTAAAAAAAAAAACCTTAAAGAAAGAGATTGAAAGCAATAAATAAAAAGTACTGTAAAAATAGTTTTTATTGGTAGGAGTCTTTAGGGCAATTATTTTTGCATATATAGTTGAGTCTCTATGTAACGAAATCCACCGTTCGAGTAAAAAATTCTTTATATAGAGAAATTCGATGTATAGAGAATGATGTTAAAAATCGCGTTTAATGTGTGAAATTTTTACAAATATTATTTTTGATCTTTTGAATTAAGGATTTGAAATATTTAAAAGTAAATATTAGCCTAACATTTTATTTCTTAATTATTTAAGTTGTTTCAAAAAAGAGAACAGACATTTATTTGAAAGCTTAATGAAAATCAAATAAGGAAGACTTGCATTAATTCCAGACGAAGAAATCTGTAATTTTTTTGTTGTTTTGATTTTAAAATTGTTACGCTCTCAAAAAAGGGTCAAATTTTAGCAATTAATGAAAAATTGTAGTTAACATTTTCCACTATTTGAAGGCGTCTCTTATGTGCCTCTCATTGATTCCTCTCTTACGTGTGTATCAATCCAATTGACTCTGTTTTGAGAAGGATGTCGAAAGGTGTAAATTCGTTGTATTTAAAGAACAAGGAGAGAAGTAATATATATATATATAAAACTCAGCACTGACGATAAATCAAAAATAAGTGATGGAAAATTTATTCCATATGATTTCGAAGCTTTTTAAAACTAAATAACGACCAATTTATGAAAAAATTCGTTATATGGAGATAGATATTTCGCTATATAGATACTGTTTTTAATGTAATCATGCGAAAAGGGGACAGTTCCTACTAAAAATTCGTTATATAGAGAAATTCGATGTATGGAGTTTCGTTATAGAGAGACTCGACTGTACTTACATATCTGACACATTGATCGAGCACATAATTATGGGAAAGAACACAAAATAGCATACATTTTTCATTTTCAATCCACCTGGCTATATTGTCGACATTCTCGAGGAAAAGTAGGTTTATATTTTTATTTTTTACTTTTCTCTTACATTCTTCTATCTTTAAAACGAAAAAAGTATTGGATTCGTGAAAATTTTCGAAATCCCGTATCGACGCATTTACACTTTTAGAGGTCAGAGAAACAGAAAAACATGTTTTTACAAAATGTCTGCCTGTGCGTCTGTGAGTATGACAGTCTCTGACAAAAATTTTGTGAACGTTCGATCTCAAGAACTAATGCACAGAATTTCATAAAACTTTAGATTCTGTTACACCTTGAGATAAACTAGATCTGATTAGTTTTCGTCTATAATGCTTAGAAGGTGACGCGGCCATGCTGCATTATTCGCAATTTACCCAATAACCATCTCTAAAGAACTGGAACATGGATTATCATAAAACTTTAGATTCAATTAGTATTTGGTATAATAAGGTACTGATTATGTTTAGGTGCAAATCGTTAGAGAAGTGTCGCTGCTATGGTGATTTTTAGTATTTATTTGTATTTGTGATTTTTAGCTATAGCTACAATCGAGAAACTAATGCACGTAATTTCAAAAAACTTTAGATTTTGTTACACTTAATATATATTAGATTTTATATTTTTAGTGTATATCGCTCAATAGGGGGCGCTGATATGCTGCATAATTTAAAACTTCTACATTAGCCATATTTAAAGAACTAGTGCATGGAGTTTTATAGAACTTTATAGTTAGTTAATATTTGATATAGAAAGGTGCTGATTACGTTTTGTTTGTTTTTGGTGTTTACCACCCAAAATATGGCGTTTTCATGCGGTTTCTTTTGAAGATATTGCAATAGTTGTACCTCAAAAATTAGTGCACGGATTTTCACCAAACTTCAGATACAGCTACATAAATTTGCATAAGTTGACAGTGACTAGATTTTGCTTTAAACCTCCTAACAGATGGCGATGCATTTTTAAGGAAGTATTAACATGCATAAGATAAAAGAAAGTTTTGAAATCGGAATTTATTAATAATCGGAATATATTATCGGAAGTTTTGAATTTATTTCGGAAATATTAAGTATCTGTTCAAATAACTATATATAAATCGCCCATAGGCTATAACATAATTGAGAAGCCCAAAGAGCTGTAAACTCAAACAATTCTGCATAACATCAAAAATGTTTGCGTGTCTATGTTAACGTATAATATTCGTTTCGCAAATTCATTCAAGCTATAAGCAATATAAATACTTACTCCACATTATATGGTTCAATAATTCGGATATGATCTTGATAGCGATTTTCACCTCTGTATTGTTCAAAACGACTATAAAAGTTAAATAGCTAAATACCTTATTAATTAACTTATTTAAGACACTGAGATAATCACTACCCGTAAAGCATGGTGAGGTCACTGCACCGTCGTTGTGAAGTCACATTGTGATTTTGTGACCATCGATTGTAGATGTGACGTCACATGACGTCGATGTGAAGTCACAGTGACTAAAATGTGAAATCGTTATGGCCGTTTTAGAGCTCTTTTGTGACGTTTCACAAAGTGGTCACAATGTGACAAATTTGTGAAAAATGTGTCATTTGTGACTAATTTCACATTAACATTGTGACGAAACTGTGACAAAAGCGACGATATTTAAATTGTCAGAAACATGTTTTTTAAAGTAAATAATATGTTTTGAAGGATATTTATAAATTTCTAAAGATTTTTAAGAAAGTCACATCTCAATCACAATGTGACGTCACTGAGTGGTGGCATTTTGGTCACAGATGAGATGTGACCATGCATGCTATTAGGGTACATTATCCCAGTAAGTACAATTTTTTTCGGTATTCAAACACTATCGTGTTAAAAGGTTTAGTGATTTTCCTTTTATTTAAAGAAGTATATTTATAAAAATATCACTCCATATACTTGAAAGGGTAATGAACTCCTTGATTTAAATATTTTGGACATTACTGTGATTAAATAATATATTCTAGATGTACTTAACTTTGATTCTGAATGCCTCGCGTAAGTTTTAAAAAACATTTTTACAAGGCATTTAAAAACAAAGAAAAATTTGCAACATTTTTTCAAATAATGTTTTAGTTATAATCTGAAATATTAATATGGTTTGACCTTTTATACGTATGTATTTTTTAATAAACTATTGTACTTAATAAAATATTTACAAAAATCATAAACATTTATAAGTATTTATAAATTATTAAAAAAACACTAATGTTTTTTATTAAACTTTCGTTGTGAATACAGAAAAAAAGGAGAATGTCATTTTCTATTTCGTTTTTCAATTAGTTTTTTTAGTTATATAAACTATATGCATTTAAATATTACTTTTTCATAGTTTTTAGTTATATGTAAATATATATAATAAGAGATATCTGTCTGTCTGCCTCCCTGTATGCGAATATCGCCAAATTTATAACATCCAGGTCGGAAATTTTTGTCATGTGTGGATGCTAACACCGGAAAGTGCACTCCGCAACCGGGTTTTTAAATTTAAATTTCCTTTTTCTTTTAAATTAAAACCTAGTGGATAGGAGGATATTTGTAACTTTCCACCGATCCATGGAAACGAAGAAGCCACGTTAGAGGCTATTTGCAACTAGCCACCAATCTATGGCAACTAGGCAGCCCGCCAATGAAAGCAGACTGTAAATATGGGATTTAATGACTGAATTTCACGGCTGAATACTAGCAACAAATTGCACACATATTTGTTAATTTTTCCTGTTTTGATGATTTTGTTTGTCCTGATTGATTTACAATCGTTCTTCAAAATTCATCCATGGCACCATCTAAAAAAATAGTAAATGAGGTAATTATTCATTTTGTGTTTTCTTAGAATTTGTTCAGATGTGCCAGACACGTCGCGCGCGTGCTCAGGAAATTTTTCATGGAGTAGGTCTCATTGAAGAATTGAGTTCAATTATTTCATTATTTTTCTGGTACAAAACAGATAAAATCAACGACCATATTTCTGTATCCTTCCAAAACATTATTTTTTTAACAGAAATATATATCTGCGTTCACTCAAATAACATTTTATATATTCTAAAATTTAAAATAAACTGCAGATATTTTTTTTCTATTTTAGTATAAACAGAGAATTTAAGTATTCGCAATTTGTTTGAAGAATTCTATAGTCCCGGGTAACACCGGGCGGATCAGATAGTTTATATATGTAACGTAATTAGGAATTTCATTAGATAAAAGATATTATACGTTATGCCAAAAGAATTCGACTTACGCTTACATAGATTTTTTTCTATTGTAAAATAAAGGACCAAAGATACATTTCACACGTTCTAGGACTTTCATTCTTTATTTTAGAAAAGCTTTAATACATTTAAAGCGAAAAAAATGTTTGTACTAGAAGGCTAAAAAAATTGGTCTCAAAACATTTAGAGGCGTTGAATCAACCTTGCTATTCCTTCGGGATGTAATAGGTTCAGTAAAGGAAATGTGTTCTGGCAAATCTCATTATGCTGTGATTCCCTGCTTTAGGCCAGCATTTTTTATGCTTCTACGCTACAAATATATCAGGGGAAGAATCTAAATTTCTTTTATCTAAAATGAAATGGAGAAGTTTAAGAAAATCTTTGAAGAAAGTTGAGATAAAGATATAGTACACGATACTAAGTATTATGATTTTGGTTTCGTTATTTTTCTTTTTTCAAAATTAAAAATAATGTATGAGCCATAGACTTTATCATTATTTACTATCCCTTTCAATAAACATTTATAATTTTAAAACTACCAGGAAATAAAAAGAAACATGATTTTTTAACATCTTTAGATATTATATATTTGTATTGTACTTTTTTAAATTATTATTTTATTTAACATACCACGTGAGACAGCTGTTCTCTTAAAGAAAATTCATTATATTGATCATTTGTAATTCTATTTCTATTATGATCTGTGCCACTCTACATTGTGAATACAGCTGAAACCTCAATTGTCAGTGGTAAGCGTATCTATTCTGTATGTAAAACTTTAAATATAAAAAGAAAATAACCTTATATCCTTAGGTACACTTTTTTAAAACTCCGTCACGTTATTCTGTACATTTATAAACATATGTATATATACTCTGCCGGCCAAAAGTTTGAAGCCACACTAAAGAGAATTAGAAAATATACAACTCAAAAAATTCTTTATTTTCGGAAAAATATTTAATCGTTATAAAAGAAACATCCTGAGAAATGAAATTAATTTAAATATATAGATAAATTAGGATTTTTCCTTTAAAAATGAAATTTACACTGTAAAAATTGCTTAATGTGATTATTCATTGAAAAATTCTAATTTGCATTTTATATCTTATTTTATTAGTATCGGTATACGAGCAATAATTTATAAATTTTATCTTATGGTATGTTGTTACAGTTTTTATTTAAATCCTACCACATGTCTATATGTGATAAAAGTCATCGATTACGGATGTTTCTACCGAGATCTTCCGTACAAGTTATGTAGTATTGAGGTCGGAGAACTGAAGAGACCACACCATGGTTTTTAAGACACCTTACACTTTTTTATGTTCTAAATAATCTCTTCTTAATTTCGAACTATATTTAATGTCGTTATCTTGTTGCAAAATGAGCCTATCACCAAAGAAACTCATTAGTGAAGGAATGGCATTTGTCTTGAGAATTGTTTTACATTGTTCTTTTTTTTATAATTCCTTGTATTCATACCAAATTTTCATTTCAAACCCAGAGAAACAACCCCGGATCATACCAAACCTACTGCTATGCTTTGCATAAGGCACCACACAAGTTGGCAGCATCTTTTCTCAGACACAAAGTTGAGCAAAAATTTTATTTTTATTACAAATATTTCGAACTTCCATTTGTAATCCAATGAATATTAAAAAAATCTCTTCCTGTCCGATCTCGATAAGTAAGATCCCACTGGATTTATTTCTTCTCATTCAGCACTTTTAATGGTGATTTTCGGATGGCTTGCTGCCATCAACTTAGCATCACTCAATCGTCTTTTTACAGTAATGAGTGATGCAGATTTGGTTCGAGATTTGATTACTTCATAGGAAATTTCTGGTACTGTTAGGTCTCTACTCTAATTGCTTGTAACAACAAAAAATTATCCTCGCTACATGTGGTTGATTTCGGCTGTCCTGAACATGGTCGATGATGATTACTACTCATTTTCTTGCATGGAGCCGTTGTGCGATAATCACATGTCTTCGATCATTTTAACTGAACAACAATCATACGTTCAAAGTTCCCTTCATTGTGTATAAAAATGATACCAAGCTCTGCTTGTATGTTCTTTGCTGTATTTTCTCAATTTTAAGAGGTTTAGATAGATGTAACCTCAAAATCAAACTAAAAAAGAAAGTGTGTATCGAACTTCTACAAAATAGTGTATCTGAATATAATCCACACAATAATTAGCACCCTCTGCCAGTGTCCATTTAGCGCGCTCAAAATGAGCAGCTGGAAGCCACCGCTTAACACTGCAGAGGTTCTGCCTATTCTTAAAGAGAACAAAGCCTTGGAGATGTGAGCGACCCGTATCCCGGCAAGTCTATCGACCATATATAAGTTATTCCTGGAGTAATTCATCGTATGCAGGCAGGGTCGAGACATCGAACGATGTGAAGCACCACCTCTTACACTTCGACATCTCTAGCAAGCAGAATGATTTAACAGCACCGGTGTGCCCGCATATATACTAAAAAGTTATCTAAAGTGGCACCGTACGTCAAGTATAAATTTCGAAAGCTCTAAGCAGTTTCTAAATTTATCATTGCACTCAAGCTAACATTACGCAGGCGATCAGCAGTTTTTATGCAAGCCAATCTAACATGCGATAAACACAGGATCGAATCCGCCTGACTAAGCGGAACTTGATTCCAATAACACTCGAAACACGCACAATCAACTACTCAAAATGCAATCTCAATTGCACAGGTACAAAGACTAACCCACTGCCCTCGCTCCCTTTTTGCAATTCAACAGATACCTATCTCACGTTCTAAAAATATAAAGTCACGTGGTCGGCTAGGTCTGAGTCGGGTCACGTGATCAGCAGGCTGAAAAATTGGACGCGATCTACGCAGGCGTGACGTCATTCTGGACGTTTCAAAGGTCAATTCTGATAAAATCTGGACGTTTCAAAGGTCACTTGGACGTCGGACGTCTTCGAACTAAGGTAATATTATGCTTAGTTGGAAGAGAGGTCCAAGCCCCTATCAGATTTTCTATATGCCCTAGATGGCGGCCATTTAACGTGGGTCGACCAGGAGGGGGTCAAAGAAACAAAATGGCGGGCGTCCAAGATGACGTCGATAAAATAGCATTTTAAACGCCAAAATTGCAATTTAAAGTCTGAAAATTAAAATTTTTTGTTAACAAATTTTAAGTTTTCGAAGTGCTAATGCACGCATTTATTTAAATTAATTATCACAAAAAATAGATGAAATATGTACAAATTATAAATTATTTACAATATAAAGGTGTATAAACATGAATTTTTTCCGGAAAAAAGCAGGCTTGAGTCGCTTATTAGATAGCAGGCTCGACTAATTATAATTTTTCATGTAGCAGGTGATGGAGAGATTTTTACATACCTAGAAATAATTTGTCATAATTATATTAATTCCTTGTTACCTTTGATTTTTCTCCAAGATTTCTCTCCCCAAAATTGTGTGCATCAATTTGATCAACCAATTTTTTTTTATTTTATAATAATTATAATTAAATCCGTTAGTGATCGTATTATGTTTCTAGGATCTGATCAGGGAAAAGAATATTTTCTGCGGCATAAGGAATAATAATAATAATACTAATAAAAATGATAACATTCCTCACAAAATACTCCCAATTAAAATTTCACACCAAAAAAATATTCTCATCCAAAAAAAAATTAATTTATGCTTTGTGTTATTTCGATGCTATCAGATCCTTATGAAACGTTGATCAGCATGCACCTATAGTAATTTCGACACATACTCCATAAATCATTACCATGCTTTGTCATTTATAAAACAAAAACATTTTATTGTGCGACACAGAACACACATAATACACTAAATATATACATGCACATAAATAAATTACAAAAATACAAAATAATCAAATCAAAATCTATTTTTTTATAGCTGTTGGCATTGCTGCATAATTACATTTTATGCTTTGTAGCACGATATATTCAACATTGAAATTGATTTCATAAATTCATGAGTAATCATCACCAAAATCAATTAACCTTCGGGATCATTGGCGTGCAAGTGTTTCCCTATTATTGGATTGTTCTATCATACTCTATGTTTGTGGGCATATATAAGGGGAAATAAGTCGGTAAATTGCATACCTTTTTTAAAGTTGCTGACACCATAGGCAAATGTATATCCGGACAGATGAGGAGAAGCTGGGGACACTTTCATTACCCATATTGGCACACCTCACTCGAGCACATTTGGTAGACTGACTGACTGACTCTTATTATCTCAAAAACTCAAGAAGCAAAATGTATAATAATAATTCTGTAGTCGAATATCCTTCGACCATTCACAGTTTTCTTTTTAACATATTTTTCCCCCTTCCAGTTTCGTGTTATTTCATTTGTGCTTCTTTTAAGTCAGTACACTGTTATTGGCTGTCCTTAAATCGACTATTAAATTGAACACCCCCTAATTTTAATTTTCTAGGGGCTTGTAAAGACCTAGTCGTCAGAGTGTCTGTATGGTTGATAATTATTAACCCACACAGAGATTTCCCCTTTGCCCTGTCGTAAATACACTCTTAGTGAAAGTGTCTCTGTTTTGTCATCTTATTTATGGCCGTCCGTCACAGTCTTATTGCCGCTATAAATTTCTTGTCTGAGCTGTCAATCAACTGTCCTCTGTTCCTTTTTTTTTCTATAATTTATTTCCAATAGTTAGTTTTCTTTACGGAATTGTCTGGTTTGAGTGATGTGGGGGTTTTACACCCATCAGCAGGCTTATAAAAAAATTGAAATTTTACCTTTTGCAGGCGCACCTCATCTCCAAGGCTCATTTTGGACGCTTTGCGCTCGGCTCAAAATCATCTCCGCTGTCGACAACGCTAGAATCGCCTGGCCAGAAAGAACAACCAGGCTGCGGAGAACATACATTTATACTAGAAACTGGCTCTTTCTGTTGTTGTTTTTGTGTAATGTTTCCAAAAAACTAAAATAATAGTTAAATAAGTGAAACAATAAAAGAAAAACCGTAGTTTAAGTGAACACCTGGGAAGCATTAAATAAATATTAATCACTCGACTTGACTTGCTCATACTTGTCATTCTTTGATGTTCAAAAATATTGCATTTTTTAAACGCTTTCTTGATAATTCTTAAAAATTCTTTTTGAATATTGCACAAGGGCTATAGAAGATTTTCAGGTGCAGTTTTCAATATATTTTCAAATGTTTTTCGAGTATTTACAGATAATATAATATATTTTTTTTTGAAGTGGTCTCAAACTTTTGGCCTGCTGTGTATATATGTATGTATGTATTACATCCACTTTTGCTTCATGGGTGAATCTAAATACAGATTGCGATCGAATCTATTGACCAAAAATTTATAGCCCGATAGAATACACTTAGATAATCTCAGAGAATCAAAATAGAATTTCGCCATAAACCATACATTAAAGTTCAAAAAAGCGCTGTTTTTTCTTTTGTGTCACATTCATAATGCAGTATTTCTAATTCCGAAACGTTTTATTTTGATTGATTTGCCAAAAACAAATATCTAATTTGCTATCCAATGTAAAAATAAATATGCGTTGACAAACAGCATTTTATATGTATAGGAACTGCGTAACTGTTTATTGCTAGATACTTTTATGTTCTGCATGACGAAAAATGTTCTTTTGGTGTACAAAAGATGATGCATTCTTACTATAATGAAGTTTTAAAAATATTCCGATCTTCCTGTAATACTGCACAATACTTCGGATACAGTATATTAGCCGATATCTTTTGTGTGTCCCTGTAATTATTATCTGTTTTCTATTATACACGAAGTAACTTGTAGTAAACCTCAACTACGTACATAAAAAGTGATCATCAAAAATGCCTTTTATTTTGCCTCTTTCAGCTTTTTATATCTAAAAAAAGATTATACCATACATATTATTTTTGTAAATCAACGAAATTTTGAACCACACGAGTTTACTTTTTTTCTACAAATATTTCTATTTTTTTTAAATGTTTACTGTATTTTCAATTCCTTTTCACATTTTCTATAAGGATTTGTTTCAAAGTGTACTGCATTCTCTCAAAAATAAATGTAAAAATTTTAAAAAATTCGGTGCATATAAATTAATGTTATTAAAGAAAGAATATAAAATTATAACTAAACAAATAATATAAAAATAGAAGAAACTCAAAATAAAACTTTTAGAATATGCATTTCAAAAATACAGTATAAGTTCTAATAACAAATACAGAAGAACAAAAATAATTGGATATTTTGACGTAATAAATCAAAATGCCTATAATTTTTTAATAAAAATTAATAAACATAATGCATTAATAGACATTTCTCAATTATTTCTTAACATCTGAATTAACTTTTTAAATAATATATACTTTTTAATTTTATTATAAATTTAAATGTGTAAAAATTCTAACAGATTTAACTTCTAGAAGATCAGTGTTGCCATATGGCAGCACCTCCTTTTAACCCCTAATTGCTACATTTCCACCAGAAATTTTCAATGAAAATTTTATTTTAATTAAGTACGCAGAAATACATTTTTATTTGCTTACAAACAAATGCATGTGTATATACTAGTATCATAAGCAGGCTTTGATGTCAAGCACACAAGTCAGATGTATGTTGTTCAATAAAATGTGTCGTTCAATTATTTTAGATTTATTATGTGTCATTCAATTCAAATAGTGTCATTCAATTATTTTAACATTTTAGGAATACAATTACCTTGCCCCTAAAAGGGTTACTAATACTTTGGGATCTACTTAGTTATAATCTTTCTTTTAAAGACGATAATATAAGGCCTTTATCTCTTTAAAAAGTAACACACTTTTTTTAATTATTCCTGTATTTCATCTTCTAATTGGAAAATCTTAGACATAAAGGATTCGATTTCTATGATGTATCAAAGTAAATTATTCACAGTGTCTTAATTTAACATAAACAATTGCAGTAAGATTAAAATAAATACGGTGAGAACAATGGATCTATTGTGTCAAAAAAAAAAAAAACCCTCTTACATATGAAGAATTATAAATGTGTAAAGATTTTTCACGCAGATTAATGAAAATATTATATTAAATATATTCTAGAAGAAGCCTTTATTTACTTTTAAAAAATGGTGAGTTTTTTTTTATAACTACATATGAAAAAGAGAACTTAGCTTTTAAATTAAATTAAAAAAGTACCCGTACACGTGAAATTGACGTGAAAAAAGAGTCTACTTATACACGAAAGTTTACTCGATTAACATTAGGAAGAGGGTATGATCGCGAAAGTGAAATAACCTCTTAAATCTAAAATGAATAATATTTGAAAACGTAAAATTTTAATTATTACTGTGAAATATTACGATCTAATCATTTTTTTATAAATCTTATCTATATAGTCCATATCGAGAGTTATATATTTCTCTCAGCGTTTTTAACATTTTGCAATAAAGTTGAAAAGTGATTATGCTTTCGGTTTGTCTGTCCGTCTCTCCGCATTCTAACTCTTGTGAATATACTCAAATTGCGATGAAATGTTTGGAAGTTATTGATGTTTACTCTAGAACGAAACCCATCGAAAATGAAGTCTCTACCATGATTAGTTTATTTACAGGGACAGTCGAAAGTTTCTTATTACATTACGAGCTATGAAAAAAATCGTTTTAAATCAATTTTTAAGATGTTATACTCAGTCACACATATTCAAATTTATATGCATTTACGACGTTCACTAATGATTCATGTACAGAGCCACACAAAAAAATATTTCATTTCACAATTGTAAAGGAAGAATTGTTTGCGACATATATAATTATATTAAACTATTTCACATATAATAAAATTGACATACATCGCTGAAGTTACTTCAAGCATAATACGAAGTACATAGAATTTACAGGGGTACTCAAAAATTTCAAATAGTACGTTCTATTCGTAGTACAGTATATTATCGATAGTGGCTGATGAATGTATGAGATGCATTTTCAATTATGATATGCGTTTATAAGTTTCACTAAATTTATGCATATTATATGATGTGTATAAATGCTGTAGTTGTTCTACAGGGCTACACAAAATAGCTCGTAAAAGGTTACTGAATATGAGCTTAAATTACTTAAAGTTGGTTTTTTAATAATTTGTATATTTTTATGCTGAACTGCATTTAATTTACTAAGAAGTGTTTGTATAAAATAGATAAAATGATATACAGGTCACGCAAAGAATTGGATTTATAGTCACCTAGAATTATGATTTCTGGAAAAATGATTTATGTAGTTTTAAGTGTATTTTAGTCTGAACTAGATTTTAACTAAATACAGGCATGTAATAAATATACTAGACAAACTACAGGGCTAAACAGAAGTATTCAAGTATGTTATTAGTATAAATTGCGGAAGTCTATAAGTATAAGTTGCTGAAAGAGAGATTTCAACCTTTTAGCCTTTTTATTACTAAGCTAAATTTCCCCATCATTAAGTATACATATCAACCGATCGATAAATACAGGGCTCTTCAAAGATATTATAATGCATATTTGGCTATGGACAATGACACCTTATATCCCTAAATAGCGAAGTTTTGCTAAAAATTCTAGGAAGTGTTTTAAAGTATTTCATAATCTAACGCATGATTCTTCTTGCTTGTTTTTTAAACCTTTCGAAGGCCGTCGTTGAAGTATTTTGCCGATTGAGTTAAAAGCCATTAATCCACCTCTTTTGTGATGTCAAACCGATTTCACAATATTCTTTTGGTCTGGGAATGAGAAACAATTAAACAACACAAACAAAACAAGCAAAACTCAGCTTTGATCGAGATTTGCGGATGTGGCAAAATTTTAAAGCCACGTCGCATAGACTCTTCAACCTCAACTCCAGGTGAGGGAAATGGGTGATCCATGGCCATCTTTATTAGAGTCCTAGGGAGCTCTTGGTGGTTAGGATGGAGTTATTGACACCATATTACGTAATTTAACGCCGACCCACTCGACAGACACAGCTCTTGTTTGTAATGCCCTTTGCTGGGACTACTTTCTCACGAGACTGGGTTGACGGAGATCGCATAATCCGAAGTCACAGCCTCGCCTTAGTAAGCCAAAGCTTCCATGGCCTCTTATGAAGTTGATTGTGCGTGGGCGCAAACTGGGAGCTGATCATGCTGATACATTTCACCTATTCAGTTTTACGTAAATAGTTTTCCACACACTGCCGTTAATATTCGAAAAAATATTAATTTGTTTATAAATATTTATACCAGGTTTTATTATTGCGTTTTAAACGAAATTTCATTTTTTTGGCCTATTTTTTTTCTTTTATACAGTCGAGTTTAAACAACTTGATGGATAAATTGTAAAACATTTAGATTATGATTTTATCAATCTGATTAAATACTGGATCAATGAATTGCGAAAACTTACAACTAAAGGATGTTTATTTTGATATCAATCAACGATTGCTTACTTTTGGAGTGTGCAATATAGAATGTGAACTTTCAATGTGTAAGCATAGTATGCAAAAAGAATGAGTAAACACAATGTATATTCTTTTAAAAAATAATCTTTACATTCGAACTGCAAGTATTTTATTCTGATTTTAAATTTAAGTTCAAATGAAATCTCATAAAAACTACTTATGTACACTTGCGCTTGAAATGAAGGATTACATAAACTCCTAGGCACATATAGCTTCTATTTGGTTAAAACTTGGTAAATCCATCGTGAACACTGTAGATATGGGTATTATGAACTTTGATACAATTCGGTACAATTCGGTGCAATATTAAATGAGTTATAGAAAGGGAAACTTTCTGGAACGCTTGCTTATTATGCTAAGATAGGAGTTAAATGTAAAATTACAGTTTATGCACGTCGATTCACATCTAAGCTCCGCTCTTTTTGTATGGCTGTACGTTAAAAAAAATTTCAGGCGAAAAAGTCTTGAAAGGAATTGTATCAACGCGTTCATATTCACAATGGAATAAAAATGCGTATCTTACACAACATCGAATTAGCCCAACACTGGCTCCAGTATACTTACTTCATATTTGAAAAATGAATTAAAATTCATTTATAACGACAAATGTCATTTTATTTATTTCATAAAGAACAAACTAAATATAATTTATTTCCTTTAATAGATGATAAATTTTATTTGCCAATAAAATAAAAGGGAAACTTTTACTTAAACTCTTGCATTCATTATATCAGTTATTTTCTGTATGCTATAATTTGTATTGCCACTAAAAAAATTTAAATTATAATTATACTTTAAATATCTTTTTGTTGTTATTTCGCTATTAAATAAATTAAAATAAATTTTGCCAGTAATTGCGAAACATTTTTTCCAATACCGTTATCATCATGCTGATCATACAAATTATTGAAATAACTTTGAAATTTTTGATAAATTTTCCACAGTATATTCTTAGAAAATGTATGTTGTTTACAAATATTTTATTTCTTAAATTTTATTTATTGATGATTCAATGACTTATCTCCCAGCTAGCAGATATACGATTTCTTTGAAATTCTAGCTCAGATAGTTCGATATGACAGCAATAGATTTTTCATTATTGAAGAAATGGTATTATCGTGGAATTATATAAAACAGAAAGATAAAAACGAATAAAGGCTTTAATCAAATGAATTTTCTTTCCGAAAATTAATGTTCTCCAATAAAATATATCGACGTAAGAAAAATCGATGAAATTTATGGGTAAAATTTAAAAATACATTAATAAGGATTCAAATTTGATAAATGAATATATATATATTAAATCAATCTTATAATCTATGATGATAAACTGTTTATAGATGTACATTACAGAAATGTTATCATAATGAAACATTATTGATTGGAAGAGGTAGTAAAATCAACAAAAACGAATTTAAACATTTAATTTTTTTTAAAGATGCATAAAATAATCTTATAAATATACTTTGTAATTGTATCGATACTATTAAAATTCTTGCAAGTTTTAATTAATAAGGCTAATTTATTGTTATGAATTTCTTATGTTTAATGAATAACTATAATATGGTTTGATTAAATAATTTATTAGAGAAATTTTCTTTGCTCAAAGAATGATTAGAATATGGTTCGGTTAATTTGTTGCTAAAAATGATTTTGGTATCAGTACAATCGCAATTTAGTAGCATGATAGAGATCTTACAAAAGAGCCAGTATTTTTCCATTGCATTTTTCATTTCCGTGCAACAAAGTGTGTATTTTGAAAACATTGAGAATAAATTTGAGATAGATAACGGAGAGTCTCCGTTATTCCCTTCCATCTTTGTCCGTTTCGTTATTTTCAGTAAATGGCCTTTTGTCGTGAAAAGGGACTTTTTCTGTGAAATTCAGGGAAGATATACCTGTGAATTTCAGATTATTTTTAACAGTGCATGTTAATACCGGGTGTCCAGTAAATGACTGACCCATTTTGAATGTAAATAACAAAAAAAAAACTGTTTGAGATAAAAATGCGCGGTTTGTTGTATTGTTATTGGAGTATAAATAAATTTTTAAATATGCACTTTGTTAATGTAATATAATAATATTTAAAATAATATCTCAGTCTTAAGACTGAGGAGGGAAAATATAACACAGATGGTTCAATCATAAATATTATTTTAAATCACTTTCCAACCAACGTACCCTAGTTCTAAAGCTGATTCGAGAGTCGATTCAACATATAGATTCAGATTCGACATTATATAGATTCAGCCGAAAATCTCATATTTATGAAAATTAGAGTCATGTCTGTATTCAAACAGCCTGTTACCGCCAGCGCGATTTTTTTTTCCGAAATTTGAGCTATATTAACAAAGTACATGTTTAAAAATTTATTGAATTTCTAATAACAATACCGGAAACCGCGCATTATTATCTCAAACCGTTTATTTGTTATTTAAGTTCAAAATGGGTCAGTTATTTACTGGATACCCAGTAGAATTGTAGTAGAATGTTCTTTAAAAATTACTTGTTTATACTTCAATATTTTTAAAAGATGATTTTTTCTGGATCAGGTACCAGAGGTCGATCTCTAAAGAAATATTTTTGGACGTCTTTTATACTGGTTTCATTTATACAAACAATTTCACTCTCGAAACTAAACGTTAAAGTGAAATAAAATCACTAAATTTAAACTCCATACTTTTTACAAAAACAAAACATAACAAAATAAAAACACTTATACGTAGAAATAAAAAGATTCAAAAAAAGTAATTGGTCAATAATGCTTTTTTTATTAATAAAAGCCGAATTTTAAAATATTTTTACCTCAATAACTTCTATTTTAAGAAGTTTTGTAAGAACCTTTGATCAATTTCAGTTCAGTGAAAGTTTTTTAAGCTTGAAGCCCTTAGGGCATTGAAAACAATTACTATTAATGCTATTTATTGAAGTAGAAAGACCTTTTCGTAGAGTTTAAGCCAATGATACAACTTTAGGATATGTTTGATTTAAATGAATGATTTCTAAATGTCAATTGCTACTAATTAAATTCTAGTAAGCGACAAATTAGAATGACTTTTTTTTTCAATATTTTTCTTCGAAACGTAACTTAAGTTCAAAATGGGTCAGTTATTTACTGGATACCCAGTAGAATTGTAGTAGAATGTTCTTTAAAAATTACTTGTTTATACTTCAATATTTTTAAAAGATGATTTTTTCTTGATCAGGTACCAGAGGTCGATCTCTAAAGAAATATTTTTGGACGTCTTTTATACTGGTTTCATTTATACAAACAATTTCACTCTCGAAACCAAACGTTAAAGTGAAATAAAATCACTAAATTTAAACTCCATACTTTTTACAAAAACAAAACATAACAAAATAAAAACACTTAGACGTAAAAATAAAAAGATTCAAAAAAAGTAATTGGTCAATAATGCTTTTTTTATTAATAAAAGCCGAATTTTAAAATATTTTTACCTCAATAACTTCTATTTTAAGAAGTTTTGTAAGAACCTTTGATCAATTTCAGTTCAGTGAAAGTTTTTTAAGCTTGAAGCCCTTAGGGCATTGAAAACAATTACTATTAATGCTATTTATTGAAGTAGAAAGAACTTTTCGTAGAGTTTAAGCCAATGATACAACTTTAGGATATGTTTGATTTAAATGAATGATTTCTAAATGTCAATTGCTACTAATTAAATTCTAGTAAGCGACAAATTAGAATGACTTTTTTTTTCAATATTTTTCTTCGAAACGTAGAATTATAAATTAAGTGGACAATCTTGCAAGAAAAAGTATAAATAGGCTTTATAATTGAAGTATAAATAAGCTTTTCTGGTATGTAAGCATTTGTTACTATTAGGTATATTTTGTAATATACTGTAGGCTTTTAGTATCGGAAAACGCCTTTTTTTGTTGCATTCGTAATTATGTGAATACCTAGCACCTTTAGTCGCCGTTCAGTCCATCCGTCTGTCCGCATACAACAGAGGAAAAACTACACAACCAATCACTTAGAACTTAAAATATATAATTGTTGCATAAGCTTTTCGATTCATTTAAAATTTCATGAAAATGGGATGAATAGTTTAATTACAGGACAATCAAAAGTATTCCGTTACATTACAGCCAAAGCGAAAAAATAATTTCAAGTGCATTTTAATGGTTTTACACTGTTTCGAACATGATAAAATTGATATACTTAGCTCAACTATATACAAAAAAATACATTCTGTACAATCTGTATTAGTATTTGCTACTAATTTACAGGAGCACACAAAAGTATTTTATTGCATAATGGCATTGGGGAAAACATTGTTTGGGACGCGTTTTACTCACATTAAGTTATTTCACATTTTATGAAATTGATAAAAAGTGCTAAGGTTTACATGTTACTTCTTGTATAATAGAAAGCAGATGGTATTTGCAGGGATATACAAAAGTTTTTGGAAACTCTACTATATTAGAAGTACTGTATATTATTACACAGAAATCTGGAAATTTGTAAAACTTTCTGATAGTACGAATGCATTCCATTTGCAGTTTTCAACTTGTTTAATATAGAAGTAATATAGAAGTATTGTATACTTTATATAGGGTAACATCCCCAGTAATTGGCACATTAAGAATTTGTCTTTGAACTTGCTTCAATTTTCCTTACAAAGAAATAAGATATTTACTTGGAAATATTTTTAAATCAAAGAATGCATATCTGTGTATCTATTTTGCCCACTAAAAGCACAAAAAATTGAAAAAGTATTTTTATAAAAATATATTTATAAAAACTTGCTAAAATCACCAGTAATTGGCACCTAAAGCACCAATGTATAACACCTTGTGATCCAGTAATTGACAAGAGTTTATATTTAAAAAAAAAAAAAAACTTTACATTTTGCATTGGGTTTAATCGCTTTAAATGAATTTACTGTAGATGAAGATGCCATATTTCAGGTTTTTGAGAGTAAGAAATCAGTATATTAGTCTGAAATGTGAACACTTTAAAATAATACAATATACTTATATTAATACCCAGTAATTGCCATGCCGTTCCCAGTAATTGTCATATGAAGTTTTAATAGGTTCCAATTACTGATAATATTTCATATTTTCAAATAAAAACAAATGATAAACAAAATTAGTTTATAACTTTTAAAGTACTTTGACAATAAGTGGTTTAATCTCAAATTCCTTGCGAATTCTTTGTAATTGGAATAGGTGCCAATTACTTGGAACTAACAAAATTGAAGCACCATTAATTGGCATTTAATATTAATTCAGAAATCTAAATATTTGTGTCGAAAATACTTTTACACAATTTAAGTAACCCTTTTTAACTAAAAAAAAACTGCTGTCAATTAAAATTTAAAATATATTATAAATCAGATAATAATGAATTGAAAAGCATGCCTTCCTTAAGTTAAAGAAGAAGCATTTCCAGCAAAATGGCTAATTTCATACAAGCCATTTACAAAGAAATTTTTTCATATGAAAATTGCGGCAAAAGTTTTCTGTAGACACATTTATAAATGTTTAAAACACTTACATAAACTTCTATCTTGAAATTTCTCTTACCTTATCTATATATTAAATATCTTTTAGCATTTACAATTAAAGTTTAAATAATTTATAACAGTATGTAGTAAATATAGTAATTATATTAGTTTTACGAGCAAAATATAATAATTATATAACTTTTTTATTTTTAAAACACTAACATTTTGAAAATTATGCATAAATAAATATTTAAAATTATTCATTCTCTCTCTATCTCTAAATATCTCTAATCTGTTACAAATTTTTATGTTATACATTGTTATTAAGTTTTAGATTTCAGGGTATGAGATATTGTATGAAATAAAAATTTAAATGTCTCATTATTGGCATTCATTCTCATATTTGCTCCTGGGCTGAAGATTTACTTATGTAAGAAATTAATGAAACTCATTGATTGAAACTTTAATTCAATCTGATCTGTGGAAACATGCATGAAAGAGAAATTAAATCAACGTCGTGTGAAAAAAAGGTAGGGGGGATAAGTGGACGGTTGATCCGGGCATGGAAATTTAGGAGGACCAGATTTATACTTGCAACGTTAATTTTGGCCTTTAAAAAAATCATTTAATTTTTTTAAAGCAACTTGCCTCAATGGAGTTTAATTTTTTGAAAAAAAACAATAATAGAATAAAACAATGGTAAAAGAATTATTTCAAAATGTTGTTGCCGCAAGAAATTGTGACAGTTTGAATATTGGTCAAAAATGACATTTTTCAGACTTTGGCACTCTGTAACTAAAAGTGCATCCAACTTGCCTCAATTATATATACAATTTTTAAAAGTGCTAATACATGGCTTTCAAATGCCACCTCTTTTTTCATGGCAAGTGGAATGCGCAAGCTGTTATAAGGTCTTAAAAATGGAAAAAAAAAACAGCAAAAATGAATCTTTTTGTGACCTTCTGTGCCCTTGCGGCAAAAACTTGCCGCGGGTTTTTCATCTATTATATAAAGTTCAACCCTCTTACATTCCAGATATAAAAAGAACTTTGTGGCAATATGTATGCGCAAAGAGCCATGAGTCATGGTATTATCCATGTCTTAAAAAAACACTTTTTTTTTTTTTCACGACATGATGACCTTTCGGGGGCCATAAAAAATGAACAACTCAACTCTGGAGCAAAAAATTCTGGATTTAGTCTTTTAACAAGATAAGTAACAACTGGTAATTTTTTGGAGAAAATCTGAGATGTCATGAATCACCCCATAATGCTAGGTGTGACACTTCTCAGATTCTTGCTCTTAAATGAAAGAGGCTACTCTTCCATTGTTACTTCTTCCATTTCATTGAAATTGGTTCAGTACTTTTTTACTAATTAAGTAAAAACTAATAAAATTAGTGATTTCTTGCAAACTAAAAGTAACATGGACGATGACTAAGCTCGCCGAATGGAGTGCTGCCAGATGGGTGAGCGGTGTAAGATAGCAGATTTGATTTCTGGTTCTTGAAAGAGATCGTGGTTTCGAACCCCACTCCTGACATACGTGTATGGTTTACAGTGATTTTTCCCGTATTATAATTTTTATTAACTGACATAAAAAAAAATCGTTAACTTTTAACTAAAAAGAGAAAAATAAACTTTTCTACCAAAAATTGAACTCGACTTCAAAAGCTACTGCAAAGTGAAAAATAATTTTTTTACAGAATAGTATTAAGAAATTAAATTAAGAGCGTAGTATTTATCATGCGTATTATTATATTTATGAAGATTAATTTGATTTTTTGAAGTCGGTGCCAGCCAAGCCAAGTTCAAAACTAAAATTAATTATCCAATGCAAATCGTAAAAGAATAAAGTTAAAATTTTAACTAAATATTAAATCGTATAAAAACTCGTAGATACTTGGATGCTTGTCTATTGGAAAATTACATGTAACTTGGCTTGGCTGGCACCGGCTTCAAAAAATCAAATTAATCTACATAAATATAATAATACGCATGATAAATACTACGCTCTTAATTTAATTTCTTAATACTATTCTGTAAAAAAAATATTTTTCACTTTGCAGTAGCTTTTGAAGTCGGTTCAATTTTTGGTAGAAAAGTTTATTAATATTATCTCAGATATGTATGTTGCAAAGAAAAAATATTCCAGAATAAAAAGTACTATTACATCTGTTTCGTTTCAGAAACCCGTAAATAATATGACTTAACTCTTTCAGAGACAGAAAATTTCTGTATCCCAGCAAATATCAAATCATCAAATAATTCGAAGTGGTTTTAATAATTTCATTTTTTAACCCTTTAAATGGCTGTTTCTATATGGTTCTAGACTTTTAATTTTAATTCAAAAAATGACGAATGGCGCCAAGAATATTTTTTTATATACAAAATTTTGATTTTATAATGAAAGTGCGCGTTTTATTTTCTAAGAAATTCGTTTAAAATTTTTGGGGTCAATCAGTTATGTATTTTACGAATAGACTATTTTCTGCCCTCTGAAAAGATTAAAAAATATTTTTATTTATAGGTTTGTGACACTGTATGCATATAATGCTTTAATACGTTAAATACGTTATAACCTTATGTTATGACTTAATTGCCGTTATAATGCCATTTTTCCATCAATGCAGTATTTTTACTTTGCAACATACATATCTCAAATAACATTAAAATATTGTTTACTATTTAAAAAGCTGTAAGTTTTTAGTGATTGTAATAAAAAGACGGAATCGAAAATTTCGGTTCTTAATCGAATTTTCAGGTTCATTTTTCAAGAGTTTATTTTAGACATAGCAGAAAATTTGTTGTTTACGTTTTGTTAACTTGGCGAACGTATGGGAGAGCTTGCATTTTTCATGTTGAACATTCCCTGATCATCGCACGGGTACCGGGAGCACGTGCACTGGGAAATAATTTTTTTGTATTTTCATCTAAATTTTCATTGAAAATTTATATGTGTGAAATAAATTTTATATTTAGATATCAATATGATGAGAAACTAAACATATCTCAATATACGACCAAAACCATATTTAAAAGAAATAATAAAAACAAATATATTTTTTTTATTCCTGGAATTGTTTTACAATTTTTCAAAAAGCATTTTTTTTAGTTCAAAGTGTTTGAATAAATGTATGATATGTAAATAAGATTAATAAAACTAGCATCAGTAAACTAACTAATCTAAGGGGGTACAAAAGTACCTTCGGTGCATAAACTGGCGACTTATGATGTCGAGCGTACTTTATTATAAAATTGTACGTTTTGATGATTGTTGATTTATATTGAATTATCCTGCTATCATATAGTGTTTTCCTAAGAGCTTTTTAAAAGAATTTAAGCAATGCTATACAGTATTATTGAAGCAATGAATGCATAAAAAACTGAAATTGGTAATGAGACATTGAAAGAATCGAATGCCAGAAGTCAAAGTACAGTGATGGCAAGAGTCTACATCGGAAATTTGAGGTCTGGTGATTCTCCCCCAATTAGAAAATAAATAAATACAGTGAAACCTCCAAATAAGGCACACCTATGGGAACAAAACTTTTGTCCCTTAAATAGAGGTGTCCCTTATTCGGAGTTTTTGTATTATTTTTAATCAATCGTTCAGAAGTAATATAAAAATAACAAAGCATTAAAGGTGAAATTTAAATGTACCCGAAGTGTATAAATTATGTTAATAAGACAAAAATAAGAAAAGAAAATTAATTAATTAAAATTTCCAATTAATTACTAAATCATTACATGATTTGTAGAATTATTGATTTGTATTTTTATGCAAAATGTGTACATGCAAAAAGTATAAAAACATTTGAAAGATTTTTACTTGAAGTAATCAATCAAGACGGATTGATTTGCAAATTTCAATTTTTCAGTACAAACCTTTCAAGTGTTCCTTTACCATGCTTAGAAATTCTAATTCTTCATTACCAGCAGTATTAAAAGAAAAAAAGAGTATTCAACTGCTTTTGATATTTTAAGGCAACAAATCTCTCAACTGCTCTGCTCAGCAAGAGAAAAATGTCTTGACACATTTAAAATTGGAAAGCTTAACTGTGGAAGCGATTTGGAATTGAACTGTGTTTTAAATTTTTTGATAAATAAATTACTTATTGAGTAATAAACGATTTTGTTCACGTGACAAAGACGTTTATTGATCTTTCTTGAGCAGTTTTTCTTCTTTTGCGTGGACATTCGATTCTAAAGGTCAACTTTGACAATATTTTTTGAAAATTCTGTTGCATTTACAAAAAAAAAAAAAAAAAAAAAAAAAAAAGGTTGATAACATATTTTTTGAACAGCAACATTTGCTAGTTTCAGGCATTTTCGAATAAAAATAAATTAAACACTTTTTCTTTAAAGTTGCCTATTTCGAATTTGAAAACAGCCTAAAAGCATCTGTAAAGTTCTTTATTTTACAATTTTCTTTTATTCTCCACTTTCATTATCATCCTCACAGCTTTCAGCATTACTTTCAATGCAGATAAACGCACTGATGTCGAATAAAAATTGTGGTTCAATAATTATGGTCGTTAATTGTATTATTTGCCTCTGTATCAATTGACTGTCTGTCTGATAAGTTCACAAAAATCTGTATTTTAATTTTCATCACAGATTATTTCATTATCTGAAATGCAACAACCAATCCCTTTTAATCTCATTTTCAAGTGTCCCTTAAATCGAGTGTCCCTTATTCAGAGGTAAATGCATGTTCTATAGCAAGGGACTGGGACCGAAAGTTTTGTCCCTTAAAGAGAGGTGTCCTTTATTCGGAGTGTCCCTTATTCGGAGGTTTCACTGTATAGTGATGGCACTAACTACAAATAATAATAAAACTAAATAACAAAATTTTAATTTAACGAATTACAATGATATTTCAAAATGATATTTCAAACACTCAAATTTTAAAGACTTATAAATAAATTCTTTATTTAAAATAATAATAATAATGAACATCACTTTTAAGATGGTTATAACAAGTCATATATTCAGGGCTGTAGCTAGAAATGATCAATAGGGGGGGTCAAGAGATTGTAGGGGGGCTCATAATTTTTTTTTCTCTCTCTCTGACGCAGAAAGATAAATTATTGCATATTCACGTTGTTGGTACTATGTTTCTTATCAAACTGTTGTAATAACTCCGTTTTATGCTAAGAAAAGTATAGGATGATGAAAATTTTTAGTGTATGGTGCAAAATTAAACACCATGTTAGCTTCATATGTACAAATAGTATGAGGGAGAGTTGGAACAGTTACTTTTGATACAATTTAGTAATTCTGCAAAAGTATAAAAAAAGGTCTCAAAACTAAATTAGATTTTTAAACAGAATTTCATTCGAATTTTCGGAACAAAAAATAAATTCATTGAGTGACCGTGTAATCCTTTTCAGGGGGGGCTCAAAATATTTTAGGGGGGCTGAGCCGCCCTTAGCTCCCCCTTTGCTACGGCCATGCATATGTTACTTACGCCGTGCATAAAGCATTAATATTCCTATACCAATGATAAAAAAAAACAGTAGATTAAAGATAGACAACTTAAACCGTTTAAAATGTGCATTTTTATTGGATGGAGTTAATCAGACTGACTTATTAACGCCTCATATTACGTACGACATGGATTAAACATTACTATTACTAGACCCATCACAAACAAATTTTAAATGAAATTTCAGTTTTACAATTTATGGAACTGCAAATTTTTAAACTTCCAAATATTGCCAATTTAAAATTTTTACACAGTTGCTTGGAGAAAAAAAATGCACTTTTTAATGAAATTTTCTTGGAAGTTGTTATTACTCTTTTTGGCATTGTGTCAACAGAAGAATTTCATTTTTGGACATTAAATTTGGACCAATCAGGAAAAGAATAAAAATAAATAAGTTGCAGAATTCAACCAATAAAAAGATTCAGATATACTTTAGATTTCCCAATTCTTTACCGAGAACAACGTCTATTTTTCCAAATAATTAATAATAATAATACTCGGGTTTGGTAAGAAGTATTAAATCGATTTTTTCTTTCAAGGTATTCTTTAATTTAATTATTTTAAATTTCATTAATATTTAAGTTTCATTATCTTAAAATGATTAATACGGAAAGGTAGTACCAATGAAATGTATTTTTATTGTACTACCTATAAAGTTTTTAATTGCATTTTCATTAAAATATTTTAAAATGTCGTAATTTAAATTAATTTATGCTAGTACTTATTCTGGCTAGAATTGAACTGTCAAAAACTGATTGAAAACTGACAAAAAAGGCGAAAGGAATTGGGGCTACGGAGCGTCCTAATGGAATTACACTGAAATTCACAAGGGTTTGTGAGCAGTG
This sequence comes from Maratus speculifer, assembly GCA_964019185.1. NCBI lineage: Eukaryota > Metazoa > Arthropoda > Arachnida > Araneae > Salticidae > Maratus > Maratus speculifer. The sequence continues at coordinate 420,719,525 of OZ025291.1, read as the reverse complement.
GTTGTCCGCCTAGTAAATTTATAATTAAGTGGTAACATTTATTTCGAAAGTTAAAAAAAATATTTTCTGTATTTTTATATATAATAAATAAATTATTCTCTTCAAACATTTAAGCATATAAAAATGTAATATTTAAAAAACATTTAAAAAAAAAGAAAAGTTAAATTATTTGGAAAATTCATCCGGTAGGAATCGATTCTTGGAAAACCCTGAAAAAAAAGGTCTCATTGTGGTCAAGATAATTCCAGATAGTTTTACCTGAAATTAAAGTACGAAATCTTTTATGTATAGCTCGTGCTTGAAGGATGGATGTAAATAAAAATTGAAATTTTAATTTTTTGCAGAGTTGCAAAGCATATTACAATATTTATAGAATTTACACAACGTATGGCTTTGTAAAATTTGTTTAAATTGAAAAAAAAAACTTTGTGCAATCACAAGTCAATCTTATTTTGAAAAACTGCGGAATTTTAAATAAGATCGGTGTATCATTTTTTGTTAAATCGTGTCCACCGTGTTTAATAGTGTTGTAAGAAAAAAAACTATATATCTGCGTCGCTTCCAGTTGGTCTACTAGTCTAGTGAGGGGAATTTCCAAAGGGTCTCTTTCATAGACTTAGACTGTATTCCAACTTACTAAAAATAATCCGACATATTCTATTGCTACATACAAAATAATAGTAAAAGAATTTATGATAATTCTCAAACTTGTGTAATTCATTAAGAAACCAATAAAATATGTTGATGTAAAGCGTATTTGAATGTTTTTCATTGAATATTTTTCATTTGAATATTTTTATCAAAAATTCATTTTTATCAAACACATTTTACTAAATCAGTAAAACCAATTTAATGGAAATTTTGATACTCACCTGAAAATAATTAGCAATTAATTCCTTACACGTGGCCTGATTAGAAAAGTGCCTAGTACAAAATATCACGCTGTTAATTAAATGTTGCTTTTAAATAAAGTGAAGAAGATTAAAGGGTAATTAAAGCTTATTTAACACTTTATTTTAAATAATTATAAGATTGAGAAAATTATTGCAGCGTCATTTAATAAGAAGAAGGCCGAAGTAGTCCAAAACAAGAAGATAAGAGTAACATCAGTGATTTATTATGAGAAAAAAGTCCGTCATCAATTGCGACAGAATAATAAAGATAAATCTGCTTTAAAAACATTACTTTATGCTCAGTATCTAAATATTAACAAATGACAAAAAACCAATACAAATATGCATTTAATAATTAAAAATATCACCTCAATTCTAAACTAATTATTTCCAAATACTTACAATATTTAACTTTTTCCATTTCTTTTTGTTATATAGTAACACAATTATTTTATTATTATCAATGTTTTTCTTTATTTTATTTTATTCAAAAAAACATTATTTTTTTCGGATTTTTTATCGATTTTTATCCGTTAATTTACCTGATCTTACTTTTTTAGAAAGCGGAACTGCATGTATCTCTCTCTGGTAATGTCATCTGATTTTGAAATTTCTCTTTAAAAATATACGAATCTTTTTATATACACTCCCAAAATTTCAGCGTTACATTTATTAATGAATCATTGAATTTTAAATTCTGAGTCTTCGTTTTGAACAATCAGTATATGGTCTAATTCCTTTTACAAAATTCAGTGACATTCGTATGTAATAATAATTTTTTTAAAGACATTAACAAAATAATAATAATAATAATAATAATAATAATAATAATAATAATAATAATAATAATAATAATAATAATAATAATAATAATAATAATAATAATAATAATAATAACTTGAAAAGATATAGTTTTCCAAAATTGTTGACAGGAACAAGCGAATTTTTGTTAAAAAAAAAGAATAAGAAGAAATTTCATTTATATACTGCATCATATTTAGGAAACTGGCGAAGTCCCATGTTATTGTCACCAGTAGGTCTTTCAGATTGAAATAACAATAATAATAATCACTCCAGTCATAAATCGATAATAGAGCACGGCTTAAAATACACGTTTTTTTTTCCATCATGAAAGGCTAAAGGAAACATATGACGTAATTACTTAGAATCTTGTCGATGGAATGTAATACCGGATCTCAATCATACCATGCATTAAGACAATTCCATCAGGGACACTATAGATTCGAAGTGGTGTGTCACTGGGTAATAAAACAACAAAAGATATTCATTGATATGTTCCCTACGTAAGTATTCACAGACATTAAATAATTTTAATCATGTTTATTCATACTTCATTTCCCAGGCAAACAATTACACTAACGTTTTAATAAGCAATCATCATAAGTAAAATATGTTATTTAACATAGAAATTTCACCAGAAGAGTTCTTCTCACCAGCTGACATTCATTTTATGATCACAAGAAAAAAAGGTGGAATTATCGCTCCAAGGCAATGTAACCAGATTTTATCAAACTCTGCAAAAGAATACAGGATTTTATGAGTAAAACCTAAGTTGTCAATTACAAATTTAGAAATAGGGTTTTTTACCAATACGAAAATTTTATCGCGCGGATAGGAAAAAGAGTTATTTTAGTCTGATGCACAGTTATCTGATGCAATCCGATTTTCTATCGTAACTTGAAGGGAATTTTGGGTAATCAAATGATTTTTTACAAATACCGAGGTATTATGCAACAGATAAAAAATAAATTTATGTAATGGGATTTTAGGGTAAAAATGCTTTGATACCTACAGGAATTACACACAAATTAAAACTTTAAGTGACTTTTAGTCCATGTTCATATTTCCTTCACATGTTTTAAAAATGCTTATACTTTTTTAAATTTGAGATAGATATTTAAACTTTTTTGTGCATGGTATTCATTACATGCAAGATAAATCTGTGCACTGATTTTGCCTTCAGGTTTTACGTGTTCAATTTCCTGACTTTACACTGTGTATATAAGAAAAAATTTACATAAATGAAAAACTAGATGTAAATAAAAATCGATGCAAAAAAATCAAAGTTTTTACAACTCTTTTAGAATTTTAATTACGTATTTATTTATTTTTTTCAAAATGGATTTTTAATTGAACACTGAAATACAGTGAGTTTATTGTTTGATTCATATTTTTTTTATAATTTTTTTGAAAAGGTAAAATGTCATAAGATTCTTTCAAATGTAACCTAATTTCCATTCTCCAATATTTATTATTAGCTTACCCTTATTATATCCAAATAATGCAATATACGCTAAAAAATTCCATAAATCTAATTCCAAAAACAACCAAGTTTTTGTCTTTAAGAAACTTTTTTAGTTTCTTTATAAAACTAATTAAAAAAAAAAAAATAAATAAAATGTTCAAAGATGGGAATTCGGAAAATGGGATTGATTATAAATATGACTATTATAAAAGAAATTTTAGATATATTGTAATAATCTAAAGTCTATATATTTTAATGTAAGGTACCCTGGGGCAATAACGCCACGTTAAGGTTCTACCAATTTTCACGGCTCAGTTTTAGATTGTATTTTTCAAACAAATGATTTGATGCAGCAACTCATTGACTATCTATATTAGAAAAATAATTTAACAGATATGTATTCATAAAATGTAATGACGTGATTTCTTGACCAATGCTATTTGGCGTTATTACCCACCTATATGGGTAATAACGCCATGCAAACAAAACTATGAAATAAGATGGAATAATTCCATGTAGATTGCCCAATTCTAAAAATACAAACTATACAAACTTAGAAATTGACAAATTGCATTCTAAGCTATTGAAAATGTTAATTTTTTTGTGAAAGTGTAAGAAAAATAAAGGTGTGGTGTGGGGGGGGGGGGGAGGATGAGGCAAAAGAATATCAGACCGTGAGCTTCTTTTTGCTTAAAAAGGACCGCTTAAATAGAATTATTAGAAATATTGCTCAGTTTTAACTGTGTTTATTTGAATCAGTATTTAGGATGTAGCTCGGCCACTGTAGGGAGTCAACCGGGGTATCAATACCAATGATTGGCGTTATTACCCCGTTATAGTTATTGCGCTGTACATTTTAAATTACAAATTATCTCGAGAAGATATCCAAAATCTTCAACAACGTTTTGAAAGTCCACGAAATGTACTACAAATTTATGTAATTAACAAAGTATTTCCGGATACAAAAGATAGTCTTCACATCACAAAACGTATCTCGCAAATTTTAGATCAAGCGTTAATTTTAGTTGCTTGTAAAAACAATAAGACCTAAAAATGAAACAAATTAACTTGAAGCTGTTTTTTGCGATTTATATGACTCAAAATACTTCTGCGCAGAGCACATGGGTGTCATTTACCTGATTATTTCATAATTATGCAAAATAGAAGCACTTGGCGTTATTACCCCGCCTGGCGTTATTACCCCAGGGTACCTTAATAAATTTTGAAATGTAAAATAAAAATTTCAATTAAATTTAAAAAACATTTTATAGTTTCTGATAATATAATTAAACAATAATAATAATTCTTTTGAATGTTTGCTTTTAATATCTTATACAAACAGTGTTTGTTGGAATTTTGATATTAAATCTTATTGAAATTGAATGGTTTCGAAAATTTTACTAAGAAGTATTTTCTTTCTTTTATTAAATGAAAATATAATTTCAATAATGTCGGCTGGATACATATACGTTATATACAGAAATATTGGACTTTTTTCCTAATGTTACAAAAACTTTATTTCCTGCAATATAATTAAAAAAAGAATCCATAGAATGGGACAATGAAAAATTCTGAGAGATGTCTTCAGGTAAAGTCAGCTGTTTTTTTTATTTTGCTTATTTCGGTAAAAAAATTTTAAAATTCTCGAATGTGAAGATTTATGTTCATTAGAAAAAACTAGTAACGTGTTGTTCCTTGAAAGCCGGGGAATCTGTACACTTGGAAAAATTGTAAATAAAAAAACGAATGAATGCATTTTTTTGTCTTTATTTTAAACTCAAAATAAAATAATGAACTTCTTTAATGATTTTAATGATTTTTTGCCAATAATATCAAATTATTTCACGAAATATACTGAAAATAGTTCGGCTTTATTTTCTGGCGTCACAAGAAACGACGAGTGACATATTAATCAATGGCGTCACAACCATTTTTGACATTACAAACATCACAATTATGCTGTTCGGGTAGTTTCCTGGATAGCAGTTTTAGCTTAACTTACTTTAGATAAACTTCAAAACACAGAAGGATTTAAAAAAATAAATTTTGAAATAATATAAAAACATCTTATTGATAACATAATTCTGTTGAATAAAGATTGCATCTATTAGTAATAATATTGTATGTACATACAGTTTCCCTTGTGAAATGACAGCTGGATTATTTTTCCATGATATATTTTTATATTAAACTTGATTTTTTTTTAAACAAATGTTTTAAAATTTACATGCTGCATGTAAAAATCAATGTATTCCCTTATTGAAATCTGAAAATTTATTTTTCGTCAAAAGGTACTGCGTTACTTACTAAGAATGTAATTTAAAATTTCTATTCAATCAATATTCTTAATATTTTTCATTGTTTCATCTGTAATAAAATTTGATTTATATTTCTAACAAAGATTGTTTTTGTAAGGTTTCTAAAGTTTCATCTCGAAATTTTATTTTCAATTTCAAAAACAGAAACACCTATCTTCGTAAAAAAAGAAGCATGGGTATAAATTGTATTTGAGATTTATTGTATTGCATGTCTATTTTCGTAATGCAAAATTAATTTCAATCACTGGAAATTAGATTTCACATACAGTAATTACTTACCCATCATACGTAGTATAGGGTAAGACTTGCAGTCGTTTTGAAAATCGAAATTTTTTTTTGACGGATTTACATGTTTTCGACACTGGAGATTTCGAAAAACATATTTTTAGAAAAAAAATTTGCCGTCCGTCTGTCTGTCTGCCTGTCTGTCAGTCTGTCTGTCTGTAAACGCTCTATCTCCCGAACGAATTGAGATAGAGACTTGAAATTTTCTATGTACTAAGTATGTACGAACGGGACAAAGCCTATTTAATATCAGTAACCTCGATTATCCGGAACTATTCTTTTCGGACTCTCGAAAAATTCGTTCTGATGAAAGGTATATAAAAATTTTCGAATTTTTTTATTTTAAGGCATGACCGTAAAAGGCAATAAAATAACACAAATTTTGCATAAAGAACGAAGTCGATTGAATTATTATTTTCCGAGATATTTGTAATCCTGTTTTCCACATTCTTCGATTTTTCACGACCCTGTATTTCATTCAAATTTCAATTCAAAGATATATTTCAATTGGAAATGAGATGCTTAATCCGACGCAACAAACTGTTAGTTAATAAGATTATTATCTTTGGAGTTATAAGGATGTTTCTTTTTCGCAATTCAGTACTACTTGAGTAGTTAGGCGTGTTGTATAATTTATCGAAAGAGATTCACCAGCAACTCATTAATACAGCATTACTATGCACAATAGAAATATAAATAAACGTTTAAACTTTGTTTTAGAATTGCAATCCATTTTATAAATAGTTTTCAAATCTATTATTTTCATACATTATATATGCATATATATGATGGGTAAGTATTACGGTGGCCCCCCAACGACTAGTTTTGTATTGCTTTCACTATGAAATATTACTTATTTTCAGAAAAAAAAAACTGTTTTTTAACCGCTTCCTGATTTGCCCGTAAGTGATATAGTTCAACGCGGTATTGTAAATCATGTACGGGCATTCACATTTCAATCGTGTTATTATTTTCACTATTAAATATTTGATACTTCTAGGTTCACCCGTCGACCAAAAAATTATCGCCAAACTATAAGATTAAATGCCAATAATGGAGGATCGTGAATGTCACATTCAATGACATTAAATGCGATTCACGTGTTTAAAATGTCATTAAGTGATTTTTATTTCGACTTTTTATTAATATTTTTATTAGTATTCTACTAATTATTTGTTTTTTCGTTATTTAAAATAAAAATAATGTCAACATGTATAATTTGGCTATTAGTTTGGCGATTTGTATAATTTGGCGAAATTGGTCGACGGGATAACCTAGAAGTACCAAATCTTTATTGTACATTTTGTATTATTTAATTGGAAAAAAAATTTTTTAATGGACTAGACAAAATTTTCTCTTTTCAAAAACCATTGATAAAAGATTGAAAATTTTGTAATAGACATGAAAAAAATAGGCATTATTTAAAAGTTTTTTTTTTTCAAAAATATTAATAATTTAAGAGGTTAATACATTTTCATATATACATTCATTAACTTAATAATATTAATTTAATCAAAAATACTTTAAGCTTTATTGCTTTATATAGGAATGTACTTTATAAAATTATTAATGTCGTCCAGTGAATGTGAGATTCCTTTTGGAAAGTTTTGGAGAGATTTTCTTTTCAGTCCTCCTTTATGTTTTCCGGTATGCTGAATACGGTTTTTAGGTGCGTTCTTAATTCTGTAAATACACACAAATAGCACCTATAGTTGTCGTTCAGTCCGCCCGTCTGTCCGCATAAAAGAACACACAATCTAGCTAAAATCATTTTAATCTGAATCATTTGAAATTTAATACATATAATTATTACAAAATTTTGTCGAGTAATTTCAAATTTTATGAAAATTGGATGTATAGTTCAATTACAGGGGCAATCAAAATTATCCTGTTACATTACGGTCAATGTGGAAAAAGTTTCAAATGTATTTTTAAGGTGTTACACTCTTTCGAACATAATGAAATTGATATGCGTCTATGCATTATAATATACATTCTGTACAATCTGCGGTGCAAAGAATATTTGTTATTTATTCACAGGGACACACAAAAGTATTCTATGACATATTTGTATAGGAGAAACAATTTGTGACGTGTTTTAACTGTATTAAACTGTTCAACATTTTGTGAAATTAATATACGTAACTGAGGATTATTACAAGTTACTTGCTGTATAAGCAAATAGTATTTAGAGGGCACACAAAATGTTTCGGCTACTATACTGTATTCGATGTATTGTATATTATTGCAAAAAGATCTGGATATTTTTAAAATTCCATTATAGCACGAACGCAGCTTATTTGCTATGTTTGATATGCAAATTTCGATTTTTTATTAAATTTGCCATCTCGTATCCAGATAGCTTAAAAGGTTATAAACAAAAACAAAAAACAACAAAAAAAAAAAAACGTGAAAAAATCGAGTTATTTTTTGCCTTTTTTGCTTCCAAAAAAATAATTGCATCAATCTGAACTAGAAAAAATTTACTCCATTCTTTTATGCCATGTTTTACTCTAAGACGAATACTTTTGACATTACAAGTAAAAGGTGTTTTAGCGATATATACAAATTCCGTCATCAGAGGGTGAGAATACCCTACAATCACTATATTTATCGCTACATTTTGGATATCCTAATATTTATTTACCAAGATTTACACCCTTTATATACTTATTAACAAAATAAACTGAAAACAGGTAATTGGGGAAAATGTAAATCACAAACCTCTGAATTACACGAATGCACAATTTTTTATTTTTCTAGTAATCTGATTATAACTATTACATGGTTATAACTGTAGAATTATATCTATTATCAAATTTAATATAATAATAACATAAGCAGAAGATTGTAAAAATGAAAAAAGAGAAATGCAGTGTTGTTCTCCCATTAATCTCATTTTAGTACACTGTAAAATATCTCCTAAGTTACTAAAATGTTTCTAGGAAATTGGAATTCCTAGAATTTTTTATCTAAGGACAACAGCAAAAATTCATTTAACACATACAGATTTAAATCGAAAAAAAGATCTTTAATGTTACTAAGATTTTTTAAGAAGCTCCGGATGTCTAGATTATATTATGTAATTGCTACCGAGGTTACAGATAAAACTTTAGTAAAATAACTATAATTTTAGTAGATTCATTTGTAAAGTTACAGATTTCTGTAACTTTACAATTGTACACTGTATCTTACACAAAAAAAAGTTGCCGAAATCTGTATGCTTACTAACATTTTACCTGTGCACCAAAGAAAGATGTAAATCTTGAGATTTAATTTTTGTTAGGCTACAGAAATATGTAACCTTACAAACGAATCTACTAAAATTACACTAACCTTACTAAAATTTTATTTGTAACATGGGTTATAGTTACATAAAAAAATCTTTGACTCCCAGTTTACAAAAGTTTTATTAGTAGCCTTATAGATTTTTTGATTTTCAGTGCAAAAACTGTATCTGTTACATACACTACTGCTGTTGCTGTTACATAAAAAGTTCTAGGAATCCCAGTTTCCTAGGGTCCCACCAGTGGCCGAGAGGTACGAACCTCTCAACTGGAAGACGGCAGGTGCTGGGTTCAAACCCAATCGAGGCTGTCGGCCTAACCTTTCGGAGTATTCGTGGTTTTCTTCGAACCTTGCGTAAATACGGGTTGGGTTCCCTTAGAAAGTCCCCCACGAAGGGCACTCCCCCCTGGTCTTAGATCCCTAGCGTAGATAATCGGGCGACAAAATTAAACCAAACCATAAACTAAACCCAGTTTCCTAGAAAACCTATAATAATTTTACAGTGTAGCAATACAGATTTCTTTTACAGGGTAGCTTATAGGGCCTGCTGATGTTCTTTGACTGGAAACTCATCGGTATTTTGGTGATATAACTTATGCCTCCACAAAATTAAAAATAGTCTAGAATATTTGTTTCGTCAACAACTACTTCTAAGTCATCATTGTCGATATAGAAGGTGATTTTCACAATGGCCAATGCAATTCAAATGAAGCCTTGAATAAATCAAACCTGCATTCCTAAAGTCAAACTTTCCACTACACTGAGAAAAATAATTACATCTAATTTAACTGCAATTTTCACGGCAAAAACTGCTGGCGACGTATTGTTACCAGCAATTTTTCCCGTAAATTTAACGATTTTTTTACGGTGTGTAGTTTGTTTTGCAGTTGAAGAAATTTTCCGCAGAACAGCTTCTATTGCATGAGATTCGACAGTTTCTTTTTTGGAAGTGATACTACAGATAATTTTATTCCACCTATATTCCTGAGTCTTGCATAATATGAAGTACATATCATTTACAGGGACACACAAAAGATTTCAAATAATATATATTTTCCGAAGCACCGTATATGTGTCCGATGATGGCTGATGGAGGGATGAAATGCATTTTAATTATGATATACGCGTTTATATTTTGCTAAATATATGCACATTATATGGTGTGTATAAATGTTATAGTTGATATACAGGACTACCCAAAAGAGCTCACCAAAGTTACTGAATATGAGTGTAAATTATTAAAACGTGGTTTTTAAATAAGCTATATATTTTTACGCTGATCTTCATTCAATTTACTGAGAAATGTTTGCAGACTATAAATAAAAGGCTATACAGGGCCACGCAAAGAATTCGGTACATGGACGCCTATGAATGATAATTTATGAGAATGTGATTTCAGTTGTTTTAAAAGTGTTTTAGTTTACAATAAATTTTAGCCTAATGCTGACGTGTAATAAAGGTACAATGTAAACTACAGGGCTGAACAAAAGTATTCAAGTATGTTTCCATCTAATAGTATGAATTGCTGAAAAAAGAGATTTCAAGCTACTGAGTATTTTCTTGCTAAACTAAATCTTCCCTTTATATCAACAGACGTATGAAATACAGGGCTGTTCAAAAGTACTGGAATACATATTTGGGTATATTTGACTATACACCATTATTTCCCTAAATAACTGTAGTGACGAAATTGTCACGACATTGCTTAAGTAAATATGTATAAAAAGAAAATGAACAGCACAATCAAAAAAATATAAATAGATATATAAAAATTAAAATAAAATTTTGAATTTATTTTAGCAATAACCAAGAAATAATAATTATAATATTTTTAATTATTAGGTAAAGTTGAAAGCTAATTGCAGTAAAAAAACTGCAAGATTTTATTTATAATAATAATAATAATAATAATGCACGTGTGTAGTCTTGGAGGGATTATCAGCACGAATTCCCAGACAGACAAAGTGGGGCAATAAAACTATAAACTATGGTTCGTCGCCAGCATTTGACATAAAAAATCGAAGGAACAAGTGCAGAATTTATGAGGCTTTCAACGATTATTTACAACCAGGGGACAATCATTGCGTGTGGTCGACAGTCATACACAAATGCGGCAGCATCACGAGGGGTTGAACGGGAGGAAGAAGCCAAATAAACAAAAAAAAGAGAAAGGGGTGGAAAAAAAAAGACATACCTCCCCAATGATCAAGGTACCAATGACCTGCTTGGGATTACAAGGGACGATTAAAATCTTTTTTTGAGTAACCAATGAAAGAAGAGTCATCCGGACAGAGAGATGGGGAGGAAAGAAAAAATTTCTTTCTCTCAGATGTTGTTTTTCCGTCATCTGGAGATCAGTGAAAGAAAAAAAATGTGTTTAATTTTTCTTTAAAAAGGGACTTTGGAACGAGGTGCAAATTATAGAAGAAATATGAATAGACATTCTCCAAGATTATTTTTATGCCTTTCCGCAGCCTACTAGTGCCGAATGGACTTAGTGTGATGATTTTCAATTGATATGCGATAGTCCATTTATAAACTGACTCTGCATGATTCTCATCAGGCCCGATATGATTCCTCATTTAGACATTCTCCAAGATTATTATTTATGCCTCTCTGCAATTTTCCATTATTAAACGGACTTGGTGTGCTTTTCAACAAGATACAACTCTATGAACACTAATGAATAATATTTACATGGATGAGTGGTGCGCTTATTGCAAGAGACATTTCCATAATCATACAGGACTATCTAAGACGATTATCAAGTCTGCCGGATGCCGTGGTTATGGTGAGAAAATTTTTTATAATCCTTCGAAGTGATAAGGTCATTTAAAAAAAAATATTTTGTTTTATGTGAATAAAAAAAATTTCACTATTTAAGTTTTAATTGATAAAAGTAATTAAAATAATAATAAAATAAAACTAATGAATATTTTTTGGGTGAATAGCCCTGAAGATTGTGCTGTGAGCATTTAACAATATCCAGTATTTAAGTTGAATTTAAAACAAAAAAAATTAAGTGTAGTAAGTAAATAGATCTTTATTGATGAATCTTACTATTTGTTATTTGTATTTACCATTTGTATATTTTGAGAATAAATGTTTGAGTGTATATATGTATTTGTGTTTTTTCCATGATTTCTTTTACTCTATTTATTTTCAGTGAATTAATAGATTAATAACCTTTAATATTAACGATCAGAATTCTTTTATTTTGTTAATTTTATGTAACCCATTAGAATCCTGATTTGCAAATTTAAACGTTAAATAAGTTTGAGTCTGAGCTATTGCGATTTTCTTTTATTTAAATTATTGATAAATTTAAAAGAAAACATTTTTTTTTTTGGTAATATCCAGTACAATCTTTCACAACGCGGATTGGGATATTATCTTAATATTACTTTATTAACACTAACCACTATCTTTCGCGTACCTTGTAATGCGGTGTAATTTTCCTCACCACAATAACAAAGTTTTGTTAAAGATTTCATTAAGTGTTGGAAAGTGCTTCATAATCTATGCTTAACGCATGATTTTTCTTACTTGTTTTTATAGTTACACTGCAAGAACGTGAAACACTTTTACAACACTAACTGAACATAAAAATTAACACATCTAACAAAAAAAATCCAATTGCGTTGCGAATGTGTTGCGAATGTGTTATACGAAATAAAAGAAATGTGCAAAATGTGTTTTAAAAATTACATTAGGAGAAAATGTGTTTTCAAAACATATTTCAAAGCATTCATTTTTAAAATTGTGTAATTTTAAAGGCACCATGTAAAAAACATTTTGAAAGTGTTTTTGATATTTTTCTTTATAGTTCTCAAAATTGTGTGGTGTTTACAATGTTTTGCGCTTGTGCAGCACAGCACTATACTAAGAAACTATTTTCTTCAACACTATTTATAACGCTATTTCAACACAATTAAAACACGATTTTTAGAATACATCTCTAGCTAGCAATAGTTTGCAACATGCTAAGAACACATTTCTAGAGAGTAACAATTTTGACATATATTAAGAACCCAATCACAACACAAAAAGCACTTCACAATACATTAATGTGTTGTGAACTTAGGGACAAAAAGTGTTCCTAAATGTATATATTTTTGTGTTTGAGAATTCACAAAGTAACTAGTCATAGCTGTACTGCTGGAAAACTCCCTGACATGTCTCTCAGATATGTCTATCGAGCTGCTTCTTCTCTTGGAGGAAGCGACGCTATATTCGCAGACGATATAAAAGAATTCTTGGTCTTACTGCAATAATACTCCTGTTCTAGCATTTATGAAGGTCTCCTTTTCTTTTTATTCAAAATAGTGCTTCTATGAAAATCTTTATGGTTTCTCCAAAGAGAGACTCATTCTCAATCAAAACCCGTGTGAAGGAAGATAAGGTGGTCTGGGGTAATAACGCCAGGCGGAGTAATAACGCCAAGTGCTAATATTATGTATAATTATGAAATAATCTGGTAAATGACACCCATGTGCTCTGCACAGAAGGGTTTTGAGTCATATAAATCGCAAAAAACAGCTTCAAGTTAATTTCTTTCATTTTTAGGTCTTATTGTTTTTACAAGCAACTAAAATTAACGCTTGATCTAAAATTTGCGAGATACGTTTTGTAATGTGAAGACTATTTTTTTATCCGGAAATACTTTGTTAATTACATAAATTTGTAGTACATTTCATGGACTTTCAAAATGTTGTTGAAGATTTAGGATATCTTATCGAGTTAATTTGTAATTTAAAATGTACAGCGCAATAACTATAACGGGGTAATAACGCCAATCCTTGGCATTAATATACCGGTTGATTCCCTACAGTGGCCGAGCTACATCCTAAATACTGATTCAAATAAACACAGTTAAAACTGTGCAATGTTTCTAATAATTCTATTTAAGCGGTCCTTTTTAAGCAAAAAGAAGCTCGCGGTCTGATATTCTTTTGCCTCATCCTCCTCCCCCCACACACACCACACCTTTATTTTTCTTACACTTTCACAAAAAACTGAACATTTTCAATAGCTTAGAATGCAATTTGTCAATTTCTAAGTTTGTAGAGTTTGTATTTTCAGAATTGGGCAATCTACATGCAATTATTCCATCTTATTTCATAGTTTTGTTTGCATGGCGTTATTACCCATATAGGTGGGTAATAAAGCCAAATAGCATTGGTCAAGAAATCACGCCATTACATTTTATGAATACATATCTGTTAATTTTTTTTTTATATAGATAGTCAATGAGTTGCTGTATCAAATCATATATTTGTTTGAAAAATACTATCTAAAACTGAGCCGTGAAAATTGGTAGAACCTTAACGTGGCGTTATTACCCCAGGGTACCTTATTAAGTAGATTTGTAAACCGGAGGCCGAATACCTTCAGCCACTGTCTTGGTCACACACAATCCGGATAATACGCAGTTGTTCCTCCTTGGGAGATGACAATCATTGTTGATGTCAAACATCAGTCAATGTCTTGTGACATGTGTTCGTGAATCAAAGAAAAGTACATTTGCTGTAAAAATCTGTTATTTTTTCAAATAACAAAAAAAAAAAAAAAAAAAAAAGAATTATTACAAATAGTAAGCGTAAAAAAAGACAGCATATTGCTTAGATACATCATTATCAATTTATAAAATTATTAACTAATGCATGGGAAAACTTGCTGTAAGTGGCAATTCCAAAACTTTCTCCTATCTCATACATGTTAATACTTCCTGTAAACTGCAGCATAGAAGCACCATCGATTAGGTAATTTACACCAAAATCTAATCAAAAACAACTTATTTCAACTTCTAATTGAATATGAAGTTTGATTAAAATCCGCTGATTACTATTTGAGGTAGAGCTATTGCGGAAATCTTAAAAAATTCTGCATAATAGCGTCATTTTTTGGGCAAGTTCCACCAAAAACTGATGCGGATGAATTTTTATCACGTTAACAATTGAATTTGAAGTTTGGTAAAAATCGATGCGTTAATTCTTGAGATACACCTGTTGCGAAATCGTGAAAAATGCTGTATCGCAGTGCAACCTGTAGAGATATTTACTCAAAAAATTAAACGTTGTTAATCTATAACATTGACCATCTGAATCTGAAGTTTGATGATAATCCATGCATTAGTTCTTGAGATAGAACTATTGAAATAATAACGACTAATGCAGCATTGTCGCGCCACCTTTTGCGCGATTTACACTAAAACATAGTCGGCATTTATTAATCAATGAAAAGCTGAATCTAAAGTTTTATACAAATCCTTACATTAGTTCTTCAGATAGAGCTATTATGGAAATCGTGAAAAATGCAATATGGAAAGCCATCTGTAGGGCGATTTACACCAAAAAGTAAACATCACTAATCTATACCATTGAATTGAATATGGAGATTGATAAAAATTCATGCATTAGTTGTTGATATAGAATTATTGCAATAATCATGGATAATAGGTTATATAAAATAATTATACTGCTACATATTGAGCAATATAAACTAAAAAGTAATCAGCACTAGAAAATATTAAATTTTTTAGCCCGTCTTTTGGATCACGTGGATAGGAGTGCATAGGAGAGATTTAAAGTGTAGTTTCGAGGATTGTTCAAGTAGCTGGGATAGATTTTCACTTGTAATTCGTGGAAAATGTCATCCAGAACAATTCTGATCGATTGGGATAAATGGTGTGTGGCAAGAAAAATGAAGTAGGACGGACATTCTTAGAGGTCTGTATAAGCAAAAGTGTCATGTCAAGAATCTTGAAACAGTTCAAAAATACTGGCAGTATGCGCAGATTATCAGATCAAGATAAAAAATGCTCTGAAATAGACTTTCAAAACTGTTATTTGACAAGAATTGCTTAAAAAAGAAAAGAAAAACAGGCAACTGACGGCAGTTTAGATTAGAAGGGATCCCATTGCAGCAACTGAAAATCGAATATCGAGATTTACTTTGAGTGACAGGATGCCTGCAAGAAAAAATCTGATTTATATATCTCTCTAACTCCAGCAGCGAAATGCTTCCGGTTGAAGAAAAATCTATCATGATTATTGGAGTGCCGTAGCTCGAAACTCGTCCGTATGTGACAGGATTCCGTTATAGGAAGATTCCACTTTCACATATTTTACAAGTTTCGTTAAAGAGTGCTGAAAAGGACTTTAAGAATTTTTTTTTATTTAATTGTATGACAATTTATATTAAGACCATGTACCCCTTCATTTAAGGCAGGAATTTCTTATAGGTGACTACTATTTTAACAGGTTTTACTATTCATATAACATAAATAAGTATATTTATATAAATATAGCAAAAATTGAAAAGGGGAATTTTCCTGCAACTAAATTCAGTTTCACAGGGAAATATTTTATAATGCTTTCAAAAAGAGTATTATTCAACTGCACCTGGTAACACAAAAACCTGTTTAAGGTAGAATGATTAGCCAATGACTGCGGTTTTACCTTGACAGGTATAACTATATATAACATGAGATAAAAATTCTGGAACCCTCTCCCCATCACCAAACAAAATTCTGACTATGCCAGTGCTTGAGATGAAAGAAGTAAACAGAACTTTAGTAACTGTTGATAGGTTTTATTAAGAAGGGTTTCTCGCTAACAAAAAATATTATGTGTCAGATTTCTTTTTTTTTTCAAAACTTATTAACATATTCAAGTGACAAAGAGAGATTGAGACAAAGCATCAGATTCTATAGAGCGCGACATAAATTTCAAGCTTTTGTATATTTCCTTAATAAAATTACGCACACAATCACAAAAATACTTATAATAAAAAGTTTTATTAAAAGAGTAAATTATACATAAAAAATAAAAACTTTTAAAACATTAAAATTAAATTTTTCAAAGTCTAAATGCAGACGAAAACTCTGCGACCATCATCAGCATTATACTTCAGTATCGAGAAGCACAAACATTTTTTAGTTGCATTGAAACTTTACAGATAGCGCAATGATGGTGGAGTTTTCAAAGCTGTATATTTATGAAGAAAGTAAAACAAAGTTGAGAAAACACAACGTTTAATAGCATGCATCCGTTTCGAGGCCTCTAAGCCGTCATCATCAGAGCATAAATTAAAGATAAAATTACATTTAAATAGTGGATTAAGAACCTAGGGGGGGGGGGGGTAGAAGAACAAAGCCTAGATTTATTTTTTCGATTTTGCTTATATATTTTTTATATTAGGATGTTACAAGTTTAGAACCGGTTTAAACCAGTTTTGAAATTTAAAGTGATTTTTAAAAAAATCTGAAACCAAAATTGAAAAAGTAAAAACTAGACCGGTTGTGGATCGCTCTCAGCTATCCTATGCAAAACCTCATGTACGAATATTAAAATTTGAGCGAGATATTTGAAAAGAACGCTCCCATAGACTTTACATTGTCATCCGGGTCTTTTTCAGTGACTATTGTGGAGCCTTATCTGAGTTATATAATCTAAAACTTCACGATAGTGAGGTATAACCCTGACGATGATCACATAGTCGATGAAACTAGTCGTTTTTTAGACTTTTAAAATTTTAATTTTATTATATTTTTTAAATTATTTTTGTGTATAATATGGTTTTCAAGGTAGGTACCTTTTTTTAAATGAAAATTGCAGTATTTTTTTAAAAAATGAAATGGAATCTTAACTCTTTATTTCATTTTAATATCCAAATGTTATAAAATGTATTCCGATAGAACTGGAAAATTACTATAGAGTTTGTATTATATTTCTGACATCAAGTTTACATCAAGAAAAACTGAAATATACTAAATGTAATGAAATTTAAATGAAAATTGCAGTATTTTTTTAAAAAATGAAATGGAATCTGAACTCTTTATTTCATTTTAATATCCAAATGTTATAAAACACATTCCGATAGAACTGGAAAATTACTATAGAGTTTGTATTTTATTTCTGACATCAAGTTTACATCAAGAAAAACTGAAATATACTAAATGTAATTCTTTCTTTAAAACTCGTCCAATATATTAATCTTAAATATTATTTTTAAGTTGTATTAAACATTCTATAAATATAATTCTTATCCACTTAACCGGCGACGGGTATGGGGAAACAGTGCTTTAACCCCCGACTTATCTCGGGGCAGCCGTTGAAGTGGTTAAATCGTTCTTAAAAATTCTATCGTTATTATAAAAACAAAAAGTATGAAAAGTACTTCTTACATAAATTTTAATTTGGCTTGTTGAAAAAAAGGGAAGAAATAAGAAACTTTTGCCCTTATTAACGACATGAACATTTAAGCAAACTCTCCTCTTGGGAAAAACTTTTTTTCATCAGATGTTTCTTTAACAAAACTTTTACATATATTAAAGCATCGACGAATCTTTCTATGGCAACACATGCTCAACAAAGTAAAAAAATAAGTTATCTTTTTCTTTCATTTACATGAATTAAATAACAAAAATATTCTTACACAGTTTTACTTCAAGGTGAGAAATGGGTTTATTTGCATTATTGAAGCGAAGTGTATTTTATTTTTGGATTTAATCTTAACATTTAAAAAAGAATCTATGAACATACATATATATTTCTTTTCTGCAAAATAGTATTCGTTAAAAACGTTAATAGTTTATTTAGAAGGATTATTCAAAGGTTTCATTTATGAAAAGAAAAAAACATAGAAATAAATTTGTTTAATGATAAATGAAGTTAGTTGTGATCATAACAGCCCTATCAATTGAGCATAAAATTTATTTTTTTATCACTTGAATGAAAAATAAGTTTTATTCTTTTCATACGTTTTACCACATCTGATAATAGAAATAATACCTTTTCTTTGATTTTTTAAACATTATATAACGTAGGAGTTATGAATTTGCAAGTGGGTGAAAAACGTCCCCGTCTGGATTCGAACCAGGGTTGTATTTGTCGAAGACTCCAAAGTTCTACCAACAGAACCATTCTAGATTAATTTAAAGGACTAATTCATAAAATTAGTATTGGCTAAAGACTCCAAACTTCTACCAACAGAACCAATCTAGGTAAGCCTAAATTACTAATTCATTCAACTCATTCACAAGATTTGTGATTTTTAACGATCACATAATCTAGTTTGATATCTGAATCAGCTAAATAGAATTCGAGACAGTAAAATCTTCAATTTTTCTAAAATAAAAAAGGTTAAAATAAACGTTACATTAAAAATAACGTCTACAGACTTTTTGTTTTCATACTTTAAAAACAATAACTAGAATCGTTTATTTTCTAAATACGTGCTTATATTCCCTTTTTCAAAAATCATCAAAATTTGCAATTGTAAAGAAAATGGTAATAGTTATTGCGATTCATTGGCATCTGGCACCGTAAACGTACAAACTTTTAAATTAATCAAATAAAATACATTAATTTATAATAAAAAACGTTATTTAATTCAATTAATTATTTCAAAAATAATATCTACATAATGTTTTTTGGTATATCAGTATAAACAGTTAAAATACTTCATATATATATATATTTTTACAAATCTTATTTTTAGAAATATTTCTTCAAATATAAAAAAAATTAAACTTTAAAATTAGTCTAATAAAATATATTAATTTATTATAAAAAAACATTAATTCAATCAATTATTTCTAAAATAAATTTGCATAATGTTTTTTGGTATAGCAGTCTAAACAGATAAAATGCTTCAGGTATTTTTTGTACAAATCTTATTTTTCTAACCATTTTTTTTTTTTAAATATAGAAAAATCAAAGACCTACTTCATCTTAGATTTGTGATGAGTTTGACATCCAAACTGATGGGTTGTAGGGGAAAATATTGATTACAGAATTTTCCATTCCAAAAACTTTTCTTATAAACATTTTATGTCATGTCAATAGGGTATGAAATTTTCAATTTCGGATTTATGTTTAAAATATATATTTAAACACGTTTTTCGATTCATGAGAGAATTTTAAAAGATTTGGTATAAAAACACTAGATTTCTTAAAGATAAATAATTCAAACAATATTTTATATACAGAATTCATCATTACTCATTTAAGATAACTTTTATATAAATTCCTTTATAAGATACAACTTTAACAACAAAATTTAAAAAATATGTATTATTCGAATCTGTTAAACGTATAGTCTATTATTTCCCTAATTCTGAAATTGGATGCACAGATGTTATGTGTTACATAACCCTCTTTTAAAAGGATAAACTACAAGATACCAGAAATAATTTTATGCCATCATGTAAAACATAATGTTTTTATTATATCCTTAGTATTCAAATATTTTTAGAAATTATGTCCTTAAGTAATTCATCATATTTCAGACATCAGATGTCAAAAACACCTTTACCTTAGTATTTCAGGACCCACCAGTGACTGAGAAGTTCTGCCGTCGACGTTGGTAGACGACAGACGTTGGGTTCGAACCCAATCGCAGACGTCGTCCTAATCGTTCGGAATTTTTCGTGGTTTTCTTCGAATCTTGGATTTCCTTCAGTAAATATGAGTTTGGTTTCCTTAGAAAGACACTCACGGACGTCATCCCACATGACGCAATTTATTTTTATTTTACTTGGATTTAATTTATACTTTTTGAAACTATTGCGCAACTAGTGCCACAGTTTTGGTATTAATACAGGGCGTTATTTTGTTACACATTCACAAATATATAAGCAAATAAAAGCAGATAAATACAGCTAGCCCAATTGAAAATGTCTACACATAAAATTTACAGTAATAATATTACTCAAGTAGTATTATTCGGAAATATTTATACATATTCTGCTTAAAAAAAGAGAGAAAATAAAAAGAAAAAAACCCAGCTATTTTTACATTATATGTTACATTTACATAAGTTTGGGTTAAAAATAATTATACTTCTATTCTGCTTAAATAATTATTCAAGTATTTCTGCTGTTACATTATAAAATATATGAATACATTTAGCAACAATGTTGCATTTCTTATGTACAAAAAGACAAAAATTAAAGATAATTTTTAAAGTACACAAATTAAATTGCTAATAAATATTTACATGTTATTCGAACACAAATTTGTTGTCTTAAATAATGTAAGATAAATAATGCTCACATAAAATCAGATATTTCCTATTTTAAAAAATGCTTGCTATTAAAATTGTGAAACATAAATTTTTTTCTAGCATTTTTTTTTTCTTAAATCAGAACTTATGAATTTTATTTCTTGTCTTATACAGATGTTTCAGACATCAGTCATATAGAAAAAACACCGAAATTCAATTTATTACACAGATGTCAAGGACTGTTGAAATAAAAGACTCTTGTTTTTTTTTTGTTTTTTTTTTGTTTTTTTTTTTTTTCATTTGCGAATGACTTTAAGTTGAGATCAGTAAAGGGGTGCCGAAAGTTACACAAGATATTTTTTATAAAGTAAAAAATATATATATGATTGATTACTTAGCTTAAGAATTGTAAATATACATTATGTGGAAAAAGGTGACCGACCATTTTCGATTTTAAACATTTTGTAAAATATCTAGAAAACTAGATGGGGAATTATCCTGAAATCTTAAGTGTGTAAATATAACAGTAAAGGCCATACATTTGCGTGAAGATTTTTCCTCGAAAATCCATAGACCGTCAGCAAATTGGAAAATAACGAATATTTTTTTTAGATAATCATGTCAAAACTAATGTAGAAAATGCGTATAAACTGTAGATTATGATTAAGAGGATTATTGCAATAATATTGCTGTGTTCATTTTATGTGGATAGCATGTATACTTGTTGATAAACTGAGGTTTTTATAAAAGTAGTCCCGAATTTTTCCCATTTTATTCTTTTTCTTATACAGATGTTTCAGACATCAATCGTATAGAAAAAACAATGAAATTCAATTTATTACACAGATGTCAAGTACAAAGTAAAATACTGTTTACCTTTTTTACTTACATATCATATGTAGTGTAGGGTAGGTCTTGCAATCATTTTGAAAATCGAAATTTTTTTTGACGGATTTACACGTTTTAGATAGTGGAGATTCCGAAAAACATATTTTTAGAAATTTTTTTTTTTGCCGTCCGTCTGTCTGTCTGTAAACGCTCTATCTCCCGAACAAATTGAGATAGAGACTTGAAATTTTGTATGTAGTTACATGTAAGAATGGAACGAACCCTATTTAATATCAGCAACCTCGATTATCCGGAACTATTTTTTTCGGACTCTCGAAAAATTCGTTCTGATGAAAGGTACATAAAAATTTTCGAATTTTTTTGTTCTAAGGGATGAACGTAAAAGGCAATAAAATAACACACATTTTGCATACAGAACGAAGTCGATCGGATTATTAGTTGCCGAGATATTTGTAATCTTGTTTTCCACATTCTTCGATTTTTCATGACCCTGTATTTCATTCAAGTTTCAATTCAGAAGTATGTTTTAATTGGAAATGAGACGCTTAATCCGACGCAGTTAATTGTTAGAGAATAGAATTATTACTTTTGGAGTTATAAGGATGTTTCTTTTACGCAGTTCGGTACTACTTGAATAGTTTGGCGTTTTATATAATTTGTCGAAATTGGTACATCAGCAGTTCTTTAATAAAGCATTACTATGTGTATTAACAATATTTAAATTTTGTTTATGAATTGCAATGCATTGTATAAATAGTTTCACATGTTTTATTTTCATATACATATCCATGATGGGTAAGTATTACGGTGGCCCCCAACGACTAGTTTTTCATTTGTAAATGATTTTAAATTGAGACCAGTAAAAAGGTACCAAAAATTACACAAAATATTTTTTATGAAGTAAAAAAAATATGATTGATTACTTACCTGAAGAATTGTAAATACATATGGATAAAGGTGACCTGTCACTAGTGATTTTAAGCATTTTGCTAAATATCTAATAAAATAGATGGGGCATTATCCTGAAACCTTAAGTGTGTAAACATAACAGTAACGGTCATGCATTTCCGTGAAGAGTTTTTTCCCGAAAATCCATAGGAGACAGTCAACAAATTAAAAAAGAACGAATATCTTTTGGATAACCCTGACAGAACTAATATAACAAAAGCGTTCAAACTATAGACTATGATTAAGGAGATTATTGTAATAAACTGAGTTCATTTTTATATGTATATAAATGTATACTCGTAGATAAATTAAGGTTTTTATGAAAACAATCCCAAATTTTTCCAATTTTATTTCTTGTCTTATACAGATGTAATGCAGATTTCGGAACTAGGGAGACTGGATAAAACTTCCGGTGGTTCTTCTACGATAGCTATAAATCATTCCATCCTGAAAAAGCAAGGTAAAGTATTCATCACAAGCACACATAGTGTTGAATTAGCTCAGATTTATTGAAGTCCAGGTCCTTACATTGTGAGAGCTCCCAGTAACAAGCCACCATATTGCTGGAGAGAGCGAAGAATAGCTATCTATTTGGCGTTTACATGTCGAGGGTCAGCGGAACAAGTGTAATTACTGTTCTGGGCGAGCTAATGAATTGGCGAATAAGCACTCACAAAAAGTCAGGGCCAGCGATTTTCTGGCGAAATTTGGGTTGAGACGAGACACAAACTGACATCCGTTAATTGTATGTCAATGGAAAGAGAGAATTGAATTTTTAACGCCAATCTGCTAAAGCTAACAATTTAGAATGCTGATGTGGCGACGGTAATTCGCCTGATTAAAAGTGGAAACAGAAGCATAATTCAATTCAGAGTTTTAGCGGAGCAAAAAGAACGGCACAAGAGCATCCTCCTATTTGGCGAATGTTTGGCATGGTTTTGGCGAAAATATAGTTTGCTGGATGACCCAGTGAAACTCTTTTCGGGCGTATTATATTTAATATATTTTTTACCATATGTTAAGTTATTTATATTTTTAGTTGAACTTTTATATGTTTAATAAAACAAAGTTTTGTTCAGTGAAAAAGGCCATGTGTATATAAAATCACAGCTTATCCTTCCATCCCTACACTGAAACGACAGACTCGATAAATGGAGTGGGAGTGCTAGAAAATTAGGAAAGAACATCTGCAGACTAACAGCATACAGAAATTTAAAAAACAAATTGCACACAAAATCTATGAGAAGAATTAATGCGTTGGGAAGACTGATTAAAAGATATCGCCTAGTAATAAAACTAATTGAGTAAAAGTACATGTTCTACAGTTACTATGCATGAAAAATAGCATTCCATATTTAACCTAAATTTTTCTGCAGTTAAAGAAATAACGAGAGAAAGGAGTCTATCATTAATAAATGAAGAAAGTGGTTGAATAGAAATTTAACTTAAATTTTATGAGAGATACTATTCTATATGAATTCAATAAAGTAATATTATTTTTTATTTTTTAAATTCGACTGGTTTCACCTCGTAGACCGTTAAAACAATTGCAGCTTAACATATACATTAGGGTGGAACGAAAAAAAAATATTTTTTAATTTCAACATGTAATAGCGATAAAAAGTTGTCTAATGCCTGTGTTAAGACAGTGTTAAAATATTTTAACAAACATAATATATTAAGAGGATTGAATATATGATTTTTAAGCAGATTTTACGAATTTTGATAAATTTGGTTTTGTAAAAAAAAAAAAAAATTTAAATATCAAATGCCCCTTTTCAATTTTTAAATAACACACATAAACTACTTTATAGTAGATATTTATAGTTTTATACTGCATGCCTTTATTATTTATGCTACTAAATCTGCTTTTTTAACTTCCATTTCTTTAGATTTTAACAGTATTTCATAATAGAAAAGATTAAACTTACTTTTAACTTAAAAACGCAGCAAAAAATTTTTTAGTTCTGAAAATTAATAGTCAAAAGGAGAATAGTATATAGTTTGAAGTAACCTTTATTCAGGCGGTATATCATTGGCTGGTGTAGGGTGGCAAAAGAGTAAGGGATGCATGTAGCTGTAGCAATGGTCTGGTCATATGTTTCTCTCGTAAGTCCGCAAAAGCAAATGAATCGTTTGAGTAACAAATCTTTTTATGCTGTTCTTTTGAGAATTTGTTTTGTTTATGAAAATGTAAGCTTGAATATTAGTGGTAGTATTAAATTTATTAGTTAATATTTTAACTTTAGTGTGATGGCAGTGTCAGTTCAGACGAGAGAAAAGTTAGAATGCCCAATTTTTGGATCCCCTAAAGAAATAAGCGATTTAAATCTTTCAACTTATTATAATATTATGAAATATTATCTTTATATTTGACATGAGCTGAAACCAGAAAAAAAACATCAAAAGAGCCAACTTTGAATGAAATACTTGATAGTCTTATTAAGAAAGTTGAATCTATTTGGTCGAAAGCAGCTATTACTATAGTATCTCATACCAGCATGTTAAAAATGGTAAAAACCTATCACGATAAATAAAGAAGTATTTTAATATAAAAAAAAAAGAAAAAGTACATAAAAATGTGATTTAATTGCAGCAAAGTTTTTAAATGAAAAAAAAGTCTTTTTGATGTAGCAACCTATAAGTGCAAAGTATTTTCTGTCTGTGAGTGCGAAAAAAGAAAAAAGTACCTAAACTTGAACAAGATAATTGACCAAAGAACGGTGAGAAAAATGAGTAAAAGTGGAGTCGATAAAGTTATTTCCAAGATTCTAACACAAAGATAATAGAAGAAGGAACAGGTCAAACAGAAACAAAGTACAAGTACAATCAGAAATTAGTAGTTATGGCTGCTAGAAAAGCTTAAAATGATGTCCTTCAATCAGATCCTGAGAAAAACTCTAAAGGAAACTTAACATGCAGTCCCAAAATTACTTTACCTCTTTTTTGGATACAACTGCAAGCGAGCAAAGCGAGTAGTACTTACTACAATAGCAAGTGTCTGTGACCAATCTGGAGTTTCAGACAGAGTTGCTGCAACTATAGCAAATGCTGCTCTTGATTGATGGTTACAGAGGAGAACAAAGGTAAAGTAATTGATAGGATGAAAATTCGGAGAGAGAGCCAAGAATCGGACAAAAGAGATAGTAAGAAGTCTTAACCAAGTTGGAGAAAATATAGGTTTGTTTTTCGATGGAAGAAAAGATAAAGCAATTGTGAAAGATAAAAAAGGGAACAAATTTTACAAAAAAGACGGTCATAGAAGAACAAATTTCTTTAATAAAAGAGCCCAATTCATCCTTTCTAGGGCATGTAACCCCTGCATTTGGGAACAGGCGAAGCTATGAAAAATAACATAATAGAGTACTTTAATTGTAACAATCATTTGAATCTATCAACTGTAACTGCTTTTTGATGCGATGGGACACCCACAAACATTGGTGTTAATAACGGTATGATTGCTTTAATGGCAAAAGATCTGAACAGACGACTGCAGTGTCTGATTTGTTTGTTCCTCTTAAATGAATTGCCTTTATACCACCTATTTCGTGAATCGGACAGAAAAACAAAGGGTCCTAATTAATTTGAAACGGTTTTTAAAAAGTTTTACATATTATTAAAAAAAACAGTGTTTGAACAACTGTTTGTAAGCAAAAAAGTAATTACAACTGCTAAATTTAAACTGATATTACATCTTGATTCTTTTTGAAAAAAGCTAATTTATTTGACTTTTGCAAAAACTTAATGCATAAATTTACTTCAATTGAACTTAATATTATTACTGTTTTAGTAAAGAAGCATCTATAGATTGCTAATAAAAAAAAAATCTTTGATGTTTAAAATGTAAAATTAAAACAGTGAAAATAAAATTATAATATCATGTTAAATTTGGATTTTTTTTAAATCCCTATTATAAGGCTCTTGCGGCACCTCAAGATATAAATTTAGAACAAAAAAACTTCGTAGTTTTACTGTTAACATACAAAGGCAACTTTTAATTGCTATTACAAAATTATTTTCAAAAGAAAAATTTTTTCCCTATACTTTCGTTCCACCCTAATATACATGCCTAAAAAACGCAATATTTGGAATCAATATACAACCGATCAAACTCATTCCTAACTATTACACCACATCATCTTATGCCTCTCCAACATCTGTTGACAAATAAATTTTATTGAATATTTTAAGGATTAAGTATAGACTCTTAAAACTACACGCTCGTTCTCTGTTAAATCATTATCTAAAACATACGCTTTCGTGTCAGAATTTGTTTTCTTGTTTTATTACAGAAATCGATTATGATAATCATTGAAAGTGGAATTAATTTCCCCAAACTTTGACAAAATGCATTGATTAAATATTGAAAATATTAAAATGTTCATTTTTGTTAGTTTATTTAATATATTTTCTCATTGCATTCTTTTTTTTTTTAAGTACATTTTCAAATAAATGCATGATTTAAATAAATTAAGCAAAAAAGAACACCGTTGAAGTGAGTTTATACATAATATTTTTTTTTTTCAATTTTTAGAAGAAATTACTTTTATGTTACTAACATTAACACAGTACCGTAATTGATTAAGTAATGCTTAACGAATATTTCATTGTCTGAAAGTTAACGAATGTTATTGTTTTGCGTACTTTCAATACCTATTCATGTGACAATAGTCTAAGGGAGAACTTTTGGATACGTTTAGAAAATATTGTATTACAATAAGATTTAACTTATATTACGGCTTTCCAATTCTTTTTGAGCTTTATTACACATGATACTTTTAGGAAAATAACCTTTACTTTAAAATTAAGAAGTGAAATATATGTTTAAAATAATCGAATCGCAAAGAAAATTCAATAAATGGCAATAAAAATTATTATCACTAAATGCCTAAACATAAATGAAGTCATATGGTAAATGCATAAACATATACTAACATTACTACATGTAAGTAGTAGCAAAATTATTAATCCTTCTATAGTAAAAGAAACTTGCCTTAAAAGGAATGACTCCTGGAATGATGTTGATGTGTAAGATTTTCGGAAATAACGAATCTGGTTGGACCACTCCTTCCATGAGTCGAATAGACCAATCAGGAAAGGGCTGTGTCTATGCATCGCGAAGCTATTACGCGGGCGGTTAGCGAGCGTAGAGAGCAGAGGGGCGGAGCCCCCTTATAGTTTGAACAAACTGTAACCGCTCATTCCAATTATGCATGTTTGGGGCGCCGCACCCCACTTTGCCCCCCCAAAGGGAAACTTTTTTTATTTTTTATCCACAACACTCGTGTTGCATATCTTTAGAAAGGTCTGAAACTGCCTTTTCCTATTATGGATGTCTTGTGTGTCACCTCCCCACTCTACCCACCCAGGGGAAGCACATTTTTAATTTCTTTTCAGCACCAGTTGTGTGACATATCATTTGAAAGGTCTGCAACTGCTTATTCATGTTATGGATGTCCTGTGTGTTCCCCACACTCTGCCCCCAGGAGGGCACATTTTTAATTTATTTACAACACCAATCGTGTGACACATCATTTGAAAGGACTGCAACTGCTTATTCATATTATGGATGTCTTGTGTGTCACCTCCCACTCTGCACTCCCTGGGGGGCGGCACATTTTTAATTCCTTTACTACACCAATTGAATGACACATCATTTGAAAGGTCTGCAACTGCTTATTCATATTGTGGATGTCTTGTGTGCCATCCCCCACTCTACCCAACAGGGGGGGGCACATTTTTAGTTTCTTTACAACACCAGTAGTGTGACACATCATTTGAAAGGTCTGCAACTGCTTATTCATATTATGGATGTCTTTTGTGTCATCCCACACTCTGCCCCCCCTAGGGGGGCACATTTTTAATTTCTTTACAACACCAGCCATGTGACATACCATTTGAAAGGTCTGCACTGCTTATTCATATTATGGATGTATTGTGTATCATCCTTCACTCTGCCCCCAGGGGGGGACACATTTTTATTTTATTTTCAACACCAGTTGCGTGACACATCATTTGAAAGGTCTGCAACTGCTTATTCATATTATGGATGCCTTGTGTGTCAACCCCCCACTCTGCCCCTAGGGGGGGCACATTTTTAATTTCTTTACAACACCAGTCGTGTGACACATCATTTGAAAGGTCTGCATCTGCTTATTCATTCCATAGGGTATTGGCGAGCGCAGCAAGCGGGAGTAGCCTACAACAATCGAGAAGCAATTACGCGGGGGGTTGGCGAGGGTATTATGCTATGCTTCGACCATTGAGGGGAGGGATTGTTAAATTTGGTGTGCGTCATTTTCACCGGCTTGATATTTTCGTAGACAACCTAATTA
Organism: Maratus speculifer; assembly: GCA_964019185.1. Lineage (NCBI taxonomy): Eukaryota > Metazoa > Arthropoda > Arachnida > Araneae > Salticidae > Maratus > Maratus speculifer. Next base: position 420,690,334 of record OZ025291.1, on the reverse strand, counting down.
GAGTACATGAAGTAATTATAAAAAAAAATTAAAAAAATACGCAAGCAGTAATACTGAAGATCAATGAAACATTTTAAAAATTAATCAAGCAGGAAAATAAATCTGTTACTTTTTTTTTTAAAAACTTTGATTTTGAGCTTTTGTGGTAATCTCGCAACAGCATTTTTTAATCGCTAAAAGAATTTTTTATACTTCGCGTGTGAAAATTAGAAACAGTTACGTGTTTTAATAAAATATTGCTTTTTATGACATCATTTTCTTTTATTTTTGATTTATTTTTATTGCATGCTTCCTTTTAACTTATATTTTGTTTGTCTGTGGAAGTCAATTCTTGTCACTTATTTTTCGGCACGTTTGTCATAGGTGCACCAGATTTGGCGCAATATTTTCTAAAGCCCATTTAGCAAAAATGTCTTTGTGGAATAACGCTTGCATATACATTTTTTATTATATTCTGTTATTTTCAAAAGGAATTTACAGTAAATGAAAATATATATAATTAATAACTATAGAAAAAAAATAATTTATATAATTTAAAAAATAAATATAAATAAACATTTTATTAGTAAAAAAACAATATTAGTCAAGTTACTATTTCGGACAAAATAATGCCATTTTCACGCCAATTATGTGACACCTGTGCTCATTTTTCACCAAATTTTCTGTTGGCATAGAGCTTTGAAATTTGGATTATGAATAAGTTAAATATATTCATAAATACATTCATAAGGGACATGACCGTGCAAGAATGGAGATGAAGCTTGGAGACACTAATGAGGTTCAAAAATATATTGACAGTCGATATATAGGTCCTATGAAAGCAGCTTGGAGATTAAATTCACTGTCCTTGCATGATAGAAGTCACACTGTTATAAGACTACCAGTGCACTTTGAGAATCAACAGTACGTTATAATTTAAGAAGGATCAGAACAAATAGCTCTAAATAAAGATTGCAAAACTATGTTACTTGGATGCTTCAATTTGAATAAAGAATGGGAATCTGCAAGAAAAATACATTATTGTAACATGCCTGAACATTATTCTTGGAATGCAGGAAGCAAAAAGTGGATTCCAAGAAAGAGAGCTGATAAAGTAATTGGACGCATTGTTAATGTTTCACCAAAAAATTCAGAAAGATTCTTCCTATAGCTAATTTTAAAGAGAGTTGCTGGAGCGACATGCTTTGAAGATCTTCGCAGACACGAAAGAGTAATTTATTGCACTTATAGAGAAGCAGCAATTGCAATGGGATTAACAGAAACCAGTGAAGAAACTACTGCTGTGTTACAAGAAGCTGCATTTATTTTAATGCCAAGAGAGTTCAGAAAGTTCTTTGTATACACTGTTATAGGAGATGAACCATCTAATGCTTTGCAACTGTGGGATACTTTCAAGCATAATCTAACTGATCGAAACAGTAGTGAATCTGAAGCTTTATTTGAGATTGAAGCTCATTTTCATGCAGATAATAGGTCTTGTAAGGAATTTGGGTTGCCAGAACCACATTCTTTCCTCAATCCTCCAGATCATTTTTCTTTCGATATTCATCTAAGGAAATGCACAGACATTGAAAGTAAAGTTAATGTGAATCAGAGAAAGGTTTATGACAGGATCATACATTGCATTAGTGAAAATCAAGTTCAGTGTTTCTTCGTAGATGGACCAGGTGGAACTGGGAAAACTTTTCTGTATAATGGGATATATCACAAACTTATAACAATGCAGAAGAAATTCATATGTATTGCATGGACTGGCATTGCATCCATTTTAATACCAGGTGGGACAACTTCTCATCGATTTTTCAACTTGCCTATAACTTGCCTATAGATCTTAGAGAAGATGGTATTTGCTTTCTTAAGAAGCGTGACAAGCTTAGACTAAAAGAAACTGATGTAGTTATTTGGGATGAAGCAAGTATGATTCCAAGGAAAGCATTATAGATTATTGATCGTACATTACGTGATGTTATGAATTGGGATACACATTTTGGAGGAAAAACAATAATACTTGGCGGGGATTTCAGACAAGTTCTGCCAGTTGTAAAGAAAGCTTCCAGTGCAAAAAATATTTCTCAGTGTTTGAAATCATTCACCCTTTGGAAACTGTTTGAAATTCATCATCTGAAGATTAACATGCGTGTAGCAACTGAAAGAGGGAATTTTTCAAAATGGCTGCTACAGATTGGTAATGGAGATGTTAATGAGCTTGAAGTTGAAACATCATCTGCTCTTTTTTGTTCCAACTTGGTACAGGGGTTTTTTGAAGATGTCACAGATTTTGCTATTGATCTTTAGTCAAGAATTATACTGTCTCCTCAAAATGATGAAGTTAACAGAGTTAATGAAAAAATTTTAGATAAGATACCTGGAAAAGAAATAATTTGCTACAGCATTGATAAGGCAACTTTGACTGGAATCTACAGAACTGACACTCGATAAGAAGAAGCAACACTCAGATATCCTGATGAATACTTGCATTCACTCACCCCTTGTGGTATGCGACCTCACAAGTTAAAATTGAAAGTCGGATGCATAGTCATGTTGATTCGAAATTTATCAGTAGCTGACGGATTATGTAATGGAACACGTTTACTCGTTCAAATTATTCATTCTAGGATTTTAACTGCAAAAATTATTACTGGTGATCAAACTGGAACTATAGTTAATATTCCAAGAATTCAACTAGATTCATCAGGAGGTCATGCCCAGCTGCCATTTGTATTATATTGCAGACAATTTCTAGTTAGACTAGCTTACGCATTGACAATTAATAAATCCCAAGTACAGACATTTGAAAGAGTTGGACTTTACACTGAACAGCCAATTTTTGCACATGGTCAGTTGTATGTGGCGCTATCACGATGTACTTCTTCAAATAATATCAAGATTTTCATTGAGGATGGTCAGAAGCTGGAGAACATTGTTTCAAAGAAGTATTGTAACATAAAAATATCAAAATCGTTGAACTTTTGCACAAGTTCAGTTCTATATGGCACTATCACAATGCATTTTTTCAATTAATATCAAGATTTTCTATTAGAATGGTCAGAAGTTGGAGAACATTGTTTACAAGGAAGTATTGTAGTATAAAAATATCAATATTTTAATTAAGGATGATCACAGTTTGGATATTCTTTATTAAGAAGCATTGTACAGATTCAGTACTATTCAAGTAATATTGTTCATATTTAGAAACAAATATTCGAAAATTGGTAGAATGTAAAATCACATCTTTGGACATAAATAATGATGGAAAGTAACCTAGGGGCTAAACGAGTCCAGTACTCTACCTCCCGGGTAAACTCAGAAATGAGTTCACTTCCTTTTTTTCCTTATGCTGCTATTTTGGTAGATTTTCCTGGTTTTTATGGATATTAAATGCTCGGCATTTTAATAAGTGTACGTTTATGAGAGGAATTCTAAAATTGAGTGTATGGAAAATAAGGTATCCCGAAGCGATTCCAACCGGGATTGCAAAACAATATCGAACGGAATCGCGAACCGATTCCATGGGGTATTGGCGAGCGCAGCAAACAGGGTTAGCCTACAACTTGGGATCGCGAAGCGATTACGCGGGGGGTTGACGAGCGTAGCGAGCAGGGGGGGGGGCGGACCCCCCTAGTTAAAACAAAATAATACTCCATTAAAAGACATGTAGAAGAGAGGGGGGCACGTTTGAACTGAGGGCACCTTTGAACACTCTAAATATTTTCCTTCAAAAAAATATATATTATTGAAAAATGTCTATAGCAATACATTACTACTGCGTTAGTGCAATAAGTATACAAAGCCGCACCAATTTGTATGCACCATACTATCGAAGCAAGATATATATTTTTCTCTCCCTTGAACCTAAACTTAAGAAAATAAAGTTGCAAGATTTTAGTTGACAATTTTATTTCCCTAAAATTTTGATTTATTGTTCAACACTTAAATAAAGATGTAATCTTTAGTTTATAAGCTTTGTTTTATCCAAATTCTTCAGCCGAAATGAGTAAACAGAATGTTGAACTCCTTCTGGTAGAGCACCATTGAATAAAAAAGCTGGGGCACCATTGAACATCTAAAACTATGAAGTAAAGAGTGGCTGATGTACCTAAATATTATCATTTTTGGAATTTTTCCTTTCTGAAAAGAGGTTAATTAAAAAATATCAAAGAACATGGACTTATACTGTTAATAATCCTTCCTTACTGACATGTATTATAATCTCTGGATATATCAGCGATGGAAAGTTTCAAATCTAAATTGATAATGGCATTCATTTATTTGAAAATTGCAAATACCAAATATACAATAAAGATTCATGATTTTGCAGATTTGTCTGACAAAGTATACTCTTGCATTTACTCTTTCCTAAATAATATTAGTGGTTTTCGTAGTAGATAAAACGGAATTTAAGTCAGGTTTTTTTCACAAAATGAGTGAATGAAAAAATTTAATTTTCCAGAAGTATCACATATCATATTGGTGTATTTAAAGGATATTGTAAAAAAGTTTTCACAATCAAACATAACTGGTGGCACATTTTGAGTTGCTTCAATAATGATTTTTGACATCAACTTTGATGGATTTTGGTTAAATAATAGAAAAATATTAGTTTCAATAAAATATAGTTATTTAATTTTATTTATATTAGTTTATCTTTCTGAAACATATGCAGCTTTTTATGAAAACTCGCAATATTTTCATATTTTAAACATTTGTTCAAAGGTACTCCTACACGGGGCAGGTTTGAACAGAAAATTTACAGCTTTTTTCAATTCACACAACTGGGTTCAAATGATGAAAAAAATGCATTAATGTATCAATGTCATTATTTTTATTATGTAATACTAGCATACCCAGCCCGCTTCGCCGGGCTTAATTTGAAGGTTTATTTAATAATTTATGTGTATGGTACGCTTCTCTCTCAGCTCGCGACGGATCCCCCGGTGACTCTCCCCGGACCATCGGCACTCCACGTGCGTCGGGTGAGCGTCAGAACAAACTTTCAGCATATACATATGGGTGGTTGTACTTGAATGCACAGACCTGCGCGTTTTTTTCTATCTTGCTTTTATACCTCTGGACCGAGTTGGCGCATTGCCAAGATTTGCTTCCTCTGGACCGAGTTGGCGCATTGCCAAGATTTGCTTTCGCCTGTGCCTCAATTATCCTCAGAATTCCTTTTATATATATAGATTTAAAACGCAAAAAATATAATTCAAATACGAAATGTATTGATTAAAAAAACATTCAAACGTGCCCCCCTCTCCCATACTGTTAATAGTACAACAGATGCGAAAGGGTTAAAATAATAATAAGTTAAACTAACTAATGTTAAGGTAGATTTTTTATTACAATATTTTATTATTACAATTGTTTTTACTACAATATTGTATTATTACATTTGCATTTTATTACAATATTGTATTATTACAAATGTATTTCATTACAATATTGTATTATTACAATTATGTATATTATAAATCACATAAAAAGCCCCGTTTAAAGATTAAATTTCATTGAAATTCGACATGTTGTACCTCGTAGACTATTAAAATTGTCGCAGCGTAACGTGTACATGACTTTAAAAATACAATTTTATTTATATTAAAATAATACAATTTTTTGGATTTTTTTATGAATGTCGTTCTTATGAGATTGAGCCGAAACAAGTGAATGTTATTTGCTTTTATCTTATCTTTTTTTTTTTTCGGTACCACCTCTCTCAAATGATATAAAAAATGTTCATTAAAATTATTTTTGTTCTTAAAATCTTGTGATTAAAAAAAGAATCTGATGGATTTAATAAATTTTTTATCCTAATATTTGGAATCAATATACAACCGATCAGGATCATTCATAAGTATGACACAACATCATTTTATTCCTCTCCAACATTTGTTGACACATAAATTTCATTGAATATTACAAAGATTAACTATAGATCCATAAAACTACACGCTCTTTCTCTGTTAAATCATTATCTTAAACATACGCTTTCGTGTCAGAATTTGTCTTCTTGTTTCATTACAGAAATCGATTATGATAATCATGGAAAGTGGAATTAATTTTCCTAAACTCTGAAAATATGCATTGATTAAATCTGAAAAATTTTAAAATGTTCATTTTTTTTAGTTTACTGAATTTATTTTATTGTTGCATGTTTTAGAAAAAAAAACAACATTTTAAAATAAATGGACTATTTAAATAAATTAAACAAAAAAGGAACACCGATGAAGTTACCCTGTTAAAATAAATCTGTGAATTCGCGGTAAAAACTACTGGCAGCAAAGTTGCCGGAATTTTTCCATTCCATAAGCAAATTTTCCGTTTTGGAAAATAAAGGAAGGAAAAATTCGTTTGAAGAAGCAGAGTGAAGTGCACAAGGAGTGAAAAAATGACGCAGGTTGAGCCTCCTTTGAATAGCTACCGGAATTATTTTTAAACCGGAACTATTTCCACCGACGAGGACAGAACTCGCTGCGAACAGTGTGGAAAGCTAGCATTCTTCTGTATCGCCGTTGTAGAAGATTTTAAATGCGGGTAATGGGTGATGAAGCTGATTCTGGTATGTTGATATTTTTATAAGAGAGAGAGTAAATTTACAGATGCTATTATACTAATTCAAAGGTTTCAATTAATAAAACTAATTTATCGTATGTAAATATTAATTTTTCGTATTGGATGAAGATTTTAAAACCAACTAAGATTAAGATTTTAAAACTAATTCCCTTAAGTCAGAAGAGTTATATTATTTTAAATATTTCTTATATTTGTGTGATACCGGGAGCTTACTGAACGCAGGCTCGTCAATGAGAGGGTAGTGATTTTCAAACATACAATACTTTTGATCTAACAACGTGGGACATAACAATAAATTCCTATTTACTGAGGTAATGTTAAATTAACACATACATAGGTTTCTTATTAAATATTAAAATATAAGGAACACCTTTGTTTATAAGGGGTGATTTCTAACAATAATAAATATCTAGATAATTATAGGTGACAGAATCAGAAGAGTAAATTTAGGTACTTCTAACTCTTTAATTTTCTGAATTTACAATGCAAAGATAAAGTATGTTATCTCTTTAATTATGGCAGGTTATAACAGTTAAAGAACATCTGAATGAATGTCTTTACACTACCACTGGTTACTTTTATCTGGTGCCCTGTTTGTGCATACCTGGAGCTTAGTGAACGTATTAAACACAAGCTTGTCAGTGAGAGGGTATTAATTTTAAAACATGGAAAACTTTTAATGAAGCAACGAGTTAATAATAAATTATTTTTCTGTGGGGCAATATAAACTATCACATACACAGGGGTCGGAGCATATAGGACAAATTTTATTGTTCGCACCAGTATATTTTATCAATTTTATTCATTTTATATTCCTATTGGATATATTATAGCAATTTCTTTTGCAAATTCATTCATAAAATATACTGGTGCGAACAATAAAATTTGTCCTATATGCTCCGACCCCTGCATACAGAGATTTTTTATATAAAAAAAATAATGACAATGTTTAAATTTAAGGGGCTATTTCTAACAATAATTAGTATATAGTTAATTGTGGGAGAAAGAATAAAAAAAGTAAATTTCATCATTTATAACTCTTTAATTTTACAATAGAAAGGTAAAGTATGTTATTTCATTTATCTGACAGGTTGTAATAGTTAATCTGCTTCTGAATGAATGTCTCTACTCTATCACTGGTTATTATTTTTCTGGTGGATCTTTCGAAAGTTGTGAATCATTTCTCCTGCAATTTATCGTATCTTTCTGCGCAGCATGCTAAGTCTTGATTTCCAAGCATCGGAAGGCACAATGTACGACTATAATCAACGTAATCATCCATGTATGTAGTTTCTGACTGCATTGGAATTTTATCCCATTTTTGGTGTCTTGACTTCTGCTCTTCTCGTTCTGATGGATTTCAATAAGTATTATTAGTACAAATCGGCGTAAAAATAATAACATTTATTTTTTTTTTTAATTTTTAAAGAAAATTTTGTATGACGACCTCAGAAGCCAAGGAGTACAAGTGAAAAAAAATCGGTTTGGAGTAAATTGAGTTCAAATATAACTGACGTTGAATTTTAACATCAATAAAAATTGAGTGAACAAAAATGGAAAACTGTCACTTTTTTCATTATGGCCTTTGAACTCTTATTTCAACACCTGTATAAAAAGAAGAGACCAATTTTCTTCAATTTTATATTTAATCAATACTGATTATTACTCGGCAAATGAGGTTTATCTCTAGAACACATCAAATAATTAGAAAATCAATTATATTTCTTTACCTAAAAAGATAAAAAAGGATATTTCCAGGCATTTCACAATTTTTTTTAATTCTGGCACTTTTACCCCTTAATTTTTTGGGGTCCTCATACATACAATGCGTATTTATATGTCTCTCTATATAATTACATATACAGGGTGATTCCGAATTTTTTTTTAAATAAAAGAGGGGTGATAGTACACATCAAGACAAACAATATTAAATAGAAGACCTTTTGTCCAAAACGTTTTCCTAAGGAAATAGCCGCCATTAAAGTTTAGGGACAAAAATTTCAAATAAACATAAAAAACGGAAAAATCAGTCGATTGATTTGCGGTTTTCACTAAAATTATTCTTTATGTCGTCATTTTCTTGAAATTAAATTATAAAGATAAATTTCAAAAAATGCCGATAGAGGGCGCTTTAGACTTTGGAGTAACGAACAACTGTTTTTTGCCGGTATTTTTTGCATGTCATTAAATGTTTCCGTAAGCTTAGACTCAAACTTAAATTTTGAGCTCAAAATCTGTAGTTGGGAGTGGTTAAGTAACACAAACTGAGCTGTGTTCAGAGGGTTCAAATTTCAAATGATTATAAAAAACGGAAAAAATGGTCCATTGATTTAAGGTTTTCACTAAAACTATTCTTTAAGTAGGAATTTTCGTGAAAATAAATTATAAAGATAAATTTCAAAAAATGCCGATAGAGGGCGCTTTAGACTTTGGAGTAACGAAACACTCTTTTTTGGCGTTATTTTTTGATTCTTATTAAATGCTTTCGTAAGCTGAGACTTGAACTTAAATTTTGAGCTCAAAATCTGAATAGCTGGGAGTGGTTAAGTAGACAAACTTAGCTGTGTTCAGAGGGTTCAAATTTCAAATAATTTTAAAAAACGGAAAAATTGGTCGATTCGTTTGCGGTTTTTGCTAAAACTAATTTTTAAATCAGCAGTTTTCTTGATCAATGAGTGTTTTCTTGAAAATAGTTTTTAAAGATAAATTCAAAAAAAAAAACGATAGAGGGCGCCTTAGACTTTGGAGTAGCGTACAACTATTTTTAACTGTTATTTTTTAAATCTCATTAAATGCTTTCAAATGCATAGACTTAAATTTTGGGCTGAAATTCTGAATCGTTGGGAGTGTTTAAGTAGCGAAAAAATGAATTGTGCTCGAGGAGGAAAGAGGGTTAAATTTTAACTCCTGAACACACTTCAGTTTGCGCTGCTTAACTCCTCATAACGATTCAGGATTTGAGCTTAAAATTTAAGTTTAAATCTAAGCTGCCGAGAACATTTAAAATGCTTTTGCAAGCATTTAATTAGAACCAAAAAATAATGGTTAAAATGAATTGTTGGTTATTCTGAAGTTTAAGGCGCCCTCTGACGGATTTTTTTTAGATTTATCTTTAAAAATTATTTTCAAGAAGATACTGACTTAAAGAATAGTTTTATTTTAAACCGCAAACGAATCGACCAAATTTTCCATTTTCTATAATTACTTTAAATTTGAACCTCCCCCTCCCCCTTGAACACAGTTCAGTTTGTGCTACTTAACCACTCTCTACTATTCAGATTTTCAGCTCAAAATTTAAGTTTAAGTCTAACCTTCCTAAATCATTTAAAGAGATGCAAACAATAACGGAAAAAATAGTTGTTCGTTACTCGAAAGTCTAAAGCGCCCTCTATCGGCATTTTTTGAAATTTATCTTTATAAATTATTTTCACGAAAATACCTAAATAAAGAATAGTTTTAGTGAAAACCGCAAATTAATCGACCAATTTTTCCGTTTTTTTTTTTAATCATTTGAAATTTGAACCCTCTGAATACAGCTCAGTTTGTGTTACTTAACCACTCCCAACTACAGATTTTGAGCTCAAAATTTAAGTTTGAGTGTTAATTTACGAAAACATTTAATGAGATGCAAAACATACCGGCAAAAAATAGTTGTTCGTTACTCCAAAGTCTAAAGCGCCCTCTATCGGCAATTTTTGAAATTTATCTTTATAATTTTATTTCAAGAAAATGCCGACATAAAGAATAATTTTAGTGAAAACCGCAAATCAATCGGCCAATTTTTCCGTTTTTAGGTGCGTTCGTAATTATATAATACGTAGCACCTATAGTTGTCGTTCAGTCCGTCCGTCTGTCCGTCCGTCTGTCCGTCCGCATATAACAACGCAAAAACTACCCAACCAAATCGTTTGAAATTTAAAATACATAATTATTACATAATTTTGTCGAGTCATTTCAAATTTTATGAAAATCGGATGCATAGATCAATTACAGGGGCAATCAAAAGTATTCCATTACATTACGGTCAATGGGGAAAAAAGTTTCAAATGCATTTTAATCGTTTGAAATTTAAAATACGCAATTATTACATAATTCTGTCGAGTTATTTCAAATATTTTGATAATCGTGTGCATAGATCAATTACAGGGGCAATCAAAAGTATTCAATTACATTATGGTCAATTAGGAAAAAGTTTCAAATATATTCTATACGTTTGAAATTTAAAATACATAATTATTACATAATTTTGTCGAGTTATTTCAAATTATATGAAAATCGGATGCATAGATCAATTACAGGGGCAATCAAAAGTATTCCATTACATTACGGTCAATGGGGAAAAAAGTTTCAAATGCATTTTAATCGTTTGAAATTTATAATACGCAATTATTACATAATTCTGTCGAGTTATTTCAAATATTTTGATAATCGTGTGCATAGATCAATTACAGGGGCAATCAAAAGTATTCAATTACATTATGGTCAATTAGGAAAAAGTTTCAAATATATTCTATACGTTTGAAATTTAAACTACATAATTATTACATAATTTTGTCGAGTTATTTCAAATTTTATGAAAATCGGATTTATAGATCAATTATAGGGACACTCAAAAGTATTCCGTTACATTACGGTCAATGGGAAAAATGTTTCAAATGCATTTTAATCGTGTTACACTCATACGAACTTAATAAAATTTATATGCAACTATAAAGTACATATTATAATATACATCATACATAATTTGTGGTGCAAAGAACATTTGTTATTGATTTACAAGGCCACACAAAAGTATTACATTATATAATGGTATAGGAAGAACATTGTTTGATGAGCGTTTTAATTGTAATTCACAATTTACAATTTTATGAGATTGACATATGAAAGTAATATTTTTAAAACTTCGTTATCGTACGAACGCACCTAATTTGCTACGCTTCACGTGCAATTTCCAACTTGTTTATGTTTATTTGAAATTTTGGTCCCTAAACTTTAATTGCGGCTATTTCCTTAGGAAAACGTTTTGGACCCTTGGTCTCCTATTTAATATTGTTTCTCTTGATGTGTACTATCACCCCTCTTTTATTGTAAAAAAAATTTGCAATCACCCTGTATACACAGATATAAGTAATACATATACGGAGAAATAAAAATAAAACTATTTAATTACTACTTGGTGTCCCGTAGACCAAAAAGCTATCTCCAAACTATGAGATTAAATGCCAATAATGGATGATCGTGAATGTCACATTCAATGATATTAAATATGATACGCGTGTTTAAAAAGTCATTAAGTTATTTTTATTTCGACTTTTTGTTTGCATTTTTATTAATATTCTAATATTTATTTGTTTTTTCGTTATTTAAAACAATAATTATTTTATTATTTTATTATTAAACTAGCAGGCTATGCCCGCTGCGCTGGTCAATATTTCAAAATCAACCGTGGATGAAACGAACTGGTGAATTTAAATTTGTATTTTAAATAATTTGGACCTCCAGCAGCACCTTGTTCATTGCTGAAAACGATTTAGACACCATTGTGATATTAAATTATCTTAAACGTTGCACAAAAACCAGCTGTTTAGAAGTAACTATTTTAGTTTATTACTAACAGTGCACATTTGGAAGCGAAATGAGACCATTATGGCAACAGGATTTAAAATTTTCCCTTATCTGAAGAAATATTAATTATTACAGTCGTTACCATGGTACAACTTCTGAAAAATTTCTTCTCAACTTTTCATTATGTGAAGCCAGGAACCCAAAGCTACTCCCACCTAAAAAGCTTATATATATATTAAATTTTGTCCGCGTGATGAAAGGCACAATTATGCAAAAATCATCTTCAAACTCCTTAAGTACATTGAGATGTTTAATATCTCAGTGGGAATTGCAAATGAGCATAATCGGCCCAAGGGGATGGTAAATGGGAAGGGCTCAAAAATTTGAATACCATCTTAACATGGCTTTCACAAAACCAGCTCTTACAAAACAATAGCAGGAAAAAAAAAATAAACATTTTTCGTTACAGCAAGCTTAAACGCTATACGATGATAAAAAAAAAAAAAAAAAAAAAAAAAAAAAAAAAATGTTAAAATTCTCACTACAACAATTACTTACTTTATTATTGCAAAATTTCCTCCTGAAAAATGAAAACAAAATTATTTGCTCTTTCGTATTTAAGCATTTTCACTTTAGTTATTTAAGATAAAATTTTGTAAATTTGTATAATTTGGCGAACGATTTGGCGAAATTGGTTGACGTGATAATCAAGTACTAACCAATTTACACTTTTCATATTTCACAAAAGATTTCTACACAGACATCATATACGCAATAGGTTTAGCACGATTATCTTGCAACTACAATGTGGCAAAATCCTCGTTTTAGAATACCAAAGAAATTTATGTATATTTTATTATTTTCTATCATTTTAAACAACAATTAACAATAAATAAAAAGTGTCTGTAGAACAAAACAACAAATTTTTCAAAAAAAAAAAAATGAAAGTAAATAAACAACTTATCACGAGATAAACATTTATAGCTGGGTTACCATATGAGGCAAATAATGCCATTTTGGCGCCAGTGAGATACCTCGATGAGTACATATATGACCAAATCCGTGACAAAATTTTCATTTGAAAAAAAACTTGAATCGGTATTTATACTGCCTTTTCCCTACTTATGTATAAGAAAAAACTTTGACACAGATGTCATGTATGCACCACATTGGCGCAATTTTTTTCTGGCGACAATTTGGAGAACTTGGTTTTTAATTATCAATTTCATAAATATTTTTTAGTTATTTTGTATTATTTGAAAAAAAAAGTAAACAAGTTGAATGTAGATTCTGCCGTTGCAGAATTCAGTTTCGCCTCCGATTAAAAAAAAAAAGAAAAAAAAATCGATAGGGTTATTTAGAAGGGCGACCCCATTTAGAATGCAATGAACTAACTTCATTTTTCTTGTGTTTATCAATATAATAGCAAACAGAACGGCGTGAAATACCCAGTTGATTAGCAATTTCTTTGGAATTGCGGAATAATAAAGAGATACAATTTGACGTGCTACTTCTTCAATGACTAGATTCATCAAAAACGGATTTTTTCTTTAGTTTAAACGCTTTTTATAGACTCTGGGAAAAAGGAAATGCATTTTAACAATAAAACGAGTGGAATCCCGTCGAATTCGACGAATGAAATGTTTAAAAGACCCGATTGATTTGGCTTAAAAAAAAAAAAAGCAAAAGTAATTGCTTTATTGAATCAATATATAATAAATATATTTCCAAACTTAATGTCAAGTTTTCCAGTTACAATTTTGCATGCAAATATTTGCACATCTTCAGTTAAAATTGTAATCTGAGTGCCGGCGAAATCCAGAAATTTTATTTTATATGCACTACAAAAAAAAAAAAAAAAAAAAAAAAAAAAAAAAAAAAAAAAAACTAATCTCATTTTGACTATGATATTATTTTCACTAACTGAAGTCATCTGAAAGTAAAATCTCAATCTCAGTGTCCATAATGAAAAGAAATATTGAAATGTGATATCGTTATGAGTAAAAATGCGATGTTTTAAATAGTGACGTCATTTTCTCTTCAAATGCTTTTTAAAAGTTACTGTTATTAGTAATATGAAAAAGGCGTCCGTAATAATATTGTAAATTCATTTTATCTGGTTTCTGAATGCCATTTTCCTCATTTGAAATATTTCTTATTTTGCTTTAGACATTAATTTTTATCATAAATTATTTTCTGTTATTTTATTTACATTATTAATATTATTTCTCAGTAAATATATTTTTTACCTCAATTAGTGCATAATTATATGCAATCATTTTATTGTGGTTAGATTTTACAAAAACAATTAACTTTTTTCTTTTAAATGCCAGCACATGTTCACTGATGAAATAAAGTTTCTGACTTGTGGAAAGTAATAATGGAAAATAAATTTTTATTACCGAGAGAAAAGCTAAACTAAGTTGCCACCATTTTGGAGAAATATCGTAAAAAAGCATTTAAAATTAAAAATAAAATATAAAAATGGAAATAAATTAAAAAATAACTAAAATGGGCACAACTACAAATAAATAGCTTTCATTTAAAAAAATAATTATCAAAATCGGTTCAGTAGAAAATTCAGGGCTGATGACACGACATTTTTAGCTTGTCTGAAAGAAATAGCATCGGATGCTAATAAAGAAGTTTAATTAATAGCTATAGAACAAAATGATTTATATTATTTAAAAAAACAAAATGAAAGTTAATAAATAGTTTATTAATAAATAAACAACCATAGTCGGTTTAGCATATGTGGCATAAAATCACCATTTCGTTGCACTCGTGCGAATGTGGTGCGTATATGATATCTGCGGCAAAAATTTAAAAAGTTGCAATTAAATTATTTTACAGTTTGGATGAGGAAGACATTTATATTAAAATTTAAACATTATATGCATTTTTTTTTGGCTATAACTGCTATTTATATATTTACAATTAAACATAAAATTAATATCCTAAAAATGCTCTCACACATTTAAAAGAGAGTGAGAGAATTTAGTAATTCTGAACATCGCTCCGGCTTATGCCTTCTTGGTATAAAATCGCGTTGTTTGATGACAAAAGTAAATTCAAACACCCAAATAAACAAATAACATGCAATTAACAGATAAAACCAATTTTAAAAGTAATTCTGCTATTTTGTCCTGTAAGACACATAATGGTAGAATTAGATTTTAATTAAAAAAAAAAAAAATAGAAAAATGTCATTTACGTTTTATCTAATAAAATATTAAAAATACATTTTTGTTAGCCTGCGCGAAAGAGAATAGCGAAAGTTTGATTGAATTAATATTGAAGAGGAAATGGTCAATTAAAAAAGACTTGTAAATTTTACTCAGCGGGAATTTTTCATTTCAAAATTTTGAATTTATCTATAGTAATAACGCATAATTGCATAAATTTACTTTGAATTGCAAAATTTTTCCTTCAGTACTACTTGGTTATACCGTCGACCAAATTCGCCAAATTATACAAATCGCCAACTATTAGCCAGATTATATAGATTAGCATAAATTTTCATTTAAATAACGAAAAACAAATTAGCAGAACATATATAAAAGTAGAAATAAAATGTCGAATTAAAAATCACTTGATGACATAATTAGTATTTATATTATGCTTAATGTCAAGTGAATGTGACATTTACAATCATCCATTACTGACATTTAATCTTGGAATTTGGGGATAGATTTTTAATCGATGGAATAATCTTTCCTTCTTCAGTTTTTTAATTTTAAAACTGAAATTTTTCCTGTAAGTGAAATTAACGAAATGGCGCAAGAAAAATTAAATTAACAATGAAAAAATTTGCAAAAAGAAATAAAAGAGTTATACTCATATCTATATAATTTACGATTGAATATTAAAATATACTCTAAAAATTATCTTCACTTGAAAAAAACAACATTAATGCGACCATTAAGAACCTAAGTCAGGCATTAAGTCAGAAGTGCATTTTCGGTTTAAAAACACATTCTTTGGCGACAAAAGCAAGATGAAAATGGTATAGAAACGAATAGTAACTCACAACTTACAGTGTCTTTTACAATCAGATCTGCTTTTTCTGCTGTAAGTTATGTTATACGGAAATTCGATAAAAAAGAAAAAGAAAAAAATAAAAAGGGAAATGACTATCATTCAAAATTCATTTAATCAATTTCTGAAATTCATGTTTTTATTCTAACACCAGGATAAGTCGCCAAAAGTTGAACCAATTGTTATATTTCGCGTTAATTTATTTTTTAAGCATTACAAATATTGTTTTCATTTTCAAGATAAATATATTTTTATAATATTACGCCTCATTTAAGCGGTCGTTCTTTATTATTATTAATATTAGTAGTAGTTATTTTCTGCTATTATTTGCAAGATATTTGTAATATTTCTAATAGATATGGCCATTTTAATTCTTTTAGCAATTACAATTTTCGCCAAAAACAGCTACTGGCAACCCTTTTGTCAAAAATAACCGAAATTTACGAAATTTACTACGAAAAATCAGAGTTATCCCTGTAAATTTGAATCATAAACCTTCGGGAAAATATTTCCTATCGGATGATACAATCGGCAAAAAAATCCATCGGGTAGTTTTTGAAAACACTCGTTTGGAAGTTTCAGAACTTCTGCTTTATAATATATATGATTATGGCTATTAGTTTGGCATTTTGTATAATTTGGCGAAATTGGTCGACGGGATAACCAAGTAGTAGCAATATTTATATAAGCAATGCATTTATTTTTTAACACGTGACTATTTAATGTTTATTAAATAAATATATGATTTTAAATATTTAAAACCACGTTCTTTCGCTATTTAAAAATTAATAATAAAATGTTTTTTTTTCTTTCTTTTTTGCTACTTTGGATTTCTTTACCAATCGCGCCAACGAGAGCAGGATATAGAACACTTCCAAGATTATTTTTCAATAATTTGTAAACCTTATATTTATTTAATAAATGTTATAATTTCATATGAAAAAAATATATATACGATGTTTATATAAATATTTTTATGCATACGCATTTTAGATGTATTTCTATATGCATAAATGTGATTATGCATAGAGATATACATATATAAATACATAAGGTACTACTTGGTTATCCTGTCGGCTGAAAAAGTATCGCCAAACTATAAGATTAAAGATAATAATGGATGATCGTGTATGTCGCATTCGATGGCATTAAATACGATGCATGTGTTTAAAACGTCATTAAATGATTTTTATTTCGACATTCTATTTGTATTTTTGTACTTCTAGGCTATCCCGTCGACCAAAAAATTATCGCCAAACTATAAGATTAAATGCCAATAATGGATGATCGTGAATGTCACATTCAATGACATTAAATGTAATTCACGTGTTTAAAATGTCATTAAGTGATTTTTATTTCGACTTTTTATTAATATTTTTATTAATATTCTACTAATTATTTGTTTTTTCGTTATTTAAAATGAAAATTATGTCAACATGTATAATTTGGCTATTACTTTGGTGATTTGTACAATTTGGCAAAATGGTCGACGACTAAGTACTATCATACATAATATATATGCCAATAAATAAATATTATATACATATTTAAATCTTACAATTTGATATATTTCATATATTTATCAAACATGTCATATTATAACAAAATTCATAAACTTTTCCGAAGAAATATGCTAAATTCAAAAAACATATAAAAAACTAACAAATAAAAAACCGTTCAAGTAATAAAAATCTACCCAAAAATTGGAGATCGCAATTACATCGGTTTATTTAATGCCAAAAAGGTTTGCCAAAAAAAAAAAAAACAGAATAGAATATGGAACTCTTCCCAAATCTACAAAAAATATAAAAAAAATATGAACTATAAAAAATAAACTATATTGCGCATCATTATTATTGCATTATCTTCGTTTTATTACGCGTGATTATTTATAAAGTTATCAAAAAACTGACTATTGTTTTCAGTATATTCGGCGTCATTCTTGGCGCACTTATATCTCACACGGCCCGAATAATACACAAATACAGAAAAATTAAATT
Organism: Maratus speculifer; assembly: GCA_964019185.1. Lineage (NCBI taxonomy): Eukaryota > Metazoa > Arthropoda > Arachnida > Araneae > Salticidae > Maratus > Maratus speculifer. The sequence continues at coordinate 420,672,161 of OZ025291.1, read as the reverse complement.
GCCTACTTTGCAAGATTGCAGATTCCCAGTCATAATTTGGATTGTTTTTTAAAACTTCGTAGCTCATCCACCATTTATGCGTTATACTTTTGAATTTGTTATATCTCTCTTCTCTTTGCCTATCAATTTGCACTGCGTTTAACTTTTTGGACATTGTTTACATTGAGATTTAATGAGAAAAAATGTCTTTCTAACATTCAAAGAAAAAAAAATAATAATTCAACACGTATATGAATCTTAATTCGGGTGGTTAAGATTTGCATGAGAATAACGAAAGTTAGCAAAATTGTTGATGAATTCTAGTTGAACTATCAAAAAATAAGGCTACCTTATCATAATAACAGGCTTCGAAATTAAAATTAAGTGAGATATAATTTAACCCACCGTATCTCAACGGTGTAATAGGATAAACAAATTCAGTACTTGTTAAGGCTATGATTTTTACACAAATTTGAATAATAACTTCATTCCTAAATTGAAAATATTCTTTCGTTTAAATTTACTATTATTATTTTTAAGCTATTGCATAGCTTTTATCGCGGGCTTTGAGCGCGGTGACCGAATCTAGAAATTCCGTAACGAGAAAAAAACCTAACACTTCCGCAACGAGAAAAAACCTAACACTTCCGTAACGAGAAAAAAACTTAACACTCCGGCTAACGTCGTTTGCATATAACACGCGCATATAACTCGCGATCTAATTTTCATAGCGCGGCCAAATTTTGTTTGGTAATTTATTATGAGAGAGTGTTAATTTTTGGTGACAGCAGACCCCCTAGGTGAGGGTCGAAAAAATTAAAATGCTTATAACTCGCAATCTAATTTTCGTAGCGCGGCCAAATTTTGTTTGGTACTTTATTATGAGACAGTGTTAATTTTTGGTTACAGGAGACACCCCCCCCCCACGGTGAGGGTCGAAAAATTTAAAATGCTTATAACTCGCGATCTAATTTTCGTAGAGCTTCCAAATTTTGTTTGGTAATTTATTAAGCTATTTCATAGCTTTTATCGCGGGCTTTGAGCGCGGAGACCGAATCTAGAAATTCCGTAACTAGAAAAAAAAACCTAAAACTTCGGCTAATGTCGTTTCAGCTCGGCAGACCTGGCCACGGTATCCTTCGTGGACTTCGTAGGATTTGACGTGGTATTTTTCAGATATTTAGAGGATATAAAGTCTCAAACTTATGTTTCTTATTTCAGTTAGCATAAACCTATTGTTTCAATGATGAAAATTTCTGATTAACCTACATGTATTGTAAGATAATAAAAATATTTTAAACCATATTAACTTCTCATTTATTCAATAGAAGAAAAAAAAATGTTTTCTTATCGGTCATCACGCTCAAAAAGTGCAACTTGAATTAATATAAAAAAAAAACTGCATAAATAAAAAATATATAAATAATATAATTGCATAAGTTGATAAAAATGCTATGCAATAGCTTTACAGCGGCAGTCCCTGAGTGCCACACGTATTTTTTTTTTTTTTTTTTACTTTGGCAATTTATTGATTTAAAAAATGTGAAACATTCTGTTTTTTTTTTACTACTTTATTTTAGTTATTTCTCTAGATAAAATTTGATTCCATATCAAATCTTTAAAAATAAGAAAGAAAATTAAAAACTATAAAACATATATATATATATATATATATATTTTTACATTTATTTATATCTTTTAGCAGCGTCATAGGGAAAAATACTTTTAGATTTGCATTACTTTCTGTGTAAATGAGAAACTTTGATTTACATAAATTATTAAATACATTTATGGTGATATTCATATCAAGTAACCTTATTTTCTAATTCGAAATTTAAAAATAAATAAATTAAACTGATTAGATACCCCTTATAAGTAAGTCAGTTATCATTTGGTTATCATTTTCTTAAATAAATTTTCTTACTCAAAATATTTTAATTGCGAGTTTGCCGCTAGATGCTTATTTAAAAACACATTTTATTTATATTCTTATGTAATATCATTAGATTAAATTTTAAATAAAAAAAATATCTGTTTGTAAATAAAATAATTTATTAACAAAAATCTAGTCACTTTAGCTACATTAATAAACTTATTAGGAGTAGCGTAATAGTTTTAAGATTTATTACTATCCTTTGTACGAACTTTATTATAGTTAGCAGAACTTTAAGTTAATATGCCTGAGCGAAGTACTAAATGCTGAATACAGGCATTACGTTATCCTGCAATGTCTGTTTTAAGTCATTGTCTAAACTTAAGTGCAGAATAAGACACTTATATTTTATATCCAATGATGCAGTTTCTAAAGCAGTGCACATATATATTTTGCATGTATGGCTTATACATATGTATGCATGTCGTTAATTTAGATAATCGTATATGCAGTTAAATACATACCAATATTATTTTTCTACTAGTATAACAACCCCGTCAAAAATGACGGAATTTTCATTTGCATTTTATTTTCATAATAATACAAACAGAATGAAGATTTTAGTATTGAAGAGTTTGTATTGTAGAAAGCACATTTTAAAAATAACAATAGATTTCTACAAATACAAATGATAAAGTTTTTATTTATTTATTTATTTTTTTTTTAACTTGATATTTAGTTTTTGAACAAATTTTAAATTCAAAACAAAGAGCAGTATTTATTACAATAACGATAATAATAATTAGCAAAATGAAACTCAATTTCTGAAGATTTCACAAAGCATTAAAATTAAATATTGAAGTATTTTAAATTTTAAAATACATTATTTTTATTAAAAGTATGATTTGGCAGTGGCTTTAATCATGGGCATATGATACTTTTAGTTCGATGCTTTTAGGCATGAATTAAGAAGCTTTGTGTTTCGTTTTTTAAATTTGGATTTGGCGCTATCTATACGCAGTTAATAGAAACAAAACAACTTTTTTTAAAAAATAGCAAGTTTTTCAAGAAAATTCGCATATTTTCGACTATCTTTCGAGAAAATTCGTTTATTTCCCTTGATTTTTCGAGAAAATTTGTTTATTTCCCTTGATTTTTCGAGAAAATTCGCATATTTTCCGCGATTTTTTGAAAAAATTTGCGTATTTTCCGCGATTTTTCGACAAATTTCGCGTATTTTCCCCGATTTTTCGACAAAATTCTCGTATTTTCCGCGATTTTTTGACAGAATTCGCGTATTTTCCTTGATCTTTTGTCAAAATTCTCGTATTTCTCACGATCTTTCGTTAAGATTCGCCAATTTTCCGCTATTTTTTGACAAAAATGTGCGTATTTTCCCCGATTTTTCTACAAAATTTTGATATTTTCCCGGATCTTTCTTCAAAATTCGCGTATTTTCGGACGATTTTTCTGCAAAATTTGAGTATATTACACGATTTTTCGATAAAATTCGAGTATTTTTCGAGTATTGCCATCTCGATTTTCTTTCGCGAGCTAATCGCCGTCTACGTTCAACCGGCGTTTCGTTATTTTCATCAGGCATTGCTAAAATTATCGTTAAATTACAGAAACAACGATTTACTTGAAAATATATATAAAAACCTACCGCGTGTTCAAAAAGATCAACAAACAAACGTGCGTTCTCAAGTAAAATAATTTTGATTGAACGATTCTCAAACGTGATTGATTCACTACATTTTTTGCGAGAAGAATACCACGATCCAGCCTACTTTCGCTGATAGCGAAACGTGACTAACCAATCAGAATTCTGCATTTTAAGAAACAGTGAAAAGTTCTTAAAAATGCATGCTTCTGATTTAGATCTCTATTAATTATTAGCAAAGTGAAATGTAATTTCCGAATATATCACATTAACTTTTTGATATGCCGAACATTAACTCGTGTTTATTACAAAGTTCGATTCTTTATATTATTTGCCAATAGATGATTGCAAAAAGAGTTTTTGACAGTTTTAAACAAAATCAAATTATTTAAAGAGTTTAATACGATTTTATAAATATTTTAAGAACAGAATTAGATAATTGACGTGTATTCTTTTTTTTTTTTTTTTAAATAATGCGTTCAAAGAGTCATTCATTTGTTTCAAGATTTGGAAAATCTGAATGGCAACAGAGTTCGTTTGTTTATATCGTAATCTGATGTTTACAATTACTTATTTTTAATTTGGAGCCTAATACATTATAATTGGATATGATATACATGTTTTATAGAAAAATATGCTGTTTAAACGTTATTTTAAGTAAAAGAAATTATCTTTTAGCTGTCATATGTCTGCATTTGTTTTCCATTAAGCCTAACGTGGCGTATTGCTAGGGTCCATTCACAGATAGGAGTGGCGAATCCTGGAACTGTTCCACACAGCTCTCCAGAACGCATTTTATTATAAGTAGATGTTCATGTTTATACGCAAAAAACGTAAAAAATATATCATTTAATGCATTATTTTACACATAAAATTACTTTTAATATGAAAGCACTTCACGTACACACTTTAAATTGAATAGAATTATAATTATTATTTATATATTATTATAATTATTATATTGTTTATATATTATTGTAATTATTATATTGTTTATATATTATTATTATAAATATTGTTTGTAATGTGGATAACAAGTATAATTGTTTATTATCACTGTAATTTCCGGCCTATAATCCGCAGTCGTAATTTTTAGCCTTTATAAAATAATTTTAGCAGATAATCCGCACCGTCGTGTTATAATCAGATTATACGAGGATTACTCATTGTTTTCAACATTCGAAAGTAGTACTAATAAACCACCTTATTTATTTTGTTGCTGTATTCAAATGATAATTGTAATAAAATAATTATAAAATAATAATTATAAAATTATTGCAATTGAAAAAAATACAAATAATTTTTTTATTGAATCTTATATTTAAAACGTTGAATGGCTTGTGAATACAAATAATTCTATAACAATTGCTTTTAAATCATTTTCAAGATCCTTCTCTTTTTTTAATAATATTCAATTTAAACTCTGCAGTGTTAATTAATACACCTTCTCTCAGACATTATTATTATATTTTCGTATCCCTACAAGTTATGAAATGAATGTGTGATCTAAATCAGTTTACGATTACTGATTACGGTGACTGATATTTGATCGAATTAATCCGTATCGTATCATTGTTGCAGCGTAATGTAACTTTCAATGGCCGTTTAATTCTTCAGTGTTAAATAATAAATTTTCTCTCAGACATTATTATGATTTCGTATTCCTCCAAGCTATGAAACGAATTTGCGATCTACATCAGTTTTACTGATTACGATGATTGATATTTAATCGAATTGATCATTATCGTATCGTTGTTGCAGCGTAATACAACTATCAATTGCGGTTTGGAAGTGTTTGTAATTCGGTTGGCAGGATAATTTTTACTGAATAAAATTATTGTTTCATAATTCTTTGTTTCAGCCAAATGATTGAGACTGCAATTTTTTAATGTGACGAATTAGGAAACGCTTGTTATTCATAGAAACATGTTGCCAAAATGCTAAAAAAATGGAACATAAAAAAAGTGAAAGCCACTCTCACTAGTAAGTATGCGTCATATGCGAACCAATCACAAGCAACTGAATGAACGATAAATGACAGACAGTTGTGTGATAGCTGTTTACATTTTTATTTTATAACTGGCTGTAGAAACTAGATATCTTTGGTGAAATTCTGCTTTAAAAAATTTCAGCACATAATCCGCACCGGTAGATAATCCGCAGTTAATATGTTTGAGGTTTTTTAACAGATAATCCGCGGATTATAGACCGGAAATTATGGAAATAATTTTAAATATTTTGAGAGAGCACTTAATAAAAAAAACAATATTTACTAATCAGAAACAATACATCATAATTTGACAATGAAGAACTTGTTTATAAAGAAATTTTACTTTAAGCTGAAAAGTATCGTCAAAGGAAAAGATATGTCATATAATTTATTTTAACATATAACAATCAATATATCAAACAATACCGGTTCCGATTTCATTGATTTTCTTAAATAATGAATTTTTTTAAACATCCCGTTTCTCTTTCGTCTTTCTATGATTTTTCCCCCCAATGAGTAAATGAAATGTCTATTTTGTCGCCACTTCCGAAAGAGAAACGGGATGTTTAATTTTCTCTTAAGGAAAAAATGAGATGATGGACATTGCTTTTCTTATAAATTTTGTCATTTATTTAATAAAAAATGTCACGAGACCCCATTTCTTTTTGTTTTCCATGTTTTTGTACATATGTTCAACTATTGCGTGACATATTTTTTTTTATCCAACTGCCGCGCTTTTTTGAAATAAACTACTTTAAATATTGCAGATTTTAGAAATTATGAATACTTAACAGGTTATAACTATTAACAGCAACAATATCTCCGTGCAGTATTATATTATTTAGCTTGTCCTAGTAGTGCACTTTCATATTCTATAAGAAAAACTTAAGGTATTATAGCTTAAATAAGATATTAAAAACGGAAAATGGACAAAAACGTGATTTTGACTGTACTTTGGGGCGACATAACAATGTAAAATAACAATGCCCCATGGAAACAAATAAATTTTAATATGCAGATAGTATTATACTATAAGATTATGCCAAAAGAGGTTTTGGATGATGTTGCTTGCCAGAGATATACAACTCCAAACATATCGGGATTTCATTTTTTATAAAAATGGTATTCACAAACGTGAACTTTGATATTTTCTACATGGAAGAGAAATTTTTCAGGGCTTCAAAATTGCACATTAATCATTAAATATGATTTACTTCAACATAAAAAAATATCAAGGCAATTAAAAAATACAACTATCAAACCATCACTTTTTTGTCTGAATTTCAAAGTAACGGCTCTTAAATGCATCGAAATGACAGGTTTTGTTGTTTTAAAATTATATAATGTGATATATAGGCCAGTTGTTTACAAAGGCAGAATATATTTCGAAAAAGGCTACCAAAATAGCCGTTTTTAACAGAATTTCCCAAAGCGATCGTGATTGAAAAAGTGAAGAAGTATTGAAATAACAAATTGCTTATTTTTTTATTCCTTTTTAAATCCATTTTTGCTCTTAAACGCATCCAAGTGACAGATTATCTTATTTAGCAACTGTATAATGTGCCATATTGGTGAGTCTTTTGATAAAGGCAGAGTGTATTTTTAACCACTTAACCGGCGACAGGTATGGGGAAACAGTGCTTTTACCCCCCCCCCCCCCCCCAACGTGTCTCAGGGCAGACGGTGAAGTGGTAAAACTGCTGTAATTATACACAATGACACTTTAAAAAGAATTTCTTGAAGCTAACGCGACTGAAGAATCGAGGATGTTTTCAAAAATCAAATTCCTTATTTCCTGGCTCATTTAAAAATTCAATTTTGTTCTCAAACTCATTTAATTGGCAGTTTCTCGTATTTAGAACTATATAATGTGCCGTATTGATCTACGTTTTCATAAAGTTAGAACAAATTTTAAAAAGTGCTGTCAAAGTGGTGTTTTGAGCCAAATTTCGCTTAAGATGATTCTGATAAAACCAGCTGTTAAATACAAATGAAATTAAAAATTCTTCAACAGCGGCCAAATAAAAATTTTAAACTGGGTTTGTCTCTAACTATATTTTATTTTTTTTGTCGTCCGGATATAAAAACGCAAAAACGAATCATTTGAAATTGAAAATAGATAATTATTAAATTATTTTGTCGAGTAATTTCAAATTTTATCAAAATCAGATGCATAGTTCAAATAAAAAACATTCAAAAGTATTGCGTTACATTACGACCAATGGGAAAAAATTGTTGCAAGTGCATTTTAATTATGTTACACTCTCTCAAACATAAAAAAAATTGATATTCATATATAAAAGATATACTAAAATATGCATTCTGAACATTCTGTGATGCAAAGAATATTTGTTATTGATTTTCAGGTCTACACAAAAGTAATTTATTACATATTTGCATAGGGATAAACATTATCTGGGGCGCGTTTTAATAACATTAAACAATTTCACATTTTGTGAAATTGATATATATTGCTGACGTTTACTACAAGTTACTTCTTGTATTATACAAAGCAGATAGTATTTACAGGAATACACAAAAGATTTCCGATACTCTACTGTATCCGAAGTACTGTATACTATCACAACAAGACCTAAATAAAAAAAAAATCCTTATAGTAAGAACGCACATCATTTGCAATGCTTGGAATATAATTTCCAACTTGTATTACAGTGTGTTGCATAAATAAGTTGCATAATATGCATAAATAGGTGTTGCATCATCTGGTAGGTGTTTAAAGACAATAAATAGCAAAATATATCAATAATAATATGGTTAATAACAGGAATACTTATATTGCTGATACTGAGGATTTACCTAATATCTATTCTAGTGATGTACATGAAAAATTATTTTAAAAGAATATGTTATATATACATAAATATATATACAGTGGCGGTCAAAAGTGTCCGGCCAGCAAAAATATTTCAGTTAATTTATAAGTATACGCATATGAAGAGGAATCTCAAAGTGATACTTATACATTTTATTGACATAATAGTTATGAACTTACTTATAGAAGAACGTGTAAATATCAATAAATTTAATTGATAAAATTAAGTATAAAGGAAAACGCATGTTCTCAAAAGTTTCCGGCACCTTCACAAGTTTGTAAAAAAGTGATATTGTAATAGAAAATTACAGTGATCAACAACATTTACAATTAGTATTTTATCGTATTACTATTTCATTAGCTTTAGTAATAAGTACTGCGGCGCAGCAACGTGACATTCATACAATCAACGATTAAAGATCGTCTATGCTACGTTTTTTCCCCATTTCTTGCAATTTTCGCGAAATTTCGTCTGAGTTGAAATATTTATATTTAAGATGATTTTTGCCAACTTCTTTCCAAAGATTTTCTTGGATTCATGTTGGGCGTTTGGGCTGACCATTTCAAAAACGAATTTTTTTGTGCGAAAACCATTGCTTATCGAGGATTCCATACATTATTTATGTCGTTATCATGTTAAGAAAAATAGTTGCGACCAAATTTTTTTCTTTAATAAGGCAGAAAATGAGCTTGCAAGATATCCTTATACATTTTATCATTTATCTGGCTGTGGATTTCAAAAAACGGACCGACACTTTTTGAAGAAAATACTCCCGACGGCATAACATATCCTCCGCCGTTCTTCATTGTGGGAATAACATAGGTCGAATCATATCTTTTGTTGTTAGGTCATCGGACGTTGTATCTGCCATGACTTCCAAAACTGTTTCGAATTCGATTGATAGAAAAATAGTACTTTTGCTCAGTTTTCACTTGACCAGACTTTGTGTTTTTTGGAAAACGCCAGTCGGGTACGTTTAAATTTTTTTTTTTTTACCTATGAAAAAATTTTGAACACCGACTCTTCCAAAAAGTTCTGTATCATATCAGCATCATGACACGGTAGACTAACTTATTTCAGCAATATTTTCATTCCGTAAATCGCAGTATATGTGTACGGAATTTTCATGCGGTTCATCATTATTTTTTCTCCTGATAATTCTGTCCACAGGAATAGCATTTTTCCAGGGTCTCCCGGACCTCTGAAAGTCCTGAAGGCCATGGCCAGCTTTATATAATTTTTAAGTTTTGTTTACGGTCGATTTTACCGATCGATATCTTTGCCGCTATATCTCTGGGAAATTGGCCTTTTAATGACAAACTAGTCACTCATTTATGAACAAAAATTGTTGAACTTTTCATTTTGAATTCAAACTATGCTATACACTTTGATTAATTCATAAACGCAACCAAAAAGCGATAGAAAGAACTAAAGAATGATAAGTGGCCGGAAACTTTTGCACACGCGAACTTCGAATTCTATCCCTTTGCATGAAGCATCTTCAATATCCAATCGAAATGATCAAGTGGTCCGAGGTCATTCACATATTCCTAACTTTTGAAGCAACTGGGCTTCTTCTTTGCTGAAACGTTTTGGTAAATAAATCGAAGAAACTAACTGGCCGGAAACTTTTGACCGCCACTGTACGTAAAATGCTGCTCTAAATTATTTATCAGAAACACTCAATCGTAGCTTTAGCAATCATGTGGCACACAATGGCAATGTAAATAATGTATTCCTTGAGATATTTCCCACTTAAATCAGACATATTTTCTACTCGCCGGCCACTCTGATAGTTGATTGGTCGGTGGTCATTTGCTATTAGCTGCATGGACCATTTTGTAAAATCTGCGTTTCTCCCTATCCCATCTCTGGTGGGCATGATTCGAGATGTTCTTAATTCCCTACTAATTTTGGTTTAGTCGTGATCTTTCATTATCATATCTGCATCTATTTTGCATGTTTTTAACAATTTTTCAACGGATTTTTACTGATTTTCAAAAACTTTTTTCGGTACTATCATTCAACTGAGCAATAACATGATGAACGTTTTCATAAATATTTATACTCACCTGATTTTTATATTGTATGGGTCCCTCGATTGGGCCTATTTTGGTTGGGGAGCGGGATAGTTTATATTTCTGGTTGTGACATTTATGAACTTTTTATCGTTATGAACTTGTTTTTCTACATACATATTTCTAGGTGAGGGGTCTTCGGCCATAGATTCTGTTATAGTTCTCCATTCCCCGTTCTAAGTTAATCAGACATAGATGAAATCCTTTTTAAACACATTTATTCGTGTTTCATAGCATAGTAAACAATTCCACTAATTCTCCAGTTTAAACTTCGTACCGAAGTATGTTTCCGCCATAATAGAATATAAATATGTAATTATCACAATAGAACTTCTCCATTTAAAGATTTTTGTCACTCAGTTGACGAGGTTCTGTTTAACACATGGACAAATATAGAAATCTGTTTCTCAAATCAAAGTAATCGCATTATATTCCAAAGTGTATACGAATACAGGATTTTGCAGAAACGTTTTGTCTTGCCAATAACCTTACTAGAATACGCGTCCTTATCCAATACAAATAAGGTATAACTTAGGTATTAGGTAATTTTAAATATAACTTAGAAAACTTAATTTTTTAAATAATCATTTTTGATAAGAATTACAAATTTCTGCCCACTAATTTAATATAATTATGTTTGTTGGTGTCGTATTAATAACATTGAAAATAAAATTTGTTATGCTATGTAAAAAAAAAAAAAAAAAAAAAAAAAATCTTCTACAAGCATGTAAATAATAATAAATAGCAAAAATAATCCTTTAATGGTAATTATCTCTCGTAACCCAAGAAAAATAATAAACGAGGTAAAAAGTGGCATTGTTAAAAATTTGAATGTTATTATTAAAAATTATTCATACTTCAAGAAATAATTTATAAAATAAAATATAAATATGCATAATTATAGCCAAATATTAACATTTTATGTGTCTAAATTGTAAATAAATTTAATCCTAAAAATTTAGTTATTTATAGAGGCTTAAATTATTATGATTAGTATTAATATTATTATTAGTATATTTATTATGATTTTTATGATTAGTATTAATATATATATATATATATATATATATATATATATATTAATGAGAAAAAAATTAAAAGGCTTAGAGGATTAAGTTCAATGGAAATATGGATTATAGTTACATGTTTCTTTCTCCTTTATCCACTATATACATGGATATAACTTTTCAAATTAAAAACTTTTCGAAAGATTAAATGAAATATACATTTGTAAATAAGTTAAAAAATGCTTTTAAAAGTTTTGCTAAAAATCAAGAGGTATATTTCATACGGAAAAGCCTGCCAGAATAGTCGAGATTGATCGAAAATCAATTTGAAAGTTTTAAACTAAAAAAGAAACAAATATTAATATAATAAAGAATCCTGCCCAGTTAAACTGATGGCATTGAGCTCACAGGCTACAAATACTAATTGTACATTAAAGCCTTATATTTTCAAGGGTTAATTCCGTTCGAAAAGAAAATTAAGAAGGGGAAACAGCTCTCCCCTTTCCTCTTTTTTTATACTTAATCATTGAACCTCCTATACTATCAAAGACATGGTTTATCATATAAAAAATCTATATCCAAAATTCAGAGCAAATGAGATAATTCTTAATAAAATTCCATTTAGCATTTATATAATTTAAAAGGAGTTATCCCCCTCTTTTATACTTAACCATTAAACTTCCAAATCTATTCAGAGATTTGAACGAAATCTGAAAATTCTGCTTAAAAAACCCATTTATATAAATTAAGGGGGGGTATTAGAACCGCTGTTCCCCCTATTTATACGTATTCAATGAACACCTAATAACAGTCACGAAATCGCCTCATCAGAATGATCCTAATCTAAATTTTGAACGAAAACTTAATTCTTCATGAAAATCCCATTTATATCAACTAAGGGGAGGGGCATGAGCCCCTCGTTCCCCCTCTTATACATATCAAATGAACTCCAAAATCTAATCAGGGAAGCGCCTTTTCAGGATATACCTACATACAAAATTTCAAGTGGATCGGATATTTTTATCACGAGTTATCGCGTTACGCACGAACGAACATACAGAACGGACGGGCACATAATCTCTCAGGCTATGATAGCCTGTGAGCTAAAAAGCCTTTTTTTATTTTACACTTTTAAAAATATTATAATATTTTTTTTAAATATTGATCTTAGTTTGCTTTCCTTTAAGGGAGTTATGAGACAATGATTTAAAAAGAAATACATTTTAAAATTTTCTTAGTTTAGTATTACTAATCTTAATCTTTTATCTCCAAAGTACTCTCAATTGAAAAACATTTGTCCAACTGTATGAATGTATATTTCCTAAGAATATAGAAAAAATGGAACGAAAACGAAAAAAATATTCACTAAAAGAATTTTTTTCACATTTCTAAAAAACAAAACATTACATGTGTCTCATAAATATTGTAAAATTTTTAATAACAAGTTGTAAATTATACGAATATAAACTTTGTAAAAATTATTATTTTAGACGTCTGAAAGCTTTTTAATTTTACAAAATTTACGAAGATGATTTTAGCATCGACAATTCAAAATTGCTTAAATGATTAAAAAAAATTTAGTACTAAAAATCAATTCAGTATTTTCGTCTTTTAATAATTCAATGGACATTTTATAATGAACGGTTTGTTGAAGAATTAATTTATCCAATATTTTTGACAAGTAATATAAACAATTTTAATTCTCCATTTAAAATCTAGTGTGTAAATATCTTTCACTTTTTGGTATGTTGCAGATATGCAACGCGGTAAAACAAAGGGTTAAATTTGTTTTTGAGTTTTGCTTAAAAGAAAATCTAATGAATCAATGACTAATTTTTTTCAAGAATCTTTTTCAAAATTTTGTAAAACTCTATAGTTTTGAGTACATATAACTGTGGATAAAAAGTAAACACCCTCCACTAACTTCTCAACAGATAATCGTAGGAAACAGTTATTGGCACCAAACGATTGGAAAAAATTTCTACTTTTAAATGATGTATATAAAATTTGCTTTTAGGGCCATATACATATTAAAACTAACATAAAATTCTTTTTTTAAAATAGCAATACACAATTTGAAGTATATATTTCTAATTTTCAGTTCTAATTATGCCTTAACACAAAACTTCAAACCATTTGAATGAAAAGTTTTTGAATTATAAACATTGAAAGTTTAGTGCTTCCAATGTTTAATTACATTTCCATATTTTTTATTAATATCTCGTGGAATTATACCTCTAATGTGCAGTTTTTTGATGTAGCAATAATACTAAAATACCCAAACATAAATACATCAAGTATGGCAATTTTTATAATTATATGATATGAATTAAGAATTATGAAATTAATATTCGAAAAAATTATAAATATCAACCTACATTTTTTTAATGTTTTTTAATTTAAGTCCTGATTTATGGAAATCCAATACAATTTTTTTCCAAGTAGTTTTCAAATTATGCTTTTAAAACGGTAAATTGATAATTTAAGGGGCCGACTACGATAAAAGGAATTAGATATTTTTAAACTGCTTATGTTATTCTGTAATCTAGCTGTTTACAGTGACTGCTTGAGTGACGCCTAAGATGGAATAAATAATTTATATTTTACATTATTACATTTGAATTCAACACCTAAAATTTGCTTGGTTTAAAATAATTAATTTGTCGGAAATTTATCGCACGAATTGCATGAATATCTGTTTTTAGGATATTTGAAGTGTGCATTTTAATTATAATGTTAAAATTGGGTACTGCTATTTAAAAAAAATCAAACTTAGGGCTCTTTTAAATATATTTATGCCCGCCTAAGCAAATTTTATATACATCATTTAAAAGTACACTTTATTTCCAATTTGACAGTTAAAGTGTTAAATGTATCTCTAGTTTAAATTTTTTAATTCCAGAAGAAAATACCAGTGTACATAGAAATGATTGACAGGTATCATAATGTAACTGTGATTTTACCTCTCCTGATATGGAAATTACATATAATTTTTATCAATAAACTCTTCACTGCACGATTTTTTTAGGAAAAAAATGTTTGAATTGATATATCTGCCTAATAATGGGAAAAATAGTAAAAAAAAAATAAATACATTATATCTTTTCAGTAAAAGCTTATTTTATGGCGATGATTTTTAAATGCCCTATGCACACAATTAGGGTTTTTAAATATTGTATTGCCATATTTTGGAATTAAGTTGACTTAAATTAATTAACTTTTATCTGCTATGAAAACAAATTCTCTTTAATGTAATATTTTTAGCATTCATTAAAAATAATAAAAGTAAATTTTGCCTTTATAGCTTGATTATTTTTTTCTTTCTTCGTTTCCGAAAAGAAAAACTTTTTTTCTATCAAGTACAGCCATCTGACATAGCTATAATAAAAGTGTCTATAAGGGAAATACTAAAAATCTAATCTTTGAAATGTTCTTGATCAGTTACAGCAATCCTATTGGCCAGATTCATGGCACATAATGAGGATTGTGGTGTTTTTAGAGATGTGCCAGATGTGACATCGTGCAGTGAATTGTTTAATATATAATAAAAGGTATGTTATAATCATTTTTGTTAAATACTAGACATATTTTGTTGGAAGATGTTCTTCACAGCATTAGAAAAATTATTTAAAAATAATAAAAAAGAAACAAAATATTATTTTTCTTTAAACGAGATTAAGATATTTTCACATCAATTTTTTAAAAAATCATCCGAAATGTCAGTAATGTATTATGAAAGTATAAATGACACAATCAGTTTCAGAAAAATCTAAACTTTGATCTCGATACATAGTTTTATAGTTTAATTGGCAATTTTGAAATGACTGCAATTTTTTTTTCAACTAGTTTCTTAGAAAATGTTATAATGTTTTTGTGATTCCATGTCAAAAAATAGCCTTTTTCAGGACTTGGTGATTAAAAAAATCTGAAAGAACAGAAAGACCATATAAAACTTTCATATTGTTTCAATAAATAACACACAAGTCGTATATTAGGACAAAAATAATTCAATGAGGGTTTTAAATATAAACAGTTTAATTGAATATTATAAGAATAAATATAAGAATAAATATAAAAAGAAAATGTATCTTAAAAAGAAAATATTAAAAAATAACTGAAAAGATTAAGATAAATTATTGAAACATAATACAGTTCGTTGTTGAAGATTTAAGTGTAAATATTTAAGAACTCGAAACAAATAAATATTTAAAAATTCAAATGCTATAGTTTTAAAAAACAATGAAGTATTTTCGAATGCCACATTATACTAGAATACCATCCTTCTCCATCCAAAAAACAAATTGTTTCCGTAAAAGGCATAGAGGATAACTTGTGTTAAAATATTACATTTTGACGTGACATTCCCTGCAAAGATAGCATTCAAATACAGATGTTATTTATTTAAGTTTGAAAAATGCACATTTTAAGGAACGAATTTTTATTTTTTCATTTTTTTCAATACGCAAATACATAAAAATGACAAGTGCATAAATCACATTATGGAAAAAAATATGTACACAGGCAGAGCAAAATAGTCTAAAAGATTAATTTGTTTTATTAACCTAAAGATTATGGAAAAAGGATTTTGCCTATACTGTCATATGCTGGTAAAGTATTTTAAAAAAAGTCCCATAAAAAATATTAAAACATTAAAATTTTCTACATTAAAATTTAATTTTAATTTTCTAATGAACAAAACATAACTATTAATTTAAATGTTGTTCTTGTTGCTGTGAAAACTATAACTAAGTGAACGGATATATCAATTCGAGGCAATGAGAAGGTTAATAAAAACATTTAATTAAAGATCTTTGACCATCTGGTCAACCGTCCCTCACACTGTTTGTGTCAAGTAGTCCATTACGGTTACTTTTAAAAATAATAGCACATGGCTATGTTTAAACTAATTTATTGTACAATCTTTATGCCGGGAATGAAATCTCAATATTACTACATTAATTTCTACGACACATTTTATCTGAGAAAATGTTAGAATATTTTTCAAAAAGATACATTTTATTAAGCCGAAAAGTCTCTACAGTTGATTTTCTAAGCCTATTTTAGTTATCTGCATGAAGCAAAGTCTCTTAATTGAGCATTTCAGTAGCTTTAATTGCCTACTACTGGCAAAACTCTAAAATTCTTTTAAATATGAAAACAGAAGGGTTAAATCTCCCCGATATTTAACCCTCATCGGTCTCCGCTAAATATGATTATGATGTATGTAGAACTATGTGATGATTCTGTTGGTTAATCATCAGTAAGATTTTGTCATCCTAAAAAAATATTCTATAGTTGTATCACTATCGTCTATTAACAAGCATCTCTGTAAAATTTAAAAACTTGTAGTTTTGGAAACTCAAAAATATTTACAAGAATACTAAAAGATACAGGGTGTCCAGTAAATGACTGACCCATTTTGAATGTAAATAACAAAATAAAACGGTTTGAGATAAAAATGTGCGGTTTGCTGCAGTGTTATCAGAAAATTCTTAGATATGCACTTTCTGAAAATAGTTTGAATTAAAGTGCTGGTGGAAGCATCAGGCTGTTGAAATTCAGATATTCCTCATACGCAAGAGCTTTTCGGCTCATTTCACAGAGTCGAATCTCTGTCGACATGTTGAATCGACTCTCCACTCACCTACAGAAAGAGATTTTGTTGGATGAAAAGAGATTTAAAATAATATTTATGATTGAATAATGTGTATTATACTTAATAAAAACCAACAAAACTTTTTTTTAATAAGCATTGGCTTTTCACACATTTACCACAAGTAAATTATATTTATAAAAAATGTTTTTGTAACCGGTTACCTGAATCTCTTTTTGCGTACAATAAATTTAAAATATGGGATAAACACAGTTTTTTATTTAAAAAAAATCGTAATATTTAATCTAAACATTTCTTCCATTAAATAGTATGAAATTGTATTTAAAAATATTAATGATGTCAAAAAGGTTTAAGGGATGGTCAAGAAAACACTTCTTCCTTGTACTTCGTGCAGTGAAATAAGAAGTTAAAACAGTGGTACGGAAATAGTGGTGGCAAGTTCTATGGCTAAAATAAAAGTAGGGCAGTGACTTATAAATCGGCACATAAAATATATTAAATCTTAAAATAAAGTTCCGTCTATATTTCGTATGCAACAAATCCTATCTTAAACATAAAAAATCATTGATCACGACGGTGAAAGTAACATACAAAACTACCTGCTAAGACAAAAACTTGTCTAAAACGAAATATTTTTAATTTTTCCGAAAATCGTAAGGTCTATGTCTGCCGGAAGCGAAGCGTTGCATAAGAAAATTATACCACTAGTGGTAGAGTCGTAGGGTAACCATTGTGTTCGCCCGCACAAGTTTTCCTACTTTTGATTGTACGGCAAACACAATGCTAAACCTCTCAACCACTAGTGGTATCAATTTTTGGCTTATGCACCCCTTCGCTTTCGGCAGATATGGATCATTAGATTCCTCTGTGACTACTCTTTCATAAAATAAAGGATTTTTTCTTGTGCTCGATGACTTAGGGTTTTGAGAGGTCGGCTCTTGGACTACAAGAGGAGTTTGCTTGATCCATCACCTAAATCTTTTTAACACCACTAATTTTTTTAAATACAATTTGATACTATTTAATGGAAGAAATATTTAGATTAAATATTAAAAAATTTTTAATTTAAAAAAGCGATATTTATCCCATATTTTCAATTTATTGTATGGAAAAAGAGAATCAGTTAACCGTTTACAAAAACATTTTTTGAATACAATTTATTTATGGTAAAATTTGAAAAGTCAATGCTTATAAAAATATGTTTTGTTGGTTTTCATTAAGTATAATACACATCATTTAATCATAAATATTATTATAAAACTCTTTCCATCCAGCAAACTCTATTTCTGCAGGTGAGTGGAGAGTCCATTCAACATGCCGACTGAGATTCCACTCTGTAAAATCATCCGTATGAAAACTTGAATATTGTATGAATTTCGAGAGCTTGCTGCTGCCGCCAGCGTCATCTATTGGCCGAAATACGAGCAATTATGAGAAAGTACATATCTAAAAATTTATTGATTTTCTGATAACAATGTAGAAGACCACACATTTTTATATCAAACGGTATTTTCGTTATTTATATTCACAATGGGTCAGTCATTTAATGGACACCCTGTATATATATAATCTGAATTTTAGCACTTTCTTCTATTTTTACAAAATATATATATATACAGGGAGAGCAAAAAGTCCTTAAAAATTTAAAAATTCATAAAAACCGAAAAAATAACCGAAATGAAAAACGGTTTGCAGGGTTAGCATCCATAGGTCACGAGGATTTTTTTAAGACAAAAATAAAAAATAATTCAAAAAACAGCCACGCGCTGGTACTGGCGCTGGTACTTGGCGCTGGTACTTGCGATTTCCGCGGAAATATGCAAATGAACCGGTTATAAGAGCTTGCGCTCCTAATCCACAACTAGTTCACCGTTGTGATCCGTGAACTTGATCAAGGATGCTCAATGCGAAGGACAAACCTTTGTTGGTGAAGTTATTTTACATGAACAAGGAATCAGCGACTATTGCTTTGCGTGAATTCCGATTTCAAAAGGATGTGAGACGGGAAAGGGGCCTTTAACAGCGGAAGGCCTCATAAAGCTTGTTCGGCGGTTTGAGGAAAGATTCTGTTCTTTATTTGGGTATCTTTTCTTTGATTTGGATACGTCAGCGCCACCTGTTGGCTGTTTTTTGAATTTTTTTTTTCATGTCCTAAAAAAATTCCCCTGACCTATAGATACTAACCCTGCAAACCGTTTTTCATTTCGGTTATTTTTTCGGTTTTTATGAATTTTTAAAATTTTTACGGACTTTTTGCTCACTCTGTATATATATATATATATCGGATTTTCACGTTTTAGGGATTAGAGAACACAAAAAATATGTTTTTAGAAAATATCTGTTAGTCACTCTGCAGCTCTACATTCGACAAAAAATTTGTGAGCGATCCTACATCAAGAATTAAAAAACAGAATTTTACAAAATTTTAGATTCTGTTAGATTTTGGTAAAAACTAGAGCTGATTAGTTTTGGGTATAAATTGCTTAAAAGGTGGCGCGGCTGTTATACGTTATTCAGAATTTCAACAATAACTATACCTGAATGACTACTGCATAAAATAATGTAAAAATTTAGATTCAGTTAGTACTTTGATAAGATTAGGTTCTGTGATCATTTTGGCGCAAATCGCTCAGCAGACGTCGCTATTATATAGCATTCTTTACGATTATCGTAAAGAATCTATCTCAAGAACAAATGCACGAATATTCATCAAACTTTAGATTTAGTCCCTGATGTAGGTTCGTGTGGATTAATTTTTTTATGTAAATTGATCCAGAGGTGGCGCAGCTTTGCTGCATTTTTCACGATCTTGCAATAGCTGTATCTCAAGAATTGTTGCATGGATTTTCACAAAACTTCTTCCTTTATATAAAAAATTGTTTTGGATTCGTAAAAATTTTGCCTTAAGGTTTTCTACGGATTTAAACGTCCCAAAAACATGTTTTGACAAAATGTCCGTCTGGGAAAATTTTGTGGGAACTGTATCTCAAGAATTAATGCACGGAATTTTACAAAACTTTAGATTTAGTTAGACCTTTATATATATTTTGAAGCTCAATAGTGTTTGGTGTATATCGCCCAAGCGGCATTATTCATGATTATCGCTCTAGCTCTATCTCAGGAACTAATGCACGAAATTTCATTACTGATCAGATTCAGTTTGTTCCTGGTTTAAATTAGTATACTTTAGATTAGGAGTGCACAACCTTTTCAAGAGAAGGGCCACTTACAAATATGTCTGGGTGGTCGAGGGCCACACTAATAACTCGGAGATAATTCAATTTAGAAGATGTGATCTATGGCCGATAATCGGATAAAAAATGTGGTTTCAGAGGGGAGTAAAAGGGAGGGGGGGCAGGTACCTCTTTAAATTCGCCTACCCAGTCAAAATATCCAATTCAGTTGATAAGGATATTTCAGTAGTTGTTTCTATGTTTTTTATGTATAACAGATATAGCAAGGATTATTTTGAAAATGTAAAAATACTCCTTGATTTTAATTAGGAGGGTAAATTTTGTTTTATTAAAAATGTTAAAAAACAAACATAAATACCTGGTGTCGAAAAAAATGAACCTTATGGACGAAGGAAAGAGAAGGGATCAAATTGATTTTTCCGCAATTGATCTAAGAAACTCCATATTTTCTATGCCCGATCAATGAAATTTCTAATTCTTCCGCACCTGATCAACCAAATTTTCACTTTTTACGAAACCGATCGACAAAATATGCAATTTTATGAGCCGATTGACAAAATTTACGATCTTCTTTTCCTGATCAACACAATTCGCGATTTTTACAAAGCTGATCGACGAAATTTGCAATTTTTCCTCACTTGATCGAAGAAAATCACGATTTTATACCGCACCTGATCAACGAAATTCTCGATATTTTGGCGCCTAACTGACGATATTTTCGATTTCTCCGCGCCTGATCGAAAAATTTTTCGATTTTTCTGAAAATGATCGATGAATTTCGCGATTTTTCTTCGAATGATCGACGAAATTGGCGATTTTTAAGCGGTTGATCGACGAAATTCGGGATTCTTCCGCGTTAGATTGACAAAATTCACTATTTTTAGGAGCTTGATCGAGAAAATTCGCGATTTTTACGAAGCTGATTGTTAAAAGTTTCGATTTTTACGAAGGCGATCGACGAAATTTGCGACATTTAAGAAAACAATCGATAAAATTTGCGATTCTTACGACGGATTTTAAAGCGGATTGACGAAATTTAGAATTTTTCTTCACATGATCAAGAATGTTCGAGATATTTCTGCACCGATCGAGAAAATTTCAGGTTTTTCTCGCACCTGATTAACAAAATTCGCTACTTTTACGAAATCAGTCAACGAAATTCGTGATTTTTTCGCTCCTAATCGACGAAATTTACAATTTTTCTTCGTATTATCGACGAAATTCGCGGTTTTTACAACTGTCATTGATAAATTCCGTAATTTTTACGTAGCCAATTGATAAAATTCGGGATTATTCCGCTCAAGTTCAACAAAATTCATAATTTTTACAATGAAAATTGGGAAAATTCACGATTTTTCCGAAACCCATCGAGAAAATTCACGATGCTTTCAAGCCTGATCAACAAAATTCGCTCTTTTTACAAAGTCGATTGACGATATTCGCAATAAAGCCGATTGACGATATTAAAAAAATTTATGAAGCCAATTGACGATATTCGCGATTTTTCAGCTTTTGATCGACGAAATTTACGATTTTTACAAAGCTTATCGACGAAATTTCCGATTTTTCCGCGCCTGATTGATGAAATTCGCAATTTTTACAAAGCAGATCGACGAATTTTGGTTTTTTTTTTTTGAATGATCCACAATATTTGAGATATATTAGGGTCTGATCGACGTAATTAAAATTTTTAAGTGTGTAATCAACAAAATTTACAATATTCCCGTTCACGAAATTTCTTATTTTTTTAAATCCGATGTGTACAACTCGCGATTTTTCCGTGTCTGTTCAACAAAATATGCGTTTTTGACGCTGTTAATTGCCGAAATACCCTTTTTTTTGCTCCCGATCAATGAAATTTGCGATTTTTGTACTAATTCTGACAAAATCAGCATTTTTTACGTGGCAAAATGAAACGCACAATTTTTTTTTCTCTTGATAAACTGACAAAATTCACGATTGTTTCGCACCCGATCAAGAAATTTTTCATTTTTTCCGCGCGTCATTATAAATTCGCTATATTTTTGTGCCTTGTCAACGAAATGTGCGATTCTTCGCGTCCGACGGACAAAATTCACGATTTTTCTGTGTCTGTTTTACAAAATTCATGATTTTTCCTTGCCGGATCTGGGAAATTTGCGAATTTTTCCGAGCCTCATTAACGAAAATCGCGATTTTTCCATATCTGATGAGCGAAATATACGATTTTTTCATATCTAATGAGCAAAATATACAATTTTTCCATATCTGATGAGCGAAATATACGATTTTTCCGTGCCGATCGACGAAATTTGCGTTTCTTAAGTGACGGAATGTTATATTTACCCGCGATAAATTGATGAAATTTACGATTTTTTCCTGCGACATATGCACAAAATTTTGCATTTTTTCAGGAATCTTGTGGGCCACATCTTAACCCATTGTGGGCCACAGGTTGTGCATCCCTACTTTAGATTTTAGAGTAAATTGCTCAAGAGATAGCGCTTCTATCCAAATTTATTTACGATCTCTGTAATGATCACGTTTCAAAAATAAAGCACGGATTTCCATTAATCTTCTGATTCAGTTAGACCTTGACATAAATTGTTTCTGATTAGATTTCGATGTATATCACTTAAGCAGCGATGCTGCTATGTTTCGTTTTTCTGAAAGTATTAATATGTATGAGATAGATAAAAATTTAAAGCTTGTCTTATCCTATTCTTTTTCAAAATGGAGTTGGTCTACTAGAGTTGTAAATTCCTCATTTGATTAAAAAAAAAAATAATAATAATGATAATAAATTTAAGAGAATGATTTTTTTGCCCTTATTATTCATAAATATCGTATTACTAATCATAATATATGCATATTTAGGTTTTCATGCACCATTTATTTTCTAATGATAAAAAATTTATGTAAAGATCCTGTTTTACCTAAATCGGTACTTAAGATTACAGCTTTCGAATGTGCTATATTAAGTGAACAAAGAGAAAATTTATTTATATTTTGCATAACATATTATCATGTGATCTAATGGCCTCATCAAATTTCAAATGTTTCGAAGCATAAGATGGGTATGCATTTTCAAAAAACAAATAGGAAGCGAATTTGGTAAACACGTGTATCAAAATATGCTCGTAAATAAATTTTAACTTCCTAGAACTGCTATTTCTATTTAGTGATAGTCAAGAGAAAAATACTCACTATTTTTTCTTAAAATATTATTTCGAATTTATCAATGAGTGTGCTTTAATTGGGATACAAGACTGTGATACTTAAAAGTATTTCCAGGGCATAAATATGAAATGCTTTAATTTCACAATCTATATTTTAATAAATAACTATAAAGGTATTGTTGGATCCAATTTTTGTTAAGTTTTTGAATAACAGGTATAATATACACTGTGAAAGAAAATCCGTTATTTCATGATAAAACTACTGGCAGCAAAGTTGCCAGACTTTTTTCGTTCTGTCAGTGAATTTGTCATTTTGGAAAATAAAAGAAGGAAAAACTGAATTTATTGACTTCACATGTATTTCTTGACCGAAGAAAAAAATAGCAACGTCGTCGCGGTGAATTGACGAGATTTAGTGTGAAATCCTCATGAAGAAAAACGTATTTTCGCAAGAAAACATTTCTATGACAACCATTCCTTGAAAGCTAGATTTTGAAAACAAACCAATACGGAAAAAAATATAGTTCATCTTCTAATTAAGATTGAAACATGATTTAAGAGTCATTTTAAGCATAAAAAAGTAAAATTTTTAATGCAATAAAATGTTTTTAGAAAATTTTAAGATTTTTGCTTCCCGGACTACTTTAAGATTCTGGCTGTATTGATCAAGTGTTATGTGAATAATGTTTTTCTAAAAACCTATGCATTTAGAAATTTTAAGTTTGGAGTGGAATTGTCCAATTATGTTTAACATTTCAAAGGATTTCAGGAATACTTTAAATAGACCGATTTATTATCGAGTAAAATTAAAAAAGCTTGAAATATATGTATGGGGGACACATGTAATTATTATGAGTGTAAAAAGTGACAAAAAGTTGTCAGTTTTTTTTTTTAATTTGTTTTTTCAACTGGATATCAGGATTTACGATGAAAAATTCTTAACATAGTATTTGTATTATTGATATGTTTTATAAAGAAATCTAAAGTTATGCAACATTGCTAAATGCTGTTAGATTACACACTTGTATATTCTAACTAGAAGACGGAATCATAAAAATGAAATATTTATAATGATACTTGAATTCTGATTTTAGCAAGCTCTTTCAATAAAAGAAAAATTGAATTTAACAAAATGCTTTGAAGTATATATTCTTGTAAACTATAATTGAACTTTCTTTCAGGCAATAAACTCTAAAGTTTGAATGAGTTTCGGTAAATGAAGTTAACCAAAATATTTTATTTAAAATTATTAATACTCTTCAAGTTATATTTTGTTTTTGCATAAAGTCAGAAAGAAATTTCTATTAAAAGTGAGTTTCAATTTGTTTTTGAATTTAAAGTTTTATAATTCGGAAACTTTGGAAAACAGTGTAGTCTTTAACTTAAATTATATGTCATCATTTCGTTGTATGCTCATTGTCAGACATAGAAGTTACTTGATTAATTTCTCATTTCCAGAATTTAGAAGAAAGAGAAAAACTCTTAAAAAGTAATCGGATCTTTTAAGTAACATTTGTTTCAGTGAATACAATTTTTAATGCTTTTTTTTACGTTTGTTTTTATTATTTTACAGCAATGATTCAAACAGTAAAGTTTCAAAGAAGTAATTACAAATAGATTTTTTGAGAGTATTTGCAACTTTAAAAACATTCTAACATGAATTGATATCGTAAATCTTTTTTAACTTTGTTCGAATCTGTTAAGAGGTTTTTTTCAACAACGTAAATATTTTAGAAGTAAATTATATACAATTTTTTTACACATGAGCTTTTTCAATTTATTAAATGATATGTATTTTGTTTTAAAGAGATCTTAGAACAGAGTTTAATTTGTAAATCTGTCACAAAATACTTTTTAATACTAAGTAAAAAAATATATACATATTAACAATTTACTGCATAATTTTTTCACTTTTATGAAAAAAAATGAATAAAATCTATAGATTGCTCTAATAATGAAAAAAGTAGTAAAAAAAAAAAAAAGAGCTAAAATTTTATATTTTATGTTGCTAAAAAATCACGGTTTTAAAATATTGTATTGCTATATTTTGTAACTAATAGAGTTTAAATAATTTATTTTTCTCTGTCTTATACCCTGCTACATTTTTTATATTGCTGTTGTTGGCATGTGTCGGAAGGTCAAAAAGAGGTACTGGAGCATCCATTGGACTGTATCCAGCAATAGATGGCAACACGAAACACCGCCATCACCTCAATTTCGATACATCTCTAAAGGGGAGGGAAAGATTTCTCCGGAAATTGTTGGTATTAACTGCTAAGACTGAAAAGGGACTTTCAGAACCACTTTAATGCTTCAGAACATACACGGTAGGCGCTCGGTGAGTCTTTCGTGAATTTGACTATCAAGCCTGAAACTTTCGGCTCGGAGTTCAGTGACCACTCGGCTAACCCCGCCCCCCTTTTAATATTAATACTTTAAAGTATTCAATAAAAGTAATGCAAGTAAATTCAATCTTAATAGCTCGGTCAAAATTACTTTTGTTTTCGAAAAACAAATTTGTCTAATGCAGCCATCTAACATGGGCAAAATAAATGTCATCCCATTGTTTGGATTATTCCTATCAACTGATCAAAAGTAGAATTCATATTGGCTAAATTCATGCCAAATAATGAAAATTAAAATATTTTTAGGCATGCAAAATGTATGACACTTGATGCAGTAAATGGTTAAATTGTGTGATACTTAAACGTGTTTTCATGCTAAAAGTTAGAAAAATGCATTTTCCATTGTTTTAGAAATATTGCAATGACAATAAACTATTTATAAATTTAAAGAAAATAGCAGACATGATTTATATTAAGATACTTTCAAAATTTGAAAAAAAAAAAAAAAAAAAAAAAAAAAAAAAACGCAAATGTCTGCAATGCGTTTAAAAAAAAATGAAAATTTATTTCATGTATTTAGGTAATCTCATTTTTTGCTCCCATCCTTAACCCTTTCGTCTCCGAATATTTTTTCAGTTTTTATGAAAAAAGTACTTTTACGTTAATAACATTAACATTACCTATCCAAATATATTAAATAGTATTTAAAGAATATTTCTTTATTTGAAAGATTACAAAGGTTGTTGTTTTGCGTGCCATTCAATTAATATTCATATGACAAAAGGATAAGGAAGAGTTTTTGGAGATGTTCAGAAAATATTGTATTATAATAAGATTTAACTGATGTTACAACTTTCTAATATTTTTTTGTGCTTTATTACACACGATTCTTTGAGAAATGTAACCTATATTTTAATTTTAAAGAGTGAAATATATGTTTAGAATAAAATAATAGCAAAAGATGCTAGCAGAATGAGCAAATATTTATTATTTTTATTATTATTACTAAATACCTAAACATTAATGAAATCATATAGTAAATAAGAAGATATATACTAACATTACTACATTTAAATAGTAACAATAACATAATAAAGTAATAAATAATAAATAATAGCAAAAAATAACATATACTTCAAACTCTAAAATCTCAAAAAAAAAAAAAAAAAAAAAAAAAAACAATTTAGAATACTTTTTGTCACCAAATTTATAACATATATGTATATATATATTGTGAATTAGAAAACTTTATATGCCAAAAGTTTATTTGTGTTGCAATTGTATTCTTAATATGTTTTGAAAATTTTGCTATCTAAAAATGTGTTTCAAAATTCTTGTTATCTTGAAATGTGTTTCAAAAATAATGTTGTTAATTGTGTTGAAATAATGTTGTAAATAATGTTCATGGAAATATTTTCTTACAATAGTGCAGTGCTGCATAGTTTGTCACCAAATTACCAACACATTGTAAGTACCACACAATTCAGAACACTATAAAACTACACATATAAAACACTTTCTAGACGCTTTACATATGGTATCTTTAAAATAAAACATTTTTACAAATAAAATAAGACGCATTTTGCTTTATAGAAACAAATTTGCAGGAGATAACTAGGTGAATTGACTATTTTACCAATAAATAGCAATAACTGCAGTTCTGGAAAAATTACGTAATTTTTATCAACACTTTTTGTAGAATTCTTTTTCCTGGCGAAACACATTCACTACACATTCACAAAACAATCGAAAACAATTTTTGTTAGAGTTTTAATTATTATATTCAATTGGTGTTGCAAGAGTTTTTCACGAATTTGTAGTATATACACAATTTTATATAAACAAAAAAATATGAAGATTTTAAAAAGAAAATTATATTTTTCCTAACTTCATTAAGATAATGTATAATAGTAAGATTTTATAATTTAATATTATTTATTAGATTCGCAAATAAGACTGAAAACATTTCTTTACAATTAAATCAATCGTTAAATTCTACTTTGTCTAAACATCTACGTGAACATTTTAACAACTTGTGTACGAATGACAAACATAATTCTTTTGTTATATGCATCGTGAGAGTGTAGGATTCAAGTGCATATAATCTAAGTGTAAACGACATCGACACATGCTTCTGACGTTGACAAGTGGATATTTTAATAAAGCTTTCAAATAAGCGTTTCATTTTCTGTCATATTTATATGCCTTGTTCAGGTTTAAAGTGGCAAATGACTATAGATCTATAGAAATTCCGTATATTAAATAAGTGCTTATAACATTGTACGGAGTATCGTGTAATAATTATTTAGCTACGTATTCGCCTGTAAAAGATAATTTAGATATTTTGTGAGATTTTATGGGATATTACTTTGTCTAATTTTTAGTTAAATGCAGTGCACTCTAGATATCCGAAGCGATTCTCAATATAGGAAAATAGGCAGCGAAAAAAAGTGTGGTTTCTTATTCAGAAATTCTTTGTTCGAAGTTCACCTTGCATGAAGAGTCATATTCAGAGGCGTGCAAAGAGAAAACTGCGCTCAATTTGGCGCCCCTTACCCCAAATTTTTCTTGTGACAAGCCAAAAATGACGTTGGTAGTATAAATTTGGAGCCCCCCAAAATTTTCGCGCCCGGGGCAACCGCTCCCTTTGCCACCCGTTTCGCACGGCGCTGGTCATATTCTCGGTTTATTCATTCCAATTTTAATGATAATGAAGACTTCTATATATTTTACATCTGCACGACACGAATTATCCCAAATTCATCAATAATGAGAAATTCAAAGACAAGATCCTCGTTTGAACTGCGATGATCGAGAAAGTCTTGAGTCGTCAGTTCTTTTGAATGTCTGGGTGTGGAATATTTCGCAAATCCATGTCCCTCTCAATCAGACTGCTGGCGCCAGGGTCACGTGGTCTATTAGATAATTGATATTAAAAACATTCTTTCTTGTTCTTTTAGTTTAGTTTGTGTATTGTATTTGGACGCCGTAAGTAGACTCCATTATTTCTTGGTCTTCCAAAAATGAAAAAAACAAAACAAAATATTGTTTCAATTTAAAAAAAAAAGTTGCTAGAAATTTAATTGTAATTTAAAATTTTGACTTCTAATTAAATAACTAAACGTATTCATCTATAACTATGTAAATAATGCACATAATGTACATTTCGATTTAATAATAATCTCTAAAAGTTGTCATTAAGATGTTTATTTACTAATGGTTCACACAGAACTTCATATAATTATACCAACATACCAATTGAGATATAAAGTGAAACTTCGTGAAATGCAAGAATTTACTGGGCTGGCTGTAAACGGGCAACGACTATTGAATAAAAACGTTTGCCGTTGTTTCAACCCCCACAATTCGTAGTAATTACAACGGGTGATTCCATCTTCTGTCCAGACATGGACACCAATCATTATTGCAAAATCATTTTCAGCCACTTCCACAAGCAAAATGTCACTTGCGTAGAGAAATCCAACAAGCCAGTTAACGTTCCTAAAATTCAACCAGTTGAGCGTTTATGAACGTATCTTTTATCCAAAGTGCATGCTAAAGACTGGAAAACAGTTAACGTCTAGAAATTGATCAATCGAATCAATTACTAACTCAGAATTTTAGACTAACATTTTGTACAACGGCTTATAAACACAATCAAAAGTAAAATCAATAATGTCCGATGAAATGGTTTAAACCTTTCCGGCGCAGACAAATTCTGTTCGTAAAATGAGAAATTGTTGACTGACACCGGAATTTACAAAAGACTTTTTTAGAAATTAAGAATTCCCTGATTTTCGCTGTCATTGTAAAAGTAAAATTTTACTAAAGTATTACTGGTGCCGTTTGTAAGTTTGGAATTAAAATTAGGTGTTGCCGGAGTGGTAACACTGCGCCGGAAAGGGTTAATTGAAAGGCCATAACAGTTTTACACACTAAAGTGGTTATAAAAATTACCTTACAGTGCCCATTTGTGATTTGTCTTTTTTTTATA
Organism: Maratus speculifer; assembly: GCA_964019185.1. NCBI lineage: Eukaryota > Metazoa > Arthropoda > Arachnida > Araneae > Salticidae > Maratus > Maratus speculifer. The sequence goes on along the minus strand of OZ025291.1, from coordinate 420,642,432 downwards.
GCTTTCCTGCCAAGAAAAGTTTGTGCGGATCATTATATTAACATTCCCACTGCCGCAACCAGCTATATCCGTTCACTAGGCTACAGGTTTCACTGCATTTGAAGCTTTATTTAAATTAATATAATTCTACAAATATAATCCAATTTTAAGAAATTAAGTTATGATTGATACTTTGAATGTTTATATGCATATATGTAACAAAAAAAACTATACCATGATAGAAAATCTCTCTCTTTTATTACCATTTAAAATAGATTGCAGAGAAAAAAAAACCATTACAATTTTGCTCTTTTGCTCGGCGGTCAGGGGGTTAACAATCTTTATTGTCTGATAACTATAAGATCGGCAAAAAACCCATTATCTAACACTGGAGTGCTATCAGACAATGCATTAAAAATACCTAAAGCGTGATATATGCACATAAAAATAAATTTTATTACATTATAATAATTATTCCGTTATCAAACTAAATTCTAATATTACCGCTGACGGTTTCATATATGATACAGACCGTAGTAACCCAAAATATTATTATCAACAATTATCCATATAGTATGCAATGCTTTACCAGTTAACCTTTTAAGGCGCTAAATGAATCTGCTTGAAATAATTATCTTACACCAGAATGTAAGAACAAATTTATTAGAAAATATGAACTTGCTTATTTCCAAGTATTTTATAAAAGGAGAATTTTTTATAAATTTTCTGGGTGCCAGTAAAATAAAAATTAGATGTCTTTATTTAAGGACATCGCCCGCGAAAGAGTTAATAGTACATGCTTAAAAGCATCGCCCGCGAAAGGGCTAATAGTGATGCTTAAGGACTTCGCCCGCGAAAGGGTTAATAGTGAATGCCATTTGCGCTAAATACACTGTATAAGTCATAAAAATCTTATGTACATTAATATGACAACGAGACTGAATAATAAAAATGTTCGCTATATAGTATACAAAATTAAATTTACATAATAATAAAAAAAGTTCAGACTTTAAACATTTTTACTAGTAAATTTTTAAGCATGAGTTGCATTTCAAAATAATTTGCTTATCTTTTATCATAGTATTTTTCTTATTATTGACTTTATATTTTTGAAAGATTAATTATAATATGTAATAAAAATTGTAAATGCATTTCAAAAAGAAAATTATAGTTTTCTTTTTATTGAATCTTACGATACCAAGAAACAAGCAAAAAATAGTTTTTTCTTTCACTCTTTTGGAAGAAATCTGTGTTTTTTATTTTTCAATCTTCAGTATAAAAGTTTCAGAAATGCACTTTTTCTCAATAATAAATATCGTAGAACTTGTAAGTTCATTAAAATTCAGTAGAAAGTAAATTCTCACAATTTTTAAAAGCTTTTTGCATTTCTAATGAAAAGTTTTGCCATTGTAAAAACTTCTTTTTAATGCCTTATTAAATCTTTTTGAAACCACTAGACTGAAAACATGGGATGGGAGTTTCAAAGTTAAAAGTTTAACAAGCTAAAAATTCCGGATTCAATAATGGCTGTTTGAATTCGTTGCATACAAAAAACCTTATTGATTTATTTTTCGTTTCTTATATGAAATACAGAAAAAGATGCATTTATTTTTGTGAATACGCAAGAAATTTCATTTGTTATTACCAAGAAAAAATGCTAATTCTAAGTTTGTTATATCATATACATTGACGAAATAAAAATGATAATTTAAACAGCGCATTTGAATAATAAAAATATCAATTTGTTTTTTTCTTTAGTTTTTTATATATAGTTTAAAAAAATATATTTTTTTTCATAGTGAATGTAAAATTATAAGTATGTTGCTATTATTTAATCGAAAAATTCTTATACAAGTTTATTTTATTGTATTTAATTTTTTAATTAATACGATGAAAAGTTTCTTGGCTTTAAACTTACGCAGAAACAGAAATAAAATAAATAAATAATTTTTTATGACATTAGATATAATTTATAATGTATTTAAAGAAACCTAATCTCCAAACATACGAAGAGAGCTGATTAATTGTTTATTAAAGAGTTTTAGTGGTACATAACTTGTTTATTGTTACTTTTTTCATAAAATAAAGATTTATAATAACTCAAATTGTATGCTTTATCATCAAATTCATTTTCTAGTAGAGGTACAACCCAGAACTCTCGGTTAACATGGAGTACTTTTAAATATTTTTGCTTACTACTTTTTAAAAATAAAGTTTCTAAAGTTTCCTGTTCCTAGCTTTTTTTAAATAATAAGATCCGCTTAAAAATTGTATCTAATTGCTAAAAAGGTGTAGGATTAATAGTTTGAAAACAGTAAAAATGTTTTATTGAACTTTAGACATGTTTCAAATCTTCCCTGACAAGGAAGATCTCCATACGGGCATATTCAGAAAATTCTGAAAAAATTACAGAATATTCTTCTCATGTGGATATACATGTTTGTAAAAAGCTTTTTGGCGGAACCCCGACAGAACTTTCGTAAAAAAATAATGAACATTTCTTTTATTTGGCGGTTTATCATCGGTTGGCGACAAAATAAAATTCCAAAAAAATACTTTTTTTATGTCATTCTTTGTAAGGTAAAAATGTTTCATCTTGAATTTGTTTAAAGAAATTTTATTAATATAATGTTAGTTTTGTCAGCTTTAGTTTCTTTTAACTATATTTTTGTGATAATGCATTTAGAATGAATATTAAATGTGGAACTTTATGATTTAAAACAAAATTTAAATTAATTAAAATTGTTTCAATCGCAAAATTAACTCAAATCTAATTGTGTTCTGTCGATTCAATTTTGTTGCTATGGAAACAAACTTCTCCGATATTGAAATGCATTATTGCAACATTCTTCATCTGGCCTTTATTTTGTCATACATTTAAATATATGAAAACATACTTTTCAATATGAAAGTATTTTTTATGTAAGAAATTATATTTAACCCGGGAGAATGCGCGCTTATCAAGGGTATGGATGGTTTTAACTTTGTCCCCAATAAAATCCAATTAAAACAGTCGCTTTATTTAGAAGGAGACAATTCTGACAAATTTTGCGATAAAATAAGTTGAAGATTACTTTTAAAAAATTAGTGGTTGCAATTGTAAAAACCAAACTCACTCCGGAGCTTTTAGGCCCTGCGCGCGTCCTCCCGGGTTTAAGTGATAAAGTTAAATAACTGCAGCAAAAGCAACAGAAATATGTAATGTAAAATACATCTGTTTCAAACTCTTTATTCAAATTTAAATTCATTAAACACTATTTACACGTATTATAAAATTTAATTGACAAGAAATTTTCAGGTGCATTGAAATCGTTTGCTTTTGGTGAGGGAAAATGCTTCTCGCCAAATCGAGTGACGCTTTCGTCTTTTCGCGCCAAATACTTGAAAGTACTTAATTTTTTACTGAGTTTCTTTTGTAATTCCGCCGCTAAATTTGACTGATCATTTGTTGCATACATGAGTAGATTAATCAGTAATTTTTTCAAAAAAGTTTGGGTATGCCCAGTTTGGAGATCTTCCTTGTGAGTCATTTTCAAAACAATTAAAAATGATATTCTGAGACTTAAGCGGTCTATAGTGTAGTGAATTGAAACGACATTATTCAGATTTTCATGAGACATACTTTATTATTATTTTATTTGGATGTTTATTTTTATGTTGGAAATTATTGAGTAATTTTTGGTAAGTTGAATGATTTTGTAACGTTATTTATGGAATTTTTACGTGTTAGGATCACTATTGTTTCTCTTATAATAGATAGATGGGTACACGACATTTCGGTCCCGCCATTTCGGTTCCGCCGTTTCGGTCCCGCCGTTTCGGTCCCGAGACATTTCGGTCCCTGGCCATTTCGGTCCCGAGACATTTCGGTCCCGAGACATTTCGGTCCCGAGACACTTCGGTCCCTTGCCATTTCGGTCCCGAGACATTTCGGTCCCTGGCCATTTCGGTCCCTTGCCATTTCGGTCCCTGGCCATTTCGGTCCCTTGCCATTTCGGTCCCTGGCCATTTCGGTCCAGAGACATTTCGGTCCCTGGCCATTTCGGTTCCGAGACATTTCGGTCCCTTGCCATGTCCCTGGCCATTTCGGTCCCTTGCTATTTCTTTACCGGCCACCTTATAACTTGGTTTCTGATTGATGAAGGCCTACTAAACGCTGTAAGCTCAACATTGTTCTGGCTTTTTTTAATATTTTTATTCTCCTGCCCCCCTTCTCTCAAATTTTATACAAAGCTGAATATAATAGCACAATAAGTTTAATCTATTGTAACTCGTGATAATAAAATCACAGCAAGTTGAAAATTTGATTAAATAATGTTATATAATTTTACACTGTCTTTATTATTATTATTTAACATAATGAATATTTTAAGTTTTATCATATATTCTTTGTATTAGGTATTTTATCTATACAAAAAACTAAAATACATATTTTATTGATTGTTTTAGCACACTTTCTTAGAATCTTTAAATTAGTGATTTCCTAACTAGGCGTGCTACGAAAATTTTTTGTTTAAAAAATAAAAATGCTCCAACGACCTTTTTTATGTAATAATTATTGGTTGCATTTTTTTTTTTTTTTTTTTTTTCACAGTTTTCTCACTTTATGAAGACAATTTTTGTGAATTAATTTTATTGAACGTGGGCTTATTTCTTTGTAATAAAATGATTATTTTTCAATTTTATATAATAATGTAATTATTATTTTAAATAATTTTATTTTCAAATTTTAACTGACAAAACTAAGCTTTTTTAATTTATCGTTTATTTATTTATTTATTTGCATTACCTTTTCGCTCCCACTTTCACAGAAAAAAAAATTGACAATTCTTATTTTAATTTTATTATTGATTGAATTAATAGTTTTAAATTTCAGTAACTTTAAATATAAAATAAATAAACAGGTAAACAATAAGTTTCAGTTTATAACTACTACAAAACATAATGATAAATTGAATATAAAACAGATTATTTATTAAGTTTAAAGTAAAATTCGAAATGCGTATTAATAATTTTATCAATTTAATTAAATAAAGATTTATTAAATTAAAAATACATATATTTAATAAAATATTAATTTGATTTTAATTTTAAAATCACTAACTGTTTTGAGATTTAATTTATAGCAATTATTCATCACCATATGTTTTTATTCAAAAATTATTATTTATTTCAAAAAAGGAAATTATTATTATTATTATTATTGAAAAATCAGTAACGTAACGTAATAATTAATTAAACATAATAATGCAACACTGTAACAATGTGTAAAAATGTTTCTTAACAGTGTTAGGTAACATTATTATCCAGATGCAGATTTAAATTTTCTGAAACAAAGTTATAGTTTACAGTTCGCAAAAAGCAATCATATATTAAATAATTATTTTTAAAGAGTAAGAAAAATATCATAAACTAACCAATAAATGAATAAATAACATATTTATTTTGAGAATCCTTATAATTTTTATATATCCTAATGAACTTGATAACATTATAGTAGCTGAAATTTAAAAAATATGTTTTTTCATTTTTGCTATAATAAGAGCTATAAACTAGATTTTAAACAAGTAATTGATAAATAAGTCACTTAAACAATTAATAGTTAAAATAATTTTGAATTCTTATTAATAATTCTGTTTGATAAAAATAATTTAATTTTTAAAAAATTTTTAATTTAACAGCATAATTATTAATGCTTTAAAATTTTCTAAGATTATGGTAATCATTTAATAAAATAATGTATAACATTAAGTAAGAAACAAATCAAAACCGAGTGCCGGGAATTTTTAAACACTTATGATTTTTTATATTGGTGTTTCTATAAAATTTGAAATATATGCTTATAAGTACCAGCTAAGTACTACTATTAACCTCTTTTAAGTAAAAATTCTGCATGTCAATCAATTGTCAACGCCCATCTGAACAAATAGTCATCTTTATACAAGATAGCTAGAAAAGCTAGGTAGTTAGCTTTATTCTACTTATCTTGATCTTTATACACTTGTCAGATGAAATCCCTCATTCTATAATACAATGTCCTTTTTACTCTGGAGTTCAAATGAGGACGGACCTCCCAGATTTGACTTGTGTTTATTTCGCTCGTAGTTTTTGAATGTAATAAGCATAAAAAGTGTTTAATGTATTAAAAAGGATTTGTAATTTCTGCATTGTTATATGTAAAAAGGTTGTTACACGTAAAAAATTATTTCGTAGCAATAATTGTTATATGTAAAAAGATTAACGTAAACTTTTAAATAGTTTTTTTAATAGCGAAATAAAATAATTATTTAAAAAATAAAATGTTTTAGTCAATCCCGATGCAGAACTTAAAAAATAATGTGGCTTTATCACAATTCCATGTTAAAAACCCCTTAAAAAAAAAATTGTAAAATGCCATAATTTAAAAATGATGTGCCGTTAAATAATAGGATGAAATAAAGATTTCTAAAACTATTTGCAGATTTTTTTTTCATTATTAAACACATATTGTACAAATTATATGCAACTGAAAATGTGTAGGCCATGGATATTTGCTTAAGCAAATTAAATTCGACTTATACGTGTTTTTAAATTACCAGATCTTCATGATTGAGGAACTTCTATATAAATCCACAGAACAATCCTCCCCTCACTCCTGAAAACAATTACTTCTGTCATATGAAATTTGCATGGCGTTTGGATCCGCTGCAATATGTTTGAGTTTGGATCCGAGTTATACGTGTAAGCGGTTTTTGGGTACTTGTTACTTCTAATTAATCGCATTACACTAAAACTTTATGTATGGCTTTCAGTTAAAAAACCAGTGTTGAATCCAGACACTTTTCTCCGGGAGGGACTTCTGTGGCTCCGGGGGGATTCAATAGAGTCCTGGGGGGATTACACTTTTTTACCACTGAAAACACAAAATCTCATAATTTCCTGGGGGGGGCATTGATAGCTCTGGGGGGAATGACCCGCCCCTGAATTCAACACTCTAAAATGTTCCCTATAAAATTATGTCAGATATTTCCCGTGCACAAAATTTCAGCTTGCTGGAGAAGGGACCGAAATGTCTGAGGACCGAAAAGTCCAGGGACCGAAATGTCTCGGGACCGAAATGGCCATGGACCGAAATGTCTCGGGACCGAAATGGCCAGGGACCGAAATGTCTCGGGACCGAAACGTCTCGGGACCGAAACGTCCTGCTTCCTAGATAGATAGCACTGTATATAGAGGAAAAATATTTTACTTTAGTTGAAATGTATATGGATAATTTCTTCCTCGTGTAATTTTAGCAGGGGTATTGTTTTTCCATTATACAGTCATGGAAAAAGTTATTAGGTTGCGTTGAAAATTGGGAAACATTTTTAAAGTAATCTTCAATTGAAAATACAATCAAATGTCATTTAGTACTCGTAATTAGCAAATGTTAGGGACCCATTAATATGAAATCAAATTGCCATAAATTTTATAGAATACAGATGAATAGAAATATATGACGTCAATCATGGAAAAAATTATAAAGACATAATTCTGAGAACCATTTTTTGTGCTGTGTGAAGTGAGTATTTTAAATAGAGGTCTAGTCCGGTACAATATAAAATATAAAAAAAAAATACCAAAGCCATAGCTGCCAAAATCTTCCGCTTTTTCGTCCCGGAAAAATTTTACAGTAAATTTTACTATTTCAAATCGCCGTAATGTGCTGATTAAATAAGGCAAAATTTTCTGTTAAATTTTTCCGGGTTGAAAAATCAGAAGAGTTGGCAGCTATGCAAAAGCCCTGGACAAATAAGGAATTAAAAATTACCTATTTGTGAAACAGGAAATCTCTTTGAGAGCCGAAAAGCATTTCGTATTTGTTTTCATGCAAAATATTACCCACATAGCATGCATGTTCACAGTGACGTCACAGTGACGTCACTGTGAGTCACTGTGGTCACGTCACATCTGTGACCAAAATACCACCCCTCAGTGACGTCACATTGTGACTGAAATGTGACGTCACATCTGTGACCAAAATGCCACCCCTCAGTGACGTCACATTGTGACTGAAATGTGGCGTCACATCTGTGACCAAAATGCCACCCCTCAGTGACGTCACATTGTGACTCAGATGTGACTTTCTTAGAAAACTTTAGAAAATTACTAAAATTCTTCAAACCATGTTATTTACTGGTAAAAAAAACGTGTTTTCTGGCATTGCAGAAGAATATTGTGCAATCGCTGTTATGTCACATGTTACATGCACTGCATGTAACGTGTACGTCATATCATATATGTGAGATAAACCTCCCATCATATGAAACTAAGCACCCAGCAATGAACCTATCAGTGAAACTTCCATTTAAGGAAATTTCTCGTTACACTTAAGAGCCCAAAATAGTCACAGGAAAAGTACACAAAAAGACCCGGATGACCATGTAAAGTCTATGGGAGCGTTCTTTTCTAATATCTCGTTCAAATTTTAATATTTTGACATGATTTTTTTTTGCTTAAAATAGTTCAGGACGATCCACAACCGGGCTAGTTTTTACTTTTTCGATTTTGGTTTTAGATTTTTAAAAAAAAATTTCTTTAATTTTCAAAACCGGTTTAAACCGGTTCTGAAACTGAAACTATCATAATATAAAAAATATATAACCAATATCGAAAAAGTGAAAACTAGCCCGGTTGTGGATCGTCCTGAACTATTTTATGCAAAAAAAAAATCATGTCAAAATATTAAAATTTGAACGAGATATTAGAAAAGAACGCTCCCATAGACTTTACATGGTCATCCGGGTCTTTTTGTGTACTTTTCCTGTGACTATTGTGGGCTCTTAAGAGCCCACAATAGTCACAGAAAAATTCTCAAAAAGACCCGGATGACCATGTAGGCTTCATAGTAGCCATGTAGGCCCATATGGGCTTCGTTAAATGAAAGTTCCACTCTATTTCGAAACTAATTGAAAGTAAAATAGAAATGCGTGAAAAAAAATTTAAACTCAAAATTTTAATTAGGGATACTCTCATAAAACTAATGCGCATGCGCATTTAACTTACAAATCTTCGAAGCTCAAACAACCAATAATAACAAAAAATCACCTGCTTAAAAAATATCGTTTGGCAACGACCAGAATTGTTGACACTAGTGTATTTATTCTTTAGAATATTAGGCAGCTGCTCTAGTAGCTTTGTTATGATGTTATGTGTGTATATTTAGTACATAAGCTGAAATTTTTTAAAAAGTTATGCAGATATGTGATCAGGTGACATTTTATATAAAATGTCGGTCCGAAAAAATACAATGTCAGTGGCTTTTAGTTAAAATAAGCGAGCCAATGTCATTGTACTTCATTCGGACATTTCGACTTCGAAATTATCTTCCCTATTTGGATTATCTCTTGTATCCCTACTGGATTTAGAGGATAATGCTGATAAGAAAGAAGTAAGAAAATTTTATTTTTCCTGCTTTTTGTATAATGATTTCTGTTAATTTCGTAAAAAAAAACATGTTATAAAAGGAATAAGTATCATATTAATTTAACTTTTTTGAATTCACTTACCTTAGTAAATTCAATAAATTTAACATTTATTTTGTTGAAATACGGAACAGCATGTCAACGATTTGAAAATAGTTAATAATATTATTTTTAAAATGCACTTTAATCACATTTTTTAATTACATGGTGAAAATCACATATTAATAAATTAAAAAATGTATACATAATCAAAATTTAACGTTATAATTAATATATAAAGGAGTTTGGCGTTGTTTAACTGTTGAAAATAGTGATAAATATACTAATTTATGCACTAATATTGCAAAAACAAATTTTTAAATTTTTTTTATTACTTTTCTTAATTTCTCATAATCAAAAAAATTTGATAACTGTAATTCCATGACATTTATTATTTTAAACCATGTATCTAAAATAATTAAGATATTAATTTTGTGATAATAACAATTATTGATTTTAAAAAATGAGTAATTATCGCATTATTTTATTAATTTTTGATATCTTAATTGTTAAATGGTGTTGAAAATAACAATTTTGTTTCATCTGTATGTGTTCATTAAATCCTGGTTCTAAATAGTCATAAAAACAATTACTTGTACTTTTTTGTGGGATGTACATTACTGAAATTTTTAGCGTTTGATGTATTTCTATTATTTTCAATCATATTTTGTCTAATATTGGGAAGTGAGACTAAGAATACTTAAATATTATTAATAGATTCATCTAATACGAAAAAAATGAAATCTAATAATTATAACTATTAATAAGGAAACTTTTTAAAAATAAATTCCATAAGGATGTCCTTTAACGGCACATCTACATTATATGACATATACAATATATATATATATGAGTTTAACTACGAAGTTAAACCTTGGTGTAATCATACATGCGCACAGGCCACTATAAGGAAATAACTAAGCGTAATACTACAACTAATTGCCTCATCTTCATTTGTACTCGATTTTCAAATAAAATCTGTATATTACAAATATTGCGCATAAACTTCACGTAGTTTTATCAAAAGATAATTCTATATTTTATTTAACAGAATGATTTTAATTGGTAAATTAATCAAACGAAAATTAATTTTCCAAAATGAGTAAAAAAGTGTTTAGGTTAGTATTCGAACTAGAGACCCTCGATGTATGCTCATAGTGCTCTTCCAACAGAGCAACTTAGCACGCACAATTCACCCGGAGAAATATCATTATATACTTATACGAATAGTATGCATTTATCATACAGGTAGTTTGAAAAAAAAAATTAAAATATTATTACATAGGGTTATATATAATAATGATAAGTATGCGTTCGTATTCACTGTGTGAATTGTGTGCGTCAGATTCTTCCAGGATAGTTCAGTCGACAAAGTCTTGACAATTTGAGCGAAAGACTGCTTAGTTCGAATCTTGACCTGGACACTTTTTCAATCAGTTGAAAAATTACAACAAAAGATAATTAAAAGATATATATATTTATAGACATCAGAATTATTGGTCAGAAATATTGGCAAGCTGTACAGTTTTAGATATGTGCTGAGATTTGTGGATATCAAAGCGAGTAAAAGTTTAAAAAAAGACCAAAAAGATTAAACAGTTTGAATAACATACGACTAAATGTGTGTCAGTTATAAATAAAATTGAAGCTATGCAATTTTCAGCATGTGGCGGGAAAATATATAAATATTTTTGAAAGGTAATATTTTTCAAAATTTGAAAACAACACCAGAGTTGTAAGACATGTGAGGTAAATCGAATTTTTAACTTTAATGTAGAAGAAAGTCTCCTTACTTCAGGTAACTATTTTTATATATTATACAGTATTTGTTCATAAATTGTCAATATATGATTTTAGGACTCAAACCCTATTTTAACAGGAACATGGCATGGAGTTATAGTTTCAGCAGATCCTGTTTCTTTTAAATTGTTAGAGAATCGTTAAGAAAAGTTAAATCGTCACAGAATTATCACAGTGTTAACGAAAATTTTGTCACAAATGGTCTGCAACGTGAGTCTAAAATAAAGGGACAAACTTTAAGGGAGGTGGTAGAGCTCACTATAATAAATAATAATGGCATAGAGATGTATGACTGGAAGTGACGCGTTGAAACGCCGCACTAGTCACTGCAAAAGACACGGATTATAATGTTAAGTGTATGGGAGCGCTATTTTCAACTATTTTGCTAAAATTTTAATATTTTCGCATAATTTTTTTTCATAGGATAGCTGAGGACGATCTGCAACTGGGCTGGTTTTTACTCTTTTGATTTTGATTACAGATTCAAAGAAAAATAATTTAACTTTCAGAACCAGTTTAGTTCTAAAAGTGAAACTATCTTAATATAAAAAAATATAACCAAAATCGAAAAAGTAAAAATTAGCCCGGTTGTGGATCGTCCTCAGCTATCCTATGGAAAAAATATCATGTAAAATATATAAATTTGAGCAAGATATTTGAAAACAACGCCCCCCCCCCCATAGAATTAACATTATCATCCGGATCTTTTTTAGTGACTAGTGTACCGTCTTGACGAGTCACTTCCGGTCATATATTTCTGTGCCATCATTATTTGTTATAGTGAGTCCTTACCCCCCCCCCCCTCAAAGTTTGTTCCATGATTTTGGACTCACCCTGTATTTCACAATTTGGTCCCAATGTGACTTGAAAGCATTGTCACTTTCGTCACAGTATCGTCACAATGTTAATGACAAAATCGTCCCCGGACAAAAAATTCCCCTGACCTATAGATACTAACCCTGCAAACCGTTTTTCATTTCGGTTATTTTTTCGGTTTTTATGAATTTTTAAAATTTTTACGGACTTTTTGCTCACATTGTATATATATATATATATCGGATTTTCACGTTTTAGGGATTAGAGAACACAAAAAATATGTTTTTAGAAAATATCTGTTAGTCACTCTGCAGCTCTACATTCGACAAAAAATTTGTGAGCGATCCTACATCAAGAATTAAAAAACAGAATTTTACAAAATTTTAGATTCTGTTAGATTTTGGTAAAAACTAGAGCTGATTAGTTTTGGGTATAAATTGCTTAAAAGGTGGCGCGGCTGTTATACGTTATTCAGAATTTCAACAATAACTATACCTGAATGACTACTGCATAAAATAATGTAAAAATTTAGATTCAGTTAGTACTTTGATAAGATTAGGTTCTGTGATCATTTTGGCGCAAATCGCTCAGCAGACGTCGCTATTATATAGCATTCTTTACGATTATCGTAAAGAATCTATCTCAAGAACAAATGCACGAATATTCATCAAACTTTAGATTTAGTCCCTGATGTAGGTTCGTGTGGATTAATTTTTTTATGTAAATTGATCCAGAGGTGGCGCAGCTTTGCTGCATTTTTCACGATCTTGCAATAGCTGTATCTCAAGAATTGTTGCATGGATTTTCACAAAACTTCTTCCTTTATATAAAAAATTGTTTTGGATTCGTAAAAATTTTGCCTTAAGGTTTTCTACGGATTTAAACGTCCCAAAAACATGTTTTGACAAAATGTCCGTCTGGGAAAATTTTGTGGGAACTGTATCTCAAGAATTAATGCACGGAATTTTACAAAACTTTAGATTTAGTTAGACCTTTATATATATTTTGAAGCTCAATAGTGTTTGGTGTATATCGCCCAAGCGGCATTATTCATGATTATCGCTCTAGCTCTATCTCAGGAACTAATGCACGAAATTTCATTACTGATCAGATTCAGTTTGTTCCTGGTTTAAATTAGTATACTTTAGATTAGGAGTGCACAACCTTTTCAAGAGAAGGGCCACTTACAAATATGTCTGGGTGGTCGAGGGCCACACTAATAACTCGGAGATAATTCAATTTAGAAGATGTGATCTATGGCCGATAATCGGATAAAAAATGTGGTTTCAGAGGGGAGTAAAAGGGAGGGGGGGCAGGTACCTCTTTAAATTCGCCTACCCAGTCAAAATATCCAATTCAGTTGATAAGGATATTTCAGTAGTTGTTTCTATGTTTTTTATGTATAACAGATATAGCAAGGATTATTTTGAAAATGTAAAAATACTCCTTGATTTTAATTAGGAGGGTAAATTTTGTTTTATTAAAAATGTTAAAAAACAAACATAAATACCTGGTGTCGAAAAAAATGAACCTTATGGACGAAGGAAAGAGAAGGGATCAAATTGATTTTTCCGCAATTGATCTAAGAAACTCCATATTTTCTATGCCCGATCAATGAAATTTCTAATTCTTCCGCACCTGATCAACCAAATTTTCACTTTTTACGAAACCGATCGACAAAATATGCAATTTTATGAGCCGATTGACAAAATTTACGATCTTCTTTTCCTGATCAACACAATTCGCGATTTTTACAAAGCTGATCGACGAAATTTGCAATTTTTCCTCACTTGATCGAAGAAAATCACGATTTTATACCGCACCTGATCAACGAAATTCTCGATATTTTGGCGCCTAACTGACGATATTTTCGATTTCTCCGCGCCTGATCGAAAAATTTTTCGATTTTTCTGAAAATGATCGATGAATTTCGCGATTTTTCTTCGAATGATCGACGAAATTGGCGATTTTTAAGCGGTTGATCGACGAAATTCGGGATTCTTCCGCGTTAGATTGACAAAATTCACTATTTTTAGGAGCTTGATCGAGAAAATTCGCGATTTTTACGAAGCTGATTGTTAAAAGTTTCGATTTTTACGAAGGCGATCGACGAAATTTGCGACTTTTAAGAAAACAATCGATAAAATTTGCGATTCTTACGACGGATTTTAAAGCGGATTGACGAAATTTAGAATTTTTCTTCACATGATCAAGAATGTTCGAGATATTTCTGCACCGATCGAGAAAATTTCAGGTTTTTCTCGCACCTGATTAACAAAATTCGCTACTTTTACGAAATCAGTCAACGAAATTCGTGATTTTTTCGCTCCTAATCGACGAAATTTACAATTTTTCTTCGTATTATCGACGAAATTCGCGGTTTTTACAACTGTCATTGATAAATTCCGTAATTTTTACGTAGCCAATTGATAAAATTCGGGATTATTCCGCTCAAGTTCAACAAAATTCATAATTTTTACAATGAAAATTGGGAAAATTCACGATTTTTCCGAAACCCATCGAGAAAATTCACGATGCTTTCAAGCCTGATCCACAAAATTCGCTCTTTTTACAAAGTCGATTGACGATATTCGCAATAAAGCCGATTGACGATATTAAAAAAATTTATGAAGCCAATTGACGATATTCGCGATTTTTCAGCTTTTGATCGACGAAATTTGCGATTTTTACAAAGCTTATCGACGAAATTTCCGATTTTTCCGCGCCTGATTGATGAAATTCGCAATTTTTACAAAGCAGATCGACGAATTTTGGTTTTTTTTTTTGAATAATCCACAATATTTGAGATATATTAGGGTCTGATCGACGTAATTAAAATTTTTAAGTGTGTAATCAACAAAATTTACAATATTCCCGTTCACGAAATTTCTTATTTTTTTAAATCCGATCTGTACAACTCGCGATTTTTCCGTGTCTGTTCAACAAAATATGCGTTTTTGACGCTGTTAATTGCCGAAATACCCTTTTTTTTGCTCCCGATCAATGAAATTTGCGATTTTTGTACTAATTCTGACAAAATCAGCATTTTTTACGTGGCAAAATGAAACGCACAATTTTTTTTTCTCTTGATAAACTGACAAAATTCACGATTGTTTCGCACCCGATCAAGAAATTTTTCATTTTTTCCGCGCGTCATTATAAATTCGCTATATTTTTGTGCCTTGTCAACGAAATGTGCGATTCTTCGCGTCCGACGGACAAAATTCACGATTTTTCTGTGTCTGTTTTACAAAATTCATGATTTTTCCTTGCCGGATCTGGGAAATTTGCGAATTTTTCCGAGCCTCATTAACGAAAATCGCGATTTTTCCATATCTGATGAGCGAAATATACGATTTTTTCATATCTAATGAGCAAAATATACAATTTTTCCATATCTGATGAGCGAAATATACGATTTTTCCGTGCCGATCGACGAAATTTGCGTTTCTTAAGTGACGGAATGTTATATTTACCCGCGATAAATTGATGAAATTTACGATTTTTTCCTGCGACATATGCACAAAATTTTGCATTTTTTCAGGAATCTTGTGGGCCACATCTTAACCCATTGTGGGCCACAGGTTGTGCATCCCTACTTTAGATTTTAGAGTAAATTGCTCAAGAGATAGCGCTTCTATCCAAATTTATTTACGATCTCTGTAATGATCACGTTTCAAAAATAAAGCACGGATTTCCATTAATCTTCTGATTCAGTTAGACCTTGACATAAATTGTTTCTGATTAGATTTCGATGTATATCACTTAAGCAGCGATGCTGCTATGTTTCGTTTTTCTGAAAGTATTAATATGTATGAGATAGATAAAAATTTAAAGCTTGTCTTATCCTATTCTTTTTCAAAATGGAGTTGGTCTACTAGAGTTGTAAATTCCTCATTTGATTAAAAAAAAAATAATAATAATGATAATAAATTTAAGAGAATGATTTTTTTGCCCTTATTATTCATAAATATCGTATTACTAATCATAATATATGCATATTTAGGTTTTCATGCACCATTTATTTTCTAATGATAAAAAATTTATGTAAAGATCCTGTTTTACCTAAATCGGTACTTAAGATTACAGCTTTCGAATGTGCTATATTAAGTGAACAAAGAGAAAATTTATTTATATTTTGCATAACATATTATCATGTGATCTAATGGCCTCATCAAATTTCAAATGTTTCGAAGCATAAGATGGGTATGCATTTTCAAAAAACAAATAGGAAGCGAATTTGGTAAACACGTGTATCAAAATATGCTCGTAAATAAATTTTAACTTCCTAGAACTGCTATTTCTATTTAGTGATAGTCAAGAGAAAAATACTCACTATTTTTTCTTAAAATATTATTTCGAATTTATCAATGAGTGTGCTTTAATTGGGATACAAGACTGTGATACTTAAAAGTATTTCCAGGGCATAAATATGAAATGCTTTAATTTCACAATCTATATTTTAATAAATAACTATAAAGGTATTGTTGGATCCAATTTTTGTTAAGTTTTTGAATAACAGGTATAATATACACTGTGAAAGAAAATCCGTTATTTCATGATAAAACTACTGGCAGCAAAGTTGCCAGACTTTTTTCGTTCTGTCAGTGAATTTGTCATTTTGGAAAATAAAAGAAGGAAAAACTGAATTTATTGACTTCACATGTATTTCTTGACCGAAGAAAAAAATAGCAACGTCGTCGCGGTGAATTGACGAGATTTAGTGTGAAATCCTCATGAAGAAAAACGTATTTTCGCAAGAAAACATTTCTATGACAACCATTCCTTGAAAGCTAGATTTTGAAAACAAACCAATACGGAAAAAAATATAGTTCATCTTCTAATTAAGATTGAAACATGATTTAAGAGTCATTTTAAGCATAAAAAAGTAAAATTTTTAATGCAATAAAATGTTTTTAGAAAATTTTAAGATTTTTGCTTCCCGGACTACTTTAAGATTCTGGCTGTATTGATCAAGTGTTATGTGAATAATGTTTTTCTAAAAACCTATGCATTTAGAGAAATTTTAAGTTTGGAGTGGAATTGTCCAATTATGTTTAACATTTCAAAGGATTTCAGGAATACTTTAAATAGACCGATTTATTATCGAGTAAAATTAAAAAAGCTTGAAATATATGTATGGGGGACACATGTAATTATTATGAGTGTAAAAAGTGACAAAAAGTTGTCAGTTTTTTTTTTTTTGTTTGTTTTTTCAACTGGATATCAGGATTTACGATGAAAAATTCTTAACATAGTATTTGTATTATTGATATGTTTTATAAAGAAATCTAAAGTTATGCAACATTGCTAAATGCTGTTAGATTACACACTTGTATATTCTAACTAGAAGACGGAATCATAAAAATGAAATATTTATAATGATACTTGAATTCTGATTTTAGCAAGCTCTTTCAATAAAAGAAAAATTGAATTTAACAAAATGCTTTGAAGTATATATTCTTGTAAACTATAATTGAACTTTCTTTCAGGCAATAAACTCTAAAGTTTGAATGAGTTTCGGTAAATGAAGTTAACCAAAATATTTTATTTAAAATTATTAATACTCTTCAAGTTATATTTTGTTTTTGCATAAAGTCAGAAAGAAATTTCTATTAAAAGTGAGTTTCAATTTGTTTTTGAATTTAAAGTTTTATAATTCGGAAACTTTGGAAAACAGTGTAGTCTTTAACTTAAATTATATGTCATCATTTCGTTGTATGCTCATTGTCAGACATAGAAGTTACTTGATTAATTTCTCATTTCCAGAATTTAGAAGAAAGAGAAAAACTCTTAAAAAGTAATCGGATCTTTTAAGTAACATTTGTTTCAGTGAATACAATTTTTAATGCTTTTTTTTACGTTTGTTTTTATTATTTTACAGCAATGATTCAAACAGTAAAGTTTCAAAGAAGTAATTACAAATAGATTTTTTGAGAGTATTTGCAACTTTAAAAATATTCTAACATGAATTGATATCGTAAATCTTTTTTAACTTTGTTCGAATCTGTTAAGAGGTTTTTTTCAACAACGTAAATATTTTAGAAGTAAATTATATACAATTTTTTTACACATGAGCTTTTTCAATTTATTAAATGATATGTATTTTGTTTTAAAGAGATCTTAGAACAGAGTTTAATTTGTAAATCTGTCACAAAATACTTTTTAATACTAAGTAAAAAAATATATACATATTAACAATTTACTGCATAATTTTTTCACTTTTATGAAAAAAAATGAATAAAATCTATAGATTGCTCTAATAATGAAAAAAGTAGTAAAAAAAAAAAAGAGCTAAAATTTTATATTTTATGTTGCTAAAAAATCACGGTTTTAAAATATTGTATTGCTATATTTTGTAACTAATAGAGTTTAAATAATTTATTTTTCTCTGTCTTATACCCTGCTACATTTTTTATATTGCTGTTGTTGGCATGTGTCGGAAGGTCAAAAAGAGGTACTGGAGCATCCATTGGACTGTATCCAGCAATAGATGGCAACACGAAACACCGCCATCACCTCAATTTCGATACATCTCTAAAGGGGAGGGAAAGATTTCTCCGGAAATTGTTGGTATTAACTGCTAAGACTGAAAAGGGACTTTCAGAACCACTTTAATGCTTCAGAACATACACGGTAGGCGCTCGGTGAGTCTTTCGTGAATTTGAGTATCAAGCCTGAAACTTTCGGCTCGGAGTTCAGTGACCACTCGGCTAACCCCGCCCCCCTTTTAATATTAATACTTTAAAGTATTCAATAAAAGTAATGCAAGTAAATTCAATCTTAATAGCTCGGTCAAAATTACTTTTGTTTTCGAAAAACAAATTTGTCTAATGCAGCCATCTAACATGGGCAAAATAAATGTCATCCCATTGTTTGGATTATTCCTATCAACTGATCAAAAGTAGAATTCATATTGGCTAAATTCATGCCAAATAATGAAAATTAAAATATTTTTAGGCATGCAAAATGTATGACACTTGATGCAGTAAATGGTTAAATTGTGTGATACTTAAACGTGTTTTCATGCTAAAAGTTAGAAAAATGCATTTTCCATTGTTTTAGAAATATTGCAATGACAATAAACTATTTATAAATTTAAAGAAAATAGCAGACATGATTTATATTAAGATACTTTCAAAATTTGAAAAAAAAAAAAAAAACGCAAATGTCTGCAATGCGTTTAAAAAAAAAATGAAAATTTATTTCATGTATTTAGGTAATCTCATTTTTTGCTCCCATCCTTAACCCTTTCGTCTCCGAATATTTTTTCAGTTTTTATGAAAAAAGTACTTTTACGTTAATAACATTAACATTACCTATCCAAATATATTAAATAGTATTTAAAGAATATTTCTTTATTTGAAAGATTACAAAGGTTGTTGTTTTGCGTGCCATTCAATTAATATTCATATGACAAAAGGATAAGGAAGAGTTTTTGGAGATGTTCAGAAAATATTGTATTATAATAAGATTTAACTGATGTTACAACTTTCTAATATTTTTTTGTGCTTTATTACACACGATTCTTTGAGAAATGTAACCTATATTTTAATTTTAAAGAGTGAAATATATGTTTAGCATAAAATAATAGCAAAAGATGCTAGCAGAATGAGCAAATATTTATTATTATTATTATTATTACTAAATACCTAAACATTAATGAAATCATATAGTAAATAAGAAGATATATACTAACATTACTACATTTAAATAGTAACAATAACATAATAAAGTAATAAATAATAAATAATAGCAAAAAATAACATATACTTCAAACTCTAAAATCTCAAAAAAAAAAAAAAAAAAAAAAAACACAATTTAGAATACTTTTTGTCACCAAATTTATAACATATATGTATATATATATTGTGAATTAGAAAACTTTATATGCCAAAAGTTTATTTGTGTTGCAATTGTATTCTTAATATGTTTTGAAAATTTTGCTATCTAAAAATGTGTTTCAAAATTCTTGTTATCTTGAAATGTGTTTCAAAAATAATGTTGTTAATTGTGTTGAAATAATGTTGTAAATAATGTTCATGGAAATATTTTCTTACAATAGTGCAGTGCTGCATAGTTTGTCACCAAATTACCAACACATTGTAAGTACCACACAATTCAGAACACTATAAAACTACACATATAAAACACTTTCTAGACGCTTTACATATGGTATCTTTAAAATAAAACATTTTTACAAATAAAATAAGACGCATTTTGCTTTATAGAAACAAATTTGCAGGAGATAACTAGGTGAATTTACTATTTTACCAATAAATAGCAATAACTGCAGTTCTGGAAAAATTACGTAATTTTTATCAACACTTTTTGTAGAATTCTTTTTCCTGGCGAAACACATTCACTACACATTCACAAAACAATCGAAAACAATTTTTGTTAGAGTTTTAATTATTATATTCAATTGGTGTTGCAAGAGTTTTTCACGAATTTGTAGTATATACACAATTTTATATAAACAAAAAAATATGAAGATTTTAAAAAGAAAATTATATTTTTCCTAGCTTCATTAAGATAATGTATAATAGTAAGATTTTATAATTTAATATTATTTATTAGATTCGCAAATAAGACTGAAAACATTTTTTTACAATTAAATCAATCGTTAAATTCTACTTTGTCTAAACATCTACGTGAACATTTTAACAACTTGTGTACGAATGACAAACATAATTCTTTTGTTATATGCATCGTGAGAGTGTAGGATTCAAGTGCATATAATCTAAGTGTAAACGACATCGACACATGCTTCTGACGTTGACAAGTGGATATTTTAATAAAGCTTTCAAATAAGCGTTTCATTTTCTGTCATATTTATATGCCTTGTTCAGGTTTAAAGTGGCAAATGACTATAGATCTATAGAAATTCCGTATATTAAATAAGTGCTTATAACATTGTACGGAGTATCGTGTAATAATTATTTAGCTACGTATTCGCCTGTAAAAGATAATTTAGATATTTTGTGAGATTTTATGGGATATTACTTTGTCTAATTTTTAGTTAAATGCAGTGCACTCTAGATATCCGAAGCGATTCTCAATATAGGAAAATAGGCAGCGAAAAAAAGTGTGGTTTCTTATTCAGAAATTCTTTGTTCGAAGTTCACCTTGCATGAAGAGTCATATTCAGAGGCGTGCAAAGAGAAAACTGCGCTCAATTTGGCGCCCCTTACCCCAAATTTTTCTTGTGACAAGCCAAAAATGACGTTGGTAGTATAAATTTGGAGCCCCCCAAAATTTTCGCGCCCGGGGCAACCGCTCCCTTTGCCACCCGTTTCGCACGGCGCTGGTCATATTCTCGGTTTATTCATTCCAATTTTAATGATAATGAAGACTTCTATATATTTTACATCTGCACGACACGAATTATCCCAAATTCATCAATAATGAGAAATTCAAAGACAAGATCCTCGTTTGAACTGCGATGATCGAGAAAGTCTTGAGTCGTCAGTTCTTTTGAATGTCTGGGTGTGGAATATTTCGCAAATCCATGTCCCTCTCAATCAGACTGCTGGCGCCAGGGTCACGTGGTCTATTAGATAATTGATATTAAAAACATTCTTTCTTGTTCTTTTAGTTTAGTTTGTGTATTGTATTTGGACGCCGTAAGTAGACTCCATTATTTCTTGGTCTTCCAAAAATGAAAAAAACAAAACAAAATATTGTTTCAATTTAAAAAAAAAAGTTGCTAGAAATTTAATTGTAATTTAAAATTTTGACTTCTAATTAAATAACTAAACGTATTCATCTATAACTATGTAAATAATGCACATAATGTACATTTCGATTTAATAATAATCTCTAAAAGTTGTCATTAAGATGTTTATTTACTAATGGTTCACACAGAACTTCATATAATTATACCAACATACCAATTGAGATATAAAGTGAAACTTCGTGAAATGCAAGAATTTACTGGGCTGGCTGTAAACGGGCAACGACTATTGAATAAAAAAGTTTGCTGTTGTTTCAACCCCCACAATTCGTAGTAATTACAACGGGTGATTCCATCTTCTGTCCAGACATGGACACCAATCATTATTGCAAAATCATTTTCAGCCACTTCCACAAGCAAAATGTCACTTGCGTAGAGAAATCCAACAAGCCAGTTAACGTTCCTAAAATTCAACCAGTTGAGCGTTTATGAACGTATCTTTTATCCAAAGTGCATGCTAAAGACTGGAAAACAGTTAACGTCTAGAAATTGATCAATCGAATCAATTACTAACTCAGAATTTTAGACTAACATTTTGTACAACGGCTTATAAACACAATCAAAAGTAAAATCAATAATGTCCGATGAAATGGTTTAAACCTTTCCGGCGCAGACAAATTCTGTTCGTAAAATGAGAAATTGTTGACTGACACCGGAATTTACAAAAGACTTTTTTAGAAATTAAGAATTCCCTGATTTTCGCTGTCATTGTAAAAGTAAAATTTTACTAAAGTATTACTGGTGCCGTTTGTAAGTTTGGAATTAAAATTAGGTGTTGCCGGAGTGGTAACACTGCGCCGGAAAGGGTTAATTGAAAGGCCATAACAGTTTTACACACTAAAGTGGTTATAAAAATTACCTTACAGTGCCCATTTGTGATTTGTCTTTTTTTTATAGCTTTCCTGCCAAGAAAAGTTTGTGCGGATCATTATATTAACATTCCCACTGCCGCAACCAGCTATATCCGTTCACTAGGCTACAGGTTTCACTGCATTTGAAGCTTTATTTAAATTAATATAATTCTACAAATATAATCCAATTTTAAGAAATTAAGTTATGATTGATACTTTGAATGTTTATATGCATATATGTAACAAAAAAAACTATACCATGATAGAAAATCTCTCTCTTTTATTACCATTTAAAATAGATTGCAGAGAAAAAAAAACCATTACAATTTTGCTCTTTTGCTCGGCGGTCAGGGGGTTAACAATCTTTATTGTCTGATAACTATAAGATCGGCAAAAAACCCATTATCTAACACTGGAGTGCTATCAGACAATGCATTAAAAATACCTAAAGCGTGATATATGCACATAAAAATAAATTTTATTACATTATAATAATTATTCCGTTATCAAACTAAATTCTAATATTACCGCTGACGGTTTCATATATGATACAGACCGTAGTAACCCAAAATATTATTATCAACAATTATCCATATAGTATGCAATGCTTTACCAGTTAACCTTTTAAGGCGCTAAATGAATCTGCTTGAAATAATTATCTTACACCAGAATGTAAGAACAAATTTATTAGAAAATATGAACTTGCTTATTTCCAAGTATTTTATAAAAGGAGAATTTTTTATAAATTTTCTGGGTGCCAGTAAAATAAAAATTAGATGTCTTTATTTAAGGACATCGCCCGCGAAAGAGTTAATAGTACATGCTTAAAAGCATCGCCCGCGAAAGGGCTAATAGTGATGCTTAAGGACTTCGCCCGCGAAAGGGTTAATAGTGAATGCCATTTGCGCTAAATACACTGTATAAGTCATAAAAATCTTATGTACATTAATATGACAACGAGACTGAATAATAAAAATGTTCGCTATATAGTATACAAAATTAAATTTACATAATAATAAAAAAAGTTCAGACTTTAAACATTTTTACTAGTAAATTTTTAAGCATGAGTTGCATTTCAAAATAATTTGCTTATCTTTTATCATAGTATTTTTCTTATTATTGACTTTATATTTTTGAAAGATTAATTATAATATGTAATAAAAATTGTAAATGCATTTCAAAAAGAAAATTATAGTTTTCTTTTTATTGAATCTTACGATACCAAGAAACAAGCAAAAAATAGTTTTTTCTTTCACTCTTTTGGAAGAAATCTGTGTTTTTTATTTTTCAATCTTCAGTATAAAAGTTTCAGAAATGCACTTTTTCTCAATAATAAATATCGTAGAACTTGTAAGTTCATTAAAATTCAGTAGAAAGTAAATTCTCACAATTTTTAAAAGCTTTTTGCATTTCTAATGAAAAGTTTTGCCATTGTAAAAACTTCTTTTTAATGCCTTATTAAATCTTTTTGAAACCACTAGACTGAAAACATGGGATGGGAGTTTCAAAGTTAAAAGTTTAACAAGCTAAAAATTCCGGATTCAATAATGGCTGTTTGAATTCGTTGCATACAAAAAACCTTATTGATTTATTTTTCGTTTCTTATATGAAATACAGAAAAAGATGCATTTATTTTTGTGAATACGCAAGAAATTTCATTTGTTATTACCAAGAAAAAATGCTAATTCTAAGTTTGTTATATCATATACATTGACGAAATAAAAATGATAATTTAAACAGCGCATTTGAATAATAAAAATATCAATTTGTTTTTTTCTTTAGTTTTTTATATATAGTTTAAAAAAATATATTTTTTTTCATAGTGAATGTAAAATTATAAGTATGTTGCTATTATTTAATCGAAAAATTCTTATACAAGTTTATTTTATTGTATTTAATTTTTTAATTAATACGATGAAAAGTTTCTTGGCTTTAAACTTACGCAGAAACAGAAATAAAATAAATAAATAATTTTTTATGACATTAGATATAATTTATAATGTATTTAAAGAAACCTAATCTCCAAACATACGAAGAGAGCTGATTAATTGTTTATTAAAGAGTTTTAGTGGTACATAACTTGTTTATTGTTACTTTTTTCATAAAATAAAGATTTATAATAACTCAAATTGTATGCTTTATCATCAAATTCATTTTCTAGTAGAGGTACAACCCAGAACTCTCGGTTAACATGGAGTACTTTTAAATATTTTTGCTTACTACTTTTTAAAAATAAAGTTTCTAAAGTTTCCTGTTCCTAGCTTTTTTTAAATAATAAGATCCGCTTAAAAATTGTATCTAATTGCTAAAAAGGTGTAGGATTAATAGTTTGAAAACAGTAAAAATGTTTTATTGAACTTTAGACATGTTTCAAATCTTCCCTGACAAGGAAGATCTCCATACGGGCATATTCAGAAAATTCTGAAAAAATTACAGAATATTCTTCTCATGTGGATATACATGTTTGTAAAAAGCTTTTTGGCGGAACCCCGACAGAACTTTCGTAAAAAAATAATGAACATTTCTTTTATTTGGCGGTTTATCATCGGTTGGCGACAAAATAAAATTCCAAAAAAATACTTTTTTTATGTCATTCTTTGTAAGGTAAAAATGTTTCATCTTGAATTTGTTTAAAGAAATTTTATTAATATAATGTTAGTTTTGTCAGCTTTAGTTTCTTTTAACTATATTTTTGTGATAATGCATTTAGAATGAATATTAAATGTGGAACTTTATGATTTAAAACAAAATTTAAATTAATTAAAATTGTTTCAATCGCAAAATTAACTCAAATCTAATTGTGTTCTGTCGATTCAATTTTGTTGCTATGGAAACAAACTTCTCCGATATTGAAATGCATTATTGCAACATTCTTCATCTGGCCTTTATTTTGTCATACATTTAAATATATGAAAACATACTTTTCAATATGAAAGTATTTTTTATGTAAGAAATTATATTTAACCCGGGAGAATGCGCGCTTATCAAGGGTATGGATGGTTTTAACTTTGTCCCCAATAAAATCCAATTAAAACAGTCGCTTTATTTAGAAGGAGACAATTCTGACAAATTTTGCGATAAAATAAGTTGAAGATTACTTTTAAAAAATTAGTGGTTGCAATTGTAAAAACCAAACTCACTCCGGAGCTTTTAGGCCCTGCGCGCGTCCTCCCGGGTTAAAGTGATAAAGTTAAATAACTGCAGCAAAAGCAACAGAAATATGTAATGTAAAATACATCTGTTTCAAACTCTTTATTCAAATTTAAATTCATTAAACACTATTTACACGTATTATAAAATTTAATTGACAAGAAATTTTCAGGTGCATTGAAATCGTTTGCTTTTGGTGAGGGAAAATGCTTCTCGCCAAATCGAGTGACGCTTTCGTCTTTTCGCGCCAAATACTTGAAAGTACTTAATTTTTTACTGAGTTTCTTTTGTAATTCCGCCGCTAAATTTGACTGATCATTTGTTGCATACATGAGTAGATTAATCAGTAATTTTTTCAAAAAAGTTTGGGTATGCCCAGTTTGGAGATCTTCCTTGTGAGTCATTTTCAAAACAATTAAAAATGATATTCTGAGACTTAAGCGGTCTATAGTGTAGTGAATTGAAACGACATTATTCAGATTTTCATGAGACATACTTTATTATTATTTTATTTGGATGTTTATTTTTATGTTGGAAATTATTGAGTAATTTTTGGTAAGTTGAATGATTTTGTAACGTTATTTATGGAATTTTTACGTGTTAGGATCACTATTGTTTCTCTTATAATAGATAGATGGGTACACGACATTTCGGTCCCGCCATTTCGGTTCCGCCGTTTCGGTCCCGCCGTTTCGGTCCCGAGACATTTCGGTCCCTGGCCATTTCGGTCCCGAGACATTTCGGTCCCGAGACATTTCGGTCCCGAGACACTTCGGTCCCTTGCCATTTCGGTCCCGAGACATTTCGGTCCCTGGCCATTTCGGTCCCTTGCCATTTCGGTCCCTGGCCATTTCGGTCCCTTGCCATTTCGGTCCCTGGCCATTTCGGTCCCTGGCCATTTCGGTTCCGAGACATTTCGGTCCCTTGCCATGTCCCTGGCCATTTCGGTCCCTTGCTATTTCTTTACCGGCCACCTTATAACTTGGTTTCTGATTGATGAAGGCCTACTAAACGCTGTAAGCTCAACATTGTTCTGGCTTTTTTTAATATTTTTATTCTCCTGCCCCCCTTCTCTCAAATTTTATACAAAGCTGAATATAATAGCACAATAAGTTTAATCTATTGTAACTCGTGATAATAAAATCACAGCAAGTTGAAAATTTGATTAAATAATGTTATATAATTTTACACTGTCTTTATTATTATTATTTAACATAATGAATATTTTAAGTTTTATCATATATTCTTTGTATTAGGTATTTTATCTATACAAAAAACTAAAATACATATTTTATTGATTGTTTTAGCACACTTTCTTAGAATCTTTAAATTAGTGATTTCCTAACTAGGCGTGCTACGAAAATTTTTTGTTTAAAAAATAAAAATGCTCCAACGACCTTTTTTATGTAATAATTATTGGTTGCATTTTTTTTTTTTTTTTTTTTCACAGTTTTCTCACTTTATGAAGACAATTTTTGTGAATTAATTTTATTGAAAGTGGGCTTATTTCTTTGTAATAAAATGATTATTTTTCAATTTTATATAATAATGTAATTATTATTTTAAATAATTTTATTTTCAAATTTTAACTGACAAAACTAAGCTTTTTTAATTTATCGTTTATTTATTTATTTATTTGCATTACCTTTTCGCTCCCACTTTCACAGAAAAAAAAATTGACAATTCTTATTTTAATTTTATTATTGATTGAATTAATAGTTTTAAATTTCAGTAACTTTAAATATAAAATAAATAAACAGGTAAACAATAAGTTTCAGTTTATAACTACTACAAAACATAATGATAAATTGAATATAAAACAGATTATTTATTAAGTTTAAAGTAAAATTCGAAATGCGTATTAATAATTTTATCAATTTAATTAAATAAAGATTTATTAAATTAAAAATACATATATTTAATAAAATATTAATTTGATTTTAATTTTAAAATCACTAACTGTTTTGAGATTTAATTTATAGCAATTATTCATCACCATATGTTTTTATTCAAAAATTATTATTTATTTCAAAAAAGGAAATTATTATTATTATTATTATTGAAAAATCAGTAACGTAACGTAATAATTAATTAAACATAATAATGCAACACTGTAACAATGTGTAAAAATGTTTCTTAACAGTGTTAGGTAACATTATTATCCAGATGCAGATTTAAATTTTCTGAAACAAAGTTATAGTTTACAGTTCGCAAAAAGCAATCATATATTAAATAATTATTTTTAAAGAGTAAGAAAAATATCATAAACTAACCAATAAATGAATAAATAACATATTTATTTTGAGAATCCTTATAATTTTTATATATCCTAATGAACTTGATAGCATTATAGTAGCTGAAATTTAAAAAATATGTTTTTTCATTTTTGCTATAATAAGAGCTATAAACTAGATTTTAAACAAGTAATTGATAAATAAGTCACTTAAACAATTAATAGTTAAAATAATTTTGAATTCTTATTAATAATTATGTTTGATAAAAATAATTTAATTTTTAAAAATTTTTTAATTTAACAGCATAATTATTAATGCTTTAAAATTTTCTAAGATTATGGTAATCATTTAATAAAATAATGTATAACATTAAGTAAGAAACAAATCAAAACCGAGTGCCGGGAATTTTTAAACACTTATGATTTTTTATATTGGTGTTTCTATAAAATTTGAAATATATGCTTATAAGTACCAGCTAAGTACTACTATTAACCTCTTTTAAGTAAAAATTCTGCATGTCAATCAATTGTCAACGCCCATCTGAACAAATAGTCATCTTTATACAAGATAGCTAGAAAAGCTAGGTAGTTAGCTTTATTCTACTTATCTTGATCTTTATACACTTGTCAGATGAAATCCCTCATTCTATAATACAATGTCCTTTTTACTCTGGAGTTCAAATGAGGACGGACCTCCCAGATTTGACTTGTGTTTATTTCGCTCGTAGTTTTTGAATGTAATAAGCATAAAAAGTGTTTAATGTATTAAAAAGGATTTGTAATTTCTGCATTGTTATATGTAAAAAGGTTGTTACACGTAAAAAATTATTTCGTAGCAATAATTGTTATATGTAAAAAGATTAACGTAAACTTTTAAATAGTTTTTTTAATAGCGAAATAAAATAATTATTTAAAAAATAAAATGTTTTAGTCAATCCCGATGCAGAACTTAAAAAATAATGTGGCTTTATCACAATTCCATGTTAAAAACCCCTTAAAAAAAAATTGTAAATTGCCATAATTTAAAAATGATGTGCCGTTAAATAATAGGATGAAATAAAGATTTCTAAAACTATTTGCAGATTTTTTTTTCATTATTAAACACATATTGTACAAATTATATGCAACTGAAAATGTGTAGGCCATGGATATTTGCTTAAGCAAATTAAATTCGACTTATACGTGTTTTTAAATTACCAGATCTTCATGATTGAGGAACTTCTATATAAATCCACAGAACAATCCTCCCCTCACTCCTGAAAACAATTACTTCTGTCATATGAAATTTGCATGGCGTTTGGATCCGCTGCAATATGTTTGAGTTTGGATCCGAGTTATACGTGTAAGCGGTTTTTGGGTACTTGTTACTTCTAATTAATCGCATTACACTAAAACTTTATGTATGGCTTTCAGTTAAAAAACCAGTGTTGAATCCAGACACTTTTCTCCGGGAGGGACTTCTGTGGCTCCGGGGGGATTCAATAGAGTCCTGGGGGGATTACACTTTTTTACCACTGAAAACACAAAATCTCATAATTTCCTGGGGGGGGCATTGATAGCTCTGGGGGGAATGACCCGCCCCTGAATTCAACACTCTAAAATGTTCCCTATAAAATTATGTCAGATATTTCCCGTGCACAAAATTTCAGCTTGCTGGAGAAGGGACCGAAATGTCTGAGGACCGAAAAGTCCAGGGACCGAAATGTCTCGGGACCGAAATGGCCATGGACCGAAATGTCTCGGGACCGAAATGGCCAGGGACCGAAATGTCTCGGGACCGAAACGTCTCGGGACCGAAACGTCCTGCTTCCTAGATAGATAGCACTGTATATAGAGGAAAAATATTTTACTTTAGTTGAAATGTATATGGATAATTTCTTCCTCGTGTAATTTTAGCAGGGGTATTGTTTTTCCATTATACAGTCATGGAAAAAGTTATTAGGTTGCGTTGAAAATTGGGAAACATTTTTAAAGTAATCTTCAATTGAAAATACAATCAAATGTCATTTAGTACTCGTAATTAGCAAATGTTAGGGACCCATTAATATGAAATCAAATTGCCATAAATTTTATAGAATACAGATGAATAGAAATATATGACGTCAATCATGGAAAAAATTATAAAGACATAATTCTGAGAACCATTTTTTGTGCTGTGTGAAGTGAGTATTTTAAATAGAGGTCTAGTCCGGTACAATATAAAATATAAAAAAAAAATACCAAAGCCATAGCTGCCAAAATCTTCCGCTTTTTCGTCCCGGAAAAATTTTACAGTAAATTTTACTATTTCAAATCGCCGTAATGTGCTGATTAAATAAGGCAAAATTTTCTGTTAAATTTTTCCGGGTTGAAAAATCAGAAGAGTTGGCAGCTATGCAAAAGCCCTGGACAAATAAGGAATTAAAAATTACCTATTTGTGAAACAGGAAATCTCTTTGAGAGCCGAAAAGCATTTCGTATTTGTTTTCATGCAAAATATTACCCACATAGCATGCATGTTCACAGTGACGTCACAGTGACGTCACTGTGAGTCACTGTGGTCACGTCACATCTGTGACCAAAATACCACCCCTCAGTGACGTCACATTGTGACTGAAATGTGACGTCACATCTGTGACCAAAATGCCACCCCTCAGTGACGTCACATTGTGACTGAAATGTGGCGTCACATCTGTGACCAAAATGCCACCCCTCAGTGACGTCACATTGTGACTCAGATGTGACTTTCTTAGAAAACTTTAGAAAATTACTAAAATTCTTCAAACCATGTTATTTACTGGTAAAAAAAACGTGTTTTCTGGCATTGCAGAAGAATATTGTGCAATCGCTGTTATGTCACATGTTACATGCACTGCATGTAACGTGTACGTCATATCATATATGTGAGATAAACCTCCCATCATATGAAACTAAGCACCCAGCAATGAACCTATCAGTGAAACTTCCATTTAAGGAAATTTCTCGTTACACTTAAGAGCCCAAAATAGTCACAGGAAAAGTACACAAAAAGACCCGGATGACCATGTAAAGTCTATGGGAGCGTTCTTTTCTAATATCTCGTTCAAATTTTAATATTTTGACATGATTTTTTTTTGCTTAAAATAGTTCAGGACGATCCACAACCGGGCTAGTTTTTACTTTTTCGATTTTGGTTTTAGATTTTTTAAAAAAAATTTCTTTAATTTTCAAAACCGGTTTAAACCGGTTCTGAAACTGAAACTATCATAATATAAAAAATATATAACCAATATCGAAAAAGTGAAAACTAGCCCGGTTGTGGATCGTCCTGAACTATTTTATGCAAAAAAAATCATGTCAAAATATTAAAATTTGAACGAGATATTAGAAAAGAACGCTCCCATAGACTTTACATGGTCATCCGGGTCTTTTTGTGTACTTTTCCTGTGACTATTGTGGGCTCTTAAGAGCCCACAATAGTCACAGAAAAATTCTCAAAAAGACCCGGATGACCATGTAGGCTTCATAGTAGCCATGTAGGCCCATATGGGCTTCGTTAAATGAAAGTTCCACTCTATTTCGAAACTAATTGAAAGTAAAATAGAAATGCGTGAAAAAAAATTTAAACTCAAAATTTTAATTAGGGATACTCTCATAAAACTAATGCGCATGCGCATTTAACTTACAAATCTTCGAAGCTCAAACAACCAATAATAACAAAAAATCACCTGCTTAAAAAATATCGTTTGGCAACGACCAGAATTGTTGACACTAGTGTATTTATTCTTTAGAATATTAGGCAGCTGCTCTAGTAGCTTTGTTATGATGTTATGTGTGTATATTTAGTACATAAGCTGAAATTTTTTAAAAAGTTATGCAGATATGTGATCAGGTGACATTTTATATAAAATGTCGGTCCGAAAAAATACAATGTCAGTGGCTTTTAGTTAAAATAAGCGAGCCAATGTCATTGTACTTCATTCGGACATTTCGACTTCGAAATTATCTTCCCTATTTGGATTATCTCTTGTATCCCTACTGGATTTAGAGGATAATGCTGATAAGAAAGAAGTAAGAAAATTTTATTTTTCCTGCTTTTTGTATAATGATTTCTGTTAATTTCGTAAAAAAAAACATGTTATAAAAGGAATAAGTATCATATTAATTTAACTTTTTTGAATTCACTTACCTTAGTAAATTCAATAAATTTAACATTTATTTTGTTGAAATACGGAACAGCATGTCAACGATTTGAAAATAGTTAATAATATTATTTTTAAAATGCACTTTAATCACATTTTTTAATTACATGGTGAAAATCACATATTAATAAATTAAAAAATGTATACATAATCAAAATTTAACGTTATAATTAATATATAAAGGAGTTTGGCGTTGTTTAACTGTTGAAAATAGTGATAAATATACTAATTTATGCACTAATATTGCAAAAACAAATTTTTAAATTTTTTTTATTACTTTTCTTAATTTCTCATAATCAAAAAAATTTGATAACTGTAATTCCATGACATTTATTATTTTAAACCATGTATCTAAAATAATTAAGATATTAATTTTGTGATAATAACAATTATTGATTTTAAAAAATGAGTAATTATCGCATTATTTTATTAATTTTTGATATCTTAATTGTTAAATGGTGTTGAAAATAACAATTTTGTTTCATCTGTATGTGTTCATTAAATCCTGGTTCTAAATAGTCATAAAAACAATTACTTGTACTTTTTTCTGGGATGTACATTACTGAAATTTTTAGCGTTTGATGTATTTCTATTATTTTCAATCATATTTTGTCTAATATTGGGAAGTGAGACTAAGAATACTTAAATATTATTAATAGATTCATCTAATACGAAAAAAATGAAATCTAATAATTATAACTATTAATAAGGAAACTTTTTAAAAATAAATTCCATAAGGATGTCCTTTAACGGCACATCTACATTATATGACATATACAATATATATATATATATGAGTTTAACTACGAAGTTAAACCTTGGTGTAATCATACATGCGCACAGGCCACTATAAGGAAATAACTAAGCGTAATACTACAACTAATTGCCTCATCTTCATTTGTACTCGATTTTCAAATAAAATCTGTATATTACAAATATTGCGCATAAACTTCACGTAGTTTTATCAAAAGATAATTCTATATTTTATTTAACAGAATGATTTTAATTGGTAAATTAATCAAACGAAAATTAATTTTCCAAAATGAGTAAAAAAGTGTTTAGGTTAGTATTCGAACTAGAGACCCTCGATGTATGCTCATAGTGCTCTTCCAACAGAGCAACTTAGCATGCACAATTCACCCGGAGAAATATCATTATATACTTATACGAATAGTATGCATTTATCATACAGGTAGTTTGAAAAAAAAAATTAAAATATTATTACATAGGGTTATATATAATAATGATAAGTATGCGTTCGTATTCACTGTGTGAATTGTGTGCGTCAGATTCTTCCAGGATAGTTCAGTCGACAAAGTCTTGACAATTTGAGCGAAAGACTGCTTAGTTCGAATCTTGACCTGGACACTTTTTCAATCAGTTGAAAAATTACAACAAAAGATAATTAAAAGATATATATATTTATAGACATCAGAATTATTGGTCAGAAATATTGGCAAGCTGTACAGTTTTAGATATGTGCTGAGATTTGTGGATATCAAAGCGAGTAAAAGTTTAAAAAAAGACCAAAAAGATTAAACAGTTTGAATAACATACGACTAAATGTGTGTCAGTTATAAATAAAATTGAAGCTATGCAATTTTCAGCATGTGGCGGGAAAATATATAAATATTTTTGAAAGGTAATATTTTTCAAATTTTGAAAACAACACCAGAGTTGTAAGACATGTGAGGTAAATCGAATTTTTAACTTTAATGTAGAAGAAAGTCTCCTTACTTCAGGTAACTATTTTTATATATTATACAGTATTTGTTCATAAATTGTCAATATATGATTTTAGGACTCAAACCCTATTTTAACAGGAACATGGCATGGAGTTATAGTTTCAGCAGATCCTGTTTCTTTTAAATTGTTAGAGAATCGTTAAGAAAAGTTAAATCGTCACAGAATTATCACAGTGTTAACGAAAATTTTGTCACAAATGGTCTGCAACGTGAGTCTAAAATAAAGGGACAAACTTTAAGAAAGGTGGTAGAGCTCACTATAATAAATAATAATGGCATAGAGATGTATGACTGGAAGTGACGCGTTGAAACGCCGCACTAGTCACTGCAAAAGACACGGATTATAATGTTAAGTGTATGGGAGCGCTATTTTCAACTATTTTGCTAAAATTTTAATATTTTCGCATAATTTTTTTTCATAGGATAGCTGAGGACGATCTGCAACTGGGCTGGTTTTTACTCTTTTGATTTTGATTACAGATTCAAAGAAAAATAATTTAACTTTCAGAACCAGTTTAGTTCTAAAAGTGAAACTATCTTAATATAAAAAAATATAACCAAAATCGAAAAAGTAAAAATTAGCCCGGTTGTGGATCGTCCTCAGCTATCCTATGGAAAAAATATCATGTAAAATATATAAATTTGAGCAAGATATTTGAAAACAACGCCCCCCCCCCCATAGAATTAACATTATCATCCGGATCTTTTTTAGTGACTAGTGTACCGTCTTGACGAGTCACTTCCGGTCATATATTTCTGTGCCATCATTATTTGTTATAGTGAGTCCTTACCCCCCCCCCCCTCAAAGTTTGTTCCATGATTTTGGACTCACCCTGTATTTCACAATTTGGTCCCAATGTGACTTGAAAGCATTGTCACTTTCGTCACAGTATCGTCACAATGTTAATGACAAAATCGTCCCCGGACAAAAAATTCCCCTGACCTATAGATTCTAACCCTGCAAACCGTTTTTCATTTCGGTTATTTTTTCGGTTTTTATGAATTTTTAAAATTTTTACGGACTTTTTGCTCACTCTGTATATATATATATATATCGGATTTTCACGTTTTAGGGATTAGAGAACACAAAAAATATGTTTTTAGAAAATATCTGTTAGTCACTCTGCAGCTCTACATTCGACAAAAAATTTGTGAGCGATCCTACATCAAGAATTAAAAAACAGAATTTTACAAAATTTTAGATTCTGTTAGATTTTGGTAAAAACTAGAGCTGATTAGTTTTGGGTATAAATTGCTTAAAAGGTGGCGCGGCTGTTATACGTTATTCAGAATTTCAACAATAACTATACCTGAATGACTACTGCATAAAATAATGTAAAAATTTAGATTCAGTTAGTACTTTGATAAGATTAGGTTCTGTGATCATTTTGGCGCAAATCGCTCAGCAGACGTCGCTATTATATAGCATTCTTTACGATTATCGTAAAGAATCTATCTCAAGAACAAATGCACGAATATTCATCAAACTTTAGATTTAGTCCCTGATGTAGGTTCGTGTGGATTAATTTTTTTATGTAAATTGATCCAGAGGTGGCGCAGCTTTGCTGCATTTTTCACGATCTTGCAATAGCTGTATCTCAAGAATTGTTGCATGGATTTTCACAAAACTTCTTCCTTTATATAAAAAATTGTTTTGGATTCGTAAAAATTTTGCCTTAAGGTTTTCTACGGATTTAAACGTCCCAAAAATATGTTTTGACAAAATGTCCGTCTGGGAAAATTTTGTGGGAACTGTATCTCAAGAATTAATGCACGGAATTTTACAAAACTTTAGATTTAGTTAGACCTTTATATATATTTTGAAGCTCAATAGTGTTTGGTGTATATCGCCCAAGCGGCATTATTCATGATTATCGCTCTAGCTCTATCTCAGGAACTAATGCACGAAATTTCATTACTGATCAGATTCAGTTTGTTCCTGGTTTAAATTAGTATACTTTAGATTAGGAGTGCACAACCTTTTCAAGAGAAGGGCCACTTACAAATATGTCTGGGTGGTCGAGGGCCACACTAATAACTCGGAGATAATTCAATTTAGAAGATGTGATCTATGGCCGATAATCGGATAAAAAATGTGGTTTCAGAGGGGAGTAAAAGGGAGGGGGGGCAGGTACCTCTTTAAATTCGCCTACCCAGTCAAAATATCCAATTCAGTTGATAAGGATATTTCAGTAGTTGTTTCTATGTTTTTTATGTATAACAGATATAGCAAGGATTATTTTGAAAATGTAAAAATACTCCTTGATTTTAATTAGGAGGGTAAATTTTGTTTTATTAAAAATGTTAAAAAACAAACATAAATACCTGGTGTCGAAAAAAATGAACCTTATGGACGAAGGAAAGAGAAGGGATCAAATTGATTTTTCCGCAATTGATCTAAGAAACTCCATATTTTCTATGCCCGATCAATGAAATTTCTAATTCTTCCGCACCTGATCAACCAAATTTTCACTTTTTACGAAACCGATCGACAAAATATGCAATTTTATGAGCCGATTGACAAAATTTACGATCTTCTTTTCCTGATCAACACAATTCGCGATTTTTACAAAGCTGATCGACGAAATTTGCAATTTTTCCTCACTTGATCGAAGAAAATCACGATTTTATACCGCACCTGATCAACGAAATTCTCGATATTTTGGCGCCTAACTGACGATATTTTCGATTTCTCCGCGCCTGATCGAAAAATTTTTCGATTTTTCTGAAAATGATCGATGAATTTCGCGATTTTTCTTCGAATGATCGACGAAATTGGCGATTTTTAAGCGGTTGATCGACGAAATTCGGGATTCTTCCGCGTTAGATTGACAAAATTCACTATTTTTAGGAGCTTGATCGAGAAAATTCGCGATTTTTACGAAGCTGATTGTTAAAAGTTTCGATTTTTACGAAGGCGATCGACGAAATTTGCGACTTTTAAGAAAACAATCGATAAAATTTGCGATTCTTACGACGGATTTTAAAGCGGATTGACGAAATTTAGAATTTTTCTTCACATGATCAAGAATGTTCGAGATATTTCTGCACCGATCGAGAAAATTTCAGGTTTTTCTCGCACCTGATTAACAAAATTCGCTACTTTTACGAAATCAGTCAACGAAATTCGTGATTTTTTCGCTCCTAATCGACGAAATTTACAATTTTTCTTCGTATTATCGACGAAATTCGCGGTTTTTACAACTGTCATTGATAAATTCCGTAATTTTTACGTAGCCAATTGATAAAATTCGGGATTATTCCGCTCAAGTTCAACAAAATTCATAATTTTTACAATGAAAATTGGGAAAATTCACGATTTTTCCGAAACCCATCGAGAAAATTCACGATGCTTTCAAGCCTGATCCACAAAATTCGCTCTTTTTACAAAGTCGATTGACGATATTCGCAATAAAGCCGATTGACGATATTAAAAAAATTTATGAAGCCAATTGACGATATTCGCGATTTTTCAGCTTTTGATCGACGAAATTTGCGATTTTTACAAAGCTTATCGACGAAATTTCCGATTTTTCCGCGCCTGATTGATGAAATTCGCAATTTTTACAAAGCAGATCGACGAATTTTGGTTTTTTTTTTTTGAATAATCCACAATATTTGAGATATATTAGGGTCTGATCGACGTAATTAAAATTTTTAAGTGTGTAATCAACAAAATTTACAATATTCCCGTTCACGAAATTTCTTATTTTTTTAAATCCGATCTGTACAACTCGCGATTTTTCCGTGTCTGTTCAACAAAATATGCGTTTTTGACGCTGTTAATTGCCGAAATACCCTTTTTTTTGCTCCCGATCAATGAAATTTGCGATTTTTGTACTAATTCTGACAAAATCAGCATTTTTTACGTGGCAAAATGAAACGCACAATTTTTTTTTCTCTTGATAAACTGACAAAATTCACGATTGTTTCGCACCCGATCAAGAAATTTTTCATTTTTTCCGCGCGTCATTATAAATTCGCTATATTTTTGTGCCTTGTCAACGAAATGTGCGATTCTTCGCGTCCGACGGACAAAATTCACGATTTTTCTGTGTCTGTATTACAAAATTCATGATTTTTCCTTGCCGGATCTGGGAAATTTGCGAATTTTTCCGAGCCTCATTAACGAAAATCGCGATTTTTCCATATCTGATGAGCGAAATATACGATTTTTTCATATCTAATGAGCAAAATATACAATTTTTCCATATCTGATGAGCGAAATATACGATTTTTCCGTGCCGATCGACGAAATTTGCGTTTCTTAAGTGACGGAATGTTATATTTACCCGCGATAAATTGATGAAATTTACGATTTTTTCCTGCGACATATGCACAAAATTTTGCATTTTTTCAGGAATCTTGTGGGCCACATCTTAACCCATTGTGGGCCACAGGTTGTGCATCCCTACTTTAGATTTTAGAGTAAATTGCTCAAGAGATAGCGCTTCTATCCAAATTTATTTACGATCTCTGTAATGATCACGTTTCAAAAATAAAGCACGGATTTCCATTAATCTTCTGATTCAGTTAGACCTTGACATAAATTGTTTCTGATTAGATTTCGATGTATATCACTTAAGCAGCGATGCTGCTATGTTTCGTTTTTCTGAAAGTATTAATATGTATGAGATAGATAAAAATTTAAAGCTTGTCTTATCCTATTCTTTTTCAAAATGGAGTTGGTCTACTAGAGTTGTAAATTCCTCATTTGATTAAAAAAAAAATAATAATAATGATAATAAATTTAAGAGAATGATTTTTTTGCCCTTATTATTCATAAATATCGTATTACTAATCATAATATATGCATATTTAGGTTTTCATGCACCATTTATTTTCTAATGATAAAAAATTTATGTAAAGATCCTGTTTTACCTAAATCGGTACTTAAGATTACAGCTTTCGAATGTGCTATATTAAGTGAACAAAGAGAAAATTTATTTATATTTTGCATAACATATTATCATGTGATCTAATGGCCTCATCAAATTTCAAATGTTTCGAAGCAAAAGATGGGTATGCATTTTCAAAAAACAAATAGGAAGCGAATTTGGTAAACACGTGTATCAAAATATGCTCGTAAATAAATTTTAACTTCCTAGAACTGCTATTTCTATTTAGTGATAGTCAAGAGAAAAATACTCACTATTTTTTCTTAAAATATTATTTCGAATTTATCAATGAGTGTGCTTTAATTGGGATACAAGACTGTGATACTTAAAAGTATTTCCAGGGCATAAATATGAAATGCTTTAATTTCACAATCTATATTTTAATAAATAACTATAAAGGTATTGTTGGATCCAATTTTTGTTAAGTTTTTGAATAACAGGTATAATATACACTGTGAAAGAAAATCCGTTATTTCATGATAAAACTACTGGCAGCAAAGTTGCCAGACTTTTTTCGTTCTGTCAGTGAATTTGTCATTTTGGAAAATAAAAGAAGGAAAAACTGAATTTATTGACTTCACATGTATTTCTTGACCGAAGAAAAAAATAGCAACGTCGTCGCGGTGAATTGACGAGATTTAGTGTGAAATCCTCATGAAGAAAAACGTATTTTCGCAAGAAAACATTTCTATGACAACCATTCCTTGAAAGCTAGATTTTGAAAACAAACCAATACGGAAAAAAATATAGTTTATCTTCTAATTAAGATTGAAACATGATTTAAGAGTCATTTTAAGCATAAAAAAGTAAAATTTTTAATGCAATAAAATGTTTTTAGAAAATTTTAAGATTTTTGCTTCCCGGACTACTTTAAGATTCTGGCTGTATTGATCAAGTGTTATGTGAATAATGTTTTTCTAAAAACCTATGCATTTAGAGAAATTTTAAGTTTGGAGTGGAATTGTCCAATTATGTTTAACATTTCAAAGGATTTCAGGAATACTTTAAATAGACCGATTTATTATCGAGTAAAATTAAAAAAGCTTGAAATATATGTATGGGGGACACATGTAATTATTATGAGTGTAAAAAGTGACAAAAAGTTGTCAGTTTTTTTTTTTTGTTTTGTTTTTTCAACTGGATATCAGGATTTACGATGAAAAATTCTTAACATAGTATTTGTATTATTGATATGTTTTATAAAGAAATCTAAAGTTATGCAACATTGCTAAATGCTGTTAGATTACACACTTGTATATTCTAACTAGAAGACGGAATCATAAAAATGAAATATTTATAATGATACTTGAATTCTGATTTTAGCAAGATCTTTCAATAAAAGAAAAATTGAATTTAACAAAATGCTTTGAAGTATATATTCTTGTAAACTATAATTGAACTTTCTTTCAGGCAATAAACTCTAAAGTTTGAATGAGTTTCGGTAAATGAAGTTAACCAAAATATTTTATTTAAAATTATTAATACTCTTCAAGTTATATTTTGTTTTTGCATAAAGTCAGAAAGAAATTTCTATTAAAAGTGAGTTTCAATTTGTTTTTGAATTTAAAGTTTTATAATTCGGAAACTTTGGAAAACAGTGTAGTCTTTAACTTAAATTATATGTCATCATTTCGTTGTATGCTCATTGTCAGACATAGAAGTTACTTGATTAATTTCTCATTTCCAGAATTTAGAAGAAAGAGAAAAACTCTTAAAAAGTAATCGGATCTTTTAAGTAACATTTGTTTCAGTGAATACAATTTTTAATGCTTTTTTTTACGTTTGTTTTTATTATTTTACAGCAATGATTCAAACAGTAAAGTTTCAAAGAAGTAATTACAAATAGATTTTTTGAGAGTATTTGCAACTTTAAAAATATTCTAACATGAATTGATATCGTAAATCTTTTTTAACTTTGTTCGAATCTGTTAAGAGGTTTTTTTCAACAACGTAAATATTTTAGAAGTAAATTATATACAATTTTTTTACACATGAGCTTTTTCAATTTATTAAATGATATGTATTTTGTTTTAAAGAGATCTTAGAACAGAGTTTAATTTGTAAATCTGTCACAAAATACTTTTTAATACTAAGTAAAAAA
This sequence comes from Maratus speculifer, assembly GCA_964019185.1. Classification (NCBI taxonomy): domain Eukaryota; kingdom Metazoa; phylum Arthropoda; class Arachnida; order Araneae; family Salticidae; genus Maratus; species Maratus speculifer. The sequence goes on along the minus strand of OZ025291.1, from coordinate 420,601,481 downwards.
ATATATACATATTAACAATTTACTGCATAATTTTTTCACTTTTATGAAAAAAAATGAATAAAATCTATAGATTGCTCTAATAATGAAAAAAGTAGTAAAAAAAAAAAGAGCTAAAATTTTATATTTTATGTTGCTAAAAAATCACGGTTTTAAAATATTGTATTGCTATATTTTGTAACTAATAGAGTTTAAATAATTTATTTTTCTCTGTCTTATACCCTGCTACATTTTTTATATTGCTGTTGTTGGCATGTGTCGGAAGGTCAAAAAGAGGTACTGGAGCATCCATTGGACTGTATCCAGCAATAGATGGCAACACGAAACACCGCCATCACCTCAATTTCGATACATCTCTAAAGGGGAGGGAAAGATTTCTCCGGAAATTGTTGGTATTAACTGCTAAGACTGAAAAGGGACTTTCAGAACCACTTTAATGCTTCAGAACATACACGGTAGGCGCTCGGTGAGTCTTTCGTGAATTTGAGTATCAAGCCTGAAACTTTCGGCTCGGAGTTCAGTGACCACTCGGCTAACCCCGCCCCCCTTTTAATATTAATACTTTAAAGTATTCAATAAAAGTAATGCAAGTAAATTCAATCTTAATAGCTCGGTCAAAATTACTTTTGTTTTCGAAAAACAAATTTGTCTAATGCAGCCATCTAACATGGGCAAAATAAATGTCATCCCATTGTTTGGATTATTCCTATCAACTGATCAAAAGTAGAATTCATATTGGCTAAATTCATGCCAAATAATGAAAATTAAAATATTTTTAGGCATGCAAAATGTATGACACTTGATGCAGTAAATGGTTAAATTGTGTGATACTTAAACGTGTTTTCATGCTAAAAGTTAGAAAAATGCATTTTCCATTGTTTTAGAAATATTGCAATGACAATAAACTATTTATAAATTTAAAGAAAATAGCAGACATGATTTATATTAAGATACTTTCAAAATTTGAAAAAAAAAAAAAAACGCAAATGTCTGCAATGCGTTTAAAAAAAAAAATGAAAATTTATTTCATGTATTTAGGTAATCTCATTTTTTGCTCCCATCCTTAACCCTTTCGTCTCCGAATATTTTTTCAGTTTTTATGAAAAAAGTACTTTTACGTTAATAACATTAACATTACCTATCCAAATATATTAAATAGTATTTAAAGAATATTTCTTTATTTGAAAGATTACAAAGGTTGTTGTTTTGCGTGCCATTCAATTAATATTCATATGACAAAAGGATAAGGAAGAGTTTTTGGAGATGTTCAGAAAATATTGTATTATAATAAGATTTAACTGATGTTACAACTTTCTAATATTTTTTTGTGCTTTATTACACACGATTCTTTGAGAAATGTAACCTATATTTTAATTTTAAAGAGTGAAATATATGTTTAGAATAAAATAATAGCAAAAGATGCTAGCAGAATGAGCAAATATTTATTATTATTATTATTATTACTAAATACCTAAACATTAATGAAATCATATAGTAAATAAGAAGATATATACTAACATTACTACATTTAAATAGTAACAATAACATAATAAAGTAATAAATAATAAATAATAGCAAAAAATAACATATACTTCAAACTCTAAAATCTCAAAAAAAAAAAAAAAAAAAAAAAAAAAAAAAAAAAAAAAAAAAAAAAACACAATTTAGAATACTTTTTGTCACCAAATTTATAACATATATGTATATATATATTGTGAATTAGAAAACTTTATATGCCAAAAGTTTATTTGTGTTGCAATTGTATTCTTAATATGTTTTGAAAATTTTGCTATCTAAAAATGTGTTTCAAAATTCTTGTTATCTTGAAATGTGTTTCAAAAATAATGTTGTTAATTGTGTTGAAATAATGTTGTAAATAATGTTCATGGAAATATTTTCTTACAATAGTGCAGTGCTGCATAGTTTGTCACCAAATTACCAACACATTGTAAGTACCACACAATTCAGAACACTATAAAACTACACATATAAAACACTTTCTAGACGCTTTACATATGGTATCTTTAAAATAAAACATTTTTACAAATAAAATAAGACGCATTTTGCTTTATAGAAACAAATTTGCAGGGGATAACTAGGTGAATTGACTATTTTACCAATAAATAGCAATAACTGCAGTTCTGGAAAAATTACGTAATTTTTATCAACACTTTTTGTAGAATTCTTTTTCCTGGCGAAACACATTCACTACACATTCACAAAACAATCGAAAACAATTTTTGTTAGAGTTTTAATTATTATATTCAATTGGTGTTGCAAGAGTTTTTCACGAATTTGTAGTATATACACAATTTTATATAAACAAAAAAATATGAAGATTTTAAAAAGAAAATTATATTTTTCCTAGCTTCATTAAGATAATGTATAATAGTAAGATTTTATAATTTAATATTATTTATTAGATTCGCAAATAAGACTGAAAACATTTCTTTACAATTAAATCAATCGTTAAATTCTACTTTGTCTAAACATCTACGTGAACATTTTAACAACTTGTGTACGAATGACAAACATAATTCTTTTGTTATATGCATCGTGAGAGTGTAGGATTCAAGTGCATATAATCTAAGTGTAAACGACATCGACACATGCTTCTGACGTTGACAAGTGGATATTTTAATAAAGCTTTCAAATAAGCGTTTCATTTTCTGTCATATTTATATGCCTTGTTCAGGTGTAAAGTGGCAAATGACTATAGATCTATAGAAATTCCGTATATTAAATAAGTGCTTATAACATTGTACGGAGTATCGTGTAATAATTATTTAGCTACGTATTCGCCTGTAAAAGATAATTTAGATATTTTGTGAGATTTTATGGGATATTACTTTGTCTAATTTTTAGTTAAATGCAGTGCACTCTAGATATCCGAAGCGATTCTCAATATAGGAAAATAGGCAGCGAAAAAAAGTGTGGTTTCTTATTCAGAAATTCTTTGTTCAAAGTTCACCTTGCATGAAGAGTCATATTCAGAGGCGTGCAAAGAGAAAACTGCGCTCAATTTGGCGCCCCTTACCCCAAATTTTTCTTGTGACAAGCCAAAAATGACGTTGGTAGTATAAATTTGGAGCCCCCCAAAATTTTCGCGCCCGGGGCAACCGCTCCCTTCGCCACCCGTTTCGCACGGCGCTGGTCATATTCTCGGTTTATTCATTCCAATTTTAATGATAATGAAGACTTCTATATATTTTACATCTGCACGACACGAATTATCCCAAATTCATCAATAATGAGAAATTCAAAGACAAGATCCTCGTTTGAACTGTGATGATCGCGAAAGTCTTGAGTCGTCAGTTCTTTTGAATGTCTGGATGTGGAATATTTCGCAAATCCATGTCCCTCTCAATCAGACTGCTAGCGCCAGGGTCACGTGGTCTATTAGATAATTGATATTAAAAACATTCTTTCTTGTTCTTTTAGTTTAGTTTGTGTATTGTATTTGGACGCCGTAAGTAGACTCCATTATTTCTTGGTCTTCCAAAAATGAAAAAAAACAAAACAAAATTTTGTTTCAATTTAAAAAAAAAAGTTGCTAGAAATTTAATTGTAATTTAAAATTTTGACTTCTAATTAAATAACTAAACGTATTCATCTATAACTATGTAAATAATGCACATAATGTACATTTCGATTTAATAATAATCTCTAAAAGTTGTCATTAAGATGTTTATTTACTAATGGTTCACACAAAACTTCATATAATTATACCAACATACCAATTGAGATATAACGTGAAACTTCGTGAAATCCAAGAATTTACTGGGCTGGCTGTAAACGAGCAACGACTATTGAATAAAAACGTTCGCCGTTGTTTCAACCCCCACAATTCGTAGTAATTACCACGGGTGATTCCATCTTCTGTCCAGACATGGACACCAATCATTATTGTAAAATCATTTTCAGCCACTTTCACAAGCAAAATATCACTTGCGTAGAGAAATCCAACAAGCCAGTTAACGTTCCTAAAATTCAACCAGTTGAGTGTTTATGAACGTATCTTTTATCCAAAGTGCATGCTAAAGACTGGAAAACAGTTAACGTCTAGAAATCGATCAATCGAATCAATTACTAACTCAGAATTTTAGACTACCATTTTGTACAACGGCTTATAAACACAATCAAAAGTAAAATCAATAATGGCCGATGAAATGGTTTAAACCTTTCCGGCGCAGACAAATTCTGTTCGTAAAATGAGAAATTGTTGACTGACACCGGAATTTACAAAAGACTTTTTTAGAAATTAAGAATTCCCTGATTTTCGCTGTCATTGTAAAAGTAAAATTTTACTAAAGTATTACTGGTGCCGTTTGTAAGTTTGGAATTAAAATTAGGTGTTGCCGGAGTGGTAACACTGCGACGGAAAGGGTTAATTGAAAGGCCATAACAGTTTTACACACTAAAGTGGTTATAAAAATTACCTTACAGTGCCCATTTGTGATTTGTCTTTTTTTTATAGCTTTCCTGCCAAGAAAAGTTTGTGCGGATCATTATATTAACATTCCCACTGCCGCAACCAGCTATATCCGTTCATTAGTCTACAGGTTTCACTGCATTTTAAGCTTTATTTAAATTAATATAATTCTACAAATATAATCCAATTTTAAGAAATTAAGTTATGATTGATACTTTCAATGTTTATATGCATATATGTAACAAAAAAACTATACCATGATAGAAAATCTCTCTCTTTTATTACCATTTAAAATAGATTGCAGAGAAAAAAAAAAACCCATTACAATTTTGCTCTTTTGCTCGGCGGTCAGGGGGTTAACAATCTTTATTGTCTGATAACTATAAGATCGGCAAAAAACCCATTATCTAACACTAGAGTGCTATCAGACAATGCATTAAAAATACCTAAAGCGTGATATATGCACATAAAAATAAATTTTATTACATTATAATAATTATTCCGTTATCAAACTAAATTCTAATATTACCGCTGACGGTTTCATATATGATACAGACAGTAGTAACCCAAAATATTATTATCAACAATTATCCATATAGTATGCAATGCTTTACCAGTTAACCTTTTAAGGCGCTAAATGAATCCGCTTGAAATAATTATCTTACACCAGAATGTAAGAACAAATTTATTAGAAAATATGAACTTGCTTATTTCCAAGTATTTTATAAAAGGAGAATTTTTTATAAATTTTCTGGGTGCCAGTAAAATAAAAATTAGATGTCTTTATTTAAGGACATCGCCCGCGAAAGAGTTAATAGTACATGCTTAAAAGCATCGCCCGCGAAAGGGCTAATAGTGATGCTTAAGGACTTCGCCCGCGAAAGGGTTAATAGTGAATGCCATTTGCGCTAAATACACTGTATAAGTCATAAAAATCTTATGTACATTAATATGACAACGAGACTGAATAATAAAAATGTTCGCTATATAGTATACAAAATTAAATTTACATAATAATAAAAAAAGTTCAGACTTTAAACATTTTTACTAGTAAATTTTTAAGCATGAGTTGCATTTCAAAATAATTTGCTTATCTTTTATCATAGTATTTTTCTTATTATTGACTTTATATTTTTGAAAGATTAATTATAATATGTAATAAAAATTGTAAATGCATTTCAAAAAGAAAATTATAGTTTTCTTTTTATTGAATCTTACGATACCAAGAAACAAGCAAAAAATAGTTTTTTCTTTCACTCTTTTGGAAGAAATCTGTGTTTTTTATTTTTCAATCTTCAGTATAAAAGTTTCAGAAATGCACTTTTTCTCAATAATAAATATCGTAGAACTTGTAAGTTCATTAAAATTCAGTAGAAAGTAAATTCTCACAATTTTTAAAAGCTTTTTGTATTTCTAATGAAAAGTTTTGCCATTGTAAAAACTTCTTTTTAATGCCTTATTAAATCTTTTTGAAACCACTAGACTGAAAACATGGGATGGGAGTTTCAAAGTTAAAAGTTTAACAAGCTAAAAATTCCAGATTCAATAATGACTGTTTGAATTCGTTGCATACAAAAAACCTTATTGATTTATTTTTCGTTTCGTATATGAAATACACAAAATGATGCTTTATTTTTGTGAATACGCATGAAATTTCATTTGTTATTACCAAGAAAAAATGCTATTTTTGAGTTTGTTATATCATACAAATTGACGAAATAAAAATGATAATTTAAACAGCGCATTGGAATAATAAAAATATCACTGTAATTTTTTTCTTTAGTTCTTTATATATAGTTTTAAAAAATATTTTTTTCATAGTGAATGTAAAATTATAAGTATGTTGCTATTATTTAAATGGAAAATTCTTATACAAATTTATTTTAATATTTATTTAATATGATAAAACTTTTTTTGGCATTCAAGTTACGCAGAAACAGAAATAAAATAAATAAATAATTTTTTATGACATTAGATATAATTTATAATGTATTTAAAGAAACTTAATCTCCAAAAGTACGAAGAGAGCTGATTATTTGTTTATTATAGAGTATTAACGGTATATACCTTGTCTATTGCTACTTTTTTCATAAAATAAAGATTTATAATAATTCAAACTGTATGCTTTATCATCAAATTCATTTTTCTAGTAGAGGTACAACCCATTACCCTCGGTTAACATGGTGTACTTTTAAATATTTTTGCTTACAACTTTTAAAAAAATAAAGATTTCTAAAGTTTACTGTATCTGGCTTTTTTAAAAATAATAAGATCCGCTTAAAAATGTATCTAATTGCTAGAAAGGTGTAGGATTAAGAGTTTAAAAACAGTAAAAAGTTTTATTTAACTTTAGACATGTTTCAAATCTTCACTGAGTCATTTTCAAAACAAATAAAAATGATACTCTGAGAATTAAGCGGTCTATGGTATAGTGAATTGAAACGACATCATTCAGTTTTTCATGAGACATACTTTATCATTATTTTACCTGGATGTTTATTATTATTTTTGAAATAATTGAGTAATTTTTGGTAAGTTGAATGATTTTGTATCGTTATTTATGGAATTTTTACGTGTTAGAATCACTATTGTTTCTCTTACAATAGATAGACAGCATTGTATATAGAGGAAAAATTTTTTACTTTCGTTGAAATGTATGTAGATAATTTCTTCCTCATGTAATTTTACTAGGTGTATTGTTTTTCTGCTATACAGTCATGGAAAAAGTTATTAGGATGCGTTGAAAAATGGGTAATATGTTTAAAGTAATCTTCAATTGAAAATACAATCAAATGTCATTTAGTACTCGTAATTAGCAAACGTTAGGGACCCATTAATATGAAATCAAATTGCCATAAAATTTATAGAACACTGATGAATAGAAATATATGACGTCAATCATGGAAAAAATTATAAAGACATAATTCTGAGAAGTATTTTATGTGCTGTGTGAAGTGAGTATTTTAAATAGAGGTCTAGTCCGGTACAATATAAAATATTAAAAAAAATACCAAAGCCCTAGACAAATAAGGAATTAAAAATTACCTATTTGTGAAATAGGAAATCTCTATGAAAGCCGAAAAGCATTTCGTATTTGTTTTAATGTAAAATATTATCATAGTGTAGATTAATAAACCTATTTAACAAAAAGACATTATGAGTATAATATATATATATACATACAAAATTCATTTAAATACATATTTTTTTAACTATAATCCATACGCAATGCATACCCACTTCATAAACATTTCATATGTGCAAAATTATGCATATGAAATTGTACTAGTGTTTAATAACTGTCTCAGATCAGTAGTCTTACTATATTACACTCCAATATTTCTGCAATGAATAGACTATTAATGCATTATCTCCTGTATAGTAGAATGCTATCATAATAAATTATTTAAACAACTTATTATGATAGCATTTATTAAGTTATTTAGTCATGCGGAGAGTTAATTACATACAATGCTCAAACTCTAACAATTACTAATATGTATCACCAATTTCAAACTTCAATTCTGAATAATGCAGTTTTTTTGTTTTATAAAATGAATATTGATAGCTTTCATTTTTTGTTAATTGGCTATAAAGTATTATTAAATTGGAGATTAGAAAAAATAGTGCATTTTTTTATCATGATTTTCGTTTTAAATTGTATTAAACTTCTATTTTGAATATACAGGAAGTATCTGATAAAAAAAAGTATTTTTGACTTATAATTCTGATTAACATACCATAACTTTAATTAAATGCAATTTTTTAAAATATTGTGCATTTTCATACGCAGTATACAATCACTTTATGAATATTTCATATGTGCAAAATTATGCATATGAATTTATACTACTGTTTAATAACAGTCTCAGACCAGCAGTCTAAATATATGACACTCAAACATTTCTGCATTGAATAGAATATTAACGCATCATCTCGTGTGTAGTAGAAGGCTATCATAATAAATTATTTGATATCATGCGAACATTTAATTACATACAATGTCCCAGTTCTAACAATTATTAATATGTATCACTAATTTTAAAATACAATTTTTAATTTTGCAAATGTTTTCTTTTACAAAACAAATCTTGATAACTTTTATTTTTTGTTAATTGGCTATAAAACCATTCTTGCATTCGACACTTGGAAAAATAGTGTATTTTATCCCAAGATTTCCCTTTTAAATTGCATTAAATTTATATTTTGAATAAACATGAACTATTTGATAATAAAAAATATTAATACATACAATCAATTTAATTAAATGCTTATTTATGTTTAAAATATTGTGCATTTTCATACGCAGTGGAAACTTCATGAATATTTCATGTGTGCAAAATTATGCTTATGAAATTATACTAGTGTTTAATAACTGTATCAATTCAGTAGTCTTAATATATGGCACTCAAACATTTCTGCAATGAATAGAACATTAGTGCATCACCCCGTGTACAGTAGAGTGCTATCATATTAAATTATTTAATATCATGCGGACAGTTAATTACATATATTGTCCCATTTCTAACAATTATTAATATATATGTCACCGATTTTAAACTTCAGTTCTAATAACATTTCTGCAATGAATATAACATTAACGCATCATCTCGTGTACAGCAGAGTACTATCATATTAAATTGTTTAATATCATGCGGACAGTTAATTACATATATTGACCCATTTCTAACAATTATTAATATACATGTCACCGATTTTAAACTTCATTTCTAAATAATGCAAATGATTTTATACACCTATATCTATCTATCTATCTATCTATCTATCTATATATACATATATATATATATATATATATATATATATATATATATATATATATATGTATATAACGAATGTTGATTGCTTTCATTTTTTGTTAATTGGTTAGAAAAAAATTCTTGTATTGGACATTTGGAAGATGGTATATTTTTTGTCACAATTTTTGTTTTAAATTTTAGTAGACTTATATTTTGAATGTACATGAAGTATTAGATAATAAAAAAAGCATTTCTGACTTGTTATTCTAATTAATGTACAATAATTTCAATTAAATGCATATTTTTGTTTAAAATAGTGTGCATATCCATGTGAGGTGATCAGCCACTTCATGAATATTTCATATGTGCACAATTATGCATACGAAATTTTACAAGTGTTTAATAACTGATTCCGTGCAGCAGCATTAATATATGACACTCAAACATTTCTGTAGCAAGTAGGATATTAACGCATCATCTTGTGTATAGTAGAATGCTATCATAATAAATTATTTAATATCATGCGAACATTTAACTACATACAATGTCCGAGCTCTAATAATTATTAATATGTATCACCAATTTCAAATTACAATTCTCAATAATGCAAATGTTTCCTTTTATAAAACGAAATTGATAGCCTCAGTTTTACTTATCCATCATGCGTAATATAGGGTAAGTCTTGCAGTAGTTTATAAAATAGAATTTTTTTACGGTTGGTTGGTTGGTTGTATAGATTTTTATGGCGCAAGGTCCCTTTAAGGACATGCTGCGCCATTTTTTGACGGATTTACACGTTTCAGACACTGGAGATTACGAAAAATATATTTTTAATTAAAAAAAATGTCCGTTTGTGTGTGTGTCTGTCTGCGTGTCTGTAAACACTCTATTTTCCGAACAATCTGAAATAGAGGCTTGGAATTTGCTATGTATTTAGTATGTAAGAATGGTAAAAAGTTTATTTAATAACAGAAACCTACGTTACTTGAAACTATTTTTTTCGGACTCTCGAAGAATTCGTTCTAATGAAAGGTATATAAATTTTCTCTAATTTTTTTATTTTAAGTAATGAGTGTAAAGACAATTAAAAATTATAAATTTTGCATAAAGAATGAAGTCAATCGAATAATTAGTTGCCGAGAACTTTATAATTCTATTTTGGACATTCTTCGATTTTTCATGGTCCTGTATTTTAATCAAATTCCAATCCAAAGATATATTTTAAATAAAATCATGACTTCATGAACATTTCATATGTGCAAAATTATGCATATGAAATTATACATGTGATTAATAACTGTCTCAGTTCGGTAGTCTTAATATATGACCCTAAAATATTTCTGCAATAGATAAAATATTAACTCTCATCATCTCGTGTATAGTAGAATGTTATCGTAATAAATTATTTAATATCATGCGAACGTTTAATTACATACAATGTCGCGGTTCTAAAAATATTAATATGTATCACCAATTGCATTCGTACTGTAATCAATTTTATAGTTATCCGGAACTTGATGCATTAGCTGTAAAACTCTTATAAAAATGCATGACTACAAAATTTGATAGAATTATGTATATTCATTTCAGTAATACGAAAGTAGTAGGACTTCATCTTAAATAGTACTTAATCATAATGGCAAATCTAAAATCATTACCTATGATTTGGATACAGTAAAAATGCGTAGCTCATTCAAAAACCACTTTTAATCTATTTTCATTCATACTGTGTAACTCTAACATATTCTGCTGTTTTACCCCGAATTTCATCTAAAGCATTTATACACACAACATATTATACAAAAATGTTGTTAAACTTAAAAATTCATATCGCAACTAAAAATGCACTTCCAGCAAATATCTATAACGTACAGTATTGATGGTACATTGTAGCTTCCGAAATTTTCCCGAGTTCCTGTAAATACAGTTAGTACTTTACCGGATGTAACTTGTAATAAAGTTTAGAAATGTATATAAATTTAATTATACATAAAATAATTTAAAATGATTGAAATAACGCCGAAAACAACATTTTTCCATTTATCATTACGCAAAGCAATTCTTTTGCGTAGCTCTGTAAATAAATAATAAAATTTTTTGCACCGCATATTGCACAGAATGTATATTTTAGTACACTTCAGAAAATGCATATCAATTTTATCCTGTTTTAAAGGCTGTAACACCGTTAATATGAACTTGATACAATTTTTCCCATTGACCATAATGTATCTTTTTTTATTGTCCCTATAATCAAACTATATATCCGATTTTCATAAAATGTGAATTGATTCGACAAAATTATAATACTATTTTAATTTTCAAACGATTCAATTGAGTAGTTTTTGCTTTGTTGTACAGTCCCTGGCCAAATTATTAGACGCACTCCTGTTTTCTTGTGTCAAATCATATTACTAGATTCATAGAGATATTACTGTGTCAATAGTTACAATTGATTATATACATCATGTGTAGGATTAAAATAAATTAAAAGCGTGCCAATGACTTTTAAATTATTTATTTTTGTAAATTAAACTAGCAATTGCTGAAACTGTAAAATTTAAAACATAAAACTCAAAAAATGTCAATATTTTTTGGAGCCTCCTTTGGCGGCAATCAGAGCCCCTAGTCTTCGTGACATGCTGTTAATAAAAAATTGAAATGTTTCTTGTATGTGTGAGTGATGTTTCCAGACAAGGATAAATTTTTCTATGAGCTGCGTTTTGTTAGTTATGAGCTCTTTGGCCAGTTTTTTCTTCATAAGCTCTCAAACTTTTCAATGGCATTCATGTCTGATGAATTACCGGGAACAGTTAAGCACAGGGATATTTTTTTATTGAATAGAGGCCTTGACGGATCGTTCTATGTAACAAGGAGCTTTACCTTGCAAAAATACAAAAAGTTTCTTCATTCGGAAACCATCGTTTCAGCTGTAGAATAAACCAATTTCGGAAACCTCTTTATATTGGTCTTGAGAATTGGCTAAGAAGTCATAACAAAAAAAACCCAGCTCATAGAAAATCTTATCCGTCATCCACACATAAAAGAAACACTTCAATTTTGTATTAACAGCATGCCACGAAGAACAGAGGCACTAATTGCCGCCAAAGGAGGCTCCAAAAAATATTGACATTTTTTTAACTTCAAGTTATAAATTTTGCAGTTTCAGCCAATTTTAATTTAATTTGCAAAAATAAATAATTTTAAAGTCATAGGTGTTTTTTTATTTATTATAACCATACAAATGATGTACATAATTAATTACAGTCGCTTTTTATTCACACAGTAATATTTCTATAAAGCTAGTAATATGATTCTCACAAGGAAAAGGGAGTGCGTTTAATAATTTGGCCAAGGACTGTGTATATATATATATATATATATATATATATATATATATATAATATTGCCCAGTTAAACTGATGGCATTGAGCTCACAGGCTACGCATACTAATTGTACATTACAATCTTATATTTTCAAGGGTTAATTCCGTTTGAAAAAAATTAAGAAGGGGAAACAGCTCTCCCCTTTCCTCTGTTTTATACTTAATCATTGAACCTCCTAAACTGTCAAAGACATGCTTTATCATATAAAAAATCTATATCCAAAATTCAGAGCAAATCAGACAATTTTTAATAAAAACCCATTTAACATTTATATTATTTAAAAGGAGTTATCCCCTCTTTTATACTTAACCTTTAAACTTCCAAAACTATTCAGAGATTTGAACGAAATCTGACAATTCTGCTTGAAAAACCCATTTATATAAATTATGCGGATGGGCATTAGAACCCCTCTTCCCCTTATTTATACTTATTCAATGAACACCTAATAACAGTCACAGAATCGCCTCATCAGAATGATTATATATGTAAATCTTGAACGAAAATTTAATTCTGTATGAAAAACTCATTTATATCATCTAATGGGAGGGGCTTGAGCCCCCCCGTTCCCTCTCTTATACATATCGAATGAACTCCAAAAACTAATCAGGGAAGCGCCTTGTCAGGATATACCTATATACAAAATTTCAAGTGGATCGGATATTTTTATCATGAGTAATCGCGTTACGCACGTACGAACATACATACAGAACGGACGGACACATAAGCTCTCAGGCTATGATAGCCTGTGAGCTAAAAAACATAATCCAACTTTTTGCAAACTAATGTAATCTAATGACAATTTAAAATAGTATCATTTTGTAGAGAATCGAAGCTCTTAGTTTTTATCATTTTATTTAATAAAAGTTCTGTAAAAAACAGAAGGATAGGTTTATTACAAATTGTGTATTTTGCATTTATATGTCAAAATGATTAAAAATTTCAAATTTATGTTGGAATATTATGTTGCAATATAATAATATTGCAATATAATAATATTATATATCAATCTCAACTATTTTTTATGTATATTTGACAAAATTATTTTTCTACTAAGTTTGTGAATAACCCCTAATTTGCAGCAAAAGCATACTTCAACTTTTAAGAACTATTATTCGGTCAATTTTAACCGGAATCCAGGGCACATAGTCGAGTTCTCTTCTTTGTACCCTTACGGACACGCTTTGGTTTAGCTGATGTCGAGCTATTATTGTTGTTGCTCGAAACTTGTCTTACTTTATTTTTCATTTTATGGGGATTTCAAAAAGTGTTTTACTTTATTTATTAATTATCGCCAGTATTTATGGTGTTTTTTCACCGCAGATACTAAGTATAACGGGAAAACAAAAAATATGCCATGTCGTCATATTTCGTAGGCGGTTTGTATTATACTTGTTTACGAAATTTGCGTTTCAGTATAATGGCAATTTCCTCTTTAATTATTTCGCACATTTTGCATTGAAAAACCCTTATTCAATAATTTTGATTCCATTACCGTACATCAAAAAGGCAAAAAATACTTACTTTTTAGAATTTTAAATAATGTTTCGTTTAAAAAATCCATTCACAGTTGGCTCTCGGAACAGCAAGTAATGTTCGAATTCTCCGGAGTTTGAAGTATAGAAAGTATGAGAAGAAAACGGGTTTAAAAGGGTACCATTTCAAAGGAACTAATGTTACAGTATTTTTTAAAGTTATTTCGGCTGTTATCATCAGAATATGACTTAATATTAAACTAAAATATAAGCATACATACACTAATTAAGGCATTCGGAACATGCACAATGGAAGAATGAGTGGGGGTGTCATATTGAATGGGCAAACGAGGCAATAAGAAAGCAGATACCAAATGCATGGGATTATATGTATATGAGTTGAGAAAAATTCTGACAAAAATGAAGGAAAATAAATTATTTCAAAGATCTAAGTCCGTGAAAATGTAAGGAAAAATGAAAACTCGGAATTCTCGTTATTTCGAATAAATGAAAACTTTCAATGTTATTCTGCTTTTGAAAATTTTCGGACTTCATGGTTTAAGCAAAGATTCAATTTATCCGATTTCGAATTAACAAGAGCCGACAGCATACATCTCATATTTATTAGATACTTTTAAGTATTTTTTTAACTACAGCTGATTGACAGCATTTTTGAATATTTTTTAATAGTTTCTTTTATCATATTCAGAGAAATGAAAATTACTGTTCTATAAAAATATTCTTATTGGTTATTTTTATTGTCTGTAAGAAATTCCAAGAAGTATAATAAATCGATTTTCTGGTCAAATCTGTTCTAATTTCAAACACGAATTTTTTCAGAATTTGAAATCCATAAAGCAAATAACCTGCAGTTTTGAAAATTCATATGAGCAATTTGTCATTTTAAAGAACCATGTTCTTTTAACCTGGTAATGGACCGAAATGTAACTTTATTGATGATTCTATAAAGTTCGTAATTTTCTATAAAACCAGAGAAGGAAAATATATGTATTTGTTATAATAAATATTTGTAACCTATATGTCATCTTTTACTATAAATTTTCAAGTAGTAAATAACATAAAATTATTTCTTAAGATGTTGTATAAGACTACAGAACAGGGGAAAATAATATGAAGTGATTTCTCTCTATTGCAATTTTCTGTATAAAAGTATGTTGATAAATGCCTATATCCTGCAAAATAAACATTGCCTGAATTTTTATAACTTCTCAAGTATAGAAGATATTTTTAAGTTTTTCTTTTCTTTTTTAGGTGCGTTCGTAATTATGTAAGTATGTAGCACCTATAGTTGTCATTCAGTCCGTCCGTCCACATGTAATAACGCAAAAACTACCCAACCAAATCCTTTGAAATTTAAAATATATAATTATTAGATAATTTTGTGGGGTCATTTCAAATTTTATGAAAATCGGATGCATAGAACAATTACAGAGACAATCAAAATTATTCCGTTACATTGCGGTCAGTGGGGAAAAAAGCTTCAAATGCATTTTAATCACTTAAAATTTGAAATATATAATCATTACGTAATTTTGTCGAATCACTTCAAATTTTATGAAACTCGGATGCATAGATCAATTAAAGGGACAATCAAAAGTATTCCGTTACATTACGGTCAATGAGAAAAAATATTTCAAATGCATTTTAATGGTGTTACACTCATTAGAATATAATAGAATTGACATGCACCTATGAAGTATACATATATAGTAAAATATACATTCTGTACAATCTGTGATGCAAAGAATATTTATTATTAAGTTATAGGGCCACACAAAAGTATTCAACTATATAATGCTATACGGGAAAACACTGTTTGGGGCGTGTGTTAATTACCCTAAACTATTTCATATTTTATGAATATGACATACGTTGCCGGGGTGTAATAAAAGTTACTTCCTGTATATTTACAGGAACACAAACAGGATTTTGACCACTATACTGTATCCGAAGTACTGTCTATTATAACAGCAAGATCTGAATATTTTTAAAACTTCGTTATCGTATGAACGCACGTCATTTGCTACGCTTCCTGTGCAATTTTCAACTTGTTTTCATAAATGATAGCTATTTAATAAGTGTAAAATATTCCACCATTTTTAAATATCAAATATATGCATTTATCTTCGTTAAAAATTTTGAAATTTCTTCTATGTCTTCTTTCGACAGCAGTAAATAAAAAAATGTAATTTAACAAATTACAACGACCATTTAGAAAATGATGTTTTGAAAGATTAAAATTTTAGACATGTGCATCAATTCTGTACTGAAAAAAATAATTATAATACACATCATTTTTTATGATCAAAACGTGGCTAACGTAATAACATAATCTTATATTACGTACGCCATGGTATAAACATTAATATTCTAGGACCAATCATAATCAAATTTCAAATGAAATATCAGTTTTACAATTTTCGGAACTGCAAATTTTTAAACTTCTAAACATTGCTAATTTTCAATTTTTACTCCTCTGTATAGAATAATAAAAATGTTCTGGTATTTTGTTTGAAAGCTGTATCTCGAGTTTTTGAGTTATTAATTTTTCTGTAGTTTTTAATACTTTTTTTTTTGTCATTGTGACAACAAAAGTATTTAATTTCTGGACATTAAATATGGATCAATCAAAAAATTAATAAAATTTGGTCATCTCAAGAATTTAGATATTTGTAGTCCAATAATAATAATAATAATAAAAATAACAATAATAATAATAATAATAATAATAATAACCATTTTGAAAATGTTTGTTTTTGTTTTTTTTTTAATAAAAAAAAACTGGCTGGTCTGTTTACCTAAATTTTTATGCAGAATAAATGATTTTCTAATTAAATAATTCTTTAGATATTATTTGAAGTATCGTTTATGGCATTAAAATTTATTTGTTGACATAAAATATTTTTCAATCACTGAAACTTACGAGTACAAGGGGAGAAATTTTGTTCCTAACTGTAACTACCATGCCATCTTGCTTTCATAACTCCTTAACTAATTATATCAAAGATATTAATTTGGTATCAAGTTTCAGTTGACATTGTCGGCTTGTTAATACGACCTGCTAGTTCGTATTGCAGTCTAGTAAGGGGCGGGGAGAGAGCATAGAATTAATTTTACATTTAATTAAACAGTGATCAATGTTGAATGTTCAATATCGAAGTCTACATTCAAATGTGAATGCCGAAGTCAATATTTTTGGGACATCCTATATATTCCATATTCAGTGCGGATAATATGCATTTAGTTAATAGTAATTTATATATTTTTGCTACAATTTTTTATAACTGCACTTTCAAAAGCCTTTTCTGTAGTAAAGGGTTAGTAGTAAAGAGTAAAATTTCGCTACAGTTTCCGACTATATTAAAATAATAATGAATATTAAAGATATATATTCTAAAAATTATATTAAATTCTTTTTGGTATATAAGTTAAAAATGAAAATTGCTGTTATTAGAAATGGAATTTTTGTACGGCATTTTGTCCAGTGGAAGAAAAATACTTTGAAATAGACTTATATTTTGGTAAATTACAGTAGAAAGCTGTAATACATATATTTTTTGGAAGATGAAATGAAAGGAGTAAAGCACATAATTTAAAAAATTCGTACAAGCATTTTATCATCGAAAAAAAATCGTTTTTTCAATTTGGGTTACATAACGAGCTATAAAGCAATTTTACCGATGATTTCCTAAAGAACAGAACCACAATTTTCCAAATACCAAACAAAGATTTTTTGTATTTTGAAGTAAATATACATATTAAGGTTTTCTGAAGCGAATAATAATATAAAATGCTTAAACATCATAACGATTTTTTAAAATAATATATTAGTCTCGAACGTTTAATTTTGTTTATATTTTTCAACATAAACTTACTGCACGAGAGTAATATATAAAATCATTTCTTGTGTTTTGGTACTTTTCAACATCATTTGTTGCTGATAGGTAAAACTGTTTCATTCATAAGTAAATAATTCTCTGGGTTTTTTTAAATAAAAAAATTAACATAATAATATATAAACTTTAATAATAATGGAAGTAAGTAATGGTAAGTGTAACTCTCTATGTTAGCTAAACTTTATACGAAGACTTTTATATTGATTTATAAAAAAGTGAGAGCTAAATTCGTCTTCTAACTATATAATTATATTTGTTAAACATTGAAGGTGTATGCATTGTATTAATCTTTTTTATACTAGTTGATCAATTCGAATGTTGGATGGTTTCGGATAACTAACCTCAGTGTATTTGAAATCCCATTGCAATTCATATTTTTTTCCATGAGAGATTTGAGCAGATCTGGCTGGATAACCGTTCTATCCCAAAAAAGAATTCACTTTAAGACTATTAATAAACATAAAATCACAAATGTTCTGCTTTAGAAGGAGAGCACATTTCCATGTTCTGGCGGCTAATGTCCCAGCAAAAGACACTCTTGTCTCAATCTCGCAACCTATTCGATTTTTCCGAGCATCTTATAGGTATTTCCATGTACTTAATAAACAAAACCTACCAAATACGAGCATGAAACGGCATAAAAACGATTTCTAATAATTTTTGAAGCTATAAAACCGTATAGAGGTACATTATTGAAATTCATTCCGTTACTCTTGACCTTTGCTATAGGTTTTTGTAGATTTAAAATTTGTTCCATTTTTTCGCCATAGAAAATCATAAGTATGTACATTAAATTAATAACAATGCATTGAAAACGTAAATCTACAGTCGACAACGGTTATATCGCACTTTCGCTTAGAACGTACTCATATGCTTGTTCCCGAATGAAATCCTTTATAAGTTATTAATAATTTAGGCTATAACGGACTCGATAAAATCCTTAGCCTGTATTTTTTTTGTTTTGACCGAAAAATAAAATTTGGCTATCGAGTTTGCATTTCTGATTTGCAAATAAGTAAATGCCTTCGATATTTATCCGAGTGAGTTCTAAAACTGAACTTATTTCTTTCTAAAAATGTGCTTTTTCAGGAGAAAATATTTCCCTTTTTTCTCCAACCGTTTGTGGTTATTGACAAAAACATCTGGACAACTCAACAATGGAAAGAGGCAGAAGATGGATTTTAAAGATGGTTTCCGTGCTTCAGAAGAAATGAAAAAAAGGAAAGATTCAATGATACGTCTATTTAGACTTTCAAGGTCTTAATAGATGTAAATTCTCAGCGTTTTTGTTGTGGGGAGGCAGTATCTTTCCTTTTTAATTATAAGTCATGTATGCTGAAATATCACGAAATATACTGATCTATTCTATCCTGTTGTTGAATCTCCCCAGTCTTTTGTTATAAACCACAAACTTTTGGCGTAGAAAGGAGATAATTGCACTTCAATATAAAAGAATATAAGAAATTTGTAAATTTTACCGCATTCAATTTTCATGGAAGATGCATGTGTTCTAACTTGACATATGAAAATGAAAATTTAAATGTGCCATCTAATCGAAGAAGACGACAAAAAATATCAGATTATTTTTTTGTAAAATAAACATGTAAATATTTAAATGTTATTTCTACTGTATTTTGAAAGAATTATAAAATTACTATTTTAAAATCTTTAAAATTGTATGTGAATTTATGCGTTATTTTCTTTCATGTTATGTATATCATTTTAATGGTTATTGCTTATAACGGACTTCGGTTATTAAATAGGATATTTGCAGGTCCGCTGAAAGTACGTTATAACCGATGTTGACTATATTTATACATATGTACGTCGATAGATAATAGGTCGGTAGGTCTGAAAGATAATAAACAAAAGTTTCTGTTTCATTACCACTGGTTTTAAAATATATATAAGTTATTCATAAATAACTTATTTTTGCTCAAATAAATTTAATTCAATCTTCATGTATGTAACACGAATGAGTTATTAAGAAAAGCTATATCATAAACTTTTCTATATTCTTTTTCCAAAATATTATTTACAAATACAATCCAGAAGCTAACAAAAATTATTTACGTAGAAAGGATAAAAGAATATGAGAAACCTTTTTGCTATCATTAGTTGAAAAAGAATTAATATTATTTAGGTAACTTTTCCTGGCAGTAAACTGAAGCATTATATAAAAAATAAATAATTATGCCTGGATATAAAGAAATGTACACTGTAAAGAAAAAAAATCTATCAGGTTAAGATGCCTTAAAAGTTAAGGGGTTGGTAAGAGGCCTAACAAAATTTCCGATGCTTTCTATAATATCAATAAAATGAAATATATTTTAAATCATACATAAAATGTTAAACTTTAACAAGAAATAAATGGTTAACAATTAAAATTAACAGGCGATTTTTTAAAAAAATAAATAAAAAACTACGGCATCTTCACCCTTTTTACCCTACGTTTAAAGCATGAAGAAAGTTATATATGTACGTGTTAGTCATGATCAATTGTCAATAATAGTTTCTGTAGTGATAAATTCGGACATTTGTTTTCGGGAGAGACATAGAGACTCTGGAGGGGGGGAGTTCCGTGGAGGAAATAATACTTTTTGACCATTGAAAACACAAAATTTCCAATTTTCCGGAGGGGGAGGTCACGCCGGTCTGCCCCCTGAAACCAACACTGAATTTCTGTTCCATCAGCAGTGTTACACCAGGCATCAGTAGAAGGTTCTAGTTTTATTCATAAATAATTTATTTTTTCCTGTAGTAGAAATAAAATAAAATATTATATGCATAACTACAGAGGGGAGTTAAAAAACGCTCTATTACAAATTCATATGATTCTTATGTGATTTTCAAAGTTAATTATAAAAATACATTCCAAGAAATAACAAAAAAGTATTTATGTAGAAACGATGTTAAAGAATAAAATAAATATTATCGTAATAACTTGTGATTAAAGAACTTTTTCATGTAGGCAAACAAAGAAGCATTCTCTAAGAAAAATAATTTATTCTTATTTATAACTAGTTATTAACTATGTAGTATACAGCTATAATGCATTTTTGCTTTGTTCCAGCTTAAGAAGTAACTTGTTATGTTCTTTCATTAATTATAATAATAATAATAATAATTAAAAAAAGCCACAATAAATTTTCATTGATTAACACTGGGCACAAATGTACATTTATATGTAGCTTATTTATATATTGTATCTCAAATGTGTATTTTTTATTTGTATAATAATATTTTTATAAGCCTAAATATAATCTTATGTATATGTGTGTGCGAGAAATTGGGTGCTGTTTTATAGAAAATACAAATAATATGTAAAGACATATTTCAAAACGGTGGTTTTTTAAATGTCAGTTCATCCTAATGTAAAGATGACATAAATGATAACTGGTAAGATTGCTTTTTCATAAACCATTACAATAACTAAAATTTGGACTATTTTATAAACGTTTTTGGTAAGTAGAAAATAAAATAATAACTTTACAAAAATATACTCGATGGAAAATGACTGTTGAGAATTTTTCACTAAACATTCGCGTAATAAAAGTGCGAATTTTTAAAAATAGTTGGAAAATATTGCATATATATGTATTTTATTTTTAAAATACATTAATATTAACATGCACATTAATCGTGTTTCACATCAATAAAACTATAATTTAACTTGATACACTCTCAGCAAAAAAAAAAAAAAAAAAAAAAAAAAAAAAAAAAAAAAAAAAAAAGACACTTGCGATTTTAGATGTTTTGTTAAATATCTAAAAATATACATAAGAAATTATTCTGAAACTCCAGCTGTGTAAACAAAATAGTACACGTCATATATTTTCGCGAAGAGTATTCCCCCAAAATCCAACAGGGGACCGCCAAAAAAATTTGAAAAAGAACGAAGATCTTTTGGATAACCATGACAAAACTAATGAAGCAAAATAGTTCAAACTGCAGATTATGTGGCTTATTGTCATAAACTGTGTTCATTTTTATGAATATAGCATGTAATCTCGTACAGAAATTAATGTTTTTATAAAAATAGTCCCAAAGTTTTCCAAGTTTTTCGCTTATAATTTGCAGAGTTCTTCATAAAATACAATGTTCTTTTCAGAAAATATGACAATTAACATTATACATAATACCCTGTAAACAGAATTAAACAATAATAAAAATTGTATGACAAATGAGCAGGTTTATTAAATAATTTTTTACTGCGCATGAGTCAACGCTATTAAAAGTTAATTTGCATATTTTGTTATTTAAATGTATAGAGCAACTTTTGTGAAAGTCTCAAAAACATAGCTTGAAAATTCTGAAAATTATCGTCGATAGATAGAGATCAAAATTCGCACCCTTTCAAAAGGAAGCAAAAAGATAAGCGGTGGTATCCATAATCCCTTGATTAGTGCCTACACAATATTGCACGTACTACTAATATTTAGATACAGCTCCTTATCTTTTTGCTTGGCAAAAACACGGTACCAGTACAACGCACGGTCAAAATAGGGTATCGGTTAAAGTGTGAGGGCGAAGAACATTTATTATTTTATACATACATATTTTATGTATACATATGATTTAATATGAAAACATTAAACTCAACAAGCAATAGAATACAATGAATCATCTCAAGCAATAAAACATTAATGCATAAATCACGTGATTAAAAACATTAAAGTAATTTTCTATATACAATGTTCTGAGATAAGCAAGAAACGAAACTGATTTAAGAAAATAAATCACTGTATATTTTTGTAACATTTTATAACAAATATCAAAGAAAAAAGATTTTTTTTATGCAGTTGCTAAAAATATGCATATGACCTTATACATAAGAAGTTTTCCAAATGCGATTTGTTAACTTATAAATTCTGTACACCGTATAAGCTAATTTATATTCTATGCAACCAAGAAGTTTAAATATTTCCCGAACCATTTCGTTTTATAAAAACTTTGAGGATTTCTAACAAAGCCTGTTCGTATTTTAAAACTCCTTTTTAAGTGGAATATTAAATCTTTTCGAAACCACTGGACTGGAAACATGAAATGGGAGTCTCAGAGATACAGTTTTAACAAGCTACGAACTCCAGGTTCATTAATGGGTATTTGGATTCGTTACACAGGAAGATCTTTTATTGATTTACCTTTTTTGTACAGTTACATGAAAAATATTTTATTCATCATTCTATAAATAAGTGAAAACGTTTTAGATTTCGCTTGTAAAGTACAGATTATTTTTAAAGTTCCTATGTTCTTATTTTATTTCGAAAATACAAAATGTGAAAAAAATATGAACCGGTTGATACTGAAATATGAAAAAGTACTTTTTTTTCATGTTTCGATTGTTTACGACTAGTTTAACATTTTTAAATGGCCATTTTTTTATATCAGTTTGTAAATGGTTCTCCCTCTTGAAGATTTTTCTTTTACTATTTGATTTCAAACTACTTGCATTCAATACTTTTAGTGATGTATTTCTTGCATAGATTTGCCATCAGATTTCGAAAATATCTGAAATATTCATATTTCCACATTAAATTTGGTTATCGCAGAAAATAATTTAGAAGAAAAATCCTGATTAATAAATCATTAATCTTAAAAGGAAAAAATATAGAAATATTTTTTTTTAATTAGCAAACCATGAAATAATTTATATTTTAAAAAATAATATATTTTTAACTATTAAAATATAATATAAAGTAATAAAAATAGAATATAATCAAAATCCATCTTTCCGTCATTATTAAACAGCAATTGTTTTTTATTTAATACGAAATTAATAAACATTTAGTTTGATTATAAACATATACTTACCTAAAAAATATAAAACTATAAAATACATAACGGACAGAATGGAATTTTTTAAAATTCAATATAAAGTCAAAAAGTAACCAAATATAATGCAACAGCAAACTAAGAAATACAATAACCTCTCTTTAATTTGAAATGATAAATAAAAAGTTTTTTATCATTAGAAAATTAGAAATTAATGTATTTTCGAAAATAAGATTCACATATTCGGTAATAATCTATAAAACCATAATTTTCTTTTACTGTCTCAGAGTTTCGGAAACGTTTCTAAATACTCATTATTGAGTATTAAACATATTTTGTTACATAAAAAATGTGAGTTTTTGAATTCTGTCCATTCCCTTATGTTTTGCAGGTAGATATAAAAAACTAACAGCATTAACATTATTTTTAATATTAGTTTTAATATTAGTTCACTGTAAAAAAAAAGTAATATAAGTATGCAGTTGTCTAAGTTTTTTATGTAAATCCTTTAATTTACATTGCAGTAACTGAAAAAAAAATCATAAATGCAATAGATCATAATCCAGTAGTATAGCAGTATTAGACACTTAATATCCGCGGTAGATATTTCAAGAACAATTACAGGAAATTTCATCAAACTTCATATTAGGTTAATCTTTACATAAATTCTTGCAGTTTAGGGTTGCTTGTACAACGTCCAACAGCTAATGATATTATTATGCATTTTTAATGATTTCCGTTAAACCTAAGAACTTGTGGGCGGAATTTCATTAAACTTCCTCATTCGACACATATTATCCTAAATGAGTAATGCTTAGGTTTTTGTGTAATCCGCCGAACAAGTAGTGCTGCTGTGACTACGCGTTCATAGATTTCGACGATGATTACATCGAATCAGTGAATAGAATTTTATAAAACTAGAATTATTATACCCGACAATAAATATTTCATGATTCAAATTTAACACTAGAACGACCAAGACCGTCATTTTGACGGTTTTCAAATTTCATGCTTAAAAATTTGATATAATTTATGGCGAGTTCCAAAATTTTTTGATACGACTTTTAATGAAACATAAGAATATTTAAATATTCCTATTCAATTTCCTCTCACCCATTTTAATTTCCGTAATCAGTATGACATATACCTATTTGTACCAAGACCCGTCAAATTCACAGCTTCGGCAATTAACAAACTCATCCCGAAGTGATACGGACTTCCCCATTTTCCACATGGACTAGCCCTTTTCGCCCATGCGCAGTCCACTCCAGGCTTCATATTAAATGTATTAATAACTCGTAAATGTAATTAGGACGCGATCATTATCAATTGTACTTCTAATGTGATAACGTTTTTAGTGAAAAGTGCAGTCTGTGAATACTGTAATGTGTGTAAAGTCCAATCTCGGAAAAAAGTATGAATATATTTTTATGAAAAAAATAAAATTTTTTATTTTCTGTAAATTCTAGTCAAAAATGAAACGATTTCGAGGAAGAAAAAAATTATTCGGAGAATACAAAGAACTCACTAGTATAAATGAAGACTGTTCGGACATTAATTCAAGTAATAATAATGACTCTGAAAATTCTGGAGATAAAATTGAAGTACGAGATACTGAAGAAAGTGAAGAAGAAGAAATGAAAATGAAGATTCAGGGAATGAAGATGAAATTCCCCAAAAGAGCCACAAACGCAGAAAGCGATTGCGAATAAGTTCAAATAACGAATTGGACAGCCAAACAGAAACTGCAAAAAGATGGGAAAAAGAAATTGTTCTCAATGGTACTGAATGGGAAAAAATATGGAATGGTTGTGTTGGTAGGCTTCCATCACACACTATATTCAAGGATACTTCGGGCCCAACTGGTTATGCGAAACGAAACATTATGCTTGGTAATGTTAGCAGTGCATTTAGACTTATAATTGATAATCGAATGATGAAGCACATAAAAACTTGCACTGAGCTTGGGGCCAGAAATGTTTTACAGAAAGATGATTGGAAAACTACTATTGAAGAATTCTATGCATTTGTAGCTATTTTGTATGCTCGAGGAGCCTATGAAGCGAGAAGTTTGAAATTATCCTATTTGTGGTCAGAAAAATGGAGACCTTCTTTCTTTCGCGAAACTATGTGTAGAAATAGATTTTTAGAAATTCTGAGATTCATTCGTTTTGACAAAAAAAGTGAGAGATGTGTTCGCTTACGAACTGACAAATTTGGATTAGCTTCTGAAATTTGGAAGTCGTTTATTGATAACAGCAAAACTTATTTCAAACCAGATCAGAATGTAAGGGTAGATGGACAATTGTTTCTCACAAAGGCAAGATGCAGATTTCTGCAATATATGCCTAAAAAAATAGACAAATTCGGAATTAAATTTTGGTTAGCTGTAGACGTGCGAAGTAAATATCTTATAAATGGCTTTCCCTATTTAGGCAAAGACGGACTTAGACCATCAGGAGTTCCTTTGAATGAATTTGTAGTTTTGAATCTTGTAAAAAAACTACGTAAATTGTGGGAGAAATATAACAACGGATAATTTTTTACAAGTATGCAGCTCCCAAAGAAGCTACTGGCCAAAAAAATAAGTCTTGTTGGAACTATACAAACAAATAAAAGAGAATTGCCGAAAATAGCTAAAGTTAGAAAATATAATATGGGTCTTTTTTCCACAAAGCTCTACAAATCAAATGATATTGTTTTAACAGTTTATAAAAGTAAGCCTCGTAAAAAAGTACTACTTCTTATCTCAAAACATAAATCGGTAAAAATTGTTTCTAATCGAAAACAAATTCCTGCAACTGTGTCATTTTACAATGAGACTAAGTTTGGAGTAGACTTAGTTGACCGAATGGCCCGCAAATGTAGCGTAAAAACAGGGTCATGTATATAGCCTTTGCAGGTATTTTATAACATTTTAGACTTGGCAGCAATCAATGCGTGGATTTTATATAAAGAGACTTGTGATAAAAATATAACTAGAAAATAACTTTTATTTCAATTATCCGAAGAACTTTACAGTGAATATAGGTGCAGCAGAAAAGAAGCCTCCTCCCAAAAACAAGAACGGAAATCAATGTATTGTGCTCTAGAAAAGTCATAAAATATTCCTTATGATCGCAAATCTTACCAAATTCAATTATGCGACAAAAACAAAGCGATTTATAGTTGTAATGTATGCAACAAATATGTTTGTGGTAAGTGTTCCTCTAAGATAACATATACTTCTAAAATATATGCCTCATAATTATTTCATTCATATCAAATGTGCTGTACTATAAATGCAAATATAAGCTGGTTGTTTTTTATTAATAATTAATGAATTATTACATTAAAAGTTATTTTTGTTAAACTATATATATTTTTATTTACATTAACTAAGTCAAATATCTTTGTGGAAAGTGTTCATCTAAGGTAAGAGACACTTGTAAAATATTTGCCTTATAATTATTTCTTGCATATCAAATGTGCTATACTGTAAATACAAATAGAAACTGTTTTTGTTTAGTTTCTTTATATTTATTATTAATGAATTATTATATTAAATATTGTTTTTGTTAAATTACATTCTTTTATTTACATTAACTAAGTTTAATAAGTTCGTTGCAAGTGTTAATCTAAGATAACATGTAAAATATGTGCCTCATAATTATTTCATGCATAGCAAATGCACTATAAATGCAGATAGAAACTACTATTTTTTATTGAATTTTTATTAATAATTAATGAATTATCATACTAAATAATGTTTTTGTTAAATTATATATTTTTATTTACATTAACTAAGTCAAAAGTTACAATGAAAGCCCTGATCAAAAATCCGTCAATCCAAACACCGGTAGTTCTAGTGTTAACTTCAATAATTCAACCGGAAGTGCAATCATTCAATGCTTAAGTGACGATTCCAAATCAAGCATGCAATACATCCACCATCGTAAGCAAGAATTGCAGTATAATTAACTCCAGTTTTTGAAATCTAATACGCTTTTAACTATGTTGTTGCCAGAATTGCTCATTTTTGTAACAACTTTTGGCTGTAGACCTTATTAGGGAGTATTATTCTATTCTTTCTGTAATGAAATATTTTTATTCAGCTTATTTTTATATTTAAATTCAATGATTAAAATGTATATATTAATTTAATAATGAATATAGATTGTCATGCTACCAACCTTTGTACAGTTTTCGGCATTGTTGCGCAATTCACTTGGACATTACTAGAGGACAAACTTATTTTTAAGATCTTCCTCATATTTTGAACATTCAAAATAATACTTTAAAAAAATCATTTTTTACTATGTATTGTTGCATTTACTTTATTGCATACTGTTTTTGTTCTTTTCAAAAAAGAATGTCAACACGTAAACATAGCATGAATTAATGAGATTTTTCGAATAGCGTTTTTTAAACATCAAACCAATGCCTCAAACTACTGCATCAAACCACTGTCGGGCGTACACTCTATATTAAGAATAAGTTATCCACATGACTAATTGCATGCAATGATAGATTAGGAATGTTTGAATAACCTCGAAAAAAGAATCAATTATTAAATGACACGGAACCTCCGTAAACAAGTGGTTAAGGTACATCGCTGCTAATTGCTTGCGAGTATAAGAGGTTGTTTGGGTTCGATCCTTAAAGGCTTCATTACACGCACTCACTGTTTGAAACTCCACGCTGTATCTCCCCTGTGTTGTAGAATTTCCTTGTGCTATCTCTTTACGTTTTATTGACAATGAATTATAAGCAGGTTTTTCCTGTCGAGCATACGAGTTAGATGTGCGTTGTTCAATAAATAATTAAACAATAATAAAATTACACGCGTAGTCACTTGTATACCTACTAAGTCCACGTTTGAATAGCTTCTAAGCTTCAACCGATCTTCAAAGGATTTTTTTTGCTTTTCTGACTTTAGAGTTTATGCAGAACATCTCAGAAAAATGTTGGACCTCACTGTAACAGCTGGTCAAATGAAACAACATAAAAAGTTTCCTATGGCATTGTTCAACCTTACACGACTAACTCAGTTTGAAAATGAAACACAGTGTTCAAGTAGAATATACTTAGTCATCTCCCTATAGCCTCGCTATGCATTATTAGCATATGATTGTGCAGTGTTTGGTCAATTGAATAAGGGTTTGTATGGATAATACTTCCAATTGGACTATGAAGTGAAGGAAGCAATTTAGAATTGATTTCCTGAGGTGCTACGTGACTTTACGAGATTATTACTACCTATCTGTTATATCAGGGAGATAAATGCTTCATCAGTTATGGTTTGATCTTAAGTAGTTCTTTACTGGGAATATAAATGCTTCAACAACATTATTTAAGATTTATTAATTCTTACTTCTCCAGGATTCTTGAATCGTTAATTATTGAGCGAATGTAATTCATATTTATGTTTCGTAATTTACTATTTCATGAAATAAAACTAGATTCTCTAATGTTATAAGAATTTCGCTAATGTTATTTGTAAAGATTAAAAATTTAACATAAAGGATGATTTTTACCAGTTACATTATTATATGAATCTTAATCAAAAATATTATACATAAAAACAGTGCGGAAAAAATAAATTCATAAATAATAACCAAAAATTAAATGAACATTTTTTTCCATCTTTCTGTAGAAAAAGAGCGATGTTACTCTAAAAGATGTTAATTAAATTATTTTCTTAATACTTTAATGCATATGTATACATATTTTTACGAAACAGAG
This sequence comes from Maratus speculifer, assembly GCA_964019185.1. Classification (NCBI taxonomy): domain Eukaryota; kingdom Metazoa; phylum Arthropoda; class Arachnida; order Araneae; family Salticidae; genus Maratus; species Maratus speculifer. The sequence goes on along the minus strand of OZ025291.1, from coordinate 420,572,020 downwards.
TTTTCATGAAAAACTTACACTATGCTTTTCTTTATATTTTTTCCCTTTCATTATCAATTTGCTATAATTGCAAATGCAAATGTAAATCTTTACGAAACATAATTGGGAATTTAAAAAATAATTTCAAATTCTTTGGTATGTTATTCTACTGATAAAACGCAGGATTTATTTTAAACCACAGATGTTTTAAAATAATCAATTAAACACTTCGAAAATCGCAGAAAAAATTTTCTTTACAGAATTCAAAAGTGACAAAATTAATCTAAAACTGATTCGTCAGTTCAAAACTTTTGGAATGCAACAAAAAATATGTTTAAATAAAAATTCAATTTACTCGTTTTTATATATTTTTGGAAATTTGTTGTTTTTTAAACTAATTATCATTCTTCTTTCTTGTTACTTAAGTTATAAAATAATAAAATCAATAAAAGAATAGATTTTACACAGTTTATAATCATTGTGTTACATAAGATAAATTCGGATTATATATTAAATTAATCTATACATGTAAGTAAAAAATATATACTTTAAAGGAATTTTTAATGCTCCAAATTGCTTCTTCTTTCCATAGCATAATTGGAAAACCTTTCTTTTTTAATTGCATTGAAAAGTGTAGAAATATTCAACTTTAAAATGTAATTATAATTTATAAGATTATATAAGAACACAATTAGAATAATTAATAAAGTTTTTTAATACATATACATAGAAATTTGGACACTAGAGATCATTTCAAAATATAATTTTCTTTATTTATACATTTTTCAAGAGGTCGGCCGATTTCGTTTTTATGACATCTAGCATGAAATTTTGTACAATATCCACAAAACAATTTTTGGTTTCAAGTATTATTACCAGGACCAGGAATGTAGCGGTGGGTATATGGGATAAACGCCGTATACCTTCTGGATTTTTTTTAAAAGAACTCCGTATAGCCTCTGTTTCTCTGGAAAGTTATACACTCTTAAAACGAAACAGTAGATTTGGCTTCTCAAGAAATATCTTTATTGAATCGTGGATGAGTTGTTTTTTAAATGCTTTACTCATCTTGATTTAGATTGCTTATTTAAATAACTCATTATGATTTAAATTGTTTAAAAACAACTCACTGACTTGAGTTGTTTCAACTCTATATGAGAAGCTGCCTTTCAAAACGCGAGATGAGCGAATTTTGGGCTCAATTTGTGTTATTTTTTGGCTGACATTCAAAGAGAGTAGTATATACAATCTAAGGTATACCTTCTGCATTAAGCGTATATGCTCTACTTAGAGCGAATAACCTCTGTTTCTTTTATGATTAGCCGATTTACTAGGACACTATTTCTAATTAATTCATACATGATCCCAATAAAGTATCTTAATCTTCAATGTGTCTATTGACATGGAACATGCGGATGCAATGCAAAAAAATAAATAAATAAACAAAACGTTTTGTGCGCCATAGTACTTTGTGCTATCTTCTTCTTTATGTTTTGTAATTATCTACAGTTTAACTGTTAAATAACTTTAGGGAAAACACATTAATGTCTTAAAACAATACACAATCTATGTCATCATTACGCATCATCATGGAAAAGTGGGTCGATACTCATTATTTCTGTACAATTTGAAATAAGCATAGAAGGTTTTAATGATAATGGGGCTATATTGAAGGATTTTATGCGAACAAAGAATACAAAACTTTCCTTTAGATTCTCCAAAAATTTTCTTGTAAGGTACCCTGGGGTAATAACGCCACGTTAAGGTTCTACCAATTTTCACGGCTTAGTTTTAGATTGTATTTTTCAAACAAATATAGGATCTGATACAGCAACTCATTGACTATCTATATAAAATAGAATAATTTAACAGATATGTATTCATAAAATGTAATGGCGTTTTTTCTTGACCAATGCTATTTGGCGTTATTACCCACCTATATGGGTAATAACGCCATGCAAACAAAACTATGAAATAAGATGGAATAATTGCATGTAGATAGCCCAATTCTAAAAATACAAACTCTACAAACTTAGAAATTGACAAATTGCATTCTAAGCTATTGAAAATGTTCAATTTTTTGTGAAAGTGTAAGAAAAATAAAGGTGTGGTGTGGGAGGGGGGGGGATGAGGCAAAAGAATATCAGACCGTGAGCTTCTTTTTGCTTAAAAAGGACCGCTTAAATAGAAATATGAGAAACATTGGACAGTTTTAACTGTGTTTATTTGAATCAGTATTTAGGATGTAGCTCGGACACTGTAGGGAATCAACCGGGGTATTAAAGTCAAGGATTGGCGTTATTACCCCGGTATAGTTCTTGCGCAGTACATTTTAAATTACAAATTATCTCGAGAAGATATCCAAAATCTTCAACAACATTTTAAAAGTACATGAAATGCACTACAAATTTATGTAATTAACAGAGTATTTCCGGATAAAAAGATAGTCTTCACATCACAAAACGTATCTCGCAAATTTTAGATCAAGCGTTAATTTTAGTTGTTTGTAAAAACAATAAGACTTAAAAATGAAACAAATTAACTTGAAGCTGTTTTTTGCGATTTATATGACTCAAAACCCTTCTGCGCAGAGCACATGGGTATCATTTACCTGATTATTTCATAATTATGCAAAATATAAGCACTTGGCGTTATTACCCCGCCTGGCGTTATTACCCCAGGGTACCTTATAAAGATTTCAAAAATTTATAACATTTTATTTGAAGCAGAAAAGTTTTTTTGCTTTTTTTTATTTTCTTAAAAAAAATCTAATGTGTTCTATTAAATTTTAGTGTAATGTTGTAACTGGTTTTTGCATTTTTACTTCCAGTTGAAACAGTCTATCATGAATGACAAAAATCTTTTAAATTTTTTACAAGTTGCATATTGTTTTGTGTAAATTAAGGAATACATTTTACATTATTGCGAAATCAAATATTTATTTATTATCATATATAACATTGATGTTAACACCACACATTCCTTTATCTCATTATTTTCGTTTAATGCCAGTTTTTTTAACACTTCTTTTTTTTCAACTCTGTCATTGTAGATGTTCATTTTATAAAGATTTACTTGCCGTATATATCTGTATTTTACCTACTTTATATAATTACTTGTACATTTATTGCTTAACATAATTAAAATTTCTTTATTTAACATGTGAATGTATTGCTTCATTAACTTATATTCGTAGTACATATGCACAAAAATTTTAGAAAATGTTATTGTAATGACTGATCAAAATCGTTTGGGATATAAAGCACGTAGAAGTAATATTAAAATTCATATATGCAAGCGTAAACAATCATTGACACATGCTTTTCGACACTGACATGTGAATATTATAATGAAGCTTCGAAATACACATCTCATAAGCCCTGTCAATTTCAATGTATTATTTAATAGCAGATTAAGCTATAACGAAACGAAACATGAAGTGGTTATTTTAATAATTTTAATCATGAAACAAATGTCACCTTTTAAGTGAATAAATATAAAATTAACACTTTTGCTATATATTTTAACTTTAAATTGTTATCGATGAAACTTTTAATATATCAGTAATATGTTACATACATGGTAAAGAATAGTCAATTTGGGTATTTTAATATTGAAGTTTATTCGTCTATAAAAGAAGACTCGTATTTAAGATAGTTCACATAGAAACTGGTTATAAATTTTTTTTGGTGATGCGTGCTAGAGCAAACTGAATTTCTGATGGGTTCATAAAAGGAATAACTTACATGTAAATAGCTTGCATTTCGTTTTAAATTTAATTTTGTTTTAATAAAAAGTATATTAAAATCCTTATTTAATTAATAAAAATATTTAAAAATCATTGTTTTTCATAAATTCATATGAAACCTCTATCTAAAGTTTAGAGTATCACCAATGTACAATTTTTATTAAATTAAAAGAGAAACCGAAAATTAATCAATGTATAATTAATGCGCTTTCCGTAAGTCATTATTATTATAGATCCCTATTTTTCAGTCTAAAATTTCTAGACGTACCTTTATAAAATATAAAACAATAAAAATTAAAAAGCTTTTTTAATAAGAATTTTTTACATTAATATTATTATATAAATTAATAATAATGGATTCAAAATCAACATGTCAATTAAATGTACGAAGCAAAATTTACACTTCATGAAAGTTAAATGAAATTGTATCATTTATTTTGTCTAATCACAACTTATTTTAAAAAGGCTTAAAAAAAAATCCCATGCTGTTTCTCGCATGTTGAACATTTAAGATTTCTCTTTAAGAGAGAATAATACTTCCAATCATTTTGCAAAGAGGGTCAAATCACATATCTTGATATAAAATTCAATTTATCATTCAATTTGAGACAACTACAATTTTAAAAAAATTCGAAATTTACAAATTTTTTTCTAATAGAATTATATTCCACGAACGTTTTATGCAATGAAAACAATAAAAATTCAACTAACAGAAACAGATTTGCACTTTAAATTAAAATTTTTTAAGGTTACTAAGAATTTTTTTGGAAAATCGTATTCCCATAGCTTTTTAAGTAACGGTAACGAGAATTATAGATAAAATTTTAGTAAAATTACCAAAATTTTACTAAATTCTTTTTTAAAGTTACAGATGTCTCTAGTTTTGCTTACAAGTTTTGTAGATTGGCATCATTTTCTTGTACAGTGTATATATAAAATTTAGTAAGTTTAACAGATTTCGGTAAATTTGGATTACTAAGATTGCAGATTTTTTTTCTTTTACAGTATAATGACACAGTAAACTGTGTGGAAAAATGAGTTCAATTATTTATTAAATTTAAATATATTTAAGAAAAAATCATGAGCGAAAAGAAATGTTAATCATGAGTATAAAGAATGTAATAAAAAATATTTATATCTTTAGAATATTGGATATTTATTTTGTCATTATTTCCTATCTCGAAAAAAAAATCATTTAACTCCACGAGTTATCGCTAATACTTCATAAACTTTTTCAGGCCTCAGTACCTGTATTTGGTAGGAAATTGAGTACAAGAGGTTTTTTTGTAAAAGTAACACATATAATCGCCATCCATTTCTCGTGAATATATAAACTAAAGACACCAAACTGCAGCATTGGTAATGTCCTAATGCTCTTTGTGATGTTTTATTCGCTATTATAAAAAGTTAAATTTTATATGAAGTTCAAATATAGCAATTTAACACTCCAGTTGAGTTGTAATTTTTTATCCGAGATTTCATAAAACCTCTGATTTTTGTCTGGTGCCATGTCAAAACAGCTGCTGTGATCATCGAAGATAACATACACATGATGCAGATATCGAATACAGTGTATCATCTGCTTATCAAGTAAGTTGTAAAGTATACGAAAAACATCGATAAATTAGGATTCAGATATATTTCAAACACTGCTGATTAAATTCTTATCTCTCAGTAATTCTAGAAAAATAAACAATCAACTTGTTGTTCCACATTCTATGACCGTATCGGTATACACTGTTATAAATTGTTGTCCAGTTCGAACCAAATTTTGGTGTTCTGTAGCTACCCCCTCCGAAAGTTTGTGAGATCTCGTACCAACATTTCGAGCTTCCTACTTGATCCTTTTTCGAACTAATGGAACTATGTTTGATCAGGAGCTCCAAACATTCGTTCAAGATTTCACCATCTTACATATTGGGCACCAAAATTTCGTTAAAGCTAAAACAAGATATTTATCAGTGTACTACGTTTGGTGATTTGCCGCCTAGTGCAGACGTGAAACTATAAGTCCATCCATCGATGGTTTATTGCACGATAACTTACAAGAAATGTTATTTACAGTGCCAAATGTTATTTGCAAAGTACCTTTTGCATGATTCGATCAAAATGAGTTGGGGGGTCGAACTTTATTCACTGACTGCACAATTAAAGTCGGGTTTGCGAACGATTTTCATCGACAACGTTTGGCGTCTATGTCCGGCAGGTCTGATCTTCATTAGTTTTTCCGATCTTAGATTTGAAACCATGTTCTATGCATATCAGTGCGTCTCCAATCCACAAGGCACGTTGTAGAATCTGCTTCTATACGTCAACCGCAATCAAATTTACTCATCAATTCTCAGACCACAAGTTGGGGTTTTCCAAACGTCAAACGTCTGTATTTCCTATTTGTAACTCAATCCTTTACTTACATTTACTTTTTTGATGCATTAATTGTGTACTTCACACTTTAAAAGAGCTTACTTACTCCTTATTACTATAAAAATCACAAAGTAGCTACCAGACCAAGTTTACCAGGCAGACGAATTAAATAACATATGTGTCTATAAAATAAATCTAGTGTACTTTTACGTAAGGACAGGTATTTGTTTGCAGCATAGGTTTCAAACATTTTATTTTTTAATCTCAAATCACTACAGCATATAGTTTAAATGTATAACAGCATATAACCTAAAGACTGAAGCCTAAATGTTATCTAATGTTTTCTTTGTTTTATATTGCAAAGGAACAGTTATTTTTTAAGCATGATTAAACATATTGCTCATATGTACGGGCTTTTTAATTAATTAATAAGTATTAATTCAAATACGGAATTTGCATATTTAATTATAAAATGTGGTATATTTTATATGTTTAAAAAAATAAAACTGTTACCAATAGAAGCGGCAAGTATTCATAAAATCACTATCAGCAGTCATTAACTGCTCAATGATTTAAATGCATATCTTAAATTATAAATGGTTAATTCTTAAATTATGAATTATTTATATACTCTTAATTATTATTCTGCAACGAACAGTGGCTTATTTTTATAAAAAATAAATAGTATTGTAATTTGTTTGTATTGTTCTTTAATAAAACACATTTTATTGCTATTCGCAATTTTTTAGTAACACAACTTTTCGGATGCTGGAAGTGCATTTTCTTGATATCTAATTAGAACATTTTTACATAAGTCACTTCTTTAGATGTTGATGGAAATTCCAATCTGGCACTAATGTCTTTTCTTTGAGAATATATTGGGTTGGGGAAAAAGTAAATTCGTTTTTTCCCAATAGATAGCTTTAAAGTCCCATATCTCGAGAAACACTTATTCAATTAAGTCATACTATACAGCGTTTGAAAGGTAACAGTTTCTAGAAAATTTTAGATATAAAGGTAGCGTCATCTGTGTAACCAGTCAAAAGTTATTGCGTTTTAAAAATAGAGATTTCAGAAGATCATTTTCGTCACATTTTAGTTTTTTACTTCCAAAAAGGGAAAAATTGGCTCACAGGCTCATCGAAACTTGTGTGGCATTTATGGTGATCAGTGCTTAAGTAAACGCCAAAGTCAGAATCGGTTTCCTCTTTTTCCTTCCGAAAATTTCGATGTTAAAGATGAACCTTTCCCTGGCCGGCCAATCCTTGAAAAATTCGATGAAATTTTAAAAACAATCCACTTAGACTGACATATTTCTTCCCACGACATTGCTACGGAACTAAACATTAACTATAAACCACTTTTAAACCATTTACATAAAATTGGATACCAAAAGAAACTCGATACTTAGGTTCCCCATAAACTTACAGTGAAAAATTTAATGGACAGAGTTTTCATTTGTGAATTGCTACTGAAACGGTATGAAATCGAGCCATTTTTGAAACAAATCATTACGGGTGATGAAAAGGGAATCACGTATAACAACAATGTGCTAAAAAGATCGTGATCTAAGCTTCAAAAAATGGTGGCAAAGCCCGGATTGATGCCTACGAAAGTGATTCTGAGTGTTTGGTGGGATTGGAAAGGAATTTTCCATCATGAGCTGCTCAAACCTGGCCAAACCATCAATTCAACTATCTTCTGTAAACAACTAATGCGATTGAAGCAGGCAATTAAAAAACCCGGTCAAAATTGATCGAAAGGAAAGGCGCTGTCTTCCATCACGACAACGCTAAACCACACGCATCTTTATTCACTCGGCAAAAACTGAAAGAGCTTTGTTGGGAAGTTTTTATGAACCCATCATATAGTCCGAACCTGGATCCGACGGATTACCATTTGTTCCGCCCTATGCGGTACTCTCTTGAAGGTTTTAAGCTGGTTTCAAAAAAGGCTTCTGAAAATCACCTTATTCAGCTTTTTGCCCAGAACTCTCAGAAATTCTACAGTGACGGAATTATTGTTTTACCAGAAAAATGGCAAAAGGTCATCGAACAAAATAGCACATAAATTTTGATTAGTTTTGTTTTATTTATATAAATAAATTCACTTTGAAAAACACAAAAAAAGCGAACTTACTTTTTCCCCAACCCAATATTCCTATGCTAATATTATTTATTTTATTTTTTTTTGTACAAATGCAGCTGTCTTGACTTCTCTGCCTTTTTATGCCTTTAAGTATTATTGCTAATAAAATCTTGGTAGATAACGTAGATATTTTGTGTGGTTAAACCATCACATTTAAAATAGATGGACTAACCATCCACGTGAATCCGTCTTAATAGAGTATGTACACTTCATATGTAGAACAATATCATCTACATGCTCTGTTTCGATGCAAAAGAGTTTTTTTATAGAAGCTTCTTCTGATTTTGTATTTAACCCCTTAACGCGCAGTGTTGCCGGGTCGGCAACACCTAAAGTTCCCCCTGTTTAGAGACACAAATACTCCGTGAATATTTCAAAAACTACTCTAATGGCTACTTTAAATCTTTCTTATGAGTTCTATATGGCAGCACCACAGAGATCAAATTCTATTGTTTTTAAATAATAGGTAAAATGTTTTACTGTAATACGCGCTTCACAGCAATGCTCTTCTCACTGCGCCTATCAATGCTTTACTTATGGGAGGTTACCACTTCGGCAACAGCTGTATAATTAAAATGGTTAGTGCAATCTTTACAAAACAGCACCTGTGTACTCCTCTAGGCCTAAATAGATTGCCTATTATTTTTTCTTTAAATTCCAACTTTAAAGAGTAGTGCGCCGGAGAGGGTTAAACGTTTAGATTAGGCCAGGTAATGCGAAAGTGCGTTTTTTAACGTTTACCCTAATAGATCATAAGATCAGTTTTGCCGTTTTTTAGAAAACAGTTGTATACAGCTGGGTTCATTTTTTTATGCGGAATTTCTTATCGATGTCTTTTTACTGAGCCACATTTAAAAAAGAATCTTTTAGCCAATGATGTAAAAGAAAAATAGTTCTCCGCTGTCACATTTTTACTAGTTTTCTGATAAAGGGGGAGAAAATACCTTATTATGTTATCAGGAAAGCAAACAGTTTCACTCCTTGATTTACCTTTATTGAGATGTGAAAAAGCATTTTACATAAATTTTGACCCTACATCAAATAGCATCCATAACATAAAACTGAATTCACGCCTGTTTTATTTTTTGCATATACTGCAGATACTTGCATCTGACTTTGGATTTGAATAACTGTGCATCCACAGCTAAAATTTCCCTTGGCTGATGGAAAATAACACACTACTCTGCAAATATTTAAAAACAAATAACATATTTGTCAGTTTGTAAATGGTCAGTCCTAGATGACTTGAAGTATATCCTGAGATTTTTCATTATATCTCGAAATCCATTGAACTCAAAGAAAAGCAGGACCCCATGTACTGTTCCATAGAAAATAGTAACCTATATTGCAACCATATTCTCCTTTTATATAATAAAAACGTTAAAAACATCAAACTTTTCCAAAAGTATTTTCCTGTTTCATTTTTTGTTTAAAACTGATTATGCTTTCGTGTATGGTTTTATATGGCGTAGCATGATTTCATCTATAAACAACTTCAGGTACTGGACACATTGTCCCCAACATTTCCTTTGTAAATGACATTGGACAGGGTAATTCTTTTAGCACTTTCTGTGTTCCATTTTTTCCAGCTGTTATGTTTGAAAACAAAATGCACGAAAGAAGTGTGGGTGTAAAAAAATGGTCATTAGAAAGGAAAGTGTAGGGGAAATGTGTTTTGTAAAGAGGCTGCAAACTGAGAAAACAGAAGGAAAATGAAATGCGACTAGGAGAAAAACAGATTAAAACAAAGATCAAAGTTGTTTCAAAACTCAAACAAAACATTTAGGGATAAGTTATTTTTAAGACGTCTTTAATGTGCTTGTAGAACTCTCATCAAAAAACATTATCCGTTAATAATTTTTATTAGAAAATTCTGCACAAAAAGGAGTCGATTGGTTGGTTGGTTGTATGGGATTTAATGGCACAAAATCCCTTTAGGGACATGCTGCGCCAAACAAAGACTAAAAAAGCAAAAGTATAAAATATCTGGATGGGTTATCCCATCCAGATATAATCAGGTAAATACAGTAAAAATTATTTGCATAAAATTAGGATATGGAATAAAAAGTATATAAATAGAAAGTGTAATCTAAGAACCTAGAGTATAAAATGAAAAGTAATAAGCAATATAAAATCATATTTCAAAATAAAATCCTGCGTTTTTTAAAAAGGCAAAGAGTGCCCCATGAGGTGTTTCCCCAATGAGGTTTGTCAGAATAGGCGATGAAGTATTAAAGTAAGTCCTGTACAAGTGCCGGAGGCCCGGACAGTCAGTTAGAATATGATGGATAGTCAAGTGATCAAAATAGCAGTGTGGACACATGGGTGCATCCTCTCTAAGTAGCAGATGTTTGTGAGTAATCCTGGAATGTCCGATTCTAAGACGAGTCAGAAGAACGTCAATTTTCCTAGGGTAATAAGTGGGCCAGACTATAATTGTGGGTTTAATATGATGTAGTTTATTATTTATTTCAGAGTTCCAACTTTCTTGCCATTTATTGTAGATATAACTATTGATGCTATGTTTAATGTCAGTTAAAGGAATCCGATGATATAAAATATTGCGAGCCTGTTTTGCTGCCTTGTCTGCTATCTCATTACCATGAATACCCATGTGTCCGGGCACCCAACAGAATAGAATATTATATCCGTCCCTGATAAGTTGTTTAAAACGACTCAAAATAGAATAAATAATGGGATGGTATGTAGTGGAGTTAATTGCATCTATAGAACTTTTAGAGTCTGTATAAATGATAAAAGAGGTACAATGATGATGATGTGATATAAAGGATATAGCTTTATCTATTGCGATTAATTCGGCGGTAAACACAGAGACAGATGAGTGTAGTCGATAACTAAATACATTATCACCAAAAACAATTCCACAGCCAACAACATCTCCACATTTAGATCCATCTGTATATATATCTTTAAAATTTTTGTACTGTGCCCGATGATCTGCAAAAAGCTGTTGAAATACAACAGGAGCCAAACTATTTTTGTCAAAAGTATTAAAAGGATGAAGGGAGATGATATTATGAGAATCCCAAGGGGGGAAAAGGTGCTTTGAACATGGATATGTTTCAATGTTGCTAAGAAAGCTATTGTCAATAATCTGTCTCATTCTAATACCAAAATGTGGAATGCATGAAGGGCGGTGCTGATAAAGAAGTTCATTGTCAGTATCTAGTAAATAGGAATGTAAAGGATGATTGAGATGTGAAAGGATTCGATAGTATAAATCGAGGGAAAGCCTTTCACGGGTGTGATGTAGTACAGGTTCGTTACATTCAACATAGAGGCTAAGCACAGGGGACGTACGGAATGCACCAGAACAAATACGAAGTGCACTGTGGTGCACAGTGTCCAATTTTTTAAGAACAGATTTACATGAGGAACCATAGACCTGGCAGGCATAGTCAATTTTGGAACGAATCATAGACCGATATATTTTAAGGAGTGAACCACGATCCGCTCCCCAAGAAGTATTCGAGAGCACCTTGACTAGATTAAGCGAGCGTTCGCACTTTTTACGTAATTGTAGCACATGTGGCAAGAAAGTAAGCTTACTGTCAAAGTATAATCCTAAAAAGCGAACAGAGTCAACAACAGAAATTTGAGATGCTTCAATAAAGATTTCAGGATCTGGATGCAGATCCCTCCGTCTACAAAAATGCACACAAGAAGATTTGTCCTGGGAAATAATAAAACCATTTCTGTCTGTCCAATGAATAATGCGATTGATAGCAATTTGTAGTTGTCGTTCGATAAAGCGCATATCTTGTCCTTTACAAAATATTTTAAAGTCGTCTACATATAAAGTACCATGCACATATGGTGGCAATTGGTTAAGTATATCGTTAATTTTGATAGCAAAAAGAGTCACACTCAGGACACTGCCCTGAGGTACTCCTTCTTCTTGAGTATAAAAGTCAGACAAAACCCCACCAATCCGAACTTGAAACAGACGGATGGCAAGGAAGTTCTTAATAAAAATCGGGAGGTTTCCGCGAAAGTTCAAATTAAAAAGATCGTAAAGAATACCATACCTCCAAGTCTTATCATATGCTTTCATCATGTCAAAAAAAACTGCAACCAGATGGTTACGTTTTAAAAAAGCATTCCGTATATGAGTTTCTAAAAGAATGAGGTTATCAGTAGTAGACCTACCACGTCGGAAACCGCTTTGAAAGGCAGCAAGACAATTTTTTTCTTCAAGAACATGTACCAGTCGACAGTTAATCATTTTTTCAAAAAGTTTGCAGAGACTACTAGTGAGTGCGATTGGTCTGTAATTATTTGGATCACTGGGGTCCTTCCCAGGTTTAGGAAAGGGGATAACAATGGCTTTACACCAGGCTTTAGGAAATGTGTGTTCTGTCCAAATTCTGTTGTAGTAAGCAAGAAGGTTATTAAGAGAGGTAGTGCTGAGATGTTTTAGCATGGTATATGTAATGCCATCGTGACCTGGAGCTGAGTTGCGGCTTTTTTGTAAACATTTTAAAAGTTCTGAGGTAGTAAAAGGGAGATTATAATCATAAGAGGAGCGAGTATTAAAATTAATGCGGGTAGTTTCCATCTGTCTTTTGTATGATAGAAAGGGTTCTGGGTAAGAGTCAGAACTGGAATTAGAAGCGAGGGTATTAGCTATTGTTTCCGCTATATTGTTGGGTGAAGCTATAGTTTGACCATTATGTTTTAATATAGAGACATTATTTTCAGAATAGAGACCCATACAATTTTTAACTTTTTTCCAAAGGGTTTTACTTGAAGTGTTACTGTCAATGCTAGATACATAGTTGATCCAGGATTCACGTTGGCTTTTGCGTCGCACTCTCCTAGCGTCAGCTTTTGCTTTTTTGAAAGCAATATAATTAGCATCATTGGGGTACCTCCGAAAAATACCCCAAGCTTTTTGTTGTCTTTTTTTCGCTTGTTGGCAGTCAGCATTCCACCAAGGCTTTCTGTGCCGCGTTGTAGAGGATGTTTTGGGAATGCTGATATTCGCAGCACTGATAATAGAATGGATAATATTATCAAGTGCATTGTCAATGTGACCTTCAATCATATCACTTGTGATTTTGGCAAGGTCGGTAAAAGTTTGCCAATTGGCTCTGTCATATATATAATGGTTTGAACAGTTATTTGAATTCCTATTAGGAGTAGTCTGTGTAATAAAGGTGGGAAAATGGTCACTGCCGTGAAGATCATCGGAAACCCAGAAGTTCCAATATGGATAAATAGATGGTGAGCAGATAGTAAGGTCTATTGCATGAAATGTGCGGGATGGCTCATGAAAGTAAGTGTGATCTCCATTATTCAGCAGGCATAAGCCATTGTCTGATATAATTTTCTCAATCATATCTCCACGTTGATTAGTGTCACGATTACCCCACAGTTGACTGTGGGCATTAAAGTCTCCCACAATGATGTAAGGAGTGGGTAGTTGCAGAAGGAGATTGTCAAGATTTGCTGCCTGAATAGATGTATTTGGTGGTAGGTAAATAGAGCAGATGGTAATAAGCCTGTTTATATGAACACTGATTGCAACGGCTTGCAAGTTGGTATTTAAGTTAATTTGTGAATGGGGTAGATTGCGAGAAATAAAGAGGGCCACCCCACCAGTGGCCCTGTCACTACCTGTAAAGTCTTTCCTGTAGGTTGCATAGTTGCGTAATTTCGCTTTGTCATTAGGTTTTAGATGGGTTTCCTGGAGAGCAAGGCAGAGTGGTTGATGGTCAGAGAGTATATTACGGATTTCGTCACGTTTATTATGATAACCACGGCAGTTCCACGAGATGATATTAGACATAAAAAGAGTGTCAGATATGTATATCTATGTCATTTTGTTCAGAGGTAGTAGACATGCTACTATCCTCATCGTCCAATACTTCATCCCTTTCAGGATGAAGTTTTAAGGCATCATCATCCATACTTGTTTCTTCTTTTTGATTCTGTTGCTGATGGGTTTGATTTCTAGATGTTTTATTTTTTTTCTTTTTTGATGGGTTTTCAGTAGATGCAGCTGATTTAATACGTAGGGTATGTTTTTCAATATCAGATCTAAGATTTGATTTTAGAGATGGTGTTTTAGTTATATTTTGAGAACTTTTGTTTTTGAGTGGGGGTTTAGGAGTAAGAGATTGCAGTGATTTTGATGTATTTTGTGGCATTTTAGGAGGAGCAGGATTTACATATCCAGAAGAGGGAAACTGAGTCGATTTAGTAGTTGTATCAGAAAGGCTGTTTTCTCTTTGTTTTCTTTTGGAATTATTTTCAGTAGGGAAATCGGTTTGAGTTGAAATAGTTTGATATGTTTTCTGGACTGTTTTAGATAAAGCGGCTGCGTATGAAACTCCAACTTTTGGTGTCCTGGATTCAACTATTTTCCTGGCTTCGGGATATGGTATATTATCTTTAGTGCGTATTGTTTGTATTTCTTTTTCGATTTTCCATTTTTCGCAGGATTTTGAATATGATGGATGGTCTTTTTTACAGTTAACACAGCGTGGGGTAGCATTACATTGAGTACTATCGTGGTCGGGATCACTGCACCGACCACAGACAAGTTTACCTCGGCAATTGGTTTTTGAGTGCCCAAAGCGTTGGCATTTGAAGCAACGCAGTGGATTTGGGATATAAGGTCTTACAGAGCATGAGAGATACCCGGCTTTTATATATTTGGGAAGGTTTGGTGAGTTGAAAGTAAGAATTATGTGTTTAGTTGGAATCTGAATTCGATTGGTTGGTATTTTTTCATCTGTACGGTAGATTTTTATTCGCCTAGCTTCTATGACATTCTGCTCTTTCAAATTTTCTACTATTTCCTCATCAGCAACATGCAAAAGATCTGATTCAGATATTACCCCACGAGATGTGTTCAAGGTTCTATGGAGACTTATTGAGACAGGGATATTTGCAAAATGTGTACATTTCTTTAAATTTAGAGCTTGAGTGCTATTGTATACCTCAATTAATAGTTCACCAGATCGTATTTTTTTTATTGTTTTTGGCTCACCAATCAATCCTTGAATGGATTTGTGAATCAAAAATGGGGATGTTTTGTCAAATGTGCCTTCTTGTCTTTTGACTACAAAAAATCTTTCGGAACATGAATCATCTGATCTATCGGCCCAAGAATTGATTTGGCCGTCATTTAACTCTACTGGCAGGCTTGAGCTTAAAGCAATGAGGGGTTGTGGGGCTACCACATCGCATGTCTTATTTCCTTGATTTGTCGCCATATTAGATAGAGAATTTATAAAACGCCAGGCATCGGGCCTGGTCACCGACCCTTCTTCTTACCGTTACGTCTGGTGCAGGTCTCAAAAGGGCGAAAACTATTTTCAACAGACCCCCACGTTTTTCGAACATTGGGTTAAACTCGATAGCATCTCCGAAGCTCCGGTTCTTTTCCAAGGGAAATGGGTAGCCGTAGGTAAGCCTTTACAGCTCTGTCCAACCTACAGCCGGCCCTTACATCGAAAGGCACCAGTCTTCTGGTGTTACTCCTAACAATCACCATGCAAGCATGGCGCCCCCCGTACTTGGAACCAGAGCTCAGAGATGCCCTGCACCCTGGGACTCGAGGTCAACCTAAAAAGGAAGACCCGAGGCGATGAGGTTAAAAGAAACCTCAACACCCAGAGTGTCTCACGTGTATAAAAAAAACCACTATTGTATAAAAAGTTATTTCAGAGGGAGCTTAAAAAAAGGTGTATTTTTTGTCTTTTAAACATTTAAATTTTTTTTTTCTTTTTTTTTTTTTTTGAAACAAAACAACGGTAACAAAGTTAGTAGAACAGGAACTGTGTAAACAAAAAAGTTAGTATAACTATCAAACATGAACAAGAACAGAGAGAGATAACAAACTGAAAAGAGAAGATTAAAAAGTGTGAAACAAAGGAAAAAGGATAGACAACTAAAAAGGAGAAGAAAAAAGGAAAGGAGAAAGATCGCTCGGGATCCCGGGGTCGCGAAACCCGTAAATACCTAAAGAAGGTATTCCCCTGGGGGGCAAAAAGGAGTCGAAGAAGAATATTATTAGAAACATTAACTATGGCCAAAGTAATTAATGATGGATTAATATCTATAGTCCGATTTCATTTTATTCATTTGTCACAATTATTGCATAGAAATAGATTTATGATGTCGTTACAGTTATTTACCGTTAAAAAAATATTTCACTACATTCCATAAATAGCAAAACTGTATCTGAAATTTGCAATCAACAACTTTTATAGCATATAATGTACTAAATCATATCTTAAATGCATGATCACTGATTAAGGAGAAACCAAAATTTTATTTAAAGCAGTAACGAATTCTGCATTAGATTGAAGATGTAATTTATTTTAAAGTGTTAGTGATAGATTCTTTAAGTTAATAAATTTGATTTTAATTAAACCTTCCAATTACATTTGAGCATATTTCGCATTGTTTGGCAAAATGTTAAATTAATCAAATAAATATGCTTTCGAAGATTCAAGAATTTTAATAAGATTATTAATAAGTGTCATCGGGGATAATCAGATGGTCTGCATTATTAAGTTTTTTTTAAATTCTTTTAGATGATTCTGTACCGTTTTTAAAAGATCTTTTTGCTAACGTTTAGGTAAATTTTAGTCCCTTTAAAAACACTACTTTTGTGTTTAGTCTTTTTTTTCAATTTTTTAAAAACAAAATATTTACACTTTATACTAACTACATTTTCTAAAAATCCTGTTTAGACTTGGCAGAGACTTGGGATGTTACAAGGCTTGAAGTGTTTGCAGCTAATTGTTTAAAAAATGTAACTTAATTTTATTCACAAATGAATTCACAAATCATGCGTCAAGCATAGATTATGAAACACTTTCCAACACATTCAAAATAATGTAACAAAACTGCACCTTTTAATATGTTAAAATACATCTGATTCAACAATATGTATACACATTTTCTGTTACACAGGAAATAACTTGTAGTAAACCTAAGCAACGTATATCAATTTTATTATTGGTGAAATAGTTTATTATGTTAAAAAATATGAAATAAATTATGTTCTTTCTTTTATTGCTATATAATGGAATTCTTTGGTGGTGCCCTGCAAATGAATAAATATTCTTTGGACATCATGTTCTACAAAATGTACATTTTAGCCCACATCATAAATGCGTTGATATTTTATTATGTTTTCATGGGAGTAACATCATCAAAAAGCCCTTGAAACTATTTTACATTGTAAAAAAATGCTGCAGCAATTTTACAACAGCAGAGATTACAGACAATGTCCGTAAAAAACGGACTTTATTCATATATCAACGGACTTTGACATTACATTAACAGGTTTTACCCGTAAAATACAAAAAATTACGGGAGTTGACCGTTTATGTGAGAAAAGTGTCATTTTTTGGAAATTTACTCGATAAGTTACAGTAAAATACCGTACATTTACAATTTTTGTTACAGTGTATCACATTAGCCGTATTGTTTGTGGGAAATTATAAAAAAATATAGTAGCTATAAAATAAGTATTAACCTCTTCAGACCTGAGGTGCACACTTGTGTACCTCTAATTTCAACTGCGTATCTCACTTAATATTTGAATTTTTTTATTGAGACGAGAGGATGTTATTTGTGTACGTTAGACTTTTCTAGTGTCAGCAAGAAATGGCGGTAGCAGTATTAATTCATGATTTTGGAGAAAAAAACAAGCAATGGCGAAAAATAAAAAACTTCGAAAAAGTAAGTACATTTTTATAATTAGAAAATTAATATTTATTCATAATAATTTTTAAGAATGCTTATAAACTCTTCAGTATTGCATACATCAATTAAATTTTTTAGCTAGATCATAATATCTATTTAAATCAGATGTAATTTGTAAGGTACACGTATGTGCATCTCCGGTTTCAATTCTGTGTTTTTGGAAAGAAGTCATCTCACAAAAAAAATTTGTACTGAATGATATCTTATTGGTGCAGTGCTAAAGTTGTGAAATTATTAAACAATTATACTTAATTATAAATAAGAACGCCTTTTGTTGTGTATTAAATTAGACATTAATTTTTAAAAATCATAATTATTATATCTTTGTAAGAGTAAATAAACTGATGAGGCCTATGGTGATGGTGAGTCTTCTGGCAATGAAAATTTAGATGTCACAGATATAACCATTGAGGATATTGCTCCAGTATCTATCCCGAATCCATGTGACAATAAAGTTTAACCTAAAAGGCCTTTGTTATGGAAAGCTGAAAATAAGTAAAGTGTGTTACAGCACACTAGAATAATAATGCTGAGAATAAATCCTTATCTTTTCGCAAATATTTATTTAATCTTTTTTTCTTCTAATAGTACTCCAAGGATAATTGATTAATGAGGATTATCTAAAAGCAGATTTTCCAGCATCGTAAATCTTTTTGAATCATTTCTAGATTAGTTAAATGAAGATTTTTGGGGAAAAAGTTTCATATGAAACCAATTCCGTCCAAACAATTCAAATTCCGTTATAATCTGTTCAAACACATTCCTACGAAACCGTCACTCAATAAATGCATCTAAATATTAAATTATAAAAGTTGCAGGCGTACACATACTCATGGGAACTTTAAAATATCTCCAAGCAAGCTTCTACTGGCAAAAAAGTCTTGTCAGTACTTAGAATTGCAGCTACTATGATCGATTTTTTGAGATTAGAAAATTTCTTCATTTTGCAGATAAATCAAATAATCTTTAAGCAGATGACAAATTATGGAAAGTAAATCTTATTTGGAACGCAGTAAGAATTAAATGTTTTTCCCTGCACAAGCCAAAATTTTTATCACTAAATGAACAGAGATCATTAGATCCCATTTGCTGCACATTGTGGATCTAGACATTATGTGCCGTTAAAACCTAATCCGTTGAGATTAAAAAAAATTATTTTATCCGCCAAGGATAGCCATGCCCTTGACTGCCAAATATATCATGGAAAAGGAATTGTACCAGCTCCTGATTCAAAATAATTATGATTAGGTCTGGGTGGAGACATTGTCAAATTGTTTTTTTTTATTTATACGAAAAGACAACACACGTGTGATTTACTAGGACAGTTTTTTTACTAGTGTAAAATGTGTCGACTCTTTATTGAGAAACAATTACTACCAAACTGGAATGATTATGAACAAAAGACTTGGAGGAGCAGATAAAAAAAATCAATGATCGAGATTTGTAACGCGAAGAGTAAAATGAGAGACTAATGGAAAGGAAGGATATGTGTATACTAAACTGGAAAGATAGCAAATGTGTAACTTTGCTTTCGACTTGCATTGATAGCAATCCCGAGAGGAGTTGTGTTAGGTGGTCTAACGATCAAAATTGTAAAATTAATGTAACACGACTTGCGATTGTGAATACAAAACGTGCATGGGTGGTGCAGATTTAAAGGCTAGGTGTTTAACTAACTACCGTTGTTCTAGTCACATAAAAAGTAGTCAACAAGAATTTTTATACATTTTATAGATTTAGTTATTTCCATTTGTTGGATAATGTATATCAGAAATTGCAAAACAGGTGAAGTTCCTCGAAAAGACAGATTGTCTCTCTTGCGGTATTTTTTGAGATTGCTTAAGTATTGATGAAATATAAGAGCAAAGTAAGTGAAGAACGACGACCATGTAGACCACGCAAAATTTATTCATCTGGAAATGATTTTGAAGACGATTCAGCAAATAAACCACAGCAAAAACAACGTAAGAAATTTCGAAGCCAATTTACTATATTAGATATGACAAAACTGGACAGTTTCCTCGTTCAACAAATGATAACTTTGCTTCAAAATGTAAGTATGAAGGCTGCAAATCAAGAACAAGTGTTATTTGTACAAAATGCAATATATATTTCTATATATATTTAAAAAAAAAATTTTTTCGAAAATATCACTTAAAATAAGCTTATATGTATCAATTGTCCACCAAATTTCTCGTTTAAATAATTTTTTGAAAATGAAATGTTTTTTTTTATTTGCAGTATTAACCTGAGGTACACATATGTGTACCTGCTAGTAAATGGAAACTAACAATAATTATTTTACTTTTTATTACAAAATTATGTTTCTATATGCATAAATAGATGGAAAAAACTGTGAAATAATTTTTACGATGGCTTAAAATGTGTCAGGTCTGAAGAGGTTAAAAGAGAACTTCAAACCTGTAATTCCTGTGTAGGATGCCCTAGTTAATCATGATTCATGAAATATTTGAAATAACTATACAAATATTGCATTAAGCAATTAATATATAGTTTTAGAAATTCATTGCCTAAAAGGTACAATATGTTATTGCATAAAAGTGTAATTACACATGGTTGCATTTTCCTTTATCAATAAAAATTATTGCTTTCAAATTCATAGTAAAAAAATTCGCTACAGATAACTTTATAAACAAAATATTTATTAATATGGAAATAACTTATATTACACTATTTTTGTCCATTAAAAGACGATAAACTGCCTTGATAAGAAGATCATTAATATGACATAATAGCTTTTATGAAATCCGATTTCGTAACTCATCAGCTAATGATGTATTACGTAAACTGACACCAAGATTACGTTTCATTATTTACTGAAGACAGTATTTCAGGAAAATAAAGATCCCAATTTCTAAAGGACATATCAGATTGGTAATATACCTTTCATTTATGAAGAACGTATTAATAAAGTACGTAATATGAACATTGCAATACCCACCATTTGATATTCATTTAATAATTACAAAACACACGAAGATAAATTTGCAGTGTACGTGTGTGTTTACCTAAGTTTCTTTTAATTTTCTTTTGTTCCATAAATATATTTCTATTGTGAAATACTCTAAAATTTATCTATGAGACAAGAATTACTAAATTTACAAAATCCCATTATTAATTATCTATATTATAAATGCTGTATCTGTGCGTAACGCATACAACATTTTGCGAATGGCAACTTGAAATATGAAGTGAGATTTCGGATTTGTAATTTTTGCTACTGGAAAATTTTAAATATCTAAACATCCCACATTTTCAGATTTTAAACCACCGTATAGGGAAAAATGCACTTTTAAATGTAATTTGTTTCAAAACTGTATCTTAATTTATTTTTGAGGTACAGTTGACTCTCGTTAATTCGAAATCGGATAATTCGAATCTTCGCTTAATTTGAGCTAAACATGAAGTCCCGAAATTTTCAATGACAGAATAGCGTTAAAAAATTTCATTAATTCGAACTCATTTTCTCTTGACTCTGTTTAATTCGAACTAACGAGAATTCCAATTTTTCATTTTTCTTTTCTTTCTCACGGATTTCAGATCATTTGAATAACTTTCTTTCTTTGATTTTTGTGAAAATTGTTCCGAACGAGTATACATATAATACAATGCATTTGATATCCACTTCATTAGAGCCCCGCCTGTCCATCAATGAAGCTTTAAATTTTTCTTAAAACGTGCTTGTTTCTAGTCTTTTAATTAGCTCATGTATTTATATATTTTAATTTAATATTAAGCCATATTCTTATGATAACAGACGAAATAAGTTTAAAAAGCACTATAACATTAATTCATTTGTAATAGTACCATATTAAGCATGTTTTCCATAATTCGAACTTCGGATAATTCGAACCTTTCTTGTGGTCCCGACGAGTTCGAATTAACGAGAGTCGACTGTATTAATTTTTTGTAGTTTTAATACCGTTTTTCCTATTGTGGCAACAGAAGAAATCCATTTATATTAAAAACAAAGCCGAAAAAAGCAGATTATTGTATTTTTATGTTGCCATTTTCTCATTAACACTCCCTTTGACATGTCAGATTTACATTTCACCGGGAATAAAATCTATGATTAAATCAAAGTAGAATAAATTTTAAGTTTTTCATTTTGGGATACCAAGCCATAAGAGCCTAATTAATAACTTTATCATAATAATAGACCTTTATTAGATATCACTGCTTACATTATGATTAAAGTTTAATTTTAATAATTCGGACAACTGAGTTTCATAGAAATATTATTTGCTAATTTTATGTTAAAATAATATGTGTATGAGAGTTAGACAAAAAAATATAAGATGCCTTTTTTATTGTAATTAACTTCGAAAGTTTATTATAAGTCAATAACACATTTCTTTAAACATTTTCTTTTTAAACATTTCGTCAAATTTCGACGGATTCAACCTGGTAATAAAACAGAATTAAAGGAAAATGTGCAAAGTTTCCTTGTATGAATAAAAATGATGGATTTATTGAGATTTTTTTTTTTAATAACAGTAATTGCAGTTTTTTCCTTACAATTTAGCATTTCACGTTTTGAAATAAAACCAAGAAGTAATGAAATTTTGTATGGAAATCCAACGACATGAATTACTAAATAACTATGCTTCGTGTAATAAATAAGTATGGGGAAACTGTACCATAATGCTGTTATGGTACAAGGAATAAGAATTTATGTCATTCAGGAATGTAATTTTTGCCGCAGATTTTTGTTTTTTATCGTACAAAAGTATATGAGATAGCAATGTTAAAATTCGCTGATCTGTAATAATGTATCCACTGCTAATGTATCCAATGGTAATGTATCCAAATATTTCATTAAAGTGCATATAGTATGCTATATAAAATAACATATTTTTTCTACAAAAATATCCTATTCCTTAACACGATTTATCTATATTCAGGTATAACAGATATCACAAGGATCTACTTTTAGATATCGTCCATTCAAAATGTAAAAAAATTACGTATTGCAGTCACCCATAGAATAGATTGACTTTTAATTTCTCTCATTTCCAAATGTAAAAAATTATGTTAAAAAAGCAATTCAGAAACATTTCGACAGTGTGTGGTCTTCACTGAGTTTATGCTCCACTTTTACCCGTCACTTTAAATGGTAGCCTGAAGAGTAAAATAGAAAAAGTTAATTTTCAAAGAAATGTACAGGGTGTCCACCAAATAAGACCCCGATTTATAAATTTAATTTCTCAAAAACAAAGATCGATAGGATTAAGTGGTAAACGGTTTATTTATTAGATAAGCTCTGAAAATCTTATACAGAAGTTTCGAAAGGTGAATTTATCAAAAGATTGTATTTTCATTTTAATAAAATGTTTTAATTTTACTTAAGAAAGGTGTTATAATAAAAATAAAAATAAAAGACATTGACATGTTTCGGAACCGTCAAATAAGTCCCATAGTCATAATATAAATAAACATTGTATTTTCATTGCAAAGAATTTCTTGATTTGACATTTTTCTTGTTTTAGATTGCTTGCGGAGAAGGGGTTTTTCGGATTGCAGTGCCATACATATTTTTGTGTAATTTTTAATCTCTTAAACAAATATGATTTTTCCATCATGATATTAAAAAAAAACTTAATTACGTATATTAATGCAATTCTCAAGAGTAGTAATTTTTATTGAAGTTTTAAAACTGCATTTACATACTTATAATAATTTAAATAATTCTTCTTGCAATAAAATCTATAGATATAATGAGGGGACATATCAGTTTACACAGCTGCATTATAGCAACTAGTAGATTGGTGTGTTTTCCGTATGTAACATCATGTTGTTATGTAAAAATAGGAACATAACAATACTGTTAAATGTATTTTTCATCATTATATTTAACATTATTTCGACATCAACTGCATGATTTTAAAGCATACCGATTTTTTAGACGATATTATACTGATTTTTTATCAATAATATTTATTTAAAGAAAACATTTGCAACGTGATTTTAGAGTATCATGATAATGTCTTATTATGAAAGAACAGTTAAATTTAAATCACCAATTAAATTTAAATCACCAATTAACATTGCACGAATATTTAAATAACATATTCAGTTAAATCTACAATTATGTAATATTTCCATACTTTATGTATACTGTCATAAGTAAGTTATAATAAATGTACTGAAAATATGTATTCAGATAAATACAAATTGCTAAATGGTGCACTTACAAAACAATAAATTTAAAAATACGTTTAAAAATTATCAAAGTTTCGTATCGCTTCCGCGAACGTCATCTGGATAAATTGGAGTGATGATATATGCATGTTTGAAGTTTTAAAATTATTAAAGCATACGTTCAAGAGTCCGCTTTACGTACTTTTTACTTAATATTTCTGATAAAAAATTTAATGGTCTGTTGGCGTGTTTCAAATCTGTTTTGGTGTACTTAAATTAATGAAAGCTATGAATTTAGCCTAAGAATATTTAAAGTGATTGTAAAATAAAATAATTTAGTATCATGTTACCGTCACTGCGATAAATTTAGTAAGCATAAAAAAATTACATAATCAAAAGAATTTTTATCATCATGAAACACTGGTTGTATATTTCTCCGTTTTTAGGTGCGTTTGTAATTATGTAAATACGTAGCACCTATCGCTGTCATTCAGTCCGTCCTGTCTTTTAATTTATTAAACTATTTAACATTTTATCAAATTGATATACGCTCATGAGGATTAAGTTACTTCCTGCATAAAAGAAAGCAGATAGTATTTACAAGGACATACGAAAAATTATGACTACTGTACTGTATCCGAAATACTGTATATTATTATACCAACATCTGCATATTTTTATGTGAGTTCGTAATTACATAAATATATAGCACCTGTAATCATCGTTCAGTATGTCCTAATGGACATATTGAACGATGATGAACGTCTGTCCTTCCGTTCGTCCGTCTGTCTGTCCTCATAAAACAGAGAAAATACTATCCAACCAAATCATCTGAGATTTAAAATACATAATGGTTGTAATTTTGTCCAGTTATTTCAAATTTTATGCAAATTACATGTACAGTTTTATTACAGGGACAATCAAAATTATTCCATTACATTACGGTCAATAGGAAATATAGTTTCAAGTACATTTTAATCATGTTACATTCTTTTGAATATAATAGAATTGACATCAATCTACGAAGTGTGTATTAAAATATACATTCTGTACAATTTATTATTAATTTATTATTAATTTACAGGGCCACACAAAAGTATTTCACTATATATAATGGTATATGTGGAAACATTGTTTGGGGCGTGTTTTAATTATATTGACTATTTCACGTTTTATGAAATTGATATACGATGCTGAAGCTTAATACAAGTTACTTCCTGTATATATACAGGAACACAGAAAATATTTCGACTGCTATAGTGTCCGAAGTGCTGTTTACTATGACAGTGGGATCTGAATATTTTTAAAACTTCGTTATATTACGAACCACCTCATTTGCTTATTATTATAACTTGCTTATTATTATAAGAATGTTTTAAAATTTGTTTTTTTCCTATATATTATGTTGTGAAAAATGCAATTTTGTTGGTTGTGATTTTTTTTAAACTCTTAAACTATATGATTTTTCTATCATGATATAAAAAGCCTAATTACGCATGTTAATATAATTCTTAATATTAGTGATCTTTATTCAAGGTTTTAAAATTGCAATATATCTATAGACTTACATTAATTTAAATAATTCTTCTGTTTCTGTGAAATCTATAGATATAATGAACATATATATCAGATGACACAGCTGCTAAGTTTCATAAACTTGTCGACTGGTGTATTTTCTTCATGTAATATCATATTATTATGGAAGAATTAAAAAAAAAGAAATAGACTGTAAAATGTATTTTCCATCATTATATTTTACATTATTTGGACATCAACTGCACAGTTTTAAAACATACCGTTTTTTGGATGATGTTTTACTGATTTATTTTTTGTTTTATTTAATAATATTTATTTAAAAATATATTTACCGCGTGAGTTTTGACTATCATGATAACGTATATAGTATCAAAAAGTAAAAATTAAATTTACATGATTATTTAAATAACATATTCGATTGTAATGCTTCCATACTTAAAAAAAGGTCAAATTGCATAATTTACGAGTGGTTTGATTTTTTATATAATTTGTTAAAATGGGCGGCGGGATAATCAAGTAATACCGCAATTTAGTAATAGAGCATTATTATGTATTAAGATTATTTAAATATACTTTTAAATTTTATTTAGGAATTGCGATGCACTTTATAAATTTACACATATTTTATATTCATATTTTATATATTCCATATGTATGATAGGTAAGTTAGGGTAGAACCATAAAGTCATGAAGAAAACCCCAACTCAAAGTGATATATGTTATAATAAATCTAGCAAATTACGCATTAGATGAAAATTATATCTTCCTAAACTACAATTTCTAAACTTTTAACTATAATTTCTAAAAGTAAATTATTGTACTCCACAGTGCATGAATCAGTACATAATGAAAAATAATGCGGCATTCCGGTTCTCAACTTTCAATGTGAAAATAAATATTTATTAGATATTATAGCGCAATAATTCCCATCTTTCTTTGGAAAGATAAATGAATCAGAAGTTTTGTTTATGTGCTCTTTTCTGAATATTTCTGATTAAAACTTTAATGGAGTGTTGGCGTGTTTCAAATCTGTTTCATTATATGCAAATTTATGAATGCTATTAATTTAGAGTAAGAATGTTTAAAGTGATGCTAAAATAAAATTATTTAATATCATGTTACCATCTCTATAAGAACTTTATTAAGCATAAAACAATTGCATAATAAAAACAATTTTTATATTCATGAAATAATGATAGTACATTTCTCAGTTTTTATTATTATAAGTATGCTATAAAATGTAATTTTTTCTTATGAATTTTTCTGTGGAAAACTGAAATGTTGTTTTCTGTGTATTTTTTCAAACTTTTAAACATATATGATTTTTCTGTCATGATATAAAAAACCTAATTACTTATATAGTGTAATTTTTAAGATTAATAATCTTTATTCACGTTTTAAAACTGCATTATATCAGTAGACTTACATTGATTGAAATAAATCTTCTGTTGCTGTTAAATCTACAGATATAATGAACAGGTATATCAGTTCACACAGCTGCTAAATTCCTTAAACTAGTCGACTAGCGTATTTAGTTCATGAAACACTATGTTTTTGTGTAAGAATATGAACAGATAAATACTGTTAAAAGTATTTTCTACCATATTATTTTGCATTATTTGAACGTCAACTGCATGATTTTAAAAGAGACCTATTTTTTTCGATGATATTATACTGATTTCTTTGTTGTTTTATTTAATAATATTTATAAAAAAACATTTACCACGTGATTTTAGCCTATCATGATAATATGTATGTTATGAAAAAGTTAAAATCACCAATTAAATATATACATAAATATTTAAATAAAATATCCAATTAAATGTACAACTACGTAATATTTCCATACTTTATGTATTCTTGCATTAAAAAAAACCCTGACTCAAAGTGGCATAAGTTATAATAAATCTACTAAACAATGCATTATATGAAAATTATTTCTTCCTATAATTTTAGCTATAAATTATAAAAATAAATTATTGTATCCCACAGTGCATCAATCAGTGCATAATAAAAAATAATGCGACTCTCTGGTTCTAAACTTTCAATGTGAAAATAAATATTTATTAGGTATTATTGCGAAACAATAACCATCTTTTTATGAAAAAATAAATGAATCAGAAGTTTAGTTTATGTCCTTTTTACTTAATATTTCTGATCAAAACTTTAATAAACTGTTGGCGTTTTTCAAATCAATTGGCGTTTTTCAAAGTGTTGACGTGTTTCCCCAGCAAGCACATAACTTCCGGCATACGATCGGACCGGAGCCGGCAATGTCGGTCAAGTGTCGGTAGCTGATTGGCAGCTAAAACTTAAGAAACTGCTATTTTGACAGCCGGTCACGGTAATCGGTCCACACTTGGTTATATATCGTCAAGCGACTTATACCGGCAAGTGACACAGGACCGATATCTGAGTTCTGATAGTGGACCGATCAGATTTGCCAACATCGGTCCGAATTCAGAATATTTAGTCTTAACCGATTTTTTTTTCTTTTTCTGAATTTTATTCGAGTTTGCGTTTTTGATAAGAAATGTATATTTCACGTATTTCATTAAAAATTTTGTCAGTGATAAACAGAAAATATGTCAAAATAACCTATATTTATTTATTTAAAAATATTGTTTTTGAATTAATTTTTAAAATGACTTACAATTATTTTAATCACAAAATAATTTTTAAATTCTCGCCTTTAAATTGTTAATCACTATTAGGAACTTAATCATAGAAAACAGAAAAATACTTTGTAAGGTAATTGAATTTTTTTTCTATTTATCTATTCATTTTAAAAGCAATAACTCACTTTCTTATTTTATTTTAAAAAAATAATTACTAAAATGTGCTTAACATTATTTTTCAATGTAAAACATATAAAAGAAATCTACCCATTTTTTTACATAAAAAATTAGGTTTTTTTTTTTTTTTCCCAAAATATTATCTCACAAACGAAAAAAAAAAATAGTATTTCTATTTTATTTTAAGATTTAAAAATTATTATTGCAACAATTATTCGGAATTATTATTGCTAAAAAAAATATTCTGCATTAAATTATGAAATCACTTAACGTGAATTCTCATTCTAATTAAAAGTGATTAATTACCAACTTAATTTTTTATTAAATTAGTTATTTTATGTTACAAATATATATTTCCTAATTTTTTTTTTACTTTATTATTTACTTTATTATTACATTTAATTACTTTATAATTCCCAAAAAGGAAATTGCATCAGAAAAACCTCTAAAATTCATTTATTATATCCAGTACTTAAGCATTTTTAAATTTATAAAAAGGAATATGAAATATCTCCTATTTAAAAAAATGTGTATAAAAAATAATATATATATATATATATATATATATATATATATATATATATATATATATATATATATATAGAATATATGTTACTTTTATTTTATTTTTTACTTAATAAATATTCATTATCAACTAAATAACATTGGAACATAGGTTTGAAACATAAATACTACTTTGAATCATCAAATGGCATAACATAATTTTTTATTCTATTTAAAAGTTAATTATTACCAATTTATTATTATTTAAAATAAGATATTTCTAAGTTAAAAATATACACTTTAGAAATTAACGCAAAATATGTAATTCTGTTATAGTTTCTAATAAAAAATTTTATTTATTTAACAATACTTCTGAACAAAAAATATTATTTTTAATTTTTTAAATATACTATTTAATGATTCTAAAATCTATAAGAAAAGCAATTCGTTTGCTTTAATTATTTGCTAATTCATTAATTTAAATATTAAATTGATTTTTAAAATCAGGCGCATAAGACAATTACAAGTAAATGATTACAAAAAATAAAATAAAAACACTTTAATATTACAATTTTCCAATCTGTCATTTACGTCAACAACACTTACCATTCACGTAGCACTTACTGAAAAAACCACACCCTTATTACCACACATTCCTCCCCTAACCAGCTCGGACTTGTCTAGTGGTTAAAGCGTTCACCTTCTGAGCTAGGGGTTGCGCGATCAAATCCCTCCTGTTCCCGCTGAAGTATGCCCATTGGCTCTCAAAATACTTGCTAGAGTGTTTAACAGATGGCGCCACCAGAGTTTTTTTTATTTGCTTGTGCCGGGCTTCAGCCGGTATTCGTGTGGTTAGCTATCGGCATAGTTTTTTGCCGATACAGGACCGGCTGCGTGCCTCATGGATCGGGCGGCATTCGCGCGGCGTATCAAAAAAGATACGGAACCGATAGCAGCAACTGGCATCGGTCCGATACCGATGGCAGTGGCAAGCGGCTATCGTCCGATTGCTTACCGATAGCTATGTGTTTGCTGGGTCATGGCCTGTTTCAGTGTATGCAAATTTATGAATGCTATCAATTTAGTGTAAGAATATTTAAAGTGATGACAAAAGAAAAATGTTTAATATCATGTTATCGTCACTATGGGACATTTAGTAAACATGAAACAATTACATGATCAAAAGAAATTTTATAATAAAAAAATAATGATAGCGCATTTTTCCGTTTTTATTATTATAAGTAAGTTTTAAAATGAGTTTTTTTCCTATGTATTTTGTTGTGGAAAATTGCAATGTTTTTTTATATGTATTTATTTCTAAATCTTAAACAAATATGATTTTTCCATCAATGTGAAAAAAAAAACGAATCATGTATATTAATGTAATTCTTAAGAGTAATAATTAGACTTATAATAATTTAAATAACACTTCTGTAGCTTGGAAATCTACAGATATAATGAACAGCTATATCAGGTAACACAGTTTCTAAAATTCTTAAACTAATCAACTGGTGTGTTTTCTCCATGTAACACTATGTTTCTATGCAAGAATAGGAACAGCATAATTCTGTTTAATGTATTTTCTATCATTATATTTTACATTATTCGGACGTCAACTGCATAGCTTTAAGCTTTGTTACATTATTCTGAATGTGTTGGAAAGTTCTTCATAATGTATGTTTGACGCATGATTTTTTTCTTCGTTGTTTTAACAATTGTTGTGACTTCTAAGATAGCACAAATAATATTTCCTTTCTTAAGAAAAGTATTTTTACGTGAATATTGAAAACAAGAAACCTTTAGGAATAATTAAGTCAGATTTAAAACAACACATTTAAAATGTCTTATTTAAAACAGTTTTCTTACAGTCTTGTTAAAAAACAAGACACAAAAACTCTTTTTACTTAATTCCTTCTATATTACCTTATTTGTAAATATTCAACAGATCTTATTTAATGAAAGATGGAAACAGCCATTAAATCTTTTAAACAGAAACTGATTCAACCTTCAAATTCTCCAACCAAGCGGAAATGGATTGAAATACAGTTACAAGAAGGCTACCACTGTTTATTAATTAATTCCGTAATATTCCGTAATCTATTTAATGCCGACCAATTCAGCATGTTGTGAGAGTCGGCTGTGACTGAACGGGGTTGACCAGCGCAGCTCGTAGGAAGAAGAGCCACCTGGTATATAACAAAGAAACGTTAAAATGTCCAATTAAATTTACACGAATATATAAATTTTATATCAAATTAAACGTACAATTACGTATTATTTTCATAATTTATGTGCTACCTCTGACAATAAAGTTCGGTGAATGAATTCAGAACGACCGATCTGGCAACACTGGGGAAACAAAACACTGCATCTCATAGAGGCAAGTGTAGACCTTTATCCCCCACTGTTGTTCAGTTGAGCGTCGTTTATGTTCTGTGTAAGACGTGCTTTACTAAGTGCTTGTTCAGTGTGCTGGTTCTTAATTGACAACAGGAAAATGAACGAACAAAAGATCAGTTTAAAGTTTGGTTTTAAGCTTTGCAAGACACCAAAAGAAATTCATGAGGAATGGTGCAAATTGAACACCTACCATATTCGCCAGATCTCAATCCTCCAGACTTTTTCCTATTTTCACGACTCAAACTCTCTTTGAAAGAGATTTGACCATACTGCTGACATCCAACGAAACGTAACGAAGCTTTTGAACTCCATCCCAAAAGAAGACTTCTTGTACATTTCCCAGGACATGTACGTAGAGCAGATCTCAGCGGTGCATAGTTTTAAGGGTTGACTATTTTGAAGGATGGCATGGTAAGTTTCGTTAATATTTCATCTGTATTAATGCTGCAGGACTATTCCCCGAGCTTTATTGTCAGAGGTAGTATAATGTAATAAAGAAAACCCTGATTCAAGATGAGATATGTTGATCTACATATGTTGATCCATAAATCTACTAAACTACGCTTTAGATGAAAATTATTTCTTCCAAAAATTTTAACTACAATTTCTAAAAGTAAATTATTGTACTCCACAGTGCATGAATCAGTGCATGATGAAAAATAATAAGACACTCGTTTCTGAACTTTCAATGTGAAAATAAATATTTATTAGGTATCATAGCGAAACAATTCTCATCCTTCTTTGAAAAGATAAATTAATCAGTTTATGCGCTCTTTACTTAAAGTTTCTGATAAAAACTTTGTTTCAAATCTGTTTCCATGTATGCAAATTTATGCATGTTATCAATTTAGCCAGAGAATATTTAAAGTGACGGTACAAGAAAATTATTTAATATCATGTTATCGTCACTATGGGAACTTTAATAAACATAAAACAATTACATGACCAAAAAAAGTTTTATAATCATGAAATTAGAATAGTATATTTCACTGTTTTTATTATTGGGTTTCGGAAGAAGTAATATCGTTTTTTTCTCAATAGATTGCTTTAAAGTCGCATATCTCGAGTTTTATTGACTCAATTAGTCTATACTATACAGCTTTTAAAAGGCAAAAGTCTCCAAAAAGTTCTAGATATAAAGGTAGTGTAATCTGTTTAATCAGTCAAAATTGCGTTTTATAAATAGAGATTCCAGAAGATCATTTTTGTCACATTTTGCTTTTTTATTTTGAAAAGGGAAAAATGCGGCGCAGGCTTACCGAAAATAGTGTGGTGTTTATGGTGGTCAGTGTTTAAGTAAATGCCAGTGTCAGAATTGATTTCACCGTTCTGGAAATTTCGATGTTAAATATTAACCTCACCTTGAACGTCCAATTGTTAAAAGAATCAATGAAGTTTTTAAAAAATCGAGGAAGACCGACATATTTCGTCCTGAGACATTGCTATGGAACTAAACATCGGTCATAAATCAGTTTTGAACCACAATATTAGATACAAAAAAAAACTTGATACTTGGTTTTCCCATGAACTTACAATAAAAAATTTAAAGGATAGAGTTTCCATTTGCGAATTGCTACTGAAACAGAACGAAATAGAGCCATTTTTGAAAAGAATGATTACGGGTAATGAAAAGTGACAACAATGTGCGAAAAAGATTGTGGTCGAAGCCCGGAGAAGTTTTACAAACGGTGGCAAAGCCCGGATTGACGCCAAGAAAGGGGATGCTGAGTGTTTGGTGGGATGGGACAGGACTTATACATCATGGGCTGCTCGAAGCTGACACAAACCATTAATTCAACTATCTACTGTGAACAACTAATGTGATGTAAGCAAGTGATTAAAAAATCCGGCCAGAATTGATAAATAGGAAAGGCGTTGTCTTCCATCATGACAACTCTAAACCACGCACATCTTTAGTCACTTGGCAAAAACTGAGAGAATTTGGCTGAGAGGTTTTGATGCATCCGTCGTATAGTCCGAACCAGGCCCCGATTCATTACCATTTGTTCCACTCTCTGCAGAATTCTCTTAATGGTGTTAAGCTGGCTTCACATATATTTGAATTGGCATTTATATAGTACTTTATATAGTTATTATTTAATATATATAATTTTAAAAAGAAAATTATTGTCTCTCTGAATATTGTCTACATACGAGGGGTGATCCAAAAAAAGTTTACAAGGCAAAGGAAAAAATATTTATAAACAATAGAAACAAGATATAAATGGCAATCGAGAGACACATCTGGCACATCTTTACTTTTCCACATAGTCGCCAAACCTGTTCAAACATGTATCAGAACGTCGACAAATTTATTTATCCGGTCTTGGTAGTAATCAGGGCTTTGCTCATTGAGCCATTTCTTGGCAGTTGTTTTCACTGCATCGTCTGAAGTGAACTGTGTTCCTGATAAGTTTCGCTTCAATGCCGGAAAAAGGAAATAGTCACTTGGAGCCAAATCGGGTCTGTATGGGGGGGATTCCAGACCTCCTATTTGGACCTTTGCAGCAATTCCTGAGTCTAGCGAGCTGTATAGGGCCTGGAATTGTCATGCAGAAGAATGACGCCTTTGCTCAACGATTTGACTGTGAATTTCGGATGCGGCCACATTCTTCGCCCATAAGAATCGAATTACGGCTCGCACCTCTATACGAGACCACTTTTCTAGACGTCCTGCCATTACTGTCGCTCTTAAGTGTCTGCATACCTACTTACTCGTAGAACCACTGTAGGACAACTAGCACCATCTGTCAACCACCCTGCGTGGAAATATTCGCTCCACAATTATTACACTTCAAATACTTCTGTTTGTAAACTTTTTTTGGATGAACCTACGTATGTATTATCTTGTTGAAGTTTCAATAAAATTTATTTCCTTCAAATTCTGCATTTAATCATTCTCCCAAAAATGTCAACAAATATT
The DNA here is from genome assembly GCA_964019185.1 of Maratus speculifer. NCBI lineage: Eukaryota > Metazoa > Arthropoda > Arachnida > Araneae > Salticidae > Maratus > Maratus speculifer. The sequence continues at coordinate 420,537,711 of OZ025291.1, read as the reverse complement.
CCACTTTATTGCAGTAATATTAATATATAAAAACAACGGATTCATATTTTTTGTCTTTTATTTTAAATTGAGAAAGCAAGCCAAGCATATCCGTTGAGAAATGCGACATTATTTTATCGTTTAAAATAAACCAATGTATTAATTTGAAGTTAATTGCTTTCCAAAGTGTTTAACAGTTTATGCTAGACTAAATGAAGCAAAACTTTCTCCAAGTCAGCATTTTCTAAATTTTAAAAAGAAGATATAAAATTGTTGCACTTTTGTAATGTTGTAAAAGAATAAAATTTTTGCCACAGAAGCATGAAATTACTGTTCACTTCGTTAAGTTTTAATTTAAAATAGCAGTTATGATTTCTTAATGCTATATTCAACCATAAAATTGAGAATTTTTAATGTAGTAAACTAGTTTAATTTTATTTTTGGGAAAAAAGCAGAAAATGTTTTATAATATATATATAAATTATAAAATCAACGCAAAAATGAAAACGTTTCTAAAACGTTGGAACATTATAAAACATTTTAACTTACGGTTTTGTTTTTTAACTACTGAGAATATTTGTTAGTGCAGTAAATTCTATACATTTTAAACAAGTTGGAAACTTCCCGTCAAGCGTAGAAAATGAGGTGCATTCGTACTTGAAAAAGGTTTTCATAATATCCAGATTTAGTGTAATAGTATACTGTATTTTTGATAAATTGGAGTATCCGAAATCTTTGCTGATCCCTTCAATACTATTTGCTTTCTATTATACAAGGAGTATCTTGTTGTAAACCTCAGCAAAAGATATCAGTTTCATAAAATGTGACATAATTTAATGTAACTAAAACGAGCCCAAAAAATTTTTTTCTCCTATACCACTATAAAATGAAATACCTTTGTGTTTCCTGTAAATTAATGACATTATTAACCTATAAATTAATAATATATTTGCACTACAGGTTGTACAGAATGTATATTACAGTATATATCTCATAGAAGTATATGAATTGTATTACATTCGGAAGAATGTAACATCATTAAAATGCACTTGAAACTATTTTTTTTCCATTGGCCCTAATGTAAATGAATAATTTTGATTGTCCTTGTCATTAAACTATGCATCCGATTTTCATAAAATTTGAAGTGATTCGATTTGGTTTGTAGTAATTATAAATTTTAAATTTCAAAAAATGCGGTTTGATAATTTTTTTCTATGTTATATGCGCCTTGTAAAAGCTACTCAAAAACGTTCCCGAAAAATACGGACAGCTAATAACACTTTATGAAATATACTTTATACTTCGAAAAAAATAATTCTTTCTTTTTTTAAAAAAAGATAAAGAAATGCTTTACTAATTATTGGGCTACTTTGAGAACTTTATCGAATATTTTTGTACGTGATTTCAGTAAATTTTAGTAAATCTCTTTTTTTTAAAGTATAGAATATAGAATGAGTGCACCGTAAATAACTCCAGCGCGGATCTACATGGATTAGTGCTGGACATTATTAGCTGGACATCATTAGGTCAACGTTACATTAATTCAAAGAATTTTAAAATTTAAATTCGCGCCTGAGGTATTAATTATTTTATAATATTTAACGAAATTTTCACAAAGTTGTCAACTAAATTTCTATATCTATATGTATGTATTTCTTTATTTATTATTATAGATTTCATTTAAATTTTTAAAAACTATAGTATGTAACTAACTGCTTAATATCTGTATATAAATGATTTGGGTTGTATTTCCAATGTTTATCACCACTAGAGATTAAGCTACATGTAATTAAAAAAATTAACTTTAGATAAATATTCTTATATGAATTTATTAGAAAAAATAAACAGAGTTTATTCATTGCAGACGAACACAACACGACTGATATTTTTACAAAGTTATTTTATAGGTATGTTTTCGTTTGTGTTTAATAAAAAATAATGTATATTCGCTATGATTAAAAAAAATGTGTGTAACTTTTTTCAGCTCTAAATTTAGATAAGAAAATTTAAATTAAAATATACTTTTAACAGTAATATTTTTTATCAAAAATAATTTGGCCTATAAAATGTAAATTACGCAATTTGTGTTTAACTAGCAATATAGATTCTTACTTGATAGATAACTTATGTATTTCTTGTTTTAAATTTATTGCGTGATAAACTTAACATTACTATTTTTTACTATGTGTACAATGGCATTGTATTTTTTCCCTGAAGAAATCAAAGAAGTGCATACAATGAAACTGCAGCATACTGCTTTGCCCCACTGGTAAAGTTTATATGAAATATCAATAAAAAATAAAAATAAAAAGTCGATGATAGAGCTCCGGCAAGTTTATAAATGAAATACATATTATTATATGCAAAAATAATAAACGCAAATGCAGAAAGAAATATAAAAACTGCTTTTATTAATAAAATATTTAAACATGTTTTATATTTTAAAATTTTATAAATAATTTTCTTTATTTGCTGTAATGCTTTAATTTTTAATATATGCAATCATTTTTTTTTTGTGCTCTCTAAACATTAAAAAATGTATAACGCACTGCTTTAAAGATCAGCATATTTTTAATCGATTTAAAATTAAAATGAAAACGACACTTTAATTTAAACATTTAAACATTTTATTGTAAAAAATATTTTTGGTTTATTATTATGCAAGCATTTATATTTATCAAGACTGTTCTTTATACAAACATTTCTTGCGTATTTTAGATTACACTCATGGTCGTTAGAAATGCACGAATCTTTGCTGATAAAATTAGATTAATGCTTTATATCTCTCTCATTTCAGTAGTCTGAACATATGAGTGTCAACTGTTTCTGAATTGTATAGAATATTAATAAATCACCTAATAACAATGCAATGATTTAGTCATAAATCATTCAATATCTCGCGATCATTTAATTACACAGAATATCTCAAATTGAAGGTATTATTAATGGCGTCTCTATCTATCGAAATTTCATTCAGTAGTTTCTTAAATTTCCTCTTAGTTGTACATATTAGTCATAGGTGAATAATTTATATTGTTTTACCTTAAAAATATAGATTGTTAAATTTAAGGTGTTAATTGTTGAGTCATTTAGCAATTTACACTATAAAAAGAAAAGAAACATTTTTCAGTCATTGTGCACCATAGACGGTAAGAAAGAAGAAAAAATATTTTGAGTTATTGAGCACCATACACTTAAAGCAATACATATATCAGAAAATTAGCACAATGCACTGTAAAAGAAATGAAATGATTTCTGAGTCATTGAGCACAATACATTTTAAAAGTAAAAGAGTATTTCTTAATTTACGAACAGTATTAATCACTTCCTTTATGTTTCACACCGGATAGCATACTTTACCGGAATTTATTATATAATGCATTCATTTTCTTGAAAAACCTCTAAAACCGTAAGTTAGATTTAACGTAAGATTTATAAAAATGAAGTTTCTTTTGCTGCCACTTGTTTTCGGAAACGCTTCCAAATATTTTTTTTTTATAGTTTATTAACCAATAGTTTTGAAAACGGAATATCGGTTGTCAATTTGCTACTAATTCTTCATTAATCATGTACAGTTGCGCAATTTAATTTCTTGATGCAGGACTAAGAAAATAATACTAATCTTAATGTAATTTATGCGCCTCTTTAAAACAAATTTTCTCTTCAAAAACAATAAACCCAAATGCATAAAGATACAAAACAGCTATTGTTAAAGAAATATTTTAACATATTCTACATTTTTAATTTTAATAATATTTTTATAGTTGCTGCAGTGTTTTCATTTTTAATATATACAGACGAATTCTTGCTCTCTAAATAAAAAAATATATATAATATAGATAATTTATAATATTTAACTAATATATAGATCAGCATATTTTATATCAATTTAAAAGTAAAACGAAAACGTCACTTATAATTTAGTATTTAAACATTTTATCGTAAAAATTATTTTTGGTTCATTATTATGTAAGTATTTATAATTAAATTATATCAAGACTGTTGATTTTTATTGTAAAATTTCCTGAGTATTTTAGATTATATTCATGGTCGTTACAAATGCACGAATCCATACTGATGAAATTAGATTGATGTTTAATATTTCTCTCACTGCAGTAGTCTCAACATATGACTGTCAACTGTTTCTGTATTGGATAGGATATTAATGAATTCCCTAATAACAGTAAAATGATTTAGTCATCAATCAATCAATAGCTCGCGATCATTTAATTACACAGAATACCTCAAATTTAAGCTATTATTAATGACAACTCTATGTATTCAAATTTCATAAATTTGTAAGATTTCATTCCTGCAACTTATATATTTCTCTCTTGAAATTTATTTCGTACAATTTTTTAACATTAAAAATTGTTTTACTAAATGTAGAATAACGTTGTATTTTTTCTCTGAAGAAATCAAAATAGCGTATACAATGAAATTCCAGCGTTCTGTTTTGCCATACTAGTAAAGTTTACATAAAATAACAATAAAAAAAAGTCGAAGATAGAGCTCCGGCAGGTTTATAAATAAAAAATATATTTTTACATTCAAAAACAACAAATGAAAGTGCAGAAACAGAGATAAAAAACTGCTTTTGTTAATAAAATATTTGAACATCTTTTATGTTTTAAATTTTTAGTAATAATTTTTCATACTTGCTGTAGTGTTTTTATTTTTAATACATACAATTAATTTCTCGCTCTCTAAACTTCAAAAAATATTTAGTGCAATGATTTAAAGATCAGCATATTTTAAATCAATTTAAATTTAAAATGAAAATGCCACTTACAGTTTAACATTTAAAATTTTAATCGTAAAGATTATTTCTGGTTTATTATTATGAAAGTATTTATATTTATATTAAATCAAGACTATTGTTTTTTATACCATCATTTCATGGTTCCTTTAGATTACACTCACGGTCGTTTCAAATTCACGAATCCATGCTAGATTAGATTGATGTTTAATATCATCTCTCATTTCATAGTCTCAACATATGACAGTCAAGTGTTTCTGTATTGAATAGACTGTTAATGAATTACCTAATGACAGTCCAATGATTTAGTCATCAATCAATCAATATCTAGCGATCATTTAATTACGCAGAATACCTCAAATTGGAACTATTATTAATGACGTACTCTGCTATTAAAATTTCATTCAGTAATTTCATAAATTTCCTCTTAGTCGAACATATTAGCTATAAGTGTATACTTTATTTTGTTTTATCTCAAAAATATAGATTTTGTACTTTAACGTGTTTAATTTTTGAGTCGTTGAGCACCATACACTGTTTTTGTGAAAATATTTTCTGCATTCATTTATGTCGAAAAAAAGGTCACGAAGATCCTGTATTTTTCTTGTCCATGGTAATTTTTTTTTCTCACTTTATGTTTTTGGCAGCATTCTATATGTTTTTAGTTTGTGCTTTTTATTCTTATGTAAAAGATAATGGAATCTTTTAAGCCGTACAAGTAAAAAATAAATTTAACAAATGAAAAGTATAAAACTTGGAAATAAATTTCTTAAATATTATTCATTAGTGTATGTTTTTAGTCAATTGAGCAATACATGTTTAGTAATAAATTAGCCAGAGATATGTCATAGCGATAACATACCTTGTAGTAGAAGATCTATTCTCTTAAGACAATGTAAATAGCAAGTCATAAAACACATTTTGTACTATGTGATTTTAATATGTATAGCTTTTACATGTCTGTTTTTCTTACGTTGTAGAAATAGTTTGAAAATGGTCTTATATTGTATCGTTCCCGCGAGCAATATAAGGCAATAATGAGTATTATAAAGGTACTTTGTTAAAAGATTCAAGCTTTTTCTGGCGATAATGTTATAGAGATATAATGGATACATTCTAATGAATTCATGTCCCAACTTTTCTTCGATTCCATTGATACTGACTACTAAAGGTAAAGGCAAGCAAACATACTGAAGGGAGGCATAATGTTGTTCAAAGGTATTTCAAAGAATTTGTAAAAAAGGTAATTTAACAAATTATAACAATTATGACTATTTGAAAAATTATATTCTTAAAGACAAAAATTTAGACTTGTAAATAAATTTTACATTTAAAAAAATAATAATCGTAAACATTGTTTTTATGATGATCAAAGCGTCGTTTTCGTAATAAGTGTCCTATATTACATACGCTATATATTAAAAATTAATGTTCCTGTGCCAATCATATACAAATTTTCAATGAAATTCTACTTTTATAGTTTTCCGTATTGGAAATTTTTAAACTTCTAAACATCACACATTTTCAATTTTTACATCATCATATAGAAAAATAAATGTACTTTTAAATGCAATTGTTTGAAAGCTGTATCACAATTTATTTTTAAGTTATTAATTTCTTTGCAGTTTCTTTATTACATTTTTGTCATTGTGGCACCAGAAGTATTCCATTTTTAGACATTCAACATGGACCAATCAAAAGAAGAATAAAACGGGCGACTAAAGTATTTCATTTTTGAACATTAAACAAGGACCAATGAGAAAACTAATAAAATAAAATAAGTTGCGGAATTCAACCAATAAAAAGTTTCAGATATACTTCAGATTTAACAATTCTCTACCGAGAAAAACAAATATTTTTCAAATATTTAATAATATTAAAAATATTATTAAATATCCTGGTAAAAAGTGCCAATTTTATTTTATCGGAAATAAACTATTCTTAAAAAATATTTTTTTTTTCAATAAACGTGCTGATATCTGTTAAAGATAATTCAAAAAATAAGTACTTCTTTGAGATTAGAAATTCTTTAACCTTTTCCAGCACGAATAAATTCTGTTAGCAAAATGAATAATTATCGACTGACAATGGAATTTTAAAAGATTTTTTTAGAAATTAAGAACACCTTAATTTAGGATTTCAATGTAAAAACAAAATTTCATTAAAATATTGTTGGTAACATTTTCAAGTTTGGAATTAAAATTAGGTGTGTCCAGACTCATCACACCAGTCCGGAATGGGTTAACAGTAAAATATACACTTAACGCACAGTCAGATATGCTATACAGCGAATCTTAAAGGGACAGTGGACCTTTTATTTGAGTAAAATCGTCCATAGCAAAATCTTTGCAAAAATGTCTATTTCTGTAGTATAATATTGCCAAAACAATTTTTTATTATAAAAATATCATTTATGAAGGTTTTAAGATGAAAATAATAAAGGTAAGTGTATTTATATACTTTAAATCTGTTTTTCTCAAAACTTTTTAGATTTTTGAAATGCTCCTTGCGACGTAATTTTTGAGCAATATTTATGAAATTAATAAGGACGTTTCCTGACATTGTTTAGAAAGAAATTGCGTAAGCTTTTTAAAATTCGTCTTCATTAAGACAGTTAAATTTGATTTTTTACTTATTAAAAGGCAAAATTTGATGAAAATCGATATGTAATTTAGAAAAAAATCTGTAAAACATTAACTATTCAAGATATTAAAAAAATCATACACAAATTTGTTTATAATGGAGTTTTAAATGATAAAAATGCAAAAGCAAGAATATATCTCAAAAATTAAGACACGAGGAGCATTTTAAAATTTCGTTTAAAAATTTATTTTTTTTAATTAAAAATTTTAATAAGATCGGAAATTTTTTTGAAGGTGTTCTATATACTTTTGGCGAAATGTATGCATACACAAAATTTCATATTGTTATGATGAAAATTAAAAAAGAAAAACTTTAACGTCCACCGTCCCCTTAAATATCCAGTAAATCTGAGACGTCAAAAACTTCTCAGAGAAAAATGTGAAACAATTTTATCTAATGAATTAATAAAATAATTTAAAAAAACATAGCGAAAAGTTATTATTATTATTATTATTATTATTACTTGGAAAATAATTGTTTTCCTCGGTAGAGAACTGTGAAATCTGAAGTATATCTTAATATTTTTATTGGTTGAATTCCGCAATTTATTCGTGTTCTTATTCTCCATATTTAATTTCCAAAAATGGAATACTTCTGTTGCCACGATGAAAAAAAAGTAATACAAGCCTAAGAAATAATAATAATTTGAAAACAAATTGTGATAAAGATTTCAAGCATATTTAATTTAAAAGTGCATTTTTGTCTTTACGCAACGGGGTAAAATTTAAAAATGTGTGATGTTTAAAAGTTTAAAAATATGCAAAATTGTAAAACTGAAATTTCATTTAAAATTCGTTTATGATGGGTCCAGGAATATTAATGTTTAATCCATGTCTTACGTAATAGGAGGCGTTCAGAAGTCAGCCTGATTATTTCAACCAATAAAAATGCACATTTCAAACAGTTAAAGTTGTATATCTATAAACTACTGTCTTTTTATCATTGGTTTAGGAATATTAATGTTTAATGCATGACCTAAATAATATACGACACGTTATTATCATCCTAGAAATGATGTTTATTATTTTTAATAATATAAATAAAGAATTTATTTATAAGTCTTTAAAATTTTCGTTATTGAAAATATCATTTTTCAAATAGTCAATAGCTGTAATTTCTTAAATTATATGTATATTTTTATGACGCGATTTCAGTCCTTTTGTATCCGTAAAAGATTCTTGACTATGCTCCAGGAACTTGGCTTTCAATTCTAAATAGGCGTTTAAAGAGTAATTTAGTTTTGAAACTTTTCTTATCAAATTGTATCAAACAAAACACAACAAAAATAATCAAACCCTGAAAATAGTTAAAATGCATATGGTTGACTTTTAATTTTATGTATGCTTGCAATTTATTTTGTTATTAACCCTTTCGGGTCTGGTCTAATATTAATAGTACATGTCTTTTAATGGAATATTGTTTGTTTTACAAAATACATTTGCTACTATTTACATGTAGTAATGTTAGGACATCCCTATGCATTTACTATAATGCTTCGTTTATGTTTAGTCATTTAGTAATAATAATAATTATTATTATTTGCTTACTTCTCTTTGCGCCATTTCGATTCTTTTATTTTAAACATATATTTTACAATTTAAATTTAGAATAAAAATTACTTTCCTGAAAGAATCATGTACAATAAAGTGCAAATTGTATTAGAAAGTTTTAGTATAAGATAAATCTCGTTCTAATACAATATTTTCTAAACTTTTAAAAAAAATCTTCCTTTGCCTGTTGTCATATAAATATGAATTGAATTATGCGCAAAACAACAGCATTCGTTATTTTTCAAACAATCCAATGTTGGGTAAACACTAACTAATGTATTCGGATATGTAGTGTTAATGTTATTAACGTAAAAATTGAAAAAAATTTTTAAAAATTGAAAAAAAATCAGACCGGAAACATTTAAAACCACATTTTATTGAATATATCTATTTTGTAACAAAAGGCATAGCAATCAAACAAACACAAAAAAACGAGTTTAGTTTATTCTCGAAGGAAATAAAGCTCTTGAAAAGTGACATCAATCGCACAAGAATTAGATCGATTAAGTCGCTGTTAGAAGAACTGATCTATGTTCAGATTATGTTACAAAGTATCGCCGGTGAAAAATTAAAAGCTTACTTTCAAGTAGTTCAGATTTATTTTGTGTATGTGAAATGAAAATATACTAGCAAAAACCATGCTTTGTTTAGATTCGCGGCGCATTATTTCATAAAATAAATATTTGAAAATAACATTATTTTTTTATATTATTTTTGCATTTTTATTGTACGTTATTTCATGTTTTAGCGCATTTTAATTTTAGAAATGTAAAGTCAGCCAAATAACTCAGAATTTCTTCAGGATTTTTTATTTATGATACATAAATAAAAATATTTTCGAAACAAAATTTTGCAATTCTTTTTTAATTTCATCTAAAAACTCTTTCAAAGATGTTTTTAAATCAAATAATACTTTATATAATGAATTTAACAATTAAGTTTTTTGTTTACAATTCTTTTGTTCCCAATTTACAAAAAAAAACATGTAAAAAGTTTTTTAAATATTTTGGTGGAATAATGGAAATACATTTTATTTATTTGATTAATCATGATTCTATCTATAAATACTAACCTCATGACTTCTGAAAATATGCGTGTTTAATTTTTTATTTGCAAAAATGTGCCCGTAATGAAAATGCACATAAATTAAATAAATTAAAATAATAATTTTTTTAATGCAAAAAAAAAATAATAATATTATGCAAATCTACAGATCAGAATTCATTTTTATACCTAATTTCAAGACAAAATACTAAATAGTTCTCTTTTTTTTTTTTTTTTGTAAATTGTACGGATAAATATAATTTGTGTAGCTCCGTAGAGTGATAATGATATAAATCTGTGTTTACATGCTATTAATATTAATCCATTTTATTCATTATACAGTAAATTCTCAAACAAAAAAAAACATTTCGGAACACTTTTTGTCTCCAAATTAACCGCACATTAATGTGTAATTACAAAAACTTCACAAAAGGTTTTTTGTGTTGTGATGGTTTTCTTAATATGTTGCAAAAATGTTCCTACCTAAAAATGTGCTCTAAAATAGTGCTCTTAATTGTGTTGTAAATAGTGCTGATACAAATATGTTCTTAGAATAGTGTTGTATAGTGATGGGCGATTTCGATTTTTTAAATCGATATAATCGATACTACGGCCAACTCCATTTAATCGATACTTTAAAATTTTTAATCGATTTCTCTGAAGGTAATAAAATCTTCATTTTTCTTCAAAAGTCGAAGATAAAATACATTGATGTGACAATTCCAAAATTTCAGTGTATTAGTTTCTAAGATAGAAGAATTAAAGAAACCTCACAACCAACCCCCCCCCCCCCTGCAGAATAGCGTTTTTTGTTGAGTGATGTACACCAAAAATTGATCAGGATCAATTTTTATTAAGTACTAGCTGAATCTGAATTTTGATGAAAATCCATGAAAGCTCGAGATACAGCTATTGCGAAATCATAAAAAATGCAGCATATCAGCGCCACCTGTAGGGCAATTTACACCAAGAACTAAATAACACTAATCTATGTCAGAGATTTACTGAATCTGAATTTTGATGAAAATACGTTCTTGAGATAGCGCTATTGCGTTAATCATGAATAATGCAGTATAGCAGCGCCATCTCTTAAGCGATTTCCACCAAAATGTAATTAGCATCAAATAATATCAAGGACTAATTGAATCTAAAATTTTATGAAAGTCCGTGCATTAATTCTTGAGATAAAGCTAAAATGGAAACAGGGGCGTGCGAAAAGAGAACTGCGCCCGGTTTAAAGTTCCAATTTAGCCCCCCCCCGCCTCTATTAACTTTTTCTTGTGATAGGCTAGAAGTGATGTTAGAAGTAAAAATTTGGCGCCCCCTAAATTTCCGTGCTTGGAACGACCGCTTCTTTTCGCTACCCCCCCCCCCCTTTCACATGGCGCTGAGTGGAAATTGTGAAAAATTCAGTATAGCAGCGCCATCTGAGAAGCTATATACATCAAAATGCAAAAACATCAATTCATGTCAAAGACTAACTGGATCTAAAATGTGATGAAAATCCCTTCCTTCGTTATTCAGATATAGATGTTGCGCAAATCGCAAAAAATGCAGCATAGCAGCGCCACCTGTTAGGCTATATGCACCAAAAATTAATTAGATTCAGTTTATATCAAGGTCAAACTAAATCTAAAGTTTTGTGGAATTCCGTGCATTTGTTCTTGAGATAGAACGGTCAGAAATTTTTGTCGTATACAGACTCACAGAGTGACAGACACACACACAGACAGATATTTCTTAAAAACCATGAAATCGTGTTAAAGACCTTCTAAAATATATAAATCCATCAAAAACGGGAAGTCAAAATTTTTCACGAATTTACTACTCTCTTCTTGTAAAGTTACAAAAGAAAGTAAAAATGTAAAATCGATTCTGCCCGTAAGATAGGTCTTTAGATTCGATGTCGATCTTTAGATTCGATTTCGATCTTTAGATTCGATGTCGATATTTAGATTCGATGTCGATGTTTAGATTCGATTTCTATCTTTAGATTCGATGTCGATATTTAGATTCAATGTCGATGTTTAGATTCGATTTCGATCTTTAGATTCGATTTCGTTTTTTTTTTTTTCTAGGCTAAATCTGTGTCGAATGAAAAGTATTTTTCTGCGACTCCGGAGGAAGGCATCATGTTTTACAGCTCAGTAAGAGAGGGGGAATCGCAATTTGTGCATTAAAAAGCATAAAATCTCATAACTTCTGGGTGGGGGGGGGGGTAATCCCCTGCGAGCCACCCCATTAATTCAACACTAGGTTAAATCGTTATATTTTTGTTTAGAAGTGCAGTTAGGTGAAGCATTAGTTTATTATGTTTTATTTTTCACGCTCGTCTCTTCTAATCCCCCCCCCTTCTGCGTCAGTTTTAACTTACAGGGCCGTTCGAAATATGCATACAGTTTTAAAAATGTCCAATTCTCGGTCTATTTTATTTTAGAAACACATTTTAAATCCTTGACAAAAGATAAATAAAGGGTTGCCCTTCCGCCCGTTTCGGAATTATCTGCGCCCCGCCGGGGGCACATTTTTTTGTTTCTTCAAAAGAAACAAAAAAAATTGAAGGGGGGGGGGGACTTGCTCCATCCCCCAATATACACCTTAAAATTTGGCTCATTTATTTCTCTACCATTTTTAACTTAAAAGTTTAAGCTACATGGCACCCCCAGAGCTGTGGAACCCCCCCCCCCTGTCGATCACTCACCTAATTTTGCTTATTTCTTCACTTCATTTCAATCTTTAAAAGGCTATAACTTTGCTTCTATAGGAGTTACAGTGATGAGAAAAATTCTAGTATAGCTGACCATTTCACGCCGTTCTTTTTCCTATTCCAGTTTCCCGGTTTTCCCTATAGGACCTTTTTTGGGGGGGGCAGAGGGGTTTTTTCTCATTTCTTGATACAACATGTCTATTGAAAGCTTATGCTTCATACATTACAAATCTAGCATAAGAAAATTTCCCCCATCATTTCAGGTCACGTTACGGACCCATAATGTGTTAAAATTTTAATTTTTCAAACTTCTTCAAAAAAAAACAAAAAAACATTGATATATATTAGCGAAACTGGGGTTCGAACCCGCAATCGTTTGATTGCACACGTAATCCCTAAGGTTATTGGCCACCGAGTACTCAGCAGCGCTATTATTTCTTCAGGTTGTCATCTTTAAATTCGTAATATCTTTTGAATGGAATGTCCGATTTGAATAATTCAAAAAGTAATCTACAGATATTGTAACAGACATTAATACAAAATGATTTATTTGGACAAGGATTAAGGTATCGATAGTATGGTCTAATTTTGGTTGGTGTATTTATCGCGTTTTAAAATGTAAGAAAGTAGTTATAGTGAGTTAACTACAATAGCTGGAGATATGGTATCGCGCGGTTTTTTTTATAGATATTAATATGTTCTTTAATATTATAGAACCTTTTCTTATTCATTTAAAAATATTTCCTGGCGATTCAAAATTATATATCCTAACGATTCAAAAAATACACACGTAATTGTTCATGGTTTCACTTCTATCGGCACTCTCAGAGTGCCACTATTTTTTTTTTCATGTTCGCCCGTCCTACCGCCCCCCCCCTTCCTCACCAATCTTAACTTACAGGTTCGTTCAAATTATGACTGAGATTTAAAAAAAGTCTAATCCTCGTTCTATTTTGTTATAAATACATATTTTGAAACCTCAACAAAAGATACATTTGGGCCGGGGTCGCCCTTCTGTACGTTTGGGATTTACCTTGCCCCCCCCCCCCCACTGGGTGGGTGGCATATTTTTTGTTTCTCCCACACCATCTCATGTAACATATCGTTATAAAGCTTTTATCTCCTCGATTTTGTCTGTTACTACCCCTCTCTCCACCTAGTTACATGCTCTTGGCACTTTTTACAGTTTCAAAGAGTGCATGTTCCCCACGGGCCAGCCCATGAATTCAACACTGCATAAACTGCTGAAGTTAAACACTGTATTTTTGTTTAGAAGCTCAGTTATTTGGGTTATTAGTTAATTATTTTTTTTTCAAGTTCGTCCGTTCTAATCCCTCGCCCCCCCCCCCTCCTCGCCAATCTTTACTAAATGGGCCGTTCAAAGTATGCATGCAATTTTTAAAATGTCCAATTCTCGTTCTATTTTATTGTAAATCCTCATTTTGAAACTTCGACAAACGATACATTTGGGCTATGGTCGCCTTTCCGTCAAGAGTGGGGTTTACCTGCCCCCTTGGGAATGGGGCATATTTTTTGTTCTTCCAAACTATCTCGTGTAACATTTGGTTGGCTTTAGAAAAAAAAAAGTTTTTTTTTGTCTATACTCCTTGTTCTCCATCCTAGTTACACGCTCTTGGCACTCTTTATACTCTGTTTAATGCCAAGTTACTCAGTGTTGTTATTAGTTGAGTTATGTCTCTCAAATTTGTCAAAGTTTTTGTGTAAGTGACAACCATAAGTGACAATCATTTTAAAATTTAAAATTCTTATTATCCGACTCTAAAATCTGCAATAGCTTAATTCTATACCTCCCTAAACTGGGATGGGGGGTAGGAGGCTGCAATTACGGTCCTGCTGATTGTCTAAGTTTTGGAATTAGTAATTTGGATCTTCTCTGTGTGAACCTGAATATCGAAATATTTGATTCTAGTTTCGATTCTAGAACTGAGAAATCGATTCTTATTATGATCGATGTTGTTTTATACGATATAGATTTTAATCGCTTCTCAAAATTTCCAGAATCGCCCATCACTAGTGTTGTGCTGTACAATAATTTGTCACTAAATTAACAGCATATCGTAAACACCACAATTTAGAACACTATAAAACAACACTTGTAAAACACTGTATACATGGTGCCTTTAAAATTACATAGTTTAAAAAAAAAATAAAATAATAAAAAACAATAAAAACAATATCATTTCAAAGAATATCGGATAAAATTAAATGGTCAAAGACTGTCATTCTCAGTTTTTTTTTTACAGAGTCCATCTCTTTGTTTTACTACAAAATCTACGGAGATGCCAAAAATTCTATCGAAATGATATGAAAGTTTGATTGTTTGCACGATTCCAAGCAAAATAAGGACAAACTATAATAAAAATGTATGACGGAATGAAATTTTCGCCTTACTTTTAACAAAAATATATAATATGAACTTTAAAATATTCTGGTTTGCTTAAAAGGGGATTAAAACAATCAAATATAGATGTTAGTAATTAATTTTATTTAAAAACATCTTACAAGGAAGGTCTTCATTGGGGGCATACTCAGAATTTTTTGAAAAAAATACGAATTAAACTACTCATGTAGGTAATAAAGGATCAGTGAAAATTAGCGGCGGAATTACATTATTAGATATGTAAAAAAATAAAATAGCTTGGAATAATTGGCGTGAAAAGCTGAAAGCGACGCGGGATTTGGCGAGCAGTGCATTTCCTCGCCAAAAGCAGACGATTTTAACGAATCTAAAAAATTGATTTTTATTGACTTCACTGTTAGCATTTACTGCAACGTCACTCCACTACTTTTATAGAATATCTCTCTTCTGACCAATGAGAATGCTCCATAGCACGGTGAATTGACCGTGTCATACACTGTTAAAAATCTGCTGCATTTTGCTGCAACGCACTCCACCGCTTGTGTATAATATCTACATTCCAACCAATGAGAAAGCTCCATTTCACGGCCAAGTAACCGTTTTCTATACAAGCAAAGGAGTGCGTTGCAACAAAATGCAGCAGATTTTTAACAGTGTATTTTTCAATTTGGAACAATTTTAATCAATTTAAATTGTGTTTTAAATGATAAAATATATTAATTTCATTTTGTTATAATAGTCTAAGAGCTAGCAACGTTTTCGTCACCTGATTTTATCAAGGCTCATTTTTTAATATGTTTTTCCATTTTATGATAGAATACGTTTGCTAGCGGTCTGGCAGTCGGGAGACGTTGCGTTTACCTGTGGCAGAAGGGGTTATGCAGGTCAAAAAGCTTCAAAATCACGTCATTTTATCAAGGCTCATTTTCTTATATGTTTTTCCCCTTTAAGGTAGAATACGTTTGCAAGCGGTCTGGCAGTCGGGAGACGTTGCGTTTACCTGTGGCAGAAGGGGTTGTGCAGGTCAAAAAGCTTCAAAATCACGTCATTTTATCAAGGCCCATTTTTTAATATGTTTTTCCCTTTTATGGTAGAATACGTTTGCAAACGGTCTGGCAGTCGGATGACGTTGCGTTTACCTGTATCAGAAGGGGTTATGCAGGTCAAAAAGCTTCAAAATCACGTCATTTTATCAAGGCTCATTTTCTTATATGTTTTTATCAAGCTTAAAAAGTACACGATATTACTTTTTGGACAGCAGACAACCTATAATTAATTTTCCAGACACAAATTCGGTTGCAAGGTTAATGCCAGACGTCTTTAAATATGGCAACGAAAGTGCCTGTTCCAAGAGTGATTTATAATTTAAATTTTATAAGACTTCTTTACGTCATTTTATCAAGCTTAAAAATTACAAGATATTACTCTTTGGATAGCAGACAACCTATAATTAATTTGCCAGACACAAATTCGTTAGCAAAGTTAATGCCAGACGGCTTTAAATACGGCAACGAAAGTGCCTGTTCCAAGAGCGGTTTATAATTTAAAAATTATAAGACCTCTTTACGTCATTTTATCAAGCTTAAAAATTACAAGATATTACTCTTTGGTGGGAAGACAACCTATAATTGATTTGCTAGGCACAAATTCGGTTGCAAAGTTAAGGCCAGACGGTTTTAAATATGGCAACGAAAGTGCGTGTTCCTGGAGTAGTTTATAATCTAAAAATTATAAGACCTCTTTCCGTCATTTTATCAAGCTTAAAAATTACAGGATATTACTCTTTGGATAGCAGACAACGTATAATTAATTTGCCAGACACAAATTCGGTTGCAAAGTTAATGCCAGACGGCTTTAAATATGGCAACGAAAGAGCCTGTTTCAAAAGTTGTTTATATTTCAAATAATTATAAGATCTCTTTACGTCATTTTATCAAGATTAAAAATTACAAGATATTACTCTTTGGATAGCAGACAACCTATAATTAATTTGCCAGACACAAATTCGGTTGCAAAGTTAATGCCAGACGGCCTTAGATATGGCAACGAAAATGCCTGTTCCAAGAGTTGTTTATAATTCAAAAAATTATAAGAGCTCTTTACGTCATTTTATCAAGCTAAAAAATTACACAGTATTAGTCTTTTGTAGGCAGACAATCTATAATTAATTTGGCAGACACAAATTCGGTTGCAAAGATAATGCTAGATGTGTTTAAATATGGCAACGAAAGTGATTGTTCCATAAGCGGTTTATAATTTAAAAATTATAAGACCTCTTTACGTCATTTTATCAAGCTTAAAAATTACAAGATATTACCCATTGGATAGCAGACAACCTACAATTAATTTGCCAGACACAAAGTCGGTTGCAAAGTTAATGCCAGACGGCTTTAAATAAGGCAACAAAAGTGCCTGTTCCAAGAGTTGTTTATAATTCAAAAAATTATAAGACCTCTTTACGTCATTTTATAAGCTTAAAAATTACAAGATATTACTCTTTGGATAGCAAACAACCTATAATTAATTTGCCAGACTCAAATTCGGCTTCATTCGGCAAATTCGGCAATTTTTTTTTCAATATAAAGTTTACTTAAGAAAAGCTCTTGTTTACCAAAATATAAGTTTCTTTTTTTAAATATTAGGGTGGGTGCCCCGGTTTTGGTCACACTGGAATTTATTTGTCCAATATTTAAGCTGTGAGTTGATGTTAACAAATTATATGAATTCTTACACCTTAACCTTTCTAAGGGTGCACAAATTTTCATCACATGAAAAGGCTTGTCGGTAAGAATGCAACTTTCGTCAATCAAGCACAAAGTATCACAAATTTATTCAATCAGGCTCTGAAAAAGTGTCGTGCAAAAAATCAGGTGCAGAAAAATAGTGAATCTAATCAAAAAGACTCAGAAAAATCCAGGGTTTCAAATTCGGTTCAATGACGTAAAGAGGTCTTATAATTTGTTGAATTATAAACTGCTCTTGGAACAGGCACTTTCGTTGCCATATTTAAAGCCGTATTGCTTTAACTTTGCAACCGATTATGTGTCTGGCAAATTAATTACAGGTTGTCTTCTATCCATAAAGTAATATCTTGTAATTTTTAAGATTGATAAATGACGTAAAGAGGTCTTATAATTTTTAAATTATAAACAACTCTTGGAACAGGCACTTTCGTTGCCATGTTTAAAGCCGTCTGGCATTAACTTTGCAACCGAATTTATGTCTGGCAAATTAAATATAGGTTGTCTTCTATTCAAAGAGTAATATCTTGCAATTTTTAAGCTTGATAAAATGACATAAAGAGGTCTTATAAAATTTAAATTATAAACCACTCTTGGAACAGGCACTTTCGTTCCCATATTTAAAGCCATCTGGCATTAACTTTGCAACCGAATTTGTGTCTGGCAAATTAATTATAGGTTGTCTGCTATCCAAAGAGTAATATCTTGCATTTTTTAAGCTTGATAAAATGACGTAAATAGGTCTTATATATTTTTTTGAAATATAAACAGCTCTTGGAACAGGTACTTTCGTTGAAATATTTAAAGCTGTCTGGCATTAACTTTGCAACAGAATTTGTGTCTGGCAAATAAATTATAGGTTGTCTGCTATCCAAAGAGTAATATCTTGTGATTTTTAAGCTTGATAAAATGACGTAAAGAGGTCTTATAAAATTTAAATTATGAACCACACTTGGAACAGGCACTTTCGTTGCCATATTTAAAGCCGTCTGGCATTAACTTTGCAACCGAATTTGTGTCTGGCAAATTAATTATAGGTTGTCTGTTATCCAAAGAGTAATATCCTGTAATTTTTAAGAATGATAAAATGACGGAAAGAGGTCTTATAATTTTTTGATTATAAACCGCTTATGGAACAGGCACTTTTGTTGCCATATTTAAAGACGTCTGGCATTAGCTTTGCAACCGAATTTGTGTCTGGAAAATTAATTATATGTTGTCTGCTATCCAAAGAGTAATATATTGCAATTTTTAAGCTTCATAAAAACATATAAGAAAATAAGCCTTTATAAAATGGCGGATTTTTGAAGTTTTTTCATTTGCATAACCCCTTCTGCCACAGGTAAACGCAACGTCTCCCGACTGCCAGACCGCTTGCAAACGTATTCCACCATAAAAGGGAAACACATATTAAAAAATGAGCTTTGATAAAATGACGTGATTTTGAAGCTTTTTGACCTGCATAACCCCTTCTGCCACAGGTAAACGCAACGTCTCCCGACTGCCAGACCGCTAGCAAACGTATTCTATCATAAAATGGAAAAACATATTAAAAAATGAGCTTTGATAAAATGACGTGATTTTGAAGCTTTTTGACCTGCATAACCCCTTCTGCCACAGGTAAACGCAACGTCTCCCGACTGCCAGACCGCTTGCAAACGTATTCTACCATAAAAGGGAAAAACATATTAAAAAATGAGCTTTGATAAAATGACGTGATTTTGAAGCTTTTTGACCTGCATAACCCCTTCTGCCACAGGTAAACGCAACGTCTCCCGACTGCCAGACCGCTTGCAAACGTATTCTACCATAAAAGGGAAAAACATATAAAAAAATGAGCCTTGATAAAATGACGTGATTTTTGACGTTGCTAGCTCTTAGACTATAAGTACATATAAACGTATATGACAAAATTACACTTAAAGTAAAGTAAAAATGCAAAACTAAAATTACTTAAACTAAACTTATTTAAATAAATTGAACATAGAAAGTTTTTTCTTTAAAAAGTATTCGAAGCGTAAAAGCGTATTTTTCAAAATTTCGTTTTTTCGCCAACCGGAGATAAATCGCCAAATAAACGAAATTTTTATTATTTTTTTACGGACGTTATAAGGAGGTTCCGCCGAAATTTTTTTATAAGCATATATAACTATATGAGAAGAACATTCTGTATTTTTTTCAGATTTTTCTGAGTATGCCCGTATGGAGACCTTCCTTGTTAGTACTTTCGAGCCTTTAATCAGGCTGTTTCTCAGAGAACATTTTCTTTATTTATACAAACACATGATTCCGTTCTGAAAATGAAGGAGACTCGTGGCTTGAAGATTGAATGAGTAGTATTTTAGGTGAACGGTAAAAAAGAAATATGTAATTGTTGTATCATCCTGAAAAAAATCCTGACAGTTTGAGAAATGACGCATTGAAAATCTATACGACAACAATTAAATATTTCTTTTTTACCGTTCACCTTAAATACTACTAATTTAATCTTCAAGCCACGAGTCTCGTTCATTTTCAGAACGGAATCATGTTTTTGTATAAATAAAGAAAATGTTCTCTGAGGAAGAGCCTGATTAAAGGTTGAAAGTACTAAGATGTTTTTAAATAAAATTAACTATTAACATCTCTATTTGATTATTTTAATTGCCTTTTAAGTAAACCTGAAAATTTTAAACTTCATATTATACATTTTGTGGTAAAATAAGGACATCAAAGGAAATTGGATGCCAGGTAAAGGCGCCAGCAACAGCATCGTCTGTAAAAAGAATTATTAAAATGTTAATATTTCTTAAATATATAAAACGGTATCCGCTGTCAAATTCAGGCAGTAAAATACCCTAAATTCAGTTTGCAAAGGAAAAGTTTAGCAACAAAACGATTTGGTTTAAAGTTATCTTCAGTTCTGAGAAAATGGCAAACTTTGTGCATTTGATTGTTTTCTGATTGTGAAATCTACTTTTGAAGAAAATAAAAACATTTATGTAATTCTATTTAAACGGGAATAGTTAAAAAACCTTTTTTTCTCTTACTCAGAATTGTATAATATATGCAGTCAATGTAAAACACACTTAAAAAACAGGAAGTATGAAAACATTTTAACTAAATTTATTATCTGTAATTAAAGTCTAAACAGTTTTATTGTTTATGGGTCAGTATATAAATGGTTATTAAATTTATAAATGAGGATTAGAATGTCTTTGAACAATCAATTCAGATTGCACATAAGAATGATAAACAGACACATAAGTTCTTGATTCGTCTGTCAAAGAGAATTACTTTTCTCAATTACGATGCTTGTAAGTACGTAAATGTAATGACTGCAATTGTTTATTTGAATGCCTAAGAGGGACTATGCAGAAAAGGAAGCCTTGTCTGTAGAGCATAGTGTCCTTCCCGGTAGCCTTTATTAAGGTCTATAAAAATACATCTTTTCAGTAAAAAGAAAATAGAGAAAATTTATAGACTAAACTTAGTCGCTGGGGCACAGCTTGCCCCCTCGTGACAGAGAGTGGCACAGAAAAGATGAAATGTTCCATATTTTGGTGTAATGTCCGCTGGTGCAATTGCCTCCTCGCGACAGAGAGCGAGAGAGTAAAAGATAAAATCTTCCACGTTTTGTTGCGATGAACGAATTAAAATGAGTGTTATTTATTCATCTTCTTATGAGGATTAATTTCTTGATATATTGAAACAGTTTAACTTCGATTTTCTCGAGTATTGATTTTTATGGGCGTGGCCTTCTAATAGAAAATGACGTATTTTTCATGCGTAAATTAGGTGTAGGCCCCCAAATAATTTGGTCTTCTTTTTTCTCTAAAAGTAAACTTAGAAATTGTTTTCTAGAACGACAAACAAAATAGACACACTTATATTCACCTGTTAGAATGCCACCAATTGTAAGTGGATATAATATAACTAGTAAATCTACAGGTCAGGATATTGAACGTTAGCTCTGCGAACTGTTTGTTACCACATTTTGCGTAATATTTAACTTAATAGAAACAGCAATTGAAAGTTCTCAACTAAAATAAATATTTTTAAGTATAAAGAATATGTAGGAAATTTTAGAAAATAGATGCGTCAAATAGATCTGTTGCTATGCTATTATCATGCTGTTACATTCTAAAATTCTGATGAACTGCATATTATGATATTTTTTTTTTAGAAAACATTAAATTTATTCTTGACAAATACATATACAAAATATCGAAATAATAGGAATTATTTAATACCCATATTGGAAAATTTCAGTATCCATAATTTATCATTTAAATCCATTAACCAAATTACCCATCTTCTTTAAACAAATGAAAAATGAAAAATTGACTTAATTGTCATAGGAAATTATTGTTGTGCCAAATAAAATGTTACATATATTCCGAATAAATAAAACAAACATAACAAATGACTATAGAGCTAAATCCTGGTAGCTCATGAACGTGCTTACTTAATTTCAGGAAAATCGGATGCTTTTTACGGTAGTTATCGTAAAACAGATAGAGAGAAAGACAAAAAACAAAACATTTCTTGTCTCCAAAGTAAGCCTTGACTAATTTTTTAAAAATAGATAAATATAATGAATATCATAAATTTATTTTAATGCAAATATCACACATAACGCTAAAATAACATGCATTTTAACTTACTTTCGAAATATATATTTCTTTTACAAAACTACACGTTAGGCGCATTAAAATGTCCAAACCTTATTCGACAAACTAACTTAAAAGATTATTTTTTATTACTTTTGAAACACACATTGATTTTGTTTGCCCATATATTGAGACCATTTCCTATTCAAACATCTCGGTGTCTGGGTAAACAGTCTAAGCTTTTTACAGCATTTTGAAGAAAAATTCGATCCACAAAAGTATTTACGCTGTTAGTTTTATATACAACGTACTTTATTCTTGATTTCCAAATGTTAGAAACTGGTTAATTTATATACATATATGTATTTCACGTATTTCATACGTTATTTAGTGTGCTTAAAATTTTATGGTATGGTATGCTTTTTTAGGGAGTTTTTAGATTATAGTTTCATTTTAACAACTTGTAGTTTTAACTGGAAAAAAGAAAAAAGATAACCAATATGATTCTGGACTTTTTAAACATGTTTTTTATTATAAAATTTACATGATAACAGTTATTTTTTTATTTTTTTTTTCAATAGTGAATTTTGTGTAAAATTATAATAAAAACAGTCGTTAATCGAAATTTATAGATAGTATTTTTCAATTACTACAAAACTTTATTATTATATTTTAAGTATTCAAAAGAAATTATGTTGATTTATTGAAAGGTTTGTGATCCACACACTTTTGACTTATAAATTATTATTTTTTAATCGATTTTCAGGGCTGTTTTTCTTTTTACGCGGAATAATGGAATTTCAATTATCATTTCAAATTTACACTGAGAAAAAAATATACCTTCTTCACCTAGAATGAATAGTCAGTCACTTTCCGAATATTCAAACTAGAACTACATATGACAGAAGTATGCGAATAGATTGAACAACTATGTTGAACAGACGCAATGACCTGACATTTCTAGTCTAGTGTTTTCGAGGTGACGAAACGATATTGAATCGTTTCAGTAACGAGAAATTATCGCTTGATTTTGGGAATAGTTTCATATACTAGAATTCTAGTTACTAAATTAAACCTCTTGTGTTCGCATCTATTTGCAGAGATTTTTAAATAGATTTGTCAACGAGAATATAAGAAAACGCTCTTGAATTCTAATAGGTAACTCCAGAACTCTCTGGCATAGGGAACTAGAATTTATAAGGATGACATGGAACTATTTTTTCAGGAGCCACAATTTAGATTCTAGATGCTGGAACTATATTTTTTTCTCAGTGTATGTAACATTTCTTCAAATTGTACTAAAAAATAGCGCTTATGTCAAACCTTCTATAACGTAATTTATTCAATATATTTCATTTTTTTTTCATCAATGTATTAAAAAAACACTTACGTGTAATATAAAGCAATATATTTGCAATATCTTTTAAATTTACTAACATGTCCCAATTTTTTTTCTAAAGTTTATCTCCAAAGTTATTTCGAAAATTTATTAAATTTTCTTCTATATTTTTTCCAATTATATTTTTCTTTCAAACAAAGTGTATATTTTGAATAAAAATCCTAAAATACCATCGATTGAATATGGATATAATACAATGCAATAAATAAATATAATGAATATCATAATTTTTTTAAAAAGCAAATATCACATATAGCGCGAAACTAATGCATTTTAACTTACTTTCGAAAAACATTGTTCTTTTACAAAACGTCATGTCAGGCGCATTAAAATGTCTAAACACTATTCGACGAACTAATTTAAAAGATTCTTTTTTATTATTTTTGAAACACACATTCATTGGGTTTGCCCATATTTTGAAATCATTACCTATTCAAACATCTCGGTGTTTGGGTAAGCAATCAACGCTTATTACAGCATACTGAAGAAAAATTCGGTCCACAAAAGTAGTTACGCTGTTAGTTTTATACAAAACCTACACTGTAAAAAAAAAAAATATATATGTAAAGGTACTAAACTTTTTCTAGGAAACTGGGATTCCAAGAACTTTTCCTGTAACGGTAACAGCAAAAAGTCAAGTTTCAGAATCGGTTTCATGGATTTTTCTTGTTACCGTTACATGAAAAGTTCTTGGAATCCCAGTTTCCTAGAAAATGTTTAGTTCCTTTACAGAATTTTTTTTACAGTGTACTTTATTCTTGATATACAAATGTTAGAAACTGGTTTATATATATATATATATATATATATATATATATATATATAGGAAGAATTTGTAAAATAATCTTCGAGTGCATTTAAAATTTTAAGGTATACACGTTTATTTTTAGCGAATTTTCCGATTATAGTTTCGATACAAAAGTTTCGATATCTAAAACAATAAGTTTTTGAAAAAAGAAGGTAACTTATATGATTCTGGACCTTTTGTAACATATTTCGAGAAACTTAAAAAAATTCCATGTTGAAAGTTGTTTTTTGAATTTTTTTCGAAAGTAAGTTTTGAGAAAAATTTTGTTTGAAATACTCGTAATTAAAAATTCATATATAGTATTTTTCAATTACTACAAAATTTTAAAATTACATTTCGAATTGTACTTTTAACGTATAAATTTTTATTATTATTTTTAAATTTATTTTTAGGGTTGTTTATTTTCGCGTATAACATGTTAAATATTCATGTTTTTTTTTAAATTAAAAATAGCCTAGATCTAGTATAACATTAAAATAATAATTATAAAATCCATAAAATACATTTATTTTTAATAGTTTTAAATTTAAATAGCCTTAAAGAAAATCAATGTACTGGTTATAATTATTTTTTTTAATTGTACATTTATGTCATATTCTTACTGTATTTTCAATAATAATTGCCAATTGTAAGCTTCAGAATTAAAAAAAAATAAAAATATATATATTCCGTTCTCCTAGTGATAAGGTACTGAGAAAACTTATAATAACTTTCACTTGTTTGAGAAAAAATGATTTTAATATGCCCAATTATCCGAAAAAATATGCAGTGTAAAGTAATCCTTTAATTTTATGGAAAAACTGCAGGAAAAATATTGCCAGCAGTTTTTGCCTTAATTTAAAAAAATTAGATGTAATAAAAATTTACATCTGATTTTGCGTAAATTTAACGGATTTTTTTTTTTAATTTATTTTTTTTACAGTTTATTAATATAGAGGAGCATTTGTAGCCCAGAAAACAAGTTATGAATATGCATAACTTTCGCTTACTTTATATTACATGATTTTGGTCAAAATAAAAATAGTTTATATAAATATATTTTTACTTAAGTTTATATATTAGGCCATTTAAGGAAAATCGATATAACTTGTAAAGACGATTTATATTTTTTTAGACACAGTTATTTTGCAGGAAAAATAATCTTCGGCATTTTTTTCCGCAAGAATAGTTTTTGTGCATATTTTCAGGGCATTTTTTTTTAATATGAAAATGGCGCACCATGTTCCAAAAGGGACCTTGCACCATAAAACCATGTACAGCCATTAAGTATGAAATTTTTATTAAATATGTGTTTTTCTGATTAAATCAAGGAATAAAACTATGGATGCATATGAACTTTTAAAGGTATTTCAATTGATTTTTCAAATTTATGCAATATTCAGTCAATTTGTACGGAAAAATGCGTTTATGCTAAACCTTCTGTAACTATATCTATTCAATATATTTATTTTTTTTTCAACAATATATTAGAAACTATTTTACTTGTATTATAAAGTAAAAAATTTGCAATACCTGCAAATTTTACTAACATATTCCAAAATTTGTTTTTAAAACAAGATTTTTTCTAAAAAAATGTGTATTACTTACCCATCATACGTAGTATAGGGTAAGTCTTGCAATCGTTTTGAAAATCGAAAAAAAAATTTTGACGGATTTACACGTTTTAGATAGTGGAGATTCCGAAAAACATATTTTTAGAAAAAATAATTTGCCGTCCGTCTGTCTGTCTGTAAACGCTCTATCTCCCGAACAAATTGAGATGAGATTTTGTGATTTGAGATTGAGACTTGAAATTTTGTATGTAGTTAGTATGTAAGAATGGGACGAACCCTATTTAATATCAGCAACCTCGATTATCCGGAACTATTTTTTTCGGACTCTCGAAAAATTCGTTCTGATGAAAGGTATATAAAAATTTTCGAATTTTTTGTTTTAAGGAATGGATGTAAAAGGCAATAAAATAACACACATTTTGCATATAAAACGAAGTCGATCGGATTATTAGTTGCCGAGATATTTGTAATCCTGTTTTCCACATTCTTCGATTTTTCATGACCCTGTATATTATTCAAATTTCAATTCAGAAGTATATTTTAATTGGAAATGAGACGCTTCATCCGACGCAGTTAATTGTTAGTTAATAGAATTATTATTTTTGGAGTTATAAGGATGTTTCTTTTACGCAATTCGGTACTACTTGAGTAGTTTGGCGTTTTATATAATTTGTCGAAATTGGTACATCAGCAGTTCTTTAATATAGCATTACTATGTACATTAACAATATTTAAATTTTGTTTATGAATTCCAATGCATTGTATAAATAGTTTCACATGTTTTTTTTTCATATACGTATCCATGATGGGTAAGTATTACGGTGGCCCCCAACGACTAGTTTTTGTTAAAAAAAGAGCCTAAATTTATATGTAAAAACTTAACAATTATATTTTGCTTCATAACATATCTATAGATGAACAGAGACTTGTCGCAAAATTATATTTCAATAACTTAAAAACTTTTCGGTGTTATTTATGACGGTCGATTATCTGCGAGAGGGATATAAGCCCTAGGACTACTGCCGACCGTAAAAGTCTTTTTACGGAAACCTAATCCTTATTTACGCAAGGCTCGAAAAAAACACACGGAAATTACGAACGATTAGGTCGACGGGCGCGATTGGGTACGAATCCAGCACCTCCTGAATACCAATTTCGAGAGCAGAACCTCTCAGCCACTGGTGGGTTTCGTACACAATGAAAACATGTAGTTTTTCTGAAAACGCAAATTAAGATTTTATAGAGCACAAAAATCTTGTTAGGCTTAGAATTTTACAATCAGATATATTGGTTTGGTTTGATAGGTGATTGCTTTGGAGCCTACAGCAACTATGGCTTTCGCCTCCAATGATCCGTAATTTAGACAGAAACAACGACAAGTCAGTACAGTTTTTATTTCTTGTATCTATTAGATATATAACACTACAAAGGGACAGCACTACTACATCCATGTCTTACCAGAATTCGAACCCGACCCCTCCGCTTGGCAGTAACTGCCATTACTGATCACGCCACTAGGGCGACAAATCGAATATATTTCTAAGTGTTTATATATATATTTATGTATACGTTATATTTTATGTGTTTGTGTATTAAGATTGCATTATTTGCTTTCTGTGACTCTGTAAATTGCCACTTCTGATTTCAGAAATTTTATTTTCGATTAACTTTGTTTCTTATTATCGCTAAACAAAAAGTAAGGCGTTTTCGGAATCCTAAATGTCTGAAAATTAATTTAAAATAATAAAAAAAGAAATCGAAATACTTTTCAAAAACAGCGATTCGAGTGTAGGTACATACCTTAAAGAAGAACTGTGATTTAAAGATTGTGTTTTTTAACTCTCTGACCGACAAGCTATAGGGCAAAATTGTTCTATTGTTTTCTCTTTACAAGCAAGAGGGCAAAAGTGTAATATTGTTTTCTGGTAGGGTTTTTTTTTTTTTTTTTTTTTTGAAAAAAAGCTGTTTTTTTCAAAATAATGTAATTTGTTTTATCTATACATATATAAAATAATTCATCCTAACTGACTGATAATGAACGCACAGCTAAAAATACTAAACGTAGAAACATGAAAATTGGGTAACATATATTTCTTATGATGTAAGCCTGCAATAAGATGCGATTTTTGAAAAATTTGCCTTCTAAGGAGAAGCCGAAAATTGTAGTACATCTTCCTATATCTCAGAAGCCGTTTAAGGAAGAATCGGGAAATTCCAAAAATTAAATCTAATAAAACAATTAATTAAACGCGTATTTCAAAGATTTTAGAATTTACCCCCTCCCCCTCCTGAAAGTATTAAAATGAGTGTCGAATAATTTAGAGTATTTGGCATATATCTGCAGTCGTTTTAAGTAGAAGCGTGAAACGGCAGAAAATAAATCTATTAATAAAACACTTGAATACGTGTTTCAGTTATTTTAAAGTTTCCACCTCCCTCCAAGCGGGGGGGGGGGGGGGGTGTAAATGGAGCCCGAAAATTCTTAACTGTTTTTGGACCCGTTATGTGACATATCATCAGAAAGTACTTGGCCCACTCTTTTATCTTGTTAACTTTTCATCCCGCAACCTAATACGCCCCCCGAGGGCCAGTTTTCGATTTTTTTTATTGTATCGATTTATCATTACAGATAGACTTTTTTACGGGTCCCCTCTCATAAATATTAATTATAATATTTCAAAATTCCGAAGAAAGGGGAAGGTTTTATACGGAGAAGACGTGATAATTCGAACTCTGGGGGCAGTTTTCTAAATTTGGTGAAATTTGGTAAAATTGACTCCAAATGTGATATATCAATAGAAAACTCTCTAACTATCAACTCTTCAAATTATATGCCTCCAGTGCCTCTGAGATATTTTGCCATATTTCAGGAGCAGGTTTCGGTGGAAGCGGAAAATTCAAGGTGTCATACCTATTAAAAAATAGTAAATATTGGTACTTCTGTCACTTTAGAATGATTTGTCTATTATATCGTCAACATCAACATTGAATAGGATAATGTAATATTATACGAATGAGACAAAAATTATGAATATATGATTAAATATTAAGTTTTTTTAAAAAATTTTACTAGATATACTTCATTTGATTCAAGATTCCTTTAGAGAAATCGTAGCGGGCGAAGACTGCTAGTTACATATAGGTATATAAGTATCCTGAATATTAATCATAACTTAATTTCATAAAACAGGTATATCTGTAGATTATTTTAATTTAAATAATGCTATTGCACTAAAACCATTAGCTTAAAGAACTGATATGTCAGTTCTCGCCGTTTATAGAAGCTTAAGAAGTGGTATGTAAAAGGATACGTTGAATATAAATACGTTGAAATAGGCCATATGAAATACACTATATGGCCAATTAATGACCGGACACTTTCGATTTTAGAATTTTTGTTAAATATATATATATATATATATATATAGAAAATACAGAAGAAATTATTCTGAAACTCCAGGTGGTAAATAAAATAGTACTAGCCATGTATTTCCGTGAAAATATTTTGCAGAAATCTCAATGGCGACTGTCAACAAATTGAAATAGAACGAAGATCTTTTCGATAACTCTGTCAAAACTAATGTAGCAAAAGCGTTCAAACTGCAGAATATGATTAAATGGCCCATTGTAATAAACTGTGTTCATTTTATGGGGACAGCATGTATACTTGTAAACGAATAAGGGTGATATAAAAATAACCTCAAATTTTGCCAAATTTTATTAATTAAAAAATAATTTAATTTAATTAATTTGATCTTAATTAAAAAAATTCTTTTCAGAAAATATGACAAACTGCATTGTACACAATATCCTGTAATCAAAATGAAAATAAAAATAATAATTGCATTAAAAATGAACAGATTCACTAAATAATAATTCACTGAGCATGCGTGAACGCAATCAAAATGTCATTTTCCTAATGTGTCAGTCAATTGTATACAGGAACTTCTGATAGATTCTCAAAAACATAGTTTAAAGATTCTAAAATTGATCGTCACTAGAATAAGCTCAAAATCCGTTATTCTCAAAATGAACGAAAAAGATGAGGGGCTGTATCCATATATCCGTTGATAAGTGTCAATTTAGCATACAAAATATTACACGTACATATTTGAATATAGTCCGTCATCTTTTTACAAGTATCCTGTCATTAATGGTCATATAGTGCACATGACTTTCGTTTCTAAAGTCAAGATAAGTAATACTGTCATTAAATGTGTCATCTGCTTTTATAAGTCAGAAAAATAATTTCCTTTTCGATTTTTTATATTCCCTATAATCTGTTGTTTATCGTCGTGTAACAATTTTACCGAACTAGAAGTCACCTCGTGGTCGTAATTTTCGTATTTTTTCGCAACGCGTCTGCCAATTTAAATCCACTATTTTAGACTACCTGTCCATATCAGCAACTTATCACATTTAAGTTTAGACATCATATGTAAATAAAATCCCTGTCGGCTGGGCCTATAGGTGGAGGTAGATTTCAAAAAGTGCTCATTTCAACAAAAAAAAAAAAAAAAAAAAAAAAAATTATTAGAGATAAACCCAGTTTAATAACTTCATTTGACCGTTTATGAAAAGTTTTTAATTTCATTTTTCTGCAAAAACTGGTTTTATCAGAATCATCTTAAGAAAAATTCAGCTCAAATGCCCATTTTGACAACATATTTTGAAATAAATTCTGAATTTATTAAAAAATCGACCAAAATACTACATTATACAGTTCCTAAATAAAAAAAAATGTCAGTTGAATGTATTTGAGAAAAAAAATTGAATTTAAAAATGAGTCATAAAATAACTGATTTGTTGTTTGAATACATCCTTAATTCTTTAATCATGATTGTTTCGAAAAATTTTGTGCGAAATACTCACTTTGACAGCATTTTTAAAAATATATTCTATCTTTATCAAAAAACTGGCCAATGAGTCACAGTATATAGTTCCTAAATAAGAGGATCTGAAAATTGGATGCGTTTGAGAGCGAAAATGGATTTTAAAACGAGTCATAAAAAACGCAGTTTGCTATGTGAAAACTTCCTTAAATTTTCAAATCACGAAGACTTCGGGAAATTCTGTTCAAAATACCCTTCTTGGTAGCCTTTTTCGAAATATATTCTGTCTTTATCAAAAAATCGATCAATGCATCACATTATATAGTTCCTAAATAAGAGGATCTGTAAATTGGATGTGTTTGAAAGCAAAAATGGATTTAAGAACGAGTCAGAAAAAAACGCAATTTCTTATTTGAACACTTCCTTAAATTTTCAGTCACGATGATTTCGGAAAAATCTGTTCAAAATACCCTTTTTGGTAGCCTTTTTTGAAATATATTCCGTCTTTATCAAAAAACTGACATATGCATCACATTATATAGTTCCTAAATAAGAGGATCTGTAAATTGTATGCGTTTGAGAACAAAAATGGATTTAAAAACGAGTCAGAAAAAAAACGCAATTTCTTATTTGAATACTTCCTTAAATTTTCAGTCCCGATGTCTTTGGGAAATTCTGTTCAAAATACCCTTTTTGGTAGCCTTTTTTGAAATATATTCTATTTTTATCAGAAAATTGACCAATGCGTCACTTTATACAGTTTCTAAATAAGAGGATCTACCATTTGGATGCGTTTAAAATCAAAAATGAATTTAAAAATGAGTCAGAATATAAGCAGTTTGGATTTGAGATTTTTTCTCCAACTCCTATTTTTGTTTAATTTCTTTTTGCTATACGAATTGGTCCTATGAGAAACTTGTCAATTTAAAAGTTGTAGATATTTTTGAGAAGATGTAAAATAAATTTAATCAGATTTGATATCTTAAAAATTGACGGTGTTATGGATTTTTCTCTTTTTTCACTGCCCTTTTTCTTTTCGTTTTTAATTTTTTTCATCGGTAAATGTTGGTCCTATCAAAGACTTGTAAATACAAAAGTTTTAGATAATTTTAAGAACATTTACAAAAAATTTAGTTGGACTTTATATCTTGAAAATTGACGAAGTTATGAGTTTTTTTCTCTCAAAACCCCTGTTTTATTCTCCCTTGAGTCCACTTCTAAATTTATCAAAAATCTGTCATGCATAAACTTTCGACCCATTTTTAAGAAGTAATATAAACTTTTAACCGATTCTATATCTACTTTAATTAAGAAGTTATGGCGTTTTTTCGGTTTTCACAAAATCGCCCCCTATTCCGATCCCCTTGGTCCGATTTTGCCCATTAACGAACTTAACCGAGATTTTATCCCCTTTGATTTTATGTACCAGTTTGATGGAGATTGGTGAAGAATTATAGAAGTTATCATGTCCATAAAAAAGTGAGATATATATATAGATAGATAGATAGATAGATAGATAAACTGGTGCGATTGCAAAGGTAGTATTTCATACGCAATCTACCAAACGATTGCAATAGGTAGCATTTCATACGAAATCTACCTAATATTTCATACGAAATCTACCTAAAAAATAAAAAAATAGAAAACATGCATTGAAAACTAGTCAATCAAAATTTCCCAAAGTAAGTTTATTAAACGATAAATTTTCAATACATAATGAACAAAAGTTATTTTATTAATTCCTGTATTACATTGTGCATTTATACATGCTGTACCGTTTTCCATCGGATATTACAGTAGCAAACTAGTCGTTGGCGGCCACCGCAATACTTACCCATCACGGATATGACAAATTATTAGTAAATTATACAAATTGACATTATTTTTTTTAAAATAACGAAATAACAAATAATTTAATAAAAGATCAATATTACTACAAATGAAATATTGTATTAAAAATCACTTGATGGCGTAAGAAAAACACTTAGTGTGTTTAAAGTCAGTGAATCTGACATTTATGATAAACCATTATTGGCATTTAATCTTTTAGTTTGATGATAGTTTTTTGATCACGAGGATAATCAAGTAATACTCATTTGCATAAAAGAAACATTTTTTTAATTCCAAATATAATATTTACATTAAATATCTGTTTACTGCGTTGAAATAAACGTCTCATTTACAATTCAAATATACCTTGAAATATGAATGAAATGCAGGATCATAAAAAATCGAAGAATGTGGAAACTAGGATTATAGATATCTCGGCTATAAATTATCCGGTTAACTTGATTCTTTATGCAAAATTTATGTGTTTTATTTATTTATTTATTTATTTATTTGTTTTTTACATACATTTCTAAAATCAAATAAAAAAAAAATCGAAATTTTTATGTACCTTTCATCACAATAAATATTTCGAGAGTATAAAAAATAGTTCTGGATAATAAATGTCATTGATATTAAATAGGCTTCTTTTAATTCTTACATACTAAGTACATACCAAATTTTAAGTCTCTGTCTCAATTTGTTCGGGAGATAGAGCGTTTGCAGACAGACACACGGACAAACGAATGGGCATTTTTTCCTAAAAATATGGTTTTTCGAATTTTCAGTGTTTGAAACATGTAAATCTGTCAAAAAAATTATATTTTTAAAACGATTGCATGATTTAACTCTACGATTTATATTACCTATGAGGGTTAGTTAAAAGGGGTAAATAAATGCATAATAAAATTCATTTTGTGAATTGAAACTATTGCTCTTTAAGTTTAAAAAATATCTAAAGGTTTTATTTTAATTAAAAACCATGTGTAATTTTATCACAGAACAAAGTTTTATTTCTTATGTGAGTTTTCATAGTAATGTTTATAGATATTTTGAAGAATAACGAATAAGCAAATACTTTTTGGAGGTAACAGATGCTAGATAACACAACAAACTTTTATTTTGTTACACAAGGAAAGAAGTTGTTTCATCTGACGTTCCGATATGATATGCAAATCGATTCCATTCTCTTAAAGAATAAATTATTCTAATTTATTTATCAATGTAAATAATTCAGTTAGCAGCAGACATGTAGAATATTTTTCCTCAGAAAAAATAAAATATTTTATGTTGTACATATGTATAATTACATATATAATAAAATCTAGTTATATTCATTCCCATGCTTTTAAACATTATAAATTGAACAAAATTATAACCAATAAATATAATAAGATCACAAAAGGAAATAGGGAGAGGAAAAAGTTAATCGAGAAAGAAACTTCAATAAGTGTTGTCTCCTTCACTGTATATTAAAATTTTTTATTAAATGTGTGCTGAAAATCTAAACTAAACGATTCTTAACAATTAAAAATAATTATTTTAATACAAAATTGACGCTATCTTTTTATATGATTTTTTTTTACATTTTATCGTACCACTATATTTAAAAAATAAACTTCGTAGCATATTTCTCTTGCACATGTTCTCGAATTACAAGTAAAACCGTTTTTTTAAAGTTGTGCAAGCTAATAAAATTCGCGTCAGGGATACTGATATCACGTGTAAATAGCTTTAAAAGCGAGAAGAATAATTGATATTAATAAAATATTGATGTGCACAGCAGCAGGATTAGAAATATATCCAAAATATTCCTCTATGCAAATGCCGATTTTTTTATCATATTTCTATTCATATTTAAAGCTATGAAAAAAAACCTGATACGTAATATCACAGCTAAGATTGTAAGTCATTATAAAAACAAAAATGTCCAATATTATATGTATTTTTTTTTGCCCAGTCTGATCTGAAAGTATTCGTATTTGAATTTCTATTTTAAACATTTCTATCATTTTTCTAAAATCTGAACTTATACAATTTGTACAGATGTCCAGCACAGATGTTTCAGAAATCACTCAGGTAGGTGGAAAAAAAAGAACGTGCATTTAATTTGTTTCGCAGATGTCAGAGTTAAATGGGCAGGAAGAGGAAATTTTTCTTTCGAATAGAAGTATTTTTATGTTTGAAGGAATATTAAGTATTTCATAAACAAATTATGCAAAATAGTATGTTTGCATGTTGTAGTAAAAAATTATATCAACTTCAGTAATCTTTATGAATTATTTATTGAGTATTTATAAGCAAAATTTTTATTTATTGTTTAAAATTAATTGGCAAAGCTAGAAGATTTATTTGCATTCGTGGTATACGTGAAATTTCAAATTATATTTTTTTAAATGATAGCTCAAAGAAATAAGTATCAAAAGATAAAACTAATTATGAGCGCATAACTTTCGTTGATTGGATAATGTATGTAAAATTGTTATATGTGCTTCTAGGAGTATTTAAATTTTGGATCAGAAAAATATTCAGTAAATGCAATATAATACCTGCATGGGATATTTACCCCTGTAACTCTTCTAAAAGCTTAACTTATGTCAAATATTGTAGCTGTCAGCCACAAATGTTTAAGAAATCAATCAGGTATAAAAACGGTCATTCATTTATTTATTTGTTTTTAGATTTATGAGTAAAACGAATGGGGGGGGGGAGGGGTTAAATTGTTACATGCAATTTCTTTTTTAATTATTTCACCACGGAAAATGAATTTGCTTGTTATTTAATTGTTGGAATAAAAATTAATACTGCACAAAAAAGCTTTAGTTATTTGTGTAACTCGTGTCATTAATTATTTTATATCGAACTTTCCTGCTTCAGTTTTATTTAAATCTCAAAGCTAGAAAGGTTAGAAAAAATTAATTCCAATAAGTATTAGGCGTGTAAATTAAAAGACAATAATTAAATGACTATGAGTGCTAGATTTTTTTAAAATATGTAATCATATGTATTTCAGGTAGTATAAACAAACATTTTTTTTTAAATTGTTCAAATATATTTCATCTTCCCTTTAGATCCAAATGAACTTTTATTCTTAAGCAAACAATTAACACATTCTGGTGCATGAAATGCATGGAAAAGCATAACCCATACTATTTTATTCAATACCTATATTATAAAGACGTAAGGTTAGTTTATTTGTAAAGGATAATCTCAAAACTATCGAACTGATTTCAAATGGTACCAAAGTGATGGAGTTCGTTCCAGATCAAACACAGGCAAGTATTGAATTATTCATTAAGTATTTGAGAGAATTTTTTTTATTTATACAATAAAATTAATTGGTAAATCTAGAAGGTTTATTTGAATTCATGGAATATGTAAAATTTCAATGTACTTTTTAAAAGGTTAGCTCAAAGAATAAATTATCGAAAATTAACATTAATTTTGGACTGATAATTTTTGTTAAACGAATAATGAAAGCAAATTTTTATAAGTGCTTCTAAAACGATTTAAATTTTGGATCATAAAAATAGACAATTGCCGTTATATAATATCAACATTGGATTTTTACCTCTATGTTTTTTTCTAAAACCTGAACTTATGCGATTCTTTGTAGCTGTCTGCCACAAATGTTTGAGAAATCAATCAGGTAAAAATACGGCACTTTATTTGTTTATTTTCTTATTCTTATGTGTGAGATTATTTTTAGATTAAAACGAATATGTTGAGGAAATTTTTACGGACAAAATTTCTTTTAAAAATTACTTCATCACTGAAAAATAAATCTTTTTTTTAATGTTGAGATAAAAATTAAAACTGAACAAAAAAGCTTTAGTGTTTTGCGTGACTCGTGTCATTAGTTGTTTTATACCGAAACATACTATGTTTGTTTTATTTAAATTTCAAAGTTAAAAGATTTACGTAATTCATATAAATCTTGGGCGCGTAAAAGACAATAAATAATTGGTTATAAGTGCTGGATTTTTATGAAATTATATTAGCATATGTATCTTAGCCAGTAGAAACAAAAATTTTTATATTAAATTGTTGAAGTATATTTATCTTCAATTTCTATCCAAATGAACTTTTATTCATAAGGAAACGGATAAAACATTCTGGTGCATCAACTTCATGGAAAAGCAAAATATATAATATTGTAATCTATACCTATATTATAATGGGGAAAAGTTACTTTATTTGAAGGGAGAAAGGGGGTAATCCCCAAAATTATCAAACCGATTTCAAAAGTAATAGTGCCAAAATGATGATGTTTGCGTCCAATCAAACATAGGTAATTATCATTGTCAACCTTGCATATGACTGGTTGTTATATAGTGTGAGAAAGTCTAAACTAATGTATTCTTCATGCTGAAAAAAAAATTAACACTTATTGAACATTATCTTTTTATAAATTATTCTGTATTGATATTCTATACGTACCACTATATTTTTAAAGTAATTTGTGTAGTACATTTATTTTGCCCATGTTGTCAAAATACAAGTAAATTTGTTTCTAAAAAAAGGGTTTCGAGTAAATCTTATACTATAATGCGAGCAAAAATTGTGTGTATGTGTGTGTGTGTGTGTAAATTTTATCTCAAAAACGCCTCTAACGGTTTTCGCAAAAAATTTGGATTTTACCATTTTCGGGCACGAGAAGACCATTGGGCTAGGTCACATGTTCCAGAAAATTCGATTATTGGGTCATTTTAGGTCATAATGGGTCAGGATCAAGCTATTTATATCTAGAGAACGGCTGGATCGATTTTAAGGAAATTTTGTATCCAATCGTTTTTTGGTACGAGAAAACTATTGGGCTGTATCATATGTTCGAAACATTTCAATTAGTGGGTCATTTTGGGGACATTATGGGTCAAGCCATTTTTATCTTAAAAATGGCTCTAACGATTTGGACCAAATTTTGTATTTTATCGTTTTGGTTTACAAGAAGACCATTGGGTTAATTAACATGTCCGAGAAAATTCGGTTAGTGGGTCATTTTTGGGGTCATTGTGGGTCATGCTATTTTTATTTAGAGATTTTCTCACGCAATTTTGACTAAAAATTGTATTCTATGGTTTTCGAAGACGTGAAAAACATTGGGCTAGGTTACATGTTCGAAAAAAAAATTCAATGGATCATATTGGGTCATTAAGTGCCAGGGTCAAGCAATTTATGTT
Organism: Maratus speculifer; assembly: GCA_964019185.1. Lineage (NCBI taxonomy): Eukaryota > Metazoa > Arthropoda > Arachnida > Araneae > Salticidae > Maratus > Maratus speculifer. The sequence goes on along the minus strand of OZ025291.1, from coordinate 420,499,717 downwards.
TAAAGAACGACAGAATCAATTTTGCCTGTAACAGTTTTTTGACACGTGAAAGTTAATGGACTAAGTCACACGATCGAGAGATTTCTATTATAAGAGTCATTTCTGTGTCATGAAGGGTCATAATGGGTCATGGTCAATCTATATCTAAAGAACAGGTGGATCGATTTTAACGAAGATTTTGTATACAGCATTTTTTTTTGGCACGAGCATACTATTGGGCTAGGTCTCATGTTCGAGAAATTTCGATTACTGGGTCATTTTGGGTCATAAAGGGTCTGAGTCAAGCTATTTATTTATATTTTATAAAAAAAGGCTCAATCGGTTTCATCTAAATTTTGTATTTAAACATTTTTCGGCACGCAATTCTAATAAGCTAGGTCACATGTTCGAGAGATTTCATTTATAAGGGTCATTTGTGAGTCATGATGGGTCATGCTAATTTTATCTAGAAAATGGCTCTCACCATTTTGACTATACTTTCTATTATACCGTTTTAGGGCAAGAGAAAACCATAGGGCTAGGACACATGATCGCGAAAATTCGATTAGTGGGTCATTTTGGGATATAATGGGTCAGGATCATTCTTATTAGGTGCGTCCGTAATTATGTAAATAGGTAGCACCTATTGTTGTCGCTCAGTCCGTCCGTCTGTCCGTCTGTCTGTCTGTCCGTGTGTCTCTCTGTCTGTCCGTCTGTCCGTCCGCATATAGCAGCGCAAAAACTACCCACCGAATCGTTTGAAATTTAAAATACATAATTATAACATAACTTTGTCGAGTCATTTCAAATTTTATGAAAATCGGATGGATAGATCAATTACAGGGACAATCAAAACGATTACGTTACATTACGGTCAATGGGGAAAAAATTTCAAATGCATTTTAAACGCTTGAAATTTAAAATACGCAATTAGTACATAATTCTATTGAGTTATTTCAAATTTTTTGATAATCGTGTGCATAGATCAATTACAGGGGCAATCAAAAGTATTCAATTACATTATGATCAATGGGGAAAAAAGCATTTTAATCGTTTGAATTTTAAAACATATAATTATTGCGTACTTTTGTCGAGTCATTTCAAATGTTATGAAAATCGGATGCATAGATCAATTACAGGGACAATCAAAAGGATTCCGTTATATTACGGTCAATGAAGAAAAAAAATTCAAATGCATTTTAATCGTTTGAAAGTTAAAACATATATTATTACGTAATTTTATCGAGTCATTTCAAGTGTTATGAAAGTCGGATGCATAGATCATTTACAGGGACAATCAAAGGTATTCCATTACATTACGGTCAATGGGAAAAAAGATTCAAATGCATTTTTATGATGTTACACTCATTCGAACATAATAGAATTGGCATGAATCTATGAAATATATACTAAAATATGCATTCTGTACAATCTGTGATGCAAAGAATTTTTATTATTAAAGTACAGGGCCACACAAAAGTATTCCACTACATAATGCTATACGAGGAAATATTGTTTGGGGCGTGTTTTAATTATATTTAACTATTTCACATTTTATGAATAAGATATACGTTTCTGAGGTGTAATAAAAATTACTCTCTGCATATTTACAGAAACACAAAGATTTCGACTACTATACTGTATCCGAAGTACGCTCTACTATATCAGCAAGATCTGAATATTTTTAAAACTTAGTTATCGTACGAACGCACCTCATTTGCTACGTTCACGTGCAATTTCCAACTTGTTATATGTAACAACGACTCAATCAACTTTACTTAAATTTTGTAACGAAATGTTTTTTGTCATTAGAGAAGACTATTGGACTGACAAGGAAGGTCTCCACACTGGGCATACTCAGATTTTTTTGAAAAAATTACGAATTAAACTACTTATGTAGATAATAAAGGATCAGTCAAATTTAGCGGCGGAATTACAATAGGAGATATGTAAAAAAATAAAATACTTTGAAGTAATTGCCGTGAAAAGCTGAAAGCGACGCGCGATTTGGCGAACAGCGCATTTCCTCGCCTAAAGCAGACGATTTTATTGAATCTGAAAATTGATTTTAATTGTAGAATGTGCAATATTTAATGAATTAAAACTTAAACCATAGAAGAATTTATTATTATTTTTGTTATTATTTTGTATTATACATGTTGCTAGTTGCTACAGCTATTTAATTTTATTATTGAAAAAATATTTGTGTGTATTATGATTTGCAAATATCTATTTTAAGTTATAGGCAACCTGACATTTCTTTTCAATTACTCAATTTATTTTTTTATATTTTGAAAGTTACAAAAATTTACTTTCACTTTCAGTTAACTTTTAAGATTTTGTTTTAGTATCGGGAATATTAAATCATTTTCTCTTTTTAAAATAACAGTTTTGAGAATGAACACATAATGTTGTTTTGATGCTATTTAAAGAATATATGGAAAGTAATATAAGCAGTAGCGGCTGGTCAGGGGGTGTTGCATCTAATTTTCCACACCACTAAAATTGTATAAAAATTTCAGCTTTGATTAATCATGACAATTTGTTAAATAAAGAACATAAAACATTCTCTTAAATTTTAGTGGTAATAAGAATCTGATGCAGCACTACCTGACGAGCCGCTATTGAATATAAGGCTGACAAAGGGGGAATTCACTTAAAAAATTGCATAGTTGAACTTTTAAAAGAATATAAATGTGAAAGACATATTAATATAGATCACTAAATCATTGTTAAGGCATATCTCTCATCGAACGCAGTATTGCAAAATTCCAATGAAAGTGAACTCTCTGGCGTATTATCTTGTGTATCAAAAGATACAATTATAAAACCTGTATCGTTGGATTTTAAAAGTGAGGCCGTAAATTTCTGGCGTAATGAATATTCGGGAAAATCAAATCGCAGTTTCAAAAGTATACAAACGACATTTAAATATGTAAAAAGCTGACGTGGATTACACAAATGGGAAAAGCAAATTAAAAATGTAACTGCTTGTAAGAAAAATGGGAAAGAAAAAAAATATGTATTTCAAAACTTTTCCAATCCGGAAAAGAGGTTTCCATAGCAACAATGTCTAATCGTCTGTGTCATATTTTTCAGTTTGGATCAATTTAAATTGTGTTTTAAATCGTAAAATAGAATAGTTAAATTTTATAATAAGTACATATAAATGTATCTGATAAAACTATACGTAAACAAACTAAAAATGCAATACTAAAGTTATTTAAATTAAACTAATTTAAACAAATTGAACATAGAATGTCTTTTCTTTAAAAAGTATTCGAAGCGTAAAAGCGTGTTTTTCAAAATTTCCTTTTTTCGCCAACCGAAGATAGATCGGCAAATAAACGAAATTTTCATTATTTTTTTACGGACGTTGTATGGAGATTCCGCCGAAAAAAAAATTTTATAAACATATATACCCATATGAGAAGAACATTCTGTATTTTTTCAGATTTTTCCCAGTATGCCCGCATGGAGACTATCCTTGTGAGTCACATGTTAAAATTTTTTTATTAGTGAGTCATTTCGGCTTCATTGCTAAATGCTGTCAAGCTAATTTTACCTAAGAAATGGCTTAAACGATTTTGATTCAATTTTATTTCCTGCTGTTTTTGATTACCTGAAGAACATTGAAATAAGTCACATGTTTGATCAAATTTGATTAGTGGGTCATTTTGCGTAATACGGGTCAGGGTCACGAGAGTATGGCAACAGCCAATAAGTTGGCGATTTTTGACAGCATATTGGTAAAATTTGGTCGAAAAATCGACTATTAAGATTACGAAAGCCAAAACACGTATTTGGCGCCAAATGAAAGAATGTCGCCAAATTTGGCTGTATCTGGCAAAAAAATGTTGTCTTTCAGAATGTGAAGAGATTTTTTTGACACTCTTAATAGAATTCGAGATCCATGGTTAAACTAATCAGAGTCGAGCTAAAAAAAGTGATTTTGATCGATGTCCTTTCTTTGTAAATTTTTAAATAATGTAAAATTTATGAACATGTGCATACATACATAGTTTTCTTATTGATTGTTTTTTTTAAATAATACTATTATAAATAAAAAATTTTATAGTAATAAAACAGAGAGACTGATGCAGTGAAAATAAAATATCGAGTTGAACACAAAGTTAATTTTGTCCGAGCTTAGCTCGGTCGATCCTGCTAGTAAAATTTAAGTAGGGGGAACTGGGGCACATTGATACACCCCCTCTAGTGCTCACAGGATCATTACCGGAAGTTTCACAACAGCTTCAAAAGGTGATGCTAGTGCACTCAACTACATACAGAAAGACTTGGAATGATTCAGTTGTTTGATGAAATGGGATGAGTGATTTATTGTTCTTGTAGATCAAAAGTAAATTTGAGTTGTACAATTGAAATGGTATTATACAACTGTTGTAGTGTTTTCAACCGAAAAGAATACTCTACCTGGCAAGTAAAGCTACCCTTTATCAGTTTCTCATTCATTTTTGTTAGATAAATTATGAAGTATTGGATTTGAGACTCATTTTGTATGGGGCATATTAATACACTCTAAAAAATAAAAGTGTAAATTAGACAAATTTACACATATATGTGTGTAAATTCCTAAAATTACACACATGACATGAAAATTACCCATTTTTTGCAAAGTTTTACCTGTTTTTATGTGCATTTTAGCTTAACAAACTAAGTGTGTATTTTGTTATTACTTGAAAAACATAAATAAATGTGTAAATGCTGAAAAATGTCTGAATTTACACAAATTGGTAAGTTATTGTAATTTACACATAATGATAAACACATAGGTAAGAGTGTAAATTTCTAAAGTCACCTACTTGTCATAAAAAATACCTATTTTAATGTGTGTTTAGTTTATGGCATTAAGTTTGTAAGTTTGTTATCAGTGCATAAACTCATAAAAATGTGTAAATGTAGATTACTCCTGAAATTACACTAATTATTGTGTTGAAAATATTATAAATGCGTGAATTTTAAAGTAGACATTACGAAAGGGATAGGAACTTGTAAACTTTTATCCATTTCAAAGTTTAACTTGTAATTTTAGTTTAACTTCAGTTCGCAGTGCAATTGATGGTTGTATTCAGGAACTACTTCAACCCCGAGTTAGACGCGAATCTAACATATAAAACTGTAAAATCGTAATCTTCGTTGACTTGGCTTCATCATGTTTAAGTTGAAAATTGGTGGGTCCAGCTGATTGCAAGCGCTCTAGTTCAGAAAAATATAGTATATAATAAGTTATTCTCTTATAAAATATAAGATATGTAATGTCATACGTACATATTACCTCCAATTCTTTTTATCTGATTTGTTTATATTTATGTATAAATGTATATGATACATGTTGGATTGTTTTTTACGTATAAGAATTTTTTACACGCATAATTTACTTGCCTTAAAAAATGTCAACATTGCATAACTCCTGATAAATGTCTATTAAAATAACAACTGTTGTATCTTAAGTCATTTATTTCTTGAAAATTTTTCATCTTAAAAAGAATTTATGAATGTATGTTAACAGTAGCAAAATAAACATTAACATCTTTTTTTTCGGGGGGGGGGGGAGGTGTTAAATTTTGGTTCGGTTGTGTGGAAGATATTATAGTTTATTTATAAACTATTATACAAATGTATACTATATCTATAAATTATATATTCTGATTTATAAGTTAAACAATTCATCTGAGTTTTATTTATTTATTGAATTTTTTTTAAATTATGAAACTTATAATGTTAACTAAGTTTATCATCGATTAAAACTATAGCGTTGCTTTTGAGTTTCTACGTTACATTTCCTAATTTTGAGAAATTAATTTTTTTTAATTTTTTATCGTAATTACATTAAATTTTCAGCTGTGTTTTAATTTGAAAATATTACATCGGAAGAACTATGCTCCACTAAAATAGTCATAGTAAAGAACACATAATTTTTTCTTGTTAATTATAGATTTAATAAAAATACACAGAAGTAAATTGCAAAAGGACGCAAATACGTTGATTTAAAATAACTCCAGATCAAAAATTCTGAAGAAAATTTAGATTAAAGTAATGGCTTTTTCTTCAAATATGCTTTTATCCATTCCAATTTTGCCTATTATTACAGAACTTATATGACATAAAACATATGATTGTATGTATATAAAAAAATATAACAGTTGTGTCATAATGAATATTCAAAATCGAACTTATCATTCTCTCCCTCCCCCTCTACATAAATATCCCCCGTTGGGTGAGTTTTATACACTTAAGACACAAATGTAATTATCATATAAATTCTACGAGCTTTAATTTCGAAAATTTATAAGAGTCAATTGATATTTGGATATAGACACAGTATTTCTCTTTTTATTTTTTACTATAGCTGATAAATAAAAATACACATTAGTTTGATAGCTAAAATTTTAATTAGAATATCTGAAAATTTCATTTATGAAGATAGGATTAATTTCATTAATGTTAAAATATATTTGTATTTTTTTTTCCTTTTTTAAGACACAAATTTCTAAATATAAATGTAATGCAAAAGATGTTACTTTAATGATTCAACAGCTTTTTTGATAGTCCTGATAATATTTTACATGGCAAATTCTTTGTAATGATGAATATTTATGAAAAGAAGGCAATTCAACATGTAATATAGGTGATTTATGTATATATAAACAAATCAGCTAAAATATTTGCAGGTAATATTTGTGTGTGTATGTGAGATGAAGTCTATATACCTTTTTCCTATTTTTTTTAATGTATTTTAAATTTTACTTTTATAACTCTATGTAATACAGTACCTTCAATATAATTGACTTTGTATCTTGAGTCTGAAAAATAAAAAATGAAAAATTGAGTCTGAACTCTGAAAATAAAAAGTGTGGAGATTGCAAGATTACCAACTATGATTATTCCATCTGATTAGTCTAAAATCTATCATTAATTAATTAATTATTTTTCTTTATCTTAATTTTTAATTGCATGTTCTGAATAATATATAAATGAGGGGAATATATAAAATTAAAAAGCAATCAAGAATATAGAAAATAAAATAGCAGTTTTTATGTGTACATTTAGAGGAGAGTGGGGAGGAATGGGACACTTTTTACAAAAATAATAAAATCAACTTTACTTGACACAAATACAAAAACTTTGATTTATAGAATACAAAATGAAACATTTTCTAATGTCCTTGAGCAATATAGAAACATAATTTGAAGAATCAATTTTATAATTAAAGAAATTGAAAATTTCACAATGTGTCCCATACTTCCCCACTAACAGAGAAGTAATAGTTGTACTATGATGGTTGATGAGGAATATCAAAAACTAATGTCTTAAATGGCTATATGCTGAATTTTAGATCCGTAGCTACTATAGTAGCATAGTTTTAAAGGGAGGGGTAAAGTTCTAAAAACCTATTTATAGGGAGTTTTTAAGAGGAGGGGAGTAAGTGTGATAGGCTGATTTGGAGCTTATGATGCTACACTTGTGATAGTGGATGAGAAGTGTGTACATCACTATGATCCCGAATCCAAAGAACAGTACTTTTATCGAATCCACTGTCACAAATCTAGCCCCATAAGCTAATAATCAGACTTTCAACTACCCCCCCCCCCATTTAACTCCTCCATACAAAACTGTATGAATATTGCAGCTACGGTTCTGAAACTAAGCATAAATATATCGATATTCTTTAGCAACCCGTTGCAGTACACTATTTCATATACACTAGACACAATAGTTATTGAACCTCCATCGAATATGCGTATTTTGCATATTACGCAAAGAACTGTGTAAATTACAATAACACAATAATGTGTGTTTTTTGCGTAATACATATTTATCTGTGTAATCACAGAAGATTACACAGATAAATGAGTAAGAATATAACACAGATGTATGTGTATTCTTGCGCAATTTACACATTAATGTGGGTATTTCATGAGTGATTATTATAAGTTTTACACACTTAGTGTTATCATCAAATTACACACTGAAATGTGTATTTTGAAATTTACACATTAGGTGTGTATTTTGGCAATTTACACACAAAATTACACACATAAACAAATCGTTTTTGTATCATTGATTTACACATTTTTGTGTGCAAATTTACACTTTTATTTTTTAGAGTGTACACTCTTTGTCGGGGCACATTGATACAACCTAAATCCTTTTCTAGTTCATTTTTTAATCACCTTTTATTATTATTTTATTACAATGCACTTTTAATCCAACCATTTTTCGCTAAAAATTTCTATTATTAGTTTTTATTGAAGTGAAATAGCTTTAATTTCTTTATATTAGAACATTTTATAGTATTTTTGCAAAGAGAAGACGCACGAACTTACCAAACATATAGTGCTAGTAGAACTAATTACAGAAAAGCACAGCAGCCTTGAAATTCTCAAATTTATATCAATTCTCCAGAGAAAAAATTATTTTCTACATGAAAAGTGTTACGTAAGAGAAACAAGTTACAGAACAGCATAGGATAATTAGATTAAAAACAGAATTTTTAATATAATTATCCTTTATTTTCTGTTTATAAACCGATTTATAAACAGTAAACTTGATACTTTTTCATCTTTCCTAAGAAAGAAGATAATGCTGGGGTTGCAGTACCAGATATGTCAAAGTTATCACAGCCAACAATCAGACAAGGAACAGACAGAGCATTAGGTCAGTATACATTACATTTTGATTACTTTAATATTGCTTACAAATAAAGTGTGGGTGATTTGAATTTCTATAAATAATATAAAATGGTTTGCTAACTATTTTTCTATGAAAGATATGCATTGGGGTTATTTTGTCTCCATTTTTCCCAGACGTATCAAAGTGTATCAATCTGCCCCCGGGGATGGGGCACATTGATACAAAATACTTTTTTGATTTTTTTTCAAATTACATGCAAAAATAATATATAAAACAGCAATTATACATTTTTATAAAACACTACACAGGTTTTGCTGACATTACATAGAAAAATAACTTGAAATGTCTGCTTTCTAGACACCAAAAAATTTTTCAGAAAAAATCTGTATCAATGTGCCTCAGTTACCCCTAAGCAATATTGGGTCTAATGTCACGTACGAAAAGATCAAGACCGAAAATAATTAATAAAATACTGATGTCAATAGCAGCAGTATCAAAAATATGTCCAAAATATCCCTCTATGCAAATGCCCATTTTTATTTTCAGATTTCAATTCATATCAACACCATAAAAAAATAAAAATACCGGATATGTAATATCACAGCTGAGATTTTACGCCATTATGTAAACAAAAATCTCCAATTTGATATGCATTTTTCTTCCGTCTGATCTTAAAATATTCTAATTTCAATTTTTATTATTTTTCTAGAACTTGAACTTATATAATTTATTGAAGATGTCTAGCACAGATGTTTCCGACATCAGTCAGGTAAAGGGGAAAAAAGAAACGTGCATTTAATTTGTTTGCCAGATGTCAAAATATTTTTATGTTTGAAGGAATACTAAGTATTCTATTAAGAAATAATGCAAAATAGTATGTTTACATGTTCTAGTAAAACTTTATATAAACTATTTATGAATTATTCATTGAGTATTCGGAAGCAAAATTTTTATTTTTGCTTTAAAATTAATTGGCAAAACTAAAAGGGTTATTTAAATTCATGGGACATGTAAAATTTCAACTTACTTTGTAAAATGCTAGCTCAAAGAAATAATCGGAAATTATGATTAATTATGGACAAATAACTTTTTTTAAATAAATAATGCATGTAAATTATTATAGGTTCTTCTAAAAAGTTTGAAATTATGAATCAGAAAATATGCAGTGGACGAAATATAATACTCACATGATTTTTTACCTTTGTTTCTAATAGAATTAACAAAATTAGTAATAACATTAAAACTACCATTTTTCTGTTGCAATTGCATACACAATTTCAGTTATGCAGCCGAAAATGTTTAGTGGAGGCCTGATGTACATTCGAAAAACCGGTTTTTCACGTAGAAAACCCCGATTAAGTATGTATTTCGATTCAAATTACTGAGTTTCCGATTGATTTTTGAATGTACTTTTGCTCTCAAACGCATTCAACTCGCCGGTTTCCTTATTAGAAACTATAAAGTTTCTAATTAGGTAAAATAAGTTTCTAAAAGGTGTCGTGTATGTCAATCTTTTGATAAATGCTGAAAATATTACAAAAAACGCAGTGAAAGTTGGCATTTGCATTCAATTTTTCCGAAGTGGGTGATCTGGTAACGAAAAAAGGGTCCTACTGAGAATGTAATTGCTTATCAATCCAATTCTAATGAATGGATTGCAAAATGACATCACATGGCACCTTATACGTCTCTAACAAAATCCCCTCAGCCAATTTCATATCTCTACTATAATAAATGCGTCTTAAATTGTATCAGAAAATTTCAAGCTGTTGAAAAAGTATTTTTTCCATTACCACCCTTAATGCATTTTAAAAACTACTTGAAAGCTTTTCTAAGAATTACGGGCAGATAATAAAAGTTTTTTTTTACATATGTTATGATTGTAGATGAAGAAAATAGGTTTTTTTCTGAGATTTTTAAATATAAAGGTACACTTAATAGATTATTAAGTAATTCTTCTGATTCTTAAAACTTTTTAAAAAAAATTTTAAAATTTTAAAATAAATTACTTTCTGAGGTTTTCGAAGTTGAAGGAACGCTTTGTGGAACATCGAGGAATTTGGAAGCTGCTATATATATATATAGCCGTTATTTGTAAGCCGAATATTTTTTGTGACTAGAGTAAGTTTCTGTGGTTTAAGAAACAAATATATATATATATTATAGTGCATATTCATAGAAGTATCAAAAAATGCTCTAGACAGCAACAAAAAAGGGTAATATGTTTTTAAGTATGAAAAAGTGTTTGACAAGTGTTTCTAATTAAGCATGAGAGAAGACAAGGGGTCCCTTCTTGACTGCAGCTCACTGTCAATACCAAATTTGAAAAAATCATATTTGCGCTTTTTCCGTGTAAAAGAAATCAGTCACAATTGCGATAAAAATGTGTAGCGCAAAGACATAGACAGAAAAAAACGCAGCGTAATTAAACACAAATGTAAGGCGAAATAGTACCAGAAACTTTAGTTCCTGTAGCATATCATACTCATGCAGTGCCACTCGTGCCCGCATCATAGAACGCATGCCTGCAGCATAGAACTGCACAGAAAAGTCCTTTGTAATGCAGTTGCAATGCAGAATCAACAGTGCAGTTTCCAGAGCAGAGCCAACGGCTCAGTTCGCATGTAAAGCAGGATTGAAAAGTTTGCTAAAAAGAAAGACGCAAATTTCTTTTATATGGAAAAAGCGCAATTATGTTTTTTTCAAATTTGGCATTGACAGTGAGCTGCAGTCAAGAAGGGACACTTTGTCTTCCCTCATGTTCAATTAGAATCACTTGCCAAACACTTTTTCATACTTAAAAACATATTACCCCTTTTTTGTTGCTCACTCGAGCCATTTTTTGATACTTGTCATTCAAATTTTTTGATAAAAACTGAAGATTTTTTTATATCTTGAAAAGCAAAATATTATTGTTGCATTAGAATCATTAAGAAAATTATTGCATTGTCATATAAAATGCATGATGTCTGAGAAATAAACCAAGGAGTCGAACAAAAATAATTACAGTACGTTCACAACTTTATTCAAAGAACTTAGAATAAATGCTTCGCAATAAAAGCAAATAATTTTTCACGTGATTTATTTAATTTGAATGAATTATGTTAAATGAATAAAAAAATTATACTTATTTAAACATGGTGGCAATGAATTAAAGAAACTACAACAGCAACAAAAAGAAACAATGTTCAACTGGAGCTTAAAGACACAAATTCGATTTTCTCAGCGATCGTCAAACATACAAAGATGAAAAAAATCGTTTTTAGGTTTTACCAAAAGGATTAAAATAAACCAAAAATGAAGTTAATCCATCCATAAGACTGTTAGCTAACGCTTATTGAATTTTTGGTCTCCATTTTTTCGTTAAAGGTTAAATAAAAAACTACAGTAAACTTCGATAATTTATTTAATGCTATTTTATTAGTCTCGTCGAGTTCTATCGTTTGAAAAAAAATCACTGTCCTACGTCAACTGATTCGCCAGAAATTTCAAAAAGACTTTTGCATTTTCCATTTTTTAAACATATTATACCAAACGCTACCGCGTTTGCTATGATATTCGCAAATCTTTTTATAATATATATTTGTGTAAATAAAAAATATATATTATATGCATATATATTTGTAAAAATCGGTAGAACATATAATACATTCATAGATATGCGATATGCGTGCGTCATACACTACCAAACTACTGTATGCTTAAAATTATACCATATATACTCGTGTATAAGTCAACACCCCGCCTAATTATTACGCAAGATTTTGGAAAAAAGTAAATTTTGTGTATAAATCAAACCACATTTCTAGTAGTATGTTGAAAAACGATTTGTAATCGAAAATAAACTAGTTGGATGTGTCAATCCCAAAACTTTCTTCTATCTCATAAGTACATTTTAATACTTAAGAAAAAAAAAAAAAAAAAAAAAAAAAACGTGGTGACCCCAGTTACCCCATATCGAATTTCCTCGAACGTTTGACCTAGCCTAATGAGATTCTGCTATCCGAAAAGCCTAAAACGCAAAATTTAATTAATATTCTGAGAAAATGAGCTTAGTAGTGCCTCATGTTGGGTAATTTATAATAAAACCTAATAAGCATCTATTTATGTCAAGACCTAACGGAATCTGAAATTTGATGGAATTTCGTCCATTAGTTCTTGAGATATAGTTATAACAAAAAATTTGAAAAACGTAGCACAGCAACACCATATCTTGGACAATTTATGCCAAAACGTAAAAAAGCTTCTAATTACGTTATGGTGTAAAAGAATCTGAAGTTTGATGAAATTCTGTGCATTAGTTCTTGAGATATAGCTAGCTTAAAAAAAAACGTGTAAAATATAGCACAGCAGCACCATCAGTTGAAGGATTTATAACAAAACGTAATCTCGTGTAATTATGTTATATGACATTTTGTAACAAAATCTGAAGTTTAATGAAATTCTGTGCGTTGGTTGTTAAGATATAGCTATCGGAAAAATCGTGCAAAAGGCAGCATAGCTGCACCATCTGTTGCAAGGTTAATACCAAAATGTATTCAGCGTCTGATTATGTTATATATTCTAGTGTAACAGAATCTAAAATTTGATGAAGTTCTTTGCATTAGTTCTTGAGATATAGCTATCGCAAAAATCGTGCAAAATGTAGCAAAGCAGCGCCACCTATAGGGAGTTCACGCCAAAAACTTATCAGCGGCTATGTATCTCAAGGTATCGCGGAATCTAAAGTTTGGTGAAATTCTGTGCATTAGTTCTTGAGATATAGCTATCATGAAAATCATGAAAAACGTGACATAGCAGCGCCACCTGCAGGCCAATTTACACCAAAACTTAATCAGCATCTATGTATATCAAGGGGTCACAGAATCTGAAGTTTGGTGAAATTCTATGCATTAGTTCTTGAGATATAGCAATCTTGAAAATCATGAAAAACGTAGTATAGCAGCGCAACCTGCAGGCCAATCTTCACCAAAAACCAATAGGCACTAATTCATATCAAGGTCTAACTGAATATTAAATTATATTAAATTTCGAGCATTAGTTCTTGAGATAGAGCGCCCACAAATTTTTTGTCACATACAGACAGAGATACAGACAGACAGACAGACGGTCAGACTCACAGACAGACATTTTCTAAAATTAGTCAAAACGTGTTCAGTACTTCTAAAACGTATAAATCCGTCGAAAACCGGAAGTCGAAAATTTTCATGAATCCAATACTTTCTTCTTGTAAAGATAGAAGAAAATAAAAATATTAATAAATTTTCATTAAATTAGTAAACAAAATATTTCATTAGATTTTCTTTCAATTCAATTATTTAAAACTGTATAATTACGTAAACAAGCAGAAGTTCAAATTATTTTGTAGGATATTCATATCAATTTAATGATATTTAAAAAGAAAAAAAATCTATTCAAGCCTTATTTAAAATGGTAAACAGCTTCATAGATTGATAAGGAACAGTACTTCTTTGCAGTGTTTAGAAGAGATATACAGAAGCATTATCATGTTGAATTCAATTTTGAAAACGAATTTAAAAAGTTAAAAGGAATGTCCACATTTTGAAGGGAATTCTATCTGAAGAGAAAATGGGTGCAGAAGAATTACAGGAACATTATTGTTGAGTTTTTTATCGATCACTTGGAAATTATTGCCTGTTTATATCTTTCTCTCCAACTCAGACCCATCCTTACTAATATTATAAATCGGAAAGTGAGTTTGTTTGTTTGTTTGTTCCGCTTTCACGCCGTAACTACTGAACCGATTGCTTTGAAATTTTGCAGACGTAAAGTTAGAAGTCCGGATTAAATAATAGGGTACTTTTTATCCCGGAAAAAAATTGATATTCCCGAGGGAAAACAAAAATATAGTTTGCTTGATGGATGGATTGGAGATGGCACTGTGTGTCGTTTAAAACTAGATAAAATATTGCAAACGAATATAAACATGTAAATTTAGAAGCTAAATGATACGATAATGAATCCCCGAAAATGAGGAATTCCCGAGGGATGACGTACAATTTGTTTTATCGTCTAAACTGTTTTTTTACATCTACTTATATATTGCAAACGAATATGAACATGTAAATTTAGAAGCTAAATGATACGATAATGAATCCTCGAAAATGAGGAATTCCCGAGGGATGTCGTACTATTTGTTTTATCGTATAAAATGTTTTTTTTTTACATCTACTTATCCTGAAATAACTATAAGTCAACGAATTACTAATTGGTATAAGTATTAGTTACGTTATTTAGTTCTTGATGTATGCGATAGATGGCGCTGGGTGTTTTTAAAACGTGGTAACGATGTGCAGTAGCTGTATAATAGTTAGGTTAGATTAGTTTAGTGCTTTTTTTCTAGGTAGATATCTAAAGTAGTTATTGTTTATTCGATAGGTAATTACGTCGCTTTGTTCGTCGTTTAGATTGTTATAGTTTAGTTTGGGATTTTAGTTTTGTTTAGGTTTACAGTTTACTCATATTTTCACAATGCCTCGCAAACGTAAATCTAATTTGTCGAGCACCTCATCTAAAGCTCGGGCAATGAAAATTGCCCGATCTCAAGAATCGTTTCTCCATGCTGAATTAAGAAGGCGCGAACAAACAGAGCGTCAGGCTGCTTCGAGAGCTGCTGAGCTACCATTTCAGCGCCAGAAAAGACTTGAGGAGCAAGCCGCTTGTCAAGCTTCTTTGAGGGCTTCTGAGAATGATATTCATACTCAAGTCCGTTTATCGCAACAGGCTCAACGTCAGCATGGTCAGCTCTATGTAGAGTGTTCCCGGGTTTCCAGTGCCCAAAATCTGCATATTTTCGCTCCACAATGGAAAACATATAATATAGTGTACCATTCAGTTTTGGTTTAACAACTAATCGTATCTAGCGTTACATCGCGCTTCTTACATTTTTCCGTGGAAATGAGAAGTTTTCTTATAGTTGTGCTTTATACCGCAATATAACCGAATTCCACGCGGGCGAAGCCGCGGGCGGAAAGCTAGTATGTAATAAAAGAATTGTTCATTCGCCAATTATCTTCAAAAATTTATTTTCACTTATTTATTTATTTTCATTAACTTTCTATAAGTCGAGTCCCTAGTTTCAATTCCCAAATTTAAACCAAACATCTTGGAATGATGCATGAGTATATAAGAAAATTCCTCTGAGTATTTTAATATTTTTTTGATAGAAATTCCTTCCAGCTGCTATTCTATTTAAATCAATTATCAATTCTAAATCTTTATGATTAGATCAAAGATGCAACATAACACGATTTCCAAAATTAATGCATATCTTGGTTTATTACTTGTAATAATTAATTAGATAATTATTCTTATAGAAATAAACTTTGTATTTTCCTACAATAAAATCACTAATTTATGGGGGGGGGGAAATCACGATATTGAAGTAATGAAAAAAAAATCTAAAATCTTCAACTAATGCACAAGTATATAAGATATGTGATTTTTTTATTGTAATAGTTTAATTTTTTTATGAAAGAAATTCCTCCAATTTCAATTCTTTTTTAATGAATTCATTTTTAATTCATTATGATTAGATCAAGGATGCAACATGATACGATTTCCAAAATTAATGCATATCATAATAATTGCTTATAAGATTAAATAAAGTAATTATTCTTATAGAAATTAACTTTGCATTTTCTTGCTATAAAATCATTAATTTACGAAATACAAAATTGCGCTATTAAAATAATGAAAAGCCGACAGTTATTCTCTTGCTGTAATTTGTTTCTGCCTTTATGGCAAACAGTTAGAAAAAATATATGTTTCTTGTCAGAACGATTTTCAACTTTTAACAGCAGATGGCATTGAAATAATCCTGTTTTACTCTTACAGGAAATTAATTGAAACAGCTATAGAAAGTGCAGTTTAATTTACGCCTCATTAGCGCTAAACGATGATTAGGATAATAAAGTGCTTAAATAACGCTTTTGCGACTGGGGTATGTTTTCGTCAGAGAATAGTTTAAATTATGTAATTATCTCCTCAAATATCAAATTTAACTTTAATGGAATTATGTGATAATCATTGTAGTTAAAACTAACAAAAAAAAATCTCTAATAATATTTTATCGTTTGTCAATCAAACAATAGCCATCGCATCTTATAAATATTTAAATATTGATTTCGGAATATATTTAAGTTCACATAAGATTAAAATACAGGTAGACTGAGACTTGCTCGGTAGTTTATTAAACTATTTTATTTAACGTACCACGGCTTTTATATGTAAAGGTAATTCGATATCCTGATCTGCCAGACTGTAAAATTTAAATATAAATGTGTGTTTCCGGTGTATAAAATTTTAGAATTCTCAGAACTTAATATAATACTTAATACATTACTTTTCAGGCATTTTCGATATAGTTCGCTACAGGTAATAGATCGTCAATAATTCTCTGTACCTCCTATGAGATAAAAAACAAACAAACAATGGACTTAATTAAGCACCAACAAATGCTCACGAAAATAGGCCAATCCGCTGAGAAATTGCAAAAATGAAACATTTAAAACAATTAAAAGTACGAGCTAAATTATTATAAATGGAAAATGGGAACTGTAATATTAAAATATAGCTTTTATGAATAATTTACGGCTGTATGTATATGTTGAGATACCTGTTGTCATGTTGGTTCAAAATAAGTTTAAAGTTAAGTTAAAATAAACAGAACATGACATACTTTAGTTTTTACCCTCTCCAGTGTAATAAAAACTTCGTCGAATCGCCATTGCATTTCAGCCGAACTGCCGGCATGCCGAGATAAAAATACGTGATTTTTGAGTGTTCCAGTGCCGTGATTTATTGAATCACCGGTGATTGAGCTGTTCACGTCCGTTCATGAAACTCGATCGGCAGTGCGTTCGGAAAGGGGTTTCGTTCGGATCAACCAATGGCGATTCTGCGTTGGTTTTTCTCTTTGAATTGTGAATGGCAACATCTGTGAAGTAGAGTTCTGTTTGTATATAAAGACAGCTGTGTTCGATGTTCCTTCGCCTTCATCTTGCTAGCCATTATTGCTGGTTTAGCAGCTGCTGCAGTTTTGTTTATTAATGGCTTAAAGAAGTAATTGAAATGTTTTAAGTTTATTTTATTTTTAAGCATAAGCTATGCTTATTTTTTTCTCATCTGTATATAATCATCTTGACTGTTATGGAATAAACTAAAGTTTGCTGAATCTGCTTTGTCTTCACTCAAGTCTTCCACATTACACTTTTTTAAGACTTCCACTCGCAGTTATGCTGATTTAGTTGAAAGTATAGAGCATTTGGTTATGGGCCCAGGCCTGGTAGCATTTTCAGAAAGAATCACGTTTTGAGCACCTTATCGCCAGAACTACGATTGGTGCGGAGATGAAGTCGATGCTACGCACCCTTTCTGGTTTGTGACGGCAAACGCCTAGCGAATAGCAACCCTTCCTTATGCAAAGAGATCGCGCTTATTGTTCATTTGTTTTTCCTTAAATGTTATCAAGCAAAGCCTATAATATGAGAAAATGTTATTCACCGTTGTTTACGATTAAAACATAATTTAAAACAAAGAGCTTTTTCAGATTAAAATGCTTTAAATTTCACAGATCTAAACATAGTTTTTTTTTTCTCTCTCAATTCAAAAATATTATTTCTTTAACTCGCTATGTTCGAAGAAATTGAGAAGTTAATTAAAAACAGTAATAAAGATTCGCTTCTAATAAATATTCTATTAATCATATGTTTTATGACACATTTGAACTTAGTTTATTTTGTGTTTGGCGATGCAGCTAGCTGAACATTCTCGCTTTCGCCAACTCGCCAAAGCTGGTGCTCAAAACGTGATTCTTTCTGAAAATGCGGCCCGGTAAATAACCATGCTTTTTTTTTAATGTGGAAGTGAAGATTTTTTTGGAGTTGAACTTTCTCTGTGCCGATACTTTCCCGGTGTGAGCTTCGTCGACGGCTGATTCTGTGGACTTTTCCTGTAAAAATTTTGCCGATTCCAAAAGTTCTAATCGACGGGGGCTGATGGATGCAGTTCAAAACATCACCCTGCTTACCGGCAGCAACTGGGAGACATGGAAACATGAAGTAAAAGTTTTGCTGTTGCACTTCGGCGCTTGGGATTTTATTGAATCTGCAGAGGAAATTGAGAAGCCTGTTAAAGAAAATCTAGATTCAGTACCTTCTAAAACTGACACTACTAAGCCTGGAGATGATGGGAAAGAGACACCTACAAAACCAGATGTAGAGGAGCAACTTACTTGGAGAGAAAGGCAAGATCTGAAGTTGAGGAAAAACCGGGCATATACAATATTTTTTCAGTCTTTGAGTACAGAATTTCGGCCATTGGTTTCCAGTACTACAGACTGAGCGAAAGCATGGAGAATTCTGCATGAACACTTCGAACCAACAACGAGGGCTCGTGTGATACAGCTGCTAGATGTGTTTTTCAGTACGAGATACGTTCCAGGTGAAAATTTGGGACTGTTCTTATGTCGAGTAAAGCAAGCCGCCGAGCGTCTTAGAGATGTTGGTCATCAGTTGCAGCCTTTATACCTGGGTTACCAAATGATCCGTAGCCTCCCTGACAGCTTTCAAGCCACTGTGCAAGCAATTTATAGATGGAGCGACAAGGACTTTGTACCTGATAAAATAGAAGCAGAGCTCTTGTTGGAGGAGAATCGTTTAAAGTTGTCCCAGAAGGATTTGGCTGATGTTAATGTTGCTTATGCCAGCGAGTCTCTTGTAAAACCAGGTAAACAAAAATTTGGTCCCTGTTTTTATTGTAAAATGTATGGTCATGTAATTTCTAATTGTAAGCTCAGAATAAGTAAAAATAATGGTCGAGATTCTAAAGTTAATGCTCCTGACACATCCAGTAATAGTAAAAATAATTTTGAAGTTAAAAGTAAAAGTAATTATTCTAGACCTAATGCTAAAAGTAAAATTCAAAATAAATCTTTTAAAGTTAATTCTAAAAATAAATCTTTTCAATCAGAAACCAGTAATATTGAATGTAAAACTACTTTTAATCATACCTTCTCTGAACTGGAATGTAGTTTAATTGAATTTTTTCCCGAATTGTGCGAGGCAAATTCCTCAGATCTGGGCTACGGAAATACCCAATGGGTTTTTGATACGGCAGCTACAGCGCATTTTTGTAGCAATAGAAAATTATTTTTCGACTTTCAGCCAGTATCTGATTTGCACATGTCTCTTGCAGTTGGGGAGAGAGAATGTCCAGTTGAGGGAAAGGGTACAATTCAATTTTTAATAAAATGTAAAAATGGCAAATTTAATCGTATTATTTTAAAAGATGTTTTGTTTAATCCCCATTTAAGAAGAAATTTACTGTCAGGAGCGAAGCTTGAAAAATTAGGACTTAATTTTGCTGGTAAAAATGGAAAAGTTTTTGTATTTGATAAACATGGTAATGAGCTATTTTTTGCATTGAGAAAAAATGATCTATATTTTTTAAAGCCCTCTAAGTACATAACTCAATGTGAAGGAAATAACAACTCAGTCAATTTTTCAGCAAATCAAATAGAAAAAGTAAATGTTAATGAATTGTGGCATGAAAGATTCTGCCATATTAACAGCGAATATGTAGTTAACACAAGTAAACTTAAATGTGTTAATGGTTTACCTATGCTATCAAAATTGACTGAGGATTGTATTTCTTGCAAGTTAGCCAAATCAAAACGAATATCTTTTAAACCAACAGGTCACATAAGGTCAAATTTTCCTCTCCAGCTGCTGCATATGGACCTATGCGGCCCATTTCCGGTTGCGTCTCATGGGGGTAGTCGTTACTTTTTGTCTATACTAGATGATTTTTCTAGAAAAGATACAGTTTATACCCTGAAAAATAAGTCTGACGTTTTTGAGACCTTTCTTAAATATCAAAAGAGAGCCGAAAGGTTTTTAGATAAGAAAGTAGTCTCAGTCAGAACTGACGGAGGCCTTGAGTTTTGCAACCAAGAATTTGACAAATTTTTAGAGGATCAGGGAATAAAACACGAAAAGACGAACCCGTATTCTCCGGAAATGAATGGTTCCGCAGAACGTTTCAATTTAACAGCCCTTGATGGAATAAAAACCCTTCTTAACTCTAGCGGTTTATCCCAGAAATTTTGGGCGGAGGCTCTTTTGTGTTTCACCTATGTGTGGAATAGAGTCTGTCATAAAAATTTTAAACAAACGCCCTTTGAACTATATTGTGGGAGAAAACCTTCTGTATCTCATTTTAAAAAGTTTGGTTGTCTAGCTTATGTTGGTATACCTAAACAAAACAGGAAAAAGCTCGATATGAGAGCTAAACTGGGTATAATGTGTGGGTATGCACAAACTACAAAAGGTTACCGCATTTGGCTAATAGACGAACAAAAATTTTTGAGACTATAAATGTAAGGTTTGATGAGAGTAAAAGGGGTGTGGATGTCATAAAATAATCTAAATTTCCATCTTTTTCATATTTTGACTTTCCTGAAGATGGGGATATTTTTCCTGTAATAGATGAAATTTTTGAATCTAAAAATAGATGTGATAGCCCGTCTGAATTAAAGGAAAGTAGTTTAAAATGTCATAGTCCTGTAAAAATAGTTTCTGAAGTTAAAACAGATGAAAATTTGGATTTAATACCATGTACATCCATTAACTGGGTAAGAAGTGCTGTTCCTCGTAAAAATGAACCAAGGACAGACATTTATTATGGTATAGAGGGTACTAGAGTTAAATTGAGGTCTACAAATGATGCGGTTAGGTATTGTGCAGCAAATAACATAAAATTTGATGAGAATTTTTTTGATTTTAGGGGTAAAAATTGTCAATCGGGTAAAGTTTCAAATTTTTTTAATGAAGCAAATTTAGTAGAGATTAAAATCCCCAGGAGTTACAAGGAAGCTGTTAAAACCCCTGAAGCATCTGAATGGGAGCAGGCTATGAACCAGGAAATGCAGGTCATGTATGACCGCAATGTTTGGGATTTAGTCGAACCACCAAAAGATGCACAAATTTTGGGTAACAGATGGGTCTATACCGTAAAAAGAGATCAAAATAATGAAATTGTAAGATTCAAAGCACGCCTTGTGGCTCAGGGGTATAACCAAATTAAAGGTTTAAGTTATGATGAGGTATTCAGTCCAATTGTTAGTTTTTCCATAATAAGACTCTTTTTCAGTATTTTTGTATGTTTTTTTAAATGGTTAAACGTTCAAGTTGATGTAAACAATGCATACTTATATGCAGATTTGGATAAGGTCATCTATATGCAGCAGCCGGAAGGTTTTGTTTTGGAACAAGGTAAAGTTTGCAAATTAAATAAATCATTGTATGGTCTCCACCAAAGTGGAAGACAATGGTTCTTTGAAATTGACGATGTTCTTTTAAAATTAAATTTTCAGAAACTTAACTGGTGTAGCTGTGTTTACGTATTAAAAGATAAACTTGTTCTTTTGCTGTATGTTGATGATATTATCATATTTGGAAAAACTGAAAGTGATTTGGAATTTGGTGTGGATTTATTAAAGAAATTCTTTAATTTAAAGGTTCTAGGGAAAACAAAGAAGCTCTTGGGCATAGAATTTGAAGAGGATGGTGATAAATTGTATATACACCAAACTTCTTATATAAATAAGGTTTGTGATTTGTATTCTAAATATAAATTTCCCATAAGCTCTGTACCTATGCCTAGGGGACTTGTTTTGTCAAAATTGGACTCTCCTGTAAATCATCAAGAAATAGAAGAAATGTCTAAGTATCCCTACAGAAACCTAATTGGATGTTTAAGTTTTATTGCTGGTCGAACACGACCCGATATAATGTATGCAGTAAATCTACTTTCCCAATTCCAATCTAATCCCGGTATAAGACATTGGCATAGTTTATTAAAATTACTTGGTTATTTACAGTATACTAAAGATTTTAAATTAGAATTATCCAGAGTAAATGAACTAAAGCTTTATTGTTATTCAGATTCAGACTTTGCTGCAAATCGTGATGACAGAGTTTCCATAGGAGGTTACATTTTACTTTTAGATAGGGCGCCAATTTCTTGGAAAACCTTTAAGCAAAAATGCATTAGCCTCTCTACTATGGAAGCCGAATATGTTACTCTCACAGAAGCAGCAAAGGAATTGATGTGGATGAAAAATGTAATTGAAAATGAAAGTTTAAAATTAAATTTAATTGAATGTTCTTTATTCTGTGATAATCAGGCAGCAATTTCTTTTTCTAATTCACCAGTTGAAAATCAAAAGACTAAACATATCCACATCAAATATTTATTTCTCAGAAATTTAATTTATGATAAAGTTTTTAAATTAAAATATATTTCTAGTAAATTAAATTTAGCAGATCCATTTACAAAACCGCAAGTAAAAGAACAATTAATGAAATTCTGTAGGCAAATTTTCAAAATTTAAACTCACAATTATAGTTACTCTGTTCATTGCCATGTCCATTGACATGACATTGATCAGACTTTTTTTTTATAAAATTAAAATTTGTTTAATGATAGGGAGATGATGAAAAAAAAAAAAGAGTTTATACAATTTGGTCGTTTCTGATTAGTACCTGGCCGGTGATCTGTAAAATTTTCCCCGACTCGATAGTAATTAGACAGACTGTTTTTTTTTCTATTGAATATTGTATTTTTGAATATTGTATTTTTGAATAAGTGTATTTTTGAATAAATTTATGTAAATTTTTTGTAATGCACTGGAGAGGCTAAAAAGGGGGCTGCTTGTTGTCATGTTGGTTCAAAATAAGTTTAAAGTTAAGTTAAAATAAACAGAACATGACATACTTTAGTTTTTACCCTCTCCAGTGTAATAAAAACTTCGTCGAATCGCCATTGCATTTCAGCCGAACTGCCGGCATGCCGAGATAAAAATACGTGATTTTTGAGTGTTCCAGTGCCGTGATTTATTGAATCACCGGTGATTGAGGTGTTCACGTCCGTTCATGAAACTCGATCGGCAGTGCGTTCGGAAAGGGGTTTCGTTCGGATCAACCAATGGCGATTCTGCGTTGGTTTTTCTCTTTGAATTGTGAATGGCAACATCTGTGAAGTAGAGTTCTGTTTGTATATAAAGACAGCTGTGTTCGATGTTCCTTCGCCTTCATCTTGCTAGCCATTATTGCTGGTTTAGCAGCTGCTGCAGTTTTGTTTATTAATGGCTTAAAGAAGTAATTGAAATGTTTTAAGTTTATTTTATTTTTAAGCATAAGCTATGCTTATTTTTTTCTCATCTGTATATAATCATCTTGACTGTTATGGAATAAACTAAAGTTTGCTGAATCTGCTTTGTCTTCACTCAAGTCTTCCACATTACACTTTTTTAAGACTTCCACTCGCAGTTATGCTGATTTAGTTGAAAGTATAGAGCAATACCATTTAATTTATCTGATTTGACATTGCTCTCGGCTTTCGCCTAGAATGATCCATTAAACACAGAAGCAACTACAGCTCAGAACTATTTTTATGTCACATATCCATTACATATTTATTACGCTACACAAACCGACAACACAATATCCATGTCTTACCCGAATTTGAACCATGACCCCTTGGCGTGGCAGGAGCTGCCGCTAATGATCACGCCACTGGGGCGACAAGAGATGTCAATTTAGAAATTTTAGAAAGCTTAAAAACTTTTCACTTTTTATTTTCCACTTAATTAAGTGGTCTCATGTGATGTTTCTACCACTATAATCTATATCAACAGTAAGATTAACTCTTTTTTCTGGATTGACTTATTTAGGCATATTTTTCCCCTTCAAGTATATAACTGAATATTGCATACACTATTAATAACACTATTTCTTCTTTCTCGATATTTTACCAATTATTTCCAAACATTGTCTCACCGTGCTTGTTAGTCCATTTTATAATGTCGTTAGCAATTTTTGGTTTCGTGAAAATTTCGAATGTCGATTGGATCTATAGACAATATATGGTATCTACAAGTAGCCTTATAAATTTCTTTGACAGACTAATGATTGAATATGGGCATATAGATGCATGTAGCATGAAAATACTATAAAATTATTTTCAGTATATTTTACTGATTTATTCAAATTTCCTCTGTTTAGAAAATCTATTTCAAGACTTATAGTGTGAAAACAAGCTTTAAAAGTTACAAAAGATACTGCTTTAAATCTTGCAATAAACTTGAAATAAGAATATTAACCACTTAACCGGCGACGGGTATGGGGAAACAGTGCTTTAACCCCCGACTTATCTCGGGGCAACCGGTTAAGTGGTTGAATTTCGAATGCAATTTATAAATTTATATATTGGGCTTATTAATATATTATACATAAGTTTGTATTCAAAATACGATGTAATATATAATTCATATTGCGATCACAGATCATTACAGTGATATTCAGTGGATAAATTGTAAATAAAATGACATATTTACTCATTTTATTAATTTCTTCTATATGAATGAAATGTACAGCATAACATTTCATTCATATAGAATAATATATTCAGCATATTCAGCATAATTTACTCATTTTAATAACTTCTTCTATATGAATGAAATGTTCAGCATAACACGGAAAAAAATAATTTTTTCTGTATTTCAGAAATCATACTTTTTTTTTTACTGTTACTAGGGGGGCCCCGCCCCCCTGCTCGCTATGCTCGCCAACCCCCCGCGTAATCGCTTCGCGATTCCAAATTAATGGCTACCCCTGCTTGCTGCGCTCGCCAATATCCCATGGTATGAATAAGCAGTTGCAGACCTTTCAAATGATGTGTCACACGACTGGTGTTGTAAAGAAATTAAAAATGTGCCCCCCTGGAGGGCAGAGGGGGAAGCGATACAAAAGACATCCATAATATGAATAAGCAGCTGCAGACCTCTCAAATGATGTCACACGACTGGTGTTGTAAATAAATTAAAAATGTGCCCCCCTGGAGGGCAGAGTGGGGGTGACACACAAGACATCCATAAAATGAATGAACAGTTGCAGACCTTTCAAATGATGTGTCACACAATTGGTGTTGTAAAGAAATTACAAAATGCGCCCCCTCTGAAGGCAGAGTGTGGGGGTGACACACAAGACATCCATAATATGAATAAGCAGTTGCAGACCTTTCAAATCTTGTGTAACACGACTGGTGTTGTAAAGAAATTAAAAATGTGTCCCCCCTGGGGAGCAGAATGGGGGATAACACACAAGACATCCATTTAATGAATAAGCAGTTGCAAACCTCTCAAATGATGTATCAAACGACTGATGTTGTAAAGAAATTAAAAATTTGGCGAAATATTACAGTTATCGCCAAGTTGGCGTCACTTTTGACAACTAATTTTGGTCGCCAAATTTGGCGATATATCGCCAAGTTGGCGACAAACTTGGCGATTGTGGCGATTGTTGGCGATGGTAACCTTTCCTCTCTTTATGGTAACCCATATGGCGATGCATAGACGGAGCCCTTTCCTGATTGGTCTATTCGACTCATGGAAGGAGTGGACAACCCGGATTCGTTAGTTCCGGAAATCTTCCACATCAGCATCATTCCAGGAGTCATTCCTTTTAAGGCTAGTTTTTTTTTACTATAGAAGGATACGGTAAAGTTGTTCTGGAGTCATAGATGACCCCATGGTATTAGATGCGTTAACATAATTATCTCGTTAATATTTTATAAACAGTATAGTTATTTTAATATTTTAAAATGTATGTTTTGTTCGGTTAATGAAGTTCTGTATATATTTTCTAAAAATTTTTTTTCTCGAAATTGGATAAAAAAAAACCTCTCAACACATTGCATACTTGGATATAATTTCTTTAGTGCTTAGGTTAAAATATGCAGTTATTTCCACAAATATCACATTCATCTTGGATGACATTAATGAAATACATAAGTTATTAATCTAATACATAATTCACATTACATAAAGGTGAAATGAAGAGTTAATAAATATTGATTGAATTAAATTAACGATTTTTTAGATCATAAATTTTAACTTTTATGATTTTTTATTAATTTATTAAACCTCTTGGATAAAATTTCTTATAATTATGTCTCTCTGTACACACAAGTATTTCTGTGCATCAAAATTTCATTAGTTTCCATTATTATTAACTTCAAAATACACAATTTTTTTCAGTATAATCTTAATTTAGAAGTGCAGTGTACTTTTTTAAGTAGGAGATTGTACATATTTAACGTACCTTAAGGATTACAGGACAGAATGTTTTACATTTCTGAATTAACGAATATTCTAAAAACATGCGAAACAAAAAAATATATATTTTTTCATTGCTTTTAAATAAATCTAATACTTATCAATACTTAATATTTCAAAATATTTTATCAAAATATGTATGTTGATTTTGATTAGGGTTTCATAAAACACCATAATATTCTCCAATTATTTTCGATTTAAGGAAATCTGCCCCACTTTGAATATAATATCATAATCTAGATCATTTATTCCCTCATCTAAATATAATATAGATAAAATATTGAATTATTTAGATTGGGGGGTTAAAATTCTGTTTCGAAATTATATTTCGTATCAAATTGTTGTCCTTAAGTCTATCATAAGATAATCCATTGAAATTTATAAACGTAAAACAATTGTTTGCAATAGTACTGTTTCTTTTATTATTTTTCAGTTTATGAATAAATTCCTCGTGTAAGCTTGAATGGGATGAGCCAAGTTGGAAAATAATTTTAGACCATGGTCTATTTTTATTTATTATTATTATTATTTTGCAGTAGACGGCGTGGTTTTTGTTTACATATCATTGTCGCATATCATTTGTATTGACCATGATACGTATTGTACTTTTATTTTGATTATAGATCTTATCAGATTGCAACAGAGACAGGTATAATATAAATTGTTTATTAAAATGTTTATATAAAAGGCGAAGTTTTTAAAATCCTGTGATTTAAAAATCTAATGGATTTAATAAACACTTTGTCATTTTTTATAAATTATATTTAAATTTAATTATCTATGTTACAAACAAATAAAGGCATATGAATCATCAGATAATTGACTTTTTTATGAGTATCTTCATTTATGAAATCGCTTTTTGCTATATTTGTGCAATATTCAGCGATAGTGACGTCAGATTGATATTTTTCTCTAGATTTTGTTTACAATTGGATCTTAAATGTGAAATTCTTTAGCTGGTGCGAATGACATCTTTTTATATAACATAAAAGCCTGTGTTTTAAGGCTTAAACCTGAAATATGTTTTGTACTACCTGTTTATATGCAAACGTGTGCATATTGCCATTAGAAATTACGATAAATTCTGAAAAATCATAATTTGTGGGGGTTTTTCTCACTTTTTTCTTTTTCCGAACTTAAATATGCAATAAAATGAGCAACGTACTAATTTTAAGGATTAACATTCAGTGAATAAAAAAATTGCATTAAATAAAGTTAAAACTATAACATTCTCAAATCTTTCATATGATTCTGAAATCTTTTTCTTTACAATATTTTAATAATTAAAAGAAATCACAATGATACATTTAAAAAAATCATATATAGAAAATCGGAGAAAAAAATTATGTTATATGCATTTCTTAGCTGACATCTTTGACAAAATTTCGACGATGAATTCGAGTCTTTCTGAATTCTTAAAGGGAAAATGTAACTCGATTTTTTTCCAGATTGGAATCCAAAACTAAACCCAGTTTAAAGAAAATATATGTGTCACATAAAAAATCATTCTTTTATTTGAAATTTTTTATATAAATGACAAAAAGAATATCAAAAGCAACGTTCAAACTAATATAGAGAAAAAAGTAGAAAACCCTTCCGTCTATTTCTTCCATCTATAAGTTTTCATTCTATATTGTACTTTTATTATCTAATATTAGTGGAAATGAACACACACATTTTTTATTCTTTTTTATTTTTTGGGGCATGATACTGAGTTTGGATGAGTTTTTATTCAAATAAAGAAATTTCGACAGTTTTTTTACTTTAATTTTATTCCGGTATATTTTAGTAAATGAAAGAAAAATATCTGAAAGGAAATGTATCACTTTCATAGTTGAATAACCTTTATAAATATATAATTTCCTTACAAAAATGCTATAGTTATAGTTCGGAAGAAAGAAACTTGGGTTCGCAGTCACATCCAAAAAATAAGAATGAATTGTATATGATGATTAATTAAGAAAGAATAATTAATGAAAACAAGATTATGTTCAGCTAACTTAATAGGAAAAACATTGGCAAAACATAACAAAATATCCTGGTTTAAAACCTGGTTTGGATATTTTCTTCCTCTGTTGGCATGAAGAATTGATGAGTTTTCTTATGCTTGAGCTGCTGAACTTGAAAACATTTATACTACTATTTTGTCTTTAGAAAACTACCGAAAAATAAGATGTACTCTTTTGGACTAACAAGGAAGTTCTCCATACTGGGCATGCTCAGATTAAAAAAAAATACTAATTAAACTACTCATGTATGCAATAAATGTTTGGTGAAAATTGGCGGCGGAATTTCAAGCTTTCGAATTTTTGGTGTGAAAAGACGAAAGTATCACACGATTTGGCAAGCATCACATTTCTCCGCCAAACGCAAACGTGTTTAATGCAACTGAAAACTTTTGGATTTTTAGAATACATGTTAAGGGTATTTAATGAATTTAAACATAAACAATAAGCGAGTTTAATATATTATATACATATATATGTAGGAGCGATCTTTCTCCTACAGAGACTAGCAGTGTGCCTTGTAGCTTCTCCATGTCACTACTCTGAAACGGAGGCTCTCAGCAAGGCAGGCGATTCAAGCATTAGCTATAATTCCTACGCAGCCAGACGAAAGCCGTGACTCTTTAGAAGTGAAATGAAGATAATGTTTGATGGAATGTTTTGTGTTTAGGACGTAAAAAAGAATGTTGGATGAAGAGGTCTTTCCGCATAAGATATTATTAATTAACTAGAGTTAATTATGTTTGAATTGTAAATCGAATTATGTAATTAATCTTCTTTTTGTAAATATTACCTTTGTAAGTAATTTAACAGTTAATATAAGCTTTAAAAGTTTAATGGTGTCAGATTCATGTTTGTGAATTTAATTATGATTTAAAGAACTGAACTTTAGAAGAGAATATTCCATATATATATATATATTTGTTAATATTTTTGTTATATTTATTTAATTTACATCTGGAAATAATATTTTCATATATAAAAAATTCTTATTCGGTAAAATTATTTTCATACATTTAAGCGTATTCAAAAATAAAAGCCTGATGTTTCCATAGCAACAAAATCGAATTGACAATGCTCAACTGGACTTTGAATTTGAAACAACTTTAATTAATTTAAATTTGAATTTCTTTTTCAATCTCAAATTTTGATGGTTAAATTTGAATATAAATAATTATTAATATCAATATAAAGAAATTACACTTAAAACAAAGTAAAGCTGAAAAAGCCAGATATTTCATTTATTTAAACACGTTTAACATGAAACTTTTTTTCCTTTAAAATGAATGCATTTGACATAAAAAGTATTTTTTGAAATTGCTTTTCATCGCCAACCGATGATAAATCGCGAAATAACAAAATTTTCAATATATTTTTACGGAGTTTCCGCCGAACATTTTTTTTATAAACGTATATATCCTAATGATAGGAACATTCTGTAATTTTTTTCAGATTTTTCGGAATATGCCCATATGGAGACCTTCCTTGTAAAATATTTTTGTCACATTACTCAGGAAAGGGGTTAGAAACAGAATAGTGACGAGGATTAAAATGTCTTTAATGATCTTCTTAATCTAGGATCACATACGTCATGCTATATCGTATAGGCATTAATAGATATTTCTTCATAAATACGCTTTTCTGTGAAGAAATAGGGAAAAGTTATAATTTTCGTAAGAATGGCAGTGATATACAAATCGCTATTGTTAAGTACGATGTTAGATATCAGCTCGAATTCCAATAATCATAAATCCCAAGACAGTTGTTCTCAGCTCTTGGCTTTAGACAGATATTTAAAATGCTTAGAATTAAGTACTGTTTACATTAAATTAATTATTTCAACAATCAAATGTAATCGTACTTTCGGTGTGAAATAGCAGATTGAAGGAAGTAAAAAAAAAATGTAAAATTTCAGATCTGATGAAAATTTTGTGTGTTTTTTATAATGTTCATGTTCAAAAATTCGAGTAACTATATTAATGAAAAAGCTTTAATTCTGCTGCTTATCCGTTTGAAGTCAATTTGCCAACATACTAGCAGTACCGAGAAAAACATAAGACATTCAATAAAAACATAAAATGAATAAACACACATTTTTTGCCTAACGTTGTAAAAGAAGTCACAGATATTTCCGTTAAAATCTTCAAAGTTCCTGAAACAACTAGAAATTTTTTTCTACTTTAAATTTTCCTTTTGTATTAATGCAAATAATAATAAAAAATTTCGAAGTGAGGGGCTTCTTGTGGAAAACTTTGCAATATAAATGTTTTTTTTAAAAAGCATATTAAGAAATAAGGGACGTGTTTTGCAGAGAGAGTTATGTAACAGAAAGAAGTAACAGACAATGGAATGTGATTGACAGATGATGCGGTTCAGAAAAAGAAACCATGAGAATTCCATAGTGTGAAAAGCGTTGAGTGCGATCAGTAGTGCTGTAAAAATAATGACAAAATGAATATTCTTATGCTATCGTTAATTTCGGATTTTCTACCCGTTAAAAAGTATTCATTTCGTTACTAGTTACTGTTCAAAAATCGGGTATTCGCAGTCATCGTACGTACTATAAATCAGGATATACCGTAAGAAGAATCGTTGGAAAATTCGCTTTAGTTAGTGCTGCCATCTGTCCGTAAAAATCACATTTAAGGGTGTATTCGAAAAAACGCTTTTTCACCTTTTACAGCTCTAAGTTTTCTGATACAATTTCAGACATATTTAAAAAAATAGAAACATGACACTTGCTGAGGAAATTTTTGAAAAGGCCTATAAGGTGCCGTGTGTTGTCATTTTACGCTCAATTCATTAGAAATTGATTTACAAACAATTATCCTCTCAGTACGACTCTTTTTTTTTTCGTTCCCAGATCTCCCGCTTCGGAAAAATCGGTTCAAAATGGCATTTTTGATTGCTTTTTTGCAATATTTTCTGCTTTTATGAAAAAATCGACAAACACGGCACCTTTTGTACTTTCTAAATAAGACAATTTGCCAGTTTCATGCAAATAGGAGCAAAAATGAATTTAAAAATAAATCGGAAAATAAGCAGTTTGAATCGAAATACATAGTTTTCAAGTCTTATTTTTAAAATGAAAACAAAATATTAAAATCAGGGCCGTAGCGAGAAGTGAGTTATTAGGGGATGCTCATAAAAATGTAGGGGGGGGGGTCATACATTTTTTCTTTCTCTCTGTGACGCAGAAAGATAAATTAGTTACTCTGTTTCTGATTAAAGGGTTGCAATAACTTCATTTTATGCTAAGAAAAAATAGGATAATGGAAAGTTCGAGTGCATAACCAGGGGCGTGCGAAGAGAAAACTGCGCTCGGGGCAAAGTTTCAATTTGGCGCCCCCTCCACCAACTTCTTCTTCCAACAAGCCAAAAAAGACTTTGGTAGTATAAATTTGGTCCCTCTAAATTTCCTTTTCGACTCCCCCTTTCGCACTATGCTGCCCTGAACTGCAGAAATATTATATTTCTGAATTTTTGATTTATGTTTAAAAAAATATTTTTTCCATTCTTTTTGGTTTTAATGAAGGGGGTCTCAGGACAGAAACATCCTTTTTTTGGATCCGGGTCCAACATGAAATTTGGCGTCACTCCCCGCCTCACCACCATGAAGTATATTTACAAAGAAAATTTTATTAATTTTCTAATGACCGACTTTTTTTTATTTAAAATATGTAATCATAAAATATATAATACTGAACTGTGTAATTTTGTTTGTCATATAATGATTCATTAAAGCCTTGAATATGGAATCGAAAAAAAAAATCCGTTTTATAGAGGCTTCTTTATGCAATATCATTCCTAGATTCTACTATGCTTTGGTATACCTCAGACAAGATGATTTTAACTATACCACGCTCAATATAGACGTGAGAAAAATCGACAAAAAATGGTCATTTGCACCCTGTCGTTTTGGTGCTCGGGGCTCATGCCCCCATCCTGCCCACGGGCGTGAGAAGTGAAAACTGCACCCGGGTCAAAGTTTCAATTTGGCGCCCCCTCACCCAACTTTTTTCTTGTAACAGGCCAAAAATTACGCTGGTAACAGAAATTTGGCGTCGCGCGCCATATAGTTCCGGGGCGACCGCCCCGTTCGCCCTCTCCTTCGCACGCCGTTGGCCCTGCCCCCTCCTTTCTTTCGGTCCTGGGACAGTGTCTTTCAGATAATAAATAACTTGATTTCGAAAAAAATCTTTCAGATGGTACTAATATACACCACTGATAAATATTTTTTGCTAAATACGCAAGCTCCGAGATGCTTTACCAATAAATGTTTTTTCCCTTAATTTGTTGTTCAACTCCCTTTAAGTCAATACTTCACTTGGCGTAAATATGAATCACATTTTGCTTTATCATTAGATGCTTCAGAAAAGTATATCTACTTTTTATTTCTTTTTCTTTTCATAATAAAATAAATAAATGTATCAACAAGTTCGTACGAAATCCAAATCATTTGAGATTTTAAAATAACTGATATAAACAGAATGATACGCTTACACTGGATAAGGAAAAAACTGAAACTGTCACCTAATGTCAGAGTCTGAACACAATTTCGTATCTTTACCGCATTCGAGTGTCTGGCCACATTCATAAAATCACAAAGGCTAACGAACGTTAGAAGCATTTAAATTTACTTTCACTTTCTTCGATTGCGTATTGAATTGACACGGGTAACGAAAATAGAATAATACAAGAATATTTATATGGTAACGACCAACGAATTGATACTTCTATGGTAACGAGCAACTCAGTGTGAAAGGGAGAATCACGTAACTAGCATTTGCAGTTAGTTTCCTTATGTTCGGTTGTGTATTGACACGATAACGACCAGCGGAATAAAAATAGAGTATGGTGGCAAAGGCAACGTGCGAAAGGGAGGATCGAAGGGGGCGATTGCCCCTGTGCAGAAATTTAGATGGCGCTGAATTTATACAACCAACGTCATTTTGGGAGGTTTAGCGTCAAATTGGGGGAGAAGAGAACGCCAAATTCAAACTTTGCCCGGGCACAGTTTTCTCTTCGCACGCCGTTGGTAACAACTAACTTGTCGTATTTCTAAGTAACAATTCAGTACTTCGTTCCTTATAAAATACACGTTTCTTAGTAACGAATATGTGCGGTTTGCAACAGCTCTAGTGATCAGTTTTGTTCACGGAAAATTCACTTTCGTGAACAACTGCTAGCTTAGCACAATGGAATGCCGTGGCATAAACCAAGGTCTTGGGTCAAAATTGTAATGAATATAATAAAAAATAATTATTGGACATATTATAGAGTTTACGAGAAAAAAAAGACCGGGGGCAGCAGCAATTGATAAAATTTCAGAATTTTTTAAAACTCGATTCCATTTTAAAAATCAAATAATAACTTTTTAGACAACGCCTGAAAATCCGATATTATCAGTTGACTTGCAGGTTTACAATTGTGTTACCCTGATCCCAGTTCTTCATGGTTTCAGACCTTTCGGTGTAGTAAAAGACAACTATAAACCTACGAGTAAACCGTAAAAATCGGTTTTTCAGATGTTTTCTACCAACGTATGACTTGGCAGACCATCTGCGTTTTAATATGCAAATCGAGTTTTAACTAATTCTGAAATTTTATCTGGGAACTTGATTGTCTTTACTACCACCTGCCAGTTTGTAATTCAACAAAAACAAAAATTGCGACATAGTACAAATAATCTAAATACTGGAAATTCTATTGCAATAGCATGAGGATACCAATAACATATTGCTGGTATTTTTCATGTTTTGGTTGATTTTTTTCTTTTAGCGAATTTTTTTTTACAGTGTGTATTAGATCAAACACTGTAAAAAAATCTATAAAGTTACTAAGAATTTACTAGGGAACCTGGATCTCTAATAATTTTTTATGTATTGGTAACAAGAAAAAACCATGTAGCAAATATACTTTTTCACAGTAAATCTTAAAATCTGTAATGTTAATCAGATTTTTTTAAGAAATTGGGATACCTACATATTTTTATGTAACTTTAGTCTCAGTTAACGATAAAATTTTATTCAGCTTTATTCTGATTTTAAAATATTCATTTGCAAAACTACAGATTTTTGTAACTACACAAAACTAGTTTTGTATTAATTAAAAGCAAATTTCAATCCTCATCAACGTACAATATAGATAAAAACAATATTAATCACCTATACAAGATATTTTCACCCAACGTTTCGGATTCATTCTAACGAGACATCTTCAGGCGATTTACATGATCTGAATGAAGACAAACGTACTTACAACATATTCATACACATTAAATTTAACACAATTTTCTCTAGTTTTGTAGATTTACATTTTTGTTTATACATTGTACATATAAAATTTTAGATTATATGTTAAAGTTATAGATTCTGCAGTTATACAATGTATACAGTACAGACACTATGTGCACAGACAGTAAAACAGTACACTGTCTATACTGAAAAAATTTATAAAAAAATTTCTATTTACAATTTTAAAAAACTGCAGTGAAAAAAAAAATCTAATATTTGAAAATAGTCAATGTATTAAATTATTTTTTAAATCATATAAATGTGCATACCATATGCATACTTCTTTAGTCGAGGCAGTAATTATTGTGAAAACATTATTCATCTATATTTTTTTTCATTGAATTTCCCTTTAAGGTACAAATACGCTATTTTAATGAAGCATTACAGAGCATTATTTTATTTATAAAGCATTTTATGTTGAAATTTAATTAAGCACCATAAATTTTACTCACCTTACACTCTAAAGTTTGATTAATAACATCAAATTATTTAAGTCTAGCTTTTCAATTTGATTAATGAACAGTTCCAGGTCACTTGTGTTAGAGGTGATAAATTAATTTTCTGGCGAAAGTATATCATATTAAATATATTTTTTGAAATGAATTATTTAAAATCAATAATAAAGTAAGTTAATTGAAGCGATAGTTAGATATCGATATTTATAAGCTAATAATTTATTAAATTAGTTAATAAGGAAATTGATTATTTGAAATACATAAAATTTTGAAAATTCACCAAACTGTACCTTATTTTAGTTCACCTATTTCAGATTTCTAAACGAAAAACTGTTGCTTATGCCTTTTTAGGAATATCGTTAAAATTTATTTTTTACAAATTTAGTTATGTTGTACTTTACATTTTTATATTATCTTAAGACATCGATCAAATCAAAATCACTGCATTTAACCATACATAATAAGAGAAAGTATAGAAATATATTTAATACGTTTAATACAACGTGTAAGCGAGGAAATATATTTAAAAAAAATTGTTTTTGTTTTTCTTTCTGTTTTAAGGAAGCTAATACCACAGAAAAAAAAACATTTAAACTATCGCTTTAGAATTTTTAAATTGTTCTTTATATACAATCGTAAATAAATTAATATTAAAATATTAGTTGATTAAAATGTATTTTTTTTAAATATCACGCTCTTTTTTAGCACTTTCGAACAAAGTTGAAAAGTGCCTATGCATTCGTCTGTCTGTATTTTTGTCTGTCTGTATTTTTATCTGTCTGTCTATCCACGCTCTGACTCCCGTAAATATATTCGGATTTTCATGCAATTGATAAAGCCTTTTTTAGGGTCACTAAAGCATGTTTGATACTGTATATGAAGTATGTAAGTTTGATGGTTTATTTAGAGGGACATTCAAAAGATTTAAATTACATTATAACATGTGGTGGGGGGGATTTTTTGGATAGTATTTTAATGCCTATATGCTATTTCAGATGTATTGAAACTGGTATAAATCATTCAGTTTGCTACGATCACGTTAAAAGAAAATATACATAGCATTTTTTTTTATTTAAAGGGACAAACAAAAGAGATATGTTACAGTACTGTCTTTGCGTAATAATTGCTAGAGTGTACATTTTAAAACTCGATATGCGCTTTTAAATGTAATTAGTTTTTTTTTGTACATAACTCTTTATACATAAATTCTATACCTCATAGACAAAAAGTATTTGCATTTCATTTTCCTTACTAGAGGAAATTGCTGAAGGGAATTTTCAACTGATATATATTTATGTTTTAAATGAATTAAATTTTGGAATGTTTGTTGCGAATAGATACAAATCTCTAAATTATATACAGGGCAGCTGAAAAACGCAGATAATTTTCCGATTGTAGATGGGAAGAGCTGAAGTTGATTGTAGATGGGAAGAGCGGATTTGAAATGCGTTATATATTTCCACATGGTGAAATGAGATGTAAAATTTTTATTTTTTAAAAGTTCAGTTTTGTTACAATATTCTGAATGAGTTGGGAAGTGCTTCATAATCTATGTTTGAAACGTGATTTTTTTTTTCTTTTTGTTCATTCTTGAGTTATATTCTACTTATTTTCCATTAAAATGTTTTATCGCTGCGGCTTAAGGTAACCGTTTACTCTTTTTTTAGCAAACGTGTATTGTCGCATAATAAAATCCATTATTCTTTCAACTACTATATCATTGCAAGATTTACAAAAAATTGCTACATTGCTAAAAAAAAATATCTGTAATTTTAGATATGGAAAATTGCAGAAGACTGCTATTTTTTTTTCGTACACTGTACAGAAGATGTAAAAAAAACTAGTTTTTGTAAAGCCACATAAATCTCCAGATTTACAAAAGAATCTTCCAACATTATAGTAATCTTACTGAAATTTTGTCTGTAACACGGGTTATTTTAGCATAAAAAATTCTAGACATCCCAGTTTCCTAAATACATAATAACTTGACATATCTTTTGATTTACAGTGTTAATGCTTATCTGTTACATGGATTTTTGTTGTTGCCTTTATATAAAAACTCGCGAAATCCCAGTTTTCTAAAAAATTTTTAGTAACTTCACGGATTTTTTTTCCATATGGGTATTGTAAAAAACGATTTTGAAATTTTTTTTTAGAATTCTAGCATATAAGGGTGTAGAACTAGTAATAGATTTCAAAGTTCCATCCATGCAAACAAAAACCAGGTTCTATGTAATACAAAAGTGTGGAATATAACTAACAATTGACTATTTCGAATTTTTATTGCCTTTTTCCTCACATTTACCTTTTTCGTTGCATTTTTTCGTCGGGGGGGGGGGGAATATTAGTAATAAAAATGTAAATGTTCATTTGTACGAAACCGCTAATCCCTGAGAATTCTTCACCAATTGCTTTGAAATTTACGGACTATGTTGCAATCAAATATGATCGTGTTGATATATACTTAAAATGAATCTCGTTTGACCCTCCCCTAATATTCCCCCACACACATACTTGGGGCGGTTTTATAATTTTTCCGAAACACAGCATGTGATGTATCATTAGAAATCTAATTAACCACTCTTTAATATTATTTACCTCCCCTCCCTCTTCCTTCTCTTTCCTGAGAAGGGGCCGCATTATTGAAATATTTCATCAGATTTTTAAGTATTTTTTAGCTCAAGCCAGTCAATCCGCCCCTCTACTGCGGTCACAAATGATCGGTAGAAAAAGGATTTTCTGTATACCAGACTTATGAAACTTTTTGAAGAGCAATGACAAACATCAATGATAGTTTAATAAAACGCAAAAGAATTTTTTTTCGATATATATAATTTTTCTAGCAGGTAAGCGATGTACATAGAGTTGTAATTAAAATAATAAATCACTTGCATAGATCACCTTTAAATAAAGATCACCTTTGCATAAATCACCATTAAATGAAAATAAGAAAACGGGGCGTGTTTCGAGCTACAACAATAATAGCTCGTCTTTAGCTGAATTACTGTTGTAGCTCGAAACGTGTCCTGCTTTGTTATTTTCGTTTAAAGGTGATTTATACAAAGTGAAATTATTTTAATTATTAATTAATACCAGTGTTATCGGTGTTTTTTTACTCATACAGAGATATATCTTATGCAACATAAATGGCGCTTCGACTTTGACGCCAATCCTTATGCTCAATTACTCCATTTGCTCAGATTTAGAAAAATAGATTCTTACTAAAAAGGAAGGTTTCCATACTGGACATACTCAGATTTTTGTGAAAAAAATACTAATTAAACTACTCATGAATCTAATAAAGGATCAAAGAAAATTACCGGCGGAATTGTAGTAGAAAACATGTAAAAAATAAAATACTTTCGAATATACTGTGTGAAAAGACAAAAGTCTCACACGATTTTTCACTTTCCCTCGCCAAAAGCAAACGATTTTAATGCAACTGAAAACTTTTGGATTTTTAGAATCCGTCAAAATGGTATTTAATGAATTTAAACATGAACAATGAGAGAGTTTAATATATTATTTACATATATATATATTAAATTGCATATATATATATATATATATATATATATATATATATGCATTTTTTGTTGCTGTAGTAAATTAATTTACCTCTGGAACAAATAGTTTCACATAGTAACACGTTCGCTGCCGCTTACATGAAGATGTGATGATAGTTAATGCCGCACTGTAGAAGTGGGTATTCCCAGAAGCCGATTTACTTTATATAACAAGGAATCAATGAAAGATTTTCCCGCGCCAGCGCGTGACTGGCTATTCTACATCCCCCCCCCCACAACACGCGCTGGCGCGTGAGTGGCCCCTAACGTTGGCGCCATATCACGCGCTATTAAAAATTCTTATTCAGTAAAATTATTTTCATACATTTTATTGTATTCAAAAATAAAATCCAGATGTTTCTATGGCAACAAAATCGAATTGACAATGCTCAGCTGAACTTTAAGCTTGAAAGAATTTTAATTGATTTAAATTTGAATTTAGTTTTAAATCTCAAATTTTGATGGTTAAATTTGAATATAAATACATATAAATATCAATATAACGAAATTGTACTTAAAAGAAACTAAAACTGACAAAATCAAAGATATTTGTCAGTTGACATAAAAATTTTTATGTTCAACGTGTTTAGATGAATTCTTTTAAACACGTTGAACATAAAAAAATTTTCCTTTAAAATGCATTTGACATAAAAAAAAAAGTATTTCTTGAAATTGCTTTTCATCGCCAACAGATGATAAATCGCCAAATAACGAAATTTTCATAATTTTTTAAGGACAGGTAGGTTCCGCACTTTCCGACGAATTTTTTTTATAAACGTATATATCCTTATAAGACGAACATTCTGTAATTTTTTCAGATTTTTCGGAGTATGCCCGTATGGAGACCTTCCTTGTAAGTTACTTCTATTTTAATTTCCGTTTTTAGACATACATTTCATTCTATGAAGATATACAATATTTGAAGATATTTATTACTTTTAGACAGTGTAATAGGATCTATTTTCAATTAATGTTTCTTCTTTTTTGTTATTAACTATTTGATAACTGGTATAACATGATAGTAAGTTTTTGTCTACATTTTTAAAATAATTTTCACGAAACTTTTATCGTTTTGTTTTGCGAATGAGGAGTCCATCTTCTATGGATGTTGAATGACACTTTTTAAGTGCGTTCATAATTATTTAAATAAGTAGCACAGATAGCCGTCGTTTAATACGTCCGTCTGTCCGTCTGTACGTGTATCCATCTGTCCTTATGTAACAACGCAAAAACTAGCAAACCGAATCGTTTCAAATATTAAGTATATAATTATTACATAATTTTGTCGAGTCATTTCAAATTTTATGGAAATCAAACGTATAGTTAAATTACACGGACACTCATATAAGTATGACGATCAAAGAGATAAAAATAGTTTCAAGCTTATTTTAATGATGTTACAAGCTTTTGAACATAAAACAATTCATATGCATCGATGAAATATATTCTAAAACTAGCTAATCTACCCGGCGTTGCTCGGATTCTTCAAAAAAACAGCAAGAATTGTGAAAAAAACGTAAAAATTAAAAAACTCGAAGTATTTAAAAATTGTTGCACGAATTTCGTTTAGCGTTCATCGAAAAGTGAAGGGCTAGAAAATTGAAAATGGATGCTTTTACTAATGTGGAAAAATCTTACAAAATAGCGAAAGCATTAAAATGTTTATAAAAATATAAAACAAAATTCAAAAATTGTATTTCGAAATTCGAGTAAACTTAGAGGAGAAGAGAGAAGAATCTACTACATTCGGTCGAAAATTGAACGTCTAAAAAATCGAAGCGGATCGCGAAGAAACGTAAACACTGCATTAAAAATGGCAATAATTTCAAAAATCACGGAACTAAAAATTTACTCTATTTGGATAAAAGTTTTGAATCTAATTAGTGTAATAAAATGGCAAGCAGTGAAATGCGAATAAAAAAACTTTAAAATCGCAAAAAAATCCTCTAATGTACCAAAAATCGCACAGGAGAAAATTTTTCATCTTAGAAAGAAGTTTAAAACCGAGTTCCTTTTTCGTATAAAAAAAATCGCCGTGAACTCAAACAAACAAAAAAAAACCCTAAAACATTGCATTAAAAATTGCTGGAGATCAAAATAGGAGATAAAACAATTACCATAAAGACTAAAAGTTTGAAACCAAATTCCTGTTAGGCTAGAATTTCGAAATCGAATTCTTTTCAAAATGTCAAAAAATGACTGTGAAAGCCCGAAAATTGCACTGAAAATAGCATTAAAAATAGCAAAATATTAAAAAATCGCTAGGGTAAAAATTTACTGTTAAAAGATAAAATGCTACAATGAAAAAATTAACTATATTAAACAAAATGTTTGAAATGGAAATCAGTTTCCAAATGTCAAAGAATCGCTACGAAACTTGAAGAATGGCTAGAAATTACATTGAAAATTGCATTAAAAATCGCTAAATATTTTTAAGTCAATGTCTAAAAAACTAATATGAAGGGGGGGGGGGGTTGTAATCAGAAATTATTCATGAATATTAAAATGTTGACATGGAGCGCCGAAAATCCTATTAAATGAAATATATTAAACGAAATAGGTTTCCGAATGGCAAAAAATCGCCAAGGAACTAAGCAAATGGCTAAATGTCACAGATGTCACAGCACAGATTTCATATTTGCACCACATTGGCGGGCTATTTTTCTGGCGCCAATTTGGCGGAAACCAATTACGTGCATATTTTTAAACTAATTTCTATTATTTTAAAAGGGAATAATCATAAATAAAAAAAAAGTTTAGTTAATTATTATAGAGTAAAAAATTTATATCATTTTAAAAAAGAAAATAAAAATAAACAGTTTATTAATAAGTAAGTAACAATACCGGGTTACCATGTGAAGCGCATATAAATGCTATTTTGTTGCAATCGCACCAATGTTGTGTATATGACATCTTGTGTATATTTATCTGGTAGAATCTTCTAATTTAGCAAAAAATTAAGCAACTAATATAAATTATGAATGAAAGAAATATGATTTAATGGTTAGTTTACATTCAAGGGAGACCAATCTGATTGCCAGGGGCAGCTAGTTTACTGTATTTGGGTGAAACACTGTAATTGGAAATCATTTTCGAATGATAAAAAATCGGCGCAAAGCGTAGAAAATCTCGAAAAATCGTATTAAATATAGATATATGGAAAAACAACTACAATAGGCTAGGGTATATAAGGGTAAAACATTGCAATTGGAAAACTTTCATGAATGGCAAAAAATTGACGCAAAATGTAAAAAATAATTTTAAAAAATGCTAAAAATCGCATTAAAAATTGCAAAATTTCAAAATTCGTAAATGGCAAAATTTTTAAAAAGAATAAGGATAAAAATTTTAAATTAAATTCCTTTTACAAATTTCAAAAAAATAGCCATGGAATTCTAAGAGCCACTAAAAATGATTGAAAAATTCATTAAAGATCGCTAAATGTAAATGCATCCCGAGAATAAAAATTTATTGTAGTCGGGTAAAACATAGCAATCACATTTTTCATTTATTACAAAAAAGTCAACGCAGAACACAAAATGTATCCAAAAATCGCATTGAAAATAGACAAAATTTAAAAAATGTACATGGTGAAATT
Source organism: Maratus speculifer (assembly GCA_964019185.1). Lineage (NCBI taxonomy): Eukaryota > Metazoa > Arthropoda > Arachnida > Araneae > Salticidae > Maratus > Maratus speculifer. The sequence continues at coordinate 420,456,963 of OZ025291.1, read as the reverse complement.
TACTAAATTAGTCTAAAAATTTAATATCAAATTCCTTTTTTAACTGTTTAAACTGTGGGGATAGAAAAAAATGGTACTAATCGCATTAAAAAGTTAATTAAAAATAGCATTGAAAACTGCATTAACCCATTCGTGCCCAGCATTTTCTGCATAAATTTTATTTGGTTGGCACCACTATTTTTAGAAGATTTAAGTTTAGTTCATTAATCACGAAAATGCATTATTTAAATGAAATAATTATTGCTTTTCTTTTTTACCGGTTTCAAAAACAGTGCTGAATGCACCTTTTGAAGCGTCCCTAAAAAGGGACGCTAGGCACTAATGGGTTAAAAACGCATTGAAAACTGCACTAAAAACGCACTGAAAAATGCACTAAAAATCGCTAGTTAATTTTAAAATCGCAGTAATGAGAATTTTCTCAAATGGATAAAACATTCTAATCGGAAATCAGTACTATTTGATTATCCGGTTGATCAAGAAACTACGTAATTGCCAAGCTATAAGATTAAACGCCAATAACGGCTGGTCGTAAATGTCACATTCATTTGACATTAAGCACGTTACACATGTTTGTTACGTCATCAAGTAATTTTTAATTCGTTGTTTTATTTGTATTTTATTAATGTTTTTCTAATTTATTTGTCCTATCATTATTTAACATAAAAATTACATCAATTTGCATAGTTTGGCGAGTTGTTTGATGATTTATATAATTTGGCGAAATTGATCAACAGCATAATCAAGTATTACACGGGAATCTTTTATGGATGATAAAAAATCGACGCGGCACTCGAAAAATCTTTTAAAAAATCTCTAAAATTACATACGATTAAAAGTTTAATAATCAATTTTTATTTTCGAATATCAAAAATTACCATAGAACTCGAAAAAAAAGCTAAAAATCTCATTGGAAAATGCATAAAAAATCACTAATATTAAAAAATAGCAGGGTTAAAAATTTATTCTAATAGAGTAAAATATTGTAATAAAAAATATTTCACGAATGACGAATATTCGACATCAGGCGCAAAAAATCTCGGAAAATTGCATTAAAAATCGTTGAAATGCATAAATCTTAGCAGACAGCACCGTGCGAAAGGGGAAGGAGACGAAAGGGGAAGGGGACGAAAGGGGCGATTGGCCCGGGCACGGAAATTTAGTTGGCGCCAAATTTATACTGCCAACGTCATTTTTGCTTTATCAAAGAAAAAAAAAAGTTCTGGGGGGGGGGGGCACCAAATTGAAACTTTGGGTCAAATGCAGTTTTCTCTTCGCATCACCCTGTTAGTATACAAAATTTAGTACATTAAACTAAAAGTTTGTGTCAAAGTTCCCTTTACTAAAAAACAAAACAAAAAAAAAAACATTCAAAATTGCACTAAAAAATTCACTAAAAATCCAAAAGTCATTACGCGAAATCCAAATAAATTATATTGAAAAGAGAACAAAACTTATTATATTAGGTTAAAAGGATGAAACCGCATTCTTTTCGCTAAAACCATCTCGAAACATTATAAAAGCCTGCTAAAAATCGCATAAAAATTATATTACAAAAATCAAAAATCGGCCTTCGAGATGCTCCACATATAGAGCAACTTCCCGCCAAAATTTTGTAGCTCTTCGTGCAGCAGTCTCTCAACGACATCGTCGGCATTTAAAATTTTTTAGTATGTATTATAAGCTATCTTAAAGTTTCAAACAGGCCTTCTTGATACATTTTCTAATTTTGTTCGCACACCTCTTCTTTCGCACCCTGAAATATGTTACACCATTTTTTTTTAATTTCTTATCATGCATTATAAACAATCTTACAGTTTAAAACAAATCATAGTGTAAGATTTCCGAATTTTAACAAAATCACTGTCTGTTGGTTCCATATTCCACCACCAGGGAGCGCAATCTGTTCTTATCAAAACTATATCCAAACGAAACTCCGTTAAAAAACGTATCAGGAGATATATTACTCGAGGGGGTGGCGGTCTTAAGCAACAATTTAAGATATTTGATGAAATTTCTAATAAAAAATAGTGGTATCTAAACTTTTGACATTTTAGGTAGATTTCGCAAAAAAATTCTACCTATTACATTCTCAACGGTTCAAGTTTTCGATAGAAAGAATATGAAAAAAAATAAATACTAAACTCAAAAAATCTCGAAAATCGTTAAAAATCGCATCGAAAATCGCATTGAAAATCGTTAAAATCTAAAAATCGTAACAGACACAAAATTTAGGGCATTAGGTTAAAAGTTTGAAAAGATTTTCTTTTTACCAATCTCAAAAAATAGCCGCAAAATGAGAAAAAACACTAAAAATCGCACTAAAGAATTCGTTGAAAATTCAAAAATCGCTGTACAAATTCCGAATAAACTTTGTTGAAAAGAGAAAGAAAAATTGCTATATTGGGTTAAATGAATGAAACCGTATTCCTTTCACTAATGGGATAAAACCGCAAAAAACGCTAAAAATCGCCTAAAAATTATTTAAAAAATCTAATCAAAAAATCGAAAATCGGGCTTCGAGGCGCAAAACTACATGTATAAAAGTGCCTTCCCTCCAAATTTTGTAACTCTACGCACAGCAGTTTCTTCAGAACAGCGCTGACAGACAAACATAGTTCTCTCTTTATTATTATAGATATACATTCTGCATAATTTGTGTTGCAAATAATATCTTTTACTAATATACAGGGCCACATAAAACTATTCCTTTACATAGTGGTATTGGAGAAAACATTGTTTGTTGTGCATTTTAATTACATTAAATTATTTCACATTTTATGAAATTTATATACGTTGCTGATGTATACTGCATGTTAATTCCATATATAATAGAAAACACTGTTATTCTGACTGTTATTAAATTTCCCCGTTTGTTCTAAAATTTTTAAATTTCTAGATACAACCTTAATATACTATTTATTTATTTATTTATTAAAGTTGACATTTATTCTGCAACTATTCCAACTTTGAAAATCAGTTATCTGACTTCTAATTAGTTCTCAATCCCTGTCAGTCCCGTTTTTGGGTTCGAAGATTGTTTATTCTTGATCAATAACATCATTAGAAACAGAAAGTGAAATTTACTACTAGTTTGCTTGAGATTTTATAATGTCAGGCGACATTTTATTTCAAATAGTATATTTTTACTTTACAAATTTTTTTCTTAATCAATACTTGTGCAAAAAAGCATATCGCGATAGTTTTTTTTTTTCTTTTTTCATGTTTATTTTAATAACAAAAAAAATATTTTTTTAAATTTTTATTTTGTGAAAGTCGTAATAATAAATTATGTCATTTTTTTTACCCTTTTATTTACCCATCATACGTAGTATAGGATAAGATCTTGCAATCGTTTTGAAATCGAAAAAAAATTGTCGGGAAGAAATTGCCGTCAATATGGCTGTGTATGTGTGTATCTGTCTGTTCGTCTCTCTGTCTGTAAACACTCCATCTCAACGATAGAGTGAGACATAAAATTTGATGGGTATTTAGAATTTAAAATGGAAAGAATTCTACTGAATATCAGTAACCTCAATTATCCGGAACTATTTTTTTCGTACTCTCGAAATATTCGTTGTCATGAAAGGTACATAAAAATTTTCGAATCTATTTATTTTAAGCAATGGCTGTAAAAGACAATAGAAAACATATATTTTGCATACCGAATAAAATTAATCAGATGATCAATTGTCGAGATATTTATAATCCTATTTTTTACATTCTTTGACTTTTTAAGACCACGTATTTTGTTCAAAATTCAATTCAAGTATATATTTTAATTGGAAATAAAACAATTCATCCGAGTCAGTAAACTGTTAGTTAATAGTTTACCATTTTTTTAATTGTAAGGATGTTTCTTTTACTACTTGATTATTACGTCGCTCAAAAATATCTCTAATCTATAAGATTAAATGCCATATATAATGCCATGTATAATACCAAGGCCGCCTTATCATAATAACAGGCCCCGCAATCACCAAGTTTACTTGTCTGCAGTACATGTGGTCAGAAATCGCTTGATTTTCCCCGTTGTTAGCCCTATCTAATGTGAGAAAGCGCTATCTAATGTGTGTCATTTTTTCCTATGAATTTCGTTATGGAATATTGCCAGTGGTATGCACCAGGTGACGGCATAAAGTCATATATAATAAACTTACGGGATAAAGTCATATATAATAAATTGTTAACTATAAGGACATTTTTATCCATAGACTTTCTCGTGAATGCGAGGTCTTATTATGATAAGATGGCCTTGTATAAAACTTGACAATACTTTTCAAATTTGGCAGTATCATCAGATAGAAAATCAGATTCTTTTTCAAGTATTATTCGGAAAGATTAAAACCTTAAAATTAGGCTCAAATTCAATAGTTTAATAAAATGGACTTCACAAAGAATCCAGTTACTCAGGATGTCATCGTAAAAGATACGTATGAAAAACAGAGAAAATGCCGCGAAAATTGGATGATGAATCATGGATTTAAGTATTATAAATATCCTATGGAATACAAGAATTTTTATGGAAATGGTAAGCAAAAAAAAAAAAAAATTCAGTGTGCGAAATTTGCTGGTAAAAATTTTATATTCTGTTCCTTTTTTTATTATTATTATTTTCTTTTTTTGCAAGAAATGTTTCGATTTGGTTGTCTGATCCTCAACCTTTTTGGCACAGACGTGATATACGCACCACATTTGCGCAATTGCCACAAAATGACGATTTTAGCTCTCATGTTATAACCCGGCTATTGATTGTATTTTTGTTATTCAACTACTTATTTTATTTTTTGTTTTAAAAAGGTCATAAAAAGTTTTGTTGGTACTTATGTATTAACGCCAACGCAGCAGAACTTGAACTAATGCGCCAATAAAAAGCAATCTTGTTCTTCGCACGTGCTCAAAAATAATGGCGCCAAAAATGAGAAAAAAAATATTACAAGTTGAATGTAGATTCGGCCATTGCATAATTCAGTTTTGCCTCCGTTAAAAAAAAAAAAAAAAAAAAAAAAAAAAAAAAAAAAAATCGGTAGAGGTCTTTTATAAGGGCGACCACGTTTAGAATGCAATGAACTAACTTCATTTTTCTTGTGTTTATCAATATAATAGCAAACAGAACGGCGTGAAATACCCAATTGATTCGCAATTTCTTTCTGAGACATTGGAATTGCGGAATAATAAAGAGATACAATTTGACGTGCTACTTCTTCATTGACTAGATACATCAAAAACAAATTTTTTTCTGTAGTTTAAATGCTTTTTTATAGACTCTGAGAAAAAGGAAATGCATTTTAACAATAAAATTGTATGAATGTCTCGTTTTAACGGCCAGATTACGAAACTAATCGTTGGGGGCCACCGTAATACTTACCCATCATGGATATGCATTATATAATATGTGAAAATAAAATATGTAAAAACTATTTATAAAATGCATTTCAATTCCAAAACAAAATTTAAACGTATATTTAAATATTCTTAATATACATAGTAATTCTCCATTAATGAATTGCTGATGAACCCATTTCGACAAATTATGTAAAATACCAAACTACACAAGTAGTACTGGATTGCGTAAAAGAAACATCCTTATAACTCCAAAAACATTAATCATATTAACTAACAGTTTACTGCGTCAGATTAAGCGTCTCATTTCCAATTAAAACATATCTTTGAATTGAAATTTGAGGAAAATACAGGGTCATGAAAAATCGAAGAATGCGGAAAACAGGATTACAAATATCTCGGCAACTATTAATCCGACCGACTTAGTTCTTGACGAAAAATTTGTGTTATTTTATTGCCTTTTACTTCCACACCTTAAAATAAAAAAAATTCGAACATTTTTATATACCTTTCATCAGAACGAATTTTTCGAGAGTCCGAAAAAAAATAGTTCCGGATAATCGAGGTTACTTATATTAAATAGACTTCATCCCATTCTTACTTACTAAGTACATACAAAATTTTAAGTCTCTATCTCCATTTGTTCGTGAGATAGAGCGTTTACAGACAGACAGACAGACGGACGGTATTTTTTTTCTTCTAAAAATATGTTTTGCGGAATCTCCAGTATCTAAAACGTGTAAATCCGTCAAAAAAAAATTTCGATTTTCAAAACGATTGCAAGACTTACCCTATACTACGTATGATAGGTAAGTAAAAGTGGGCCACAATTTTTGACACGACACTTTTTAGCTTGTCTGAAAGAAATAGCATCGGAGGCTAAAAATACACTAAAAGACACTAAAAGACAATATCAAGCACTAAAACACTAAAAAATGGCGTTACAAATCAGCAAAAAACAAGGCAACAAGAAATCCAAATATAACTGAGGTGGCGTTAATACGTAACTACCGTTTTGTTTTGAAGTTATTAAATAAACTTTTTTTTATTTATTATCATTTTCTGTGGTACTAATTGGGTATCCCGTCGACTAATTTCGTCAAGTTATACAAATCGCCAAACTTTTCGCCAAATTATAAACATTGAACTAATTTTTATTCTAAATATCTGAAGAACGAATAAATTAGTAAAAGATAATCAAGAATAAAAATACGTACAGTGGCTCACAAAAGTGTTCGTACACTTAGGAATTTCAATGAAATAGTGCTGTATCCATTAATTAAAATTAATATTTTGGAATGGGTATTTAAGAGTAAGATCTATGACTCATTTTTAACAAAACTACATAAAATATTTTAATAACATAGCAAAACTTTATTTTGAAAAAATCATTAATCAAAAAATAACAAAAAAAGTTACCTCACAAAAGTCTTCGTACACTTTAAAAAAAATAGCTGTACATTTCTAAATATTGTAATATTTCGCTAAAGATGTACTTAATAGGATATTATTTAGCACCCACAACAGTTTTTTAAACACCTGGGAATAGATTTTATTAGTATTTTTGTAATTTCTGCATGAAAGTTGATTCCTTTATCGAACATTGCTGTTTTTACTCTGTTTTTCGTTTCAATGCTGTGTTTTCGTATTCTAACTTCCAGATATCTCCAAATATGTTTTATTGGGTTTATATTCAACAATTGAGGTGATGTTTCCATAACTTGTGGACAATTATAGAGACACCAGAGCTGAACGTTGAGAGCCATGTGCTTTGTATCATTATCCTGCTAAAAAACAAAGTTGTTTCTGTTACCCATATTTTGGGCTGATAATTTTAAGTTGCCTTTTAAAATACCTGAATAAAGATCGTGATTTATTACGCTATCAATATATACCAAATTACCTAATCCTGAAGCTGCTATGCACCCTCATACAAGGACAACTCCACTACCATGGTTAACTGTTCCAACCAAGTTCTTTGAATATAATTCTTTTTTTTTCACCATACTATAATGCACCTATTGAAGACAAGAATTACATACTAGTTTTCATCTGTAAATAAAACGTTATTCCAATACGATTCGGGTTTATTTAACTCTGATTTTGCCGAAGAAAGCCTAAGCTTTCTGTTTTTCGCCCAAACAAAAACTTTTCTACGGTCAGAACGCCTATATAATGCGGCTGGGCTTATCATTTGTCGAATAGTTTCAGTTCAAAATGAAGTAGAAACTGTTTCATTAAATTCTGTGCAACTTTTACAGCACTTACACGTGGATTTTTTACGACTTTTCTAATTGTAAGTATTTGATCTCATTGTGTTAATTTAGATTGATGACCTTGTAATACCTAGTTTTCAATCCAATTTTTTTCTATAAAGCCTTTTATTGCATGCTACACCGTAGAATAGAATAAAACAGCTAATTTTGCAATAGTTCGAATGGATTTACTACTATTACGAAGAAAAATAACTAATTTTTGAACGTTATTAGTGGTGACATTACGATTACAAACCATTTTTTAATTAATAAATGGAATATTACGGGCAAATTCTACAAAATATAAAGCCAAGAGTTTTTTAAAATGTCTCCACGATGCAAAAATAAGGTAAAGCAACAAACAATATTTTTATTAATGAATTTATCCGAAAAAGTTTCTGTGTACGAAGACTTTTGTGGCGTGTTCCTGCTGTGTCATCTTCCTTTCTCATTTTTAGATTTAAAAAAAAATCCCTTAATGTTAAAGAAAAGATTGTGTGTTATTTAGTATAACTTGGGAGATAAAATAAAAAATTACTAGACTTCATACACGCATTTAATTTTAGTGAAATTTCTTTTTAGTATAAATTTTTAAAGTGTACGAACACTTTTGTAAGCCACTGTATATCGTAGCTAATATCAAGTGAATGAAACATTTACAATAATTCGTTATTCACATGCAATCTTATAAATTGGTGAAAGTTATCTGATCGACGGTGCAACCAAGTAGTACCTTTTCTTTTTAAAACAAGTAAGAAAAATTATGCGTTAAGCATAGATTATGAAGCACTTTATAACACTTAATGAAATCTTTAACAATACTTTAGTATTTAGGGAAATAATAGTGTACAGCCAAATATACCCAAATATGTATTCCAGTACATTAGAACAGACCTGTATTTCATATGTCAGTTCATATAATGGGAAAATTTAGCTCAGCAAGAAAATACCTGGTAGCTTGAAATTTCTTTTTCAGCAATTCATACTATTAGATGGAAACATACTTGAATACTTTTGTTCAGCCCTGTAGTTTACATTCTACCTTTATTACACGTCAGCATTAGGCTAAAATTTATTGTAAACTAAAACACTTTTAAAACAACTGAAATCACATTCTCATAAATTATCATTCATAGGCGTCCATGTACCGAATTTTTTGCGTGGCCCTGTATATCCCTTTATCTATATTCTGCAAACATTTCTCAGTAAATTGAATGCAGCTCAGCGTAAAAATGCATAGCTTATTTAAGAACCACGGTTAAATAATTTACGCTCATATTCAGTAACGTTGGTTAGCTCTTTTGGGTAGCCCTGTATATCAACTATAACATTTATACACACCATATAATGTGCATATATTTAGCGAAATACAAGCGCGAATATCATAATTAAAATGCATTTCATCCCTCCATCAGCCATCATCGGACACATATACGGTACTTCGGACAGAATATACTATTTGAAATCTTTTGTATGGCCCTGTAAATGCTATGTACTTCATATTATGCAAGACAGTAGCGTATAATTTATATTAAGCTTCAGTGACATATATCAATTTTATTATACATGAAAAAGCTCAATATATTTAAAATATGTCACACACAATTCCCCCTTTTACCATTATCTAATGGAATTCTTTTGTGTGGCCCTGTAAATGAATACTAGCTACATTTTCACCTTATACTTTATAGAATGCATATTTTAATACGTTTGACAGGGTATAACATCTTTAAAATTCCTTTGAAACGATTTTTCCCCATAGGCCGTAATGTAATAGGAAACTTTTGATTCGCCCTGTAGATAAACTAATCATAATAGAAACTTCATTTTCAATAGGGTTCATGCTAGGGTAAACCTCAATAACGTCCTAAAATTTCATGGCAATCAGAGTATATTAACAATTTTTCCCCATAGGCCGTAATGTAATGGGAAACTTTTGATTCGCCCTGTAGATAAACTAATCATGGTAGATACTTCATTTTCAATAGGGTTCGTGCTAGGGTAAACCTCAATAACGTATAAAAATTTCATAGCAATCCGAGTATATTTACGGGAGTTAGAGCGCGGACAGACGGACAGACGGACAGACGGACAGACGGCCATCCGGCCAGACGGACAGACGGACAGACGGACAGACAAACCGAATGCATAAGCACTTTTCAACTTTGTTGGAAAGTGCTAATAATGGAATATAATTTTAAAATATATATGTAACTGGGCCCTGATGTCATTGACGCATCACAGTTGCGCGGTTACAATAAAATGACGTGTTTATGCCTCACATGGTAACCCAGCTACTATTGTTTATTGATTAATAGGCTATTTATTTACTTTTATTTTCTTTTTCAAAATGATAGAAATTGCTTTGTTCTATCGTTATTAATTAAATTTTATTTATTTACTATTATTTACTTTTCAAAATAATAGAAAATAATTTAAAAATATACATATAACTCGTATTTAAAAACGAAGTTTTCGAAGTGGCGTCAGGAAAAAATCGCGCCAATTTGATGCGTACATGACATCTGTGCCTATAACTGGTATATGCAAACGAAATTTTTGAACAATAATGGTGGCCGTATATGGCGAACAGCATTATTGTGATTATATACGCTTTTTTACTATTAAAATAAAATTTATCAAAACTTACTTTGTTTGTAAGTTTTGCCATTTTGTGTATTTTTCCGGAAGTGTATTTGTTACACCTAATGATGAGCTAATGGCTGATGTATTATAACTTTTCCTTTTTTTCAAATGTTATTTTTCTGCAAATGTAAAATTATATTAAAATATTTTTGGGTCATTGTTATATATTTTTGCAAGCACAAAACATTAACATTCAATATATAATGTCATGTTTTTATTTTACATATATAATAAATACATATAAAATAATTAAAGTTTGAAAAGAAGTAAATATTACAATATTTTATATTTACATTTGCATTTGCATTCATGTCTGGTAAGAGTTCCTCATGCTGTTCTGGTTGGCGAGATTGGCGAATGAATCCAAAATGACGCAAAAAAACCATTTAAGTTAATATATGTAATTGGAAAAATTTCTGTTTAAAAATGATCATACCTTGAATTTCATACAATTTCAAATTTTAGTTACATAAAAGGCGTATAGCCATAAGAATGTAAATGTATGCAAGCCAAGAATCGAAACCTCGTCATTGGTATGGCGCGCTGACGTTCTACAAACTGAAGCGCTTGGAACGACACCAAACTTGGCACTTCTCACCATTATATGTTGGCAAGGCTACAATGGCAACACAAGATGGAATTTTTTCTACGAGCCACCGATTATGGAGCTAACACGAAACTGTAGAGAATCCAGCATTGATGAAATGGAATAAATGTTTATTCAGCAGAGGGCTAAGTGAACTAGATATGTTCGTAGGGAACGTGAGATATCATAAAAGAAGGAGGGTCCCACCAGTGACTCAGAGATTCTGCTCTCGAAGCTGGTAGATGGGAGATGCTTTGTTCGAATCTAATTGCATCCATCGGCCTAAGGCTGGGAGCGAACAGCACTAGTTTTTATTACACTAAAAGAGCAATCAATCAATCTTTGTTTCCGAACGAAACAAGGGTAAAATCTCTTTAAATGATTTTTGAGGGACTGACCCTACCGAATTGACAAAGGAAGGGAAAGTTTATCTCGCCCCCCATCTTCAGTCGTAAAGCTGTCAACTGATTTCGAGTTGGATTTCTCCCTTGAAGTTCAAAAAAGCTCACTGAAAAAGCACTTTATACATCAAAGTGCCGACACGAAAGATCAAAGATAGCGCAAGAAGTTAGTGCTATGTGCGTGGACCTTAACCATTCGAAGTTTTCGTGGTTTTCTTCGAACCTTGCGTAATTACGGGTTACGTTCGCTTAGAAATTTATCCGCGGAGGGCTCTCTCCCTAGGAACCATATCTTTGTGCCGTGATAGATAACACTGACGTCATTAAAGAGTGGGTTGAAAAGGAAAGTTTAAAGGGCACTGTCCTGGAAGATCCCTCTGAGTGACTATTAAGAAGGTGGCAAAAAGTGTACTGCGAATGCGGACTGGGAAAGAATGATCGCTAAGATATGAGAACAAGTTGGAAATTGCACGTGAACGTAGCAAATGAGGTGCGTTCGTACGATAACGAAGTTTTAAAAATATTCAGATCTTGCTGATATAGTAGAGCGTACTCCGGATACAGAATAGTAGTCGAAATCTTTACGTTTCTGTAAATATGCAGGAAGTAATTTTTATTACACCTCAGGAACGTATATCTTATTCATAAAATGAGAAATAGTTGAATATAATCAAAACACGCCCCAAACAATGTTTCCCCGTATTATATTATATAGTGGAATACTTTTGTGCGGTCCTGTAATTTAATAATAAAAATTCTTTGCATCACAGATTGTACAGGCTGCATATTTTAGTATATATTTCATAGATTCATGCCAATTCTATTATGTTCGAATGAGTGTAACATCATAAAAATGCATTTGAATCTTTTTTCCCCATTGACCGTAATCTAACGGAATCATTTTGATTGTCCCTGTAATTGATCTATGCATCCGATTTTCATAACATTTGAAATGACTCGACAAAATTACGCAATAATTATATGTTTTAAATTTCAAACGATTAAAATGCATTTAAAACTTTTTTCCATTTTGACCGTAATGTAACGGAATCCTTTTGAATGTCCCTGCAATTGATCTATCCATCCGATTTTCATAAAATTTGAAATGACTCGACAAAATTATGTTATAATTATGTATTTTAAATTTCAAACGATTCGGTTGGGTAGTTTTTGCGTTGTTATATGCGGACAGACGGACAGACGGACAGACGGACGGACTGAGCGACGACAATAGGTGCTACGTATTTACATAATTACGAACGCACCTAAAAAAATATTAAAAATAGCAGAAAATCCAAGCAGAATTGTAAATGAGGCCTTCGTGCCAGACTTTGTCAAATGCTTTTGCGACAACTAAAAATCTGGCAACAGCTGGAAACTAAGATTTGTGAAATTACGCTCTAAGAAACTCTACAACACAAAGCAATTGATATTGTGATAAATGTTTAGCCGAGACCGAAACTGGGCATAAGTATATAGTTTGAGACTTTATGTAAGTAAGAACTTATTGTAGGAAACTTCAATTAGGCATAAGAATATTGTTTTGGTCAATATGATGTTGTAAATGGATCTTTAAAAGTTTACAAGGGATTTCTTAGTTTAAAAAATATATTATAAATTTTTTCAGGTACTAATTGTAATTTCTATTTATTTATGAGGACATTTTGAAAACCAAATAATTTTTTCATTCTATATTAATTAGCGATCTTTAGTATTACAGGGTAAATCTTGTTATCGTTTTAAAATAGAAAAAATAATGTTTTTGATGGGTTTACATGCTTCAAATGTTAGAGATTCCTTATAAAACATACTTTTAAAAAACAAAATGCCGCTTATCTGTGTATATGTCTATAAACGCTGTATCTTCCAATAAAATTGCGATAGGGGCTTGAAATTTGATATTTTATTAGTATTTAGCAATGAAAAGAAGACTATTAAATTTCTGTAATGTCATATTATTTTTGTACTCACGAAAAATTTGTTCTGTTAAAGGGTCCATATCACTTTTTATAGTAACTTTGAACGCACAATAAATCTGTCATATTTTACACTTTTTCATACCTATGCGCACAGACAATGGCAAGTTGCATTAAATCATAAGATCAATAAAACAATCATTAAATTAAATGGCACAATCACAGTAGAATATAGATAAAAATCCATATTAACATTTTAAAGGATTTTTGATTTTTAAAAGCTGACTACTCTACCTCTAGTTTGGTACCTGTCTGTAAAATGTGTTGGTTTTGGTCATCATTTAACGAAATCGCGTTAAAATGTTTGAAATATTTAAATATTAATACACTTTTTTCATTTATATTATGAAGTCACGGGTTTTAGTCACAAATGCCGCAAAGCCATTTTGACGCCAATATGGATTTAACTAGGACTTCCCTCAGAGGGATTAGTCTGAGCGATATTGCTGAGAACATAGATTTAACAATAATTTGTAAAAAGTAAAAGAAAAAATAACATGCTACCTTTAATTGACCATATACTGCCACAAGTTCAAATGACGAAAATGGCCAAAGTAAAATATACAGTTACAAAATAGTCTATATAAATTCGTATACACGATAAAAAAATGGAAAAGCAATTAATGCAAAACACCCGTGCATGGGTATAAATTTGGAAATACGCAATGCGTTAAAAATAATACAGATAATAAAATACTAAAATAACTTGTATCGGAATTTGAGCTCTTTGAAATTACATCAAAAACATAAACAGACACTCTACATCAATTTTAGGACCTAAAAATGGCACAAATCATGGATGTTGAACAGAAAAAGGGAATGGTTTATATGGTGTATGGACCCCTTAAATAATTAATACATAATAGTTAATATATATAAAAGTATAATATCTACATCTGATTTCTATTGATGCGATGGTGTTCTAGATAGGAATTTAGGGAATTCTCTCTTTAAAAAGTTATACATAAAAATTCCGAAAACGCCAACAAAGGAATGCGATGCGTCGTTTAACTGTGTGTTCTAGATATAATTAATTGGATTTAAATGGATAGTGCATGCTGGCCATTACATACAGTTTTATTTTATTTTCAAACCTATTATTAAGAAGTTGAGCAATATCTTGGAATAAATAAAATGCTTTATATTCTAAAATGCAATGCTTGTAGTATAAGGTACGACACGACATTTGAATATCTCATCTGCATAAACTTTGAGATGTCAAAGAATCCTTACAAGTGATTTAGAAATCTGAACACATTTCTTCGGCAAAACATGCAGGCTCAAATACGCCAAAGTGAACTCGATTATGCATTTTTACCCGAATAGGTTATTATTTTAAAGACCTGTAATGACAAATGAGGAAATGTCTCTATGATAAAATCTCTTGATTGGAAAAAAATACTGCCCCTCCCCCCCCACATACCATTATGCTTCGAAAGTCTTTTGTGGTATCTTGTAAGTGAATAATAAGTTTTCTGTGTGCGGCATATTCTGCAAAATTTATATTCTAGAGCACTTTATAAATTTTACAATAATCTCTTTATATTTCAACGATAGTTATAATTAAAAAGTATTTGGAACTATCTCAACCCTTCGGCCGTAATATAACGGAATATTTTAACTGACCCTATATTTGAACTATGTACCCAATTTTACTAAAATTTCTAATGACTCAACAAAATTTGCATCAAATACATATTTAAAATTTCAATCGTTCGGTTGGGTAGTTTTTGTGGAGTTATATGTGGACAGACTGATGGATAGTCAGACAGAGGGACGTATCAGACGACGACTGTATGTGTTATGTATTTATATAATTTTAAACGTACTTAAAAAATAGTTAAATTTAAAAGCGCATGCCAAAATTTAAACAAATTTCAACAATTGTTACTAAAATACATTATTGTAGCTGATTTTTTAAATGTGTCCCTGTAAATGGAATAAAAATGCTATGAATGTTCTGTTATAACGTAATCGTAGTGAAACTCGGTGATTTATATCAGTTTCAATCCATCTGCAATAGCGTAATGTCATTAACATACTCTGTGAACGTTTCTTACCCATAGACGATAATGTAATCAAATTCTTTTGGGTGCCCCTTTAAAGGAACTTCAATCTCACATACATCATATACAATACAAAACATGCCTAACGGACCTTAATAAGGTTTACAAATCGCATTAAAATAAGCGTATATTTACAGGTATTAGAGCGAGGCCAGGCGGATGTATGGCCACATGGACAAAGAAACCGAATGCATAAACACTTTTCAACTTTGTTGGTAAGTATTAAAAATGCAACCCCAAGGCTGAAGATTGAAATCAGATTGGTTCATTTAATGCCAACTAAATAAATAAATAAATACATAAATAATAAAGCTCTCCAAAAAACCAGAAAAGAACATGGAACTTATATATGGGATAATTGGCGCCAGAATAACATTATTTTGCATGACTTAGTAACCCTGCTATTGTTGTTTATTTATTAATAAATTGTTTATTTACTTAAAAATATATATATATAGTTTTTTCAATATTTATTAACTAGCGGCCTTCGCCCGCTACGCTGGTCGGTTTATCTAAAGAAATCTTGAAGAAGTAGTTAGATAAGGTTCAGACATACATTAAAAAAAAAAAAAGCAAGTCGATCATTCAAAAAACGTTGGGAAATATCAAATATTTACTGTAATTTTTTAAGAAAAACAAAGTTTCGAAAAAAAAAATTAAATCGAAAAAAAAATTACACTGACATATTAATGCAAGGAAATTTTCCCAGAGAGAAAATTCGCCTTGAATACAATATTTCAAATTCTTTTAATTGCTTATAGGCGTTAATGCCAACATAGTGAAAAAAAATTCCATGCTGGGAATCGAACCCGGGCCATCAGTATGGCGCACTGACGTTCTACCGACTAAACCACATGGAACGACAGCCAGCTTGAAACTTTCTCATACTTAAGTAGACTGGCGAAAACATAACGATAGCGCGTTTTAAAATCGCACAGTGACATCTATTGGATTTTATATGTACTAAAAAACGTTATGTACTAAAAAACGTGAGCAGCGCACCTAATAGTTTCTTTTGTTTCTTTTTGTTACTTTTTTGTCTGTTGTCCGATTTTGATGAAACAAAGCCTATACACTGCCCGGGAGTGTGCATTCTTCATTAGTGAAAACCGCATAAAAATCCATTCAGTAGTTACGAAGATAACCTCGAACAAACAGACAGACAGACAGACAGACAGACAGACAAAAAATTCAAAAAAATTTTTTTTGTGTTTCATTGGTTTTCTTTTATCGCCCTGACTCCATTTTTGTCAATTATCTTCAATGTACAGACACACCGGGTCCTACTGTTTTATTATATGTATAGATTAATCGTGTTTTTATTTATTGTTATTTCCCTTTTAAAATAATAGAAAGTAATTGAAAAATATATATGTAACTAATATTCAAAAAAAAGATTTCGCCAAATTTGCCCTAAATCCGATGCATATATGATATACCTGCTCTAATGGCACTTTTCTAACATTACCTTTACCTTGGCACTCCAATTTGGAGTCAAAAAGTGAGATTTGTTGCAAATAGATGAACAGCCGCATAAATAAACCTGATAAACATTTATGCTTATTTTTACATATACATATTGTACGAAAGTCACATACGCACCACGTGGCGCGATTTTTTCTAACGCAAATTGGCAAAAACTTTGATTTGGTGGAAGTTTTGAATATTGCTCTAAATGTTAATATTTATGGTTTATTGTGTTACTAGCTGCACCCGTCGAAACTCGACGGAAAAGAACATAAATTAGGTATGATATATATCAATCTTATATAGACAGTAAAATACTGAGCGAAATAAACAAATGCACAACTCATAACACATAACAAACAACATTAAAACAACTCATAAATTATTATGTTGGACTTCAGCTACAAATCTTTTTTTAATGCGGTTTCTAAACCTTAAATATTATTTAAATGCCAAACTATTTAGGAAGTTAATATTATACCCCGGAAGACGAATTCAAAAATATCTGCATAGTTTATTTTTTCTCCATTTAAAGATCGCTTGATAACTGTACAATAATTATAATATCAATGAAACATTTTAATTATAATAGGAACAGGGACTTACTAAACTGCCTAACCAACCCAGTACACATTTACAGCACTTGCAATAAATTTAATTTATTTATCGGTTTGTATCCTCCATGAACTTGTAAAAATTAATTTTACTGCTATGGCAACGGAAAAAAAGATATCTCTGTTATTAAAAAGAATAAAATTTTTGTATTTGTTGCTGAAATGCTGATTTTTTTTCTATTTTAAACAATAACTTAATACAATGAAATGATATTAATTATTTTTTGATATTATGTAAGATAGAAATATAGTAATACCGCCATATCACAGGTTTTATTTTTTATTTTTTTTCTCTAATATGACATCATTTACACCTTCAGAAATACTCATCTTTTCTTAAATAAAAGCGTGATTTATGCAGTTGTTTATGAATTCTTTAGTTTCATAAAATATTCAATATAATTAAATAGAAATGGCGCAGTTTATAGAAATATTTTCATTTGTGCACACCACTGACCTTTAAATTAATAGAAGTTCACTTTATTTAGATGCAGGAATTAAAGTCAGTGAATATGACATCATCACTGACACAGCTATAACAATGTATGTTATATTCATGGACTAAATTTATCTGGTTTCTGTATGACGGCATTTTCTCCATCGACAAAATTTCACTTTAGATATTATATTTTATTAAAGTTTATCTTCTGTTATTTTACTTACATAATACTTAATAATATTACTCAGTAAATAATCTGTGTATTGCAGGGGATAACTATGTGCAATCATTTTATTATGATTAAATTTAACGAAAATCTTTTTTATTTTTTGTTTGTTTGTTTGTTTGTCTGAAATGCGATTATACATTCACCGATGAGATCAAGCTCCTGATTGGTGGAAAATAATGAAACAAAATAAATTTTGAGAACAGCTTAACCTGTTGCCACTGTTTTGAAGAAATGTGATGAAAAAGCTTTTAAAATTAAAAATAAAATATAAAAATTGAAATAAATTAAAAATTAGCCAGAATGGGCACATCTACACATAAAGAGCTTTCATTTAAAAAAATAATTATCAAAATCGGGGCAGTAAAAGGCTCGGGGCTGATGACCAAAAAAACAGCCAGGTGTTTTAAATATATAGATTTATGTATTTTATTCTATTTATTATTTATAACTGTTTACTTATTGTTGCCACTGTTGTTTCTTTTTTAAATAAATCGATGAAACAAAATAAATGGGTTACCACGTGAGACATTCAATCGCCATTTTGTTGCAATCGCGCCAACTTAGAAAACATATGACATCTGTGGCATATTTATGTTTTCATAAAATTTAACCATAAAAAAATACGTGCAATCACGCAATAATCGCAGGGGAAGACACATTGCTTAATGAGAAATAATTTTAAATAATCTATGTAAAAAATATAACAGAATATAATCTATGATTAAAAGTAATATCTAAAGAACGCATGTTAAACACGTATTTTATTTAAAAACGAAATAATTGTTTTTGCAATTTTGTTGCAATCGCGCCAACTTAGAAAACATATGACATCTGTGGCATATTTATGTTTTCATAAAATTTAACCATAAAAAAATACGTGCAATCACGCAATAATCGCAGGGGAAGACACATTGCTTAATGAGAAATAATTTTAAATAATCTATGTAAAAAATATAACAGAATATAATCTATGATTAAAAGTAATATCTAAAGAACGCATGTTAAACACGTATTTTATTTAAAAACGAAATAATTGTTCCCAATCTGCCCGCGTGAAATATATAAAATGCTAATGGCAATTAAAAAATGCTATTATAAAGATTATCGCAATTATTATCTCAAATACTAAGTTACTAAATGGCTTTTTTGTTTTAAATATATAAATAAATAATAATAATAAAATAGATTTCCTTTCCAATTTTTTTATTTCATTTAAATATGTTTTATTTTAAGTAAATAAAAATTGCATGCATATTTTTTTTGCTCCATGTGCTCGAATTCTGGAATTTAACGAAAACATCCAGCGGATGAAAAGTGACGTACATCAAATTTCTGCGACGTATGCAAATAAATTGTGCTTTTTTATCAATTCTTTTAGTATAACTTTTAAACTATTTGGAATTAATTTTTGAAAGTAGGTGCATTCACGAGGTTACCTTCAAAGGTACCATCTGGTACAAACAGAATCTAAATCCGACAAGTAATTTTTGAGATTTGCTTGACGAAAGAATTTTTTTGATTTTTAATATCGTTACGTACTCTGAGTATAAGACTTTGCTACGCTCAGACAATAATGTAGATTAGATCAATTTTTAATTTTAATTTACGTGAAACAGCATTTAGCTTTCTATAACATTTCTGAATTATTGCTTGAAATCCGTTATATAGGAAGATCGACTGGAACACCAGGACCAAGTTTAACCTGTCCGGCAGACTTTAGCTTGCGATACATGTGTGGCAAATGTTGCCCTTTCAGCTGGATTGAAAACACATTAGAATCGTCAGCATATCCAAATCAAACTGTGAGGTACCCCTCATTTGAATATTCAGAAAATGTGCGACATTTAAAAGAGGAGCTTCACTTACCTTGTTCACCATTGGAGTCAAATAACAAATACCCCAGTTGTTGTAAGTATATTTTAATAAGGATCTAGATAAACATTTTAATTACATGTAAAATATATTTAGTTATATTAGCTAATTTGGCGCGTTTGTAAAACCGCACAAAGCTGTTAAAAAACTACAGAAATCTGTAACTTTACAAATAAATCTACTAAAGTTACAGTAATTTTACAAAATTTTTATCTGGAAACTGGGTTGCATGTACATAAAAAGTTCCAGTCGTCGCACTTTCCTAAAAAAGTTTTAGTAATCTGACAGATTTTATGATTTACAGTGGCAGAAGTTCGATTTCTATCATAAATGATTGTTTTTGCCGTTACATAAAAAGTTTTTCGAATGCCAGTTTCTTAGAAAAGAATTATTAAAATTAGAGATTTTTTACAGCATATGTTCGTCCAGAAAATGACATATACATGCAATGTGTATGTACTTATATGTCTATGTGAAAATACAATTTGAATGTAATTGAATGTATTTCAATAACATTTTATTGGCTGTTACGAGAATTTTTTTTTCCATACATTCTGTATTTTGTGAATTAACATCTTCACACCATATGGAAATGTTGTTTTCTTCTTATTTGGTACTTTATTTATTTGTTGTTATAAATAATCTCCAAATTGAATGACAGTAATAGTTAAGCATGATGCAAGTACATATTCATAATATATTTAATTGGTTTTATTTTGTTAGAAATCATTTTACATAGATTTGCGAATACTAAACAGAATCTATCCTTAAACGATGCATAAATGAAATAAAGACAGAAGCTTTCAGTTAATTAAGATTATTTTTTTAGGTTTTAGAAAATTTCTGGAACAGTGATGAGAGAATTTAGAAATTATGGCAATAATTCAACGTATCCTGTTCCGAAAATCTCTATTACTTTCTTTTTGTAAATATCAGAGAAAACCAGAGAGATAGCAGATCACTTATATAATTTATTACATTTATTAAACGGCCTTAACCTTAAAAATATTTAAAATGTTTTGTGCATCACTTTTGACAAGCATCACATCCTTTATACAAAATTTGTACTGGCTTAGCACCCAAAATAATTGACTTCTTGAGAGGTAGTACATATTATATCCTCCCTACGCTTAATGAAGATTTGGGCCAGAAAAAATCGTATTAAATTTTACTTTTGTAATTTTGATTGAGAAAAGGTCGAGAAATTGCTTTGGCTTATTTTGAAATTAAAATGTCCCAAATTTCCGGTGAGAATTCAGAATTACGCACTCGCAGTTGCTTGTCTCTCAACCCTAATAGCATGCATGGTCACAGTGATGTCACACTGACGTCGCTGTGAGTCACTTTGGTCACATCACATCTGTGACCAAAATGCCACCACTCAGTGACATCACATTGTGACTGAGATGTGACTTTCTTAAAAATCTTAAGAAATTTATAAATATCCTTCAAAACATGTTATTTACTTTAAAAAACATGTTTCTGGCAATTTAAATATCGTCGCTTTTGTCACAGTTTCGTCACAATGTTAATGTCAAATTAGTCACAAATGACACATTTTTCACAAGTTTGTCACAAAGGTCACAAAAGAGCTCAATAACGGCCATAATGACTTCACATTTTAGTCACTGTGACTTCACATCGATGTCACGCGACGTCACATCGACAATCGATGGTCACAAAGTCACAATGTGACTTCACAACGACGTTGCAGTGACGTCACCATGCTTTACGGGAAAGGGTTAAAATGACATGTGAAAAGTACATCACATGTGACATGCAGCACCGCTATTAATATAAAACATGAATGAACACATGCATAACTGTTAAAAATCACATTTTGAAAATGATCGATTTGAGAGTCATCATGCTCCAAAAAAAGGAAGTTTCATATATGCATAACTTAAAAATCTGAATAAGTAATTTTTTTTATTTTGTTGTTGTTGTTGTTGCCGTGTTTTCATTTCTAGGTCCCTGCTCTCCTGAATCAAGATATGGCATCTGTGCTGACTGTTTCTACAAAACATTTTACACTACATGATGAGTTTTTACTTTGTTTTCTATCTTTGAGAATAAAAAGGAATTTTATATTGCACACAAAGCATTTTGCGCAAGACAAAGTAAAATAAAAAAGTAAATAAAATAAAAATAGCCGTGATTCCATTACGTCTTATATTTTCTTACTGAATATTATTCTTGTAAAATATTACAATAGTATATAATACCACACAAAATATTAGTAAGGGTAAAATATCATTAAACTTACTAAATATAAAGTTGTCTTTATTTTTATAATTTGGTAATTTTATCTGTTATGTTATCTTTGTATGCGTTATGCATTTAAAAAAGACACACTGGTTGACCAAGTATGCAAAATGATAGGATAATTTAGTAATTGTTGAAATTAAATATCAGATGAAAGTTAATTAATGAACTTCCAGTCTATAACATGTCAAAATATTTGTACGACTTCAAAAAATAGTATCACTTAGGTTGCTTAGATAAATATAACGACATTTCATTTGTGATTATGATTGTGAAAATATATTGTATTATTTTAATACAGTTTCTTAAATTGAAAAATATTATTCTTTTTTTAGGACTAATGTGAACTAAATTTAAGATTTCAGAATCAGAAGCATTCTATAAAACTCCCGCTAAGTTTAACCAATACTATATTTTTATTGATGTAATTGATCCATTAAAATACTTTTCAGTGAAAATTATAATTATTTAAAGTAGATGAATGTATCTTTAAAATGTTGAAATGCTTAGAAAAACAAAAGAAAAACATGTCATTTCGAAATAACACTGAAAATGGTTATTTAAAGTAATTTTAAAATGTATACTTTTATCTTAAGTATTATAATAAATAATTTGTTCCTGGTGCTACTGTAAACCTTTGGAAAATATGTCTAAAAAGACCGCGAACGTTTTTTGAAGAGGAATCCGATAAAACAAAAAAGCTTCGAGGTCCAGTAAATCTGGACTTCCGGTGCCTTGCTGAAGGTCCCTTTACGATGCAAACAAAGCGTAAATCGCGTTGTAACATTGAGCCATTTGTATCATTAAAATAATAAAAGTTATTTTTCTCATTTACATCAATATAAAGGCATAAATTAACTTTTGGAAAAAAAGTTAATGTTTTTTAAGTTGATCTTGGTAAATAGGTATGTTAGTGTATTTTTTGGAGGTGAATCCAAAACTGGAAATTGATCCAAACTTGGAGAATTTTTATAGAAATTTATCAAAGTGAAATCTTTATCTTTTCCTCTTGCTGTATGTTCTATCACTGTATTAAGCAAACAAAATGTATGTGTAGATCAAATGCATGAGAAAAGAAAAATGTAAGATACTTATAATTCCTAAACGATAGCCTATATAATCAAAAAAGATATAAATGAAATTTCTTAAAATTGGAGGGCGATATACAATTTTTATAAAAATATTCTTTTACATTAAAATAGCAAATAAAGCCTTTGTGCAAAAATGTTTAAAGATAAAAAACCAACGATTATAAATGCACAAATAAAGTAAGAAAAGGTAGCAAACAGCCGTTTCGAATCTACTATGGAGATTCTTAACGGTATCTCCATAGAATCTCCATGGAGATTCTATGGAGAATGTCCATGGAATCTCCATGGAGATGAAATCCGAAGATATGAGAATCTACTATGGAGAAAGCAAAACTGAGCTTTGCTCAGTTTTGCTTTCTCTAGCTCGCTGAGTTTTGCACTGATGAAGAATCTCCATAGTAGATTCGAAACAGCTGTTTGCTACCTTTTTTTACTTTATTTGTGCATTTATAATCGTTGGTTTTTTATCTTTAAATATTCTTTTACAGTATAGAAACACCCAATGTACAATATAGAGGAACATAAAACTCGTTTAAAGTTGTGTAGCAGTGATTATTCTTTTGTAATATTTTAAATTTTCCTTTGGTTGTAGTTAAACACTATTCAGTTTTTTATGTACAATTTTATTTATTCGATGTTTTTTATTATCGTTTAGTAATTTTTTTAATTGTTATTTTCAAAAAATATGTTTTTATAAAAATGAAAAATTTCGAAAATAGTTTTTTTGATTCGAAACAGGTGTTCTCAACAAAAATATTCTGTGTATAACATATAAATAAATTATTCTTGGTATTTTAAAGTGTTTACTAAAATTTATAATTAACTTAAACAAAAGAGATTAATTAGGAAACTGAGAAAAAATATTTTATAATTATTTCTTTATCTCAGTAAAAAGGATTTTTTGTCTTAAAAACCATAAAGTAAGAAACTTTATCTACTCTTCTGTAAACAAGTTCAATTTAAATTTTATTTTTTAATTTAATTTAATTTTTTTTATAATAATGCATTGCCAGCAAAAAAAAGTAATTAAAGTAGTATGTAAAAGATTAATAAAAAATAAAAAATTAATTAATTGCTTTATTAAATCATGGTAATCTAATTAAAATTTAAGTTATGTTTTTAGGAAAAAGGAAAAAGAAAATGTTTGTTTTTATTTTCTTCTATCTTTACAAGAAAAAAGCACTAGGTTCGTGAAAATTTTCAAATTACGGTTTTCGACGGATTTACAGGTTTAAGGATTCGAAGAATGTGTGTTCCATGTAGGCAGACGATACCGTGCTACCTATAATTAAAATCTCAGTGTCCAGAAAGTGAAGAGAAGTGAAGTGTTTTTTCTGTTTTTATTCTAAAGTTGTGTTTGAGAAATGTGCAGACGATAATGCAGCAGTGAGCTGCGAGTGAGTGTTATTCTTTTAATAAAGTGTTTTTTAATATAATCAGTGCCTATGGAATAATTTGTGTAGTGTGTGCATTAATTTTACATGGTCCGTCGAGCCGGAGGTGAAAATGATTATTTATTTGAGTGAATAATCTTCGAATTAACTATGTGCTGATGTTATGTTAAGAGTTCTATTAAAGATCTGTCTACGTTGAACATGAGAGTCTTCGAATAATATTCTGCTTAAATTAGTGAAGTGTTGTGCTCAAATAATGGAAGTGTTGTGTTTAAGAAGATATTGTTTTAAGAGTTAATGAATATTTTGACCAAAAAAAAAAAAAAAAAAATTGATACCGATCGCTGGAAATTTTTTTTGGAACTATGCTTTTTGGAAGCAGTCAGAAGTTTAGATGCTGCTCTTCATATTTCATGAAAATTTTCTTTGAATCGACTTTGCCAATTAAAATTAAAGAAGTCATATGTTGGTTAAATCTGAAGAAGAACTGTTTAAATTATTGTGTGATTAAGATATGCACAAATAAATTGGCCTTTTGTATATTGAGTGAACTTTTTGCATATTGAGAGAATAAAGTTTTGAGTCTGTTTTCCTGGGATGTGATAAGAGGAATTGTGCTGATTTTTTTTAAGTTTATCGTCTCCAGAGAGACGATAAGCTGGTTTTAATAAGTGCTGGTTTTATTCTATTAGTGTGAAGAACGATGATAAGACTTGAGTTTAAGTCTGCGTCCTAAACATTGGAGTTTATGCATTTTTGTCGAGAATGTCATGGTGCAGCAAGTGAAGTGTGTGGGCAGTATGAAAGTTTGATTGCCCTGAATGCTCACAAGAACCTTTCAGCTTTGTTTTTCTTGAACTGTGCTCTACATAGCCTATGACGACTTTGTCCAGTTGGACTTTTTGCTGTGATGCCTTATGGTGCCTGAGAGGACTTCATCCTGATGAGTTTTGAGTTCATGAACTGTGATCTACAGTGCTTGAAATGAGTTTATGAATGAGCTGTTGTTCCAAGGAATCATGGGCTTAGTTGTGACAGACTGTAACCTGCATACCTTCTAGAGCTCTGATAAACTGGGAATCTACTTGGCCATGACGTTTTTGCATATTTTCTCGACAGAACTACCGGTTCTGGTACTTTGTGTGATGGAGGACTTCTGCAGTAAAAGTGAAATTTTTAAAATTCTTTTTATTGAAAATGAAATAATTTTCTTTAGTTTAATAGAAAATAATTAAATGGATAAATTTTTAAGTAGTTTATGTGAAAAATATTATATAGAGATATTTATTAAAAATGAAGTGTTAAAACCTTAATAGTTTTGATATATTTTTAAATTTAAACTGTTAAATTTAATTTTGAAGTTTAAGTATAATGAAGTTAAAAATTGTTACATCTATCTCTCTATATATATATATTAATTAACAGGCCTGCATTTGAGGATTTTCGAAAAATGTAAGATTTGAGAGTATATTTGAACTTTGAATAAAGTGTTTTAATAGACTCTTTTATATATTTAAAATTTTTAATAAATTTAAAGTTTTTAAAAAACTTATAAGGTGCTTAAATGGTAGGAAATCAGTTTTTGGTGCTGTCTACGTGCGGAGATTTATGAATTATTAATGAAAGTTTGTAGATATTTTTGAGTAATTTAATATTTTAAATTTTGTTTTGTGACATGGCTCCAGAGGTTTACATGATCTTGCTGATTTCCAGGAGTTTATGTCCTATTCTTTTTAGTTTAAAAGTTTGGTATTTTTTTTATATATAAACTTAAAGTTTAGCATATTATGTTTTAAAAAATCAAGTATATTTTTTTCAGTATGGGAGGTTTCTTGATTATTAATGTTAGATTTAGGGAAACATGATCTCACGAAAATTTTGGCATATTAAGTACAGAATATTCTAAATAAATTTGAATTTTTATTTACTGGATGAATTTTATTATTTACTTTACACCAGTCATTGATTTAGTGCATATAATCTATAATCGGAGATGAATATTTCTTTTCTTTTTCTAAGTTGTCATAAAAATATAATTTTTGCAATATGTTTTACAGATTCTTTTTTTTTAGAGTTTATTTAGAGTTTTAGAGTTGATTTGAGTTTTAGAGTTGATTTGAGTTTTAGAGTTGTTTTAGAGTTTAAGAGTTGATTTAGAGTTTAAGAGTTGATTTAGAGTTTTAGAGTTGATTTAGAGTTTTAGAGTTTAAGAGTTGATTTAGAGTTTTAGAGTTTTAGAGTTGATTTAGAGTTTAAGAGTTGATTTAGAGTTTTAGAGTTGATTTAGAGTTTAAGAGTTGATTTAGAGTTTTAGAGTTGATTTAGATTCGATTTAGAGTTTTAGAGTTGATTTATAGAGTTTTAGAGCCATGGAAGAGATCCATCATTTTAAGTGTTAGGATTTCCGAGTTTGGTCTGGTACATTTATTTTTGTCCTGTTAAATTTGTATGCAAATGTTCAATGAAATATGTATTAAATATGATTTATTCTTACAGATAAAATGCATAACTAATGTTTGTTTATTTCTGTTTTAAGTATAGTTGATTTAGTATGCAATTTTTCTGTAATTGTGCAATATTTTTTGGTAGTTGTCATAGTAAAGTATGGTTTAAGCAAGTTTGGTGTAATCAGAATTTGGAAACTTTTGCTATGGAGTTTTGGTTAAAGGATTTTTTGCAGTTGTTTAGTGTCATGCCTGCTCAGTGCTAATCATATATATTATAAAGCAGAAATTCTGAAACTTCCAAACGAGTGTTTTCAAAAACTACCCGATGGATTGTTTTGCAGATTATATCATTCGATAGGAAATATTTTTCCGAAGGTTTATGATTCAAATTTACAGGGATAACTCTGATTTTTCGTAGTAAATTTCGTATTTTTCGGTTATTTTTGACAAAAGGGTTGCCAGTAGTTGTTTTTGGCGAAAATTATAATTGCTAAAAGAATTAAAATGGCTATATCTATTAGAAATATTACAAATATCTTGCAAATAATAGCAGAAAATAACTACTGATAATATTAATAATAATAAAGAAAGACTGCTTAAATGAGGCGTAATATTATAAAAATACATTTATCTTGAAAATGAAAAAAATATTTGTAATGCTTAAAAAATAAATTAACGCGAAATATAACAATTGGTTCAACTTTTGGCGACTTATCCCTGGTGTTAGAATAAAAACGTGAATTTCAGAAATTGATTAAATGAATTTTGAATGATAGTTATTTCCCTTTTTATTATTTTCTTTCTCTTTTTTATCGAATTTCCGTATAATATAACTTACAGCAGAAAAAAGTAGATCTGATTATAAAAGACACTGTAAGTTGTGAGTTACTATTCGTTTCTATATCATTTTCATCTTGCATTTGTCGCCAAAGAATCTGTTTTTAAGCCGAAAATGCACTGCTGACTTAATGCCTGACTTAGGTTCTTAATGGTCACAATAATATTGTTTTTTTTCAAGTGAAGATAATTTTTAGAGTATATTTTAATATTCAATCATAAATTATATAGATATGAGTATAACTCTTTTATTTCTTTTTGCAAATGTTTTCATTCTTAATTTAATTTTTCTTGCGCCATTTCGTCAATTTCACTTACAGGAAAAATTTCAGTTTTAAAATTTAAAAACTGAAGAAGGAAAGATTACCCCATCGATTAAAAATCTACCCCCGAATTCCAAGATTAAATGTCAATAATGGATGATCGTAAATGTCACATTCACTTGACATTAAGCATAATATAAATACTAATTATGTCATCAAGTGATTTTTAATTCGACATTTTATTTCTACTTTTATACATGTTCTGCTAATTTGTTTTTCGTTATTTAATTGAAAATTTATGCTAATCTATATAATCTGGCTAATAGTTTGGCGATTTGTATAATTTGGCGAAATTGGTCGACGGTATAACCAAGTAGTACTGAAGGAAAAATTTTGTAATTCAAAGTAAATTTATGCAATTATGCGTTATTACTATAGATAAATTCAACATTTTGAAATGAAAAATGCCCGCTGAATAAAATTTACAAGTCTTTTTTAATTGACCATTTCCTCTTCAATATTTCTGCAATCAAACTTTCGCTATTCTCTTTCGCGCAGGCTAACAAAAATGTATTTTAAATATTTTATTAGATAAAACGTAAATAACATTTTTCTATTAAAAAAAAATATTTTTAAAATCTAATTCTACCATTATGTGTCTTACAGGACAAAATAGCAGAATTACTTTTAAAAATGGTTTTCTCTGTTAATTGTATGTTATTTGTTTATTTGGGTGCTTGAATTTACTTTGGTCATCAAACAATGCGATTTTATACCAAGAAGACATAAGCTGGAGCGATGTTCACAATTACTAAATTCTCTCAATCTCTTTTAAATGTGTGAGAGCATTTTTAGGATATTTTTTTATGTGTAATTGTAAATATATAAATAGCAGTTATAGCAAAAAAATGCGTATAATGTTTAAATTTTAGTATAAATGTCTTCCTCATCCAAACTGTAAAATAACTTAATTGCAACTTTTTAAAGTTTTGGCGCAGATGTCATATACGCACCACACTCGCTCGATTGCAAAGAATGGCGATTTTATACCACACAGGGTAAACCGACTATATTTGTTTATTTATTAATAAACTATTTATTAACTTTCATTTTGTTTTTTAAAATAATATAAATCATTTTGTTTTATAGCTATTAATTAAACTTTTTTATTTATTATTTTTTTTTCAAATATTACAAAATAATTAACAAATATTTATGAAATTGGTAATTAAAAACCAAGTTCTCCAAATTGGCGCCAGAAAAAAATTGCGCCAATGTGGTGCATACATGACATGTGTGTCAAAGTTTTTTCTTATACATAAGTATGAAAAATGTAGTATAAATACCGATTAAAGTTTTTTCCAAATGGAAATTTTATCACGGATTCGGTCATATACTCATCAAGGTATCTCACTGGCGCCAAAATGGCATCATTTGCCTTATATGGTAACCCAGCTATAGTTGTTTATCTGATGATAAGTTGTTTGTTTACTTTCATTTTTTTCTTTTTTGAAATGATATTTGTTGTTTTGTTCTACAGTTACTTTTTATTTATTGTTAATTGCTGTTTAAAATAATAGAAAATAATAAAATATACATAAATTTCTTTGGTATTCTAAAACGAGGATTTTGCAACATTGTAGTTGCAAGATAATCGTGCTAAACCTATTGCGCATATGATATCTGTGTAGGAATCTTTTATGAAATATGAAAAGTGTAAATTGGCTACTACTTGATTATCACGTTAACCAATTTCGCCAAATCGTTCGCCAAATTATACAAATTTATATAATTTTATCTTAAATAACTAAAGAGAAAATGCTTAAATACGAAAGAGCAAATAATTTTGTTTTCATTTTTCAGAAGGAAATTTTGCAATAATAGAGTAATTGTTGTAGTGAGAATTTTAATGTTTTTATTATTATTATTATTATTATTATTATTATTATTATTATTATTATTATTATTATTATTATTATTATTATCGTTGACAACTTGCTGTAACGAAAATTTTTTATTTTTTTTCCTGTTATTGTTTTGTAAGAGCTGGTATTGTGAAAGCCATGTTAAGATGGTATTCAAATTTTTGAACCCTTCCCAATTACCACCCCCTTGGGCCGATTTTGCTCATTTGCAATTCCCACTGAGATGTTAACCATCTCAATGTACTTGACGAGTTTGAAGATGATTCTTGCATAATTGTGCCTTTTATCGCATGGACAAAATTTGATATATATATATATATATATATATATATATAAACTTTTTAGGTGAGAGTAGCTTTGGGCTCCTGGCTTCACATAATGAAAAGTTGTGAAGAAATTTTTCAGAAGTTGTACCATGGTAACGACTGTAGTAATTAATATTTCTTCAGATAAGGGAAAATTTTAAATCCTGTTGCCATAATGGTCTCATTTCACTTCCAAATGTGCAATGTTAGTAATAAACTAAAATAGTTACTTCTAAATAGTTGGTTTTTGCGCAACGTTTAAGATAATTTAATATCACAATGGTGTCTAAATCGTTTTCAGCAATGAGTAAGGTGCTGCTGGAAGTCCAAATTATTTAAAATACAAATTTAAATTCACCAGTTCGTTTCATCCACTGTTGATTTTGAAATATTGACCAGCGCAGCGGGCATAGCCTGCTAGTTTGGGAAATAAATTAATAAAGTTTTTGTTATATTAATGTAATAGAACAAATTTAAATATTTTGTGTTAGATTCAACTGTAGGATTGCATTTTTTTAAAAAGTTGTTAGAATTGTCTCCTGAATGTGGAAGGAACATCTTTCAGCTGGTTTGTCAAGTTTTCTGAATGTGTTAGACTTGGTCAGATAAAATTCAATCTCCAGTGAATATAAGAGCAATAGTTTGGGGGAACCATGTTGTAGTGTAAGAGCGAAAGAACCCTATGGGCTAAACTTGGTTTAGTTGGAGGTGTTTAGTATGTGATGAACTCTCATGGAATTGCTTGTTTTCAATTCTTGGGCTGAATTTTTGGTTATTTAATGGAGATTTTTTGGAATGAAAATTTTTGTTTTGAAAATTGATGTTAAATTTGCTAAATGTTTCTGTGTTTAGTGGAGGGGGATTGATTTTCAGATGTTAACTTTGCTTCTCGCTGAGTGACAGAAACAATCATGTGATAGTATATTCAGTCAGCTGTGTAAGTTTTAGGGCTTGTGAGGAGAGTCTAATTTTTGTGAAAGTGTTTTTGTACTGGTGGACTATTTCTCGGCAATGAGGAGTTTCTATGGTCTTGGTGTCAACATTGGTTGATCTGTCCTAATCTGTTAAGTATGGAAACAGTTCATTATTTGAGGTTTATTTGTGATTGTCTGAATTAAAGTAATTTGTATCCGTGCTACAACTCTTGCCTATGTGATTTTATGTTTTTCGAGAGAATAAGGTATGAAGACCTAGGGCCCCAGGCAAATTGGGAGAGAGTGAAAGGGTAGCCGGGTGTACACGGCGCTGAAAGTTGTATGAATGTTATTTACCAATTTAATTATATGTGTCCTCCAGATTCTTAGGAGATGTTGTAGCTGAAACTTTGTTTTTATTGGAAATCGGCTGCTGTGAAGGATAGGATTATTTTTGAGAATGGAGTCATGTGTTGATGCCAGACCGGGAAGTTTGTATGTTGTAAAAATGAGATTGGTTACCTTTGAATTTAATCATGGGGTTCCACTATTCTTAAATTTTATAATTGAATGTTAAAGATTTTGATCTATTTATTCAATATGTGAAAATAATACTTTTATATTGTTTAAAACAGTTAATTGTGTAAGATATATTATCAATGTATATGATAATTGAAATTTCTTCCTATTATGGACTTTGGAGATTGTTTAATGAATATTACAATATTGAAAAAGTTTAATAAGTGTAAGACATTGACATGTTGTGTTCTTGTTGAAATATATGTAGGGTTTTTTCAAGTGTGTATAAGGTATGTAAAAGCAGCATATATCAATATTTTTGAATATGTTTTAAAACCTAGGAGCCAGATCGAGTGGATCTTGTTGGTATGAGAGTAATTTTAAGTGACTACCTACCTGGTAAAGGTTGTTTTTTGATGTGTAAATATTATATAAAAGTTTTTATTTTGTGTATAAATATGTTTGAATATTTTAGGTGTTGGGCTGAGCTGAAAATTTGGATAATTTTTATTGTTTATCCCTGGTTATTGTGTCTTCTTTAAAGATTTATTAATATATTTGGAGTTAGTGTACAGGTGATTAAGTGCTGCTGGGATAATGATCCTTTTTAAGATGTTATCCTTTTTTGTTCTAAATATGGACATCGTCAGGATGCACTAGTGTGCTTGGCTGTCCTTAAGAGGATTAAAACTATAGTGGTGTATTTTAATATTCTTGTAGTCGCCTCTCCTTTTTAGATAAAAGTGTTAAGAGGGGGGGGTTGATAGGATTTAACATCAGTAGGATACAAGCAGTTCTTATCACTTTTATCTCCTTTCTAATATTTTTGTTTAGCACTAAAGTTTAAATGATATTTAAAGCAAAGGCTAAAAAGTTTATTTATCAATTGTTAAAAAATTAAATTTAAAGTTAAAGTTCTATTTAATTTAATCAATAATTGAAATTAATGTAAGAATTAGTAAGTGGAGAATTGAAAAGGATAATGTAAAAATAGGAGATCTAGTGTAGTTAGTAGAGGAAAATACACCAAACAATAAGTGGCCATTAGGCAGAATTATTGAAGTATATTACGGTAATGATGAGAAATTTCGCGTAGTTCAGGTAAAAACTCAGAATGAAAATTTTAAAAGATCGATTAGTAAATTATGTATTTTTCTATGCCTGAAAACCATAGTACTTAAAAAAAAGATAAACGATATATATATGTGTGAGTGTTACATTGTTTTTTCTTTCAGTTTTTATATTTGAGTAACCATATATAGTGACCTTTTGTGTTTATTTGTGTAATTAGTGTACTTAGTAAAAAAAGAATTATTATTGAATGTGAAACATGTCAATGGGGGCCGGTATGTTCCATGTAGGCAGACGATACCGTGCTACCTATAATTAAAATCTCAGTGTCCAGAAAGTGAAGAGAAGTGAAGTGTTTTTTCTGTTTTTATTCTAAAGTTGTGTTTGAGAAATGTGCAGACGATAATGCAGCAGTGAGCTGCGAGTGAGTGTTATTCTTTTAATAAAGTGTTTTTTAATATAATCAGTGCCTATGGAATAATTTGTGTAGTGTGTGCATTAATTTTACAATGTGAAAAACATGCTTTTACAAAATGTCTGTCTGTGAGAGTGTCTTTATGTCGCCTATCAGTCTGCCAGTCAGTCTATATCTAACAAAAATAATTTGGGCGCTCTATACCGTGAACTAATGTACGGAATTTCACAAATCTTTACATTCTGTTAGACTTTGATATAAACTAGATCTGATTGGTGTTTGGTGTATATCACTCAATAAGTGGCGTTGCTATGCTGAATCATACACTATTTTGCATCATACTATATTTTTATGGTATGTGCTAGAGATTTTTATAAAGTCAATCGAGATTTTTTTTCAAAGTATTACATTTTCATTTTATAGATTTATTTTTATTTTTAATTGGTACCTGGGCAAACAAGCCTTTCACGATTGTTTTTTTGTCTAATTTAACAAAAAATATTTGGATTTATTGGATTGGTGAGAATTTTGAATTCCGGTTTTCGATGAATTGACATATTTCAGGGGCCAGAGAACCCCAAAAATGTTTTTATAAAATGTCTGTTTGTAAGTCTGTTAGTCTGTTAGTCTCTCTGTATATGAGAACAATGTTGTGGGCGCTCTATCTTAAGAACGACTGCACGGAATTAACAAATTTTAATTACTGTTAGACCTTCATATAGACTAGATCTGATTAGTTTTTGGTGAATATCGTTCAGCAGGTGGTGCTTCTATGCTGCATAATTCATAATTTCTGGACTTGCACTATCTCAAGAACTAGTATATGAATTTACATAAAACTTTACATTTCATTAGTACTATATATAAAATAGAGCTGATTCCTTTTTGGTGCAAATCGTTCAGCTGGTAGCGCTGTCATGGTGCATTATTCATGATTATCGCAATAGCTCTATCTCAAGAACTAATGCACGAATTTTTCTAAAACTTCAGATTCAGTTAGTCCCTGATATACATTATAAAAAAAATTCTGTAAAGCTACTAAACATTTTCTAGGAAACTGGGCTTCCAAGAACTTTTCATGTAACGGTAACAGGAAAAACCTATGTAACCGATTCTAAAACTTGAATTTTTTCTGTTACCGTTACAGGAAAAATTCTAGGAATCCCAGTTTCCAAGAAAAAGTTTCGTACCTTTACAGAATTTTTTTACAGTGTAGTTTAGTGCTGTTTAAGTTTTAATGTAAATTGCCTTACAGATGACGCTGCTATCCTGCATTTTTCATGATTCCGCAATAAATGTATCTAAAGAATTAATACACGGATTTTTATGAAACTTCAGATCAGTTAGTACTTCATAAAAAAATTAATCTGATTATTTTTTGTGTACATCCTTCAACACGTGGCACTGTTATTCAGTTTTTTTTAAAGATTTAGCAATAGTGCTACCTCAAAAACTAAAAGCATGGACTTTTTACAAATATCAGATTGAGTTAGAAGTTGACAAAAGTTATTTCTGATTATAAATTTTGGTTTAAACTACCTAACCAGTGGCGCTGCTATGCTGCATTTTTCAGGAAGTACTAACATGCGTAAGATAGTAAGGAAGTTTTGGGATTGCCACATCTCACTAGTTTTATATTAAGTTACTGTGAATAAAATTCCTAGAACTGCTTTGTACATTTTACAGTGATTCCAGTATTGTTCAAAAAAGCACATAAAACATGTCGAGAAGAAAAATGAAGCAGTCTTTGCTAAATATTTAACAACATGTATTGTACTTAAAACAGAGATCGGGATACATTTAAAAAAAATAAATGCACACGTTGCATCCAATATATAAATCAAAGGAAATTAATGTATTGCATAAATTAGGTTTCAAGACTGAATTAATTTTATACACACCTCAATAATAATTTTTTAACAACGTTTCTTTTTGATACACTTTTCTGAAAATTGTTTATATTAAAATTTGGTTTTTTGTCAGAAAACACACTATTTGAGAGAGTTAAGTATCTACTTTATTTTAGCTTAAAAAAATAAATTACAAAATATTTTACTAAAAACATTGAAAATCCTAAAAAAAAATAAAAATAAATAAATAAAATAATAAAAATAAAAATAACAGCTTATTTTTCATTATTTCAAAATGTTTTCACTCAGGCCTATAATGTTATATACTTTTTAAAGAACCAAATAAAATACAAAATTTTTAAAGTTTCAATTGTTTACCTGAAATGTAATTTTAGAAAAATATACAAAAGCCTTAAATAGACATATTTTGGGAAAAAGGCAAAAAACTATATACATACTAGCTGTGCTTAAAATGTATTACTTTAAATTATTTTATAAATATATTACTTCCAGCACTATGATGTTTCAGGTTCATAATCATTTAGCTTAATATTATCACCATAGTCAATTGGCTCTATGCTTTAGACCGATAGTTAAAAACTATGGTTATTAAAAGTTAGATAGTTATATGTATGTTCCCAAAATTTTAGTTTAAAATTTTCTCGTAATTAAATTATAATTAATAAAAATCAGTATTAGAATTTGATTTAATATTTATTTTTTTCCCCAAAATATATGCAACATGCGACGACATTTCTATAAATATTACATAAAAAAATCCTTGTAATCTTGAATTTTAAACACCAAAAAGAATATATTTTATATTTTTAAAATTATTCTTTAGTGTTGTATAAAATACCTAATGTGCTTTAACAGAATCACCTCGGGTCATTAGAAAGGCACCATAATAAGCAGTCTCTAATTACGTGCACAATTTCCTCGGTCAATTAAAATTGCAAATTATTAAAATGGAGTTTAGTTTATGAGCTAAAACATCCGTTGTTGTATAATGAGTTTCTTCGAATACATGAAGCAGCATGATATCTTAGCATATATATGAAATACAATTTGTTTAACACAGTTTATAAGGATGCACTTTCTTACTCTAAGATTAAGAATGGCACGACTTAATGTAATTTTATTTTAAATCATTATAGCAACTGTCTTTATTTATGATTTTGTTTCACCCCCCCCCCTAAAAAAATTATATTTTTGCAGAAGACGCTGAAGTGTTCATTACTCAAAGATCAAATATTAATTTAGTTATGAAACATTAAAAAAAATTTATCTAAGTAACAATTGTGTAGTAAATTCCATGCGAATTCAGTGTTATTACAAATGAATCATCGGGTTTTGATACATTACTACGTGCGAACTAGGAAACGTATATGTTTCCATGACAACTCAAACGTAAGGGCGTTAACTATTATTTTGCGCTGCGCATGTGTCATATGTGTCTGGTTGCCATGGTTGCTGCGGGAACATCATATTCAAAATGACGACTGGACAGCAGAAAAGGGTTATTACAAAAGAATAATCGCGTTTCCGAAGCGCTTACTTCGTAACATAATTGAGTAACAATAATGAGTTATGCATAAAAATAAACTGAAGCATGACAAAATTGACGTCCATGGCCGTAAATGCAATCTTTCAATTTCAATTCGTCGCCAGTTCAATTTTTAGGTACTACGGAAGAACTCTCTCTAATTCGGTCCACTGTTTCTTCAGTAACGCTTGGTCTGCCGGAACTTTTGTCTATACATAAACTACCGGTTTCTTTGAACTGTCGATACCAACTTTGTTGTGTTACATTAGTATACCTTCTAGAATGCTCTCAGAATGGTTATAACCGATTTACACTTTGAAAATACTACTACTCAAAACGCTTTCTGCTGTCCAGTCGCCATTTTGAATATAACGTTTGCGCAGCAACCATGGCAACCAGACACACATGACATATATGCAGCACAAAAATATAATTAACGCCCTTTCGTTTGAGTTATTGAACTTGTATTAAATTTATGTAAATCTACTAAGTGGATATTGTTCTCTGTATCTGATGCGATGTTGTGAGGAGACGGAGGGCGCGTATTTTTGATTGGTTAGTAACTTCTATTTATGACGAACAAATATCAACACGAGAGATATAGGCCCTGAGTGGGAACTGTGTTCCCACTGTGTTTGATGCGATGTTGTGAGGAGGGAGAAGGCCTTTAGATTTGGTTGCTTGTTTAGTTGTACATGTGTATGATGGTCCATTATCAACACGAGAGGGGGGGACTGAGAGAGCAGTGCCCTCCGTTGAAGTATTTCTAAGGGAACCTAACCAGTATTTACGCAAAGAAATCCAAGGTTCGAAAAAAACCCGCGGAAATCTACGAACGATTATACCGATGGGCTTGATTTGCTTCGAACCCAGCACTTCCCGTTTACCCGTTTCGAGAATAGAACCTCTTATCCACTTATGGAGCCGGTGTTTGGATTTTATGACTTACATTTTATGGTTCTCACTCCGTGTTCGAAATTTTTATGACCCCCCAACCAGTGCACATTATTGCATTTTGGGCCCCTGTTTTTATTTCTACAACGTGCGTGTGATACGACAATCCTCAACTATAGAAATATACATATTTTTTCTTATTTACGTGGTGACACTCTGAGTGTGATTCTGCACGCGTGTTTTCAAACACAAAGTAAATCATAAATTTCTATCACATAGTAAGAGTTTTTCTTTAAATTGTGCCAAAGTGGTACAAACAAATAACATGGCTTCATTTCACGGTGAGTCGTTAACCCCCTGTGTCATGTAATTCAAAAACAAGTTACAATAAAATTTACCGTAATTTTTTATTTCTCGCATACACGAAAATTATTGTATTAAATTTTCCCCCGGTTGACGAGTACTGTTCGATAACACTTGATGAACATGAACGGGTGCCAAATAATCTTCAAATTGGGATAGTAATGATTTTTAAAGTTCGTCATATAATGTTATGTTAGGCTAGTTTTACACAATAATAGTGCTAAATCTATCAAAGCACATTCCACAAATATAAAATTCTGAATCATTGTAAATGTGTTTGATTCTGCTAAATTTTTAAAAAGAGCAAACCAATATTTTATATTTTCCGTATGTAATCCGCAAAAACATGGGATCTTAAAGTTTTTTCAACGAAATTACCGATTTTGATAAATTCGGTTCATTATTTCTCGTAGTCGATAAGTTTAAATCTTTAAATTTCGCTTAGAATTTTAAAATATGGTTTACAATGTCATTTACAGCTCCATCGAATACAATCGCACACAAATTTACTATCAGTAATCATTCCAACTTTGAAAATTTATCCGTTATTTCGCGTAACTGTATCATGCAAGGGGATAATCGATATTATCCACTTCAAAATCGAACCTGTCAATTTTTGAAATTTTTTTAAATTAAGGCTGTTCTAATCTGTCCCTAAAATTAATTGGTGGAATTATTTAATTGTATTGGCTTTTGCCAGTTTCAATGCGTCTTTAGTTTGAGGAATATCTTCTAAATTTAATTAGAAGATAGGTCTTCTAGATTTAGTACATAACTGATTAATTGAAAAAAATATATTACATATAAATTTTGTACTCG
This sequence comes from Maratus speculifer, assembly GCA_964019185.1. Lineage (NCBI taxonomy): Eukaryota > Metazoa > Arthropoda > Arachnida > Araneae > Salticidae > Maratus > Maratus speculifer. Next base: position 420,418,154 of record OZ025291.1, on the reverse strand, counting down.
CATTTGCGACGAAATGTATCTAGCAATTCCTCATACTTCACGTCAAATCTCTTTGGTGATAACTCAGAAAGTAGGTAAAAACTATTGCCATGAAATCATCTTTATTTTTCTTTGCTGTTATGGTTTTTGATTTCTAGAGGAAGAAAATCTTGTATACGCAAATGGAAACTGGTTACTCATCGTCTGCTTAGAATGCTTCTCCGTGCAGTTGCAGAAAATTTCAGGGTTGTTTTTTTTCGTGTATTGAGGTTGAGGTTAAATCACTGGCACCGGGCGGATTCGGATATTATCTTGAATAGGTGGTCTAATGAAGGCAGATGTCCCATATCAGAAAAACCAATCTTTTATAAATTGCTAAATTATTTAATTCTCTCGGTTAAGTAGGAGCTATGTACATGGGAGGTTATGTTTGCAGAAACGGCGCGCCTTCTTGTAAAACCGTATTCATCTCTGCAAGTGACGGAGTTGAATGCACACAAAAGATTTTACCAGTACTTAAACAAATTACGTGTTGATTCTGCTACTCCTTAACAAGAAAATCGTGAAGAATGGCTAATTTTCTGGAATGTTGAATGTTTCGAATGCCAATTATGTCCCATTTTGCTACAAGAAACTATGTTGTATTTCTTTATGTCAGCTCATTTTTCACAGATTATTTTGTTGCTATGCGTTTCTGTTTCCAGCTTTTGTGTATTACCACTACCGGACGGTGACCTCACCTATACATTAATAAACTATAAAAAAATTTTAATTCTCGAAGATAAATTGGTTTGTGTGGTTTCTTTAGATAGTAAAAACTTTACCGAATCGTGGGTAATTCGTAAGATGTAATTGCATATTTTGCATGAGGTTATTGTATATTTTCGCATTTAGTTATGTTATATTTTGTTATATTTTCTTAATATGAGATACATACGCTTTTTATTTAGAATATGCTGTATCATATATCATTCATGTGTTTTTGACTGTCAGAAACAAACTCCTTGCATTTGACTAAGACATTCTGATTTCGTCGAGACTGCAACGTATCTTTCTCTTAAAAATTTTGTTCACCAAAAAAATAAACTATTTGAAAGACATAAAAAAAACCTCGGTAAGTATTTTACCATTAAATCAAATAAGTTTTGAAAAGAAGGGCTTGTTAGACAATCGGAAAAATAGTAGAAGGTTTGTTCAACAGATTGGCACAAGCGTTTTTCAATAAAAAATATTTTTTACTGAAATTTCTATGACTTATTTTTGGAAGTAAAAGAGGAAGAAACTTTGGAATTACCTAATATTTAGTTTTCCTAATTGTTTGTAAAATACAATTATCTCTGTCTATTTGTGAGTGCTTTCTTTTTCTCTGTTTTTGTTATTCATGCAGTTTCATTTTTATTATTTATGCCTAGGTACTATATACTAAACGACAAATACTAATATATCGTATTTTACATTTCTTTAAAATGCGATCAGAATTTTTTTCTCAGTACTATTGGATGTGCACACTTAAAAAACTTTTATAATCTGGTTTTATTAATGTCGTCGAAGAGCATATTTCATCTTCTGCAAAATTATCTTTGTAAAAAGGTTTCATCAATAACAGGAAAGATAAATTTGTCTTGATGAACTATTTGAAGACTCTCTCATTTATTTAACTAAATCATCATCAAAACTTCTTTTCTTTTATCGACTGAGAATAATAATGCAAGTGTAAAATATTTGCATTATATTAAAAATTACTGCCATGTCTGGTGATAATTTATTTGTCGGTGTCATTTCAAATTCCTCCTTTTAAAATTTTCCTAAAATATTTTCTTTAAACTTATCAAAAAGCACATTTATTCTTTCGAAAGATTCGCAATGAAAAAGGCATTGTAATATGAATGAAAAGTAAAACTTATTTTGAGAACGTAGTTTAATGAATTCTATCTTTTTTACTATATATGCATTGGTTTTTGTATTCTACGATAAATAACACATAAAACACACAGATTTGATTAATTTGATTTCTTTAAAATATGATCGAATATCATTGTTGGTAATTTTTTTTCAAATATTTAAACTTTGCTAATGATGTTTACATATTATAGAACTAATGCATACCTTATCTTTATAAAACGCTTTTGGTAAAAGATTTTAATCTCAGGAAAAAAAATGTTAATAGGAAATGTTTCAATCATTTTTCAGTTATTTGAATAAATCTTGTATTATTTATTTGCATTATCTTTGTATTTTAATTATTATTTATGCCTTTGTTCTATACACTAAACGAAAAATAATAATATGTTGCACTTTTCTAAAATATGATCAGAATTTGTTTCTTTGAGGTATTCGATGTGTATATTTTAAAAAACTTTTATAATCTAGTTTTATTAATTTTGTCAAAATGCATATTTCATATTCTGCAAAATAATCTTTGTAATAAAGGTTTCGTCAATAATAGGAATGATAAAGTTGTCTTGATGAACTACTTGAAGGGTTTCTGTGTTATTTAACTAATTCATCCCTCTTATTTTTATACTTTTTTTTTCTACTGAGAATAATACAGTAAGTGACAAATATTTATATTATATAAAAAATTCCTGCCATGACTGGTGATAATTGGTTTGACGGTGTCATTTCAATATCCCCTTTTTAAACCTTTTCTAAAAAAAATGTCTTCAATTTTGTCAAGAAGCATATTCATTCTTTTGAAAGATTCGCAATGAAAAAAGCTTTGTGTAATGAACGGAAAGATAAATTTATTTTGAAAACATAGTTTAATCAATTCTGTTTTATTTTTCTAGATATGCATTGGTTTTTGTGTTCTATTAAAAATAATATATTAAAATACACAGATATCATTAATTAGATTTCTTTAAAATATGGTCAAATATTATTGTTGGTACCATTTTATTTTCAAATATTAAAACATTTCTGACCACATTTAATCGATTTAAGAATAATGCAAATTGTATCTCTTTAAAGCGCTTTTGGTAAAAGTTTTTGATTTTAAATAAAAGAAAAATAAGTTTTCAGAAAAAGATTCAATATTTTTCCAGTTAGTTAAATAAATCTTGTGTTATTTATTTCCATTATACAGGTTAATTGAAAATGAATATAGCGATTACAAAGACCTATAACTATATAGTCAAAAAGAATTTATCGATACCATTTGCACAAAATTTAAAAGTAAGTTCAATTTTTTGATTACAGTATTAATGTTTACAATGCTGTTTTGTTAACAATGTTAAATGTTCTATGGGATTCTCCTGGTTCACACGAACAACATCTAAACATTCTTTTTGTTCAAACTTTAGATACCATCTGCATGTGTTTTTGGCATTTTGGAGCTTTCTGTATGTTAGAATTTCACATTTGTCATTTCTCTCATCAGTGTACACAAGATCTCGCAAGGGGTACAATCAAGCACCTCCAAATTTTTACAACATACGCATATGATATCGGATGCTTGAACAAAAAAAATATTTTGATATCGGCCATGTGACCAAGGGGAATCACTTTGAATATTTCTAAAGTATGTAAGCAAAATTTGAGTTTGCTTTTAAAATCTGTGTAATTATTATCGACAAATTCCTTCGGTGAAATATTTATAGCCATTTGTAATCACTGTATCCATTTTGAATTACTCTGCATGTCACTCTGATTCCTATTCTCGTACTCTCCATTCAAATATGGCCAACTTCAGCACTAGCTGAAAAACCTTTTTGTTTGCTTCTCTTACCTTAGACGGAGTTCATGATAACAGATCGTGTTCTATAATACTGATGCAATCAGTCGAGAACGTTCTTGTTTGTTTATCACGGAGCAATAATCTCCTTGATTATGGTCAGCTAAGATCACCTGATGTAACATCATGAACTCCGTCAAAAGCCACCATCTAACAAATGCGAACTTTATTAGCCATTGAGCATTTAGCATGCTGACCACCAAAGAATCAGTTTTGGCCATGGGGCTAAGAAGCTATATGGAGACGACTTATATGTCATCACTTGTAGCCGTTTCTGCCATCTGCATCCGCCATAATTGACCTAAGTAACCTGCCTTGTTCCGCCTGCTATCTCCCCAATTTTTTCTCGCGCCGCAAACCAAATGCAGTAAAAGTCAAACATGGCGAACACGGGAGAGGGGGAGAAAGAACTCGCCTTTTAGCTTCAATACTCACCCAAAAGCTAGATTGACATGTCACCTTCCCTTTATCTTAGCTCCACGGTTTTGGCTGATATTCATGGGTTTGACATTAGCAACTTCTCGTCCAGCATGATGGATAGAAGATTTTAAGAATAGGTTAGAATAAAAATAAGAAATAGTTGTAGAAAAAACAGAGGGTAAACGCTCAAAACAGAGGGTATACCCTAGAGTGTATATACACTGCTCAAAACAATTAAAGGATATTTGAAGTTTTATATAAAATAAAGATATAAACGAAATTTTTTTTGCCGAAAATAGAAGAAGAGAATCACAAATACAAATTTTTCTAGTTTTCAAACTGTGGAGTATGCAAATTTTGAATTCGACGCAAAAACGTTGCTTCAGCGTCAGCGAATGAAATTTGACTTTCAACTGGATAAAAGAGAATGAAGACAAGGATGATCGGCATTCAGTGATTGCTTTGTTTCGATGAGTACGATGTCTCAGCGAAGTCATTTGACAGATTCAGAAGCTTGGAGAATTGTTGGTAGGTTAGAAGGGGGCCAAAATGAAGCCGAAGTAGCGCAAGCCACTGGAGTGTCACAAAGTGTCATTTCCAGAATCTGGAACCGTTTTTTGGAGAGGGGATGTGCAGGCCGAAGACCAGGGCAAGGTCGCAGACGGGCAACAACGCCCAATGAAGATCGGTATTTGGCGTTAACAGCTCGGAGACACCGAAACATGAACGCTACTCTTCTCCAACAACACCTTCGCTCGGCTAAAGGCACCACAATTTCAACTCAGACTGTCCGAAAACGGCTCCATGCTGTAGGTCTGTATGCTCGCCGACCGATGGTATGTGTTAGATTAACATCAAGACATCGTCGCGACCGCAGGGAGTGGGCAACCGAGCATGTCAACTGGAGGAGAAATGAATGGAGCAATATTCTCTTTTCTGACGAGTCCCGTTTTACTGTGCATCCAGATAATAGGCTTATTTTCATCTGGAGAGACCGTGGCAGTAGGAATAATCCTGCGTTCGTGCACGAAAGTGTCAGATTTGGCGGTGGAGGAGTGTTGGTGTATGGTGGCATCTCCATTGACGGGCGCACTGACCTCTACATCATTCGAGATGGAGCTCTGACTGGCCGCCGATATAGGGATGAGATCCTCAAACCTATTGTAGTCCCTTACGCTGCAGAAATCGGAGATAACTTCATTTTAATGGACGATAACTGCAGGCCACATCGATCAAACCTGGGGGAGGATTTCCTTTTCGAGGAAGAAATCGTTCGAATGTAATGGCCAGCGTGTTGTCCAGACATGAATCCAATCGAGCACGTTTGGGACGCTCTAGGAAGACGAGTTTCTGGCCGCCAACAACCCCCACAAACTCTCCAAGACCTGGAAAGACCTCTTCTGGAAGAGTGGGGCAGAATATCCCAACTCGTCATTAATAGCCTCATTCAGTCCATGCCTCAAAGGTGTTCAACGTTGCTGGCCGCCCGTGGAAACCGTACCCCCTACTGAAAATGATTTTCTTTGAAGAAAACACCTTTTCTTATTCTTTTTTTCTCATATGCACGAATTGTGTTTTTTTCCTTTTGTACACAAATGCGCAATAAAATGCATTTTTTATCTGCCAAACATGTGTAATTCATTCTCATATAACCTACTATGTCTGTCGACCATGTATCAATCAGCTAAAAAGTTTCCCAGATACAAAATCAACCTAAAACTGGAATATCCTTTAATTGTTTTGAGCAGTGTACTATAACTTTCTTCAGAAACAGAGAGTATATGGCGTCCCTTATTAAAATCCGGAAGGAATATAGCGTAAAATCGCGTACACTCTCCTCTTTAGCTGTGGCCACGAGATTTTCACAATTGCGTCATACGATAACTAAGACACAATCAAAGCTATTCATACTCAGAGAATGCCTGTCATGGAATAAGTATATAAATATTGCTAAATCTAGCACCTTATTATTTAGGAATCGCAAGGATTACTTAGTAAATTATAACTTATGACACAATCTCCTCCAAAAAAGCGAAGTGCTTCCACTCTATTAGAAAAATTTGCTTTAGTGTCGCTAGCATTCTTAAGTACAAAAGAACCTACATTATTTCAAATTGTTCTGAAGCAAGCTCCATGTTCATGTCTACAAACACTGCAGATAAGAAGAAACGAGAGATTGCCTATTTGAAACCCGCCTTGATAAAAGATATTAATAATATTATTAATTACGTTTTTTGGACGGTTTTTTACTTAATTAATCCAACAACTTCAATCAGTTTTATTTCAGAAATTTTGACACTTTGCCCACTATTTTATCAAAGACTCTGCGGCAGTCAACGGAAATAAATGCCCAGTATGGAAATCGGCATGGAATGGACCGGCTCAATATGCAAATCTTTTTCGCAATTGCGAAATTGTTATAGTAGAGTCTAATAACATCCTGTTTTGTGCTATTCATATATTTTTTCGAGTGCTAGGAGAGTAAATGTCAGGAAGTAGGTGGAACGGTGCAATTCCTTGTACCGATGTAGCATATTTTAGTTCTGATGAAAACTTTCTCGAAAATGTCCCATGTAATACTGCTATAAAAACACAGTTTATAAAGACTTTAATATATTAAGCACTAACGTAAGATCGTGAGTCAAGCATATATTTTTCAGCTCATTCTGAATACTGTAGCAAAATTTCACATTTTAATAAGATGAAAACGATGTCTAAATAAAAAAAATATATAAAACGAATAACGCACTTAAAACCTCAATTTCCGTAACTCCCATCAAAAATCTAATAGAAAATCTGCATTTTTTGTAGGTCTGTATATATAATATGTATTTATCATATAATACACTGCAAGCTCAAACTCTGTTCGATTCTTAAACGCATTGCAAATATGAAAATTTTCCTTTCACCAGAAAATTCACCAGATTATTTCACCAGAAAAACAGAAAGATACTTCAGATGTTTTATTCAAATCCTGTACATAATCTATAACTCTAAGTGTTTGGAACGTAATATTCCGTACACTAAGCTCCAGGTTTCACTGCAATATAAGCAATATTTAAGACAATATAATTCTATAGATTTAATGAATTTTCAATACAATGAAGAAAGATTAACACTCTTAAAGGTTACATTCATATTTGTAACTAACTTTTTTTTTATATAATATTGAAAGAATCACATTTTATTAGCATTTAAAACAAAATACAGAGAAAACAACATTACAATTTTACCCATTTGCAAGACGCTCGGAGGGCTATATAATATATGTGCACTAAGTAATATTTAAAAAATAATTCAAAAAGAAGTAGAATAGTAACACACTTTCAGTAAATTTTTATTAAGTTTAGAAATGTAACTGACATATTTTGTGCATCCCTGTCCATAGAAGATGAATGCTAGCACGCCATATTCTTTAATAAATATCTTGAAATTCATCTGAAAATTATAAATAAATTTCATTGTGTTTGAAATTATGAAACATGTATAAAACACAAACGATTTTTTCCATGTGTATGTAAGAAAACTCTTTTCAATGACCCTGTATACTATTACTAATTTTACTAATACTTATACACAATTACTTATGCATTCTTCATTTTTATATCGAACATTCCATTATGAATGTAGTCCCACCAGTGGCCGCGAGGTTCTGACCTCCTCACTGGTAGATGGTAGGTGCTGGATTCGAACCCAATCGCGACCGTCGGCCTAACCGTACGGAGTTTTCCGTGGTTTTCTTCGAACCTTGCTTAAATACGGATTAGATTCCCTTAGAAAGACCCCCACGGAGGGTGTCTCACCCCTTAGGGCCTATATCCCACAGTGTAGATAATTGGCCGACATAAATACAAACAAACAAACGATTATGAATATAAATGACAGACATTAATTACATGGTAATCAGAGTATATTTGTTCGAGTTAGAGCACGCATAGTCACGCGGACAAACAGACAGATAAACAAAGGAATTGAATTCTTAAACAATTTTCTATTATATTGAAAATTTTATAAAGCAAAATTTGTATTCTAAAAAACATCAAAATTGACATAAAACGCTCTTTTATGTGATAGATAGTTTTCAGAAATTCTCGAAATGGCGCCATTTTCAATAAAAGCCATCGTGTTGAATTTCTACGACTTTACACAATGTCTTTCCCTCTAATATGCTTTGTTTGTATATGATGTAGATATTGACCAATCGATATATCCTTATCACGATTTGCCATTTTCACCACTTTATCTTTGGTTGCGTAACACTCGGACTATTCCATTCATTAGTCTCACATGCAACATCAATATCTTATGTAAAATACTTAAAATTACAGCTACAACCATCACTTCAATTAATCAGCTTCACTTAAGGATATTTCCTGTTTATGTATATTTCGTAAAAAAAGCCACTTGCTTAAAAAACTCCGAATATCAAATTGGTACTTTAAATAATAAATCAACAACTAATTAAAAAAAAATAACATAATATTTCAAATACTTTTTGAAAAAATTTCAAGGTACCTAATTAATTTTTATGTGTCATATAAATTAACAATGACTTTTATTTTAAGCTCCTTAATAAAAAAGGCAAGCAACGTTATTAAAATTTAGACAATTTACATGATCCATGTACAAAATTCAATTAACTGAAATGTCGTAAAAAGATGATACACATATATTAATGTATTACATAATCATTTTGCTTTCTGGATATTAAGGAACAATTAAATTTCAGTGAGCTTTTTCGGTATTTCACATTAAAAAATTTTATGATGTCAGTCTATTAATTAAATGTACATAAGTTTCGTGCTTCCTTTATGTGATTAAATTACGAGATAAGGTTTTACATTTAAATATTAAATTACTTCCTATATTAAGAATTTCTAAAAAAAAACATTTATTTAAAAAAAAAAAACTTCATTTTATCACAATGGAAATAGATATTTCCACTAATTTTTAGGGAATTCTAATCACAAACTTTATCTTTTTCGTTAATAAAGTTGCTCTAAAATGATTATACAATCGTGTTACTTTTTTCATACTTATTGATCATCCATTTGCTTACGTGATATAATTATTAAATCATGTTAAATTATGGTTTTCATAAGAACATGATACATTAGTATCGAAACAAAATGTTATTTAATAAATAATGTAATGCCTATGGTATGCACGATATATCAGATTATATGTCTGTACCCTAGACAAATCAGTGTTTCGAATATTGCGAATGATATAATAACTCATGCATTAATCATATCCTTATTGTGTACTTAAAGATTCTAGTTAAGCCGAGATATAAGTCAACATCGGTTTCTAATGCGTCTAAGCTCCTTTTCAGTGAATGGGCTTAAACTCTCAGTAAACTTGCTTTATATAGAAAGACATAGAAGTTGCTGACATCAAAATTTTGATATATGACTAAATTTAATAATAATGTTTTCTTGTTAATTATTGCTTTACGTGCATCATGTTTTTCTTCTATAACGCGTTCAAATTATATAGAACGAAAAGTATTTATTAATGTTGTTATATAACATAGCTCCGAACTTCATGTAGCAAATTCTGAAAACATGATTTTGTTTTTCTTTATCATTTCTTTTATATGGATGATCCTATTGAAATAAAGACACTTCAAGTATTTTTATTTGCAAATGTAGTATTCGGTCCTTGATTCAGTTTATTATTCAGTTTGAAATAAGCATTCTATATTTTAAAAATTTAGAATTAAAACAATGCATTTTCTCAAAAATTACATTAATATACATAGCATTTTCTTTCAATTTTACTACAAACTAAAAATGTTGCATATAATTCTACACGGTAATTGACTTTACAAAAGACAAAAAGTGAAGTGCTCATATAGTCAGTTAAAAATGGCTTCTAAATTAACTGAATTGAATAAACAGATTTCAACATGTAAATTTCCAACATCACCTTATCTAAATGTAATGCTTCCTCTCTAAGTGTATTCAATTGGTAATCCAGTACCAAAAAAAAAAAACAGTCTAAAAGTAACAATAACAATAATAATTTTACATTGTATTTCTGGCTTCACAAAATTATTGTTTATATTGAAATCCAAGAGGCGCAACTAGAACTTTTTCGTGATTTCCCCCAAAATTTTTTTATAGATAAGGTAAGTTTTCAAACTCGTGTCATCATATGATTTTTTTTTCAAATTTTCTATTCGTTCAAATGAGATCAATTTTCAACTACAATTAATTCAAAGAAGCACTTTACATTTACTTAAAAAATACTTAAAAATTAAAAATTAAAACTCCGCCGATAAGGGCCAATGTAATACACTTAAAGCAGTCGACTCGCTTTATAAATAATAAATAATATTAAAAGAGTTATACAGGTCAATAAAAATGCAAAAATCCGTCGTAAAAGTCTTGGTACAGTGTAATACAACATATCCAAAACTTGAAAAAAAACATTGCTGACATTCTCACACTACAACGCAGGGACTGATTGCCGAAATGTATCATGCCCTTTGAAGCATGAAATATATTTCTTGAAATGCGCAGCAGATCATACTGAAAATATTTCTAAATATTGAATTCTAATTGGACGCGAATACGTTTTTCTATCTGCTGCAGCGCACTTTTAAGTTGGATACTGAAGTACAATAGTGTTTTAGTCTTTTCCAATGTTGAACACGATTAAAACATTTAAAAGAAATTTATATCACGCAGAGAAAAATAAAAAAAATTGATGATAGTGAGAATGACATTAGTGTGCGGAAATTAGCATAAAAATATGGATGCCCCCAGAGTAGTTGAATAAATTAAATTTTAAAGAATAAAAAAAAGCATCATAGGGGTGAAAATCCAGAAAAACAGAAAAAATGCCGAAAAACTGAAATGAAGTAATTATTGAAATGCTATTAGAATAATTTACACTATAAAAAAAATTCGTTAAATTTACGGCAAAAATTTCTGGCCGTAAAAATTACAGTAAACTTAGATGTAAATTTATTTATTAAATCTAATTTTACTGCACTTTTTACAACTAAAATTGCTGGCAAAATTGCTGCCAGAAGTTCGTGCCTTTAATTTAACGGATTATTTTCTACAGTGTAAGAGTTTCAGATTGAAAACGTCACCGGTTTCAAAATCAGTTTTTCCAGAAAACGCATTCAAAATTGATAATAAATTGGTATTAATGATTTTAAAGTTTGTGATGGAGGATTAGAAAAAATTCGCATTCATAATAATGTGTTGTTTTCTATTTGTGGTTAATTTGCTGATTCTCCTATAGACATCTCAGAATCCTAAAAATCTCAGCAAACTTTGAAAACTTCGAAAAAACTGGACTTTTCTTTTCTCGGTGTTTTACTTCTGTGTTTTAAAATTCATTCATATAGAGGTAAAAAAATTCAAAGAAAAAATAAAAGAATGTTTGTACTGCAATTAAGGCAGGCGAATTTGAAAAACCATTTGTTAATAGTACACGTTAATTGAGAAATTTAGACTTAAGAGGCCACGCGATCCGCCCAAAAGATCCGGATAATAATCTTAAACATTATTTTCTCATTAATAATAATTAATAAGCATTATTTTCTCATTAATCATATGCACTATAATAATCTTAAGCATTATTTTCAAATATCTTGCTAAAATTTTAATATTTCCGCATGAATTTTTTTCGATAGGATAACTGAGGACGATGTACTAACGACCTACTTTTTATTTCTTAGATTTTGGTAATATATTTTAATATTATGATAGTTTTAATTTTTAGAAACTGGTTTCAACCGAATCTGAAAGTTATAATATTTTTTAAATCCGAAACCAAAATCGAAAAAGTAAAAACTAGCTAGGTTGAAAAATTGGGTTCCCAAATTGAGTAAAAAGTACTCAATTTTAAGTACTTCAAATACTCAAAATAGCTCCGATCCAAATGAACTGAAAACTGAGAAAAATATGTATTCATTTTTAAGTCCATGGTTGTATTTAAATATAAATTACTATGAGCTGTCCCCTTAACTTACAAATTAAAGTAAAAATGTACTGGGATTTCTTTATTTCTCAAAATTACTAACATTAAACGTTTTACTGATTATTTATCAAGAAAAACAGCAAAATTACTAGCAAAATACCTAAATCGAATATTTGTATTGCAAGAGCATTATTTCCCAGCACTTTTAAATTATTTTGAAAAACATTGCAAAATTTATCAAAAGCATATTGTATCTCGACATGAATGAAGTAAGCAAATACAGGATACAAATTTATCCTTTGTTTGGATATGATAAGATATGATGTTTCAGAATTCAGTAAGCGATGAGTTCAATTCTGATTCAAACATACTCAATTCAATATGAGTACATCGATTTACTCATTTTTGAGTATGTCAGTGTTGTAGATTTTTTCAGTGTTGTAGATCGTACTAAGCTATCTCATCCATATAAATATCATATGAAAATATTAAAATCTGAACGAGATATTTGAAAATAACGCAGCCATAGACTTAAAATTATCATCCAGATGTCTTTGAGAAGTCGATTGGCCTCTGATGGAAACTTTTTCTAGTTTGGCGAAACAATAGTAAATCTTGAAGAATTCAGAAAATATTGATAACGTTGTTGATTATGTCCAACGAAAAGGTAAAGCGACAAAACGAAAAATTATGCCTTTTAAAAACAACCATGCCTACCACCCAAACGAAAATAAGTTTTTCAAAACAACGTTTTTTCCCCAATCATAACCTTCGATGTGTCCCCCACTGGTTATGGAGATCATACAAGCATTTACAGTACGATTAGTAAAATGTTGATGAGGAAACTCATCTGAGATATGACAAAAGCTCCATTGGTAACTTCTCTCTTACAATTTTTAAATGTTCTGTATGCTGTTAAGTGAACAGAATTGGATAAAAAGGGTAGAATTGCATAATTGGATAGTAAAGGTACGTAAATACAATATAGTTAATTGAGAGATTGAATTTAGTTAAATAGAATAGTGTTTCGCAAAATCTCGATTCCACGGAAGTCTCTGATTTAATTCATTTTGTTTCTTTTTTTTTTATCTTTAATAAAATAAATGCAAAAGATTATTTTTTTACAATTTTTTTCCTTTTTAGAAAGCTACAAATACCAGTATAGAAAAAGTTGTGATAAAAATATTAAGATACAACATTAGCGATAGCGAATTAGGCATATTATTAAAAATATATATTTTTTTTTTTTTTTTTTTTTTTTACACAATGATACCAAACGGTTTTATTTCTATTAATAATCATTTGCAGGTCAGCCCTTTTTGAAAGCATTCAGAACACGGTTTAGTACATGATTGAAATAGTGTACACTGAAACTTTAAGTAATTACTAACCATAAATTAAAAAAGAGAAAAAAACCAAACTAATATCTTATGAAGACATCCTTGCTAGTGTTCGAAACATTCAATTTTTTGTGATAAATAGGAAAAATCTATATATTACTCTACTAATAGAGAAAAAATGTTCAAAATATACAAAACAAAATAAAGTAACAGATTTCTTTAATACCGAAAACATGTTTAAAAAAATAACTATTAAAAAGAATTTTATTGTGTTAAACATATTTTTCTGGTTTTTCAAATACGCAATTTTTTCTCAATACCAATGTCGACCTTTCTTCGAAGGTTTTGCTGAATTTGCTTTACCAAAAACAAAATATCCATTTTTTGAAGACTCAAAAGATCAGTTTATTCTTAACGAAAAAAAGATAATATTCTATTTAAATAGTTTACGATGTACCGAAATTTGGACGATTCTCAGGTCAGAAGTGTGATGGTGGGGGTGTTATAGGGTTATTAACTCCAAATTTACTCTGTTGTAAAATTACAGAATTACAATTTTACATTTATTGTGAAATGTAGGTATACATGAATAAATTATTTCATCATTACTAAATCGCCAAAGCTAAATAAGCTTTTCTTAATGGCAAGCATAATATGTTAACATACGTTTCTATATCTATGATAATATCATATATTTAATTAAATTCGTAACTTTTTATAATCTGAATACTTTTAGGAAATACTTTTAAGACTGACATTTTTCATTGAATTTATTTTTTAGTTTTCTGTTAATTTATATTAATCGAATACAAAGTTATAATTTTAGATTTAAATACCAACAGACATAATTTAAATAAAACCAATTAACATAACTTTACATTTAACTTTAATAAGTAATAAAAGTTCCAGTCTAAAAAAATCTTCTGCCAAAGAAAAATGCAATTCATAAATATTAAATCCTCAAGGCGAAGAAAATATTACATGTGATAATCTATTTCGTCCAACTTTTTTTCAATAAAGTTTTTTACATTAAATATCAGTAAAAAGTTTAGCAACTCCTTCAAACACATATTTTTTAATGTGAAGATTATCTGAAGTTTTTCTTACTTTTTCTTCAGAATTGCACTCTACATTAAAAGTAAAAATATGAGTCGTAATAAAAATAAAATTTTTAAATCTGAGTATTAAGTCGACGAAGTTTGAAGTATTTTTCATTTGTGCAAAGATTTCAAAAGTTAAAAGAAGAAGTATTAAGTAAAAAACTTTTAATATCATAAATAAAAGACACTAATTCCATTTCTTATAAATAAATATATTTCATTAACTATATTTATGAGTACTATATACAGCACATGATATTTATGTTTTATTTTATTTTATCATACTGATCGTTAAAAAAAAAATATATCCTTATTAAAATTTAGGAAATATCTTTGTAAAATTTCATATTTTATGATATTTATATTTTATTTTATTTTATCGTACTGATCGTTAAAAAAGAATATATCCTTATTAAAATTTAGGAAATATCTTTGTAAAATTTCATATTTTAAGATAGTAATAAATTAACCCGTCAGTAGTCGCGTATCGGTCTTTCCGCCGCCCGTATAACTTATCTTCTCCTAACTTATATCACATTACAAATACAGCGGAGATCTACCATGTAGCTGACTTTGAAGCTTTCTTGAGCACCTTAGTGAAGTAACAGGACACCTCTGTTTTTCTTTCAGGTAGATTTTTAGAAACAAAGTTGAAATTGGCAAAAAAGTCTACGTAAAAGCACTTATACGAGTTCCTTTTTACTTTTTCCAATTACTCCAGATCTCATGAATAAAATGCATAATTTAAGAAAACTGCAAATTTATATTTTCGTTGTAATGTTATTTTCGTATATTAGGGGAAAAATATTTCTTATTTTACATATTTCGTATGCGGGGGACCAGCGGCGAAAAGACCGAGCGCGACTAATCACGTTGTGAAAAAAGTCGCGACTACTCGCGGGTTAAAGAAGTCGAACGTCATGCAAACTAATTTATAAAGCACTGGAATAATAACGTCAGGAAGGGTAATAACGCCAAGTACTATTATTACACGTAATTATGAAGCAATCTATTAAATAGCACATACGGGCTCTGTACAGATGGGGTTTTAGTCATCTGATTCCGAAACAGTCACTAAATTTAATTTTTGCACTTCGTAGATGGTATCGCTGGAAGAAGTACGTAAAAATCAACTATGGTCTGAAGATACATATTTATTATGACGCGCTTTGTTTTTTATATAAATTTCTTTTGTATTTAATATATTTTCAAAATATTGTGTAAGATTTTGGATTTGTTCTCGAGGCAGTTTGTAGTTTAATGTGCATTGCATAATAAGTATACCGAGATACTAACGTGAGATAAGTTAAATGTATTCATGCTCTGTGCTATGTTAATTATTATTATTATTATTATTATTATTATTATTATTATTATTATTATTATTATTATTATTATTATTATTATTATTATTATTATTATTGAATTCTGACATTGTATAACACTGTCTCACTTTCTGGAATAAGGGTGACATTGTATAACTAAATATTGAAACTAAACCTTACTTAAGCAATACAAAATAAGTCTTTAGAGTGAACATATATATATATATATATATATATATATATATATATATATATATATATACATATATATATATATATATATATATATATATATATATATATATATATATATATATATATATATATATATATATATATATATATATATATATATATATTACTAGTAATCAGCTCGTTTTTTTTCCTCTTTTTTCTGAAATAAATGTTACATTGTATAACTAAACGTTAAAACTAAACAATATTTGATCAATATAAAATAATTCTTTAGAGGAAATATAAATATTACAATTAATCAGCTCAATTTTTTTGTAAAAAATATTACAATATATAACTAAACGTTTAAACTCAAACATATTTAAACAATACAAAATAATTTTTAGCTTAAATGTATATTTCACTACTAATATCACCAATTTCACTAATAACCCGTTCTTTTTTAATCAGATTAAAAAACTACCTCCCAATACAAGATAGAAATATCATGCAGCCAGTATCATTTATGAAACTCTTACATCTCTTATAAAATATTGATAGCTAAGAATAATATCGAAAAACAGAAATTAATCATCAGCACTTTGTTCGATGATTCTTAACAGCGCCTTTTTATTTAATTAGTAAAAGGGATATTAAGTCACGTAGATGCAGCCCTTTATTGGAAGAATGAACCTTAATTATAGCAAGTAGTTTCTCTTTACGCAGGATGAAATACACAATGAATGCAATTATTTTTTATATTCTTATAAATTTATGCCGCGGATTGTAATGAAGTTGGAAATTCTGTAAATAATATTTCCCTATAGAATATATTTTTCTTTCGGATAATTTAAATGCATTCAATCTCAATTGAAATGCTTTTTCCATAATTCTGAAGAAATTTTTTTTTGAATAAAAGTAACAGTATATAACTAAATACTGTAACTAAATCATATTTAATCAATATAAAATAACTCTTTAGAGTGAATATATATGTATTTTTATACACACACACACACACACACACACACACACACACACACACATATATATATATATATATATATATATATATATATATATATATATATATATATATATATATATATATATATATATATATATATATATATATCACTAGTATTTAGCTTTTGTTTTTTCTGTTTTTTTTCTTCTCAAACACAGATTACATTGTAAAAATCATCATTGAAACCAAAACATATTTAAGCAATGCAAAATATTTTTTAGGTTGCTAGTAAAAGAGATATTAGGTCACGTAGATGCAGTTCTTTATTGTAAGAATGAACTTTAATTAAATCAAGAAATTCCGCTTTACGTACGGTGAAATGGGTATTGAATGTAATTATTTTTCACCTTGATGTAAAATTATGCCGCTAAAAGACTGTAATGTGGTTTAAAATGTCTGTAAATAAAATCACCTATATAATATATATTTAATAATTAAATATAATATTTTGATTAATAATTAAATAATTATAATTTTAATAATTAAATATAATATTTTAATAAATAATTAAATATAAATATTTTTAATAATTAAATATAATATTTTAATTAATAATTAAATATAAATATTTTTAATAATTAAATATAAGGTACCCTGGGGTAATAACGCCACGTTAAGGTTCTACCAATTTTCCCGGCTTAGTTTTAGATTGTATTTTTCAAACAAATATAGGATCTGATACAGCAACTCATTGACTATCTATATAAAATAAAATAATTTAACAGATATGTATTCATAAAATGTAATGGCGTTTTTTCTTGACCAATGCTATTTGGCGTTATTACCCACCTATATGGGTAATAACGCCATGCAAACAAAACTATGAAATAAGATGGAATAATTGCATGTAGATAGCCCAATTCTAAAAATACAAATTCTACAAACTTAGAAATTGACAAATTGCATTCTAAGCTATTGAAAATGTTCAATTTTTTGTGAATATGTAAGAAAAATAAAGGTGTGGTGTGGGAGGAGGGGATGAGGCAAAAGAATATCAGACCGTGAGCTTCTTTTTGATTAAAAAGGACCGCTTAAATAGAAATATGAGAAACATTGGACAGTTTTAACTGTGTTTATTTGAATCAATATTTAGGATGTAGGTCGGCCACTGTAGGGAATCAACCGGGGTACTAAAGTCAAGGATTGGCGTTATTACCCCGGTATAGTTATTGCGCAGTACATTTTAAATTACAAATTATCTCGAAAAGATATCCAAAATCTTCAACAACATTTTGAAAGTCCATGAAATGCACTACAAATTTATGTAATTAACAAAGTATTTCCGGATAAAAAGATAGTCTTCACATCACAAAACGTGTCTCGCAAATTTTAGATCAAGCGTTAATTTTTGTTTTTTGTAAAAACAATAAGACCTAAAAATGAAACAAATTAACTTGAAGCTGTTTTTTGCGATTTATATGACTCAAAACCCTTCTGCGCAGAGCACATGGGTGTCATTTACCTGATTATTTCATAATTATGCAAAATATAAGCACTTGGCGTTATTACCCCGCCTGGCGTTATTACCCCAGGGTACCTTAATTCCTTATAGAATACATTTTTCTCGCATAAGTTGATTGTATTCATTTTCGATTGAAATCTCTTTTTATAATTTTTTTTTTTTTTTTTTTTTTTTTTTTTTTTTTTTTTGTGGAATAAAGGTTATATTGTATAACACTGAAACAAACCACATTTACTATATATAAGTCTTCATAGGGTTAAGACTTATATATCTTGTTATAGTAAGAAATTGGAATTCCTAGACCTTTTTATGCTACAGCTACATCAAAAATGTTTTTAACGTATACAGATTTACAATGAAAATCAAATAATCTGTAAGATTACAGAGAATTTTCTAGGAAACTGAAAATAATAGATTTTTTCATTTAACAACAACCCAACAGAGAAAATTTTAGAAGATTCGTTTAGATTCGTTAAAGATTTCTGTAGCTTTACAGAAATTAACTTTGTAGATTTACATTTTTTCTTGCACAGTGTATAGATAAAATGTTAGTAAGCATACAGATTTTGGCAAAATTACGTTTGTAAAATTAAAGTTTTTATTTTTTTACCAGTGTACTAATTATAACATTGCAAAAACTACACAACCGAATCATTTCAATTTTAAAATTACAATTATTACATAATTTTGTCGAGACATTTAAAATTTTATGAAAATCGGATGCATATACGGGGAAGCATTCTTTGGGGCGTGTTTTAATTTTATATTAAACTATTTCACATTTTATAAATATGATATCGCTGCTGAGGTGTAATATAAGTTACTTTATATAAGTTGCATTTTTTCAGGAACATGTGTACAAAAAAAAAATAAATAAATAAATAAATAAATAAATAAATAAATAAAATAAAAAATCGACCACTATATTATATTCGAAGGACTGTGTACTATAACAGCAAGATCTGAATACTTTAAAAATTTCGTTATCGTACGAATGCATCTCATTTGATACGCGTCACGGGCAAATTCCAACTTGTTTTCTTTGAAATAAATATTTTACTAGTAATGAGCTCTTTTTAACCAGAATAAAGAAAAAACTACATAACCAAAAAAGAAATATGCATCAAGATAATTTATGAAATTCTTTTTAACATTTCTTATTACTTAACAAAATATCACAGTTTATAAGGATAAAAGAAATGCTCGTGTAAACAATTTTAAAATGCACAACATATTTGAAAACGTTGAGTTCATCTACATCCATCTGAAATAACACACTTTTTTTAGTCCAATATATAGTTTATGTACCTATTATAAGTTTAACGCTAATATTCAGTTTTGTTGTAAAATAATTAAATTTATCGTATGACATAATTATTTCACCTTTAGAAACTTTTGCAGAAGTAATCAAAATATTTTGCTTAGTTATGTATTTTATTTACAGATTTTTATGTATGGTGCATATAAAGCATTAATTTATGTCAGATAAAAGAAAAAAAAATAAATCTACTCAAATAGCTCATCTAGAAATTGCCACATTGCTACAGTATACGCTGTGCTTTTTTCTACCTTATTTATGAGTATACTAAATATAATTAAGATTAAAAATGCATAAGTCAATTTATAATCTTTTTTAAGTATATCATGACTCCATTCAATAATATTAAACAATTCTTTTGTACAACTTATTGCATAGGTTATAGTGCCTACCATAGAAGAACGTAGAATACCAAAGTAAAAAACTTGTCTATAGTTGTAAATTTACGGAAATCTGTATACTTACGAAAATGTTATCTGTACAGTATACAAAAAAGTTGCGAATCTACAAAATTAATCTTTCTATTCTAAAAAAATTAACTAAAGCTGTCACTGCAGCTGACAATGCATTTTTTATGACTCAGTGTTATTCTTCACAAAAAATAAGGAAACTACTGCACATATAAATTAGAATATTGGTGGTTTTATGGAGAAATGTTCGATAAACACGCTGATACAAGCAGTTTTTAAATCGAAAAATAGTTTTAAGAGATGTTATATGATAAATTTGGTCAAAATCTTTCCATTAAAAAAGATTTATAGGATCAAAATCTACAGGAACTTAAGCATTTTAAGGCAATTTTATACTTTTTTATCATTTGACAACAATTTAAAATAATAACCTTTCCTAAAGTAGTATATAAAAAAATGGTCTCTCAAAATGATGAAAATTAGTATTTCAAATAGAAATAAATCCTTAAAAATGGGTCAAATAAAAAAAATAAATGCAGTCTGCACACCAGAAACTTCTAATTATGAAAATGTGCTGTAAGTATCTTTATCACATTGAGATTAGCAACTTTACTAAACCTAGCCAACAACTTTAAAATTACAACTATTGCTGTTTTGAAATTTATGTAGGTAAATAAAATTTTAGTAGTCCTATATCTACGAACAAAAATTATTCTTTCTGGATATCAGTGTGTTAAGTAGTCGAAATTTTTATTTTATTTTATTTAAAAATCTAGTTTCTGGACTTTTCTGTAAATTTATGTCTTAAAATTAAATTACTTACAGTTTTATAATTTCTAAAACTTTAAATTGTTCAGTGCATCACACACTCTTCGAAAGATAATTAAAATTCGAAGCAGCAGCACGCATCTGTTTAAAAGTTTTAATGAATAACAATAAAAAGAAGCTAATTTAATTTTAACATACTAAATTTTGAAGAGAAACTTTTCGTTAAGTATATTCTAGCGCGCAGCTTTGCATGTGGAATTTATATTTAGAAAAGAGAACAAGCATCATGATAATTTTTTAATTAAATTTCATTTATCCTGTTATAAAAGACACAGAAGAGTTTTATATTCTTGGGAATTTGTTTTACCAATACTGTTTAAAACGAGTTAAAAATACATATTGCAATAAAAATTCAGATATGTGTTATTAAAACGAAATACAATATCATAAAAAAATAACGTTATTCATTTTGTTAGGTAAAATTATGTATTCTGATAATACAAAAATAACATATCATGGATTTTACCTTCATCGAATTTCAGAAATTCAGTTATTTCAAATGATTTTATTCAGGCTTTTAGAGAATTATTTTCTACATTATGTCAATTTAAACACATTTTTTTCCAAATATATATTTCTAATTTAAGGGACATAAATCCCTTCGTATTTTCAATAAATAAATAAATAATAGTTTTTTATTGCTTAAAGTGACGTTAACGTCATGTTTCTATCTTAATTGGAGCAGGGAATATTAATTTTTTCGATTTGGTTTGTTTTTAAAATCTAGTTATTAAGCAATAGTTTTCATGGAAATGGCTCATAAAAATGCGTTTATCTTCATAACGTGTCTTTTCATCATTTCTCGTTGTGATAAGTCAAGAACCGTAAAAAACAAATGTCTAAAACCTGGAACAAATCGTTTTGATATTTTACTTTAATTTTGATTGAACAATGTGTCCCATTCTTCTTAAAGTTTTGAGTGGTAATATACTTACAATTTGGTTTTCACATCAATTGAGTTTTGCAGAAAATTTCACATTTAGTTTTAAAATAATCTCAGATAATTGCTTTTTTTTTAAAGATATGTATTGCTGTAAAGAAGACCAATAAAGTTAAAACAAACCGTTGAAGGAAAGATTTTTTACTAGTGAAAAATGCTCCAAGGAGCAGTGCAAAAGCAGAACATGATTTTAATTGAGCATTAAAAAGTAATGGACAAGTGCTTCTGTTAATTACTGAGCATGAGGAAGGATAAGGGATCCCTTCTTGGCTACAACTCACTTCAATGCCAACTTTGAAAAAATCATATTTGCGCTTTTTCCATACAAAAGAAATTTGCGGTTCTTTAGTAGAATTTTCCACCTTGCTTTAGATGTTAACCAGGGGTGTAGTCATAAAAATAACATAAGATATATGCTCTAAGCAGAGGGATATTCTAGAATGTGTATACTATAAGCTTTCTTGAAAAACAGAGGGTATATGGTGTTCTATTAAAAAGTCCAGAAGGTGTACGGCGTATAGCCTGTACTACATGTCTGATGTTAACTGCACTGTTCACTCTGCACTATACTACAAATCAATTTTCTGTGCAATTATACACTTAGGGTATGCTTGGTGGCAGTGCATGAATGTGATACCTGCAGGAACTAGGTATCTGGCATTATGTCGCCTTCCTTTACATTTATGTCTAATTAAGCTGCATCTTTACTGGTTACGTCTTTACACTATACATTTTTATAGTAACTGCGACTGATTTGTTTTCATGGAAAAAGCGCAAATATGATTTTTTCAAAGTTGGCATTGAAGTGAGTTGTAGCCAAGAAGGGATCCCTTATCCTTCCTCATGCTCAGTAATTAACAGAAGCACTTGTCCATTACTTTTTAATGCTCAATTAAAATCATATTCTGCTTTTGCACTGCTCCTTGGAGCATTTTTCACTAGTCCTTCTATTTTTCCATATTCCATAGGGATACTGCACAACTTGTTTTGTATTTTATATATGGAAAACAAAATCTTATTTGTATTGAAATTAAAAAATGCTACATACTCTAATACTCTGGTATTACAAATTAAAAAAAAAATTTAAACAGGTTTTTCTATACCAAAATTCTACAATGGTTTTCAAAAAAAAAAAAAAAAAATCAGTTTTTTACTAAAGTGAATAAAATAATAAATCCTTTCAAAGAATAGATTTTTCATTCAAATATCCATTATTTTTGCCAAAAACCGGAACTTTTTTTATGCAAGAGTAAAGTTTGATAGAAAAACCATACTTCTTTTTTTTTCTTAATCCGTATTTATTACGGACTTATTAAAAACGTACTCCACCGCTTTTATAGGAAACTATTGCTTTACTGTGTTATGGAGCATTCTCATTGGCCATAAAGAGACATTCTATAAAAGCTGTGGAGTGACTCTGCAACAAATGGGTCAAATTTTTAACAGTGCACTGTTAAAAATCTGCTGCATTTTGCTGCAACGCCCTCCACCACTTGTATATAATATCTCTATTCCAACCAATGAAAAAGCGCCATTTCACGGCCAAGTAACCGTTTTCTATACAAGCAGGGGAGTGCGTTGCAGCAAAATGCAGCAGATTTTTAACAGTGTGCATATCCTTGGCGCTATAGTTTACAGGAGTGGTACATTGTTCAAAATTTGAAACTTTTGCTGCATCGCCACTCCATCGCTTTGATGGAATATCTCTATTTTGATCGATGAGAATCCTCGATAATGCATTTAAGTAATCGTTTTCTACTTATCTACTATATCGTTTCCGTATATTTATTTTTTCAATCAGCACCAAGGTGTGCACTTTATTAGAAGACGCGCTCTATTAGAGGGCGCATTCTATTAGAATAAATACGGTATATACTTATAATAAATACACTTTTTTAAAGTACAGGGCCTCAATATTTGACAGGTATGCCAGGCATTTTTGCCATTGATGCCATTGTGCTAAAAACAAAATATAAATAAATGAAAAAAATGGATAAAATATAAATTTGGCATGGTGCAAAAAATTGCCTAATTTAAAATTAAAAATCAAATTTGACAGCCATCAGGGCTAGACACCATGCATAATTATTCAGTAAATGATTCATTAACACTAGAACGTCCGGAAATTCTACTCAAGTTTGAAAATAATATTTCTCACAGAATTTTTATTCAAAATTATTTAATTGATTTATTTAACGTAAATTTGCGTGGATTAGATTTAAATTATTTCAAAAAAAATTTTCTGGTTCGAATTGAAATTTAGTCACATGATTGGGGTCGAATCGACTCCATCCGGGCGTTCTAGTGTTAAAAAATGACAAAAATCAGCATGTCAAAAATTTCAAAAAAATTCATAATTCGTTAAAAAATTAAGTTAAAAATAAGAGAAAAAAAAGCATTCTGTATTTTTTTATGCTTAATCGAATGGTGTAACTGGTTTTTCTCTCCGATGATCACAAGTACCTTAGATTGATGACTGCCATTCTTTTATTTCATCTTGTAAAAAAACTGTTTAACGTAAAGCTATGAATTTTTGCAAGATTAATTAGCATCGCAAAATCTTTAAAATAAACTTTACCGCAACATTCTATCTGCAATAGAACGTTAGATATACCCATTTATGACCAAGTTTGGAAAATACGCAATTTCAGAAAAACCGCCCAGCGAAATAACGTTTTCTCGATGACTACCTCGGGATAAAAAGTTTGTCTTTTGTTTAAAAAAAAAATTAAGTTTTTATCTTTAGTAGTTTTCGAGAAAAGTGCTGGGACACAAAATTTTTGTCATATTTTAAGAATACTCTACAGTACACCTACAGTATGCCATAAAAAAAAAAATAATTTTTGTGCTATGTTGTGCGTCTTGGTCAGACGAACATTTAAAAAAAAAATCATCAAAATTGGATAAGTATTTAGTTAGTTATTGCAAAAAGAAAAATTGAAAAATCCGTGTGCACCATCGCTCAATCATATTATTGTAGCGCGCTGCCGCGCGCACAATGATAAGCTTTTTACTAAAAGTGTTAAACTGTGAAGGCTACGTGACAGAGAACTGCTTTATTCGATTTTAGGGGCGTTCGTAATTATGTAAATATGTAGCACCTACAGCCCCGTTCAATATGTCTGTCCGCAGATAAGAACGCAAAAGCTATCCAACCGAATCATTTAAAATTTAAAATATATAATTGTTGCATAGTTTTGTCGAGTCATTTCAAATTTTATGAGAAACGGATGGATAGTGTAATTACAGAGATAATTAAAAACGTTTCGTTACATTACGGCCAATGGAAAAAAAAGTTGTTTCAAGTTCTTTTTAATGGAGTTACATTATTTCGAACATAAATGAATAAATAATGAATATGAATAATCCGTAAACATAAAAAAAGTAACGAATTGAAAATGCACCAATGAAAATCTACATAGACATCACAGAGAATTATCAGCAGGGAGCGGGGCATAGTTTTGTCACCAAATGTCACAAAGATTGTAGCCCATTTGGCAATACATCTAGTAGTTTGGTGACCAAAATTACTCGGCAGAAGTGATGCCAACTGGCGCTATTTCTGATTATAGGGTTATCCTAAATTTTATCCGGGAGTCAGTGAGAATATCCTATTATCACAGAATTGATTTTTTTCTTTTTTTTATGTAAGTCTATAGTAAAAAGCCATACGAACCAAACGATAAAGGTATGGTTAGGTTTGACAAGCCTAAAATCAGTTTAATTAAATTAATTATTATTATACAGCTGTAATTATATACAAAATTAGCCGAAGTCCAGCACATGGAGAGCGTAAAGATGTGAAATAAAGGAGTCGCCGGCAAAAATTCGAAGGAAAATAAATGTGAATTCTTAAGGCTCCATAAGAAAAGACCCGGAAAAGACCCGGATAATAATGTTAAGTCTATAGGCGCTTTCTTTTCAAGTGTCTCGCTCAAATTTTAATATTCTTCCATGTTTTTTTTTTTTGTTGTTTTTTTGTTTGTTTTTTTAGAATTTTTTTTACAACCGGCCTAGTTTTTACTTTTTCGATTTTGTTTACATATTTTTAATATTATAATAATTTTGATTTCAAAACCGGATTAAACCGGTTTTATTTTAAATCTGAAACCAAAATTGAAAAAGTAAAAACTCAGCTATCCTATGCAAAAAAAAAGTTAAAATATTAAAATTTGAGCAAGATTTAAAAGAAAGCTCCCATAGACTTTACATTATCCTCCGGGTCTTTTTCTGTGACTAGTGTTGCGCCTTATCGCCTTTCGTTGCTCTGTGATTTTCGACACTTCTTTTGTTTAAATTTTAGCCTTTTATCCTGCCCTGATATGGTTTTTTGATTGAACTTGTATTAACATCATATTATTAAACTTATATAAAACCAGTGATTATTATTTTAGTTAGTCAGTAGTTACTACAATTATACTTTTACTCTTTTAATTACTTTAATCCTCCTTTAAATGAAACTATCAATATAAATCTACATTTAAAACCTTGTTATTTTTCCTAATTTTTAAAAAAAATTTAATTTCCCTTCTTATTTTCATACTTTTGCTTTGATCATAAATTTATTTTTATTTCTTCTTACTTAAGTAGTACTTACTAGAGGTCTGCAGGGGCCAAAATTTCCAGGCCTGAGCCCGGCCCGGCCCGGCCCGGCCCGAACGAAAAAAAATATCGTCCCGCCCGGTCTGGACCGAGTAAATTTCTACAGGACATTGATCGTTACTCTTACGGAAGAGCTCATATTAAAAAAAAACTTATCTTAGTCTTTTTTTTTCATGTTTATAATATCCATTTATGCAGAATTGCGTAGATTGCGATATTTACGCTTTTAATGAACCTTTGTTTGCTGTATGTAAATGTTTCAGTTATTATTAGTATTATTATTAAATATTGCATGTAATGGAAATATAAAAATCTAAAAAATGGTATATGGTAAAAGCAAAGTTTTCTAAGACGAAATCACATCAAAGAAAAAAATAGTTTCCCTTCTTAGCAGATGTAAATGTTTAATATATTTTTTTCTCGCGTATTACTATATTCTTTTTGCGTGGATTAACAGTTTAAAAGAAATTTGCAGTTTTCAGTTTAAAAGAAAATTCCGTTACAATCATGTTCTTTTTTCATGTATTTAATTCTACTTTAAAACATTTCTACGATTCTTTAAAAAGAACAAATTCTAATGATTAGTTGTAAAATAATGTCAATTTAAATGTAAGGTACCTGTACCCAATATGGACACCTTAAGGTAAATGTATTTTTTTCACCCCCATGTACAAGTCATAGGACTCCAAAAATATGTGACCACTATCTATGCACTACTAACTATCATTATTAAAATTAGCGACCTTGTAATTATTCTGGTTTAATTTAAATGATAAAAACAAAAAAAAATGCTTACAAGTGTCCATATAAGGAACTACCTGCCCCTATTATGGACAGGTGTTTCTTTATTGACTTTCTACACAGTGTGTATGGAAGAGCCACTTTTCCAAGGGAATTTAGAGGAGAGGGAATAAAAAAAAATGAATCTTAAAGTATCCGGAGGAGGAGGGGGGACAGTAAATATCTTCAGAACATGCATTTTAGAAAGGGGGGGGGGAGTTCATTCTCGGTTTTTACCCTTCGAAGACCCATGCCCCTTAGTTACTAATAAATATTATGAAATAATATTCTTGGCTTTTCTTAGCTATTTTACATCTGTCTGCGAATTTGCATCTGTTATTACTCAGTCCTCACAGCATGGATAAATAGAAACTTTTTTCATCATGGGCAGTGAGTCCCACATAATCCTCATGAACATATCTGCCACATGTGTTGCATGGCCGCATGTTTGAAAAAGCATCAATACTGCAAAAGAAGCAGTGCCAGCTCTCCTTTGTTGAGCAACACATACTATTAGTAACTACGATTTCACCAACAGATATCCTACTGGGGGGGGGGGGGGGCTTCTGTTTATTTTTCTGCAAGGGTTTTTTGGAGGAAGGTTTTTGGTGGATTGTTCAAATGGCATCTTGTTGAGATGTGTAGAAATGGAAAATATGTTTTATTAGCTTTCTAAAATACTCCATTTTTCAACATTTAATGTAATTTTACCATAACTAATAAGAATTTAAGCTTAAAAGTAATTAAGATCAGGACATCTCGAAACAACAAGTTTCTTCTTCAATGGCGAACAGCGCGCTTTTTTTACATTTTCCAGCCTTAATTATCTTTTCAATTGCTTTTCTTCGCAAAAATATTGAGCCATCTATCGATCAAAATTATTACCTTTAAAAATATTAGAGGTGTCCATATTGAGAGCCCTGTCTATATAGGTTACAAATGCCTTATATGTTTATTTGCAAAAATTTTTGGACCAAGCCAAATTTTACTGAATTATGAACAAATTTGGCCACGTCAAGAAAAGGATTTTCATAGGGGACGATTTAACAGGGACTGATTATTTTGGTCCGTGAAGATTACTAAGAATGAAATCAGTCTCGGCGTTGTGCAGAAAAAAATGCTTTAGGCCCGTTCCGATACTCCACGGAAAAAAATAGATACAGCCCGAAGAGATTAGTGACTAGGCCCGGCCCGGCCCGGCCCGGCCCGAATGCTGGCAATGGATATCGGCCCATACAGACCTCTAGTACTTTAAACATCTTAATTCGTTCCCAGTGGCTCGCTCATTAGCAAGATATTTGATGTGCATACTGGGAATAAATTTAGCTGCAACTTGGAAGCTCCAAACAGATGATTTCCTGTGCATTGTCTGGCCAGGTATTTATACATGTTGTGTGTGTGTTTTAATTGTATGTAAAAGAATATCATCTTAGAAAGAAACGCATGTTAAATATTTTTGGTTAAGTAAATAAATTACTATTTTATTTAAAATGAACTTTTTTTCTTAAACTTACCTTGACCACATAAAATAATTATTTTTAATTATTTACTTATATTATATACAGTATCGTAATAAGAAGTATGCGACTTTTTTAAATATTTCATATGTACATTTCTGTTTAAGTAAACTTACGTAGATTATAAAATATTTAATTCTACTTAAATAATTATTACTGTACTAAAAATAGTTTAAATAAGAACTGATATTTCATATCCATGTATAATTAAAACGAAGAAACATAGCTTGCATTGTTTTTAAAAGGATTTTCATTTTCAGGGCCCCTCATTTCGGATAATTCTACCTAAATACCAGAATAAAATTAATAGGTGCACAAAATTATAATGTAGAGAACTTGCTTAGTTAAAGAAGTTGTAGAAATGTGAGAAGTTTCGCAAAAGTACGTGAACTTCTAGAATTACAAATGCATGCGTGTCGAAAGATCTAATTAACGGATCATTAGAGCCGCTGAAACCATCATGATTTAAACTTGCCTCTACTAATGAGTTTTATAGCATTCAAAGTATTCTTGGAATTTTACTCGTACATTTATTCTAAAGAATTGTTAAATATATTTCTAAATAAAAAAAAACGTAAAATATATTTATTTAACTATTAATTTAATATCTACTTGTAAGGGAAAAAATATATTATAAAGCTCCCACGAAAATAAAGCATAATCTGCATAGTATAATAATGTAAAAAGAAACAAAGTTAAATATACCATCATAAATTATATTATTATCTATATTTTTGCTTTATGATATATATATTTATTTATAGTATTATTAAAGAAAATTCATGTTTAATTCGGACTTTAATTAGAATAAAAGTCTTTATGGTTTATTTATAAAGAAGAGATATATTAATTATTAAATCTTATAGCTGTCTAGAAAACAAAAAAAATATCTTAATTGAAATATGGAATTAAAATATTCAAACATTCAAAACTAACACAAAACTTTGACTAGATTCTTATATAAATTGATTTTAATTAAAATTTACGTAATACTTTTACTCTGTATTATAATGCACTTACTTTTTAGTTAGATTTACTACTATTTAGGTTTTTCTTAACTGCAGTATGCCAAATACCAATAAAACATGTTATTTTGTCGAATATTGTCATATTTAATCCTTAGAATCGCAACAGAAAGACCCTTATTACATACTAGCAGCCTTGTTTCACTGGTCAGTTTCACTAAAAGAACCTTGAGTAAAACGAAATATAGCTAATAATAAAAAATAATTTTATTAACAACTAATGAAATATCCACAATTGCTATAAATTGTCGAGTTCAAAGTAACTGTTATTTCTAACTATTATCTTAGTAGATTATGGGGCTCAACCCACTTGCTCGCTACGCGGCGTGTAATTCCTTTGCGATACCAATTTATTTCGCAATTGGAAACAGTCGGCTGACGATCGGTATCGAAATTCAATCCTTATTTTCTAACCAACCCCATAAATAATTTTTTCGCTTTTCCATTCGGGATCAGTTCGCAATCCTTTGTCTTGTATGATTTCCATTTTTTAGATTCCACTCGGTAAAACGTGCTCCTCCCCACACTCCTCTTTTTTTAGATTTGCAGTATGTGTTATGAACTAGATTAAAGTTACAAACAGACCACCTTGTTCGATTTCCAAATTTTAATTGCGCCCCTTTCTCTTCACTCCTGAAAATTGACACGCAATTATTATTTTCTTTTTAGAATTTTTTATCAAGTGATATAAGTTGAAAATAGTTCACCAACTAGATTTTCAAATTTTAACAGAATCGCATTCTGGTAGTTCCACATTCCAACACCAGGGAGCACACTCTATACTTAACAAAACTTAAACAACCTATCAGTAGCTGTTTTATTCGAAGGGCTGTCCGTCTTAAGTAGGAATTTTAGATATTTGATGAAATTTCTATTCAAAAGTAGGGGTAACTAAGCTTTTAACATTTTAGGCAGATTTCGTAAAAAGTACTACACATTAAAGTTTTTGAAAAGATAATACTTACTACAAAAAAAAAAAAAAAAAAAAAAAAAAAAAAAAAAAAAGAGAGAGAGAGAGAGAGAGAGAGAGAGAGAGAGAGGGGAAGATACAAACGTAGTTAGCGTCACTTTTGGCGAGTAATTTTGTTCGCCATATTTAGAGATATATCTCCAAGTTGATGACAATCTTAGCCACATTAGGCGACAGAACTGACCCCCGCAATTAACCTCTCCCTTATTCTTTCGTGGTATCTACGCAAATTTTCATTGGTCTATCAGTATCCACACAGATTTCTATTGGTCAATTTCTAACTTGTTTGGCCAATTTCCAAACTTGATTGGTTAATCCTTTTTGATTGGTTAGTCTTAAATTGATTAGCCAAAAAGAGTGGTTCCAAATTATGGGTCGCGACCCACTAGTGGGTTGCTGTGACTGTTTTCGTGGGTCGGGGAAACAATAGAGGTTTATCACAGAAATATATTTTTAATTTCATCTCTTAAAAATATGTACAAGTTCAACAGTAAATAATATTTCAAGGGAAAATCCTTAAATTCCATATGAAGAAATACAGAAGCAAAATATCAAGAAACATCCAAACGAGCTTTAAATATCTTGGTGGACTTCAATACATACTCGTACATGCTTTTTGTACTTGGCTAGTTAAATATATATATATATATATATATATATATATATATATGTGTGTGTGTGTGTAGAAAAACTGTGTGTTGAAAACGAGTTAAGGTTGACATCTATCAGTATTAACCCAAATAATAGATGGCATCATCGGTAAATACCAGTGCCAAAAAGAAAATAAACGTACTGATTATAAATTTACGTTTTAATAATAATTAAATATATTTTTAATTATTATTCTGATTTATGAGTTATGTTTATTATTATACTTCTTTTACACATTTGGATTATAAATTGTTCTTTTCGATGAAACCTTTTTCCTTCGCATTTGCCTTTTTCGTAGCATAGAATAGCCGATAGCTTATACAGGTCATACAACGATTTCATACTGATATACGCCATTATATTATTTGGGTTCCGAAAAAAAATTGATTAAAGGTGGGTTGCGTACTAATAAAGTTTGGGAACCACTGAACTAAGAGTTAAAAGAAATCATTTTCCGACGTTAAAAATATTACTGTATATCTTAAAAAACGCTAAACGACGCAATGAAAAATTCATTAAAATCACTAAATAGTCGACTCTCGTTAATTCGAACTCGTCGGGACCACAAGAAATGTTCGAATTATGGAAAACATGCTTAATATGGTACTAGGAATTAATGTTGTAGTGTTTTTTAAACTTACTTCCTCTGTTATCATTAGAATATGATTTAATATTAAATTAGAATGTATAAATACATAAACTAATTAAAAGATTAGAAACAAGTACAATGGAAGAAAATTTTAAAATGTCACTCATGGACAGACGGGGCTCTAAGAAAGTGGATATCAAATGCATTGGATTATATGCGTACAAGTTCGGAACAATTTTCACAAAAATCAAAGAAAGAATGTCATTCAAAGGATCTGAAATCCGTGAGAAAGAAGAGAAAAATGAAAAATCGGAATTATCGTTAGTTCGAAGTAAACGAAGTCAAAAGAAAATGAGTTCGGATTATTGAAAAATTTTAACGTTATTCTGCCATTGAAAATTTCGGGACTTTATGTTTAGTTCGAATTAAGCGAAGATTCGAATTATCCGATTTCGAATTAATTAGGGTCGACTGTATTTACAAATGACAGAGATCAAAATTTACTCTCCTAAAGTGCTATTACACGTAAATATTTCAAGCGATAAAAAATGTCTGAAAGTCGTCTGTTTCCCGCATCATTTTCAATTCTATAAATAAAAATTATTTTATAAGGTGTTCGAAACCCTTTTAAATCGCTTATGTCTGCAATTTAAACAACAAAAATTACTTTATAGAAATAGCATTTTAAATTTGATTTGAAGTGATAATGAAACTTTATTAACGATTACTCTATTTTCATACAAGTAAAAATTTAAACAATGATTGTTTTTTTAAAGGTGTTCTCAATTGTTCCATTTACTCAACAAGCGCAAAACATTTTACACATTAAAAAATTCATTTTTCAACGGAAAGATAAAAAATTCCAAAACCTGACCATGAAAAAGATTTTCTATCTTATTGAGTTTTCCATTTTTTGATCAATGCATTACCTATTTAGTTATAAGCATTTTTCATGAGATAATCACGCCTTTTTCTCTCTTACTTCGACTGTTTTTTCTGCTTTCTACGGAAAATGCGATTCAAAATGTTATCTTTGACTGCTTGTTCTAAAAAAACAATGGCTTTTGCACAAAAAAAAAAAAAAAAAAAAGGGATAATGAATGCGATTAGATAGTTTCTGAACAACAATATCAGCTAGTTTCATACATTTCCGAACAAAAATAAATTAACTTATGTCATAAAGTTGCCCTTTCAGATTTAAGAACACCCTTAATGTAACTTTCTAACATTCTGTATTTAGGTAATTTATCACCTTAAAAAATTAGCGAGTTTTGAAAATTAAAGAAACAACAATAAAAAATATTAGGAACCTTTCATTAGAAAATTACAGAAAATGAGATAATTATGCATGTAAATCAAATAAAAGAATGAAAATGAGATCCAGAATGAATTACTTTTCTTTATGTAGATGAAGGTTTGTCTGAGAAATGAAAAAAAAATCTCTTAAAGTGTCATTCTTCTTATCCATATTTAAATTGTATGATTATTACGAAAAACACTAATCATTAATTAACACAGAAACTACTATAATTAAAGCAATAAAAAATTACAATCAAATCCATTTAAAACTATTCAAGAAGAATACAATAAGAAAATAATAATTGCTTTATCAAGCTTAGATTTTTAGCGTAAATGTCTTTTACCTTTTCCATTTTTTGTAGCTTTCAATACTTATTTTAGTGAATATAAGAACTCTTAAAGAAATACAATTACATTTTACTTTAACATTTCTGGTTACTTTAATGTATTTTTTTCTATAAAATTATAGTACTTATTGTGGTAAATATAAGAGCTCTGAAAGAAATATAATTACATTTCTCATTAAATTAATGTCAAAGAAAATAAAAATTAATAAAGATGTTAAAGGCGTTTTTAATCAGTCATCTTAATTATTTGTAATTATCTGTCAAGTCATCAACACTTAAAGTTTTACGTAGAATGAAAACAAAATAAAACGAATTATTTAATAAAACAATTATGCAATTAAAGCAATTTTGTTTAATGCAATGTAAAATGTCTTTTTATTATTTTTTAAATAAATTTTAATCTGTATAAAAGACATTACAAAGAAGCCACACGAACTAGAATTACTTCTGAAAAGGAAGTTTAATTAATTTTTAAACATAAAAAGTCAAGTACTATTATTATCTTATATTTAAAATTCTAAATAGTGGTTCAAGTTTGACTAGGTGACACAATGAAGCTTTATTGCCAAGTATACAATTTTAGTACAAGCAAATATTTAAACAATGTTTATTTTAATTAATCATTCTAACATTGCATACTTAAGAAATTGATTATGTTATCTGAAAAATACAGCGAGTTTTAAAAGTTAATAAAACAAAAAAAAAAGAAGTAACAGGAATATTTCATCAGAAAATATACAGAAAATAATTAATTATGTATGCAAAAGAGACAGAAGAACCAATAATCAATTATTTTTGATTTAGAAGATTTGTGTTTGAAATGAAAAAAAAAAATCCCTTAAAGTGCCTTTCATCTTTCGTACATTTAAAGTGTATGACTATCATGAAAAAAAAAACCACAACATTAATTAAGGAGCACAGAAACTACTACAATTAAAGCAGTTAAAAATTACAATCAAATCCATCATTAAATAAGAATATAATAAGAAAATAATAATTGCTTTATTAAGTTTAGATTTTTAGCAAAATTGCGTTTTATCTTTTCCATTTTTGTAGCTTTTAATACTTATTGTGGTGAATTTAAGAGATCTTAAAGAAATATTATCGTATTTTTGTTAGCATTTCTTGTTAATTTTATGTATTTTTTTCCTATAAAATTTAGTACTTATCGTAGTGAATATAAGTGCTAATAATTCAATGTCCAAAAAAAAAAATAGTAAAGGTGTTAAATGGGTTTTTAATCAAGTATCTAAATTATCTATCAACCCATCCATACTTAAAACATAAAATTTTTCGAAGAATGAAAACAAAATAATGCAAACTATTGAATAAAAGAATTAAGCAATTAAAGTAATTTTCTTTAATGCAATGTGAAATGTATTTTTATTATTATTATTTATATAAAGTTTCTTCTCTATTAAAGACGTCACGAGGAAGCCAAAAGAAAAAAAGAAGTTTTGAAGAGGAAGTTTAATTAATTTTTAAGCATAAAAAGTCAAGTACTATTATTACTTTTTACATTTAAAATTCTAAATAGTGGTTGAAGTTTGATTAGGTGACAATGAAGCATTATTAACAATCACATGCTTTTCAAATATGCAAAAATTTAAACAATGTTTATATTAATCAAATTTTCTTATATTGGACATTCTAGAAATTTATTATTGTATGTGAAAAAATAGCAAGCTTTCAAAATGAATAAAACAACAATAAAAAGTACTAAAACATTTTCTTCCGAAAATTTACAGAAACTGAGATAATTATATATGCAAATCAAATAATAAACAAGAATTATTTTTTTTGTTTGTTTAGAAGATTTGTTTAAGAAAACAAAAAAAATCTATTAATGTGATATCTACCTTTCTACATTTAAAGTATATGATTTTCATGAAAAACACTTATCATTAGTTAAGGAGCACAGAAACTCCTACAATTAAAGCAGTTAAAAATTACAATCCAATTCATATAAAAGTATTCAAGAAGAATATAATAAGAAAATAATAATTTCTTTATCAAGTTTATATCTTTAGCTTAAATGCCTTTTATTTTTTCCATTTTTTGTAGCTTTTAATGCTTATTGTGGTGAATTTAAGAGCTCTTAAAGAAATATTATTGCCTTTTTTGATAGCCTATCTGGTTATTTTAATATTTTTTTTTCTATAAAAATTAGTGTTTATTGTGATGAATATAAGAGCTCTTAAAGAAATATAATTACATGTATTATTAATTTAATGGCTAAGAAAACAAAAATTAGTAAATATGTTAAATGTGTTTTTAATCAAGAATCTATATTATCTGTAATTATCTATCATACATCAACACTTAAATTATAAAAGTTTTCGTAGAATGAAAGCAAAATAATACGAGAAATTTACTAAACAAATTATGCAATTAAAGTAATTTTCTTTAATGCAATGAAATATTTCGTTTTATTAATATTTATATAAATTTAATTCTATATTAAAGACATTATGAGGAAGCTAAAAGAGCTGCAAATACTTTTGAAAAGGAAAATTAATTATTTTTATACATAAAAAATCGAATACTAATAATATTTTTTATACTTTAAATTTTTGTTATGTTGAGAATATATTTGACTTAATTTATATTTATTTTATGTATCGGAATTTAAAGGAGTCTTAATTTAATTTTAATTTTAATCTTATATAAAATACTTTAAATATGGCTTAAATATATTCCAAAGTTTAATGTACTTTCAATAAGTATTTAAGAAATTGCGAGAACTTGAAATCACATTATTTTTGTGCAGGCGACGTCCATTTTAAAATGCATGAGATCATTAAATAGAATCAGGACAAATAAACAGTTTTGACAGTTCACTAAATTTTTTTTTTTTTTTTTTACATTATTACTTTTGCATATGTGAATTTATTTACACAGCTAAATATGTTTCCAGTGCATTTTAGCTACATGTTTTAAATAACTATGTGCAGATTGTTAAATATTGTTCAACATGACGACAATTTTAAAATGATACCTATTAAAATATCTCTTAAAATCCCTTTAAAAATATATTTAGAACCTTAACTGCTCAGATATAAAATTAAAAAAATGTCAATAATGCGATTTTTAATCTTGTTAATTATTTTGGATTTTTAAAACTTAATTTCATCCTGCGTGACGCAAAGTCGTCCAATTATTTATATGGTTCAAATATTTACTATCTATTTTCCTCTCACATGTTCATTTTAGTATTATCGAATAAACCAATTAAAGTCTTAATTACAGTTAGACGAAACTTCTAATCTGATAAATATTTCAAGTGAACATTTATAATCTGAGCGTTTATTGATTTACGTATTATCTCTATCCCTTAAGAACCATGCGTCTAATGTATATAATCCAGTTTTGCATTATAATCCATATGTACGATCCTTCATGCATGTAAAATATCGCTTAATTTATTGTCAATGTATCTATTTCGAGATCAAGCTTAATTTTTTTTATACTTTAAAGTTTAATTGCTAAGGCGCAACACTAGGCACAGAAAAAGACCCGGATGTAAAGACCATGGGGGCGATCTTTTCAAATATCTCTCCCAAATTTTGTTTATTTTTTCTTTTTTTACACGAGATAGCTGAGGCACTGCCCCCTCTACAATGCCAATTCACTGAGCAGACGACAAGCGTGAAACGTCATGAAGTGGAGGCGAAATCACTAACCCTACTGGTTCCACAATCGCCACGAAGCTCAGAACGCGATCGTTGTCAGGGAAACCGCCTCCACTACGTCACAAGCGAGAAGGCATTGTAGAGGAGGCAGTGGCTGAGGACGATTGTAAGCATACTGGTTTCGATAGCATATAGCTTATAGGCCTCATTCAGAATTCGTAAGTGTTCTGGAATTTTAAGACTGTTAAATTCCTCGGTACCATTTTATTCTTATAGAAAATTTCTCTTTTACAAATGGCGAAATTTCGCGTGTTGGAGCCATATTTATCTTTTTTTTTATTTATATAAAAACAAATAATGGTATTTGATCTAAATAACTAAGGGAACCCGTACGAATTCTGTCACTGCAAATCGATATGCTATACGTTATCGAAATCGGTATTCTTAAAATTTAAATTTATTGGTTCTTTTAAGGTTAATATTTTTTTAATTTTATTATATTGCATCAAGCTCCACCTAGATAATTTTAAAATTTTATCTTATTTGAAGTCAAAACAATATATTGGAAGTTGGTGATAAGTTTGAATAAAATTATTCAAGTTTGAGCGAGATAGTTGAAAAGAACGCTCCCGTAGACTTTACATTATCATCCGGGTCTTTTTCTGTGTCTAGTGTGGGGCTTTAAAAGGCAATCTATGTAGAAGTGGTTATTTGTTGCATGTTTTTTTTCAAACTAGTAATAATGTCCAACTTAAAATCTATTGTTTTGACTTCAAATAAGATAAAATTAAAAAATTATCAAGGTGGAACTTGATGCAATATAATAAAATTAAAAAAATATCAACCTTAAAAGAACCAATAAATTTAAATTTTAAGAATACCGATTTCGATAACGTATAGCATACCGATCTGCAGTGACAGAATTCGTACGGGTTCCCTTAGTTATTTAGATCAAATACCATCATTTTTTTTTTTAAATATAAAAACAAAAAGACGATAAATATGGCTCCAACTTATATTAAAAAAAAGAAGATAAATATGGCTCCAACACGGGGATGCATACATTTTTTTTAATTTACAGAAACACACAAAAGAAATCTGTTACAGTAATGTGTTTGTGTAATAATTGCAGAAGGAATGTCTTAAATTTTGGTATGCAATTTTAAATTTAATCAGTTTTTTTTCATATCATTTTTATATATAAATTTTACACCTCATATACAGGGCTACACAGCAGTATTGGCATACCATTCTTCTTATTATAGAAAATTGCTGATGGAAAATTTTCGACTGAAATATATGAATCTTTTAAATGAATGATTTTTTGGAATGCACGAATATTTGTATCATATACAGAGAAACTCGGTTTTGATAACGAATAAAAAACAGCAGCGAGGCTATAACAAAACGGCGGAAATGCGTTATAAATCTCCATATTGTCAAATTGGACGTAATATTTTAATATTTTTGATCGGCGCAGTTTTGCTACATTATTCTGAATATGTTGGAAAGTGCTTTATTATCTACGCTTGACGCATGGTTTTTCTTTTTGTTTGGATAATAGGGCGGAGTGTATAATAAATTTTATTACATCTTGGAATATAATTACAAATTAAGTAAAAATAGAGGTGCTAAAATAATCACAAATTAACAGGTCTTACTTTCAGTTTTAAAAAGATAATTTTTAAAAGATATTTTAAAAAAGAATTTTGTCTAATTTAAAGATAATTTTCTCCTAATTACATTTTGGATATCAAAGATCGACAAGACTTTATAGAAACAGATGTTGAAGTTTTCCTAATTATAAATGAAAAATTATAAATAATCAAATAATTTTCGTATAAACGAAAATTTAAGCAATGTTAGTTTAATAGAACTTTAAAACTTTGCATTATTTCAGAAATTTATTATGTTATATTAAATATATTAGCACTTTCGAATTTAATAAAGACAAAAATAAAAAGTATTAGGAAATATTCATCCGAAAACTTATTGAAAATAAAATAATTGCATTTGTAAATGAAATAAAAGAACAAGATTCATTTTTTTTTTTTATCGACAAGAAGATTTTTCTAAAAGAAACAAAAAATCCTTAAAGTGTCTTTTATCTTTTCCATATTTAAATTTTATGATTATCACGAAAAACACTTATCATTAATTAAGAAGTACAAGAACTACTATAATTATAATGGTTAGAAATCACAATGAAATCCAGTTAAAAATTATTCATAAAGAATACATTAAGAAAATAATAATTGTTCTATGAGGTTTACATTTTTATCGAGATGTCTTTTATCTTTTTAATGTTTTGTATCTTTTAATACTCCTTGTGGAAAAAACCTTAAAGAAATATAATTACATTTTCCGTAACATTTCTTGTTAATTTAATATTCAATCAAATAAAAAATTAGTGAAGATGCTAAATGTGTTTTTAATCAAGCCTTTAAATTATCTTTAATTATCTGTCAAACCATCACCACTTAGAACACGAAACTTTAAGTAGAATTAAAACAAAATATACGAATTGTTTTATAATTAAATTATACTATTGAAATAATTTTCTATAATGTAATGTCGATTCTCTTTTTATGTTTTAGACTGATTTTATTGTGTATAAACATAATGAAAAATCCTTAAGATCTGAAATACTTTTGAATGCGAAATTTGATTTTTAAAAATAAAATTTTTTAGTATAATAAATCAGTTCTTAATAGTATTTGTTAAGAAGTAAATATAATTTTATATGCTGAGAATACATCTCACCGAATTTATACTTATTTTACTTGTAAGAATGTATACATAGGAGTATTAATTAAATTTTTTAAGCTATTTCTAATATTTTACATGCAGTAAATGCGATTTATAACGACATTATATATTTACCAGCAAGCACAACCAATGCTTCTGACTTCAAAACTGAAAACAAATCTTTTATAGCCTGAGAATGCTATATTTACCTACCGTTTCGAAAACAAATATTTACATAAAAAATTACATTAGTGTAGATTGGTATAGGCTGATAGAGAAATTAAAAGCGATAAGGCGAATTTTGAAATTCACACCCTCAAGTATATTTTTACATACGTTTTATTTTTTAAGGAAATAAAGCTGTTTCTTTTCACATCATTTTAAAAAGGTGTGCTATTTCTATAAGTTTTTATTTTATTTATAACTTTCGTATATATGTTTTATTAGTTCAAAATTTGTATTCAAATTTTAATTCACTTCCAAATATCCAATCGAGGTTCAATTCGCATACTTACTTATATCCAATGACATTGTAGTATTAATGCGATTTTAGGTGCATACAATTTATTAATTTTATAGGCCTACACCAAATTCTATTAAGTAGTCCAATAGAATTTTCAATATGTATCATTTTATATCGAATTGTGGCGGTTGCTTTTCCTAACTTCATTAAAAAAAAATTTCGTTATTTTTTTAATTATATTTTTACCACCAGTAGTATATTTTGCTTTAATATGTGAGCATCTACTTAAATTTAAATATAATATTGTAACAATTATTTTACTCTAAAAGTTTAATGTCAAATTTTGCATCTGACGTTTATTTTTATTTCCAGTAAATTTGTAACTGTCACCAATTTTGCAGCAAAAAAATTGCTTTAACTTTAAACGACTATTACTCCATAAGTTTTAATCGCAGAGTAATGGGAATTTTTTGTTTTACTTGTTAGGGTAGCGCTAAAAATTTACTAAATATCACTTCTTGGAGACCGTATAAAAAATAATGTTCGTAATTTTGTAATAAAAATTTTTTGAGCTAAATTGCTTTAAAAATACTTCTTTACCTTTTTTAAAACATTTTTTCAACTGGAACTATATGTCTAGGACTAACAATTTAGAAATTAGCCATTGACCACCGATGAGAGTGAACACATGGTATATTGCAGAATGTTTAAAGGATTTCATTAAAGGAAAATTATGTAAATTTTAAGGAATGGTTTATTTTAAATAAAATAACAAAAGTCGTTTAAGATGGAATGCGCATATTGAATGGGTATTTTTAAGCATATGAGTGTATTTATCACAGATTTGAATACACGGATAAGGCGTAATGAACAGTATCTATATTATGTACATTTAAAATTAAAATGTCAGTTAAAAATTGGTTATTGTGCCATTTCTGAATTTTAATTTCTCCCTACGTGATTTATTTTAACGTATGAAGTTTATTTTCGGTGTAATTAATTCGTATACATATATATATGAATTAT
This sequence comes from Maratus speculifer, assembly GCA_964019185.1. Lineage (NCBI taxonomy): Eukaryota > Metazoa > Arthropoda > Arachnida > Araneae > Salticidae > Maratus > Maratus speculifer. The sequence goes on along the minus strand of OZ025291.1, from coordinate 420,376,508 downwards.
ATATATGGAATATGGTTAACAATAATTACGAAATATGTGGATTTGTATGAAATGGAATTTGCATACACTGATAAATGGAAAAAATATAATCTTGGGCTTTAATATAAATAAAAGTCTTAAAATTTTCTACTTTTGAAAAAAAAAGATTTGATTAGATATTTTCTGGGCAAAACACTAGCTATTTACAAAATAAAAGTTAAATTTTAGATTAAAAAATGCCCTTTGTGATTTAAGAACCGCATTAACAAATAAATAAGATTTTTTTCGATTTTCGAATTAAAACGATCATTCTTAGAAATGTTACCTATTGTTATTTATCTTGCTAATCTTTGTATACCACACAGCATTTAATGCATTCATGCAACAATTCATTTCAATTACTTATTAACTAAAAGAAAGCATTAAGAGAAATCATCCAACATCACTCAAAATCATGCTACACCAAATGTAATTTGCATGCACTGATAAGGCGGAATGAACATATTCTTGTATTCTAATATAAATGGAAATTTCAGATTTAATATTGTCAGAAAAAAAAAAGATAAGGTAGAACGGTGTTACTTTGCATGCAACTTTTAACATTTTCTTTTGTTTATTTCGTTTTTGAATAATCTGCAATTTATATTAAAGAATGTTTAAAACATTTCATTAAGGCAAAATTGTGTAAATTTCAATGAATGGTTTATTTTAAATAAAATAACAAAAAAAGTTTAATGTGGAATGCATATATTGATTGGTTACTTTGTATGTATATGCGGATATGTACCGCTGATTTGAATACACAGATAAGGTCGAATGGACAGTTTCTACATTGTGTATATTTTAAATTAAAATAACAATTAAAAATAAGTCAATGTGCGTTTTCCGAATATTTATTTTTCTGCTACGTGAATTATTTTTGATTTACACTTCATTTTCCTTAGAATTAAATTATAATAATAAATTGTTTATTTCAGTCCTTTTGTAGGTCATGCAATAAAGTTTTCATTTATTACGAAAAATATTGATTTTCGCGAAATGTAATTCGCATAAATGAAATGAACATAATCTTGGCTTCTTCTATGAATGAGTGTTCCAGAATTTGTACTTCCATGAAAAATGATATCGAAAAACGGTTTTTCTTGTACGAAGAACTGTTAATATTTTGTTTTATTTATGTGCTAGAGAATTTTTATAATTTATGTTAGAGAACGTTGAAAGATGTTCATTAAAGCAAAATTACAGCATTTTTAAGTTTTATTATTTACTTTAGAATTACTATTAGACTCGGTCCTTTACTGACTACGCTCGCCAATCCTTGATCAGATTCTAAAAGCACGTTAGTTTGGTAAGCTTTAAAAAGATTGAATTATTATAATTAAACGAAAAAAAGTGGCGATCGCCTTGGAAACGGATTTCTGTTCATTATTCCTTTGATTTGTGATTTTAAAGACCAAACCAATTACTGTAAATAATTACATCGGCTGTTTCCGTCTTTAATTAAAAACTAACTATTTAAAAAAATAAAAATAAAATAATGTAAAATGGATTAAACAAACAAAGTTTTTTGACTTCCAGTATTTTGTAACAATGCTATATGAAAATACTGTTAAATAAGCCATATTAAATCTATCGTTTTAAATCTAACGTAATTTTCATAAAAGTTTTCTTTCCCTTTTTAATATTTACGTGAACATCCTTTTCTTTTCAGAAAGGAATTGTTATTTGTGCTGTCTTAGACTAAGCATCAGTAGTTCGAAATATTATCTCAAAATATGCAATAAATGTTTCATGCGAATACATTTTTATATTTAAACTGAATTGCTTTATTATTGTTTGATTATTTCAAATATAACGTAAATTACCTTTTTTGTTGCTTTTGAAGCATATTAATGAATTTATAATTTTAAAGTTTTCTTTCTTTCTTTAACAGCCACGTGAGGAAAAAAAACTTTTGCTGGTAGAAAGGAAATATTTTCCTTCCGCTGCATTACATTTGGCGACAATAGTTTAAATATAACCTAGAAATAAACTATATCTTAAACTCCAAACAATAAAAAGTAAAAATACAGATGAAAGGTGGTGGCTTGGAAGAGGGGGGGGGGTCAAAAACGTAATCCTAAAATCATTTCGTTTTAATTCTGTCCCTTTATCTCAAAATACAAAAGTTATTCTAAGCTCGATATTAGTTAAAATTCTTGAAGCTTAGTTGTGTTTCTCTCAAGTCACAATGCATCGGCAACTACGCTGCAATAGTTTTATTTCTTTAGCATTTTTTTGTACTGAGACCACAAAAATTTCTGTAATTAAGTCTAAACAATTCATAAAATGAAACAATGAGATCTCGTTAAGTTTCGAACAATTATTGAGGTGATAGGGAATTACGATGGGTAGCTAAACCGATGGGAAAAAATAAAAAAGCGTCTATAATATACACAAAAGTATAAAATACACAAAGTGGTGATATTCTTATTACAATGAGCTTAAATTTTCATTAAATATAAATTTTAAAATGGTGTAATGGTCATTTGTAGAATTTCGCGACATTTTTTTTACCATTTTTTTTTTACTTGATTAATGCAGTTAAAAAATGCATAAAAGGAAAATTTTATTAAAATATTTAGATGCAATATCTGAAATTTATATTCATGTAAATTTCCACATTTTTTGTGATTATTCGCTGTACATGCCTCATTCTAAATAAAAATGTCTTTTTTTATCTAATGGTATTAAATTTCTCTATTTATCATTAAATATGAATGATAATATGAAGCCAACAAACAAATCGCAAAACTCAATGTCCTATGTATAAATTTACAAAATGCACTTTTCTTTCATTTTTATACTAATACAGTTTTTACAAATTGACCTTTGTAAGTCAATTTTGAAAATATACCCAAATTATTCCACTTCGACCTTCCTTTTATGCGTCAACATATATATGCATATATAATCTGTTAAGAACCTTAATACTTCAATTGCAGTAAGTCGTAACTTCTGATTTGATAAGCATTTCCATTTATCATTCATAAATGTAACGTCTAACGCGTCAACAATCATGCATTATCTTATAAAGTGCAATGCACACAATATATAATATGCAGTTTAGCATTCAAAGTCAAGTTTATACTCCATTATTTAAGCTGATCATCACTTAATTTAGTCGAAATATGGCCAGTTCAGATAATCCATGATTTTCGACTATTTGCAAATAATTAAAAACACTGGAAGATTTCCTAATACTTCAAACCAATTAAGAGTAATTTGAGTTAGAATAAAATAGTTTTGTATCTCAAATTTTTATTAAAAATATGTCATATCATCCTTCTAATGCGTGGCATTACACGGAAAGGCCAAATAAAGTGTTTAACCGTGTAAAACATACAACACTAAAGTTACAAATAAAGTAAAAATAAATTAGTTTTTTGTACTTCTTTTAAAAAAATATTTATTTTATAATAGATGTTTTTATTAAGACAAAATAAGTCATATACATATACACTGCTCAAAACAATTAAATGATATTGCAGTTTTAGGTGGATTTTGTATCTGGGAAACTTTTTAGCTGATTGATACATGGTCGACAGACATAGTAGGTTATATGAGAATAAATTACACATGTTTGGCAGAAGAAAGGCATTTTATTGCGCATTTGTGTACAAAAGGAAAAAAACCATTTGTGCATATGAGAAAAAAGAATAAGAAAAAGTGTTTTCTTCAAAGAAAATCATTTTTAGTAGGGGGTATGGTTTCCACGAGCGGCCAGCAACGTTGAACACATTTGAGGCTTGGACTCAATGAGGCTATTAATGACGGGTTGGGGTATTCTGCCCCAATCTTCCAGAAGAGCCCTTTCCAGTTCTTGGAGAGTTTGTGGGGGTTGTTGGCGGCCAGAAATTCGTCTTCCTAGAGCGTCCTAAACGTGCTCGATTGGATTCATGTCTAGAGAACACGCTGGCCATTCCATTCGAACGATTCCTTCCTCGAAAAGGAAATCCTCCACCATGTTTGCACGATGTGGCCTGCTGTTATCGTCCATTAAAATGAAGTTATCTCCGATTGCTGCAGCGTAAGGGACTACAATAGGTCTGAGGATCTCATCCCTATATCGGCGACCAGTCAGAGCTCCATCTCGAATGATGTAGAGGTCAGTGCGCCCGTCAATGGAGATGCCACCATACACCAACACTCCTCCACCACCAAATCTGACACCTTCGTGCACAAACGCAGGATTATTCCTACTGCCACGGTCCCTCCAGATGAAAGTACGCCTATTATCCGGATTCACAGAAAAACGGGACTCGTCAGAAAACAGAATATTGCTCCATTCATTTCTCCTCCAGTTGACATGCTCGGCTGCCCACTCCCGGCGGTCGCGACGATGCCTTGATATTAATCTAACACATACCATCGGTCGGCGAGCATACAGAGCTACAATATGGAGCCGGTTTCGGACAGTCTGAGTTGAAATCGTGGTGCCTGTAGCCGAGTGAAGGTGTTGTTGGAGAAGAGTAGTGTTCATGTTTCGGTGTCTTCGAGTTGTTAACGCTAAATACCGATCTTCATTGGGCGTTGTTGCCCGTCTACGACCTTGCCCTGGTCTTCGGCCTGCACATCCACTCTCCAAAAAACGGTTCCAGATCCTGGAAATGACACTTTGTGACACCCTAATGGCTTGCGCTACTTCGGCTTGAGTTTGGCCCCCTTCTAACCTACCAACAATTCTCCAAGTTTCTGAATCTGTCAAATGACTTCGCTGAGACATCGTACTCATCGAAACAAAGCAATCATTGAATGCCGATCATCCTTGTCTTCATTCTCTTTTTTCCAGTTGAAAGTCAAATTTCATTCGCTGCCGCTGAAGCGACGTTTTTGACGTCGGACTCAAAATTTGCATACTCCACAGTTTGAAAACCAGAAAAATTTGCATTTGTGATTCTCTTCTTCTATTTTCGGCAAAAAAATTTTCGTTTATATCTTTATTTTATATAAAACTTCAAATGTCCTTTAATTGTTTTGAGCAGTGTATATATATATATAAGCAATAGGAAAGCAATATAAATGTACAGTTATGCACTATAGTTTTATGAGAATGCCGAATCAATCCCTTAAGGGGACAGTACACCTTTAAAAGTCGCAGAAAACGTAAAATTGTATCATGTGCTGTACATTTTTTTAAAAAAAAGAGTAATGTCTCTGGAAACACAAAAATTTCAAAATATCATTATATGGTATTGAACTTTCTTTTTAGTTTAGATAGTTTTTAGATACTTTTTAGTTTAGATATAATACAGCATTTTTTTTATGGGGTCGATTTCGAAATGATATTTTTTAAAAATTACGACGTATAACATTTCACTGCGCGCAAGATATCTCATGCAGTTTTCATGCAATTTGCATAAATTTGATCTTAAATTAAACATAATACCTTGGACTACAATTTTAACTAGAATGTTTATGAATGACTAATTAGATACAGAGAAATTAGATTTTAATTATAGAAAATAAAAAAAATAATGAATTTTGGCATACAATCAACCTTGTAATTTTTTTCATATTGAACACAACTGCATAATTCTAGTTCATTTTCTTCATTATATGTACATGTAGGCAGGATAAAAATTTTGAAGCTATACTTTGAATGGTTTTGGAGATATCATGCGCGCAATTGTAAAAAACATTATTTTGAGTAAAAGCCGTTTAAAGATTAAAATGTATTTTCCAAATATAAAACTCATAAAAAAGAAATAAAACCATTAATAATATAACATATTGAGCATTAAAAATAAAATTTGATGCTTGTTTAAATTAATAAATAAAAAAATAGTTTGTAAAATGGAGTAAAATGTAGGAATTTGTGTACATGTTTGCGACTCGCAAAAAATACGAAATTCGATTATATGGTTTGCATTTTTTTTTGTAAATAATAATATCCCTAGATGCACAGAACTTTCAAAATATCTTTATATGATATTGAATTGCATTAAAAATATTTAATTTGCATATATAATGTGCAAAAAATACCAAAGAGTAGGTTTTAAAATGATTAAAAACAAAAAAAAAATGACGTCGAATAAGCGTTGAACAATCGCTTACTCGATGCATGATATCTCATGCAGATTTCATACGATTTGCATAATTTTTTTCTTAAAATAAACATAATATTCTAGACTATTATTTAAACTTAATTTTATATAAATTGTTAGTTAGAAAATTAGCAATTACTTTTGAATTATAAAAAACAGAAATCATTAATTTTTGCACACGTTCAATCTTATAATTTTTTTCCAACTAAACACGGCTGCATAATTCTAATTTATTTTCATGTTTATATATATATTTAGATAGCATAAAAATTTTGAAGCTATACTTCGCATAGTTTTGGAGATATGATATGCACAAGCATGCAAAACTTCATTTTGAGAAAAAGCCGTTCATTTTTGCACACATTCAGCCTTATAATTTCTTTCAAACTATACACAGCTGCATAATTCCTTGTTATCTTTGTATGAACATTTAGGTAAGGTAAAAATTTCGGAGCTGTACTTCAAATGATTTTGGAGATACGCGCAAATGTTGACATTTTCAGTAATATCTCGGTAAATAAGAATCGCACAATTAAAATATTGGTATCAAATTATTCAGAATAAAATTATCTTTATAAAGAAATAAACATTGAAAAATCGATTTTTTGACCATTTTAAAGGTGTACTGTCCCCTTAAACAGAAAAAACAAGAAAATCAAAATAAAGCCATGTACATTGGATTACTGCAGTTAAAAAAATGCATAAAATCTTCTAAATTGCCGAATGTCTCTGTTCGACATTAAATGATAAACTGAAGCCAACATACTAATCGCAATTTTTAGCCTCCTATGTGTAAATCTGCAAAAGGCACCTTTCTTTCAATTTTCTATATTTACACATATTTTTCGAATTCACAGTTGTTACTTTATTTTGAGAAAATGACTAGATTATTTCGTTTCGATCATAATTTTATGCATCATCATATTATATTGGTATATATAATCTACAAAAGACTTTAATCCGCCAATTGCAGTAAGTCATAACTTCTGATTTGATAAATATTTCACCTAATCATTCATAAATGTGGCATCTAACGCATCAACAACCATGCATTATCTAATAAAGTACAATGCAGACAGTATATAATATGCAGTTTAGCATTCTAAGTCAAGTATATGCTACATCATGTAAGATGATCGTCACTTAATTTAGTCGAAATATCGCAAATTCAGATAATCCATGATTTTTGACAATTTACATTTAATTAAGAACACCGGAAGATTTTCTAATATTTCAAACCAATTAAGAGTAATTTGAGTTAAAATGAAACAGTTTTGTATCGCAAATTTTTATTAAAAATGTGTCATATCATATTTTAAATGCGTAGCATTACGCAGAAATACCTATTAAAGTGTTCAATCGTGTAAAACATACATCACTAAAGCTATAAATGAAGTAGGAATATATTAGTTTTTGTACTTCTTTTAAAAACTACGTTTATTTAATATTGGATGTTATAGAGGCTGTTACGATGATAGTGTCCATGTGATTTCTTTGGTAAAACAATAATGCAACACTGTAAAGATAAAAAGGACAGATGACCAGGTCCATTAGGAAGATATCGAAAAACCCCACAATGATGAATCAGTCACAGTTTTATTTAAGCTTAAGGGGAGGTATAATTATGTGATCGGAGAAAAATTCTCCGGAGAGAAAAGTCGAACCTTTTAGTTCGAGAGCAGCGGGTGAAGTGGCCGTCTTACAGATATGACACACACAGCGTTGGCGTAGAACAAAGTCGCCAACATACAAAAGTTTGCCCATGCACAATGGAGCCGACACTAAAAATTGCAGCCAACACGCAGCCAGTCTGATCGGATTTCAATTTGACTCCCCTGCTGAAAAGGGGGTAAAATTCTCATGGTTGCCAATACATTAATTTACACGTGCAGCAAGGGCTCTTTGTAACGTTCACACCCAAGAACTGCAATAGTTATGTCTAGCAAGGGATAACCAGATTTTAATGCGCAGATGTTAAATTCTTTTTAGCATTTTCTCATGAAGTGAAAGAAGCATTAAGTTGCAATTTAACCGCGTTACTGTTTGATGACCATAAAAGGGAATGAATTGAACATCTGCTCAGACTTAGCTGACATCTGGAAATTGTTTTGAAACGGTTGATTAAAGTGCGGGCATATTTCTTGCTAATAATCCAGAGGCATTAATTTTGGCGGTTAAGGAAATAATGGCTGAGAGAAATGAAGCATAATTTTAAACGAATTTTGAATTGAAAAGGGAACGGGGGTGCATAGAAATAATGTATAACAAAATAAGCAATATATAACGAAATAACCGTTATACATGTCTTTATTAAGATAAAATAAGTCGTACATATACAGATATATAAGCACCAGAAAAGCACTATCAATGTACAGTTATGCACTATAGTTTTATGAGGATGCCAAATCAATCCGTTAAAAAGGAAAAAATACCAAAAGAAAATCAAAATAAAGTCATGTACATTGGATTACTGCAGTTAAAAATGCATAAAATCGTCAAAACTGCCAAATTTCTCTATTTGACATTAAATGTTAACTTGAAGCCGACATACAAATCGCACAATTTAGTCTCCTATGTGTAAATCTATAAAAGGCATATTTCTTTCATTTTTTTATCCTTAAACATATTTTTCGAATTCACATTTGTTACTTAATTTTAAGAATATGCTTAATGTATTCTGTTTCGATCATAATTTGATGCGTCATCATTTTATGCAGGTATATATAAACTGCTAAAGACTTTAATTCGTCAATAGCAGTAAGTCATAATTTCAGATTTGATAAACATTTGCATTTATCATTCATAAATGTAGCGTCTAACGAATCAGAATCATGCATTATCTTATAAAGTACAATGCAGACAATGTGTAATATGCAGTTTAGCAGTCAAGTATATACTTCATCATTTAAGCTGATCATCACTTAATTTAGTCGAAATATGACCATTTCAGATGATCCACCATTTTCAATAATTTGCATTTAATTAATAACACTGAAAGATTCCCTAATATTTCAAACCAATTAAGAGTAATTTGAGTTAGGAAAGAATAGTTTTGTATCTAAAATATTTATTAAAAAATGTCTAATCATCTTTCGGATGCGTGCATTATGCAGAAAGGTCAATTCAAGTGTTTAATCGTGTAAAAAATAAAACATTAAAGCTACAGATAAAGTAAGAATACATTAGTTTTTTTGTACTTCTTTTTAAAAATATATTTTTATTTTATAATGGATGCCTTTATTAAGACAAAAAAAGTCATACATATATAGATGTATAAGCATCATTAAAGCTATGTAAATGTACAGTTATGCACTACAGTTTTATGAGGATGCCGAATCAATCCCTTTAAAAGGAAAAAAATCATAAGAAAATAAAAAAAAGGCATGTACATTGGATTACTGCAGTTAAAAAATGCACAAAGTCTTCTAAATTGACTATGATCCCTGTTTGACATTAAATCTTAACCTGAAGCCAAGATACAAATCGCATAATTTAGTCTCCTATGTGTAAGTATACAAAAATGCATCTTTCTTTCATTTTTTATACTTACACATATTTTTTTATTTCATTTGTTACCTAATTTTGAGAATATGCCTAAATTATTTCGTTTCAATCATAATTATATGCGTCATCATTTTATATAGGTATACATCTGTGGTTTCCGGTAATATCCAGGTAAGGCACATTTTTGAGAAAAAAATGAGTTAATTTGGGAAAATGTAACTTTAAAGAATACTTTCATCTGCCATAGTACAGAAAAATGAAAATCGAATACTTCCTGTCATAGGGTTACTAAAATTTTTCATTTAAAAATTGAAAAGAAAATTAATTGGTTATCAAATAATATAAACGATTTTTATATCACTGACAAAAAAAGAGGTTCTTGTATCCTAATTGTATATAGTGAAAATTATTAAGTTCTAATCAATTTTATAAGAATAATGATAAAAAGACATTTTATTAAACTTTAAACGTTAATTACCAAAATATTAAAAATGTGCCTTACCTTGTTTTAACCGGAAGCCACAGAAATAATGTGTTAAAGTCTTTAATCCGTCAATTGCAGTAAGTCATAATTCTGATTTGATAAAAATTTAGATTTATCATTCATAAATGTAATATATAACGCCTCAACAACCATGGATTATCAAAATACAATACAGGCAGAATATAATATGCATTTTAGCATTCTAATTCAAGTATACGCTCCATCATTTAAGCTAATCATCACTTAATTTAATCGAAATATGGCCATTTCAGATAATTCTTGATTTTCGACAATTTGCATTTAATTAATAATAAAATTAATTTTTCATACCAATTTTTCATACTTTTTAATATTTCAAACCAATTAACAGTAATTTGCGTTAAAATGAAATAGTTTTGTATCTCAAATTTTTATTATAAATATGTCATACAATATTTTAGATTCGCGGTATTACGAAGAAAGACCTATTAAAGTGTTGAATTGTGTAAAACATACAGCACTAAAGTTACAAATAAAGTAGGAATATATTAGTTATTTGTCTTCTTTTAAAAAATAAGTTTATTTTAAAATAGATGTGTTTATCAACACAAAATAAATACACACACAGATATATATATATATTTACAGTGCTCAGCAAAAGTTTAGACAATGATCGATTACGCTTCGATTTTCAGAAGTATGTACCGAATGTTTGTAATTCCTCTGTCATATATTACTTGTGACTTATCCTTTATTCACACACAATAAATGTTGAATTTTAAAATATAATGACAAAAAAAGAAAATTAACATTGTGGCAAAAGTATAGACAATTTGTGTATTTACAGAAAAAAAAAACTACAAATTAAAATCGAGTTGCACACGCATTGTTTGCAGTTAGTGCAAGAATGTGACTTTTCTTCGAAAAAACTAAATGCTGCGTCATTTGAAGGTCTATTTCGCACCAAACATGTTCAACAGCAGCTCTAACCTCATTAAAAGAGAATTATAGCAAAAATTTTGCATAAACATAACGACATATGATGTTACAAAAGTTTTCGATTGGGTCCAGATCAGAACTACACGCCGGCAAGTTAAGATCAATAGTATTTTCAAAGTTAAATTAAGTTCTTCTTTTGTATGCAACATGAATAGATGCTAAAATCCATACTTTAGATCAGTAAAAGTTCCCCAAATAACAAAAAATTAATCTCCAACGTATATACGTAGTCTTGTGTTGCTTGGCAACCAATGTATAACTCCACAGATACACGAACATTAATGTTAAGTGAGGACTAAATTATTTAAAAATCACCTTCTCTTTGTCGACTTAATAAAGTCCCAGGATCTTTACTTAACTCATTCCAATAGTATGCCCATTTGTTTCGGCCATTCAAATTTCATTTTTTTTTTCGTTACTGAATATCATAGCTTACCATTTGGGTCCATATGACGTATGTTTGCAAGTTAATTGAATTCTCACCAATTTACAACGGTATTTTAGAGCTAATTGTTTTATAATTTTCATGTAAATATATTTACCGTTTCTTTAATTCCTCTACGAATCATTTCGGTCGACACAGAAAGTTTTGACCTACTTTTAATGTGATTAGCAATCATTACTTGTGTAAATGTCAGATTCTGGATCCTTTTGTTATCTCATTTTCTCGTCACACAAGATCTTCCAGATTATGTTTTGTTTTGAAGGAGTCATCCTTAGAATATACTTCATAGACAGACCACTTTGGACGATTCAATGCTGCTAAAATTTCTGCAACAGTCTTCCCTTTCCATTTCAGCTTTCCTACTTCAATTACCTCATCTAATTGAATATTTTTAGCTCGCGGCATCTTTACTAACTGATGCTATATCGAGGTATAATTAAATACTTCAGATATGTGGCATCATAACTTGGAAATTTGCATTTTTCCACGAACAGTTGGCTAAAAATCAAAAAAGTGTCTAAACTTTTGCAATATGCAAATTTCACTTTTTTCAGTTAAATTAATTATTATCTTATATTATAACCATTATTTTTATTCTACATTGTATAAAATCTATTTGAAAATAATTATAGCCATTTGTAAAACTCACGTGTTCGTATTCCAGTGTCTAAACTTTTGCAATATGCAAATTTCACTTTTTTCAGTTAAATTAATTATTATCTTATATTATAACCATTATTTTTATTCTACATTGTATAAAATATATTTGAAAATAATTATAGCCATCTGTAAAACTCACGTGTTCGTATTTTTTATTTAAAGGTTAAAAAACACCAGTGTCTAAACTTTTGCTGAGCACTATATATATATATATATATATATATATATATATATATATATATATATATATATATATATATATATATATATATATATATATATATATATATATATATATATAAATATACAGGGTGATTCTAATTTTTTTTTTTTTTTTTTTTTACAATAAAAAAGGAGTGATAGTTCACATCAAGACAAACAATATTAAATGGGAGACCAAGGGTCCCAAACGTTTTCCAAAGGAGATAGCCGCCATTAAAGTTTAGGAACCAAAATTTCAAATAAACATACAAAACGAAAAAATCGGTCGATTGATTTGCGGTTTTCACTAAAATTATTCTTTATGTCGGCATTATCTTGAAATTAAGTAATAAAGATAAATTTCAAAAAATGCCGATAGAGGGCGCTTTAGACTTTGGAGTAACGAACAACTATTTTTTGCCGGTATTTTTTGCATCTCATTTAATGTAAGCTATTTAATTTTCGTAAGCTTAGACTCAAACTTAAATTTTGAGCTCAAAATCTGAAAATGAGAGTGGTTAAGTAGCACAAACTAAACTGCGTTCAGAGGTTTTAAATTTCAAATTATTATAAAAAACGGAAAAATTGGTTCATTGATTTGCGGTTTTCACTAAAACTATTCTGTATGTCGGTATTTTCTTAAAAATAAATTATAAAGATAATTTTCAAAAAATGCCGATAGAGGGCGCTTTAGACTTTTGAGTAACGAACAACTCTTTTTTGGCGTTATTTTTTGCATCTTATTAAATGCTTTCGTAAGCTTAGACTTAAACTTAAATTTTGAGCTCAAAATCTGAATAGTTGGGAGTTGTTAAGTAGACAAACTGAACTGTGTTCAGAGGGTTCGAATTTCAAATGGTTATAAAAAACGTAAAAATTAGTCGATTTGTTTTCGGTTTTAGCTAAAACTAATTTTTAAATGAGCATTTTCTTGAAAAAAAAATTTAAGATAAATTTCACAAAATGCCGATAGAGGCGCCTTAGACTTTGGAGTAGCGTATAACTATTTTTAACTGTTATTTTTTAATCTCATTAAATGCTTTCAAATGCATAAACTTAAATTTTAGGCTCAAATTCTGAATCGTTGGGAGTGTTTAAATAGCGAAAAATTGAATTGTGTTCAAGGAGGGGGAAGGATTAAATTTCTACTCTTGAAGACACTTCAATTTGCGCTACTTAACTACCCTAATTATTCAGATTTTGAGCACAAAATTTAAGTTTAAATCTAAGATTTGGACAATATTTAATAAGTTTTTGCAAGCATTTAATTAGAACAAAAAAAAAAATAAAATAAAAAAAATAAAGGTTAAATTTAGTTGTTGGTTACTCTGAAGTTTAAGGCGCCCTCTAGTGGAATTTTTTGAAATTTATCTTTAAAATTTATTTTCAAGAAGATACTGACATAAAGGATAGTATTATTTTAAACCATAAACGAATGGACAAATTTTTCCATTTTCTATAATTATTTTAAATTTGAACATCCCCTCCCCCATAAACACAGTTCAGTTTGTGCTACTTAACTACTCCCGACTATTCAGATTTTCAGCTCAAAATTTAAGTTTAAGTCTAAACTTCCGAAAACATTTAATGAGATGCAAAAAGTAATGGCAAAAAATTGTTGTTCGTTACTCCAAAGTCTAAAGCGCCCTCTATCGTCATTTTTTGAAATTTATCTTTATAATTTATTTTTAAGAAAATACCGATATAAAGAATAGTTTTTGTGAAAACCGCAAATCAATGAGCCATTATTTCCGTTTTTTTATAATAATTTGAAATTTGAACCCTCTGACCACACTTCAGTTTGTGCTACTTAACCACTCCCACTTTCAGATTTTGAGCTTAAAATTTAAGTTTGAGTCTAAGCTTACGAAAATATTTAATGAGATGCAAAAAATACCGGCAAAAAATAGTTGTTCGTTACTCCAAAGTCTAAAACGCCCTCTATCGGCATTTTTTTAAATTTATCTTTATAATTTAATTTCAAGAAAATGTCCACATAAAGAATAATTTTAGTGAAAACCGCAAATCAATCGACCTATTTTTCTGTTTTTTATGTTTATTTGAAATTTTGGTCCCTAAACATTAATGGCGGCTATCTAATTTGGAAAACGTTTGGGACCCTTGGCCTTATTTAATATTGTTTGTCTTGATGTGTACAATCACCCCTCTTTCATTGTAAAAAAATTTGGAATCACCCTGTATATATATATATATATATATATATATATATATATATATATATATATATATATATATATATATATAAGCATCAGTAAGGGAATATCAGGTTGAGTCTAAAGTTTTGACCCTTTTTTTTATTTTAATGTTGACAACAAATATTTACAAAAATACAAAACATTAGTGAGGATAGTAATCACCATTAAGTTCGACAATCTTCTGCCAATGTTTTGGCAGTTTTTTGAATGCCTTCCTTGAAAAACTTTGGGCTACGTGAGTCGAGAAAGCGGTCAACCTCTTTTTTGACCTCTTCTGAAGAATTGAAAATTTCACCACTAAGGTGCAGTTGCAGATGCGAAAACAGATAGTAGTCGGAAGTTGCCATGTCCGGACTATATGGAGGATGTGGCATTAAGTCCCATTCCAGCTTGTATAAGTTCCAATTCGTCCGCGCACTAACGTGTGGCCTGGCATTATCCTGGTGAAACATAACCACCTTGCGTCGGAACTCCTTATTTCGCTTTTCCCTGATTGCTGCGTCAACTTTATGCAGCATGCTACTGTACGACTCACTGTCGATGGTCTGGCCACTTTTTAAGTACTCCTTGTAGATAATACCGCGACTATCCCAGAAAACCCAGAGGAGGATTTTTTTATAGGTCAATGTGCGCCTGGTTACGGTCCTGACCGGTACACCTGGTTCAGACCATCCTCCTTTTCGACTGGTGTTATCGTAATAAACCCATTTTTCATCACACGTAACAATCCGGTTAAAAAAATCACCTTTTCGGTGATATTCGAGCAAGTTTACACAGGTCCGTTTTCGTTTTTCTTTGTCATTTTGTGTCAGATCATGCGGCACCCATCGATTGAATTTGTATGTCGAACCAATGTTTTTTAATGCTCGAATTATGGTTGTTTGAGGAACATTGAAGTGAGATGCAAGTTCCCGTGATGTAGCATTTTGATTTTCATCGATGGATTTCCGCAATTTGGTCTCATCAATCACAGTAGATCGACCAGCACATGATTCATCTTCGATGTCGAAATTCTTAATCTTAAAATTTTGATACCATCGTTTGACTGTACTATGTGATATAATATCCTCACCTAAACGTGCACACATGTTACGGTGACATTCTGTCACTCCGGTGTTGCTACAGAACTCGTAGTAGATGGTGGTTCGAAGCTGGATACGTGATAGTTCCATTTTCGAGGCTTCGTGGAGGCTACAGATGATAATTTTTCAAAACAATAAATATACAGTGTTGTAGCACACGTCTTCTTCTTTCGAAACCAGAAAACCGTATGTAAAAATGTCACTTAACTTGCGAACGCCAGCTGTTTTAGTAGCACTATTCTGCGAAAGGGTCAAAACTTTAGACTCAAGGTAATATAAATGTGTGGTTATATAATGAAGTGTTATGAAGAGTAAAAATAAGAGTCATGCGCACTGGTTTACACACTGCTAAATAAAATTATTTCCAGTAAAATTTAATACAAATACAGTCAGTTCTCGCTAATTTGAACTTGTCGAGACTACAATAAATGTTCGAATTATCTAGAGTTCGAATAATGAAAAAAAAAAATGTCATGTGCTATTGTAAACTGTTATGTAATATTACACATAAATTAATGTTATAGTATTTTTTGGATATATTTCGGCTGTGTTATCATGAAGAGCTGTTCTAATTAAATCAAAATACATAAATAGATAGACTAATTAAGGAATTAAGAACAAACACAAATGAAATGATGTGGTGTTTATGATGGACAAACGGGGCACTAGAAAAGTGGATATCAATTGTATGGGACTATAGGTATGCTTGTTCAGAACAATTCTGGCAAAAATGAAAGAAATAAAATTATTTTAAGGATTTGAAAATCGGAAGAAAGTAAAGAAAACTCGAAAAGGAAAATAGGAATTTCGTTTGAATTAAACGGAGAAAAAAACTAAATTATCTTTAAAATAAAATAACTTTGAATTAAAGTGAAGAGAAAATGAATTCGAATAGATAAAAAAATTTAACTTTTTCCTGCTATTGAAAATATCGGGTTTTCATGTTTAGTTTGAATTAAACGAAGATTCGATTTATCCGATTCCGAATTAACAAGAGCCGGCTGTAACTTTGTATATTTTAGTTACGGTTTTCTTATCGTTTGATATTTCCTTCATTTTGATTCAGTATTTCTGTTTCCAATTTAACCTTTTTGGGTCTGGTGTACTATTAATAGTACATGTATTTTAATGGAGAATTATTCTGTTTTAAGAAATACTTTAGCTGCTATTTACATGCAGTAACATTAGTATATGTCTATGCATTTCTTATATGACTTCATCTATGTTTAGACATTTAGTAACAATAATAATAATTATTATTTGCTTCATTCTCTTTGCGTGTTTGGGATTCTTTTATTTTAAACACATATTTCTCTCTATAAATAAAGAAAATGTTACTTTCCTGAAAAAAATCATGTGTAATAAAGCGTAAAAAGTGTTAGAAATTTGCAATATAAGTTAAATCTTATTGTAATACAATATTTTCTAAACATCTCCAAAAATTCTTCCTTATCTTATTGTCATACGATTATTATTTGAATAGTACGCAAGACAACTACATTTGTCATCTTCCAGACAACAAAATATTCATTAAACACTAATTAATCTTTGGATAGCTATTGTTTATGCTATTAACATAAAAGTAATTTTTTCTAAAAACTGAAAGAAAATTCGGTCCCGAATGGGTTAATAAATTGTTATAGTGATTTTCATCTTTATGTAATTTTCGGTAAATATCGCTTCTGTATTTTGAAATATAATACACTGGATGAGCAATTATTCGTAAGTGATTTTATAGAGATAAAAAAACAACATATAACCATTAAAAAACAACTATTATTATTTTTTAAATACTAAAGGTATTATATTCAAAAACTATTTTTAAAAATAGTTTCGGCTAATATATATTTAGCACCACATTATTCATAAGCATAATGCTACACTGTAAAACATTTGTGTAACGTTACTCCATAAAATTGGTATAACAATGGTGGCAAATGCTGCCTCCAGTTTCATGGAGTATTTTTTTTCACATATGCAATGGTGTAATTTAAACATATATTACTGGTGTAACATTACAATGTTACACCGGTTTTAAACGTTAAAATACTCCATAAAATTGGAGGCAGCAATGCTGTCACCAGTTTTACGGGGTAACGTTTCCACAAATGTTTGACAGTGTACTCTTCAAGGTATCCATCCCAACCCAACCAGTTTATAGGAAATTTCTTTATATTCCCATTGTTTTTGAAAGTTTAAAGAGGTCCCTACTTAAATTTAACATTCATCTCATAGTTTCCCCCTCTCCCAACCTTTCTGTTTTACTTTCTACTAAATTAGATCCTATCCCCACCCTGATAAGTTTGCGGTGTTTATGAAATTCCTATCATTCTAAATAATAACCAGATATCGTATTACTTAGATATGACTAAGAGAAAACTTTTTAAAAGATTAAAGGAGCATAAAAGGGATATTGAACTCAATAACTTAACTACTGAATTACTAAATACTTTGTGAATTAAATGAATACTTTCTACTAAATTAGATCCTATCCCCCCTGATCAGTTTGCGGTGTTTATGAAATTCCTATCATTCTAAACAATAACCAGATATCGTATTACTTAGATATTACTAAGAGAAAACTTTTTAAAAGATTAAAGAAGTATAAAAGGGATATTGGACTCAATAACTTAACTACTGTCCGCTCTAAGCTATATGCCGATAACAAAATCAATAGCAATAACTTTAATAGAGCTATTATTATTTCCCGTCAACGTAACCCTTACATTTCTTTAATCAGAGAGTCTTTGAGATTTTTACGTGTAAACATAAGGCATGTAATGATGTCTTTTAGTATACCTAGTGTTTGGTTCAATTTACTGAAGTGTGCCACCTCTTCTTTTTTCAGTCTTAATATTTTTAATATTTTGTTGTCCTGTTACCTTTTTCCCGCTCCATGTTTTTATCGAGTGTGGCGATTCTTGTTGACTTTTGTCCCCATGTTTTCATTTTCATTTTTGTCCCTCGTGTTTTACCTTCATCTCTCTTCGAGTTAAATAACGTGCCTTTGTCAGTTCAAATTTTTATTTTCCCTCGAAAAAGGCCGAGTATTTCAGTTCGCATATTCACAGTATCCGCAAAGAAAATCTTCGAGAGGGTTGAATTCTGATAAGAATTGGCCGACGCGTTTTCACGTAACTTGGCGATAATTATACTTGGCGAGCGATAGATGCTTCCGTCGAGGAGTTTGATTTCCTTCCGAACCGAGTACAAAGTAACTTTTCTCTTGCAGCATTGCATTGGATGGAACGTGTCTTACTGAAAGCTGTACTCTTTAAAAGTTTTTAAACACAAATTTTTACTTTGTACTCGGTTTACTTTGCACTCGGCTCCGAAAGGAAATCAAACTCGACGGAAGCGTCTATCGCTACGCCAAGTATAATTATCGCCAAGTTACGTGAAAACGCGTCGGCCAATCCCTATCAGAATTCAACCCTCCCGAAGAGTTTCTTTGCGGATACTGTGAATATCCGAGTAAGTTCGGTTGAAACTGTCGGGATAACTTTAGCTTCTTTTTAATGTTTAAACTTCATACAGTATGGTACGTAGATTTTAAACTGTTATATTTTATCCCAATGTACACTGTTTAGAAAATTTATAAATAGAAATTCTGATCTTGTCTCAATACTCATATAGTAAATTACAGTGTAAAGTTCACTTTTTCAACGTTTATGTTTTTTTGTTGCCGTTTGTGTTCACTAATTAAATTAAAGAATTTCGAAAAAATTATGCACCTTTTATCAGAACGATATTTCAAGAGTAAAAAAAAATAGTTCCGAACAATCGAGGTTACTGATATTCTATAGGCATCTTTGTACTGTTACATACCTGAATGATTAACAAATTTTAAGTGTCTATCTGAATTTGTTCTGGAGATAGAGTGTTCAGAGACATATAGACACGGACACAAATAAAAAGAAATATTCTTTTTTTTTTTTTTTTTGAAATTTTTTTTTTGAAATTTTTTTGGAATTTTCAGAGTATGAAACCTGTAATTCCGTCAATTTGTTTTCGATTTGAAAAAAAATACAAAACTTAATCTATATTACGAAGATAGATAAGTAATAAGCATTGTAATTTTATAATTGTTTTTATTAATTAATAATGTAATATCATTTAAATTATGATTTTACGTTAAGAATGAATCTAGAAATCATGAATAGATAACTTGAATAAAACTACTTTTTCTTTCCTGTTGTCATATCTCAAAAAGAAAATAAAAACAAAAACAAAAAAAATATGTATTTCCGTGGAATTCACATAAAAATCAAACTTTTGAAATTTCTATAGTTTAACCCAACGCTAAATTAACATATAGTACAGAACTACTTCGCAACAACATATATTGCATTTACGATTTTTAATATTTTTTTTATTTTTATACTTAAGCTAGCATCGTTAATTTGTTGCATACTAAAAACATTTATTTCTTTTAAAAATAACCTGTATTTTTTTTTCTTAAATTGCATTTAAACAATGGAATATGTGATACCCATTAGAAAATTCCACAAAAATAAAATTATATGAGTGCACCATACGTATTTAAAATTATTTTTTTTTTTATTAAATCATTTGTTCTAAGAAGAAATCTGGTCTTTTTTCTTTTATATAACTCTTTTTCACTTTTGTTAATAGCATTTTACAATCTCTATTATCTAAGTTGGTGAAATAAATTTAAAAGGTGCCCCAAAGTGTTTTTCCAATGACCGTCAACAAATCAAGCTCCAGCAGAAGTAATTAAAATTCCGGAAAAGTACACTAACTGCTTAATTTACAAGGATTTTCAACATAAAAGATCTCATTAACAAACCGTTAATGCTGTTGAAAACCAAATTTATGCCCCACATCTTCTCCTCCCCCCCACCCCTCATTACGGAAACTTTTCAGAAATTCAAAATATCTTCTTGTCTTTATTTACGCAAAATGCACTTTTCTGATTTGCACTAAGATATACCGTGTAAAACTTTTATGGTACATATACATGTTAGATGCTAATGCGATGCACTAATTTTATTTCAATGTAAATAATATTATAGTAAATGGTATTATGCAAATTTATAAATTAAGTAAAAGTTAAGTAAGTTAAGAAAATTAAGTAAATTTATAAAACATTTTGGTTGTTTCATGTTTACTTTTGCAATTAAAAATGATGTTTCGTAACGGTGGACAAATCTGTATTCTTTTCATAATACCCTGTAAATTCCTATTCAAACAAATGAACTATAATATGAAATCCTTTAAAAAATTCAACAAAAACAAAATTATTTCGGAATTCCTTATATATTTGAAATTACTTTGTTTTAAAGCTTTTGTTTTCAGGAGAAATCTGTGCTTTTTTTCTATATATCTTTTTTTTTTCACTTTTATTAAGAGCATTTTACAATCTCTATTTTATAAGTTGATGAAATAAATTGAAAGATGCCCCAAAGTGTTTCTCAAATGACCTTCAACATATGAAACTTCAGCAGAAATAATTAAAATTCCGGAAAAGCTCACTAACCGCTAAATATAAAAGCACATTTAACATCAAGGATCTCATTAACAAACCGTTAATGTTGTTCAAAACCATAATTATGCTCAATATTTCCCCGCATTACGGAAACATTTCGGAAATTCAAAATATCTTTTTGTCCTTATTTATGCAAAATGTACTTTTCTGATTCGCATTAAGATATACCGTGTAAAAGTTTTAAGGTAGAGGAGAGAGGGCACCTTTGAGCACTCAAAATATTTTAATTCAAATAAATTATTTTTCAAAAAAAAATGTATATGGCAATACACTACTGCTGCTTCAAGGGAATAATTATACAAAGCTGTATCATTTTGTATGAACAGTACTGTCTAAACAAGATATGTATTTATCCCCCTCTCGAATCTAAACTAAGATTTTTGTTTACAAACGTCTATCCCTAAAATTTTAATTTATTGTTCAGTGCTTAAACAAAGATGTTAGCGTTAGTTTATAAGGTTTGTTTTATTCAAATTCGTCAGCCGAATTGAGTAAACCGTTGTAATGTTGAACTCCATGTAATGGGGCATCATTGAACAGCGAAAAAACACCGAATAAACTGGTGATAAATAATAATTGAAATAATTTAAAGAGAACACTTAAAACTAAAGTAAAGAGTTGTTAATTATCTAAATATTATTATCTCTGAATTATGTGAAAGAGATTAATTAAGAATGTCAAAGAACATGGATTTATAATATTAAAATTTCCCTTACTGCAGACTTACGTTCTAAACTCTGTATGTATCAGTGATGGGAAATTTCAAATCTAAATTGAATCAAATCTAAATTCATTTATTGGATAATTGCAAATCCTGAATACAAAAGAATGCTTCATGATTTAAAAGGTTTCCAAACATTATTTCTGGTTTCCGTAACGAATTAAACGGGATTTTATACCAGGTATTTCAAAATAAAATAGCGAATGAAAAATTTTAATTTTCCAGAAGAATGAGATATCACATTTCAAAGGTATTTCAAGGATATTGTAAAAAAGTTTTCACAACCAAACACAACTGTAGGGACACTTCGTGTTTTATCAGCAATGAGTTTTGGCATCAACTTTGATGGTTTAAGTTTGGTTAAATAACAAAAAAATTACTAATTTCAACAAAATGTGGTTATTTAATTTTATTCATATTACTTTATATTTCCTTATTATATGCAACTTTTTATAAAAACTCTCAATATTTTAATATTTTATTCATTTGTTCAAAGGTGCCCCTTGCTTTTTCAAAGATACCCCTACATGGGGCAAGCTTTAACAAAAATCTTTCAACTTTTCAAATCCTCACAACTTATTTAATTTCTTTTGAAAATGTTTAATTTATGGTTCATATGATGAAGAAACGCGTTATTTTTAATGTGTATCATTTAAAACTCAATAAATATATTTCAAGTAAGAAATATATTGATTTTCTAAAAAAATGTTCAAAGGTTCCCCCCTCTCCCCTACATATTGTATTATAAAAGGTTGTGTGCTGTTTTAGGGTACATATACAAGTTAATGCGAGGAACTAATTTTTTTTTAGTGTAACTAATATTATGGAAATGTAGTAAATAATTTGCTTAACTTATTTGTTTCTTATGATATCTCTTTTAGTATTTAATAACAGCAAATTGGTTTATTCAATATTTAAGTACATAACAATGTACGGAAAATAAAAATATAAGCATCATACAAAACATTAAAAACTGTGTCAGTACACAAAGCTTAACCTTAAAAATGTCTAATAAAAAGCCATTCAAAATTATATTATTTATTTCATAAAACATTTTGGCTGTGTCATTTGTAATTTTATAATTAAAAATAATATACAAGGTGTTTCGTAATGATGGACAAAACTGTACTCTTTTCATAATACCCTGTGAATTCTTTTTGCTTAAATCATATTCAAACAATGAACTACCTTATAAAATCCATTCGAAATTTAAAAAAAATATTTTAACGCACTTTATATATTTGAAATTACTTTGTTTTTAAAGCTTTTGTTTTGAGAAGGAGTCTGTGCTTTTTTCTTTTGTATGTGTCACATTTTTTATTTCTATTAAGAGGATTTTACGATCTCTATTATCTAAGTTCATGAAATAAATTT
Organism: Maratus speculifer; assembly: GCA_964019185.1. NCBI lineage: Eukaryota > Metazoa > Arthropoda > Arachnida > Araneae > Salticidae > Maratus > Maratus speculifer. The sequence continues at coordinate 420,353,269 of OZ025291.1, read as the reverse complement.
AAAGATGCCCAAAAGTGTTTCTCAAATGACCTGCAACACATCAAGCTTCAGTAGAAATAATTAAGATTCCGGAAAAGTACACTAACTGCTTAATTTATTAGCACATTCAACATCAAAGATCTGATTAAGAAACCGTTAATGTTGTTGAAAACCATAATTATGCTCAACATCTCCCCCCATCTCGGAAACTTTTCGGAAGTTCAAAACATCTTTTTGTCTTTATTTATGCAAAATGTACTTTTCTGATTTCATTAAGATATACCGTGTAAAAGTTTTAAGGTACATATACATGTTAGACGTTAATGCGATGCACTAATTTTCTTTTAGTGTAAATAATATGATAGAAAATAATATTATGGAAATGTAGTAGATAATTTGCTTCATTTATTAGTTCTTATGGTACCCCCTTTATTATTTAATAACAGCGTGTTGTTTTATTCAATATTTAAGTAGATTACAATGTAAGGAAAAAAAAATAAGTATCATATAAAACATTAAAAACTGATGCCAGCACACAAAGGTAATTAAAAAAAAACGTGTGGCACTCGGGAACTGCCGCGTTAAAGCTATTGCATAGCATTTTTTATGAACTTATGCAATTATAATTATTTATTTATATTTTATTTATGCAGTTTTTTTTTTGTCTTTGATATTAATTCAAGTTACTCTTTTTGAGCGTGATGACCGATAACTGAAAAATACCGCGTCAATGTCTGCCAAAGTCTGCCAAAGGATACCGTGCCGAAATCTGCCAAACTGAAGCGACGTTAGCCGGAGTGTTAGGTTTTTTCTCGTTACGGAATTTCTAGATTCTTTCGACGCGCTCAAAGCCCGCGATAAAAGCTATGCAATACCTTAATAAATTAACAAACAAAATTTGGCCGCGATACGAAAATTAGATCGCGAGTTATAAGCATTTTAAATTTTCCGACCCTCACCGTGTTGGGTCTCCTATCACCAAAAATTAACACTCTCTCATGATAAATTGCTACAATTCTTACGAAAATTTTCACAATAGAAATTTACTCTCTCAATCTTTGTTAAATGAGATCTTTACCAATTGCTTTTACAATTTTTAAAGCAAGCATGTTAAATCGATTGTTGAGACATATATGAATAAAGGAAAATTAAAATTATGCTCTATTTCTTTTAATAATATAAAAACTTTAACCCTAATAATAAATAATTTCGTCAAAACAACAGGAATTGCAGAATAACACGTTATTTTGTTTGTTAAAGAAAAGCCATATAAACAGTAACTTAACAATCATGAATAAACACCCAGAAGAATTCGAATGCGTGATATATTTTATTTATTTGCATATGTTGATAAAGTAAAATGTAAGTTTTCTTTGAATCTAATATAAATGTAAATACTGTCATTAATATTGCAAGAAGAAAGATAAGTGATATTGCTTTAGTTTCTTTGCATGAAACTTTGCCCATGTATACTGATTTATATTTCTGACTAACGCTTGTTTTTTCCCATTATTATTTATGTTAAATAAAAGCATATAACATGAAAAAATTTCTAATTAAAAATAGTTTTACTTAGGGTTTAACTCTAATGCTTTTTTTATAGTATGATTCTTATATTTAATGCAGTTGATGCTTTTTAAATTTACAATTTATACACACTAACTTATATTACAGTTTACATTAGAGTTTTTATAGGAATTGAACTATATGACGAGACTGGATGATAAAGGTGGTAAGTGACACAGTTTGCGTAAATGATATGTGAAGTTTTAAGAACATTTATGCGTTTACTGCCAAATGCGTATTGTATCAATTAAAATATTAGTGTGTATTTGATTTTTTTCAAATAGTAATTTAACAGGCGGCACAGGATGATTTAATATCTTCTCCAATATTTTGGACTCATTTTTTATAGTAACATATAACTTTTATAATCGAAGTTCTTCATATTCTCTTACTAATCGGCGTATTTTTACTTTCTTTTAACTTTGTAAGAAGAAAGTGTTTAATTCGTGAACTTTTTCTAATTCCAGTTTTTAAAAGATTTCCACGTTTTAGGTGTCAAGGATTCAAAAAAAAAAAAAAAAAAAAATCAAAATGTCTGTCTATCTATCTTTATGTATGTGACATAACTTTTGTGTTCCCTCAGTCACAAGAACTAATGCACAGAATTTCATAAAAAATTATATTTAGTATGACCCTGATATAAATTGATGTTGATTAATTATTGGTGTAAATCATTCAATAGGTGACGTTTCTATGCAGTGTTTTTCATGTTTTCCGCAATAGGTCAATAACAAGAACTAATGCACAAATTTTCATAAAAATTCAGATTCGGTTAGTCCTTGACATGATTTGATGAAGTTTATATTTTGTTGTAAATATCTCAACAGGTGATGATGCTATGCTCAATTTTTTCCAGTTTCTGCAATAGCTCAATCTCAAGAATAAATACATGGATTTTTATCAAACTTCAGTTTCATGTATACCGTAATAAATATTATTTCTGATTATGTCTTGGTGTAAATCGTGAACAGTTGGCGCTTTTATGCTGCATTTTTCTCAATATCCACTTTAATTCTATTCAGGGATGTAGTGGAGGCTAATTTTTTTTTAAACACAGTGTACTTTTTTAAACACCGTGCTTCTTAAGAAAGCTATAGTATGTACATTCAGGGTATACGCTTTGCTTCGAGCGTATGCCTTCTGCATAGAGCGTATATCGTCTGTTGTTTTTAGGACTGCATCATTGGACCTATTTCAATAAATAATGCTCGGAATTTCTTATTTTTAGAATCCTCACGATAAGCATAGATTGGGATTTATTTTCTGCACTGTGATTAATGAATTTTAAAGTATTAACATGCATGGAGATAGAAGATAGTTTTGGGATTCCCATATTCGATTAGTTTTGTTAACTCAGAAGAAAAATACATTTATAAACTTTTTGCAAATTCTTAAAGTCGAATGAAGTAATTTTGAACTAGGTAGCAAAACACTTTACTCTATATCAGGGCTGTCCAACGCGGCGCCCGCGGGCGCCATGGCGCCCTTTCGAAAATTTCTTGTTACTAGTCTTTCTTTTCTTTCTTTTTTAAGTAAAATTTCCTTGTAAAATATACATTATTTAAAATCTGTGATGTTTGCTTGAGAGATTTTTTAAAAATATCTGCAAGTGTATTACACGCATCAACAATTATAACGTGCGCAACGTATAAAAGAAATTAACAACACATGAATGATTTTTTAAAGAAACAAATCATGTGCTGTTGCGTTTCTTCACTTATATCTAGCTACTCTTTTTGCACCCTTTTAAGTAAATTATGCCAATAAAAATTAATAAATGTTGGCAATAATTTGTTTAATATGTTAAGAAAAAAAAATGTAGATAAAAATAAGCGATCTTCCACCTCCTTCATGCATGAAAGTTCAGCATATATGTTATCGTTATTAACGTTGTTTTATTGGCCATTTGGCAGTTTTATAAGACTGTATAAAGGCTGTCTTTTACACCTCCAGAATTTTGAATCTTTAGGTAATTTTGATAATTTTGTAAAAAAAAAAAAAAAAATTCTACAAAATCTTTTGAAAGTATTTCCACCAATGAAAATTCCTTCAGGCTCTTTCTTTAGAACCACCCATGACTTTGTTTCTGTATTTTTTATATTTTTATAAAGACTAATTTACTTCTAAAAAAAAAGCAGTAATTGCAGAGTATATTTGCGTTTTCCAAATCGTGATAATATTTCTGATTACCATTTTATTTTAATAATATGTGATATTTCATTTTCTGGTTCCTTCCAAATCAAAAATATTTGAGATAATCTTTCTCAGAAAAATGATTCGAAATCTACTACTTTACAATTATGTATTTCTTTTATTTTATTTTGTTTTTTTAATGGCGTTTTAGATTTATACTAGCATTATGTCTTTAAGCCGTTATGCAGTTGCCTATATGTATTGCTACAGGTATTAAAAGTGATGTTCTTTCATGTTTTGATCCATTCTAATAATGGCGCCCTTCACTGCTTGCCAGAAGTTGAGATGCGCCCCTGCTTAGTAAAAGGTTAGACAGGCCTGCTCTATATGAATGATATTAGATGGTATTTTCTTTACAGTATCAAAACAAAAAATATTAAATGTAAAATAAAGCTCTGTGTGTCCAACTTATAATACAATATTAAAAAAAAAAAAAAATAATAATAATAAAAGACTTTGCAACAGTTATCACGTGTGTACTACGTCGCATCTCCAAAAATCATTAAATTTCCATACCACAATTTTTAAAGAATAGTTTGAGCCTTATTTAATCACACCTTTTGAGTGTTAAGCAGAAAAAAATGTAAATGGAAGAATAAGTGAAAAACATTTTTATGTTGACAAATATATGTTATTTTTGAGAAGTGAAATAATGACTTTTTTTAATAAACCATCCAAATTTACAAAGTAAAAATTCAAATTGTGCAAAAGGGTCTTATTTTTTGAAGTTATAATTTTGCTTAAATTCTTAAATCTCCTGTACAGACAAAAATAAACGAAAAACGCATTAGCATGGTCCATCAATTTTTACAATGCGTATCAAAACAATGCCAACACTTAAATGTTCTGACGAAAACTTTTGACAAAATACACGTTGTGTATTATTAAAATATAAAATCAGTTTGCCGAAAACTTTGCAGAAAGAGGTATTTTTAGGTGCGTTTGCAATAACATGAATTCGCAGCACCCATAGTCGTCGTCTAGTCCGTCCGTCTATAACAAAGAACAAACTACCCAATAGTTTGAAATTTAAAATATATAAGTGTTACATAATTTTGTTTAGTCATTTAAAATTTAAAAACAATCGGATGCATAGTTTCATTACAGGGACAATCAAAATAATTCTTTTACATTACTGTAAAAAAAAAAAACTGTTTCAAGTGAATTTTAATAATGCTATACTTCTTTGAACATAATAGAATTGGCATGCATCTATGAATTATGTACTAAAATATATTCTGCTCAATCTGTGTTGCAAACGATATTATTTATTAATTTACAAGCCCACACAAAAGTATTCCATTACATAATGGTATAACGGAAAACACTATTTAGACTGTGTTTTAATGCTATTAAATTATTTCACATTTTATGAAATTGTTATAAACGTTGTTGAGGTTTACCACACGGTACGTCCTATATAATAAAAAAAAGATAGTATTTAAAGTGTCACACAAAAGATTTCAGCCGCTATACTGTATCCGATATACTGCATACCATTACAACAAGATCTGAACATTTTTAAAACTTTGTTAATTACGAACTCACCTCATTTGCAACGTTTGGCGTGCAATTTTTAACTTTTTAAAATAAAAACAATTTAAGAAAAATAAATAGAAGAAAATGTTAATAATGATAATATTCTTGAATTGCAATAAATTTTCAAAATTAGAAAAGAGTTTTTAAAATATTCCCTGTGAAGAAGAAATAAAAAATAAAGACACAGTGGATTTTTTTCTCCACTTTAATTTGTCAGGAAATGCTGTTAAATATACATGATGTTAATGCAAATATGTGTGAATTAGTTTTTCTGTACTTTCTATTCAATGATTTTTTTATATTTTAAAAGCATACAAGCTTTTTTTAAAAACTGTGCTGCAGAAAACCGAATTTTTTTTAACATGTAATTATGCATCAATCTAATTATTTCTTTTTCATTGGATGACATTTACATTTTTTATAAAGTTTAGCTTTAGCTTCTATGTCTTTATTTGCATTCAATTTTTTCTTTTCTTCTTAAGTTTATCAAGCAAGACCAAATAAAACTGTACAAAATTTTAAATTCATAAAAAATGTTGCCATATTTTTTTCTCTTAGGTTAAAAAATGCTACATTTTCAAATAATTGTTTGAGATATAATAACATGAAGTTTACATCATTTTATGTTTCATTAAAAAATTTCATTAAGTTTAAAGTCATTCAACGCCACGCTAAATTTTAACTGCCTCATCTAAAATAAACGTCATTTAACAGTTAAACAGATCATAATAAATCTGCTATATATGTCAATATAGTATCTATACACTTAAATAAACATGTAGATTAACTATCTCCCTGTATGTCTGTAAATAAAACTAAGTTAGGTATATTTTAAACCCAAACTAACTGAAATGGAATAAATAAATCTGTGTGGTGTATTTGATATTTAGCTGCATAGAAGCCGCTTTTGTATTATATTTTCCTTTCTATATATTTCGAAAATTAGGAGGCCACTATACTGTATCAGATGTACGATATACTATTACAACAATATCTGAATGTTTTTAAAACTTCATTATTGTACAAACACATGTCATTTGCTATGTTTGACGTAAAATTTCCAACTTGTTTAAAATTAAAAAAGAAAATAAATGCAAGAAAATGAAGATAATTAATAAACTGTAATAAATTTTCTAAATAAAAAAAAAGTATTTTAAAATATTCCCTGTGAAAAGAGAAATAAAAAACAAAGACACTGTGGATTTTTTCCTACATTTTCCTTCGGCAGGAAATGCTGTTAAATATACATGGTGTTAATGCAAATATGTGTGAATTAGTTTTACTGTGCGTTTTTCTGTACAAGCTTTTTTTAAAGCGTTCTGTAGAGAAAAGGTTTTTTTAACAGATAACAATTCATCAATCTAATTAGCTCTTTAGCAGTGGACGGCAATTGCATTTTTTATAGAGTTGAGGTTAAGCTTCTTTACCTTTATTTCCATTCGATGTTTCCCTTTCTTCTTAAGCTTGTAAAAAAAACCAAATCAATCAGTACAAATAATAAATTCATAAAAAATTGACTTTTTTTTTCTCTTAGATTAACAAAAACTACATTTTTAAAGAATTATTTGAGACATAATAATATGAAGTTTACATATTTTTATGTTTCATGAAGAAACTTCATTAAGTTTAAAGTCATTCAACGCCACGCGAAAATTTAATTGTGTCATCTACAATAAATGTCAGTCAACAGATTCAAATAAATCTGCTATAAATACAAATAAATAAACATGTAGATTAACTATATCTCTGTTTGCCTGTAAATAAAACTGCTTTATGTATATTTCAAATCGAAATTAACTAAACTGGAATAAATAACTCTAAGTAGTGTTATTGATATTTAGCTCCATAGAAGTCGCTTTTGTATTATACTTTCCTTTTTACATATTTCGAAAAATAGGACGTCATTATACTTTACCTGATGTAGTGTATACTATTACACCAAGATCTGAATATTTTTGAAACTTCATTATAGTACGAACGCACCTCATTTACTACGTTTGACGTGCAATTTCTGACTTGTTTAAAATAACTATAATTTAAGATGACTAAATACAAGAAAATGTGCATAACGATAATAGTTTTGAACTGTAATAAATTTTCTTAATTAAAAAAGAGTATTTTAAAATATTCCATGTCAAACGAGTAATAAAAAATAAAAACACTTTTTTTCTCATTTTCCTTTGGCATGAAATGCTGTTAAATATACATGGCTTTAATGCAAATATGTGTGAATTAGTTTTTCTGTACTTTCTCTTAAATGACATTTTTTATATTTTAAAAACAAACAAGCTTTCTTTTTTTTTTTTTTTTTTTTTTTTTTTTTTTTTTTTTTAAAGTACTGTTTAGGACCATTTTTAACGCAAAATTTTACATCAATCTAATTAATTAACTCCTTCCCAGCGGATGAAAGTTGCGTTTTTATAAAATTTAGCTTTAGCCTCTTTGTCTTTATTAGCATTCGATTTTTGCTTTTCTTCTTGAGTTTATCAAGAAGCAGAAAATAAATCTGTACAAATAATAAATTCATAAAAAAATGACTTATTTTTTTCTGTTAGATTTACAATAAAAAGAATATTGCCCAGTTAAACTGATGGCATTGAGCTCACAGGCTACGCATACTAATTGTACATTACAGCCTTATATTTTCAAGGGTTAATTCCGTTCGAAAAAAAATTAAGAAGGGGAAACAGCTCTCCCCTTTCCCCTTTTTTGAACCTCCTAAACTATCAAGGAGATGCTTTATCATATTAATAATCTATATTCAAAATTTAGAGCCAATCGGATAATTTTTAATAAAAACCCATTTAGCATTTATATAATTTAAGGGGAGTTATCCCCCTCTTTTATACTTAACCATTAAACTTCCAAAACTATTCAGAGATTTGAACGAAATCTGAAAATTCTGCTTGAAAAACCCACTTACATAAATTAAGGGGAGGGGCATTAGAACCCCCTTCCCCCCTGTTTATACTTATTCAATGAACACCTAATAACAGTCACGGAATTGCCTCATCAGAAAAATCCTATATCTAAATTTTGAATGAAAACTGTTAATTCTGCATGAAAAACCCATTTATATCAATAAGGGGAGGGGCATGAGCCCCCATTCCCCCTCTTATACATATCGAATGAACTCCAAAAACTAATCAGAGAAGCGCCTTATCAGGATATACCTATATACAAATTTTCAAGTGGATCGGATACTTTTATCATGAGTTATCGCCTTACGCACGTACGAACGAACATACATACAGAACGGGCGGGCACATAAGCTCTCAGGCTATGATAGCCTGTGAGCTAAAAAGTGCATTTTTAGATAATTATTTCAAACATAATATGTAGTTTACATTTTTTTCTATTTCATTAAACTAGAATAAATAAATCTGAGGTTTATATATATATATATATATATATATATATATATATTTAGCTGCACAGAAGCCGTTTTCGTATTGTACTTTCTATTTTATACATTTCGAAAATTAGAATGCGCACTGTACTGTTTCAGATATACGATGTGATGATCAGATGCAAGATGTGCATATTTTTTAAAACTTCATTATATTACGATCGCATCTACTTTGCTAAATTTGACGTGCAATTTACAACTTGTTTAGAATTAAAAAAAGAAAAAGAAATGCAAGAAAATGAAGATAATTAATCATAACTGTAATAAATTTTCTAAATTAAAAAAAAAAGAGTATTTTAAAATATTCCCTGTGAAAAGAGAAATAAAAACTAAAGACACTGTGGATTTTTTCCTACACTTTCCTTCGGCAGGAAGTGCTGTTAAAAATACATGATATTAATGCAAATATGTGTGAATTATTTTTCTGTACTTTCTCCTTAATGATTTTTTTTCATATTTTAAAAGCATACAAGCTTTTTTTAAAAGCATACTGCAGAGAAACGATTTTTTTAACATATAACAATACATCAATCTAATTAGCTCTTTCTCAGTGAACGACATTTGCATTTTTTTAATAAAGTTTAGCTTTACATTCTTTGTCTTTATTTGCATTCAATTTTTGATTTTCTTCTTAAGTTTATAAAGAAGGACCAAATAAAGATGTACGAATAATAAAATCATAAAAAAATGTTGACTTATTTTTCTCTCTTAGAATGAAAAAAGGACATTTTTAAATAATTATTTCAGACAAAATATGCTGTTTTCATTTTTTTTTATTAAGTATAAAGTCATTCAACGGCACACATAATTTTAATTGTGTCATCTTAAATAAATGTCATTTAACAGTGAAACAGATTACAATAAATCTGTCATACATTCAGATAAATAAACATGTATATTAACAATCTCTCTATATTAATACACAATTAATACACAATGTCATTTAACAGTGAAACAGATTACAATAAATCTGTCATACATTCAGATAAATAAACATGTATATTAACTATCTCTCTATATTAATACACAATTTTTACTCAAGAAACCTCAGAAAAACAGAATAAAAAAATCTGAATTACTTTATTGTTATTTAACTGCCTCCTTGTTAAAATACAGCCTTTTTGAGCTACATTTTATTTTTTACATACATCGAAAATTGGCAGAATTTATGAGTTATTGGCTTCGTATTCTTACCAATAAAAATATTTTAAATTAGTAAAAATTATTCCTAAACTAAATCTGCAGATATGATCGTATATAATTCTTTATATGATCTTTCAAATGCAATGAGATTCTTTAACTCATCAAATTAGTTTTGGATATTTTTAGCAAGATGAGATAGTTTTATTGATTAATTATCCTGGTTTACTTTTCATTTCTCAAAATCAAATTTTTGATATTATACATGACAAATTGCATAATGGAGTAACAAACATTCTCTCTGTGTCAGTGGCGACTCATTTTGGAAGGCGAGGGAAGATCGAACTCCCTTGCAAAACTATTTTAAAAGAAACGAAGACTGATAACAATATACATAAAAAGGGCCTTTAAAATGACTGTATGGATCACTTCAACATTATATCAATTTAAAATTTTCTATGAAAAGTCCGTGATAAATAAAAGAACAAGTAATGTATTAAGTGTGGTGCCCAACATTTCAGGTTAAAATTAAACAAATTCAGCTAAGTACACCAAAAAAATAACAGAATAGTTCATTCCAGGAAGTACCAAGCTCTATAAATATAAGAAACGGTAATATTCCCATTTAAATTACCGCGAACCTGGTAGACGGCAGGTACTGTGTTCGAACCAAATCGCGGCCGTCAGCCAAATCGTTCGTAGTTTTTAGTGATTTTCTTCGAACCTTGTATTTCCTTGCGTAAATAGGAATTATGTTCTCTTATAACAGCACACTCTCCTTCGGGCCTATATCCTTCGTGCAGAAAATTGGCGGTCAGAAATACAACCAACGAACCGTATGAATTCTATAATAAACTGACTAACCCTTACTACTATCGCCAAATACCATTATCAAACAAGTTGGAAATTGCACGTGAAGCGTAGCAAATTAGGTGCGTTCGTATGATAACGAAGTTTTAAAAATATTACTTTCATATATCAATCTCATAAAATTGTAAATAGTGAATTGCAATTAAAACGCTCATCAAACAATGCTCTCTCTATACCATTATGTAATGGAACGCTTTTGTGTGGCCTTGTAAACCAATAACAAATGTTCTTTGCACCACAAATTATGCAAGACGTATATTATAATATGTACTTTATAGTTGCATATAAATTTTATTAAGTTCGCATGCGTGTAACACGATTAAAATGCATTTGAAACATTTTTTCCCATTGACCGTAATGTAACGGAATACTTTTGATTGTCCCTGTAATTGATCTATGCATCCGATTTTCATAAAATTTGAAATAACTAGACAAAATTATGTAATAATTGCGTATTTTAAATTTCAAACGATTAAAATGCATTTGAAACTTTTTCCCCCCATTAACCGTAATGTAATGGAGTACTTTTGATTTCCCCTGTAATGTATCTATGCATCCGATTTTCATAAAATTTGAAATGACTCAACAAAATTATGTAATAATTATGTATTTTAAATTTCAAACGATTCGGTTGGGTAGTTTTTGCGTTGTTATATGCGGACGGACTGAACGACCACTATAGGTGCTACGTATTATATAATTACGAACGCACCTAAAAATTAACCGACCTGCCTTTCAACTGCTCCCACCAGAAGCCTCAAAATCTCAAAACCAGTTAGGTCCTACCTATCATCATCAAACAGTATCATCACCCTATCATCACCAAACATTATCATAAAAAAAAACCTATCATCACCCTAGAACATTGCAAAAAACACAATTTTGACAGAAAAACATTTCACAAAATAATATGAGTTAAAATGTCTTTTAATCTGGTTGAAATCCTCTATAAGCGCATGAAACGGATCAGTTTTCTGCTGCATCTCATATTCCAGTTACGACCACTCTGATAAATATTTAGACAGTAAATAATACTTAATACTTTTTTTTAACAATTGTCGTTGTATTTTTACTCTTCCTAAGAGAAATATTTTAAAAAATCAATAAAATATGTTTTTTTTTGCGCATGATATCTTATTTGAATTAAATGTGCTTGAAACAGTGTTTCCAAGTTATCCAATCCGGTACCCATAACAACGGGCCTTGATCCTGTAAGTCCCGATCTTCCATGATACGCAAAATCTCTTTAATTTTTCTATCACTAGGGGACCCCCCCAACGACCCTCTGCCCTCAACGAGCTTTGCTCATAAACCCACGTTATAACATCGCAAACTTTTTTTTTTTTTTTTTTTTTTTTTTTTTTTTAAGTGATGTATTTCTTGTAAACGGGTTTCCATTTATTTTCCTTTGATTGGGGAATTTTAAGGTTTAATCAGCTGATGTTAAGCATCTTCTGGCTATTTACATGTTTGATTAAACAAATTACACAAGTTAAACAGTGAAATACACACTGTCTTCGCTTCCTGGTATATCTTGAAATGTAGTGTAAGTTTAAGTAAGGCGTTTTAAATGTATCGTTTTAATCTGATGTAATCTTCAATAATTTTTTTACTTCCCTTTTTAACCATTTGAAAAATGAATGTTACTCTCGGTCCAGAGATATCTGATTCCCGGATTTTATTCGTTTTCTGATTGGCCCGTGTTTAATGTCCGAAAATGGAATATATCTGTTGCCACGATGAAAAAAAAAATTTTAACTACAAAAATTTATTAACTTATTATTATATAAATTAAAAGATTACCTAAATTAAAATAACTAAAATTAACCAACTAAACTAATATACAATAACTAAAATTAAAACAATAACTAAAATTAAAATAACTAAAATAACGTAATTATTTTATTCTAGTACCATTTTATTTGCCATTAAATACGATGAATATTTTTTTCAAAAAAGTGATGACAATAATGAATTTGAATTTTCAAACCACAATTTAATGTGACCATTAAGTAGTTAAAATACTTTAATTTTAATACTTAAACTTAAAAGCAATGTATTTTTGACCTCAGCCTTACAAAAACCTTCACATGATGCATCACACGATATAGAAAAGATTTTTTTAGAAGTAATCTAATTATTTCCTCTATAGTTTTTCTAAATATATTTGTGAATGTTTAATAAACTGATTTATTTTAATTTAAGATAACTAAAATTAAAATGCCTAAATTTTAATACCTAATCTTAAACTTTAAACTTTTATTCATCTGTCGTTATTTTTTAGAGACATAGAGACTCTAAGAGACATATTAAAAAATAATAATAATAGAAAAAAAATATTTTTTTTTTTTGCTCATAATATCTTATTTGAATTAAATGTGCTTGAATCGCCTTTCATCTCCTATTTTATATCCTATCTTCCATAAACTAATTATCTCCTCTGCAGTTTTTCTAAATATATTTGTGAATGTTTAATAAGTTGCAAATATGTAGGTCAACATTTTTAATTACTTCCTTCAATTCGAACTTCCCACTGCCCATAGTTTATGCATAAAATGGCAGCAACACTCAGTCAGGCAGACACAAGTGTGATCTTATAATGGTTTCGTCTTTACATTTTATGCATGGAACCCCAAAAATCATAATCTCCGAGGATTCACATAAATCTTAAAGAAATGATCATCGATTGAAATCATTGTGTCAAATATACAGGGTGTTTCGCTACCAGACCGACAAACTTTGAGGGGTGATAGTAGACACGAAGACAAACATTATTAAATAGGAAACCATGGGGCGCAAACGTCTTCTGTGGGAGCTAGGGGCCATTAAAGTTTAAAGTCCAAAAATTCAAACGATGATAAAAAACGGAAAAAAGGTCGATTCGTTTCCGATTTTCACTAAAATCATTCTTTATAACACGATTAAAAAAACAAATTATAAAGGTTACATTCAAAAATTGTCGATAGAGGGCGCTTTAGACTTTAGAGTAACGAACAACTACTTTTTATCGTTATTTTGTGCATGGGATTGAAATTATTTTAAAGTTTAGACTTTAACTTAAATTTTAATCCCAAAATCGGAAACATTGGGATCGGATAACTGGCAAAAATTTAACTGTGAACAGAGGGGTGGATTTTAAACATTCATAAACATTATACAAACTGATCGATTTTGTTGCGGTTTGCGTGTAGTTCATTCCCTTGGTAATTATTTTATTCCAAATGACTTACAGCTCTTGTGTATCCATTTTTTGATAGAGGGCGCTTCCGAAACACCTCCGACATTTCGGTGACATTACTAATGTGTGATTTACTACCAGACCAACATACTTCCAGGAAGTGTTATGGATGCAAAGGACATAGGAACGTAACATTGAAAATGCCTTTTAAGCTAGCTGTGGTTAAAAGAAGCAGAGAAAAAAGCAACAGAAACAGGTACTGAAACAGCAACACCTTAATATGGCAGAAAGCAATTTAGTTAAAGGTTTTACTACAAAAGGTATCCAAAATTACGACCAGAAGTAGTCGAGCATGCTTGACATCAGCGTCGCATGCAATTCCTTACGCTTTGAAAGATTCCTGGCATCTCGGATAGCTTTCTGGCAGCTACAGAAATTCGAGCTGACAGGTCTTCCATTGACGGTACAGGAGTCTCATACATCCAACTTTTCTTTTGATCCCAGCAGAAGAAGTCCATACAGATTCAGATTCAGATTGCGCCAAGTGGTGGTGGGGGGCTACCAATTGGTTTGAGCTCAACTATCCCACCCAGCAATGTTTATTAAAAAAATACAGAACAATTATACAGTAATAAAATAAAGGTAGGTAACAAAAAGTAATTGATATAATGAAGTATGTGCGACGATCTGACAGGCCAACGAACCAGGCCACCACTACCTATCCACCGCTGTCCACATGTTACGTTGAGGTGTCTGCGAACATCGTTAGTAAAATGTGGAGGAGCTCCATCGTGCTATAGAGTAGCGCAACGAAAGAGGAACATGTGCTTTTACAAGAACTTTCGACAGAACGTGTTGTAGAAATATCAAGTGGCTTTTTTCTCTGCTTCTTTTGACCCTAACTCGTAAAAAAGATATTTTTGACATTACACAATATTATGATTCCGAGTCTTCTTTGCATCCCTAACACTTCCTGGAAGTATGTTGGTCTGGTAGTAAAACTCCCAGGAGTAATGCCATTAAAATTTCGGAGATGTGTCGAAAGCGCCCTCTAACAAAAAATGGGGACACCAATGCTGTATGTCATTTTGAATAAAATATTTACCATGGGAATGGCCTACACGTAAACCGCAGTAAAATCGATTAGTTTGTCAAATGTTTATGAGCGTTCAAAATCCCCTCCACTGTTCACAGTTCAATTTTCGCTAGTTACCCGATAACAATGTTTCCGATTTTGGGCTTAAAATGTAATTTAAAGTCTAAACTTTAGAATAATTTCAACCCCGTCACAAAATAAGGGTAAAAAGTAGTTGTTTGTCACTCTAAAGTCTAAAGCGTCCTCCATTTTTCACAATTTTTGAACGTAACCTTTAAAAAATTTTACAAACAAAATGTGATATAAAGAATGATTTTAGCGAAAACCGCAAAGGAATCCACCCTTTTTTCCGTTTTTTATAAACGTTTGAAGTTTTGGACCTTAAACTTTAATGGCCCCTGGCTCCTACGGAAGACGTTTGCACCCCATGGTTTATCATTTAATAATGTTTTTCTTCATGTCTACTATCACCCCTCAAAGTTTGTCGGTCTGGTAGCGAAACACCCTGTATATAAGTTATTAGAAAAATTTCCTTCATATTCAAAAAATAGTATTAAAGAAATATTCTAATTCTCATTAAAGTTCTTTTAACATCAATTTTTTGAAATACACTAAAATAAATATTCTTTCAGTAATTTACATGTTCGTTGTGAAGATAATATAAATCATTAATTCCAAAGATTGGAAAAATAACTTCAGTTAATCATCTACAAAATGTAATTTTAATTATAGAAATGTTTTGATAGTATAGATAAAAAAAAATCCAATTACAAAAACCATAAAAAATCGTCATTATTTCTATTTTTAAAGGTAATATAACATGATCACGCTAGAAAATTTCTTCCATAAATTTAATTTACAAGCTGATAATAAATGCTACCAAAACGATTACTAATCTAAATTGGATGTCACTCAAAGAAAACTTTCGTGAGAAGATTTAATTAAAAAGGAATATTTATGTATATTCAGTAATTTGTCACGTGTATTTGTATTTTTATGAACATTCGGCTGACCTGAAAAATTTAATGAAGTTGATAAGACTACAAAAATTTAAGACAACATTTTTGTTGCTCTTTTATTTTATTTCACATTGCATCTCTTATAATTTGTTATTTTAGCGTATAGTTTCTATTACATTTACAACAAAAATAATTTTAATAAAAATGAAAATGAAAAAAAAGTAAACGCTTAAATTTTTATTTATATTTTCTGAATTTTAGTTTTTTACTTACCCATCATACGTAGTATAGGGTAAATCTTGCAATCGTTTTGAAAATCGAAAAAAAAATTTTTTGACGGATTTACACGTTTTAGGTAGTGGAGATTCCGAAAAACATATTTTTAGAAAAAAAAATTTGCCGTCCGTCTGTCTGTCTGTCTGTCTGTAAAAGCTCTATCTCCCGAACAAATTGAGATAGAGACTTGAAATTTTGTATGTAGTTAGTATGTAAGAATGGGACGAACCCTATTTAATATCAGCAACCTCGATTATCCGGAACTATTTTTTTCGGATTCTCGAATAATTCGTTCTGATAAAAGGTATATAAAAATTCTCGATTTATTTTTGTTCTAAGGAATGGACGTAAAAGGCAATAAAATAACACACATTTTGCATATAGGACGAAGTCGATCGGATTATTAGTTGCCGAGATATTTGTAATCTTGTTTTCCACATTCTTCGATTTTTCATGACCCTGTATTTCATTCAAATTTCAATTCAGAAGTATATTTTAATTGGAAATGAGACGCTTAGTCCGACTTAGTTAATTGTTAGTTAATAGATTTATTATTTTTGGAGTTATAAGGATGTTTCTTTTACGCAGTTCAGTACTACTTGAGTAGTTTGGCGTTTTATATAATTTGTCGAAATTGGTACATCAGCAGTTCTTTAATATAGCATTACTATGTATATTAACAATATTTAAATTTTGTTTATGAATTGCAATGCATTATATAAATAGTTTTCACATGTTTTATTTTCATATACATATCCATGATCGGTAAGTATTACGGTGGCCCCCAACGACTAGTTTTATATTTTGTTATTGTAATTTCACAACCATATAGCATATTTTAGCTGGGAGATTATTTGGTGATTATCATCTCACAACTCATTAACAATATAATGCCATGAAATTGATTTATTTATTTATAATTAAGTTAAAAGGATACTAAAAAGGTTTCTTTTAAACATGTATTTCATACAAACATGACATATAAACAGGCTTTGTACTCCTTTTTTCCGTAATTCTAGAGTGTAAGAAAATGAATCAGAAAATGAATTACAAAATTTCATCATTGCATAGATGAGCCAAATTAATCTGAGTTAAAAAATGAAATATTTTCAAGTTGTACCTCAATCTAAAATCGGATGAAAATTCGCGAATTTCATAATAGTTCTTGATATAGAACTATTATGGAAATTAGGAAAAGTTCAGCATAGCAGAGCAACCCGTGGAGTCATTGACGCTAAACGTAAATTTAATCAATTGTTAGAATTGATCGTGGATTAGAAACCTTCGGCCGCTACGCTGGTCGGTTTCTCTAAAGGAATCTTAAATTCCGAATTTGAGGACACCTGATCTACTACAGTGCTCAGCAAAAGTTTACATAATGATCAATTACGCTTCTATATTCAAAATTATCTACCGAATTTTTGTAATTCATCTGTCATACATTACTTGTGACATATTCTTTATTCACAAACAGTAAATTTTAAATTTTACCTTTTACATAATATATAATGACAAAAAACGAAATTAACATTGTGGCATAAGTATAGACAATTTGTATATTTACAGAAAAACAACTACAAATTAAAATCGAGTTGCACCCACACTGTTAAAAATCTTGTTCTAGTTTGAACCAAAAAAGTTTGTTTTTTGGTGCTCGATATCTGCCACAGTAAGATGGTGAAATCTTGAACCAAAATTTGGAGCTCCCATTGAAGCATAGTTCCAATACTTGGAACGAGGTTGAACTAGGAAGCTCCAAATGTTAGTTCTAGATTTCACCATCATATGGTGGCAGATATCGAGCACCAAAAAACAAACTTTTTTGGTTCAAACTAGAACAAGATTTTTAACAGTGCACATGGTTTGCAGTTAGTGCAAGAAAGTGACTTTTCATCGAAGAAACTAAATGCTGCGTCACTTGGGGGTCTTTTTCGTATCAAACATGCTCAACAGAAGCTCGAAGCTCATTAAAAGAAAAGTATATCAAAAATTTGCATAAACATTACGACATATGATGCTACAAAGGTTTTCGATTGGGTATGGATCAGAACTACACGCCGGCCACTTGAGATCAGTAGTATTTTCATAGTTAAAAGAAGTTCTTCTTTTATATTCAACATTAATAGATGCAATATCTTGCTAAAATCCATACTTTAGATCAGCTAAAAGTTCCCTAAATGACTAAACATTAAACTCCAATGTATGTACGTAGTCTTGTGTTGCTTGGCAACCAATGAATAACTCCACAGATACTCGAGCACTAAAGCAAATTGAGGACCAAAACACTAAAAAGTCACCTTCTTGATGTCGACTTAAGAAAGTCCGAGGTTCTTTATGCAAGTCGAACCAATAGTATACCCACCCGTTTGGGCCATTCAAATTCAACTTTTTTTTCGTTACTGAATATTATAGCGTACCATTTGGGTCTATATGACGTATGTTTGTAAGTTCATTGCATTCTCGCCAATTAGTAGTGAGATTTTAGAGCTGATTGTTTTATCAATATCATGTAAATTGATTTACCTGTTTCTTTAATTCATCTACGAATCATGTCCTTCGACACAGAATGTCCTGGCTTACTTTTAATGTGATTGGCAATCATTATTTGTGTAAATGTGAGTTTCTGGATCTTTTTTGTCATCTCATTTTCTCGTCACACAAGGTCTTCCAGATTATGTTTAGTTTTGAAGGCATCATCCTTAGACTATACATAATAGACAGACGACTTTGGACGATTCAATGGTGATGAAATTTCTGCAACAGTCTTCCCTTTCCATTTCAGCTTCCTTACTTGAATTACCTCATCTAACTGAATATTTTTTAGCTCACGGCATCTTCATTAACTGATCCTATATCGAGGTATAATTAAATAATTCAGACATGTGACATCACAATTTGGAATTTGCATTTTTCCATGAACAGTTGGCTAAAAATCAAAAAAGTGTCTAAACTTTTGCAATATGCAAATTTTACTTTTTTCAGTTAAATTAAATATTATCTTATATTATAACCAATATTTTAATTCTACATTATTTAAAATATATTTGAAAATGAGTATAGTCATTTGTAAAACTCACGTGTTCGTATTTTTTATTTAAAGGTTAAAAAACAACAGTGTCTAAACTTTTGCTGAGCACTGTATATTCCATAAAACTTATCAAATAAATGCTGCTTTAAAACCCAACCAGTTAACCGGAAAAACCAGTTATCCAGAATACATCTGACCCCAGCAATTCCAAATAAATGGTTCATTACTGTAATTTATGTAACTGAAAATGTTTTATCCAACATTTCACTTAAGCTTAAAACAAGAACTACATAGAAATTGTAAAGTCCCTCAAATATGTGTAACTTGGGACCAAAGATTGTGCAAATATAATGTGCTCATCTTTTGTTTACATTTTTAAAAAGAGTAATTTGAATGTAATAATCGACGAGAAATCATAATGAATGCTTATAATAGAATATAATACAGTCAACTCTGTGAAATCCACAAAATGTATTATCTGCAAAACGTGTTAGAATGTAAACATTGAAAAGTGTTTTAACATTTAAACTCAAACATAAAGATATGCAATACTTTTTATTTTCACGAAATGACAAATTTTTAATGAAATAAACTGGAATTTAAGAAAAATCATGTATTTTGTACCCTGTATTTAAAAACAATACTTAAGCAAGTCGGTAAGATTCAATCGATTGGGTATGATTAAGTAAACCTATTCTTTGCTCAAGCAGCGAAAAAATTTAAAAAATAAATAGTTTTATCTCTAAATATTTTTTGTTTATCAAACAATACACATAAATATTTCTTTCAATAAATATTCTTGATCAGCAAAATTTTATGTTAGTGCAAGGAATAATTTGTTCATAGACATTAGAAAAAAATTACTGACAACAAACCAAAACAAAGTACAGAACAGGATACCTGGCATTCTCGTAAAATTTTTAATATACCCTGCCTCCCCCTCTAATCCATAAGTTTTCAAAAATACAAACAGATAACTTTATTGCAAAGTTATACATTCTATGTTAATAATCCTTTGCAAGATTCTCCGGTTAACTTAATTACAGAGTTTATTCATTGTATATTAAGACATTGCAACATTGAATTGGCATAACAACATGTGGATTATTAAAACCATGAAAATTACTTAATGATTTTATCATTTCTGTTCTATGTTTTTCAATTTGAGTATTTTCTATATCAATTTAATGGACACTACACTGTAAAAAAAATTTCCTTGAAAAAACGGAAAACGTACTGGCAGCAAAGTTGCCGTATCTGCTCCATTTTTTCACGTAAAATTTACTTTAATGTCTTTTCCGTTTTCGAAACTGAAATGTTCCGTTTTTGGAAAATGAAGTGTTCCGTTTTTGGAAAATGAAGTGTTCCGTTTTGAAAACTGAAATGTTCTATTTTGGAAATTGAAATGGTACGTTATAGAAACTGAAATGTTCCGTTATGGAATCTGAAATGTTCCGTTATGGAAACTGAAATATACCGTTTTGAGAACCAAATTATTCTGTTTTGAAAATTGAAATGTTTCGTTTTAGAAACTGAAATGTTCTATTTTTGAAACTGTTGCTTTCAGGTTTAAACCTAGGTCTTTTTCATTTTGCAAACTGGTATCTTCAGTTTTATCCCGGTTATTTTCAGCCATATTCAATTATCTTTTATAATTTGTCTCACACTGAGATAGTGAAATCTCAAATTCTAATGTTATACGTATGAGGATGGGAGAGGATTAATGCCTGCATATATTTTTAAAAATAGCAAACTATTATTTTTAATTCATTTTTTCTGTGTACTGTTATATGATTTGTTTTTTAGTTATCAAAATATCAAAATAATTCTAAAATATATACTTAATATAATTTAAGTGTTGGTACTTCGCAAAACAAAGTAAGAAATAAAATTAAATATATATTTAACAAATATTTTCACACAAAAAATTGATGCTTGAAGAACTAACTTTGCACACTGTAAAATATGCATTACCTATGGAGATAAGTACTGCACAATGTTTACTGTACATGTTTAACATTGATGAGGGAATTAGAGATGTGATTTGCATTCCACTTGATACTAGTTTATCACTTGTTACTGGTAATATTTTTTGCGTTGTTATAATTTGGTATATTTAGGTCTTTCTTATTTACTGAAATTTTAATAATGCTAATTAAATAAACAAATATTTATGTTTATAATTGCTGCCAATATAATAAAATGATATATATTAAATTGTTTCAATAATTTTCAAGAAAAAAAGATACATTCATATCAGTTTTTTTTTTTCATTTTCAAAAGTGCCGTGCCCTCCTTAGCCCCTTAAGGTAAAAATTTGAAAATTGGTTTTTGACTTGCATCTACTGCGAGCAAGACTGTAGCAAAACTATTGGTTCAACCCCCCCACCCCCTTATGGAAAAAAAATACGGTTAATAATGTTTAACTATTGTGACTTGAATGTATGCTTCATTTGTAAGCAATTTATAATATCATTATTTAAAATTAGTCATTTTTCAAAAAAAAATGAAATTTTAAAATTTTTTATAGTTTAAACTTTCAATAGATAAAGAAATAGCTTACAAATAAAATGTATGTTCAAACCACATTACTTTTACATCATTATCAATGTTTTTGGTGGCTCTTGAACAAGTAGTTATGCTACCGTCTTATGCACCGTGAATGAAACTGAAAAAACAATTTTACATTTACTTTAATCAAACTTAAACATAAAAAAATAAAATTTCAGTATGGAATGTTAAAAAAAAATGATTTTACATAGAAAAGAAATTAGGTTGTCTACATTAAAAATTGTATGCTTTTATATATATATATATATATATATATATATATATATATATATATATATATATATATATAAAGATCGAGAAAAAAATAAATGTTGCATTATTGCTAAGTTGTACTGCCAGGTAGAAAGTAAGACATTTAATACCACCTAATAGCTCTGAAAATCAATATATCATCACTTCTGACTATAAATTTACCTTTTTATGCACAAATCTTTAAATTTTCAAGTCTTTAATTTAATAATGAATCACTCTATTTATGTTGTAAAAGTTGTACTTCTTAAATGTCTATAGAATTTGTGTATATAAGCTTAAAACATCCGAGTTATTCTTTTACAAAATTGATGATAATAAAGACTTTTTGTATATATTTATATGTAGGCTATTGTTTTTGTTCCTTATATTTAATCTTGGAGGGAAGAATATTTATCGTTGCGATGTCATAATCCGTTTAAATATTTTTTTTTAGTATGCGCCATAATGATATTTTAGACATGCCCTTTGTGTCAATGTAATTTAAAACTTCACATAAAAATATCTAGCTGCCAATCTTTCTATTTTTAAAAAAATTATATGAAGATAATTTTTATTTAAAAAAATTTAATAATAATATACAAATTAGAAACATTTCATTTAACTCACTTCCACTTTCATTATAGCTTTCATTATAGCTAGGTAACTTGAAAAAGGACAAAAAGATTAGCAACTACATAGTACCTTGAAAATAACATTTAACACTTACTTCTCTTTTTTGACAAAACCTCTAAAATTAGAAGTATTTTTCTTTACAGTAAATTCAGAAGTTTAACATTTTTCCTAATTATTCATGATTAATAATTCTACCTTTGCACACTGTAAAACTTCAATAGTAACTCTTGTTACCAATCTAAGTAAATATATAAAATAAAGCATTTTATTTACATGTATATTTCAAAACAAAAAATATCGCTGAAAAAAATCTATGCTCATCGAAAATTGCAGTTTTACACCCACCATTTACGCAATGAAATATCAATAGTATTAAGCATGGCAACATTTAATCTGTTACTAAGGACTGTTCTCAGATTTTTAATTAATTGACCTGTTTTCGAAATATCCCAGTAAATGACAAACGTTTTGCTGAAAATCAAGAGGATATTAGTCATTCAATAAAAAATTTTCCCAGATCTTCAAAATTCTGAAAAAGAATTCACAATATGCTCACTCCACTCCCTCCTATGCTTTTAGGGGGGGGGGGGGGTGAAGTGACCATATTGTGAATTCTTGTGAATTCCCCCCAAAATAAAATAGGATTTATTTAAAAATGCAACTATTTCAATACATTCAGCTAGAAAAAAAAATCCTGACAGTAATTCATGTCAATGTCGTCATAAATCCCTCCCTCTTTTACTGCTTAACAATCGCAATTGTGATCAAACTATTGATATCAATTAGCAATCATGATTACTTAAGTAAATCCATATTACATATTTTAAAGACAATAGAATTTTTGTTGAAAATATAAAAAAAGCATGAATTAAAAAGCAAAACTAAATGTAATATCAAAAATGCTTTATTGTAAAACATCACAAATTAAAATACATTTCATAAACTATGTATATTAACTAGATTTATTGGCACTTTGCAACTGTACCATTATTTTTCTATTTACCCTGGATGTTTTGCCTCCTGTATCTCGATTTATGTCAGCAAAGATTCTGAAAAATGAAAATAAAGAAAGTTTGTAATCAAATAATATGTAACTAGATAAGCACTACAAAATTTACATGCCGTGCAGCAAGTCGTCTTGAAGTATAAGCTCTGAAAAACCCTAATTCTCAACATGTTACCAAGCATCAACGTAAACCAGTCTGATTCTCCATGACATTTATTGTTGGTCAAGGAAGAGCACCATCAACTATGTGTTACTCTTCCTGTGTCAACACCATTGGAAGCCATGGAAAGTTATGGATCCTCTAAAACAGTGATTTTATAGAGTAGCAGGTTTTTAATACTTCTGCAATAAACATTTTTATAGATCTCAGAACATTAAAGCCATATGGTGACTAGAAAAAACAGTTCGCTAAACAAAAATATAATCAGTGTTATAAAATAAATAAATATATATATAAATATATTTAGAAACTATTTAAAAATATTTAATTTTAAGTTTATTCAACAATAGTTAAAAAGCCACTAGGGAAAATAAATAAATGAATCTAACCGTTTTCTGAAAACTAAATAGAAAATTCAATTTTCAGTTCCAATTCATTTAAAATAACGATAACAATAATTTATAAATTTTACTTTTAAGAAATAGCAATTCGAAAATTTAATTTTGATTCGAAATATTCATACAAACATTTGAGAAAATACAACTTAAGAAATTTTACCTCAAAAATATTAACTGTTAACTGCTGTGACAAGATATGTCACATAACTACTGTGAGCGGTCTGTCAGACCGCTTAATTTAAAGATGAATGAAATGTTACATTAATTCTCAGAATACTATTTAGGTATTAAACTTTATGTATCTGACTATTATAAATAAAATTCAGCTATTTAAAAGTCTCTAGAAATAGTAATAAGGCTCCAAACAAAACAAAATTCGACCAGTATCGATAATTAAACTAAAAATTACGAGTTAAACTGTGAAACTTTAAAATTTCTGCTGTCAGACCGCTAACATTAGTTACGGGTTAAATTTATTAGAAAGACTTGAGCAATTGTCAGAAATAAATGTATTTTAGCATGTTTAGTTAATAATATAGGGGAGAGTGGGGTGGTATGGGACACTTTTTATAAAGTAAGATAATAAATTTGTTTGATACAAAAACAAAAATTTCTATTTATAGAGTGCAAGGAAAACACTTTTTAAAATCCCTGAACAATATAGAAATATAGCAAGCGTAAGCTATATTATAATTAAAGAAAGTGCACGTTTCAAAATGCGTCCCATTCCTCCCCACATACAGGAAGGTATGGTATAGGAATAAAACAATGCTATAAGGCACAAATAGTATAGTGTCGGCTAGATACACAATCAAACAAAGATTGCAGGTTAATTATGTAGTATGTACCATAATGTAAAATTCCAGTATCTTCATGACTGGAGTGAAATCTCATCTTATTAAAAAAGAAAAAAAAAAAGAGAATTTGACATGTCCTATTCCTCACCACTTCCATGTTTTATGTTACACTTTTTGTATGAACAAAAAGGTTGATTTTAGACTTATTTTAAAAAATGGATAATTTACAGTATGATGTTTCATAAATAGGAAAACGAATACATCTAAGCATAAATAAGTCATTATATACAAAATGTATAAAAAGTATATGAAGCATATTTATTCTTGTTTCTTGAAATATTCTTTTCTTTTAGACAATTGCAAGCTTATACATACCAATGTTTTTTCATCTGAAGATTCGGCTACCATTGTTTCATCTTGTGTGCGATTGATGAGATGCTTAGAATGACAAAATAAAAAGAAAATACTACTGTTCATTGTTAAATTCAAGGGAATAGCCCAGGGGAACATCCCCCCCAGAGCAGTGAAATTCCTCCCCCTGGAAAAATTGAGATTTTGGGTTTTCAATGGTCCAAAAGAGCAAATCTCCCCCCCCCCCCACGAAGGCACAAAAGTCCCTCCCGGAGAAAAGTGTCTGATTTCAACACTGCTACTGTCAAAGTATCTGCCTCTCAAGTCCACTCCACTCTCCAGTTCTTTCAATTTAACAGAGAATTTGCAGTTAATACATATAAAGGAAAAAAAAATATACTGCAATGGGGAATTCAAACACTTTTCACCGGGAGGGATTTTAGCGGCTTCGGAAGGAGAGGTATTATAGAGTTCCTGGGGATTGCACATTTGAGATTAAAATCACAAAATCTCAAATCTTCCAAGCGACACATCTTATTGTTCCTCGAGGGAATGAACCCCCCCCCCCCGGACACCTCCTGAATTCAACATCAATATATCTTAAATCACTCGGAAAGGGACACCTAAATATAAATTTTGATATTTTTTCATGAATGTCTCCGAAAAATATTTTCAAAATTTTTGTTAAAATACCTTTACAAGTGACTAAAACATTAAATTAGTTTTATATTTTGCATTTGGGCATTTCTGTCTACAAATCGACAGAAAATCAGTTTTAACTTCTGAATCTTAGAATTAGTCATCTTAATCCTATTTTACAATAATAGTTTTGATTATATAGTATATGTATTTTAAAATTTCAGTAGACCTAACGCGTAATAACCGCATTTAAGAATTTTTATTCAAACCAATGTTTATTTAAAATACTTATAATATTCATTATAAAAAGTTATAATTGAATAACTCACCTCTTTTCTGTATAACAAATTCGGTCTTCAAAATAAATATTATAAGTAATGCACGTGTTGCGTTTGTGTTTACAGTTTTCAAGCAAATTTGTTAATGTACTCGGAAACTCGGACTGATTTTATCTTCGACCTAAGGCGTCGAAGAAAAAACCGAGCTGAGGGTATTCCGTTCTACTCCCCTAAATGGAAACGTTCAGTTAGTCGACTGCCCTAGAATAAACAATTCCGGTAATTCCAGGAATAGTTGCAGATTTTTTTTTTAAGCGGAAATTTTAAATTAGACGACTGTCCAGGAATAAAAATTTCCGGTATTTAAAGGAAAAGTTCCAGTTTTTTTCTAAAACGGAAATGTTCAGCTAAATCAATAAAAATTCACAGAGTAACACCTCTAAAATTCAGGGCATATTTTTACAATGTATGTAAGTGTGTTACTGAATGAGTGAAAAATGCTAACACCAATATCCGTAACTTGCCGCGTTGCGATTCAAAACAAAACTAGCCAATTGGCGCATTACGCGCATGAATACATCGATATCTATCAATAAATAATTTAAATTAATTAATAATTTTTGTTTGAAAACTTATAAGTCGAAATTATATTGAATATGTATAATCAAAAATATTTTCCTATTCAGAAAAAAGGATTCAAAATATTTTTTCCACAAAATGCAGAAATATGCAATGTAAGAAAAGTAATATTTTCTTCTTTACAAAAAATAATAGCAATATAATTATAAATTTGATTTAATATATATTTATTGAATGTTTTAAAGCAATTGATAAACTGTTTTTGTAGTTTAAAAAGCATTTATAACCTCGATTCGGGTGTTTTAACTGTGACCCTAACTATATAGGACTTATCGCATCTGGCCTGTCTGCTAACCCATAAAATAACATGTAATCCGCGAGCTAAAATAGTCCAATTTTTCAAGACTAATATATAACAAATAAGAGTTTTTCTAGAAACTACACTGTAAAAAAAAATTCAAGAGGTTACTAAAAATTTCTTAGTAAATTTGTATTCCACAGAATTTTTTAGTAACCATTACAAACTTTTTTTTTGCAAGCGAAAAAAACATTTCTTTTGTAAACTGAACAAAAAAATTTTTTGTATAACTAACTTAAAAATTTTTAGTATGAGCCACCAAGCAAATTTTAGTAATAGCTCCAAAATTATTTTTAATAACCATTACGTGGGCTCGAAGGGCAGGACCATCCTTCGAGCTGCATCCAGACTTCTGGAGCGGAAGATTTTCGGCAAAACCTCAATAGGTGCAGCACCAAACATTGCTACTGCTCCGTCAGGATATTCATAATCCCTTTATTAACGAGTACTTACACTGCATTCATTCGGGGCGTATTTGGCAGTGGCCAGTATCGAACCCGGGACCTTTTAGCCTGGAGTCCGTTACTATAACCACTATGCTATCAAGGCCACACCAAGTGAGTTTTAGTAATAGCTATTAAAAATATAAAATTATTAACTATTCGTTGCTAACTTTTTTCTAGTAATTCTTACAGATTTTCTTGTAACCGACTAAGATTACTAAAAATTTTTTAGTAATTACAAGGATCACTAAAGTTTTTTTAGTAGATCGACACTTTTTTTTACAGTGTAGGCAAGTCTTATTCACTCTATCTTAAAGAGATTCATATTATATATAAGTTTTAATAAAATCGCCCAGGCCGTTTCTAGTTTTAATTCTTAGGAATGGACTCCATCTATTTTGGTTTAAAAATGGGTATCGAGATCTAAAAGTATACGGCACGTAGAAATGTAAAAATTATAGGATAGGATTATTCTGGGAATATAAGACTATATTTTAAAAAATTGGACCAATCTGACCAATATTTGCTGAGTTATTAGATGGCGGCTTTTCACGTTTTCTTTGATGTCGAGTTAGCTGTATATATAAGTTCCGCCATCTCCCTTACGAGGATACCTTATGACGATGGCTACGTCACTCAAAGGCTACCGCCTTCCATGATTACATAAATTGAGTTGATTTACATTTTTTTTTTTTTTTTTTTTTTTTTTTTTTAAGAATATGTTGTGTGTGTGTGTCAGAATTGGAAATTTGCAATCTTCTGTTTTCTTCCAAAAAATAAAGCAGAAAGAAATATTAGAACTCATAAAAAAATGCCTTCATGCTTATGCTTTAATATTTCAAAAATATACAAAAATATGTTAAATAAAATTTACAAATAAATATGTATGCTATAAATTTTTCGCTGTATAAAGCTTTTCAAATTTACATTTCAAAGGAAGAGATTTAAAAAAAAAAAATTATGGGAGTTTTCAATGGTCGTGTAGTTTAAATAAATAAATGCTGTAATTTTTTCAAAAGAAAAAAGAGATTTTAGTAAGAATAAAAAAAGGCTTTACCCAGTATTTTAAGGAAAATTTCTGATAAAAAGTAAGAAGAATTAGTTGTAAATTATGAACCTAAATTTCGTTCACTTTTTTAACCTTCACACTGCCGCGACCGGATATATTGACCCGATGCTATGTGGTATAGTGACATTAGGAGTTTAAGGAAAAGCTATCTTATTATAAAGTTTCCCTGTGTTGAGCAAATGATTCGGGCCAAGAATTGCATATGACTTGAAAAAAAAAAAAATAAATAATAAATAAAATAAAATAAACAGTTGATGAACAGGTTCAAAACTTTAATGTAATCCAATAATATGTCGGAGAGTAAAGCCCCTTTCTTACTAAATGAATCTAGTGTAAGAAAATCACTGATTTAATGGCCACTCTATTCGATTTATTTAAAACGCCTCATAACACAATCAACTCCACCGACATAAACAAAGGAAACACAGCATCTCCAAATGAACCAACAACTGATTTAAACCCCAACTACCTGAAAGTTTTGACAAGAGCATTTGTATTTAATCTTCTTCAGCGTAACAAAACTTTTAGAAAAATAGTTGACTGTATTTGTCGAATCAGGATCACAAAAAAGTAAATCTTTATGCAAATCAACTTCCTGGCGCGGATCTTCCTTCTCAAAGATATCAAAACCTCACCCAGATGCCTGACATGTAAATAAAATTTAATATCTATCTTCAGAATAACATAAACGATAAATTTATTGAGAAGAAAAAATGAATTTATTGACACGCAATGAATCTAAGACGCTAAATATTATACTAGATATTTAAATAAAAATGAGTTTAAATAAGTAGTTTTTTTTTAAACGGAATAGATTAAATTAACACTTTACCGACCGACTGTCGATTAATCGACGTTTGCTCCCCAGCGCTTACCGACCGGCCGTCGATTATTCGACGTTTGCTCCTCAGCGCTTACCGACCGGTCGTCGATTAATCGACTTTTGATCTTTCTGTTAGATTTGGTTAGGTTAGATTGACAAGTAGCAAGTTCACATTCTTTATTCAGATAATCGGTGCTTTTTTATAAGTTTTAGCCCTTAGAAATGAATGGAAAAGGATCGTCTCGGAGACTTTTATCTCGACGACCTGTGAGATTGTCTTGGCTGCCTTTCAGCAAGTAGTACTGATGACGAAAGTGATAGCAGTAGTATAAGCATTCGAAAGCGACGTCCTGTACCGCTAATATACAGTGATCCAGAAAACGAGGACATGAATAATGATGTTGAAGACAACAATGATACATGGTCAACGAACGACAACATAATTTTGTAACCTTTCGAAGGCACCTCTAGCGTAAAAAATATGCCAAGTACCTTCGAAAGCGTAATGGATATTATGAATTTATTCATTGACAGTGTCCTGATTGAGCACTTCGTGAGAGAGTCCAATAGGTATCATTATCAAATTGTGGAAAAATATAGAATTACATCAAAAACGAAAAAAATGGAAAGACGTCACGGTGACCGAAATGAAAAAATTTTTGGGCCTGATCTTTCTCATGGGACAAGTAAAGAAGGGCTTTCTCTACGATTATTGATCTACAGACACATCTATAGAAACGCCGTTCTTCTCGAACGTTATGAGCAGGAACAGATTTTTACAAATAATACAAAGCTGGTATTTTTGTAATAATAACGATATTTCTCCCAATTCACAAAGGCTGGTGTAGATCCATCCTGTCATTGATTATTTCAAAGAAAAATTTAACAACGTAAATAAACCAGATCAACAATTGTCTCTAGATGAATGTTTAATTCCATGGAGAGGTAGACTGTCAATCAAAACATATAATCAGGCAAAAATTACAAAATATGGAATACTGGTTAGAGTGTTGTCTGAAGCTCGTACAGGATACGTATCCAACTTTTGTGTGTATGCCGCTGATGGAAAACAAATTAGAAGAGACAGTATTATCGGTCATTGGACCGTATACGAACACGTGGCACCATATATATCAAGATAATTATTATAATAGTGTCAACATAGCTAATTTTTTTAAAAATAAATTGCGAGTGTGCGGGACGATTTGAAAGAACAGAGATCTTCCTCAAATACTTCAAACGTCAAGCTTTCAAGAGGCCAACATCAATTTCTTAGAAATGGCCATATTTTATTACAAGTATGGAATAATGGCAAAAGGAATGTAAACATGATATCGACAATACATTCTGCACAAAAGATGGAATCTAGAAACAGAAGCAGGACATCAGATTGTCCCATAAAGAAACCTATTTCAATAATAGATTATAATAAATATATGAACGGCGCAGATCAATATCTGTCCTATTACTCCATTTTTAGGAAAACAAAAATATGGACGAAACGTGTCGTAATGTTCTTCATCAATTGTGCACTTTTTAACTCCTTTAAAGTATATACAACTCTGAGCGGACAGAAGATTACATATAAAAATTTTCTGCACAAAGCGGCACTTTCATTGATAGAAGACAGCGAAACTGAAGAACAAGGTAAGGATCTACCTAATTCCCAGCCGACAAGAATCCCGATTTGATCATTCCGGAAGACTGGCAAATTTCGGAAAGCATAAAATAGTAAATATAGTGACCAGCGGTCAATGTAAAAAAACCCTACGATACAGTTTGTGCAAGTAAAAAAAAAAAAAAAAAAAAAAAAAAACTAAGCAGAAAAAGTTTTGTTTGTAAATACTGCAACGTCCCATTACACAAAGGTGACTGTTTCGAGCGCTATCATATGGATTATGGTATATTTTATGTAAATAATAAATTGAAAACGATTGTAATAGATAAAATAAATATTGTTTAACACTAATATGATTAAAAAAAAGATTTTATTAAATTTCGTTACCCTAGAATAACACGAAGCATACAATTTTACCAGAGTTTAAGAAAAGCGCATATATTCCCGCACGTCAGTCTAGACCGAAACCAAGCCGGTGTCTCGGACAATCTGTGGCTGAACGGGTGGTGAAAGGGCATAGAATGTTCGAACCGCTGCTGGTCGGTAAAGTGTTAATAGTGGCATAATATAAATAAAGATTTAAAGGGGATGATAAACGCAGGAAAAATATATTGAATTTTATTAGGAATTTAAATAATAAAAGTTTTTATTTTAGAATGTATTTAATTAGAGGTATGTATTTAATTTTTAATGAATGTATTTAATTTTTAGGTTTAAGCGTACTAGAATAAATTCATTAAAGGTTGATTAAGAAGTTATAACTTTCACATGAAAATTAATAGATTATTTTTTAAAACAGTGTTTTAAGTTAAATAACTGCGAAATTGCAAAAGTTATTATTAAAATGAAATTGATATAGTATAAGACTTGATGAAAAAAATTAAAATATCTCATTATTCAAAATACGTTACATATATGTTTATGGACATATATGGAAATACATTAAAGATTATCCGTTTTAAGAAATCGAATAATAATTTAAAAAAATAAAATGCGCTTACTTTCGTTATAAATTTTAATTTGATTTTAATCTATAAAATAGCAGAAATGTAGTAAATTTTATAACCTAAAAAAAATACATACACTGGGAATATTGCAGAAAACGTAATTTTCTTATTTGCAAATCCGAAGTTTTGAAAAAAAAATATCATCATTAATGTTAATGAATGTAGTGTTAAAAATAGTATAATTATAGAAAATCCGGAAATAAAATTCTTTTCAAATTATTATTACCCCAGAAATTCAGAAATTACGTTGCAAATTAAGTTATAATGATATTCAACTTTGCACTTCATTATAATAAGACTGTAATGCAAGATATACTTCTCATAAATTATAAGTTAATTAATATTATCATTATAGGCACATTTATTTATTAGTTTAAATAAAAATGAAAATAAAATGGTAACTAATCCAAGTTATGCATACAAATTTTTAATATTATGCATAGTTAAATCTGTTACAAGAATTTTTTTATGCAATTATTTTTTCTTAATAAACTTTCATATAATTTTGTTTTGTAGATATATGTCGGATTATTTAAAATAATGCATTTCAGCTTTACGATAAATATGTAAATATATTATGAAATCGTAAGAAATCAGTGCTGGTCATATTGCACACAATACTTTATCAGTAAATTTCATAGTGTATTAATTCATTTTCTCAAATTTTTATGAATGTTGTACATTCTCTACTATACACGTGGTGTGTAACTGAATTTATACATGCAAAAGACGAAAAAAAAGACGAAAAAAAAAAAGCAAAACTAATTTTTCTAAAAATTGCGAAAATCTAATTTTATTTGCAAAAAGGCGTAAATCTGCAAAACTCGTTTTTGTAAAGCTACAGAAATCTTTATGCAGACTAAAACTTTATCGATAAACCATGATAACTACTATTACATAAACATAAGAAGTGTTAGTTCCCTCAGTTTCCCTGTAAGTATAGTTAATTTTAATGTAATATGAATGCGGATATCATGTTTGTCTGTAAAGCATGTTTGTTGAAAATGAAATTGTTTTCTTGAAAACTGATGGCATCCCAATAATCTATATTCAGGATTGAGAAACTGATTAATACACAATAGAAAATAGGGGAAAATGTTTCCAAAAATCAATGATAGTAAACGAAATAACGATTTTATAAATACATATTGAAATCTCAAAATTATATTGGCTTCTGGGGTTTATAAAGATAAAAATCGCTTTTTCGGAGAAGTATAAAAAAATCCATGAAGTTACTAAGGATTTTCTAAGAAACTGGAGGCCTCACCAGTGGTCGAGAGGTTCTGATTCCGAAACTGGTAGGCGGCAAGTGCTGGGTTCGAGCCCAGTCCCGACCGTCGGCCTAACCGATAGGAGTTTTCTACGGTTTTCTTCGAGCCTTGGATTTCCCTGTGTAAATAGGGGTTAAAGTCCTTCAAATACACCCTCACGGAGGGCACTCCTTCTTTAGGGCCTATATGTCAAGTGTTGATAATTGGCCAACATAAATATAAACAAACAAACTAAGAAATCGGGGTGACTTGAAATTCTATCTAAATGCAAGAAATAAAAATCATCAGGTTCAGATTTAAATTCCAAAAAATATCTACATTGTTACTAAGAGTTTACAAGGATATTGTGATGTCTAGAACTTATTAACCCAAGAATAGTCGCGATTTTATTCAAACGTCATTAGTCTTCATGAGATTTGGAGTAATGTGAAAAAGTAAAATGGACTGACATTATCGATTGTTACATAGACGTTTTCGCCAAATTCAATTTTGTTTCTAAAAATGAAACTGCAAGAAAAACAGAGGTGTCCTGTTACTTCCCTAAGTTGGTCGAAAAACCTTCAAAGTTAGCTACATGGTAGATCTCTACTTTATTTTTAATGTGAAGAATGTTACGAGAAGATAAGTTATACGGACGGAAAAAAAGACCAACAGGCAACTATTGAACGGGTTAAGTATCTGCAACAATAATTATCACGGTTTATCGATAAAATTGAAGTCTGCATACAGAATTCAAAGCTTTATAAAATCCATTTTTGCAGATTTAGGCCGTTTTCTATGCAGTGTGCAGATACAATTTTAGTAAATTTTTTACAACTTAGTAACAGATGTTAGAAAAATCAAATAAGAGATTCACGTTCATACTGTGAAACATATCTACACTGTTACTAATAATTTACAGGGAAACTGAGGTGCCTAGAACTTCTTATGTTTATGTAATAGTAGTTATCATGGTTTATCGATAAAGTTTTAGTCTGCATAAAGATTTCTGTAGCTTTACAAAAACGAGTTTTGCAGATTTACGCCTTTTTGCAAATAAAATTAGATTTTCGCAATTTTTAGAAAAATTAGTTTTGCTTTTTTTTTTTTCGTCTTTTTTTAAGTGTGGTTATTTTTTATTTTATATAAAACTACATATTTTTTTTACTGAGAATCTTATGATTCTTTTACAGTGTAGTAAAATGATTTTTAAATGAGTTAATAATTCAATTCCATTATAACAATAATACAATTTGTAAAAATAAATTTGCCTTTTCATGCAAAATAAATGCAGCAGTTTCTAAAAACAATTTTAATATATTAAATTTGCTTACATTATTTACAAATTTGAATTGGATTTAATCTATAAAATAGTATAAATTTACTAATCATAATATCATGAATAAATTTATATCCTATAAATTTTGCAAGTAATGTAGTTTTCTTACTTCCAAATCCATAGTATCAAAATTTAGAAGATAAATAATAATAACAACGTCATTAATGTTAATGAGTTTATTGTTAACTGTAGTACAATTACAGAGAATTCGAAAACAAAACTCTTTTCAGATTATTATCATCCCAGGAATTCAGAA
Organism: Maratus speculifer; assembly: GCA_964019185.1. Classification (NCBI taxonomy): domain Eukaryota; kingdom Metazoa; phylum Arthropoda; class Arachnida; order Araneae; family Salticidae; genus Maratus; species Maratus speculifer. The sequence goes on along the minus strand of OZ025291.1, from coordinate 420,318,230 downwards.
ATTGCACAGTAAATTAAGTCATAATAGTCCTGAGTTATGAGCTGCATGATAATATGATGCTAAAGGAAGGTATGCAGTGCATATAATACAAGAAAATTAATATTATCACTCTAAGCAATTTTATTTGTGCAAATAAAATGAAATAGAAACACTAGCACTAATGCTTACAAGTTCTTAATGTTATGCCTAATTACTTGCTTTGTATAACTTTATGCATTTATTAAGAATTAATAAATTTTCATATCAGATTTTTATTGTAAGTATATATCTAATTATAAGAAATAACGTATATACAGGGTGAGTCATAATTATCGAAACAATAGTCTACATCCTCAAATATTGCCCTTAGACACATACTTCCAATTTCAAATTTTCATAAAAAGTACAAAATTTGATGAGATATGTTACAAATCCATGGGAAGTCTATTCGATAATAAACGAAAATTAAATTTTTATACGCCCCTCTTATGAGAAAATTTCCAATTAGGAAATATTTTTTAATCCATTCCTGAATAAACAAGAACAACAACAAAAATCATCTCGATATCTACTAAGATAAGACATGTTACAAATCCATGGGGAGTCTATTTCAGAATAAAGGAAAATTATACTTTTATACGCCCCTCTTATGAAAAAAATTCTTATTAGTAAATATTTCCTATTCCATTCCTGAATAAACAACAAGAAAAAAAAAACAAAAATCATCTCGATTACTATAAATCCCACGCAGATATTAAAATCCTAAATTCTCCAAAATTTTTGACATACACCACTTTCCTCTGCTGTGCATTCTTGACGCATATTCAACACAAAAGAGGGATATTTAAGAAATTGTAATTGGCTAAAAATTGATTTTAAAAATCACTTCTTCTTTGAAAATAAAAAAAAGTAAAATAGCAGCGTATAGATTTTAGGGTACACCTGCTTTGAAAAACACACACACACCAAAAAAAAAAAAAAAAAAAAAAAAAAAAAAAAAAAAAAAAAAAAAATCAATGTTCTAGTTCTAATACAATAGATAATTTTTTTAAATGTTTTCTAGAACTGTTAAAGCAACATTTTTTTATGAATCGCACATTTCAATTTGTGTCTGATCCCTTAAAACAAAATGAATTATTGTAACGGCTTTAACTGTTTGTAACGGCTTGCGATTTTTAAAGATATGAAGACGCAACTGTTGGGTGTAGAAGACCGACGACGGGTGATGGCAGACCAATGCCGTTGACGGAGTAAGGACACGACTTGAGGTAGGAAACCATGCCGGCAGCCGGGGCACCTTTGCTTGCAGCGGCGAAAGGGGCGCAAAAGGAGCCGGACGGCTGAAAGGCAGCCACCGAGGTCGGCAAACTCCCACACAGCTGGTGGCTAACCGAGCGGTGGGAGAGGAAGCCGGTGGGCGTGGGGCCAAAAATTGTCCCCGCTGCCCCCCCCCCCCCCGCTTGGAACGTCTTCGAAATTCGGCCACAGCTTTACAGCCAGTGCGAACAATTTTTTTGGAAGGCTGCGGCCAACTCTGCATAAGGAAAACATTTTTAGTTGGAGTTTTTAACCTACGAGGTCCATATAAAAATATAATTTTCCTAATTTTTCAAATAGATCCTCCCCATGAAGTTGCAATTTATCTTATCAAATTTTGCACCTTTTTTAAATGAAACTTTGCAATTGGAAATACGATCCAATGGGCAATATTTAAGAAGATAGCCAAATTTTTCGATAATTATAACTCACACTGTATCACGTTTATACATAATTAGGTAAATATATTAAAATTAACCCATTGTACAAAATTAATATTGACTGTATAATGGAGATTATTAAGCAAATATTTCATTCAAATAAAAAATATTGTTAAATTCAAAAACTGATAAACAGAGATTTTATGTTACATATACTACATTAAAATACCATTCTTATAAATAAATTCGTTTAAATTGATAAAAATTTTTGTGGAACATCAATATTTTAGAAATATTGGTTTTAATTACAAATATTTACAATGAAAAAGAAAAATATGTTATCACTATAGATTCAAAATATAAATTGGAAGTATTCCGAAAGTGATTTTCTAGGCCTACCATAGGAACCTAACATAGAAAAATACATCAATGTTACATTGTTTCATAGAGATACATTTTCAAAAGTAGCATTTTTATGTTGAACTATGAAAAGTATAAGTGACACAGAGTTCAACTGTTAATTCTTTCGCGTCTGCTGTACTATTAATAGTGCATGCCTTTTTATCGAATATCATATTGTCTTAACAATTATTTTGTCATTTTTTACATATAGAAATAATAGTATATGTGTGTGCCTTTCTCATTATGACTTCATTTATGTTTTGACATTTAGCAATAACAATAATAATGTCAGATTATTTAATTATCTCTGCACTGTTAATGATTCCTTTATTTTATGCATACATTTCATGTTTTTTTTCTTCTTTTATTTATGTCTTTCACTCTTTAAATATTGGTTACTATTCTGAACGTATCATGTGAAATGAAACGCAAAAAATAAAACATTAAAAAGCTGAAATAACTATTAACCCTTTTTCTACTGCATTATGGATTCATAAAATTTTTTTATTTTAAAGCATATTACGAAAATGTTTTTAACTAAATGAAAATATTTACATAATCATTTAATAAATTTTTGAAGGATTTAGAAGGATTAATTAATATTGACTTTACAGGTAATTTTCGCAGTATTTATAACCCCACTCAAATCTTTTATTTTAAATTGTTTTCTTAGTGTTTTGTAGAATTACAAAATGTACAAATATGATGATCTTACTATTAGAATATTTTTTTTATTCCTGCAAGGCGTAAGTACGTGTTTTTACCTCTGATTAACTTCAATCAATTTATTATTATCAAACTTCAAAACTAGTCGTTGGGGGCCACCGTAATACTTACCCATCATGGATATGTATATGAATATAAAACATGTGAAAACTATTTACACAATACATTGCAATTCATAAACAAAATTTAAATATTGTTAATATACATAGTAATGCTATATTAAAGAACTGCTGATTACCGATTTCGAGAGATTATATAAAACACCAAACTACTCAAGTAGTACCGAACTGCGTAAAAGAAACATCCTTATAATTCCAAAAATAATAACTATTAACTAACAATTAACTGCATCGGATTAAGCGTCTCATTTCCAATTAAAATATACCTCTGAATTGAAATTTGAATGAAATACAGGGTCATGAAAAATCCGAGAATGTGGAAAATAGGATTACAAATATCTCGGCAACTAATAATCCGATTGACTTCGTTCTATATGGAAAATGTGTGTTATTTTGTTGCCTTTTACGTCCATTCCTTAGAACAAAAAAATTCGAAAATTTTTATATACCTTTCATCAGAACGAATTTTTCGAGAGTCCGAAAAAAATAGTTCCGGATAATCGAGGTTGCTGATATTAAATACGGTTTGTCCCATTCTTACATACTAACTACATACAAAATTTCAAGTCTCTATCTCAATTCGTTCGGGAGATAGAGCGTTTACAGACAGACGGACGGCAAATTTTTTTTTCTAAAAATATGTTTTTCGGAATCTCCACTATCTAAAACGTGTAAATCCGTCAAAATTTTTTTTTTGATTTTCAAAACGATTGCAAGACTTACCCTATACTACGTATGATGGGTAAGTAATGAAAGGCAAGTAAAATTGTACTCACCCGATTCATGTATTCTTCTAGGTTGACGTATCCCATCTGAATATTTGAGCGTTTTATTCCATTGGTTATTTTCAGCACCGAGCACTTATAATCTTCTGTAATCGTGGGGTAGATTAGTTATCCTTTAAAGAAGTGTAGATTTTCATTATTAACCCGTTACCATTAAAACACATCAATATACTTCGAACCACACGAACACGCATCTATATTTATTAAATATACTCGAGAGATAACAGAGCTTTACTGCTCCTCTTAAGAGCTACAAGACTATAGTGAAAATCAAAAGCGCACACACAATTACATGATAAAAAACAAATAAAGAATAAAAAATGTTATTTTAGAGTTTTTGACAGTTTGAACAATACACAATAATTCTATCCGCTGTAATCATTTTCAAAGTCCCGCTAACAACCACTTAAGGTGATTTACGATGCAATTTGAATTGTCATTGATTGCGCAACACAGGAAATTAGTTCTGAATGACGAAATTGTCTATCACTTACAATATGTATAGAAATATTTCCGAATTGAAAAATCCCCATCCCTTTTTCTCAGCGCCAAGAAAGCTGAAAAGATACAAAAGCAAGAGAAATCGTCGATTTAAAAATATTTTTGTTTTGTATAAAAAAAAATATCCTTTTGGAGCAAAATAATGTATCTGTAACTCATTCTAAACAGTTTTACAACTATTCGGTATATTAAAAGATTTTTATTATAAGTTATTTTAATGGCACTTATAAGTACCGTCGGTAGATAAAGGGTTAAACCCTGTTGTAGTACGATATTTTCCAAACGTCTCCAGAAGCTCTTCCTTCGTCTAAGGAAAAGTGCTGCTCGCCAAATCGTGTGATGCTTTCGTCTTTTCGCGCGAAATACTCGAAAGTATTTTATTTTTAACAGGCTTTTTACTATGATTCCACCGCTAAATTTAACTGGTCTCTTATTACATACACGAATAATTTAATTAGTATTTTTTTTTTCAAAATATTCTGAGTATGCCCAGTATGGAGATTTTCCTTGTTAGTCTAATCATCGTATAAATATGAATTAAAAAGTACACAAAATAAGTAGCTTCGTTAAATTTCAGACCATGAGATAACCAGAAAGTCATAACACCAGTCTTTAAACACCAGTAAGTCTATTTGGATTACTACGATTAATACTATTAAAACAATACTTATTTTGTTCACAAAATGAAAAAAAAAATAGGACCCGAAAGGATTAAAATATAATGTTGCCCACTTACCATAAATAAATAAATTTTCGTGTAATATTGTCGTATACATATATGTTGCATTAGTTCGAATGGTAAGTACATTTATACATAAATAAGTAAATGCATCAAAGTTCATTTTTTCTAACAAAGCTATTCTAATTATACAGTAAAACCCCGATAATTCGGATTAATTGGGACCAGATCCAATCCGGATTATCCGGAGTATTAGACAAATATGAAATAAAATAAAACATACAACAAATCACCTTTATGTTTAACTTATTGATTATTTACAGACAGTAAAAACGTTTACTTTGTAATAAAAAAGTTTGTAATTATTTTCTGGTCTAGTTTTCTATACCTTTAGTGAGTCGTACATTCATGGATTCGCTTGAGCATAAATAGTTCGTTGGGTGTAGTTTAAATAAGAGATTAAATAAGAAAGCATACGGTATTCTCCCGAAAAGATTTCAGAAAAAAAAGGTTTTTTTACTTCAGAATACGATGATGAAACAAGTTAATGTTATGGAAGTTAGCCAAATCGCTTCTTAAACTTGAAAAAAGATTACCAAACCGATCCGGATTAACGGGATCCAAATTACCGAGGTTCTGCTGTCTTAGGTCCTTTATGGGATAGGATCAGACCATTCACCTGAATATAAATATATATATATATATATATATACATTTTTTAAAATTTTCTATTATATATTAATCTTCTGAATAGTTTGCACGTATTTTCCGTTTCCCATAGTCAACTGAAACTTGCTGTATTAAAAAATATTTTAAACAGAATGTTGAATATTTAAGATTATACAGTATCCTAAAAATGACATGAATATCCATTATGTTTTTAGTGAATTTTTTAGTGGTTCATGCGGTTGTGAATAATGATTCTAAATTGTAGATCTGAAATCCAAATAATTTTAAAGATATTTCAAATTCTATGAGTGCCTTCAGTCTCAAAATGTGACAGCCGAGGTGGCATGTTTAGTTTCGTTTTGATTTCGAAACAAATATTTTATAATTCTTATAAATATATATTATTTATATTATATGCTTACATAATAAAAATGATATAAATAATTCGTGCAATAAAAATAATTTTATTTCTAATTTGCATTATTTATTATCATTATTTAGTAAAAACGTATTGGTTTCACAGTTTTTCTGAAAATATTAGCTAAATATTAACTAATCTGCCATTCTTGTTACCATTGTTATTGATAACGTGCAGAAAAATATTTTTAATAATAAAATGTATATTCTATGATATTAAGTTAACATTATGTATTAAAGCATATTATAAATGGGGAATTACATATTAAAAATTTACAGCTTTACAAACATTTTTTGTTTTTGTTTTATGTCTTTATAAACTTTTTTTTTTTTTGTTAATGTTATTGTTTACTATTCCCTAAGCCCTTTTTTTGTTACAGCTAGAGTCTTCAAATTTTCTGTAGATACTTATATATACATATATATACTACTATAATTAGTCCTGATTTAGTCCCTGGCCATGGTTACATATATATTTTTTATGACAAAATTAATATTTCCAAAAATTTCGTGTGTTTCTTCTGGTTTAGTACAACGTTTTTTTTTTTTTTTTTTTTTTTTTTTTTTTTTTTTTTTTTTTTATAACTTAAATAAAAATTACAAAATTCTAATTCTGTATACTTTTTTTATTTTCCAATAATCCAAATTATCCAAATAAAATAATTCAAGTATGTGATTAAAATAGCTAAAATATATTAAAAATTAAAAATGCTATAAAAGTTTTTAAAAACTTCACATTTTTTAATAAAATTTTTAAAAAATGGTGATTGCTAAAATGATTTTTTTTTTTTTACTTTTTCCTATTTTTGGAAAGAATTAGTTTAATTTAATCTCAATTAATGCCATTAGTTATTTTTAGTGTAACTGTCTTCAATTTTTTTTGAAAAATGATACTATATATCTTTAATAAATGCTCGTCATCAAAAGAGGCTATGAAGTGTATTTTACAATCAAACAAGGAAAGAAAATTTAAATTACGATTACTTTCGTAAGCATTTTTATGAATATACAGGAAAGTTCTTATGATGCTCGAGATTTCATATTGGCAATTTTATCAATAAAGCGTCACTGTTACCAACTAATCTTTTACAGTGGAGCATCGTTTATACGACGCCGAAGGGACTACCTAAAAACGTCGTATAAACGATAATGACGTATAATCGATTTTCGCTTCCAAAACTAGAATTAATTTTGTTTTCACTTAATTTTATTGTTTAACGAGATGATTTGCATGAATTTGTAAATTAAACAAACCAAAATAAACAAATAACAAAAAAAAAAAAAAAAAAAAAAAAAACAAGGGGGGGGGCGGTAGTAAGCAATTTAAATATGCGTACCTTTATTTATGTTTCACCGAAAGGTTCCTAATTTACAGTACATCATTTCCTTTCCATTTAAAGTCAAAGATCAAAAACCCCGCGTGGCCAACTAAAAGTCGCCAATACTGATATAACAGTTAGAAGGATAGTCTATTTGCAACTTAAAACAGGTCGGGAAAGCTGACCATCCCCGAAAAAAGAATGACCCCTCCACCCTCCCAGTGTAATCTGTTACACGTAAGCTGATTTTTCAGACTAATCGAACACCAGCCCACATTTTTATAATGTGGAGTGCATTTAAACACGCTCTTTGGTGTCATTCATAGCTCCAACTTTCGCTTGTTTGTAAAATACACAAGAAAAACAAACAACAATAAACCTATACAAAATTGAAAAATCGACGTATAAACGATTTTGGGCGTCGTATAAAAGATATATTTTTACATTAAAATGAATAGAAATGAATCGGGACCACATTAAAACGTCGTATAAATGTAAACGTCGTATAAGTGATCGTCGTATAAACGATACTTTACTGTATGTTGAAAAACACCTTCTAAGAAGGAGCAATATTTAGAAAATATTACCTTTAAAGTGAAAATATTATATATAAAAAAATAAAATGATGATATATGAGGACCCCAGAAGCCATAAGACAAATCCCCAGAAGACAAATTTTCGATTTGGAGTAAATTGAGTTTAAAGATAATTGATATTAAATTGGAACATCAATAACAATTGAGTGAGTTGAAATAGGAAATTTCTGCTTGTTGCATTCTGGTCTTTGAACTCTTATTTCAATAACTGTTAAAAAATAAAGTATAATTTTCTTTAAATGTATAATTAATCAATATTGTTTGTTTTTCGAAAAGTGGTTTGCCTCTATAACTCAGCAAATAATAAGAAAATCACTTGCATTTCTTTACCTGAAATGAAAAAAAGCATATTTTTAGGTCGTCTGTGTATTTAGTTTAGTTTTTTCAATTTTGTCACTTATACCTCTTGGCTTCTGAGGTCCTCATATATATACTGCGGTGCAACATGTAATTTATAAAAATTTAGAGTATGTTTTGCCACATTCCCAGAGATATAGTTGAGTAAAAATGCAACAATTGAATTTTTAGTAAAAATATATCCTTTAAAAGTGACATTATAGGCATTATTATGAGATTATAGGCATAAGAGCCGACCGCACAAAACCCCAAGTCATGGAGCACAAGAAAAAATCCTTTGTTTTATCGAATAGTCATAGAGGAATCTAATGATTCATGTCTGCTGGAAGCGAAGTGGTGCGTAAGCCAAAAATTGGGCATATGAACGACAACTCAAATAGTCAACCACACAGATAGTCAACCACTAGTGGTTGACTAATAGGATTGGCATTGTGTTTTCCTGCACCCAGTTTTCTATGTTTTCGTACTTTTGACTGTACGGCAAACACAATGCTAAACCTACTAGTCAACCACTAGTGGTATTAATTTTTGGCTTATGCATCACTTCGCTTCTGGCAGACATGGATCATTAGATTCTTCTATTACTATTCTTCCATAAAATAAAAGATTTTTCTCGTGCTCGATGACTTAGGATTTTTTGCGGTCGGCTCTTCGACTGTTATGAGTGTCGTATTCATTTATATTAAGTTCATGCGGCACTGTTCTTGATCTGTTTTGAATCTGCCGAAAAACATTTTCATTTTTAAGCAGTCTGTCAGAACTTGTTGAGAAAAATCTTCAAGTATAACTTGTATTTATTATGAAATATGTACTTTAATAAGTTCTATTTTTTATTTCATTTAACGTAAATCAATTTATAAATTTCATTGATAATCTATTGAGTTTTTGTATAAAATATATTTTTAAAAATTTAATCTTGGAATAGCTTAAAACAGAAAAATGGAAGCATGAAATTATTAATAGTAACTTTTAAGAGTAATAAATAATTAGAATTTTTTCATTATTTTTCATTATTTCAAAGAATTTGAAAATATTGATGAATAAAGAATTTAAAGTGAAATATGAAGTTACCTTAATGTTGTTTCTTCTACTTTCGTAAACACGTGCATGCAAATATTAAAATTAGTAAAATTTCACTGTTCGTAGTGGTCAGTTTATATATTTTGTACATAATTAGTAATTTAATAAACCTTTCTTCATATTTGCAATGCATTTGCTACCAGTTCTTGATTCAGGTATTAAATTTGAATGAGATTTTAAGATTAAATTACTAATGTGCAGATGTTTAATAATTATTTAAATATGCTTATAAATTTGTTTTCAGTATAGAAAACGAATTTTATATTAACATTTATTATGCACAACTGCAATTATACTTGAGAAATTTAGATCCCCCTCGCTCAATTTGATTCCAAAACTAACTCTGTAAGAACATGTTATATTACCTAAATAGTTACAGTTACTCAAAAAATATAAATTCTTTATAATGTACCTAATATGTGTGTATGTATCTATTGTATTCTGTATCTTTATATAGCTAAGGTATTAAAAAACCACTTTAATGATTAATACAGCAGTATTTAAATAGTTAAAGAGAAACTTAAACGCATAAATAATTGAAAAAAAAATCTTTTTTTTTTCCCCTCAAACAAAGAATGATGTAGATATAAAACTGCCAGTAGTCTAAAATAATCTCTTTTAAAACTATTTAGAAATTTCAATTTACTTGAATTTAAAATGCATCAAACTGCATTGCATTTCGACTGACATTTAATGTGGGCATCAAATCTTTCTGCTTGATATTCAATTTCCAAAAACCTCACTTTTCAATCTCGTCCGCACAACGCCATTTCATGATATTTAAATATTTTACCTTTTACTATCAGATTGTCATAAATATATCATACTCTATAATACTTACTCTCAAAACATGCAAAATGCTATATTCAGTATTCTTATGATGTTCATATATAACAGTTAAATACAATTTGCCTTAGCGTTATAATTTATTTTATAGACAAATATTTTTTACATATTGACATTCGATTATTTTGTAAAATAAATGACTTTTACAACTGTTTAATATACACTTTTAACACTATGTAATTTTACACATTTTTACTTCCTTTACAAGAAGAAAATATTGGATTCCTGAAATTTTCCGTAATCCAGTTTTTGACGGATTTACAAGTTTTAGGGGTCAGAGAATCCGAAAAATATGTTTTTACATAATGTCTATCTGTATGTCTGTCTTTCAATCTGTCTGTATTTAAGGGGGGAGGATAAAAAATGTGTGGGCGCTCTATCTCAAAATTAATGCACGGAATTTCCTAAAACTGTAGATTATGTTAGACCTTGATATAATCTAGATCTGAATAGTTTTTTGTGCACATCACTCGAGAGGTGGCGCTGCTATGCTACATTATTTGTAATTTCCACAATAGCTATATCACAAGAAATAGTGTACGGATCTTCATAAAACTTTATATTTAGTTAGTACTTGATACAATATGGTGCTAGTCACATTTTGATGCAAATCGCACAACAGGTGGCGTTGCCATGGTGCATTATTCGTGATTGCTGCAATAGCTCTGTACGAAAATTTCTAAAATTTCAGATTCAGTTAATCCCTGATATAGATTACAGTTTTTGAGTTTTTGGTGTAAATAGCCCTACAGCTATGCAACATCTTTTCGCGATTTCAAAATAAATGTTTCTCAATAACTAAAGCAAGGATTTTCACCAAACTTCTGATTCAGTTAGCACCTGATAATAAGTTTATCCTGATTAGTTTTTGGTGTACATCACTCAAAATGGGGTGCAGTTATGGAGATTTTTTTTTTATTTTGCAAAATATCTCAAAAACTAATGCAAGGATTTTCATCAAACTTCAGTTAGAGTTACAAGTTGACATAAGTTGTTGCTGACTAGATTTTGGTTTAAACCACTTAATCAGTGTACTGTTATGCTGCATTTTTCAGGTATCATTTTTCAAGTACTAACATGCATAAGATAAGTTTTCGGTTGGCTGCATCTGACTAGTTTTTATATTTGGTTCATATGCTATGAATTTTTATTGTGTGAATGAAGATGTTTTAATTTTCTCTTCATATAATTATTTTCAATATTCAATACTTTTTAAGCTTTTTAAAAGCATTTCTTCAACATATTGGCAATGAAATTTTTCATTTAGTTTTATAAATAATACGTAGCTGAAAAAAAAAACAAGAAATGGTTAAAACAGATTAAATATGTTTATTTAAAAATATTATCGGGTGAAAAGAAAAATTATCACATTTCAAATGCTTGCTTTGTGATATAAGAGATTTAACCATTTCCATCGGGTTTTTCTTTAAAAAAAAACACACCTAATTTTACTCTTACTGGCAACAAGAATGTTTAATTAAAATTTTTGTTTTATTACAAGCCTGAAAACAATCAATTATGCATTTTCTAATAAATTCGTTTATAAACACTGGTGAAAATTAATTATTTCAAACAGATTTGTACCGGGCCGGAAAATGTTAAAAAAATTTTAACCCTTCGGACTCCGGTCCCTCTTACACAAATTTTATTTTTTCACTTTTTTAAAAGAACTTTCCGTGAAGCAGACAATTTCAAAAGTTCTCTGATTAAATAAGGAAAATTTTATTAAGCTATTGCATAGCTTTTATCGCGAGCTTTGAGCTTTGAGCGCGGTGACCGAATCTAGAAATTCCGTAACGAGAAAACCTGACACTCCGGCTAACGTCGTTTGGATATAACTCGCGATCTAATTTTTGTAGAGCGGCCAAATTTTGTTTGGTAATTTATTATGAGACAGTGTTACTTTTGGTGACAGGAGACCCCCCACGTTGAGGGTCGAAAAATTTAAAATGCTTATAACTCGCGATCTAATTTTCATAGCGCGTCCAAATTTTGTTTGGTAATTTATTATGAGACAGTGTTGTTTTTTGTGACAGGAGACACCCCATGGTGAGGGTCGAAAAATTTAAAGGGCTTATAACTCGAGATCTAAATTTCGTAGCGGGGCCAAAATTTGTTTGGTAATTTATTAAGAGACAGTGTTGTTACTTTTGGTGACAGGAGACCCCCCACGTTGAGGGTCGAAAAATTTAAAATGCTTATAACTCGCGATCTAATTTTCGTAGCGGGGCCAAATTTTGTTTGGTAATTTATTATGAGACAGTGTTACCTTTGGTGACAGGAGACCCCCCACGGTGAGGGTCGAAAATTTTAAAATGCTTACAGCTCGCGATCTAATTTTCGTAGCTCGGCCAAATTTTGTTTGGTAATTTATTATGAGACAGTGTTGATTTTTGGTGACAGGAGACTATTTTTGAATATTTCTAGAAAATGGAAAAGATAGAGTTTAGTAAGGTACTTGTAGTATCCGAGTAAAAACCCAAACAGGGGAACAAACACTTTGAAAAATGATCCGATATAACAAATTGTTGAATTTATAAGGAAAAGCGCGGAACATATCATTTATCTGTTTACAGAGATATCGAAAGTGTTCGCCTACATATTTTATAATCAGCGATAATTTCTGGAAGTACCGTAAACCTAATTTGTCATTCTTGAGTAACTTTGTCACTTTTTAGGCAGACGGATTACTATTATTTTACATATATTGGTGTGTTTTATTCGTGTGGTTAATTCTCGCTTTTCTTAAATGTAAAGCAACATCTCACATGTGAGGCAGTACCTACAAATAAATACCAGCGGTTCGGCATTATCGGAATTATATAGAAAAGAATGTGGCAAACGAAGTGGCTGCAATCATTAAAAGCGGAATCATGTAGTACTCTTGTCAATAAATGCCTTGGAAGTCTGTGGGTCGTCCGTTCATCCTTCCTCATGAAAATGAGCAGCTAATTTCTAAGATGTTGGGAATCGTAGCTGACGATGATTTTCCCTTGAGACGCCACACTACTGGTAGAAAAAGACCCGGATTATAATGTAAAGTCTCTGAGGGGGGGGGGCGTTCTTTTCAAATATCTCGCTCAAATTTTAATATTTTGACATGAAGTTTTTGCATAGGATAGCGGAGGACGATCCACAACCGGCTTAGTTTTTAGTTTTTCGATTTTGGTGCCAGATTAAAAAAAAATACTTTAACTTTCAGAACCGGATTGAACTGGTTATGAAAAACTGAAACTATCATAATGTTTAAAAAATATAACCAAAATCGAAAAAATAAAAACTAAGCCGGTTGTGGATCGTCTTCCGCTAATCTATGCAAGAAAAAATCATGTCAAAATATTAAAATTTAAGCGAGATATTTGAAAAGAACACCCCCCCCCCCAGAGACTTTACATTATAATCTGGGTCTTTTTCTACCAGTAGTGTGGGTTCTTAATCAAACAAGATGTTAAAGTGAAAATTAAAAAATACCATAATCGTTAGAATTTTAATATTCCTATATTGACTAAAACACATCTGGTGATGATATGATTAATACAAAAAAAAATGAAAAATAATATTTTTCGTTATAAATTGTCGAATCGAAATGTTCAAATACCTCCACGTGGATCTAAGCGGCGTATTTTTTTCTTTTTCATCGATATTAGTGGAAAATTTGTCATAAGCACCCTATTGCAAATGTTTAAACAATATTTATAGTTAAGTGACAAAGTTACCCCAAACTCGAGATAAATTTGTCATCAATTTTTTTTATACAATACTTTTTGTACAGTGTACGCTGATCGTACGATCGAACGTTGATCTGAACGTTGATCGTACGCTTTGACGCTGAAGGGGATCGTTAGGTAGATAAGTTTGTGTTTTTGGAGGCTCGAATTCGTAGAGAAAAAATATCAGGCACAAAAATATGTCTAGAACATGACAAATTAACCCCTGTTTATATTAGGTTTTCAGATGTGGGTGTATTTTTTTTTTATCTGAAATACATGCATTGATTTTTAAGCATGATATAATTTTGGTTTATAATTGTATTCTTAACTCCATTCTGTTGATTTTACATTTTTAAATTCAAAAATCCCAGAAATTTTTGAATTGAAATTATATAGATCGGGAGGTGAGCGACAGCACAGACAATCACCTCATCGAGTTCACGGCTGAAATTCCAGAATAAGTTATTATTAGCTTCACATATTAAAACTCAATCGGTCTGCGAATTTATATCTTGGTTAAAAACACTTGAAAACCAGATTTAACTGTTGAACAGTTGGTTTATCACTGTGTTTTTATGCAAACCAAACGTATTTGGTGCTTTTTAACGTTGCTCATTTTTGTATTCCATTGTATTGCACCAAACTCTATCTGATTATTAATCAAAGGTATGAATACCTGAAGAATTGAGTATAGGATAACACAATGTTAACCTACGAGTCAACCGCTAATGTTGGATTTTCATACATTTTCCACCAAAATATGTTTTATGAGACCGATTGCGTTTTAAGATTCGAATGGAGTTTTAACTATTTCTGGAATTTTAGCCTTGAACTCGATGAGGTGATTCTAGGTGCTGCCACCTAGTGGTCTAATGTACTAGCAAATGTTATATATCTTGTGTAATTTTATTCTTGGAGTGAGCGAAACTTCGTAGAAGTTCTCAGGTTTTACTGATTTCGTCGAAATTCTCACGCATGAAAAATACTTCTACCCGCTGGAACGTTTGAAAATTTTTTTAGGTAATGTAAATCTGGTCTATGCATATGTTCTAAAAAGATTCTGTTAAAATACGGATTTTTGTTAGTTTTAGCGTACTAAAAAAATATCTTCAGGCATAATCATAGGCGTTTCTGAGTATATTAGGTAGAGTTAAAGTGTTTATTTTTGAAATCTATTACATCATCAATTAGAAGAGCATTTCTGCTTTAAAGACTTATTTTGTTACTTCTAAAATTGCGCGATGAAGTGCTTAAACTGCACGAAATTCTCCTTTTTTACCAATATCGTCGAAAGTTTTCTCACATTTTGATCTGTAAAAAATATTGTTAGCCATTGAAATATTTAAAATTTTTATTGGTAATGTACACTCTTAAAACGAAAGAGGGGATTTCGCTTCTCAGAAAAGAACTGTAATTTATTAGATCAGACATGAGTTGTTTTTAACATTTTATTTATCTTGATTTAGATTGCTTTTTTAAATAACTCATCTTGATTTAAAATTTTTTTTTAATTACTCATTTTGATTTAAATTGCTTAAAAACACCTTGCTCACTCGAGTTAATTCAACTCTTTACGAGAATTAACATTCTGAAGATAACTCTATTAAAAAGAGTTGAAATAAAAAGTTTTAATGTATTTTAAATGTTTTTATTTAAAGAGAATATTAACAGGGTTCGCACAGTTCTACCACTAAATTTTAAGAATATTTTCGAAGTGTTTCACTGCAGAAAAATATCATAAAATCTGTGAATGAAGGTGGGGATTACGAAAGTTTTGGTTTAAAAATTAAATGTAAATTTTCTTATTTTTAATAGTGGTGCCAGAGTTCTTGGAAATTCCAAGGAGTGTGCGAACCTTGATTAACCTACTTTTTAACGAGAGAAGATTAATTTACAGGTCTATTTTTTATTTAACGTTAATCATAAGAGAATTCATTGAAATTTATTTAAAAAGTTCACATATTTGTAACGATTCACTATTTTTTCGCATCCCAAATATATGGATTAGACAATTTACTAGATAATTATTTAGCTAGACCATGGACAATAGCTAAATAAAAAAAAAAACGCGTGATATATTTAGTTTAATTTCAAATATTAATTATTCCAGTTTTTAATGTTCATTATGTTTGTAATTTTATTTTCTATTTACATTTTGAAGCTGATTCAATTAAAAAGAGTTGAAACATGTAAATAAAAATATTTAATGTATCTTAAGTGCTTTTATTGATACAACAACGTCTTGTAAGCAAAATATTTATTTACAATATAAATTTTTACTTTTTCGTTGTGGAATTTATAGCATTAATATTACGATCTTTACGATAAGTTGATTTTCGAATCGTAAGATGATTAGATTTCAGCTCAACTTGAGTTATTTTGTGGCTGAGATTTTAAGAGAGTAAATATGATCTGTTAATATGATCTAAAATGCTTGTGCAAGAATGTGGGTGTTCAATTATTTTTAGCTTACATCGTAAATTTATGATCATTTTTATTATTTTATCCGTTTACTTAGGATTTAACCTTTGCACTCCCGAGATGATTATTATTTACCACTAGTGTCCGGCGTAAATGTGGGCTACAAATGCTCTGGACACCATTTTTAACCCTTTAATTACCAAATTATAAATTCATGAAAATTTTACACCTGACAACAGTAGTAGTGAGTGAGAGTTACCTCTCGAGTTCAAAGGGTTAACATAAAAGATAACATCAAAGCGAATATTTTTGGTAATTTAATGTAGTATCAAAAAATGTTTTTACCATTTATTTGACTGGCTGTATACTTATAAGATATATAAACGGTTTGTAGTGGTTGTGGCATTCCCAGAACAGACACTTTTTTGATACCAATTGTTTCTTACAGACAATTTCTCTCGTTAAATAAGATGGCATTGAACCCCCTTTATCTACCGAACTATGAATTCATGAAAATTTTACTTTCTTTAAATTTTTACGTAAATTGTTTAAACAAAATTAAAAGGTTTACATAATCATTTAATAAATTTTTGTAGGATTTTGAAGGATAGCAGGATTTAGAATAATTAAATAAATGTGAATTTACTGGGATTTTGTGCAATATTTATAATCCTATTCAGATCTTTTATTTTAAATTGTTTTTGTAATATTTTGTAGAATTATAAAATGTGCAAATATAATGTTCTTAATATACAAATACAGAAATATTCCCGAATTGTAAAATCCTCATCCCATTCCGTAAGAGCCAAGAAAGCTAAAAAGATATGAAGGCAAAAGAAATCATCCTTTAAAAAAACTTTTGTTTTCTGTAACCAATAATGGTTTTGGAACAAGATAAAGTAATGTATCTGAAACTAATTCGAAATAGTATTACAACTAACTGACGTATTAAAAAAACTTTATAAGAAGTAATTTTAATGGTACTTATGAGTACCGTCGGTAGGTAAAAGTTAATATGTTTGAAAAATATTTGTTTAAAAAAAAAACTGATGTTTTTCTTGTAAAATTACGATAATCACACGAATCCTGTACATAGCAGCAGTTTTTTAAATCTGCCTGCAATTTCTAGACCAGAAACTTTTTGATACCAGTCGTTTTTTATACACAATTTCTCTCGTTAAAAAAGCCGAAACTTAAGCGTTTGAGGAACATTAATTTTTTAATAAAAAAATTGATATTTCATCTGGAAAATTCAGATACCCACATGGATCCTGTATAGGGGGAACTGGGGCGCATTGATACATGTTTCACATTGATACTCATCACCTCTACTGCTCATATGGTCATTACAGGAAGTTTCACAACGGCTCCAAAAGGTGATGCTTGTGCACTCAACTACATACAGAAAATCTTGGCATGATTCAGTAGTTTGATGAAATGGGACGGGTGATTTATTGTTTTTGTAGGTCAAAAGTAAATTTGAGTTCTACAATTGAAATGATAGTATGCAACTGTTGCAGTATTTCAACCGAAAATAATATTCTTCCTAGCAAATAAAGTTACTCTTTATCAGTTCCCCATTCTTTATTGTTAGATAAATTATGAAGTGTTGAACTTGAGACTCATTTTATTCAAAATGGCTGTATGCGGCACATTGATAGAACCTAAATCCTTTACTAATTTATTTTTTCATTACCTTTTATTATTTTTTTACCATACACTTCTTAATCCAACCAATTTTCATCAAAATTTCTAATATTAGTTTTTATTAAAGTGAAATTGCATTAATTTCTTTACATTAGAGCATTTTATAGTATTTTTGCAAACAGAAGATGTACGAAATTACCCAACATCTAGTACTAGTAGAACTAACAAAAGAAAATAACGACAGCCTGGAAAATCTCAAATTTATATCGATTCTAAAAGAAAAAAACTATTTTCGACTTGAGAAATGTTATGTAAGAGAAACAAGCTGCAGAACATCACAGGATAATTATATTATAAACATAATTTAATATAATTTTCCTTTATTTTCTGTTTATAAACCGATATTTATAAACAGAAAACTTGGTAATTTTTTCATCTTTCCTAAGAAAGAAGATAATTCTGAGGTTGAAGTGCCAGATATGACATAGTTACCACAGTCAACAATCAGACAAGGAACAGCCCGAACATCAGGTCATTATACATTTCATTTATATTGCTTACAAATAAATTTTTGGTGATTTGAATTTTGTATAAATAAATATAAAATGGTTTGCTATCTATTTTTCTATGAAAAATATGGATTGGCATTATTTTATCTTCTGTTTTCCCAGACGTATCAAAGTGCCCCATGAGGTGTATCAATCTGCCCCGGGGATGGGGCACAATGATACAAATGTCTTTTTTTAATTACATGCAAAAATAATAAATAAAACAACTATTTTATATTTTTACAATACACTACACAAGTTTTGCTGAAACCACATGGAAAAATAACTTGAAATTTCTGCTTTCTGCCCCAGTTCCCCCTATAGCAATATTTTCCGAAATCTACCTGTTCCGTTTATAATAATACGGTGATAAATCCGGGTTTTTCAGGTTATAAAATGTAAGTGAAAACCATTTTGTTAGTTGATAACAAAAAGATTTTTTACATTTAATATATATTTTTAGAATGCAAACTAACAGTACCAAAAAACAAACTTATTTGGAATGCAGCAATAATGCATTCAAATAAAATTGAAAATTACAGATTAAAATGAATATTTTCATATTCAAGTAGCGCAATAGTTAATAGCCGAACCAATCAAAAATTCTTTTATACAATGGATCTTGATTTTTTTTTTGTTATTTTTTTAGTTCAATTACATGGCATAAATTTCCTATTTTATTTATATTTTATTCTCTTCATTATTGCTTGATAAATATTTTAATTTTGTTGTGGAATATTAACAGGAAACAAGGGGTTATATATATATATATATATATATATTATTAACCCTTTCGCGACGGGAGCCTTTTACGAAATGTTTAATGTTTTGTCACCGGTTTTTTAAAAAAGAAATGTGTGCCTTATTAAATCGATAAAATGCTCTGGTTAATAAGGGAAAATTTACAGTATAGTTTTACTAGTGGGGATAAACAAGGATTCTTCAGCCTTTTTGCGGCACGTATACGAGTCGCTTGTCCCCAAGGGGTTAAGTGCAAACGAATTTATGCTTCGTAATCGTCAGCTCACAATACAGATAGATTTTTAAAAAAATAATATATGGAATTGTTTAAAAAATAATAAAAAATATGCAACTAAGGATATAGTTTTCAGACAAATTACGATTAATTTAGAAAATGAATTGCATTTTAAAATACACTTTTTGAAGATGAAAAAAATTTACTATTTGACGATAAAGAAAAGAAAATATGCAATATTTAGTTAAATTTCAATTTATGAATGTAATAAGTGCGTTTTAAAAAGAAATGTGGTAAATATTAAATTTAGACATCTGCTATTGCAAACTTCCGTCCTCTGAAGACTATGTAAGAGAATCGACATAAAAGTGGGACTACCAAAGATTGATCTTTTTACATATGTATGGTCTTTTTGACGTAAAAACCAATATTTTATAAAATTATTTTTTTTATTTGATTAATAGTACAAAAATAAAGCGGAAAAAACTTTTAAAATTATTGCTGTATTCTGAGTATTGCTGAGAATAGTATTGCTGATAAAGTATTGAAGTTTATCGAATTGAAGTATTAAAGTGATTGATGTATTAAAGTATTGATGAAGTATTGCTGATATCTATGTTATAATGCTGTAAACATGCTAAAAATGTAAATTGTAAGGAAACTCTTTAGGCAGTAGCCATTTTTTTATCAGCACAAAGGTGAACTACTAAGGGGCGATATCCACCGACCAAATGACGTCAGGATTAGTCACACACACTTCCCCACAAACACTCGACTTATGGCCATAAGCTGGTTTCGTTGCGGCCAGAAAGAGTTACGGCCTATTGTGACTAAACAGTATTGTGCATTGGATGCACATGATTGCCCAGACGTATGCATAATGACGCGCCGCTAATTGCGGCAGCGATCGTCAAGCCGCAAACGGATCGGCGATGAAAGAACTGTTGCGTTTACTTTGCCGGCCAACTTTTAAGGGTCGATTTCTGGCTAGAATGTAACGGCCCACCATTTTGTAGAAAGCAGAGGGCTAATGTCGTTTAACCAGCATTTTTTATTAAAGAGAGGAAATGTTTTTTGTCTCCATTTCTTACAGCGTAAGTTTAATTATTTTAAATCTGAGTTTAAATAAGCATATAAAAATTATGCGAGATATATTTTTAAAAAGTTGAAATAGATGGCATATTTTTATTTAGTTTGAAAAAATTGAAAAAAAAATTGAAATGGTTTTAAAAATGTATATAATATTCCAAATATTTTTTTCAGCGACGCCTTATTACATCCATTACTCACAAAAAAAGAAAGAAAGAAAGAAATTGAATAAATATTTAAAATGATTTATAATAAATAAATAAAAAAAACTCATTTATATTGTACTTAAAGCAGTCTATCTTTCACCACTCTCAGTAATTTCAAACTTTCGCATTACACACGCAATATTATCTTTAGCCAAAAATGTGTAAACATTTCTAAAATTGGCGATTGCAGTATGTCTAAAATTGTTTTTAAAAAATATGCATTAAAATATTTAATTGCTATAAAGGACGTTAAAGACCAATAAAAACATTAAAAGATCTTAATAATTTTTACATGTTTCGATTGAATAAACTCAATCATAATCAGAAAAAGAAAATACAAATAAACACAAAGATGGAAAATGACAATAAAATATTACAAATGAAATTTATTTTTTTTAAATAAAAATCACGCGCGTTATATTTTAATTATGTATTTATGTATTAATTATGTAAATTAAGCAACGTGATACATAATTAAAATATAACGCGCGTGATTTTTATTTAAAAAATTAAATTTCATTTGTAATAGTTTATTGTCATTTTCCATCTTTGTGTTTATTTGTATTTTCTTTTTCTGATGATGATTGAGTAAATTCAATCGAAACATGTAAAAATTATTAAGATCTTTTAATGTTTTTATTAGTATTTAACGTCCTTTATAGCAATTAAATATTTTAATGCATATTTTTGAAATGTTTTTAATGGACGTATATGAAAACTTCTGTTTATAATTAATGTCTAAAATCGGCTTAAAAATACAATTAATTTCTCTCTCTCTCTCTTTTTAAGGAAAGATCATTATTTTTCTTATTCAAAATGTTTGTTTTCGTGAAAGTATTTAATAAAATGTGGAATTTATTTTTTATGCTTTAAAATGTACGTTAAACGACTTCTTTTTCACACATTCTTAAAAATTACGAATAAAATTATCTTCTCTGTAAATTTCGTATTAAAATGTATATATGTATGTTTTTATAAACACGCTGGAGTGAAATTCACTTGAAAGTATTTTCCTTAATATACAAAAGCAAAATATGTCATATTGAATAGAATAACGAAAAATTTTCTATTAAAGAAAAAAAAAAATTAACCTTTAAACATTGAACGAATTCCAATTTGAAGAAGCATCTAATAAAAACATCTATTTAAATTCATATTTGTTCGGAAACGAATGAAATTGCAGGAGCTGTTACTCAGAAACTATGAATCGAAAGGTGGTTTATATTTTTTAGTAAATGTAAAAAATAATTAAACAAATAAAAAATCAGCAAATACTGTTAAATTCGGTGTTTTGAATCTGTGTTCTGGATATGACTGACTACTGCGAGACAGGAGGAAAACGGTTGTTACGTGACCACAACCGCTTACATCCCAATATTTTTAGCACTTTCCAACAAAGTTGAAAAGTGCTTATGCATTCGGTTTGTCTGTCCGTCTGTCCGTCTGGCCGGATGGCCGTCTGTCCGTCTGGCCGTCTGTCCGCGCTCTAACTCCCGTAAATATACTCTGATTGCTATGAAATTTTTATACGTTATTGAGGTTTACCCTAGCACGAACCCTATTGAAAATGAAGTATCTACCATGATTAGTTTATCTACAGAGAGAATCAAAAGTTTCCCATTACATTACGGCCTATGGGGAAAAATCGTTAATATACTCGGATTGCCATGAAATTTTAGGACGTTATTGACGTTTACCCTAGCACAAGTTCTATTGAAAATGAAGTTTCTATCATGATTAGTTTATCTACAGGGCGAATCAAAAGTTTCCCATTACATTACGGCCTATGGGGAAAAATCGTTAATATACTCGGATTGCCATGAAATTTTAGGATATTATTGATGTTTATCGTAGCACGAACCCTACTGAAAATGAAGTATCTACCATGATTAGTTTATCTACAGAGATAATCAAAAGTTTCCCATAACATTACGGCCTATGGGGAAAAATCGTTAATATACTCGGATTGCCATGAAATTTAAGGACGTTATTGGCGTTTACCCTAGCACGAACCCTATTGAAAATGAAGTTTCTATTATGATTAGTTTATCTACAGGGTGAATCAAAAGTTTTCCATTACATTACGGCTCATGGGGAAAAATCGTTAACATACTCGGATTGCCATGAAATTTTAGGACGTTATTGACGTTTACCCTAGTCCAAGCACAAGATAGCACAAGTCCTATCAAAAATGAAGTTTCTACCATGATTAGTTTATCTACAGGGCGAATCAAAAGTTTCCTATTACTTTAAGGCCTATGGGGAAAATCATTTCAAAGGAATTTTAAAGATGTTATACCCTGTCAAACATATTAAAATATGCATTCTATAAAATATGAGGTGAAAATGTAGCTATTATTCATTTACAGGGCCACACAAAAGAATTCCATTAGATAATGGTAAAAGGGGGAATTGTGTGTGACATATTTTAAATATATTAAGCTTTTTCATGTATAATAAAATTGATATATGTCACTGAAGCTTAATATAAATTATACGCTACTGTCTTGCATAATAAGAAGTACATAGCATTTACAGGGCCATACAAAACATTTCAAATAGTATATTCTTTCCGAAGTACCGTATATGTGTCCGATGATGGCTGATGGAGGGATGAAATGCATTTTAATTATGATATTCGCTTTTATATTTCGCTAAATATGTGCACATTATATGGTGTGTATAAATGTTATAGTTGATATACAGGGCTACCCAAAAGAGCTCACCAACGTTACTGAATATGAGCGTAAATTATTTAAACTGGTTCTTAAATAAGCTATGCATTTTTACACTGAGCTGCATTTAATTTACTGATAAATGTTTGCAGAATATAGATAAAGGAATATACAGGGCCACGCAAAGAATTCGGTACATGGACGCCTATGAATGATGATTTATGAGAATGTGATTTCAGTTGTTTTAAAAATGTTTTAGTTTACAATAAATTTTAGCCTAATGCTGGCGTGTAATAAAGGTACTATGTAAACTACAGGGCTGAACAAAAGTATTCAAGTATGATTCCATCTAATAGTATGAATTGCTGAAAAAGAAATTTCATGCTACTGGGTATATCCTTGCTAAGCTAAATTTTCCTATTATATGAACTGACATATGAAATATAGGGCAGTTCTAATGTACTGGAATACATATTTGGTTACATTTGGCTATACACTATTATTTCCCTAAATAACAAAGTTTTGTTACAGATTTCATTAAGTGTTGGAAAGTGCTTCATAATCTATGCTTAACGCATGATTTTTCTTACTTGTTTTTATTTATAAGAAAATGGACAACTTATTCAATTTCAAATCGCTTTAGTTATCAGGCTAGCCAGTTTAATGCCTTTTCCTTTAAAAATGAGTCAGAAATTGCATAAATATTTAGCGTTGTTGAACAGGGAATTTGGCAGTCGCCTTATAGCTGAACGAAATCTTTTGTGAAAACAAAACATTATATAAATTTATTTGTGTTAATATAGATTATATATTTAAATATTTATTATCAATATTTTATATGATATAATTCATATTTACAGTAAACTCTGTCTAAAACGCAATCTATTGGGCCAGAGAAAATTATCCATAGTAGACAATATTTCATTTTAGAGAAATTTTACTCTATGTCTATGGATTCACAAGAAGTTGATAAACTTTCAGAGTTAAACTAATTTCCATCTTATACAGAGTCCGTCTTAGACAGTATACTGTATTCGTATTGTTATATTTATTTTGTTAAAAAATTAATTTCTTAAGAAGATAATTGCGAACTTAAACAAAATATTTGTTTTATTAAATTGTGATTGTTAAAAGACATTTTCGTTTTCGTTAAAAGACATTTTCGTTCCCCCCCCCCCATTTCTCAGCAGATTATGAAATTTTATAAAAGCTTTCTTTATCTTTCAAAAACAGAGAAAAAAAAATCTTGTAACAAAAAAATAAGTTTGAAAAGACATGACTGAAGACAAAAGTTTTCTTTTAAACTATTTAATTTATAATTATAGATTTTGATAAATAACAACTCGTAAAAAAATATCCTCCTAAAAACCTTTCTCTTTTTCCCATTACAACTGCTAAAAAACATTTGGTGAATACTGGAAGCAAAAGTGTAGAGTACTGCTTGCGCTCAAGGTCATTATTGCCTGAGGCAAAATGGGGTGAGGGGATTCTCTGATTTTTGCGGGTTTGACATTGCTATAGAGAAACTGGGCATACCCTTATCATTCTTCTCTGCACTGTAGTATGAGTATGTTGATGACATCTAACGACTGCAGAAATTCTCGAAAGAATATTATCCAGATTATAAATGGTAAGTCTTGCCTAGTATGTATTTATTCATTAAAATCTTATTAAATTATATTCTGAATTTTATTTTGCATCATTGTTTTTAACATAAATTCGTTGTAAAGTAATGCAAAATAAATCTATGAGACATTTTTATTAAATGCAGAATATTTACTTGTGATATATCTGGTGCAAAGCAATCGCAAAAATGTGATAATTTTAATAATTTAATTAAAGGTTATTCTTATTGTCGCATCTTTTTTCGAAGTAATTATTTTCATTTTACTACGATGTACACGTATGCGATAAACATATTGCGACTCCTTGAATAGTTTAATATGCGTAAAATTTATGTTTATTTTAACAGGTAAAATATGCTTTCTTTTCACACGTTAGATTAAATTAGCAATACAGAGCATGTGTTTAAAAAATACCACTAAAACTTGATGATCTTAATTTGTATAAAATTTATTCTTATTGTTATTATTGTACCTTTTCGAATAACGATTGATATTTTAAAACCGGGGATGGATAATATTACATAATATTTAAAATAGATTGCTTTTATCATATTAACATTTTATGTAAATTACGAAATATCAACCATATATTTTTATTTTTTTTTCTCAAAGTTTTAAATTTGATCTTTTTTTTAATGTTATTTTCCGATTATGTCATTAAAAATACTGTGAAAGCTTGGTAATTTCAATTCATTTTTATTGTAAAAAAATATTATTCGCAAAATTTAATGCTCGTAAAATTTCGACTAGTATAGAAAATGCTATTAATTAAAAAGTAGGATTAAAAAAAATCAGAATAAAATTTAATTCAATAAAATTATGCAAAATCGTTAAAATAATGATGGCATTTAAAATTGCTGCAAAGATTAAAGTATGTTTGTGAGGTAATTAAAGTAATGTTTGACTATTGTTGCTACTTTACTCTTGCGAAAGCACCTGCTTTCGCTATGGACCTACTTTCCTATGGAAGCAAAAAATTTAAATATCTCTTTCGTATTTCAATATATACATATATATTATGTACCATTTCCGGCATGTAATACGCGGATCAAACAATTCTGTTTTGACACAGAAATTTTATTTAGTAAATGAAGCCAAATATTTACTGTTATTTGATAAATTATAATTTATTTAAAATATTTCTGGGTTCAAACACCTGGGTTGAAACTGATTGACATGTATATTGCATTATATTGCTGACGTCAATCTCTGCAAAATACTCATTTAGTATTGTTCAGTTTTTCATTTATTTGTTTTTTATTTAACTAAAATATTATAATTTTCAAAAACAAAGCATTCTAAAAAAGAAAACTGTAGAAAAAAAATTGTAGAGGTCTACCTCAGCTATCCAATGCAAGAAAAAATATTAAAATTCGAACGAGATATTTACATCCCCCCCCCACACACACACCTTATAATTAGCATTAACAAGTGTGTTTTTCGTGTGAGTAAAATTTCTTCTTAAGCTGTGAAAGAAAAATCTAAATGTGAAATTTAAAAATATTTAAATGATGCAAATATAATGATTGTTTCTCAGATTATAATTTAATAAAGTTTTAATACATATGCATATACTGTGGTAATAGGCTTACTAATAAATGTAAAAATCACATAAAATAAAATATATATATATTTACAAATACATGAAATTTAAATGTAGCACACATAACAGATTATATTAAGGTTATATAAATTGTTTAAGGGTAAATTCAAAATTTGTTCTATGAAAAATTCTTGTTACAAAATTGTTTAAATAACAAACTGTTTTCCCTGAAAAAAAAATATTAATAATCATTCAGTATATATTTCAAAATATACATACATAAATTTATTTATCTTGAATTATTTTTAAACACAATTCTTGGTATAGTGAATTAAATAAATAATTTATTCTTTTCAATTAAAACTTTTAAAATGTATAACAATTTATATAATTTTAAAATAATTATTTAAATATAGATTCAAAGTTTGATCTATAAAAATATTTTCTGGAAGATTTTTTAAATGATAACTGTTTTTACATGAAAAACAATGTATTAATTATTATGCAGGTACAATTTTCAAAAGAATTGTGAATTTACTATTTTAAAACTTTCAAAAATTTTCAAAATCTACTACTTGGCATAGTGAAATTATTAATTAGTTTATTTTTTTCAATTAATAATTTTAAAAGCTATATGAAATACAATTATTTAGAAATGGCATTACACATGAATTTTTAAAATAGTATAATTGAAAAAAAAAATAGAAATTAATAAATTCACTTTGCCAAATAATAAGTTTGGAAAATTTTCAAAAAAGTATATATATATACATATATACATATAAAGCTTTTGAAAAAATTACCTAAATAATTATTAATATATTGTTTTCACGCAAAAACACTTATCATTTAAACAATCTCCCAAGAAATATTTTTTATAGATCAAATTTTGAATTTATACTTAAGTAATCTTTATGGCACGAAACTGGCAGTCTTTTGGCTAGTTAAAATTGAAAATACACCAGAAAAGGCTTTTTTATGGGCAGTTTTTGGCTAAATTTAATTCTTATAAACACAAATGGCTGGGTGAGTGTCATCTCCTGGCCAACCTTTATTTTTAATGGCCTTTAAAAGAATAATTGTGGCCAGTTTGTGGCTGTCTGATATTTTCGATAAAACGTTAATGGCACATTTGTGGGCAACTTCTTGTATCATCTTTTCCAATTATCTTCTGGCCTTATTCTGGCCGGCGCGGCGTGAAAGTTTTTTGACGGAGCCGTTACGGCCAAAGATGGCGGGCCGTTATCAAACACTTTGGGCCACTGCTAACTACGACTATAGTGGCCCACCAGTTATGTATTTGTTGTGTTTGTTCTTTATAACATAGATTTTTATATTATTATGTAAATCGAAACACCATATATATTTTTAAAAAAAGATAATATAATTACGTAGTTTTACTATATTTTTTTATTCCTAATACAACAAAAATTTAAATCCTCGCTACATTTAACAATTTTGATAATTATAAATAATTCACTTGGAAATACTGAGGATATTCTTTCTCATATGATCCCGTAATTAAACTATTGATTAATTTGCTATATGAGCAGATATAATGCGGAGAATATTTTCGAAATATTCGTTAATTTGCATTTATTCTAACTGTAGCGTGACAGTCCCTTCCATTTTCGTTTCGTGAGAACGCGAAAAAGATAAGAGCTTGACAGAGGGATATTCCAATAAAGCTAATATATATTTTAGCGTATTAGAAAAGGGCTTGCGAAAATTATCTAAATTAATGTAATATAAAATATATTTAATTTTTTGTAGAACATACTATGTCTTATTTGTGATGCAAAGATAATTTTCGACTCCCAGATTAATTGAACTCACAGTGGAAATATCTATATTATTAATAGAACATAGAATATATTCAACTTTTTGTAGGAAACAGCAGTGAAAGAGGCCGCCCATTAATGCCGTCACGCTTGGAAAATTACGCTTGGAAAATGCTTTGGGGGGGAGAGGGGGGTCACGAAATTGTGAGAATTAGTGACAATGGAGTTTGGCGGGGTAAGAAAATAGGTTTGATCTTGATTTACAATAAACCTCGATTTTTAAGTACAATTAATTCCATGCCATAAACTTCTATTTTATTAATATTTTACTTCCTTCATTATTGAGAGATGAACATTTTAATTTGATTGTTGAATATTAATTGGAAGAAAGTAGTGGAATATTTATATTTTAACATTTCAAAGTGTGGCGTGACAATCCTTTTCCAGGTATGTTTCGTGTTAACGCAAAAAAAAAAAAAGATAAGAGCTTGATAAAGCGATATTCTAATGAACCTAGCATATATTTCGGAATGAGTTGCATATAGAAAACACCATTTCTTATTTATGATGCAAAGATATTTTTTGACTTCCAGATGCGTTAGAAAAGGGCTTTCGCTAGAAATATCTATATTAATAAAACATAAAATGCATTCAATTTTTTGTACGAAAAAACATTAATAGGGGACGTTCACAAATGATGTTACGCGTAGAAAGGGTGTGGGGGGGGTCATGAAATTGATACAGTTTGGGACAATATTATAGGTAGGGGAATAAGAAAAGGAGTATTAAATCACATATTTTGGTAAAAATAAAAGCAATATAATATTAACAATTGGTAGAAAAATAATAATTGGAAACATATTGTGAGCTATTTACATTCTTATAAGTGCAAACGGATTTAAGTGTTTGTATTTTAGGTATGTATGCTGTGTGATCATTTGCTTACTACACAAATCGATTTAAAAAACAATAATCTTTGAAATTATTTAAAAAATAATAAAGAATAAGTAAATAGTAGTACAGTTTTCAGACAAATTATAAGAAAGATTTCAAACGGATTGTATTTTAAAATACACTTTTATACTGTTTCATGATAAAAAAAAAAAATTGAAAATATGCAATATTTTGTTAAACCTACGATTTATGAATGTAATTAATGTATTTATAACATGAAGTAAACTTTAAATTTAATCATCGGCTATTGCCACCATACCTGCTTTTGAATACGGTGCAAGAGAGTTAACATAAATGCAGTTTTACCAAAGATGGATATATTTACGTATGTAAGATCCTTTACATTTAGATACCAGTATTTTATAAAAGATTTTTTTCACTTGCTTAGTAATAAAAAAATAAACAGGAAAGTACTTTTAAATATATTTATTTAAATTCAAACAAGTTAATAAATAAATAAAAAATAAAAAAAAGTTTTTGGCATCAACCATGTTTATGTCAGCACTTATGTGTATGATTCAGGCTCAGTATTCACCGTTCAAATAACGTCAAGGTTGTTCAAAAACACTTTGTCCTGTGTAATAAAGATTTTTATATTGTTTGTACAATCAAAATGTCATATATATTTTCAAAAAGTTTAGATAATTACGTAGTATTATCTAATACGTATAGTACTATTACGTAGTATTTTGTTATTCATAATAAAACTCTATAATTTAAATTTACCTTACATTAACAGTCTTCATTACTATAAATAATTCACTTGGAAATACTGTGGACATTCTTCCTCTTATGATTCTATAATTAAACTCTTGATTAATTTGCTATACGAACAGATATAATAAGGAGAATATTTTTGAAATGTTCGTTAATTTGCGTTTCTAAGTGTGGCGTGACAATCCCTTCCATGTACGTTTCATGAGAACTCTTAATAGATAAGAGCTTGAATTTCGGATATTCGAATGAATCTAATTTAAATTTTAGCGTGCCTTGTATGTAGAACACACGATTTCTTATTTATGATGCAGAGATATTTTTTGACTTTCTGATTCATTAGAAAAGGACTTACAGGAGAAATATCTATAGGGGAGAATGGGAATACTTGAACATAGGGGAAACTTGAGCCACCACTATTATCTGTACAGTTCGTTAATTTTTCTTTCTAAAATTGGCAATATGATAACATATTTATAGTTCTGAACATGTAAAACAGAAATCACATACCATGGTACCATTTTGAAAGTATGGTGATTAATAGTTGTTTTTTCCCTATTAGAAGTAAATATTTAAGTGCATGTTTTTTTTTCTTTTTTTGTAACCAAAGTTTTGTTTAAAGTTGCAACAATACATATAAATTTAATAAGTATAATGTAAATTGTATTTTGAATCTAAAATGCATGCTTTACTTAGTAAAACTCTGATAAACAAAAATAGTGATAATGGGGATACTTCAGCTAGTGAGATTGGGGATACTTGAGCCATGGCTCAACCATCCCCACTAAGAAATTAGACATGGGTGAAACCGATAAAAAATAAATTTACCTCCTTATATTCACTAATAGATTTTTTTACTGGATAAAAAGGAGCATATTTTTTTCTTAAAAAAATAATGACCTAGAAAATTTTTTTAAAAATGCATATTTTTTAAATGAAAATATCCATTTTATTTTTCATTTTGACTAACAAAATAGCCTGTTTAGATAAATGTAAACATAGTTTTCAATTTAACATTTATAACATTAAAATAACTTTTTTAAATTGTTTTACAGGTTATAATCTCTAATACTTTAATTAAAAATGTAAGTATTGGAATTGTAATCGCTGTTAGTGTAACTTTTTTAAATCAAAGAAATGACTTCTATAGCTTCCAGCACAGTTCACTACTGAGTTACCATGTAGGTAAAAGTAAAAAGATGTGTGGCGTTACAAAGAATCTGAATTTGCTCTTCAAACATGTTACCAAAGAGTTGAAAATCTGTTTTGATGGACTTTATGTTTCATAATTTATCATTCAGTAAACTATTTGTGCAAAAATAAAGCGAAAAAAATTACTTTTGTGGGTATTATTCCACATTGGCTCAAGTATCCCTTCACCATGGCTCATGTATCCCCATGAGGGGGGATACATGAGTCACGATGTAAAAGTAAATATAAAAATTTATTAGACATAGAAAAATAGTTCAAAATTAATTGAAAGTGGTTTTCATTTGAAGAAAAATATCAAATTTTCATTTTCAATATTTTATTTTGTTCTAAGAAATTATAAAAAAATTAAAAAAAAAATTAAAATTAAAAAAAAAAGCTCAAGTATCCCCATCTTCCCCTATGAATATAGCACAAAATGTATTAAATTTTTCGCAGAAAACAACAGTAAAAGGGGCCGTCCATTAATGACATCCCGCACAAGTGGGGGGGGGTGTCATGAAATTGTGACAGCTTGTAACAAGGGTGTGGGAAGGGGTAAGAAAAGAAGAGTGACGTCACACATTTTGGTTAAAATGACAGCATTAAAAATCAGCAAATGAAACTTTGAAGTTATTTTGAAATTAAAGCAATTTTATGTTCAAAAAGATAAGATTTAAATATAGCTACATTAAATTCCATTTTAAATTTAAAAATACTACTATTTTCGATTGCTCTTCAATATTAGTGTTTCATTATTATGGTTAATTATTTAAATAAAAAATTGCGTTCCATGAACAATCTTCATAATTATAAATAATTCACTTGGAAATACCGATGACATTCTTTCGCATATGATTCCGCAACTATACTGCTGATTAATTTGCAATACGAACAGATATAATACGGAGAATATTTTCGAAAGTTCGCTAATTTGCATTTCAAAGTGTGGCGTGACAATCCCTTCCAGGTACGTTTCGTGAGAACGCGAAAAAAAATAAGAGCTTGGCAAAGGGATATTCTAATGAAGCTAATATATATTTTAGCGTGTCTTTCATGCAGAACACATGATTTGTTATTTATGGTGCAAAATAAATTTTTGACTTTCAGATTCGTTAGAAAAGGGCTTGCGGTAAAAATGTCTATATGATTTATATGATTATAACATATGTATTTTTATGATTATAACATAAAATGTATTCAAATATTTGTAGGAAACAACTTTAAAAAAGGCCGTCCATTAATGACGTCACGCAAAGGGGGGTGGGGGGGGGTGGATCATGAAATTGTGACAGCTTGGAACAAGAAGAAGGGTGGGGGTAAGGGGTAAGAAAAGAAGAGTGACGTCACACATTTTGGTTAAAATGACAGCATTAAAAATCAGCAAATTAATTTTCGAAGTTATTTTGAAATTAAAGTATTTTATGTTCATAAAGATAAGATTTAAAGTAAAATATATTAAATTCTATTCAAATTGCTGAATATTACTAAGATTACACACGTATAACACATGTAAATTTTTCCATTTTTCAATTTTTGGGTGAAAAAAGTCTGGGCCAGGATTCGAACCAGGGATGTATTGGCTGAAGCCGCCAATGCTGTACCAACTGAGCTATCCCGGACACGAACACTGGTGGACTATTTCACCCAATTAACCTCCACGATAACTTTATCTGGTCTGATACCCTGGATCAGCTCAACAAAATAAATCGAAGGTCAATATATGGAACTGCAGAAAATCGCTGCATACGAAATTACATTAGATTAATTTTTAAACACGATTATTCAATCTGTAAATTATATATAACAGATGTAAATTTTTCCATTTTTCAATTTTTTTGGTGAAAAAATTGGGTGTGTAATTTCGTATGCAGTGATTTTCTGCAGTTTCATATATTGATCTTCGATTTATTCTGTTGAACTGATCCAGGGTATCGGACCAGATAAAGTGATCGTTGAGGTTAACTGGGTGAAATCGTCCACCAGTGTTCGTGTCCAGGAGCAACCAATACATCCCTGGTTCGAATCCTGGCCCGCACTTTTTCCACCTAAAAAATTTAAAAATGAAAAAATTTACATCTGTTATAATTAATTTACCGATTGAATAATCATGTTTAAAAATTAATCTAATTTACACAAGTAGTTTGACTATATTTTTACTTTCTTCTATCTTCAATAGAAGAAAGTATTGTAATCGAAATTTTTTCGAATTCCGTTTTTCGACGGATTTACACGTTTTAGGGGTCAGAGATTCCAAAAAACCTGCTTTAACAAAATGTCTGTTCGTCCGTGTGTCTGTGTCTGTGTGTATGTCGCCATTCTACCACCAAAAAGTGTATGAAGTTATGCATAGAAATGAACCAAATTTTTTGTGAATGTTTCTGGTTGTAGCAAGCAGGTCCTCCTTCAGTTTTGAAATATTCTGCCCGATGGGGGCGCTGCAATCGCGATTTTTGTGCAATTTTCAATATTATACCGGCCAAAAGTATATGAAGTTATGCATCGAATTGAACCAAATTCTTTGTGTAAGTATATGACTATGGCCAGTTGGTCGTCTCTAAATTTGAAAATAATCCGCCGAAAGGGGGCGCTGCAATCGTGATTTTTGTGCCATTTTCAATATATTACCGGCCAAAAGTATATGAAGTTATGCATTGAATTGAACCAAATTATTTGTGTAAGTGTATGGCTATAGCTAGTTGGTCCTCCCTGAATTAAAAAAAAAATCCGCCGGAAGAGGGCGCTGCAATAGCCAATTTTATGCCATTTTCAATATTGCACCTCTTAAAAGTGTATGAAGTTAGTCCTAGAACTGAACTAAAAATTTTTCATAGAATTATTTTTTGGTAAGGCAAATAGGTCCTTCCTGAATTAAAAAAAAATCTGCCTATCATTCTATTGGTCATCGGCTCGTGTAGAGACGAAAATTCGTTTTTACTCCGATTAATTGATTGAAGCAGAAATTTAAGATGAAAACCAAAGTTCGTATTGTATTGAATTAAAATTATTAAAACATTAAAATGAGTAACTATTTTTTAAAAACATTAAAGTGTACGTATGAGATAGAAGAATATTTTGGGATTGGCACATCCAACTAGTTATTCATAATATAACACAAATTTAAATTTGTGTTACATCAACATCTTCATAATTGTAAATAATTCACTTGGAAACGCTGAGGACCATTCTTTCTCACATGATTCCGTAATGACAATACTCATTAATTTGCTATACGAGCAGAAATAATACAGAGAATATTATCGAAATGTTCGTTATCTCACATTTCTAAGTGTGGCGTGACAATCCCTTCCAGGTATGTTTCGTGAAAACGCGAAAAAAGATAACAGCTAGACAAAAGGATATTCTAATGAAGCTAATATATATGAGGACCCCAGAAGCCAAGGGGTATAAGTGACAAAATTGAAAAAAATGAGTTAAGTGCACAGACAATCTGGAAATATGCTTTTTTCATTTCAGGTAAAGAAATATAAGTGATTTTCTTTTTATTTGCCGAGTTATAGAGGAAAACCACTTTTTTCGAAAAACAAACAATATTGATTTATACGTTTAAAGAAAATTGTACTTTATTTTTTAACAGTTATTGAAATAAGAGTTCAAAGACAAGAACGCAACAAGCAGAAATTTCCTATTTCAATCCACTCAATTGCTATTGACGTTCCAATGTAACATCAATTATCTTTAAACTCAATTTACTAAAAACCGAAATATTGTCACTTGTACCCCTTGGCTTCTGGGGTCCTTATATGTTAGCGTGTCATGCATGAAGAACACTTGATTTGTTATTTATGATGCAGAGATAATTTTTGACTCCCAGATTCATTTGAAAAGAGCTTTCGGTAGAAATATCTATATGAATATAACATAAAATACATTCAAATTTTTGTAGGAAATAACAGTCCATTAATGATGACACGCATAAGGGGGGGATTGGTTCATGAGATTGTGACAGCTTTTGACAAGGGTGTGGGAAGGGGTAAGAAAAGAAGAGTGACGTCACACATTTTAATTAAAATGGCAGCCTTAAAAATCAGCAAATTAAATTTTGAAGTTATTTTGTAATTAAAGTATTTTAACTTTATGAAAATAACATTTAAATCGAAATATATTTAATTCCATTCAAATTGCAGAATGTTACGAAATTTATATTGGTAGTTTTACAGTTTTTTATTTATAATGTAACGTAAATTTAAATTTGTGTTACATCAACATCTTCATAATTGTAAATAATTCACTTGGAAAAGTTGAGGACCATTCTTTCTCATATGATTCTGTAATTACATTACTGATTAATTTGCCATGCGAGCAGAAATAATACGGAGAATATTTTTGAAATATTCGTTAGTTTGTATTTCTAAATTGCATTTATAAGTGTGGCGTGACACATTCCCTTTCAGATATGTTTCCCGAGAACGTGAAAAGATAAGAGTTTGACAAAGGGATATTCTAATGAACCTAATATATATTTTAGCGTGTCTTGCATGTAGAACACATGAAATGTTATTTATGATGCAGAAATAATTTTTGATTTTCAGATTCTTAAGAAAATCGTTTGTGGTAGAAATACCTATATGAATGTAACATAAAATGTATTCAATTTTTTGTAGGAAATAACAGTCCATGAATAACTTCAAGCATAAGGGGCGGGGGGTCATGAAATTGTGACAACGTGTGAGAAGGGGTAAGAAAAGAAGAGTGACGTCACACATTTTGGTAAAAATAAAAGCATTAAAAATCAGAAAATTAAATGTTGAAGTTATTTTGAAATTAAAGTATTTTATGTTCATAAATGTAAGATTTAAAGCAAAATGTATTAAATTTCATTCAAATTGCTGAATATTTCTAAGTTTACATACGTAGTTTGACTGCATTTTTATTCATAATGTGACAAAAATTTAAATTTGCTTTACATTAACAATCTTTATAATTATAAATAATTTACTTGGAAAAGCTGAGGACCATTCTTTCTCACATAATTACACTACTGATTAATATGCAATACTAGCAGAAACAATACAGAGAATATTTCCGAAATATTCGTTAATTTGCATTTCTAAGTGAGGCGTGACAATTCCTTCCAAGTACGTTTCTTGAAAACACGAAAAAGATAAGAGTTTGACAAAGGGATAATCTAATGAAATTAATATGTATATTAGCATGTCTTGCATGAAGAACACATGACATGTACTTTATAATGCAAAGAAAATTTTTGACTCCCAGAAAAAAGGGGCTACCAAAGGTGATGTTTTCATACAGAAGTATACAGATTTAGATACCAGCATTTTATAAAAGAATTTTTTTCATTTGTTTAATCGTAGAAAAATAAAGCGGAATTTTTTTGACAAAATTTAAAGAGGAGTACTATAAACATGAAAAAAAAATTAAATAAAATAAAAATGCTTTAGACAGCAGTCATTTATGAGTCAGTACTTCAGCCTATCATTCAAGAGTGGTAGCCACAGTCCAAATGACGTCAGGGTTTTGTACAAACACTCTGACCTTTATAATAAATATTTTTATATTATTATGTTGAATCGAAACGTCACACATATTTATGTAATAAAACAAAAAAAGTTTGTGCCATTTTGTTCTCTCTTAACTTCAATTCTAAATTTCTGGAACATATTTCAATCTTAGTTTCGAAATGTATTAACTTGTAACAGCTAAAATTCTTTTTCTTATTTTATTTATTGATAATTTATTGCTTGCTTCTCAAAAAGGCGGGAAGTATTTCGTAACCTTTTTACATTCTGGAATATTCTCTGGATTTTAATTCTATCTTTTATTTAACATCGCGTGATCGGTGTTAATGCGCATTGTTAAAGGGCTTGTTATTTGCGATGTAAAATATAGATCCTGCCCGAGTACACGCCTCCTTAGACCAATCAGAGTTGATCATCTTTTGACGTTTAGACTCGAGTTAATCCTAATTGGATTTTTAAATTGATTGACGCGGAGTAGGAGGGAGCTAGTTTGTCGCGAAAATGTTCCTTTCTCATTTGGTTTTTTAAGAGCGTGAAAATGCATCTGTCTTTAAAACTATTAAGCCGTTCGTTTGGTTTGTCGGATAAATTGGAATATCTAATGATGTCGATTATTTCACGAAGTTTGGAGTACTCCATGTGTGCAACGCTTAGTGCTGGAATGACTTCGTTTGTCTTATGACTTATAATAAATATGAATTGCAAAGACTGAGTGACTTGATTTTTTACGGGGAAATTCCCAATAAAACCCCTTCGTTGCTTGAAAATTTACACTACGGCTACAGAACCTTGCTGCTGATTATTAGAAATTAATAAATGTGCTGTATAAACCCTGGTGATGCACTGGAGCTTGTACGGTGTTGTGTAATCTCGACGTCGTCGCGTATCGTTACATATATATATATATATATATATATATATATATATATATTAATTTTACATAATTACGAATTTTCACAATTTTTTTATTCATTACCTAATATAAATTAAAATTTGAACTACATTAATAATGTTTATAAGTGATTCACTTGGAAATACTGAGGACATTCTTTCTCGTATGATTCCGTAACTACACTTCTTATTAATTTGCTATACGAGCAGATATAATACGGAGAATATTTTCAGAATATTCGCATTTCTAAGTGTGGCGTGACAATCCCTTCTAGGTACGTTTCGTAAGTTCTAGAAAAAGATATGAGCTTGACAAAGGGATAATCTGATATATATTTTAGTGTGCCTTGCACGTAGTACACTTGATTTTTTATTTAGGATGCAAAGAAAATTTTTTATTCTCAGATTCGTTAGAAAAGGGTTTATGATAGAAATATCTATTTTAATAAAAAAGTAAAAACATATTTAGTTTTTTGTGGGAAAAAATAATAAAAGGGGCCGTTCATAAATGACTTCATACTTGGAAGGGAGATTCATGTAATTATGACAGATTGTGTCATAAAAGAAAATTGACATCCCACATTTTCATAAAATTGCAAGCATTAATAATCAGCAGATTATGATTTAAAGTTATTTTGAAATTAAAATATTTTATGTTCGTTAAGTTAAAATTTAAAGCAAAATATATTAAATTCCATTCAAATTACAAAATACTACAGCAGTTCGTATTTAAAATATTAAAATAATTGGGAAAAAATAAACATAAAAATTACTTCACATATATTCATTTTCGATACTAAATAAATGCAATTAAATTTCATATAAATTAAATGTGGAATGTTTAGATAAGATTTTAACTTTTATAAAATATAAAATACAGTACAATAAATTAGGTATACACCTTTCTGAAAAGCATCAAAATATTAGAATAAAATTTACATTGGTTCAAAATATTAGAATATTTTATTTTACGCACCATTATTACTATAATGGTAAATGGTTGTTAATATGTTGTAGCATCCCTTTTAGCTTTCATAACAACCTACAATCAATCTTGCGTACTATATATAAAGTGTTTACAAGCATTTTTATCAATATTAGCCCAAATAGATTTTATACGTGCCGCTAACTCAGTTTTAGTCCGCTTAGAATTTCTTGAAGTTTTTTTTTCATTACACACCAAAAGTTTCGATGGGATTAAGGCCTATTGGGGGGGGGGGAGCTTAGGATGGGATTGGAGGGCAAGGAAGTACTTTAACCCTTTATCTACTGCATTATGAATTCATCAAATTTTTACATTCTAAAGCATTTTTAAATTGTTTAAACTAAATTAAAATATTTACACAATCATTTAATACATTTTTGAAAAATTTTAGAAGGATTGAAGGATTTAGAAGGATTAATTAAATTCGAATTTGCACGGATTTTGTGCAATTTTTATAACCCCACCACATCTTTTTTTTTAAATTGTTCTCTCAGTATTTTGTAAAATTGTAGAATTTAAAAATATTATGTTCGTACAATATATAAATACAGAAATATTTCCGAATTCAAAAAACCCCATCGCCCTCCTTCAGCATCAAGAAAGATGAAAAGATCTAAAGGCAAAAGAAATCATCCTTTTAAAAATATTTTTATTTTGTGTGACCAATAATGCTTTTGGAACAAAATAATGTATCTGTAACTCATTTTAAAGAGTATTGCAACTAATTAACGTATTAAAAGATTTTTCTAATAAATAATCTTTATGGTACTTATAAGTACCGTCGGTAGATAAAGGATTAATGTTGCGTTGGTGGAACCAATTCTTAGTTTACACTGAGGTTGCATGTAAAACAGATGATTTCTTATTAATGACTCAAAGTTAATTTTTTGACTTCCAGATTCTTTAGGAAAGGGCTTGCGGTAGAAATATCTGTATTAATATAACATTAAAAATGTATTTACTTATTGATGTCTTTAATGAAAGTCACGCTTGGAAAAGGGGGTTTATAAAATTGCGACAGCTTGTGACAAAGGAGTGGGGCGGGGGATAGAAAACAATTTTGAACTTGATTTACAATAATCCTTGATTTTTTGTTTCTTTTTTAGTTTCAACTACATGCCATAAACTTCTATTTTATTTACATTTTGTTCCCTTCATTATTGATTGATGAATATTTTAATTTCGCTCTGGAATATTACCTGGAAAATAATAATGGTGAAATATTTACATTTTTGTATTTCTAAGTGGGGCGTGACAATCCTCCACGGGTACGTTTCATGTGAACGCGAGAAAGATAGGAATT
The DNA here is from genome assembly GCA_964019185.1 of Maratus speculifer. Classification (NCBI taxonomy): domain Eukaryota; kingdom Metazoa; phylum Arthropoda; class Arachnida; order Araneae; family Salticidae; genus Maratus; species Maratus speculifer. The sequence goes on along the minus strand of OZ025291.1, from coordinate 420,278,301 downwards.
ATACAAAGAGATATTCTAATGAATATCTAATATACATAATCTAATATATAATTTAGCATGCGTTGCATGTTGAATAAATGATTTCTTATTAACTGACGCAGATACAATTTTGTCTCCCAGATTCTTTAGAAAAGAGCTTGCTTAGAAACATCTATATTAATTAGGATGAGCGAAGCGAATCCTCTACTAGGCCACTCAAATGACATTTTGTCGTACACTTTACAAAAAAACTATACAGTATTTTCACTTGAAATTAAACACAAATATAAATTATGATCTGTAGATTTACAGAATATTATTTTTTTACAGAAATACTTTTCAAAAAATTATTATTTTAATTAATTTATTTTACAGGTTTTTCCATTACGAACGCATTTTTTCAAATAAAAAGTGAAACACGTACGTTTTCAGAAGAAAAACTTAAATCATGGGGTCAGTAATAATAGCTAGAATCATCATTAAAAATAGATAAATAAATAAAAAATATTTTCATTATTCTGATAAAATATCTCAAAAACTGCTTTCAGATTTTCAAACTATGCTCATTACTTTAACTATGTATAGCTTCATGATTTCTTTTATAAAATATATAAAATACTTTTTTTTTTAGAAAAATTATAGCATATTTTTAATGAATTCAAATTTGTGTACATTCTCTTATTAACATTCAATTATAAAAGTATTTTTCTGTATTAGGAATTCAAATACACAATTTATTCTTATTTTGTGAAATCATTTAAGCAGACGATATTTATGAATTTTAAACGAATTACATCATGTTTTTGTGAAGTGGCAATAAAAGAATTGTAAACAAATAAAATTAATTAATACTTTGTATAATTCTACTTCGAAAATATTTTTATTTATACCAGTCTTATATCATAAATAAACAATCTGAGGAAATTCTTAGTTATTTGGTTGAAATACGTTTTAAAATTAAAATGCGCCGAAACATAAAATTACATTTTTGCTTAATAAAGATGCAAAAATTATTTTAAAAATATATTATTACTTTCAAATATTTATCTTATAGCATAATACTTCGCCAATCCAAACAAAGCATGGCTTTTGCTAGTGTAATATAAAATTTACTAAAGTTTTTGTTGGAAACAACAGCAAAAGGGGCCATAAATAAATGACGTCACGCTTTGAAAGGGGTTCCATGAAATTGCGACAGCTTATGACAAAATGATGGGAGGGGGTGAGAAAAGAAGTTTGTCATCTTCAGACATTTTGGTAAACATAAAAGCATTAAAAATCAGCAAATTAAATTTCGAAGTTATTTTGAAATTAAAGCAATTTTATGCTCATAAAGATAAAATTTAAAGACATCTATATTCAATACCATTCAAATTTTAAAATACTACTATTTCAATTGCTCTTCAATATTAATATTTTATTATTATGGTTGCTTTTTTAAATTAAATATTGCGTTCCATGAACAATCTTTATAAGTAATTCCCTTGGTAATATTGAGGACATTATTTCGAATATGATTCAGTAATTACACTGCTGATTAATTTTCAATACGAACAGATATAATACGGGGAATATTTTTGAAATGTTCGTTAATCTGCGTTTCTAAGTGTGGCGTGACAATCCCTTCCAGGTATTTTTCGTGAAAACTCGAAGATAAGAACTTGACAAAGGGATATTCTAATTAAGCTGATATATATTTTAGCGTGACTTGTATGTTGAACACATGATTTGTTATTTGTCATGCAGAGATAATTTTTTACTCTCAGATTCATTAGAAAAGGGCTTGCGGTAGAAATGTCTATATTAATATAACATAAAATCTATTCAATTTTTTGTAAGAAACAATAGTAAAAGAAGTTGTCTATAAATGACATCACACTTACTAATGGTGTGGGGGGGGGGGGTGAATAATGTAAATTGTGGCAGCTTGTGACAAGAGAGTAAGAGCTTGTGAGAAAAGAAGTGTGGCATCACGCATTTTGGTTAAAATAAAATCATTAATAATGAGAGCAGATTAAAATTTGAAGTTATTTTGACATTAAAGTATTTTATGTTCTTTATGATAAGCTTTAAAGGAAAATGCATTAAACTCCATTCAAATTACAAATGCTACTACAGTTCATATTCAAATTATTAGAATATATGAGAAAAGGTAATGAGACTAAATTCATTTTTCATTTAATTATTTTTACTACTAAGTAAATGCAAATAAAATTCTTATAAATTAAATGTGGAATGTTTATATAAGATTTTAATATATACAAAATATAAAATACAATACAATAATTTAGGTATACAGCTTTCTAAAGGACAATAAAGTATTAGGAAAAAAATTTACATTTGTGCAAAATATTAGAATATTTTATTTTACGCAACCTTATGAATCTGAAATAAATGTTAGCCTTCATAACAACGTACAACCAATCTTGTATATTAGCCTTAATAGATTTTAAGTATGCCACTAATTTAGTTTAAGTTAAAGGGGGATTTTCTACGAAATTTATCTTTCTTATACACAATAACTTTTCGATTGGATTGAGGTCTGGTGCGTTTGGTTGGAGAGAACGTTAGCGAAACCATATCTTAGTTGACTTCGAGGTATGAGTTGCATGTAGAACATATGATTTCCTATTTATCATGGATAGATAATTTTGGACTCGCAGATTCGTTAGAAAAAGGCTTGCGGTTGAAGTATCAATATTAATATAACATAAATGTGAATGTAGCACGCGCATAGCAACAGCTTCCTCCTAGTTTCAGACTGCATCAGCGCAGTGTTTCCTCATTAACATAACCTGTGACGTGTGTGAAGAGTTACCAGTTAAGATATAAGTAACTCAGCACATTTGGCGCTGAGAAAATGCAAAATTTAAGTCTAGAAGTGGGTTATGCGCTGTTTGTTAAAGAAGACAGACGTCTCTGGCATAGCAAATATGATGCGGCTAAAAAGCCGCGCTGTTCAATATCACCCTGTACATAATTGGATATTTAAGATCTTTATAAAAAGTTATTTATTCTCAAGCTTCTGTCTCCAACATCGTCTTGTCCCAGTACTTTCCAGTACCTCATATGGGGATAAATGACGTCATCATGGTACATAATGGTCATACATGGCAATACATGGTCATAAACGGTATGTCACCATCAGAAAGGGGGGGGGTTACGAAGCTGTGACAGCTTGTGACAAGAAAGTGGAAGGAGGTAAGAAAAGATGTGTAATTTCACACACTTTGGTTAAAATAAAAATCTTAAAAATTCTCAGATTATTTTTTGTAATTAACGTAATGGTATGTTCATAAAGATATGATTTAAATAAAAATATATTAAATCTCGTTTCAAATTTCAAAATACTACTATTTCAATTGCTTTTCCTTATTAGTTTTTTATTACTATAGTATATTAATTATGTTTTTTGATAAATTTTAAACTTATTTCAGGTAAAATTAGTACACGAATAATTTTTATTGTTACGCTAAAAAAAATGCAAATATATATATATATATATATATATATATATATATATATATATATATATATATATATATATATATATATATATATATATATAATTTGAAATATAATAGATAACGTAGTGTTTTGTTTCAGAACTGCATAATAATAATAAAAACAGATGTAAACTATCACATATAGTATTTCTGATGTAGACATTATTTTTTTTTTTTGCCCAGACTAAATTTACATCGATGAAAGATGTATTTTCAGAAAGTTTCTAATTGCAGCTTCTTATGTAGTACTACTACACGTATATAATTAAAACACGTTATTTCATTAAAGAAACAAAACTATAAGCTGATCAAAAAGTAATAAAAAATCCACATGAGAATGAATAATTTTAAATATTTCAGTGAAAAAGGTCTACTCCTACATTTTTTACTGATAACTCACAATGGATTTTTTTTTTTACAATCAGTATAATTTTTAGAATGAGCATACACATAATATATATATATATATATATATATATATATATATATATATATATATATATATATATATATATACATACATATTAAGTTTTGAAACGTATTTAAAGCGTTACGTTTCTATTTGTCTTGGAGAAATGGAGAAATTGCCAAAGACCGTTATTTAAAATCAGCCTTTTTAATTCCATTTATTTCAGTAATTTAAGCTCAAAATAAGATTGAATGTCTTAAATTTGTGTTATCTTTATTTATTTTTCTGATTTATTGTTTAAAGGGTGCTATGAATTCATTATGGAATATAAGCTGTAAACAATTAATAAGCTATTAATATTGATTGAAATGTAAAAGGATTATTCTATTGCATTTGTCTGCGTTTGACAAAGATATGTTTATGTATTTAAAAACTTGCTTGAAAGTTGATTAAAAAAATAATTTAAAACTGTGTAAATTGCGATATATTTAAAAAAAATTACGATACATTTTTTAAAGAAATTGGGAAACAGTTTTGAAATAATTTGCGATCTATGGCAGTACTTGAATAAAATACATTTCAAATTATATATTTGATTTCTATTCGACTCGGTTAAAAATTAAAATGTTAAAATAAAAAAATAATAATAAAGTTAAATTGAATCGTCTGCGATTGTCGTCGACAAATTGACGTCATCGTTATCATGGATACGTATTTCCTTTATTAAATGGACTGAAAGCTAAAACCTGAAACTTCCGGGTTACAAAGCACAAGTAAAACAATTATGTCTATACAGTGTGATTAAAAAATCCTGAGAAAATAGTATGACAAATCAGGTATACGACAAGGATAAAAAATCACACAGAAACACAGGGCCGCAGATCACTTATTGAGTCACAAATACGGGGTGTTTCATCCTAACTCATTTTGGGTTCACGGTAATAAATTCCAGAAAACTGATGTATATTATAATAAAACATTTAATAGACATTATCACCTTTGTTTTAAATGTGATAACACCAATCAAAATTGGTAGATGTTTCCATTATGCGCGCCAGCAATACGCACTTGACATCTTACATTTTGGACATGATAATCAGTATATACGGTATCATCGATTGCTTGTGCAATATGTTTTTCGAGATCTTTTTGTAACGTTATCACATTTCACACAAAATAAGATATATATCGTTGCATTTTCACTACAATATTTTTATTGTCCTCGAAATTATTATACTCAAACCGGGTGTAGCTCGTATGAAACACCCTGTATTTGTGACTCAGTAAGTAGTTTGCGACGCTATGTTCCTACCTGATTTTTTATCATTGATGTATGCTTGATTTTTCATATCATTTTGTCAACATTGTTTTGAATCACCCTGTAAATTAACCACTAATATTATGGAAGGATAAATTTGGTTTGATGTCACGAAAGTTAATCATTAAATAATGATTTCCTTATGCTGAAATAATAAAATTGTTAAAAAATGCTAAGAATTATAAACAAATTATCAAATGCTTCTAAAACCGTTAAAATTATATCTACATTTTTTTAAAATAAATGTATTCATATATGAAGCAATAATATATAGATTAATGCATCTTTGGAGATGTTTTATAATTATTATATACTGTTTTTTTTTTTTTTTTTTTTGTAGTGCTACCTGAAATTTGTCTCAGAACTGAGCAGGTTAAGTTGCGAAGAAATGACCCCAGTGACAAGATTCAGTTGATCTCGTTCAATTTCTGCATTTGAAAAAGTAAAGAAAAATTAATGTCCTCTATGAAACAGAAGACGATCAAGAATTAACTTTCACTATCACAATAAATTGTTTTTTATGCATCTACACTGTAACAAATGTTTTGAAATGTTCCTGGGACTATCGAGGGTTCTCCTGAGCGATACTAACAGAAATATTTCTGATTTGAGCAGAAAAATATTTTGGTTTCACTCCATTGCTGCCCAAAAATATGGTAAGGATTCTGATGGTTTCAGAAAGTGAAAATAGTTCTCAGATATCCGATGGTATCCGAAGTGTTTTTGTTAGAATACTAAATTTTGCCAAATCTTTTTACAGTGTACTGTACAGTATATCTATATATACATAATAATTTATATGTGTACTTCTATGCATAACTTTGTAGCAATTTTCTAAAAAAAATAATAAAGAAACTTTTAAACAAGCCACTTGTAGTGCGCTAAAGCAGACCCTACTACAGTGGTGTTCAGAATTATAAGAACAATTGAAAATTTAACAGAAAAAAATTATTTATGAACTAAATAAAGTGAAATTTATGGATAAAATACTTTTTTATGCCAGAAATCATTATAGAACGCAAAAGATTGAAAAATGCAAAATATGAATGTTTTGCCATAAATAACAAAATTTCTCATTGTAAAAAATTGGACAAAATTATAAGAACAGTGAATGTTTTTTGCCTGAGATGCACTAATAATTAAAAATTTCCTTTTTCTTCTCTGTTAAAAGTCTTGACGTCATGGAATTAGATTTTTCCTTCAGAACGTTGTTGGAAATTTTTGACCAGGTGTTTTCGATGAAGCACATGAGCTCTTACTTATTTTTATATTGCATACGGTTTTTGAATATTTCGTGTGTCAGAATACCCTCTAGATTTTCCGTTGGATTCAGATCAGGGCTTCTGGTCGGCCAATTAAGTAGTTTCACAAAATTAGCATCAAATCACGATGTTGACGTTTGGGAAACATGTACTAAGGCACTGTCCTGCTGGAAAAAATAATCTCCGCTAGTTATTAACGGTGCTTCCAATAAAAAATTATCGCCCAAATACATCAACATAACTCTCAGAAATCATTTTACCCTGCACAAAAACTATTGGAACAGTTCCACTAGTTGCGAAAGCTCACCAGACCATTACTGAGCCACCCCCAAAAACACGCTTTGGGAAAATTTCTTTTTCTCTACGGAGATAATACCAGAATTGGTGGAAACCATCTGGCCCATCCAAATTAAACTTTTTCTCATCGGAAAATACATGATCATCCCACATTTTTTTCATAATAATGCATTTTTTGGCAAACTCTATCCTCAGTCTCTTGTGAACTTTTGTAAGAGGCGGACTTGAGATACCTTTACCATAGCCAACCTTTTTTTCTTTTGTAAAACACGTCGAACAGTTCGAGCACTGCATTTTAAGTTCAATTCATGTTTTATTTCTGTAGACTTTTTTTTGGAGCAGGCTCGTCTTACAGTCATTCTTTTATCCCGTACAGAAGCAGAAGATGGCCTACCGATATGTCTTTGCCGTCCATATTTACCTGAATTTTTAAGATATATGTAAATAACCGTTCTTGATTCATTAAGCTTTTTCACTATTTGGCGTACAGAAGTCCTAAAATTTTAAGTGCATCCTTTTTCTCTTTTTTAAACTCCGAAAGCTTTGTACTTAGCGGCATGACTAAAAAACAGAATATCATGAGCTCAAACGGTTACTATGCATTTATATTGTCTTGAAATTCCCTGTGCAAAGCAAAAAAGTGCATATTTTACTTTTTAGAACACACAAATATGGTTGTTCTTATAATTTTGTCCATATTAGATCCCCGTATAAATCCTCAATACATTTTATAAATATGAATTTACCACATAATTACATAAAGATTTATAAAAACATTCTTCATTTTTCATCTTTCTCCAGCTATTAAATTTGCATAAGTTTTCGGCCAAATATGGCCAAGATTTGGCAATTTTTGCCTTGTCTTTATACTTTTGACCACGACTTACAATTGTCAATCCTAAGCCTAATAAAATTGTGAAGAAAAGTTACCTAAAAACGCCTGCCATAGCCTTATTTTAGGATTATCCAATTTTCCGAATTTTCATTAACCGGATAGATGTTGTTTTCGACCGCATAATCGACGTTCTAGTGCATTTGTATAGTAGATATAATGTCCAAATGATGTCTCTCGCGTCTTTCTGAGACTTTCCGTCGATTAAAATGTATGGAATTTTCACATTTTTTGCAAAGATTGTACCTTAACACAATATTCGATATTAAATACTCAACAAGGGGGAGGGAAGTATTCTTTTTTCATTTTTTAAGAAATGACAAGTGCACACATACACAAACCAATACACACAAGTCTCAGCATAAATGAGTTTGAAGCAGTCATAGTTTGAGTTTTCAGATAATTATCTTAAATGAATGTTTTGAAGATATTTAAAAGAATGTCTTGATTAAAATACGTTACTTTTTAAAAGTAAAAAGAAAGATAAAAAAGTGATAATGCACGCAGTTTATAAATGCAAGGTATGTTTTTACAATATTTTGCAATGTAATATCATATTGCTGGCAGCAACTTTTAGTGAACAAAAAATATCTTATGTTGCTCATAATATAACACACATATCTGCGATCTTGCTTCTTGTTTTTTATTCAGAAAAAGAAAAATTAATTTATTTAATTAATAATGTCCTGGAAAGTATATTTTTGTCAACAATCATTATTTTTAATTAAAGTCATCATTTATATGTATATAGATTGCTTTATCTCATTACTATATTTAATGATTCAACAATATGTTCGTAACGAAATTCGTACATGAGGTACATATACTTGTAAATACTCATACATGTGTTTAAGACATGGCGATACACAGAAACAATAACGAAGGTTTTAATGATGTAGTTCATTTAATGGTGTAGTTTATTTGAAATGTGTACCATAGTGCAAAATCTCTAATAATTATCAAATACAAATTTATTTTAATAAGTAAGCTCATTAATTTTGTGTACGTGTTCTAATTAATTACAAAATGTGTTCCGCGTGTCTTTATGATCTCGTATTGATTTTTGAAGCGTATATTCGAAAAGCGACGCATTATGCTTTGTATTTATTTTTTAACCTATAATATGATTAAACTAATGACATTTTTCTGTGTGATATCTAGAGGGAGTGAAGTAGATTATGATACGTTTGAAACGTGTTATAAAAAATTCAAAGGATTGATTTTAAGTTATTTTTTTTAAATAACTAAATTAATTTCATGAACTGTAGAAAAATATTTTTTCCTTATTGTTAAATGTTACATATTATTGTTAACATATACCATCGTACATAGATTATTTATTATGTTAACGTCCTTTTTTCTGTGAATATAAAAATACAATACACAGTGTGCCATGTGTTATCTATTTCCGACTTTTAATATCCTAATCGTTGATTGTAGACATATATTTTCAGTTAGAAAAATGTTTCATATATGGTAAATAGATTATGATACGTTTGAAACGTGTTATAAAAAATTCAAAGGATTGATTTTAAGTTATTTTTTTTAAATAACTAAATTAATTTCATGAATTGTAGAAAAATATTTTTTCCTTATTGTTAAATGTTACATATTATTGTTAACATATACCATCGTGCATAGATTATTTATTATGTTAACGTCCTTTTTTCTGTGAATATAAAAAATACAATACACAGTGTGTCATGTGTTATCTATTTCCGACTTTTAATATCCTAATCGGTGATTGTAGACATATATTTTCAGTTAGAAAAATTTTTCATGTATGGTAAAAATCCATGTTGTGGCATTGTTTAAAATAAAAAAAATCAATTTTATAAAAATTACGAAATCCAACTTTTTATACATTTCTCCAATTCACATAGTTATTTTTTGTAAAATCCCAGGCAACCACAATCGTCCTTCGGACGCCCTACAATGATCCTTGAAATCCCATAGTTGTCATATCCTATGAAACTATCCTGTGAATGTCCCCAGAATACTGAAGATAGGACCGTCCTCACAGTACTGTCTTAAGAACGGCCGGGGGACGCATTGCGACTCCTTGGATTTGGAACCCTGTACTCGAATGTGCAGCCTACCAACCAACTCACCAGAATTCAGAAAAAATGTGCGTGATTTCCAATATTTTTATCAATTTCAGCTCATGGTGATTTCGGATAAAAGGAAAGTGAATGTAATTATAAGGTAAGAATTTTCCTTCATGTATATTTGCAATGCATTTCCTTATAATTATTCTGCCTCTATATTTGTATAATGTTGGCAAAATTTTATTAAAATGCAATTAAAAAAATAGGCCTAGTCATCGCCCGAATAAGAAATAATTTTATAAGACAATATTACAATATATATGTTTACAGTAAGAAAGAAATTTGTCTTATAAAATTGAAAATTTTGTGTTTTGTATTGAAGTAAATGTGTTTTGTATTATAAAATAAACTGATTATAAATATAATAAATATAAAACTATATGCTGTTTTTGCATGATTATGCCTAACAAGTATTTCAAAACAGTGTTTTCTCGCCAAAATCTCTAAAGAAAAAACACCGACACAATGATGTGACATAACAAAGCTCTTTAATAGATTCAGAAAACAAGTTGATTTTATTTAACAGTTTTGGAGAAATCAAAATTTAAATTGAATATTTACATTGATGTAACTAGTCCTTTTAAAAATTTTAGTTGACTTGGATTATCCATTTTCTATTAATTATATGTTGTACACTGTTTATTTTTTACTTTATTTTGTTTGAAGCATTAAGACATTCTTTCCTGTGTTTCATGTATAGGTCATTCAAAAAAATTAAGCATCCCAGTGGAACGCTATGTTTTGTTATATTTCAATTAAATATTGTTAAAATATATATTTCAGAAACATTTTTCTTCAATATAATTATGAAATTTCAGATGATTTTTAAATTGATTCTATAAAGAAAAAAGAAATAAATCTGTAAGGTGAGTTTTTTTTTAATGGCACCTGTGTAATATAAAATTTTGAATTTCAATTCAAAATTTACTTGTGAGTTGCTAGTGTACTTATTCAGAAACTATGTGATTAAAAAGTGTTTTCCATTTTTAAGTAAAAGCAGATTTAAAAAAAAAAACCTTTCAATAAATTCCATGATTCGGTATTTTAAATTAAATTTCCGGATGAGACTGCTAACTGCTTCCTCATGACGACATTTCTGTGGCTGTCAAGTCCTAAAAACTATCGTAAAATGCTAACTTAATAACATTTCAATTTCTTCATATCTGAATGAAATCTGTGTAAATTATATATTTTTAGAAATATACTAATACAAGTTTTTGTATTTATGAATGATAATGAATTAACGAACGTATAAGAAAAATTGTCACTTTTAATTTAAGAATAACCTTCAATATGTGATACTACTTGGTTATTTTGTCGGCTATAAATTTACTTCCAAACTCCAAGATTAAATGCCAATAATGAATGATCGTAGATATCCATTCACTTGACATTAAGAATTACATCATCAAATGATTTTCAATTCGACCTTTTATTTCTACTTTTATTAATGCTCTACTATTTTTTTTTTCATAAGCATTATTTAAATGAAAAGTTTCATTAATTTGTGTAAATTGGCTTTTGCGATTTGTATAATTTGACAAAACTGATCGCCGGGATAACCAAGTAGTACCCAATATAATAGTTGATTATGAAGTGATGTGACCAGTGTTGAATTCAGGTTGTGCCTTGGGAGGGGGGCATGCCCCTCCCCCTCCTGATTTATTTCACCAGCCTGCAAGATGCAACACGCATGCAGTTGAAAAAAGTTATCACAAAACTGCACACGGAATTACTATTGCCTACTGCAATTTTTAATTCTTTTTTTCCTATAAAATTAAGAAATATATGCAACAGAGGTAAGCTTATGTAATAATTTGGAAAGTTAAAATATCTATATTGAAAAAGTGTGTCCAATAATGTCTCTATTGCCTACAGTTTTTCCAGAATTTCCCCCAGAGGGTTTCAGGAGGGCGCTCCGGCCCTCCTGCCCTTTAGTTTAAAGAATTGCGCCCCTCTTTCACCTAATCCAAAGCTTCTCTTGTCGCTCATACAAAAATATAGTGCCCTTCTTGCCCCACATTTGAAAAAACACAGCCCTTCATCAATGATGCTGACGTGCTGTAGCGCCTAAATTACGAAAAAAAAAAATCAGCGATGGAACGCAAAAAACAGCATCTCGTGAGACGCGTAACTTTGTCAGAGGATTGCAGAAAAACGGCAAATTTCGTTAAAAACTCTTGCCCTTCGACAATAATACAATTGATTTCTGGCAAGATTTGTGAAAAAATGGCTAATTTCGTCACAAAATCCCGAAAAAGTGGCAGATTTTCTCAGAAGATCGTGAAAAAACGACCAATTTTGTCCAAAAATCACAATAAAACGGAAAGATTTGTCAAACGATTCGCGAAAAACAGATAATTTCGTCTAAAATTCTTTAGAAATGGCAAATTTCATGCAAAAATCACAATAAAATGGAAAATTCAAAATTTTACAAAACGGGAAATTTCACCGAAAATTCGCAGAAAAAAAATGCAAACTTCGTAAAAATATCCCCCCCCCCCCAAAGAAAAAACAGCAATTTCATCAAAAAAAAAAAAAAAAAATATTTGCAAATTTTTGTGCGAAGAGAAAATTGCATTCGGGGCATAATTAGAGAAAAGATGGGTAGAATCTATTCCCATTACAAACTGTGTGCTTTTTTTTCACCTCTTTTTCAAAATGTGAGTTTTTTTGTGTTTAAAAGTGACAAAATTGATGAGTTTTTCAGATCTTTTGAAGAAATTTGCCATTTTTTGTCATCATTAAACAAAATTCGCTGTTTTTTCGCGATCTTTTCACGAAATTTGTCCTTTATTCGCGATTTTTTAGCAAAATCTGAAGTTTTTGTGCTCTTTTAACAAAATCTGTTTTTGTGATATTTTAACAAAACCCGCTTTTTGTGATCTTTTAACGAAATAGGCCATCTTTTTGCAATGTTTAAAAAACCTTTTTCACGATCTTTAACAATGCTTGTTGCTTTTTTTTCTTTTTTTTCAATTTTTTGACAAAATTTTTGGATTTTTTTTCTGGATTTTTTGACGAAATTTCGGTTTTTCCACGATTATTTGAACCGCTAGATTCTAGATTCAACTCTATAAAAGTGCTCTTAAAAATCACAAAAGTGCCCTTTTCAGAATAGTAGCGCCCTGCCCCTTTTGAAACTTGGGGGAAACTCTGGTTTTTCAAAAACTAAAAAACCACTCACCTTGCGAGAAAATCCACTCGCCACTGGCAAGCAAAATGATGTATTTCCCCACCAATGCTCATTATACGTATATGATGAATGATGCTTTGCTAACAAGTGTTTTTTTAATTCGTTGTTGAACCTTCTTTAACTGAATACTTTATTTAGCAGAGTTTCCTCCAGAGAGTTTCAGGGGGGCACAACACCCCTTCTGCTGCCCTTTAGTTAGTAAAATAGTGGCCCTCTTGTCGCTCATTCAAAAAAATAGCACCCTTCTTGCCCCACATTAGAAAAAATGCAGGTCTTCAGCGATGATACGGACACGCTATAATGCATAAATTAAGCAAAAAATTGCAAAAAAGGAGAATTTCGTTAAAAAAATCGCGAAATAACGACAAATTTCCAGCAAAATTGGCAAAAAAAATGGCTAATTTTGTCTCAAAATCCCGAAAAAAAGGCAGATTTCTTTTAAAAAAATTGTGAAAAACGACAAATTTTGTTCAAAAATCGCGATAAAACTGAAAATTTTGTCAAACGATTTGCGAAAAACGGCAACTTTTGTCAAAAAATCAAGATAAAATGGCAGATTTTGTCCAAAAACCACAATAAAACTGAAAATTCTCTGATAAGATTCACGAAAAACGGCAAATTTTGCCAAAGATTGCGAAAAAATGCAAATTTCGTCAAAGGGGCACAAAAAAAGTTAATGCCAGAAGTGAATTTTATTTTCGGAATTTACGTTTTTTTGTGTTTAAACGTGACAAAATTGGCAACTTTTCGCTATCATTTGACAAAATTTGCCATTTTTTGTTATCGTCTAATAATATTTGCCGGTTTTTCACGAAATTTGTATGGAAATTTGTTTGGAATTCTATACTGTCATTTTCAAACTTCATATCATTCGTAATTTTTTTCAAAAATGTAATAAAATCGTAATGTTTAAATAGACAGCCTTAAATTGCAAGGCATTGATAATTCATCTCTGTTACACATTTAACGTTCTTTTAAATGTTTAAAATTCTGTCTATCTTTAATGTAGGTTTTTTAGCTTATCCTGTTTTTAAATTTAGGGGTTGGGGGGGGGGGGTAGATAATACTGATTTTAAAAATGTCGTTAATTGTTGAAAATGATTGATCTCAGAAAATATTTTGTATCAGTCCATACTTAATTTTATCTATTCTCTTTCAGCTTCTACTTCCACCGCCACTGGCAGTTGAAATGCACCTGAATTAGAAGAATTCCTGTTAATGGATGAGTGCAGTCTGCAGTTCTTAAAAGAAAAACTTTCAGTACTGGAAAATCAAGTATATATGGTATGCTTTTCACCATTTTTTCCGGCTATCTTAATGTTTAAAGATTAGTCATAATTCTTAGATTTTTTTTTTCCTCTCAAGAAACTTTTTCTTTTTCTTTTTCTTTTTTTTTTTTTTTATAGTGTTACAAATTAATGTTTGTTAGTAGTTACAGTAAAACCCCAATAATTCGGATTAATTGGGAACAGACCCAATCCGGATTATCGATTATTCGGAGAATTAGAAAAAAATGAAATAAAATATAACATTGCTTGAATTATTTAATTGCTTGAATTTTATTTTGTGTTTTTAAAATATTAAACCATAGATATAAAGGCAATTTTTTATAGTTATATTTTACTTTGACACAGTAATATTCTTGATAAATAGTCAGAAAATTATAAATTATTAAAGATAATATATTCAGATGTTAACATGATAGAAGTGTTTTTGTAAAGTTACAATCTGCTATTCTTCATTTGTATGTGTATTTATTAATTGAATCTGTTTTTTTTTTTTTTTTTTTTTTTTTTTTTTTTTTTTTTTTTTTTTTACAAATTTAATACAAATTTTTGCCTTGTTCAATGGATTACGTCGATTTGAAATGATAAAATTTACTGTAAATTTTTTCCGGGTTTAAAAAGGATTTTGGCAGCGGATGGTACGGAGGATGTTGGTAGCTATGCAATATTTTGTTTGTTGCGTTCATACAATTAAGCTTTTTTTTTTCCCATGAAAATTTATATTTTCTCTCATCTGTAAAATAACATTTCTAGTATTGGAAATCAAAGTTATTTTATACCTAGAATTTTTTTTTTTTTTTTTTTTTTTTTTTTTTTGATTTGTAATTATTAGTTACGATTATATGTTTTAAATGTATACATGTACTTTACAGAATTAAGTGAAAATTTATTATTTCCTGTAAATTATAAATAATTTTGATGCCAAATGCCCAAATGTATTTAACTTTAGATGAATAACAATGTACAATTTATGTTACTTTTCTTTTTTTGACTCCAACAAAAAAATAAAGCAAAAATTTTCAATTTGAAATTTTAAAATCATCTGCTGATCCCACATGGCACGTAATCTATGATACATACACATGTAATTATGCTTTATATAAGAAATCATCAGTTAAACTTACATAATAAATCAGAATATATAAATTTTTTTATTTATGTCCTATTTTCTTTTGAAGGCAAATACTGGCTACGAAGTTATGCTCTGTATACGAAAAATTTCCAAATTAATATTCTGTTTTAAATATTTTTGATATGTCACCGATTAATTGCATATTTAGTAAACTTCAAAGTCAGTATACTGAACATTTTTCTACTTACTGAACATTTTCTTCTTTTTGACATATTTAAAACAAACCTAATATTAAAAAGTTATTCATTTTCTTAACTTTTTTTTTCTAATAAATTATGCATTACTTGAGACAAGTAATAAGCACTTTTTAAAATATTAAAAAGTGAAAATAATCAAACTTTTTTTTGTAAATAGTAAATTTTCTGATGTTCATTTGTTTCTGTTTTAGATGCAGTTTGTGAGGAGCAATCTGTTACCAAGTCTGCTGTTGAAGACATAATCAAAACATGGCTAAGCATGCTGAAGAGAGAAAAAATATAACAGTGTATATTAATAAGAGATGGATAAAATAAAAATTGGTGTACAGATCTAGAATTCTCCTTTTCATATTTTTCTTTCAGATCGTATCTTTAGACCCCCTCCCCAACCCCCCCAAAAAAAAATTACAACTCAGCTTTGAAAGCTTATGCCCTATTGGAAATTGTCCAGGGTCATTCAAAAAAAAATTTTATTGAACAAATTTAATTATGGAATATTAAAAAATTTATATTACTTTTTTATAATTTTTTTTAAAAATGATTTTCTTTAATCGCTTATTTTCGGTAATTGCTGTTCTAAAAAAATCATTATTTTTATTTAACTAATAACCTTGATTTATTCTGGTCTACATACAAAAGATGAAAAATAATTTGCTTTTTTATGTTTGATTTTATTTTGATTGCAAGGTAATTTTAATTTGCCACGTGTCTTTTTTTTTTTTCAAAATTAGTTTAGTGGCCTAATGGGATTTATTTTTTAATAATGTTATATTTCCTATGAACTCTAAGTGGGCCTTTTAGCTTTTATACTAAGATAATCTAAATCTTGAAAGTTTCAGCTGTGAGGTGGGGAGAAAAATTAGATACCAAAAGTATACAGTAAAATATTCTTACATTTTATAATTGCTCTTTAAAGTCTGTTCTTGCATAGAAATATACAATGCAAATATTCCTTTTATGAAATGCAGTCCATGATCCTACATTTAAACAATATCCAATACTCCGGCGGAATGAGGTGAAAATTATATTGGACAAATTTAAAAGACAAAATAAAGAAAAGCAGGAAGGGGTCAACCTAGGGTAATGAAGTATTGAAATGGAATTCAAGCTTATTAATCTATGTGATGGTTGGGGTGTACTGGTGGCTCATTCTTATTTCTCAAATAGAAATCAAATTTGATAAAGTTTCCTTTTCCGAATCTCAAAGATATATAAATTTGAATCACTTATGTAAACCTTTAAGTATGATTTTAAAATTCAGGAGCAATTTCAAGGATTACTAAATGAAAAGTAATGCATGTTTTTGCACTAGCTCCCAACACACATTTACTATTCATCTCAAAGGTGTCTGTATCCATGTAAATGTCAACTTTCATAAACTGTATCAAGGTGGCTAGAAATGGAGGTTTGTAAAATACTCTAAAACCATGCAAATTTGTCTGCTTGTAGAAATATTAGCACTTTCCCTTGCAGATTACGCATAATGTCATGATTAACTTATTCATAAACTATAATGTGCCGTGCTTAATATTTTGTGATACAGGCATAATATATTGCAAAAAACGTTATCGAAATGGACATTTTAAACAAAATTTCTCGAAGCAAGATAATAAAAATGAAAATAATGGTCGTACTAATGAAATAACTGTTTACAAGTGTGAAAAATAAAAACACACAACTGCTTATCCATCTCTTCAAACGTTATGTCAGCGAATTTCATGCTTTTATTTTTTAAAATGTGTCATAAAATTTTATCTTTTCAAAAGAAATATTTTAAAAAAAAATTCTCTTAAAAAAGGATTTTTTTTAAATTATTATTACCATTTTTGTGGTCGTCCTGGACATCTTACAAGAAAGGTCTTAACTCTGTTAAGACCTTAACATTAAGGTCTTAACATTTTGGATCTTCAATGACTCCATTATTTTATTTATTTATTTATTTATTTATTTATTTTAAGATTTTGTTTAAAACTGAAAAGAAAATTATAAATTGAACATCATGGAATCAACTTGATACCTTGTAAGAAGCACCATTAAATAAAATTACTCATTCAGATAATAGAAAAACAAGAATGCTCATCCAGAATTAAAATCTTGGCTAGAAGGATTAAAAGTGCATTCTGTGAATATTTCAAAAAATATTATTGAAACTACTAATGTATATAATAAAGTGTGCATCATAATGTAATGGAAAACATGTCTCTCTGTAAATGATCTGACAATTTGGTTGGTTTGATTATTATTGAAGATTAAGTTGATTTCACTTAAAATCACCTGCTCGCTAATGCTAAACATTTAGGTAATTCTTGTTTTAATTTCAAAAATTTTAAGCTTCTATTTTTCATTCCACTGCTAAGGTCTATTTTTAATAAGAGTATTTTGTACTTTTCCAATTTTGGTTGCAGTTTTTTAAATACAGGTATATTTTGTTTAACTAATTCTGAAAGTAATACCTTCATTTCAAAAAATGTTATAGCATAATAGCTTCAGCTATCCTGAATTGTTTAAAAATATTTAAATTTAATACATTGCGATCCATGGTGACGAAATTGAACTTTGCTTTGGCCACTGGTGACTAACAATGTAGAATATAATATAAAATAAAAGTAAATTAGTGTTTAAATAATTAAGAATGTAAAATCCTATAAATTTAAGTTTAAGTTGATTAAATTTTAAATAAATCTTCAGTGATTGCTTAAAACAAAATATTTTTGAACTTGGTGATTGACATGTCATTTGACGTGTTGATAAAAAATTCAAAAACCTGTCCAATTAGGAAATGTGTTTGCTTGAAGACTGTCATGGATGTCTTAGAATGGAAAGTCCCATTGAGAAGTAGATGCATCACTCACTACAAAGTTAATTATAAATAGCCAGAAAAGTTTATCTTACCATGAAAGAATATAAATGCTAAAGTTCTTGGATTCTTTTTTATGCATATGCAAAAAAAAAGTATATGTATGTGTATAAAATAATGCTGAAGATCACACTTTTTTATACACATGCAGAGGTCGATCTAGGTGAAGTTTGAGGCCTATTTATTGTCCCTACAAAAAAATAAATTTAATAAAATGGGCCCCTCCACAAAATTCCTTTTACTCTTTTATAAAACTCTTTTTTTTATTTTATTTTTTATGAAAACTGTTTAAAAATGTGTAATTTGTAGATATAACCAGTTTATGAAAAAGAAAACCTTTAGCAAAAGGATTTAAAGATGTTTTTGTTAATAAATGTTTGGTTCGAATTTGTGTAACTGGGTTTCAAGTTTCATTACTATTTTTTTTCCCCACAAAAATGATTTTACTCTTCACAAAATGGGCCCCAAGAATAAAAATCTGGAATAATCCGTAGTATGTCAAAAAAGAAAATTATAGGTTGCAGGTTGAATTTGGGTGATCTAGGGGGTATCTGCAACTGTCCATTACTGTACAAAATGTGTTGTAAAATGTTGTCCACAGGACATTGGCAGGTTTCACATTTAGAACTTCATGGGATGTCCTACAACTGTCCACAAGACGAATTCCCCCATCCATAGGATATTGGCTTATCTGGAATATGGCATTATTAGGATGATTTTTGGACCGTCCAGAGGGTATAATATAAGCGTCCTATAACCATCCCAAAGGTGTCATGAAGTGACATCCATAGGATGTTGACAAGTGTGACATTTCGAAACCCAGGGGATGTTCTGTAACTGTCCACCGGACTAATTCATCGGTCCACAGGATATCACGCATATCCGAAATGTGATATCTTCTGCATAAAAGATGTTACATATAATGTTTGATTTCGATGCTACAAAAATTAGCTCAGTTACTGAATTTTAAAGTTAGAAATTTTTACACTTGATTTTGTCATTCTTTGAGGAATCAGTTAAAAAATGAATAAAGTAATTGGATATTGAATTTATGTTGCAATGTCCTTTTTACGGATAAAGCCATTACAGATAACTAAACAGAGTTATTTTTTATATAAAAAAAAAAATAGCTGACTTTTATCTTATACAATCTGAATAGTAAAATAAAAAAGTTATACAGAAAAATAAATATAAATTTATCATCGTATAAACAAAAACAGAGAAGGGTAACATCCTCAGTAATTGTTATGCACCAGTGATTGGCACATCCTACAAACATGTTCTAAAATAAAATTTATATCCAGTCTTTTAAAAATGCTAGACCATATACCGGTCATATGCTCATTTACGTTAAAGATTATATCTTTGATTTATGCTACTAAATGACAATAGTGAGTAGGAAAGAGAAACAATTATGGCTTGTATCAAATTAGCCTCTTTTGTTGCAAATGTTTCTTCTTTGGCTTAAGGAAGGCATGCTTTTCAATACATTATCATCTGATTTATAATATATTTTAAATTTTAATTGACAACAGTTTTGTTTAGTTAAAAAGGGTTACTTTAATTGTGTAAAAGTATTTTCGACACAAATATTTGGATTTCTGAATTAATGATAGATGCCAATTAATGGTGCTTTAATTTTGCTAGTTTCAAGTAATTGGCACCTATTCCAATTACAAGGAATTCGCAAGTAATTTGAGATTAAACCACTTGTTTTGAAAGTACTTTTAAAGTTATAGACTAATTTTGTTTATCATTTGTTTTTATTTGAAAATATGAAATATTATCAATAATTGAAATCCATTAAAGCTTCATATGACAATTACTGGGGGACAGCATGACAATTACTGGGTTTTAATATAAGTATATTGTATTATTTTAAAGCTAACGATTACATTTCAGACTAATATGCTGATTTCTTACTCTCAAAAACCTGAAATATGGCATCTTCACCTACAGTAAATTCATTTAAAACGATTGAACCCAATACAAAATGCAAAGTTTTTTTTTTTTTTAAATATAAACATGTGCCAATTACTGGATCACAAGGTGTCATACATTGGTGCTCTAGCTTGCCAGTTACACTGAGAAAAAAATATGGTTCTGGCATATAGAATCTAAGTAATGGCTCTAGAAAAAATAGTTCCATGTCATCCTTATAAATTTTAGTTCCATTTCTTAGAGAGTTTCAGAGTCTCTTACTAGAATTCAAGCACATTTTCCTATATTTTTGTTGTCAAATTTATCTAAAAATCTCTTCAAATAGATGCGAACACAATAGATTTGATTTAGTAACTAGAATTATAGCTTAAGAAACCATTCCTAAAATCAAGCGATAATTTCTCTCTACTGAAACGGTTCAATGTCGTTTCGTCTCCTAGAAAACAAGAGACTAGAAATGTCAAGTCATTTCGCCTATTCAGCTTAGTTGTTTACCCTACTCGCATAGTTTGGACATCTATATTTCTAGTTTAGAGATTCAGAAAATGACTAACTATTCATTCTAGTTGAAGGCGGCATATTTTTTTTCTCAGTGTACTGGTGATTTCAGCAACTTTTTATAAATATATTTTTATAAAAAAAATTCATTTTTTTTACTTTTAGGGGGCAAAATATATGCACAGATATGCATTCTTTGATTTAAAAATATTTCCAAGTAAATATCTTATTTCTTTGTAATGAAAATTGAAGTAAGTTTAAAGACAATTTCTTAAAGTGTCAATTACTGGGGATGTTACCCTACTATAAAAAATGAATACATCAAATGCCGAAATCTGCAATAAATACTTCTCAAAGTGTGTTCTCCATTGGTGGCAATGCATAACCGAATGTAAGGCAGTATCAATTTTGGTCACCTTGAAGCATATAGCAGGTGTAAATTTGCTACAAACAAAGATGATGATTGCTGGATATCATTCAGAGAAATAGACTCAGGTAGACTTGTGCCTTGATTTAACTCCAGACACAGATGTCCATGAAAGTCAAGTCCTAGCCAATCTACCAGAATATCATATCCAAATATCTGTGAACGTAATTCGGCTGTAGATATAAACGGACATTTGATACTTTATGTAGAGGGTCTCCATCATGTTGAAAACACACGCGGCATGCGTTTCCGAGAGGCAGTTCTTCACTGTTAAAAAAAACGAACGATTTTACGGAAGTATTACTGGTAATCTAGACGTCAGTACTATTTACTGTTTTTAACGGAAAAATTTCCGTAAATTCCAAAAAAAATCTCGAAAAAAAAACGGAATATTTTCCAGAAAAAAACGGAAATCTTTCCGTTAAAAAACAGTAAATAGTACTGGCGTCCAGATTACCAGTAATACTTCCGTTAAATCGTCCATTTTTTTAAAGTGTTCATATCAAGCGCATACCATGTTTTGTAGCATGTGCAGACAACAATCGTTGGTTAAGGTTTTATCGTAGAAGGTGGATCTGGATTTTTCTTATAAATGAGTTCGTTGAGAATATCTAGTATCATACTGTACGAGGGTTTTTGAGGTTTTCTAAAGACCAGTAATGCACAATGTACACTTTTACAATGTCAGACCATATATACGTCGATTCATCTGTCAACAGAATGTCACAAAAGAACGACGGTTTTTGCTTTAATGTGTTGAGCGTGAAATTGCAATAATAAAATCATCATGCATGATCACCCAGCATCAATGCTTGCACCATCATCGGATGGTATTCATGCGCAGCATATTCATGTAGTAAATGATAGACATACAGGGTGGTCATAAAAAAATTTGCCGATATACGGAGCTCTAGCGGCCAGTCCGCTCAACCGATCGAAGTGAAATTTCAGATATAGCTATTCAGAGGTATGAGTTCGAGATTCTGTGAACGACAACAAAATGGCGCCCACGGTTAAGGTTATAGTTACAGAAAATCAAAAATTTCCAACGGCAACACCCATTATTTTTCATCTCAAAATGCTCAGCGCATGCGAAAACCATAAAGAGCGTTGGAACCGTACGTGTATCGCAAGAAACGGACATGTTATGCACGCACAAAAAACCGTTCTGCGAATCCTCCCCCCTTTAAAAAAACTCGATTGGGGTGCAAGGAGGAAATTTGCATATGACACAGATTCAGTACACTAATCTCTGATTACAATACAGATCGGAGAAACTAAAACTTTTATTTTGATTACACATTTTCCACATGGGTGTCATCACAGGCAATTAATGGTGATGGCACCCATGTGGAAAATGTGTAATCAAAATAAAAGTTTTAATTTCTCCGATCTGTATTGTAATCAGAGATTAGTGTACTGACTGTGTGTCATATGCAAATTTCCTCCTTGCGCCCCAATCGAGTTTTTTCTATGGGGGGGGAGGCCTCGCAGAACAGTTTTTTGTGCCTGCATAACATGCCCGTTTCTTGCGATACACGTACGGTTCCAACGCTCTTTATGGTTTTTGCATGCGCTGAGCATTTTGCGATGAAAAAAAAATGGGTGTTGCCATTGGAAATTTTTGAGTTTCTGTAACAATAACCGTAATCGTTAGCGCCATTTTGTTGACGTTCACAGAATCTTGAACTCATACCTCTGAATAGCTATATCTGAAATTTCACCTCGATCGGTTGAGCGGACTGGCCGCTAGAGCTCCATATATCGGCAAAGTTTTTTTATGACCACCCTGTACATTGAAATTCCCCGCTTATCTCTGCTGTGCTTTATTTTGGATTTAAAAAAACGAATGTCAACACATCTTCTGGTATCACACCTTGAAACGGTGTCACACATATCGAACATCACACTTTGCCTATCTATTTGTTCTGGGTCGTGCTCAAATAGAGCCAGACTCTCTAAAATGGTGAAATGCGCCAGCTATATTTTTATGCTTTCGATGTCGATCCCTAGGTAAGCGTTCTGGATAAATCCACTCTTCTTTTGCTATTCACCATAAATAGTTATAATTTCGGCATAATATGTTTTTGTAGACTATCATCACGATCTCTGCGCCTACCATGTCCAAAGCCAGATGACTCATGTTTTATCCAATACATGAGATGCTGCGGCATTGTTATAATTTGCATAATCCCGATTTTCTTGTTCGTTTTAACTCGGATGATTGTTTGCCTTCGGCTGCTATTTATTTAGCTCTTAGTGAGTATGTTTTATTGAAATTTTAATACGTAAACTATCACATAGTCACTAAGAGTATTTTCCCATTGCTACTAAGCGTATATTTCAAGCGTAATCTCGCTGCTGAAAATTAACTGAAGAATTAATTAAAATTATATATGTGTTCACCGATGCTGTGTTGTTTGTGTCTCGTATTATGCCGCAGGGTTGTGTGCTAATGAAGACGTTTCCATCTTGTGCTGCAGTTGCAGCCTGACCAACATATGAAGTGAGAAATGCCACGCTGGGAATCGTCCTCGTGCTTTAAATGGTAGAGCGCATGAAGCGCTGTTCCAAAGGTTCCTGGTCGATCCCCGGCTTGGACATTTGTCACTCTGTTGGTTATACGCTTAGTAGCAATGTAATAATTCACGTAAAAAACTTTCAAGAATTTCAAGCGTAATTTCACTACTGAAAATTAATTGAAAAATTAATTAAAATTATATATGTGTTTACCGATGCTGCGTTGTTTGTGTCTCGCGTAACGTCGCAGGATTGTGTGCTCACGAAGACGTTTTCATTTTGTGAGGGCAGTTCCATCTTTACTAATATATGAAGTGAGAAACACCCAGCTGGGCATTGTACTTGTCGCTTAAATGGTATTTCATTTTCAGCGCTACTCCTAAGGTTCCGGAGGTTTCAGCGCTACTCCTAAGGTTTCACTCTGTTGGTTCTGCACTTAGAAGCAATGTGATAATTCACGTATTAAAATATTCATGCAATAACAAACTTTTAAAATTTCAAAAAACTTTTTCTTTCAAATTAAAAAAAATCTGAGAGGAGAGAAATAAAAATTCTAAGTTTTAATCAATTGCTGCATGGAAAATAAAAAATTTATTACGAGGAAAATTTAGTGTCTAAACAATTTAATACTTTTATCTTTTATTTTTTAAGATAACATGCATTTTATTCTATCATTATGAATTTTTTTTGTATTCTTTATATTACTGCCAACAAAACACATTTCATTAACCGTCCAATAAATATTTATTTTTCAAAACAGTATATCTCGAAAATACATTATAATTTAGTCTAAGATATTCGTAAGCAGAATTAAAGATTTATCGAAGGTATTTTAATACATACAATCAGAATCGGGAAGAAGTTGAAAATTGAACAAAATAACTCATTAAATAATAATGAAAAGAGTGTTAAATCTAATAACTCCTGGGGCAAGAATCTTTCTACGCTAAACATTAAAGAGAAGAAGATTGGATTTCTTGAATTGTGAGGATATATTACAAGAAAATCAGCAGACATATTTACATAATTTACCAGAAACAAATAGATTTTTTTCTTACAGAATCTTATAGAGAACGAACTATTTCTCGTCATTTTAACGAAGTATAGTTAATTCACAAATTTACAAATATATGAGATTCCGCGGAGAAAGCAAATTTTCATCAATGTATGTAAATTGGCTTGACATGAACATAAATGACTGATACTTAATATTTAACTGTGAAATATTATTATCGTAAACATTTTCCGAAATTGGTTGGAGTTTTATTTAAAAAGTTGGAATATTTTATTTTAAATATTCAAGTGATTAAAAAATATAGTCTGATGTTTTAATTTTGTTAAGAACTCATTTAAATTATTCCTAATCTCAAAATAGAAATCAGTAATGAGAATATTTCACTCTGATACACATTTTACTAAACATACTAAAACTAATAACCCCAATATTATGATACAAAAGTAAACCACAATAAAATATTCAAGTTATTTAAAGGTTTTTTTTATTTTATTTACAATGACTACTAAAACCTACTACTTTCGAGCATACCATGCTCATCATCAGGATTAAAAACAACAAAAAAAAGTCAAAGTCAAAGTCAAAAGTTGAGTTTATATATATGAAATGGGCTAGTCCGAACGTCAACGTGAAAATTGGGGAGGGGGAAATTATCGGAATGTTTAAAATTTCGACAAAAGATGGGATGTTCAATTTATTTTGAGTAGACTGTACCAAATTCTCGGGATGACGTAAGACAAAGCCTTGTTACAAATGTTGTTAACTTGACATGAAATCTCTATTGATTCCAGGATTTTTATCTTTTGGTAATTTTATACTTTCTGTAGTATTTTAGAATTATTTTAGTATTTTTAAAATCCTTTCATGACACTGAGCTCATAAAAAATATGATTATTGAAACTAAAGTCTATGGGGAATGAAATTCGTTCAAACAACACCATTTCAATCAATAGTTCTTCCCCCCAGTAATTATAATGCTGCAGCATACACATTCTATATGAACCGTGCTTTCAACATTTGCAGTAAGAAATATATTCATGAGCTAAAATGCTAAAATACTAAAGAAAGTATCAAATCGCTAAAAGATTTAAACTCATGGAATCAATAGAAATTTTATGTTGAGCGAACAACACTTGTAACGATGCTTTGTCATACGTCATCCCGAGAATTTGGTAGTCTACTCAAAATAACTGGAACATTCCCACTTCTATCGAAATTTGGTACATTCCGACCATTCCCCCCTCCCATTTCTCACGTTGACGTTCGGATCGGCCCATTTCATATAAAATAACTCAGCCTTTTACTTTTACTCTTTTTTATTTTTTTAACCCTGATGATGATCATGATATGCTCAAATGTAAGAGGTTTTAAATATCACTGTAAATAAAAACACCTTTAAGTAATTTAAGTATTTTATTGCGGTTTAATTTTATAAAAGTAAGGTGAACTAATGGATTTTATTATATTTGATATGTGACACCATTTTAATCGTATATTATGATACGATTTAATAAATTGTATTTATCTTGCCACAAATAACCCGAAGTGCTAATTTGCTTGTTTCATTGTTTTTCTTGTTAACGACTTGCACTTGTTTTTAATTTGAAATTGAGATTGACCTCTTTTCAGTATTTTGCACTTTTATACAATTATGTTAAATTCTTTTTTTTTTTTTTTTTTTTTTTTTTTTTATGCAACAATAGTGTAAATATATCGCAGAACGGAATTCATTATTTAAAAAAAAAAAAATAGTGAGTTTTTTTTTTTTTTTTTTTTTTTTTGAAAAATATTTCTGTTTAATTAAAAAAAACTGATAGTAGAAAAAAAATAATGCACAGTAATATGCTATATGAAAAAAAATCAATTTCATTAACAGAAAATTTAGAGATTTTACAATTTTAATTTTAATATCTGGATTTTAGTAAAATAGCATACATGCTATTCTGTCATAACGAATTATTATCGTATACTTTACATTATTTTACGCAAAATATATGTTATTTATCATGTTATATATTTTTTTTATTTTTCGAAAAGTGTATATCTCGATAATACATTATTACAGAGGTACACGCGTTAGTGGAAATAAAAAATTATCTTAGGTATTTTAATGAATTCAATCAGAAACGCGTAGAAAATTAAATAAAAAATTAATAAAAAAAATTAAATAAAAAATAAATTAAATAAAAAATTAAATAAAAAATTAAATAAAAAATAATAAGTTTATAAAACTTTTAAAAAATCATTGAGATAAAACAAAATCGGAGAAAAAAAATCTAAAAATCCTAAGGATAATAAGTTGTCATTTGGAAAATAAAACAATTTCTTAATATGAAAATTTAGTGTCTAAAAAAATTAATCTTTAATATCTATTATTTCTTAAGATAACATATATTTTATTCTATCATTACGAATTTTTATCGTGTACTTTATATTATTACAAAAAACATATTTTATTTTACATAAGGCCTGTCTCGAAATTTTAAGCACAAGCATAAAATGTCGATTTTTAAAAAAATTATAAAAACTTACCGTGAGTAACATTTTTTTTATTTGCGGATTTCGCAACATTATTTAAACAGATTATATCAAAAATAGAAAAAAATAAATTACATAATTGTAAAAATAGTAATAAAAAATGTTTAAAAAACTGTCTCAAAAGTTTATGCACAATGTCAAAAACAAACAGATTTATAATTTTTACAGAATTTTTACTTATATATTATGTTTCCCTGATTTCGGATTAATTCAAATAAACCTGTGTCCATTAAAATTATTAGTTTTTGTTGGGTTTCTGCTGGCAAGGAGTACTATTCTTTCTCAATGGTCTCTTTGAGTTATTCAATAGAGTCATACTGCTTTCCATTGCCGTAAACCTGGCGGGTTAAAATACCCCAGGTATTCTAAGTCGGTTTTAAGTCAGGACTTAAAACTGGTAAGTCAAGAACTTTAATATTTTTCTGAGAAAGCCATGTTTTTGTAGAACGTGATACGTGTGATACGCTTTGATTTGTTCAAAAGTTTATTCAGAACCCCCGAAATGTCACCGAATGGAGACAAACGTTGGTGTAGCGTCTCTTGATAATTTTAAAATCTTGTCTTCCTTTTAGAAAAGCTAGAGTGGTTTGGCCGTTGAATTCAAATTCTTTTCAAACATAATAGATTTACAGCTTTGCTGTCTGATGAAAAATGCCCTTGGTTCCTTTCGTAAATCATGCCAATACATATTCTAACCATCAGGGCCATCTAAATTCCACATTCTCTCATCGCTGAATAAAACAGTAAGCCATCTGTATCCGTAGGATATGCGTTTTTTACCCCAGTTCATTCTTGCCTGTTTGTAATGTAATTTGAGTGACGGTTTGCGAGCCATTTTCTTTCTTATGATGTAATCGTATTCTTTAATACGTCTATGTACAGTGTCTTTGGACACCTGCACTCTGATATTATTTTTAATTTGCCGTATGGACATATTTTGTCTAGATATCGATCTCCGTATTCTCCATTCTGTCTGAACAGTCGTCATACGTGGTCGTCCACATCTTGGTTTTCAATTAAAATTATCATTTCTAGAGAGTACTTGATATATACCGCATTTTGATCCATTTAAAACTTTTGCAATTTCAGAAACATTTTTATTTTGCAATTTCAGTTTAAAAACTTTTTAAAATCTCACATTTTGTTAATTCCTTATCCTTCGGCCTTTTCTAAAACGAAAGGAAATAATTTTTTCCCACATTTTATACTTTTATAAAAGTGCAATATGATGTCATACAATGTCATTACACACGGCAAATCTCGTGTTTCTAAAAACAATTGCATAAAGTGCTTAAACTTTTGAGACAGTGTTTCTTCAAGAAAAAAGAAAAATTAGATAAAAATAAATATATTTTTTTATTTTAATCACTCAAAATGGTTTATTTTATTTTATTTTGATTAAATGTCGAGTATTTATTATAAATTAGCATACAATATTTTTTTCTTCAATTATTTTAAACCAGATTTACAGTGTGCTTAAACTTTTGAGACACACTATATTATATATATATATATTTTTCAAAACAGAATACCTTGTTAATGCATTATAACTGAATCAAAGATATGCGTAATCGAAATTGAGAAATTATCGAAAATATTTTAATATGTATAATCAAAAACGGGGAGAAGTTGAATATTAAGTAAAATAACTCATTAAATAATAATGAAATACGTATCAAATCTAATAATTCCTCGGGCAAGAAACTTTCTTCACAAAACATTAATGGAAAGATGATTGGATTTCTTGAATAGTAAGGAATTTTTACAAGAAAAACAGCACACATATTTGCATATGTTACTAGAAACAAAAAGATTTTTTCACAGAACCTTGTTGATAATGAACAATTTCTCTTCATTTTAACGATGTAATATTAATTCACGCATTTCCATTTATATGAGATTCCGCGAAAGAGCGAATTTTCATCAATGTATGTAAATTATCTTGTCTTGAACGTGAGAGACTGATACTTAATATTTAACGCTGAAATATTATTATCATAGACATTTTTAGAATTTAGCTGGAGTTTTAGATACAATATTTATTCAAAAATTTTAAGTGAATTAAAAACTAAATTCTCATATTTTTTAACTGTTTAGAACTCGTTTAAATTATTCCTAATCTTAAGATAGCAATCAGTAATGAGAATATTATACTTTTACTTATTTTATTAAAAATACTAAATCTAATAACATAAAGTATTATTTTAAAATTTAATAAATTGTTTGTGTGTTGCAGAGGTGCAACAACCAGAGGTACTTTTTTGTATATTTTAATTCTTTTCTTATTTTTCTTATTGACTATTTGCAATTGTTTTTAATTAGAAATTGGAATTCAATACTTTACCGAAAGTTATGTATTTACCGTTTTTATAAAATTATGTTAAATTCATTTTGCTTTTTTGATGTAAATATATGAAGAAACGGAATTCCTTATTTTTAGGAATCGATAAATAATGATATTCATTTTTTTAATTCAAAAATATTTACTTTCAGTTAGAAAAAAAATCTAACAGTAGAAAAAAATAATGCAATATAAAATACTATGTTGTAAATAAATCAATTTCTTAAACAGACAACTTAGAGACTAAACAAGTTAAGCTAATATAGTATGTAATTTATTATATCATAAATAATTATTCTCGTACACTTTATATTATTATAAGCAAAATATATTTTATTTTTCATATTATAATTATTTATTTTTTGAAAAGTGTATATCTCAATAATACATTATTACTGAGTTGTAGATATACATATTGCGTAAGCGGGGATGAGGATTTATCTTAGATATTTCATTGTATTCAATCAGAAACACAAAAAATGAAATTAAATTAAATTACATATAATAAAATTTTAAAATTTCAAAAAAAAATTTTTTTGAGGTAAAAATAAATCTGAAAGAAGAAAAACAGAAATTCTACAGTGTAATAAGTTGCTCTAGGGTAAATAAAAAAAGTCTTACTATTAAAATTTAGTGTCTAAACAATTTAATCTTTAATATTTATTTTTATTTAAGATAACATATTTTTTAATCTATCATTACGAATTTTTATCATTTACTTTATATTATTATAAGCAAAATACATTTTATTTAATACATTATAAATATTTATTTTTCAAAACAGTATATCTAGATAATACATTATAACTGAGTGAAAGATACGTGCAAGCGGAATTGAAGAATTATCAAAAATATATGAGGAGCCCAGAAACCAAGGGGTATAAGTGACAAAATTGAAAAAATTGAATTAAGTGCACAGGCTATCTGGAAATAAGTCTATTTATTTGTAGGTAAAAAGTTATGAGTGATTTTTTAATTACGTACTGTGTTTTAGGGGTCAGTTACTTAACCTCTTTGCCGAAACTGTGAAACGCTTGGAGGCCAAGGGGTATAAGTGCAGTTGTATCCGTTAACGTCTATATAGCAGAAGTGCGACCAACGACATACAAGGCCATTTGCTTTTTTATATATTAAATAAATGCATTTTAATTGTTAACAAGTAAGAAAAAAATCATGCGTTAAGCAAAGATTGACATTTCCAAAACTTCCTGAAATCATTAAATATGTTCGCTGTTTAGGGTAATAAAGTGTTACTGTCCATAGCCAAATATGAACAGCACTATGTTTTATCTGTCACTGTCAGATGACATATACTGTATAATGGAAAAAATTAGTTTAGCAAGAAAACGCATAACAGTTTGAAAATTCTCTATTAGCAATTTATACTAATAGATGGAAACATACTTGTATAATTTTGTTCATCCTGCAGTTTACCTTGAACCCTTATTATACGCCAGTATTTAGGTAAAATTTAGTTCAAACTAAAACACTCTTAAGACTGCTGAAATCACATTTCTAGAAATTATTATCCATAGATGACCATGTATAAAATTTATTGCGTGAATCTGTGTATCATTTAATCTTTATTTTACAAGCATTTCTTCGTAAACTGAATGCAGTTCAGCATGTCTTATTTCAAAGCAATTTTTAGATAAATTAAGCAATAACCTATACGAGATCTTTTGTTTAGCCCTGTATATGAATTATAACATTTATACATGCCATATAATATGTATAAATTTAGTGAAATTTAAAAGCGCAAATCATAATTAAAAAGCATTTTGTATATCCACCAATCCTCAGATTCAGATTCAGCCAGGTGGAGAGGCTTACTAATTGGTTTGAGCTCAACAAGCCCTACCCAGCAAAGTTCATATATATATATATATATATATATACACAACAATTATACAGTAAATAAAGGTAGATAACAAAAATAATTGAGATAATGAAATAACTATAGGTAACAATAGTAAAATAGACTTCACCAATCCTCATCAATAATATACAGTACTTCGGATAGAATATACTATTTGAAATTTTTTTTGTGTCCCTGTAAATACTACGTACTTCGTATTATGCTCGAAATAACTTATATTAAGCCTGAGAGATGTATATCAATTTTATTATGCACGAAAATTGTAATATAATTTAAAATATGTCGCAAACAGTTCCCACTTTATCATTAGGTAATGTAAATCTTTTGTGTGGACCTGCAAATAAACTATACATTTCACCTCATATTTTACAGAGTTTGTATTTTAGTGCAATTCGCAAATGCATATGAATTTTAATATGTGACAAGGTGTAACATCTTAAATTCATTTAAAACGATTTTTTCCATAACCCATAATGTAACGGAAAACTTTTGATTACCCCTGTAAATAAATAAATCGTGTTAGAAACTTCATTTTCAATAGGTTCGTGTTGAGGTAAACGAGAATAATTCTCAAAAATTTCAGGGCAATCAGAATAGATTTACGAGAGTTAGGCGCGGGCAGACGGTCAGACAAACCAAAATCATGTTCACTTTTCAACTTTGTTGTATAGTGTTAAAAAAATTTAACACTTATATTAGAACAAAAGCTATAAAATTTTAACACTTATATCAGAACAAAATTTTTTCCTTTCATTCATTTATATCAACATTGTTCATAAATATCTCTTAAATTCATTTTTTTATTTCATAATTTTTTCTTTTATAGAATTTATACTAAAACATAATTTTGTCCTTATATTTATTTGCATCAACATTGCTCTTAATTTTTTCATAAATACAACTTTTATTTAATATTTTTTCATTTCTTGTGTTCATTCGGCACTTGCAGCCTTTCCAAGCAGTTTTCATTACTGCTTGGAAGCCAAGGAGTACAAGTGCCGAATGATGATAAACATTGCTTAGTTATACATTTAAAACAAAATTTTCCACTTCCACTAATAATCTACTTTTTTTCTAAACAGTTATTGAAATAAGAGTTCAAAGAACATTAAGAAATAAGCAAAAGATTCCTATCTCAATTCATTTAATTACAATTGATGCTTAACTTTGAACTCAGTTTACTCGAAATCTAAATTCTGTCATTTGTGGCCCTTGGCTTCTGGGGTCCTCATATACAATCAGAAACAGGGAGACGTTGAAGATTAAATGAAATAACTCACTAAATAATAATGAAATGCGTGTCAAATTTAATAATTACTCGGGCAAGAATCTTTATTCACAAAGCATTAATGGAAAAGTGATTGGATTCTTTGAATAGTGAGGATTTTTTACAAGACACACACATTCACATATGTTACTAGAAACAAATAGATTTTTTTCTTACAGAACCTTATAGTGAACGAACAATTTCTCTTCATTTTAACGAATAAATGTTAATTCACGTATTTCCATTTGTATGAGATTCCGCGAAAGAAGCGAATTTTCATCAATGTAATGTAAATTAGCTTGTCATGAACATGAATGACTGATACTTAATATTTAACGGTGAGATATTATCATCATAGACATTTTTCGAAATGTCTATGATGACTGGCTGGTGTTGGCTGGATGAGCTGGATGAATTGGCTGTTGTTTTAGTTACAAAGTTAGAATATTTATTCAAAATATTCAAGTGAATTTAAAACTAAATCATGATATTTTTTATCTGTTAAGAACTCTTTAAAATTATTCCCATTTTTAAAATAACAATTTGTAATGAGAATGTTATGCTATTACTTATTTTATTAAATATACTAAATCTAATGACCTAAAGTATTATCTCACAATTTAATAAATTGTTTGCGTCTTGCCACCGACAACCATAGATACTATTTTGCTTGTTTTACTTCTTTTCATGTTTATTTTCTTGACGACTTGCACTTGTTTTTTATTAAAATTTGGTATTCACTACTTTACTAAAAGTTATATATTTTGCTTTTTTATAAAATTATAATAAATTTCTTTATCTTTTTTGATGCAACAATAATGTAAAAATATTGAAAAATGGTATTTTTTATTTAAGGAATTGAAAAATAATGAGATTTTTAATTCGAAAATATTTCCTTTCTGTTAAGAAAAACTGAAAGAAGAAAAAAATTAAAAATGCGTAGTCAGATGTTACATGGGAAAAAAAAACCAATTTAGAGAACTAAGAAAAATTTACAGTTAAAAAAATTTAAACTTTAATATCTGGTACTTTGTAATATAGCATACATGTTATTTTGTCATAATTATATATTACCATATACTTTATATTATTCTATACCAAATATATTTTATTTACAATATTAAGTATTTATTTTTGGAAAAGAGTATATCTCAATAATACATAATTTTTTAATTACGCGTAAGTGGAAATAAGGAATTATAGTTGGTATTTTAATATATTCAATCACAAAAACACGGAGAAATTGAAATTAAATTAAGTAAGAAATAATAAGCTTTTAAAATTTCAAAAACAAGATGTAATTGGTTGCAATATGAAAAAAAATTCTTACTATGAAAATTTAGTGTCTAAACAATTTAATGTTTAATATTTATTCTTATTTAAGATAACATATATTTTAATCTATCATTACGAATTTTTATCATGTACTTTATATTATAAAAGCAAAATAAATTTCTTTTCCATATTATAAATATTTATTTTTGAAAACAGTATATCTCGATAATATATTATAATTGAGTCAAAGATATGAGCAAGTGAAATTGAGGAATTATCGAAAATATTTTAATATGTACAATCAGAAACGGGAAGAAGTTGAAAATTTAGTAAAACAACTCATTAAATAATAATGAAATGCGTGTCAAATCCAATAACTCCTCTGCAAGAATCTTTTTTCACAAAACATTAATGAAAAGATGATTGGATTCCTTCAATAGTGAGGATATTTACACGAAAATCAGCAGCCATATTTACATATGTTACTAGAAACAAATAGGTTTTTTTTTGTTTGCTTTGTTTTTTTACAGAACCTTATAGAGAACGAACAATTTCTCTTCAATTTAACGAAGTAATATTAATCTACGCATTTCCATTTATATGAGATTCTGCGGAAAAAAACAAATTTTCATCAAAGTATGTAGATTAGCTTGTAATGACCGTGAATGACTGATACTTAATATTTAACGTTGAGATATTATTATTATAGACATTTTTCGAAATTGGTTGAAGATTTCGTTAAAATTTCGGAATATTTATTTGAAATATTCAAATTATTTAAAAAACAAATTACGATATTGTTTATCTGTTAATAACTAGTTTAAATCATTGTTCATGTTAAAATATTTTTTATTATACTATTTTCAGTTATTTATTTAATATATTGTAATAAATGCTTATTTTAACATTTTAAAATGATTCTAATTTTTACGAAGTATTTAATATTGTTGCATATCTGTAGTTTTTGGTGTAAATTTAAATTCCCTAAAAAAGTGTAGAACGCATTATTAGTGTGTCTGTGTTGTGACATAATCAATACATTGCAAAGAAAGGGCGTTAATTTCTAATTTAAGTCGAGATAAATATATTTTTAACAAAGTTTTTTCTTTGTACGCAAGATGAAATGCCATGATTGTTATACATCCTATTAGGAAAAAGCGAATTAGTCATGAATACGTAAATTAGTCTCTTTTGCATATGTACATGCTTAGATGTGTAAAATTACAACTTTATCATAAAATTTATACACTTTTTTGTTTAAACGTATCTATATTTTTGCTGGTTTATTGGCATAACGCAAGTGTGTAATTTGTTATACCTTCAAAAACACAAACAAGCTTCTAAACGACAGAAAATGTAAATTACATAGATTTGTACGTGTTGGTGTGGTAATGTAATTAAAAAAATTGCTAGTTAAACAAATATTTGTGTATTTTGCATTTACACGGAATCATGTGCAAGAATATTGCACAGATATGTTTAGAAGTAAATATTGCACTGAAGTATGTGTACGAATCTTACATAGCTACATGTGTACGAGCAAAATGTTGCAGAGTCTTATGTCTAACAATTAAAACAGAAATATGTGTAAAATCAGAATATTAGGCAGAAATTAATGTGCTTATGTGAACACAGTGATTGAAAGCTTGGCTAGTACAAAATTAGGTGAATGACCAAATTAATTGTATAGTATTCGCAGAACGAGAGATAAAATCTGGTTTTACTAAGTAGTGCTTCTTTTGATTAAATTAAATAGAGAATTTCGCCTCATGATATATATGCATGTTTCGAAACTTGTGATTGAAATTAATAGAATAAAACCCCCACAAACTACGAAATTAATAGCAGCGTCACGATTTCCGTATTTTTCAAAATTTTATTTTGAATTGTAATTATTAAAATCATACACATACTATTCAAAATTATAACATTACTATTTTAGGGCTTCAAAAGCCTTAACAGAGAATAGCATACAGTAAATATGTGAGGGAGTGACCTTTGTAATAAAGGCACTCTAGCATTTTTGAGATCGTGACGTCAATGATTTAACATGTGTAAGCGTGAAAGCGACATCTATCCTCTCTTTTACTTTAACTTTCTAGAGCGTGTGTGTCTTTCTCGGATTCTACAGTTATGTCGCGGTTAGAAGTAATATGTAAATTTGTAGTATCTCAGTTTGCAGCATATAAAAGCTTGGAGTTTGAGTGAGTGTAGAGTGTCTAGGCGGCCTTAGCCGACTAGGTGAGTCTAGCGACATTAGCCAGCTAGGTGTATCGAGCCTTGAGTGAGTGACAAGGAGTTTTGGAAGTAGATTCGAGAAGTGTGCCGGTGAAAAAAAAATAAAAAAATAATAATGTTGATTACATTGAATATTTTCAAAGTTAATAAAGAATATATGCACAGCCACGGGCTGTCTAATAAAGTTTATCTAGCAGTTTAGCAGAAGTTGAAGCGAGAAGTAATCTGAAGTGCCCCGATTGAGTTAGTGCCGGAGCTGTGAGTATGAGTTTAATCTTTTAGCATTGTTACCAGTTATTAAAATTAAGAACTGCTCCACTGACCTTGAGCCCTAACCTTTTTAAATAAACTGTTTTTATCTTAGTTCCTGAGTTATGTCTGCATTTAACCCCCAGTACGAGCACCCAACCGTTACAAATATAACTTCAAACGATCCTGTTTTTGTAAATAAGGAGTTCACTATTTCGTAGTATAAAAACAAATGTGTTCGCAAGAAAAACAAACAATCCAAGAAAACGTGATTGTTCTAAATGCAAATTTGTCTGCTCAGAAAATGTTATCCCATATAGTTTCATAGAAGTACATTGGTATTTTAAGTAACTTCAAATAATCGTTTGAAAGCATTTCTGCTGAAAACAGATATCTTGCTTCGTAACAGCTAGGACTGCGAATACATTTTTCAGAACAATAAAAGTAAATTCTTATATTTTCACGATTTCAGACGCCGTCCTTCACAGGTAAATATCGAACAAACAAGGAAAATAAGATCGGAAACAAGGTCAGGAAAGTCAGGAAACAAGGTCGTCTCAAATCTTTTGTTTATAAAATTTACCATCAAAACGCAATGGAGAATAATTCGTTCCATTTTTTTCTGAAGCTTCTTTTGGTCAAAATTAATTTCTTTTAGAATGCCCCTCCCCCCATCAAGGGCAATCTCCGGAATCTTCATTTATATCCCCTGTGTAGATAATTCGCTGTAACAAATACCACCGGCATGGTTGAAATTTTTTTCTCCTGTAA
The DNA here is from genome assembly GCA_964019185.1 of Maratus speculifer. Lineage (NCBI taxonomy): Eukaryota > Metazoa > Arthropoda > Arachnida > Araneae > Salticidae > Maratus > Maratus speculifer. The sequence goes on along the minus strand of OZ025291.1, from coordinate 420,240,903 downwards.
TTTTTTTATGATATTCATGAAATTTATTATTATTGATTTTTTACTGAACCACGAAGAATGTCTATACTTAGGAATACAAAATAAAATATGGATGAGCGAGATTGCTCAAAACATACTAAAAAAAAAAAAAAAACTCAAAAAATCCTCATTTTTCCTCCTCAAAAGGCAAGGAGACATAAAAAATAATTATGTAAAATAAAGAAATTCACATACATAATTCCAAATATGTTTTCTTGAAAAATAGGCAAAAATGTACTACTTCGGATTTAATGATTAAAGTAAAATTGCATTTATGACTGTGCCCAAATTGGTAGAAATTTGGAAAAATGGCATGATACGTGAATACTTAATTTTTAGAATAAAGTAATAAATAACACAAACTAATCTAAAGTCATAAATAGAAACATCAGATTCAACTTGTCTCTGACTATCAAAAACTAACTTTTCTGAAAAATTAATGCAATTGACTTTCCTAAACATCTTAAAAAATGGACTGGCACATACACACATAGCCCCACGCATACGTACACACACACATATACACGAACAGACACATACGCACAAGACGGAGAAAGCATTTCCTTGTATTAATGTAGATAATTTGAGAACAAAAGAAAATTGTATATATGAAATTAGGTCTTAAGAAGGAAAATATAGTTAAATATAATTGTTAAACAAAAATGAATTTTAAAATTCGACCACAGTGGAGAAGATTTAAGGGATATGGAAGAATCAAAGTAAATAGAATAGTTTTTAAGGAAATAAAATATTATCATGTTAATAAAATAATGAATGCAGAAAATTTTCGATGCTACACGAAAGCCATGTTGTAGAGAGATAAATACCATAATCCAAGTTTTTTTTTTTTTTTTTTTTTTTTTTTGACAAATTGATTTAAATTTTTATTTTCTATCCAAAAACTGACTGAGTGTGTTAAATTCCACAAATTTCCACACGCCTTTCCCTTTCTAATCACAGTTAAAGTATTAAATCAGGAGAAAGGCAATATAAAAGTGAACTATGCTTATTTTCTCTTTAATAATTGGACAGCATTGCACTAGATTAATTAATATAAATATGAATTATGACTTTAATTCTACAACAACTGGCACGCAATGTACGTTCAATTATCTTTTAAAAGATGAGTTAATTATTTGGCAGCGTATGTTGCCGTAAAGTATATTTTTAAATTAATAAATGCTGATTTTTAAATGAATAATATTACTGCAGCATATTCTTATTATAGACGTTTTGCAGGCATTTCTTTCGAACTGTAATAATGTATTTATTTAGGAGGGAAGGGATTTACTTATGTATATAAGTGTCGAGTTATCTAGATAATTCATTGTGGAAGATCAATAGTTGAACGTTGTTTGGATAAATATAAAAACATTAAAAGAATATTGCAGAAATTCTGAGAATGTAAAATAAGAATTGGAAATATAATAATACAATAATAATATAACAATAAAATTATAAACGACCTGTGTTGTTATTTTTCGTTCAACTAATTAGAGTTTTATTAAATTTCCTTTCCAGCAGTATCACTTCGAGATAATCAGATGAAAATTACCACTTCCACAGCATTTTATGAAAGAATCGACAAATAAGTCACATTAAATAGTTTCTAAATAAGAAAATTTTCCACTTGAATGCATTTAAGTGAAAAAAATAGTTTAAAAATGAATCAGAAAATAAGCTGTTTGGATTTGAGTACATCTTTAATACGAAAAAAAAATTCTTCAACTCCAATTTTTAGTTTAATTTCTTTTGCTGAAGTAGTTGGTCCTATCAAAATCTCGTCAGTATAAAAGCTGTAGATATTATTATGATGATTAATTAAATTAGATGATTAACTTTTATTAAGATATTAAATTTAAGAGGACTGGGTATCTTATGAATTGATAAAGTTATGATTTTTTTCTTCATCAATCCCTCTTTTTTTACATTTAACATATTATGTTTTCACTAAAAGTTGATCCTATCAAAAACTTGTCAGTGTAATAGTTGTACATAATATTAAGGAAATTTATAATCAGTTTATTTGAATTTGATATCGTGAGAATTGACAAAGTTATGAATTTTTTATCTCTAAAACCCTATTTTTCGCTTCTTGAGATCTATTTAAATTTCACCAAAAAACTGTAATACATATTTTTTTTACTCTGGCTGTGTGTCTGTGTATGTGCGTTGTCTAACAAAATCTACCGCACGTAGAAGTCTGAAAATTCAGATGAAGTTTAAGACAGATGCTGATGCACCTTAGACTCAGATTTTTGTTTTCTTTAAATGTGCTACTTTACACTTTTATGCACTAAATTATTAATACCTTGCCCCATTTCTATCTCATATTTTTCATTTTGAGGGACTTTTTTCCACTTAGTTATTTTCCCCTTTCTACTTTCCAATTTTAACCGTGGACCCTTGGGGCCCGTTTCAGAACTCCTTGATGCTTTTGTGATAATTGATTGTTAATAAATTGCTTCCTTTTAATTCAACATACATTTTTGGGATCTTTTTTACATTTAGTTATTCCGACCTTTATTACATTCCGTATTAGACATTGAGGCCTCCTAGGTTCCTAGGGAATCATACGGCCCGACACACGGTACCTTGAACCTTTTTTTGCGTCAACAATTTTCACCCCCCCCCCCCCTGAATTTCTCACAACCTCAGTAGAAACTTGGAATGTTGAGCTTTTGGCTCTTTTTCTTAGACTCTTTTTTAAGTATTTGCCCAATCTTTTGAGCTTTTCTTTGAAACATTTACTGTAACGGATAAATCATTCCTAACGTTTAATTTTGATTAAGCTAAATTTTTGCAAACTGAGTACTAAGTCATTTTAACATGTTTTTATCTAGGGACATGTTTTTACCAACAGATTAGCCCTTTCTGGGCCCATTATAAATCCATTAAAACTGTTTAGATTCGTTTTCTTTTTTATATTATTTATTTAATTATTTGCTAACAGCTTTTTAGGTTCTAGAGCTACAAAAAAGAAAAAAAAATCTCAGGATTCAATTACCACCAGTTTTTAATATTAATCGTCTTCTTCAGGCCCTTGTAGAAGCCTTTTTAAAAATGATCCAAATTGCTTGCAATTTTCTTTAAAACAATTTTAGCGTCATTCCATTACTTTAAAAACAATTAAATTTTTTAACCCAACTACATGCCGAAAAAGTCCGTGTCTCCTTGAAGATTTTGCACCGTAAACAGTTACTAAATTGCCCACTCTTAATCCAATCTTCGTCTGTGGAACCCCTTTTTCTATTTAGTTTGTCTTTTTTTTTTCATTTCAGTTAAAAACCTGGTATCTTTTTTTTTTTTTTGTCATGAATGTTTCATCTTCTCAGTGCTTAATTTTAGAATTGTGTGTTGTAAATTAGAATCTTCTTCCAGGATCAGCACACTCATGTTTTTGTTCGGGCCCTACGGCTTTTTTCTTTAAAGCATTTACTTATTTTTATGTATTTCTTTAAAATATTATTATAAGGAATAATTTATATCCTACGCTTAATTTTGGTTAATTCAAGATCTACAACGTTAAGTATTCTAAGACATACATTTAACAAGTTTCCATTTTAGAGCCCTGCATCTTACTATCAGTTGGGCTTCGTATTATAGCTCCTTCAAAAATGGTCCAATTGAATACACTTTTTAAAATAATTTCTTAGGTCCCCCAGTTACTACATAAACAACGAAATAAACTTACGCTTCATTTGTTACCTATTTTGAATAACAATTACCTTCTTGGGGCTCTTTGTACAGCTTTTTAAAAAAATTATCGAATTGCATGCAATTTTCTTTAACATTATTCTAAAAGTCCGCAGATTATTTTGTAAATTACTAAAGAATATCTTTATGCCCAACTACATGCCACTTAAATCCCTGTCACTTTAGATTTGCGCAGTTCCTTATAGTTTTGAAACCATAAATTGTCACCATTGACCTGGGCTACGCGTGGTGGGTCAGCTAGTCCATACATAAAATATTGATCTGAGGGTGGTTTTGGGTTTCAGAGGTCATGGTCGGCATAAACTTGCGAAATTGTTTCTGAAATTTCAGCATAGGAGAGAATGTAATGTGTTGTTTTTCTGACGAAACCTTCCTAAAAAATAGAAATTATTTCATAAACTCACTCGAATGTTACATTTGCTGATTATTAAAATATTTTTGACGTAAGATGCAATATTTTTATTTTTATTTCTCAATACTTAAGGACAACTTATTGTGTATCTGTCTTCCTGACTAATGGGATTTTAACAAGAAATTATTTTTAAATGCATCTTATCGTCAAATGTCAAATTATAGTTTAGAATTTTATCGATTCTTCGTCTATAACATTTATTTAAATGAATCATTCTCAGCGCTAAAATAAATTAATGAATAACCGTGTAATTTTTAAAAGCATATCTATAATTATTTACTGAAAATGACTAAGAACAGCTAATTATATATCTGTTTTCATGACTAATGGGATTTTAAATAGAAATTCTTTCCTAATGCATCTTATTACCAAATATATCGTTAAGGATTATATAGCTTATTTTTGTGCATTACATGTTTAAATGAATAATTTTCAGATCTAATATTAATTAATGAATAACTGTGCATTTTTTTAATCATTTCCATAAATATCTACTGTAAATAACTAAGAACATCCAATCCATTTATCTTCATGAATAATGGGAGTTAGAGAAATGAGAAATTCATTGTAAATCCATATTTTTGCACTTGTTTAATTTTACTATTGCTTCGCATAAATCGAAAAGTTTGAACTGAGTCTTAGCTTTCTATCTTTACTAAATAATTTCCGCCAAGATTTGACGGAAAATAAATTGAATATTTCGAATATTTCATTCGAAAATTCTTGACTTTTTAATGGATTGCTTTTTTGAACATTAATCTCTATTTTTGCGCAAAAACTTCTACAGCTGTATATTAAAAATCGCGTTACTTTAAAAGTAACGCACGATAAAGGTAAAGATTAACAAATTTCATTCTTTATTAATACCGTGTTTATGTTAAAATTAGTTTGCAAAACTAATGTTAGACGCCTTCCATTTCTTTGGAGGCACATTCTTCAATTAGGTCTTAAGGGTTTAATTTCAATGGAATTTGGTTCATTCAACTTGCATGGAAGTTTGGAAAATTTTCTGTATTGTGAAATTTTATCTCAGACATCAGCTACCAATATTTTCAATCACTAATAGTGTATTCTGTTGGCTTCATTGTTATGAGGTTTTGCTCTATCAACTTCATTCTTGATTGTCTTCAGCACATGCGGACAATCCAATGCACTTGAAGACCAAAAAAACTTCATTAAACTTCCAATGATTGCTGTTTTAAATTGTAGGGACCTAAATCCCAAGTTTACTCGAAAATAAAATCTTTAGGAACACATTAAACGCTTGGGCAGTCAACGTGGTCCCCGAAACTAAGTTTATTTAAAAGATTTTCAAAATTTATAAAATATAAATTGAGTTTTGTTTAACATTGTTATAACGCGACCAGGGAAACGCCTGGCGGGTCAGCTAGCATCTATGTAAAAGTTAGAATTGAAGTTGGTTTTGAGTTCCAGGTGTCATGAGTGGCATAAATTTACGAATTTTTATCAGAAATTGCAGCATAGGGGAGAATGTAATAGTTAGTATTTCTTACAAAATCTGCATAAAAAATAGAAATTATTTCATAAACATACTTGAATATTGCATTTACAGATTATTAAAAATATCTTTAACGTAAGATGCAATAAATATTTTTCTTCAAATACCTAAGGACAGCTAGCTAATTGTGTACCAGTCATCATGACTAATAACATCATACATAGAAATTCTTTTCTAATGCATTTTATCGCCAAATGCCAAAATAAAGTGAAGGATTTTATAGATTTTTCGTCTATAATACTTGTTTAAATGAATCTTTTTCAGCTTTCAAATTAATCAATGAATAACCGTGCATTTTTAAAAATCATTTCTATAATTATCTACCGAAAATAATCAAGAACAATCAGTTCTGTATTTATCTTCATGATTAATGGGATTTAGATGATAAATTCTTTGTAATTTAATTCAATATTTTTACACTTGTTTAATTTTATTGCTGCCTCACGTAAGTCGAAAAGTTTGAGCTTTGTCTTATATTTCTAATTTTATTAGTTAATTCCCATCAAGATTTGACGGTAAATAATTTGCATGTTTCATTAGAAAAATTCTTGATTTTTAAATGAATTGCATTAAAGCTGATTATTAAAGTCGTCAAAAATCCCATATTGTGTAGGGAGTTATTCCCTTATAAATATTGAATAAAATACATTAAGACAAACTTTAATAAATTAAAAAAATAAACTTATACAAGAAATAAAAATATTAAAATAACATTAGAGGTTAATGTTTCGCCAAGCTACAGACAAGGCATCATTAGTGCAAATAAATATACATTGCATAACAAACAGTGGAACAAATCAAGAACAGTTAAAGTCAGTTAACTGTTAACTGTTTGTTATGCAATGAATATTTGTACTGATTATACTTTCCGATTACCTTAGCGAAACGTTTAATTTTTGTATTTTTAAATGTTTTTTAGTATTTTTGTTTTTTGTATATAAATTTTATTTTTAAATGTATTCAAATCTGTCATAGTTTATTTTATTCAACATTTTAAAAGGTATAAATTCAGACGTTAAATGTATGTGTACTGCAAAGTTGTTCCTATTTCTTTGGTCATAGAGAGTGTTATCTGTATCTATAAAATGAAGTGAAGGAATTTTAGGTTCATAATTTACAACCAATTATTCTTATTTTTTTATCAAAAAATTTCCTAAAAATACTGGATAAAGCCTTAATTTATACTTTCTGAGGTCTTTTTGTTTTGAAAAAATGACAGCATTTATTTATTTATTTAAACTACACGACCATTAACAGTTCCCATACATTTTATTTTTAAAAATATCTTTCTTTGAGCCGTAAATTTGAAAAACTTTACACAGCGAATAATTTATAAACAGTACATATATTTATTAGTGACTTTTATTTTACATATTTTTGTATATTTTTGAAGAATTAAAGCATATGCAAGAAGGCAATTTCTTCGTGAGTTCTAATATTTCTTTCTGATTTCTTTTTTAGAAGAGAATAACAGATTGCAAATTTTCCGTTCTGACACACACACAATATACTCTTAATAAATACAAGAAAATACAACAAAAAATGTAGATCAACTCAATTTATTTTATTGATAATTACAAGCATAATATTTTAGCTTAAATATTTTAAATATATATGTTTTTCTAGGCATTGCTTAGTGTTAAATATTATTTAATTATAAAGCATTCAAATAATAACAATAATAACAAAATCATAGCTTCTCTAATATAATATATCATTATTGAAATGCATTATTGGTAAAAATATTACAGAAATAATTTTTCAGATTTGGACTCGGAATTATTGCAATAGCTCTATCTCAGGAAATAATTCACGAATTTTCATCAAGCTTCATACTCGGTTATTCCTTGATATAAATTAGTTTTCATTGGTGTTTGGAGTAAATAGCTTAACATGTAGTGGTGCTATGCGCCATTCATCATGATTATAGCAATAGCTCTATCTCAGGAACTAATGCACGATATTTCATCAAATTTCAGATTCAGTTATTTCCAGATATAAATTAGCATTCTGTATTTTTTGAGTAAATCGCTCAACAGATAGCGCTACTATGCGACATTATTCATGATTATCACAATAGCTTTATCTCAGGATCTATTGTACGAGTTTTTCAGGAGTTATTGTCCGAACCGAATTTTCATCAAAATTGAAATTCAGTTAGCCCCTGATATAAATTAGTATTCTTTAGCATTTGGAGTAAATAACTCAACAGGTGAAGTTTCTATCTAGTTGGTTTTTTTTACGATTTTTGTGATGATTCTATCTCAGATACTTATACACAGATTCTCATGAAATTTCAGACTGAAATAGAAATAAGTTGTTGCAGATTATCCTTTCATGAAAATTAGCTAACCGTTAACGCTGTTATGTTTCATTTTTCTGGAAGTATTAACATGTTTGAGATAAAAATAAGTTTTGAAATTGCCATATCCAACTTTTTTTTTATATTGGAGCACTTGTCGCATTGTTATCAGCTGCCTGTTGTCAAAAAATTTATGATTTTTTTTTCTTTTTTATAGAAAGTAAAAATTTCATTTTTGATTAGTTGAAGACAAAACAAGTTAAAAAAAATTCACTCCCATCTTCATATTTTAAATAATAGTTTTAAAGGTACTATTGTTAATAACAACCCAAACATTATATTTTAAAAATAAGTTTTTGAATTTTTGATTCATATCTGCAATTTATGAACTACTGGGAAAACAGCAATTAAAGAAACGATTTATTTATAATTTATTGTGATTTAATTTTGCAGATTTCGTTATTGCCCTCTATAGTATATCTACCGGGTGTCCCAAAAATGACTGATGGATTTTAAAATTCAATAACTTGCAAACGGTGACAGCTGTTTAAAAAAATTCAGGAGGGTTATTTATAATGTCAGAAGTTTTTTTTTACCGTAATTTTTTATTTTAGTTCGATTTCAAACAATAGGTGGCGATAGCGGAGATTGAAGGCCAGGTCGACGCTTCACTCAGCACTGATCACCTGGCCTTCAATCGCCGTCAGCGCCACCTATTGTTTGAGATACTAACTAAAATAAAAAATTACGGTAAAAAAACTCCTGACATTATACATAACCCTCCTGCAAAAATTTTTTTTTAATTCATCCATTTCGTAAACATCTATTTGTAGTTTTGCCATACAAAGAAAAGCAAGGATAATGACACCGTTTTCTTTTCCAACATTATAAGTATTTTTTTTTCTTCTTCTTCCTTTTTGTATATACATATTGAATAAAAGATATTCACAAAGTTTTAAAAATCAAATACTTCTTCATTATAGCTTGGATAAAATGCTTGGATGTACCTAAATTTCGATCGCTAGATAAATATAGCTACATAATTTATTTAAGATATGAATATATTATGATTTATAGAAAATGAATTATGTCTTTATTGTAAGATATAAAATAAATCATTTTTTGAAGTACCTAAGGACAGCTAATTGCATACCTCTCTTCATGACTAATGGAATTTTAAATAGAAATTATTTTCTAATGCGCCTTATTGTCAAATGGTAGTTAACGATATTATTGTGAGCTTGTATAATACTTGTTTAAATCAATCGTTTTCATCTCGAAAGTTAATTAACGTGTAAAATTGCATTTTAAAAATAATATGTGAAAGAGGTTTTTTTTCATAATTATCTTCTGAAAATAACTAAGGGCAGTCAATTCTATATTTATCAAAAATAAATAAATTAATTAATTTTAATTTAATTGTATTTTTGTATTTAATTAATTTTATAATTGTCACGTGCAGTATGCATTTTAGGTGAAACATTTTTAGCTCAGTCGTACTTATACCTGCATTTCAATTAATTATCAAAACTATCATTTTACAGCATACTTAAGGATATATTCAACATAAAATGATTATTTTTTAATTATTGGCCTAAAAAATATAGCTAAAGAATTACAGTTCAAAAAAGATAATAGGGTCATTCCATGTCAATTCAACCAATTTTTCCCCCATTTGTAACCCGACCAACAGGGATTTGGATGAAACTTTGTGTGCACACTAATTCTATCATGAAATGATTCCATCAGAAATTTTTCCTTCCCAGACCTCATAGTTTGTGAGATATGGGGGGTCCAATTCTTGGGTTTTTCTCAAATCGCAAATTTCTGAGTCTGTATTTTGAGATTGCCGTTCCATCTTCAAAAAATTGTTTCTCTGGATCTAAAACATGAATCATTCTAAAAATATCACTGTAAGAAGATAAAAAGATGCAGATTTTAATAAAAAATATTTAAAAAATTTACTTGTAATATTTAGGATAAAAAAAGTCAGCCAAAGTTGAGAGTTATGGTAATTTTTCCAAATTTTTGTGACTTCACTAAAAAGGCTGTACACAAAAAGGCAAATGAAATTTCGAATTTCTTTTTGTTTTAAATAAAAGTTTACACTTTGGGCTTTCTATCTACGAAATAAAAATGATGTGTTTCGCATGGCTTATGCAAAAATTTTGGGTACATTCCAATTAGCCGGATAAGTGCTTTATTTTTATATATTACATGTGCACAGAAAAAAGCAAATTAAATTACCAATTTCTTTTTGTTTTAAATAAAAGTTTACACTTTGGGCTTTCTATCTATGAAATAAAAATGATGTCTTTCGCATGGCTTATACAAAAATTTTGGGTACTTTCCAATTAGCCGGATGCGTGCTTTATTTTTACATATGTACATATGTATAGATCTATATAAATACAGATGTATTATACATGTACATATGTATGTATATATACAGTTTATTGATATATATATGTATAACACTGGTGCCCGTCTAACCTAAAAGTACCAAATTTTGCCTTGTTTTGAAAATCTGCACCAATTAAGAGAAAAAAATCTGACTATGTTTATCTGTGGTACTTAAATAATTACTGGAGTTTCTATGAGTTATTAAATTTAATATTATTTGATACAAAAACAAATTGGAAATTTCATTTGCCTTTTTGTGTACAGACTTTTTCATAAAGTCACAAAATTTCGGAAAAATAATCATAACGTTCAACTTTGGTTTACTTTTTCGGCCGTATACATTACTTTTTCGTCTATTAACTGCCCTAATTGCTTTTTTCACTTGCTTTTTATGCCGCTTAAATGGATCTCCATATTTATATTGATAAAATTCATATTTCATTAAGAGCCAAATTCTGTGATTCTCACATATATTAGTCAAACGGTTTTCACTTAATTTTTGTTTTATAAATGCAGTAGTCCTAACTAATAAAAGTTCTTTTTCTGAATCACAGAGATTATCAATGTAGTCTATTCCTCTGTTATTTGTATAGCTAGTTTTGTGACATTCTAAACCAGTTAATATTACAATACTGCAAGCCTGAAGACTAGTAGAAGGTTTAATATCAAGCTCCATATTAAAACAATAAAGCAAAAAAATATTTATACATACCACAAACTATAAAATATGTAACAATCATAATATATTCTTGTAGTACAGTAAAAGTTAGATCATTCTTCTATGAAAAGAAACAACCCAATGACAATAATTTGATTAAATTGATTTCCAAACATCTGCTTTCACAAACGAACATTACCCTGCCTTTATCAGAACGTGGTAATACAAGGCAGGTGCAATTAAATCTTTCAGACTATAGAAACAAATTTAAGTTCTGTTAAACATTTGTGTATTTAAACTTGCCAATATAAATATTTAAACTGATTAAAACTAACCAAGGAAAGGAAATAAAAGTTTTTGAACATTTTTTAAACACAAATAATTAATATAATTATTTGTGTTATAGCATATTAGTAAATGCAATATTATAGCATTCGAATATATACATTATATATAGTTAATGCAATATTAATAGCATTCGAAAGAAAGAACAGAAATGTGAGGAGAAAAAATTATTTATTTTATACTGTACAAAAAAAAAATCTCTTTTGAGTTTAATTATTTAAAATAAAAGTAAGAGATTCTTTAGATTAGCAAAAAAGCCCTTTATTAAATAACTAAATGAAATATGTGGACCATTCACTAAATTTAATGGGGAAACATATTACAGTCAGATTTTTATTAATTAGAAAAAACAAAGCCTAAACTTTACTTTGCAAATAAAAAAAAAAACATGCAACAAATAACATTAAATTCAATAACTCATAGAAATTCCAGTAATTATTTAAGTACCATAGCTAAATTTAGTCAGATTTTTTTCCTCTTAATTGGTCCAGATTCTCAAAATAAGGCAAAATCTGGTACTTTTAGGTTAGACGGGCACCAGTGTTATACGTATATATATCAATATACTGTATATATACATATATATGTACATGTATAATACATCTGTATTTATATAGATCTATACGTATGTACATATGTAAAAATAAAACACGCATCCGGCTAATTGGAAAGTACCCAAAATTTTTGCATAAGACATGCGAAAGACATAATTTTTATTTCACAGATAGAAAGTCCGAAGTGTAAACTTTTATTTAAAACAAAAAGAAATTGAAAATTTCATTTGCCTTTTTGTGTGCATATGTAATATATAAAAATAAAGTATGCATCCGCTAATTGGAAAGTACCCGAAATTTTTGCATAAGCCATGCGAAACACATCATTTTTATTTCATAGATAGAAAGCCCAAAGTGTAAACTTTCATTTAAAACAAAAAGAAATTGGAAATTTAATTTGCCTTTTTGTGTACAGCCTTTTTCGTGAAGTCACAGAAATTAGGAAAAATAACCATAACTCTCAACTTTGGCAGACTTTTTTTGTCCTAAATATTACAAGTAAATTTTTTAAATATTTTTTTATTAAATTCTCCATCTTTGTATCTTCTTACAGTGATATTTTTAGGATGATTAATGTTTTAGATCCAGAGAAACAATTTTTTGAAGATGGAACGGCAATCTCAAAATACAGACTCAGAAATTTGCAATCTGAGAAAAACCCAATAATTGGACCCCCCATATCTCACAAACTATGAGGTCTGGGAAGGAAAAATTTCTGATGGAACCATTTCATGATAGAATTAGTGTTTACACAAAGTTTCATCAAAATCCCTGTGGGTCGGGTTACAAGGTCTGGTTGAATTGACATGGAATGACCCAATAATGAACCTAAAAGATTATAATGCTGGGAGGTGAGTATCTATGTATCTGTCTATGTAATTTTTTACCTATTTTTGAAATATATTTTTTCGTTTTACGCTTTGATACACTTTTCTAAAATTCAATTGTAGTTGAAACTTTTCAAAATTGTGTAACTAACATGTTTATTTAAAATATCTAACAATTTTTGCCAGCGTGAAAGTTTCTTTAAAGTAATGAAAAACACATATTATTGAATTTTTTAAGATTTTTAAAGTTTATTAATTAAACTTTTTTATTTTATTTCTTTTAAGCCAAATTGAAATTTTTTTTATTATTCTCAAACAGTTATTTTTTTTATACCACAGCAAACTTTAAAGTGCTATAATCATCAGTTTTTTTAAAAAAGTATACCGAACAGACATACATACAATATATTAATAAAATATACATAAAAAGCTAATTATTTCTTGATAAAAAATTTATGCATACATACTTTGTAAATTTATATATATGGTATATACCGTATTTACTCCTTTATAACGCGCACCCCTTTCTTTATAGCAAAAAATAGCGATTTTTTAAAATCTCGTATATAACGCGCACCATAAATTTGATATGCAAGTGAATAAAGAACTAAATGAATTTCAGTAAAGATAGTTGAAATAAACATTATACGAGGCAGAAAACAAGGTGAAAATACATTTTTAGACTTCGGGTAGGGACTGAATGAAGACAGTGATAATTGCTAATAAGCGTTTAAATAATGTTACTTGCCCTATTGTATAAAATTGAAAAGTTAAAAGTGTATAAAGTGAAAGAAAAGGTGCACTAATACTTGATAGACGATTTCATCATTCGGAACTAATTTCCTGTGTTGCGAAACAAATGACAGTTTAAATTACTTCGTAAATCAACTTGAGTGCTTGTTAGTGGGACCTTGAAAAATGATTACAGAGGAAAGAATCATTATGTATTGTTCGAACTGTCAAAACTCTAAATTAACATTTTTTATTTCTTTATTTGCCTTTTTCATGTGATTGTGTGTGCGTTTCTGATTTTCATTATAGTCATGTAACTCAATGAGTAGAGCAGTAATGCTCTGTCTTTTTTCTCGCGGTAAAATAATACTATGTGTTCTTTTCGTTTGAATCAACGTTCTTAATGTTTGTGTGAAAAAGAATTAATAATGAAAAATACCTTTTCCAAGGAATAAGAATCCTGAACCAGGATATAAAGCATATTGTGCTCGGCGCTGTAAATACCACGGGATAACACTCCATGTGGATAACATTGGATACATCGTAAAAGAAGAATTCATAAATCGGGTGAGTATATTTTACTTACCTTTCATTTTGAAGTTTTGAAAGATAGTTTTTATTAAAGATACAAAGAGGACACTACATCTTACTCACGCCTAAACTAGAATAAATATTCTATCAAAGATTATGACACAGATTTAAAAAAAAAATTATATCCATTTGAAAAACATTAATACCGTAGAATAAAAACATAGTAACAATGGCCACCTTCAGAGATAATTATTCTATAGAAAAGCTCACAGCAACAAATTATTCGACCTGGAAATTTAAGGTCGAGATGCTGTTGACAAAAGAAGAATTATTTAATGTAATAACAGACGATCCACCAAATCCTTTGAACGATGGGTGGTCCAAAAATGACCGCAAAGCCCGAGCACTCATAAATTTAACTATTGATGACTCCCAAATTACGCAAAAATTTACAAACCGCGAGACAAACTTGGGAGGCTCTAAAAGAAATTCACGAGCGGTCAAATTTGACCAGCAAACTTTTTCTCTTGAGAAAACTCTACAGCATAAAATTAGCCGAATCAGGCAACATGCTTAACCATATAACAAAAATAATGGAATTTGTCGATCAACTGGGAGCAATAGGCGAAGTCATTAACGATCATCACATTTCAGCCCTTTTATTATGTTCTCTACCCCAGTCCTATGATCACCTTATAACTGCGCTCGAATCTAAAGAAGAAGCACAACTCACTCCGTCATATATAAAAAGTAAACTCATAGATGAGTTTAATCGAAGAAATGAGAATACCGAAAATTCAGAAAATACGGCGAGAGTTTTTAAAGCTCAGAAAAGGTTCCCAACAAAAAGAGAAAATAAATATTGCACCTACTGTTGGATGAAAAGCCACAACACTCACGATTGCTGGCATAATAAAAACAAAGCACACACAACACAACAAAATCAACACAACAAATACAGTAAAAAACACTATTCAACATCACTTGTTTTTCAAAAGGGCGAAAACAATTTTAAGAATGAGCAAATATCGGAATCGAACCACAGGTTTAATCGCTATGAAGGCAAAAACAATACACGGAGAGAAAGCGAAAACAAAGATTATGCCTTTATAACACAGGGAATAGAAAATAAAACTTTCATTGTGGATAGCGGTAGCTCTAGCCACATCGCATCCTCCGAATCAATGTTTACAGAGATTAAATCGCGGGAAAAAACAAACGTGACTATCGCAAATGGAAAAAAACTTATCGCTTATGGATCAGGCGACGTAAATTTAAATAAGCTGACATCGGATAATAAAATCCATAAAATAACGCTTAAAGACGTACTTCTAGTACCCGAAATCGAAACAAATTTACTATCGGTCAGTAAAGCAACTCAAAACGGATGTGAGATTGTATTTAAAAATGACAAGTGTATTTTCAAACTTAATGGAGAAATTTGCTTAGAAGCACGAAAAGTAAATAACCTCTATGAAGTCCAATTAACAAACGAAAACCACGCGAACATAACACAAACGTGCAACAATAAAAATTGTTTAGAACTATGGCACAGGAGGTTAGGACACAGAAATTTAACATCGATTAAAGAAATTACACAAAGAGAGTTAGTGAGAGGTATTCACATAAACAATTGTAAACATAATATAGATTGCGAACCGTGTATTAAGGCGAAATTAACTGATGAACCCTATCCCAAAGTTGCTCAGTATAGAGCAAGTAAAAGGCTTCAACTCATTCACTCGGACGTTTGTGGATCTTTTCAAACACCCACGATAGGTGGGAAATCATATTTTTTGACTTTCGTCGATGATTACTCACGATTTACGATAATCTATCTATTGTCAAAAAAGAGTGAAGTCTATGAAAAACTTAAAGAGTTCGTCGCGCTAATAAGCAACAAGTTTGGTGAAAAACCGAAAGAAATCAGAACGGACAACGGGGGGGAATTTACATCGGATGAAATTGAGAATTATCTCAAGTCAAATGGGATAAAACATCAATACACAGTCCCATATTGTGCGAGCCAAAACGGGGTGGCTGAACGAAAAAATAGGTCGTTAGTCGAGATGGCTAGGACAATGTTAAATGAATCAAATTTACCTTTAAAGTTCTGGGGGGAAGCAATCTGTACGGCAAACCACCTACAAAATAGACTACCTACAAAAGCAAATGCAAAAACGCCATACGAATTATGGACAGAAAGACAGCCAAACTTAAGCTATGTTAAAGTGTTTGGCTGCAAAGCCTTCGCTTACATTGATAAAGCCAAAAGACAAAAATTAGACAATAAAGCTGTAGAAGGCATTTTTGTGGGATACGACAATCAATCTAAGGGATATCGTATATATATAGGAGGAAATGAAATAAAAATCGCGAGAACGGTGAAATTTCTTGAAAATAAATTTAAATATGTAAACGACAAGACTGAAATCGAACCAAAACAAGATGAGGGTGAAAAACGCAATTGTGAAAATCTTGTAGAAATAGAAATTTCAAACAACAAAACAACACCATCCGCGTCCCAACAACAAATTGCGGAACCAAGGCGTTCAGATAGAATAAATAAAGGCGTACTTCCTGATAAGCTAATATACATGGTTAAAGATGAAAAACTTAATGAACCAAAGGATTATAAGGAAATTAAATTTATGGAAAATTCACCGGTAAAACAGAATTGGATAGAACCCATGGAGAGCGAAATGAAAGAAAGAAAAATAAAACGTGGTCAATTGTAGATCCTCCACCGAATAAGAGAATAATTGGTTGTAAATGGACTTATAAATTAAAGCGTGACAATACCGGAAAAATCCAAAAATATAAGGCACGTTTAGTAGCTAAAGGATACACGCAAAGGTTCGGAGAGGATTATGACGAAACTTACGCACTGGTAGTGTCGTATACTACGATAAGAGCATTATTAATGGCGGCGTTGCACCAAAACTTGAATGTTAAGCATATAGATATAAACACTGTGTTCCTACATGGGGAACTTGAGGAGGAGATATACATGACGCAACCGGAAGGATTCGTTGAACCAAATCAGGAAAACAAAGTCTGTAAATTGAATAAAGCAATCTACGGACTTAAGCAAGCCGCGAGAGCGTGGCATAATAAAATAACAGAAACACTAAAAACATGAATTTCATTCAAAGTAAAATCGATACATGTCTTTTTACACAGAAAAGGAATAATGACACAATCTACATAATAACGTACGTCGATGACCTTTTAATTGTAGGAAAAGACGAAGCCATAGAGGAAATAATCGCGAACTTAAATAAAGAATATGAACTAAAGAATTTAGGGGATATAAGTAATTATTTATCCATGAACATTCGAAAAGTAAATAAAAACTACTTAATTAACCAAACCCCAAAAATCGAAGAGTTAATTAATAAATTCAATTTACAAGAAGCAAAACCGTGTAGTACACCCATGGAAACAAATTACACACACTTTAAAGATGATGACAATCTCTTACCAAACAACACACAATACAGACAAGCCATCGGAGCACTCTTATATCTTGCCACAGTGAGCAGACCTGATATATGTGCAGCTGTTAATATCTTGAGCCGAAGAACCGAAAGGCCAAGAATGAAAGATTGGAACAGTGTAAAGCGGGTAATGAGATACCTCAAGACAACAAAGAACTTTAATTTAGTTATTGATGGAAAGTCAAAACCTATACTTGAAGTTTATGCGGACGCTGACTGGGGTGGAGACACAGAATCGAGGAAATCCACCAGTGGAAATATATATTTGTTAAGTGGAAACCCCATACTTTGGTCGACTAAGAGACAGTCCTGTATAGCCTTATCCTCAGCTGAAGCTGAGTACATCTCAGCAGAAAATGTAGCAAATCAAGCTAAATGGCTGGTGAACCTACTCAACGAACTTAATCTCTCACAAACATATCCGATAACACTTTACGAAGATAATCAATCGGCCATTAAAATGATAGAAAAACATTCAAGTAAAACCAAACACATCGAACTAAGATTTCATCTTATAAAACATTTGAAACAAGAAGGAATAATAAACCTCGTATACTGCCCAACAAAAGTCATGCTAGCCGACTTATTTACAAAACCCCTGCCAAAGACTATTTTTGAAGTTCACAGGAAGAACTTACATTTAAGTAAGGAGGAGTTGATAGACGATTTCATCATTCGGAACTAATTTCCTGTGTTGCGAAACAAATGACAGTTTAAATTACTTCGTAAATCAACTTGAGTGCTTGTTAGTGGGACCTTGAAAAATGATTACAGAGGAAAGAATCTTTATGTATTGTTCGAACTGTCAAAACTCTAAATTAACATTTTTTATTTCTTTATTTGCCTTTTTCATGTGATTGTGTGTGCGTTTCTGATTTTCATTATAGTCATGTAACTCACTGAGTAGAGCAGTAATGCTCTGTCTTTTTTCTCGCGGTAAAATAATAAATATGTGTTCTTTTCGTTTGAATCAACGTTCTTAATGTTTGTGTGAAAAAGAATTAATAATGAAAAATACCTTTTCCAAGGAATAAGAATCCTGAACCAGGATATAAGGCATATTGTGCTCGGCGCTGTAAATACCACGGGATAACACTCCATGTGGATAACATTGGATACATCGTAAAAGAAGAATTCATAAATCGGGTGAGTATATTTTACTTACCTTTCATTTTGAACTTTTGAAAGATAGTTTTTATTAAAGATACAAAGAGGACACTACATCTTACTCACGCCTAAACTAGAATAAATATTCTATCAATACTTCAATTAAGTAAGATTTTCCGAGTGATTATGTCTTCTTTGAATACATTTCACGATTTATATGTATATCGTGTAATTACATCCAGCAGTAAAAGTTATCCTATCAAAAACATAAATGTGAAAGAATGCCAAGTTCGTTAAAGGTTTCGCTAATAAAAGAAGTGAAATCTAACTGCAAACCAAGTTCTTTCGAAGCTCCTTAAATCATAGCTCCTGTCATGCATAATATTCTTCAATTTCTTAAAATGATTTTTTATGTTACTTGTTATTCAATAGAGCGACTTAGCAAGTTTTCTTCTATTCAAATTTCTCTATTTAGTTGATCAGAACTTAAAATTGATCACTTCCTTAACATATCAATCCATTAACTTCGATGTATTTATTCTAAAACTCGATTGACTAGATCTTTGCCAATCAGATTCTAGATTAAATTATAGTCCGACAAAAAGATTACAGTAGGTGGCTGAAACTTTGACAAGTCGCTCTATTGAATAACAAGTAACATAAAAAATCATTTTAAGAAATTGAAGAATATTATGCATGACAGGAGCTATGATTTAAGGAGCTTCGAAAGAACTTGGTTTGCAGTTAGATTTCATTTCTTTTATTAGCGAAACATTTAACGAACTTGGCATTCTTTCACATTTATGTTTTTGATAGATATCATTATTTTTTGTCAAATAAATAGGTTTTCGTTTCCTTGTTGAAATAAATGGCTTAATATTAAATTAACCTTATTGAATATTAATTAACCTTACAGCTTTTTCCTGCGTTTATTCACTGTCTTTTTCAGTCAAATTTAAAAACATTAACATTAGGACTGCTTATGTTCCTTTAAATTTCATTAATAAGAATGTTTCTTTTACGGAATTGGGTTTTACTATTTATCCAGTCGACCAAAATAGATTGGTGTCAACTTGGTGATATATTGCCAAATTTACGACAAAAATTGCGCGCCAAAAATTTTGCTAAATTGGCGCTATTTGTAGTATTACCCATATACTCTCATTGTAATCTGGTAATTTATCCAATATTTTTGTTGGAGCAAGAACTGTCACCATCATTTTGACATCTTTTTTAAAATTCGGTTCGCTAACTTCCAAAGATTGCTTAAATACCGCTCTTTAAAAAGTTTTTAGAACGTTTTTTGCGCATTTCTACCACTTTTAAATTTTGTATTTGTTAACAAAAGTTCTTAGTGATCATTTATATCTTATATATAATGAACTTGCCAGTTTTTATGTTGCTAGACCCTTAACATACAGATATCGCATTTTTAAAATGTTTTTTACTCTTTTCCCCCCTTTAAGTTAGTGGCATCGACATAAGATGTAGCCTATGTTGGAGTAAGAACTGTCATCATAATTTTGATATTACTTTTAAGATCAGTTCGTTACTTGCTGAGATTCTTTAAAAATCGATATTTAGAACGTTTTTAGAACGCTTTTCGCGAATTTCCACCCATTTTAAATTTATTTATTTTAGCAATGTTATTAGTGATCATTTATATCTTATAAATAATTAACATGCCAAATGTTGTGCGTCTAGGCCCTTCAGTAAAAATAAAATCACATTTTTAAAATGTCTTTTACTTCTGAACCCTCTTTTGGTTAGTGGCACAGACATAAGATATAATCTATGTTTGATTCGGGGAAATACCATTAATTTGGTACGGTTACATTATTTTTCGGTTCGGTAGTTTCAGAGATTAGCCCCGATACTCGCCAAAAGTGACGCCAACTTGTCACTAATTCTGGTATTTTGCGAAATTCTCATAAACTCCCATTGTAATGTAATAATTTATATTCTAACCAACCATTAATGTTTAATTAATAGTGATTTCTTATTTTTTCCCATTTATAGATCGAATAACCTACCTCCACACCAAATTTCAACTTCCTAAGTCACCTGGAAGTAGTCAAAGATTTTGATGAGTGAGTCAGTAAGTCAGTGGTAAAAATAGTGGTTTTCAGACGTCAAATTCTCTTGAACGCAAAAAGATTTTTTTTTTAATTTATAGGATTCGGAAATCAGACGATGGTCTTACATGATATAAAAAATTGCAAGTGTGTAGGTCAAATAGAATTTAAGTTATTGAGGGGTCAAAAGTGGCCCGAAATTTTCGGGTAATATAACCCATGCCGATGTGTCGCCATTTTACTTCGTGAACTTGGCTGACACACTGCCATGTGTCTAGATTCCGTGTATAACGCGCACCTAGGAGTTTTGGTCTAATTTTTTGAATAATAGTGCGCGTTATACACGAGTAAATACGGTAGTGTGTATATATATCATAAAAAACCGTTTTTATCTCTATTTTCAGGTAAGCAAAATCATGGTAAATACTTTACATGATCTTCATAATTTTATTTGTCAAGATATTCCATGTCCCCTTAAATAAAATTTAGCTTTTTAATAATGTTGTAATTTTAGATGATTTTAAGCATTCATCAGACTGGTAATTTTTCATTTAGAGGTAAAAACTAAAATATATCTCTCTTGTAAATTATTGTTTAAAATCTTCGAAACCATTGAATCATACATTACTAAACATCTTATTATTGAAACTTTTAATAATACTTAAATTTGTAAAGTTTTTTTTTTCATAAAAATAGTAAAAACTTTAATCACAATTTTCACTTAATTTTTTTATTTTTCTAATTTTTTTAAATTTTAGTTAAAAAATTACAGATAAGAATCCACCACAAAGCATATGTATCATTCTTAAAATAATAGTTTCTCTGGGATTTATGTATGTTAAATTAATTCGATTAATAATAACAATAACAACAACAATAATAATAATAATAATAAACCCAAAGCATAAGTGTTCTAATTTAAAATTCTAAACTTGGTAAAAAATTATATTATAACGATCAGATAGAGATATAAATATATTATCATTAAAGTATAAAATTAAGCTTTAAGGTAAATGTTATTGCAAAAATTGGATAACCAGAGATGATTTCAAAAATTCACTTCCGAAAATTTGCGGATAACATAAAAGAAAAAAAAATAATAAGGTATCAGTGTCATAAGTATTCCATTTCTTCTTTTAATTGAAGCAATACTGCATAATTTATTAAAACAATTAGCAGTACTGAATAATATACAGAATATGTATAAAAAAATAAAAAAATACTTTTCGCTTAGGTAAAAATGCAGTGGATATAAACTTGTTTGCTAGTACTATACTAATCAAAAGTTCTTAATCTCTCAAACATCAGCTTTAAAAAAACAAAATAATGCTTCAGCTGTTTTTAGCTTATCTCATAATCCGATTATCGCTATTGCTTATGTCCTAAATTTTAACATGACATGAACATATATGCATTATCTCCTTCAAGACAAATGAATTAATTATAGCTACTCAATTTTGATTATATACAAACACTTTCTGTTGTATCTAAAGTGATCATCCTTTAATCCTTGATATATTTAGTCTATTTTGGAAAAGATTACGGAATATTTTTCACTGTTATTATATGTTTAAACCTTTAGTGTGTTAATCTTCAGTAAAAATGTTTATTTAGCTACTTGTTTGAAAATCTATTTAAAGTGGTTTTAATGACATTTAAAATATATATTTCTATACATAAAAAGAAAATATGATATAAAGAGTGCAAAATAAATTAAAGGGAAAAGGGTATATGCCCGATTTTTTTTATTTGGGTTTATTACTTACATATCTAGAAAATGCTGTTAAAAAGTGTACGGAAATTCTGAGCGTATTTGTCATTTATGATTCTACATAAAAAATGCAAAAGAAACGATATTTAAAATGAGTATTTTTCAATATCCTGACGAATTAAAACACAGTATATTTAAATACACATATTAATATTGAGCTATGTATGCTTTATATAGTATAATCACTGTACTCTAAGACTTAAACACAAAACAAACAACTACTAAATGTATATTTTTTGAATTAGCGTAAATTGGTGACTATATTCTTAAAATGATTAAAATTATGCCGAACACAGAAATTAAATGAATTATTTTCCTTTACAACATTTTTAAGAGCAAGAATGAAAAATTGTGATTGAAGCATGGCGAAAAACTTTCCAAAAATTACAGAACACTATAGAAATATTTCACTAAGGTGGCAGGTTTTGCATAAGTAAATACAGTCGACTCCCGTTAATTCGAAATCGGATAATTTGAATCTTCGCTTAATTCGAGCTAAATATGAAGTCCCGAAATTTTTAATGGCAGAATAACGTTAAAAATTTTTATTAATTCGAACTCATTTTCTCTTGACTTCCTTTAATTCGAACTAAGGAGAATTCCGATTTTTTTATTTTTCTCTTTTTTTTTTCTCACGCATTTCAGATCATTTGAATAACTTTCTTTCTTTGATTTTTGAGAAAATTGTTCCGAACAAGTATACATATAATCCAATGCATTTGATATCCACTTTCTTAGTGCCTCGTCTGTCCATCAGTGACGCTTTAAATTTTTCTTCCATTGTGCTTGTTTCTAATCTTTCAATTAGTTTATGTATTTATATATTCCAATTTAATATGAAGTCACATTCTAATGATAACAATAGACGAAAAAAAAAATAAACATTTTAACATTAATTCGTTTGTAATAGTACCATATTAAGCCTGTTTTCATTTCATATTTTCCATAATTCGAACTTCGGATAATTCGAACATTTCTTGTGGTCCCGACGAGTTCGAATTAACGAGAGCCGACTGTAATTCGAAAAAGCATAATCTAAACTTAAAAACAACTTATGTCACTTAAAAACTAATTGGTGAATTACTACCGATATTAGGGAAAATATTCTGAATATGATGTACTAACTAGTATACGAGATGTATCAAAAAAGATGTACAAAACTTTTAGAGGTGATAATAGGCATCCAGACAAAATCTTTCATAAGAGAATGCATAGTCATAAAAATAAGACGCAAAGTTGCTAGAGAGCATAGAAGATGATGTTTTTAAGGTATCTGCACACCTTCGTAAATATTTTTTTTTTATTAAAAAAAAAATTATTTCTTGTTATCCTTTTTTATAATAACATTTACGTGAAAATTTTGAAAACTATTTTAAAAATTTCAGCAATTACCCAGAAATAATCTTTTTAAGAGAAATAACGAAAATTATCTTAAAAATTAACTTTCCCGTAAAACGTGATAACTCAAAATTGTTTTGACATTTTGTCAATTGCATAATAAACATAATAACTTTCTCTAGAACTTAGGCTACACACATTGTAATCGCATTTCTATCTCAGATGATAGGGCAGTTAATCTACTAATGTAATGGAAAGTTCGCAAAATTTCTCACAAGTTTGCCATTTATATTATTGTAAGCATGAAACTATTTAATGATATATTATTATGAGTGTAGTTTATTCCCTCAAAAGAAATTTTTAAAAGTAGTACAGAAAATCTTGTGGCATCTCTTGCATAATTTTTTGTTTTAGGATTTATTGCTTTTAGTAAAAATCTGAAAAACTTAATTTTGAGAAAAATCTAAAAATAATTTTTAAACACAATTCAGAAGCTGCAATAGATGTAGATTTAAACGCCTGTAACTTTGGTTATAATTAAGATACCGACACATTTTAAGTAGAATTTGACAAATAAAATACTGGAGTTTAATATTATTATAAATTATTGAAAATTATGTTTTAAAGTTGTTCAAATACCTTAAATGAAGTAAAACAAACGAACAGGTGACTAACGCCTGATGCGAAACCGGTCTCTGTACAATAGTCGAGAATCTGAACCAGTTCTAGTTGTAATTCCGTCAATACAGTACATATCAGCATTTTCCTTATTAATGAGGGACATTATCTTCCGATGTGTTCTTATCACAATGCACAATTACATACTCGGATTAGCAACTGTCATGTATTAATCTAAGCAATTGTTTCATACACTTTTTTGTGCTTCGTAATATCAAATTTCCATGCAATTAGTTTGTTCTTCTACCGATAATTCGCAACAGGAATAAAACTTTACCCATATCACTACTATGAACTAATACATCCATTCATTATGCTGCAGTTTTCTGTGCAATAGATGCGCTGGTAAAATTATTATAATTCTACAGATATAATCCACTTTTTTAAGATTAATATTCTTGATGAATATATTCATATATGTAATAAAACTTTTTATATTATGTAGGTTTCCATGAAATAGATACAGTGTTTAAATTAAAATAATTGAACCGATATAATCCAATTTTGTAAGATTAAGTTACGATTAGTACTCTTAAGAATTATATTCCCACATGTAATTAATATTTTTATATTATGGCGAAAAATAAAAACAGTGAATACAACATTAAAATTTTACCCTTTTGCTGGGCGGTCAGGGCTTGCAGTGTGAGTAGCACTTTATGGGAAACCGATCTCTGCACAATTCTTGATCCAACTTCGTTATATTTGGGGGAAAGGAATAAATCCTATTTCGGATTTCGGCATGCCGGCATCCTGTCCCGAGGGAAAAAACGACAAGAATGTTTTTGACTCCAGCCCAGGGCTCACGATATTGGTAAAAGAACTGGAAAAATCAACGTAAAATACACCTATTACGTGTTTTGTGCAGTATTTTGGATAATAGTGTTGTGTTTTGTGTTAAGAAACAGTTTATCATCAAAAGAAACGGATTTTTTCATGAGTAACTCGAATTTCTAATTGGAACTTTGGATCGACGGTTATCAACAAATTGATAGACACATTTCGTCATTCAGAGCTAATTTCCTACGTTGCGCAATAATTGACAGTTCAAATTGCATCGTAAATCACCTTGAGTGGTTGTTAGCGGGACCTTGAAAATGACTACAGCGGAAAGAATTATTATATGTTGTTCAAACTGTCGAAAAACTCTAAAGGAACATTTTTATACTTTATTTGTTTTTATCATGTGATTGTGTGTGCGTTTTTGATTTTATATACCGTAATTTCGGGTGTATAAGCCGCAGATCAAACAATTCTTTTTCGACCCAGAATTTTTAAAGAGACAAATGTAACTAGTTAGATCGCCGTAAATATTTATCTTCATTTACTAAATAAGATTTCTGGGTCCAAAAAGAATTGTTTGATCCGCGGCTTATACACCCGAAATTACGGTAGTCATGTAGCTCTTTAAAGGAGCAGTCAAGCTCTGTTATCTATCGTGTGTAAAAAATAAATATAGATGTACGTTTGTTTCATTCGAAGTATATTACTGTGTTTTAATGCTAACAAGTAAATAATGAAAGTATACACTTCTTTTAAAGGATATTTAATACACCCAAGTTTACAGATAAAATATAAGTGTTCGGAGCTCAAATTAACAATGGAATAAAACGGTCAAATATTCAGATGGACAACATCCTAGAAGAATACATGAATCGGGTGCGTACAAATTTACTTGCCTTTTCTTATATTAAAGTATGTTTATAATAATCAATTGAACCAGTTAATCAGAGGATTAAAACCCTTACTTACGCCTTGCAGAAATAAATAAATATTCTAATACAAATTACTTCAATCGTTGAGCTTCTGAACTAGTTCCAGTTGGAGTTCCGTACATAAGATACATATCAACCTTTTGTATATTAATTTCAAAAGACTACACTCGTTTGCTTGCTAATTACTTTAATGTTCTTGGATAAAATAAGGGCTATTTACAGAGTGAGCTGTGAATGCAGGCGCGTTCAAGTCGCAAACCTCACGACCAAATACATCACTACCACAAGGAGCTGTCTCTTACATTCACAAGCATTATGAAAAAGTTTAATGCACACAGAGTTTATTCCAGTATATAAGTAAAATAATTCCGCATTCAGCAACATTTAAAGAAGGGAGTTCTACAAAGTTGCGAATTTTATGATGTGCTAACAAATGTTGAGTCGATTTCATTTTAAATGCCCAAACCTATTGCTTACTTAGCTCCATTTCTTGCATAGTTAGGTTCTTACTATTCATCCACTGTGTTTAATCTTTTATGCATAACCTCTTCCTTGTTCCGTGACCTCACTATTCATATTATTGAGGGACATTACCTTCCGATGTGTTCTTACCCCGATAGACAATTTCATACTTGAGTTAGCAAAGTTTAAGTATTAATCTAGGCGAAATATTACATACGCGTTCTTCCACTTACCCATATCGCATTTGCATGCAATTAGTTTGTTCTTCTACCAAAAAATTGCAACATAAACAGAACTTTAAAGTTTTCATTGATCAAGAATACCAATCTCTGCACAATTACTGAACCTCAGAACCATTTATTACTTGCTGATTCGTACACTGGTGAGCAAAATTTAAGGACGAAGGGATTTTCAAGCGATAAATTTCACGCGAATATTCAACAGGAAGTAATATAATTCGAATAATTACTATCCCTGCATAAAAGCTAGTCCATATAACATCTCATTCAGGTCACACATGGTCACAAGAGTCACAGTCACTACGGCGAAACAAAAAGTAGGAAATTCCATGCGTCTCTTTTATGAATTTCAAATGACTACTATATGTGACTCCACTTTCAGGTCACTGCGACTGCTGCTTTGTGACGAGTCACCAGGTGACTTTACAGTGTCGTTTACCAATAATAACAAATAAAATAAAATAACCAAATAATGAGACATTAAACTCACATGGTGACTTTCTGTCACAAAACTTTGTCAAATGGTAACAGAGACCCTACTGTGTAGTAACGACTCTGAAAAGTGGTGAAAACTCACCATGTGACTTTAATGGGACATTGTTTGGTGATTTATCATAATACAAAATTTACAATGACTTTGAAATTGAGCCTCCAGATGACAGTCACACGAGAGTCTCAATAAAACGACACTGTAAAGTCACCTGGTGACTCGTCACAAATCAGCAGTCGCAGTGACCTGATAATGAAGTCACACATAGTAGTCATTTGAGACTCAAAAAAGAGACGTATGATATTTCCTATTTTTTTGTTTCACCGTAGTGATTGTGACTCTTGTGAGCATGCGTGACTTGAATGAGAGGTTTTATAGACTAGTTGTTATGCAGGGATAGTAGTTATTCAAATTATATTACTTCCTTTTGAATATTCGCGGGAAAATGATCGCTTGAAAATTGGCATTTTGGGACTCCGTCCTTAAATTTTGCACACCAGTGTAGATAAAATGCATATCATCATTTTCCCTATTAATGATGGACATTATGTTCCGATGTGTTCTTACCCCCAATTAGCAGTTGAATATTCAGATTAGCAACTTTTAAGTATTAATCTAGTCACAATGTTGCATACACATTCTCCTTCTTTCCCATATCACATATGCATGCTATTAATTCGTTCTTCAACGATAATTCCCATTAAGGATAAAACTATACTCTTATCTTCGCTGTGAACTAGAAGATCCGTTCATTATGCTATAGTCTTCTCTGAAATAGAAGCAATGGTAAAATTAATATTTTTCAACAGTAAGCTGTAATTTATAAAATGAAGAAAGGGGCAAATGAAAACGTAAATTTAAAAGATTCGAACTAGTACTGAAAACGACCTTCCATTGATAGACAGTACAGCAAGCGAATTATTTGTGTGTTGCTGTATTTACCTGTATTTATTAATGTCAAACACCAATACATAATTCATTTGAAGGTATACGTTTTAAGATAATAAACGAAAATATTTTTATCACAGATTATGCCTAAATTCAATAAAGATAAATAAGTTATCTCGTTTGTTATATCTTATCAACAATATTTTCTCTTCTTATTCTCTCAGTCATGTGCCTAATATTCAAGGTTAAATTTAGTACATTAGTTAGTTTTAAAGTAATCTCATAATCCGATTATCTTCAGTGTTTGCATCCAAAATTTTAATATAGCATAAAGATATATCTATACATTATCTCCTACATGACAAAGCCTATAATTAAAGCCACTTTAATTTGTATTAACATGCAAATATGTTTAACTTAACATAAATATAGTTCATCGTGGAGTGTCTACGAAAATATATTGTCCATTGTTAACAATTTATTATATTTAAGTTATTTATTATATTTAAGTACTTTTTTGATTGAACTTAAAATTATGATCGGTCGCTTGTATTGTAAATATTAGTGAATATAAGACTGGATTTAATGATGCCACTGCGCCTTTAGTCTTTTGTGTAGATAATGTTATATATTTTAAATTTCATTTCACTACTTTAAAATCCGTACCTGTTTTTATCTTGTTCAGAAATAAGATATTATGATCGTTTGAACATAATTTTTAAAAATTTTATTTACAAATATTAGCTTAAATTTTGAGCATAAAATTCGGAAAAATTTGTGATATTTGAACGTAAAAATAAGAGTGGTAAGAAAATATATCCCCTTAAAACAATATTTAAATTTTTTTAATCGAAATTTTAAAAATCCTCTTGATGACTTTTTTATACACACAAATGTTTGTATTTAGTACACAGAAATTTGGTATTTTGACACGCGTATATTTTTCTACCTGGGCAATTAGATCTAATAACTCTGAAGTTATCCATCACACTGAGCTAGTACATAGACAGAATAAAAAACTCATTCTTTTTTTAAATTTAAATAAACAAGAACGAAAAATCATGCATCAAGCATAGATCATGAAATCTTTTCAAGCAGTATAATTATTTTTTTTCATACAAAAAATCGATTACAGTACGTCGTGTAACTGAATAACTCTCTGCGTCCGTCTCAAAGAGTATAAAATCTACATACACTTTAATTTATTAAAAACATGTGTTCATATATTTCAGTTATCCTTTCTTAATGCATTATGTCTTAAGTATTGTGACAACATAAAAATTCACTGTAAGACATTTTACCCAATATATTTCAATGTAATGGAATTATTTTTTGCATTCCTTTAAGCTTTAAATGCAACTGTTTACAAATCGATAGAAATAATATTTTTTCTTTAAAGTATATCAATTTCAGCATTTTTTTAAAGTTGTGCAATAACAATAAAATTCACATCAGAAACTATTTTTTACCATAAATCATATTGTAACTGAATTCTTTTGTGTGTCTACAATTGAATTATGAATGCTAATGGACATTTTCAATACCAATATTTCCCTAATTAAAATCATCATATAATAAAAACTTCAACCCAATCGGAATATATTTACGATATTGTTGTGGCTTGACACTATTACTTCTGAACAATGACTGTAGATGGCAGCACGAAAAACTTTGTTCCTAATAATACGAGACTGTTAAATAACTCTAATTAATTATTATATTCATTAATTCTCATTCATTTGTGTTTGTTAATTCCCAATATGTTTTTTCATATATATATATTTTGTATTTATCCATTTGTAATTCATCTTTTTAGTTTATTCCTTATTCCGCAGATTGACTGCGTGACAGTTCAGAACAAAAATGTTTCTATTCTAAGTATGTTTACAAGATGCGAAATCTTAATTCGAAGGATTCTATTAAAATCCCTTTAAATCTCAACAAATCTTATTTATTTGTGTGAAAAACCTCATCATTCAAGCTATCTAACCACCAATTAGCTATTTCAAAACAGTTTCCAGTAGTCTGTGATTCCAGAACCAACATTCGTAGTTAAGAAACCGATACCTGTGACCTGCAAGATGCCGTAAGGAAGAATTCGCAGGTAATATCACTTCTGATTAAGAAATAAATCTATCCTATGTTAATTCACTTTAAATCTCAACAGATATTTTGAGCACGTACGTACGGATGGTCAACAGGCAAACCCAATTCATAAACATTTTTCAACACAGCTGGAAAAAGTAAAAGATCAAACGTTTGCAGTTGTGTTATATATATATATATATATATATATATATATATATGCAGGGTGATTAAAAAAAAGTTGACAAAATGATATGACAAATCAAGCATACAACAAGGATAAAAAATCATATAGGGACATAGGGTCGCAAACTACTTATTATGTCACAAATACAAGGTGTTTCATTTTAGCTAAACCCGGTTTGACTGAAAAAATTTCGAGGAAAATAAAATCATTTAATGAAAATGCAACGATATGTACCATATTTTGTGTGAAATGTGATGATGTTACGAAAAGATCTGGAAAACATCTTGCTGAAACAATCGATGATACCATATAAACTGATTATTATAGTCCAAAATGTGAGGAGTCAAGTGCATAGTGTTGCTTGCGCGCATATTGCATACTTCTACCAATTTTGTTTGGTGTTATCAAATTTAAAACAAAGCTGAGAATATCTCTTAAATGTTCTATTATAATTTATTTCAGTTTTATGAAATTTATTGTCGTCAACCCAAATTGAGTTAGAATGAAACATCCTGTATTTGTGATTCAATAAGTGGTTTAAGGTCCTATGTATATGTGATTTTTGTCGTATGCCTGATTTGTAATATCGTTTTGTCGGAGTTTTTTTACTCACACTGTATACACACACACACAATATATATATGTGTGTGTGTGTATATATATATATACACCTTATTCATATAAAGTGTCATTAATTTAAAAATAAATTACAGAAAATGAATTAATATGTTATTAATGAATTGTTTTTCACTAGTTAAAGCAAAGTTTTCTATTCTAAACTCCTTCTATCTTTTGGACTTTCGGAATAATAAAGGATACTGGAATGACAATCTTGTACTGACTATAATTATTAATTAAAAAAATTAATAATAAAACGTTTTGTTTTCTTTATTACCAAATATTGTATTTTTAGGTAAGTTGTCGTAACAAGAAAATTTACCACATTATCTTATTAGATTAGCTTCAAAAGAAAGTATATTTGAATTAAAGTCACCTCATATTTTCAAATGTGATTACTTAAAAAACGTATCTTGAAATATTTTTTATAACGATTATATATTACAACAGATGTTTTCTAATTTTACTAAAATTTCACTATTTAAGATATTTTAAAAGAGGAAGCATCGTAAAGTCTAAAATATAGACGAATTACAATTTCTATACCTAAAGACGAATGTACTGCTTTACACACCCAAGTGACAATAAGCGAAATTCAATATTTAAATTAGCTAATGGATTTTGAAATAGTGTCTGTGTTACACGCAACAAGGGTGGAGCTACAATTTCTGTTAATCATTATATTGTGAAATTGTTAGAGTACTGGCAGTAATTTATATTTCGCCTAAAATATAATACTTTACGTCGCTTTTCTTTGGCTATCATCTTTTAAATTACATTTTCTTATAAATCTGACACAGATAGTATTTAATGTAAAGAGGGTCAATTTACATTTTTTATAAAGCCATTTTTGAAAACTCCGTACTTTAAAAGGTATTCTTTAAAAGATATCAAACTTTTTAGTTAAAATCAAAATTAAATGAATCTAATCAATTGAAATCAAAATTAAAAAAAGTAATAAAATTATATTTTGGATGATAAATGTTTCCCAGGAATAATTTATTAGTTGAATTATTTGTTTATTTGTTTATTTCTTTATTATGATAAAAAGTTAATTAAATCCAATTGATTTTTTAAATCATCAGATTTTAAACTATTCAGCTTTTATATAAATCTTTTAATAACAATTTTAATTTTTCTTATGAAAGGTGTTATAGTAAAAATAAAATACATTGACATGTTTCGGAACCGTCAAATAAGTTCCATAGTCATAATATAAATCATTTATATTTATATTATGACTATGGAACTTATTTGACGGTTCCGAAACATGTCAATGTATTTTATTTTTACTATAACACCTTTCTTAAGAAAAATTAAAATTGTTATTAAAAGGTTTAGTTCTTTATTAGTTATCATTTATTAGTTTATTTTTATTTGAAACACATTTTTATGTAGAGTTCAGAAAATGGTATTTATTACATATTGTTATTATTAAACAGATTTTTATTTAAATTTATGCTTAAAATTTATCTAAATTTTATGTTTTAACTTATAAATTCATCTTTTACCGGTCTGTGTTTTATTTGTTTCTTTCAATGCAACACATATTTTTTCTTTGAAATTATAAAATAGTATCAACTTTTTCGCTAATATATATATCGTGAGACATGTTTATATTATTAGTTCAGGTAGAATATTTTACTTCTCATCAGATCAGAAATTTTACTTCTCATACAAATTTTCTCTAAGCAAATATCTAAAATTTTTAAATTTAAAGGATTTACTCCTTTAAATGAGCGAAAAGCATCCTAAGAATGCTCTAAATTTCGATTTCTATGGAATCTTAGAACATACTAGACCAGTTTCCAAAATAATGGTTACAAATTGATGGGGATAGTTCCTGCACCAAGGCAGGCTACATTTATGTTTTTGCCACTGTCACTGGGGGTATAATATCCTGTTAGACAAGAATCTTGGAATATGGCATTTATTAATGAAGTAATCTATGTTATATATTGTCATTATCGAAATCCTAGTACGCCTACTATTTTAGAGTGAAAATGTTTACCATAAATCAGAAAAACCTTTGTTCCTTCTCTTTAAGGGGGATTCTGGACACATTTTAAAATAATTTTCATTTATTGGGTAAAAACTTGGATTTTTTTTGTGGTGGTTAACCATATCGTTTTTTTAAAAAAATCACATGATAAAATTTCTCATAATTTTTTTATTAAAAAAGGGGTACTTTAAACTTAAAATATTATTTGTAGAATTTCATTTTTTTACATTTAAATAAATATGAATATCTAAATTTTAATTTATATTCACTATTTTTAAATATGTTAATTTTAATATATTAAAATATTTGAAGTATATAAAATAAAAAAAATAATTATTTGAGAAAAAAATTCTGTAACTTTTGTTTTAAAAAATCATATTTTCAAAAGTAAATATTTTGTAAATTTGCAGAATCGAAATTGATGTAAAATAATAACAAAAGACATGTTTCAAGTTGAAAAAAATTTTTTAACGATTCTTGAGTAATAACAATTTACATCCGAGAAATTGTGAAAAAACACCATGAAGAAAAATGCATTTTAAAAAGAAGTCATTTTTATGACAACAATTGCTTCAAAGCTAGATATTGAAGACAATCCAAAACAAAAAAAAATAATAATAATCATTCTACTAATTATAATGAAAAACATGATTTAAACGTCATTTTAAGCATAAAAAAACAGAAACATTTTTAATGCCATAGAATATTAAAAAATAAATAAATAATAAAAAAAGGATTATTGTTTCGCTGTCTCCCTTAAGAAATTTTAAAGTCTTTCACGCCCTAAAAGTGGCAAAATGGGAATTTTATTTGCAAAAAATTCTAATATTAAGAAATATCGAAGAAATAATGAGTCAGTAATTTTTCGCCGATCAAAAAATGTTTTTGTTGTTGATGATGTTTTTTACTTGAAGAAGCTCGAAGAATATTTTTTTTTCTAATTTAACCTACGCGATTTACAAACAATCCAAATTTTAAACTGCATATTTCTTTTTACAACTCTTTGTATAACTCTTTTTATATAAGTACTTCTATCGTCATGAAAAAATAATATTTGAAATTTTTTTACAATTGGAAATTATGCATTGAAGCTAATATTTTGGATATTAGCTATTGAAAAAGTTTTTAGTCATTAGGTATTATTTAGAAATTAGTTGTCATGAAGGACAAGTTTAATGTCTAAACAAATAAAATATAGTTTTTTATTATAAGTAGATATAATCTTTTACCGATAAATGTATCTTTTAATAAACTTCCTTTAATTAAAAAAAATATATTATTCAATATTTATAATTTCAATACTAGAGAATTTCTGATGCTTATTAATGTCGAAATTTCATTTAAAATAGAAATTTCTTTGTTAATTCAAATACATACAAGAAATACTTATTACACGATGAAATTTCCAGAAAAAATATTATTTTAATTACCAATGTGTAAACATCCAGATTAATTCATACGTAAACCTTTTAATTTGTACTTTTTTTACTACTTTTATCATTCCTTTTTTTTTTTTTTTTTTTTTTTTTTTTTTTTTTTTTTTTGTAAATACAAATTTATTTTAAAATAGAATTTTTTGAATTAATAAAAAATAGATTTTGACATAAATGTGTTGGGAAATTTTCAGATAGCTAAGAGGATTTTAACTGAATTGATTTTTCTCAATAAAGAATGAAAACTATTGATTTGTGCTAGATCCATGACTATAAACTCGAAAAATGTTTCATTTAAAAAAGATTCATAAAGATTATAGATTTGTTTTCTTTTTGAGAAAGTTTGGTATTAATTATTTGTGGCAAACATTCGAAGTGAATATTTTCCAACGAGTTCAGTATTGTTTAGTTTGAAATTGTTAAAAAAAAATTTAAAGGATTATTTTGTGTTTTATAGATATTTTACATGGCTGACTTTCAAAATGGTGACGTTATAAAATACTAAATTTACATATATTTATTTATTTGAAGAAGAAACAATATTAGCTTGTATTTTCTAACATTTTCCAACAAAGTTGAAAAAGATCCATGACTATGATCTCTGTCAAGCCCTCTCTTTGTCAAGCCGCCTAGTTCTATTGCTGAATTGCAGATATTAGTTGATATTCCCGCCAACCCATTTCGAAAAATTATATAAATCACCTTAAAACCTATAAATCCGTCAAAACAAATTTCGATTTTTCAAAAAGATTGCAAGATTTATCCTATGCTTCATATGAGGGGTGCCGAAAATGTGTGTAAATTAAAATAAAGTGTAGATGTCGCTGCAAGTGTTGGCACTTCCCATTTGTGAAACGAAGCGAAATCACTTCTATATTTTGTGTGTGAACCACCGTATGTTGAAAATGTGAGCTTAAAAATGAAGCTCAAAAATTTCATGTTCTATCCATAAAATGTAGGAGAGATCCTTAAAATATCTTGGAATATGTTGTCAAGAATAAGAATAAAAAGTGTTCATCATTTGATTGCAGCTTACTGGAAATAAAATATCATCAGAATATTTATTGTTCCGGGCTTTTCGCGATTCCAGAAGGATTACGAAAAGGAGTAAGAAAAAATTGCTAAAAACGAAATTTCATCTACTATGCATTTTCTTGCTGTACTAAATTTTCTCATTACACTGAGAAAAAAAGATACCGCCTTCACAAAGAATTAACGTGTACTCATTTTCTGAATTCCCGAACTAGAAATATAAATTTAAGAACTAAGGAAATAGGGTAAACAATTAGGCTGAAGAGACGAAATGATCTAGAATATCTAGTATCTTGTTTTCTAGGTGATGACACGATCTTGAATAATTTCAGTAGCGAGAGATGACTGCTTGATTTCTGGAAAGGTTTCATAAACTAGAATTATAGTCACCAAAACTAACCTCTTGTCTTTGCTTCGATTTACAGAGATTTTCAAATAACTTTTAACATGGGAATGTTGATACATTTTCTTGAATTTTATTAAGAGACTCTAGAACTCTCTAGCAAAGTAAACTAGAATTTATAGGGATGACATGGAACTATTTTTCTAGAGCCGAAATTTAGATTCTTGATACCAGAACCATATTTTCCTTAGTGGATATATTAAACTAGAAAAGCCCGCTGCTTTCCTCACGTATTAGTTGCAATATGCCAAATGATTGAACTTCATTCTTACACATCAATAGGCAGAAATGAGACTAAAATTGATACGAAGAACTAAACGTACTCCTGTGCTTTGGCGCTTAATAGTATTTTCTTTAAAATTGGTTCTATATTTTCTCTTATTGTGTGCAAATCGCAATTTAGAACGTTTTTTGCGCATTTTCATTTTAAATTTAATTTTTTTAGGAAATGTTACTAAAAATGGAGAAATGGTTTATATCTAATAAGTGACTACATTACAAAAATTTCATCTACCGTGTTCCTTCAGTAAGAAAGAAATTGCATTTTTATAATGATTTCCGCTTCTGCGAACTCCTCTGAGGTTATGGCAGCGACTTAAAATATAGCTTATATTAGAGCAAGGGCTGTCACCATTGTTTTGACACCAGAAATTGCCATTTAAAACGGTCTTTTTATAAGAATGCATTTTTCACATTATCACAACTTTTAAATTATGAATTTTTTAAGAAATTTTCTTAAAGATCATTTATATCTAATAAGTAAATACCATTCCAAATTTCATATTTCTAGGCATTTCAATGAAAAAAAGCGCATTTTTAGAACGTTTCTGCTCTCTTTGAGGAATTGGCACAGACATATGATATAGCCTATACTGAAACAGTGATTAACACTATTTTGTGACAATTACTTTTGAAATCGGATTGGTAGCACCAGAAATTACTTTTAACAGAGAATCAAACTTTATTTCTTTATAATATGATTCTAGATGTATCAAACAGCAGTTCAAATACAGGGCTGTTCAAACGAATTGGTATATATATTTAGATGTGGATGGTAACTGTTGAATTTTTTGTTTAATGCTTAATGTGTTTTCGAAAATGATTATTTAATTATCTTATTTACTTTAATTCCTTAAATAACGAAGTTTGTACAGCTTTAACTCAAAGTGTGAATAAGTTGTTTCAACACCATAAATGATCTTTGGTGTACACTCTGTATATATTTTTAATCTTTTTATTTCGAAAGAAAACTAGTTAAATGTGGCAATCTCAAAAGTTTCTTCTATCTTATGCATGTTAATACTTCCTGAAAAATGCAGCATGGCAGCGTCACTGAATAGATGGTTTGAACCAAAATCTACTCAGCAAGAACTTACGTCATCTTATAACTGAATCGGAAGTTTGATGTAAATCTATACAATAGTTCTTGAGATACAGCTCTTGCAAAATTGTGAAAAATGCAGCATACCAACGCCAGCTGTAGGGTGATTTAGACCAAAAACTAAACGACATTTATCCACATCAAGCAATAACTATATCTGAAATTTTCGAAAATTTCGTGCATTAGTTCTTGAAACCGAGAAATTGCGATTATCATGAATAACGCACCATGGCAGCGCCACATATTGAGCGATTTGCACCAAAACTTAATCAGCACCATATGTAAAATACTGACAAAAAATTATGAAAATCCACGCTCTAGTTCTAGAGATGTGGTTATTGGAAAAAATGTAAATTATGCAGCATAGCAGTGCCCCTTTTCAGCAATATACAAAAACCTAATAAATCTAGTTGATATCAAGGTCTCAAAGAATCTAAAGTTTGTCGTATTCCGTCCATCAGTTCTTGAGATAGATCTATTAGGATAATAGCAAATAATTCTGCATGGGAGCACCACCTGTTGAGTAATCTGCACCAAAATGCATCCAGCAACATATATCAAATACAAACAAAATCTAATGTTTTATGAAAATCCATTCGTTAGTTCTTGAGATATGGTAAAACTGTAAATAATGCATCATAGCAGCGCCATTTGTTGAGCGGTATACACAAAAAACAAACAAATCTAGTTCATATTAAGGTTCAACAGATTCAAAATTTTTGTGAGCATTAGTTTTTGAGATAGAGAGCTCACAAAATTTTTGTCACATACATAGACAGACTCACAGAGAGAAACTTTGTAAAAACAGGTTTTTCAGTTTCTCTGATCCCTAAAATGCGCAAATGTGTCGAAATTTTTCACGAATTCAATGCTTTTTTTTTTTGTAAAGATAGAAGGAAAAAAAACTTGTAATAACTGAGACTATCTTAAATTGAAGAAATATTTCATCTTCAGCAGCGTGTTATGATGAAATTATTTCTCCTTACTTAATCAACAAAATTTAACATTTTTTATTTAAATGTCAGTGATATTTCTAATTATATTATGCGTGCGTACTTGTACAAAAGTACATTTTTACGCATTTAGTAGTGTGATAGGAAATTTAGAGAAATTAATCAAAGAAAAGATCTTTATTCTTTTCAAAAGTTTCTGGGTTTAAACTTCGTAATTAAACTGTCGAAAATTTAAGGCTATAATATTTTTAAACGCTTTAATTGATATCGTTAATCTTTTAATGCCTAATGAATTTTTTTTAAAGAACAAACGTTAAATTATATTGATTTATACCTATTTCTATTAAGTATAAATTACTCAGATTCGCATGGCGAGGACAGAATAGTTAACGTTGAAAGAACTGAAAACAACTTTAAGTAATTTATGCTCTTTTGAGCCAACCTTATATTTTTAGCAGACGATTTACCGTAGTTGAAGCCAGAAGTTAAAATACTAATATAAATATGAATTAGACACAGAATAATTAAACAAAATTTAATTATGAGAAAAATATTAATTTTTTTTATAGCACACTAAAAATGAATGGATGACTTCAAATTCATATATTTATAAATGGAGTTTTGAATTGAAAAGCAGGTATTTCTAGTTGTTAGAGAGATATATAAATGAACGTAGCGTAGGTAAATTAATTTAAAATAATAATAATAGTTTTTTATTTTTATTTTTTGTCCGATATTTTAGTAAGTAACTGGTGAATAGTGTTAAAATTTGGTGTAGGATTTGTACTTTTGTTTATTCTTACACGTTTGATAAGTGGAGAAATGGCGGATCTTGATTTTTCAGAATAACCCAAGTTTGGTTCTTTCTAAAGCTGATTAGCATAAAGCACCTTAAATAATAATTTAAAAAATGCAAGAATTTCCATCAATCAAATTACTCTGATCTTTCCGTGCTTGTTTTAAATAATTAATACAATTATACTAAATTTAAGTTTACACGTAATTCGTTGCATCAAAATTAATGCGAGAGCCAAATTTCATACAAATTATTTTTCCCCTTTTCTTCTTTTTCTGTTTAATGCTGCGTGCAATGTTAGTAAATCAAAAAACAATTTAAGAAGTCTCGGAAGTCATTGTGCAACAGGTCACATTTAATTT
Source organism: Maratus speculifer (assembly GCA_964019185.1). Lineage (NCBI taxonomy): Eukaryota > Metazoa > Arthropoda > Arachnida > Araneae > Salticidae > Maratus > Maratus speculifer. The sequence continues at coordinate 420,201,370 of OZ025291.1, read as the reverse complement.
TTTCTCAGTGTGTAACAAACATAAATACATAAATTTTTTAATGCAGATAGATTAATATCTCTTTTTTTTAATATTTTTATTACTACTACACATTAAAAATTTAATTATATTTTTATGTTTAATTTTGATAAAGAATTTTTTTAATTGTTTATTGTCTTGCATCCACTGCGTGAAGTCTGTAGCCAAGCTGTTGTTTCAAGAGCGTACAAAAATAATGATAATGATGTAAAAGTAATGTATCTTGAACTTATACTTATTTTAAAGTAATTTTTTTATTTTTTATTTGAAATTTAAAATATAAATTATAAAATTTTGAAAAATTGCCATTTTAAAATAATTAAATAATTTATAATATTAAATTTGAAATATACATATATATATATATACTTAAAAAGAAGATCTGTACCAAGTCTCATGCGAGTTGCTTTATTACTCTTAGAGAAATCTTGCGCACAGTAGATGCAAATAAAGAACAATGTATTTTTTTCAAAATTAAGTATAAAAAAACAATAAAATTTCAATATAGAGTATTAAAAAATTATTTTAAATAGAAGAGATCTTTCTCGTTGTCTGTATTGAAAATTTTATGCATATATGTTTAATACAGACTGAGAAAAAATAAATAAATGTGACACATTTCTAAATTGCACCATCAGGTAAAAAATAAGAATCACGAGACCTATTAATATTTGTAATCAAAATTAAACATTAAAAAAAGTAAAATTTCACTGGGAGAATTTTGAAATATTAATGCTACATAGAACACATATTAAATTATGAGTAGAAAAATTTTATGTATTTGAGTTTGATAATGAATCAGAAACAAAATGTAATATGATATGATGAAAAATTGCACCATCAATGATAAAATAAGTTCTTGAAACCTTTCATTTGGAATTGTGAAAGAAAAAATTTGATAAAAATTAGGTACTTCATGTATATATATATTTTCAGTATTACGCATATGGTACAAAAGAAATGAGACTTTACAGTGTGTCCTCTTTAAATGGTGGCCAATGGCTAATATAAAAAACATTAGTCGTAGACATATAGTTCCAAATTCAAAAATGTTTTTTAAAAGGTAAAAAAGTATTTTTTAAGCGATTTAGGTTAAAAAAATAAAAATTACGAAAATAAATTTCTATACGGTTCCCCGGTCCTTCCTTAATTTTATATTATGATAAAGACATAAAATTATTCTATGGCTTGTAACAGTTAAAGGAAGGTAATGAAATATGTTTTAAAATTTTGAAGTTTTTAAAATATGTAGATTTAAAGATATTGTGATCAATACGCACACATATTTTGCTTGTAATTTCATCGATCAAAGGTACCTGACCCTTTAAGCTTCTTTCAGTTACAAATTTGTTCATATGAAAATTAATTATATAATATCGATTGTGATCCATTAAAAAGTCTGTTCCACTTATTATAGTACCAAGCACCAGAGATTTCATAAATACTCATTTACCACACAATACTCGTATACAGGGTGAGTCATAAATATCGAAACAATAGGCTATCTCCTTAAATATTGCCCCTAGACCCATACTTCCAAATGCAAAGTTTAATCAAAAAAGGTAAATTTTTTGATAAGATAAGTTGCAACTCCATGGGGGGTCTATTTTAAAAAATAGGAAAATTAAATTTTTATACGGTCCCCAGAGGATAACACTTCCAATTAGAAAAATTTTCCTTATCCATTCCTGAATTGAACAAAAAAAATTCATTTTTATATCCTCAAAACTCAGAGAGTTATGACAATTTTAATAAATCGTGAGGTTTTAAGGGATCAGACACAAATTGAAATGCGTGTTAAATGAAGAAACAATGTTGCTGTAATTTGTCCAGGAAACATTTATTTTATTTATTTTGAGTTAGAATTTGGAATGTTTTGTGATGGTTAATCACATAATTTGTAAGCATTATCACATCATAAGCTTTCTTAATAAAATATTTTTTTTTTCAAAAAATTTAGTGTAAATTAAAATTATTATAACTCATAATATTATTTGTCGCGATGAATTTTTTTCTTTTGATTAAATGAAAATGTCTAATTTTCAGATTTGATTCAGCATTTTAAATAATATTTTTTTAAATAAAAGTATCTGAAATAGCAATTTAAAAAAATGCAATTTTTTGTAAACAAATCATATTTTTAAAAGTAAATTTTCTGAGGTGAAAACTTCTTTCGGCTCGTTGGGCATTTTTTTTTTTTTTTGAGGTGTTAAAAAACTATTGAATTCGCAGGACTATTACCGTAACCGAAGGATATTGACTTACGTCAGTTTAAAAATGAGAAATACTGAAATAAAAACATCTGATGCAGAAAAGTGCATTTAGTTTTAAACAAAGACGGGCTCCTAACGTTTAAATGCTTTTTAAAAGTTTCTAGGTGATTAACTTCGTCTTGCATATTTTCGATTTCAGATTTTGTTTGAGTTTTGCCATTCTCGCCTTCTTTGATTACTATTTAAATGCGTCAGTTGATTTAAACCTCATTTTTTTATCACGCCGATTTCAATTTTTTTCATTGTTTTATCCCTGTCAACTTCATATTTTTCTTGTTAAAATTTCCATTACACGATGCGTAAAAGGTACCCCTAATTACGGGCCCCCAAATTAGTAGACGGTAGGTGCTAGGTTCGAACCCAATCGCGACCGTCGGCCTAACCGTTTGAAGTTTTCCGTGGTTTTCTTCGAACCCTGGATTTCTTTGCGTAAATACAGGTTAGGTTCCCTTAAAAAAGACCCTCACGGAGGGAACCCTTTCCCTCACGGCCTATATCTCTATTGTAGATAATTCGCCGGCATAAAAAAATATATCCCCAAGTTGTTAACCTCTGTAAGCGGTCTCAAAGACCGCTGCTTTTTTCCCTTTTTTAGAGTTTAATATACAGTTTTCAGTTCAACTACAAATACATTTTAAATTTTGTTTAATTGCGAATTAATTATCCATTTTGAAACAAGAACAGGTGTTTAATGAATCTTTTAGCATATTTAATTTAAACGTTTTATGTTGAAATTATTCAATTAAATTTCTTAAAAGATGTTTTGTTCGAATGCATTAAACCTTGATCAATTAAATACACTTATAACGAAATATTAGTGGGAGCTTAGCATACAGAAAATACGAAACAGAAACGTTATACTCTTAGACTTTAACATTCGAATAAATATATTTTTTTTAATATCGTTTGGAATAAATAAACTACTCGGATGTAGCAATCGGAGGACTCTAAGGATACGAAATTCCGTGCATTAGTACTTGATATCACAGAAATCGTGTAAATTATACAAAATTCATTATATTAACACATATTATAACAGCGCCACCCGAAAGATGATTGATACAAAAATGTAAACAAAACCAATTCATGTCAAGAAGTAACTGAAACTGACTTTTTATGAAAATTCTTGCATTAGTTCTTAAGGTACAGCTATTGCAGAAATCATAACGATTTCAGTGTTGCAGCGCCACACGTGGAAATATATACAAAAAAATATAAACAACATCAATTCATGTCAAGGACTAACAGAATCTGAAGATTGATGATATTAATTGCATTAATTCTGGAGATACAGCTATCGTGGAAATCGCACAAAAGCCTGTACAGTAGGTTCGCCTGCTAAGCGATTCACACCAAAAACTGATTAGCACCAAATTATATCAATGATATAAAGTAAATATAACTTTTTATTAAATTCCGTCATTCCGTGGATTAGATCTTGAAGTAGCGCGCTTACAAAATTTATGTCATATACAGAGATGCAAGAGTAGTGACTCACAGACAGTAAAAGTCATTTTGTAAAAACATGTTTTTCGATATATCTTAGCCCTAAAACGTGTGAATCCGTCGAAAACCGGAATTCAAAATTTTCACGAATCTAATACTTTTCTCTTGTAAAGATAGAAAAAAATAAAATTAGGTTTAAAACCACATAAAATTTGAAGCTGAATAGTAAAAACTAGATTTTTGAAAATATTTCTGTGTAATTTATTAAAATATATTTCCATTAACATTAAAATATACCTTAACATTAAAATATATTCCATATAACTCAGTTAATAGAAGTGTCATTATCGCTATTTCTATTTTTACTAAACTTATTGCCTGCGGCAATAAGTTTTAAAGACAGGTTTAATGAGAGTTTAATTATCACTTAATTTAATAACACATTTAATAAGTGTTTAATAATACGGTCCGGCCAATGGGTCGTGCCAGTTAGAAGCCTGGCGCCAAGCTCGGGTTATACATCTAGCATATTTCAATGAAGTTTAAAGCAAAAACCTATACGCTTTTATTTTATATCTAAAAGTTAAATTATTGTCTTGGATCAACATTTAATAATGCGTAAATTAATGACCGATCCCTAAATTGCATTTCAAATGAGCTGATATCGCTGCGCTCAGAGGTATGCTTAAGTGATGTAAGTCACGAATTTTTGAAAATTTTGGATTATAATATCTTTCACGGATTTGCAGATATCAAGATCAATTTTTTTTGTTCGATTCAGGAATGGATAAGGAAAAATTTTCTAATTGGAAGTTTTATCATCTGGAGGCTGTATAAAAATTTAATTTTCGTATTTTTTAAAATAGACCCCCCATGGAGTTGCAACTTATCTTATCAAAAATTTACCTTTTTTGATGAAACTTTGCAACTGGAAGTATGGGTCTAGGGGCAATATTTAAGGACATAGCCTATTGTTTCGATATTTATGACTCACCCTGTATACATTGGTAGCAGTAAATTTCCGACAATTCAAGTTGACTCATGTTTGCCATTTAATTGACAGTTGGCGAAGAACGATTGGCCAAAATATGAAACAAGATGTTTAATGAATTAGCATATCGTCACCTAAGATTTTTTTTTTTTTTTTTTTTTTTTTTTTTTTTTTTAAGACAAAATGTGAAAATTGAAAATTGTGAATTTGACAAAATGTGAAATTTTTGTGAAAATTGTTCCGAACGTGTACACATAAAATCCAATGTATTTGATATCCACTTTCTTAGTACCGCGTCTGTCCTTTAGTGACACCTCAAATTTTTCTTCCATTGTGCTTGTTTTTAATCATTTAATTAGTTTATATATTTATGCATTCTAATTCATTATTAAGTCATATTCCAATGATAACAGACGGAATATATTTTAAAAACACTGTAACATTAATTCCTTTGTAATAGTACCAAATGAAGCATGTTTTTATTTCATATTTTCCATAATTCGAACTTCGGATAATTCGAACATTTCTTGTGGTCCCGAAGAGTTCGAATTAACGAGAGCCGAATGTATGTGAAAAAGTTTTCAAATGTACATATATGTAAATGTAAAATAATTAAGAATATACAGATTTTATTAAGAAATTTAAATAATAAGAGAAATAACACTATATAAAAAGTGCCATAACCATTGCCCTTCATCATATATTCTTAAATTAATGTCAATTTATGTTCTATTACACGTATAATTAAAGTATCGCATAGAATACTTGATTAATATTTCGGATCATTTATTATAATGCATTTTCTAGACTTCTGAATATTTTCTAAATTTAATTATGTTCATACGACATTATTTGATACGCATGAATTTTCTACATTCCATATCATTTGCAAAAATGCATATCAGTGTAATTAATTACATAAAATTCCAGTTGAATTTTGAATATGTTTTTATAAGTTAAGCTTGATAATCAAAGTTGGTACACTGTAAAAAAAAGGTCGATCTACTAAAAAAAATTTAGTTTCTTTCAGTGATCCTTGCAATTACTAAAATTTTTTTTGTAATCTTACTCAGTTACAAGAAAATCTGTAAGAATTACTAGAAAAAAGCTAGCAACGAATAGAGTTAATAGTTTTATATATTTTAATAGCTCTTACTAAAACTCACTTGATGTGGCCTAGTGGTCATAGCTCCGAGCTCCAGACTGAAAGGTACCTGGTTCGATGCTGAACGCCACCAAAGACGCACCGAGTGTATGCAGTGTTAGTACTCGTTAAATAAAGGGTTCATGAAAATCTTGCCGTATTAGGTGGCAATGTTTGGTGCTGCCATCTATTGAGGCTTTGCCGAAAAACCTTCCGCTGCAGAAGTCTGTCATCTTACCCACTGGATACATTCCAAAGGAAAGTCCTGCCCTTTGGGCACACGTCAACAACAAAACTCATTTGGTGGTTCTCACTAAAAAGTTTTAAGTTTTTTATGCGAAAAATTCATTTATACAGTTTACATAATAAATGTTTGTTTCACTTGCTAAAATTGCGTTTGGAATAGTCACTAAGAATCTGTGAGTAATGGTTACTAAAAATTATTTTGGAGCTGTTACTAAAATTTGCTTGGTGGCTCATACTAAAAAGTTTTAAGTTAGTTATACAAAAAAATCTTTTGTTCAGTTTACAAAAGAAATGTTTGTTTCACTTTCCAAAAAAAAGTTTGGCATGGTTACTATTTGTACTGTTAGTAATGGTTACTAAAAAATTCTGTGGAATATAAATTTACTAAAAAATTTTTAGTAACCCCATGATTTTTTTTTTTTTTACAGTGTACATTAAGATGCATTTTTATAAAAACCGGTAGTTTTCAATAAAATAATTCTGAAGAATGCACTCATTCGAATTAATGTAAGTATAATAAAAATATAATGAAGTAACGAATATGATTATTAAAACACACTGAATGCCAACGTTTTTATAAAAATGTATAACTGTAGTTATCTTAAGCATTCCTGTAAGATTTAAGCATAATTTCATGGTGAGTGAAGTAATAAAATTAGTATTTTATCATGCTTATGACTGTCATTAATGAATTAAATTACAAAAAAGTACAATAAATTGCTATACTAATGTATATATATATATATATATATATGGATTATTTCTTGCATGAACTATTTAAATGCTCGAATGATGTAGATATGCCTAGACTGATACACTGTTAAAAAATTGCAGCAAGCTGTTCATTTATTCGAACGAGTTTACAGAAAACTGTTATATAACATTTTTTCAAATTTATTTTTAAAAATAATAACATTGTTCGATACGCCTCATAATAAAGTCAAGTAACCATTATTTTTAAAAAGCATTATTTTTGAATGATATGACTGATTGAATGATATGAACTTGGTGCTGTATTTGAAAAGTGCACATGGGTATACTGTTAAACATCCATAAAAAATGGTCCTGATATTCAACCGTTTTTTCGATATATTGACTTTTTAAAGATATTATAAAGCTGCTACAATAATATTATTGATTATATGACGGTAAAAATCGTTTTGAGTTACGATCAATAATAATGGTCAAATTACCGACAGTCTGCTGAAAAGTTTGGCAATGTACACTCAATTTTACCTATTTGCTTTTTTAATTCTGATTGAAGCCAATGCATTAAAATCCGATCGAAAATTTTAAATAGTTTTTACTTTATTTATTTCTATCATACCATCCGGCCTAAGTCTAATTTGCTTGAACCATCCTGTGGGCGTTTCTAGATTCGGATACCGGACTAAGCCGGGACATGAAGACAATTGCCTAAATGCAATAATCACAAATTTGAAACAAAAAATAGAAAGAAAACAAACCTCAAACTTAAATTATGTAAAAAAAAAGTTAAAAACAATAGAAAAATAAATAATTTCATAAAAAAAAACATGAAAAAGGATATGTCTATAATATTTTCCTGAAGACGATTCGAAATGTTGATTTCATATTTTATTTAATTTTTAATTGTACAAGTTCATATTAAAGTTCTTGCTTTTTTGTGCCAATAAGTAAAGTTGTATTGAGCAAGAATGTATATTTAACAAATATATTTTTATTAGTTGTAAAAAAAAATCAATATTTTCACAAAAAATGCATTATTGAGTTCTGATATATCATAAAATTTTACGTACAAATACCATTTTTTTTTCTCTTTCCAAAATTCTTAGTTATCAGTTTGTTAATATAAATTCATAATTCAAATTAAATAAATGCTGGGATCTGAAGAGGATATAGGCTATTTTCATGAGTACTTGTAGTGTAAGTCACAGTAGGCTACCAGTGTTTTAGTACGAAAAAATGTGATTTATTTTATCGCCACATTCTCATTAATTTAATAAGGTCAAGCAGACTTTTCGAAAATAACGGTGGCAAACAAGCATAGCGATTATAAGGTATATGACTTACACTACAAAACCCATGGAACTAGCCTATAATAGATTTTAATACTAGCAAATCTTATCTGTATTTGTGGTTGTGTATGGAACATTTATGTAAAAACCTGATCGAACAATTTTGAATAAACTTCGAATCGTACCGTTTTGGAGTACGACGAGAAAAACATTGGGCTAAGCGGCATGCTATAAAGAATTCAATTAGAGGCCATTTTCAGGTCAGTACTGCTCAATGCATTTCAATGGGAATGAAGTTTAACAGACATTCGAGTCACTCAAATAGCCCAGGGGGTGGGTATTATAGTTATAATTCTATGGGGTGTTATTTTCAAATATCTCACGCAAATTTTAATATTTTTGGTGATTTTTTTTTCATGAGATAGGTGAGGAAGATCTACAACTGGGGTAACAACAAGTTTTCGATTTTGGTTATGTATTTTTCTATATTATTAAAGTTTCAATTTCGGAATCGGTTCACAACGGTTCCGAAAGTTAAAGAATTTCTTTTTTTTTTAAGCTGAAATCAAAATTGAAAAAATAAAAACTAACCCCTTATGGATCGTCCTCAGCTATCTTATGCAAAGAAAATCATGTAAAAATGTTTAAATTAGAGTGAAATATTTGAAATGAACGCTCTCATAGAGTAAGCAATTTCATGCGGGTCTTTTTGAGTGATTAGTGTAGGATCTTTAGTTGTTAAACGGTTGATTGTAAACGAATCCACCAAGATGACAACATTTGAATAAATTAGGCGATATTTTGCAAACTATTGGCATCATGACGTCTAATTTGTCTTTTCCGTAGTTCTCAATCAAATTTTTTGATTAGTAGGATTTATGTTAGTTACATAAAGCAAAACGTATATTAATATATTAGTATTCTTTTCTGACATGATTCGAATATAAGTATACAAATTTTGCTTTTTCTCAACAGATTTTCTATTTATTTGTTCTCGCGTTTTTTGGTATTATTTTGTTTTCGCATAGATTTTAATTCGGTGCTTCTTCTGAATTAATTTTCTTATGATTATTCAGATAGACAGTAGCAACGAAAATGGGACCGATGTGACGATTTTTAAGGTATTAAATTATCATTATTTTTTTCTTATTTGCAATAAATACATTTCAGCAAACAAATTCCTTTTCAAAAATATTTTTTTAATTACAAAAGTGACCGTTTCGGATAAAAAGAAATGTAATAATTATAAGAAAATTCACCATTTTCCTATTTCGTTTTTGCACCAAATTCTTATAAAAATATACTTTTATTTACATTTCAGTAATATGCTAATATTTAATTATCAGCTAAACTTCCCCTTTTCCTTAATTTGGCATAATATATTATTTATTTTCCTAAAAAGCACTCAATTGTATTATTTAAATGTCGATATCATATTTCGAAATATTAAATCTATTCTTTATTTCATTTCTCCTTTTCAGAATAAAAAAATTGTTGGGAGATTTATTTTTAATGCTTTATTAAAGCAACACACAATCCCATAATGCATTGCGTTCACGGACGTTTAACGTCTGTTTAATTTTGCATTTGTTATAATATATATGCATCAAAATACATTACAAAATTAAATTTTAACTGTGGCAGATGGTATGTTATAACAGTGGCAACAATTAAAAAATATATATATGTATCCAGCAAGTATAAAGAAGTAAACAGTACATACCCGTAAAGCATGGTGACGTCACTGCAACGTCGTTGTGAAGTCACATTGTGACTTTGTAACCATCGATTGTCGATGTGACCTCACGTGGCGACGATGTGAAGTCACAGTGACTAAAATGTGAAGTCGTTATGGCCGTTTTAGAGCTTTTTTGTGACGTTTCACAATGTGGTCACAATGTGACAAATTTGTGAAAAATGTGTCATTTGTGACTAATTTGACATTAACATTGTGACGAAACTGTGACAAAAGCGACGATATTTAAATTGCCAGAAACATGTTTTTTAAAGTAAATAACATGCTTTGAAGTGTATTTATAAATTTTTAAAGATTTTTAAGAAAGTCACATCTCAGTCACAATGTGACGTCACTGTGTAGTGGCATTATGGTCACAGATGTGATGTGACCAAAGTGACTCACAGTGACGTCACTGTGACCATGCATGCTATTAGGGTATTATACGTCATAATATAAACCAAACAGAAGATCACCGGTTTGAGTATTAGTAATGAAAAAGAGCAATCTTATCAAATACATTCTTAGATCTATTCAAAAATGAAAATTGGAAAATTTAAATCCCTTACTCCAGATAAATATTTGTTTTAAATCATGTTTCTGAAATTTAATGAATTTACAATGAACACGGTATCATGATATCCAGCATTTGTTGATACGTTCAAAGCATATATGTATTAATGCCCATCATAAATATTTATAAGATTTTTAAGCTATTGCATAGCTTTTATCACGGGCTTTGAGCGCGGTGACCGAATCCAAAAATTCCGTAACGCGGAAAATCCTAACACATCGGTAACGAAAAAACCTAACACTCGGCTAACGTCGTTTCCGTTCGGAAAACTTCGGGACGGTATCCTTTGGTAGACTTCGGCAGACATTGACGTGGTATTTTTCAGATATTAGGATATCAAGTCTCAAACTTATGTTTCTTATGATCTAATTTTCATAGCGCGGCCAAATTTTGTTTGGTAATTTATTATGAGACAGTGTTTATTTTGGTGGTCTTATTTATTTTGGTGACAGGAGACCCCCCACCGTGAGGGTCGAAAAATTTAAAATGCTTATAACTCGCGATCTAACTTTCGTAGCGCGGCCAAACTTGTTTGGTAATTAATTATGAGACAGTGTTAATTTTTGGTGACAGGAGACCCCACACGTGAGAATCGAAAAATTTAAAATGCTCATATGTGATGATCTAATTTTCGTAGCGCGGCCAAATTTTGTTTGGTAATTTATAATGAGACATTGTTAATTGTTGGTGACAGAAGACAGCCCACGGTGAGGGTCGAAAAATTAAAAATGCTTACAACTCGCGATCTAATTTTGGTAGCTTGGAAAAATATTGTTTGGAAATTTATTATAAGACAGTGTTAATTTTTGGTGACAAGAGACCCCCCACGGTGAGGGTCGAAAAATTTTAAATGCTTATAACTCGCGATCTAATTTTTTTCGCACGGCCAAATTTTGTTTGGTAATTTATTATGAGGCAGTGTTAATTTTTGGGGACATTAGAACCCCCTCGGTGAGGGTCGGAAAATTTAAGATGCTTATAACTCACGATCTAATTTTCGTAGCGCGGCCAAATTTTGTTTGGTAATTTAATATGAGACTGTTAATTTTTGGTGACAGGAGACCCCCCACGGTGAGGGTCGAAAAATTTAAAATGCTTATAACTCACGATATAATTTTCGTAGCGCAGGCAAATTTTGTTTGGTAATTTAATATGAGACTGTTAATTTTTGGTGACAGGAGACCCCCCACGGTGAGGGTCGAAAAATTTAAAATGCTTATAACTCGCGATCTAATTTTCGTAGCGCGTCCAAATTTTGTTTGGTAATTTATTATGAGGCAGTGTTAATTTTTGGGGTCATTAGACCCCCTTCACGGTGAGGGTCGAAAAATTAAAAATGCTTATAACTCGCGATATAATTTTCGTAGCGCGGCCAAATTTTGTTTGGTAATTTATTATGAGGCAGTGTTAATTTTTGGGGACATTAGACCCCCCACGGTGAGGGTCGAAAAATTTAAAATGCTTATAACTCACGATCTAATTGTCGTAGCGCGGCCAAATTTTGTTTGATAATTTAATATGAGACAGTTAAATTTTGGTGACAGGAGACCCCCCACGGTGAGGGTCGAAAAATTTGAAATGCTTATAACTCGCGATCTAACTTTCGTAGCGCGGCCAAATTTTGTTTGGTAATTTATTATGAGACAGTGTTAATTTTTGGGGACATTAGACCCCCCACGGTGAGGGTCGAAAAATTTAAAATGCTTATAACTCACGATATAATTTTCGTAGCGCGGGCAAATTTTGTTTGGTAATTTAATATTAGACTGTTAATTTTTGGTGACAGGAGACCCCCCACGGTGAGGGTCGAATAATTTAAAAGGCTTATAACTCGTGATCTAATTTTCGTATAGCGGCCAAATTTTGTTTGGTAATTTATTATGATACAGTGTTAATTTTTGGGGTCATTAGACCCCCTTCACGGTGAGGGTCGAAAAATTTAAAATGCTTATAATTCACGATCTAATTTTCCTAGCGCGGGCAAATTTTGTTTGGTAATTTAATATGAGACTGTTAATTTTTGGTGACAGGAGACCCCCCACGGTGAGGGTCGAAAAATTTAAAAGGCTTATAACTCGCGATCTAATTTTCGTAGCGCGGCCAAATTTTGTTTGGTAATTTACTATGAGGCAGTGTTAATTTTTGGGGTCATTAGACCCCCCACGGTGAGGGTCGAAAAATTTAAAATGCTTATAATTCACGATCTAATTTTCGTAGCGCGGCCAAATTTTGTTTGATAATTTAATATGAGACAGTTAAATTTTGGTGACAAGAGACCCCCCACGGTGAGGGTCGAAAAATTTGAAATGCTTATAACTCGCGATCTAACTTTCGTAGCGCGGCCAAATTTTGTTTGGTAATTTATTATGAGACAGTGTTAATTTTTGGGGACATTAGACCCCCCACGGTGAGGGTCGAAAAATTTAAAATGCTTATAACTCACGATATAATTTTCGTAGCACGGGCAAATTTTGTTTGGTAATTTAATATGAGACTGTTAATTTTTGGTGACAGGAGACCCCCCACGGTGAGGGTCGAAAAATTTAAAATGCTTATAACTCGCGATCTAATTTTCGTAGCACGGCCAAATTTTGTTTGGTAATTTATTATGAGACAGTGTTAATTTTTGGGGACATTAGAACCCCCCCACGGTGAGGGTCGAAAAATTTAAAATGCTTATAATTCACGATCTAATTTTCCTAGCGCGGACAAATTTTGTTTGGTAATTTAATATGAGACTGTTAATTTTTGGTGACAGGAGACCCCCCCACGGTGAGGGTCGGAAAATTTTAAAGGCTTATAACTCGCGATCTAATTTTCGTAGATCGGCCAAATTTTGTTTGGTAATTTATTATGAGACAGTGTTAATTTTTGGTGACAGGAGACCCCCACGGTGAAGGTAGAAAATCTTAAAATGCTTATAACTCGCGATCTAATTTTTGTAGCGCGGCCAAATTTTGTTTGGTAATCTATTATGAGTCAGTGTTAATTTTTGGTGACAGGAACCCCTCCACGGTGAGGGTCAAAAAATTTAAAATGCTTATAACTCGCGATCTAGTTTTCGTAGCGCGGTTAAATTTTGTTTGGTAATTTATTATGAGATATTGTTAATTTTTGGTGACAGGAGACCCCCACGATGAGGGTCGAAAAATTTAAAATGCTTATAACTCGCGATCTAATTTTCGTAGCGCGGCCAAATTTTGTTTGGTAATTTTTTATGAGACAGTGTTAATTTTTGGTGACAGGAGACCCCCCCACCGTGAGGGTCGAAAAATTTAAAATGCTTATAACTCGCGATCTAACTTTCGTAGCGCGACCAAATTTTGTTTGGTAATTTATTAAGCTATTGCATAGCTATTTTAGCGGGCTTTGAGCGCGACGACCGAATCTAGGAATTCCGTAACGAGAAATATCCTAACACTCCGGCTAACGGCGTTTGAGTTTGGCAGGCTTCGGCGCGGTGTCCTTCGATAGACTTCAGCGGACATTGAAGCGGTATTTTTGCATAAGTTGATAAAAAATGCTATGCAATAGCTTTACCGCGGCAGTCCCCGAGTGCCACACATATTTTTTTTTTGTGTGTGTGTTTTATTTATCCATGTACGTATAAATAAGGCAAATAAGAATACGTAGCATTTCACAGAAAATTGAAAAGCAACATTTTATTTTATGTTGTAAATAATAAATATCCAATGGCAATTTATTTTTTTTTATTATTTGAATTAGTTTAGTACTTTAAATTTGTACTAAAAATATTTAATTGAAGTATTTTGTAAATGGTTTTACAATTTCATAATTTCATGTAGGTTATTTTTCATAATGTTGTAGATTCTACTTTTAAAAAAGCTTGTCTTGGACAGCATAAAGTATCTTTTCAATTAGAACTAGAGGAATTTTTTTTTTTTTTGTAAAATTTATTTTTTTTTTAAGCTTTAGATAAAAATTGTAAGTTTTTTTTCAATAAAGGTTCATATTTTTTCCTGATAATAAGTCTTTTTAATGCGCGTTTTTTTTATTTTGAGCATTTAAATTTTCATGTTTTTACATTTCATTTCTGTTTAACATTAATAGTTTTATATCATTTACTTTATGTAGTTTTAATTTAATTTATTATTATTATAATAGATCATCCCTCTTACCTTGTACAGCGCAATGTCTTATCTAAAAACAGTAAGAAAAAACGCTAATGTTAACAACTGATTTCATGTATTTGTAACTTTATTTTATGTTAAAAGTGCAATATAATGCATTTAGCCGTGAATTTTAAATGTCTATTTTTCTGTCTTTTTTTTAATTATTTCTCTGTTCTGGGAAGCCAGATATTCAATAGATATCTGGAAAAATATCCAGTAACTCTGGAAATGCAACAAAAATCTGTTTAGATTGTTTATGCAGTTGCCAAACACGGATCATTGAAATTCATAAGAAATTCATAGATATAGAATCAAAAATTCAACTATTTATGGATAAAAAGGGAAAGTCAATATTTTATATCATTATTTTTGTAGATGAGAGAAAAAAAAGTATGACCAGAAGTTTTTATTTAAAAGAAAGAGAAAAACTAAACCATGAAGATATGTCATTAAAGTCTTTCAGGTAATTACATCTACACTGTAAAAAAAAAGGGTCGATCTACTAAAAAAATTTTAGTGATCCTTGTAATTACTAAAAAATGTTTAGTAATCTTACTCGGTTACAAGGAATCTGTAAGAATTACTAGAAAAAAGCTAGCAACGAATTAAGTTAATAGTTTTACATTTTTAATAGCTATTACTAACACTCACTTGGTGTGGCCCTAATAGCCTAATGGTCCTAGCACCGAACTCCAGATTGAAAGTGTCCGGGTTCGATGCTGGATGCCACCAAATATGCACCGAATGTATGCAACGTAAATATTCGTTAAATAAAGGGATTATGAAAATCCTGTCGCAGCAGTTACCAAAGGTTTCTGGACTTTCCCTCCCCTTTAGAATCATGTCAAAATAGAGCAGGTAGCAATGTTGGATGCTGCCATCTATTGTGGTTTTGCCGAAAATCTTCCGCTTCAGAAATCTAAATATAATTTTTAATTAACTAAAAATAATTTTGGAGCTATTACTAAAATTTGTTTGGAGGCTCATACTAAAGAGTTTTAAGTTAGTTATGCAAAAAATTCTTTTGTTCAGTTTACAAAAGAAATGTTTGTTTCACTTGCAAAAAAAAATGCTTGTAATGGTTACTAAAAAATTCAGTTGAATACAAATTTACTAAAAAAATTTAGTAACCTCTTGAATTTTTTTTACTGTGTAGAGTAGCAAAAATCAACAGGAATCCTTAAAGCAATTCTATTTAACAAAAATTGAATTTCCATGCAATTCATTCCCATTTATTTCAACGACTCTATTCCAAATACACTTAAATAAAAATGAAACATCTTACGATTAAAAGAATATATACTGAAATAAAATTTTAATAGTTAAAAAAATTTTATTCGTGCAGTTGCGAATAAGTAGGGAAAGAAATATCGATTTAAAACTAGCTCTTTGTTTAACTACCCGCTGAAATTCATTTTGTTTCTGGAAGCTATATATTTTTTTTTTCATTTTGTTAAAAATGTTATCCCATTACAGAATTTGAAACTTGAATTATATTACTAAAATGATGAGGTTTGGATAAAATAGGTTTTTTTTTCATACAAAATTTATGTTTCATTTCTGTATTTTGTCATTTTTTGTTTAATAGTGGAATCTACTCCATATGGTCATTATTGACCGGGCACTTTCAATTTTAAACGTTTTGTCGAATATTTAAAACTATACTCGTCGGATTTTTCTGGAACTTCCGGATTATAAAGATTATGCATATCCATCATATTTGTAAACGTTCATTTTGTAAGGAGGACAATTAGAGGACGACAAAAAATTAAAGAAATAAAGAATGCAGCATTACTCTGTACGTTAAACTGCACGAACTCTGCACTAACTCTGCAGAGTATGCATGTTTATAAAATAATACTAGTTTAATCATAATTTAATTTTACATTTTTTTTTTTTTTTTTTTGCAAATCGAAATCTTATAATGACATTTAACTTCAGTTATGGTTATTTGTATATTCTACTCTGTAATTTCTCTTTATACTCTGTAAAAATATATGTTAAATTTTATTTTCAAGCGAAAATATATTATTAAAACAGAAAGAGGTAGAATTTATGTGTATTTAATTAAATACCTATACCAAGTTACGTAGACTCGTTTGACATTCCAAGGGGTATTGCACCAATATTTTAGATTAGAAAATTTTGCCGAGTATTGTTTTATATTGAAGTAGTTTGTGAGTGTAATCACACAATTTATTATGTTTTTCTTCTATTAAAAAAAGCCATAGTTCTATTATAAAATTAGAATAAATTTGTATTGATCCTTGTATGCAGTATACAATAATCTCGGAAGTTTTTTCAAATACTTCTTATTGTATTAATACGTATTATTGTTATTTAATACCTTACATCTAACTTTTTAAATTTCAGTATGAATGAAAAAAAAATCTTTCAATCATACAGATGACCATATTTTTATAAATCTCAAACTTCATTTATTTAACACTCAGATTTGATATTTTTTTTTCTATAGGACTCATACTTTTACTTTTAACATGGAGGAAGCGCTATTGTAAAAAAAAAGTTGGAAACTCTAATAATCTTGATATGAAAATAAATTTTTGAAGAAGTTGCTAAAATTTTTACGGGTATTTAATATAATTTTTCTTCGTTAAAAAGTTATGGTTCAGGAAAAAAGATTATCTTAGGTAATATTTCCATCGCTTTAAGGATATAATATTTATGAAGTATACTTTTTTATATGTTAAGATCTTATAATAACTAATTTTTTACAAGAAAAAACTTTTTTTAGAAACTACTTTTTTCGTTTTTAAAGTTAAAAGTAAAACTATTTAAATAATATAATTAAATCTTAATTTTTATAATATGCAAATCTAATTTTCAATGTAATATATTTTAAAAAAAATCAAACTTTATCAGAATATTAAGTCAAGTAATCGTCTCATTCAGGCAGATATTGAGTTGAAATATGGTAACATTAAAAATATGCATTTTAAATTTCGCTACGATTTTTTTACAGCTTTGTAAATGTAGAGAAACAATTAATAAAAATATGTATAAGTAATTTAAAGGAAATGAATACTATACAACAAAGATATCAAAGCTGAAACTCTCGACAATTAAAATAAAAAGGTACAAATTTTAGCGATTTCAAAACATTTAAAAACTCATAAAATACAAAGTATAAGAACGCCACATGTTTCTATTATAAAAGAATTTAAAGGTCGTTTTAATTTTAAAGGTGTATGTTTAATGTAGGAGGTGGGGTTTTTGCAATTATACAAACTGAATTTTTGTGCGATGTTTTAGTAACGCAATAACTATTATAGTGCATTTCATAGTGTGCAATTTAAAAGTATTTATATGAACTATATTATTCAACAGTAAATATGAAAGAGTTTTTCAATTAAAACATTTAATAAAATTTTCCGCTCACAATAGCTGCGCTTTTTTTTTTATTAACCATGCTCACAGATACATTCAATCAAATCACTCAAAAGGAGCTTAGAAGCTTTGTAAACCCATGTTGATTGATAGCTAGGCTTAACTTACGAATATTAAGTACAATGGTAATATTATTAATGCATGAGATATAACATCATCTAGATTATTCAAGACATTGAAATGTATCGGCTCTAGGCTCATATATTCCTGTATGTTATACACTGATATTCATATGAGCTAATATGCAGAATGAAGCATAATTTAAATAAAAACAATTTATTAATTAATTCTATTTTATTTGAAATTTTATTCTATTTTATTTCATAGTTCTTGAAATTATGGTTATTTGTATATTCTACTTTACAATTTATCGTCTTCTCTTATATTGTTAATTATTATTGTTCTCTATAAAAATATACGTTAAATTTCATTTTCAATCGAAAATGTATTATTAAAACAGAAAGTTGTAGGATTTTGTATATTTAATTAAATACCTATACCAAGGTATGTACACTCGTTTGACATTCCCAGAGGTATGGCACCAATATTTTAGGTTAGAAAATTTTGTCGAGTATTTTTCTATACTGAAGTAGTTTGTGCGTCTAATCGCTCAATTTATAATGTTCTTCTTTTATTAAGAAAGCTATTAGTTCTAATAGAAAAATTGGAATAAATTTGAATAGAACTTTGTAGTATACAATTACCTCGGGAGCTTTTTTCAAATATAAAATTAAAGTTTGTTATTCAATACCTTACATAAAACTTTTTTTAATTTCAGTATGAATGAAAAAAATAGATTTTTCAAGCAAACAGATAACCACACTTTTTTAAATCTCAAACTTCATGAATTTAACACACAGATTTAATATTATTTTTTTGTACAAACTCTTTTACATGGAGACATTAATAAATTGTTTTTATTTAAATTATGCTTCATTCTGCATATTAGCTCATATGAATATCAGTGTATAACATACAGGAATATATGAGCCTAGAGCCGATACATTTCAATGTCTTGAATAATCTAGATGATGTTATATCTCATGCATTAATAATATTACCATTGTACTTAATATTCGTAAGTTAAGCCTAGCTATCAATAAACATGGGTTTACAAAGCTTCTAAGCTCCTTTTGAGTGATTTGATTGAGTGTATCTGTGAGCATGGTTAATAAAAAAATAAGCGCAGCTATTGTGAGCGGAAAATTTTATTAAATGTTTTAATTGAAAAACTCTTTCATATTTACTGTTGAATAATATAGTTCATATAAATACTTTTAAATTGCACACTATGAAATGCACTATAATAGTTATTGCGTTACTAAAACATCGCACAAAAATTCAGTTTGTATAATGGAGAAAGTTGGAAACTCTGATAATCTTGATACGAAAAAAAAAAAAAAATCTTTGAAGGAGTTGCTAAAATTTTTACTGGCATTTAATGTAATTTTTTTTTCTTTAAAAAATTATGGTTCAGGAAAAAAGATTATCTTACGTAATATTTCCTTCACCTTAAGGATATAATATTTATGTAGTATAATGTTTTATAAGTTAAGTTTTTATAATAGGTAATTTTTTACAAGAAGAAACTTTTTTAGAAACTATTTTTTTTTTTCGTTTTGAAAGTTAAAAGTAAAACTATTTAATGAATATAATTAAATCTTAATTTTTCATATGAAAATTTAATTTTCTGTCTAATATATTTAATAAAAATTTTATCAGAATATTAAGTCAAGTAATCGTATGAATCAGACAGATATTGAGTTAAAATATGATAACATTAAAAATATGCATTTAAAAAAAATTAAGATTAAAAATATGCAACGCATTTTAAAATTAGACACGATTTTTTACAGCTTTATAAAATGTAGTGAAACAGTTTATAAAAATATGTATAAAAAATTTAAAGGAAATGAATAATATACAATAAAGATATCCTCCAAGATAAAGCTGAAACTCTCGGCAATTAAAGTAAAAAGGTACGGATTTTAGTGATTTCAAATCACATAAAATACAAAGTATAAGAACTCTATATGTTTCTATCATAAAAGAATTTAAAGGTGATTTTTAATTTAAAGGTGTACCTTAATGTAAAAGATGGGAGGGGGGAAGTTGCAATAATACAAACTGAATTTTTGTGCAATGATTTAGTAACGCAATAACTACTAAAGCACATTTGATATTATGCAATTTTAAAGTATTGCATATGAACTGTATTATTCAACATTAAATGGAAAAAAGTTTTACAATTAAAACATTTAACAGAATTTTGCACTCACAATTATTTGTGCGCTTATTCTTTTATTAATCATGTTCACAGATACATTCAATCTAATCACTCAAAAAAAAAAAAAAAAAAAAGCTTAGAAGCTTTGTAAACCGATTTTGACTGATAGCTAGTTTTAACTACGAACATTAAGTACACAATGGTAATATTAATGTATGAGATATAACATCATCTAGATTATTCAAGACATTGAAATTAGTCGGCTCTAGGTTCATATATTCCTGTATGTTATACATTGATCGTGATATGAGCTAAGATTCAGAATGAAGCATTACTTAAATAAAAAATATTAATTAAATCTATTTTATATGAATATTAAACATCATTACAAGCATAGTTCTTAAAATAAACTTAATCTCAAAGAGTCTGATAATCTCAACTAAATTTTTCATTTATTCAATAATATATTTAACCGCTTCCCTGATTTTCCCGTACGTAATACGGCCAGCATTTTCAGAAAGAATCACGTTTTGAGCACCAGCATTGGCGAGTTGGCGAAAGCGAGAACGTTCAGCTAGCTGCATCGCCAAACCCCAATCGTCGTTTTGTTTTGATTTTCAAATCCGAAATCATTTTAATCTTAAAAAGCTCTTTGTTTTAAACTATGTTTTAATTATAAACAACGGTGAAAAACATTTCCTCATATTATATTCTTTGCTTGATAACATTTACGGAAAAACAAATGAACAATAAGCTCGATCTCTTTGCAGAAGGAAGGGTTGCTATTCGCTAGGTGTTTGACGCCACAAACAAGAAAGGGTGCATAGCATTGACTTCATCACCGCGCCAATCGTTGTTCTGGCGATAAGGTGCTCAAAACGTGATTCTTTCTGAAAATGCATACGGCCAATGTGTTTTTAAAAATCATGATTTGACCGCACCATGTACGAGCATCCATACTCCAATCATAATTAATTATTCTCACCAGGAAATTTTTATTGTAAATTTTATATTATTTAATATATATATATATATACAGGGTGATTCTAAATTTTTTTTACAATAGAAGAGGGGTAATAGTACACATCAAGACAAACAATATTAAATAGGAGACCAAGGGTCCAAAACGTTTTCCAAAGGAGAAAACCGCCATTAAAGTTTAGGGACCAAAATTTCAAATAAACATAAAAAACGGAAAAATCGGTCAATTCATTTGCGGTTTTCACTAAAATTATTCTTTATGTCAGCATTTTCTAGAAATTAAATTATAAAGATAAATTTCAAAAAATGCCGATAGAGGGCGCTTTAGACTTTGGAGTAACAAACAACTGTTTTTTGTCGGTATTTTTTGCATCTCATTAAATGTTTTTGTAAGCTTAGACCCAAACTTAAATTTTGAGCTCAAAATCTGAAAGTGGGAGTGGTTAAGTAGCACAAACTGAACTGTGTTCAGAGGGTTCAAATTTCAAATGATTATAAAAAACGGAAAAATTGGTTCATTGATTTGCGGTTTTCACTAAAACTATTCTTTATGTCGGTATTTTCTTAAAAATAAATTATAAAGATAAATTTCAAAAAATGTCAATAGAGGGCGCTTTAGACTTTGGAGTAACGAAGAACTATTTTTTGCCGTTTTTTTTTGCATCTCATTAAATGTTTTCGGAAGCTTAGACTTAAACTTAAGTTTTGAGCTCAAAATCTGTTCAAATTTAAAATAATTATAGAAAATGGAAAAAAATGTCGATTCGTTTGCGGTTTAAAATAAAACTATTCTTTAAGTCAGTATCTTCTTAAAAATAAATTTTAAAGATAAATTAAAAAAATTTTCATTAGAGGGCGTCTTAAACTTCAGAGTAACCAACAATTAATTTTAACCATTATTTTTTTGTTCTAATTAAATGCTTGCAAAAACTTATTAAATGTTTTCGGCAGCTTAGATTTAAACTTAAATTTTGAGCTCAAAATCTGAATAATTAGGAGTAATTAAGTAGCGCAAATTGAAGTGTCTTCAGGAGTTGAAATTTAACACTCCCCCTTCCTCGAACACAATTAAATTTTTCGAAACTTAAACACTCCCAACGATTTAGAATTTGAACCTAAAATTTAAGTTTATGCATTTGAAAACATTTAATGAGATTAAAAAAATAACAGTTAAATGGTTGTACACTACTCCAAAGTCTAAGGCGCCCTCTATCGGCATTTTGTGAAATTTATCTTTAAAATTTATTTTCAAGAAAATGCTCATTTAAAAATTAGTTTTAGCGAAAACCGCAAACGAATCGACCAATTTTTCCGTTTTTTTATAATCATTTGAAATTTGAACCCTCTGAACACAGTTCAGTTTGTCTACTTAATTACTCCCAACTATTCAGATTTTCAGCTCAAATTTTAAGTCTAAGCTTACGAAAGCATTTAATAAGATGCAAAAAATAACGCCAAAAAAGAGTTGTTCTATACTCCAAAGTCTATAGCGCCCTCTATCGTCATTTTTTGAAAGTTATCTTTAAAATTTGTTTTTAAGAAAATACCGGCAAAAAGAATAGTTTTAGTGAAAACCGCAAATCAATGAACCAATTTTTCCGTTTTTTATAATCATTTGAAATTTGAACCCTCTGAACACAGTTCAGTTTGTGCTACTTAACCACTCCCACTTTCAGATTTTGAGCTCAAAATCTAAGTTTAAGTCTAAGCTTACGAAAACATTTAATGAGATGCAAAAAATACCGGCAAAAAATAGTTGTTCGTTACTCCAAAGTCTAAAGCGCCCTCTATCGGCATTTTTTGAAATTTATCTTTATAATTTAATTTCAAGAAAATTCTGACATAAAGAATAATTTTAGTGAAAACCGCAAATCAATCGACCGATTTTTCCGTTTTCTATGTTTATTTGAAATTTTGGTCCCTAAACTTTAATGGCGGCTATCTCCTTTGGAAAACGTTTTGGACCCTTGGTCTCCTATTTAATATTGTTTGTCTTGATGTGTACTATCAACCCTCTTTTATTGTAAAAAAAATTTAGTATCACCCTGTACATATATATTCATTTTTTTTTCAAAAATTTCTGTTTTGAAAAACCGGTGATAAAATAAAAAAAAAATTCTGTAAAAGACATGAAAGAAAATATTTATTGTTTGAAAGCTTTTTAAAAAACATTGATCATTTATGTGGTTAAACAGTTTGAAAGAAATGTGTTTTAATAAATAAAATGTAGTGTTAAAAAAATTAACATTTTTAAGAACAACCTTAATAACTCGGCGGGGAACGCAAATAAGCAAAATCTGCCCAAGAGGATAGAGATGAGGAGAGTTCAAATATATGAATACCACCTTATGCCTTGGCTCTGAAAAAATCAGCTCTGACAAAACAATGACAGGAAAAATAACCATTTTCCGTTATAACAGTTGCCAAAAAAAACTAATTTTTAACTACAATAATTTTTTACTGTTGCAAGATTTGCACATAAAAATGAAAATTTAAAAAAAATGTATTGATGAATTTTAGAAAAATTGAAGATTCTTTCGTCATATCTTTTCTATAACAAGATTTCCACAAGAAAACGAAAAATAAAATAAATAGTTTGTCGGTTTTTTTTTTTTTTTTTTTTTTTTTTTTTTTTTAAGCAAATATTACCTCATTTTAGAAACATAATGGATGAAAAAGAGATGAATATATAACGTCATGTGAGTTTGTAAAAATGTATTGAATCCTGATAAAAACCCGAATATAGAAATATTGGTATATTTTAAGATGTTGAAGTTCTTTGATTTTGGTTTCGCTATTTTTAAATCCTTTCTACATATAGGGTAATATCCCCAGTAATTGGCATGCACCAGTGATTGGCACATTCTACAAAAATGTCCTAAAATAAGATTTATATCCAGTCTTTTAAAAATGCAAGACAATATACCAGTTATATGCTCATTTACTTCAAAGATTATAACTGTGATTTATCCTAGTAGATGACAATATTGCCTAGGAAAGAGAAACAGTTATGGCTTGTATCAAATTAGCCATTTTTGATGCAAATGCTTCCTATCTGGCTTAAGAAAGGCTTGCATTTCAATTTATAATTATCTGATTTATAGAATATTTTAAATTTTAATTGACAACAGGTTTGTTTAGTTGAAAAGGGTTACTATCATTGTGTAAAAGTCTAAGTGCCAATTACTGGTGATTACAGCAACTTTTTATACATATATTTTTATAAAAATACTTTTTCAAATATTTTTGCTTTCAGTGGGCAAAATAGATGCACAGATATGCACTCTTTGGTTTAAAAATATTTGCGAGTAAATATTTTATTTCTTGGTAATGAAAATAGAAGTTAGTTTAAAGACAAATCCTTAATGTGCCAATTATTGGGGATGTTACCCTATAAGCGTGTTTGCATCGGGGTATATCAGAATTTTAACGAAAAGTTTAGGTCCCTAAAGCTGTTTCTTAGAGTACAAACTGGTTTTACCTCTAATCTTGATTTACTTTTTTTGTGGGTGAAATTTGCATCTAACTTCGAAATCTACCTCAGCTTGAAGGCCAAAGCGGAAGGGAATTTTCGTTTTTCTTTACTTTCCACTATTATATATAATTTACGATATTACAATATTAAAGTGTTTAAGATTGTCAATATTTTGAGAATGCTAAATGGCAATTAACTTTAGTTGTGAGTGCTTAAGGCCCCACCATAGTCACAGAAAAAGAACGCAAAAACACCCGGATGATAAAGTAAAGTCTATGGAAGCGTCCTTTTCAAATATCTCGCTCAAATTTTAATATTTTTACATGATTTTTTTTTTGCATAGCATAGCTGAGGACGCTCCATAACCGGCCTAGTTTTTACTTTTTCGATTTTTCTTACATATTTTTTATATTACGATAGTTTCAATTTCAGAACCGGTTTAAACCGGTTTCAAAAGTTAAAGAAATTTTTTAAAGAAAATCTGAAACAAAAATTGAAAAAGTAAAAACTAGGCCGGTTGTAGATCGTCCTTAGCTATCTTGTGCAAAACAATCATGTAAAAATATTAAAATTTGAGCGAGATATTAAAAAAGAACACCCCCATAGACTTTACATTATCATCCGGGTCTTTTTGAGTACTTTTTCTGTGACTATTGTGGGCTCTTAAGCAATTAGATACCTCCCCACCTACCTGACCCTTGCTCAGAAGGCTGAAAAAATGAAATATTTATCTAACATAGAGAACAATGTAAGTAACTACATGTTTAATTGTGACTTTTCAAAAAAAAAAAAATGTTTTTCAATGTAAATGTTTTGTAAAATTACACATAGAACAAACAGACTATCGGTTATATTTAATTTTTATAAAAATAGTATAGCTTTTTGATTGATCATTATTATTTTTGTTGTTCTTCTTGTTGTTGTTTTTAAAGAAATTCAACATTCCAATAACCCCAAAATAAATCCTATAAGTTATTTTTTTTCTTAAAAAATAATAAAACAATGATAGTTGCTTTACATTTTCGGCAAATAAAATTACATTTTAAAATTTTCTAAGTATTTTCATACGAACTATGACATTTTAAATTTATAATTGAATTCTATTGATAACTCCAGATTCTAATTTTCAATTTCTAATTTCATTTTATAATTATAATTCCCCTTTTTTGTATTATAACTTTTAAAAAGTAACTTATAACTGAAGGCTTAAAAAATAACTTTTATGAATTTAGTTTTATTATTTCCGTTTTCATGAAAATTATTATTAAATTTAGGATATTTTTTCATATATAAGCTATTGAAAAATAAATAAATAAAATAGAGAGGTTTATGGCAGAATGTCTTATAATTATTTGGCAAAGTTGTAACTCAGAGACACAGATGTTCATGATTGATTCACGAATGATAGCTTAACTTGATAATAATTAAAGGGGAAATTTGTGTTTCGAAAAATTGCTTATAGTGGCTGGTTTTTTTTTTTTTTTTTTTTTTTTTTTTTCTACTGACATGTATTCTGTCGATAGTTGTGTTTCTTACGTAATATCGGCTTGGCCATTTTATAGAAAACATAAATCTATTTTAGATAGCATTTTTTTTTGTAGTTATGTATAAGTGGATATCATTTTTCTGAGTATGAAGTTATTGAAAATATGTACGCAATTTCTTAGAGCAAAGTAAATTATCTATCGCTTATTTATAATTGAAATTCTTAAGAATAAAACTTAGAAACCAAAAATCTATTATTATATTATTCAAAATAAATGAAAATACTAGGTTTTTTTCAGCAAAGTTTAAAGGTGTTTATAATTTCGGTTACATCCGAATGCATGTACATCAGATGCCATGTATTGGTCAGGTTATTCAGATTTGTCCGGAACAGATTGTACAATTGTCACGTATTTCATTATGTTGATAAAGAATATAATACCGAAACATATGACAGTTTTTGTATTGAAAATAAAACATGCATGATATACCATAAATAATCTGCGTTTCTACAAATTAAAATTTTCTAAAATTTTCAGAATTTTGTATGTTTACATAATTTTATCTGTACACTCTACATGAAATTTTGTAACTATACAAACTTATTTTTGTAAAGCTATCGAGTTCTGAAGGTTTACAAAACGCTATACCGTATTTACTCGTGTATAACCTAAGCATACATGATATACCATAAATAATCTGCGTTTCTACAAATTAAAAATTTCTAAAATTTTCAGAAATTTGTATGTTTACATAATTTTATCTGTACACTCTACAGGAAATTTTGTAACTATACAAACTTATTTTTGTAAAGCTATCGATTTCTGAAGGTTTACAAAACGCTATACCGTATTTACTCGTGTATAACCTGCCCTTTGTTTTCAAAAAATTAGGGCAAAACTCCTAGATGCGCGATATACACAGAATATTTTTTTATTGCTGGATGTAATCACATGATATGCATAATATCAAGAAATGTTATCAAAGGAGATATAATCCCTTGGAAAATCTTATTAATTGAAATACTCTTGCATCTATTTTCCAACCCTTGCATTTTAGCTCACAGGCTATCATAGCCTGAGAGCTTATGTGCCCGTCCGTTCTGTATGTGCGTTCGTTCGTACGTTAGTGCGTAACGCGATAACTCATGATAAAAATGTCCCATTCACTTGAAATTTTGTATATAGGTATATCCTGACAAGGCGCTTCCCTGATTAGTTTTTGGAGTTCATTCGATATGTATAAGAGGGGGAACGGGGGGCTCATTCCCCTCTCCTTGATTGATATAAATGGAATTTTCATGCAGAATTAAGTTTTCGTTCAAAATTTAGATTAGGATCATTCTGATGAGGCGATTCCGTGACTGTTATTAGGTGTTCATTGAATAAGTATGAATAGCCCACCCCCTTAATTTATGTAAATGGGTTTTTCAAGCAGAATTTTCAGATTTCGTTCAAATCTCTGAATAGTTTAGGAAATTTAATGGTTAAGTATAAAAGAGGGGGATAACTCCTTTTAAATTATATAAATGCTAAATGGGTTTTTATTAAGAATTATCTCATTTGATTTGAATTTTGGATATAGATTTTTTATATGATAAAGCATTTCTTTGATAGTATAGGAGTTTCAATGATTAAGTATAAAAAAAGAGGAAAGGGGAGAGCTGTTTCCCCTTCTTAATTTTTTTTCGAACGGAATTAACCCTTGAAAATATAAGGCTTTAATGTACAATTAGTATTTGTAGCCTGTGAGCTCAATGCCATCAGTTTAACTGGGCAGTATTCTTTATTTTATATACAACAGAGCTAGTAACATCATTTAAACGCTAATTAGCAACTCTCATTACGTCATTCACTCGCGTCTAAAAATGTATTTTAGCCTTGTTTCCTGGCCTCATGTAATGCTTGTTTCGATTTTCTTTATTGAAATTGATTTGGTCATTCATTAATTGCATGTCAAATTTACGGTGCGCGTCATATACGAGATTTTAAAAAATCGCAATTTTCCTTGTAAAGAACGGGATACACGTGATACACGCGTAAATATGGTATTAAAATTGCAGTATTCTTACTAAAATTTTAGTTGTATTCCGGATTACAGTTATATAAAAAGTTTTGGGCAACTCTGTTTCCCCCCAAAAAAATTAATAACCTTACAGATTTTTTGAATTACAGTGCTCACGTTTATCTGTTCCATGATGTTTTTGTTGCCGTATAAAATTTTTTGGGAATCCAAGTTTTCTAGAAAAAGTTTAGTAACGTTATACATTACACAAGTTAAAAACTACAAACAACGTGTTATAATGCCCAAATCTCGTAAAAAAAACCTCCTCCCCCCCCCCCCCCAAAAAAAAAATGTATCATACACTGTTTCAAGGATTTCTCTGTCTCCTTTCTCAGTGAAAAAAAATATGTGAAATATAAAATGATTTTTTTTTCACTGAGGAAAGGGATTTAGGTACCCTTGAAACAGAATATGTAATTTTTTTTTTTTGGGGGGGGGGGGCTTTATTTTTTATGATTTTTTGCGTTATAACATTGTTTGTAGTTTTTAACATGCTTACTGAAATTAGGAAAAAGTGTTCCATATTTGCTTGTAACGTTATACATATTTTTTTCCTTAGTGTATATAATATTTCTACAGGGTCACTCAAACAAATCCCTCTCCATTATGGTCTACAGAAATAAAAACTGGAATGTATTTTAATGATTTTTTAGCATTTGAAACATATTGCTAGTAGTACATACAACCGAGAGAAACTACAAAATGTATCATAATGTATACGTAGCAGTTATGATTTTTTGATTCAAAAGAATTCTATTACAGTATTGCCTTTTCTGGTATATGTTTAAAATTAAATCTAAATTTTATATGTCATCTGTTTTGTATACATGTCTTCTCTGTTCATACTCATTAGTACCATTTTTAGGAGAAAATAGTTAAAAACAAAAAATGTAAAACCTTGAATACAAATTGATAGAAAAACCTTTTTATACAATTACAAATGTAAAGTACTTTTTTGGGTTTTGTTCATCTGACGAAACATGGTGTAAGCCAGAGACTTCAAATTTTGTGTATTTAGAGCTGAATTCTTGGTGTCACAAAATAAACCATAAAATTTTGAAAAAGTCTGTTATTTTAATTAAATTAATTTCATCAGTGTCATCCTTACGTTTTTGGGATTTAAATTTTAAAAGAGAACGTTAATTTCAATCATTTTCGGGTATGTATCATAGCTTGGAGGTAAAGCATCTCGCTGTGAAAACAAAAAGTCCTTACTTCAAAACTCGGTGCTGGTACTTGAAGTTTTCATACTAAGATGGATTTAATTAAAAGAAATTTTACATTTTTTTTGCCAATTTAAGGGTTTATATATTTTTTTTTTATCCCTGAGTTTTATAACCTTTTTTATTTTTATTTCTTTCGATTTTAAAAACATTTGTGTCCTATTAATAATTCAGCATTATAAGTTACTGTTAAATTATTTATTTTCGTTTTCAGAAATTTAAAAATTTTCTATATCTCCGCTGTTATTTTTAAATTTTGAATTGTAAAAAAAAATGGAATTTTGGATTTTATTTAACTAATTTGATTAGAACATTTTTAATCTGATTAAAATAAAAAACATCCTTTTAGAAATATTTTAAAATTAAATTTATTAGTGCAACTATCTGTGTGAGAATTAAATAATTATAAATTAACAATTTGGGTTTATTGATTAAAGAATAAGTTTTTTTGAAAGAAATAATAAAAGAGACCTTAGTTTGTCTCATGTATTAGTCACACCTGCGATCTTCGATCACTCTTATCCATTTCTTTTTAACTTGTGGCGAATAATTTGAACCAATTATTTCGTTCAATTTGTGTTAATAGCTAAGAAATGTTTTAGAATGTCTTATATTTTTCAATGTTTTCATAATGAAAAATCAAAATCCCTTAGCAATTTTCAAGGTCGATGGTGAATTTTCCTTTCGCAGGCCTTTCACTGCATTGAGATTACCTGTTGTAATGAAACTTTGGCAAGTTTAATAGTGTTTGATATTAGAAACTAAACGTAAATAAACATAAGCTATTATTTTGACGCATTCAAATTGACTGGGAAAATTATGATGCGAATTGAGTACTTTGAAGTGAGAGAAAATACGCCCAGTCCGGGAATCTAACCCAGAGACAAATGCTCTACTGTTTAAACTAACTGGACCGACAAACAGCGAGCACATTTCACTCAGATAGCCATATTGGTAATAATAGCTAATCTGTCTTGTAGAAAACTCAATAGAATAAACCACAAGTAAAAGAACTCTATATAAAAAACGGGAACGTAAAGAAACTCAACAATAGATAAATTTAAAATGTTTATCTACGTTTCTATTGATTATATAGAGTTCCTTTACAGGCTGTTTATTCTGTTTTGCTGTGAACATGATAGATCAGATATTATTACCAATAGGATTATCTGAGCGCAATAAGCTCACCAATTGTCGAACCAATCAACGTAAACGATAGAGCATTTTGGGTTGAGCATTGCAAAAATTTGGGTTCGATTCCCGGACTAGGCATTTTTTCGCTCCTTTAAAATATTCAATTCGTAAGGTAAATGTGGAAATGCTTAACGAAAGATTGAATAATATACATTAAGACATACTTGAATACATTTTTTTTAAATAAATCCCTCATAGCATACATGGTCACAATGACGTCACTGTGAGTCACTTTAGTCACATCCCATCTGTGACCAAAATGCCACCACTCAGTGACGTCACATTGTGACTCAGATGTGACTTTCTTAAAAATTTTTAGAAAATTAAAATATTCTTCAAAACATGTTATTTACTTTAAAAGACATGTTTTTGGCAATTTAAATATTGTCGCTTTTGTCAAAGTTTCGTCACAATGTTAATGTCAAAGTAGTCACAAATGACACAGTTTTCACAAATTTGTCACACCGTGACTTTATAAAGTGGTCACAATGTGACGTCACAAATGAGCTCTAAAACGTGTATAACGACTTCACATTTTAATCACTGTAACTTCGCATCGACGTCACGTGACGTCAAATCGGCAATCGATGATCAGAAAGTCACAATGTGACTTCACAAGGATGTCGCAGTGACGTCACAATGCCTTACGGCAATAAAACCCGTAAAGCATAGCGACGTCACTGCAACGTCGTTGTGAAGTCACATTGTGACTTTGTGACCATCGATTGTCGATGTGACGTCACGTGACGTCGATGTGAAGTCACAGTGATTAAAATTTGAAGTCGTTATGGCCGTTTTAGAGCTCATTTGTGACGTTTCACAAAGTGGTCACAATGTGACAAATTTGTAATAAATGTGTCATTTGTGTAATTTGACATTAACATTGAGACGAAACTGTGACAAAAGCGACGATATTTAAATTGGTAGAAACATGTTTTTTAAAGTAAATAACATGTTTTGAAGGATATTTATAAATTTTTAAATATTTTTAAGAAAGTCACATCTCAGTCACAATGTGACGTCACTGAGTGGTGGCATTTTGGTCACAGATGTGATGTGACGAAAGTGACTCACAGCGACGTCACTGTGACGTCACTGTGACCGTGCATGCTATTAGGGAATTTATATATAAAAAGTTAAAACACTAAAAAACATTTAAAAATACAAAAGTAAACGTTTCGCCAAGCTACACGCAAGGCCTCGTCAGTACAAATAATAATTCATTACATAACAAACATTGGAACAAATGAAGGAAATTACATTTAGTTATTATTTTTTAGAAAAAGATAATTCTTGTTTAGATAAAGATAATTGTCTTCATTTCCCTAACAGCATGCGCGGTCACAGTGACGTCACTGTGAGTCACTTTCGTCACATCACATCTGTGACCAAAATGCCACCACTCAGTGGCGTCACATTGTGACTGAGATGTGACTTTCTTAAAAATCTTTAAAAATTTATAAATATCCTTCAAAACATGTTATTTACTTTAAAAAATATGTTTCTACCAATTTAAATATCGTCGCTTTTGTCACGGTTTCGTCACAATGTTAATGTCAAATTAGTCACAAATGACACATTTTTCACAAATTTGTCACATTGTGACCACTTTGTGAAACGTCACAAATGAGATCTAAAACGGCCATAACGACTTCACATTTTAGTCACTGTGACTTCACATCGACGTCACGTGACGTCACATCGACAATCGATGATCACAAAATCACAATGTGACTTCACAACGACGTTGCAGTGACGTCACCATGCTTTACGGATTTGTTCCTGTGTTTGTTACGCAATGAATTATTATTTGTACTGACGAGGCATTGCGTGTAGCTTAGTCGAAACGTTTACTTTTATAATTTTAAATGTTTTTTAGTGTTTTAAATTTTTATATATAAATTTTATTCATTTTTTAAAAATGTATTCATGTATGTCTTAATTTATATTTTTCGACCTTTTAACAGTTTTTTTTTTTAATTCAGACGTTAAATGTATGTGTATTGCAAATGGAAATGCTTAATTCGTTTAATTTTATTAACTATAGATGAACTTAAAAAGCTTATCTAGATTCCCATATGCATTTTCAATGATGACAGAATAAGCAATAGGTACTAAAAATAAATATAAAAGACGTGAACTTCATATCAAAGACGTCAACGTAGATAAGTTTTAAAAAGATTATTTACGTTACTATTCATTATACTCAATTCCTTTACATGCAGTTTTTTTTCTGTTGAGCTGTCTACATTATTACACCAGATATAATTACCAATAAGATTATCTGAGCGAAATATGCTTGACGGGTGTCGGCCCAGTTTGCTTAAACGATACAGCCAATGATACGGGTTCACTTCCCGGACTGGCTATTTTTCCCTCAGTTAAATATATTCAATTCGTATGGTAAATAAACATGTTTTTCCACGGACCTAAATTAAAAAAGAAACTTTTTATTTAATTCATTTTACTTCTTAGATTTTTATCTACTTATTAGAAATGTATAAAATTCACATTTTGTATAAAATGAGGAAAAATTGGCATGATTGATAATTTTGAACCGAGTCGGTAAAGATTGGTAACAGATTCTCAATTTGTGCAAAATAAAACCATTCCATAACACTGTCTGATGATCTAGAATGACTTAGATTGACTTTCCAACTTTTCACAAAAATCTAAATCTGGAAAATTCTAGCATGGTGTATCCTGTAGCTGCTCTCAACCAATATGCCACATCATTATTTAAGACCAATACAAACAGACAAAATAAAATGTAATTATTTACAATAACAACAAAAAATTATAATTCTTAATAGCATTTTGTAATATAAAAAAATTCTTGCCGCCACGGTCTATAGTAACAGGCAGATTTCAATGTTAAGTACTAATTTCTCCAACAAAAACTCAATCAACATATAGATAAGCCCAATTTTATTTGGATGAGTTGACGAGTTTTGACGAATTTTTAGTTTATTAATTTATTATTATTTTTTTGTATGACCTGGTTTTAAGAGAATCATGCTAATAGGATAATATTTTCTCTAAGCAGTATTTTTTCTAAACTTTTCTTTCCTCTAAGAATTATTCCTATTAAAACTTGACAATATGAAATCTGTAGATAATATTAAGAAGAGTTGTATAAATTTAAGCGAATTTGAGATCTTGTGAATAGTCGTAGTTAGGAATTTTTTCTTTTTCAACTCCCCTCTTATTTTTTAAAGAGTTGGTTCTATCAAAAAATTGTGAATATAAAAGTTGTAGATAATATTAAGAAGATTTATAATAAATTGAAGCTGATTTCATATCTTGCTTATTGGCGTTTTTTTTTAAATCCCTCTCCCCTATTTTACTGTTTTTACTTTATTTTGCTGCAATACGTGGTTCTATTAAAAAGAGTTGCAGGCAAGATCAAGATGATTTTTATAATTTTAAGTGGATTTGATACCTTGCAATTTGTCGAAGTTGGAATTTTTTTTTCTTGAAACCCTATTTTTTTCCGCCTCGTGAGCCCATTCTTAATAATATCAAAAATCTGTCATGCGTAAATTTTTGACCTTTCACTTGAAGTGATAATAACTTTTCACTGATTTTATTAATAAAGAAGTTAAGGGGGTTTTCTGTTTTCACAAAATTACTTCTTATTTCAACCTGATTCGTCCGATTTTGAGAATGAACTAACGTGACCTAGATTATCAGTCCCTTATTATCTCGTGAACTTACACTTATGTCATGAGCTATATATATATTTATATATTTATAAAAATATATGATAAATTTAATTTCATTTTTTCGCAAAATCTGATTTTTATTAAAATTATGTTACTATAATATGTTTTTCCCGTGTTCATTTACACTTTTTTTTCTATAAAAGAAGGAATATTTAAAGCCATTTATATAATTTAATTTCAAAATAGTTTATGTAGATTTACAACGACTCAATTCTGAATAATCTTAAATCACACTTAACTTTAAAGTACATATTCCATAAATAAAGGCTTTTGAATTTAAAAAGAAATTGACTCGGACAATAGGCAATAAAAATAAGTAGTTATCAATTTAGAATACGCTACCAATTTTAGTATCCTTCAAATCCCTTTTTGTGATTTACCACAGATTTTGTTTAAAAACAAGAAGCCTTAAATGTATGACGGATAAATAACATTATTAAAATTATGGAGTTTAAAAGAAAATACTAGATTATATAAAAACGGAGAAAAAAATCAATAGACAATTTTTTCACTAACTTGGCTTTTAAAGACGGAAAAATATATTACAGTAAATCATACAGTTTTTCGAAACTGAATAAAAGCAATTTTTACAAGTTACACACTTGCTACATAATAACTACTTGGCTTTAAGTTGATGAATGCTATTCGTTCAAGAAGCAATAAAGAAGAAATTACATTTAGAAAATAAAGATATTTTCTTATTGTATTTTGATACATCATAAGTATTTAAAAGAAGGCAGCTTTTTATTTCGAAGAAGTAATTAAAAGGAAAGTCGACATTGATACTTGTAAAATATAAAAGATATTCGAGAATGTGAACATAAAAAAATAAATATCAGAAAGATTACCTATAAATAGAAATTTTAAAGCTTTGTAGATTTTAACAGAATAATAATTTTGAAGATTGATACACATTGATCAGATTGATACTTTTAAAAACTAGTTGCATGTGCCAATCCCAAAACTTTCTTCTATCTCATACGTGCATTTTAATATTTCAAAAATTAGTTAAATATGTAAATACTTTTATATTATTAATTCAATACTATGCCAACTTTGATTTTCATCTTAAATTTCTGCCAATTAATCGGAACAAAAACGAATTAATGTGGATCATGATATTTATTAAAATCAATAGTTTTCCCTCATTCCGTTAAAATCAGCTGTTTGCAAATAGCCGGCTTATCAGGACGCGGGTTCCAGTCTCAGTACCAGCCATAGAACAATAGAACAACATAGAATCTGAAAATGATATAAAAAATTATATCAACGCACCTTTCCCACGGAATATTTCCAAATTCAAGGAAGATCTACTGACCATAGCCAAAAACACATGAAATAAAAAGAATATTGCCCAGTTAAACTGATGGCATTGAGCTCACAGGCTACGCATACTAATTGTACATTACAGCCTTGTATTTTCGTTAATTCCGTTCGAAAAAAAATAAGAAGAGGAAACAGCCTTCTCTTTCTCCTTTTTTATACTTAATCATTTAACCTCCTAAACTATCAAGGACATGATTTATCATATAAAAAATCTATATCCAAAATTCAGAGCAAATTGGATAATTATTAATAAAAACCCATTTAGCATTTATATAATTTAAGAGGAGTTATTCCCCTCTTTTATACTTAACCATTAAACTTCCAAAAATATTCAGAGATTTGAACGAAATCTGACAATTCTGCTTGAAAAATACATTTATACAAGTTAAGGGGAGGGGCATTAGAACCCCCGTTCCCCCTGTTTATACTTATTCAATGAACACCTAATAACAGTCTCGGAATCGCCTCATCAGAATGATCCTATATCTAAATTTTGAACGAAAACTGTTAATTCTGCG
The DNA here is from genome assembly GCA_964019185.1 of Maratus speculifer. Classification (NCBI taxonomy): domain Eukaryota; kingdom Metazoa; phylum Arthropoda; class Arachnida; order Araneae; family Salticidae; genus Maratus; species Maratus speculifer. The sequence goes on along the minus strand of OZ025291.1, from coordinate 420,165,187 downwards.
TGAAAATCCCATTTATATCAATTAATGGGAGAGGCATGAGCCCCCCCCGTTCCCCCTCTTATACATATCGAATGAAATCCAAAAACTAATCAGGGAAGCGCCTTATCAGGATATACCTATATACAAAATTTCAAGTGGATCCGATATTTTTATCATGAGTTATCGCGTTACGCACGAACGAACATACATACAGAACGGACGGGCACATAAGCTCTCAGGCTATGATAGCCTGTGAGCTAAAAGATAATTGATTCAGTTCTGGACGTAACTTTATACACTTTTCAATGGTACAATAATGCAAATAGCACGGAAATCAATTTTACAGCTCCTCTTACGGCAGGTTTATGTTTTATTTCAGGGAGGACCTGATTGCCATGCCCAAAAATAATCATACACAAAAAGTTTTGTTCAGTTCTATGCATAATTTCATACACTTTTTGATGGTACAATAATGTAAATGACACAGACATTGCGATTATAGCAGAAATGTTTGTCCATTTAATTATTAAATCATAGCGAACTGTTATTTAAAATGTTATTTAAAAATTTCTTTAACAGAATTAACTACAGAAAAGGCAAGTAAAACAATAGTAAGTTAAATATTTTTTTTGTACATTTAAAAATTCACATGAAGATTTTTTAATATGTAAAGTATGTTTTTTTATGTAACTAGAAGGATTTGTTAATGACCCATTAGAGATCATTTTGTTGTTATTTATTTTTGTTGTTTTTTAAAACTTTTCATTTTTTAAAAATAAAATGAAAATATTTTTACTGATTCATTGCTTAAAAATACATAACATATAAACAATAAACATGTAGAATTATGCCCCAAAGATGTTGCGAATAACACTTTAATATTCTCATACTTTCTTATATCATTTTAAAATATTTCTTGCTGGGTCGTTATAAACATTCTCCAAAATACTGAAGAAAATGTTGAATTGGTCTTGCCTGAGGTGGCATTTAATATGATGTTTCTTGAAAATCTTTCCATTTTTATAATTTAACAAGAAAAAAATAAGATCCTTTAAGATTGATGAAAAAGTTTTAAAAAGTTGCATTATATTTATCTGGAGATAAGGAAAACTACACTCCTTCTAGTATATTGTTTATAAAATACTGATTTTTACTTTCTTCTATTTCTACAAGAAAAATGCATTGGATTCGTGAAAATTTTCGAATTCCGGTTTTCGACGGTTTTACATGTTTTAAGGGTCATTCCAAATGTGTCATGTCATTCCAAAAAACGTATTTTTACAAAATGTCTGTTTGTCAGTCTGTTGGTCACTTTGTCTGTATGTGACATAAATATTGTGGGCGTTCTATATCAAGAACTAATGCACAGAATTTCACAAAATTTTTGTTTTAGTTCGGCTTTGATATAAACTAGATGTGATTAGTTTTTGGTGTATATCGCAAAAAAGGTGGCGCTGCTATGATGCCGTTTTCACGATTTCCTCAATAGCTATATCTGAAGAAATAATGAACATATTTTCATGAAACACGAGATTTTTTTAATTTTTGATATAATATGGTTTTGACTATTTTTGGGGGTAAATCACCCTACAGGTGGCACTGCTATGATGCATTTTTCATGATTATCGCAATAACTAATTCGCAATAACAAATGAACGAAATTTGATCAATCTTCAGATTCATTTAGTCCCTGATATATGTTAGTATTTGTAACATTTTGGTTTAAAACGCTCGACAGGTGGCACTGTTAATTGGCATTAGTCATGATTATCGTAATACATCTATCATAGGAACTAATGCACGAATTGTCATCATACTTCAGATTCAGTTAATCCCTATTAAAAATTAGAATTCTTTATTTTTTTGAAAAAAATCGTTTATTAGGTGGCACTTCAACACAATTTTTAAATTTTTGCGATGATTCTATCTCAATGGCCCCGGCCCGAGAACGAACCTGGGCCAGTCATACTTTTAAATCGCTTTTATTCTACAATTAAACATTAAAATTATATTTTTTAAAGAAATGTAGATTTTCATTAAAGACATTTGAGGCGGGGAGGGATTAGTCACTAATCTATCCGGGCAAAACATAACTTTTTTTTCTATACGAAGCCGGGACTGATTTCATTCTTCCTAGTCTTCACGAACCAAAATATTCAGACCCGTTTGAATTATCCCGTTTTTTGACATGGTCATGGTCAAGTCTGTTCAAAAAATCAGTAAAATTTGGCATGGTCTAAAAACTTTGCAATAAAGACATATACTTTTAAATCGCTTTTATTCTACAATTAAACATTGAAATTTATTTTTTAAAAAGAAATGTAGATTTCTAGGCTTACTAAAATAGAGTTTAACGCGTGAAGAAAGAACCTGCCTAAGACGGAATTTTTTTAAAACTGAAAACAGGATTTTTTAAAGTTTCTTTTAAATTATTCATGCATACAAAATGAATACAATAATATGTCAGAAAAAAACATATTATACATTTTCACCATCTATGAAGTGAACTTGTCTATAACGTATTTTTTTTTCTTTCCAATGTGATTCTGTCTTAAAAGATTTCACTTTTACCATATAACACGTTTTGGATTTCTATGTCTATATTGTATGGAATATTGATTAATATTATGAATGGTATCTGAAACATTTACATGCAACAAATGGAGGTTAATTAAAAACATAAATATCGCGGTTTACGGACACTGCTGCATAAATGAAGATTATAAGCATGGGAAAAAAAGACACTTTTTTTGGCCAGTACTCTTCCGTAAGAGTAAAAATCAACGTTCTGTGGAAATTCACTCCGGTCAGAACGGGTTCAGGCGAAAATTTTAACATTTTTCTTGGACGGGAGTGGGCCGTGTTTTTAGCTATTATATCGGGCCATGCTCGACCTACTTTAAATTTTCCTCTAGAGGTCTGCTTTAAATTTTCCTCTACAAGTCGGATTGGGCTCGGGCCGAAATTTTAACTTTTTTAACGGGCTGGGTTGGGCCAATATTTTTTCCGTTCAGTCCAGGACGGGCCGAAATTATTTGTCTATGAATTACTGTGCTCGGCCAGTGCAAATCTGCTCTCTCTCTCTAACGCACATATTTCTAACTTTTGAACAATTGCGCTTCTCTTTCGCTGAAACCTTCTAGTAAATGCATAAAATAAAATAACTGTCCAAAAAACTTTTGACCGCCTCTGTATATTTAATGATGATAATTCATTCAATAATAACCATTATTGATAATAATAAATAATAATACAGAATAATTTAATTGTATTTTTCTATAAATATTTATTGTTAATCAAAGTAAATTTCGCACTAAACTTTTATTTATTATCTTTTAGAAGATCTTTTTTATTTATTATATTTTTACTATGTTCCACATTATTAAATTGTAAGAGCATTTGTACTCTTCAGTGAATTTTTCTGAAGAAATATCAGTATTTAAAAATAAATAAATAAATCGAGGTTAAATGCATAAAGTTTTGCCTTATTTCGCCTTCAATTTAGTCTTTATTCTAGTATAAAAACATTTTACACATTTTAACCAAATTAAGGTGTTTTCATAGTCGAAATTGTAGTCATTACCTACAAAGGATTCCATTCGGTACCAAGCATCTGAGTGCATTATGAGCGAAAAAATCCATTATATCGTTATATCCCTGGTACGTTATAACTGGTGTCGACCGTATTTAAAAAAAAAAGTTAAACAAACCAATCTTCCCAAAATGCAAATTGTATCATTTAAAATTTTTTTAGAAAATTTGAGGTCTCAATCCTAATTTATAGTCATATTACCTTTTTACAATTTATAGTCATGTAATCTTAATAATAAAATTTAAAATTTAAAAATCGGCGATGGTCTAAGCAGAGAATCTTCAGCAGACTCATTTCTTTAAAACAAAATTTTGCATTTTCTAATTGAAATTGTTAAATACAAATCACACAGTTTTATCTCTGTCAAAAGGTTGGCCCTTAGCAAAAAATGGCATAGGATTTTTTATGGAAACACATGGTTTTATATGGAAAATCATAAAAAAATTATGTCATTATATGTAAACATATTGTATTCATATGGTAAACATTCATCGCTCTATGGTATTGCAGAGCAATGTCTATGGTAAAGTTATAGGATAATGATATATACCATACATTTTATGGTATCCAGAGAAATGTGTATGGTAAAGTTATAGGATAATGATATACACCATACATGATATGGTATTCCATAACCAGGTGTATGGTAAAACTATAGGGAAATGAAATTTACCATACATTCAATGGTGTTCCATAGCGTGATGTATAGTAAAATAATACATAATTGTTTGCACCATAAATTGTATAGTATTTCAAAGCATGGTGTATGTTAAAATCTTAATGCCTTTTGAAAGTTTATAATATATCAGATTTTGTGTAACTATAATGTAAAATTACTCGGTTGTGGTCATCTCAAAACTTTCTACTATCTTTATGTATGTCTTATGCACTTCTAAAAAATAGAATCATAGCAACGCCACTGGTTAGATAGTTTAAACCAAAATCTATTTAGGAACAACTTATGTTAACTTATAACAGTCTAATGAAAATCCCTTGATCTCAAATTAATATAACATAAAATAACATATTATTTTATTCTTATGTAATTCATATATATGAGTGTGTAAATGCGTTAAAAATAAAAAAAAAAATCTTGAGAAAAATAAATTATTCAATAAAAATATATAATTGACATATTTCCTATAAAATTCTAACAGCGATTAAAGGAGTCAGGGACACACATAAAAAATACTGCATTAAAAATTTATCTGATTTTTTATGCTTATAATGACATTTTTTAAAAATCATATATAGAAAAGGAAATATGTTTTTTTTTTTCGTTTTCAGCATCTAGCTTTTAAGCATTGATTGTCAAGGATAAGACTTCTTGTATGCGTTTTTCTTCATGATGGGTTTTCACAATTTCTCACATTTAAATTGTTATAACTTAAGAACCGTTAAACATAAATGCTTTAAAATTAGAACATGCCTTTTTTTAATTGCTTTACTTTAATTTTGATTCAACAAATTTGAATAAAAATATTTATTTTTGAAAGTATTAATTTTTTTTTCAAACTTTTATTTTAAATAAATTTTTTATTAATATTTTTAAAAAAGGTTGAATCAAAATTAAAATGTAGGTGTTTCTGTTTATTTAATTGCTAAAAAACTAAAATTCTACAATTATTGCATTGAGTTACAATAATTTTTAATTTTCCTCCACTTTTTTTAATAAATTTTAAATTAAAAAAAATATAGAGAAGTTTTATCATATGATTTTGTTTTAAAATGGTATGTTTAATATCACAAAAAATTGCGAAATTTTAATTCAATAAAAGATTTTTTAATGTGTCCCGGATCCCCTCAAAATAAACAAATTGTCAAAAATAGCCTATAATTATTTAAAGAAAATCTTTTTGAATTTATTTTAAAAAGGACCTACAAATATTTGAATCACCAAAAGAATTTTTGAAATATCTTTTAAAAATATTAACAACAAAATATTAATACATATATATTAATATAATATATTATAATATGTTAATTAAATATCAATAAACTTAATAGTACAAAAAAAAAAAAAAAAAAAAAAAAAAAAAAACGGTTCGTAATTAATTTACGTTATTTGATAATTTTAAAGTCATTTTATATGGAACAACAAGGATTTTTATTTTATTTAAAAGTTAAAAATTATTAAAAAGATTAAAAATTATTTTACGATCTATAAAAATATCAAAAAACCTACCGATATTTTTATCGACCTCAAATTATGATAATATATATTCATTTATATTCATTTTATATGCAACAACAAAGTTTTTATTTTATTTTATTTAAACATAAATAATTATTGAAAAGATTAAAAATCATTTTACAATGTATAAAAATATTGAATATATCTATTAATCTTTTTGGTATTAAAATTTAAAAGAAAGATTCAAAATTTCCGTAAAAATTATCTAAAAAATAGTAATATATTTTTTTTACTTTAAAATTAAAAAATGCTCGTAAGTAAGGAATTAATATAATGCATTAATATAATCATTAAAAATATATTATATACTAAGTTATCAAATGATTTCTTATTCTTATTAAATATTATTTCTTATCGACTTTCTATTTTTTTAAATTAATTTTAATAAACAGAAAATAGTTTTTCCTTTAATTAATTGGATTTTATAATTAAATAATATTTCCTAAGATATTTACTCCATTTATTAAAATAATAAATTAACTTATAAATACATGTCTATAAAACAATTTATAAAAAAAAAACCCTTTAAAACTACATTCTTTTGTCAACCATTAACTTAGAACGACAAATAATGATGATTTACCGAAACGCTTTATTCATATAACGTTTTATAAGCACAGCTCATCATCCCGCATGGCTGAATGGTTAGGACGCTCGTCTCCCATCCCTACCGTCCGCGGATCAAATCCCACTGCTTCCCAAGGTCGAAGTGCATTAGTAAGCTCAGTTCCCAGTATTCCTAAAAGATGGCGCCACCAAAGTTGATATCGTTATTTTTTAATAGATAGTACCATAAAGAATTACCATACACTTAACGTTTTTATGGTTTTTCATAAGAATTACCATACATTTAACGATTATATGGTTTTCCATAGAATCACTTTTACCATAGGCAAAAATCCATATGATTGCACTTATGGTGTTTTTTTTATGGTAATTCTATGCCTTTTTTTGCTAAGGGGGAACTTAATCTTCAAACGTGGCGCCAGGGAGTAAACACTTAATCATGAAGCAAGATCAATGACATGTGTTTGCCAATCCCTGATTGAACCTCTGAATCATTTCATATTTAATTCATGGTTTAAAGTTCTACTCTAATTAGTTTTGTGTCAGTTTTACTAATTGACTGAATTTACCTTGAATACTGAAAGTACTCTTTACTTTCTCTTGTTAAATTGATTTTACTAAAGCAAGAAAAAAAAAATCAGGAAAAGTTTAAAGCACACAATTTGATAAGAGTTTAATACTATTTATTAAGAATTCGTTTATTTAAAATAAAATAATTTGTTAATGTTGCTATAAGAAATGTATGCCGTAAAATGCCGAAAGTAAGTCCCTTCTCCCCCTTTAGCTAAAGGAAATACTAATGATTTTAAGGAGAACTTATAATTGAAACTATTGGACAAAGGATTAAAAAAAATTGGGAAGGGGTGTATTTAGAAATTTCACGGTATTATTAGAATTTGCAAAATAAAATATAATTGAATTAAATCGCGATCCTTCAAATTTCTTCTATCTCATATATATTATTTCATTCAAAGTTCGCTATCGCAATGCCAAAAATATATGTCAATCCATGTCCATTGTGAGGATTCTACTGATATGAAATTCTGTGTATTACTTCTTAAATAAACACTAAACTGTTAAAATTTTGAAACTTTTGTTACATCGTCACTCCAGAGCTTTTATAGAATATCTCTACTTTGTATCACTGAGAATGCTCCATCAAATTCCCAAGTCAGGTTTTACCTTGATAAATGTTATTTGCTGATTACGCTTTGGTGTAAATAGCACAAGAAGTGGTATTTTTATTCTGTGATTTTAATAAAGTAATCGGAGCGAATTTAAGTGAAGTAATCATTTTCTATAAAAGCATTGGAGTGACGATGCAGCAAAAGTTTAAAATTTTTAACAGTGTATTACGAATAGCGTTAAAATCGCAGAATAAAAGTACCACCTCTTGTGCTATTTACACCAAATATCAGCAATAAGATTTATCAAGGTAAAACCTGATTCGGAAATTTGATCAAAATTCGTACATTAGCTCTTAAGATAGAGCTATTACGGTAATCGGGAAAAATTCAGCATTGCAGCGCTACCTATAGGGTGAATGATACCAAAACATAAAGAGGGTCACTTCACACAACGATTAACTGAATCCGAAATTTTATAATAATCCGTGCATTAATTCTTCAGAAAAAGCTACTGCAGAAATCATGGAAAAGACAGCATAGCAGCACCACCTTTTGAGAGATTTTCACCAAAATTCAAACTGCATTTATTCATGTATGTATTCATTAAAATAGCTCTCAATTTAGCGACTTTTTTAATTATTTTCAATCATGAATTATTTTTGAAATCTATTTCTACCAACTTTAAAAGTGCATGAAAAAACAAAGTAAAAAAGATAAATCATAAGTTTAGATTATCCATAAAATGCAGCACTTTATCACTAAATTATTATTCGCTAACTAAAAATACAAGTATTCAATTTTTTAGAACATAAAAATTAATATCATCTCAAATTGCTTGAAATATGTTTTCAATTAAATTATGATAAAACTTACATTTCATTACATTTTAAGGATCCATTGGATATGCTATTTTGCAACAAGGAAAGTATCCCGGTTGGTGAAAATGGAGCAGCCATCCCTATTATAGAAAAAACAAAATTACCACGTATTAAAGAAAGAGGAAAACATTCAAAGAAATTATCAATCGAAAACATTACAAATCTCTTTCATCTGCAAATTGTCCTGATTTTATTGAAAAAAAAAATTTCTCCATATTTCCACAAAAATTAATTAGATAAAAAATAGATACATTTTCCCGTAAAGCATGGTGACGTCACTGCAACATCGTTATGAAGTCCCATTGTGACTTTGTGACCATCGATTGTCGATGTCACGTCCCGTGACTTCGATGTGAGGTCACAGTGATTAAAATGTGAAGTCGTTATGGCCGTTTTAGAGCTCTTTTGTGACGTTTCACAAAGTCGTCACAATGTGACAAATGTGTAAAAAATGTGTCATTTGTGACTAATTTGACATTAACATTGTGACGAAACTGTGACAAAAGCGACGATAGTTAAATTGGTAGAAACATGTTTTTTAAAGTAAATAACATGTTTTGAAGGATATTTATAAATTTTTAAAGATTTTTAAGAAAGTCACATCTCAGTCACAATGTGACGTCACTGAGTGGTGGCATTTTGGTCACAGATGTGATGTGACGAAAGTGACTCATATAGTGACTGACCGCTCATGCTATTAGGGTTTATAGGAAATGAAATCAAAATATAAAATATTTGATGAGAGCAATTTAATTTTTTTTTTAACGTCGAATTTCGACATGTTCATCTCTTATTATATTAAGTTAAAATAAAAGGTGGTTAAAGTATTATTAAAGTTAATTAACATATCTCTTGCAAGTTCAAGAATCGTTTCACATCTTCTAAGAAGCATCTACTCGAATATTAAATTCAGAGATGAACACTTTAAATGCCTGAAGATACATAATATTTAAATATCATTCTAATTTGTGTTCATAATTCAGCAAAATTTTTAAAGATCACTTCAATTCTCGTTAGTTAAAGCAATTGAAATATCACTAGTAATATTCAGTTCAAAAAGGAATTGAACATTGATAAGTATAGTAAAATGAAAATAAAATAAAGGTATGACCTATTTTGAAGCGAATGTTTGCATCAATGAATATTATATGATTAAAAATTATTATATAAAATTTGAATGCTATTGAAAATTCATTTTAGTGTTTTTATATGCTCTTTCAGATGTATAACTGTATGATGAATGTATTTTTAAATATATTATCTAATTTATTCGCGAAGTTTGTAATGAAAGAAGTAGTTGAGCCGACAGCACAAAAACCTGAGATATCGAGCACAAGAAAAAAATGGAATAGTAGAAATAGAGGAATCTAAAGATCGATGTCCTCTGGTAGTGTAGTGATACATAAGCTAAAGATTAATACCACAAGTGGTTTACCCGTAGGTTTATCATTGTGTTTGCTGTACAATCAAAGGTATAAAATGATTGTACGGCAAACACAATGATAAGTCTACAATTTAACAAGTGGTGGTATTGATTTTTGGCTTATGCATCACTTCACTCCCAGCAAACATGCATCATTAAATTCACTTATTAGTAGTCTTCAATGAAATAAATTATTTTTTCTTGTTGTTAATACCTTAGGTTTTGTACTGTCGACTCCTGTACTAAATATGACTAGAAAATGTATTATTTCAGTATTAATAATAGCTTTTATGCTCATAAATTGTTTAATCATACGTTTTGGAACGTGTACGGACCTTTAATTATCCATTACTCAAGAATATTTGAAATTGAAATACTGGTTTTTAGTTCTGTTGTCCTCGTGTACTTTTAACAATCATATTACGTTAAAACAAAGTCATACTAAAATCCTTCTATAGTAAAAAAAAACTAGCCTTAAAAGGAATGACTCCTGGAATGATGCTGATGTGGAAGATTTCCGGAACTAACGAATCCGGGTTGTCCACTCCTTCCATGAGTCGAATAGACCAATCAGGAAAGGGCTCCGTCTATGCATCGCCATATGGGTTATCATAAAGAGAGGAAAGGTTACCATCGCCAACAATCGCCAAGTTTATCGCCAACTTGGCGATATATCGCCAAATTTGGCGACCAAAATTAGTTGTCAAAAGTGACGCCAACTTGGCGATAACTGTAATATTTCGCCAAATTTTTAATTTCTTTACAACACCAGTCGTTTGATACATCATTTGAGAGGTTTACAACTGCTTATTCATGTAATGGATGTCTTGTGTGTTATCCCCCATTCTGGTCCCCAGGGGGGACACATTTTTATTTTCTTTACAACACCAGTCGTGTTACACAAGATTTGAAAGGTCTGCAATTGCTTATTCATATTATGGATGTCTTGTGTGTCACCCCCACACTCTGCTCTCCCCAGGGGGGGGGGGCGGTCACATTTTTAATTTCTTTACAACACCAGTTGAGTGACACATCATTTGAAGGGTCTGCAACTGCTTATTCATATTATGGATGTGTTGTGTGTCATCCCCCACTCTGCCCCCCAGGGGGGGCGCATTTTGTAATTTCTTTACAACACCAATTGCGTGACACATCATTTGAAAAGTCTGCAACGGCTTATTCATACCATGGGTTATTGGCGAGCGCAGCAAGCAGGGGTAGACAATAATTTGGAATCGCGAAGCGATTACGCGGGGGGTTGGCGAGCATAGCGAGCAGGGGGGCGGGGCCCCCCTAGTATTATAAAAATAAATTAAGATGTCTATTACCAGTTCAACAATCGTTTTATGTCTTCGGAGAATCAGACAATAGAATATTAATTTCATAGATGAACACTTTAAATGCCTGAAGTTACATAATATTTAATTATATTTCTCCTCGGTGATCATACTTCTACAAATATTTATAGATCACTTCGATTCTCGTTGGTTCAAGTAATTGAAATATTAATAGAAATATTAGGTTCAAAAGGAAATTGAACATTAATATATATAGTCACATGAAAATTAAACAAATTGTTTGATTATTTTGAAACTGAAATTTGAATTGTGACTACAAAATGTACTTTAGCATATTGTAGCGTATATTGGGTTCTTTTGATCTTATGGTTAGACAACTTCAAACTCTTGCTCTTAGAAAAGTAGAAAATAATTTATTTACAGACTTCAGAACAACAGAGTCTTCGAAACTCACAAATATTACTGGATATTCAAACATAACTGCTCAAATCTATCGTACAATTACAGCTTTAGACCCCAAAGACTCTTTATACAACGTCTCAACACTTAATAACATTCAAAACAACATAGATGAAACTCAAGCAAACTTGCTTACGCCTTGTTCACTCAATGACTGACTGGTAAATAATGACAACAGCAGCTCGTATCGCTCTCCTTATATAGGTTCGCAGCATGCGGCGAAGTTTCTACAACCTTCCAGAAAAACCTGGAAAACCGCGGAGCAACATTCAATGTATCAGTAGACCTAAGGGGGGGTTACCATGAATAGGGAAGGGTTACCATCGCCAACAATCGCCAAGTTTGTCGCCAACTTGGCGATATATCGCCAAATTTGGCGACCAAAATTAGTCGCCAAAAGTGACGCCAACTTGGCGATATCTCAAATATTTCGCAAAGCTGCCATAGACATTCACTGAAAATAATAGACAAGTTTGCTTGATAACAGACAATGTAACAAAAACTAATATTAGTAAAGAAATGGAGCTTAATAAGATTATTTACATTATTTTACAGTACAAACACTAACTATTTACAAAATTCGTAACACTACCCCCTCCTCAAAGACTGCACGTCCCGGGCAGTGCAATCCTTGAGTTAGAGGAAAACACTTAAAATAAATAAATACATAAATAAATAAGTAATAACAATAATAATAAAATTTACATAAATAAGAACTAATTACTATTTACATATTTACAAAAAGTGACTTTCATGACCATGGTCTGAAATTCCAGTTTTGAATTTCTATTCACTTTGGCCAAAATAAGGGGCTAGCCGGTTATAGTGTACGACCTTGGGTTTGGCGTGTGGCGATTTTTGTATGCGTACAACGACGTCATTCAGCCTGTTGACGACTGTGTAAGGACCGTCCCAGTTTCTTTGTAATTTTGGCGACAGTCCCTTACGACGTATCGGATTCCACAACCAAACTTTGTCACCTTCGTTGAACTCATGTCCTGTTGCCTTTGTGTCGTACCGTGTCTTCATCTTTTCCGATGCCAGACCGATTCGGTTCCTCGCTAGGCAATGAATCTCCTCAATCCGCGCCTAGAGTTCATCGACATATTCCTCAGGCGATGAAGGAGCATCAGGAGGACGGCCAAACAAAAGATCCGCAGGTAGACGAAGATCACGACCAAAGAGCATTTGAGAAGGGGAATATCCAGTGGCCTCATGAGCAGCACTCCTGTAGGAAAGCAGGAACAGAGGTAATTTCTTGTCCCAGTCTTGTTGATCTTTAGACACCAGGAGGGAGAGGCTATTTAGGATGGTACGATTGAAACGCTCCACCATGCCGTCCGATTGAGGGTGTAGAGGTGTTGTTCGAGTTTTGTCCATGCCGAGTAGTTCACACATTTCCTTGAACACAGCCGAATCAAAATTTCTTCCTTGATCGGAATGGATTTGAAGAGGAACTCCGTATCTGGAAACCCAGTGTTGAATCAGTGTGTCTGCTACGGTTACCGCCTCTTGATTAGGAATGGCATATGCTTCAGGCCACTTAGTGAAGTAGTCCATGGCAACGAGGATGTACTTATTGCCATCAGATGTTCTAGGAAGTGGACCCAGGATGTCTAAAGCAATTCGTTCGAAAGGAGCTCCTACATTATAACGTTGCAATCGTCCACGGGTGCGCCTCTTTGGACCTTTACGTGCTACACAGATGTCACAAGTTCGACACCACTTCTCCACGTCACTGCGAACATTATTCCAGTAGAAACGCTCTCGAACCTTTTGCAGGGTCTTCATTACACCAAAATGACCTCCTGTGGGACTACCATGCAGTTCTTGAAGGACCATAGAAATTCTCGACTTAGGGAGTAGTAGTTGCCATCTACATGTCTTTCCATCGTCAGACTCCCATTTTCGGTACAAGATGCCGTTCTTCAAATGTAAGGAATCCCAGAGAGCCCAATAACGTTTAGTCGTAGGATGGTAATGGGCCATGTCTTGCCAGCTGGGCTTCCTGTTGGACTCCTCTTTCAGCTCTAGAATTGGCTTAATTTCAGGATCAGCAAGTTGTTCTTTACGCAGGCTCTCGTCACTCCACGGATCTTGCGATGATGTAGACCCAGTTGTAACTTGTCTTACTATAGGACCTTTGACATTAAATTTCTTCTCAACCCGGTCGAAGTATCTACAATTCTCTGAGCAGGGTCTTCTTGAGAGAGCATCTGCATTTCCATGTGAGGAGCCTTTTCTATGTCGTATCTCCATATCGTACTCTTGAATTTTTTGTATCCACCTGGCTATCTGGCCTTCAGGGTTCTTAAAATTCAATAGACAAGTTAGAGAAGCATGATCAGTTCGGATCAGGAATTTTCGACCGTAAAGATAGTGATGAAAATGGTCTATGGCTTTCACTACAGCAAGAAGATCTTTTCTTGTTACGCAGTAGTTTCGCTCTGCCTTTGATAAACACTTGCTGAAATAGGCGATAACACGCTCCTGGCCGTCGATTTCCTGGGACAGTACAGCGCCAATGCTTTCGTTACTTGCATCCGTATCAAGTATAAACTGTTTATCGATTTGAGGATATGACAGAATTGGAGTGGATGTTAAGGCCTCCTTAAGCTTTTCGAAAGCAGCGTCACATTCCTGTGTCCACATAAATTTTTGATTGGCTTCTGTTAATTTATGAAGTGGTCTTGCAATCATCGAGAAGCCTTTGACAAATTTTCTGTAATAGGTGCATAATCTTAGAAAGCTCCGAAGCTGGTGAACATCTGCTGGACGATTCCAATTTTTCACGGCCGATATCTTCTCCGGATCAGTCCTAACTCCTTCCGCCGAAATGATGTGTCCAAGGTAGGCGACTTCATTGCGAAACAAACTGCACTTCGAAGGGCTTAACTTCAAATTAGCTTCCTTTAATTTTTGTAGCACCCGCCTGAGGTGGTTCAGATGTTCATCAAAAGATTTTCCTATGATTATGATATCATCTAATTAAACAAGACATGCTTCATATGACAGTCCCCGGAGAACCGTTTCCATAAGCCGTTCGAAAGTTGCAGGTGCGTTACATAGACCAAAAGGCATTACTTTGAACTGCCATAATCCTTGTCCCGTTGTAAAGGCAGTCTTCTCGCGGTCGTCCGGATGGATCTCTACCTGCCAGTAACCACTCTTCAGGTCTAAAGTCGAGAACCAAGTGTTGCCCGCAAGTGTGTCAAGAGTGTCGTCAATCCTTGGCAGAGGGTAACTATCCTTTTTGGTGACGTCATTCAGTCGGCGGTAGTCTACACAAAATCTTGTAGAACCATCCTTCTTTCTTACTAATACAATGGGAGACGCCCATGGACTTGTCGATGGTTCGATGACGTCATTTTCTTCCACATCCTTAATTAAATTTTGCTCCTCTTCTTACTTGGCAAAAGGTAATCGTCTAGGGTGCTGTTTAATACGAGGGTGATCTCCCGTGTCAATTCGGTGTTGTGTCATTTTGGTTCGTCCGAAGTCTTCAGATGTTTGGGAGAATAAACTTTGGAATCCCCTAATTAAATTTTCCGCGGCGTCCATCTGTTTTGGATCTAAGTCTGTATTTTGTAACAAATCCTTGACTAAATTATCTGAAGATTTCTCAGAGTGACTGGAATTTTGACTTATGCACGTCACAGGAGCACACGATGCTATCACCTCTCCTTTCTTGATAGTCTTCGTCTTATCACTGATGTTAACAATTCTGACTGGAATGGTCTTTTTCGAGAGGTCTACTACAGAAGAAGCCACCAATACTCCTGCTTGTGTACTATTGTCTTCTGGATAATCTATATGGCCAAATCGGTAATTAGTTTCATTTTTAATTTCAGCTGGAACTAAAAATTCTGTTCTTGGATCTAGATTGATGTCTTCTTTGGCTATTACTGTTTGTTTACATTCAATTTCATTATTTAATCCAAAAAGACTTATTTCTTCAAATTTTGAGAGCATTTTGTTATTTTTGAAATCAAGCTTGAAGCCAAACTTCTTCAGAAAATCTAGCAGGATTAAGCAAGGATCTGTTATGTCAGCCACATATGCCGTATGGTAATATTTCGTTCCTCCAAAGTGTATGGTTAAATTGGCCTTTCCATATATGCCAATCTTGTCGCCCGTCACAGTTTGCAGGGTAACGCATGGTGGAGTCCAAATGAGTTTACATTTCAATTTTCGAGCCAAATCTTCTCTTATTATTGTCACATTGGCTCCTGTATCGACAATCATACGGCACTGAATTCCGTTAATAAAGCCTATCACATATAATTCGTTATCACCGCCACTCATTTTTGATATCTGGAGGATCTTCAGGTGGGGCTTTTCATTCTCTGGCAACCTCCGCCCCGCGAGATGGCCAAAATTTAGTTTCCCTGCTGACTGTTTGAATTTATCTCACGTTCGTGGATTTTGGGGCAATTTTTTCGGAGATGTCCTGTATCACCGCATCCCCAGCACGTGAGATTATGTCTTCTTGCGCTTGTTCTTCCATATTTTAAAGCTTCAATCTCTTGATTTAATTTCCTAATTTCTTTCAAGAAGTCGATCTCAGTGTCTGAGCTTTTGTTCACCGTTGCCCCTCGGACTGAATGACGATCTCTTCGGCTGGCTTGTGTAGCTGCTTCCAACTTTAAGGCATATAGTAGTGCAGCCTTTAAATCCTGTACATCTGCCATTCGTACCGCTCTCTGCACTTCTGGATCTTTTATTCCGTCTACAAAATATTGCAGTGAGGGCATTTCCCGTACATTTGTTGGACAGTCAATGAATGCTAAATTTGCAAGCCGTTCAATTTCCGAGGCAAACTCTTGAAGGGTTTCACTCGATTTTTGATGGCGGCTCTTCATTTGTATTCTCGTATAATCCTTGAAGAATTTTTCGCCGAATCTCATTTCAAGTGCACAACTTAAAGTCTCAAAATTGAGTTGCGTCATATCGGGCAATGTTTGCAGCACGTCGGCGGCTTCTCCTCTTAAAGATGCTGCCAGTTGACAAGCTTTCACCTCGTCACTCCATTTGTTCGCTTCAGCTACAATGGTGAATTGGGTCTTGTAAACTTGCCAGGAACTCTTTCCATCGCATGTCGATAGCTTAATGTGCACGGGAGAAGCAGGCGGATTCCTAAATTCTTCATAATTACCACTAGACGCTGAAAGTTTATTCTCAAGATCTTGTACTTTTTTATTTAGCTTTTCATCTACTTCACCTAGTATTTTCTCTTTAACGTTACTGATTTTCTCTTCAACGTTACAAACTTCTTTCTGAATTTTCTCTTCTACTTCCGCCATTTTCCTTTCCATTTTCTGTTCAACATTACTAACTTCATTCTGAATTTTCTCTTCTACCGAATCTATTCTTCTCTCTACCGATGAGAACTTTTCTTCCAAAGTTTTCTTCATTTCTTCTTGGATTTTATTAACTTCCTCCTTTAATTCTTCCATTCTCTCTTGGCTTCTTTTCATTTCTTCAGTCACATCTTCTTGGACTTTGTCGATTTTATTCGCCAACTCTTCTTGGCCTTTATTCATCTTTTCCGCCAGCTCTTCTTCGCCTTTATTCATCTTTTCCGCCAACTCTTCTTGGCCTTTATCAATTTTATTTGTCAACTGTTCCATTCTTTCTTCGTTTTTATTCATTTTGTCCGCCAACTCTTCTTGGCCTTTATTCATTTTATCCGCCAACTCTTCTTGGCCTTTATCAATTTTATTGGTCAGCTCTGTTCTTAATCCGTTAATAGCTTCTAACAGTTCTTTCAGTTGTACGTCCATTGTTCGTGTTTTCGCCATAAGATCCCGACTCCTGACACAAAAATTGTAGCGTATATTGGGTTCTTTTGATCTTATGGTTAGACAACTTCAAACTCTTGCTCTTAGAAAAGTAGAAAATAATTTATTTACAGACTTCAGAACAACAGAGTCTTCGAAACTCACAAATATTACTGGATATTCAAAAATAACTGCTCAAATCTATCGTACAATTACAGCTTTAGACCCCAAAGACTCTTTATACAACGTCTCAACACTTAATAACATTCAAAACAACATAGATGAAACTCAAGCAAACTTGCTTACGCCTTGTTCACTCAATGACTGACTGGTAAATAATGACAACAGCAGCTCGTATCGCTCTCCTTATATAGGTTCGCAGCATGCGGCGAAGTTTCTACAACCTTCCAGAAAAACCTGGAAAACCGCGGAACAACATTCAATGTATCAGTAGACCTAAGGGGGGTTACCATAAATAGGGAAGGGTTACCATCGCCAACAATCGCCAAGTTTGTCGCCAACTTGGCGATATATCGCCAAATTTGGCGACCAAAATTAGTCGCCAAAAGTGACGCCAACTTGGCGATATCTCAAATATTTCGCAAAGCTGCCATAGACATTCACTGAAAATAATAGACAAGTTTGCTTGATAACAGAGACAATGTAACAAAAACTAATATTAGTAAAGAAATGGAGCTTAATAAGATTATTTACATTATTTTACAGTACAAACACTAACTATTTACAAAATTCGTAACAATATTAATAATAAGTTTTCTGCCTAGAAATAGTGGAGCCATGCTCTTCGTAAATTCTGCATTTTTTACGCAAGTAGGTAACAGAAATAGCAGTGCTCAGAAATAGTGAGCAGAATTTACTTCGTAAATTCTGTATTGTGTATGTACCTTTATTTACCTTTACTCGAGAATGTTTCAAATTGAAAAACTTCCTTTTACTTCTGTAATTCTCGTCTAATGGAACATATAACAAGCATATTAACTTAAAACAAAGAGTTATTAAAGCATTATAAAAATTAACTAACATATCTTTTGCTAGTTCAACAATCATTTCATATTTTCCGAGTGTCAAATACTTGAATATTAAATTCAGAGATGAACACTTTAAATTCCTGAAGATACATAATATTTAATTCTCTTTCGCATTTGTGATCATACTTCAGCAAATATTTATAGATCACTTCAATTCACATAAAGTCATTGACATATCACTAGTAATATTCAATTTAAAAGCAAATCGGATATTAATATGTATATTCAAACAAAAATAAATTAAAGGTTTCGGCTATTTTAAAACGAATGCTTGCATCAATAAATATTTTATGATTAAATATTATTTTAAAAATTCTTATAGAAAATGTCAATGATATTGATAAATCATTTAAATGTTTTTATACGTTTTTTTTTTCAGAATTTTTAAAAAATATGCAAATGTATAACATAATGCACTGTTGAATATATTACCTTATTTAATCGTGAAATCTGAAATGAAACATGTAGTCCAAGAATTGACGCACAAAAACCGAAGGTATCGAGCAGAAGAAAAAAGACCTTTATTTTCCTAAAGATCAGTAATAAGAGAATCTAATAATGGTCGATGTTTTCCGGTATTGAAGTGGTGCATAATATATGGAAATTAATATCATTAGTTGTTCACTAGGTTGTATCACGAAAAACTTTTTTTTTTTTTTTTTTAAATCAAAATTTTAAATTGATAAAAAGTTGCGACTATAATCACATATTTACAAAAAAATTTTTTTTTTTTGAAACTTTTGGCCTAAAATGTATATTTTCTTTTAATGTGTTTTCTTATATGAATATAAAGTGATTGCTTTTTCCAAAGGACAAAAACGTAAAGTTTAGATAGGCATTTTACATTAAGGAAAACTTTGTTTCTTTCATGAATTATATAAGTGTCTAGGAATATAATTAAAAAACTTATAATTTTACCAATTATCTAAGATTTTCAATTAATTTGTTTATGGTTATAAATTTCTTCCAGGTTGCCATTCACATCTGCAAACTTCCAGGCTTCATACATATAAAATGTATATTAGTTTTAAATTAGCTTATTAGTCTAATTTCTTTTGGCTGGTGACATTAGTATTTTTTTTTTTTTTTTTTTTGATAACACACTCGTACAAATAAAAGTAAAACTCAGAAAATGTAATGATTAAGAGAAAAAGGTTACAAATATAATAGTTAAATATCGAATTTGGAAAATGTTATAAAAAAAAAAAATTTCGATTTTACTGTCTGTTTCTCTTGATAAGTTATCTTCATGGTTGTAGGCAGTGCCACAGAAGAGTAGGCAGCTTTCTTTGTTTAGGCTGGTTGAAATATATATAATTTATACTGCAGTGAATTACAAATATGCTTATAAAACAAAAATATTAAATTAAGTTTATGACTATTATAATTTAAAAAAATAGAAAATTAATGCTATAGAGTAAAGTTTTATTTGTTTTTTATTCTTGGATCCTGCAGTCGAAGATGTGAAGTAAAGCTTCGTTTCAAAATTTGGAATGTATTTTCCGTCCAGCAATCTTGACCTAACGAAGCCATCTGGACCTTTGAAACGACAAATGTGTTTAGACGCTGATGTCACTTCTTTAAGATATGTGCGTGTACGCAAAAAAATTTAAACTCATTTCTATCACAAGTTCCGGTTTCAACAATCAACTCAATATATTATTTGCTGAAGTTATTTATAAGTGGTGGTTCCGTTATTATAGGGTCATTCCATGTCAATTAAAAAAAAAAATTCCCCATTTGTAACCCGACCGACAGGGATTTGGATGAAACTTTGTGTGTACACTAATTCTATCATGAAATGATTCCATCAGAAAATGTTCCTTCCTAGACCTCATAGTTTGTGAGATATGGGGGATAGAATTCTTGGGATTTTCTCAAATCGCGCATTTCTGAGTCTGTATTTTGAGATTGCAGTTCCATCTTCAAAAAATTGTTTCTCTGGATCTAAAACATGAATCATCCTAAAAATATCACTGTAAGAATAGAAAAAAATGCAGATTTTAATAAAAAAATATTTAAAAAATTTACTTGAAATATTTAGGATAAAAAAGTCATTTTTAAAATGAATCAACATATCACGTGCTATTTCAACAATCGTTTCATATCTTCTAATAATCAAATACTCGAATAATAATTCCAGATATAAACTTTTTAAACGATTGAAGATACATAACATTTAACTCTCTTTCTCTTCGATGATCATACTTCACCAAATATTTATAGATTACATCAATTTTGGATATTTTAAGTAATTGGAATACCCTTAGTAATATTCAATTCAAAAGGAAATTGAACATTAATATGTATAGTGAAATGTAAATAAAATAAATCTCTAGGCTATTTTGAAATCAATATGTGCATTAATAAATATTACATAATGAAATATTATTTTAAATATTGTTAAATATAATTTAAATTCAATTAAAAATTCATCTTAATGTTGTTATGCGGTTTTTTTCAGGTAAATAGCATAATGTACTGTTGAATATACTCTGCTATTTACTCGTGATATCTTCACTGAAACAATTAGTCTAACAACCGACATTACAAAAATCTAATGTATCGAGCACAACAAAAAAACATTTACTTTCTGGAAGAGTAAAATTAGGGCAATCTAATGATCCATGTCTGCCGGTAGTGAGGTGGTGCATTGGCAAAAAATTTATGCCACTAGTGGTTTACTCGTAGGTTTACCATTGTTTCTGCCGTACATTTCATACCTTTGATTGTATGGCAAACATAATGATAAAGCTACAACTCAACAACTGGGAGTATTAAGTTTTGTTTTATACACCACTACACATCCAGCAGACAAGGATACTTTAATTCCCCTATTACCAATCTTCCATGAAATAAAGGTTTTTTTCTTTGTGCTCGATACATTAGATTTTTTTTTTTTGATTAAATGTGATTACAAGGTATACTATTTAAAAACTAATAATAATCTATCTGTTCAGAAATTGTGGAATCATACACGTCGGAAATTCTGCTTTGTGTACGCATCTTTAATTCTCCGTCCCTCGAGAGTATTTTAAATTGGAAAAACTTCTTTTTACTTCTGTAATCCTCGTGTACTTGTACATTTAACAACCATATTGCCTTAAAACAAAGAGTTATTAAAATATTATCAAAATTAATTAACATCTATCTTTCTTGTTGAATAATCATTTCATGTCATTCGAGAGTCGAATACTCGAATATTAAATTCGGAGATGTACACTTTAAATGCCTGAAGTTATATAATATTTAATTCTCTTTCTTCTCGGGAGTCATAGTTCAGCAAATATTGATAGATCACTTCAATTCTCGTTAGTTAAAGTAATTGAAATATCACTAGTAATATTCTGTTCAAAAGGAAATTGGACATTAATAAGTATATTCAAACGACAATAAATAATCGTCTTCCCTATGTTTGCATCAATAAAGATTATGTAATTAAATGTTATTTTAAAGATTAATACAGAGTATTTGAATGCTGCCGAAAATTCGTTTTAGTTTTGTTATGCACTCTTTTTAGATTTTTTTTTAATATGCAAATGTATAACATAATTACAACTAAAATATTGCGTTTTAAAATGAAACGGTTGGCTAATGCCTATATATTAATGTAAATTTTTATAGTTGGATCCTTACGTTTAATGTAATTTCAATACTTGTTTCCTTGAGAATGAATATTTTTCCTCGCCAATCATGCACTTTTTACTACTTGTTTTTAAATTTAATAATTTGACTTATGCAGGGAATCTAAACTCTGGCAAATATTTAAGGAGTCAGCACATCATGGCAAACTATATTAAATATTGAACTAAGAGTCGCAAACATCTTCCGCAGGAAATAGATGCCATTAAAAATTTAAGATCCAAAATTTCAAATAATTATTTTAAAAAAAAATTGAAAAAGTTGGTCGATTCCTATATGGTTTTTGCTAAAACTATTCGTCATGTCAGTATTTTCTTGAAAATAAATTTTAAAGCTAACATTAAAGAAATTGCAATTGAGCGCGCTTTAGACTTTGGAGAAAAGAACTGCTATTTATTATCATTACTTTTTGTGTTCCATTAAATGCTTTCGAAAGCGTAAACTTCAACTTAAGTTTTAAGATGAAAATCTGAATCGTTTGGACTCCCGTCGATTTTAAGCTAATAGAAAAAATTAACATGATGTATAATTTGTGAACTCCAGAATTAAACTGCATAGCGTTAATTTATTAAAAAAGGATTACTCTAGGTGTCTCGTAATGTATTGTTTTGTCTTCAAAACGTATTTAGAAAGGGGGATAACTCTTGAATATGTTTACATATGATGCAGTCATGATATTATACATTTAAAAGGTTTTTTAAAAATTGCATGAAGTAATTCTAATAAAATCTAAAAGAAAAATGTACTCTAACAACAACGAAACAATTATATATACACCGTTCACTCTTTATCAGTAACAAGCGGGTATTCCAACATTTTTGTAGTGATTTCAACTGTAATATAATTTTAAATAAAAAACTATGTAGCATTAATTCGGAATAGGGTTTGATTATCGCCGGCATCTTTAAAATATTTAAAATGCTTAAGAAATGTTTAAGAAAAATATGTTTAGGAAAAATATGTTTGGAAAAATACGTCTGAGTAATCTTTATCTCCCTGTTATTGGTGTTAATATTACTGACATGAGATATTTTCTTTCCGATATTTTTTCTTTCTAAGACTGTCTGTTGACAAATGTAATTCATTTCTGTTCATTGAATCTATTCTGATCATCATGATCTAAAAGAAAAATAAACTTTTGCAAAGATTGATTCATTAATTCTCTATTCGTGTTTAAACAGACTATAGCATAGAATAAATTACAGACCAATATACTCCTACAATTCAATCTTTTCCAACTAAATTTTTACCGGTGCCATTTGCAGAAAAAATTTACTCGTTAAAAAATATTATTTTTCTTCTACAGCTCTATACTGTTAACTGATGGATTATTCAAAGTAAAATTCTTCTGAAATTGCCTTACTACTTTAGGCTAAAAAGTCTCGTAGGAGGTTAGTTAAACATAAAACTCGCTTTAGGTTGATATCTTTTATTTTTTTAATGGACATTTCTAAAAGAAGGTTTCTTTTTCATTCCTAAAAGCTTTTTTACTGGATTATGTGTCATTATATGAAAGGATATTCTGCTTCTTTTCAAGCGAATTTAAGATAGGCTAGTTTAAAGAATGTGAAATTACGTTTAGGAAATTGAATCAACTTTCAAGAAGATTTATGTAGTGATCGAAGTTGTGTTATATATACTTTGTTTTGTTAGAATATTCCATTCTATCATGTTAATTTTTTTCAGATAAAATATGTAATCCTTGTAAAATTTGTGCTATAAATCTATAGAAAGGTACGTTTATGAAAAATGGGTTATAAGAAATTAATAATTTTCAGTAAATAAATATATAAAATTATTTTTATTTTCAGTTTTTAACTTTTTTATAATACAAATAGTTATTTCTAAGACTATTTATAATTAAAAATAATTAAATCATAGCAAACGCGGTAGGTTTGGTATAATATGTTTAAGAAATAGAAAGTGCAAACAACTTTCTAAAATTTCTGGCGAACCAGTTGAGATACGGCAGTGAAATTTTTTTTAAAAGATAGAACTCGACGAGACGAATAAAATGATAGCATTCAAAAAATTACTGCAGCTTAGAATAGTTTTTTATTTAATTTTTAATGAAAAAATGAAAGCAAAAAATTCAACAAAGTCTTGCTAACGTTTCCGTGGATGGATTAACTTCGTTTTTGGTTTATTTTAATCCTCATGGTAAAACTCAGAACAGTTTTTTTTTCATCTTTGTATGTTTGTCGGTCGCTGAGAAAATCGAACTTTTGTCTGAAATTTCCAGCAGAACTTAGTCTTTTTCTTATATATTTCTTATATTTACTTCTTCTTGTAATTGTTGCACGTAAGTTTAAATGAACATAAAAATAAATAAATAGATTAGATAAATCACGTGAAAAAATACTTATTTGTTGTTATTTTCATGTATCATATTCACTATCTATTTTGACGAGCGAAGTGAAATATTTTTTTTTTTTTATTTAATAATTTCTCATTTATTTAAGTTAAAAGCCGCCTCTGGCAAAAAGTTTAGTCTCTCTTAAATTTATGCTAGCCATTGTAATGTGATACTTTTATTCGTAATTTTATTTACTTGCTTATCTGAAGGTCCATAAGATGAAATGAACAAATTTAGGCAATCGGGACAAGATTTTGCGGAAAAGTTCATTATTATTAAAGTTATTCTGGTGGTGTGTTTGGCGAATAAATCAAAAATGGCGCCGAAAGACCGAATAGCAAATGTTTTTAACCGCAAAAGCGACGTGACCGTGTTTTTCCATCACGTAATATTTTATTTCAAAGACTGATTTAACACAAGATTGACATTAATATTATTATTTTTTTTAATTGTACAAGACAAAAAGATATGTAAAGTTATTAAGTACAAACGTTCATACCAATACTTTTCACAGTTATTATTTTATGAATAATTAGACATGAATGGAAAAATCTACAGGACAATTAAAAGATAAGCGTAAAAATATGGTTTTACATTTATTTGAGCCTTTGAGATGAAAGGTAAGGGCGTACCGGTAAGAAATCCGGTTTGGCGCAACACAAGAGCGATGAGTAGGGCGCTCCATGATGATTCGGAAGTGAGAATGTGTCAGCTTTTTTTTTTTTTTTTTTTGAGGGTACGTTAAATTATTCTAGGTCAATTAAATTATTACTTATTTTATGAATGTCTGATTAATATAAATATGTTTGCCAAAGCTTGGTGCTATTTTGGCTTCAAAAAGGGAGGATATGATGCCAAAATATATAAATAGCTCTGAAAACAAACCTGATGAACTTTAATTTTTGTTTTCGCACGAATTTTTTCTGTTTCTATATTAAAATGCGGCACAAATGTCATATACGAATCACATTGGCGTTAGTTTTTTTCTAAAGCCAATTTGGCGAAAATCTCGTTTTGTGATACCTGTTACATACCCGGTGTCCCAAAAATGACTGATGGATTTTAAAATTCAATGACTTGCAAACGGTGACAGCTATTTAAAAAATTTTTGCAGGAGGGTTATGTATAATGTCAGGAGTTTTTTACCGTAACTTTTTATTTTAGTTCGAATTTCAAAAAATAGATGGCGCTGATAGCGATTGAAGGCCAGGTGATCAGTGTTGAGTGAGGTCAGTTTCGGCGTCGACCTGGGCTTCAATTGCTGTCAGCACCATCTATTGGTTGAAATTCGAACTAAAATCAAAAGTTACGGTAAAAAATACTCCTGACATTGTACATAACCCTCCTGCAAAAAATTTTTAAATAGCTGCCACCGTTTGCAAATTATTGAATTTTAAAATCCATCAGTCATTTTTGTGACACCCGGTATATATTTTTTGAAAGGTAATAACAATAAATAAAAAAAGGTTTGTTTAATAGAACAAAACAGTTTATATATTTAAAAAAAAGAAAAAATTATTTATTAAAAAGTAAATAACAACATCCGGGTTGACATATCAAGCAAAATAACGACACTCTGGATTCAGTTAAATACTCCGATGCGCATATGACATTGGCGTCAGAAAAAAAGTTCGCCAACATGGTGCGTATATGACATCTGTGCCAAAAATGCATACCTATTTTATTTATATTACGTAAGGTGCTACTTGATTATCAGGTCGACCAATTTCACCCATTTATAGAAATCGCCAAACTATTCGCCAAATTACTGAAAAGGAAAAATGTTGCCATTAAAAAATTTTAAGTTTAGAAAATTAATGAATTTAGGTTAAAAAAATAAAAGTCATTAACGAAAAAGATTACTTTAATGATGACGTTTAGTTATGACGTCGAGACGTACCAAATATAAAATTTGATTTATTCAGGTGATTTCGAACAAAAGAATACTAATAAACGTTTTCATATTTTAATGCAGAATTTATCAAATCAAACCATAAAGAGATATTTGTAAGATATCGCATATGTGAATAACATTGAAGTATTTTAAATGTAATATTAGAATTTATTAAAGAGCATAAAAATATGGTACTTGCGTATTAACGCCATCGCAGCAGAAGTTGCGCTAATGTGCCAATAAAGAGCAATCTTGTTCGCACGCGCACAAAAAAAAATGGTATCAAAAATAGGCTAAAAAAGTACTAAAATACTAAAAATTACGTCAAAATGTGTACAAAAAAAAAAAAAAAAAAAAAAAAAAAAAAAAAAAAACCCACTAAAAAGGCGCGAACAAGATCACTCTTTATTGGCGCATTAGCACAACTTCTACTGCGGTGGCATTAATACGAAGGTACCAAAAATATCAATGTAAGCGGAAATTTGTAAGAAGTTAAATGCTTTTTATTTAACCAAATAATGTCGGCGGATACAACCATAAAGTAACTTTAATAAATTATATATTACATTTTTCTCAATTAATATCAAGAGCTATTCGCTTATTGGCATAAAATTTATATTAAATAACAAAAGAACAAATAAATTAGTCAAACAATAATAAAAATATAAATAAATCATCGAATTAAAATCATTTGATTACTTAACAAACAAGTGTAGCGGGTTTAATGTCAAGGAAGTGTAACATTTATGTTCATCCATTATTGGCATATAATCTTACAGTTTGTCTATCGTTCTTTGGTCGATGGGATAAATTAAGTAGTTATATATTTACTTATAGTATTTTTAATAAAATGAAAGAAAAACGTGCAAGTTAAATGTATCTGATATATGTATTTTTAATTTATGTGTTTTTTAATGAAAGTCATGTATTTTAAATAAAGATAGTGACAGCGTTATATTTAAAATGAAATTATGGCAAAGGAAACCTATTTGGCGATTGTTTCGAGTAGCTAAAATAAAAGTAGGAAAATAGCCGTCGGGCATATAAAAAAATAAAACAATCAGATCGGAGCTGTTGATGACAGTCACAAGACTTATGCTGGTATTTATATAGGTACTATAGCAAAAATTGCAGCATCTCTGGTGTTAAACTAGGACTCTCGAGGTAAGGCATTTAGCTGCTCAGCAGCGGGCAGAGAGTTCAAATCCCATTGGATGTAAGTTCGTTTTGTTTAGAAATGCTTTTGTGTTAAATTATTATTCCTTCGGGAATATTCTTATGTTAATTGTTATTCAATTTCTAGAATTTTTCTAGTTGTGAATGTTTTATTTGAGAAATTACCTTGAATATATTTAATTGGTATGGCTTTTAATTCTTTTAATAAAGTTCTGTATTTTTTCGTTCAAATCCATGGTTTATTTTTCTTATCATGCATTTTATATAGCAATGCAATGACTTTTATAATTATTCTGATACATCAAAATTTTATCTGTTGTTATCATTTTATAAATTTTGACAGCAGCAGTTATTTTTCTTTTTAAGATATTAGAAAATCTTCAGTTTTTATCAAAAAATTAAATGACTAGTATTAAAAAATGCTCTGACGAGCACCAAAAAAGGTTAATATGTTTTTAAGTATGAAAAAGGGTTTGACAAGTGCTTCTGTTAATTATTGAGCATGAGGAAGGACAAGGGATCCCTTCTTGGCTACAACTCACTTCAATGCCAACTTTTAAAAAATCATATTTGCGCTTTTTCCGTGAAAACAAATCAGTCGCAGTTACTATAAAAATGTATAGTGTAAAGACATAACCAGTAAAGGTGCAGCTTAATTAGACATAAATGTAAGGGAAGACGACACAGTGCCAAAAACCTAGTTCCTGCATCACATTCATGCACTGGCACCAAGCATGCCCTAAGTGTATAATTGCACAGAAAATTTATTTGTAGTATAGGTGCAGAGTGAACAGTGCAGTTAACATCAGGGATGTAAGTGCATGTTATACGCCGTATGCCTTCTGGACTTTTTAATAGAACACCATATACATTATTTCTCAAGAAAGCTTATAGTATACACATTCTAGGGTATCCCTCTGCTTAGAGCATATATCCTATCTTATTTTTACGACTACACCCCTGGTTAACATCTAAAGCACGGTGGAAAGTTCTACTAAAGAACCGCAATTTACTTTCATATGGAAAAAGCGCAAATATAATTTTTTCAAAGTTGGCATTGAAGTGAGTTGTAGCCAAGAAGGGATCCCTTGTCCTTCCTCATGCTCAATAATTAACAGAAGCACTTGTCAAACCCTTTTTCATACTTAAAAACATATTAACCTTTTTTGGTGCTCGTCAGAGCATTTTTTAATACTAGTATTCATATGAATGTATTTATGTACATCTGCAATATTTCATTGTCTCGGGTAAATGTTGTATTATTTTTCCATATTATTATTCTATGTACTAAAATAATTTTTAAACAGGGATAATGTAATTTTAATGCAGTTTGTTATTGTATATTTATAACTTCAGGATAAATTATTTGAATATTATAAAATGTTAGAAATATATTATAGAAAACAGAAGGATTTTTTTTTAAAGAATGACATTAATTAAAAGATAGTTTAATGATAGTATGTACTGCATCAATTTCTTTTCTTGATATGACAAGCATTTATTTTCATTTGGATTTTTAAATGGAAATTTGTGATCCTTGTTCATTATTTATGTGTTCAAAATCTAGCAGTTTTTGAGAAACTGCATCGTCTATTGTGGATTGACAAATTCTAAGCTGAAAAAATTAAACTTCTAATTAATCTTTTATGACATTTAAATGCATACAGAGAAGGTTTGAAATTCGTGAATACATTCTGAAAATCATTACATATTTAATATTTTAAGAATAGATCAAACTCCGATTTAAAATTTCGTCTGTCGCATTTTTCATATCAAACTTGTTTCTGTAATACAGTTATTGCAGGTATGTATATTGAACACAGTTTTTGGTCCAAGAAATTCTATTAAAATTAAAAACGAAAAGTTGCAGGAATTTTTATCTAAGAAAATAGCGTAAAATAATCGAAATTTTTGTTATCTAAAATAAAAAAATAACAAATCATGAAACACTGACGTAACATGACAAGTTATTTATAGTTTTAACGGGAGAAAATACTGAGAAGGTAATACGTAATATTTGCTTAAAAAAATGGTATCTTGTTTCATCGCGGCATATATTTTATGTCATTAATTTAATACACTGCTCAAAACAATTAAAGGATATTGCAGTTTTAGGTGGATTTTGTATCTGAGAAACTTTTTAGCTGATTGATACATGGTCGACAGACATAGTAGGTTATATGAGAATAAATTACACATGTTTGGCAGAAAAAAATGCATTTTATTGCGCATTTGTGTACAAAAGGAAAAAAAACACAATTTGTGCATATGAGAAAAAAAAGAATAAGAAAAGGTGTTTTCTTCAAAGAAAATTATTTTCAGTAGGGGGTATGGTTTCAACGGGCGGGCAGCAACGTTGAGCACCTTTGAAGAATGGACTCAATGAGGCTATTAATGACGAGTTGGGGTATTCTGCCCCACTCTTACAGAAGAGCTCTTTCCAGTTCTCGGAGAGTTTGTGGGGGTTGTTGGCGGCCAGAAACTCGTCTTCCTAGAGCGTCCCAAACGTGCTCGATTGGATTCATGTATGGAGAACACGCTGGCCATTCCATTCGAACGATTCCTTCCTCGAAAAGGAAATCCTCCACCAGGTTTGCACGATGTGGCCTGCAGTCATCGTCCATTGAAATGAAGTTATCTCCGATTGCTGCAGCGTAAGGGACTACAATAGGTCTGAGGATCTCATCCCTATATCGGCGACCAGTCAGAGCTCCATCTCGAATGATGTAGAGGTCAGTGCGCCCGTCAATTGAGATGCCACCATACACGAACACTCCTCCACCGCCAAATCTGACACTTTCGTGCACTAACGCAGGATTATTCCTACTGCCACGGTCCCTCCAGATGAAAATACCCTTATTGTTCGGATGCACAGAAAAACGGGACTCGTCAGAAAACAGAATATTGCTCCATTCATTTCTCCTCCAGTTGACATGCTCGGTTGCCCACTCCCTGCGGTCGCGACGATGCCTTGATGTTAATCTAACACATACCATCGGTCGGCGAGCATACAGACCTACAGCATGGAGCCGGTTTCGGACAGTCTGAGTTGAAATCGTGGTGCCTGTAGCCGAGCGAAGGTGTTGTTGGAGAAGAGTAGCGTTCATATTTCGGTGTCTCCGAGCTGTTAACGCTAAATACCGATCTTCATTGGGCGTTGTTGCCCGTACGACCTTGCCCTGGTCTTCGGCTTGCACATCCACTCTCCAAAAAACGGTTCCAGATCCTGGAAATGACACTTTGTGACACTCCAATGGCTTGCGCTACTTCGGCTTGAGTTTGGCCCCCTTCTAACCTACCAACAATTCTCCAAGCTTCTGAATCTGTCAAATGACTTCGCTGAGACATCGTACTCATCGAAACAAAGCAATCACTGAATGCCGATCATCCTTGTCTTCATTCTCTTTTATCCAGTTGAAAGTCAAATTTCATTCGCTGCCGCTGAAGCGACGTTTTTGACGTCGAACTCAAAATTTGCATACTCCACAGTTTGAAAACCAGAAAAATTTGCATTTGTGATTCTCTTCTTCTATTTTCGGCAAAAGAAATTTCGTTTATTTCTTTATTTTATATAAAACTTCAAATATCCTTTAATTGTTTTGAGCAGTGTAGAATTGCTGCTATATATTGTAAAATCAGGAATAAATCAAAATAACATATAGTATCTATACTATATCACATTATAAAATTCTATTTACAGTCAACTCTCGTTAATTCGAAAACGGATAATTCGAATCTTCGCTTAATTCGAACTAAACATGAAGTCCCGAAATTTTCAGTGGTAGAATAACGTTAAAATTTTTCATTAATTCGAACTCATTTTCTCTTGACTTCGTTTAATTCGAATTAATTAGAATTCTGATTTTTCATTTCTCTTTTCTTTCTCACGGATTTGAATAATTTTCTTTCTTTGATTTTTGTGAAAATTGTTCCGAACGAGTATACATATAATCTAATGCATTTGATATCCACTTAATTAGTGTCCCGTCTGACCATCAGTGACGCTTTAAATTTTTCTTCCATTGTGCTTGTTTCTAATCTTTTAATTAGTTTATGTATTTATACATTCTAATTTAATATTAAGTCATATTCTAATGATAACAGACGAAATAAATTTAAAAAACACCATAACATTAATTCCTTTATAACAGCACTATATTAAGCATGTTTTCATTTCATATTTTCCATAATTCGAACTTCAGATAATTCGAACATTTCTTGAGGTCCCGACGAGTTCGAATTAACGACAGCCGACTGTATATCAATAATTCTGCATGAGCATTATGAAATTTAACATATGTAATTTGCTTTTGTATAATATTAAAACTAATAAACCAATGTTTATGCAATAAAAATTTTAAGTGTCATTTTTCTTTTCAGCGAATATGATGTGGACCAGGTAATTCTTAATTATCTATGAATTTCACATATTTCTTTATTTTACATTGAAACATTTCAACTACTACATTGAACTACAAAAGTTTGCATAGAATATGCAATTAATTCTAATTGAAATTTACAACAATTTTAACGTCTAGTATGACTAAATGCATATAAATCATAAAACATTTGTGTTTGTCATAAAATTATTCTAAATATGTGCACTGAATATATTTTTAGTCCACTAAGAATTTGCTTCTATTAAAATTAAAAACGAATTTTTGTTAGAATTTTGATTTATGACAGTTACGTAAAACAATCAAAATTTTTTATCTAAAATAAAAATAACTCACTGAACATGTAAAAAAATGATTTTTTTCAAATCTAAAATAAAATATTAACAAATACGTAAATGAATTAATTTATTTTAGCTAGAATAAAACATTGTTAAAAATATATAAATATATTTAAATTTTTAATCTAAAATAAAATATTGACAAAAAAATCATCTAAAAAATAGTGCTATCAAAAATACGTAAAAGAATTTAAAAAAAATATTTAAAATAAAATGCAGACAAAAATACTTATAAGAATTGAAATTTTAAATATAAAATACTATAGCGGGAGAAATACGTAAAAGAATTGCAATTTCTGATCAGAAATAAAATACTGATAAAAATATGTAAATAAATTGCAATTTTTATATAAAATAAAATGCTGACTGTAATACATAAAAAATATATACATTTTCCATGCATAATAAAATACAGTCAAAATACTTAGAAGAACTGAAATTGTTTAAAAGTAATATGTTGTCAGATGTATGGAAGAAAATGAAAATTTTGTATCTAAAATAAAATAATGAGAATAATGCGTTAAAGAATATACATTTTTGATATAAAATAAAATAATGACTAAAATACGTAAAAGAATTGAGATTTTTTATCTATAATAAAATATTGACGAAAAAATATAAAAATTTTAAATTAAGACAGAAATATTTTAATTAAATATTTATGTTAAGTAGTTTTTTAAAAGTAATCTCATGATTTTAGGTATCTTATTTTTAATTCAAATTTTTGTTATAAACTTTTATCACTGAATTTATATGAAATAATACGGTATTTAAACTTTTATTACATGTTCTATATATGTGTATTAGATATATAAGAATTAGAAATCTTCATATCTGTATAAAGTACCTTTACATTAGTTTCAAAATTTCGCAGAAAACATTTTTAAAATATGATGCAAAGTGAGAATTATTGTAAATAATTTAGATAAGTCTTTAGAATCTTCAAGTTTCAAGAACACATTAATCTTCAAAGATAACAACATTATTTATAGCTTTTGAACAAAAATATGAATCGTCATGTTATTCTGAATTTCGATTTGAATAACTCCAAATAAAGAATTTATCTTTAAAAATATACATTTTGAATATGTGAAGAATAGGTGGTTTTTCTTTTTCTTTTGCAGTTACTTTTTTTTCTTTTGCAGAGAGAAAATCTCTTGATCCATCTGAAGACAATGTGCTTTGCATTTTCAACAGTAAGAAAAAGTGTTTTCCATTTTTTTAAAATTCTGAAATGAGGGATTTGGATGTTTTGTTTCATAATCTTCTTAAGTCTACTTTCTTAACTCATGTTTGCCTTTTGGCATTTATATGGTTGACATTAGTTAAAATATAGTAAACATTTTAACAGAGATATTTTCTTTCTACCTCTTCAACATAATTTAAAATAAGTGCATTTTCTGTTAGCTAAACTTTATTTAAATATGTTAAGGAAATTTCGACACATACTTGCACTTTGATTTTATGAAGATTTTTATCATTAAAATAGAAACCACTTTAGGTTTTGAAATCATGAATTGGAAGAAATCAAACTATAGTACATGAAAAACATGATTTCATTTTTAACTCCAATTATGCCACCTCTTATAATCTTTAATGACAATCCGGTCAAATATTTTTATACCCGTTTATAACTTAATTTTACGTATTGTATAAAATTAAGTCTGCAAATTAAAGCTAATTCGCAAGGAATTAATTCTAATCTCTGCGAATTAGAATTAATTCGCATCATTAATTCTAAAATGTGCGCATGCTGTATTCCTGGAATTTTTCAGTTTTCTTTATATTAATAATAAATATTTAAACAAGGATGACACAATACGAAGCAACAAATGAGAGTTAAAAAAATTCAATGAGAGAACCATCAACCTAGAATCCTTTTATGAATTTTTTTATACTTTTTGTTAAATTTAGTGCTTTGAAAATTGACGTCCCAAGGCATATCGCATGTGCTCGATCAGTCTCAAATCGAGGACAATGAGGTGGAACGTCCATTCGAGTGATATCTTTGGTTTGCAAGTATTCTCACACTACAGATGCTCGATGTGGCCGAGTATTCTCGTCCATTAGATAATACCCTATCCCCAAAATCACCCCTAAACAATCTAACTTGGGATAACAATACTTCTTTCTCATACTTTGGAGTTGCTACCGAAGTTCCTTAAAGAATATGCTGCTCGGTGCGGGCATTTGTCTTCATCCCCCCCATCCCTCCTAATCTATTAAATAGCAATCTTGGAAAAGTGATATTTCAAGGGAAAAAGAAAGAAGTTTCGTGTTTCTTCCTCTCTTAAAATCCAAACATTTCTAAAATCAGTGTTTGGACATAGACAATGTCTCAAATCATCAGTTAACAATAATCGTGCATAGTCTCCTTGACCCCATCAACATGACGAAAGCACAAATTTAAAAGTTGCCCTTTGGAAGCTGTAGTGTGTGGGACACAAATTATTAGCTTTCTCATATGCAGCATATGCTCGTTAGATCTCCGTGAAGCAGTAGATTGGACAATTTGAATGTCCAATTTTGAATTTCTTTGACAGCCTGAAGGCCTGAAACCAAATCACTGGCAGTGACTTCGTGTTTTCTTCAAGTCGACTATGATATAAAATGGTATTCGAATACATGTGCTACTCTTGATTACCGTTGACCGTCTGTCCATAAACGGATCTAGTGAATAATTTTCTCAGTCCTGTTGTCGCCTGGAAAGTACATTTAAATATCCTTTAAATTAATTTAAATACTTTTGGAGTAGTTAAAATTACATTTAGACTTTTTAAATAAATGTGTGAGCATTAGAAGCATTGATATATAGACTGATGCATCTTTAGAGATGTTTTATAATAATTTTAAAGTGGATTTTATTGTGCCACGTAAATGTTGTCTCAGGACTCAGGAGGTTAAAAAGCGATTCCAAGCTCTTGATATCACATTTTGAGAATATTCGAATCTCGAATGACATTTTCTTTGTCCTCTTTCAATTTGACCAATTATTAACCACTAATGATCTTTCTATAAATAATGGATTTGAGACATAATTAGTGAATATTTGCCACTCTCAGACACTACATTCGCTTCAAATAACATTACAGATCAGAACTCTACGATGCTTCCATTGCATACCACATATTGAATTTGCATATTTTCGGTGCTGACAATTGCACGAAATTGAATTTTAGTGTTCCATTTTATTTAACACAAGTGTTACGGCTTCACCATAACCTTGTATATCGCGTCTCCATGGCGCATTCTTTTGTAACGGCTTCACCATAACCTTGGATGCCGCGCTTCTCCTTAGCGCATTCTACTGTACTTTAGGTTTGCCGTTTTGGCAACATTGGAATATCGTTTGTTATTGTTTTGTTTATTCGGCGATCTTAGCGGACCTATCGTGTGTTCGCTGGATCTGTATTCTTTATTCGAAGTGTAAATAATGTGTAAATAATTGCCGAAACGTCAGTGAAGGCTTACTGTGGAGACACGAAATTTTTTGTTTTCTGTCTGTCTGTCTGTCTGTCAGTTTGTCAGTCTGTCTGTTCCGCGATAACTACCGCAAAAAACATCCGAAAGACTTGAAATTAAGTGTGTATATTGGTAAGGCACTCGGATTTAGCTGTATAGTTTTTTGTTATATTTTATTAATTCGTTCGTAAAATATAGAATATTTTATTTTGCGCAATAATGTTTTTCTATGGCAAATCCAACGATTTTCAAATTTTTATTTGTTGAGAGAAAATGACTCATTTGATTAATGGAATTCAACGATAAATGGATACTGAAATTTGCCAGTACGGGGCTTAAATTATTCATATTGTTTTGAAATTTTATCTATGCATATGTCAGATTTTTTAAATTATTGCTGTAAATCTTGGCCATTTTTTATAAATGTGTTCCAATAATATAAGCTAATTTGTTTTAGAGATTTACTTATTTCAAATGTATTTATTTCGTTTTCTTCATTTCGTTTAATAGTCGCTAAGCAACCATTTATCCTAATTCTTATTCTTATAATATTATAAATTTTAAAATGTGTACGGAAGTTTGAATAACATAACTTCAATGCTTCAATAGCATAACTTCAACTTTGTATCTTTGCGTATAGATAATTATAGCCAGAAAAGAACAAAGGCTATGTATTATTTATTTTATTCGAATATTTTCGTTAATAATTCTGAATTTCATTATTTTTCATGCATAACCAATCGGCATTTTTTAGATAAAATTTAATCAATTTTCTTTCCGTTGTCAAGAAAATCAAAATTTCGAATATTAATTTTTCAGCGACGATAAATTTTCAATTGAGCAATTTCCATGCGAAAACTGAAACTAAGGAAAATTTAAAAGAAAAAAATAAATATGACGTCGTATTTGCAATAAAAATAAATATACTATTTTTTGTTAAATATTAAACACTGATATTTATTTCGTTAACATGAATTTTTTTGTCAATATGGCGACATAATTAAAAATAAAAGGAATAAAAATATTTTAAATAAAATATTTATTTGGTAAACTATGACGTCATAATTGAAATAAAAGAGGTATTTTATAGTAGTCGTTAAAAATAAACGGGACATGGATAGCAGTAATTCATGGAGTTAGAAAAATAATGACGTCATATTTAAAATGGATAAGAAATATTTTTTACGAATACTAAATTATAAGTTACATACAGATAAAAAACTTCATTAAAAACTAAGAATTAGCAGTGGAAGGCTTTTTTTTGTTGGAAAAAAGGGGAAAATAAAACTGATTAATGTATTTTTGAAGCTATTTTTTTCTTTAAAGTTAAAAAGAATTAAGTTTCAATTTGTGCAGATGGTATAAAAATTAAAATAAATTTTCTAAAACTAAAAATATATTTTCAAACATTGACGTTTCATTAATGAACTTTTTCAACAGAAGCGAAAATCATCTGTCAGCAAATTAAAATTTACAACCAAGAATCTACACTATTAAAATCCGACCGTATGTATGTATGTATGTAACGCTATCTCCTCCGATCCCGGATACTTAGAAAAGTCGCTTTTGTTTTGAATTGAAGGGAAAAGAATCCCGGGTTCCCGAGTTGCGCATTCGTCTCTCTGTCCGTCCGTCCCTCTGTTCGCATGTAGCAACTCAAAAACTACCCAACCGAATAGTTTGAAACATAAAATATATATAATTATTAGATGTCGAGTCATTTCAAATTTTATGAAAATCGTATGCACCTATGAATGGTAATTTATAACAATGTGATTTCAGTTGTTTTAAGAATGTTTTATTTTAAAATTAATTTTAGCTTCTTACTAACGTGTAATAAAGGTACAAGGTAAACTACAGGGCTGAAAAAAAGTTTTCAAGTATGTTTTCCATTTATTAGTGCAAATTGCTCAAAAAGAATTTTAAGCTTTTTTTCTAGCTAAACTAAATTTTCCCATTATATAATATGTATATCAACTGACAGATCAAATACAGGGTTGTTCAAAAACATTGGAATACATATTTGGCTATATACCCCTTATTTCCCTAATTAAAGAAGTATTGTTAAAGATTTCATGAAGTGTTGGAAAGTGCTTCATAATCTATGATTAACGCATGATTTTTCTTACTTGTTTATTATAAAGGGAAATTTCTTTCGAAATAGAAAGTACGTAATTTTTATATTTTTGATAGCTCAATTCTTTTTTTAAACAATTTGTATTGCACTAGCAGATGCATTTAATGTATTATGATTACAATTCTCTGCTAAAAAATTTAAACAAGTAAGTCACAAAGTCTCTAAACGAGCACACATTTTGTCAAAGCGGGCAAAAAACATAATACATAAGTGGGCAGAATTCACAACAAGTAAGAAAAATCATGCGTTAAGCATAGATTACGAAGCACTTTAAACACTTCATGAAATCTTTTACAAAAGTTTGTTATTTTGGGAAATAATAGTGTATAGCCAAATATACCCAAATATGTATTCTAGTACACATTACTTATATAAACAAAATAGTTGTGTTTGCTTAATTGCCGAAACGTCAGTGAAGGCTTACTTTGGAGACACGAAATTTTTTGGATTCTGTCTGTCTGTCTGGATGTCTGTCAGTTTGTCAGTCTGTCTGTTCCGCGATAACTAACGCAAAAAACACCCGATTGGCTTGAAATTAAGTGGGTATGTTAGTGAGGCACTGGGATTAAGCTGTATAGTTTTTTGTAAGATTTGATTCATTCGTTCGAAAAATATAGAATATTTTATTTTGCGCAATAATGCTTTTCTATGGCAAATCCAATGATTTTTAATTTCTTTTTTTTTTGAGAGAAAATGTCACATTTCATTAATGGAATTCAATGATAAATGGATACTGAAATTTGCCGGTTAATTTATTCGTATTGTTTTGAAATTTTGTCTACAAATTTGTCAGATTTTTTGAATTTTTACTGTAAATTTTGGAAATTTTTTATATATGTGTTCCAATAATATAAACTAATTTGTTTTAGAGATTTACTTATTTCAAATGTATTTATTTCATTTTCTTTATTTTCTCTTAATGGTTGCTAAGCAACCATTCATCATAATCCTTAATTTTATAATGTTATAAATTTGAATGAAGTCAACGTCAAAACTGATGAATTAATGTGTTTGTATCTTTGTGTATAACTATAACATAGACCAGAAAAGAACATAGGCTATGTTTTATTAATTTTATTAACATATTTTCCTTAATAATTCAAAATTTCTTCTTTTTCATGCAGAATCAATAGCGATTTTTTAGATAAAATTTAACCAATTTCCTTTATCGTTGCCAAAAAAAAAAAAAAAAATCAAAATATGAATTAATTTTTTAACGGCAATAAGTTTCAATTGAGCAATTTCCATTCGAAAAATTAAACTAAGAAAAAATAAATATGACGTCAGAATAAAAATAAAAATAAATGTAGAATTTTGTTAAATATTAAACACGGAAATTTGTTTCGTTAATAAGAATTTTTCTGACAAAAATGGGGGCATTATTAGAAGTAAAAAAAAAATAATAATTATATTTTTAACAATTATTTCACCTGATAAAATTTGATGTCATAATTGAAATAAAACAGGTATTTTATAGTAGTCGTAAAAAATATTAGAAACATGGATATCAATAACTCATGAATAATGACGTCATTGCCAAAACTTCAGTGAAGGTTTACTTTGGCGACACAAAATTTATTGTTTTCCGCCTGTCAGTCTGTCTGACCGCGATAACTGCCACAAAATGCAATCAAAACATATTTTTTTCGGAAACAAAATTGTAAAACCCCAGATTACTGAGTTTACACTTTCAAAAGTTCCTGATACATCAGATTAAGTGTTTGTGGTGGGCAGGTATGTAGAAGTATGAGTATAATGAAAAATGCTTATTAAAACTGTTACTTATCCTTATAAATAAAAATGTATAAAGAAATACAAGATATACGATAACCATTAGCAAATTGATAGAAAGTTACAAATTTAAGTTTAATGAGATTACGGGGGGTTCAGGGGGGCGGAGCCCCCCTGAAGAAATCTACAATGTTATAATAAAAAACAAAAATAATAGATCATGAAAATCTCAGAATATCCTAACATAACTAAATCTTTAATTTAACGCTTTTGATGGCTGAAAACTTCTTATTCTTATTTTATTCTTATAAATAATTACGTAATTTGAAAATTTTAAATTAGAGTTTGCAGGAAGTTGAATATTACCCAAAGTGTGTTTAAAATAAATGATGTGCAAAGCTGACGTTGAGGCTCCTGATCTGCAGATTTACTAGTTAGTATATAAAGAGTTTTTAAGTATTATTAGTAGTATTAATTGAACCAGCGACCTAATGAGTATTAAATATACTCGCAACATTCGATAGTTCGTTACAACAAGTATTGCAGCAGTCGAAATTGGTTGTAACTGTAACTTAGTAAGATTATTTTTTTTTCTCATTATCCTTTAAATTTGATGCTTGAAGTAAATTACGTTCATATGTGTTCTCACCATGCGAACCTCATGTTTTACGGTGTTAGACGAAAGAAAACTTTTTTTAAGGTACTCTGATAGAGATATATCATGTTACAACTATTAACAATAATGTTTTTGTTGTAATAAGGCTGCTTATTTACAATATTTATATATAAAAAAATAATAATTATCAGATGTAACGCCTCAGTGTTTTCAAACAGTATTAGTTAATCCAATTTTTACCTATTTAAAACATATTTTACAGAAAATATCTTTTAAAAATATATAAAATGTATGCATTACACAGGGCTGCCACAGGTGATAACTTTTTATAATCTTCTGCCACCAAAGTACATTTAAAATAAATTTTATAAATTTTCACGCCATAAAAAGTACATTTTATAGTATGCAAGTGTTGTCAAAGTGTATGTAAAGGATTTGTACTTTGGGAAAAGGGTGCAAAGTAGAATTAAAAATAGTCGCTTATGGCAATCTTAATTATGTGATTTCATAAATATTAAATTTAGTTTAAGAAAGTTATAAATGTTTTTTCTCTTCATAGATCTTTAAAAAAAGTCATCTTATACGTCGCATTAACTTAGTGAGAGTATTTTTTCTCATTATCTTTTTATTTTGATGATCAGTATACATTCCGTTTATATGTGTTCTCATCATGCAAACCTCATATTTTACGGTCTTGGAAGAAAAAAATTTTTTTTTAATATTCTGATAGAGATATATCATAATGAAACTGTTAACGGTGCTGTTTCTTATGTTGTAAGCACTTATAATATTAAATTTAAAAAAAGATTATTTAGCAAGGAGGAATATGTAATTCTCATCTTCATGTATGGAGGGCCAGTGGCATAGTTGTTAGCGTATCTTAATAGCCATGGAACAAGTTAAAGTTGAACTCTGAGCTGGACACGGAATCTTTTCAGGGTTCATAAAATGAGTACAAAGCTTACTTGGCCTTTAGGAACTTCGAGATAATGGATGCATATATGCATCTCCAAAAGATGTATCCAGGATGTGTTTTGATACCGATAAAATATAAAACAATATTTGCACTGTTTAATTAATATATATATATATATTTGTGATTAATACACTAATCTGTTTAAAAGAAAGTGGAACTAACTAAAAAGTAGTCAACCTCCGATGCTGGTATGGGATCAGATAACGTTTAGAATCCTTAAAATTTAATTCTACTTCCATAGCGTTAAAATCAACATTTGGTGGAAAATGCATTTAGATGTTTCAGCATTGCTTAAAGACTATTTAACTACAAAAGGAGTTGCTGTTTTAGTTTCGAATATTTGAAGCATTGGTTTATGCAAAAAAAAGCTGTATAGATTACAATACATACTTTTTGGATATTTATTTCAAAATTCATACATATTTTAATTAATATACTTATAGATATGTATAGATAGGTAGATAATATATGGATATATATGTATAGATAATTTTTTTTTGGTCTCAGTAAAATGCGTATAGTACTAATAGATTTAAGCTTCTGCATTTTTGTACATTTTGTTTATATTTGTTTATTATTTTTCTATTTTATTTTTCTATTTGTGATTTCAACTTTCTTCTTATTTTTATGTATATATATATATATATATATATATACATATATATATGTGTGTGTGTGTAATAAAATAAAAAAAAATTTCGCCATTTTGTTTTCTCTTGGCTTTGGTTCTGAATTTGCGGAACATATTTCAATCTTAGTTTCGTAATGTATTAACTTTTAACAGTTAAAATTATTTTTCTTATTTTCTTTATTAATAATCTATTGCTTGTTTCTTAAAAAAAAGGCGGGTAGTTATTTCGTAACTTTTCCTTTTTAGAATATTCTAGGGATTTTAATTTTATTTTTTTATTGAGCACGTGATCTGTGTTAATGCGCGAAGATGTTAAAAGGCTTGTCTCTTTGCGAGACGTGAAGTAATTCCTACCCGAGGTTCGCGCCTCCTAGGCCAATCAGAGGTGAACATTTTTACTACGTAGATTCAGATTAATCCTGGTTGGATTTTTAAAATGATTGACGCGGAGTAGGAGGGGCTAGTTTGTGGGGAAAATGTGAATTTCTCATTTGGTTTTTTCAGAGCGCAGAATGCGATTGACTTTTAAAATATTAGGATGCTGTTTCTTTTTCCCAGAAAAATTCTAATATCTTGGAATGCAGCTTAATCACGAAGTTTTGGAATATTTGATGACCAGGCCAAGGTGAATGTGGATTAGTACTTACGTAGTTTATGAGTTAATAAATAAAGGAATTGAAAGACTCATGGATTTTGTTTTTATTATGGGGAAATACCCCAAATAAACCCATCCACTGCTGGTCAAACTGCCGGAGCGACTACTCTGCTCGTGCTGCTGCTGATTCTTAGAAGTAACATTCTTAAGAGTTTACGGAACATAGCCTTCGTCGAATTATTATTAGATATATATTATGAATAATAATGTGTCAGATATTTAACAGAAATATATTACAAAATTATTCAGTTACAAAGAATACAAAACAATGCAACTCATTTCATAATGTTTCAGTTTAAATTATAAAAAAATTCTACACGCGTTGTATTTTTTTACAATACTATTCAAAAAGAGTATAACATTAGGATTTCAATTTTTTAAATAGATATAATTCCAAAACTGCTTCACCGAATCGGTTCCTAAGGTAAAATTTTCCAAAGAATCCGAATATTAATTCCAAATTAAGTTTTCATACTGACACTTTTAATGTTTGATTGAGTTTCTCTGCAAATACGGTCCCGTGAAAATTTTCCTAATTCATAAAATAAAATAAGACATAAAAATTAAATTGAAGGTGCATTTTCATTTTTACAATTTGGATAATTTAAATTTAAACAATTCTAATTGAATTAAAAACATTTAAATTAATGTTTGTTTACCGTATATAAACATTTTATTAAATTATATTTTAATACTTTTTTTTCTTTAGAATGCAATTACTTGATTTTCATGAGACTCAATAGAATTAAAGAAACTTCAGTTACATAAGTATATTTCGAAAAATCTTTCTTTTCTTTGAAGACGATAGATGAAACATTTTTAATTCGCGGTTAAATTAACTTTTAGTGAAACAATTCATTCGTTCATGTGATAATTAATATTTTATTAATTTAGCGGATAGAATAAATGAAATTCAGTATTAGATAGTAAGTAACATACATGTGCTTTTTCTTTAAAATTACACAAAAGGCAGAGAAATATTTTTTATAGAGAAAGGGGGACTAAGACATTATTTTAATGTTAAAAATAATTTTGGTAAATTAAAATGCAGAATTGTCTATAAAAAGCATGACTGAAATATTATTAACATTTACGTATGTGTATATTTTGAAGTAGTGTTTCCTTAGATAAATTTCCTAATTTTATTATTTAATAAAACATGATGAAAATTGATGAAATCGTTATTAAAATCATTGCAACAGATAAGTATTTCTTAACTTGCAAACTGACATAAATTTTATTTTAGATAAATCAATATAAAATAATAAATAATTGATATATATATAGATAGATAGATACTGATGGAAACTATAAGTATTTCATTATTGCTAGCACCATCTAATAAGAAATAATCGAATTTGCAATTCGTATACGTTTAATGTCTGAATTTAAAATGTAATTAAAAGATTTAATAAAATAAATTAAGACTGACTTGGATACATTAAAAAAATTAAAATTTATGTATACATAATAAAAAATGTAAAAATAAAAACGCTTAAAAATACAAAAAGTAAGCGTTTTCCAAGGCATCATCAGTTCAAATATCGGTTGCATAACAAACAGTGGAGCAAATCAAGAACAGTTACAGTTAGTTATTTTATAGAAATAGATAACATTCACTAGGGATAGAACGAGCCTCATTCACAGTCGGCGATCTCAAATATGTGAAAAGATGTTCGAGGAATACAGACTCCAAGAGTACCTCGAAACACATCCTGCAGTTTGCGAACACCAGTATTTTAAAATTCGGTTGCAACAATTACCACGGTAGATTACTCCTCGAAAGTTGGTTCACAGATTTACAAACGCCGACTATGGACAAGTCTCATTAATAGAGAATTTTGTCTGTTTCTAAAAAATAACTAACTGTAACTGTTCTTGATTTGTTCCAGCATTTGTTATGCAATGGAATTTTGTATTGATGATGCCTTGCGAGTAGTATGGCAAAATATTTACGTTTTGTATTTTCAAATGTTTTTCAGTGTTTATATTATTTGTATATATTTTTTTATTTATTATATGTATTCAATTTCTCCTAGTTTATT
The DNA here is from genome assembly GCA_964019185.1 of Maratus speculifer. Taxonomy (NCBI): domain Eukaryota; kingdom Metazoa; phylum Arthropoda; class Arachnida; order Araneae; family Salticidae; genus Maratus; species Maratus speculifer. The sequence continues at coordinate 420,120,785 of OZ025291.1, read as the reverse complement.
TAATTCAATCTTATAATCGAATTTTCAATATTTTATTCTGGCATTTATTTTCAGCGATTAAAAAATAAATAAAAAAAACCCGTAAAGTGTGAAATTTCTACATTTGTCTACCTATATAGTTAATTATTTCTTTCTCATTAACCCGCTTTTATACAATTTTTGTTTTGCTAAAAAAAATTATAAAGAAGCTTATTCCTTCCATGCAGCATGGATTTCGGTTTGGAAAACTAAAGCAACAGACACAAAATGTTAATATGCGAACATATGAGCGCCCAAAAGAAAATGTTATAAACAGCATTTGACAGCAAATAAATATTATGTCAACAGTAGAGCTTATTTATATGACATCTCCTTCATGTCACAAAGGGGCACAACAGTCACAGTCACTATAATGAAGCAAAGTATGATATCTTATACATAAAATGCTAATTTTCGGGCATGTGAGCATTAAAAGAAAAGGATATAAAAACCAATTGTAGAAAATAAATAATATATCTATTGTACAGCTAATTTAATATATGAGATCTACTTTATGTCACAAACGTCTACAATTGTCACAGTCACTATGATAAAGAAAAGTAGTGTACCATTCATTTCCGTCATTATTATTTTTCATTTCGAGTCATTATATAGTGACTATACTGAAAACGCACTGTGAGTATTGTTTGTGATCAGTCTCTTGGAAGTTAAGTATAAAATAACCATGTAGTTTTCACATTTGAGAACTCAATTTTTAAGTCATTTTGAGTCTTGTATTATGATGAGTTATCAAATAATGTTCCCTTGAAGTTGTTTTGTGAATTTAAGGAAATCGATACTTTAAGGCGCAACATTAGTCACAGAATGAGACCCGGATGATAATGTAAAGTCTACGGGAACGTTCTTTTCAAATATCTCGCTCAAAATTTAATATTACTTACCCATCATACGTAGTATAGGGTAAGTCTTGCAATCGTTTTGAAAATCGAAAAAAATTTTTTGACGGAATTACACGTTTTAGATAGTGGAGATTCCGAAAAACATATTTTTAGAAAAAAAATTTTGCCGTCCGTCTGTCTGTCTGTCAGTCAGTCTGTTTGTCTGTAAACGCTCTATCTCCCGAACAAATTGAGATAGAGACTTGAAATTTTGTATGTAGTTAGTACGTAAGAATGGAACGAAGCCTATTTAATATCAGCAACCTCGATTATCCGGAACTTTTTTTTCGGACTCTCGAAAAATTCGTTCTGATAAAAGGTATATAAAAATTTTCGATTTTTTTTGTTCTAAGGAATGCACGTAAAAGGCAATAAAATAACACACATTTTGCATAAAGAACAAAGTTGATCGAATTATTAGTTGCCGAGATATCTGTAATGGTGATTTCCATATTCTTCGATTTTTCATGACCCTCTATTTCATTTAAATTTCTATTCAAAGATATATTTTAATTGGAAATGAGACGCTTAATCCGACGCAGTTAGTTTTTAGTTAATAGAATTTTTATTTTTGGAGTTATAAGGATGTTTCTTTTACGCAGTTCGGCACTACTTGAGTAGTTTGGCGTTTTATATAATTTGTCGAAATTGGTACATCAGCAGTTCTTTAATATAGCATTACTATGTATATTAACAATATATTTTTTTTTATGAATTGCAATGCATTGTATAAATAGTTTTCACATGTTTTATTTTCATATACATATCCATGATGGGTAAGTATTATGGTGGCCCCCCAACGACTAGTTTTTACATGATTTTTTTGCATAGGATAACTGAGCACGATCCACATCCGGCCTAGTTTTTACTTTTTCAATTTTGGTTTCAGATTTTTTTAAAATTACTATAAATTTCAAAACAGGTTTAAACCGGTTCTCTAACTCTACGTTCTAATACTATCTAAATGTTACCGTTAAAGCGTATAATCCGTTATTTTATAAAAGACCCAGTTATTTCATGAAATAACTGACTAATTACATTAAAGTGTGTAAAATATTAGATTCCACGATTTAACTAGTTTTTTTTTTTATAGAATAATGATTTTCTAACCGTTAAAGTAATAAAGTCAGCATGCGAAATCCGTTTGAACCACGAAATCCGTTCTAGCACAGGCATGTTAATACTTCAAATGTCGCTATTACAGTGACAAAATTAAATAACGATCTATGCTCATCGTGAGGATTCTATACAAGGCCTGAAATTCCGTGCATTAGCTCCTGTAATTGGACTTGTGCAGATATCGGGAAAAATGCAGTAGCAAGGCCAACTGCTGAGCGATTTACAGCAAAAACTAATCAGAATCGTTTTAGAACAGGGACAACCTCAATATATAAAATTTTGTGACGTTATGTACATTAGCTCTTGTGATAGAGCGCCCGCAATTTTTTTGTTACATACATACAGACAGACAGACATACTGTAAAAACATGTTTTTCAGAATTTCTGATCTCTAAATCGTGTAAATTCGTCAAAAACAGGAAATCGAAAATTTTCACAAATCCATTACTTTTATTTTGTAAAGATAAAAGAAAGTAAAAATAGTAATACCGTATTTTCGGGTGTATAATCCGCGGCTTATACAAGAAAAAAAACCTTCGAAAAAGCCGCTGCGGCTTATACACGGTGCGGTTATACAAATACTTTTTTTTTTTTGGAAATCGTGATATTTTTTCTACAATTTTTAAACCTCAAAAAATTTGAAAAAAAAAAAAAAAACATCGAAATTTGTAAATTGTTTTCGCTATGCCGCGAAATATAGAGAATTCTCTCATGTTTGTAAAAGAGTTTATTATTATTATTATTATAATTATTATTATTATTATTGTTTAAATACAGTTATTTCTGGATTTGGAAGAACTGTCGCAACTATCGCCAATATTGCACTAACCGGCAGCGAGAAATAATGACGCTCGATCGCAGTTTACTCTTGATTTGACAGGGTAAAAACAATAATATAACATGTTACTTATTTTAAACTTACTTTTTGCTTAATAAGTCGTTTTAACGTTAACTGAAATCAGTTTTTTAGTAGAGATGTGTCATTTGTTGAGGAACGATTCAAAAGGATCGATTCCGACAGTGGAACTAAACGAGCGATTCAAAAAAGAAACGAAATCACGAAATCGGTCCGAAACTCCGAAAAGGGTAAAATCCTCGGACTCGTTCCGAAATGAAACAACTCCGAAAAGGCTCGATTCCTCGGACTTGTTCCGAAAAGGAGCAATTCCTATGACTCGTTCCGTAATGAAACGACTCTGAAAAGGAAGGATTTCTCGGAATCGTTCCGAAAAAGAACGACTCTTCTGAATCGTTCCGAAATGACGTAAATCACAATTTTTTTTTGTTCTTTGCAACGGGGCAGGGTAGATTATTATTTTTTTTAAATAAACTAAAAATGATCTTAAACTAAAAACTGTCAAGGTAGGAAAGGTTCCAGATTTTGGATTTTGTAACCTACAAACACAAAGGGGTGCTGCAGCACCGATTCGCTAGCAAACTATTTTCCGATATTTTATTCATAGATTTTTTTAAGGTCTCGCGTATAAGACGACCCCCCTTCACTTTGTAATTCTTTTCTTGTCTAAAATTTCTCGACTTATACGCGCGTATATACTTTAATGGCTTCGAACTTCGAACCCTGATCGAAATATACGTTCATAAATGGTGTATAGCCCGCGGACTATACACCGATGCATCTCCGCGGCTTATACACGAACTTTTTTTAATGCACTGCTCGATTTAAGAGTGCGGGCTATACACAGGGTGCGGGCTATACACCCGAAAATACGGTATATATTCTGTTTTTATAAGTTATTTCTCAAATCATCTATTAATAATTGAAAATGTATTTTTCGTATCACTTTAATTATTTATTATCAGTTAATTTATGAAACATGGATTTGTTTTTAATGTCAAATTGTTTATTTTAAATGTGAATGGTTAGGCAATCGTTATTCTATAAAGAACCTAGTTAAATTACCGAATCCAAACATTTTACACACTTTCACGGACTTCGTTAGATATTTTATAAAGTAACTAAATTAGATGCTTTAACAGTACCCTAAACAAGAACGGAAATTTACAGTAATTTTTTTCCGAGCTACCTTTGTTCATTTAACAACTTCTTTATCTCAAGAAATATCTGAAACTAACATATTTTGTCTCTGTAATCACTTCTGTGAATTGAATATTTATTAGTTAAAAGTTATCATTAAACTAAAGCATGTGAAAAATTATGAAAAACGGTTAAAACTAATACAAATACATTTTAAAGGCAAGATAAAATGTAAATTTAATAGCCATGTAATAATAATAATTACAATATTTATAATAAATTATATAATAATTGGTTACTACTTGGTTATCTTGTCGACCATTTTCGCCAAATTATGAAAATCGCCAAACTAAAGTTATACCTATTGATATAAATTTTATTTTAACTAACGAAAGAACAAATAAAATGGTAACAAATTAATAAAATACAAGTAAAAAGTGGAATTAAAAAACATCTACTATTATTTTCAACACAATTTGACTGATTGGTATAATAATCATACCAATTGAATATTTCCCACTCAGCGAAAAATTGACCAGGCTGGGACTCGAACCCAGATTAACCAGATTAACCAGAACCTGTTAGTTAGATTGGGTTGAAAATAATAGTATATCTACGTATCTATCGTCATATGGAGTTCCATTACCTGCGGTCTATTCTGTTGAGCTCTCTAAATGACAGACCAGATGTTATGACCAATAAGGTTATCTGAGCGAAAAATCTCAGCTGGCTATCGCCCAGGTAGTTTAACAGGTAAAGCATTGGCCTTGTAAGCCAAGTATCTGGGTTCGAGTCCCAGCCTGGTCAATTTTTCGCTCAGTTGGAAATAATCAATTCGTATAAAAAACATTTGATGACGTTTTAAACATGTGTACCGTGTTCAATGTCATTAAATATGACATTCACAATCATCCATTATTGGGATTTAATCTTATAAATTGGCAATAGTTTTTTAAAGGATAGGATAATTAAGGAGTACCAGTAATTGTATATCTATATTTGAAAATAGTCTTTACATTGAACCATTTATATAATTAGAAATGATGTTGTGTTTTTTTTTTCTCAAAGTGTCGCTATTTTCATTTTCAAAATGAATAAGATAAAAATATATAAATAATCGTGAAATGCACTTTTGTATTCTGCTTTCATATATTATACTGAGAAAGGTCTATAATAAAATAACTTATTTAAAAAGCATGCTATTCAATTTCTTAGTATATTAAAGCTATAAAAATTTTAATTCTTTTAACAAAAAGAAACTTTTAAACAGATAACTAAAAAGGAAACTCGTTATACGTATAAAATGAGTGTTTTCTGGAGTTCTTAATGTAAACTAAGCTATTCATTTTTTCTAAAAGAGCTTATAGCTTTTATTTTAAGAAAAAGTTGTAACGAGGTGATATGATTTAGTTATTTCAGTATATTTGAACAAAATTTCTTAAATAAAAGGAAATAGTCGGCAATGAAATCTATAAAAATTTTGAGAAAGATTTATCACACTTCTTTTTTCAGATTTTCAAGCACAATTTATATTTTTATAAGATTTATATTTCAATAATAATTAAAAAAATATGTAGAATTAGTTATTTTTTTAAAAATAAAACTCTCTTTGTGACAAAATTAACGAATTAATATGGATTTATATTTTTAATATCTGTAAGGTGATAATTGTTTTGATCGTTTTTTTTTCCATTTTCTGACGTCATTACCATGTCATGACGAGTCTAGTTTGTTACGAATCATTCAAGGTGAACAGCAAAATAACGTGACAAATTTTAAAGATTTTTTTTTTTTTTTTTTTTTTTTTTACCATAAAACTTATGTAATTCTTTGAAATTTTCTTAAATTAATTTATATGCAATTTTTTAGCATCCCTATAACTTTATATAATTAAATCTATGGCATTAAATATTATGTATTCTAATATAATGATGAATTTTTATGTATTTATTTTACTGTAGCATCTATCTTAGACTTTAACTCTTTTCGGCACGGGCAAAATCTGTTAGTTAAATGAGAAATTATCGACTGATAACGGAAGTAACAAATGAATTTTTTAGATTTTTTGAGTTCCTTAATTTAAGCTTTTATTGTAAAAGTAAAATTTTACTAAAATTCTTTTGGTGCCGTTTGCAAGTTTGGAATTAAAATTAGGTATGCCAGACCAGGAACAGTGTGCCGGAAAGGTTTAAAGTAATATTTACATTTTTTAATGTGAATTAATCATTCTTAAGCATTTTTCTGTCTCAACTCATTATGCTACATACAGCCACCATTACATTATATGTAAAGTTTATTCGCAACTACCCTCATAGCATGCATAGTCACAGTGACGTCACAATGACGTCACTGTGAGTCACTTTGGTCTCATCACATCTGTGACCAAAATGCCACCACTTAGTCACGTCACATTGTGACTGAGATGTGACTTTTTTAAAAATCTTTAGAAAATTATAAAAATTCGTTAAAACATGTTATTTACTTTAAAAAACATGTTTCTGGCAATTTAAATATCGTAGCTTTTGTCACAGTTCCGTCACAATGTTAATGTCAAAGTAGTCACAGATGACACATTTTTCACAAATTTGTCACATAGTGACCACTTTGTGAAGTGGTCACAAACGAGCTCTAAAACGGCCATAACGACTTCACATTTTAGTCACTGTGACTTCACATTGACGTCACATCGACGAACGATGGACACAAAGTCAAAATGTGACTTCACAACGACGTCGCAGTGACGTCACCATGCCTTACGGGTAGTAAATCTAAAATGTCTCCTATATTGTTCCAAATACTTTTTTCCGTACTACAATGCTTGGAATTCCAGGTAGGGAGAAGCCCCTTTATTCAATAATGAATCAAGACAATTAATAAGGACATTTTAAAACTTCTTTTTTTCTTTTTGCGTTGAATTTTGAAGAGTTGCATCGCTTATCTTTATTTGTCTAAATGAATGAATTTGTGCCATTAGAAGTATTTCAAAAATACGTTTCTATATTGATGATATAAATTTATATCATTAAAATTTTATTGACAGGCAAACAGTTTATGGTTAATAGGCAATTATAATAATCATTATATTATAAGAATTGTTTCTAATATAAAAGGGAATACATTCATTTAAAAGTCTGCAAAATATTAGAACAAGTGTGCTACAAAATGCCTAATTTTACGTGAAAAAAAAAACTATATTTAATTCAATTAATATAAAGATAGATTTTTGTCTGATGACAATGTCTATAGACAATGTCTTTCTTGTGATTATTTTATTCTGGCATTCATCAGATTAATGTATTCATAATAGTGTAGCGCAAAATTTAATTTAACTGAATCTGTTAGAAAAACTATGCGAAAGCGAATAGGAATGAACGTATTATTGTTTTTTTTGTTGTTGATTCTGTTAAAAAGAAAAAATAAAAACATTTATTATTGTTCTTTTATAAAGTGTAAAGACATTTAGATTATTCAGTTTTTTCTTACATTACTGGTTGGAATTACTTCTTTTTTAAAGAGAGTATATTTTGTGAATTCAAAAAAATCTGTTTACGCTTAAAGAATTAAAGAGATGATTTTGCTACATTTTCTTCAAATCACCGAGGTGCTTATGGTAATGCTTTCATCCATCTGAAAAGAGTGTGCTTAGCATCATTTCAAGAATGAAATTCAGGATAGACAGATGCATTCTAAGTGCCGTGAAAAATGTTAAAACATTTGTTCTGAAATTCTTTTAAGTATAGGGGAAAAAAATGTTTTCTAACATTTCTGAAAATGATTGTTGACAGTAGAGATTTTAATATATATGGACGATTCTCACATAGTTTTCACTTTTAATCTGGCAAAAGTATTCAAATGTGACGTAGAAGATCGATAAGGTTGACTGAGACACACCAATAACTTTATGAAAAAGATATACATTAAGTAACAAAAAAAAAAAAAAAAAAAAAAAAAAATCATTTGATAGTAAACAGTATAAGGGGTCAGGTACCCTTTGAAGAACCTATAAATCGATTTTTTTTTAAAAAATAGCTTATAATTAAGTATGATTCTTTAGGAACGTTTAAAAACAAACCGCATTAAAAAATCCGGATTAGAAGAAGAGTTATGCCTAAAACACTTTGCGTTGTTCCTATACGACCAATGGGTAATTTAAACTTTAACGTAACAATTTTGATCATTGCGCGCACGATTTCTGAAAAATGGTTGCGTAGAATTTCATAAAATTTTCGCTGAATGTATTAAACGCATACAGGCAGAAAATGGCCAACTATTATGTTCCTCAAATTAGAAGTTTAGAATTCACAACTACTTTTGTGTAAAAAAAATCTCGATATTTCGAATTTCTTTAAAAAATATTTTTTTTTCTGGATCTATAAGTTTTATTTTTTTCATCTTAGGTCATTTTGAAAACACATATGTCTACTCAGAAAAAAATCTTGATTTGTTTTAGCTATTCAAATTTGAAAAATCGTGCGCACAAGGTATGCGTGTTTTATTTTATCTTAAAAATTGTATTATCTTTAAAAATAATTTAAAAAACATTGCATATGTGTATACTTTTATTAGCAACATTAACTAATAAAATAAATTCTTCTTAATATGTGTTTTCAGTTTTATAGTCAAAAATCAATTAGATATAGAGAAACTGCAATTCTTACAGAGGTCACTTTTTCACGTATTTTGTTAGTTCAAAAGGTACCTGACCCCTTAAGTGCATTAATTCAAATAGAAAGTATGTTGATTTAGTTCAAAAATGTGTTTAATTGAAACTTAACTATAAAGTAAATATTTCATAAATAAAAAAGGCTTTTGAGTTTAGAAACTAATTGACTCGGACACTTGGCAATAAAAATAATTAGTTATCAAATTTAAAATTGTTTTTAGTTTTACTACCTCTAAAATTGCTATTCATTTCAGAAGCATGGTTCACCAAAAATTTTGTTAGCAGTATAATGTCATTAATTCGTCATTTTAATAATATAATTTAAAAATTACATTATTAAAATGACGAGATATATATAAAAGTGTTGACTAACTAAAAACGGATAAAAGATCAATAAGGACATTCTTATTATTACCTTGACTTTCACAAATGGAAAAAAAAAAAACATAGAAAATCAAAAAGTTATTCAAAACGGAAAAAAACGCACTTTTGATAAGTTACAAACATGCTACATAGTAGCAATTTTCTAGTTTCATGAATGCATTTTGTTTAGAAAGTAATAAAAGAGCCCTTATTTAAAAAATAAATATATTTTTTATTGTCTTTTGATACACAAAGACTAAAAGACAGTAGTTTATTTTTAAGGAGTAATGAATAGGAAAGTCAATTCTATTAGTTGTAAAGTATGAGGCATATTTAAAAATATAAATAAAGAAAAAAATTAGATATTATATATGTTATCTTCTATAGAAAAATTAAAGAATTGTACGTTTTAAAAGCTTGAATCTAATTCATCATTTAAAAAAATTAGAAATGGTAATGACCCTATGAGAAGGATTCTTGAGTAACCCGATGATAAATTATATGAATAGTTTTTACCTTGGTAAGCGGAAGAAATAGCAATTCACTTGTAAATTTCTGAATAACTTTAAGAGTCTAAAGTTTAATTACATCAAGAATCATTATCATCGGCTTTAAAACTGCGTATACGAAAGCGCAGTGTACGCATATTCACAGTATCCGCAAAGAAACTCTTCGGGAGGGTTGAATTCTGATAGGGATTGGCAGACGCGTTTTCACGTAACTTGGCGATAATTATACTTGGCGTAGCGATAGACGCTTCCGTCGAGGGAGCTGAGTACAAAGTAAAAATTTGTATTTAAAAACTTTTAAAGAGTACAGCTTTCAGTAAGAAACGTTCCATGTTCCATCCAATGCAATGCTGCAAGAAAAAAGTTACTTTATACTCGGTTCGGAAGATAATCAAACTCCTCGACGGAAGCATCTATCGCTCGCCAAGTATAATTATCGCCAAGTTACGTGAAAACGCTTCGGCCAATCCCTATCAGAATTCAACCCTCTCGAAGAGTTTTTTTGCGGATACTGTGAATATGCGCAGTGTACCGTGAAATAATCACTCACCTGAAAGAAAAGTGACATATCTCGAATTATATTTTATTCCACTAATAGGTCTGTCACAGCAGTGCCTTGCTACAATGTTTTGTAAGTTAAGTTATAAAAAAAATCCGTTTATTAACTCTTTATCTACCGCATGATGAATTCATGAAAATTTTACATTCTAAAGCATTTTGCGTAAATTTTTTAAACTAAATAAAAAAAAAATTACATAATCATTTAATAAAAATTTGTAGGATTCTAGAAGGATTTAGGAGGATTAATTAAATTTGAATTGACAGGGATTTTGTGCAATTTTTATAACTACACTCAAATCTTTTAATTGTTTTCTTAGTACTTTGTAGAATTATAAAATGCACAAATAGGATTTTTTACAATTTAAATGCAGTAGTATTTCCGAATTGAAAAATCCCCATCCCCTGTCTCAGCGTCAAGAAAGCTGAAAATATGTAAAGGCAAAATAAATCATCCTTTTAAAAATGTTTTTGTTTTGTATAACCAAAAATGCTTTTGGAACAAAATAAAGTAATATATCTGTAATTCATTCTAAACAGTATTAAAACTAATTGGCGTATTAAAATAATTTTATAGTAAGTAATTTTTATGGTACTTATAAGTACCGTCGGAAGATAAAAGGTTAAGCAATATACCCATTTATGACCACCGAAAAGGAGTAAATTGTGTGGGGAGGTAAAATTACCCAACCGTCAAGATCTCATCTTACGTCTTCATTCTTAAAAAAATGTGTGTTTATGAATGTTTTATTCCTGCATGAAGAACTATGTGCTGTTTCATCTTATAGTAAAATCATGCAAATTTTCTTTTGCCTTTCCTGTGAAATTTACTTTTGTCGGGATGTGTCACTTTTCTTGTGGATATATTAGTTTTTAATTAACTATTGATTTTTATTACTGAAATTGAACATCAGTAATAGTTGACTAAATTGAAATAGCAAATTGACGCTTGCTTGGTCTATTACATTTTAGTTCAATAACTGTAAAGTACAATTTTTCTTTAACTTTATAATTAATCAATATTGATTATTACTCGACAAAAGTGGTTTATCCCTAGATCACAGCACATAAATAAAAAATCACTTCTATTCCTTTAGCTAAAAAGAGAAAAGCATAATTCGAGGTCGTCTATGCATTTAGTCAATTTTATTCAGTTTTGTCACTTATGATGACTTCTGGGGTTTTCATATATAAAACGCTTGAGGTATCATTCGAAAGATCTTTCAAATCCAAACTCAAAAATATAATTGTTTTAATTTGAAGAATTATACATCTGAGATATGAGGGAAACGATACTGCAAAAGTATATGCCTCCAAATCATACCGGATTCTACTAGAGCTGTTTTCACTTACACAGAAATTTCACTGCATGCAACGGTGTTGAATAGTGAACCATCAAAATACCAATCGAAACGCAATTATCTAACATCTATTAGTTGTGATTTTCGAAGAAACTTGGGGATAATGAGCCGAAATAATAATTAAAAAGTAAGAAAAATCACGCATTAAGCATAGATTATGAAACACTTTCCAACACTTCTTGAAATCTTTAACAAAGCGTTGTTATTTAGGGAAATAAGATGCTACTGACCATAGCCAAATATGTATTCTAATACTTTTGATCAGCCCTGCATTTAATCCATCGGTTGATATATATATATACTGTATAAAGTGGAAATTTAGTTTAGCGAGAAAATGCCTAACTGGTTGAAATTGCTCTTTCAGCACTTTATTCGAATAGATGGAAAATACTTCAGTACTTTTGTTCACCCCTGTAATTTACCTAATATATTTATTACACGCCAGTATTTTGTTAAAATTTAGTTCAAACAAACACACTATTAAAACTACTTAAATTAAATTTCCAGAAATTATCATCTACGCGTGACCATGTAGCTAATTCTTTGCGTATATCATTTTATCTATATTTTACATACATTTCTTAGTAAACTAAAAGATGTTCAACGTAAAAATGCATAAAATATTTAAAAAAAAAAATTTAAGTTAATTACTCTCATATTCAGTAAACTTTATGAGCTCTTTTGTGTAACCCTGTACATCAACTTTAACATTTATATACATCATATAATTTGCAGACATTTAGTAAAATTTAAATGCGCATATCATAATTGAAAATGTATTTCAACTATCCATCAGCTCTCATCGATAATATACAGTATTTCGGATGAGAATATAAGATTTGAAATATTATGTGTGTCCGTGCACTTCATATTATACGTTAAATATTAAGTCTCAGTCAATATTAAGTCTTATCAATTTTATGACACTTGAAATCGTTTAACATTATTAAAACATGTCGCAAACAATTCCAACCTTTATTATTGTAAAATGGAATTCTTTTGAGTGGCCCTGTAAATGAATAATAACTATTTTGTTTTACTGCATATTCTACAGAATGCGTATTTTAGTGCATTTTGCGAATCCATGTAAATTTTAATAAGTTTGATAGGGTGTAACATCTTTAAAATTCATTTTAAACGATTTTTTTCCCATTGGCTGTAATGTATCGGAAAATTTTGACTGTCCCTGTAAATAAACTAATCATAGTAGAAACTTCATTTTCAATAGAGTTCGTGCTAGAGTAAACATCAATAACATATAAAAATTTCATAGCAATCCAAGAATATTTACGGGAGTTATAGCTCGGAGAGACGGCCATCTGGTCATCTGGCCAGACGGGCAGACAAACCGAATGCATAAACACTTTTCAACTTTGTTGGAAAGTGTTAAAAATTGATATGGAAAATAGCAGCATAATCCGAGGTGGTGTTGGAAGTTTGAGAAATTCTTTTGATGCGCGTCTTGCACAATGCTAGATTTAAACTTTTTTTACATGTACAGAGTCTTTGATGTTACAATGAAACTTTTATGAACATGTAGAACTATTTAATGGATTATTTTTTCAATACTTATTGAAATTATAAACACAAGGTAGGAACCGTCGAATTTCGACAGAAGAAAATGTTTGAGAAAGAACTGTCATTGATTTATAATACCCTTGCAAAATTAGTTACAATAAAAATTCACAATATATAGGTGTCTAACTTTTAAACAAATTATAGTTAACCTAAAGTTAACAAAACACTATTTCTCTAAAACTCAGTTGTAGGAAATATTAAAATTAAACTTTAATCATATATGTAAGAAGTAAAAAATAATAAAGATCTGTTATTATGATAAAGTTATCAATTCAGGCTTAGTATTCTAAAATGAAAGAAAAAGGCAAAAATTATTTCACTTTGATTCAATCACACAATTTTTTCCATGAAATCTAAACCCGGCATCATTTTCATTATATCAAAATTTAAATATGCAACTTTTATATCTGTATTCACCTTTTCAAAGAAAATTGATATTTTCAATTTATCAATTTGATTCATATCTTGAAGTCTCGATGCTATTGGCTGAAACAAATACTAAATTATTTATATTCTTATAAGTGTAAATGAAATCAAAATTCACCGGGTTTTATAACATATTTGTGACCCAGCACGCATTTAAATTTCAAACTTTTTCATTTTACATGAGAAAATGGCAACATAAAGGTAGAGTAATATTTTTTTCTTTTTTACCTTTGCTTTAAATAGAAATGGAGTACTTTTGTTGCCACAATTAGAAAAACGGTATTAAAAACTACAAAAAAATAATATTTCAAAATTAAATTAAAATACATTTTTCAAATAAAATGAATTTAAAAGTACAATTTCCCCCTATGCGATGGTGTAAAAATTGAAAATGTACGATATTCAGAAATTTAAAAATTTGCAGTAGCATAAATTGCAAAACCAAAAATGTACTTTAAATTTCCAAGTATTGCCATTCGCAAAATGACGTAAGCGTTACACACAGATACGTTTGGCCACTATAATATAGATTAGATAGACCACGCTACTTTCTAGATTTAATACTATACATCATTTTTTAGATGCGTTCGTAATTATGTAAATACGTAGCACCTTTAGTTTCTTTATTTGAGAATAATAAATTTCTATCTGTGTTTGTGAAAAAATGACTTATTGATATAGAAAGGTTATATTTGCATTATAACCTTATAAAGGCATTTTTGCATCAAAATGATGTTATATAAAATTTACATATGACCTTGCAATCATCATATGACATTATTTTAATCCAGAAATGCCTTCATAGATGCAAATACAACATTTCTATATCGGTAAATCTATTTTTTTCACAGATAGAACTTTATTATTCTCTGGTGACGAGTTGTCGTTGAATCCGCCCGACTGTCTGTCTGTAAGTCCACATAGAATAACTCAAAAGCTACCCAAACAAGTTTTTAGCAAGTTATTTCCTGTATAATAGAAAGTATTTAGCATTTACAGGGGCACACAAAAGATTTTGGATACTGCATTTTATTCGGAATACTGTATTTTTTAAAAACCACGAACGCACCTCATTTGTTACGTCTGACATGCAATTTCCGACTTGTTTCTTATAACTTAATTACTCTAAACAAGTAAACAATTTTTATCCGTCATTAAAAACTTATTTAATAAATCCTGAAGATTTTTCTACAGTAGTTAAACATGTTTAAGTATGTTTTTGAAACAAATTAGCAATTGATGAAATCTTCCAAAATACAGAATAAAGCGTTCCTATAAAGATATCCAGGTAGCAGTGCAGATAATAACCTCATTGAGTTCAAGGCTGAAATTCCAAGATTAGTCATTCGACTCGCATATTAAAACGCAATCGGTCTATAAAATCATATCTTGGTGGAACACATCTGTAAACTCGATTTTAGCAGCTGTCTTGTAGGTTTAGCATTGTGTTTTCCCGCTCCCAGTCCTAAATGTTTTCGTACAATTGACAGTACACTATAAAAAAAGGATCTATCTACTAAAAAAATTTAGTAATCCTTGTAATTACTAAAAAATTTTTAGTAATCTTACTCGGTTACAAGGAATCTGTAAGAATTAATAGAAAAAAGCTAGCAACGAATAGAGTTAATAGTTTTACATTTTTAATAGCTAAAACTAAAACACACTTGGCGTGGCACTGATAGCGTAGTGGTCAAAGCACCAAACTCCAGGCTGAAAGTAACTGGGTTCGATTCTGGCCGCCGCCAAATATGCACCGAATGTAAATAAAGAGATTATGAAAATCCTGTCGTAGCAGTTACTATGGGTAATGATCTCTGAACTTTCGCTCCCCTTTAGAAACATGTCAAAATAGAGTAGGTAGCAATGTTTGGTGCTGCCATCTATTACGGCTTTTCCGAAAGTTTTCCGTTTCAGAAGTCTCTCTTTTTACCCACTGGATGCAGCTCGAAGGAAGCTCCTGCCCTTCGGGCACACGTAATGTTTACTAAAAATAATTTTGAAGCTATTACTAAAATTTGATTGGTGGCTCATACTAAAATGTTTTAAGTTAGTTATACAAAAAATTCTTTTGTTCAGCTTACAAAAGAAATGTTTGTTTCACTTGCAAAAAAAAATTGTAATGGTTACTAAAAAATTCTGTGGAATACAAATTTACTAAGAAATTTTTAGTAACCACTTGAATTTGTTTTTACGGTATAGACAAACGCAGAGATAAACCTACGATTCATCCGCTAAAATAGCGTTTTTATGTGTTTTCCACCAAGATATGACTTGACTAACTGTCTACGTTTTAATATGCGAATCGTGATTAAACTTTGTATACTGTGGTTGAATTAGACAAGATATTTGGTGCAGTTTTGTTAATTTATTCTGAATTTGTTGATAAGTGTTTCTTTATATATGCTTGATGCGTGTGTTTTTTTTTCTTGTTTAATACTGAAGCTATTTTAGTCCTTTTACACATATATATTTTCCCTTGTACTTTTTTTAAAATAAAATGTAATTACTTTCACTAATTCATCATTTAAAAGACAACATTTAACCTCTTCAGACCTGAGGTACACAAACGTGTACCGCCATTCTTTCCCTCATAAAAACTAAACTGTTCGAATTTTTTGCATTTTTACTTTACTTCTATACAGCTGAATGCTTTTTGCTTTAAAACAAAACCAATAAATGTCAGCACTCATGAATATTACCTCATAAAACAGATATTATTTTCGTCCGAGTTTCGAAAATACCTTCAAGACATTGTAGCCAAGAAAGTAAGAAATATTCATGAATATTTAACTTACATGCTTTACTATAAAAAATTTTGAGAATTTGCTGATTATTTACTTGTTTAAAAACCTTAATTTTGTTATTGCATAAATTTATATTACTGATAGTTAAACTGATGTTTTAAGGGGATTAGTATTTTTATACCCATACTAGGGGGGCCCCGCACCCCTGCTCGCTATGCTCGCCAACCCCCCGCGTAATCGCTTCGCAATTCCAAATTATTGGCTACCCCTGCTTGCTGCGCTCGCCAATACCCCATGGTATGAATAAGCAGTTGCAGACCTTTCAAATGATGTGTCACACGACTGGTGTTGTAAAGAAATTAAAAATGTGCCCCCCTGGGGGGCAGAGTGGGAGGCAACACAAAAGACATCCATAATATGAATAAGCAGCTGCAGACCCCTCAAATGATATGTCACACGACTGATGTTGTAAAGAAATTAAAAATGTGCCCCCCTGGGGGGGCAGAGTGGGGGTGACACAAAAGACATCCATAAAATGAATAAACAGTTGCAGACCTTTCAAATGATGTGTCACACAATTGGTGTTGTAAAGAAATTACAAAATGCGCCCCCTCTGAGGGCAGAGGGAGGGGGGTTACACACAACACATCCATAATATGAATAAGCAGTTGCAGACCTTTCAAATGATGTGTCACACAACTGGTGTTGTAAAGAAATTAAAAATGTGACCCCCCCTCTGGGGAGAGCAGAGTGTGGGAGTGACACACAAGACATCCATAATATGAATAAGCAGTTGCAGACCTTTCAAATCTTGTGTAACACGACTGGTGTTGTAAAGAAATTAAAAATGTGTCCCCCCTGAGGAGCAGAATGGGGGATAACACACAAGACACCCATTATATGAATAAGCAGTTGCAAACCTCTCAAATGATGTATCAAACGACTGGTGTTGTAAAGAAATTAAAAATTTGGCGAAATATTACAGTTATCGCCAAGTTGGCGTCACTTTTGACAACTAATTTTGGTCGCCAAATTTGGCGATATATCGCCAAGTTGGCGACAAACTTGGCGATTTTTGGCGATGGTAACCTTTCCCCTCTTTATGGTAACCCATACGGCGATGCATAGACGGAGTCCTTTCCTGATTGGTCTATTCGACTCATGGAAGGAGTGGACAACCCGGATTCGTTAGTTCCGGAAATCTTCCACATCAGCATCATTCCAGGAGTCATTCCTTTTAAGGCTAGTTTTTTTTTACTATAGAAGGATTTGTAAACCTAAATTACCAGTCCCATAAAGTACAGATTTCATAAAAATGGCTCTTTCTGTCATCTATGGTGTCATTTCGATTATGCAAAAGCAAAAAACATATATTTTAAAAGTTACTTTATGCTCAGGTCTGAAGAGGATAAACAGTAAACATTTAGAACAGTACCCTAAGGATGTTGTGAATAACACTTTAATATTTTCATACTTTTTAATATCTTTTATACATATTTTTTGCTGGCTTGTTATAAACATTTTTCGGAAGATTGAAGAAAAACTTGAATTGATCTTGCCTGAGGTGGCAGTTAATAAAATGTTTCTAGAAAAAGTTTCCCATTGCATAATCAAAAAGGAGAAAAACAGAATATTTACGTTTCATGGAAGTAGGTTTTAAAAACTTCTATTATATTTTTCTGTAGATAAGGAAAACTATTCTTCATTTATGTATTTGTAAAATAATTATTTTTAAATAGACTTTAAATAAAAAAATTAATCATTTGTGATATATATAAAGTTTTAATAGTCTTGAGTATAATAGTTTTTATAAAAAAATATGTATAAATGTACGTATATATGAATTAAAACTATATTAAATTCACATATTTCTAAATTGTGTTATTGTAAACTTTAATTAAAAATTGCAATTACCTTTTATCTGTTAGACACTTTTGTTAAGCTCAATATGTATATAATATATATTCAAATAATTTTGATATATCATTATAAAGTAAAATAAATACGGTTGTTTATCTGCAATAGTTATTTTCACTGTTATAATTAATTGCATTTGGATGAAATTGACATTTTTGACACTAGAAAATATGATTATGGTTTATGAGTTGAATAGATATTTAAAATTACGACCAAATAAAAATATTTTATAACAAGAAAGAAGTTCTAAATGTGGTTTATGTATATTTACGACGGAAGATATGCATGCTTTAAAATTTGGACTTTTAAATAGGACTATTTAAAAATAATAATATGTACGGTATATTTTTAATAAATGAAAAAAAAATAAAAACTATAAAACATAATACCGATTGGTTAGACAATGAAAAAAAAAAATAATGGTCAGTTGAAATTATTAAAAAAGTAAAAAAAAAAAAAAGTTATGAACTTAAACATTTGAATGCACGGTTCCTTTCACATAATGTCTCTGGGCCCCACCAGTGGTCGAGAGTTTCTGCTCTAGGAGCTGGTAGGCGGGAAGTGCTGGGTTCGAACCCAATCTTGCCCATCTGAATGCTTCATCTCGGCCTTATTGTTAGGAGCTTTCTGTAGTTATTTTCGAATATTGGATTTCCTTTAGTAAATATGGGTTTGGTTCTTTTAGAAAGACAACCATGGAGGTTAATTCCCACCCTTTTAGAGCCTATATCCCCTGTGTTGATAATTTGCAGTCATAAACACAACCAACCAGAAAACCTCTGTTTTAGTATACATGTAATAATGATATTTAGCAATCCTTGCCGATCTAATGCTTATCTCCAATTGCTTAGAAAAATACAATGTTTCAGTTGTTTTAAATATTTTAAAAATAATTATTTTTACTTAATTGAATCAGTTTAAAATGCTACAGTTCTTTGCTTTATTACTTCAGAACTACAACACAAAACTAAATATGTGCTTATTATATAAATCCAGTTTCATAACTATCCATTGATATAATCTCAAGATATCATGTGCGCAACGATTTACGAAGTGAAAAAAAGCGCTGTTTTAATTTCATTAGTATACAAATCTGCAAAAGATTAGTCAGTTTCTGATATTATTATAGTAAAAAGCTTAATTTGTTTAATTATAAGTCAAAATTTCATAAATGTACATAAAAAAAATATCGAAGACACACTAATTAAAATTTTAAAGGTTTTTCTTGATTTTTGACGAATTAAAAAAGTACAATACCCGTTAAATTGGTATTTAAAGGAGGATAGTAATTTTAAATCGACATTTGTGAGCTTAAATTAGTACTTCCCTAATCTACCTATTTCAGAAATAGGACTCTTTTTGTGAAATTTTGTGTCATTTTGTTTAAGTAAATGAATGAATGTATATTTTTGTGTTACTATCGCAGGTTTTAAGAATTCACACAAAAAGTATAAAAAAATAATATTGTTCTAATTTAGTAAATTTTAAATTCATTTTATATTTTATTAATTTAATTAACTCATTTAAGTAAATTTTAAGTTTTAAAATTACATCACATTTAGAAAAGAAAGATAAAATGCAATTCCAGGTCTAAGAAAATTTCGAAAAACCATACATGTTTGAAAAATTGGTTATTTTCACAGTAAAAATTGAAGACACAGTAAAAATTGGGTTAAAAGATTTCTGGGTATAGTAATTTTCCTGAAATGGTACAGTAAGGATTCCAAAATGGTAGAGTATTGTTCCCAAAATAGATAATTTAAAATGGTTCAAAACAGAGCAGATCTTTATTAACATTAAATTAATCAAAATTTCTGAGGTATAATGTGTATACTATCTATGATATTTTAATTGTGTTAATGTCATTAAAAATCAGACTTATTTAAAACGATTTTGTGCTACAAACTGAACTTTCCAAATTGGAATAATGCTGTACCCAAAAATCTTTCAACCCAATTTGGGTATTTTGTTTTTACAGTGTTGCAATTATCTAAAACAAATCAGATTATACATTATGTTTCTTCTTTTATATGCTAATGTATCAAGCGTTTTCAAAATGTGCTTTCTCTTTATTATAAGTTATTAAGATTCGCTTCGCTCAACTCTACTAGGCTACACAAATTACATTTTGTCGTCCACTTTACAAAAAAAAACTATTCGGTATTTTGATTGAAATTAAACATAAAAATAAATTATGATCTGTAGATTTGCACAATACAATTTTTATACAGAACAACGTTAAAAATTTTATTATTTTAATTTACGCGTTTTTTCATTACTGACTCATTTTTGCAAATAAATAAAAAATGAAACAAATATATTTTCAGAAGAAAAAATAAAACATGGAGTTTATAGTTATATATAGAATCACTATTAATTAATTACATAAAATATATTTTTATGATTCCACCAAAATCATTTACGCACATGGCATTTAAGCATTAAAAATATCTATATTATGATTTTTTTCTAAAATGGCAACAAAGAAATTGTAAACAAATAAAATTAATTGTTAAATTCGTTATGTAAATAAAAAAATTAAAAGGACTGCTTCAACCTGTTGAATTGACTCAAGCTCTTCATAATTGTAGTAAAGCAAAGTTGGCTGATTCTGAAATGTTAAACGGATTCGAACCATTTTTTAATTCATAAATTGTGTCTAAAGTAATATTACGTTCGAATTTGTGAATCGGAAAAGGTTTAGTAATCGGGGATTTAGGCTATGTTACGGATATTATATATGAAGAAAATTATGTGCCGCCTGACCAAATTCCGCAAGGTTAAATTTGGTAAGAATTTGAGAACTACAGTCATTCAACTTATGAGAAAGGCTGCGTTCCGATTCCATCAATAACTAAATTCTATAAAAGTGGAAATATAGATTGCTCAAGAGATCAATTTTATATGAAGTTAGCTTTTACTGTTACAATTCATAAATTCCAAGGTTTGACATTGGAGGAAGAATGAAACAGTTGTGGATATTGTGGATAATGGGAAATCCGTTGGCTTTATGTACGTAGCATTGTCGAGAGTCAAAAACCCTCCAAGGTTTAACATTCGATAAAAAATAAATTTATGAGAGATTCTACAATATCAAAAATTCTCATATACATAAAAAAAAATTAGAATGAAAATTTCACAGTTAATAATTCTTGGTATCAACGAAAACAGATTTAAATTGTTTTTTCCAGACAATAAGATTTTAGAAAAGTAACTTTCTTCAAACTCTCTTTTAATTCTAAGATAGCTATAAAAATTATTTAATGTGAATTAAAAAGATTAAAAACATATCTATGTCAAACCATTTGATAAAACAGCAGAAGTTTTGGAAAATGTAAAAACATCTTTAAAAAAATTTTTAATTTAAAATTTAAAATTATTTTGTAAAATTTTGCTTCGAAAATATTTTTTTAGTACCAGTTTATATAATAAATAAAAAATTCCAAAGAACTTCATAGTTATTTGGCTGAATTTACACTTCTAAAATTGAAGTACGCCAAAACATAAAATAGCGTTTTTGCTTAATAAAGATGCAAAAATAATATAAAAAATATTGTTATTTTCAAATACTTATCTTATAAAAAATGCTTCGCGAATCCAACATTATAGAACATTACATTTGCCATATTATTTACATTTGATATTACGTTTGTCATATGTTCATTTATTAGAATTTTATATATTATTATTTTTCCGATAAGCTTTCATTTTCATTTATAAACAATAAATTTATAAGATTTCAAAAACAGAAATTAATGGCTCTCAACTCAGGCCAACAATTTTTTCGTCGACTGGGCTATGTGGGCTAATTTACTTTAACTTTTCTTTTGGGCCATCTATCGACCTCAATATAAATGAAGAATTTTTTGATCGAAATTAAATTTTAAATAAATAAATAAACTAAAAATTTCTGGATATAATAATGTGATTAGAGATAATTTTTTAAATGCTTTCGATATGCATTCGTAAAATGTCATTCAATGGGTATAAATAGAAAGAAAGTTTTATCAATACTTTGATATTATTTAAATTTAGTTTTATTACTTTTTTAAGATGTTAACATTTATCCGCATATTTCTTAAACTTCGTTTTATTTGTAAAGTTATAATCATAAGTTACTATGCTATAAATAAAAAATATATCTGTTTTGATGTAATTAATATATGTAGTACGTGATTGTATAATTGTTACATTTTAATGACATTTGATAAGGAATATAATTTTCGTTTACAATGCAAGCACATTTCAAGTGGATATAATATGTATTGTAAGTTTTTAAAAAGTGGTGTAGTTAAATTAAAATTTTACGAAAGAAATAACAATAACAATTTTACTGTTCCTTAATGCGAGAAGAATTTTTAAAGTTGATGTTTTAGTAGCTGAAGTTTAAAAAAAAATATTTTGATTTGAATCAATGCATCCTGCTTCTGCATATTTTCTATACGAAACTACAATTTTACCAAAAAGTTCGTTTGATTATATTAACTGGTGCTAAATGGCGCCAAATCCATACTTAAAAACAAATCATAAAGCTTTATCAATCGATCAACTAGGAAACTATCTTATGTCCTTCTTATATCTGTTAATAAAACCGCTGCCGAATCATTGCTTTTTTATAAAAATAATAAATTTTAAAATTAAAAAAAATTCAACATTTAATTTTTATGTTTTGTAAAATTTTCAGAAATTATGTTTTACTTTGCTAATTATTATAATTGTTCAGACAAATATTGTTTCTTTTACCCAATTTTTGAACTATTTTAGAAATTGTGTATAAAAATAAAAAATCTCATAAGTTTATATTTGTAGAAATCTATTGCTGTTTTTTAAAATATACTTTTCTATCACACAAATTCTTCATTAGAAAATCTTCATTCTGTTTGTTCGTATGTATCTTATGAGAATGAAACGCAGATTAAAATTCCGTCATTTTTGACGGAGGTTAAATATATATTATGACACATTCAGTCATGAAATATCGCTTCTGATTGATGAAATAAGATAAATTTCTTCTATAAAGAGAAATGTTTAATTGATTGCCACCATTTTTAAGAAAGGAGCATTTAAAATTAAAAATTAAAAATAAACAATAAAAATAGAAATAAATTAAAAGTTAGCTGATAAGGGCACATCATTTAAAAAATAGTTTTTAAAATCGGTTTAACAGAAAACTCAGGGCTGATGACTAAAAAAACAGCCTGGTCCTTTTAATATATACATATTACCTTAAAGCAAAGAGTGATTGAAATATTTCAAAATTTAATTAATATTTCTCTTACTAGTTCAATAATCGTTTCATATCTTCCAAGAGTCAAATACTCGAACATTAACTTCAGAGATGAACACTTTAAATGCCTGAAGATACATAATATTTAATTCTCTTTCTCCTCGGTGATCATACTTCATTCAATATTTGTAGATCACTTCAATTCTCGTTAGATAAAGTCATTGAAATATTAATAGTATTGTTAAGTTCAAAAGGAAATTGGAAATTAATATACATATACATAAAAGAAAAAAAAAATAAAGGGCTGGATCATTTTGAAAAGCTGAAACGAATACTCGCATCAATAAACACTACATGACTAAATATTATTTTAAAGATCATTACAGAAAATTTTAAAGCTATTGAAATTTAATTTTAGAGTTGCTAACAGCCTTTAAAAAATATGCAAAAGCATAATATATTATAAGTTTGAAAGTCTCAATAGTTGTTTCCAAACGAAATGATCTAACACATTCTAAAAGACGCTTATATATATATATTACAAATTTTTAAATTTTTTCGCCAAAACTAACCTTTATACTATCTTAATTTTCTTATAATAATGTCCCGTACTTACTTCAAATTGTTACATTAAAATCTTGTTTCTAGATCTAATCTGTTAATTTTTATGCAGACGATATAAATTCTTAATTTGCCTTAAAAAACATTATTCCAGTATGCTTAAACTTAAAAAGATGGCTCTAAATTAAAAATATTCTTAATTAAACTTTATTTCTTAATATTCCAAATAAAACTAATTTCTTCTATGTTTTTATCAACCCTTCTTAAGACAGTCTTATTAAATTTATTCCAAAACCATACCTTTCAAAAAATATCATTATTTTATTTTATCTATTTATTTATTTTTCTTCCGTCAACCTTTGATGTGTGCATATTAATAAATTCATTTTTTTCTTTTTCTCTTAAAATTAATCATTTATAAAAATCGTCTGCCTAAGAAATTCTGAGTCAATTATAAATTGGTTAAATAATATTTTTTTTTTAAATAAATTTATCGTCTGTGGAAAATAGTCTCGTAGCTGGACAAGAATTCTGTTTGCATAAAAGAATGATGGTTTGAGGTTACAGAAAGTTCTAGAATTTTTTTTTTAGTTTTAAAAGGTGGAAGCCTCGAGTTGAGGAGGGAGATTCTTGAGTTCTTTCGTCGATGAGTACGGCTGGTTGAATAAATGATGGAATATTTTTTTGGATATTTCGGTAAAAGAACGTTTGCAAAAAGGAGCTTTTCCCTCTATAATGACTACAGTTGAATAAATAAACTTACAGCTACCAATGAGTGATTTATTGGATCTTCTACATTTATTTATTTATTCCTCGCTGGCCATGACTTCTGTGCAAAGTACGGGGACCCTGGCGATGATGTTTCTGGCTCCTAACTTTAAAATATCATATATATATATATATATATATATATATATATAAATACTTTTATAAATACATCCAAAGTTATTCAGATAATTATATATATATATATATATGTGCTATATTGGCAAAGATGAACGGCCACTTCTGATTTTAGACATTTTGTTAAATATCTAGAAAAATACATTATGATTTATCCTGAAACTTTAACCAGGCAAGTCTTCACCAACCTTCAATTCGCGGTTCAACTCACAGTTGAGAAACCTGAGGTTAGCAAATCTAACCGTCGGTTAATATTTGAAATTCATCGCTAACTTTAGAGCCGAGGTAAGTCAACCCCGGGTTAGTGGAATTCAGGTTGAAATGTCTATACCTGATTGGCCAAACGAATCACATGACCTAGTAGTTGTTTCTATGAGTTCTGTCCTGGCTTAATTCCACCTTTATCTGGGTTTTTGTCTCCTCAAGAACTAAACTAAAGGAAGTATTGAAAATACATACATATCATGTTTAATTTTTAAATAAAAAAATTTTATAAATAAATTTCGAATGGCAGTTTTCGTTTACAAAAAAAAAAAAAAAAAAAAGAAAAAAGAAAAAAAAATGTGCGGTGCAGTGATATTTTTAGATAAAATTTATTTTATTAAATATATATTTTTTTCTTTAATATAAATTTAACAGAATGTTATCTGATCAAACTAGTATTAAATATAATGAAAGTGAATAATAAAATAATAAATTTATTTATTATAAGTAAAAGTAATTATTTCAAACTTACCAAACATATAATTAACAAAAAAATATATTTATCTATTAACTGACCACATGTACGCAATTTGGTAGAAATTTCGTACTTTAAACAAATATAAAAATTAGTGTGGTACAAGAGAAATAAAAAATTCTTTTTTTCCTTATTATTTATTTAAAGAGAGATAGAGAATTTTGATCCATATAATTATATTGAGGTTAACATATTTCAATTTGGATTCTTTAGAGGGCGCCACCAAACAAAAACAGTAAAATTGCAAGCTTCGTTTTCGACACACAAATTTATGTAATTTTGCGTTCGTAGAGCAAAATTATATAAGAAAAGGGGTGAAATTTAGGAGACACATTCTGTTATAATAGCAACTTTCATAATAAACGCTTCGATTTATTAATAAATCATGAAGCGCTTTGTTTTAGAAAAAGACGCATCAACGCTCTGTTTAAAATGACGGCCATCTTTCTTTCTAGTAGGCATGCGCGGTTCACTAACTTGGGATTTTAGCTTGGTTGAGTTCGTCAACTCCAGGTTGGGAAACGCCTCGAATTTTGGCAGGCTGAGTTAACGACGAATTGGATTTCTCTTTCAACCGAGAGTTCAGCTCGAAATAATAGATAATAGATAATAAGGTTTTTTTTTATAAAATCAGTCCTAAAATTTTCCATGTTTTTTACTTATAATTTGCAGATTTTTTATTATAAAATGATGTATTTTCAACAGTATTGTACAAACAGTATTGTACAAATCACCTTGTAATCAGAATTTAAAAATAATAAAAATTTCACGAAAAATGAGCTGGTTTATTAAATAATTTTTTAACTGCGCAATAACTCTATCAAAATTTCAATTACATATTGTGTTGCCTAAATATATAGAGCAAATTTTGTAAAGGTCTTAATAACATAGCTTGAAAATTCTGAAATGATCATCTATAGAGTAAGCTCAAAATCCGCTATTCTCAAAATGAAACAAAAAGATGTTGGGCTGTATCCATTTATCCATTGATTTGTATCAATATAGAATACACAATATGGGAAGTACTATTATAATTGGATACAACCCTTTATTTTTTTGTTTCATTTTGGGAACAACGGATTTTCAGCTCATTCTATGGACGATCACTTTCAGAATTTTCAAGCTATGTTTTCGAGACTTTCACAAAAGTTGCTCTATACATTTAGCTAACACAATATGCAAATAAAATTTCAATAGCGATTACGCATGCGGGATAAAAAATTATTTAGTAAATCTACTCATTTTTCATACAATTTCAATTACAAGGTATTGTGTACAATGTTGTTTGTCAGATTTTCAGAAAAGAACATTACTTTATATTAAGAACTCTGCAAATTATAAACAAAAAATGTAAGAAAAATTTGGGACTTTTTTTAAAACTTTAATTTCCCTACAAATATGCACGCTATCGACATAAAAATGAGCACAGTTTATTACAATAAGTCACTTAATCATAATCTACAGTTTAGGCGCTTCTGTTACATTAATTTTGACCGAGTTATCCAAAGTATATTCGTTCTTTTTCAATTTATTGACGGTCCTTTTATGGAGTTTCGGGAAAAAATCTTCACGGAAATATATGGCTTGTAGTATTATGTTTACACATTCATTAAGAGTTTTAAGATAATATTTCATGTAATTTTCTAGATATCATACTACTCAAAAATATGATCTCTGAGAACTGCATTTGTTTTAATCCTTTTTTGTGAATTTCCATGTTTTACTTCCATATATTAAAGATGATACTGTCATTCTATATGTATATACATTATTGAGTCTTTTGTTTGAATAGTTCTTCTTACAGTACTATAGATATGTTGATATTTATAAATCTTCTTTTGTATAATGTTTCATATTTATAAAATATATCACATCCTAAATAATTAAAAATTGAAAGCTGCTCAATGGATTTTTTAAAATATATTTTTTATTTTTTATATTTTTTTACATAGCTATCATACACGGTGAAGTTTTGTTACAGTATTCTGAAATCATTGGGAAATGCATCATAATATTTCCGCACCTGATACGCAGGGACCGATTTACAAATATGGGGGACCTGAGAACAGACGCTTACGGAGGGCCCCCTTGTACTGATATTTAGAGAGGGATTGACTAAAAAATGAAAAAAAAGAGAATTATTAAAGTAACCAATACTGACTCTAAAATATTCATTAAAAAATTAAGTATGATAATCAATAACTTACTTTTAAATAATCATTTCACAATTTTGAAATTTAAATGAGTAACTTCTTTATAATATACTATGCGGTGCTAATTATCTTTTCCTGCAAGTGTATGTATCTGAAACCATAAAGTACACAACAATTAATAAGATTTTGATAACATTCAGTTACAATTATTTAAAGCATTAGGGGGCTCTACAACAGTCAGCAAGCTATGCTCACCGACACTCAAATTATCTGATGGTACAGGAAAAGGGTTAAACAAGAATTCAAAACACAATATATCTATATAATAAAGGCCAAACGTATCTGTGCATAACGCATACTTCATTTTGCGAATGGCAACACTTTCCCATGCAATTTCAGTTTTGCATTTTTCGCTACTGCAAATTTTATACTTCTAAACACAGGCCAAAGGTATCTGTGCGTAACACATACGTCGTTTTCCGAATGGCAACACTTTCCCATGCAATTTCAGTTTTGCATTTTTCGCTACTGCAAATTTTATACTTCTAAACATTACATATTTCCGATTTTTACACCGTCGTAGAGAGAAAAAAAATGTACTTTTAAATGCAATTTGTTTGAAAGCTCTATCTCAATTTGTTTTTGAGATATTAATTTTTGTATAGTTTTTAGTCCAATTTTTTAACTGTGGCAACATAACCACTCCATTTTCTCTTAAAAAAAAAAAAAAAAAAAAAAAAAAAAAATAGAAAATAAAATGCGTATAATTTGCAAAAAATATCGTCTATTATAAAATTCCGTGATTTCGGTTTTATTTCGTTTTTATTCATCAGATAAATAACTTAAGTTTTGAGTTAAAGTGATTTGAAAATGATCAAATTAAAATACCGTTTTTTCAAACATGGTGAATACGGATATGAGAAGTACATCTTAAAATTTTGAGAAGATGAAAATGATGACGGGTTTTAATTTCGAGTGAAATTCTATGATTGTGTCAATTCAGAATAAATTTTGTTTTTTTCATTCGCATTTATACCAAATATAAGAGACAATTGATAAATAGCTGATCTATATTATATTTTACTAATTAAGTTTAATTTTAAAGTTTAGTTTTTTGTCAACTATTTCAAAAAAACTCTTGTTACTGACACTATTTGCTGCACGCTATTGTTTCAATATATGTATATTTTCATTTTTTCAACTATTTATTTCTATGTTCCTTGTTTAATAATATGGTTTTTGTGTGCTGGTAGCCCCAATTACGTATTATTTTACTATTTCATGGCTAATACGTGGATGAAACCGCACACTTCATTTGTAGTTCCAGAGCATTTGGGGCCTGACGCTTCTGTTCTGTGGACTACAAATTTCCTTTGCATTCATTTTATTTTATTTATTTATTTATTCAGATATACTCGTTTCACTATTTTTTTTTTATATATAATTTAATTCTATTCAAATTCTTCGTTTTGGTTTATTGTTTTATTGATAAAATTTATTGGTGAATTTTGTCTACTTTTAATGGTATTATATATATATATATATATATGTATGTATGTATATACATATATATACATACATGTACGTATATATATATATATATTCTTTTATGAGAAAAGTATGAAAATGATGAAAAGATGACAAAATGGTTGCAACAACAATGAATTATAAAAGAACAACATAAAAAATAAATAAATAAATAAATAAACTCCTTGCTCTTCAGAAGGTGGGAGGAGTAACAGACATCAAAAAGTTATTAAAAAATGTATCCTCACAGGTTTCGCAAGGTATCACAAAACCGCATACTCCAATTGTATAAAGAATATAAAAGAAAAACATTGAATACTGAATTTAATAAACCAAAAATGAAACAACATTGAATTCTGAACTTAATGAATAACCAACAACAAAACCATGGCATAAATCAACTCGTAACATAAAATATTCTGAAATTTCAAAAAGTAAATAACAACTGTAAAAATCTCAATAACTAAACAATAAACTAAATAGACATGCAGCATGTGATTCCCCCACCTTTACCTGTGAAGAAAAAAGAAAAAAGATACCTGTTAAAAAATTATCACATTACACCTCCATACTTGCATGAGCGGGAAAACTGTTAGGCCTAGGATGGTAGCTGGCCAGCATCAAAAATTTAAGTTCTTTGAATGTCCTTCCGTTGATCAGCTCTATCCATATTCAATCCAGGTCTATTAATTCCCAAATGTTGATAACCATCGCCCTGTGAACTCTCCTTAAATGGATTTTCATTCACAGATCCTCATCAATTCAACATCCGAGAAGAAACCTCCTTCATGGCGTTTGGCCCTGCTGTTGCCACTTCAAGAAACCTTTTTTTAATTCATTCACATAATAAAATATAAATTTATGAGGATAAAAATTATTATAAAACAAGTTTGCAACAAATTTCAAAAATTGTGTCTCTAAAATTTTTTTCGACCCACATATATTATAATATCTAATTATTTGACCTAAAATAATATTTATAAAAACTCTTTTACTTAGATTAGAATGCCAAAGAGGCATGGAGTGGGTTTTAAAACTGAAAAAAGACCTTTTATCAAATAATTTAACAACTAAATCACCATAATTACTAATATTTAAGTCAAGATCTAAAAAAACGACATGTAAATTATTGTCAGAAGCACAATTCAATTTTAAACAAGATGAATAAATATGATTAATCGATTCTAAAAATTTGTAATCAAAGACAATTATGTCATCAATATCCCTCAAAACTCTCAATAATTTGTTAGAATTTAAAATAAATTTATATTCATAAAAAATAGAAAAAGATTAGCTGCAGTGCTTGAAAAATTTGTACCCATACCTATTCCACATACTTGATAAAAAATAGAACCATTAAATATTATAAAATTATTATAAAAACAAAAATTACATAAACTCAGAAAAAAATCTCTATTAATACCCAGCTCTTCCTCGATATGAAAAGTATCAAACAAATCCTCCAGAGTTTTAAACAACAGATCAATAGGAATATTTGAAAAAAGATTTTCAAAATCAAAAGTAAACAGATCTGTGGGCGTTGTAGGCGTGTTTAATTTCTTTAAAACTTCAATACTGTTATCGATACACCAAAAATAACTAGAATTTTTAAATTTAAATTTTAAAAAACCATAAATTCTCTTCAAAAAATCCTGTAACTTAACATTGAAACTTTTACCAATACCTCTGGAATTGCATATACATCTAAATTTTATAGGATTTTTGTGAAACTTGGGTGTCAAAAACAGAAATGGAAGACTATGAAAATTATTAATAGGAAAATTGTATGCATAAAGATTTTTAACCTTTCTTGAATAAGCGCTGAATTTTTTGATAATTGTATTATGATTCAAATTATATTTTTGGTAATATTTAGTATCATTCAATTCATTAGTAACTTTTTCTATGTAATATAACTTTCAAATGATTGCATAATTAGATGAAGCCTTATAGACAGGAACAATAACAAAATTTTCATGTAAAAATTGTATATAGCTGCAATCCTCTTTACTTAAACGATGATAAGTGTATTAATTATTATTTAATTTTTGGTCAATAAAATTAACAAAACTATTTAAAATACTCCACCTCCATTCATTAAAAGCTTCAAAAGGTACATTGAATTTGTAACACATTTTTAAAATAAATGCAGACAAATCTCTTTTAAATTTCAAAACAGCATTTTCTTTATTAATTCTTTTATTTAATCTGAATTTGGTACCAAAGCCCATCAGAAATTGCAAGTTTTTATTCTTAATGATATCTAAATTACCAGTTACAACATGCCCATGAAAATCATCTATAAAATCTGGAAAATCCACCCTACAATTTCAAGAAACAGCATCATTCTCTGTTAAAGCTATGTATCTGTAGTTAAAAAGCTTCTTACTTTGAGGTATATCATATTTATAAGCAACAACAATATTTATCTTTATTATTGGAAACAGAAAATGAATTTGTCTAATGAAATTATTTATTTTGAAATCATCAAATGATTTCTGTTGAAAATTTATAGTAAAAAAAGCTTTTGTGTATTCAAAACTAGAAAATGAATTCAATCTAAAATTCAAAATATCATAAAGCAAATCTTTATATTGTGTATTTAAAAACTTGTATCTCCCAACAGCCTTTTTTATTTTATCAAGTGTTTTTAATTTTAAGCTAAAAACAGCATTTTTGACTAATTTAACATTATAAACAGCAATAAAATTTTTTTCGTTATCTTTTATCCAATCAGAAGGAACCAAACAATTTAACGATTTTGAATTGACATGAGAACCCCTTTTAAATCTCTTTATAGCATTAACATTAGCATACAATTTGCAAAAATTATAAATATTATCTATATTTTTAACATTGTACCCATTTATTTTAGTATTCAAACCGTACGGATAAAGACTTCTGAACTTCAAAATAAATTCATTCTCTATTTTTAATCTGTCATTCGTATTTTCAACATGTGCTAAAATTTATATTTGAATATTTTCAAAAGAATGTAATCTGAAATGTAAAATTTCAAATGAAGTGTATTGTGAATTTTCTTTATAAACATTAGATCTATGATTATTAATACGTAAATTTAAACAACCAGAAGTCTCACCCACATATGCCTGTGTACAAGTTAAACAAGTAATCTTATAGACTGCATTGTTAAATTTTCAAAAAGTAGTATAACAAGCAGGAACATTCTCAGCAACAGCATCGGCATGACTCGCCACACATGTTTTTCATCTAACATCTTTTCATTTATAATATTTCATAATTTATCAATTTTTTTAAAGCGAAGTTTTTATAAAGATTTTTGTAAGCACTTAGGCCTAGTTGCAAAAAATTAACAAAAATACACCCATTTCAACTAATGATAAATGTATGAGTTAAAAAATTCTTTTAGCAATAGCAGCTTTAGCAATAATATGTTATATAGATATATAACATATACTATATATATACATATATATATATACAGGGTGTCCCCTCTCAAAGGTGGCCAATAGCTAATTTCTAAACCGTTGGTCATAGACATATAGTTACAGTTGAAAAAAAGGCTTTAAAAAAGGCAAAGAATTGTTTTTTAAGCGATTTTGGTCAATAAATGTTTTACTAAAAAATTACGAAAATTAAATTTTTATACGATCCCGCGGTCCTATAAGTGATATTTAGTAAAATTTTTTCAACACTCTAGCAAGTAATACAGAAAAGGTCCCATTCATGTAACATTAAAATTGACCGAGTTATGAAACTTTAAATTTCATGACTTAAACCACTTTTCCATAGCTGAAAACGGATGAGTTCGACGGAGCTTTAAGGGAACGTACACTAAGTGCTTAAAGTATTATAAAGAGAGTCGATTTCCAACGCTGTTCAAAGGCTACTTCCTAAACTATTTGTCACAGACATATAGTTCCAATTACAAAATGTTTTTAAATGAGCGATTTAACTGAAGGCGCTGTCGCCGTATAAGTTTTACGGTAGTGTTAATTATAATTAATTAACTTCTAGATCGGTTATTAAAATAACTGAAGACATGAATTTCAAAATTCTCTTTATCGAAAAAATCAAATTTTGGGAAATAGCGAAAAAACTTTAAATGCATCTATTGGTTTTCATTATAAATTTTGAGATTGCATTGTTACAATAGTGGAGGTTTGTATAGACTGATAGAGAAATCAAAAAGCGATAAGTCGAGTTTTGAAATTCATATCCTCAATTGTATTTTTACGTATGTTCTCTTTTGTAAGCAAATGAAGCTGATTCTTTTCGTGATTTTATTTTAAAAAGGTATGTTATTTTGATAAGCTTTTATTTTATTCATAGTTTTCGTGTGTAAATTTTCCTAGTTCAATACTTATATTCAAATTTTAACTCACTTCCAAATATCTGATTGAGGTTCAATTATCATACTTATTTAAACCCGATGAAAATGTAATATTAATATGATTTTAGGTGCGTTCCATTTATTTATTTTATAGGACTACATCAAATTCTATTAGGTTGAGTAATCTAATAGAGCTTTACATATGTATCATTTTGTAACGATTTGTGACTGTTGCTTTTCATAGTTTAATTTAACAAAATTTCTGTTATTATTTTACTTATATTTTTAGCACAAATTGCATATTTTACTTTAACATGTAAATGTCAACATAAATCAGAAACAACATTGTAATTTTTTTTTTTTTTACTCTCAATGTTTAAAGTTAAATTTTCTATCTGATGTTTATTTTTATTTCCAGTAAATTTGTGACTGACCCCTATTTTGCAGCAAAAAATATGCTTAAATTTGAACAGCTATAACTCGGTCAATTTTGATCGCAGAGGAATGGGACTTTTTTTGTCTTACTTGTTAGAGTAGTGGTAAAAATTTTCTAAATATCACTTATAGGACCGGGGGACCGTATAAAAATTTAATTTTCGTAATTTTTAGTAAAATATTTTTTTTTACCTAAATCGCTTAAAAAATAATTCTTTACCCTTTTAAAAGCATTTTTGCAATTGGAACTATTTGTCAATGACCAACGGTTTAGAAATTAGCCATTGGCCACCGTTGAGAGGGGACACCCTGTATATATATATATATATATATATATATATATATATATATATATATATATATATATATATATATAGGGTGGTTAGTTATTAACGTCAGGTGTTTAGGGCTCTTTAGCGAGTAAAGTTTTGGGCGAAACATAACCAAATTTGATCAGCATACATAGTAGACCATGGGATTTCGAATTCTTAAAAAAAATAAAGAAAATAAAACGTTTAAAAAATCGCCGCTAGGGGCAATTTTAGCTAAAATGCGACTAAAATGCATTTAATTTGCATAAACTCAGTAGTTTTGGCGCACCAAACGTGTATTAGTGTAAATGTTGAATGATTAAATGTCGAAAAATACAGTACAGATCAATTTTATACTGCTAGAATACTGCCCGAGCGCTGATGGTACCTGCACATTTTTCATCTCTTGTTCGATAATAGCAGTTACAATTTCGTCAACTTGTTATTGACTAGTCACTTTGCGTTGTAGGCCTTGTTGTCCCATAGTTTCAAATCGATGAATCATCTTTTGTAAATTTATTATGCTCATCGGTTCTTTTGGCAAATTCTGTAATCGGTGAAATTCAGGACGAGCATCATTGCAATTCTCGTTCTGCTGATAACACAGCTAGACTAGTAAAGTATGGTGAGAGTTGATAATGATGAGAACTCTCTTAGCCTTTCCTTTTATACTCATGATTGTTATACACAACTGGTTTTATGCAAATTAATGCATTTTAGTCGGTAAGCAACGCTAAAATTGCCCCTAGTGGCGATTTTTAAAACTTTTTATTTTAAATTTTTTTAAGAATTCGAAATCCCATGGTCTACTATGTATGCTGATCAAATTTTGTTATGTTTTGACCAAAACTTTATTCGCTAGAGGGCTCTGAACACCTGACGTTAATAACTAACCACCCTGTATATATATATATATATATTGCCTATTTACGATTTTTAATACATATTAATGAATTTAATATTTTACGGTTTTCTTTCTCTTTAAAAATTTACGTGTAAATAGTTTTTATGCCATAACTATCCATATTTTCCTGCTTTTAATTTATTCATTTAATTTTAATTAGAAAGTTTTTCTATAACAGTCACGTGCCAATAAATTTTTTATTTGAAGGATATTTTATACTTTGCACTGTTTTAATAGTTGGCAACATTTTAAAATATTTTTTTCCTAAAATCTGTAAAGAATACATCTTGAAATCCTAAAAATATGAATTTAATGAATTGTAAAATAAATCCTCATAAAATATTCAAAGTAACAAAATAAAAATTCTGCACACTAGGAACTTCTAATGTATGAAATGGTGTAAAAATGGTTAAATTCCCGTGTTTAGTTTTATTTGCTTAAAAAAAAAACTTTTTTAATGTAATGATTTTGACAAACTTTTGACAAACTATAGAGAGGAGAGATAGAGAGATATGGAGATGTAAATATTTAATTATTGCAAAAATATTTATATAGTAAGGAGGCAATTATTATACCTTTAAAATGAAGGTTTATATGAGATAATGTGATATAAACATTATTGAGATCAGAAAGGAAGCTTATATTTTTCAAAAATTAAAAACTATATATAAGTGATGAAACATGAATGTTATCGAAAACAAAGCATATTTATTGATAGAACACATAAAAAGAGATAAAAAAAGAAAAACACTCAAAATAAAGAATATATATACAAGAATTTGCTGCAGCAAACTTACTAGTAACCTCTAGATTAAATTCGTGAAGTTGATATTTACATGATGAAATCAGATTTGTATTTTCTTTGACAACTATATTATTTTGCCTCACTTAGGCTTTGTGCCATGTGCTGCGGGATTGTGGCAGTGATTTTATTTCTTTTTCGATCATTAGATCTTATCAGTCAATTTGACTGATCTTTGGCTAAAACAATTGTATGCACCACGCTGCTTTTTATATCACTTATATTTTTGAACTAGATCGATATTTAAGACCATCATGGCCTGGATCACTATTTTGTGATTACGCTTTCTTGAGGGTACACACGATCACAAACAGGTAGGCGAAGAACATATAGCCTGTTAGTCGACACCACACTTATTTCCCTTATGGGACTTTTTTATTAGCACTATTTTCTTTTTAGATGATGTCGATATTTCAGATGATGGCGATCACTCTTATATAGAGAAGATACACAAACAATCACATTGGAGACACAGAAGGTACTCAGCCGGTCAGTCAGCACTACAGTCTAAATACTTGGGAGATCATCTTCTTAAGGTAATATAGAAGCAAAAAAAAGATTCATACTTGAAGAATTAACTTACAAAATATAAAAAATCACTAGCCCACGCTGCAGAAAAGGCTTTTTTTTGCCTAAACTGCAGCGCGGCTTTTTCGCGTAAACTCGTAGCTTGCCGCTTTTTCAACTGTTGCCAAAAGGCGTTGAGAAGAAGTGAGGGAGAAAAAGTGATTTTCTACCGTGAATGATTCTTCTCTGTTTCTCCCCACGCTGGAGTGGAATTCACGTGTTTTCTCTCTCTTGCGATTTTCGTATTGGCTGTGGGAGAAATGAAGTGTTTATTTTTATGATGCGTTTGCTCTGCCGATTGGTTTCGAGTTCTCGCCACTTGTTTACTATATGTAGAGACCTTTCTCTCTACATTTCCTCCCCCCAACAGGAGAGAAGCAGCACATAGGATGAAAAATCAGAAAATTATTGAATAGTGCCAACAAAAAGAAAAAATTTAAAGTTTTTGAGCTGCACTCATATTCCGATGAAAGTCACTTGTGCCTTACAATGAAAATTTATGTACATACATAGATACAATACAAAAAGAAGAAAAATATCTTTACACATAACTAAGAAATAAGTTTGCATTCTTACCAACAAATTGCATAAAAATATTTTTTTTTTTTTTTTTTTTTTTTTTTTTTTTTTTTTTATACCACATTCATTCAGTTAAGAAATCATGAGAAATGATAAGTATTACATTTTACACTTAAAGAAATTTTACACAAATTGTGCAGAGAGCAAAATACCCCAAAGTGACTCAAAAACAGAGATTTGGTTTTAAGAAGTGAAGATTATAATGAAATAATAAAAATTACTTTAGAAACTGACTAACAGAAGAAATTTCTTAATATTTCAAATGAAATTTACTGAAATATGCTGGTCAAACTATTAACTTAAGAGAGAACTTAATTGCAAAAAAAAATTAACAAATTATCTTTTAAAATTTTAATCTTTGAACAGAAAGTTAACTTAATACTTAGAAAACATGAGTTAAAGTTATATGAAGAGAATTTTAAGTTATAAAATTTTCTACGAAAATTTATACTTAATTTATACTTATAAGTATTTATAGCTAGCCTTTTTTTTTTTTTTTTTTTTTTTTTTTTTTTTTTTTTTTTTTTTTTATTATTAAACATATATCTTTAAACTCAATCTTTTAACAGAATTGTCAACTAGTAAGACCTATCCATTTAGGTGTTAAACATCTTTGAGAAAATGTATCATCATAACAACCTAGAAATTAATACAACTGTCCTAACCTAACGGACCAGCCAGCTTAAGCCAGAAAAAGATAAAAAAAATAATGACGTCTCACTATCTTAATACCTACAGATGTATAGTTTACCAGGAAGCATAGATACAAATTTTTGATGATAAAGATGTTAGGAAAATTGAGAGATTTTTAAATGAGCAAAGAAATACTAAATTGACAATATTGAAATTTAAAATTAATTACCAAATTATATACAATTTTGAATGTTAGGTCTTAGAGGTTTTTGCAAAAAGAGTTTACTAACATGTAATTTCTTTTCAACAGTTTGATTATTAAATATTCTAGACACAATATAATTATCATTACGAACAATTTTAATTATTTCCCAAGGACCAATGTATTTTTCAGTTAATGAGCCAGAATGTCTGAAATTTTCAGTAAAAACTTTATCACCTATCTTTAATTTCGGTTTTGCTCTCCCCTTTGTATTTTTATTGTACACAGCAAAATATTGTTCCTCATTTTTTGAAATCTGTTGCCTCATCTCTTCTAACAATTTTTTAAT
Source organism: Maratus speculifer (assembly GCA_964019185.1). NCBI lineage: Eukaryota > Metazoa > Arthropoda > Arachnida > Araneae > Salticidae > Maratus > Maratus speculifer. Next base: position 420,082,427 of record OZ025291.1, on the reverse strand, counting down.
ATTTTCTTGATAAGCCTGAAAACTTTCAACAAATTTTGGTTCATTTATGGAATCAAGTGGAATGTTTAGAGATCTGCCAAAGAAGATTTCAGCCGGAGTATACTGAGTGGCTGTGTGTACTAAATTATTGTAATGAAGTTTAAATTTTAGCAAATTGTTAGACCAATCCAGAACATTGTTAGACATAGCAGCCAAACTTTCTTTCATAGTTCGGTGAACCCGTTCAATTAATCCATTTGATTGCGGGAAATATATGGATGATTTCCTGTGATCTATGCCTAAATTTTCTAAGAAATTGTTAAGTTCATCTGAGATTAGATTTGGCCCATTGTCTGACTGCACAATTTTTGCAATTCCATATCTAGCAAAGTATTCATTAAGGCATTTTATAATAGTTGCAGATTTTACATTGGCTAAAGGAATAGCCTCTAAAAACCGTGAATAATGATCTACGATTGTTAGTATAAAAAACTTTCCATCAATAGATCTTGGCAACTTGCCTACAATGTCAATTGCTAATTTTTCACCTGGTGCTAAATCTCTTTTTTCAATATGCCTAGAAGTGGTATGTTTAGGTTTGGATTTGTTTGATAAACATTGCGCACAATTTTCACAAAAACTTTTTGTATCTGAAAACATTCCTTTCCAGTAAAATTTTTTGTTAACTAAATCATAAGTTTTTTTTGTACCAAAATGTGGTGAATGAGCAATCTCTAAGCAACTTTTTATTAAAGTTTTTGGAATGACTATCTTATTTATGATTGAATTAGTTTTATTTTTGTATTTGTACATCAGCAGTTGAGTGTGAGAGTCAATAAAAAATTTTGTTTTAGTTTTACTGTCATCATTATTAATTTTTTCTATTATGTCTTTGATTTCATTGTCTTGAATTTGTGAAATTTTTATGTTACTTTGAGTGAGAGATTTGTCTATGGCAAAGATATTAATGTTGTTTACATTATATTTTTCAACCTCCATTCGAGACAGAAAATCAGCAGGGTTCTGTTTTCCTGCAATATGAGTTATATCATATTGAAATTGCCCAAGATATAGTAACCACCTAGCTACTATATCAGGTTGCTTATCCAGCTGAGCATGATATGTTAGTGTTTTAGCATCCGTGAGAATTGTGAATTTTTTACCATATAAATATTCATAGAAATGCCTGCAAGCTGCAAAAATGGCCAAAAGTTCTCTACGAATTGATGGATATCTTGACTCAGCTTGTGAAAGCTGTCTTGAAAAAAATTCAATAGGGAAGAATTTGTCGTCATATTTTTGCATAAGAATGCCACAAATGGATATTTTTGATGCTTCAGTAACCAAATATAATTCTTTATTCTCATCCAGTTGTTTAAGAGTAGGTTTACTGAGTAATTCGTCTTGAATTTTATTAAAAGAATTTTGACAGGCTTCCGACCAAATAAAAGGTGTGTCTTTACGTGTTAATGCCACAATTGGTTGTACAATCTCTGCATAATTGTAAATCATATGCCTGAAAAAATTATTCATACCCAGAAATGCTTGAACCTGTTTTAAATTTTTTGGGACTGGAAATTGTGTCACTTTATTTATGTTGATATCAGAAGGTGAAAAACCTTCTTGATTAATTTTGAAACCTAAATAAACAATTTCTGATTTACAAATTTGAACTTTTTGTGGATCAAGAGTTAAATTAAATTTTGATAATCTGTCGAACACAGTTTGAAGCAGATTTAAAAGTTTATCCATATCATTTTCTGCCACGATAATGTCATCAAGGTAAAATTGTATGTTGCTACCTACAAGATCACTAATGCATTTAGTCAAAAGAGTGTGGAAATAAGATGTTGAGTTACGACTTCCAAAAAATAATCTGGTAGGCATAAAATTTCCAAGCTCGCAGCAAAATGCAAGTTTAGGTTTGTCACAATCCTGTAGTTTAATTTGAAAAAAGGCTGATTTCAGATCCAAAACACAATAGTATTTTTTACCCGCAATTTGATGAAGAATTTCTGAAATCTTTGGTAAACAAATTTGAAATGATTCTGTTATAGAATTCAATAAGCGATAGTCCACAACCATGCGAAAATTTTGCTCTTTAGACTTATCTGTAGATTTCTTTTCAACAAATATTACAGGGAAATTGTAATTTGAAACTGATGGTTCAATTATTCCTGCATCTAAGAGCTCATTTATTTCTTTTTTGGCAAATTTTTTTGCAATTTTTGGAATTGGATATGGACGTGTTTGAATGGGAAAATTATGAAGTAGTTTGAATTCAGGAACCACAGCATCTGTCGAACCCAAAGTCTTGTATCTTTTGGAAAAGACTTGTGAGTTGTTCATTAGCATAGAAATTACTTTGCTTTTATCATTTTCATTTAAATGCCCTAAATCAAAATCATCAACTTTAAGATCATCTTTTCTGAGTTTTTGAATTTCTGACAAATTTAAAGTATTCATCTGCAAAACTTCAGAATTGCTGGGCTCAATAATATTAGTATTGTCGAATATTTGTAAAGTGCCAATTTTTAGTTGTTTTCTGATATTAATTATTTTATTCGAGTTATTTTCCACAATGGTGTATATAAATTTTTTGTCTACAACATTGTTTACAGATTCAGAAATTAAGTAATTTAATTTTGTTTTAACTGGTATGAGATTTACTTCTTTACTTTCAGCAAAGCATTTTGGAATGTGAAGTTTAATAATTGAAAAAGAATTAGGAAGAATTTTTACATTATTTACAGATTTAGCATAATTAACTTTATCTTCTGACTTTATAATGTTATTTGAAACTAATTTAGGAGATGATTCATAAAATTTGAATTTTTTGCCATTCATGATTAGCTGCTTGTTTTCGACATCCATGAGAATTTTATTTCTCTGTAAGAAATCATACCCCAGGATAATCTTGTATTTGCATTGCCAATCATTTGGAGTAACAAAAAATTGATTTTCGAACCAACATTTGTCAATTTTGAATTTTATGTTTACTGCAGATAAATAGGGTATAGAAGTGTTATTCAGTGTGTTAATTCTGACAGACCTGGATAAATATTCAACTTTACAATGTTCTTTTATGATCTGTAGTACATTGTTTTGAATCAAGCTCAGATTTGCACCTGAATCTAACAAAGAAAGAACTTCTTCCTGACCAAAATTCAAAGTTATTATCGGTAAATCTGCTTGTTTCTGACTACACGACATAACATATAAATTATCTTGCTCATTAGTCTGAGTCTCAATTGAGTTAAAAGCTTTTTCATTGTTGATATTATTAGTGGTCAAGGATTTGTTTATTGAAGTTAATTTTGCATTGCCTGAATTATTTTTTACTTTTTTGTCTGATGTTTTGTGTTGTGGTAGAGATTTCTTTTTGATATGTGATTTTCTTTTGAATTTAGGTTTCAATTTTGAATTGTTTTTTTTACATGAGGAAATCTTTTTTCTGTTTTGGGTTTTTATGTTTGATTTGTTAGTACAGTAAGAATCCATCAATAGTCATTCATCAGTGGCATTTTGATTTCTGAACCTTCTTCGAGAGGAATTACCTCTGAAATTTCTTTGAGAAGGATTGCCCCGAGAATTACCCCTGAAATTTCCTCTGAAATTCCTGTATCGCTTGTTTACTCTATTTTGAGCAAATTGTGTCTTATTTTGTGTGGCATTTCTGACTTCAGGAAAATACCAGCATTCGATGGTTAAGTGTGGTTTACCACAAATCAAACAAACATTGATATTTTTAGTGTCTTTAGATTTTGTTTCCTGATCCGAGTTAAGACTTGTTATGTTGTTTACATTTTTTGTAAGTGTAAGTTCTTGAATTTTGTCAGATAATTCTTGGATCTTAGCATTTGTCTGCACCTGTGAATCTAATAGTGTAGTTAATTCAAAAGATACTGTGTTGTTGACATTCATGTCAGGATCTTTGAATGCATTTTCTACATTGATTGCAAAGTTTAATGCTGACTCAAAATCTTGTGGGTTTTGTTTTTTTACTTCAATTCTGATGTCTGAGCGAAGAGCCTCTAAGAATTTATTCAACTTTAATTTTTGAGCCAAGTCTACAATGTCTGCATTTGCATTATCGCCTATGTTTAGATATTCATTTGCAGCATTTTCAATTTTTTCTGCTAAATGTTTAACTGTCTGACCTTGCTCCTGGAAAATAGATGAGAAATTTTGTTGTTTCTCTGCAAATGATATAGTTTTAGAGAATTTTTTTGTCAAATTTTGTTTCAAAAGATCAAAATCATTTATCTTAGATGCAACAGGGTCATTTGCGATATATTTTAGAGCCTGGTCCTTACAGTGAAGTTTTAGCACAACTAATTTTCTTTTTTGATCCCAGTTTTCCAAATCGGCCAAATTCTCTATTTGCTGGATAAAGAATTTAAAATTTTCGCCCTGGGAACCTGAAAAATCTGGTAATGAATTTGCCAAGCTCACCTGTTGTACATTATTTCGCCTCATTTTTAGATAGTATAAATTATCAAAAATTGTAACTAATCTTTAAATTCAAATATTTCCTCAAATGTTTGGATTATATTTAATTTAAAACAAATATGTTTACTGCATATATTATTGACAAATGATACCCAACATGAACAAAATCACAATGATAATTATAAATAATGATAAAAATTGAGCATTAAAAATGGTATTTTGACTCACTTCAATTTTTAAAATAATTCATTATAGAAGATACTTATTAATGTAACTACTAAATATGAATATAAATATTATAAGAAAAATATATGCACATATCAAAATCATAAATCAGTAAAATATTAAATCAATAAAATCATAAAAATTCATTCTCAAAATTTTGAAGCTTGTTATTATTATTATTTAAATTACACTTTTAAAGAATTTAAGAAAGAAGAAAAATATTTTTAAAAGAATTAAACCAAGATTCGAGACCTTTGAAAAGAGAGAAATAAAAAAAATTTCTTTTGTCACGACACCATTTTATATAGAGAGGAGAGATAGAGAGATATGGAGATGTAAATATTTAATTATTGCAAAAATATTTATATAGTAAGGAGGCAATTATTATACCTTTAAAATGAAGGTTTATATGAGATAATGTGATATAAACATTATTGAGATCAGAAAGGAAGCTTATATTTTTCAAAAATTAAAAACTATATATAAGTGATGAAACATGAATGTTATCGAAAACAAAGCATATTTATTGATAGAACACATAAAAAGAGATAAAAAAAGAAAAACACTCAAAATAAAGAATATATATACAAGAATTTGCTGCAGCAAACTTACTAGTAACCTCTAGATTAAATTCGTGAAGTTGATATTTACATGTTGAAATCAGATTTGTATTTTCTTTGACAACTATATTATTTTGCCTCACTTAGGCTTTGTGCCATGTGCTGCGGGATTGTGGCAGTGATTTTATTTCTTTTTCGATCATTAGATCTTATCAGTCAATTTGACTGATCTTTGGCTAAAACAATTGTATGCACCACGCTGCTTTTTATATCACTTATATTTTTGAACTAGATCGATATTTAAGACCATCATGGCCTGGATCACTATTTTGTGATTACGCTTTCTTGAGGGTACACACGATCACAAACAGGTAGGCGAAGAACATATAGCCTGTTAGTCGACACCACACTTATTTCCCTTATGGGACTTTTTTATTAGCACTATTTTCTTTTTAGATGATGTCGATATTTCAGATGATGGCGATCACTCTTATATAGAGAAGATACACAAACAATCACATTGGAGACACAGAAGGTACTCAGCCGGTCAGTCAGCACTACAGTCTAAATACTTGGGAGATCATCTTCTTAAGGTAATATAGAAGCAAAAAAAAGATTCATACTTGAAGAATTAACTTACAAAATATAAAAAATCACTAGCCCACGCTGCAGAAAAGGCTTTTTTTTGCCTAAACTGCAGCGCGGCTTTTTCGCGTAAACTCGTAGCTTGCCGCTTTTTCAACTGTTGCCAAAAGGCGTTGAGAAGAAGTGAGGGAGAAAAAGTGATTTTCTACCGTGAATGATTCTTCTCTGTTTCTCCCCACGCTGGAGTGGAATTCACGTGTTTTCTCTCTCTTGCGATTTTCGTATTGGCTGTGGGAGAAATGAAGTGTTTATTTTTATGATGCGTTTGCTCTGCCGATTGGTTTCGAGTTCTCGCCACTTGTTTACTATATGTAGAGACCTTTCTCTCTACACAAACCATTAAATATCGGTTTATTCGGTTTATTATTGTCTGCACCAGCGTGCTTATAAAATATTTTCAAATAATACCACCAATTTTTATACTTTTGTATGCCATCTCTCTCTTAATAATTACGAAGAAAGTGTTCCGTTCGCAAAAATTTCATTGTGAGCAGAGGTGACATTCGTTATACTTTTTTTTAGAATAAAGAGAGATAGTCAGTCATATTAAAATTATTCATAATTCAAATTACCTAAATATATATTAAAATAATTTGTAATTTCAATAAAAGTTATTTTTTTAATAATTATTCTTCGTATTAAAATTATTTTTTATTCAAACTTAACGTAATTTCAATTCAGTTTTGGCTGTAAATTATCCCCTAAAATTTCTGTGATTGTTTGCTTGAATCGATACTTCTTTGTGTTTAAAATTATCTTTTTGATAAATAAATTGCATATCCGTCCCTCCCCCCCCCCCAAAAAAAAAATAATAATTTTAAATAAATAAAAATACAAATGTATCTACAATGTATTTTTTTACTATACAAAATGAATTACAAAAAATGTAAATACATTAAAATCAAAGTATTTTAATAATTACACGAACTGCATCATTTTCTTATCTTGACATGATAAGTAATTATATGATATTTGAAATGGAGTTTTGTGAACATTGCTCTCAATTTAATTATTCAAAACAATAATAGTTTTCGAAAAAGTACCTTTGCATTTTACTTTGCCACAGAATAGCATGATCAAAATTGAAAACACTAATCTAATTTTTTAGGGAGGGGGAATTTAAATATACATATTTAAATGAAGGTTAAATATTCGTGAATCAATTCCAAAAACCATTATATATGGAATATTTTAACAATACATCATATTTTCATATTAATTTTTTAAAAAATACATATTTTGAACCTGTATATTCATTACTCTTTTACTTACCCATCATACGTAGTATAGGGTAAATCTTGTAATCGTTTTGAAAATCGAAAATTTTTTTTGACGGATTTACACGTTTTAGATAGTGGAGATTCCGAAAAACATATTTTTAGAAAAAAAATTTGCCGTCCGTCTGTCTGTCTGTAAACGCTCTATCTCCCGAACAAATTGAGATAGAGACTTGAAATTTTGTATGTAGTTAGTATGTAAGAATGGAACAAAGCCTATTTAATATCAGCAACCTCGATTATCCGGAACTATTTTTTTCGGACCCTCGAAAAATTCGTTCTGATGAAAGGTATATAAAAATTTTCGAATTTTTTTGTTTTAAGAAATGGACGTTAAAGGCAATAAAATAACACACATTTTGCATATAAAATAAAGTCGATCGAATTATTAGTTGCTGAGATATTTGTAATCCTGTTTTCAACATTCTTCGATTTTTCATGACCCTGTATTTCATTCAAATTTCAATTCAGAGGTATATTTTAATTGGAAATGAGACGCTTAATCCGACACAGTTAATTGTTAGTTCATAAAATTATTATTTTTGGAGTTATAAGGATGTTTCTTTTACGCAGTTCGGTACTACTTGAGTAGTTTGGCGTTTTATATAATTTGTCGAAATTGGTACATCAGCAGTTATTTAATATAGCATTACTATGTACATTAACAATATTTAAATTCTGTTTATGAATTGCAATGCATTGTATAAATAGTTTTCACATGTTTTACTTTCATATACATATCCATGATGGGTAAATATTACGGTGGCCCCCAACGACTAGTTTACCCTTGTCTCGTGTTACTAAGCGATTAATTTCGCTAAATTAACAAAATTGCAAGTTTAATCGACTATTTCACGTGTTCAAATGTTTAAAGATTGTTGACAAGGATTTATTATCCTTACAGTAATTTACAAAGCATACTTACGATACTTATAACATTAATCTTATTATCTAGTATTTTAAGCTTTTAAGCGAAATAATTATTAATAAGATATTTTTGAATTTCAGTTAAAAATCGATTACAATTTTATTCATAGAAAATACAACTGCTTTATATAAACAAATTCGGAATTACTATAGCTTTACTTGGTCTGGCTAAATGTTACTACTTTAACATTAAATGATTTATATTATGATATGTATATATATTACTAAACAGGAATAAATATAAATGAATAAATTTAACTTTTAATTAATTCTGAAAATGTTACGTAAGTATTATCCCGGCTACGCGCATAGATCTCCAAGAATGATTGTCTGTTGCCAATGTTATTCATGAATGCCAATCGTCAGTCCATTTCAAAACAGTAATTTAATATTCATTTAATAAATACGTAAAAACATTAAAAATTATGCTTAATGTAAAAACAACCTAAAATAATACGGAATAGGAATTTAATAGACATTTAATGAATACATAATATCAAATTTCCGACTTTGGTAACTATATATCAACGTTGATAGTTGAATTACAAGCAGTTTGTTTAGACCACCAATAAAAATATAATATAGTGCCTGTGCCTAATATGGACATCGTAAGGAAAATGCATTTTTTTCACCCCCATGTACATGTGATAGAACTGCAAAAATATACGACCACGATCCCTGGACTGTTGACTATCATTATTAAAATTAGCGACCTTGTAACTATTATGGTTTTATTTAAATGATAAAAACAAAAAAATGTTTATAAATGTCCATATAAGGAACCACTAGTCCCTATTATGGATAGGTGGCTTCTTATTGACCTACTGCATTGGGGGTATGAATGAGCCACTCTTCTATGAAATTTTAGATCAGAGAGGATTAAAAATATATCTTAAAATATTGCGGGGAGGGTAGGGCACAGTAAATAACTTCAGAACATGCACTTTAGAACGGGGGTCATTTTCCGTTGTAGCTCTTCGAAGACCAATGCAAAGCACCTCAGTTACTACAAAATATTATGAAATAATGTAGTTGGTTTTGCTTATGTTTCTATTTTTGTGTCCATATTGGGAATCGGGAGTAGCTTTATAAAATCTTGTAATAAATAATTAAAGAAAATGTTTCTAAACAATATATAAAATAGCAATCGAAAATATGTTTTATAAGCTTTCTAAAACACTCTGTTTTTCCATATTTAAAATAATTTTACAATATCTAATAAGAATTTCAACTTACCTGTAATTACTACCAGCATACCACGAAACAACAAGTTTCCTTCTAAATGGCGAACAGTGCGCTTTTTTGTACTTTGCTGGCTTAATTATCTTTTCAACTGCTTTTTTCACGGACATGTAGAGCGATATCTCTATAAAAAATGTTACTTTTAAAAATATTAGGGGTGTCCATATTGAGAGCACTGTCCATATAGGGTACAAATACCTTATAAATTTTACGTAATATAAATATACTGTATCTCAATCAATGTAATACATTATATCTAGATCTCGCTTACATAAATATTTATATTATTATTGTTAATAAATAAACTATATAATATTAACTACGCACTTAATGCAAAAGAATATAATATTTACATTATTTTATATTTCCATTGCGATCGTTGATGTAAATATTACTTAACCCGGATAACACGCAAATACCGCGAATTTTTCTATATTTCATTATTTAATTCCAGAAGGAATAAGAATTTTGCATAGCATATGTAATTAAATTCAATTTAAAATCCATAAAAATTTTCGCTTTTTGTATGCGTAAATAAATATTAATAAAAAATTATTGTGTCTATCATAAAATTCTTGTAAGTATAGAAGAAATTTATTGTTAAAATGTTAATCTAAAATAAAATACTAAAAAAAAATACTTAAACTAAATTAAGTTGTAGTTTTAAAATAAAACACTGACAAGATATGAAAAACAGGTGCTTCTTTAAATTATATGTTAAAACTCTGATAAAATCATAAAAAAGAAAGATTAAAATTTTTGATCAAAAATAAAATACTGTAAAAATATGTAAATGGATTTAAATATTTCATCTGAAATAAAAGACTGACAAAATTCGTTTTGACATAAATAAAATATTCTAAAAAAATGTAAACGAATTTATGTTTTTAGGAAAAATAAAAAACAAAAACAAAAGTACATTAAGTAATTAAGATTTTTAACCTAACATAACATACTGATTAATTTTTTTTTAAATTTTTAAAAAATGATGAAGAAGTGTTTTTTATTTAAAATAAAGCACAGATAAAAAGAGTAAAATATTTTAATTTTTTTATTTAAAATACTTAGAAAAATACGTAATAGAAGTTTTTTTAAATTCTAAAATAAAATAGTGCCAAATACCTGATTTTTTTTTCCTTTTTTTTAACAAAAATACTAAGAAAAAAATCTTATTTTAGGTTAACAAGTTTTGTTCTAAACATTTACAATGACATTTTTCTTTAAAATACTCTACGGAACTTTTTATTATATGTTCTTTATACAGGGTGATTAAAAAAAGATGGGAAAATTTTTAAGAGGTGATAGTACACATCATGAAAAATAATATTAAATGGGAAACTAAGGGTTCAAACGTCTTCCGAAGGAGATAGGCGCCATAAAAGTTTAGGGTCCAAAATTTCAAATGATTATAAAAAACGGAAAAATTGGTTGATTCGTTTGCAGTTTTCATAAAAACTATTCTTTATGTCAGCATTGTCTTGAAAATAAATTATAAAGATGAATTTCAAAAAATGCCGATAGAGGGCGCTTTAGACTTTGGAGCAACGAACAACTATTTTTTACCGTTATTTTTTGCATCTTATTAATTTTTTTTAGAAGTTTAGACATAAACTTAAATTTTGAGCTCAAAATCCGTGGTTAAGTAGCGCAAACTGAACTGTGTTCAATGGGAGTCGGTAGGTTCAAATTTCAAATGATTATAAAAAACACAAAAATTGGTCAATCGATTTGCGGTTTTCACTAAAATTATTCTTTATGTCAGTATTGTCTTAAAAATAAATTATACAGATAAATTTCAAAAAATGCCGATAGAGGCGCTTTAGACTTTGGAGTAACGTACAACTATTTTTACCATTATTTTTGGCATCTCATTAAGTTTTTTTAGAAGCTTTGACATAAACTTCAATTTTGAGCTCAAAATCTGAATCGTTGAGAGTGATTAAGTAGCGCAAACTGAACTGTGTTCAATGGGGGTGGGGAGGTTCAAATTTCAAATTATTATAAAAAACGGAAAAAATGGTCGATTCGTTTGCGGTTTTCTTTAAAACCATTCTTTATGTCACTATTTCCTTGAAAATAAATTTTAAAAATAAATTTCAAAAAATTCCGTTAGAGGGCGCTTTAAAATTTTGAGTAACCAACAACTATTTTTAACCGTTATTTTTTTTAAATCTAAATAAATGTTTTAAAAGCTTAGACTTAAATTTTGAGCTCAAATTCTGAATCATTGGGAGGGGTTAAAAAGAGCACACTGAACTGTGTTCAGGAGTTGAAATGTTACCCTGCCAACTCTATGAACATGGTTCAATTTTTCGCTACTTAATGACTCACAATGATTCAGAATTTGAGCTCAAAATTTAAGTCTAAGCTTTTAAAACATTTATTTAGATTTAAAAAGAAATAACGGAAAAAAAATTGTTGGTTACTCTAAATTTTAAGGCGCCCTCTAACGGAATTTTTTGAAATTTATTTTTGAAATTTATTTTCAAGGAAATAGTGACATAAAGAATCGTTTAAGAGAAAACCGCAAACGAATCGATCAATTTTTCCGTTTTTTACAATAATTTGAAATTTGAACCTCACCACCCTCATTGAAAACAGTTCAGTTTGAGCTACTTAATCACTCTCAACGATTCAGATTTTGAGCTCAAAATTTCAGTTTATGTCAAAGCTTCTAAAAAAAACTTAATGAAATGCAAAAATAACGGTAAAAAATAGTGTAATGTTACTCCAAAGTCTAAAGCGCCCTCTATCGGCAGTTTTTGAAATTATCTGTATAATTCATTTTCAAGACAATACTGACACAAAGAATAATTTTAGTGAAAACCGCAAAGAAATTGACCAATTTTTCTGTTTTTTATAATCATTTGAAACTTGAACCTACCCACTCCCATTGAACACAGTTCAGTTTGCGCTACTTAACCACAGATTTTGAGCTCAAAATTTAAGTTTATGTCTAAACTTTTAAAAAAATTTAGTGAGATGCAAAAAATAACGGTAAAAAATAGTTGTTCGTTGCTCCAAAGTCTAAAGTGCCCTCTATCGGCATTTTTTGAAATTTATCTTTATAATTTATTTTCAAGACAATACTGACATAAAGAACAGTTTTCGTGAAAACCGGAAACGAATCGACCAATTTTTCCGTTTTTTATAATCATTTTAAATTTTGGACCCTAAACTTTGATGGCGCCTATCTCCTTCGGAAGAAGTTTGGGACCCTTAGTTTCCCATTTAATATTATTTGTCTTGATGTGTACTATCCCCTCTTAAAATTTTTCCCATCTTTTTTTAATCACCCTGTACATATACAGGGTGATTCTAAATTTTTTTTACAATAAAAGAGGGGTGATAGTAGACATCAAGCCAAACAATATTAAATAGGAGACCAAGGGTCCAAAACGTTTTCCAAAGGAGAAAGCCGCCATTAAAGTTTAGGGACCAAAATTTCAAATAATCATAAAAAACGGAAGAATCGGTCGATTGATTTGCGGTTTTCACGAAAATTATTCTTTATGCCGGCATTTTCTTGAAATTAAATTATAAAGATAAATTTCAAAAAATGCCAATAGAGGACGCTTTAGACTTTGGAGTAACGAACAACTATTTTTTGCCGGTATTTTTCGCATCTCATTAAATGATTTCATAAGCATAAATTCAAACTCAAATTTTATGCTCAAAATCTGAAAGTTGGGAGTAGTTAAATAGCACAAATTGAAGTGTGTTCTGAGGGTTCAAATTTCAAATGATTTTAAAAAACGGAAAAATTGGTTCATTGATTTGCGGTTTTCACTAAAACTATTCTTTATGTTGGTATTTTCTTAAAAATAAATTATAAAGATAAATTTAAAAAAAATGTCGATAGAGAACGCTTCAGACTTTGGAGTAACGAACAACTATTTTTTGCCGTTATTTTTTGCATCTCATTAAATGTTTTCGGAAACATAGAATTAATCTTAAATTTTGAGCTCAAAATCTGAATAGTAGGGAGTGGTTAAGTAGCACAAACTGAACTGTGTTTAAGGGGGAGGGGGAGGTTCAAATTTAAAATAATTATAGAAAATGGAAAAATTGGTCGATTCGTTTGCGGTTTAAAATAAAACTATTCTTTAAGTTAGTATCTTCTTGAAAATAAATTTTAACGATAAATTTGAAACAATTCCGTTAGAGGGCGCCTTAAACTTCAGAATAATCAACAATTCATTTTAACCATTATTTTTTTGGTTCTAATTAAATGCTTGCAAAAGATTTTTGAATGTTTTCGGAATCTTAGATTTAAACTTAAATTTTGAGCTCAAATTCTGAATCGTTATGAGGGTTTAAGAAGCACAAACTGAAGTGTGCTCAGAAGTTGAAATTTAAACCTCCTTCATCCTCAAACACAATTCAATTTTTTGCTACTTAAACACTCCCAACGATTCAGAATTTGAGCCCAAAATATAAGTCTATGCATTTGAAAGCATTTAATGCAATGAAAAAAATAACAGTTAAAAATAGTTGTACTACTCCAAAGTCTAAGGCCTCCTCTATCGGCATTTTTGAAATTTATCTTATTTATCTTATTTTCAAGAAATTGATGATTTAAAAATTAGTTTCAGTAACAATCGCAAACAAATCGACCAATTTTTCCGTATTTTACAATCATTTGAAATTTGAACCCTCTGAACACAGCTCAGTTTGTCTACTAGCCACTCCCAGCTATTCCGATTTTGAGCTTAAAATTTAAGTTCAAGTCTAAGCTTACGAAAGCATTTAATAAGAGGCAAAAAATAACGCCAAAAAAGAGTTGTTAGTTAATCCAAAGTCTAAAGTGCCCTCTATCGGCATTTTTTGAAATTTATCTTTATAATTTATTTTTACGAAAATACCTAAATAAAGAATAGTTTTATTGAAAACCGCAAACCAATCGACCAATTTTTTCGTTTTTTTTATAATAATTTGAAATTTGAACCCTCTGAACACAACTCAGTTTGTGTTACTTAACCACACCCACTATTCAGATTTTGAGCTCAAAATTTAAGTATGAGTCTAAGCTTACGAAAACATTTAATGAGATGCAAAAAATACCGGCAAAAAATAGTTGTTCGTTACTCCAAAGTCTAAAGCGCCCTCTATCGGCATTTTTTGAAATTTATCTTTATAATTTAATTTCAAGAAAATGCCGACATAAAGAATAATTTTAGTGAAAACTGCAAATCAATCGACCTATTTTTTTCGTTTTTTATGTTTATTCGAAATTTTGGTCCCTAAACTTTAATGGCGGCTATCTCCTTTGGAAAACGTTTTGGACCCTTGGTCTCCTGTTTAATATTGTTTGTCTTGATGTATACTATCACCCCTTTTTTATTGTAAAAAAATTTTAGAATCACCCTGTATATAGGAATTAAAAATCTTCATTTCTGAAAAAAATTACTCTTGCAGTAAATCAAAAATTCATTGAAAGCTTTTAAAATTTAATTCTCAGTGAGTATTAATATGAATTATTTAGATAAGTCTTCAAAATCTGCAAGTTTCAAGAATACATTAATCTTCGGAGACAACAACATTACTTATAACTTTCCAACAAAAGTTTATTTTATTCAGAAGTTGGATTTAAATAACTTAAAACAGAGATTTCGTTTAACAAAAAAATATCTCGACTTTTTGAAGAATGGTTGGTTTTTATTGTTCTTGCGCGGTTGTTTTCTTGGTTTTTTTTTTCTTTTTTTGTCACAGAAAATAATATTTTCATCCATCTGATGACAAATGTGCTTTGCATTTTCAACAGTGAAAAAAAATCTTTTCTATACATTACGGGAATTTTTTTTTTTTTTTTTTTTTTTTTTTTTTGGAATAAGGGATTTGGATGTTTTGTACTCAAAATCTTATGTCGACTTTTCTATATTATGTTCGTTTTTTCACATAAATTCATATGGTTGAAGTTAGTTTACACACAGAAAATATTTTAACAGAAATAAATTTTATCTTTTACAATATAACTAAAATGGACTTAAATTTGTGTAAGCAAAATGATTAGGAAAAGGCTGATGCATAGTTATACTACGATTTTAAGTGATGCATTAGATCGGAAAATGGCATTACAGACAATCATTAGATCGAGTTCACGACTGAAATCCCATAATTAATTAAAGCTCTATTCGCATATTGAAACGTAATAGGTCATCCAAATCATTTCTTGGAGGAAAACATCTGAAGTCTCGATTTTAGCGGTTGATTCGAAAATTTAGCAATGTTTTTTCCTGTTCCCAGCTCTGTATGTTTCCAAACCTTTGGGTTTAGGAAACCACAGTTGTAAATCTTCAAGTCAACCACAAAAAATACGGTTTTCTGATGTTTTCAAAAAAGATGTAATTTGGCAGACCGATTGCATTTCAATATGCGAATAGAGTTTTAACCAATTCTGGAATTTTAACCATGAACTCGATGACGTAATCGTGCTGCCATATCCCGGTTGATATGTTTCATTATAAAAATAGAAATCGTTTTATAATGGAAAATAACAATCTGGTAATAAGGAAATTTTGGTATACGTATAAAATATTATAAACTGAACTCCTATTATGTCATGACATATATTTCCCTGTCTAAGATTGAATAAATAGTTTAATCGTTTACAGTTGACTTCTATGTATTACGGTAATTATGATAAAATAAACTGATTGAAAAAAATATTAACCGACTTAAATACTACTACTACTACTACTACTACTAATAATAATAATAATAATAATAATAATAACAATAATAATAATAATTCTTTAAAATTCTTAATGTAATTCTTAATAATTCTTTATAATTTTCAATCTTCTCTAATGACGATACGTTATCTAGTAATCACACATCGGATATCACGTGATGGCATAAAAAGCATTAAATTTGACGACCTCAGAAGACAAGGGGTACAAGTGATAAAATGTCGATTTGGAGTAAATTGAGTTTAAAGATAATTGATGTTAAATTGGAACATCAATAACAATTGACTAAATTGAAATAGGAAACATCTGCTTGTTGCATTCTAATCTTTGAACTCTCATTTCAATAACTGTTAAAAAAAATAGAGTACAATTTTCTTTAAATGTATAATTAATCAATATTGTTTGTTTTTCGAAAAAGTGGTTTATCTCTATAATTCAGCAAATAATAAGAAAATGACCTATATTCCTTTACCTGAAATGAAAAAAGCATATTTCCAGATAACCTGTGCACTTAACTCAATTTTTTTCAATTTTGTCACTTACACCCCTTGGCTTCTGGGCTCCTCATTTAATATAAAGGGATTAATATCCACCAAACACGAATTTTTGAGGGAATATATTTTACAAGAGATAAATTTACATATGTATAATTTATCCGTTTTATCCTTTCCTACAATAAACCAAGTCTGCTTTCACGTACTTTCTCCTACATATCATCTGTTTCCAAACTTGGTGTATTTGGTAAGTAGTAGTAGATTTTATGCATTTTCTAAATGCACTTTCCTTACTTTTTTTTTTTTTTTTTTCCAAATGGACTTTGTCTGGTTCTGCACATCTCAGTTATAAGAATTACATGGTAACTTTACTTAATTATATTCAGTAGTTTCAGTCTGATTTCAATTCTTTATGATTGTTAATAAAGTTTATAATTTATTTTTTGCTTAAAATATGAATTTATTTTAAAAAAAGTAAATATTTTTAAATAATTATTAAATATGTTTTGAAGTTGGCTTTAATATATTGTATTGAGAAACCTCCGTAATGGTATAACTTATTTAAACAATATTCAATTTTGGAGGAGATAAAATATATAAAAATTTTAACTCTTTTAAGAAAAGGAAACTTTTATAGAGAAAAAATTAAATTTATACTTCTAAAACGAGTATTTGCAAAATTTCTTATCGCAAACTAAGCTATTTCTTTCTAATGACGCTTATAGTTTTCTCAAAAGCGAAAGTGTTAACGGGCAGATATGATTAGGTCATTTAAGTATCTTTGAAAAAGATTATGAAATAAAAGGAAATAGCATGGACAGAAATGTATGAGCAATTTTGTAAAAGATTTATCACAATTTTTATTTTAGTTTATCAAGCACAATCCAGAATTTTGTAACATTAAAATTTTGAAATTAAGAAACAGACACACGGAGTCAATTGAATTCTTTAAAATAAGTAACAAAAACTTTTTGCAACAATTTTCTCAATTAATATATATATATATATATTTCTTTTGAAACTCTTTATATAAAAAATGTTCAAATCATTTATTAAACATTTTTTTTTAATGAAATAGCGAGTCTAGTTTCTCACGAATATTATATGCCAAACAGTAGCAAAATGACCCGTATTAAAAATAGTATTGCTATCATATTGTTTATGTAATTTAATTTATATATAAATCAACATGTTTTTTTCGGACTACAATATTTTTAAACCCAGAAAAAATACATTTTTATGTAATAGTGCATACTGATAATACAAGATTTTCTTTCTGTTGTTTTTCTGTTTGTACCATTATTGCATCTGTACCAGTGATCTCTACTTTGATAAAAATGCTTTTTTGTAAATAAAAAAAATGTATATATTGCTAAGAGTGGACTTTATACTGTGATTTACTACGTGATGAGTACTGAGCCAAGCTCAGAATTTTTATTTTTAAACCTGTTAAACATATATAATGGGATAAAATATAACAATTTAAAATATACATACCCTATTTTGTATGAATTTTAAACATCAGAAATAATGATATAATTATCCCGGCAGTTTCAACCGAACTACTTTGCCTTTTTCAAGGGAAAATGAAGATTTGAACTGACAAAGGCACTAGATTAATCTATGACACGATTTTTCAAGCGGTAAATTAATTATAAGAGATGTAAATTTTCCATGTGGGTGAAGAAAGTCCGGCCAAAATTTGAACCAGGGATGTATTGGCTGATGCCGCCAATGTTCTTCCAACTGAGCCATCCCGGACACGAACACTCGAGGACAATTTCACCCAAATAACCTCAAGGATCATATAATCTGGTCTGAATACATTATGTGCAATCTGTGGTACTAGTATTGTATATTTTAAATATTTCGCTATTGCACGTACGCACCTCATTTGCTACGCTTGACATGCAATTTCCAATTTTTAGGTAGATTTCGTATGAAATACTACCTATTGCGATCGCTCCCATGCTGGAATTTCTGAAAAATTTTTGCAGATCTACACCGATCACGACCCCTAGACCCCAAAACTACCATTAGTAAAAAAGTTTATCTATCTATCTATCTATCTATCTATCTATCTATCTATCTATCTATCGGTGTATATCACTTTCTTCTGGACACGATAAATTCCATAATTTTGCTCAGATCTTCTTCAAACTTTTACATAAAATCAAGGGGCATATAATCTCGGTTAAGTTCGTTAATGGGCAAAATCGGACCAAGGGGGTGGGAGTTGGGAGGGTTTTTGTGAAAACAGGAAAAACGCCATAACTTCTAAATTAAAATAGTTATCGAAACAGTTTAAAGTTTATATTACTTCTAAAAAGTGGGACAAAAGTTTATGCATGACAGATTTGTGATAAAGGTAAAAATGGGCTCAATGGGCGAAAAAAACAAGTATTTTGAGAGAAAAAAAAATCATATATTAGATATTAAATCCAACTAAATTTTTATAAATGTTCTCAAAATTATCTAAAACTTTTGTATTTACAAGTTTTTAATCGGTGCAACTTTTACCGATGAAAAAAATTAAAAACGAAAAGAAAAAGGGGGGATGGAAAAAGAAAAAAAATCCATAACTTAGTCAATTCTTAAGCAATCAAATCTAATTAAATTTATTTTACATCTTCTCAATAATATCTACGACTTTTATATTAACAAATTTTTCATAGGACCAATTCTTGTAGCAAAAATAAATTAAACAAAAATATGAGCGGGAGAAAAAAACTCAAATCCAAACTGCTTACATTCTGAATCATTTTTAAATTCACTCTTGACTTTAAACGCATCCAAATGGCAGATCCTCCTATTTATTAACTGTATAATGTGACGTATTAGCCAGATTTTTTTATAAAGGCAGAATATTTTTCAAAAAAGACTGCCAAAAACAGTATTTTGAACAGAATTTCCCAAAGTAATGGTGATTGAAAAATTGAGGAAGTATAACAAATTGCATTTTATCTGACTCATTTTTAAATCCATTTTTATTCTCAAACGCATCCAATTTACAGGTCCTCTTATATAGGAACTATATAATGTGACGGATTGGCCAGTTCTTTGATAAAGGCACAATATATTTCAAAAAAGGCTGTCAAAATGGGCACTTCACACAAAATTTCCCAAAGCCATCATGATTAAAGAATTGAGTATGTATTCATATAACAAATTGGTTATTTTATGACTCATTTTTAAATTCAATTTTGCTCTCAAACGCATTCAATTGACAGTTTTTTAATATTTAGGAACTATATAATGTGAGAATTCGTCGATTTTTTGATAAAGGCTAAATATATAATTTTTAAAAAGCTGTCAAAGTAGGCACTTCGCACAAAATTTCCCAAAGCGATCATGATTTAAGAATTGAGGATGTATTCAAATAACAAATTGATTATTTTATGACTGATTTTTAAATTAAATGCTGCTTTCAAACGCATTCAATTGACAGCTATTTGTTATTTAGGAACTGTGTAATATGCCGTATTGGTCAGTTTTTTATAAAGGTTAAATATACATATTTTTAAACCTGTCCAAGTGAGCACTTCGCTCTAAATTTCCCAAAGCGATCATGATTTAAGAATTGAGGATGCATTCAAATAACAGATTGGTTATTTTATGACTGATTTTTAAATTTGATTTTGCTCTCAAAAGCATTCAATTGACAGTTTTTTGTTATTTAGGAACTATATAATTTGCATATTGGTCGATTTTGTAACAATAAAGTCAGAATATATTTCAAAATATGTTGTCAAAATGGACATTTGAGCCGAATTTCGCTCAAGATGATTTTGATATAAACCTGTTCTTACATAAAAAAATAATTAAAAATTTTTAAAAGCGGCCAAAAAAAATTGATAAACTGGATTTATCTCTAATCATAATTTATTTTTTGTTGTTGAAATTAACACTCTTCGAAATCTACCTCCGCCTATAGGCCAAGCCGACAGGGATTTTTTTCTTTTGTTTTACTTATCAATGAAAAAGATGGTGTCTTTATAAATGTTTTTTTTTTAATTTATAATATATAATAAAATATATACGAATAGAAAAATAATTATTATTTAATGAACTCATCAAAAGGATAATCTTAGAAGTAAAAGGGGAGATAAGCATATACAAAAATTAAGCATTTGAGTATAGAAGGTAAACAAATGCCAAATTAAAAATAGAAATAAATTCATTAATATTTTAACTAATAGAAAAAAAATTAATCGTATTTTATTCTTAAATTCTTTAAAATAATGTATACCTAGTATTTCAGTGTATAAATTTGAATCACCTCAAAGTATGATTTATGTATATATATATATGTGAATAACAATCAAACGTGTTACTATTTTCAAAAACTCAAACACAGAAGAATATGTACTTAATTTTCTTTCATAATGAGTAAAGAAATTTAGACTATTCAGTTTCTTTTTACATTTCTCGTTAGAGTTTTTTCTTTTAAAAGGAATATATTTTGTGAATTCTGAAAAAAAATTGTTTCCGCTCAAAGAAATAAAGAAATGATTTTGCTACATTTTCTTCAAATCACCCAAGCGCTTATGGTAATGCTTTCATCCATCTGAAAATGGTCTGCTTTGCATCTTTTCAAGAGTGAAATGCAAGATACTTAGATGCTCTAAGTGCCTTGATAAAAAATTTCAAAAGATTTGATTCGAAACTCTTTTGGGGAGAAAATTTCTTAAACTTAAATTCTGAAACTCTTAAGTGAAAAAATCTCTATCACTTCAGAAAATGACTGCTGACTTTAAGATTTCGGGCAATTCTCTCATAATCTCATAATTTTAGCTCTTAATTACATTAATATTTTTTTATATAAGTATGTATATATCTTTTCCTTTTATTTCTTATATTATAAAACAAATCATTGCACGATTGGATAACGCGATTAACAATATAAAAAAAAATATTTAGTGATTTCAGAACTTTAGATATAGCATTTTTTTACTGGCATGTATACATTTTTTATGATGCATAACTTGTAAAAATGTTTTGTAAAATCTATAATTTGGGATAAAAAAATTGGACTAAAAAATCTTATATATATATATATATATATATATATACAGGGTGATTCCAAATTTTTTTTACAATAAAAGAGGCGTGATAGTACACATCAAGACAAACAATATTAAATAGGAGACCAAGGGTCCAAAACGTTTTCCTAAGGAAATAGCCGCCATTAAAGTTTAGGGACCAAAATTTCAAATAAAGACAAAAAACGGAAAAATCGGTCGATTGATTTGCGGTTTTCGCTAAAATTATTCTTTATGTCGGCATTTTCTTGAAATTAAATTATAAAGATAAATTTCAAAAAATGCCAATAGAGGGCGCTTTAGACTTTGGAGTAACGAACAACTATTTTTTGCCGGTATTTTTTGCATCTCATTAAATGTTTTCGTAAGCTTAGACTCAAACTTAAATTTTGAGCTCAAAATCTGAAAGTGGGAGTGGTTAAGTAACACAAACTGAGCTGTGTTCAGAGGGTTCAAATTTCAAATGATTATAAAAAACGGAAAAATTGGTCGATTGATTTGCGGTTTTCACTAAAACTATTCTTTATTTAGGTATTTTCGTGAAAATAAATTATAAAGACAAATTTCAAAAAATGCCGATAGAGGGCGCTTTAGACTTTGGAGTAACGAAACACTCTCTTTTGGCGTTATTTATCGCATCTTATTAAATGCATTCGTAAGCTTAGACTTGAACTTAAATTTTGAGCTTAAAATCTGAATAGCTGGGAGTGGTTAAGTAGACAAACATAGCTGTGTTCAGAGGGTTCAAATTTCAAATAATTGTAAAAAACGGAAAAAATTGGTCGATTCGTTTGCGGTTTTTGCTAAAACTAATTTTTAAATCAGCAGTTTTCTTGATCAATCATTGTTTTCTTGAAAATAATTTTTAAACATAAATTTCACAAAATGCCGATAGAGGGCGCCTTAGATTTTGGAGTAGCGTACAACTATTTTTAACTGTTATTTTTTTAATCTCATTAAATGCTTTCAAATGCATAGACTTAAATTTTGGGCTGAAATTCTGAATCGTTGGGAGTGTTTAAGTAGCGTAAAATTGAATTGTGTTCGAGGAGGAAAGAGGGTTAAATTTCAACTCCTGAACACTTCAGTTTGCGCTTCTTAACTCCTCATAACGATTCAGGATTTGAGCTCAAAATTTAAGTTTAAATCTAAGCTTCCGAGAACATTTAAAATGCTTTTGCAAGCATTTAATTAGAACCAAAAAATAATGGTTAAAATGAGTTGTTGGTTACTCTGAAGTTAAAGGCGCCCTCTGACGGAATTTTTTGAGATTTATCTTTAAAAATTATTTTCAAAAAGATACTGACTTAAAGAATAGTTTTATTTTAAACCGCAAAAGAATCGACCAATTTTTCCATTTCCTATTATTACTTTAAATTTGAGCTTCCCCCTCCCCCTTGAACACCGTTCAGTTTGTGCTACTTAACCACTCCCTACTATTCAGATTTTGAGCTCAAAATTTAAGTTTAAGTCTAAGCTTCCGAAATTATTTAAAGAGATGCAAACAATAACGGCAAAAAATAGTTGTTAGTTACTCCAAAGTCTAAAGCGCCCTCTATCGGCATTTTTTGAAATTTATCTTTATAATTTATTTTCACGAAAATACCTAAATAAAGAATAGTTTTAGTGAAAACCGCAAATCAATCGACCAATTTTTCCGTTTTTTTTTTAATCATTTGAAATTTGAACCTTCTGAACACAGCTCAGTTTGTGTTACTTAACCATTCCCAACTACAGATTTTGAGCTCAAAACTTAAGTTTGAGTGTAAACTTGCGAAAACATTTAATGAGATGCAAAACATACCAACAAAAAATAGTTGTTCGTTACTCCAAAGTCTAAAGCGCCCTCTATCGGCATTTTTTGAAATTTATCTTTATAATTTAATTTTTAAAAAAAGCCGACATAAAGAATAATTTTAGTGAAAACCGCAAATCAATCGACCAATTTTTCCGTTTTTTATGTTTATTTGAAATTTTGGTCCCTAAACTTTAATGGCGGCTATTTCCGTAGGAAAACGTTTTGGACCCTTGGTCTCCTATTTAATATTGTTTGTCTTGATGTGTACTACCACCCCTCTTTTATTGTAAAAAAAATTTGGAATCACCCTGTATATATAAATACAGGGTGTTTCTAAATTCATGGTCCAAACTTTAAGGGGTGATAGTACACATCAAGACAAACAATATTTAAATAGGAAACCAAGGGTCCCAAAGTCTTCCGAAGGAGATAGGCGCCATTAAAGTTTAGGGTCCAAAAATTCAAATGATTATGAAAAACAGAAAAATTGGTCGATTCGTTTGCGGTTTTCACTAAAACTATTCTTTATGTCGGTATTTTATTGAAAATGAATTATAAAGATCAATTTCAAAAAATGCCGATAGAGGGCGCTTTAGACTTTGGAGTAACATACAACTATATTTTACCGTTATTTTTCGCATCTCATAAAATTTTCTTAGAAGCTTAGATATAAACTTAAATTTTGAGATGAAAATCTGAATCGTTGGGAGCGGTTAAGTAGAGCAAACTGAACTGTGTTCAATGGGGGTGGGGAGGTTCAAATTTCAAATTATTTTAAAAAACGGAAAAATTGGTCGATTCGTCTGCCGTTTTCGCTAAAACTATTCTTTATGTCAATATTTCCTTGAAAATAAATTTTAAAGATTAATTTCAAAAAATACCGATAGAGGGCGCCTTAAACTTTGGAGTAACCAACAACTATTTTTAACCGTTATTTTTTGTATCTAATTAAATGCTTGCAAATGCTTAGATTTAAATTTTGAGCTCAAATTCTAAATCGATGGAGGGGTTAAGAAGCGGAAACTGAACAGTGTTCAGGAGTTAAAATGGTACCCTCCCCACCCCTCGAACACATTTCAAATTTCCGCACTTAAATACTCAAAACGATGCAGATTTTGAGCTCAAAATTTAAGTTTGAACTTTTACAAGCATTTAATTAGATACAAAAAATAACGGTTAAAAATAATTGTGGGTTACTCCAAAGTTTAAGGCGCCCTCTAACGGTATTTTTAAAAATTAATCTTTAAAATTTATTTTTACGGAAATACTGACATAAAGAATAGTTTTAGCGAAAACGGCAGACGAATCGAACAATTTTTTCGTTTTTTAAAATAATTTGAAATTTGAACCTCCCCACCCCCACTGAACACAGTTCAGTTTGCGCTACTTAACTACTCCCAACGATTCAGATTTTCACCTCGAAATTTAAGTTTATGTCTAAGCTTCTAAAAAAAGTTTATGAGATGCGAAAAATAATGGTAAAATATAGTTGTAAATTACTCCAAAGTCTAAAGCGCCTTTATCGGCATTTTTTGAAATTTATCTTTATAATTCATTTTCAATAAAATACCGACATAAAGAATAGTTTTAGTGAAAACCGCAAATCAATCAACTAATTTTTCCGTTTTTTATAATCATTTGAATTTAAAACCCTCTGAAAACAGTTAAGTTTGTGCTACTTAACTGCTTCCAACTATTCAGATTTTGAGCTCAAAATTTAAGTTTAGGTCTAAGCTTACGAAACCTTTAATGAGATGCAAAAAATAACGGTAAAAAATAGTTGTTCGTTACTCTAAAGTCTAAAGAGCCCTCTATCGTCATTTTTTTAAATTTATCTTTATAATTCATTTTCAATAAAATACCGACATAAAGAATAGTTTTAGTGAAAACCGCAAATCAATCAACTAATTTTTCCTTTTTTTATAATCATTTGAATTTAAAACCCTCTGAAAACAGTTAAGTTTGTGCTACTTAACTGCTTCCAACTATTCAGATTTTGAGCTCAAAATTTAAGTTTAAGTCTAAGCTTACGAAACCTTTAATGAGATGCAAAAAATAACGGTAAAAAATAGTTGTTCGTTACTCTAAAGTCTAAAGAGCTACTCTATCGTCATTTTTTGAAATTTATCTTTATAATTTATTTTCAAGACAATACTGACATAAAGAATAATTTTAGTGAAAACCGCAAACGAATCGACCAATTTTTCTGTTTTTCATAATCATTTAAATTTTTGGACCCTAAACTTTAATGGCGTCTATCTCCTTCGGAAGTCTTTGGGACCCTTGGTTTCCTATTAGGTAGATTTCGTAAGAAATACTACCTATTGCAATCGCACCAGTTTATATACAGGGTGTCCCCTCTCAACGGTGGCCAATGGCTAATTTCTAAACCGTTAGACATATACTTATAGTTCCAATTGCAAAAATGCTTTTAAAAAGGCAAATAATTGTTTTTTAAGCGATTTAGGTCAAAAAAATGTTTTACTAAAAAATTACGAAAATTAAATTTTTATACTGTCCCTCGGTCCTATAAGTGATATTTAGTAAAATTTTCTCAACACTCTAGCAAGTAATACAGAAAAGGTCCCATTCATGTAACATTAAAATTGACCGAGTTATGAAACTTTAAATTTCATGACTTAAACCACTTTTCTATAGCTGAAAACGGATGAGTTCGATTGAGCTTTAAGGGAACGTACATTAAGTGCATAAAGTATTATAAAGGGAGTCGATTTCCAACGCTGTTCAAAGGCTACTTCCTAAACTATTTGTCACAGATATATAATTCCAATTACAAAATGTTTTAAATGAGCAATTTAACTGAAGGCGCTGTCACCGTATAAGTTTTACGGTAGTGTTAATTATAATTAATTAACTTCTAGACTGGTTATTAAAATAACTGAAGACATGAATTTCAAAATTCTCTTTATCGAAAAAATCAAATTTTTGGAAATAGCAAAAAAAACTTTAAATGCATCTATTGGTTTTCATTATAAATTTTGAGATTGCATTGTTACAATAGTGCAGGTTTGTATAAACTGATAGAGAAATCAAACAGCGATAAGGCGAATTTTGAAATTCATATCCTCAATTGTATTTTTACATATGTTTTATTTTGTAAGCAAATGAAGCTGATTCTTTTCGTGATTTTATTTTAAAAAGTATGTTATTTTGATAAGCTTTTATTTTATTCATAGTTTTCGTATGTAAATTTTCCTAGTTTAAAACTTATATTCAAATTTTAACTCACTTCCAAATATCTGATTGAGGTTCAATTCCCATACTTATTTAAACCCGATGACAATGTAATATTAATACGATTTTAGGTGCGTTCCACTTATTTATTTTATAGGACTACATCAAATTCTATTAGGTTGAGTAATCTAATAGAGCTTTAAATATGTATCATTTTGTAACGATTTGTGACTGTTGCTTTTCATAGTTTAATTTAACAAAATTTCTGTTATTTTTTTACTTATATTTTTAGCACAAATTGCATATTTTACTTTAACATGTAAACGTCAACATAAATTCAGAAACAACATTGTAAAATTTTTTTTACTCTCAATGTTTAAAGTTAAATTTTCTATCTGAAGTTTATTTTTATTTCCAGTAGATTTGTGACTGATCCCTATTTTGCAGCAAAAAATATGCTTCAACTTTGAATAGCTATAACTCGGTCAATTTTGATCGTAGAGGAATGGGACTTTTTTTGTCTTACTTGTTAAAGTAGTGGTAAAAATTTTCTAAATATCACTTATAGGACCGGGGGACCGTATAAAAATTTAATTTTCGTAATTTTTTAGTAAAAATTTTTTTTGACCTAAATCGTTTAAAAAATAATTCTTTACCTATTTTAAAGCATTTTTGCAACTGGAACTATATGTCTATAACCAACGGTTTAAAAATTAGCCATTGGCCACCGTTGAGAGGGGACACCCTGTATATATCTATCTATCTATCTATCTATCTCACTTTTTTATGGACACGATAACTTCTATAATTCATCACCAATCTCCACCAAACTTGTACATAAAATCAAAGAGTATAAAATCTTGGCTAAGTTCGTTAATGGGCAAAATCGGACCAAGGGGGGCGGAAGAGGGGGCGTTTTTGTGAAAACCGAAAAAACGCCATAACTTCTTAATTAAAGTAGATATCGAATCGGTTTAAAGTTTATATTACTTCTTAAAAATGGGCCAAAGGTATATGCATGACAGATTTTTAATAAATTTAGAAGTGGGCTCAAGGGGCGAAAAAAACAGGGATTTTGAGAGAAAAAAATTCATAACTTCGTCAATTTTCAAGATATCAAGGCCAACTAAATTTTTTGTAAATGTTCTTAACATTATCTAAAACTTTTGTATTTACAAGTTTTTGATAGGACCAACTTTTACCGATGAAAAAAATTAAAAACGAAAAGAAAAAGGGCGCTGAAAAAAGAGAAAATTCCATAACTCCGTCAATTTTTAAGATATCAAATCTGATTAAATTTATTTTACATCTTCTCAAAAATATCTACAACTTTTATATTGACAAGTTTTTCATAGGACCAATTCGTATAGCAAAAATAAATTAAACAAAAATAGGAGTTGGGGAAAAAAACCCTCAAATCCAAACTGCTTATATTCAGACTCATTTTTAAATTCATTTTTGATTTTAAACGCATCCAAATGGTAGATCCTTTTATTTAGAAACTGTATAAAGTGATGCATTGGTCAATTTTCTGATAAAGACAGAATGTATTTAAAAAAAGGCTACCAAAAAGGGTATTTTGAACAGAATTTCCGAAAGTCATCGGTACTGAAAATTGAAGGAAGTATTCAAATATGAAATTGCGTTTTTTTCTGACTCGTTTTTAAATCCATTTTTGTTCTCAAACGCATCCAATTTACAGATCCTCTTATTTAGGAACTATATAATGTGATGCATTGGTCAGTTTTTTGATAAAGACGGAATATATTTCAAAAAAGGTTACCAAAAACGGTATTTTGAACAGAATTTTCTGAAATCATCGTGACAGAAAATTTAAGGAAGTGTTCAAATAAGAAATTGCGTTTTTTTCTGACTCGTTTTTAAATCCATTTTTGCTGTCAAATGCATCCAATTTACAGATCCTCTTATTTAGGAACTATATAATGTGATGCATTGATCGGTTTTTTGATAAAGACAGAATATGTTTTGAAAAAGGCTACCAAAAAGGGTATTTTGAACAGAATTGCCCGAAGTCTTTGTGATTTGAAAATTTAAGGAAGTTTTCACATAGCAAATTGCGTTTTTTATGACTCGTTTTAAAATCCATTTTCGCTCTTAAACGCATCCAATTTACAGATCCTCTTATTTAGGAACTATATACTGTGACGTATTGGCCAGTTTTTTGATAAAGATAGAATATATTTTTTAAAATGCTGTCAAAGTGAGTATTTCGCACAAAATTTTCCGAAGCAATAATGATTATAGAATTAAGGATGTATTCAAACAACAAATCGGTTATTTTATGACTAATTTTTAAATTCAATTTTTTTCTCAAATGCATTCAACTGACAGTTTTTTGTTATTTAGGAGCTGTATAATGTACTGTTTTGGTCGATTTTTTTAATAAATTCAGAATCTATTTCAAAATATGTTGTCAAAATGGGCATTTGAGCTGAATTTTTCTTAAGATGATTCTGATAAAACCAGTTTTTTCAGAAAAATAAAATTAAAAATTTTTCATAAACGGCCAAATGAAGTTATTAAACTGGGTTTATCTCTAATCATATATATATATATATATATATATATATATATATATATTGGTTGAAATGAGCAATCTTCGAAATCTACCTCCGCCTATAGGCCCAGCCGACAGGGATTTTTTAAATATTATTTGTCTTGATGTGTACTATCACCCTTAAAGTTTGGACCATGAATTTAGAAACACCCTGTATATATATAGGGTGATTCCAAATTTTTTTTTACAATAAAAGAGGGGAGAAAGTACACATCAAGACAAACAATATTAAATAGGAGACCAGGGGACCCAAATGTTTTCCAAAGGAGATAGCCGCCATTAAAGTTTAGGGACCAAAATTTCAAATAAACATAAAAAACGGAAAAATCGGTCGATTGATTTGCGGTTTTCACTAAAATTTTTCTTTATGTCAGAATTTTCTTGAAATTAAATTATGAAGATAAATTTAAAAAAATGCCGATAGAGGACGCTTTAGAGTTTGGAGCAACGAACAACTATTTTTTGTCGGTATTTTTTACATCTCATTAAATGTTTTCGTAAGCTTAGACTCAAACTTAAATTTTGAGCCCTAAATCTGAATAGTAGGGAGTGCTTAAGTAGCACCAACTGAGCTCTGTTCAGAGGGTTCAAATTTATAATGATTATAAAAAACGGAAAAATTGGTCGATTCGTTTGCGGTTTTCGCTAAAACTAAGTTTTAAATCAGCATTTTCTTGAAAATAAATTTCACAAAATGCCTATAGAGGGCTTCTTAGGCTTTGGAGTAGCGTGCAACTATTTTTAACCGTTATTTTTTTTTATCTCATTAAATGCTTTCGTAAGCTTAGACTTAAACTTAAATTTTGAGCTCAAAATCTGAATAGTTGGGAGTGGTTAAGTAGACAAACTGAACTGTGTTCAGAGTGTTCAAATTTCAAATGATTATAAAAAACACAAAAATTGGTCGATTCGTTTGCGGTTTTCGCTAAATCTAATTTTTAAATCAGGATTTTCTTGAAAATAAATTTTAAAGATAAATTTCGCAAAATGCCGATAGAGGGCGTCTTAGGCTTTGTAGTAGCGTACAACTATTTTTAACCGTTATTTTTTAAATCTCATTAAATGCTTTTAAATACATAGACTTAAATTTTGGGACAAACAGATTTTCACAAATTCTGAATCATTGTGAGGGGTTAAGAAGCGCAAACAGAAATATTATCAGGAGTTGAAATTTAACCCTCCCCCTCCTCGAACACAATTCAATTTTTCGCTGTTTAAACAATCCCAACGATTCAGAATTTGAGCCCAAAATTTAAGTCTATGCATTAGAAAGCATTTAATGAGATTAAAAAAATAACGGTAAAAATAGTTGTACGTTACCCCAAAGCCTAAGGCGCCCTCTATCGGCATTTTGTGAAATTTATCTTTAAATATTATTTTCAAGAAAATGCTGATTTAAAAACTAGTTTTAGCGAAAACCGCAAACGAATCGACCAATTCTTGTGTTTTTTATAATCATTTGAAACTTGAACCCTCTGAAAGCAGTTCAGTTTGTCTATTTAACCACTCCCAACTATTCAGATTTTGAGCTCAAAATTTAAGTTTAAGTCTAAACTTACGAAAGCATTTAATAAGATGCACAAAATAACTAAAAAAAAAGAGTTGTTCGTTACTCCAAAGTCTAAAGCGCCCTCTATCGGCATTTTTTGAAATTTATCTATATAATTTACTTTCACGAAAATGCCTACATAAAGAATAGTTTTAGTGAAATCCGCAAATCAATGGACCAATTTTTCCGTTTTTTATAATCGTTTGAAATTTGAACCCTCTGAACACAGCTCTGTTTGTGCTCCCTAAACACTCTCCACTATTCAGATTTTGAGCCCAAAATTTAAGTTTGAGTCTAAGCTTATGAAAACATTTAACCTCCTGACTACCGCTGGCTGATTTTTTCGCACACTAACCTGCAGGTTTCACTGCAGCATAAGCAACAATTAAATTAATATAATTCTACAAATAAAACCCAGTTTTGAAAAATCAAGTTAGGATTACTACTCTCAAAGATTATACACCTCTACATAATAACATATTTTGTATCAGGTTGGAAAAAACATCTTTTTTTAATATTTTTATTAAATTAAAGAGAAAACAACATTACGATTTTACCCTTTTGCCGGGCAGTCAGGGGTTAATGAAATGTAAAAAATACCGGCAAAAAATAGTTGTTCGTTGCTCCAAAGTCTGAAGCACCCTCTCTCGTCATTTTTTTTAAATTTATCTTTATAAATTTAATTTCAAGAAAATGCCGACATAAAGAATAATTTTAGTGAAAACCGCAAATCAATCGACCGATTTTTCCGTTTTTTATGTTTATTTGAAATTTTGGTCCCTAAACTTTAATGGCGGCTACGTGCTTTGGAAAACGTTTGGGACCCCTGGTCTCCTGTTTAATATTGTTTGTCTTGATGTGTATTATCATCCTTCTTTTATTGTAAAAAAATTTAGAATCACCCTGTATATATATATATATATATATATATTAGTTTTGTTTGACCTTGCAAAAGATTGTGTCATTAGAATTGTTTCTCAAATTTAACTTATGTAATAAAAATTGTATGAATAGATCAATCCTTTTTGTTTTAAACGCTCATCAAAAAGTATATTTCAGAAGTAATAGAGGAGATAAGCATATAAAAAATTAAACTTTCAATTATACGTGCTAAGCAATACCAAATTGAAAAGAGAAATGAAATTCATTATATTTTAACTAATGTAACAAAAATTAAAGTATTTTTTTTTTTTTGGAATTTTTCAAAATAATGCATACTTAGTATTTGCGAATGAAAATTTAATATATAAAAGCCGATAGTAATGAAATGTGTAAAAATATTATATTACTACTAAAAAAATGAAACTAAAAAAAACTGTTTTTGCTTAAAGAAATAAAAGAATGATATTATTATATTCTTTCGAATCACAGAGGTGCTTTTGGTAATGTTTTCACTCAACTGAAATGAGTGTGCTTTGAATCCTTTCAAGAGTGAAATGCAGGATACGCAGATGCTCTAAGTGCCATGAAGCAAGTTCAAAACATTTGTTTTGAAACTCTTTTGGGAAAGTGGAAAAAAAAATTATATTACCCCTAAAATGATTATTGGCATTAGAGATTTTGCGCAGTTCTCAGGTAATTTTCACTTTTAATTCCAAGCGCAAACTGAACTGTGTTCAGGAGTTCAAATGTTACCCTGCCCAACCTACGAACACAGTTCAATTTTTCGCTACTTAATTACTTACAACGATTTAGATTTTGAGCTCAAATTTAAGTTTTTAAAAATTTATTTAGATAAAAATAAATAACGGTTAAAAATAGTTGTTGGTTACTCTAAAGTTCAAGGCGCCCTCTAATGGAATTTTTTTAAATTTATCTTTAAAATTTATTTTCGTGGAAATATTGACATAAAGAATGGTTTTTGAGAAAACCGTAAACAAATCGACCAATTTTTCCGTTTTTTATAATCATTTGAAATTTGAACCTCCCCACCCCCATTGAACACAGTTCAGTTTGCGCTACTTAACCACTCTCAATGATTCAGATTTACATCTCAAAATTTAAGTTTATGTGTAAGCTCCAAAAAAATTTAATGAGATGCAAAAAATAACGATAAAAAATAGTTGTATGTTACTTCAAAGTCTAAAGCCCTCTCTATCGACATTTTTAAAAATTTATCTGTATAATTTATTTTTAAGACAATACTGACATAAAGAATAATTTTAGTGACAACTGCAAATCAATTGACCTATTTTTCGGTATTTTATAATCATTTGAATTTTGAACCTACCCATTCCCATTGAACACAATTAAGTTTGCGCTACTTAACCGCAGAATTTGAGCTCAAAATTTAAGTTTATGCCTAAAATTCTAAAAAAATTTAATGAGATGAAAAAAATAACGGTAAAAAATAGTTGTTCGTTACTCCAAAATCTAAAGCGCCCTCTATCGGCATTTTTGAAATTTATCTTTATAATTTATTTTCAAGACAATACTGACATAAAGAATAGTTTTCGCGAAAACCGCAAACAAATCGATCAATTTTTCCGTTTTTTATAATCATTTCAAATTTTGGAATCTAAACTTTGATGGCGCCTATCTCCTTCGGAAGACATTTGGGACCCTTAGTTTTCCATTTAATAGTATTGCTGTGTTCTATCACCCCTTAAAATTTTGCCCAGTAGTTTAGATACACCCTGTATATATATATATATATATATATATATATATATATATATATATATATATATATATATATATATATATATATATATATATAACTTTTGTTTTACGCTGCAATGTTCTGTGTCAATAGAAATGTATATAAAAGTTAGCTTATATAATAAAAATTGTGTGATTAGATCAATTATTTTTATTTTAATCGGCTCATCAAAATTCTTTTATAAAGTGTAAAATCACTTAGATAATTTAGTTTCTTGTCACATTACTTGTTGCAATTCTTTCTTTTTAAAACGAATATATTTTGGAAATTCTGAAGGAAAAAATCTGT
Source organism: Maratus speculifer (assembly GCA_964019185.1). Classification (NCBI taxonomy): domain Eukaryota; kingdom Metazoa; phylum Arthropoda; class Arachnida; order Araneae; family Salticidae; genus Maratus; species Maratus speculifer. Next base: position 420,048,822 of record OZ025291.1, on the reverse strand, counting down.
TTACACTCAAATAAATAAAGAAATGATTTTCCTACATTCACTTCAAATCACCGAGGTGCTTATGGTAATGCTTTCACCCATCTGAAAAGAGTGTGATTTGCATCTTTTCAAGCGGGAAATGCGGGATACACAGATGCTCTAAGTGCCGTGAAAGAAGTTCAAAAGATTTGTTCTGAAACTCTCTTGTGGATGGGGAAAAAGTATTCAATCACTTCTGAAAATGATTGTTGACATTCAAGATTTTGGGAAGGTTTTATTTCAGGACCCCAGAAGCCAAGTGGTATAAGTGACAAAATTGAAAAAAAAATAAACTAAATACACAGACGACCTAAAAATATGCTTTTTTCATTTCAGGTAAATAAATATAAGTGATTTTCTTATTATTTGCTAAGTTATAGAGGCAAACCACTTTTTTCGAAAAACAAACAATATTGATTAATTATACATTTTAAGAAAATTGTACTTTATTTTTTAAAGTTATCGAAATTAAGAGTTCAAAAACCAGAATGAAACAAGCAGAAATTTCCTATTTCAATTCACTCAATTGTTATTGATGTTCCAATTTAACATCAATTATCTTTAAATTCCGATTATTCCGATTCGAAATTTTGTCACTTGTACCCCTTGGCTTCTGGGACGCACATATAATTCTCAGTTTTAAGTCCCTTAATATTTTTATCTAACAGGGAAGGTCTCCATTCGGGCATACTCAGAAAAATCTGAAAAAAATACAGAATGTTCTTCTCATGAGGCTATATATGTTTATAAAAAAATTTCGGCGGAATCGCCATACAGTGTCCGTAAATAAAATAATGAATATTTCGTTATTTGGCGATTTATCATCAGTTGGCGATGGAATGCAATTTCAATAAATGACTACAGGTGATGTACGATGACTACAGGTACGATGACTACAGGTTCTACATGATTATATAATTTCAAATGCATTTAAACAGTCCATTTTGAGTTTTCAATTATTTAGTTCCATGCCAGGAGTACTAGCACTATAAAATTGTTTTATCAAGTTCAACTAGGTGGGGAGGTGACCAATTGGCTTAGGCTCAACAATCCCCATTTGACATTTATTTAAAGAATATACCGGGTGTCCCAAAAATGACTGATGGGCTTTAAAATTCAATAACTTGCAAACGGTGAAAGCTATTTAAAAAATTTTTTTGCAGGAGGGTTACGTATAATGTCAGGAGTTTTTTTACCGTAATTTTTTATTTTAGTTCGCATCTCATACAATAGGTGGCGCTGGCGGCGATTGAAGGCCATGTCGACGCTTCACTCAGCATTGATCACCTGGCCTTCAATCGACAAAGCGCCACCTATTGTTTGAGATGCGAACTAAAATAAAAAATTACGGTAAAAAAACTCCTGACATTATACATAACCCTTCTGCAAAATTTTTTTAAATAGCTGTCACCGTTTGCAAGTTATTTAATTTTAAAATCCATCAGTCATTTTTGGGACACCCGGTATATACATGGTTACAGTTATTTTCATGAATTTAATTAGTAAACAAGGGGAATTTTGCACTGAGTTTTTAAACTCCTGTTGAACGCAGATAAAATTAATGAATATTTTATGAGTAAATATCAGTTTTACTATTTATTACATTTTTACAAAGTAAAACACATTCACCTATATAGAAAAAATAAAAATGGAAAAAAAGAAAAAAACAATTTTAGTTTTTATGAGGAAAGAAATAGAGATCTACATTTGTGTACCTAACGTCCAAAGATGTAAAAAGAATTTGATAAATATAAACAAAATTCTTTCGTCTTAAAAAAAAAAAAAAAAAAAAAAAAAAAAAAAAAAATGCAGAAAATCTAAAATTACTGCAATTTAAAATAAGTGCTTATTTAAAGAATGGTGAAAAGTACAGAAAACGTTCTTTTCATTCGTGTGCTGACAAATTGTTCTGTATTTAATTCGGGTCTTTAAGTTGTCCTCTAATTAGTTTTACCTTTATTTTATTGATTGACTTACTTCACATTTCGCATTGTAAGTGTCCTCTATATTTTGTCTTCTTAAATCACTTTTGCAAAGGACAGGAAATAGAAATTGTTAACAAATGTATAGTTTAAAATTTCTCAAGTTATCAATACCAGTTAAAGAAAACTCGTTTTTGTTTTGAAGTTTAGGTAAAAATACACATATGTATTTAAAAAAGAAAAATTAATAAGACAGCAAAAGGTTAGGGTAAATAAACATATATATATTTTTTATACCAAGTTGAATAAAGCATTGCAATAAACATTTAAAAAAATGCAAGTGCCAATATCTCATTTTTATAGATAAAACTGTTATGTTTTTCTAATTTTATAAATTTTGACTCAAATGAGCTACGTTAAACTATTAAACATTATTGCTCAAAAATTTTATGTACTTTTTTCACATAAATAGAACAAAGTAAAAAGGTCAGACTTGTAAAATGAACAATATAAAAAATGATGGATTTTAAATATCTATCTGTATATTTTTAAACAGGGATACAGTATGTTTCAATGAAGTATTTGAACTATTTTTCATTTTTCATAAAATTTTGTCAAACACTTATTTATCTTATTTCATGTTGAAATATGAAACTGGTTAATGAAAAATATTGGTTATTAAAAGCACACTAATTTGCTAGTCAACTAAACAAAAATGATTTTTAGAATATCTATATTATGAATAAAAAGCTTAATTACTTATACTTTATTCCTTTAGAACACATATATGTTCTAAAATAAAATAATTTATTAGTTTACTTTTTTTTTCTATGTTTCATTCTAATTGAAAAGTAAAAATGTTAGGTAAGTTTTGAAAACATTGGGCATATGATAAAGATATATTAGAAAATAACAGTTTATATAAAAAGAAAAATGTATATCAAACTTATATTATTGTGTAAATTTTTATAAATATTACAAAAAATTTCTTTTCAGTTTTTTATTTTCTGTAAAATCATAATTTTCTTAACAGATAAACATCACCCTTATAAACACTTTGTAATTATTTTATTTAACAGAAATTAACGTTATCTGATGTATGTACAATCAATATATTTTTCTTATCCAGTCCTATATTTTCGTAGCACATGTTTAAATTTGTGATACGAAAATTTATAAATGACTAATTATTTTTGCGTAATTGAAATAAATGTGATAAGATTTTTTTCCTCTTTTCTTTCTTTCTTTTTTTCTGTATTTAATATATTTGAAAATTACATAAAAGGACTACACGAAGAAAAATTGAGTGAACGCGTTCTAAAAATGCTTTTAATAATAGATTATTATATTTTTTATATTATTTTGTGTGTTTTAGACAAGCAATTTTACTACACAAATTTTTGCTTTTTATATGCCTTCTGTATAAGAAATATTTACAAAGTGTTAATTGATGTTCACTATCCATCAATATTTTATATTTATATAATTTTCCTTCATTTCTACTATTCCCATACACTTATATATTTTATAATCTCGGCACTATTGAACAAAAAGCGTTTAAATTTTAATTAAAATTAATTTAAATTTCACTCCATAGATAACAATGAGTTCAATTCTTATGAGAGGTAACTATTCGAATATTTAATTTGGAGACGATCATTTTAAATGCCTGAGGATATATATTATTCAATCTCTTTCTCTTAAGAGATCATTCTTCGGTAAATATTTGCAGATCACTCTATTTCCTTTTATATAAAGTAATTGAAGATGAATTGTAATATTTATTTTAAAGGGAAAGCGGACATTAAAATGCATACTTAAACGAAAGTACAATAGAGAATTCGATTATTTTGAAATGCTGAAACAACCGTTTGCTTCAGTAAATCATTACAGTGTTATGAACTTAAATATTATTTTAAAGTCCGTTTTACGATCGATGAATAATATTGAATTTAAATTCACTGTTCATATCCTTCATAAGTGTATGTTAAATTACCACTTGACTCATGATAGTTTCGAACAGAAATTGAACTTTTCATAATAAAATAGTATTACACTTTCTACAAAAATATTCGTATTTATGAAATTAGAAAGCTCATATGATTAATAATGTTTTCTAAATCAGCGAAATTGTGGTAGAAACCAAAGATAATTATTACAAACTGATTGAATATATCTAAAAACTATTTTTATAATGGATTTTTTTATTACTACTATATAATGTGTTTTACAAAAGAATATTTATTACACCAATTTTGCATTTTCATGTGTCTCATGTTTTAAAATGTAATTTTGTAAAATGTTAATTGATGTTCAGTATCCATCAATATTTTATATTTATATAATTTTCATTCATTTTTAATTCATGATTCCATTCATAATTCCAATGTACATACGGCTCTATCTAGCAAAAAGTGATTAAATTTTAACTGTAATTAATTAAAATTTCACTAGATCGTTGACAAAGAATTCAATTCTTATAAGAGGTAACTATTCTTACACTTAATATTGAGACGATTATTTTAAATACTTGGGGTTACATATTTTTAATCTCCTTCTCTTCAGAGATTAGTCTTCGGTAAATATTTGCAATCATTCCATTTTATTTTATATAAATTAATTGAAATTGAATAATAATTCAATAAGTATTTTAAATGGAATGCGGACTTTAAAATGTACACTCAAACGACAGACGATAGAGAACTATAGCAAACAACGGTTTGCTACAGTAAATCATTACAATGTACTCAACCTAAATATTATTTTAAAGATTCTTTTTTTATCTTTTTAAAAATACACTTTCATATGATTTCAACAGTGAACTGAAATTCCCTTTTGGTATAAATCAAAAGCTTTGGTATAAATCAAAAACGTATTAAATAAACACTTGATTCATGGTACTTTAGAACAAAAGTTAAACTTGCATATTCCATAATAAATATTATTACTCTTTCTACTAAGATTTTTGTAATTAGGAAATTAAGAATCTTATATGAATAATATTATTTTGTAAAACATTCGAATATAATGTAGAAACTAAAGATAATTATTACAAACTGATCAAATATATCTAAAACGAATATTGCCCAGTTAAACTGATGGCATTGAGCTCACAGGCTACGCATACTAACTGTACATTACGGCCTTATATTTTTAAGGATTAATTCCGTTCGAAAAAAATATTAAGGAGGGGGGATCAGCTCCCCCCTTTCCCCTTTTTATACTTAATCATTAAACCCTCTAAACTGATCAGGGAGATGCTTTATCATATAAAAAATCCATATCCAAAATTTAGAACAAAGCGAAAAATTCTTAATAAAAACCCATTTATATAATTTGAGAAGAGTTATCCTTCTCTTTTATATACTTAACCATTAAACTTCCAAAACTATTCAGAGATTTGAACGAAATCTGACAATTCTGCGTGAAAAACCCATTTATATAAATGAAGGGGAGGGGCATTAGAACCCCCATTTCCCCTGTTTATATTTATCCGAACTCCTAATACCAATCACGGAAGCATGTAAATTTTGAACAAAAAGTAATATTTATGCATGAAACACCCATTCATATCAATTAAGGGGAGGGGCACGATACCCCCGTTCCCCCTCTTATACATATCGAATGAACTCCAAAAACTAATCAGGGAAGCGCCATATCAGGATATACCCATATACAAAATTTCAAGTGGATAGGATATTTTTATCATGAGTTATCGCGTTACGTACGTACGAACGTACGCACATACAGAACGGGCGGGCACATAAGCTCTTAGGCTATGATAGCCTGTGAGCTAAAAACGTTTTTAATTATCTATTTCTTTATTATTTAATGTGTTTTATAAAAGCAATTTTATTTCAAAAATTTTGGCTTTTAATATAAATGATTTTATAAAATTTTAACTGAAGTTCACTATCCATTAATATAAATTATTCATGTAATTTTCATTCATTTCTATAATTCCAATACTCTTATACATTTAATAGTCACTTCTCTATAGAACAAAAGTGATCAAAATTTAATTATAATTAATTATAATTCACTAGATCGATAACAATGAATTCAATTCTTATGACAGGTAACTATTTGAATACTTAATATCGAGGCGATTATTTTAAATACCTGAGGTTATTTAATCTCTTTCTATTCAGGAGTTATTCTTCGGTAAATATTTGCAAATCGCTCCATAATTGATAACATATTTCAGTGTATTTTTTCATGCTGAATCGAATGGTACTAAGCAAATTCTTTTAAATCCATTAGTTCTTGATATACTTCACATTTTCCTAATTTGGCGATTTCTTCGACAAAAAACCTGAAATTTTCATTCCTTATCTATATATATATAAGAAAGTCTGGATTTCGTATTAATCACAGCACAAAAAAATCTACCGAACCAAAAATCTTGAAAATTGGGGTAAAAATACTTTTTATAACACCGAATGCCGCTAAGAAGGGATTTTCGAAAATTCCACCCCTAAGTGTGGTAAATAAAAGAACGAACTTTTAAAAATTCGTTAAAAATCGGATTTTACAGATTTTTTCAACTGATAACATATTTTAGTGTATATTTTCATGCTGAATCGAATGGTACTAAGCAAATTCTTTTAAATCTCTTAGTTCGCGAGATAATTCACATTTTCCTAATATGGCGATGTCTTCGGCGCAAAAACCTGAAATTTTCAATCAATATATGTAAAAGAAAGTCTGGATTTCGAATTAATCAACGCACAAAAAATTAATGTGATATAAATATTTAATTTGATTCAATGTTTCTTTAGAAAAATTGACCAGCGTAGCGGATGAAAGCTGCTAGTTTTATATAAATTAATTGAAATTGAATAGTAATTGAGTAATTATTTTAAATGGAATGCGGACATTAAAATGTATACTCAAACGAAAGTACGATAGATAGTTAGATTATTTTGAAAAGCAACAAACAACGGTTTGTTTTAGTGAATCATTACAGTGGTCTCAACCAAATATTATTTCAAAGATCGTTTTTTGATCTTTGAATAATATTGAATTAAAATTCACTGTTGATATCATATAAAAATGTATTTTAAATAACCACTTGATTCATGGTACTTTAGAACAAATATTAAACTTACATTTTCCAAAATAAATATTACTCTTTCTACTAAGATTTTTGTAATTTTGAAATTAGGATTCTTATATGATCAATATTATTTTCTAAAACATGCGAACATAAAGTAGAAACCAAGGAAAATTATTACAAACTGATTAAATATATTTAAAAAGGTTTTTATTAATCTTCTTCTTTTATTATTTAATGTGTTTTATAAAAGCAAGTTTATTTCATAAATTTATATTTTTATATAAATAATTTTACAAAATTTTAATTTACGTTCACTATCTATTAATATAAATTATTTATGTAATTTTCTTTCATTTCTGTAATAAAAATACAGATAACACATTTAATAATTCAAGTCACTGTAGAACAAAAAGTGATTAAACTTTAATTAAAATTAATTAAAATTTTACTCGTCAGTTAACATTAATTCAGTTCTTATGAGAGGTAATTATTCGAATAATTAAATTGGAGACGATTGTTTTACGTGGCTAAGGAAGCATATGGTTTATTTGCTTTCTCTTCAGGGATAAAGTCTTCGTTAAGTATTTGCAGATCACTCCATGTCCTTTTATATAAAGTTATTGAAATTGAATAGTAACATTTATTTTAAATGGAATACGGACATTAAAATGTTTACCCAAACGAATAGAGAGTTCATTTACTTTGAAAAGCTGAAACAACCATTTGCTTCATAAATCATTACAGTGTTATCAACCTAAATACAGTCGAGTCTCTATATAACGAAATCCACCGTTCCAGTAAAAAATTCGTTATATAGAGAAATTCGATGTATAGAGAATGGTGTTAAAAATCGTTCTTAATGTGTGAAATTTTAACAAATATTATTTTTGATCTTTTGAATTCAGAATTTGAAATTTTAAAAGTAAATATTAACCTAACGTTTTATTTCTTAATTATTTAAGCTGTTTCAAAAAAGAGAACAGACATTTATTTGAAAGCTTAATGAACATCAAATAAGGAAGACTTGCATTAATTTCAGACGAAGAAATCTGTAATTTTTTGTTGTTTTGATTTTAAAATTGTTCCGCTCTCAAAAAAAAATTTGTTTTAATTTTAGCAAGGAATGAAAAATTGTAGTTAACAATTTCCTCCATTTGAAGGCCTCTCTTATGCCTCTCATCGATTCCTCTCTTACATGTGTATCAATCCAATTGACACTGTTTTGAGAAGGATGTGGAAAGGTGTGCGGGAGATGGGATGAATTCGTTGGATTTAAAGAACAAGGAGAGAAATAATATTTAAAAAAAAAACTCATCACTGACGATAAATCAAAAATAAGTGAGGGAAAATTAATTCTATATGATTTCGAAGCTTTTTAAAATTGAATAAATTAAGACCAATTTATGAAAGAATTCGTTATATAAAAATAGATACTTCGCTATATAGAGACTGTTTTTAATGTAATCATGCGAAAAGGGGACCGTTCCTACTAAAAATTCGTTATATAGAGAAATTCGATGTATGGAGTTTCGTTATAGAGAGACTTGACTGTATTATTTTAAAGACCGTTTTTCGATCATTGAATAATATTGAATTTAAATTCGCTGTTGATATCATATACAAGTGTATTTTAAAATACCACTTGTTTTATGATAATTTCAAACAAAAGTTAAACTTGCATTTCCCATAATAAGATATTATTACACTTTCTACTAAGATATTTGTAATTAGGAAATTGGGAAATTTATATCATGTGTATTATTTTCTAAAACATGCGCAATTATGGTAGAAACTAAAGATAATTATTACAAATTGTTTGAATATATTCCTCTTGGAACAAGTAGGATTATTAAAAAAATGCAGAAGTCATTATATTAAAAATGTATCATGAAGAAATCATTGTATGATGCATCTTAAATGGAGATAATGACATTGTTGCCAAGTTGAAAGAACACATACTGCTATTTCAGAATAATGATATTTTCTTTATTGGGTTATACGTATTTAAAGATTAACATGCTTAACTGATCAACATTTTTGAAAAAAAATCAACTAATGGCTATTTTTTCATGTCTTTTACTTAAATTTTAATATTTTATCCCCTGTTTTTCAAAGCAGAAATTTCAGCCTAACTGAATGAAAAAATTGCTCGGATTAAACAATGCAAAATTTACAATAAAATTTTACTGACGATAAGAATAAATTAGAATTAGAATATAGTTGCCAGTTCATAAAGTTTTGAAAAACGTTTCTTTACCTTTAAAAATCCCAGAAAGCTATTTGTTTTCGAAATTTAAAGAAGAATTTATAAAAATTAACTTTTATTAGCTGCCCGTCCATTTCGGAAACGTTTCTAAGTAGCTTTTACAGTACAATAATCACTTTTCTCCAGTCAAAATATCACTTTTTCGGATGCTACCAATTCATACAAAAATATTTTGATATTCAGAGAGCACGTTTAATAGACAAACATACAATATTAACAGTATTATCATTAATATGAAAATTGACATTATTTTGCTACAATTGCATGCACAAAATCAGTTATGCAGCTGAAAATGTTAGAAGAAAGAATTGATAGAATCCGAAAGAGTGATATAAGTTTGATTTGAGAAAAGTGATTATTTTACTGTAAAAGCTACTTAGAAACGTTTCCGAAATGGACGGTCAGCTAATATTTTTTTTTTATAAATTCTTCAATTTCGAAAACAAATAACTTTCTGGGATTTTTAAAGGTAAAGGGACGTTTTTCGAAACCTTAAATGTTTTAGAAGAGGTCACTGTATATTTTATTTTTTGATTACAGTACATTTTTTCTCATATTCAGAAACATCTGACATTTTTTTACAGTGTAGTAATTATTATTCGGAAAATGAGTTATTTTGCATATACAAAATAACGTCTAATTTTTATAGCACTAAACGAAATCTCCCATTCTGCTTAACATCGTCAGGAACTGGCCTATTCTCTCGGCTGAGTAATTGCGAAACATAAATTAATGAGATGCGTAAATCCCAAAACTTTCTTTTATCGTATGAATGTTAATACTTCTTGAAAAATGAAGCATAGCAGTGGCACCGGTTAGCTGGTTTAACCGTTAATCTACCGAATAATTTATCAAGAAATGGCTTCGCATCAAATATTGTATCATCTTAGGATATACTGTAATTTTTAGATAATAATAATGTGAAATTTAGAAGTGTTTTTTCATTTGATTAAATATATCGTTATTTATAATTTTTTTTGTAAAATATTCACAAAAATAATAAATTAATTAACCAAAATTACTTTTATGCAAATATTACAATTCTTATAAAAGCAATGTTTTTTAATGCATTATGATCCTCTCTGTAAATGGAAAGGCATTTACCGTCAAAGATATTTCATGTAACTTTTTTTAAAGAAAAAAAGATATACCTATGAAAATGATTAAGAAAATTACCTCTTTTTAAAAATATTTAACTTCGGCTGTTTTTCTATTATATCTAAAGTAGAATGATTAAAGTATATTGTATGATAAGAAAATGAACTTTTCTTAATAGACTGGTTAAATACGTTTTTTATTATATTTTCCACATTGGTATATGTACAGCTTATAAGTACATTCGGTAGATAAAGGTTTAAACTAACATCTAGTCCGCAACAACTTCTGTCAACTTATAACTGACTCTAAAGATGATACTCGAATAACCATTTTTTTATGTGTGAACCATGATACATAGGCTAAAAGACATCAGATTCATATAAATATGCTTAAATTATTGCAAATGTGTTCTGTTGTTTTGGTTTCACTACAGTTCACCCGCGCTTACAACGCTAATATCAAAAAAAAAATTTTACAGTCTCACAATCCTGAAAATACTTCACTGTCTATTCTTGAGTATACTTGAGAATACTTCTTGAAAAATGAAGCATAGAATCGCCTCCAGTTAGGTAGCTTACACCAAAATCAAGTCAAGCACAACTTATACCAACTTATAAATGAATCTAAACTTCGACGAAAATCCGTGCATATGTTTTTGAGAAAGAGCTATTGCAAAATCTTTAAATAAATCTGCCTAACAGCACCACATGTTGGATGATGTACACCAAAATCTGGCCAGGATCATTTTTATCAGGTACTAACAAAATCTGAAGTTTGGTGAAAATTCATGCAGTAATTCTTGAGATACATGTATAAGGAAATCGTGAAAAAAGCAGCGTAGCAGTGCTATTTATTGAGCGATTTACATAAAAACTAAATAACACTAATCAATTAAAAGGACTAAATAAATATAACGTTTTACAAAATTTCTTGTATTAGTTCCTGAGATAGAGCTATAACGATAATCACGAATAATGCACCATGGCAGTGGCACCTGTTGAGCGATTTGCACCAACACTTAATAAACATCAAATTATGACAAGTAATATCTAAATATAAAGTTTTATGAAAATACATGCACTTGTTCTTGAAATATGGCTATTGTGGGAATTGTGAGTAACGCAACATAGCAGCGCTACAATTAGTAAAATCATGTTTTTCAAATTCTCTGACCAATAAAATATGTAAATCTGTCGAAAATCGGATTTGGTAGGTGTGTTAAATTTCTAAGTGTCTAAAACATGATAGTCCGTTCACTAAGCCCCAGGTTTCATTGCTATATAAGCAGTATTTTAGATAATATAAATCTATAGGTTTTATGAATTTGAAAACATTTTACAATGATTAATACTCTAGAGTTTAACATTGATATTTGTAATTAAGTTTATTTTTTCTATATAACGTTCAAAGAATGATTTTTTCTGAGCATTTAAAACTAAATGCAAACAAAACTGCATAATAATTTTACTCATTTGCACGACTCTTAGAGGGTTATGATTAGTATATATTAATTAATAGTATTTAAAAAATATAATTTAAATCATAAATGAACATTAAACTCTATTGTTTACGATTTGCATCTTTAATTTAAAAATTCTCTTAATTTCAAGAAAATGGATTCAGTATCAAGATCTTTATAAATGACTCGATTATATTTATTATTTTACATGTTACACTGTAAATGCGTGAAACACTTTTGTAACGCTGACTGAACACGTGTTTCGAATGCGTGATGTACGAAATAAAACTATCGTGCAAAAAATGTTGTAAAAAATTACAAGAGGAGAAAATGCGTTTTCAAAAGATTTTTAAGATTGTGTAATTTTAAAGGCACCACGTAGAAAATATTTTGAAAGTGTTTTACATGTGTTGTTTCATACTTTTCTAAATTCGGTTTACAATCTGTTGTTAATTTCGGGACAAAGTTTTCATCATCTGTTTACTACATTATTTCAGAATAACTAACAGCACTATTTTTAGAACACATTTCTTGATAACAATAGCTTTGCAAAATATTTAGAACACGTAATTTTTTTTCCAAGCACCTTCGCTGTTCCAAGCCCAAGCTCGCACTCTGATTGGTTGTTGCTCTCGGCACTGTTTTCGTGTAAATTGGCGATAACCATACTTGGCGTAGCGATAGATGCTTCCGTCGAGTTTGATTTCCTTCCGAACCGAGTACAAAGTAACTTTTCTCTTACAGCTTTGGATTGGATGGAACGTGTCTTACTGAAAGCTGTACTCTTTAAAAGCTGTACCTTTTTTTTACACACAAGAGCACAAGACAACGAGGATAAGAATGAAGGAATAATAAGAATGAGTAGGTTATTATTTAGGTTTACTCGTTCACTTACGAGCGAAGTATTTTTCTCCAAGTATGGTTATCGCCAAGCTACGTGAAAACAGTGCCGAGAGCAACAACCAATCACAGTGCGAGCTTGGGCTTGGAACGACGAAGGTGCTTGGAGAAAAAAATTTCGCATTTAGAACAAACTTCTAGAGAGAAACCTTTTGCAATATATTAAGAACACAATATGAACAAAAAGAAAGTTTCACAACACATTTAAGTGTTGTAAATTTCGGAACAAAAAGTGTTCAGTTATGTGTTTATTTTTGTGTTTCAGAATTTGTAGTGTACACCTTGCTTTATAATTGAAAATAAAATTAATCTTACGTTTTTCGATGTCATCTTTGAATTAAAAAAATGCATTATTTTAGTTTAGTTCTTCTTTGTATCTTTCTTTAATTATTAATTTGACAGAAAAAAAAATAATTAGAAAAAATATGAAAATACATATTAAATAAAAAAATGGATTACAAGAAAGTGCCTTTATATAATTATGTAAATTAAAGTGATGATTTGGATTTAATCATTAAATTATAAAGACGCATCGCATTAAATAATAGGACTTTACATTATATGTACAGCTTAAATAGAAGCATTTGTGTATAATAACTAAAAAGATGTATATACACATAATTAAAATTGTTTATCTCTTCTTTGCGAATATTGTGTCGCTAAGCTTTTAGGAACAATGCCATAACAAGATTTTAACATGATGTATATTATGTAAATGTCAGAATTAAACTGACATAATGTCACTCTGAAAGAAAAGAATATTTTGCATGCCTCATTATGTTTTGATACTTTCAAAAGCTTTTAGCTAACCGGATAATTTTCCTGCCTGTTTACATTCAAATTCCTAGCAGTAATATGAAATATGTGCTCAGTAGTGTTGATTCTTTTTTTACAAAATATAAAATGATAGCAGTTTAGCAATAATTATGTCATTAATTTTGTCATTAGTTCTTAATGTCAGTGAAAGTAATGTCACTGAAAATTACAAAAAGAGTACTATAAATTACTTTTTAAATCCATTATTTAATATTACATATATATATATATATATAAGTTTGAGAATTTTCAGTATACATGCATATCATGTTTTAAAATTAAAAAATATATATATAATCTTATGTTTTTCTTTGTCACCTTTAAAGAAAAAAAAATATTTGTCAGTTTATTTAAGTTTTTCTTTGTTTTCTTTCTTCAGTTAGTTATTTGACGGAAAAAAATTACAAAAATATGCAAATGCATATTAAATACTTTTATATAATTATAAAAACTTAATTGAGGATTTGGATTTAATCACTGAATTATAAAGATGCACTCTATTATATAATAAGAGATTTATTACATCTATATAAAAAGAGATTAATTGTTTCAGTAAATAGAAGCTTTTGTGTAAAATAAATAAAAAGATGTATATACACTGAATTAAAATTGTTTATACCTTGTTTGCGAATATTGTGTCACTAATGTTTTAGGAAAAATGCCATAACAACGTTTTAACATGATGTGTATAATGTAAACATCAGAATTAAACTGACATAATGTCAGAATATTTCGAAAATAATATTTTGCATGCCTCATTAAGCTTTGATCCTTTCAAAAGATATTAGCTAACTGGATAATTTTCCTTCCTGTTTACATTCCAATTTCTTGTAGTAAAATAAAGTGTGCTCAGTTATGTGTGTTCAGTAATAAAATATGTGCTCAGTAGTGTTTATAAAATTATTTTTTTACAAAATATAAAATGATAGCATTTTTTTTTTTTTTTTTTTGAAACAGAAATGAGCAAAATTCTGTCATTAACTCTTAATTTCAATGAATTTAATGTCAGTTTTGTCTAATTAAAATTAAAAATGAGTGCACTGTTAAACCAAAAACTAATTAGATCTATTTAATATTCAGATCTCGTAGAATCTAAAGTTGTAAAATTCCGTGTATTACTTCTTGAAATAGAGCGCCAACGGAGAGATATTTTTTTAAAAAACTTGTTTTTCGACTTCTTTGATTCCTAAATTTGTAAATCCGTGGAAAACCGGATTTCGAAAATTTACACGAATCCATTCCGTTCTTCTTCTAAATTTAGATAAAAGTAGAAAGGAAAGTGCATACGTATATTAATCGGGGAAAATTATGCGTAGCTTTAAAATTTTTCGAAATCTGCATACTTTAAATTTTAAAATTACATTTAGAAGTATACTATCATTTATAATGGGAATGCATATATTTATTTAAAATCAAACTCGACACTTATGAACAAAAACATATAAATCACACATAAAATACATAGACACCCAATGTTTCAAACTCATCCTAAATGGGCCATCTTCCAAGGGATTCCACTCATGATGCTACGATAATTTATTATTATATAAACACTAATAATAACAAATTTCACTTCAAATTTCACCAAAGAAGTCACGAACTGATATATCCGTTCATTACACAGTTAGTTACACTGCAATAGAAGCATTTTTTAAATAAATGTAATCTTTAAAAGTAATCTAGTCATTAAAAATTAACTAATATTCTAAGACTTAAGTTTCTATACATAAAGAAATTTTTCATATCATCTAGGATATTTTTTTAGCATTTAGAAAAACAAGATCGAACCCGTTGAATTTCGTCGAAAGAAAATGTTTAAGAAAAAACTGTTGCATTAATTTATAATAAACCTACAAAATTAATTACAATAAAAAATGCACTTTATATTGTTAAGTTTAATTTTTAAACAAATGATATTTAAGCTAACGTTAATGAAATACTATTTCTATAAAATTCAGTTGTAGAAATTATTAAAATTAAACATTAATCATATATGTAAACAATAAAATATAATTAAGATCTTTTATTATGACTCAGTTATCAATTAAGGCTCTTATGCTTGGTATTCTAAGATGAAAAACTGTAAAATGTATTCCACTTTGACTCAACCGTAGAATTTTTTTAACATGAAATCTAAACCTCTCCTTATTTTTTACCATCTCAAAATTTACTTGTGTATCTCTCATATCCGTATACATGTTTTTTTTTTTTTAAAGTGGTATTTTAATTTAATGGTAATATATTTGTTTCAGTTTTTGTAAGAAAATGGCAACAAAAAGATATAGTAATCTTTTTTTTTTTTTACTTTCATTAGAAATGTAGTGCTTTTGTTGCCATAATCACAATAAGATTACAAAAAATTACAAAAAAATAATAACTTAAAAACATATAAAGATACAACTTTCAAACAAATTAAAAGTACATTTAAAAGTACATTTTTACCCTATACGACAGTGTAAAAACTGAAAATGTGCTCTTTTTACAAGTTTAAAAATTTGTATCAGCAACAATTGCAAAATCCAAATACCATTTCAAATTTCCGAATGTTGTCATTCGCAAGATGACGTATGCGTTACGCACAAATACATTTTGTCTTTTTAATATTGATAAGCGAAAGCAACATTATAATTTTGCCCTTTTGCTCGGAGGTCTGGTGTTAAACTATTATATCCATGCATTGTACACGATCTGTTTCTGAGACTTGTGTCATTTTCTTGTGCGTATTATGTACCAACGCAGAGTTTGTAATTTATAGTATCATAGTTTCTTAATAACATTTTTTTGCCTATAATATGTTCATTTTTTTATTTCTAGAATTAAAAAAGATTGTTACTATTCGGAAACACTTATAATATATATTAGAAATCATCCTAGCATTTTTGACCACATGTTTTCTGTAATCACTTTATTGTCAATAATAAAATAATCTTTCTTTAATCTAGTTGATTAAAAAGTAAGAAACGTTTGTGATGAAGCTAATACAAATTATGATAATAAAGGTAAATTAAGTACAATATATACATTGTATTTTTAACATAAGTTGCTACAAACAAATTCGCACAACCTCCTATAACACAACATAAAAAACACGATTTGCATGATTAATATTAATTTTTTTGGCGGTATTTCCCTTTGTTCTGCCATAGCAATGTTCTTATTTACTTTTTTTCAAATCAATCGGCTATTTTAAACTATCGGATTATATTCAATAAAATATTTTTCATGCTTATAACAAGAATAGAAATTGCTTCATTTTCAATTTCATATTTTTTAATTTTATGATAAAAAAGTATTATACTATTATATAGATATTATTATACTATATACTATATATGCTATATATACTATATATACTATATATACTATTATACATATGTTTTAAAAAGTATTATACTCTTATGCTATTCACATATCATATGTATTATACTTCGTATTTACATTTTTAAAGAATCCCTGGTAAATTTAATCTTTTCCTTTGTTTAGTTTCTTCAAAAAATATTTCGTTAAGCTAATTTTTATTTTAGTTCAGTACTGATAACAGATGAGATATTTTGGGAAACATCACAAAATAATTGCTCTATTTTAAGTTAAAATCTTCTAGTAAAAGGGTAGTTAGACACAAAACTCGCTTTAAGTTGATAGATTATATTTTTTACCGGACATTTTCGAAAGAAGAGATTTTCTTTATTCCTAAAGGCTCTTTTACCGGATTACGTTTTATTAGAAAAGGATAGCAGTCTCCGATTCAATCGAATCAAGATTAAACTAGTTAAAAAAATGTGATATTAAGTTTAGAAAATTCAATTCAGTTTCCAGAAAATTTATTTAACGATTAAACAGTGTAATATAAGCTTTTTTCTCCGTGAAGAAAATTTTCCTTTGATATTATTCTTGTTTTATAAAAATGTACTGAATGTTATTACATAATTATATTTTGGGGGAAGTTTTTGTAAAATAAAAAAAAAAAAAATGAATTAAATTTTTTAACTGTAATGCTGCAGGAGGTATACCCGACATCACAAACTTAAATTATTAAACTCTTTTAAGTCCAATTTTTTTTCAATCTCAGAATAAAAATTACTTTTATGTTAACTCGTATTTATCCATGTGTTGAAAGATACATTTTGTACTACTAACAAGGAAGGTCTCCATACTGGGCATACCCAGAATTTTATGAAAAAAATACTAATTAAAGTACTTATGTATGTAATGAAGAATCAGTCAAAATTAGCGGCGGAATCACATTAGATATTGTGTAAAAAAAATAAAATATTTTCTAATATTTGGCGTGAAAAGACGAAAGAGTCACTCGATTTGGCGAGAAGCCCTTTTCCTCGCCAAAAGCAAACGATTATAATAAAACTCAAAACTGCTGGATATTTAGTTTGCGTGTGAATGGTATTTAATGAATTTAAACATAAACAATGAGAGACTTTAATATATTATATACATCTATATACATATTGTATTACATATACATATATTACTCGTTGAAGTAGTTATTTAATTAATCGCTGGAAAAAATATTTTCACCGCTAAAAAAAATCATATTGAAAAAAAATTATCTTCATACATTTAAGTGTATTAAAAAAAAGTCATGTGTTTCCGTAGCAACAAAATCTAATCGACAATTCTCAATTGGACTTTGAGCTTGAAACAAATTTAATTAAATTTAAATTATGAATTTCGTTTTAAATCTCAAATTTTGATGATTAAATTTGAATATAATACATACAAATTTCGATATAACAAAATTATACTTAAAACAAACTAAAACTTACAAAACTAAAGTTATTTAAATTAAACTTATCAAAACAAGTTCACCATGAAACTTTTTTTTCTTGAAGTGTATTTGACATAAAGTTTTTTTTTTTTTTTTTTTTTTTTTTTTTTTTTTTTTTTTTTTTTGAAATTACATTCCATTGCCAACCGGCGATAAATCGCCAAATAACGAAATTTTCATTATTTTTTTACGGTTACTGAATGGAGGTTCCGCCGAAGTTTTTTTTTTATAAACGTATATATCTACACAAGAAAACCATTCTGTAATTTTTTCAGATTTTTCGGAGTATGCCCGTATGGAGACCTTGCTTGTAAGAATGTATTTGTTAAAAATTTTTAGCCTTGCTCATTCATTCAAAACATCAAAAAGTTTAATGTGAACTTGTAAAATTAAAAATAGAATAATATATAAAATCAACGTTTCGAGCCGTCTTCTGCAGCCTTTTTCAACAAAATATGATGTTAAAATGTCTAAAAGTTCAGAAATGAATGCTTCCTGCGTGAAAGATGATATTTGTAATAAAATAAAATTGAATGTGTCACATACCATTTCACAAAAAGCTCTTTTCCAGTACTCATTCAATATTTACAATGTAAAAATGGTTTATCTCATAAACTGTTACATGAAAAGAAAAGATATTCTTATTATATACAAAATAAGAAAAGAATAACAAATAATTCAATATACAAAGAGAGAAATATGCGCTTATTTCATATTAAAAAAGTAATTATATGTGAAAATTTAATTAACTTAAATTCGGCATCGTGGAGTAAAAACGTTATACATGAAAATTTTGCACAATAAAAGGTTATATGAAACCCAATAATAAAATATTATTTAATATATACAGAGAGGGGGAGAGACAAAAATGAAAAATATAACGATTGATGTTTTTCTTTGTCCGAAAAATGCGGCTAGAAAAGCCCGGATGTTAGATATCGGTAATGCGGATCGAGAGCGTACCGAATTGTTAAAATATCGGTCACGGAAGCATTTAAAGTATATATTTTATAGCATATATAAAGTATATATTTTATATAAAGAATAAAAATTTTTTTCACAGTTCGTCAGCTTTTAACACAAGAAATATTATTAAATTAATTTTAGAAATAATTTTGGAACTAAGAAAGAAAAAGAAACATTCTTTAAGAATTTAACACAGAAAAGATAAATTAAAAATATTTATTTACACAAGAGACAGTGGCACTAACTTATATGGGCCCGTGTCGCCCGAGCCCACCCAATAATTTTGAATCATAACAAACCCATTTTTCACTGTTTAGGTTATTTTTTAGCTCACAGGCTATCATAGCCTGAGAGATTATATGCCCGCCCGTTCTGTATGTATGTTACTTGAAATTTTGTATATAGGTATATCCTGATAAGGCACTTCCCTGATTAGTTTTTGGAGTTCATTCGATATGTATAAAAGGGGGAATGGGAGTTCATGCCCCTCCCCTTAATTGATATAAATGAGTTTTTCATGCAGAATTAACAGCTTTTGTTCAAAATTTAGATATAGGATCATTCTGATGAGGCGATTCCGTGACTGTTATTAGATGTTCATAGAATAAGTATAAATAGGGGGAACGGGGGTTCTAATGCCCCTCCCTTTAATTAATATAAATGGGTTTTTCAAACAGAATTGTCAGATTTTGTTCAAATCTCTGAATAGTTTTGGAAGTTTAATGGTTAAGTATGAAAGAGGCGGATAACTCCTCTTAAATTATATAAATGCTAAATCGGTTTTTATTTAGACTTATCCGATTTGCTCTGAATATTGGATATAGATTTTTTTTATGATAAAGCATGTCCTTGATAGTTTAGGAGGTTCAATGATTAAGTATAAAAAGGGGGAAAGGGGAGAGCTGTTTCCCTTTAATATTTTTTTCGAATGGAATTAACCCTTGAAAATATAAGGCTGTAATGTGCAATTAGTATGCGTGGCCTGTGAGCTCAATGCCATCAGTTTAACTGGGCAGTGTGCTTTTTTCTCATTATTATTTTATTATTGATTTTTCTCCTTAATTTATTTTTTTTTTGCCAATGGCCACGTGTTTTATTTCTCCGACTGACACCCAAAAATCTCAGATGGCTGAAATGTTCTGCTCCATGTTAAACTTTGCTAATATAATTTGTATTCATGCTCATGATATCATAACATTATAATAAATATCAGGGTCTGTATAAGAAAAAAAACACGTTAAAATGTAAGTTAATAAAATTGCAAATTTATTAAAACATAAACGGGATAGCTTGTCTTAAAATTCCCATCTTTCACCGTCTGTCAACCCTTGAATGAATAACAAGCTGGTCGAAATATTTTACAAAAATATTTTTGAGCCCACCCGATAATTTTGAGCCAACACACTATTTTTTTTAAGTTGGCGCCACTGCCAAGAGATATTTTATATAGAAGAAAGTATCAAGCATCCATAGACTTTACATTACCGAAGAAAATCCCGAAGCTGCGTGACCAGATCTGTTAAGCATTATATTGCAATTTTGATTGGCACTAACAAATATACATTTAAATAAAATATTCAATTAAAAAGCAATTTCGTTTATCCAACTATAATTAAATTAAATGTTCGTATTAATCGACTGTATGAACAACATTTAATTCAATTAATTGTATTTCAACTGACATTTTATTTCCTTCAAAATAAATATAAATGTATTCTTAAACTTTATCTTCAAGGAAATTTTTTAATCGTTAAATAACGATGTTTACTTCGTTTCCATGACTTTTAATTGGGAATAAATAGGTTTTGGTTATTTTTAATTCAATCTAATTAGAAGACATTTCCATTTAATTGAATGTAATTGACAATACACTATGTTTAGACTTGTCGTTAAATTAACGTTTAATAAAGAAGATTTTACACAAGTTGATTACTAAAATGCAATGTGTTTTTTTCTTTTAAAGAAATGACCAAAGTTAGCCGAACACGTTCATACGTTTTTCAAGAAGATGGGCATAAGTCACATGTAAAAAAATTGCATATTAAACGTCATTAGCAATACACAAACAGAGCTTATTTACACATAAAGTTTCCCTAAATGAAATTTGGAGCTTTGTTTTACATACTTTGTTTTACATATATTCCAAAATTGCGTCTGTTATAGATGTCAAGATCTAAAAATAACTATATTCAAGTTAAAGGTGTACTTTGTTTATTGTAGAACCGACTAAAATACTAACGAAAAAAAAAAAGGAATTTATTTCCATATGACATAACCGTTGCAATCAAAAATTGAACAATAAAAATAAAATTGTTGCTAACCTAAATTTATCAATACAAACGAAAAAAACGCTCGAAAAAATAACGGAAAATGACGTTGGAGAATCAAGTTTTTTTTTTTTTTTTTTTTTTTTCAAAAGTTAAATATTCGTATTTTAAAAAATAATTTGCTTTATTGAAAAAAGATTTGAAAGCACATACTTTTTTAGGAACAATATGAAAATTTGCAATATTTTGCTGCAGCCAGGCTTAAAACTACCGAATGATTTCCTAGTATTCCCACGATGAAGTTCAACGAATTCCGTTTTGATATCTGTCGTTGTTGGGATGCGGTGAAATCAAATCTTATTGTTATTTGTTACAGTTTTTGGAAGATAATTTTTATGAAATTCTTATAACTACAACACCTCTTTGCCAATGATAAAAAATCAAAGAAGAGGCATGCAGTTCCTTGTTCCTACTTAAAACTACCTGTAAAGATGAAAGTTGAAAAGGTATCTGAATTTCCTTCTAATATGTGTACAAAAAATTATATGGTGTAGTTACAGAGGATGATAATTTTGACTGCAAGAAATGCGATTGATATTCATACTTTAAAATGCCAAACGAATTTCAGTATTAAGTAGAATAGTTGTATTTATTGCTACTTTATCTTTGTATTTTAGTCTATATTTATGCTAACTAGATGACTAAGTAGATGGCATTTTTTTTTCAAAATGACGTTTCGGTTAATATGGAAAATCAGCAAGACAAAGATTTGAAGAAGACTACAGAGAAGATGAACAATAATTCCACTACGACGTATTAAATGAGATGGGCTTTTTAACGAAGTTGTACACAGGAGGTACAATGTATAACACAGTATCAACAGTGTCTACAGTATCCTACACTGTTAAAACTAATGGTGACACATTGCACCTTTTAAGGGTGAAAGGATTGTCTCACTGGTGACACCCCTAAAGGAGGCAAAATGGCACCTTTAATTGGGGTGAAAAGATGGCACCCTTAATCCAGAGTGCCGAATAATAAAAAAATTAAAAAATATATAAACCGACTTTTAGCCTTCGTTGGATTCGAACCCACAACGTGTGATTACAAGCTCACCGCTCTAACCACTCGGACATCAAGCTCACCTTCAAAGCCTCCCTGAAATGTTCAAATGTCCTGAAATTCAAAGGTTGCTTTATATAATAAAACTCGCCAAAAGTTAGCCGAGCGAAGTTCTAAACGAAATTAGGATAGCGTATAGCGGTGATAGTCGTCATAGGAAAAAATTGCTGTGTTGATCCACCAATGATAGCGAGTTGAAGGGCGAGGATGCATGTAACAGAGCATGCGCAAATGACTAAGGGGTGAAGATTGTCCAACGGTATGCATTGCGCGGCACCCTAATTAGCGTGAAACTCTCAATGGCGCTCCAAACACATTTTCAAGCCCGCGGGTGTCAAATAGTAACACCTTTTCACCCCTGGGCGCCAAATGCAACCGGTTTGTCACCTTTATTTTTAACAGTGTAATACTAGTAGTATATATTCCACAACGAAAAAGTAAGAATTTATACTATAAATAAATATTTTGCTTATAAGACGTCGCTGAATTAATAAAAACATTTAAAATACATATTTTTTTTTACATGTTTCAACTCTTTTCAATCGAGTCATCTTCAGAATGCAAATAGAAAATAAAGTTACAAACATAATGAACTTGTAAAAATGGAATAAATAACTATTGAAATTAAATTAAATGTATCACGCGCTTTTTAATTTGGACATAGTCCGTGGACCGTGAGTGTCTACAGTGCCTGTTTTTTAATGGGAAAATACCCTCAGCATAGACCAGGAGGGAAACAGTGAAAAAATACCTGATTTTAGCCGTGTAAGCACACATGAATTGAGATGAAACCGGTACAACAAAATACATATGGGCGTTTTAACTTGGTAATTTGTAAAAACTAAGGCATATTTTCAAGGAACCTGATTTTTTTAGCGGATGTATCATGTATTTTTCATTAAATAATCTTGGTTATTCGAGTACAATCATGGATTTTCTTGGTATTTTAGTATTTATTAATATCCTATACTACATACCCGAAGGTGTAATTATTATTTTTTGAATCTAATTAGTGATATGTATTTATTTTTGTTACTTATGTTGAAATAATGTGTACATTTTTACCAGAAGCAAAATACTTAATTTAATTTCGAAAATGCAAAAATATGTGTCCCTTGAAACATTGCCTTGAATTAATCATAGGAGAATCAATAGAAATTATTACTAAAGGAAGTATTGTTTTTAACGAAGTTTTATCTTACAACATACAAAGAACTGCTACGAGTTTATGAAACACGTTCGCTGCTGCTCACGCGAAAGCGCGTGATATGGCACCAACGTTAAGGGGCCACTCACGCGCCAGTGCGTAATGTCCAATAGCCAGTCACTCACTGGCGCGAGAAAATCTTTCACTGATTGTTTGTTATAAAAAGTAAATCGGCTTCTGGGAAAAGCCCACTTCTACAGTGCGGCATCAACTATCATCACATCTTCATGTAAGTGGCAGCGAATGTGTTAAGGAAACATAATACAAGTAACATTCCGCTTTATTAATAATTACATTTTATTTTCCAAATGTTTTTCGGATCCAAAAATTGACTTACACTTTCACTCCTTTTTGACACCAATTACGTGACATTTGAAAATTAAGAAGATAATATCTGTATGTTTATGTTCTCTGTCGATGGCTGTGTTTACAGCTGAAAGTATTAAGGATTATAAGTTGTGATGGAGTGTCCCTTTGTAATAAAGGCTCTCTGGTGTTTTGAGCGAGATCGTGACGTCAAGGTTCTAACATGTGTGGCGCAAAAGCGGCATCTATCCTTTATGCAACTCTAATTTTCCGGAGTGTGTGTGGCACCTTCGATCTACTGTTAACTGCGGTTATGAGTTTTATGAAAATTTCTAGCTCCGTCTTCAGTTTGTAAAGTATAAAAGTTGTGAGTTGGTGTGTGTTGTATGTCGTGGTGAGCCGGGAGAGCCTGCATTATAAAATATCATAGTTGCCGTCTGAAGGTAGAGAGACTCCGCAATCGAGTTGGGTAAGAGTTAGTTCAGCACTGTGATTACAGAAACTAAAACACTTTGTTAAATCACCATAAAATAAAAAATTAAGCAGGACCCCTACAAAAATAACAGCTCGTCATCAGCTAAACCCAACACGTGTCCGTAAGGCACAGAGTCGAGATAAAGTGAAAGATTAAAAACGAGAGTCGAGAAATGAAGTCGAAGTAAAGTGATAAACTTTCACTTTATCTCGACTCTGTGCCTTACGGACACTTGTTGGGTTTAGCTGATGACAAGCCGTTATTGTTGTAGCTCGAAACGCGTCCTGCTTAATTTTTCCTTTTATGGTGATTTAACAAATTTTTTAAGTTTATTTATCAAATTATCTCAGTGATTACGTTGTTTTTTCACCAGCAGTGTGATTATTTGAGAATAAAGATATTTGTGCAGCCACGGGCTGTTTATTTACAAGTTAGAGTAAAAATAGACCGCGACCTGAGGAGAACAGCCGGATTAGTGCTTTGAGCCGGATTTAGTCGTAAATGTGAGTATGAGCTAAAGTTTATTCTCATAGTATTGTGTTTAGTTATCAGAAATACTGAACTTTGGCTCCACTCCCCATTTCCCAACTACAATAAATAAAAGTTTTGCATTGTAACTTCACTTAGACTATGTCCTCATTCGATCATCACGTCACAAAGTAATTTAACACATTTAAAAAAAATATTTTGCCATCTTTAAGTAAATTACACATAATGTAGTTATGTCTTTAATGAAATGTTATTTTGTATTAAGAAATATTTTTGCTTTAAATATTTCAAATAGTATATTCTTTCCGACGTACTGTGTGTGTATTTGATGATGGCTGATGGATGGATGAAATGCATTTTAATTATGACATGTGCTGAATCTCTGCATTGGTTATAATTTGGTGTGTATGAATGCTATAGTTGATATACACGGTCGCACAAAAGAGCTTTCAAATATTACTGAATATGACGTAAATTACTTAAAGGTAATATAAGTTATGGATTGTTACGTTCATTTGCATTCAGTTGACGTAGAAACGTTTGTAGATTATAGATAGAATGATATACAAGCCCACGCAAAGAATTGGATACATGGACGCCTATGAACGATAATTTCTGAGAATATGATTTCAGTAGTTTTAAAAGCGCTTTCGTTTAAACTAAATTTTAACTAAATACTGGCATGTAATAAAGAACAAAATTATTCAAGTATATTTTCATCTATTAGTATAAATTGCAGAAAGAGAAATTTCAACCTGCTAGGCATTTTCTTGCTACTCTAAAGCTCTGCTTTATATAGTATATATTTCAACCGACAGATCAAATACAAGTCTGTTCAAAAATATTGGAATACATGCTTGGCTATAGCCAAGCTTATTTCCCTACTTAACAAAGATTTCAGGAAGTGTTGGAGAGTGTTTCATAATCTATGCTTAACACATGTTCCTTCCTTCTTGTTTATTCATGTGAAGGAAAATAATTCTATAAAGTAAAAGTATTTTACATTTGTTGTTAGTGACAAACGCAATTGTCTATTTGTTTCAAATACGTTTCTTCGTAAATAACTTAAATTATTAGTTAAAACGCTACATTTTTTCAAATTTTAACCAATTTGTTTATTTGCAGTGCAATATTTGGCAATGTACGTTTTATTTGTTACATAAGTTTTGAAAAATATTAGTAGAAGAAAAATTGCATTAACCCATTTTCGGCCAGAGGTTCGTATACGAAACATTTCGATAAATATTTTTTTTTAACACTCTGACACATTTTTTTCAAGAATTTTATTTTTCTTCTATTTTTTAAGGCTTTTGAAGACATCCATAAAATATTAGTAATTCAATTGGAGTAAACACTTTCTCTTAAAAAATTTTCAAAATACGCTAGAGTTTTAATTTGAAACGCCTTTGACAAATTCGACTTTTTAAAAATATATTATTATTCCAATTGAAATGAATTATATGTTTTTAAAATAGATTAAAGTTGCAAATTCTGTATATGAAATAAGAATAAAACAAAAGTCATAAAAATATTATTCATATTCATATTATTCATTATAAGAAATAATATTTTATATTATTATATAAAATATTATTTCTTATATAAAATATTATTTTTCATGCACGAATCTTTTTTTGTGTCTTAATGTATGTAATTTAAGCATATTTCAATAAAAATAATGCTACATTTTATAAAATTTCTGTGCTTGGCCTAAAATGGGTTAATGACAGAAAAATTATCAGAAATTAACTATTATTATTTTATAATTGCATAATTATGTACCATTTCTGATTATAATCTTAAAAATAATAACTCGATCCTTTTTTCGACTTTTTCTTGTATTTGGCATTCGTTTATACATCTCCCTTACATATATTATGCAAATTACACAAAATTAAATAGTATATAAAAACAGGGAGAATTAATCTAAACGTAATTACAAGGTTGTGCTGAACAAACTAAAATTTTAATAATATAAAAAAATAAGAACTTAAATATTATTTCTGATAACTAGATACGTTTTAGAAATTATTAATGAAAATATGCATATATATTCATAAGATTCAATTTGAATTTTCTCTTTCTTTGTTATGCATGCAAATAATGGAAGAGGCAAAAATGTTCTATCATAATTTTCTTCAACCAAGGGAAAATAAATGGTATAAAAATAATAAACTTCTTTCCAGGAATTTAACTTTTAAGTAAAATTATTATCGCAAAGTAAGCTATTTCTTCATCCTAATGGCCTTTCTGTATTTTGTAAAATTTGTGTGGAAATGGCTTTTAATAATACTTAAAATCAAAGAAATAAAGTAAAATAAAATACTAAACAATGCGAACTTACGAAAACTTCCTAGAATAAATTGAAATAAAAGTTTCTATACGCATTTTAATGTTATTTTGTATCTTTCATTTTTGATGAGATTTTTGTTTTCGTTAATAAATAAAGTAAAGGTAATTGATAGTTTGCATTGATGGTCAAAATAATAAAATTGTTTTTGCTAAATAAGTTTTCTATAGTAAATAATTTAAATTATTATTTAAAATGGTATTGTTTTTTACATTCTCTATTCATGAATACATCAATGCAATGAATAATTTATGTATATTCCAAAAATATAGTCATGCTACATTTAATTCAAATCATCGAGGTGTTTGCAGTAATGTTTTTATCCTGCTGAAAAAAAAATGTGCTTTGAATTTTCAAGAATAAAAATTAAAGTATCCAGATGCTCAAACTGTTGCGAAAAAAGCTCAAAAGATTTGCTGAAACTTTTGACAAAACAATCTCTATCTTCTGCGAAAATGTTTGCTTTTATTAGAAATTTTAGTATCTAAATTCGTTCAATTTAAATATAAGTCTTTATGCAAAGCTTTACACTTCGCTTAAAAATGCACTGTATGGTTTAGGTGACCGGCCATTTGCGATTTTACTCGTTTTGAAAAATATTAGGGAAAATAGAAAGGTAATTATCCTGAAACTCTAAGTGTGTAAACATAATAGTACAGGTCCGTGAATGTTTTTTTCCCAAAACCCTATAAGGATATTATACTTATTGTACACTGTTAAAAAAAATCTTTAAAGTTACTATACTTTATCTAGGAAACTGAGATTCCTTTTCCTGTAACGATAACAACAAAAACTCAAGTTTTAGAATCGGTTACATGGATTTTTCCTGTTATCGTTACATGAAAAGTTCTTGGAATCCCAGTTTCCTAGAAAATATTTAGTACCTTTACAGATTTTTTTTACAGTGTAATAAACTGTGTTCATTTTTATGTGAATAGCATGTTTACTGGTACTGACATTAAAGGTTCTTTTTTTTAAGAAAATAAAAAATAGTCTCAGATTTTTCCAAGTTTTTTTGCTTATAATTTATAGAGTTTTTAAAATAAAAAAAAGATCTTTTCAGAATACATGACAAACAACTTTGTACACATCACCCTGTATTCAGAATTAAAAAAATAATGAAAATTGTATCAAAATTGAACAAGTTTTATAAATAATGTTTCACTGCGCATGCGTGTATGCGATGAAAATATAATTTACAAAGAGTTTGCTAAATGTATACAGAAACTATTGCGAAAGTCTCAAAAACATAGCTTGAAAATTCTGAAAATTATCGTCAACAGAATAAGCTCAAAATACGTTGTTTCCAAAATGAAGAAAAAAGATGAGGGGCTGTATGTATATATCGCAAATAATGTTAGTATAGAATACACAATATTGTACTACTATATTCAAAAATTAGCTTTTTTAACTTCGCAAATTGTAAATACAGATATTTATAATAAATCTCGATGAAATTACGACATTTAAATAAATTTTCATGAACATATTTTTGCAAATTTATACATTATTTTCATTTCTAAAGATTGAATACTTTATATTAGTTCAAGAAATGTAGTCATGTCACATTTCCTTCAAATCTTCAAGGTACTTGCTTTCATCCTGCTGAAAAAGTTTGCTTTGAATTTTCAAGAATATATCTGAAAGTATCCAGATGCTCTAAATGTTGCGGAAAAAGTTTAAAAGATTTGTTGAAACTTTTGAAGAAGGATTTCCTTTTTCTATGAAAATGTTTGCTTTTGTTAGGAATTTCAGTGTCTAAATTCGTTCAGTTTAACTCATATAGAATATGTTTTTATATAAAGCTTTACACTTCATTTAAAAACACACTATACGGCCAAGGTGAACGTCCACTTGTGATTTTAGATGTTTCGATAAATATCTAAAAAAAAGAATACGTGAGAATTATCCTGAAATTCTATGTATGTAATCATAATAGTACAGGTCATACATTTCCGAGATTATGTTTTCCATAAATCCCAATGGAGACCGTCAAACAATTAAACAATAACGAATATCTTTTGAATAACACTGTAAAAACAAAAGCAGGAAGACCGTTCAAAATGTAGATTATGGTTAAGTGGACTCATTGTAATAAATTGTGTTAATTTTCATGTGGATACCATGTTTACACGTAGAGAAAATAAGGTATTTTATAAACACAGTCTCAAGTTTTGCCAATTTCTTTTTACTTATAATTTTCAGAGTATCTAATGTAAAAAATGTTCTTTTCAGAAAATATGACGAACAACATTGTACACAATAAATTGTAATAAAATAATTAAGAAATATATATATAAAATATATGGAAAATGAGCAGCTTTTCTAAATATTTTTTCATTGCACATGCGTGAGTGCTTAAAAACAAAATTAACATAATATGTTTTCAAAATTTATAGAGCAACATTTGTGAAAGTCTCAAAAACCCAGTTTGGAAATTCTGAAATATATCGTCAAAAGTATATGCTCAAAATTTGTTGTTTTCAAAATGAAGCAAAAAGATGAGCGGCTGTATCCATATATCCATTGATTAGTTTTAATTCAGACAACACAATACTTCACATATTATACTATTCGATTTTTTAAATTTGCAACTTCGCAAAATAGAAATACAGATATTTATAATGATTCTCTCTATAAAATTATAAAATTTAATTAATTTTACCCGAATATTCCTTTTGAAAATTTATAATTCTTTTATTTCTAAAGAATGAATAGTTTATATTTATTCCAAAAATACAGTCAGGCTATATTTCCTTCAAATCATCAAGGTCCTTATAGTAATACCTCCATTCTGCTGAAAAAGTGTGCTTTGACTTTCAAGAAAAAAAACGAAAGTAGCCATATGCTCTAAGTGTTGCGAAAAAAGTTCAAAAGATTTGATGAAACTTTTGGAAAAAAGTACCAACTTCTATCAAAATTTTTGTATTTATTAGAAATTTTAGTGTCTAAATTCGTTTAGTTTAATTTACATAGCATAAGTTTTTATATAAAGTTTTACACTTCTTTTTAAAATACACTATATGGACAAAGGTGACCAACCGCTTGCGATTTTAGACCTTTTTTTTAATTATCTAGAAAAATACATGATTAATTACTCTGAAAATCCAAATTTGTAAACAGTGTATATCACAAATTTCCGTGACTATGTTTTCCCAAAACCCCATAAGGGATCATAAACCTATTGAACAAAAATGAATCTTTTTTCGTTAACCCTCTCGAAACTACACTGTTAAAAATCTGCTGCATTTTGTTGCAACGCACTCCACCGCTTGTATATAATATCTCTATTCCAACCAATGAGAAAGCTCCATTTCACGGCCAAGTAACCATTTCTATACAAGCAGGGGAGTGCGTTGCAACAAAATGCAGCAGATTTTTAACAGTGTAATGTTGCAAAAGCATTCAAACTGTAGATTATTATTAAGTTGCTTATTGTAATAAAGAGTGTTCGGTTTCATGTGGATAGCATGTTTGCCTGTAGAGAAATTAGGATTTTTTATTAAAACAGTCCTAAATTTTATCAAGTTTTTTGCTTATAACTTAAAAAAATTCTGAAAATTATCGCCGATAGAATAAGGTGTATTTTGTGACGGCCGATTATCTACGCTAGGGATATAGGCCCAGGGGGAGGGATGCCCTTCGTGGGGGTCTTTCTAAGGGAACCTAACCCGTATTTACGCAAGGTTCGAAGAAAACCACGAAAACTCCGAACGGTTAGGCCGACGGCCGCGATTGGGTTCGAACCCAGCACCTGCCGTCTACCAGTTGAGAGGTCAGACCCTCTCGGCCACTGGTGGGGCGCCGATAGAATAAGATCAAAATCCGTTGTTTTGCAAAATGATGCAAAAAGATAAGCGACTGTATCTATATTTTATATAAAGACTGTATCTATTTCATTGATTAGTGTCATATAGAATGCACAATATTGCACATATTATATTCAATTTTTTAACTTTTGTAACTTTGTAAAATGGAAATACAGATATTTATAATGATTATCTCTATAAAATTACGACATTTAAATAATTTTAAGTGAATATATTTTTTTGAAACCTTAAACATTTTTTTTTCATTCTTATAGAATGAATACTTTATGTTCATTCCAAAAATTTTGGGTCCCGCTATATTTTCTTCAAATCATCAAGGTGCTTGTAGTAATTCTTTTATCCTGCTAAAAAAGTGTACTTTGGATTTTCAAGAATAAAAGTGGAAGGATCCAGAAGTTGTGAGTGTTGCGAAAAAAGTTCAAAAGATTTGTTGAAACTTTTAGAAAAATAATAGATTTTTCTATGAATATGCTTGTTTTTATTAAAAGTTTTAGCATTTTAATGATTCCGTTTAGCTTATATAATGTTTTTGTATATGTAATAAGGTACCCTGGGGTAATAACGCCACGTTAAGGTTCTACCAATTTTCACGGCTTAGTTTTAGATAGCATTTTTCAAACAAATATAGGATCTGATACAGCAACTCATTGACTATCTATATAAAATAAAATAATTTAACAGATATGTATTCATAAAATGTAATGGCGTTTTTTCTTGACCAATGCTATTTGGCGTTATTACCCACCTATATGGGTAATAACGCCATGCAAACAAAACTATGAAATAAGATGGAATAATTGCATGTAGATAGCCCAATTCTAAAAATACAAACTCTACAAACTTAGAAATTGACAAATTGCATTCTAAGCTATTGAAAATGTTCAATTTTTTGTGAAAGTGTAAGAAAAATAAAGGTGTGGTGTGAGAGGGGGGGATGAGGCGAAAGAATATCAGACCGTGAGCTTCTTTTTGCTTAAAAAAGACCGCTTAAATAGAAATATGAGAAACATTGCACAGTTTTAACTGTGTTTATTTGAATCAGTATTTAGGATCTAGGTTGGCCATTGTAGGGAATCAACCGGGGTATTAATGTCAAGGATTGGCGTTATTACCCCGGTATAGTTATTGTGCAGTACATTTTAAATTACAAATTATCTCGAGAAGATATCCAAAATCTTCAACAACATTTTAAAAGTACATGAAATGCACTACAAATTTATGTAATTAACAAAGTATTTTCGGATAAAAAGATCGTCTTCACATCGCAAAACGTATCTCGCAAATTTTAGATCAAGCGTTAATTTTAATTGCTTGTAAAAACAATAAGACCTAAAAATGAAACAAATTAACTTGAAGCTGCTTTTTGCGATTTATATGACTCACAACCCTTCTGCGCAGAGCACATGGGAGTCATTTACCTGATTATTTTATAATTATGCAAAATATAAGCACTTGGCGTTATTACCCCGCCTGGCGTTATTACCCCAGGGTACCTTACTTTAAATTTTATTTAAAAATATATTTACACGAGGCATAAATATGTGCAATCGCACAAGATTTATTACAATGAATCCACGTATTACCGAGACAAGGGGTTCCCATGACCAATAACTTTCCTTAACTTTTAAAAATCTGTCCGTTAAATTAAGGAGAATTTATAGATAATCTACGGCAATGGATTATCTTTTGTCTTATATAAAAATTCAAGAGTATGAAAACAGAAATTCTACAATAGAATAAAGAAATTATTCTGTAAATTTAAGGTAGACTATAAAAATTTAGATCTCCAAAAATACACAAGACTCTACAATTTAATTTAATTTATTTATTTTTAATAAAAACAGTTTAGTTTATTTATTGAAATTAGGGAATTTTTGAACTTTGAAGAATAAGGAAATTTTGAATTTATATAGCATTTAAATAATCTACACCTTAAAAAAAAGTTAAACGTACGGCAAAAATTGCTAGCAGGAATGTTGCCAACAGTTTTTGCCGTAAAAATTACAGTAAAATTAAATGTAATAAAAAAATTACATCATTATTTGAGGAAAAAACTGTTGGCAACGTTTCGGCCAGCAGATTTTGCCGTAAATTTAACAGATTTTTCACTTACCCATCATACGTAGTATAGTGCAAGTGTTGCAATCGTTTTGAATATCGAAAAAAATTTCTTAACGGATTTACACGTTTTAGACACTGGAGATTTCGAAAAACATATTTTTAGAAAAAAAAAAATTGCCGTCCGTCTGTCTGTCTGTCTGCCTGTAAACGCTCTATCTCACGAACAAATTCAGAAATTTTGTATGTACTTAGTATGTAAGAATGGGACGAAGCCTATTGAATATCAGCAACCTCGATTATCCGGAACTATTTTTTCCGGATTCTCGAAAAATTTGTTCTGATGAAAGGTATATAAAAATTTTTGAATTTTTTTATTTTAAGGAATGCATGTAAAAGGTAATAAAAAAACACAAATTTTGCATAAATAACGAAGTCGATCGGATTATTAGTTGTCGAGATATTTTTTATCCTGTTTTCTACATTCTTCGATTTTTCATGATCCTGTATTTCATTCAAATTTCAATTCAGAGGTATATTTTAATTGAAAATGAGACGCTGAATACGACGCAGCAAACTGTTAGTTAATATGATTATTATTTTTGGAGTTATAAGGCTGTTTCTTTTACGTAGTTTGGTACTTCTTGAGTAGTTTGGCGTTCTATATAATTTGTCGAAATTGGTGCATCAGCAATTCATTAATAGAGTATTACTATGTGTATTAACAACATTTAAATTTAGTTTTGGAATTGAAATACATTGTATAAATAGTTTTCACATATTTTATTTTCATATGCATATAAATGATGGGTAAGTATTACGGTGGCCTCCAACGACTAGTTTTTAATATCGACAGGCTTCATACTCATGGTAAATGAAGAAACTTCAATCTGCACTATAAAGAAAAAGAAAGTAAAAAAAAATTGATAAATTTACGGCAAAGATTCTTGGCAACGTTGCTGCCAGCAGTTTTTGCCGTAAAAATAGCAGTAAGGTTATATGTAATTTTTTTTATTACATCTAACTTACTTTGCAATTTTTGACGTAAATTTAACGGATTTATTTTTACAGTGTGATTGTTGATAAAACTCTTCACTAAATCCACAGAGACAAATTTTCCTTTCTTAAAATATTCCAAATTTAAATAAAATATTTTTATATTATTTGTTCTTCAGTATTTCTAATAAAACTGCAATAAAATTTTAAAAGTGTAGAAATCCATACTGATAATTTGAAACGAAGAAATGTAAATTTCTGTAAAATAAATGACTGTTAATCTCATTTGAGTGACTTTTATAGAGAGCTAGTATAAATTTACAGATATGTTTTTAGTGAAATGAAGTAATGGTTAAGTTTACATCTAAGTTCGTCAGAAACAGGAGAAATTATTAATTTTTTTTTAATTGGGTCACATGATGGTAATGCTTGCAATGCATTTTTAAATTTTGAATCGGATGACGGAACTCGCTAGTCGACATGATTATATGTCACATAATTATTGCAAAGTTATAAATATAAAGCCGAAAAATATATTTTAGTGTAGGCAAATTAGATTTTTGCTTTTTGAATTGAATGAGAGCATCCGCAAATCGATAGAATCGTATGTTACATAGTTATAACAAACTGCATGACTATAAAGTCCAAAGTTATATTTCATTACAGGTAAAATTGGTTTTTGCTGCAACAATCAAACTTGGTAGAATGTTTGAAGAAACATTTGAAGCTTATAACCGGAATAAAAATCTTTCACAAGGTTTTTTAAAATTACATTTCGATTCGGAAAAAAGATAACATAAAAAATTTATTGATAGTAATTATAGAAAAAGTCTATAATTGCCTTTCTCTGAAATTAGAAAAAACTGCAAACTACATTAATTATAAATAGAAGTTTTCTTATACGTCCATTAAAAACATTTCAAAAATATGCATTAAAATATTTAATTGCTATAAAGGACGACAAATGCTAATAAAAACATTAAAAAATCTTAATAATTTTTGCATGTTTCGATTGAATTTACTCAATCATCATCAGAAAAACAAAATACAAATAAACACAAAGATGGAAAATGACAATAAACTATTACAAATGAAATTTAATTTTTTTTAAATAAAAATCACGCGCGTTATATTTTAATTATGTGTCACGTTGATTAATTTTTAAATTATTCAGACGTCAGAAGCTCAATGGTCTGCAAATATTCCTTGTCATTTCAAATCCCAAATATTTGGATTGAATTGTTAAATAATTTAAAAATTAAGCAACGTGATACATAATTAAAATATAACGCGCGTGATTTTTATTTAAAAAAAAAATTAAATTTCATTTGTAATAGTTTATTGTCATTTTCCATCTTTGTGTTTATTTGTATTTTGTTTTTCTGATGATGATTGAGTAAATTCAATCGAAACATGTAAAAATTATTAAGATCTTTTAACGTTTTTATTAGTATTTGTCGTCCTATATAGCAATTAAATATTTTAATGCATATTTTTGAAACTGCAAACTATTTCTAAACTTTCACATTTTGCAAAGCATTTTAAACATTTATTACTAAAAGAACATTTAAATAAATTTCCTTTACGACATGAAGATTTTAAGAATAAATTAAGCTTAAATAACGAATTATTTATGGTTTCTTAACAAAATAATGAACATTTATTTATTATTATTATTTATTATTAGTCTTGTATGTATAAAACCCTAAAGGCGCACTCTGTGAAAATTCTATTTCGTGTTTTTGAAGAATGATTCCTTTACCATTTCTATTTAAAATTATTTTCAGGCAATTTGATTTTCAGTATCCTAGATAATATTGGGTTGGGGAAAAAGTAAATTCGTTTTTTCCCAATACATAGCTTTAAAGTTCCATATCTCGAGTAATACTTACTCAATTAAGTCATACTATACAGCGTTTGAAAGGTAACAGTTTCTAAAAAATTCTAGATATAAAGGTAGCGTCATCTGTTTAACCAGTGAAAAGTTATTGCGTTTTAAAAAAAGAGATTTCAGAAGATCATTTTCGTCACATTTTAGTTGTTTACTTCCAAAAAGGGAAAAATTGCCGCAGGCTCGTCGAAACTTGTGTGGCATTTATGGTGATCAGTGCTTAAGTAAACGCCGAAGTCAGAATCAGTTTCCTCTTTTTCCTTCCGAAAATTTCGATGTTAAAGATGAACCTTTCCCTGGACGGCCAATCCTCGAAAAATTCGATGAAATTTTAAAAACAATCCAGGTAAACTGACATATTTCTTCCCACGACATTGCTACGGAACTAAACATTAACCATAAACCACTTTTGAACCATTTACATAAAATTGGATACCAAAAGAAACTCGATACTTAGGTTCTCCATAAACTTACAGTGAAAAATTTAATGGACAGAGTTTTCATTTGTGAATTGCTACTGAAACGGTATGAAATCGAGCCATTTTTGAAACAAATCATTACGGGTGATGAAAAGGGAATCCCGTATAACAACAATGTGCTAAAAAGATCGTGATCGAAGCTTCACAAATGGTGGCAAAGCCCGGATTGATGCCTACGAAAGTGATTCTGAGTGTTTGGTGGGATTGGAAGGAATTTTCCATCATGAGTTGCTCAAACCTGGCCAAACCATCAATTCAACTATCTTCTGTAAACAACTAATGCGATTGAAGCAGGCAATTAAAAAACCCGGTCAAAATTGATCGAAAGGAAAGGCGCTGTCTTCCATCACGACAACGCTAAACCACACGCATCTTTAGTCACTCGGCAAAAACTGAAAAAGCTTTGTTGTGAAGTTTTGATGAAATCATCATATAGTCCGGACCTGGATCTGACGGATTACCATTTGTTTCGCCCTATGCGGTACTCTCTTGAAAGTGTTAAACTGGTTTCAAAAAAGGCTTCTGAAAATCACCTTATTCAGTTTTTTGCCCAGAACTCTCAGAAATTCTACAGTGACGGAATTATTGTTTTACCAGAAAAATGGCAAAAGGTCATCGAACAAAATAGCACATAAATTTTGATTAGTTTTGTTTTATTTATATAAATAAATTCACTTTGAAAAACACGAAAAAAAGCGAAATTACTTTTTCCCCAACCCAATATATTAATCTGTCATCAAAATTTTAAAAATAGAAAATGAATTCATCATAAGTTCCGCATCTTTAACGTGTAATGTAGGTAGATGTTTATTTAAATATTTTCCTATAAATTTCTCTTTAACATACACATTTTCAGTATATATTTACGCAATAAATTTCCTAGAAATAAATGTTTTCTTGATAAAAAAAAAGCAAATTACATAAATTTCTTTGATGACTGCAAATAATCTTGTTTTTATTATTACAATAAAATACATTTATTGTTTTTTAACTATAGAAGTGTTAATATTAACAAACAATACATAGTATTCATATATAATTATTCTTTAATTTTTGTCAACTATATTAAATCACCAGGTTAATAAACAAAAAAATAATTTAAAGGCTTTAAAAACCATGAAACTATCAATTTTGTATACTTCATTCATCTAAATACGTTCATGTTTAAGTAACTTTTTAAATTACAAATATCTAGCAGTTAAAATGTCTACTTTATTATGTTAATCATAAAGATTCAATCAAGTAATCCATTTCTTTTTCAAAATAATAATAATAATACTAATAATAAATAAAATAAATTAATTAATAAAATACATGAATAAGTAAGTAAATAAATTCGGAAAGAAATTTTTGGTTAGGTTTGGTTAGGTTCTCATTAAACAATTTATAATTAATGAAAATGAGTAAGAAAAAGACAAAGTGATTTAATGTAAAGAACACATTGGGTGGAAGAAGATATCAAATTAGAAGGTGCACAATCACAAACGACTTCGTATTTTTGACTATTTTGCAAATTTAAATAAAATATTAAGAAGAAAAAGTCAAAATATTCTATTAAAAGTCAATCTGCATGATAATATTCATTATATTAATCATTAGTGCATTTACTTTTACGAATTAAAAGAAGTCTGAAATTGCACGTCAAGCGTAGAAAATGAGATGCTGTCGTAGCCACAATTTTTTTGTGTGACCCTGTAAATACTACTTGTTTTCTATTTTACAGGAAGTAACATGTAGTAAATCCCAGTAATCAACGTCATAAAATGTGAAATAGTTTAAGATTATTAAAACGCGCCCAAAACAATGTTTTCATTTATACAATTATGAAATGAAATAATTTTGTATGGCTCTGTAAATGAATAAAAACATTCTTTGCACAACAGTTTGTACAAAATGTGTATTATAGTATATAATTCATCAATTAATATCAAGTTTATTATATTCGAAAGAGTGTAACGTCACTAAAATGCACTTGAAACTATTTTTTCCCAGTGGCCGTCACGTAAATAAATAATTTTGATTGCCCCTGTAATTAAACTATGATTTGGATTTTCATAAAATTTTAAATGTCTCCCCAAATTTATGCAACAATTATAT
This sequence comes from Maratus speculifer, assembly GCA_964019185.1. Lineage (NCBI taxonomy): Eukaryota > Metazoa > Arthropoda > Arachnida > Araneae > Salticidae > Maratus > Maratus speculifer. Next base: position 420,009,968 of record OZ025291.1, on the reverse strand, counting down.
ATTTTTAATTTCAAACGATTCGATTGGGTAGTTTTTGCTCTTCTATATACAAACTGACAGACGGACAGGCTGAACGACGACTATAGGTACTACGTAATTACATATGTTGCGTACTATCGCTGCTTCCATGGTTTAATTTAATCGTTTTTACTTTGCGCCTCGCGCAAATGATTTTTTTGCTGTTGTTTACATTAAGAATTTATTAGAACTTTTTTAAATGGAATTTTCTTTTGAACTGAAAAATGCAGTATGTATTGTATTAAGATATTATAATGATGAAAAGATATGATATGTGCACAGTAATATTATTGTTTGTAATGTGAAAGTTAATATACGTGTTTTTTTAAACATCTGTGCTTGAATTTACTCTGAAGACACGAAAATTGATTTACTTAAGATATAGTATTAGATTGATCTCCCCGATACATGATAAGGTAAGATTAATACATTCATGCTGTAGCTAAGATATTTTAATTTTGAACATGAATACTGATAATTTAAACATCAGTATTAAATAATATTGAAGAATTTTATAAACAGGGATAGATTCAATATTATTTTGGCATCCAACTGCTGGGATATTTTATTATTTAAGAAGTTATATAAGGTAATGGAACAAATTAAACGATTACGCACGCCATTAAGAAGTGCTTTTACGCGAATCGCTAATTTACTTGAAAATAAATTAAGTGATGAAAATAAAAATATTGAAGAAATTGAGATTTTATACGCTCAATTAGAAGAAAAATGGGTAAATCTAGAACCAAAAGAAAAAGAAATGTTAGATCTTCTTTTAAACGATAAATCATGTACACAAGAAAATTATGATACGGAATACGAAAGTTTTAGCATGTATGAAGAAAAATTTATTAAGTTAAAAACGAAAGTTCAAAAATTTTTGAAAGTTTCTGAAACTGAAAATATTACGAAACGGAAGTTTAAACTTCCTAAGACAGAATTTAAATTATTCGGGGGAGATATTAAGGAATGGTTGGCCTTTTGGGCTCAGTTTGAAAAGATACATAACGATTCTGATATCGCGAAGGAAGATAAATATCAGTACTTGTTGCAAGCGACGCTAAAGGGTTCTAGGGCAAGAGAAATTGTCGAGTCGTACCCCGCTACTGGTGATAGTTATGAAAATGTTATTGAATGTTTAAAGGCTCGTTTTGGTCGCATTAATATGTTAATTGAAGTATACATACGAGAACTACTTGCTTTAATGATGAATAATACAACAGGAAAAGGTCCAAGAATTCCTCTTTTTAAATTATATGGCAAAATTGAAACATATTTAAGGTCATTAAAAATGTTAGGTGTTTCAAGCGAACATTATTCTGCAATTCTTTATCCATTAATTGAGTCGTGTTTGCCTGTTGAAATATTGAGAATTTGGGAAAGAAATTTAAATTCCATTACCTTGAATTCAAAAGATGAAAGTAAAAATAAATTAGATTCTTTGATGAAATTTTTGCAGCACGAAATCGAAAGCGAAGAAAAAGTCCGTTTGGCTAGAAGTGGGTTTAATCTAGAAAATGTAAACCAAAATATTCATACTGCGCCAAGTAGGCGAGAAAGGGATCTTCCAAAGGCCACGGAATTACATAATTCATCGAAAATGAAAAGGGAAACGTGTATTTTTTGTAACAAGTCACATTTAAGTACCGAATGTAGATATGCTAATAGTTTATCTCATGAAGATAGAAAACAAATATTGATGAAAAAGGGTGCTTGCTTTAAATGTTTAGAAACAAGAAAACACATATCACGTTTTTGTAGAACGAAAATACCACCCTGTGATTGCGGTAAATTACATTTTAAAATAATGTGTCCAACGAAAAATGATAAGGAAAACCCGATTACAGAAAAGTCAGATATCGAAATAAAAAACGACACTGCTTTATCCAATAAAACAAGTACTCGCCATGTACTTTTACAAACGCTTATTGTCCGACTTAGATGTAATAGTAAGATGAAATATATAAGAATATTAATTGACTCAGGTAGCAGTAAATCCTATTTGTCATCTTTTGCACTGGCTGAAATGGGATATGAATGCATAGGGGAAGAAAAATTGACGCATAGTTTATTCGGAGGAACAGAAACCGTATCAGCACATAAGAAATATTTGATTAGTCTGAGTGACTTCTTTGATAATTATCGCTGTTGTTTCGAAGTGTTAGATCAAGAAAAAATTTGTTCGGACATTCCAAAAATTCCTCGTGGCTCTTTTATGAGTGAAATAAAGAAGCATAAAATTTTTCTATCTGATTTGAATAACCAGGTTCAGTTAATGTATGAATTTTCACCTAACGAAATTCATGGGCTTATAGGAGCTGATATAGCAGGCAAATTGTACACCGGAAAAATAAAACAATTGATTTCTGGATTAGTAGTAATGGAAACACGTCTTGGTTGGACTTTGATGGGAAAAACCGGCATTTTTAACATATCAGATAGCACAAACAGCGTCATGTCACTTCATGTAAATGATGCAAAAATTTCAGATTTATGGCGGCTAGACACGCTTGGAATTCTCGATCCTGCTGAAAGCGGAAACAGACAAGAAATCGAAAAAGTAACTGAAGAGCATTTCAATAGAAATATAAAAATAGATGCAGAAGGAAGATATGAAGTATCCCTCCCATGGATTGAAAACCATCCTCCGTTACCAACTGGTCGAAAAATTGCTGAACGACGATTAAGAAGTTGTGTTGAATCACTAAAGAAAACAGGAACTTTAGAAGAGTATGAAGATATATTAAAAGAATGGATAGAAGAGGGTGTTATTGAAGAAGTTAAGAATACTTGTAATGATGAAAGTGAACACTACTTGCCACATAGAGCTGTGATTAAAGAAAATTCGACCACAAGAGTTAGACCAGTCTTTGATGGTTCAGCAAGACAAAAGGATTCACCTTCAATCAATGACTGTTTAGAAAAAGGTCCTAATATAGTAGAACTCATTCCGACTATATTGAATAAATTTTGACAGAAGAAAATAGGCGTGATTGCGGATATTCGAAGAGCATTTCTACAAATAAGTTTAAATGAGCGAGATAGACCATTTCTGAAGTTTTTATGGTGGGAGGAAGGCGATCCCGAAAAGTTGAAAATTTTCCAGCATAAAAGGGTTGTTTTCGGTCTTACATGTTCACCTTATTTGCTTGGCGCAACTATCCGATATCATCTGAAGAACGCACCTTCTAGATTTAAAGAAACAGCAGAGAAATTGATGAAGTCTTTTTACGTAGATAACTGCGTCACTAGTGTTGATAATCATGAGCAGCTTGAAAAATTTATTGAAGAATCCAAACTTATTCTCCAGAGTGCTAAGTTTGATCTTCGAGGATGGGAATATAATATCCATGAAACAGTAGTAGAAAACTTCCCAGAAGAAAAGATTATTCCAGTTTTGGGACTAATGTGGAATTTAAAAGCTGATACTTTGAAAATAGATTTACGAAAATGTTTTGAAGATTCCACTGTTTTAACGAAAAGAAATATTCTCAGTGCTGTTCATAGAATTTTCGATCCCATTGGCTTCACATGTCCTGTCACCTTGGGTCCAAAGATTCTTCTTCAAGAATGTTGGAAATTGAAAGTTTCGTGGGATGCTGAATTACCTGAATCTATTGCCAAGAAATTTGAAAAATGGCGAAAGGATGTCTCTAAATTAAAGGAAATAGAAATCCCTCGATGTATTATTTCCAATTATGAAGCTTCAAAGAATCTTTCATTGCACATATTCTGCGATGCAAGCAAGAATGCATATTCTACATGTATATTTTTAAGATGTGCGACTGAAAACACTATATCTTGTCAGCTTGTACAGGCTAGGAGCAGAGTTGCTCCAATGAAAACCATTTCTATTCCTCGATTGGAGCTGCTTTCCTGTAATATCGGAGCTAGACTAGCACAGAGTGTTATAAATGACCTTCAGTTGAAACCTATCCCGACATTTTTCTGGTCCGATTCAGCAAATGCTCTATATTGGATCAAAGGAACTGAAAATTGGGCTCCTTTTGTTTTCAATAGAGTTAAAGAAATCCGATATTTGACAGAACCTGAAAATTGGTATCACATCCCAGGATCATTAAATGCTGCAGACCTCCCTTCTCGTGGTTGTAATGCAGAAACTTTAGCGAAATCTAAATGGTGGGAGGGCCCAGAATGGTTACGAAGACCAGAACATGAATGGCCAAAATCCAATGTTGTTCCTGATTTCAACGTAGTATATTCAGAAAAGAGAAAAACTGTTATTAGCACTACAAATCATGAAGAATCAACTGAAAAAATTTATAATAGATTTTCATCGTACGACAAATTGATCCGAATTATTGCTTGGATTTATAGATTTTTTACTAACTGTAAAGTGAAACTTGCCAACCGGATTTCTGGACTCTTAACGCTAGAAGAAATAAACAGAGCTGAAATATCTTTGTTAAAAGTAGTACAAAATGAATCATTTTCAGGAACTGAAGATAAACGCTTAAAATCACTTCAATGTTATAAAGAATCAAATGGACTACTTAAAGTTAAGACTCGTATTCTGGTGAGAGAAGATAAAAGAAATTTCCGATTTCCAATACTGTTACCCTGCAGTCATCCAGTTGTAGAAATACTTATTCGGACAAGACATCTTCGTTTAAATCATTCTGGCACCCAGATATTAATGAGTAACTTAAGAGAAGATTTTTGGATTTTGAAATGCAGGAAGACTGTTAGAAAGGTAATCAGAAGCTGTGTACGCTGTAAAAGATTCAATTCAAAACCTAAACCAATTATAGAAGCCCCCCTTCCGGAAGATCGTATAAAAGAAGCTGCAGTATTCGAAGTTGTAGGAACTGACTACGCCGGTCCTTTACTTCTTCGAGGCGGTCAAAAAGCTTGGATTGTTATTTTCACATGCGCTGTCTATAGAGCAATACATTTAGAGATAGACACATCCTTATCTACTGACAACTTTTTGCAAGCTTTTAGAAGATTCATAGCACGAAGAGGTAGACCTGCGATAGTATATTCGGACAACGGAAAAAATTTTACGGGTGCTGAAAATTTGTTGAAACAAATCGATTGGGATGTCATTTCTCAGTACAGCGCAGCTCAGAAAATAATTTGGAAATTTAACCCTCCATCTGCGCCGTGGTGGGGTGGATGGTGGGAGCGTTTGATAGGCATAATAAAAGGGATCCTTCGAAAAGTCTTAGGACGAAGCTCTTTAAATTTAGAAGAAATGCAAACTGTTATTTGCGATACTGAAAGTATTGTTAATCAGCGGCCTTTGACCTATGTTTCAGAGGAAATTGATGATTTAACACCACTTACTCCTTCTATGCTTTTTACAATACATCAGAGAATCAGGTATTCCTGATCTTGACTTTTTGGATTCATCGTCTATAAATAAAAGACATGCTTATAGACAACGACTAAAACAAGATTTGCGAAAAAGATTCCGTACTGAATATTTGGGATTTTTGAGACAATCCTCGAAATTTGATAAAAATCCGAGACCTATCCAAATTGGTGATGTTGTTCTAGTGTCCAGCGAGAATGTTAGAAAACTTGAATGGCCGCTTGCCAAAGTTATTGAACTGTATCCTTCCAAAGATGGAAATGTGCGATTAGTGAAGGTTAAAATGAAAGGTGGTGAGTTTCTACGTCCTGTTCTGAGATTGATTCCTCTAGAAATAACTCAAGAAAAAGGTACAGAACTGCATTCTATAGCTCAAAACTCAACATCTTCCGAACAGACTGTTCAACCATATAATAAAGAACTCCCTTTAGATCCTGTTCCTTCTAAACCGACGGTAAAGCTGAATGGGAAAAACTGTTATTTAGATCCTTCTGCGAGTAAGCCGATGAACCAGCATTTTGTTAAAGACTGTGTTAGTGACTCTCCTGTAGTGACTGTTCCTGAAAAACGATCTAAATATGGTCGTTTATATAAACCCAAAGTAAAGTTTGAGTTTCATTGAATTCGAAACTCAAAGGTGGGAGTGTGTTGCGTACTATCGCTGCTTCCATGGTTTAATTTAATCGTTTTTACTTTGCGCCTCGCGCAAACGATTTTTTTGCTGTTGTTTACATTATGAATTTATTAGAACTTTTTTAAATGGAATTTTCTTTTGAACTGAAAAATGCAGTATGTATTGTATTAAGATATTATAATGATGAAAAGATATGATATGTGCACAGTAATATTATTGTTTGTAATGTGAAAGTTAATATACGTGTTTTTTTAAACATCTGTGCTTGAATTTACTCTGAAGACACGTAAATTGATTTACTTAAGATATAGTATTAGATTGATCTCCCCGATACATGATAAGGTAAGATTAATACATTCATGCTGTAGCTAAGATATTTTAATTTTGAACATGAATACTGATAATTTAAACATCAGTATTAAATAATATTGAAGAATTTTATCAACAGGGATAGATTCAATAACATAATTAGGATCGCACCTAAAAAACAATTTTCTGCAGTATTGTAATAAGATTACAATTTGTATAACAAATATTTCACATCAGTAATTATTTCTCGAACTGAGTGATAAAAATGTCTCGGCTGTCGTTCAAACACAGAAGCTTTGGCTTACATTACAAGGTTGTTCAGCCAATTGATCTATCTGTGAGTGGCATATACTCAAACAACCATTTAAAAACGATGTATGTTACTTGAAACATAATAAATCACAGGTAATGAATTTTGAAAAACCTTTGAAATTCAATTATGCATATATATATATATATATATATATATGCATTTTCCAAAGTTTATAGTATCAAATGATTAAATCATAAATTGTAAGTTTAAATATTTATTTTCTAGCATTATTAAGCGATCTAGTTATCAAAATTATGTAGAATCATAATCATATACACTTCCTATTAAAAATCAGAACACATCTCAGTGGTGAACAGCTAAGCAGACATATTTATTCCATACTGGATGATGTTAAACAAATTAAAAAAAGACATGTTTTTTCTTTAATCTTTCAAAAATGATGACCGTATTCATAGTAAAAATAGCACCGATTCAACTCCACAACTTATCTTTTCACTCGTAGCGCAGCTTAGTACAAAAAAATGCTAAAGAAAATTAAATTAAAACAAATTACTGTTGAAAATGTTGTCCTAGTTTGAACCAAATTTTGGTGTATTAAAATAGCAAGACAAGTAGACAAGTAGTAGACAAGTAAATGTCACTACTTGTCCAGCCAGTTGTTAGGTTGCTCTCTTCTCATTGGTTGCTTTCCTTTAGGCGGGATCGTTTCCGTAGCGGGTATATAAGTCTGCGTCTCTCTGTCTCTTATCTCAGTTATGCTTTTTCTAGCTCGCTGAGTTTTGTACTGATGAAGAATCTCCATAGTAGATTCGAAACGGCTGTTTGCTACCTTTTTTTACTTTATTTGTGCATTTATAATCGTTGGTTCTTTATCTTTATACAAATTTTGGTGCTCCATAGCTGTCGGTGTAAGCTAGTGAAATCACGAACCAATATTTGGAGCTCATGTTGAAGCATAGTTTCCAATAAATAGAACAAGGCTGTACTATGAAGCTCCAAATTTTGGTTCAAGATTTCGCATTTTAGGGTGGCAGCTACTATCAACAAATATTTGATACAAACTAGGACAATATTTTTAACAGTGTAGATATATTAGGTCAACCGAAAGTTCTGTCGTACAGTGTGATGTTACGCGTGCTTTTTTTAAATTTCAGTTTTTTTTTTCATTGGCATCTATTTTTTTTTAGCCTCCGATGCTATTTTTTTTTTCAGACAAGCTAAAAAGTGTGGTGTCAAAAATTGTGGCTCACTTTTTCATAATCTGGCCGTTAAAACGAGACATTCATACAATCTACATATTTAAAAGACCTGGCTGTTTTTTTAGTCATCAGCCCTGAGTTTTCTACTCAACCGATTTTGATAATTATTTTTTAATGAAAGCTATTTATTTGTAGTTGTGCCCATTTTAGCTATTTTTTAATTTATTTCAATTTTTATATTTTATTTTTAATTTAAATGTTTTTTACGATATTTCTTCAAAATGGTGGCAACTCAGTTTAAATCGTAATACTAATAATATATATTCTACATAAAAATATAAGAATTTATATTGTAAAAAACATTTTGCTTCTAAGACGTTGTATAATAACAAAAACATTTAAAATATATTAAAACATTTTTATTTACATGTTTCAACTCAAAAATTAATAGAGTCATCCTCAGAATGTAAATAGAAAAATAAAATTACAATGAACGTGAAAATCGGAATAAAGAGTTATTGAAAATAAATAAATTAAATGTATCACGCGCTTTTTAATTTGATATTGTCCTTGGTCTAGTTAAATAATTACCGTGTAAATTGTCTAACCATTCAGTCCATATATTTTGGGATGCGAAATGACTATCGTTACAAATATGTGAACTATTTAAATGAATTTAATATATATTTAATATATTTTAAATGTTTTTGTTATTATACAACGTCTTAGAAACAAAATGTTTTTTATAATATAAATTCTTCTATTTTTATGTAGAATATATATTATTAATATTATGATTTAGTTATTAGTGGACGTAATCAAGACTTATTTAGCGTTATTTTTGACATTCAACTCAGTTTAGCTTTTCTCTCGATAATAAAAATTTATTTTCCACTATCACTTTCCACCAGACAGAAGCTTTATTTCATCAGTGAACATGTCCTCGCACTTAAAAGAAAAAAGTTAATTTTTTTCGTAAAATTTAACCACAATAAAATGATTGCGTATAATTATGTACTAATTGAGGTAAAAATAATATATTTACAGAGAAATAATATTAACAATGTAACTAAAATAACAGAAAATAATTTATGATAAAAATTAATGTCTAAAGCAAAATAAGAAAAATTTAAAATGAGGAAAATGATGTCATTCAGCAACCAGATAAATGGGAACTACAATATTATTAAAAATGCTTTTTTCATACTACTAATAACAGTAACTTTTAAAAAAAATTTGAAGAGAAAATGACGTCACTATTTAAAACATCGTATTTTTACTCAGAACGATATTACATTTCAATATTTCTTTTCATTATGGACACTGAGATTGAGATTTTACTTTCAGATGACTTCAGTTAGTGAAAATAAATTCTCAGTAAAAATGAAATTAGTTTTTTTTTTTTTTTTTTTTTTTTTTTTTTTTTTTTTTTTTTAATAAAACTACTTTTCTGTGAGTGCATGTAAAATAAAATTTCTGGATTTCGCCGGCACTCAGATTACAATTTTAACTGAAGATGTGCGAATATTTGCATGCAAAATTGTAACTGGCAAACTTGACATTAAGTTTGGAAATATATTTATTATTGTTGTGGTTACCCTTAACCACTGCCATATTTTTATTTAATTTAAGTTATCGTCTATCTTTGTTTTAATCTTTATTCATTTATTATATATTTCGCATTCTAAAAATTATCTCAATTCTCGCTTTTTTTAATTTCCCCTGTAAAGTTATTTTTATTACCTAACTTTTTGTTGATTTCAAATGTTGAAATCAGTTAAAATTTTGTTCCTTCCGGTTTTGGAAGTTTCCTGTCTTTTCTAGAATGTTCGATGGGGTGTCTTCCGTTTTATGACTCCTCCTATTGTCCAATCAGGTACTATTCTTCTGATACGTAATTTAAAAGTTCGTGCGTCCTGTTATCCAGTTTTGGCTCCGCATCTTTCTGGTGATATAAAAGTTTATTCTTAAAATACAGTTTCCATATTCGTAGCGATGCGCTACTTCCTTTTGCCCTGCCAGTTGGCGTATTTTTAATTTTATGGCAACCCCTGCCTTCTTTCCGGAGCGGCCTCTATCGTTTCGTCAGAAGAGAGCAAAAAACAGAAGGGAAGCGGTTTCGAGTTAGAACAGAGCAGACGTCGACAGATGTACGGTAATATACGCCTGCAAAAGTTATGTGTGGGATCACAATAGAAGTGGTTTGTTCGATTTTTTACGACTAACGTTCAGCATTTTTTAAGTGAAAAAAAAAATGGAATTATTTAGGGGGCAGGGAAAGACTTGTGTCCCTTTGTGGAGATATTTTTGGGATTTGTTCGTCTATGAAGGAAGCTTCTTATGATTTCAAAAAAGAAGAAAGTTTTGAATATTTCAATTGTTCGAAAGTTTATTTTATTAATATTTTACTCAAAAATAAATACGCATCTCTCACTTTAAACAGTTTATTCTCATGAGTAAACTCAACTCAGGTTCTTTCGAACATTAATAATTTCACAAAACACAACTCCAATAAAAACCGTAACATTTTTTCACATAACTCATTAAAAAAACATTCTAATCAAACTCAAAACAAAAAGAATATTGCTTCACACAGCTTAGGTCAAAACAGAAGAAATAAACAGATAATGCATTTATCACAAATTATCGTTTGCACAGAAAACTTTTTACATTTTGAAATAATTAAATATATCTTGGTTGCTAGGTGACACATTCAGTAGAAATTAAATAGCATTTTATCAAACATACCGCCCCTCTTGAAACCTCTGAGGGGGGTTTCAAACTAAAACACTGGAATTACAACCATTGTAAAAAATATAAATAACAATACAATTAAACACAATATAAATGAGTCACAGTTAAGTTAAATTTAAGCAAATATTTAAACAATTTTACATAATACGTAATAAATAAAGAAATTTTACAATAATGTACACTTTCGCGAATTTAAGATACCTTCAATTTGGACAATTATAGTTAACATTTCTTCATAAGTTAATTTAGAGTTGCCCACAACACGTTTAAAGTGATACTTGAAGGACTTGACTCCCGATTCCCATAAACCTCCAAAATTTGGAGCTTTAGGGGGAATAAATTCCTAAGCAATACCTTCAGATATCAAGTAATTAGTAAGGTTCTGGTCTGGTTTGTTTACCAATTCATGCAACCTTTTAAGCTCTACATTAGTCTTCACAAAATTGCCTGCATTATCACTGAAAATTTTTCGAGGTTTGCCTCGTCTGGCAAAAAACCTCTTTAATGTGGCAATAAAAGCCTCAGACGTTAAATCAGTCACTAATTCCAAATGCACTGCCTTTGTTACCATACAAATAAAAATACAAACATAAACTTTATGATAAATACCTTTACGTTGACCTCTATATCTAATCAAAAATGGACCACAGAAATCAGTTCCTGTGCAATTAAAAACAAAGTCTACATTTATTCTTTCTTTTGGGAGCTCGCCCATAATTTGCTCTAACAATTTAGATTTGGCCCTAAAGCATGTAATACATTTATGTACAATTTTTCTACAAATAGCCCTACCGTTTAAAGGCCAAAATTCTCTTCGAACACAATAAAGTAAATTTTGTGGTCCTATATGTAGATATTTTTTGTGATAAAACTCGATAATTAATTCTGTTAATTTGCGTTTAGAGGGCAGTACAATTGGGTGTTTTTGGGCATAATTTACCGTGCTATTTTGGAGACGACCTCCAACTCTGATTAAATTATTTTTATCCAAGAAAGGATTTAATGAAAGTAATCTACTATTTTTTGGTAACTCCTTACCCTTAGATAACAGTGTGAATTCAGAACTGAACTCTTTTTCTTGAACAGATTTTATGATAAACTGTTCAGCTTTCTTCAATTCATCAGATGTCAACTTACCTAAATACCTTTCTTTTGGCTTTTTGACATTCTGAATGAACCTGAAAACATAGCTAAGAATTCTTATTAATTTAGCATAATTATTACTCAATTGCAAAAAATAGTCAATAAAAAATGAACAGTCTGATATTAAAGTGAAGTCTCTGAAAAAGTCTTTTTAAGTTCACTTCTGTCTAGATCCTTATCATTTTGCTCAAGTTCGACAGTATTTAAAGAAGGTTCAGTTTGTTGTGTTAGGAATAGTGGACCCTTCCACCATAAGTTACTCTGGAGAAGTTTGTCTGGATCTACACCTCGTGACACAAGATCAGCAGGATTATCAGAAGAAGCCACATGCCCCCAATGACTGATATCAGAAAGATTCTGAATCGTAGCCACACGTGATGACACAAAGGTTTTTAAGTCACACGGCTGTTTTCGAATCCAACATAATACAATAGTACTATCTGAATAATAATAAACAGATTCTTTAGGAACTTTTAAGGTTTTGGCAACCTTATTCATCAATTTGGCTAATAAAACTGCACCACAGAGCTCCAAGCGAGGAATAGTGATTGTTTTGATTGGTGCAACTCGACTTTTACTGCAAAGCAACTGAGAAATTTGCTCTCCTGAAGAATTTGAAGACACAGCATACAATGCCACACCATAGGCTTTCTCCGAAGCATCTAAAAAGCCACAAATTTTAATTTGCACTGGATTATTTGTAAAAATGTATCTAACAGCACTTACAGTCACCGCCAAAAAAATCTTGACACTTGAGATTTTAGACGTTTTGTTGAATATCTAGAAATATACATGAGGAGTTATTCTGAAATTTCAGGTGTGTAAACAATATAGCACAGGTCATATATTTTCGTGAAATTTTTTTGCCGAAGTCCCATAGGGGACCGTCAAAAAATTGAAAAAGAATGAATATCTTTTGGATAACCCTGTCAAAACTAATGTAGCAAAAGCATTCAAACTGCAGATTATCATTAAGTGACTTATTGTAATTATGTGTGTTCATTTTTATGCGGATAGCATGTATACTTGTAGAGAAATTAAGGTTTTTATAAAAACAGTCCCAATTTTTTTCAAGATTTTTGCTTATTATTTGCAGAGTTCTTAATATAAAATAAAGTTTTTTCCTCAACATATGACAAAGAATATTATACATAATATCCTGCAACCAAAATTTAAAAAAAATAATAATTGTATGAATAATGAACAGGTTTACTAAATAAATTTTCATTGCGCATGCGTAAAAGTTATGCAAATTTTGATTGCATATTGTGTTAGCTAAAGGTATGGAGCAACTTCTGTAAAAGTCTCAGAATCGCAGCTTAAAAATGCTGAAAATTATCGTCGATAGAATCAGATGAAAATCCGTTATTTCCAAACAGACGGAAAAAGATAAGGGGTTGTATGCAAATATAGTAGTGCGCGCAATATTATGTACAGAACCGAGAAAAAAAATCTTGACACTCATAAAAAAAGTATTATAAAAGTAAACACTTACATTTTAAATAATTTTATTGCCAAAACTAATATTTTGACATATTACCCTTCGCTTTTATGACACTTTGCAATTTGTTAGGCATAGAAGTTCCAAAATTTCTGAAATAGGTTTTGTCCATATAGACCCACAAAGTTTCCAATACTTCTTTCAATTCCTTTATGCTGGATGGGTAACACTCCTGTACCTTATTTTTCATATGATTCCAAGCATTTTCTATAGGGTTGAGATCAGGTGAGTTGCCTGGCCAATCAAGCGTAAGTAGTGCGTGCAGTCTCGGCTCTGTACATAATATTGCGCGCACTACTATATTTGGATACAACCCCTTATCTTTTTGCGTCTTTTTGGAAATAACGGATTTTCATCTGATTCTATCGACGATAATTTTGACCATTTTTAAGCTGCGATTCTGAGACTTTTACAAAAGTTGCTCCATACGTTTAGCTAACACAATATGCAATCAAAATTTGCATAACTTTTACGCATGCGCAATAAAAATTTATTTAGTAAACCTGTTCATAATTCATACAATTATTATTTTTGTTAAATTTTGGTTCCAAGGTATTATGTATAATATTGTTTGTCATATGTTCAGGAAAAAACTTTATTTTATATTAAGAACTCTGCAAATAATAATCAAAAATCATGAAAAAAATTGGGACTGTTTTTATAAAAACCTTAATTTCTCTACGAGTATACATGCTATCCGCATAAAAATGAACACACATATTTACAATAAGTCACTTAATGATAATCTGCAGTTTGAATGCTTTTGCTACATTAGTTTTGACAGGGTTATCCAAAAGATATTCATTCTTTTTCAATTTTTTGACGGTCCCCTATGGGACTTCGGCAAAAAAATTTCACGAAAATATATGACCTGTGCTATATTGTTTACACACCTGAAGTTTCAGAATAATGCCTTATGTATATTTCTAGATATTCAACAAAACGTCTAAAATCTCAAGTGTCAAGATTTTTTTGGCGGTGACTGTATATTATTGATGGCTCTTAATGATTCTAAAAACTGCAACCAATCATCAAGCTCAGCTGTAGGGAGATTTTCATCCCAATCAATTTGCAGTCTCCACAGTCTTTGTAGGAAAATTTTTGCTTTCGTCACAACTGGTCCAAGTAGACCCAAGGGGTCGAAAATGCGAGCAATATTTGACAGCACACTTCTTTTAGTTACCTTGGTTTGCTCACTGAATGATACACTAAAAGTAAAAGTATCATCATTGGCATTCCAGCAAAGTCCTAGTGCCCTAGTTTCACTCATATTTTCAAAAGTGTAATTCTCATTTTTAAAGGCTGGCTCCATTAATTCTGGATGGTTACTAAACCATTTATGTAAGTTCATGCCGCACGTATTTAATAGTTGAATAAGCTCAATTTGCAGTCTCTTAGCCGATTTTAGGTCAGCTGCTCCAGTCAGGACATCGTCCATGTAAAAGTCTGATTGTACCACACCAGAAGCATACGGAAATTGAGATTCACCATCTATACCAAGCTGTTTAAGGCAGCGCATGGCTAAATAAGGGGCACTAGTTGTGCCATATGTGACTGTACATAGTCTGTAATATTTCATCTCACCATTTACAGAATCTTTCCAAACTATGCGCTGTAAATCACGTTGACTTTTATCGATAAGTATCATGCGATACATCATTTTTATATCTGCTGTAAATGCATAGCGGTGTGTACGAAATCTAAGTATTATGCTAAACAAATCATCTTGAATGACACCTCCATTCAGCTGTATGGAATTTAGGGATTCTCCTGATGAAGTTGCATGTGAACCATTAAAGACAACTCTCAATTTTTTAGAACTTTTATCTGGGCGATAAACAGCATGATGAGGTAGATAATTCGCATGTATTGGCTCATCTGTTTTCTCTACTTCCTCCATATGGCCTAACTCTCTATACTCCGCCATAAATGCGCAATATAACTCTAAAAGATTTGGATTTTTGACTAGCCTATTCCAAAGTGAATTTAATCTATTTTCCGCAAATTGCTTTGATTCTCCCAAAGAACTAGGATCTTTTTTCAACGGCATTTGTACTATGAATTTGCCCGTTATATCTCTCTGATGTGTGTTTATAAAGTGGGTGTCGCATGCTAATTCTTCTGTATTTCTCAATGGTGTACTTTCTTCTACACTTTCAATTTCCCAAAATTTTTTCATTTCGAAATTTAAATCTGTTTCAGTAATTAACCCACAATGTATTTGTTCCTGCTCGTTACAATCGTAAACACTCCCACTTACTATGCAACCGAACACCGTATTTTGCAGTATTAATTTAGAATTTGGTAACTTCATACGACCCACCTTTATCAATTCTAGAAATACTTCAGCTCCTAGCAAAAGATCTATTTTCCCTGGTCTATTAAATTCAGGATCAGCAAGAATAATAGACTCTGGAATTCCTAGCTCTGAAATATTAATATATTTCGAGGGCATAATTTGCGAAATCTTTCGTATGATAAGGAAATCTAACTCCCGACTATAATCTCCCGAATTATTACTGATCAAGGCAGTAGTTTTATTTTTTACCGCTGCAGAGTATCCACTTAAACACGATACCGAAATATTACTTTTTTCTTTTCGAATTCCTAATCTTTCAACTAACTGCAATGTTAAAAAAATTCTCATTGAACCATTGTCCAGTAAAGCACGAACCGGAACTTTATTTCCGAATTTATCTCTCATATAAACAATAGCAGTGGAAAGAAGAACTGTTTTAACATTATTCGATCTCACATTTGAAGTACCAGTGAAATTTTGAATTTGGTTATTTAACTCAAATGGTATGGCGTCAACATTTAATGTTGGTTTACTTTCATTCGTTGACAATGCATTTGGCACTTCCTTATCACTATAATTTTTTGTGTTTCCCACCGCATTGGAATTTCTCTCACGCCTATCAAAACAAAGAAGTATATTGTGGCGTTTATGGCATTTTGAACACGAGAATGTTAAGTTACATTTTTTGACGCAGTTGAATTCTGAAAGACAGTTAAAGCACATATTGTTTTTTTTTCACAAAATCTACTCTTTCCTGTACATTAAATTTTTGAAATTTGGGACATTTAAAAACACTGTGATTTTCCTGGTTACATACAACACATTTGCGCATATTTTTCTCATTTAAACTCGCAACCATAGATGTTACCTTTGAAAAGCTATGCTTTGTTTGGCTTTCGTTTTGAAAATTTCGCTTTGTATTTACTTGTTTGGACGCACTTAGTGTACGCGCGTGGTCTCTCAAGAATTCTAGCAATTCAGTTAAACTCGGTAAATTATCCCGCTTAAGATGTCTTTCCCACCACATTTTTGTATTTACATCTAATTTTTGAGCCAAAATATAAGCAAACATAGTAGTAGAAAACCCCTCAACTTTTTGTTCTAAAATCTCTAACGACCTAATACATTCATTTGTTATATCTATTAGATTTAATAATGCTGCTGGGGACTCATTCTGAATAACAGGAATATTTAAAAAACGTTTTAAATGCGCGTAAACTTGTTCTCTCGAATTTGAAAACCGTTCTTCCAAAAGCGACCATGTAACTTCATAATTAGAATCCACGATTGAAATAGATTGAATTATACGAAAGGCATCTCCTCTCAATGAAGACTTCAAATATTGTAATTTCATTGCCCCTGACAGATTAGAATTTTCATGTACAGTAGCCTTAAATATATCTTTGAAAGAAAGCCACTCATGCAAATTACCCGTAACTACAGGAAGAGTTAACTTTGGCAATTTAATGTTATTATCAGCCTTTGTGGCGTTTTCTAAATTAACATTTTGCACTTTCATTTTTGATAACTTTTTTGTAAGTTCAAATTCCATTATTTCTAAAATTTCATTAATTTCTTCGTTTTCCTTAATAAAATCCTTAATTTCATCTTCTTTACTTATCTTATAAATAGACTCAAACAACTCAGAAAAGTTTTTCTCTAATTTATTCCGTTTCTCCTTTATGAGAATTAATTCATTTAATTCTAGCTCAGAATTCGATAATTTTTCTTTTAATTTGGTCAAGTTTGTTTTGAAAATTTTCTTTTTTGCTTTTAATTCTTTCATACTCATTTTTAATGAATAAAAATTAAATGGGTACACTTACCCCTCTTGGCTCTTTAAAAGATGAGTTCTAACATCGAAGAAATAGCAAAACAGCACAAAATATTCACCAGTTATCCTTCAATCATTGACGTAGAATAACAACTCGCTGATTTTTCTCCGTATAAGACGGACCATATGAAGGCTTCAATTGTTCGAAAGTTTATTTTATTAATATTTTACTCAAAATTAAATACGCATCTCTCACTTTAAACAGTTTATTCTCATGAGTAAACTCAACTCAGGTTCTTTCGAACATTAATAATTTCACAAAACACAACTCCAATAAAAACCGTAACATTTTTTCACATAACTCATTAAAAAAACATTCTAATCAAACTCAAAACAAAAAGAATATTGCTTCACACAGCTTAGGTCAAAACAGAAGAAATAAACAGATAATGCATTTATCACAAATTATCGTTTGCACAGAAAACTTTTTACATTTTGAAATAATTAAATATATCTTGGTTGCTAGGTGACACATTCAGTAGAAATTAAATAGCATTTTATCAAACAAGTTTCGTATAAAGGAATATTTTTCGGTTTTAGAGACTGCTGTGTTCTCCTGAAGGAACGTTTTCTTTTTATAAGTGTTGGAACATCCCTCACTTAAAATGTCCGTTAGCGGTACAGTGTATGCTCAGCACAGGAAGGAACACTTCTTCTTTTATTTGCGTATGTTAATTTGTTGCCCCTTATTGTCCAAGAGAATTGAAGAAAAGTTATACTCATTTTAAAACTGAGTTCTTCTATTATTTATAAATTTTTGTGAAAGTCAAATTTGTCTTCCATGCCCGGCTCTAAAAATAAGAGAGTCATGTTTTTCTAAAAGCTATAATATCCTCCAAGAATTATAATCATTTGTCTTCATAAAAAAAAGGAAATAAATTAATAAAAGTTCTTTACTAAAAAAAAATGTTATGAACTTATTCTTCTGTGTGTATCTGCTCACTTTTTCATTCAAGTTTATGCAGGTAAGCTCTATTTTTATTTTTCAATTATATTTTCCTGCCATGATCAGTTATACTATTCCTGGTGCCGTCATCTTGTCGAAACCATTCGACATGACATTTTTCAACATCTATTTTTTTTACTATATTGAAATGATAAAAAAAAAATAATAATATATAAGTAAAAATGTTCTCAATTTACAAATTCAGAAGTGAATATGTTCTCATCATGCAATGCTTACATTTTTAATTTATTTATCTTTTTTTTTTTGTTGAAACTTGCTCATATAATTCATATAATTTGCTATTTTTGTTTTCATAAATGGGAGAACAAACAGATGGTACATAATTATTATGGAAGGAGGTGTATTCTAAGAACTCACTACTTTAAAGTGAATTGTTTATCTTGTTTGACAAGTTTGAGAACATGTGTTATCCTGTTTACATAAACATTCTGAAATCTAATATTTTTTTTTCTTCCAAACTTGGGAGATTAGAACCTAAAAAGAAATATTAGAGTCTGTTTTTCTTGATCTGAAGCCCATAAAAATATATTGCAACTTCTTCTTTCTTTTTTGTTCTTGCTATATTTTTGTTAACATATAAAAATGATGTATAACATAAATGAAGTTCGTCATTATTTTAAAATATATATCAAATTAAGTTCATATATTTTTCATGTACCTAATTTATAACATATTTTTGTCACATTTAGTGAGAGTTTATTTCAATCTTTCTCATCATGCCTCCCAAATCCAAATTAAATATTGCGATTCAACCTTTTGATGGAAATCCACAAACTGTAGAATTTTTTTTCGATTAATTATCGGACTTACAAGAATTAAATAATTTTTCAGATAAAGAACTTTTTGTTCTCTTTAAATCAAAACTAGAGGGCAGCGCTTTAAACTTCTTTCTTGAAACTCAGTCTCAGTTCAAGAATACTAACTTTCAAGCCATTCGAAAAGTGTTTATAGATTATTTTATGCCCAAAAGAAAAGTCAACTCACTTCAATCTCTGCAAAATTTAAAATTGGAATCCAATGAATCTGTTAAAAATTTTTCTTTCCGCCTGGATAAACAACTTCGGCTTGCCTATCCCATATTGGATCCTGCTGCTCTAGATTCTCTAAAATTCACTCATTTTCTTCAGGCTTTGCCTAAACAAATCAGAAGAAAAACTTTCGAGGAAAATATTTCCACTTTTGATTTAGCTCTTGAACGAGCACATTTTCTACAAGAAATTTATGACTCTCCACCTTCTCGAAATTCTCATAAAGATTTTGATCAAATTTATTGTATGGATAGTGACTATACTAATGAAAACTCTACTTTTCCTGTGAATATGGTCCAACAAACTCCTGTAAGACGTACAAGGGATAGAATTTTTGAAAATTCACATAATGCATTCTCACCACCTGAAACAAACAATGGAAAATCGTACACTTTTAATAATGTTAAGAGAAAGCGTAGAGTTAATTCACCTTCACCTGTCAAACAAAATATTACGGATAAATATAAAACAAACTCTCGTCAACTAAAATCTCGTCAAAGTAGACCTTATTTTCAACCTAAATTTGACAAGTTTTCTCACAAGAAAAATTATACGGATTTGATACCCCAAACAAAATATCATTCAATGTGCATTTTGTGGACGATTCAATCACCGTATGGACACATGTTATAAATTTAAAAGGATTCTCAACGCACCTAAACAAAGTTATACATCGAACTTTTCATCTGATTCTCACAGAAAGAAAAACTCTACTTCTTTTTCAAAAAATAAAAATGATAAGATCTATCATTTAAACAAATAGGGGAGATTGGTTTTACTGACCGCCCTCTCTCCCGTACCTGTTCTTCAGGGTCAGTACATTGTTGTGACGAGAAAAACAAGCGTCACAATGCCAAAAGTTCTACAACCAATTTATTGTCATCCATTGCTGTACAAACTTCCCCAGTGCATCCTAAATTTAATAAGTCTAGCTGTTCTCATAATTCTTTGGCATCGAATCATCCTTCTGAAATTGATGAATGTGTACAAGAACGACACATCATTTATAGTTCCTTTGATAATTCTTATTCCTTACCATGTATAGTTATGAATGTACAACGTAATGAAATATCTACTCTTATTGACACAGGCTCACCTTTATCTCTTTTGGATCAAGAATGCTTTAATAGCATTAAATCTAAAATTCTTTACAAAGTTTTGTCTAGAAATGTTTCAGTATCTACTATAAATTCTAAGGTTTTCTTTAAAGGATGTATTGAAATTTCATTTAAAATTGACAAGTACTTTTTCCATCATGTCTTTTATCTTACTGATATAAAGAATGTAAATTTTCAAGCCATACTTGGGTTTGAATTTATTAATAAACATTCCATAACCATTTCTCCAACTTTTAAGTCTATCTTAATTAAAGATAAACACATCCCTTTTCACAATCATAATGAATCTCCTACTTGCTATTATATGAATTCTGAGTATACTTATGATAATATAAATGTGCCATACTCTTTTGATGCACACAAAATGCCTTGTTATGAAAATTATATATCAAATAATCTAAGTAATAGTACTTATATTGATAATGTGTATGGAAATTTTGGTGACAAGAATTTACAATTAGTCAATAATTATGCAACCTATCTGATTAATCTTGCTTCAAAATTCAATGTATTTTTATTCAAATTATTTCCCTTTCCTTTAACTTGAAGTCCAAATTCACGGTTTAAATTTTCCCCCCAATTGCAACTTCTTCCATTACAATCTTGGATATTCCTGGATATATTTCAGTGTAAGTGTAGTCAATTAAACACGCATATTTAAAACTAAACCAATTTAATATAATCAAACCATCTTCAGACATCAGTAACATTTTACACTTTCAATAGATTAAAAACCGCGTACAACATATTCAAAGCTTTCACTCACAACTGACTGATTTCAAATCATAGTTCATTAGTTATTCAGAGGAGAATTTCAGAACTACTTGCGCCATCTAGTGACACTCAATTTAAGCGTTAAACAGTCTCCCCGCCGATGAACACTGTTCATACAATTTAAAAATTTACATAAATTACATATACAATTCATTTAACAAAAACACTATAATTACAGACAAATTATTAAATAATTAACTTTAAACATTAAAACAATAAAAGTTTAACTCACCGCTACAGCAATCTTACTTACAAATTTTTCGCTTCTAAATTAAATTAATGTTCTCAAATGGAAGTCCTAACTGAAAAATTAAAAGAACAAAATTAGTTCATAAAATATCAGTTCAATGTCTTATAAAACACTAATCTTCATTTTCAATCGGTAGCACCGCAATCTTAGTAATAGGTCTCTTAAGTTCACCTCTAGCAGATCTCAGTTTCACCACACGAATTTTAGCATCGGATCCAGGATAAACTTCGATTACTCTTCCGAGTTTCCAGTGAAGGGGAGATAAGTTATCTTCCTTTATAATTACCAAATCATTTACCTTAATGTCTCTTTTTGGAGTTTTCCATTTATATCGTTGCTGTAGTTGACACAGGTACTCTGTTGACCAATGCTTCCATAATGACAGAAACAGTTGTTGAGTTAATTGCCACCTTTTTAGCGAAGTAATTTTTTTATCTGTTAAATCCATCTCTGGCAGAGCGGTCAAAGAAGCTCCAATCAAAAAATGTCCCGGAGTTAAAGCGCTAATGTCATTGGGATCATCTGAAACAGCAGTTATTGGTCTTGAGTTTAGACATGCTTCCGCTCGACAAAGTAAAGTTAAAAATTCTTCGTGGGTCAAAAGCTGCTTACCGACAGTTTTTCGCAAATGCTGTTTCATAGATTTCACTGCTGCCTCCCAGAGACCACCGTGATGAGGACCTCCCGGAGGATTAAATTTCCACTGTATTCTCTCGGATAAAATCCAGTCATGCAGTTTGGTGTTATATTTAATAAAAATAAATTTCCTTAGGATTTTATCAGCACCAACAAAATTAGTACCGCAGTCACTACTTATCTCTCCAGGTGTCCCTCTTCTAGAAAAAAATCTCTGCAAAGCAGCCAAAAATCCTTCACTTGTAAGATCACTCACCAATTCCAAATGAACAGCCTTCGTAGCCATACAAACGAAAACACACACATAACATTTTATAGGTTTAATTCCTCTACCATTTCTCATCTTTATATGAAATGGGCCTGCATAATCTACGCCTACCTTTGAAAATGTTCTACATGGAACAACTCTGCTGGCTGGCAAATCAGCCATTATTTGAGATGTTGTCTTAGCTTTAACTCTGCAGCCTTTTATACATTTCCAAATAATTTTCTTTATTTCAGATTTGGCATTTATAATCCAATAATTCTGTCTCATTACAGACTGCAATAACTGAACTCCACCGTGTAAATATTTTTCATGATAATATTGTATAATTAATTTCGTAATATGATTATTTTTTGGTAGTATAATCGGATGTTTACAGTTTTCAGATATTTCAGCATTTTTAAGTCTTCCACCAACTCTCAATATTCTCTTTTCATCTAAGAATGGATTCAAAGAAAGAAGTTTACTCTTACAGTTAACAGACTTTTGTCTTTCTAGACATTGTATCTCATAAGAAAATTCCAGAGATTGTATTGATTTTATAATTACCTCAGTAGCCTGTGTTATTTCTTTAGTAGTCAAAACTCCAACCTCTCGATTCTTAGTAAGTGAATTATTTATAAACCTTAAACACCAGGCCATAATTCTCTGTAATTTTGTCCATGAAGAGAATTTAGTTAAAATGTTTAATTTCTCATCTGCATTAACTGTGTTCACAAAAACAGATTCATTATATTTTTTGTTCTCTTCCTCTACAATATTTTCGACTTCTACTGAATTTTTCGGCCAGTGAGTTCGATCTTTTATCAGCCATGGCGGTCCACTTTTCCAGGTTTCATTGTCAAGCAGTTCTTTTGCAGAGCATCCCCGAGTTAATATATCAGCAGGATTACTCTTACCATCGCAATGTCTCCAATTCTGAGGAATTGTTAATTCCTGTATTTCAGAAACACGATTGCAAACAAATTGTTTCCACCTTGAAGGTAGCCCCTTTATCCAATGGGGCGCAATTGTACTGTCTGTCCAATAAATGATACCTGGAACAGAAAACATATCCTGCAAATATTTTCCTATCCGAGCCGCAACTAAAGCACCCAACAATTCCATTCTTGGAAGGGTTATTTTCTTCAAAGGTGCGACCCTTGTTTTGGACATAACGAAAATAGCATTTGTTTTCTTCTTTTCTGTTACAAATCTAAAATAAGCGACAGCGCCATAGGCCTGCAAGCTGGCATCAGAAAAGACATGTAGTTCCATATTATCTTGCAGAATCATATCTTTCGTATTGAAGAAATACCGCGGCATGGAAAATTCAGTTAAATGTTTTACTTCAGAACACCATTCATTCCACTTATGTTTTATTTCGCCATCAAATACTTCATCCCAGTCTAAACCCTTTATCCATAATTCCTGTAACAGACATTTAATTCTCATTGTAAAGGGAGTAAGAAATCCAAGAGGATCAAAGCACTTTGCGGCACAACTTAACACGCATCTTTTTGTATCACTAACATTATTTAATGCCAGTAACAAAGGTTTCATATCAAGACTTAAACTATCAATACGTGTATCCCAGTTTATTCCTAATATTTTTGCTAATCTATTTGAGCCGGCCTCATCACCCAACAATATATTGTCTTTCCTCCAAAGTTCTCTTAACTCTTTTGAATTAGTTTCAAATTGTCTAAGATTCATACTAGCCTCTTTCAATATATTAACCGCAGTTGTAGAAAGTTTAAAAGCATCCTCAACTGAATTACTTCCAGAGCATAAATCATCAACATATAACGAAGTGTCAAGCATTTTAAATGCATCAAAATGTATTTTTTCAAATTTTTTAATATGATGCTTTATAACACAAGCAAGAATGCATGGAGAACACCTAATTCCAAAACCTACACGTTTCATTCGAAAACACTTTAAATTTTCATCTATAGTACAATCTCCAGAAAACAGAAATCTTAAGTAATTTCTATCGACCTCACTTATCCCAATCTGTAAAAATGCCTTTTCAATGTCAGCAGTGAATGCAATTTTATTTTCTCTAAATTTCAGAATTACGTCTAATATATTAGGATTCAAATTCAAACCATTTAATAAACAGTCATTCAAAGACAATTTATCTTTACCCTTAGAAGAGGCATCATATACAATTCTTATTTTAGTAGATTTATCATTGCGAATTACCGGATGATGTGGCATAAAACAACAATTATTATCAGTAACTTTAAAATTACATTCCTCAATAATATTTTTATTTAACTGTTCTTTCAAAATTTCTTCGTATTGCTCAAACAACCAAATGTTTTGATTAAATCTTCTGTTTAACCCAGTTAAACGATGTTTAGCAATTTCATAGTTTGAATCCAAATTTTCTGGCTCCATTTTCCAAAACAACCTGGTTTCATAACGTTTATTTTTATATACTATATTATTCTCAAATTCCTTCATTATTTTATTTTCCGCTTCATTAGCTACATTTTCACTTTGCTTTATTCCTAACAAATCAAGTTCCCAAATTGCTCTAATATCGTTTAATATTGTCTTATTTTCATCAATTATCACTTTATTTACACTAACATAAGGATTATATTTAGCATTTAAAGTTGCTTGACCTTGTAGTGTTGTTCCAAATATAGTGTCAAGAGCAACCAATCTTTTACTTAAACGTTCAATATTCCCCGTTACTATTTCCCAGTAGCTATCCGCACCGATTAACACGTCTATCGGCATTTTATTGTTGTCTGACAACCAAAGAGATAATCTTTTCAATTTTGACTTTATCCATCCACTTGGTATATTCACAACATTAGCTCCTGTAATTTTATTTACTACTAACGCATTAACAGTAGCCTTTTTGTTTTGATTGCGCGGATTTAGCAAATCGACTTTAACACAATTGTATTCACCTGTATTGGGTCTTTCCTCCCCGAAAGTATGTATTTGTAACTTTTCAACTCCGATAACGGGGAGATTTAACTTTTCAGCTAAACGCTTACTTATAAACGATCTGTGAGAGCCTCCATCTATTAAGATTCTAATTAATATGCTTTTAAATTTTGTTGAAATTAAAGCAGTGCAAGTCTGCAGAAAAACAGTTGAATTTTTATTCACATTATTTGCACTACACGTTGAAACAGTCGTAGACATTGGATCATTATTTTCATTCTCTGTATTAGAGTTAGCCTGACAGTTTTTTAAATCTTTATTTTCATTCCGTTTTTCACATAAAAGTGTATTATGCCAACTCTGATTGCATATATTGCAAGTATTTTTTCTCTAACAATCCTTAGCTACGTATTTTCCCCGGAGACATTTAAAACAAAGTCCACGCTTTTTAGCATTCATTTTCCTCTGAGCAGTGCTGGTAGGACACTGTTCTGAACTATGTTCCTTAGAAATGCAAAATACACAATTAAAATTCACATGCGTTGCGTATGTACTTGTGAGTGGATTTCCCCCTTTATAATTTTCATTTTGAAAACGTCTATTTCTATCTCTTTTACCATTTTGAGTAACTGAACCTGAAATTCCTCTTTCATTTAAAGAATAAATATGTTCTCGGGACTGAATCTCAACTTTAAAAAAGTCCATTAATTCTCTAATGTCAAATTCTAATTTCGAATTAGCCCTTGAATTTTGCCTTCTACTAAATTCCAATGTGAGATCTTCCGGTAACAGTTTTAATAATAATGGGTAAAGAAGGTGACCATAAGAACCAGAAGTTACATTGAGTGTTTCCAAAGATCTAATATTTACCTCACTTTCATCATACAGTTTTCTAAGGGCGGCCACATTCGAGGAACTCCTCACACGTTCAAGACTCAATAACTTGGCCATGTGTGAGTTAATAGTCAGGTCTATCCTACCAAAGCGTGTTTTCAAAATATCAATTGCAATTTTATAGTTTTCTCCTGTTAAAGCCAAACCACTAATGGCATTAAATGCCAGACCACCAGTTAGGGATTTCAAATAACTAAATTTATTTATCAAGGTTAAACTATCATTTTTGTCAATAGAATTTTCAAATTGGCTCCAAAACTCAAGCCAATTACTCGGATTTCCATAAAATTTATTTATGCTTAACTTCGGAAGTTTAACATTAGCCTTGGGAGATAAAATATGAGAACCCTCTTTATTAACATTTTCATTACAGGCAGAATTATTTTTAATTTTCTCTTCTATTAAACATTTACAGGCTATTATTTTATCCTGATATTCTTGAGCCGTAATAACTTCGATTTCCAGCTCATCCTCTTTATTAATTAATCCTTCAATTTCAGTATCATATTTTACTAAAAGTTCACATTTTTTATTTAATTGTTCTAAAAACACTCTTAAGCTAGATATGTTAATTTCAACCCCCTCATTCAAAGTTGTTTCTACTTTAGATATCAATTTTGTGGTTAAACTGCGTGCAGTTGCACGTAATTTCTTAATTTTGTCAATATCATTCATTTTTACAAAATATTTACTTTCAATTAAATATATATCATATTTCAATCAAATAGTCTATTACTAGTTCAATTATATGCTATTACTTCAATGCTACCTTTACTTTGATTAGTTAAAAGTAGTTAAACACTCTCAAACATTTAAAACAATCAGTTAAAACAACTAGTAAAATGCAAGTCCTTTCAATTTACTTTCAGGCAAAAAAAAAATCTTTATTAACTCTAGTTGAATTCATATGAAGGTTTGCTTACCTTAATTATACTTTGTACTAATCTCCATGAAATTATACATATCCTTCATCACGTCCGGGTCACCAAAATGATTAATCTTGCTTCAAAATTCAATGTATTTTTATTCAAATTATTGCCCTTTCCTTTAACTTGAAGTCCAAATTCACGGTTTAAATTTTCCCCCCAATTGCAACTTCTTCCATTACAATCTTGGATATTCCTGGATATATTTCAGTGTAAGTGTAGTCAATTAAACACGCATATTTAAAACTAAACCAATTTAATATAATCAAACCATCTTCAGACATCAGTAACATTTTACACTTTCAATAGATTAAAAACCGCGTACAACATATTCAAAGCTTTCACTCACAACTGACTGATTTCAAATCATAGTTCATTAGTTATTCAGAGGAGAATTTCAGAACTACTTGCGCCATCTAGTGACACTCAATTTAAGCGTTAAACACTATCCTTACAATTATAATTTTCAAAATAGTGATTTATTTATAAATAATGTTGCTAATACTGCTATGAATTATCATAATCCCTATATTAATGGTAATTTTACTTCTTTTCCTAACTATTTTCCAACTGATTATGGTAATGTTGTAAACTATTTATCTACTAATAATAATATGCCTGACAAAAATTTCACATCTGAAAGTGCTAATGATATTAGTTATATTGGTGAAAAGCATACTAATTTGAATGATGGTAATAAAATTTTGGTGAATTCCAACATGGTACAAACAGTTAATAGAGAATTAATCCCTCCCAATTCTTTTGTTTATTTACATGTCAAATACTTGAACTCTCCATCTGAATATTTTATTTTTAAGCCTGCTTTAAAAAATAAAGGTCTTGTTTTACATGAATCACTGCATTCTAACTCTTCAATTCAAAATAATTTATTTTTGGTTGTATGTCAGAATATGTCAAAACTGGACATTCATTTAAATAAAAATTCAATTATTGGTGAATGCATTAATGTAGATGAGAAGGATATTGAGGAATAATATTTTGATTTAGATTTTGAAAATGAATATTGTAATTTAATTTTACCATCTGAAGAAATTAAGAGAAAACGTGTTCAATAACTTTCACCAAATGATTTTGACCTAAAACACTTGCCCCCTCATGAAAGTGACTCTTTAACAAAATTATTGTGCAGTAAAGCTCTTGCTTTTTCTAAATCTTTGGATACTTCAGGTCAAACAGACTTAGTGAATCCTCAGTTTTCAATGTTGAACTCTTATCCTGTAAAAACCCTACCTTTTCTTGTGCCACAGGCACTCGAGCAAGAAGCTCTTGACCAAATTAATCAAATGCTAAATGCAGGTATTATTGAAAGATCAAATTCATCCTGGGCTTGTCCTATGCTTCTTGTTAAAAAGAAAAGAACTGACATGTCAAAACCTCAGAAATATCGTTTAGCCCTAGATTTAAGATTGCTAAACTCCATCATCATACCATCATCATATCCTCTTCCTAGAATTCTAAATCTATTAGTACAGTTATCAAAATTTAAATATTATACTACTCTTGACTTGCCGTCTGCATACTGGCAGATTGCAGTACCTAAAGAAATGCAAGACAAACTCAGTTTTACTACTCCATGGGGAATTTTTACCTATCTTCGTCTCGTTTTTGGCTTGAAGACAGCTGCGAGCACTTTTCAACAATTAATTGATTCAGTTATTCAATTATCTGAAATTGACTCGTGTTATGCATACCAAGATGACATTGTGGTTGGCGCTAATTCCTTTGAAGAGATGGTCACGAAACTCACAAAGCTCTTAGACACTCTCATTGCTAATAACATCACTCTTTCGCCTGAAAAATGTTCATTCATGAAAACTAGTATTAACTTTTTAGGCTTCCAACTCACAGATCATAAAATTCTTCCTATTACAAGTAATATTGTAAAAATCACTTCCTTCCCAAAGCCTAAAACCAAGAGGCAGACAGAAGGTTTCATTGGACTATGTTCATTTTATAGATCAATTATACCTAATTTTTCTAAATTGATTACTCCTCTTATTGAAGTTACCAAACCTAAAAATAAGTTTTTTTGGAAATCTGAACAAGAAAATGCATTTAATAAATTGCAAGAAATTTTCTTTCTAAAACCTATGCTAAATCTTCCAAATTGGAATGAGACTTTCTATGTTAATACTGATGCATCAAAGACAGCAATCTCAGCTGTTCTTATGCAAAAATTTGACGGTGAACTGCGACCGATCTCATATTATTCCAAAACTTTATCTCAGTCTGAAAAACATTATCCAGCTATCAAACTGGAACTTTATGCCATTTATAAAGGAGTAACAGCTTTCAAATATTACATTTTTGGTCGACCCTTCATTCTCTTATCAGATGCTAAACCCCTTAATAATTACAAAAAAGCAACATCACCTGCTGACATCACTACTCGTTGGATGTTAGAACTATCTGAATATTCATACACATTCCAGCATATACCAGGCAAAGAGAATGTGTTAGCAGATTTTCTAAGCAGAACACCTCATATTCCTACTGAAGATCTCCATACTAATCCAGATCTTATTTCTAGGCAAGAACCCCTACCAATTGTTGATGATCAAAATGATTTACATAATGAAATTGCTCACTTTCCATGTGTTTTAATTGGCAAAACACACCACACCTGTCATCTCCAAAGTGACTCTCCACCTCCAAATAATGACAATAATGAAGATCCATTATTAGAAATTTTTGATCAAACCATCTTTTCTGAACAACAAAAAGACCCTAAAATTAAGAACATTTATGAAGATCTTAAAGCTAACAAAAAATCTAAAAGTTTAAATGGCTATTATATTAATCCAAATAATGATTTACTTTGTTATAATGGACATTTTTCTTCAGAAGATATTGAGCTACATAAAGCTGTTTTACCTTCGTCACTTAGAGAAAAAGCTTTAAGAATTGCTCATATTACTCATACTGGAATTCATAAAACCATTGTTAATTTAAAGAAAAGATTTACCTGGAAAACCCTTGTTTCTGATGCAATTAATTATGTCAACTCTTGTGAAATTTGTTTAGTAAACAAAAATCATAAAAAAAACACTTCCATATTTACCAACACCACTACCTACAGCTCCTAATCAAAAATTTCGATGGATTTACTTGGCCCATTGAGAAATCGCCAATATGTGATGACAGTAATCGATCATTTTTCTCGTCATTTAGAATTATATGCCTTGAATAACATTAACGCTGAATCTGTTAATAAAGCTCTATTACATTACATTTCTACTCATGGAAAGCCCGAATTAACACTTACTGATCATGGCTCTCAGTTCACTAGTGATATTTTTTCTTATTTCAATAAAAAGCTTGGCATAAAATTGGAACACAGTTCTGTAGCCCATCCCCAGGCTAACGGATTATGTGAGCGATGTAATACTCAAATAAAATCATCTGTGAATACAATGGCTTCCCAAGGATTTGATGTGCCAACTGCTTTAAAAATCCACCAGTCCATATACAATGCTACGCCTCATCCAGCTACAAAATTCACTCCAAATCTTCTTCATTTTGGAAGAGAAGTAAATGATATTTATGCCAATTATAAAACCCAATCTTCCTGGAAAATTATTAACACAGCTTATGAAATTCACAAATTAATGGATGTTATTGAAAAGATATTCTATCAAGCTTACAAAAATAACGAGTCTTCTAGACAAAAGGTATACCAAAAATCAAGGGAAAAGTTAAAATTTGCTAATATCAAAGTTAATTATATTGTTTATGTAAAATTTCCCAGTGTGTTTAACAAAAAAGTACAAGGCCCTTACATGGTAAAGAAAATAATTTCACCTGTACTTATTCAAATTCAAGATTGCAATAATAATCAAGCATCACCAATGTTGATACATACTAACAGAATTTTGAAACTTCAAAAAAGAGATGAAGCATTGCAGTATCCTTCGGATTATTCTCAAGGTACAACACATGATCAACCAGCTGTTGATAGTGCATCTTCTTCTCCTATACAACAACATGTTCCTGTTCAAATTTCTAATTGTGATTCTGCTTGTAATACATCTCCTCAAATTCCTACTTCTTCTAAGTGCCAACAAACATCTTCACATTCATATAATTCAGTGCGTTCACAGGCATCTGGTGATACAACTCCCACCGCTCTTCAAAATAAATCCACCCAATACAAAGATCATTATGATCTTCGGCCTCGCACCCATAAACATTATAAATCATAAACTAACCTTCATTTCTTTTTTAGGATGACTTTAACGTTGTTGCAGAATCTGAGTTATGCTAGCTATCTTGGATTGTAAGAGATGATGTCTGAATATTTTTTTTTTTTTCCTTTCTTCTACCAAAGCTGCAGGCAGCATTTGTGTAATTTTTTTAAAGTCATCTTCTCCTTGAGGCAATGAAATTGTCATCCTGTAAAAGTATGTACCTTTTTAAATTTGTTTCTTTTCACTCTGTTTTGCATTGAAATATTTTCTTCACAACCATACTTAAATTTTTTTGTTTATGCTTCATCTCATACATAAAGTGTATTGGTATTTTTAAGTTTTCAAAGTCTATACATTCAATAGTTGGTAAATAATGAGAAATATTTTGTTTTTGAAACAATAATTGAAAATATGTCATTCATTGAATTATTGTGATAATTGTTTATTCTAAAAATAAATAAATTGTTATTGATATAAGGTAAAACATGAGTACTCATGTCAAAAAAAATTTCCCTATTATGTCTATTATAATAATTGAAATGTTACTTTTTATTTATTGACAATTTATGCATGCTCTAACATCTAACCTTTTTTTTTAACATTTCAAAAAATAATGATAAAATTGTGCATGCTAATTTCTTCTACTTGAATTTTTGATTTATTGTAAAAAAAAAAAAAAAAAAAAAAAGAAATGATGATTGAGTATAGGTATCTCTGTGTATCTAAGTATTAAAATATTCAAAGAAAAAGGTTTATATATATATAAGTATATACTTTGGATCCAAAGATATTTTTTAAGTCATTACTGATATATAGAAAAGAAAATATTTGTTATTTTACAGAAAACACATGATCACATGTTATTTACAAGAATTTGAATATTTGAATTAAACATGTTCAACAGATATTCAACATATTATAAATATTTTATGTGATAATTTTTGTAAAGTGACATTTTTCAAGTTATGTACTGGATTGATATATTTACTTAAATACTTTTATGAGAGTGTAAATATCCTCTCTTTGCTCTTTTTGGTAATTTTGAAAGTAGTATTATTCCAGAATAACATTTTTCTTCTGAGAGTTCAAATATTCTCTCTTTGGTATTTACCTTTATTTACTTTGAAAATGTTCTTGCTGATTTGCAACTTATATTTACTTTGAAGATGTTGTTGAATTATATGACATTAAATCTATTCAATTAAGATATATTGACATATTGGAAAGTATTGTATGTATATGGATATAAATATATTTTTTTGAGAATCTAAATACTCTTCCTTGACCATTTGTATACATTTTCCAATTTCTGTCATAAGAAAATTTTAAAAAATTGAATTCTGAAAAATTGAATTTATTGAATGTAACATGATTATTGATTTGTGAATTTTAATATCATTTACTTATATGCACATTATTACAAATTCTTTTTCTTTTTAATATGCTGACCATATATGTATATTCTTATTAAAAGCAACAATTTTTATATATGCTGGTAAATTTATATTATTGTACTTGTATTTACACAATTCAGTCAAAAAACTCTCATTTAAAGAGTGTGAACATTTTCTATAAATACATATACTGTACTAAACTTTTTTTTGAAACAAGATATGCTCCTTTTTGTGAACAAACAGTTATTTTAAATGTTTGCCAGTGTATTGTGCATTATTATTTGAACTATAACTATGATAGTAATTTTGTTCTATTATTATTGAATGTCATGCAAGACAATTTTTGATATTCAAGTAATTAGTTTATTTATATTTATGACTGTTTTATATGTTCATTGTGCATAATTTAGAAAATATTGTCTCGATGTAAGAATTATTCAATTTGTACATCTCACCAATATTTTCTCTTGGGGAAGCCGGGGTAATATGTTGTGGTTACCCTTAACCACTGCCATATTTTTATTTAATTTAAGTTATCGTCTATTTTTGTTTTAATCTTTATTCATTTATTATATATTTCGCATTCTAAAAATTATCTTAATTCTCGCTTTTTTAATTTCCCCTGTAAAGTTATTTTTATTACCTAACTTTTTGTTGATTTCAAATGTTGAAATCAGTCAAAATTTTGTTCCTTCCGGTTTTGGAAGTTTCCTGTCTTTTCTAGAATGCTCGATGGGGTGTCTTCTTCCGTTTTATGACTCCTCCTATTGTCCAATCAGGTACTATTCTTCTGATACGTAATTTAAAAATTCGTGCGTCCTGTTATCCAGTTTTGGCTCCGCATCTTTCTGGTGATATAAAAGTTTATTCTTAAAATACAGTTTCCATATTCGTAGCGAAGCGCTACTTCCTTTTGCCCTGCCAGTTGGTGTATTTTTAATTTTATGGCAACCCCTGCCTTCTTTCCGGAGCGGCCGCTATCGTTTCGTCAGAAGAGAGCAAAAAACAGAAGGGAAGCGGTTTCGAGTTAGAACAGAGCAGATGTCGGCAGATGTACGTTAATATACGCCTGCAAAAGTGATGTGTGGGATCACAATAGAAGTGGTTTGTGCGATTTTTTTCGACTAACGTTCAGCATTTTTTAAGTGCAAAAAAATGGAATTATTTAGGGGGCAGGGAAAGACTTGTGTCCCTTTGTGGAGATATTTTTGGGATTTGTTCGTCTATGAAGGAAGCTTCTTATGATTTCAAAAAAAGAAGAAAGTTTCGTATAAAGGAATATTTTTCGGTTTTAGAGACTGCTGTGTTCTCCTGAAGGAACGTTTTCTTTTTATAAGTGTTGGAACATCCCTCACTTAAAATGTCCGTTAGCGGTACAGTGTATGCTCAGCACAGGAAGGAACACTTCTTCTTTTATTTGCGTATGTTAATTTGTTGCCCCTTATTCTCCAAGAGAATTGAAGAAAAGTTATACTCATTTTTAAAATGAGTTCTTCTATTATTTATAAATTTTTGTGAAAGTCAAATTTGTCTTCCATGCCCGGCTCTAAAAATAAGAGAGTCATGTTTTTCTAAAAGCTATAATATCCTCTAAGAATTATAATCATTTATCTTCATAAAAAAAGGAAATAAATTAATAAAAGTTCTTTACTAAAAAAAATGTTATGAACTTATTCTTCTGTGTGTATCTGCTCACTTTCTCATTCAAGTTTATGCAGGTAAGCTCTATTTTTATTTTTCAATTATATTTTCCTGCAAATGATTCAAAAGGTTGTTGATCTATAATGCTTCATGTCTTGTGGTCGTTTGCGGCCAAAATCAATGCAGTGTATCACTAAAACGATCACACACTTTAATTTCTTGTTTCGGAACGTCGTTAGAAACGTTTCCCCCACTAAACACGACAATTATATATTGATTCATTAATGTAATTACTTTTGCTTTTTTTAAACCAAATCGATAGGGTCTTTTAAACATTTCATTCGTCGAATTCGACGGGATTCCACTCATTTTATTGTTAAAATGCATTTCCTTTTTTCTCAGAGTCTATAAAATCTTTTAAACTAAAGAAAAATTTTGTTTTTGATGAATCTTGTCAATGAAGAAGTAGTACGTCAAATTGCATCTCTATTATTCCGCAATTCCAATGTCTCAGAGAGAAATTGCTAATCAATTGGGTATTTCAAGCCGTTCTGTTTGCTATTATATTGATAAAAACCAGAAAAATGAAGTTAGTTCATTGCATTCTAAACGGAGTTGCCCTTCTTAAAGACCTCTATCCATTTTTTTTTCTAATCGGGTGCGAAACTGAATTCTGCAATGGCAGAATCTGCATTCAACTTGTATTATATTAATTTCTTTTTAACAATATTCCGTATTTATTTCAACTTATTAAATTAAAATCCTGTTATTAGATCTAATCTATTAATCTTTATAGAAATGATATAAATTATTAAATCGCCTTATAAAATATTTATTCCAATATGCGTTATTTTAAAAAATGGCTCTAAATTAAAAATAGTCTTAATTAAACTTTATTCCTTAAAATCCTTAATAAAATTAATTTTTCCCTGTTTTTATCAACCCTTTTTTAAGAAAGTCTTTTTAAATTTATTTATTATTTTATTTATTTATTTTTATTTATTTATTTATTTATTTATTTATTTATTTTTGAAGTAGAAAAATTCATTTCCATGGCTTTAACCTTAAAGCGTATAATGAAAAAATATGAGAATTTTACCATTTCACAAAAGGGTGCCAATGAAGAAACTTGCATTTTTAAAAAGTAGGCATGAATTAACATTATATGACAGAACTTTTCCGGTTGACCTAATACATAAATAAATAATATCAATTTAAAAATTCTTTTGCGGTATCATTTATTAAAATTATCTGACACAATGAGTAAGATAGTGAACGATTTTGGAGATTTTCATCAATAGTTTCTTTGTTTCAGAGTTCAGATACTAAGTTTTTAAATACGAATTTGAAATATCAGGTTAGTAGGGAGAGTGGTGTACCTTGGACCCCCCCATATGTGTACCTCGGATCTATGCTTTACTTGTTTAGATCATTAAACAAGAACTTTTGTATATTAAATATTTGCCACCAGAGGTCTCATTTACGTTTTTGGCATTTGTTTAGAAGTCCAACTAGTTGTACAATTTTTTAAAAAGGAAATTCACCTTTCAAAATTAAATATTTCTTAGATATTTCTATGTTATTTTTATACAAAAACTTATCTATTTTTTTTAAATGAGAATTATGCGTAATAAAGCAATGCTCTGGCTATTGCAACTTGTGCTTTAAATAATGTAAGGTCCAACCTTAACGCCATGATTAATAGTTTTGATTTTAAGTGTCAAGTGGTGTACCTTAAACCTACTAAAAGTGGTGTACCTTGGACTGTATCCAAAGTACACTAGGTAATGACTAAAGGATCTGAAAGTCAGCTCAAGAAGTTGACATTTGGAATTTACTTATCTAATTAAAATCTTTGCTAAAAATTAATATATTTACTAATATAAATAAGTTTTAATGTCTTTTGTGATTATAGTAAGTGTATAATATTCTGAAGTTTTATGCCTATTTAGACTTTTTTATTTTCTAAACCTAATAAATAATGAAATGTATAAAAAATAATATATGTAGCTTCTTGATTAATAAATACTGATTTTGTTCACTAAAAAAAAAGTTTTTTTTTAGATTCTTAGTAATGGGATCAAGGTACACCAAGGTTCTATTTTCATTTTATATTTAATTAATTTTTTTCTTATGGAAATTATTTAAATAAAAATTTAAGGAAAATATATGCAGTGTATAACATCATAAAGTTTCATAAAATCTTTTCTTTTTTTAGATTTGGCAATTTTTTAAAATTAAAAATTAAAAAGTCAAAGTAGATCCGAGGTAAACCACCTTCCCCTAAATCATATTCTTATTGATTATATTTAAAAAATATGAGTTTCAGATTTTTAAGTTCTCTTATGTTAAACATAACAGTTATGATCGAAGATCATAATAAAAAGGATAACATAAATTATAATAAATAAAGGCTTTTGTAAAACCTATATGTGATAACATAATGAACATCAAGCTTTCAAAAATAAATACTTGCGAAAAATATTTAAAATCTCCAACGTTTTTTATTTGAGGAAACTTTGATCCGGTGCTTTCAACAGATATGCCAGTATTTATGCAAGAACCTTTTACTAAACCGAAAAGATATATATTTTGTAGCCAAAGAAGTATTGATTTTAGCTATTTTATTTTCTTTAAAATTTAGTGCGAAAGATTTGCCCTTGTAAAACCAAAGAAAGGAATCTAAAATCTCTTGAATTATTGCATTTTTGGGGGAAAGTCAATGTTTATAGGTTGGGATAAATTTAGAATGTACTGTATATTAAGAATTGACATTACATCTTTACTTTTCTCATTGAAATAAAACTTTTATAAAGAGAATATTTTTTACTTGACTTTTCTAATATGTAGACGTAGTATGCTGACGTATAAATTCACACTGAATGAAATTCAAACTTACTTTATACGCATGAAATTATGCGAATATGTGTAATGGTGGCGTAATTTTTTTTTTCAACCACCTTCGTCGTTCCGAGCCCAAGCTCGCACTCTGATTGGTTGTTGCTCTCGGCACTGTTTTCATGTAACTTGGCGATAATCATACTTGGCGTAGCGATAGATGCTTCCGTCGAGGAGTTTGATTTCCTTCCGAACCGAGTACAAAGTAACTTCTCTTGCAGCATTGGATTGGATGGAACGTGTCTTACTGAAAGCTGTACTCTTTAAAAGTTTTTAAACACAAATTTTTAATTTGTACTCGGCTCCGAAGGAAATCAAACTCGACGGAAGCATCTATCGCTACGCCAAGTATGATCATCGCCAAGTTAAGTGAAAACAGTGCTGAGAGCAACAACCAATCAGAATGCGAGCTTGGGCTTGGAACGACGAAGGTGGTTGGAAAAAAAAATTACGCATATTGGTGTTAACCCTCTCGGGTCCTTTTTTTTTCTTTTTTTAGAAAAAATTACTTTTATCTTACTAACATTAACCTAGCCATCCAAACAGATTTATTAAAGTTTAAAGAATATTTCATTGTCTGAAACATAACGATTGCTATTGATTGCTTACTATTCAATTCATATTCATATGACAATAGGCTAAGGAAGATTTTTTAGAGATGTTTAGAAAATAATATCTTTCAACATTATTTAGCTGATATTAAAATTCCCTAATATTTTTACCGCTTTATTGCACACAATTCTTTTAGGAAAGTAGCCTTTATTTTAAATTTTAAAAGAATGAAATATTTGTTTAATAAAATAAACGAATTTCAAATGGTGCAACCAGAATTAAGCAAATATTTATTATTAGTAGTATTAATAAATGCCTAAACGTTATGGACTCTTATTGTAAATGCATAGACACATACTAACATTATTACATGCGAAGAGTAACAAAAGTATTTTTTAAACAAAATAATACGGAATTAAAAGATATGTGCTATTAATAGTATACCAGGCCGGAAAGGGTTAAGATAAAAACATGCCTAAACAAAGGTTTTGTGCAGTGCAGGTAATGTTTTATTGGGGGAGTGGAAGTGGTTTTTCTATTATTACATTAATTTTTCCTGGCGAGATGTTGCACAGTTAAAATTCCAAATTCAATGTATTTATGTTTTCTTATATAGCAAGCATATTCCAAGATAAATGTATATAGGGTAATTTAAACTCAACTTCCGTTTGCGCCAATGCCGCAATCTCAGGGGTGACCAGTCAGGTAGATATATTTATTCCATACTTGATGATGTTAAACAAATTTAAATAATATGTTTTTTCTTTAATCGTTCAAAAAATGATGTCTGTATTCATGGTAAAAATAGGACTAATTCAACTCCACAACTTATCTTTTCACTCATAGCGCAGCTTAGAACAAAAAAAATTATAAACGAAAATTAAATTAAGCATATTTAACAAAGCAAAAATCATTGTATTATAGCCATTCAGAAAATAAAAGTAGTTGGCTTAGATTTAGTACACATTTCTTTTGAATTAAAAGCATCCGCTGGCGGGAAGTAAACTAATTAATGTAGATAAAATTAACTTTTTAAAACATTTTATATAAATCTGAAGAATAAGCTTCTGACATGGTTACATGCTGATCGTAACTAAAATTTTAAAACGATTTTTATAGATTTCATCTTAAGGAACTCTATTTCAAGTTAAAATTTTAAAACACTTTTTTTATTATATGCAGCATCTCTTGAGTCGACATAGAATTATAAAAAATTATCTTTTTGTTTTATGTATAATATAATAAATCTTCATCATAATCCGAATTAAATCATAAAAATTCTTCATAAAAATCATAAAAATTCTACCAAATGTATGTTTAAATAATAATTTCCATATAATTGGTATTTTACGATTTTGAAATGGAAGTCTTTCTTTTTTCATGTAGCAACCATATTCAAAGTTAAAATTAGAAAGTGATTTGAACGCAACCTTATTTAACACGGGTAACGCCCTATACGTATAACTATATTAACCAAATTTAATGGAATTTTTTTTGTTAGTTTCACAGCATGACGACCGCATTTCAGATAAAATAAATTAGTATCTTTTTCTTTTGCAGTGACCACTAACTAGAAATAGGCATCTACATTTCAATAAAGTTGATTTTATCTGTAGTTTTCTTGTGTGAAAAAAAAATATGGTGATTATTTTCGTTTTAATAATTATATTAATCATAATCACATTTTAAAAATGCAGAAAAAATTCAAATTATGAATTCAAATGAATAGAAATTATCCGTTAATTTTTTATACCTAACTATGCACTAAACTATTAAAATACAGCAACGGAACTTGTATGAAGATAAGCAATTAGTCCATTATTGTGTCTATCCTAGGTAATTTATTTTTCTTAAGATAGCCTTAATCTAAGAAGTTTTAATTTGTTGCTAGTCAAAAATCGTCAAATTCGATGAATGAAAATGTCTAATAAAGATGATTTATCAAATTTATAAAATAATAATTATTATTACAATAATAAACCAATAATAAATATATTTCCAAACGCTGTTATTTTTGCTAGTTACAATTTTGTTAATGTAACTGTTGTAAACATTCGCGCTCTTTAAATGAAGTTCAAATCTGAATGCTGGCGAAATTTATTTTTAGATGCATTCGCAGTAAAATATTTAATTTTATCAAAAAGAAAAAAAATCTCAATTTATTTTCACTAGCATTTTTACTCACTGAAGCCGTCTCAGATCAGCTTTTCAATCAATAGAATGAAAAAAGCATTAGCGTCAGTATAAGGAAAAAAGCATTAAGGTGTAAAAGCCTTATTTTATGTAGTGACATCATTTTCTGTTTATTTTCAAATTTTTAAAAACTTCTTTTTAAATTGTAATAAGAAAACGACATACATAATGATATGATAATTTCCTCTCTTAACTCATAATTATGTAGTTCTCATTTGAAAGTTTTTTTTTCTGTTTGTGATAGTCCCGTGTAAATATTCTTTTTTTATTTGAAAGAAATTTTATATTTTGGTCATTTAGCAACAATTTAAAAAAAATAACATTTTCTAAAATATGTAAAAAATGTCTCTCAGAATACTTAAAATTTGAATTTAAAATGGAAATAAATCCTAAAACATGAGTCGATAAAAAAAAAATGCAGTCTCCATATCGAAGATGTAAACGGGACAAAATGATCTAAAAATGTTTAAATTCCTATGTATAGATTTTGCTCCTATAAAACTTTTTAAATGAACAACTTTAACCAACTTTAACATTAAATATCTCTTACAATAATTATTTGAAAACTGCCTGCATCAGCGTGTTTATCAAATATTTCTCTATAAAAAAACAAATTTTCGTATCTTTGTGTGCAGTAGTTTTCTTAACATTAGTGAAGAATTACTCTAGTTCACCAAAAATTCATTGTCAGCGGCAGTAATAGCGTTAGTTTTTTTTTTTTTAGAATAGAGACATACAAATGAGAAATGTCTGTTTTGAAAATATTATTTCTTATTTCTCTAAACCTTATATTATTTCTCCTGTCAAATTTATGCATTTTTCTAGTGATATAAATTAGATCACTATTTCAACTATCACTATATCACGATATCAAAAATAGTACCATATTCCTATTCATGCTTTTGAAAATAATTTAATAGAGATTATTAAGTGATAATTATGTTATAAAAGGGAACTATATGTATAAAATAAACTTACTTTCAATTGATATTTTCTCTGTTACACGAAAATTAAAATAATGAACATGCCGGAATGGCAGACTTGTTTCTCTAAAGCATATATTAATTATCCTGTCAAATTTATACATTTTCCTAGTTTTCTATGCATTTTTCCTTTTCTCCTGAAGTTGTTCATCATTGTCTTACGAGCTGCTACTAGCATTATCTTCGGTTCAATTTAGCACAGCGTCACTGATCTCAGTCCGTTAAATTTATCATTGTTGATGCATTTCCGCCAATTTTTTGCTAATCACTTATATTCCTTTTTATTGACAGTGAAGTCATTTTCAAATTTTGCGTGTTCAGTCAGCTCATATACATCGGCCTTTTCAGAGGATATGTGAAACCTAAACATTTTCCCCATCACTGATTTCACCATTGAAAAATTCTTTTTGGCTATATATTGTGCCAAGCATTCACCAAAATTGTCCTTAAAGTTGTTCCCATTGCTTAGCACGCGTGCAGTTTCCAAAAAAAAAAAAAATTTTTTTTTTAAATCGCTACTGAGAAATGAAAAAAAATGTCAAAAAAAATTTTTTTTGCGTTTTTACTTTTGATTTTTAAGCTTTTAATTCTAAAAAAATCATATTTCTTTATTCTCTTATAACATGAAAGTGTAAAAGAAAAAGTACAAAACTTATAATGCTTCACAGTAAAACGCCCATTACTCAAAAATTGAGAACAAGCTACACAAGTTCGAATATATTTATAAAACATATTTATTTACTTCAACTAATGCTATCCTACAATGATAAAATACTACATTTATCATTGATCAGCGATTACCAACAATTATATTTTTAAATGCTGTTGGAGTATGAAGAGTTGAAGTATCTTTTCACTAACAAAAAAGCCATGACAAACATTACATACCATAAATGTAACTTATACTGTTATTTACTGACGTTTCTCACACCCAGCATCATCTATAAGACATAATTTCAATCAAAAAAATATTTTATTTAAATACTCAAGCAATATCCTTAGATTATTTGTACTTTAAAATGTCTGAAAAGCAACTCACTGTCTTTCTCAAATTTTACTAATTAATCAGCTGAAGAATTCATTCATGTTTCCAACAAATTATGACTCCAAAACAAATTTCACTTTATATTAATAGCAGTCGTATTTACATGATGTTATGTTTTAGATTTTTAGTATTCGGGTATTCACAAAATATTTTTTTAATGTGGAAGAAAATTCTAAATACTTAAATATTTTATCATGGCTTCTCAGAAATCGTCCGAATGAAATATTACTTGGTATTTGTCAATATTGTATATATTTACATATGTTGAATGACAATAATATAGTTACTTTACAGCATTCTAAAAATACTTTTACTTCTTTAAAAAACTTCTCTGAAAATAATATACAAATTTATTTTAATTGCTTGTGTATTTCATATGTTGTGTTCACATTAAACGATACAAAAAAGATACATAAAATTATGGTAGAAAAATATGTTTTACTTTTTTTCAATATATAAATATATTGATATGTATATATACATATAATATGCCTTTTATCAAAAGTAAAGGTACATACATTATCCAGGTTCCTTTTTCAAATATTTTCAAGGAAATGTTTCTTTTAAAAGAATGCATAGAACGAGATTTCTAAAGAATAAATATTTTATGTTTCTGCTTGAAGAGATATTTATGCCACATTTTCTTGAAATCACCAAGTATTTACGGAAATGCTTTCATTCAAATGAAACAAAAATATGCTCTTTAGTTTAAAAAAAAAAAAAAAAAAAAAACTGAATATTCAAGAAGAATAACTGCAAAAGAAAATACAAAATATCTGTACTATGGATTATTAAAAACTTTTTCAATCTTTTTCTAAAAGTGTTAGGTATTATAGAAGATTGCATAAATATGTGAACATTTATATTAAAATTTATATTCAGTTAACTGTACTCTACATACATATAAGTAACATATTATGACTATAACTGAAAAAGCATGTTATATTTTGAAAGTATTAACACTTATAATGTATATATGTAAGACGTTAGTTTTGAACCGATTAAAATTTATTATAGAAGAATCCTTTTGAACAGAAAGTTAATAGGAAATTTCATCCAATAGTATTTCATGTAAAACGAAAAATTTAAATTTATTCCTTTTATTCACAATTTGATTGGCAAAGCACAACTGCAGCATTAATAAAATTACTTTCAACCCCACCCTTTACAGTCCGAAACATATAAATATCATTTTTTAAACCCGCATTCTGACACATAGAAAAGTATAAAACAGTATTAATAATGTTAAATTAAATGACAATGTTTAGATTTCTTTACGTGGAAATTCTTTTCAAAAATATGTTTTTATTTAACACTTTGAAGGCAATGAAATCATACATTTTAGGCAGATCTCATAATACACTAGAATTAATGAGTGGGTCATCTGTGACCCACGACGTGATATTTTGTTCTTAACTCTGCTATTTTTCAAAATAAAACTTTGAAACTTTTTCACTTTTCCTAAATATTCACTGTAATGCCTCAAAACAAATTTAGTTGAATTACAACAAGCACCTTTTTAGATACAGGCTTATATATTTAGAAGTATCGTGCTGGGTCATCGCTGACCCAGGCAAAATAAACAGACCTTTTTCTTTCAATTAAAACGTGACTTTTCCTACTATAATTGAAAAAAAAAACAGTTGAATAATATAAGGAGATTTACTGCATTTCCTTTTCACAAAAGACAGATCGTGATGGAGTGTGCGGCATGATCACACATTTTCCATGCAACTGGAAGGCGAATTAGTTAGATATATTTGATTTCATGCTCTTCTGTAATGTTGTAAAAGGTTTTTTTTTCACTAATACATTAGAAACTAAATAAAAAGATTGTTTTGGACTGCACGATACTAAAAAGAAAAAAATAACAATATTTTACTGGTAAAACAGTTTCGCACATTTATAGTGATACAGCCACGATGGGCAAAGGTCTTCCGAATGAGGTAATTTTAGAATTGAGAAGCGATCTTAAGAAAATGATTGTATCGACAAAATTGCATCATGTAATGATAAAAATTTTGACATAATTTTTTT
The DNA here is from genome assembly GCA_964019185.1 of Maratus speculifer. Taxonomy (NCBI): domain Eukaryota; kingdom Metazoa; phylum Arthropoda; class Arachnida; order Araneae; family Salticidae; genus Maratus; species Maratus speculifer. The sequence goes on along the minus strand of OZ025291.1, from coordinate 419,965,967 downwards.
TAAATGCCCATAAAATCTCGTTTCCGAATTCAATTCAAATAAAAGGGAACTGAATGAAAATAGTTAAAAAAATGACGTGGGGGAAATAACAAAACTCAAAAGACACAAGTGTTTTAAAGAAATATCAAAATAATAAATAAATAAAATAATAAAAAAATAATAAAAAAAGAATAAAAAAATAAAAAAAAATAAAGAGAATAAAAAAACAGAGAAATGTCAAAATAAATTACTCTTTCAAAGTTATTTCAAGGAACTATATGGAAGATCTGACCTAGCAGTGATTAACATTTGGATAGTTTTTAAAGATTTAAGAAGTTCTAACAGAAGGTAAGTCTATAAATAAAATTAGTAGAGTAGTTCAGAAAGAAATATATTAACAAAGAACGTGAACTTATTTGTCCACACAACCAACCATGAAAATTTAAACAAATAAAAATGTAACTAGGTAAAGCAACGTTAATATAATGAACATGATAATATGCGTAGAAACGGTTTATAATTTGTGTGATGATTATATAAGAAAAGAACAAAAAAAATATCAAATTCCATAGTATTTTGTGTGAACTGATTAGATGAAAAACTGTTAAAAAAAATTCAAGTTAAAAAAAGTAAGAATTCAAGTTAAAAAAAATCCCCGAGCTATATAAGGTACCCTGGGGTAATAACGCCAGGCGGGGTAATAACGCCAAGTGCTTATATTTTGCATAATTATGAAATAATCAGGTAAATGACACCCATGTGCTCTGCGCAGAAAGGTTTTGAGTCATATAAATCGCAAAAAACAGCTTCAAGTTAATTTGTTTCATTTTTAGGTCTTATTGTTTTTACAAACAACTAAAATTAACGCTTGATCTAAAATTTGCGAGATACGTTTTGTGATGTGAAGAATATCTTTTTATCCGGAAGTACTTTGTTAATTACATAAATTTGTAGTGCATTTCATGTACTTTTAAAATGTTGTTGAAGATTTTGGATATCTTCTCGAGATAATTTGTAATTTAAAATGTACTGTGCAATAACTATACCGGGGTAATAACGCCAATCCTTGGTTTAATACCCCGGTTGATTCCCTACAGTGGCCGAGCTACATCCTAAATACTGATTCAAATAAACACAGTTAAAACTGTGCAATGTTTCTTGTATTTCTATTTAAATGGTCCTTTTTAAGCAAAAAGAAGCTCATGGTCTGATATTCTTTTGCCTCACCCCCCCCCCTCCCACACCACACCTTTATTTTTCTTACACTTTCACAAAAAAATGAACATTTTCAATAGCTTAGAATGCAATTTGTCAATATCTAAGTTTGTATTTTTAGAATTAAGCTATCTACATGCAATTATTCCATCTTATTTCATAGTTTTGTTTGCATGGCGTTATTACCCATATAGGTGGGTAATAACGCCAAATAGCATCGGTCAAGAAAAAACGCCATTACATTTTATGAATACATATCTGTTAAATTATTTTATTTTATATAGATAGTCAATGAGTTGCTGTATCAGATCCTATATTTGTTTGAAAAATACAATCTAAAACTAAGCCGTGAAAATTGGTAGAACCTTAACGTGGCGTTATTACCCCAGGGTACCTTATATTTAAATTGTTGTGTTTTAATAACTTATTAATATGAAGGAACATTTCTTCAAAATTTTAATTTGATAATTAATGTATATGTATATATATATATATATATATATATATATATATATATATATATATATATATATATATATATATATATAAAGAACCGTCAAAATCTCAAAGTATCTATTCTAAAATTAGAAATCAAAATTTTCTTTGGTGATATCGATTCACCAAACTTCACATTATGTAATACTCTAGTAGTTAAATTGTATTAATTCTTAATATAAAATCATGGTATTGACCGATGCTGGCTTTATTTGTATGTCATGTGATGCCTCAAGATTGTGTGCTCATGAAGACTTCCATCATGTGATGCAGTACAGTCTTACCGATATATAGGAGTGAGATATGCCAAGCTGGTTATCGTCCTTGTACCTTAAATGGTAGAACACATAAAGAGCTATTCCAAGGGTTCTTGTTTCGAACTTAGACTTAAACATTTTTCACAAGGTTGGTTCAACAACTATTACAACTGCATTTATCATGTAACAATATAGCCCTACATAATAGTGAGAGCACTAAGTACCAATGAGTATTCTTCAACCTTAAACTAACTTGGAAATTATTTATTGATAATATGAAACAAATCGCCGAGAAGCGAATGATAATGTTTAAACTTCTTTCAGACGATAGATGGGTCTATGCTAACAGACTTTACTTGCTACCTATAAGACCTTTATAAAACCTGCCATGACTTATTGTAGCGCCCCTCTTATTACTGTATCTGCGGGAGGTGTTTACAGACTGGAACGACTGCAAAAGAATGCACTTCGCCGCATTATTTTGCTCCGTATTCTCTGCACTTCATATCACCGGTGTTTGCAAATCTACACCGATTGAGGCACTTCTACTAATGTACTAATGCTGTATACTAATGAAATCCATATGCAATTTGAAATAAAGAAATCTGCCTTGAATCTTTAGTCAGCTAGTTATTAAATAAATGTCGCATGTATCACAACTAGGAATGTTTTTGTCACTACATTAGATTTCTACAACGATTTTGAAATTTTTAATCTGAAACACCGAGGGTATCGCTTTGGAATGACCACCAGACAGGGTCACATGCTGCATATGAAGTGGCCAGATTACATGCTGAATACCACCTGGCCAGAATACATGCTGCATACCACCTCGGCACACAAGTTTTAATAAACAGAGTTGGGCGCTCTAATCTCTGACCCTTCATGAATCATTAAGCAGCAGCGTTAGCTTTTTTTTAAACTTTAGATCGAGGTTTTTGCCATCCCCCATTTATAAGAATGAAACTAAAATATAAATTCAATTAATACCAAGAATATTAATTCACTTACAAATTTAATTACCACTTTATAACCTATTTCATTTTAATGCATATTTAAAAGTTATACACGTAATATATACGTAATTATACAAGTTAATTATATAAATACGAACGAATGTGATAATTTTAATAAATTTCTTGTTCTAAATATAAAACTGTTATATTTAGTATAGTAGAACCTGTTAAAGTGACCACCTTGGTAAAGTGTCCATCTGGCTAAGGTGGCCTCTTTTTCAAAATTTTACTAGGTCTCATGTTAAACAATAAGAGAATTGTTTGGTAATGTGACTTACTGTCTCTAGTGTAAAGTGACCCCATATCTTGTCATTGTCAATGTTATTTGAACCTGTAAAATGTGGCCATCCGTCTTTCTGCATACCGAAATTTTTTTAATTAAAACACTAAAGTGACCATTTTTCAAAATTTCTATTTTCATCTGAATTTAATCCTAATTTCATAGCAATTCATCTCCTATAATAACCTCCTGCAAAATGATTAATTTGTCCTTTAATTTAAGGATGTTTGCACCTTATCGGGGTGATCTTCCCTTCCCATTTTTTTCTCCAAAGTGAGAGAAGAATGAGGAATATATCTGCCACACACATTGACGGAATTTAGGATAGGAATGCTTGTGCCTACCGATTTGCTAACTAATTCATGTTAGTATGTGGGCCATTTTTCACCATTCGCTTACATTTCATGGTAACGGACTTGACTTTTCAAATAAAACTAAAAAAAGAACTATTAAAAAAAACTAGCTTGTATATTTTCTAACTTAGATAATTTACATACCATCTAAAACTATTTAGTAAACTTACTTAGCAGCTTAAATTTATCGCTTACATTTCATGGTAACGGACAAGTAACAGACTTGACATTTCAAATAAAACTACTACTAGTAATGAACTAGCTTGTATAATTTCTAACTTTGATAATAATACACATATCTTCTGAAACTATTTAATAAACAATATTTAATTACAAAAGTGCAAAAATCATTATTTTAATATTAAAATTTACGGTAACAGACTTGATAGTGAAAAAAAAAAACACCAACCGTAATAAAAGCTTATTCTTTCCACTATTACATTGCTTCGCAATTGAAGAGTAAAAAATGACACGTAGTAGTTTCATGAATAGTTTAACTATATCGCCGAATATTTGCTGTTAACTTTAGGCAGCATTCGAAACCTATTTTGACTAAAATAATCACAAGGTAACGGTCTTGACAAAAAGTGAGGGACAAAAGATTTCTGGTAATTTTTTAAAGAAAATATATTATAAATATATACCTATTGTAATATTTTTTCATTAATATAGAACACTAATAGCTCATATTTAAAATAATTAAACATTTTTTTATTTAAAAAAGTTACCTCAAATTAAAAAAAAAAACACAGTTAAAAACATAAAACTTTGAATGGGACAGGCATTTTTGCTTAGAATCAAAATTTTAAAGATTTATATCTCAAAAAATGTTATTGATTTTTTTTAATTTTTCGTGTTAGAAATGTTCAATATAGTTTTCTTTAGCTAATGTATACCTCAAATCAAACTTTAAATATTAATTTATGTTTGAATTTTCTTCTTTTTACTCTGAGACAGCATATATATAAGCGAAATTTGAAAATGGATCATGTATGCTTATATGAGGAAATGAAATGGCAATTGTTCGTGTTTGTTTTAAGAGGTTTTTTTACATGCGTTCTCATAAATTCTAATAATAAAATTGTACATGCTCTTCCATTGCTCTGTTACTGTTTGCAAGATTTATAACATTTAACATTAAATTTTATATGTATAGAAACTTGTAGTTTTCATTTTGCTTTGGTAGTTTTCTGAAACTATTACTTTTAATACAGCTATTTTTCTGCTTAAAATATGGAAAATAAGGAATCTAATGTAAAATGTATAAACCGTAATTCTTCAATTGAATTCAAAAGGAAGGTGAATTTTAAGTTAATTATATTCTATATAGTATGTTTTAAATTAGTAATTCAATAATTATATTTGTTAATTAATCAATTCATTATTTAATATAGTGCACTTTTCCTATGTTTATTTTATTTTAATTTATCTTTTGAGATCACAAAAAAATTTTATCAGCCATTTTCAAAGACAGTTCATAAAGTGACCACTTCTATATAGTGACCATTTTAACTGGTCCCGAAGGTGGTCACTTTAAGTAGGTTCCACTGTATATTACTCAAAAAAAAAATGGAACACTATTCTGCTATTTAATATTAATAAATTTTCAACGAAGATTATTATGCATTTTTTTTGTACTTGAACGAACTGATTGATTTTCGTACTTTTTCTTATTCTTGGAAATTTGTCAGGCTCAATATGGTCTTGTTGTGACATTATTAGGTAGATTTCGTAAGAAATACTACCTATTGCAATCGCACCAGTTTATATATATATCTATCTATGTATCTATCTATCTCTATATATATATATCTCACTTTTTTATGGACACGATAACTTCTATAATTTTTCGCCAATCTCCACCAAACTTGTACATAAAATCAAAGGGGATAAAATCTTGGCTGAGTTCGTTAATAGGCAAAATCGACCAAGGGGGTCGGAATAGGGGCGTTTTTGTGAAAACCGAAAAAACGCCATAACTTCTTAATTAAAGTAGATATCGAATCGGTTTAAAGTTTATATTACTTCTTAAAAATGGGCCAAAAGTATATGCATGACAGATTTTTGATAAGCTTAGAAGTGGGCTCAAGGGGCGAAAAAAACAGGGATTTTGAGAGAAAAAAATTCATAACTTCGTCAATTTTCAAAATATCAAGTCCAACTAAATTTTTTGTAAATGTTCTTAAAATTATCTAAAACTTTTGTATTTACAAGTTTTTGATAGGACCAACTTTTACCGACGAAAAAAATTAAAAACGAAAAGAAAAAGGGCGCTGAAAAAAGAGAAAAATCCATAACTCCGTGAATTTTTAAGATATCAAATCTGATTAAATTTATTTTACATCTTCTCAAAAATATCTACAACTTTTATATTGACAAGTTTTTCATAGGATCAATTCGTATAGCAAAAAAAAAATTTAAACAAAAATAGGAGTTGGAGAAAAAACCTCAAATCCAAACTGCTTATATTCTGACTCATTTTTAAATTCATTTTTGATTCTAAACGCATCCAAATGGTAGATCCTCTTATTTAGAAACTGTATAAAGTGACGCATTGGTCAATTTTCTGATAAAGACAGAATATATTTCAAAAAAGGCTGCCAAAAAGGGTATTTTGAACAGAATTTCCGAAAGTCATCCGGACTGAAAATTTAAGGAAGTTTTCACATAGCAAATTGCGTTTTTTATGACTCGTTTTAAAATCCATTTTCGCTCTCAAACGCATCCAATTTACAGATCCTCTTATTTAGGAACTATATACTGTGACGCATTGGCCAGTTTTTTGATAAAGATAGAATATATTTTTTAAAATGCTGTCAAAGTGAGTATTTCGCACAAAATTTTCCGAGCAATCATGAATAAAGAATTAAGTATGTATTCAAACAACAAATAGGTTATTTTATGACTCATTTTAAATTCAATTTTTTTCTCAAATGCATTCAACTGACAGTTTTTTGTTATTTAGGAGCTGTATAATGTACTGTTTTGGTCGATTTTTTTAATAAATTCAGAATCTATTTCAAAATATGTTGTCAAAACGGGCATTTGAGCTGAATTTTCTTAAGATGATTCTGATAAAACCAGTTTTTGAAGAAAAATGAAATTAAAAATTTTTCATAAACTGCCAAATGAAGTTATTAAACTATGTTTATCTCTAATCATATATTTTTTTTGTTGAATTGAGCACTCTTCGAAATCTACCTCCGCCTATAGGCCCAGCCGACAGGGATTTTTAGAAGGCAAAATGGGATATATTAGTTTCTATGCCTGTCTTAAAGTTAATTTTTGATTTTATAGTCTTGTATATCATTTAAATTTACCTTTTAAAATTAAAAAGTAATACTTAAACAAGAATTAACTTTTTTGTTTATAGATAATAATTACATAAATACTATATTATATTAGGATGTAGATGCAAAATGCATATTTTTGTAATCTAAAATATGCTTTTATAAAATTCAGAATAATGTTTGAAATTTCGACATAAAGATTTTTTAAGTTTTAAACAACATTTCATTGCAATTACATTTATTTAGCACGTCTTTTTTGAAGAAAACAAACATTTAAATTTCCCAAAAGAAACTACAAAATTTTGCAAAGAGTTTTAGAAAAGTTCTTCATTAAACCAAAAATAATGAGGTGTATTCCGAAAACTTTGCATGTAATAAGAGTTTAAAAAACAGGTTTTCTTGTGTAATTAGCAATTATTCTATGCTTGTTAAAATTTAAAGAAGATTGGTACTATGGTATTTTTATTTTTTTATGCATAATTTTGTTGAAATAGCTCCAGTATCGTTAAAAGTTTAAATTAAACTAGAATAACTACATTTATCAATTAGTTTTTAAAAGTTAAATGCAATTTACTTGTTGCATGTCTATGCTTGTTAAAATTTAAAGAAAATTGGTACTACGGTATTTTTTTATACATAGTTATGTTGAAACAGTTCAAATATCATTAAAAGTTAAAATTAAAAAAAGGTACCTACAATTATTAATTAATTTCTAAAAGTTAAATGCCATTCACTTAATTTTCTGACTTGTGTAAGTAAGCTTTAAATTGGAAGATATATGAATATTTTATCATCGAAAGAAAAAAAATGAGGTGATAGTGCTAGATTTACATTTTATATCAAAAGGAATATTTTAAAATTATTATTATTATAAAGATATTTTATGTATACATAAAAAAAACGTTCTTCAAATACAAAAATCTATAAATGTTATAAATATCAAACATCAGTTTTTTTAAATTATTTTGAAATACTATGCTGATGATTATTTTTTATTATTACTATTTAAGAGATTACAAATATTATTCTAAATATTATTATTATGATTGTTTCTGATGACGCTAATAAAAGCAAGTTCTTGTTTGTCGACGATAGCTTGAAGAAATCACAAACTCACTCATTTAGTGGACTGTCACACATAAAAATAGTATTTATTTCACTACATAAACTCATAATGCGATCTCATATCGCCACTTCTCACAAAACCAAAACACTACTCCGTTCTATACTCTGGAACCCCCACGGTTCTTCTTTTTCACAGATGGCGCTTTAATACAGCGCTTCTTATTATGTACGGAACATTCCGCCCCACGTTGCAATGGTTACATTCAATCATTAAATTATACAGTCTTTACAAATGCAAATATAAAATAGTAACAGTATATTGATAATATTAAAACACAGAAAATATATAATTAGAAGAAAAACACACAGAAAATATACACTCAGAAAAAATATACACAAGATTACAGATTTAGAGGCAAAATAAAAATTTTTGATATTGGTCTTTTATAAACTCCAGATTGAGTTTTTATTTTAACAACTCTGACCTGTTTATCTTCACCAAAATAAACATCTATTATTCTACCCAATGCCCATTTTTGAGGAGGTAGATTTTCATCTTTAAGAAGCACTAACTCATTAACTTTTACATTATCTTTTTCTACCATCCACTTGGACCTCTGTTGCAAATTGTTAAGATACTGAATATGCCATTTCTTCCAAAAAATTTGAATTATTTTTGTTAGTTTTTTCTAGTTAGACAACCGATTGTCTTTAATCTCTGTTAAATTTGGCTCAACAATGGCATTTAAGGGTCTGCCAATTAGGAAATGGGCAGGGGTTAACACATCATACACATCAGTATCTGATGACAGAGGTACAAGTGGTCTGGAATTTAAAATTCCTTCTATTTGAGTAATAACCGTCAAGAATTCTTCATATGTCAACCTAGAATTACCTAAAACTCTTTTAAAATGATATTTAAATGACTTTACACCACTTTCCCAGAGGCCACCAAAATTAGGTGCTCTTGGAGGAAGGAAATTCCAGTCAATTCCCTCAGTTGACAAATAATTTGAAAGTCTCTCATCTGGATTTAAAACTAAGTTATGTAATTTAGAAAGCTCTTTATTAGCTCCTATAAAGTTTGTGGCATTGTCCGAATATAATTTCGAACACAAACCTCTGCGAGCCACAAATCTCTTTAAACATGCCACAAAGGCCTCCGACGTTAAATCAGTTACAATTTCAAGATGAATGGCTTTTGTGACTAAGCATACAAATATGCACACATATATTTTGTGGAAAATTCCTTTTCTTTGATTTCTATACTTAATAAGGAATGGCCCACAAAAGTCAACCCCTGAACAATTAAATGGAAAATCTGGAGTTACCCTCTCTTTTGGTAAATCACCCATTAACTGTTCAACACCTACAGGTTTAAACCTAAAACATTTAATGCAATCATGCACGACTTTTCTACATGTTGTTTTACCCTGAACTGGCCAATACTTTTGTCTTATGTAATGTAATAGGGCAGTAGGGCCTAAATGAAAATATCTCTTATGATATGCCTCTAAAATTAACTTAGTTAATTTATGACTCTTAGGTAGAATAATTGGAAACTTACTGTTGAAACTTAAATCAGAATTTTTTATTCTACCATTTACCCTTATTATTCCATCCATATCTAAAAAAGGATTTAAACATTTTATCTTACTTTTATCTGGAACATTCTTTTGGTGCATTAAGCACTTAATTTCCTCAGAAAACTCGTTGTTTTGGACCTCTTTAATAATAAATATCTCACTTTTTAATATTTCTTGAGTTGTCAAAGGACCCAACCTCTTTTCTGTTGGATTCTTCAAATTGTGAATAAACCTGAAAAGATAACTTAGAACATGCAATAGTTTAGTATAACAATTAGTAATATTAAATAACACTTCAATAAAAGGATTGGAAGCTACACAAAAAACAGATAAGTCTTGATCTAAATTTTTTAGTTCTTGTGAAAATTCGTCTCTAATGATGGACGTAGGAATTTCACGATTAGGATAGTCTTGTTGAGTCAGAAACATCGGACCTTTGAACCACAGTTCATTCTTAACCAGTTTCTCAGGATCCATTCCTCTCGAAATGAGATCTGCTGGATTGTTCTCAGAAGACACATGACGCCACTGTTGAACTTTTGTCAAGTCCTGTATTGCCGCTACACGGTTGGCAACGAAAGTTTTCATAAGATACGGTTCTTTTCGTAACCAGGAAAGTACGATCATCGAATCGCTCCATAAATAAATGTCAGCAGTCTCTAGTTGTAAGGCACTTTTCACTTTGGATATCAGTTTTGCAAAGAGAACGGCTGCAGAAAGCTCCAATCTTGGAATAGTAAGACGCTTAAGGGGTGCTATTCGGGATTTGCTGCAAACCAAATTTACTTTAAAGGCTCCATCACTTGACGTTGATTTGCAATAAATAACACATCCATAAGCAGATTCGGATGCATCAGAAAAACCATGAAGCTCGATCTTAACAGGTTTCTCAATTAGAATGCACCTCTTAACACTCACATTGTTCACCACTGGCAGGGACTCGATAAAGCTTTGCCATTCTTGTGCTTCTCTTTGAGGAAGTGGATCACTCCAATTTAGATTCAAACACCACAGGTTTTGCATGAGAATTTTAGCTTTAGTAACAACAGGCCCTAAGAGGCCGAGTGGATCGAAAATTCTTGCGATTGTTGAAAGTACGTTTCTTTTCGTTGGCGAAACTACACTTTCTACTTGTATTTGAAAGGTAAAGCTGTCACTACTAGGATTCCACATCACACCAAGCGTTTTTGTCTCTTCTCTAAAATTATAATCACTGTCAGGTTCTGTTTTTAACTCTAAATTATTACTATGCCACTTGTGCAGATGCATTCCTGCACTCTTGAGAGCCTCTACTAACTCTGACTGCAGCTCTTTAGCTTCGGTTAAAGTGGCTGCGCCGCTCAACACATCATCCATGTAAAAATCTCTTTCTAAAACTGGGGATGCTAAGGGAAAGTTGTTTTGCTCGTCTATCGATAGTTGAAGCAAAACTCTAGTAGCTAAATATGGGGCGCTCACTGTTCCATATGTAAGAGTTTTCAGCTCATAAGTCTTAACTGGTTCATTCACCCCCTCCCTCCAAAGAATTCTCTGAAGTTTAGTTTGACTCGGATCAATTAAAATCATTCTATACATTTGTTTAATGTCAGCTACGAATGCATAAATATGTTTACGAAATCTTGTCATTATTTTAAAAAGGTCTTCCTGAATAACCCCACCGTTATACTGTAAGGAATTAAGAGAGTTTCCTAAGGTTGTTTTCGAAGACGCGTTAAAAACTACACGAAGTTTCGTTGTACTCTTATCAGGGCGGTAGACTCCTAAATGCGGTATATAATACGTTCCTACTTCTTCCCCCCTTTCCGAAATCTCTGTCATGTGACCCAACCTTTCATATTCGCGTAAAAATTCTCTATACAATGTTAAATATTCAGGTTATTTTAAGAATCAATTCCACAGCGAATTTAATTTTTTAAGGGCAATATCTCTGGATTTTCCTAAGCAAAGCGGATCCTCTTTTAACGGCATTTTAACAATATATCTCCCTGTAGTATCTCTTTTAACGTTTTTCTCAAAGTGTTCTTCGCAAATTATTGCTTCTTTATTTTTGGGTACCTCAATCTCAACATCTTTTATTTTCCAAAATTTCTCTATGGTTTCGTTTAAAAGAGTATTGTCCTGAATGAACCCACAATGTACCTTCCCCTGATTTGGAATGGGAACACTTCCACTTGCTACATAACCAAAAACTGTATTTTGAAAAATCAAATTACTATTAGCCGGACAAATTTGACCTGGCCGTAACAGCTCATAAAATATCTCAGCACTTAAAAGTAAATCTATGCGACCTGGTTTGTTAAAGTCTTCATCCGCTAGTTTTACATATTTTAACTCTGGCACATTAATATTAAACATTTTTGATGGCATGAAATCCGTAATTTTAGATACAATCAAAAAATCCAACTCTCTTTCAAAATTTCTTTCTAAATTTGAAATTGTCGCGGTAACAACAGATTTAATTTTTGTGAATGTATCACCGATACCACAAACTGCCAAATTAGCTCTCTCCTTTTTTAATTTGAGGCTATTTGCACAATCTACCGTCATAAAATTATTCATTGCCCCTTGATCCAAAACCGCACGTACTCTATAGTAATTTCCCGCCTCATCTTTCAATAAACAATTTACTGTACTTAACAAAACAGTTTTTGTTTGATTTATTACTCGCGTAGAAAGTACGGAATTATTATTTCTATTGTTTTGATTAGGTTCAAATATTGGCGAATCTGCCGAGAGATTTGATTCACTTACTCTTACGGTGGGGAAAGGCGCTTCCCCCCCATTTTCACCATTCACATTTGCATTGCGCAATATCTCATTTCTCGGAAAATGCAATGAAAAATGATGTCTCTTGGTTTTACTTTCTCGCTTACATAATGAGCACAAAAATTTTGATTTACAATTATTAACTAAATGTTTGCTTAAACAATTAAAGCAACAATTGTTTTTCTTAATTACCTCTATCCTTTCAGAAACAGATAATGCCATATATCGCCTACATTTATGTATCGGGTGGCTTTCAAAACAAAGCATACATTTTATACTCTTACAATCAGATAAAAATACTTTAGACACATTTCTCATAGATTTTTGATTATTATTCTCAGTTAATGATTTACCGCGTGACACAAAAAACAAATCTGCTTCCTTCGCTAACGTCACGGGATCGAACCATGAATCCGATTGTTTAACACTAATATGAGCTGCTGTATCTTTATCTAAACATTGAAATAATTTGTCTGATACAATTAATTGTTTCAGTTTCTCAAAATCGGACACTTCTCTCAATTTTAAATAATAATCAAAGCTAGTTATTAAACGTGATGCAAATTGCATATGTGTTTCATTCGACTGCCTAACAGTTTTTCTGAATTGCTCAAGACAACATTGGGGTGTTGGTTCAAATTCTCTAAGAACAATTCTCTTTACTTTATCATAATCACCCAACTCATTATCGCTTATGTAAGAAATTACATTTGAAGCTTTCTCCCCTAATAAATTCAAAAGAATCTCAGCTTTAAATTTATCGGGTACATTTTTTGTTATAAATGATCTTTCCAAAGAAGCAAAAAAAAGACCCCAACCTTCTGGGCGACTCGGAATTCTAATTGTTAGAGTTTTTATACTTTTTATTAAAGAGTCCAGAGAATCAATTTTACTTTCTGAATCGCTGTCATTAGTTTTAGAATTTGTTTGCATACGAGATAATTCTAATTCGGCTTTAGCTCTTTCCAATTTAATTTGCTCTAATTGCAATTCTAATTGTTTACTTTTCTCGAGCCGCTCAAATTCTTCTTTACGTTCCTCAATTATACCGTCTATTAAATTAGATACAAATTCAGAGTCACTTTTAAATTTCTCTGTATTTTTTATAATATTAATTAACTCTACTTTCGTGGCTTTATCGCTTACTTTTTCTCCTAATTCCGCGGCAGCAATCAGCAAATCTGATTTACGCGCGTCTTTAAACATTTTAAGAACAATTTTATAAAACCCAAACAATTAACACTTTAACTCAAAATAAAACAATAAAATACATAACACAAATAAAAAGCTACTATATTATGGGGTAAATGAACCAATAAAACTCATGCTCTTACTTAATTTCTTTCAATGTTGCAGGTGTTCCATTCAAACGATCTGTAGTTTATTCCAGGTAAGAAAAAACGAAAACGCATTTTCATCCACGGCAATTGGTTTCGAAATTGCGAAAATACTCCGGCTGCTACTGGACCACATGTCGACGATAGCTTGAAGAAATCACAAACTCACTCATTTAGTGGACTGTCACACATAAAAATAGTATTTATTTCACTACATAAACTCATAATGCGATCTCATATCGCCACTTCTCACAAAACCAAAACACTACTCCGTTCTATACTCTGGAACCCCCACGGTTCTTCTTTTTCACAGATGGCGCTTTAATATAGCGCTTCTTATTATGTACGGAACATTGTTCTAAATATAAAATACTTATATATAGAATACAGCTCAAAAAAATGAAATATTATTTTGCTATTTAATATTAATAGACTTTTAATAGTGATTATTATGCAATTTTCTTATTTACTTGAACTAACTGACCGATTTTCGTACTTTTTCTTATTGTTGAAAATTTGTCAGACGGTCCTGTTGAAATTTTGTCATATGGCGCTGTTGTGATATTATTTGGATGTAAAAAGTGATATAATAATTTGTATGTCTGTTTTAACGTTTTTTTTAATTTTATAGTCTCATCTATCGTTTAAATTCACCTTAAAACATTTTAAAGAAATATGTAAAAAAGAATTTACTATTTGTATTTAGAGAATAATTTCATAAAGTACTATACTATATTAGTGTATAGATGTTAAAAGCATGAAAACTTTGCATGTAATAAGGGTTTAAAAAACAGATTTTCTTGTGTAATTAGCAATTATTCTGTGCTTGTTAAAATTTAAAGAAGATTGGTACTATGGTATTTTTATTTTTTTATGCATAATTTTGTTGAAATAGCTCCAGTATCGTTAAAAGTTTAAATTAAAATAGAATAACTACATTTATCAATTAGTTTTTAAAAGTTAAATGCAATTTACTTTTATTTCTGATTTGTGTAAGTAAGTTTTAAATTGAGAGATACATGAATATTTTAACATCAAAAGAAAAAAAATGAGGTGATATTGCCAGATTTACAATTTATATCAAAAGGATTCAATATTTCAAAATTATTTTTATATTTTACGTATGCATACAAAAAAATATTCAAATACAAAAAATACTGTGCACCTTATAAATGTCAAACATCAAAAATAATTTTAAACTATGTTTAAATATTATGCTGCTGAATTTTTTTTATGATTACGATTTATGATATTTTAAATATTATTCTGAATGTTATTATGCTTAAACTCAGTAAATGTTTTTTAAAGAATAAAATTAAAATTATAAACTTTGGAATAAATACAATTTCCAAACATTTTACATTCAAAATTCATTTACATTTTTTATGTGAATGACATGAAAATTGTTATGTTTATTAAAATGTGACCAAAACGTATAGTATTTTATATATCGATAAATACCGTTGAAAATTTTTGAGATCTTTCCTTTTTCTGTAATTTTAATTTTAACCTCTTCAGACCTGAGGATAAAATAACTCTGCAAATATATAGTTATTGCTTTAGCATAGTCGAAAGGATACCATAGATGACAGAAAGAGCCATTTTTATGAAATCAGTACTTTAGGGGACTGGTAATTCAAGTTTACGAATATGGATTTTAAACTGCAAATCACCTTAAAGCATCAGTTTAACTATCAGTAATATAATTTTAAGCAATAACAAAATTAAGGTCATTAAACAAGTAAATGATCAACAAATCCTCAATTTTTTTTTTATTGTAAAGCATTTAAATTAAATAATGATAAATATTTCTTACTTTCTTGGCCACAAAGTCTTGGAGGTATTTTCGAAACTCGGATGATAATAATATTTATTTTATGAGATAATATTCATCAGTGCTGACATTTATTGGTTTTGTTTTAAAGCAAAAAACAATTAGCTGTATAGAAATATAGTAAAAATGCAAAAAATTCGAACAGTTTAGTTTTTATGAGGAAAAGAATGGAGGTACACATTTGTGTACCTCAGGTCTGAAGAGGTTTAACTTATCAACACGGTGTAATAAAAGATTTATAAAAGGTAGCAGAAAGAAATTTTAAAGTTTATATTAACAAATCGGAAACTGCATGTCAAACGTAGTAAATAAAGTGCGTTCATACTATAACGAAGTTTATTATATTTACAGTACTTTGCATGTACTGCAGTATTTGAAATCGGCTATACTCTCCTGTGAATAATATATGTATTCCATTAAACACGAAGTAACTTGTAGTAAACGTCAGTGACGTATATGAACATAAGATGAGAAATGAAGTTATAAATAGAAGTTTTCTTATACGTCCATTAAAAACATTTCAAAAATGTATATTAAAATATTTAATTGCTAAAAAGGACGTCAAATGCTAATAAAATACATTATAAGATCTTAATAATTTGACATGCTTCGATTGAATCTACTCAATCATCATCAGAAAAACAAAATATACAAAAAAAACAAAAAGATGGAAAATGACAATAAACTGTTACAAATAAAATTTAAAAATAAATAAAAATCACGTGCGTTATATTTTAATTATGTTTCATGTTGCTTAATTTTAATTTTCAAATTATCTAACAATTCAATCCAAATATTTGGTATTTGGAATGACAAGGAGTCATTGCAGACCATTGAGCTTCTGACGCAAATTTCAATAGACTCTCTAATAAAAACTTGCAAATAAAATTCTGACCTATAAATTAATCTACTTTCATTAAACAAAATATCTATGTTTTCTATTTGATTTAGCCTTGATAATGCGGTTTTACCTCTATTAAATTTTATGTCTGCAATGTGTTCTTTACATCTCACTTTGAATTTTCTCTGAGTCATGCCAATATAATAATTCCTATATCCACCTTCTTTAAGAAATGGAATAATATAAACACCTGATAGCTCAAATTTATCAATTGGGTCAATTCTAGTGGTTAAAATTGATTTTAATTTTGGAGGGGGTCTAGCAATTAAATTTAAATCGAACTTTTTTTATTGCATTTTAGCGGATTCGAATAAATTTGGATAATAATTTATAACAACCCTTTTCATGTTATATTTTTTAGACGTATATGAATTTCGTAAAATGTGAAACAGTTTAATGTAATTAAAACACGCCCGAAATAATGTGGCCATCTAAAACATTATGTAATGGAATACATTTGTGTGGCCTGGTAAATTATCTGCACCCCAGATTGTACAGAATGTATATTTCAATATGTATTTTATAGATGGATATAAATTATTTCATGTTCGAAAGAGCATAACCCCGTTAAAATGCGCTTTTTTTCAAAAAAAGAATTCTATTGACCGTAATGTATCAAAATACTTTTGATTATGTCTGGCGTTGAACTATATATCCGAATTTTCTATCAGCAAAAGTATTTAGTAATTATATATTTTAAATTTCAAACGATTCTGTTGGTATTTTTTACGTTGTTATATGTGGATAGACGGACGCACTAATCGAAAACTTTAGGTGCTACGTATTTACATAATTACGGACACAACTAAAAAGCAGATTGCTGAGCTGAGAATTTTAATAATGAATTCAGCAAATTATGAAGTAATGCCTGTCTTTATATAGATCTCAGACGTCATATTGAGAGTGAAGAAATATTTAAGATACATTAAAGTAGTTTTGTTTTAAAATGACTTTATTTTTTTTTTAAACTGAAATATTTCAGCATAAAAGTTTATAAAGCATTTTGATAATAAAAACAATGTGTCATATATAACTGAATTTAGTAACACATTTTATTGGAGTCAGTAATTTATCTATAATCTACATTTATCGCATAACTAAATTTAAGTTTGGACCGTAAATTACTATACTGAATTTAAAATTATATGGATAACTAAAACAAAAAAATCTTTTATTTTTTACGCAATCATAAATAAAAATGAACTAGGGGGCTCAGCTCCCTGCAAGCTAACACTCGCCAACCCCCTTCAATTGCAATGCAATTCATATTTGGAGAGAATACTATTCTGTCTCAGTTTGCTGATTTCGCTCGTTCTTTAGGCATTATATGCATCATTTATAGCCAATATGAATATTGTCTTCATTTTAACATATGGAATTTACAAATGTTTTCAATGTATTAAAAAAATAGAAAACTTCGAAAAAATGGAAATAAAAATGCATTTTCACCTATGATATTGCATAGTACGGTTTGTAAACAGTTTCAATGTATAAAATTTACAAATATTTTTAATGTATAAAAATCTAATGGAAAACACCGTCGGAAAAGGAAATAAAAATTATTTTCCCCTATAATATTGCACAGAATGGCTCGCAAATAATTTTAATATATGAAATTTTCAAATATTCTTAATGTAAAAAAAATACCGAAAATTTCGTTGAAAATACAAATAAAAATGGATTTTTTCACCTATAATATTGCACAGTGCCGCATACGTTGATTTAAATCTCTTTGAAAAACACTATAAATACGATGACGAAATGTTGTAAACAAAACATTTTCTTCTGTGTCTAAAAGCTAGTCTTATCATCAGAAAACTCGTTAGCTGGATACATACGTCACAGTAAAATGAACCAATCACACTGTTTTTCATCCATGGCTCAAACAATCTGCGTTTAAAAAGAGATACTTTCTGAATGTTGATTTGCTAAACAGATCGGGTCATATGTCCGTAAATTTTCCACTTAGCATCATTATCCGCCACTCAGCTGTAATAATTGTCACGGATATTGCCAAATGGCTATCTATAAATTCAGTCTCATTTTGTGGACTTATAAGAGAAATATATGTGTATATACAGATATGTTTATAATTCACATTTTACCGACAAGCCTCTTTTTATTAAAAAAATGTTATAGTTATTTAATAATTAATATTATACACATTCAGTGGTCGTTATTAAAAGAACACTATTTGTAACTTGAAATAGATGTATTAATACTAAAACATGTAACCACCTTTATTTTGGAAGCACATAAATCGAACATTCGAACATGCGTATAAGGAAGACCGGGGCTTGTCTTAACGGACGAATGTCTTAATTTTTCAGTTTTCCATAAGGTGGTAGCATCAAGAGGATACTACTGGCTCTCCTATCGGCCGTTCGTTAATCCCTTCGTAAAGGGAGCCTTTTACGAAATTTTTAATCTTTCGCCACCGGTTTTTTTTTAAATATAAATTTGTACCTTATTAAATCGAAAAAATACTCCGATTAAAAATGGCAAATTTTACAGTAAAATTTTACTGCAGGGTATAAACAAGGATTCTTAAGCTTTTTGCTGCACGTAAAAATATGGCTCGTCCTCAAGAGATTAAACAATAGGGCAGAGATGCTGAAATCTCCATTTTTGTGTTAATTGTGAAGCTTTATTTGTTTAACACTGCCATGTTATAACTTTTTTACAAGTAAAAATAATTTATGAATATCCGGGAGTGTAACTTCTTGTCTTGTATGTATTTTTTGTTTATTGTTTTGATTTTAAATACGAAAAAAATAAGCTTGAATCATTTAACTGCGTTCATTAAGTTTCTTGTGGCTAAAAAAATTAGTACTAGTGAAAAAGAAAAATAAGAAAAGCATAGATATTTTATAACAAGATTCATTTAATAGCAAATTCCATTCTAGTTTCACGACAAAGGTAAAAAGCCGATATTTTGAGACATCTGACACATAAAGATATTTTTCTTCCAAAAACTGTACTTATTTGTGACATGAAATGCGCAATTTCTTTAATTTATTAAATGTTGGTAGCAAAACAGCTCAATTTGAATTGAATAATTTCCAACTGAGCGAAAAATTGCCCAGGCCGGGAGTCGAACCCAGATACTTGGCTTACAAGGCCAATACTTTACCTGTTAAGTTACCGGGGCGGCAGCCGGCTGGGATTTTTCGCTCAGATAACCCTATTGGTCATAGCATCTGGTCTGTCATTTAGACAGTTCAACAGAATAGACCGCAGGTAATGGACCTCCATATGACGACGGGTACGTAGATATACTATTATTTTCAGCACAATCTAACTGATCGGTAAAGTAATCATACGAATTGAATAATATCCAACTGAGCGAAAAATTGCCCAGGCCGGGAGTCGAACCCAGATACTTGGCTTACAAGGCCAATGCTTTACCCGTTAAGCTACCGGGGCGGCAGCCGGCTGGGATTTCCACCGGCTGGGCCGGCTGAGCAGCTCAATTTGGCTGCTCTACATATTACAGAATAGGAAAATTATAATAAAAAAATAATATAGCATTTCTTAGCCAAGAACCATACCGTGTTCTTAAATTCGTGCTGTAAAACTCAGTAATAAAATTCATTTATTTTTTTTCTTTCAAACATGTGTGCAATCATTATATTTTACACAGAAATAAAGAGTTACAAAGATATAACTACATCCAATAAGATTTTATTTTTGTGAAAAAGAATATGAATAGGAAGAATATCACATCTGACGTGCAATTTTCGTAATGTTGAATTTAAAGTTTAAATTTTACATTTTATGTTTCAGCTACATAAACCATTTAGTTGAAATACAAAACTATTTATCTTACTTCGGCATATTTCAGAAACACAAAATTATTATTTCGCTTAAATGTCACGTTTAATTATTTACCGTTATGTGCAGCAAAACTCAACTCATGAAACTACTTCTCTAATATGTTATATTTAATATAACATATTAGAAATATAATTTCATGTACGTGTTCATAATCTTATTTTAAACTTACCCAAAAGAACGAATTTTAGAATTTAAGTATTTTTCTCTGTACCTTTAACGGACCTATTAAGAATTACTCTGTAGGAGAATTTAACTAAGATATATTTTAGAATTAATGAGCTAGATAATCAGCTTAATGATCAATTCTTTCGGCGCTCACATATTAATCATAATTTAAAAGGCGCTACGGAATATAACGTTAGAGGAAAATTTGTGAAAAAAGATTTATGACAAAATTTTTATAAATTAAAATACGATTAAAAAATGTCTTGTATGCCGTCTAAATTTAGAAATATTTATTTTTTCGAGACTTCGTTGAGACGTCTATAAACTAAGTTTTAGGACATAATTTATTTGTGTTTAAATTTATTTCATATTTTAAACAAGTTAAAACTTTGTGTTAAGAAGGTTCACTTTAAGCATTTTGGTGGACAAAAATTTTTAAAAAGAAAAAAGAAAAAACGGAAGACGGTTCAAATGACTTAAAAGCACATTCAATAGACTAATTTCTTTAGTGTTTTTTAATAATTTATTTATTTTTATATTAATAATTATGTCTTCAGATCGTAAGTATTCATTTTTTTCCTCATTTTATCTTTTAGTGCAATTTATTTTAGGAAATGTCTTTTTGAGTTTTTTGTGCTAAGGTATGTTACTATGTTGCTAATGTAGCATCATCTCCATCGGTTGAGTGTTCAACACTATCAAAATGTACCGAGTGCCAAATGGTGAGGTCACAGACCGTTACAGATGATGCATAAAAGATTGAATGCAGTACATGCATAGTAACAACCAAACTGGACAGACATACAGGAGCACACAGAAAAAAAGGTGGAATTTTTTTTCTAAAAATATGCTTTACAGAATCTTTAGTTTTAAGCGTACAAATTCATAAAAAAATTAATAATAATAATAATCTTGATTTTTTTAAAAAACAATCTTAAGATTTACCCTACTACGGCTGATGGGTAAGTAATAAGCTAAACACAGCACATTTTTTTAATCACATTAAATTTATCCCGAAGTAAACCAGCAATGTATGCATCATATACAGAAAATAGCAACATACACATTACTAATCTTTGAAATTAGTAACAGTGTCTGCAATTCAATAAACATTCAGCATTCAATACTAAAACAACTTATATCTTTATTTGAAACAAAAACAAGTCTGTTAGCAACGTCGACGTCATATTCACGGTGATAACACTTGACATAAAATTCCTTTTTAGAGTAATTTTTCTTTTCTTTTTTCATTTCTAAACATCGCACAGTTAAACTTTTACATTGTCGATCAGGGAAATGGAGCTGAAAATGAGCTAAATCAGCGATAGTTTTTTGCATTTAAAATGGAACTGACACAACACTTGTTGGCGTACCATAAAATTAGCTACTTTGCAGAACTGCCTAGTTAAAATGTTGCAGGATCAGCAATTATATTACTTAAATACTAGTAAAGTTCTTTGTGTGCATATGAAAACATCAGATTGCTTTTGTTGTAACGATGTATATGTCGTGCAATTTGTGGCGTGACCGTCGCTGTAATTCTACATCCCAACTGTAAATAGTCGTTATCTATCCAAGAACATTAAAGTAAATAGCAAGTAAAAAGAGTAGTCTTTTTGACATGAATATGGTTTTATTTTCATATTTAACGTTTATAGAGTTTCAACAAAGTAGATTGTAGAATTCCTTTGTATATGAAGTTTTTTCAATACATCTGCATTTATAACTCTTGAACACTGTGCCAGCACATACATTGTAACAATAAAAAATATTGTACCCCACAAACAACGTGAAGTTAACATATTAGAAACGTGTGCTTTCACTTTTCTTTCTTTCCATTTAATCAGAATGGGTCACAGCAACAAGTGGCCCTGTATAGCTTATAAGTAAAAACAAGAAGGAAATTGCACGTGAACGTAGCAAATGAGGTACGTTCGTACGATAACGAAGTTTTAAGAATATTCAGATCTTGCTGATATAGTAGAGCGTACTACGGATACAGTATAGTAGTCGAAATCTTTACGTTTCTGTAAATATGCAGGGAGTAATTTTTATTACACCTCAGCAACGTATATCTTATTCATAAAATGTGAAATAGTTGAATATAATTAAAACACGTACTATTACGTACACGTATTACACGTACACGTATAATTAAAACCATGTTTCCCCGTATAGCATTATATAGTGGAATACTTTTGTGTGGCCCTGTAATTTAATAATAAAAATTCTTTGCATCACAGATTGTACAGAATGCATATTTTAGTATATATTTCATAGATTCATGCCAATTCTATTATGTTCGAATGAGTGTAACATCATTAAAATGCATTCGAAACTTTTTCCCCATTGACCGTAATGTAACGGAATCCTTTTGATTGTCCCTGTAATTGACCTATGCATCCGATTTTTATAACATTTGAAATGACTGGACAAAATTTTGCAATAATTATATGTTTTAAATTTCAAACGATTAAAATGCATTTAAAACTTTTTTCCCTATTGACCGTAATGTAACGGAAACCTTTTGAATGTCCCTGTAATTGATCTATCCATCCGATTGTCAAAAAATTTGAAGTGACTCGACAAAATTACGCAATAATTATATGTTTTAAATTTCAAACGATTCGGTTGGGTAGTTTTTGCGTTGTTATATGCGGACAGACAGATAGACAGACAGATAGACGGACAGACGGTCAGACAGAGGAACGGACTGAGCGACAACAATAGGTGCTACGTATTTACATAA
Organism: Maratus speculifer; assembly: GCA_964019185.1. Taxonomy (NCBI): domain Eukaryota; kingdom Metazoa; phylum Arthropoda; class Arachnida; order Araneae; family Salticidae; genus Maratus; species Maratus speculifer. The sequence goes on along the minus strand of OZ025291.1, from coordinate 419,942,842 downwards.
TTACGAACGCACCTAAAAAAAGAATGGTGAATTAATTTTAGTAGTAAGGGCAAAAATCTTGCTTTTCTACGAGTGCCTTTTTAATTTAAAAATTGAAGTTTCATGTTTTATGTTTCAACTAAATATACCATTTAGTTAAAGTATAACAATATTAACATTGCTTCAGATATTTCGGAAACACAAATTTATGATATCTGAAACTCAAGTTTCAAATGTTGCGTTTAATTACTTACCGTTAAGTGGAGTAGTATGAAAGTCCTGAAAGTATTTCTTTAATATGTTATATTAAATATACGTACGTGTTCATAATCTTCTGTTCGTATTTTAACTTATCGAACGAACGAATTTTAGAATTTTAAATATTTTCCCCTGTAACTTTAACAGACCTTTTAAGAGTTATACTGTGTAGAATCTAAATAAGATATATTTTAGATTAAATGAGCTAGATAATACATCTAACGCTTAGGTACAAGAATAATTCTTTCGGCACTTGCATATTAATCATATTTCAAAAGGCGTTGCTGGATAAAATATTAGAGGAAAATTCATGAAAAAAGATTTATTACAGCATTTTTTAAAAGTTAAAACACGATTAAAGAGTGTTTGGAATATCTTCTAAATTTCGGAATATTTTTTTTAAACTTCATTTAGATGATTTCAAAATATAAATATCAAAAACTACGAATTAAGTTTTAAGACGTAATTTATTTGAGTTTAAATTTATTTCACAGTCAGAAGAAGTTTGTCTTAAAACGGCCTGCTTTAAGCTTTTTAGGGAATAAAAATTTATTTTTGAAAGAAGAAAATAGAAGCGATGGAAGATCGATCAGAAGACGCAAAAGTACATTTAAGGTGTTAATTTCTTTTGTTTTTTTAATAATGTAATTTTTTTTATTAACGAGTGTGATTTCAGTTATCACTTTTTTTTGTTTTTATGTTTTAAAATAATTTTTATTTTTTAAAGAAATATCTTTTTGAGTGTTATGAGGTAAGTCAGGTTGCTAGGCTGCTATTGTAGCTTAGTCTCTGTCGGTTCAGGGCCAACCGGATCCGAATGTACCGAATACCAAATAATGAGATCACAGTCTGATAGAGATGATGCATAAAAGGTTGAATACAGTACATGTATGGTACCAACCAAACTCAGCAGAAAATGAAACTAATTCATGAAATAGAATGAATACAATGAAACTATGAAATAGAAAGAAATAGAATGAATACAATAATTCATGAAATAGAATGAATACAATAATTCATGAAATAGAATGAATACAATAAATCATGAAATAGAATGAATACAATGAATTTTTTTTTTGTTTTTATGTTTTAAAATAATTTTTATTTTTTAAAGAACTATATTTCTGAGTGTTATGTGGTAAGTCAGGTTGCTAGGCTGCTATTGTAGCGTAGTCTCTGTCGGTTCAGGGTCCAACCGGATCCGAATGTACCGAATACCAAATGATGAGATCACAGTCTGATAGAGATGATGCATAAAAGATTGAATACAGTACATGTATCGTACCAACCAAACTCAGCAGAAAATGGAACTAATTCAGCGATAGTTTCCTTCATTTAAAATGGTACTGACACAACATTTGTTGGCGTACCATAAAATTAGCTACTTTTTAGAATGATTCAGGCACAGCAATTTCTTTACTTATATTAAAATAGTAAATAAAGCCTTTGTGCAAAAATGTTTAAAGATAAAAAACCAACGATTATAAATGCACAAATAAAGTAAGAAAAGGTAGCAAACAGCCGTTTCGAATCTACTATGGAGATTCTTCATCAGTGCAAACACTCAGCGAGCTAGAGAAAGCAAAACTGTTTTGCTTTCTGTCAGTTTTGCTTTCTCTAGCTCGCTGAGTTTTTGCACTGATGAAGAATCTCCATAGATTCGAAACGGCTGTTTGCTACCTTTTCTTACTTTATTTGTGCATTTATAATCGTTGGTTTTTTATCTTTAAATCTTTACTTATATACTTGTAAAGTTCTTTGTGTTCATTAGAACGCACCAGATTGCTTTAGTTGCGACATTGAATCGGTCGTGCAGTTTGCGACGCGTCCGCACCTGTAACTCCGAACTGTAAATAGCCCATATTTATCCAGGAACAATAAAGTAAACAACAAGTTGAACAAGTCTAGTCTTTTTCACGTAAATAGGATATTATTTCAATATTTAATGTTAATAAAATTTCAACAAATTTCTCCAAAGAAGATTATGGAATTTATTTGTATTTTTTTAATACATCTGCAAGTATAACTCCTGAATTTTACAATTTCACAGACAATATTATGACAAGATTTTGTATACCCACAAGCACTGTGAAACTTATTACAAACGTGCACTTTCTGCTTTCTTTCTTTTCGTTTAATTATCCTGAGCCACAGGAACACGTGGCTAGATACAGCTAGTAAGTATAAAAAAAAAAAAAATTTATAATTTGATTGCATTTTTTAGAAATACAGATTTACGATATGAGAAACTACACTTTTAAATGTCAGGTTTAATTATTTACCGTTATATGACGCAAAACGCATGTTTTGACACTACTTCTCTAAGATGTTACATTAAATATACGCACGTATTCGTAAACTTATTTTAAATTTATCTAAAGAAGGATTTTTAGAATTTTAAATATTTTTTTCCTGTAACTTTAACAGACTTTTTAAGAGTTGTTGTGCAGAAGAATGTAATATTAGATTTAATGAGCTAGGTAATCAGCTTTACATTCAGGTACAAGACATAATTCTTTCGGCGCTTGCATATTAATCACAATTTAAAAGACGCTACGGAATAGAATATTCGATAAAAATTCATGAAAAAAGATTTATTACAGCATTTTTGCAAGTTAAAATGCGATTAAAGAATCTTTGGTGTGTCGTCTAAATTTCTCTTTTTTAAAACTTTATTGAGACATCTATAAATTAAGTTTTAAGACGTAATTTTGTTGAGTTTAAACATATTTCAAATTTAGAATAAATTGAAATTTTGTGTCATGATAGTCCACTTTAAGTATTTTGGAGGATAAAAATTTATTAAAAAAAAAAAAAAAAACCGGAGATGATCTAAAAGGCGTACATTTAAGACGTTAATTTCTTTTGTTTTGTTTTTTTAAGATTTGAATTTTTTGTATTAATCAGTTGTCATCAGTTCATAAGAATTCATTTATACTTTAGTGCATTTATTTTAAAGAAAAATCTTTCTTGTGTTTATGTGGTTAATTATGTTACTATGTTACTACTGTACCATCGTCTGTGTCGGCTGAGACTCCAACCGGATTAGAATATACAGAATGTCAAATGGTGAGGTCACAGACTGATAGGGACTATTCCTAAAAAGTTGAATAGACTGCATGCATGCAAAAAAACGAGAGTCGTCGAAAAATGGAACTGAATCAGCGACAGTTTCTTGCAATTAAAACGAAACCGACTTCATATTTGTTGGCCCTTTGTTGGCGACTCAATACTTGTTGTAACAATGTATCGATCGTGCTGTTTGCGATGCGACTGCGCCTGTAATCCTAACACCCTACTGTAAATTGACCATATTTATACCAAAACAGTAAAATATATAACATTTAAAAGGAGTATAAAGGGATAAATAGGATATTATTTTGATATTTAATTTTAGTAGAATTTCAACAAATTCCCACAAAGAAGAAGATTGTGGAATTAATTTGTATCTTTTTTTTTATAGATTTCGCCACGTAAGAAAAATAGGGTTCTATCTGTGTTTTTGAAAAAAAAATGACTTATCGATATAGAAATGTTCTATTTGTATCTAAGAATGAATTTCTGGATTAAAATGATGTCATAACATAATCGTTATACCATATGTAAATTATATAGAACATAATTTTTATGCAAAAATGCCTTCATAGATATTAATAGAATCTTTTTTATATTAATAAGCCATTAAAAAAAAAAAAAAAAAAAAAAAAAAAAAAACAGACAGAACTTTATTATTCTCAGGTGACGATTTGATAACATAAATCTTGAACTCTATATTAGCACAGACAATATAACAACAAAAAATATTTTATATCCACAAGCAATGTTAAATTAAACATATCAGAAACGTATGCTATCTCTTTTCTTTAAACCAGGCTGAGTTACAGCAACACGTCGCCGGATACAGATAGTAAATAATAAAAAATAGAATAGTGAATTAAATTTAATTGTAGACGGGAATATGTTGCACTCCTATGTCTGTCTTTTTAAATTTTAAAATTGAATTTTCATATTTTATGTTTCAACTACATAAACCATTTAGTTAAAGTATGAAAATATTTACCTTACTTCAGCATATTTCTGATTTTTTATCATATTCGGAAAATTTATGATATCAGAAATTCTACTTTTAAATATCACGTTTAGTTATTTAACATTTTGTAGTGCAAAACGCATGTCTTGTAATTACTTCTTTAACATGATATATTAGATATACGTACGCGTTCGTAATCTAATTTTAAACGAATTTTAGAATTTTAAGTATTTTTCCATGTAACTTTAACATACCTTTTAAGAGTTACTACATAGAAGAATCTGAGTAAGATATATTTTAGATTTAATGAGCTATATAATCAGCTTAACGTTCAGGTATAAGACATAATTCTTTCGGCGCTTGCATATTAATCTTTATTTTAAAAGGCGCTACGGAATAAAATATTCGAGGAAAACTTATGAAAAAAGATTTATTCTGCTATTTTTAAATATTAAAATACGATTAAAGCGTGTTTGGTATGTCGTCTAAATTTCAGTATATTTTTTTAGAGACTTTATATGTCTTAAAGACTTCATCTATAAATCTTATGAAAAATAGTAAATTTGCAAAACTAATACGCAATGATAATTGTTTATGTAAAAAAGGAATTACTAAATATATAAATAGACAAAGATGAAAAATAACTTTTTAGAAGATTCACCTATTACGATTATTCTTTTTATATTGTAAGCTAGTACATATGTACTCCTAGCACGGTGGGTAAAATTGGGTTTTTCACGTAAATTTGAAAAAAAACTGATAAAAATAATTGACAATATGAAAGAGATTAGATAGAAAAGTTCGGCTATGAACAAAGCTTATATATAATAAACACAATATTGGCATTTGCAATACTTCTGGCTAATGCTGGCTATGTACTAATGCACCATAACAAAATTAAGATTGATTAATGAAACAAAATTTTAACAAATATGCATTAATATTGCACAATTAAAAAAGTCTGTTGAAACTATTAAAATAATGCTAATAATTCATAATTACTATTTTTATAGCACTTTGAAATCGTATTATCTTCGCTGACATCCCCCTCCCCACACACACACCGAAAAAAAAAAGAAAGATTGTGAATGTTTCCCATTTGTTGGTAAATTTCTGTTTCTACTGCCAAGCTTTGAATTCACACAGACGGGTGGGAGCGTCAATTCCAATGACAGTTTTTTGAGGTAAAACCGTTTTGTAGCACTTTGCATTACACTGTCTTTTATGGCCAATTTTAACTACTGAACTGATAAATATTTTTAAAAAACTTTCAAGTAATGCCTGTTTTTTAATGTATTTAAAAAAATTTTTAATTTTTATCACTGGTTTTCCAAAACAGAAATTTTTGCCCTATTGAATCAGAAAATGAATAAAATGTTCGGATTAAATGATGTAAAATTTAAAGTAAAAATTTACTGCTGAGAGTAATAAATCGTGATTGAAATATGGATGCCCGTGCATGATACGGACAAACCATGATTGGTGAAAACACTTTTTCCGTACGATGGACGGACAAATCCAGGAAGTCGTTAAATTATTCTTATTTCAAAAAATAGGGTAAATTAAATACAAGGAAATAAATAAAGATTTGGAGAGAAAATTTCGAACAAAGTTGAAAAGAGCTTATGCATTCGGTTTGTCTGCCAGTCTGTTCACGCTCTAACGCCCGTAGTTATATTCCATTTTCATGTAATTGATGAAACTTATTTAGAGTCATAAAAGCATGATTGGTATTACATATGGAGTATACGATTAATGGTTTATTTACAGTACACTCAAATAATATGATTGCGTTATGATATAATGGGCATAAAAATGTTTGGAATGTATTTTAATGTAATTACTCTATATCAAATGTATTGAAGCTGATATAAATCACTGTACAATCATGTTAAAACAGAGTATTCACAGCAATTTTTATTAATTATTGGGACACGCAAAAGAAATCGGTTGCGGTACTGTCTTTGCATAATAATTGCTGAAGAGTCCGCTTTAAAATTCGGTATGTGTATTTTAAGTTTGTTTAGTTTTTTGCATATTACACTTTATATATAAATTCTGTACCTCATATACAGAGCTGCAGAAAATTATTCGCATTCCACCTACCATTCTCCAATGCATGTTTTTTTATATATAAATAATAAAAAAAAATTGTATCAATATTGCGATATTGAATACTATTAGACAATTGCTCTCTGTTCTGTACTTTGACTAAATGTCATTAATGAAAACTTTCACTGAAAGAAAATTTTAATAACTAAATCGCGATTATAAATATAATCATAAAATTTAAATTTAAAAGCGATATTTACATTTATAACATATGTCAGATGCATGTAGAAACATATCATTTAAAAATGCTTTTTTGGAATCTTTAAGAATGAAATATTCTAAAATACAATATTTTGATATTTCCTCTGTTCAAAAGTTACCAACTTTTCTATAAGGATTGTAAAAGATTCTAATTTAAAGGTTTATATCATTCATATCTATTTTCTTTTTTAATTTTCACATATGTACTCAAAATATTTCGCTTATTAAGATACATGGAATGAAAAAAATGCATTTGTCAAAAATTCAATTATTCACTAATAAACTTCTATTAAGCTGTATTTCAATACAAATTAATTACACATTTAGTATACCTAAATAAAGTAATTTAAAGAGTGGAATTTCCGTTATTCGAAAGACATGAAGTTTATTTACTCTCATAATACTTTTCGAAAATTTAGACTCATAATAAGAATTAAGCATATAGTTTGATAAACATAATTTTAATTTACTCACAAAGTGTTGTCAACGAGTATTTTAAATTCAATATTTCTTTTTTTAAATAAATTGATATTAATATACAGGGTGATTCAGCTCGTCGGTGACAAACTTTAAGGATCGATAGAGCACACCTAGACGAACATTTTTGAATAGGGAATGTAGGGTCCCTGACGCGATGGTAAGGCGCTAGGCGCTTTCGAAAATTTGGGTGCCGAAATTCGAAACGTCATAAAAACTAGGGAAATGGTTAGATTTTCTTGCTTGTTGCGTCGAAATGATTCTGTTTGTTTAGACTTTCTTCAGTACCAATTTGATAAGCGTATCTCTTAAAACATGGATAGGGGGCGCTGCAGACTTTGGAGAGCTAGACAACAACTTTAAGCCCGTTATTTTGATAATTTAACACATGCTCGCCAAAGTTTATACTCTAACTTAAAGTTTGAACCCAAAAGTAGAGCCCTGCAAAAAGCGTAAGAGCCGGAATAAAATGTCAAAGTACAGGGTGGTCGAAACTCGAAGGCTCCTAAGAGATAAACAAACTGATTTCTTGACTTATGGCATGCATTTTCATGATTCTGTTTGCTGGGGCTCTCTGAAACTCAGTTGAACGGTACAAAAAGAAACATCGATAGGGGGCGCTTTGGGCAAAAAACATAATTCGTTGACATTTCGGACGCTAACTGGAAACGGGGCGCTACGATCAGTTAGTAATAATGAAAACACATTTTCTACCTCTGCTCAACACTTCTGAATAAATTTAGACCAAAAAAAACAATGATACTGGAAATTTATTTACAAAAAATAACACTACAGAAGATGCTCGAAAATTCGACCTTGGGCCATGATGCAGGCTTCGCACCTCCGTCGCATTGAGGAGTGTGTGTTTCCAACAATGCCAGGAGTATCTCTGATCTGCCCTGCAGCTGCCACAATGCGCGCCACAAGTTCTTCAGCACTGCTGACAGGTGTATGGTATACCTCGGCCTTCAGGTAACCCCAAAGGAAGAAATCCAAGCAGGTGAGGTCTGGTGATCGGGCAGGCCAGTGAACTGGATCCCCACGCCCGATCCACCGCTGGCCATACCTTGCGTTTAGATGGAGACGCACGTCGTTCGTGTAATGGGCCGGAGCTCCATCGTGATGGAACCACATCTGGCGACGCGAAACTTCGGGTACGTGCGCCTCCTCCAGAAGCTGCGGCAGCACTTGATCCAGGAAAATCAGGTAATTTCCACCTGTCAGCCGTTCAGGTAACAAATAAGGGCCAATGAGGCAATCCCCCAGAATGCCGGCCCACACATTTACTGAGAAAGGCTCCTGGGCTGCTCGGCTTCTGGTTTCATGTGGATTTTCATCACACCACACATGACTGTTGTGGGCGTTCCACATTCCCTCCCGGCTGAAGGTGGACTCGTCCGTAAACAAAATGCTGTTTACAAAACGGGGATCCCTGGATCTCATCGCCAAGTACCATCTTGAGAATTCCACTCGAGGGCCAAAATCCTGCTCTCTGAGCAACTGCACCCGCTGGATGTGGTAGGGGTGCAGATTCCGGGAACGTAAGATGCGCCACGCAGTTGCTTGCGAAATGCCAACATGTCTGGCGATATCTCTCTTGCTAAGACCTGGGTTGTCCTCAACCAGGTTAAGCACAGCCTCTTCGTTGTCGGGGGTGCTCACTGATCGCTCCCGTTCAGGCCTGCCTCCGTCGAAAGATCCCGTTGTGGACAACCTCTGGTGTACTCGAGCGAAGAAGGCATGGCAGGGGATTTGCCTGTTGGGGTAACGCTCGGCGTACAACCGCTGAGCGGCTCGTCCATTACAACCAGCAGCGCCATACGCCAAATGCATGTCAGCCAATTCAGAGTTTGTGTACCGTTCCATCCTACTACCGATCTGCAGACAAGTAACCCGAAGCTTAAGTAGGTACCGCACGTTCAAAAGACTTGTCTGCGCATACAACTACGTCATCTCGCGTTGTCGTCTACGCATTACGTATCTTTTGCATATCGATATGGTACGATATCTTTTGCATAAATCAGCAAAAAGCACCTTATGTAAATTTTATTGCGCGCATTGTGCATGATTGAAACCAGCTATGTTTGTTAAAAAAAACAAACAAACTGCAGTTTTAATAGCTTCTTATGATAAGTAAATTACTCTCTTGTTTTGTTTCTAACTGATCGTAGCGCCCCGTTTCCAGTTAGCGTCCGAAATGTCAACGAATTATGTTTTTTGCCCAAAGCGCCCCCTATCGATGTTTCTTTTTGTACCGTTCAACTGAGTTTCAGAGAGCCCCATCAAACAGAATCATGAAAATGCATGCCATAAGTCAAGAAATCTGTTTGTTTATCTCTTAGGAGCCTTCGAGTTTCGACCACCCTGTACTTTGACATTTTATTCCGGCTCTTACGCTTTTTGCAGGGCTCTACTTTTGGGTTCAAACTTTAAGTTAGAGTATAAATTTTGGCGAGCATGTGTTAAATTATCAAAATAACGGGCTTAAAGTTGTTGTCTAGCTCTCCAAAGTCTGCAGCGCCCCCTATCCATGTTTTAAGAGATACGCTTATCAAATTGGTACTGAAGAAAGTCTAAGCAAACAGAATCATTTCGACGCAACAAGCAAGAAAATCTAACCATTTTCCTAGTTTTTATGACGTTTCGAATTTCGGCACCCAAATTTTCGAAAGCGCCTAGCGCCTTACCATCGCGTCAGGGACCCTACATTCCCTATTCAAAAATGTTCGTCTAGGTGTGCTCTATCGATCCTTAAAGTTTGTCACCGACGAGCTGAATCACCCTGTATATAATGTTATTTTTCCAAAAGTTACACTATTCTCAAAAAATGAAAATTTATTGCTTTTTAACATAAATTTCATATAACATTTGTTTACCCCCTTAGGGTATGGAATACTATTAATAGTACACGTATTTTATCGAGTATCATTTTGACTTACCAAGTGTTTTGTCACTTTATATATGTAGAATTGATAGTATATGTCTCTACATTTACTATATGACTTCATTAATGCTTAGTCATTTAGTAATAACAATAATAATAAATATTTGTTTAATTTTCTATGCACCGTTTGCGATTTTTTACTTACCCATCATACGTAGTATAAGGTAAGTCTTGCAATCGTTTTGAAAATTGAAAAAAGAATTTTGACGGATTTACACGTTTTGGATACTGGAGATTCCGAAAAACATATTTTTAGAAAAAAAAAAATGCCGTCCGTCCGTGTGTCTGTCTGTCTGTCTGTCTGTAACCGCTCTGTCTCCCGAACAAATTGAGATAGAGACTTGAAATTTTGTATGTACTTAGTATGTAAAAATGGAATGAAGCCTATTTAATATCAGCAACCTCGATTATCCGGAACTATTTTTTTCGGACTCTCGAAAAATTCGTTCTGATGAAAGGTATATAAAAATTTTCGATTTTTTTTTTAAGGAGTGGACATAAAAGGCAATAAAATAACACAAATTTTGTATAAAGAACGAAGTCGATCGGATTATTAGTTGCCGAGATATCTGTAATCCTGTTTTTCACATTCTTTGATTTTTCATGACCCTGTATTTCATTCAAATTTCAATACAAAGATATATTTTAATTGGAAATGAGACGCTTAATTCGACGCAGTAAATTTTTAGTTAATATGATTATTATTTTTGGAGTTATAAGGATGTTTCTTTTACGCAATCTGGTACTACTTGAGTATTTTGGCGTTTTATATAATTTGTCGAAATGGGTTCATCAGCAATTCATTATAGAGCATATATATAGAGCTATGTATATTAAAAGTATTAAAATGCATGTTTAAATTTTGTTTTGGAATTGCAAAGCATTTTATAAATAGTTTACACATGTTTTACTTTCATATTTTATATTATGCATATCTATGATGGGTAAGTGTTACGGTGGCCCCCAACGACTAGTTTATTTTAAACAAAAGTTTCATTCTTTAAATTTACAATAAAAAATACTTTCTTTAATGAACCATTTGTAAATTAAGAAATCATACTTTTATAAATAATTCAAAAATTGACATTTAATTCACAGTTTAAATAAAGATCATTAATATACTGCATTACGCTAAAACGAGATTTAAAATAATAATAAGAACTAAACGTAATTTTAAATAAATGATAATTTCAAAATCATTTTGAAATCGATATGCTCAATCGATTACGTTTATTTCACTATTCATGTGAAATTTTGAATGTTTTAGATACCGTCTGCTTAGTATGCATTCACTGGCGCCAAACTTATATGGGCCCATGGGGCCCGAGACTACCCAATAATTTTAAGTCCTTGGATACCCAATTTTCATTGTGCTATTTAGTAATTTAATTCATTATTATTTTATTATTTTTTTTTCCTAGAACAGTATATATTTTGTCAGTGACCATGCGTTTTAATTCGCCAACTGACATCCATAAATCCCAAATAACTGAAATGTACATAATTAATTTTCATCTATTTCAATTTGTAGTCATGTTCATGACATGATGATATTACAATAAATATCAATGTCTTTATAATGAAAAACGCGTGAAAATATAAGTTAATAAAATTGCATCTTTATTAAAACACGATAGATTGACTTAAAATTATCATCTTTCATCTTCTGTCCATCTTTTAAAGAAGTACAAATTGGTCATATAATTTTACCAAAATATTTTTGAGCCCAACCAAAACTAGTAATTTTGTGTCAACCCAATATTTTTCAAAAGTTGGCGCCGCTGTACACATTTATATCTCAAAATATCTAATAAGCACTGGCATCAAATATAGCCTGTGTACACTGAAAAAAAAATTCAAGAGGTTACTAAAAATTTTTTAGTAAATTTGTATTCCACAGAATTTTTTAGTAAACATTACAAACTTTTTTTTGCAAGCGAAACAAGCACTTCTTTTGTAAACTAAACAAAAGAATTTTTTGTATAACTAACTTAAAAATTTTTAGTATGAGCCACCAAGTAAATTTTAGAAATAGCTCCAAAATTATTTTTAATAACCATTACGTGGGCCCGAAGGGCAGGAGTTTCCTTCGAGCTGCATCCAGACTCCTGAAGCGGAAGATTTTCGGCAAAACTGCAATAGATGGCCGCACCAAACATTACTACTGCTCCGACAGTATATTCATAATCCCTTTATTAACGAGTACTTATACTACATATATTCGGGGCGTATTTGGCAGTAGCCAGTATCGAACCCGGGACCTTTTAGCCTGGAGTCCGTTACTATAACCACTATGCTATCAAGGCTTGGAGAGTCTCTCTTATGGAGAGTCTAACCCAAAATATGCTAAAATGATGGTGACAGTATTTGTTCTTATACAGTCTCTGTTTTATATTAATGTGAGGACTTCGACCTCAATGTCGCGAAAAAAAAAAAAAATAAAATTGCTTTTTTCTGTTTTCGGAAGGATATAGAAAAATGAAGTTTGACACGATACTTACTTATAAAACACTATGCGTCAAGGTGCTCTATGCGTCAAACTTTATGTGCCAAGGCACTGCCTCCTCTACAATGCCTTCTCGCTTGTGACGTAGTGGAGGCCGTTTCCCTGACAACGATCGCGTTTTGAACCATTTTGGATTGTGGAACCAATAAGGTTAGTCATTTCGCCTCCACTTCATGACGTTTCACGTTTGTCGTCTGCTCAGTGAATAGGCATTGTTGAGGGGGCAGTGGTCAAGGCGAGAGACTCTCCAAGTGAGTTTTAGTAATAGCTATTAAAAATATAAAATTATTAACTCTATTCGTTGTTAACTTTTTTCTAGTAATTCTTACAGATTTTCTTGTAACCGACTAAGATTACTAAAAATTTTTTAGTATTTTTTAGTAATTTTAGGAATTTTTTTAGGATTTTTTTTTTTTTTTTTTACAGTGTATGTTTAATATCACAACAGCCGCAATTTAGATTGTTATAAAAAACGCTTTTCTTTCATTTCCTCCTCATAAATTGGATTTTTTTTTAGTTTTCTTAGAACACATTTGCATCCTTTAAGAAATTACCATGCCAAACTTCAAAATATTAGGCACCTCAATTGTACAAAAAACTTTTAAAATCGGTTTGATATATCATGAACATAGGCTTCGTAATTCAGAAGGCTTTTAGAGCACTTTTCATGCAGTCTGACTCCTTTTAAAGTTTGATTTTTTTTTTCAAAACTGCTTTCAAAAAGCATTTACTTCTTATAAATAATAAATATGTCAAATTTTAAGTTACTTTCGGAGATTTTTCACAAATCGATATTTAAAAGCATTTTAGGGAGCTTTTCGAGTGTTTTTTTCCTTTATAGGAAATGTTATTAGATATGGTTTATATGTAATAAGTAACTACCAAGCCATACTTCATAAATCAACTCCCTTCCATAATACAAAAATGGCATTTTTAGAATGTTTCTTGCTCCTGCCTCCCATTTGGGGTACTGGCAACTAACATCTAATATATAACCTTTCTGCAACAAAGGCTGTCACCATCATTTTCAAACCTCTGTTTTTTAAATCGGTTCAGTATTTTCTGAAATTGCATAAAAATTACAATTTCGAATATTTTTCAGAATGTTTTTCCCGCATTTTTCATCCTTTGAAATTGTAATTTTATTAGAAAAAAGTTCTCTGAGATATTTTATGTTTTATAAGTTAGTATCGTGGCAAACTTCATTTTTCTATATCCTTCCGAAAACGAAAAAAAAGCAATTTTTTTTCGTGACATTGAGGTCGAAGTCCTCACATTAATATAAAATAGAGCCTGTATAAGAACAAACACCATCATTTTAGCATATTTTGGGTTAGACTCTCCATAATTAGTTTGATTGTCCTGAGATTGCGTAGAAATCACCATTTAGAACATTTTTTAATGCTTTAGTGCGCTCTGTCTCCCCTTTTAAATTTAATATTTTTATGAAAATGTTTTTAGGAACCATTTATATTACATGAGTAATAATAATGCCGAATTTCCTCTTTCTAGGTTCTTTAATAGCACAAAAATCGCTTTTTTGACTCTTATACCCCTTTTGAGTTAGTGGAATTGACATAGATATAGTATATAATTAATTCGGGGCGATAATTTTATATTTCATCTTATGCTTCTCAAAGATATTAATAACTTATATGCTTTATTTATACATGTAAAAAATAGAAATACATTTTATTAAAACATCGTGTAGAATATCAATTTAATAAAGAAAAATTATCTCTTTAATTTTTCACGCATATTATAAAACTTCCATACATTATATTCACAATGCTTTAGAAAAAGAATAAAATTTCCATTGCTATTAGTTTTTTAAAATGCAAACATAATGAAAATAATGATTAACAAGAAATAACTCATTATATTAAAACTAAATAAATTGGTTTAACTCCTCTATATCGTTGAAAACCTCTTCAAATAATAAAATTACATAAAATTACAGAATACATATTTTCTATTTAAAATAAGTTTTCTTTGAAAAGTCTAAGTAGTTTAAACCTCGAAAGAAAATTCTCAAAAAGATTTATTGTCGTTTTTAACAATACTTACGTGTCCCATAAAATCAATGTATTCAAAGGAGCCATAAATTAAGGTATACACAAATAAATACGGTATTTTGGCGATTTGTATAATTTGGCTAAATTGGTCAACGGGATAACCGAGTTGTGCCAATCGAAATTTTATCAAGATTTATATTTCAGTATTTTTTATAACAATCTATTTTCATATAATAGGATTTTATAAAGAAAACTTCTTATTTTTAAGTAACTTCTTTTCTGACTATTTAATTAATTTAAATAACAAAGAAAATTTTTCATGAAAGACCTTTATTACAACAACCCTTGAATAATATTCCCTTTTCATGTAGAATGAAATCAATTACTCCAAAGTAACGAATTATTCTCAAGCATATTTAATTAAAATCGAGAAAGAATATCGGTCTCTACTTCATTACATTATATATTCCAAATAAGTAATTATTTTGTGGCATATTTAATTAAAAGCTTTAAAGTATGACAGTATTATTTAGTTCAATACATTGTATAACAAAGCATTCAATCATATTAAAATTTTGTTATGTAAACATAAAACGCTTCTCCTTTAAAAATTTATATATTATTGAAATTGAAAAATGTATTATCTTTTCTAAACTTTGTTGGGAACAATGCATGTACTAATAAAGGAGACACTGTATTTAAATTTATTTTAGGTTATTGTAAGAAAAATGTGAGTGTTATAATTATTATTTAAAATCGAACTTTGCAATAATTATTTACAATGAAATTTTAAAGTTAACAGTTTTTTGCTAAAAAAACAAAAAATATTATATATTTATACATTTTTATCAATTTATAGATTTATATTTTTATGTTTTATATTTTATATAAAATTATTTTATCGTTTTATATTTTGTAAAAAATATTCTTATATTTTTATATTTTTATAATTTTTATAAAGTATTATTTTAAAATATGTAAGATATATAAATGCACACTGATTATTATAATATTTGACAACAATTTATCAATAAGATTTAAAAAAAAGATATTTGTAATACAATAAATACTTAGGTATGCAATCTTTTCGAATCTCTACCTGTGCATCAACTTTAACCCATATGTTGTAGTAACTTCTAATTATTTCTGTTTGCATTGTTTAATGTTTTTCATATTCATTTTTTTATTTTCTTCTATCTTTACAAGAAGAAAGTATTGAGGTTTGTGTAAAATTTAGTCTATGGAAGAATACGTTTTAGAAAGTCCTGAACACATTTTTTAGAAAATTTTTACTTGTGAACCTGTTTGTCACTCTGACAGTCTGAGTAGGACACAAATTTCGAGGGCGATCTATCTCAAGAACTAATGAACGTAATTTTTCAAAGAAAATTTTAGGTTAGACCGTGACAGAAACCAAAGTTGTTTAGTTTTGTGTATACCACTCAACACGTGACCATACTATGCAACATTATTAGAAATTTCCACAACAGCTGTATCTCAAGAACTAATGCATGGATTCTTAATAAAACTTTAGATTCAGTTAGTCTTTAATATAATTTGGTCTGAGAACTATTTGCTCAAAGAGCAAATTACTCAAAGAGTTGAATTATACTGTATTATTCTTGATTATCGCAGAAGTTTTATTTCAAGAACTAATCCACGTATTTTTATCGAATTCACATTCTGTTAGCCCCAAACATAGAATAGTGTTGTTCAATCTTTGGTGTAAATTACCTTTCATGTGATGCTTTTATGCACCATTTTTCACGCTTTCTGATCAGAAAGTATCTCAGAAATTATTGTATTGATTGATTTTCACCAAACTTCAGATTAAGTTAAACGTTGACATAAATTGTTGCTTACTCAATATACGTTTAAATCACTTAACCAGTTGCACTCGTATGTTGCATTTTCAGGAGGCTTTAACATGTAATAGATTGAAGAATGTATTAAGATTGGCGTATCTGATTAGTTTAGTCTTGTTTTAAATCATTTATTTATTTTATCCTATTTTGCAATTTTATTTTCTCTGCATAAGATTTTACGTTCAACCCCTTTTACAAACACATTTGCAGATAGTTAATCAAAGTCAGACAGTCATTGACAGTCAAATGGCCTTTACATTTAGTTCATTTATATTTTTGTGCTAATTTCCCTATTATGCTTTACTTGCATTTATGTTTCTGAATTGCATTTAAAGCAGCATTTACATAAGTAAAAAATATTGGAAAATTTTTGTTCAAGAGACCATAGTGTAAATTTAAAAGTTGTTGATTTGGTCAATTCAAGAATATTCATTTGATAGTATGGCTTGATCCAAATTGACAGTCGAATAGCGAACTGAAAAAATTTATAATGTTTATTGGGTTGGGAAAAAGTAATTTAGCTTTTTTTTGTATTTTTAAACTGAATTTATTTATATAAATTAAAAAAAATAATCAATAATATATGTGCTATTTAGTTCAATGAATTTTTGCCATTTTTCTGACATAACCATGATTACGTCACTGTAGAACTTCTGAGAATTATGGGCAAAAAACTGAACAAGGAGATTTTCACCAGACTCTTTTGAAGCCAGCTTAACACCATTAAAAGAGTTCCTCAGAAGGCGGAACAAAAGATAATTGGATAATTCCAGGTCCGGACCATAGGGTGGTTGCATCAAAACCTCCATGCCGTGCTATCTCAGTTTTTACCGAGTGACTAAATATGTGTATGGTTTAGCTTTGTCGTGACCGAAGACCACGCCTTTCCTATTGATCAATTTTGGCTGGGTTTTTTAATCGTCTGCTTCAATAACATTAGTTGTTCACAGTAGACAGTTGAATTAATGGTTTGGCTAGGTACGAGCAGCTCATGATGGGTAATTCCAGGTCCGGACCATACGGTGGTTGCAGCAAAAGCTCCAAGCCGTTCTATCTCGGTTTTTACCGAGTGACTAAATATGTGTATGGTTTAGCTTTGTCGTGACCGAAGACAACGCCTTTCCTATTGATCAATTTTGACTGGGTTTTTTAATCGTCTGCTTCAATAGCATTAGTTGTTCACAGTAGACAGTTGGATTAATGGTTTGGCCAGGTACGAGCAGCTCATGATAGACAATTCCTTTCTAATCCCACCAAACTCTCAGCATCACCTTCCTTAGCGTCAATCTGGGCTTTGCCACCGTTTGTGAAGCTTCGGCCACGACCTTTATCGTACATTGCTGCCGAACGTGATTCACTTTTCATCACCCGTAATCATTTGTTTCAAAAATGGCTCAATTTCGTTCCGTTTCAGTAGCAATTTACAAATGGAAACTCTGTCCATTAAATTTTTCACTGTAAGTTCATGGGAAATCCAAGTATCGAGTTTCTTTTGGGATCCAATTTTATGTCAATGTTTAAAAATGTTTTATGGTCAATGTTTATGGTCTAAGATCCGGCTGCAGAATCAGTGTACTCATCGGGTGTTTGCTGAAAACCAAATTTTTACACATATTTATGATTAGGAGAATTTATATCTACCAGGTTGCCTATAAAAAAGTGGCCGCTAGTATTTTTAATTAAATTATTAATAATTCATAATCCGTAAGAAATTTCACTGACTTGTTTTTTCAATAAAATGTCGTCTACTTTACGGCAACATCTATAAAGACTCTGAAAAATCATGGTTGCCGTTGCGTACCTGGCCGCACCTCTTCGCAGCCAGGTATACACAGGTATGATTTTGTTACATTTATACACCCACAACGTACATTTATAATTAATATATCAAATTAAAGCTAATTTTTTTCTGTTAATTATTATATACGGTTGCCTAATTGAATCTGGCCGCAAAAAAGGGTTGATGGCTGTTAAATATAGTAAATATTAAAAGTAGAGTGAAAGAGAGTTAGCGCGTAACACCACTTGTCAGACGAGGATAGCGATTGCCAGCTGTCGGACGGTTTAAAGCCATTGCGCATGCGTCAGATGCTATTGTTCTCAACCTCCGATTCAAACAATAGTAGGTACGCCTCAAAATAATAAATACTCCAAAAGAAACGTCTTTCTTTTCAAAATAAAAAATTAAAAAATAAATGACAAATTTAAAAATTACAAAAAAAAAATGGATATTGATGATGAATAAAACCAAGGTTATTTATGTAAAAAAAAAAAATGTGTTGTGCAAGTACTGTATGAAAAAAGATTTTATTTTATTCAAGTATTACATCTATTTTACATATTCATCAATTTAAGCAAATTATAAATTTTTAAAATGTATTTTATATTTCCGGACTCTTTTTTAAAAATCTGAATCATCGGAGCTCTCAGTCATACTATCATCGCAGCTATCACTTTCATCGCAAATATCGGTGTCGTCTTTATTATCGGAAGGCTTGTTCGTGGAATCACACAGCACACTCTCAACTTGCGCTGGAGTTGAGTCTCCCAGGAACCATGTTGGTTTTAAAAATCCATCTAACAACAGCCAGCCATTATTTTCCGAGCTGAACTTGATGCAATCCGACTCAGTAGCATTTAACCACATCGAATTAACAGAAATTGTCCGCAATAATTTTTGCTTTAAAGATTTCCAGCACGGTGGAATGTGCGTTGAGTCAAAACCTTTAATTCTTTTCATAAATTTTTAACTACTTTCTTTTGAAGCGTACATTTTGTTGAGTAATAACAATCTTGCGGCATTTACACTTTGGCACTTTGGGAGTCCATACATAAGGCACGTAAAATGTTGAACTGCATCGATTTTGGTTTCGTTATGAATGCCATGAGGATTCTTCAAAGACGCAAAAATTTGTTGAATTTGTTTGTGCTTAATAAATACATTCAAGGGTCTAACTTTCCCTTTGCTGAAGAATGCAGCTGTGTAGTCGCAACCTGTAAATGCGTGAAAAGCAGGCAAAGCAAGACATAAAGTTGCACCTAATTTTATTGATAAGTCCGTACAATTGATGTAAACTTCGTCCTTATTATTAATTTTTTTTGATGTACTAGTGGCCAACCAAATTTGCAAATTAGGAAATTTATGGATATTTCCTAATAAAATTATTAAAACATCAGTGTCTGCTGCTTTCACCAAAATTTTTAAGTTTTCAGGTACTTTACTTATGTGAAAAACAATTCTTGTATCAGTTTCTTCATGTGAACATGATAATTCGGTTTCTTCAGTTTTCACTACGAGATTTCCAGCAGAACAATATGAAAAACATTTCTCTTCAACAGTAATGTAATTTTTTTTATTTCCTAATACTGCTGCAAAAGAATCATCAGCCCAATGATTAGCTAAGAATTTTACCAGGGCTTCTTTGAAACGAAAGTTCTTTAAGCTCTTTAGAAAATCATTGGGTCTTGTTTGCAAAGGCCCATTAATTGTGTATGGAATATCAATTCCTTCTCGGTTTTCTCGTTCGCAATATTTAATGGAAGGCGTTAAATATCTATCAAAGATGATATGAACTACTGGAGCATTTTTTGAACATAGTTTTATCAATATCGATTCTGCAATTTATCCAAATGTTTGTGGTAAAGTATAGAGCCAATTAAATATAAATAATAGAAACCATCAATGATTTCTATGTCGACTTGTACCGGATTAAATGGTGCAATCTTTGCCGTCAGTTGCTTACTTAAAGTTGACTTGTCCGTCTTCATCATGTCGCCTGAACAGTGGAATAGTGCAGGAGGTACAGGTGCAAGGGGAAAAGATAGACAATGTCCAATGTCAACTTTTTGATTTATAGCAATTGCTAACAGACGTCCAAAAATATCTCGTTCCATTTTAATTAATGTTTTTTGTCTCCGGTGGCACTCTTAATACTTTTTTAGCACATTCTAAAGCGAAGTTATGTATTTTATTACCAGTTATTGGTCTCACGAATCTTGTTGAATCTTCAGCGCAATCCGAAAAAAACTTTAACTTTTGTTCTTGACCTAAGGACTTAACGTTTAGTAAAAAATTGGTAACATTTGAAGATGCCGCTTTACCAGTTGACAAATTGAACAAGCTATCTTTGTCTACATTTTCAGAAAAAGGATTCATTGTTTTCTTAATCGTTTCAACAATGCTGTTCAGAGTCTTTGAATCTTTCTCAATTCGATTCTTCTTTAACGTATAAGGAGAATCATCTGTTTGAGAAAATCCGATTTCTGCTTTTACAAATGACATAATTTTTGTTCTGACACTAAGACTAAGAGCCCATCTTTCTCGTGCAGCGATCGAGTTTGTGAAATGGCTAACACCAGTCAAGGTATTACCGGCATCAGAATTAATTGTCTGCTTTAAAGTCAAATCTACAGGTGATCTGCCCAAGCATGATTTTGTGCGTCTAATACCAAATGCACCTTCACGAAATTCGTGAAGTAAAGTAGAATTTTCAACCTTCAGCTTGATTAAGTTATTTAAATACATGCCCATTTTCCATAATTCGGCATAATATATTAGTTTCATTTTGTTATAAGTACATATAAACGTATATGACAAAATTACACTTAAAGTAAAGTAAAAATGCAAAACTAAAATTACTTAAACTAAACTTATTTAAATAAATTGAACATAGAAAGTTTTTTCTTTAAAAAGTATTCGAAGTAGAGTTGCAAAAAGTCGGTTTATTCCCGGGTTTATTTCCAATAGACTAGGATTATTCCCGGGTTTATTCCCAAAAAAAAGAATTATTCCTAAAAATCCCGGGGTTTTTCCAGGTTTATTCCTAAAATCCCGGGTTTAAACCGGCTTTTTTCTAACTTTTGCAACGCTAATTCGAAGCGTAAAAGCATATTTTCAAAATTTCGTTTTCTCGCCAACCGGAGATAAATCGCCAAATAAACGAAAATTTTATTATTTTTTTTTACGGACGTTATAAGGAGGTTCCGCCGAAAAAAATTTTATAAACGTATATAACTATATGAGAAGAACATTCTGTATTTTTTTCAGATTTTTCTGAGAATGCCCGTATGGAGACCTTCCTTGTTAGAATTAAAGTCGCAACTGATCCGTTGAAAACACTAGCATCTGACGCATGCGCAGTGGCTTTAAACCGTCCGACAGCTGGCAATTGCTATCCTCGTCTGACTAGTGGTGTTACGCGCTAGCTCTCTTTCACTCTACTTTTAATATTTACTATATTTAACAGCCAGCAACCCTTATTTGCGGCCAGATTTAATTAGGCAACCGTATATAATAATAAACAGAAAAAAATTAGCTTTAATTTGATATATAAATTATGAATGTACGTTGTGGGTGTATAAATGTAACAAAATCATACCTGTGTATACCTGGCTGCGAAGGGGTGCGGCCAGGTGCGCAACGGCAACCATGATTTTTCAGAGTCTTTATAGATGTTGCCGTAAAGTAGACGACATTTTATTGAAAAAACAAGGCAGTGAAATTTCTTACGGATTATGTATTATTAATAATTTAATTAAAAATACTAGCGGCCACTTTTTGATAGGCAACCTGGTAGATATAAATTCTCCTAATCATAAATATGTGTAAAAATTTGGTTTTCAGCAAATACTCGATGAGTACACTGATTCTGCAGCCGGATCTCGTACTATTAGTTTCGTAGAAATGTTGCAAAAAGAAATATGACAGTCTACCTCGATTTGTTTTTAAATTTCTTCGACTTTTTCAACGACTGGCCGGCCAGGGAAAGGTTCCTCTTTAACATTGAAATTTCCGGAACGAAAATGAGCAAACCAATTCTTACTTCGTCGATTACTTAAGCACTGACCACCATAAACGCCACACAATTTTCGATGAGCCTGTTCCGCACTTTTCTCTTTTTGGAAGCAAAAAACTAAAAAAGTCCTTCCGGCAATGCAGGGAGGAAGAAGTGGCTTTCATATACTCATTTATATATTATTTATTTTAAATTAAGTTATATTATTCAAAGAAACGAAGCTGAAATTAGAGAAACTCGATTTTATAAGATTGAATGCTAGTTTTTGTCAATACTAATTATTAGTAGGAAATTTAAGAAATTAGTCATATTTTATTCAACCTGGTTTTATTTTCAGCGATTCGGAGAGCCGCCAAATTCCACGATATCATGAAGTGCATGCGATTTTAAAGCAACATATATACGACTGCTGTCGCGGGCAAATTGATTTTTTAAAAAATGTCACCCACAATAGAAATTAAAACTGCTATATCTCAGGCGATCTTTAAGATAAAGACAAAGCAAAAAATACTCCGGAATTCATTATTAAGATAAATACAGTCGAAATAATCTTTTTTCAATTTCTAATTTTATATTTGTACATCATTATACATTTAAAAGATTTTTGACAAATTTTAGTAGCCGCCATTTTGAAACAAGATGGCGGATGAAGTTGGCTAGTGAACTCTGTCGAGACATTGATATGTACTATGTACACACGGAGTTATATCCAAATCAATATATAAATATGCGTATTATCGCGTTTCAAAATGTCAACCACACTGGAAATTGAACGTGGTATAACTCAGCCATTTTTTAAGATATAGATGAAACAAAAAATACCCTGGAATCTTTGTATCAAGGTCAAATACACAAAAGAAATATTTTTTTCAATTTCTCACATTTTTGTACCTAATTTTAAATTTTAAATTTTTTTAAAAAATTTAAATAGCCGCAATTTTGAAACAAGATGGCGGATGATGCTGGCTAACGAACACGGTCGAGACATTTGTATGTACTATGTCCATACCAAGTTTCATTCATATCGATTCATAAATACGAGTGTTATCACGTGACAAAAATCAGATCGTTTAAAAATGTCAGCAATAAGAAAAATTCAAAGTGCTATAACTAAATCATTTTTTAAGATACAGACAAAATGAAAAGCGTTCTGGAATTGTTGTTATAAGTTCTAACACATAAAATAAAAATATTTTTCAACTTTTAATTTTTTTGTATTTAATTTTAAGTTTTAAATTTTTTAAAATTTTTTAAATGGCCCCCATTTTGAAACAAGATGGCGGATGATACTGGCTAACGAACTCGGTCGAGATATTTTTATGTACTATGTACATACCAAGTTTCATTCAAATCGGTTCATAAATACATTAGTTACAGCATGACAAAAATTAGATTGTTTCAAAATGTCAGCCATAAGAAAAATTCAAAGTGCTATAACTCAATCATTTTTTGAGATATAAATAAAATAAAAAGTGTTATGGAATTGTTGTTTTAAGTTCTAACACATACAAAAAATATATTTTTCAACTTTTAATTTCTTTGTATTTTATTTTAAATTTTAAATTTCTTAAAAAATTTTAAATAGCCGCCATTTTGAAACAAGATGGCGGATGATACTGTCCAACGAACTCGGTCGAGACATTTGTATATACTATGTACATACCAAGTTTCATTCAAATCGGTTCATAAATACGATAGCTATCACATGACAAAAGTCATATATACACTATATTGCCATTAATTATGGGACACTTGCGATTTTAGACATTTTACTAAATATCTAGAAAAATACATGAGGAATCATCTCGAAACTCTTAGTGTATAAATATAATAGTATACGTCATAGATTTCCGTGAAGATTTTTTACCGAAACGCCATAGGGGACCGTCAACAAATTAAAAAAGAATGAATATCTTTTGAATAACCCTGTCAAAACTAATGTAGCAAAAGCGCTCAAACTCTAGATTATGATTGAATGCCTTATTGTAATACACTGTGTTCATTTTTATGCAAATAGCATGCACACTCGCAGAGTAATTAAGGTTTTTATAAAAATGGTCCCAAATTTGTCCAAGTTTTTCCATTATAATTTTCAGAGTTCTTAATATAAAATAATATTTTTTTCAGAAAATATGACAAACAACATTGCACACAGTACCCTGTAATCAGAATTAAAAAATAATAAAAATTGTATGAAAAATGAGTAGGTTTACTATATAATTTTTTACTGCGCATGCGTCAAACATATCAAAATTTCATTTGCATATTATGTTAGCTAAATGTATAGAGCAACTTTTGTAAAAGTTTCAAAATCATAGCTTGAAAATTCTGAAAGTAATCGTGTATAGAAAAAGGACAAAATCCGTTGTTTCCAAAATGAAGCAAAAAAGTCCTTCCGGCAATGCCGGGAGGAAGAGGTAGCTTTCATATACTTATATATTTATTTATTTATTTTAAAGTAAGTTACATTGTTCAAAAATACTAAGCTCAAATTAGTGGAAATAATCTTATAAAATTAGTGATTTTATAAGATTGAATACTACTTTTTCTCAAGACTGAATATTAATAGGAATTTTTAGAAATTAGTCATCTTTTATTCAACCTGGTTTTATTTTAAGCGATTTAGAGAGTCACCAAACTCCACGATATCATTAAGTGTATGCCATTTTAAAGCAACATGATGGATCGTTCAGATCAGACCGTTTCAAAATGTCAGCCATAAGCAAAATTCAAAGTGCTATAACTCAATCATTTTTCAAGATATAGACAAAATAAAAAGTGTTCTGGAATCGTTGTTTTAAGTTTTAACACGTAAAAGAAATATATTTTTCAACTTTAAATTTTTTCGCATTTAATTTTAAATTTTAAATTTTTTTTAAAATTTAAAATGGCCACAATTTTGAAACAAAATGTTAGATGACGCTGGCCAACGAACTCGGTCGAGACATTTGTATGTACTATGTACATACCAAATTTCATTGAAATCGGTTCATAAATACGCGTGTTATCACGTGACAAAAATCAGATCGTTTCAAAATGTCAGCCATAAGAAAAATTCAAAGTGCTATAACTCAATCATTTTGTAAGATATAGACAAAATAAAAAGTGTTCTGGAATCGTTGTTTTAAGTTTTAACACGTAAAAGAAAAATATTTTTCAAATTTTGATTTTTTCGCATTTAATTTTAAATTTTAAATTTTTCTAAAAAATTAAAATGGCCGCCATTTTGAAACAAAATGGCGGATGATGCTGACCAACGAACTCGGTCGAGACATTTGTATGTACTATGTACATACCAAGTTTCATTCAAATCGGTTCATAAATACGTTAGTTATCGCATGACAAAAATCAGATATATATATATATATATATATATATGGTTATATATATATATACATATATATATATATATATATATATATATGTCAACATTTGAACGGAGGGTGGTTTTGGGGTCTGGGGGTCATGATCGGTGAAAATATACCAAAATTTTCCGGAAGTACTTTCCTCCGGACGGCTGCAATAGGTAGCTTTTTACTTTTTGTAATGAAAGCTACCTAAAAATGAGGGATTTTATCTAAATGCAGTAGTACATTCCATATTGTGTATTCTATATTGATACTAATCAATGAATATATGGATACAACCCCTCTTGTTTTTGCTTCATTTTGAGAATAACGGATTTTCGACTTATTCAATTGACGATTATTGTCAGAATTTTCAAGTTATGAATTTGTGACTTTCACAAAAGTTGCTCTATACATTTAGCTAACATAATATGCAAATGAAATTTTGATATCGTTGACGCATGCGCAGTAAAAAATTATTTAGTAAACCAACTCATTTTTTATACAATTTTCATCATTTTTTAATTCTGATTACAGGGTACTGTGTGCAATGTTGTTTGTCATATTTTCTGAAAAAAATAATATTTTATATTAAGAACTCTGAAAATTATAAGGAAAAAACTTGGAAAAATTTGGGATCATTTTTATAAATACCTTAATTACTCTGCGAGTATGCATGCTATTTGCATAAAAATGAACAAGGCTTATTACAATAAGGCACTCAATTACAATCTAGAGTTTGAGCTCTTTTGCTACATTAGTTTTGACAGGGTTATTCAAAAGATATTCATTCTTTTTTAATTTGTTGACGGCCCCCTTTGGAGTTTCGGGAAAAAATCTTCTCGGAGATGTATGACTTATACTATTATATTTATACACTAAGAGTTTCGAGATGATTCCTCATGTATTTTTCTAGATATTTACTAAACTGTCTAAAATCGCAAGTGTCCCATAATCAATGGCAATATAGTGTATATATATATATATATATATATATATGGTTATATATATATATATATATATATATATATATATATATATATATATGTAATAATAATTCGACGAAGGCTATGTTCTGTAAACTCCTAATAATGTTACTTCTAAGTATCAGCAGCAGCACGAGCAGAGTAGTCGCTCCGGCAGTTGGCAAGCAGTGGAAGAGTTGCATTGGGGAATTTCCCCATTATAAAAACAAAATCCATGAGTCTTTCAATTCCTTTATTCATTAACTCATAAAATACGTAAGTTCTTCCCCACATTCATCAAATATTCCAAAACTTCGTGATTAAGCTGCATTCCAAGATATTAGAATTTTTCGGGGAAAAAGAAACAGCATCCTAATATTTTAAAAGTCGATCGCATTCTAACCTCCTAAAAAGACCAATTGAAAAAATCATTTTCACGACAAAACTAGCGCCCTCCTACTCCGCGTCAATCATTTTCAAAAACCAATTAGGATGAACTCGAGTCTCAAACGGACAAAAATGATCAATTCTAATTGGTCGTAGCAGGGGGTCCTTGGCAAGAACTATATTTTTTCCTCGGAAGAACAAGCCCTTTAGCAACGCGTAGTAACACCTGTCACGCGATGTTAAAAGTAAAAAATAAAATTAAAATCCCAGGAATATTCCAGAAAGTAAAAAGCTTACGAAATACCTCCCGCCTTTTTGAGAAGCAAGAAATAATTTATTAATAACTAAAGTAAGAAAAAGAATTTTAGCTGTTACAAGTTACGAAACTAAGATTGAAATATGTTCCACAAATTTAGAATTGAAGCTAAGAGAGAACAAAAAAAATGGCGCAATTTTTTTTTTAATTACAAATCCCCCCTCCCAGAAAGACGGGTGAAAAAGTAGGTCTGAGACCTGCAATTTCACAGAAAGGGAGATGATGCAGACTTAGCTCACGGAGTTGTTGATATAAGTAATAATAATTAGATACTAAATAAAAAAATTTAAATTAATTTCTCTTTTTTATATAAATATAGAATTCAAATTTAAGAACACCAAGGTGATGCGTGGAATAACTTTAAATTTAAATACAATAAAATAGGCATCAGTACAAATAGAAGATATAATCTTGTTTAAAGTACACATCATAAAGCAATTACCCATAATAATAACATAAAAATGAAACATAAAAATGAAAAACAATAACGTTGGATTCTTTTTTAACAATGTCAAATCTAGAAATGAAGGAATTTAATAGAACTTTCTTGAAATCAATGTTGAAAGTTTGTTTCAAAAATTCATTTAAGAGTCATATTTGGAGTATTCATGATCTCTTTTCAAGGAAGTCTAATTATATCTTATTAATTGTCCAAGAGTCATATTTGGAGTGGTCCATTGTCATATTTGGAGTATTCATGATCTCTTTTCAAGGAAGTCTAATTATATCTTATTAATTGTCCAAGAGTCATATTTGGAGTGGGTCCATTGCCTCTTTTCAAGGAGGTCTAATTATATCGTTATTAGTTGTCCAAATTCAATATAGTAAGACATTTTATAATATAGTAATAATAAACTTTAACAATGTAAATAATAAACAATATAAGTAAGAAACATAATAAGGAAAAATATCAATAATAATAAATATCATAAGTATAAGTAAATCTCATAATGGGTATAAGTAAATCTCTTAATAAGTAATAATAAATATCACAAAAGACATTCTTTAAATACTTAATCTCGTTTATCTCATCTCAGGCATTTGGGATGAAATATAGAGAGAAGTGGAATAGAATAAAGAATATAAGCAATTATTTAATCATTTACTTAATCTGGTAGTTCGAGTACAGGATTAAGTAGGAATATGTACAAAAAAAATATAATATGATAAATTAAAATAAAAAGAAGTTAAATAAAAATTTTGTTCATGTTTGAGAATGCACGTGACCTTCAAACTACTAAGACTCTTTAAAAAATATATTAATAAATAATAAAAATAAAAGACAAGATTATTAATGTCAATTCATGTCAAATAATTACGCAGTAAATATTCTCTCGGTGTGATAAAACATTGCAAGATGCAAGTAGGAAAGAGAAAAAGAAACAAAATTAAATTCTAATTGACATGTACTTGGACTGGAATGCAGCAGCAAAGAAAGAGAGAAAGAAAAAAATTAAAATAAAGTGATAAAAATTTTGTTACTTGGCAAATAATTAATTTATTAATTGATAGCTTAAATTTAATATTACAAATAGGTTCAGTTGAAAAAAAAAATATGTATATTTTTAAATATTTATTTGTTATTATATTATTCTAAGTAGGGTAATTCAGTACAGAATAAGAAATTTCCACTTTGTTCGTCTACGCCGGCATAAACAAACAAATATAAAAATTTCCAGACAAGTGACACTCTCGCTGCAGTCAAGAGATATCATTGCCATTCTGTAAGAATTACAAGATATTATCTGAATTAAAATATGGAAAGAAATTTACTGTTTAAGAGAAAAAAATTATAAAATGATAAACTAGAGATATAGTCTAAGCTACAGTTTTTACTTGCGTTTGTTGTTGTTGATTAGGGGGTTGTTGCTCATGACTTAATTTAAATTTATCAGGGGAATAATAAGGCCTTAATTTAGATACATGTACTATTTCTGAACTTTTGAACTGGTTTTGCCTATCAATTTCAAAATTTACTTCGGATAATTTGTTAAGAATTTTATAAGGGCCACTAAATACTTGTGATAACTTTCTAGTATTAGGGTACTGAAATTCTTCATAGATAACCAGATCTCCTATTTTAAATTTTGGTTCGATATAATCTTTATCATAATATCTTTTATTTTTTAAATGAAATTCATCAGTTCTTGCTTTAGCAATTTTAAGTGCTTCATGAACAGGGGGATAATAATTTTGTTGTAAGGGGGAGTCATAGGGTAATTGGCCAAAAAGCAAGTAAGCAGGTGGAAATTTAGTAATAGAATGGGGTGTATTATTATATTCATTAATTACCTCAGTTAAAAGCTTAGTCCAGGGAATTTTAGAGGTATTGGAGTTTACTTTACATTTTAATCTAGTTACTATTGTCTGATTTACTCTTTCAGATTTCCCATTCGTTTGTGGATGATGGGCAGTGGTCAAACGTTGTTTAATATTATGATTTCGTAGGATTTTTTTGAATCTTGAAGAAGTAAAAGCAGCATTCCTGTCACTAAGTATTTTTTGAGGGGACTGTACACTTGAAATCTTACTAAAACAGAATAATTGTTGAGTTATTTTGATATTGAAGATTTGTTTCAGACAATTTGTATAAGTTTCTGTAGTGACACTTTTGGAAGGAAATGCCCAAACATATCTTGTGGCATGGTCTATTATAATATGGAGATATTTTTTGTAGAATTATAATAATTGAACCCTCCTACAGTATCAACAGACAGACAGTCAAAAGGTTGATCTCTAGTGGGCATAGATTGTAATAAGCCAAATTTTTTCTGTCTAGGTTTTTTATTTTTCTGGCAAATATCACAGTATTTAACAAAGTTAGTAATGTCTTGGGTCATATCTGGCCAATAATAGTTAGGAGAAATTAAATTTTGCATTTTTTGAACACCAGGGTGACCAAACTGTTCATGAGCAACACTAAGCGATTTTTTTCTTAGGGACATGGGAACTACCACTTTACGAAAACCTTTTATTTTAACTATAATCAGTCCATTGTCATTAATATAATTTGATCCACACACATTTTCTTTTTCTTGCATCTCAATAATCTCTTTAACGTCAAGAAGAAAAGTAAGGGGTTTACAAAAATG
Organism: Maratus speculifer; assembly: GCA_964019185.1. Classification (NCBI taxonomy): domain Eukaryota; kingdom Metazoa; phylum Arthropoda; class Arachnida; order Araneae; family Salticidae; genus Maratus; species Maratus speculifer. The sequence goes on along the minus strand of OZ025291.1, from coordinate 419,912,553 downwards.
AGAAATAGGGTTTCGGGACAACATGTCGGCTTTGACATTTGTAGATCCCTTTAAGTACTCTATTTTGTAATCGAACATACTTAACTTCAATGACCACCTAAATAATCGACCAAACAAGAGATGCATGATCAGTATGGATGGTAAATTGTACACCGTGAAAGTAATGATAAAATTTATCTAAAGTATCAATGATAGCAAGACACTCTAGTTCGGTAATGAAATAATTTTTCTCATAACTTCTCAATCCTCTAGAAAAAAAAGCAATTGGATGTAAAAAGTTATTATGGTCGGGTTGTTTAAGAACTGCACCTGCCGCTACCTGAGAAGCGTCAACAAACATGTGTAGGGGTAATTTTGGGTCATAAATCTTTAAAATTGGTTTAGCAATGAGGGCATCTTTCAATTTTTGAAAAGAGTTTTGACATTCAGTATTCCATTCCCAAATAGTATCTTTCTTAAGTAATTTATTTAGGGGGTGTCTAATTTCAGCATATTTGTCAATAAATTTATGATACACATTTATAGAACCAAGAAATCTTTGTAATTCTTTAGTATTAGTAGGAGGTTTTAATTTTTTAATTGTTTCTATATTAGTATTAGCTGGAGTTAAAGTTCCATTTTGGATTTCATACCCTAGAAAATTGATTTGTTTTTGAGCAAAAGTACATTTAGATAATTTTAATTTAATATTTTCTATTCGGCATAAATCAAAAATTTGGATGAGATGCTGTATATGTTCATCTATTGATTTAGAAAAAATAATTATATCATCAAAATAATAGCAAGCAAAGTCTATTTTATATTTTGTAAGAATTCTTCTAATTGTCCTGTTGAAAATTGGGGGGCCTACCTTTACACCAAAGGGGAGAACATTCCATTCCCAGAGCCCACAATTAGTAGTAAAGGCTAACTTTTCGGAATCGGCTGGGTGAATAGGTATGTGCCAATAGCCTGAGGCTAAATCTAGTGTAGAGAAATATTGGGCACCACTTAATTTGTCTAAAATTTCATCTATTCGGGGCAAAGGTTCAGCGTCATTTTTCATAATAGAATTTAATTTTCGGTAATCAACACACATTCGGTTTTTTTTGCCTTCATCTCGTTTATTTACTAACGTAACTGGAGAAGAATATGGGCTATAACTTTCTTTAATTAACCCAGCAGCTAATAAGGATTGGATTTGCTGAGATATTTCTTTTTCATCAGCAGTGGATGTACGATAAGGCCTCAAAGATATTGGTAGGTCAGATTTAAGATAAATACGCTGAGGTTCAATATAATTTCTCCCTACATCATATTTATTTTTTGCAAAAATATCTAAATAATCCCTTAAAAGTTCCCTTACATTTTTATTTTGAATAGCATTCAGATTCCCCAATAGATTATAATCATCATTATTAGTTCGCGGCAAGGATTGGGGAGTTATAGTATTTCCATAATCGGGTTGCACAGTAGTATCATTTTTTATAATATCAAAATGAAGCAATTCTAAGTTATCACTGGATATGTTGACATATTGGTTTAACGAAATATTGTCTTGTAACACCTGGCTTTTTGCACAATCAATTTTCAATTTAAATTTGGCACAATCAGGTAAACCTAATATAGCATAGTCCAAATCAAGCTTACTTACTAAAAAATTAACATATCTCTTTATATTACCAAATTTAATACATAATCGACAAGATTTATTAATTGTAAGAGTTCCTTGTGCCTGTCTGATAGTAATAGGGGTAACATTATGTAAATTACCATTTAAATATCGAACAAATTTGAGGGGTAAAATTGAGACAGTTGATCCACTATCAACCACACAATACACTTTGTTATTGCCCACATATCCAGGGATAAATAATTGTCAAATATTATTAGTAGGGGGTGGTTGAATATGAGCAGGAGTTTGAGATTGAAAGGAATTTGTGTTAAATATACAACTCCTCTCCCAATGATATGCATTTTCTATGCCTCTGTTTAAACATATTCTGCACGGACGACTAGAGTAGTTGTTTTGATAATGAGTTGCAGGCATTCTATGAGTGAAAACCCTAGGATTAAAATTTTGGAATGGATTGTTTGGAGTAGGTCGAGTCCAATGTCTGGGCTGAGGATTGAGATTGTGCATAGGTCTAGTTTGTTGAAAATTTCTATTGCTGTTATTAGAGGTATGATTTGGAATCGCTGCTAATTTTTTAGCAATGCGAAACCATTCACGAGTATTGGAAGGAGGGTTAACCATCAAACAATTTTGATACTCCGGCTGAAGTCCATCAGTTAATCCCTGTATAATTAAATTTTCCCCAAGCTGAAGTTGCCTTCCAATCTCAACTTTCTTTCTAAAATAAGAATCCAAATCACTTAGATCATTCAACTTTAAGGAGGTAAACTCAGAAAATTTTGGAACTCTAACCTTAATGAATTTTTCAGTTAAAATCTCGACAATTTTCTCATAAGTAGCACAATCCAAACAATCATTTATATAAGCTTTTAGCGCTTCCCCCTTTAAATATTTTGAAAGATTTTGTTTTTTCCACTCATTATCTTTTTTTTTCTCCAGAACATTTATTATGAAAGTGTTTAAACCACTTAAAAATGTCCATGCCTGACTCAAAGTCAAAACTGACAATATCAAGTTTATTTTCTGACATTTCTTCTTCTTTTACTAATCCTGACCTTAATAACATGAAAGAAGAATAATTCATATGGAAAATATTTAAATGCTATACTTCAATTATTAAAATTCAATTACTATACTTCAAATACTTCAATAAATAACAATAAATATAATAAATAATAAATAAATCAATTCTGTTTGAATTCATGTGAAATAAATAAATAATAAATAAATAAGTAATAAAATAATAAATATCGGTTTTCCATACATGGGAAATAACAAATAATTTTAAGAACAAAAATACTTTTCTTTACGTATTGAAAATAAATTTAGCAACAGAGTATTTTTTAAGAACAAAATAATCCATCTTTCGTATTTAAAAAAAAACCCTTTAAAACTAAATAAAATTTCTATGAGCATTTCAATTAATTATAAATTAAGAACAAATTTATTTTTTAATATCTGTAATAAAAGAGAAAGAAAAAATCAAGAATTTAAACAAAGAAATTATTATTAAAATTTCTTAATCAATAAACAAATAAAATAATAAATAATAACTTACAGACACCTCGATGTGGCCTTGTTCAAATACCTAAAATTTATTAAAAAAAACAAAAATAAAGCACTTCGTAGATACGACTCACAGGTGCAAATTTCAGTTAGCTTATATTACCGATGGTATCAACCGTGGTTTCGCAATCGTGATGAAGTTTTCATTTATTATGAAATGAAAATTTATCATAATATTTCTGCACTTTTACCTAGATAATACAGTAATAAATAAATAAAAGTAAATGATGTTGAAATTTGTCGTGCAGGTGTTCTTTATCTGTAATAATCAGTAGATGATTTCGTAGATGTTAATTATGAAAAAAAAAAATACTGTGAGACATATTTCACAAACAAAGAATTTCCCTCCTGTAGGTGCCAACAATGATCACAAATAAAATTTCACAACATATTTCCTATGATTTTTTTTTTCACAGGATTCTTCCTTATCATTAAGCTCTGATGAAGATCGTATTAAAGATTCCTATTTATCTGGGATCTTTTTTTTTTTTTTCTTTCGACAGCATTTCTTGCAACACCAGTGGCATTACTTTGTAGATTTAGATCCGTCTCAGAACAAAACCATCATAACAGATGTTTCACCGAGTAATCGTTCATCGAACATGGCAAACACAAACAGCGTTGTGAAGCAATTCTCATACAAAGGATCATTTTGTAGTTGATGAGCTCGTTAATTCTTATTCAAAAATCGAACGCCGGTTCATCTCCATCCTGTCGGCTTCAGTGTAATAATAATTCGACGAAGGCTATGTTCCGTAAACTCCTAAGAATGTTACTTCTAAGTATCAGTAGCAGCACGAGCAGAGTAGTCGCTCCGGCAGTTGGCAAGCAGTGGAAGAGTTTCATTGGGGAATTTCCCCATTATAAAAACAAAATCCATGAGTCTTTCAATTCCTTTATTTATTAACTCATAAACTACGTAAGTTCTTCCACACATTCACTTTGGCCTGGTCATCAAATATTCCAAAACTTCGTGAGCTAAGTCTGCATCATCTCCCTTTCTGTGAAATTGCAGGTCTCAGACCTACTTTTTCACCCGTCTTTCTGGGAGGGGGGGTTTGTAATAAAATAAAAAAATTATATATGTCATTACATATATATGTCAACAAACATACATTACATATATATGTCAAATTACATATATATGTCAACATTTGAACGGAGGGTGGTTTTGGGGTCTGGGGGTCATGATCGGTGAAAATATACCAAAATTTTCTGGAAGTGCTTTCCTTCGGACGGCTGCAATAGGTAGCTTTTTACTTTTTGTAATGAAAGCTACCTAAAATGGCGAAAATGAACATCTGGAATCTCTTTTTTTAAACGAAATAACCTTTGACTGTTTATACAGATGACGCTACCAGATTATTTTCTAGAGACTATTACCTTTCAAACGCTGTATAGTATGGCTTAATCGAGTAATTAGTACTCGAGATATGCGACTTCAAAGCTATCTATTGGGAAAAAACGAAATTACTTTTTCCCCAACCCAATATTTTGACATCATATGACGGGAAAATCTTGTTCAATATCTATAGGTTCCATATGTTACCTTAATTTATTTTCAGTAAAAAAAGCTTCAAAATTAAGTTTTTTGAACAACCCTTCTGAACATTATGTATACAAATATTGTGAAAATAATTTTATGTTCACATTTTATAAGGAAATCAGCTATATTCATTTGTTATCAAAAACAAAGGATTAACTAATGATATACGCTGGTCGAAATTTTTTCAATAAAATATATTTAGAATGTTTCCTGGTATCCAAAAAGCAACTGGCTATCTTCTGTTTCATTATTTGTAGCACTGTTGGAAATGTATTTTCTATTGTTCTATATTATACCACAGTCATCAATTGGTTTTTATCTGAGGACCCTAAGAAGTCTGTATATGATATAAATGAAAAAACTAAAAGAATGATCTAAGTGAATTGTCGACATGGAATATGATTTTTTATTTTCTGGTAAAGAAATATAAGTGATTTTATAATTATGTACTGCGTCCTATAGGGAAACCACTTTTGCCGAATAATAATCAATACTGATTAATTATAAATTTAAAGAAAATTGCAGTCTGCTTTTTTTCACAGTGATAAAAACTACAGTTCAAAGACCACGATGAAACCAATGGCATTTTCCTATTTCAATTCAGTCAATTATTATTGATTTTCAAATTTAATGTTAGTTGACTTTAAATTCAATTTACTGCAAATTGAATTTTTGTAACCCGTACTCCTTGACTTTTGATGCAGTCATTTATCAATATTCAATATATATATTTCAAATTGTCTAAACATAACAACTTAACTCACATACTACGATGATTTAATAAAAGTGTTACTTCAATATGCAATACAAAAATTAATTTTGATATCAATTTTTTGATAGATGTTTGAATATACATCCTTGAAATCAATTCTTAACATTTAAAAAAATAGAAAAAAATTATTACTCAAAACATACATGAAATACTATAATAATCTGATACTATATTAACGTTTTAAAGAATATTGTATGATTTTCGTGACATTTCAATATAAGGTTTTCTTTAGCTATTTAAAATTTAAAGCTACAAGTGCAGATGTTTATAAAAGATCATTAAATGAATTTCAAACGAGAGAGAAAACTTTTTTTTTCTACTTTGTAAAAATGAATCAATTTATATTTTTAACCACTCAAAAAGATTTATGACTCCAGTAAATTGAAATTTAAAATTGAAATTAATGGTCCAAAAATTCTAGATGAAATAAGTTATAAGCGTTGTTTTTCTCTGTAAAAACTCATTTATATTAACAAATAAATTTCGTTTTATTTTGTAAACAAACATCGTAGCCGTTTCTGTAGAAAAAAAAATTTAAAAAAGTGATATATTTTCATTATCTGGTATAAAATTTACATTTTAATTATTATATTTAACACCATTGCACTTTATGCGATTTTTTTTATTAACCCGCGAGTAGTCGCAACTTTTTTCACAACGTCATTAGTCGCGCTCGGTCTTTTCGCCGCTGGCCCCCCGCATACCAAATAAGTAAAATAAGAAATATTTTTCACCTAATATACGAAAATAACATTACAACGAAGATAAAAATTTGCAGTTTTCTTAAATTATGCATGTTATTCATGAGACCTGGAGTAACTGGAAAAAGTAACAAGAACTGATATTAGTGATTTTTACGTAGACTTTTTCGCCAATTTCAACTTTGTTTCTAAAAATGTACCTGAAAGAAAAACAGAAGTGTCCTGTTACTTCACGAAGGTGGTCGAGAAAGCTTCAAAGTCAGCTACATGGTAGATCTCCGTTGTATTTGAAATGTGATACAAGTTAGGAGAAGATAAGTTATACGGGCGGCGAAAGGACCGACACGCGACTACTGACGGGTTAAAGTGTATTTCAAACAATGCAATTCATTGTAACGCATGTTTTTACAGTTGTATTTGCTCTATATAAATATTGCATTTGGAGTTTTATTTTGCAAATGCATTTACATTGTATTACTATTATTTGTGTTTTTTATTTATACACATTACTGTCAGTAGTGTTGTGCCATAAGACGAGACACTAGTCACCTGAAAAGACCCGGATGATAATGTTATGTCTATGGGGGCGTTCTTTTATAATATCTCGCTCAAATTTTAATATTTTTACATGACTTTTTTGCATAGGATAACCGAGGACTATCCACAACCGGCCTAGTATTTACTTTTTAAATATTGTTTAAAGATTTTTTAAAAATATTTTAAATTTCAAAACAGGATTAAAAGGGTTCTGAAATAGAAACTATCAGAATATAAAAAATCCGAAACCAAAATCGAAAAATTAAAACCTAGACCATTTGTGGGTCATTCGAAGCTATCCTAAGTAAAATAAAACCATGCAAAAATATTAAAATTTGAGCGAGATATTTTAAAAAAACGCTCCCATAGACTTAGCATTATCATCCGGGTCTTTTCCGGTGACTTGTGTTACGTGTTAAGGCACAACAATAGTCACAGAAAAAGACCCGGATGATAATGTAAAGTCTATGGGAGCGTTTTCAAATATCTCGCTCAAATTTTAATATTTTGACATGATTTTAAATCATTTTATTTTAGTAACAGTTAATTTTTTTTCACTGTAGATCTTTAGTTTTAACCTAATTCCCGCCATTTTATTTTCATACTGCTGACAAAGGGATTAAATCTTGCCATCGACCTCATATGTTCTGCCACTGGAGATGTGTGACATAGGTCTTGGTCACCTTGGAAAAAAGTCTTCACATCGTCGTTTGTCTTAAACAAAGAAAAAAATGTATTGGAATTTTCTGCGATAAATGAGAAAATTTTAAATTAGAAAAGGACCAAAGTGGCCCTCTTGTGTTTCCGCTTCAACGCATCGCTTACGTCCATACATTCCTATACAATAAATAATTGTTGTAATGACCTGTACCAACTCTTGAAATTTGTACTATGAATTTAGAACAAGCCCTGTATATTAAAAAAGAAAATTTGAGGTAGCATTTCATCAGAATCATAAAATATTAGATAATTCAAAGCTAAATTTTTAACTCGCTTAGTACTTTAAAAAATACAAACTTAAAAAAAAAATAAGATAAATAATAATGTAATATAAAATAATAAAATAATAATGTAAATAAACATGACTAAAGGTAAATTTTTAAATGTTTATCATAAATTGTTAAATATATTTTCCGGTTGTTTAATCACAAATAAAAAAAATATCAGGAAGAGTTTGAAATTTAATCAAATTTGCAAGAAAAGACATGATTTTACATTGTAACAAACTATAAGAAAATGCATGCTTTTAACTGGAAGTATGGTTTGTCAATAATACATATATAAAATATATTTTTGATCTATTTTATGCGTATTTATGCGTCATTTAACTCAATTTTTCAACATACTTTGAATATCCATTCACTCAACCGAAAACAAACATACTTTGCATATCTATAAAAAAAGAAACATATTTTGGATTTTATATTCTCTGTAAAAAGAATTTTGAACGATTTGTTCTTGATATAAAAGAAAAGCTGGAAGAATACGTGTTTAAAGCTATTTAAAAACAGGGTATTGTTTTCAGGTTATGAGAGACTATTGCTGAATATTTACCCCCCGACCGCCTAGGAAAGGACAAAATCTTAAAGTTGCTTTTTCAGTAATGTTTTAAAATGATTTTTTTCAACATTTTATATAAAAAAAATAATCCAGTACGCATAGTAATATAAGCCTTGAGAGTATTAATTATCGGAATATGTTTTAAAACCGAGTTATGTTTTAATAGTTACAGAGTGATTTAAAAATGATCGGGACATTTGAAAAATTAATAAAAATTAAACAGGCAGCGATATAAATACACCGTTTGTTGCAATATGCTTGGGGCAACAGTAAATTTTCAGGCAGACAAGATTTCGAAATTAATTACAATTTTCAACAAAAGATAACGCTACAGTCTAGAAAAATCTAAAGTGCGATATTTTCCACATATCCATCATGCGCAGCAGTAATATGGCGTAGTCTCTGAATGAAGTTACCAGAAAACTTTGTAAAAGTGTCAGGCGGAATGGCTTCACATGCAGAAGAGGTGTGTTGCTTCAGTTGTTCAATTGTTTCTGGTTTGTGGTGGTACACCTGGCCTTTCAAATCAAAAATCCTGTGTTCTAAGGAATAAACTATTTTTTCACAGCAAACTTGCAATCTGTGAACAGCATACGCTTACAGGAGTAAGATGACTGACAGAATGGCGAACTCACAGACTGTGTTTTCTTCTATATCTTTCAAGTCACCTGCAGAGCCATCCGTTGTTGAAAATTGTAACTAATTTCAAAAGTTTATCTGCCTGAAAATTTACTGTTGTCCCAAGCATATTTCAACATACGGTGTATGTCTATCACTGCCCGTTTAATTTTTATTGATTTTTCAAATACGCCAGTCAATTTTGAAACACCCTTTATGTTAATTTTAAAAATGCTACAATTGCAGTAAAATATACAGCTAAGTGAACGGACTATATGAGTTCTCCGCGGTTGGAAGGTGAAGAATTCTTCAAAACGTAAAATCATTTATGGTCACATCTGAAATAGGAAGTTTAGTAAAACAATCGTACGATCCATGTTTGGCCAAAATAGGTCGATGAAAAAAACTGATTACAAAGTTTCTATTACAAGCCAACGTAAAAGAACTCCCCTCATAGTATGCATGGTCACAGTGACATCATAATGACGTCATTGTGAGTCACTGTGGTCACATCATATCTTTGATCAAAATGCCACCACTCAGTGACTTCACGTTGTCACTGAGATGTGACTTTCTTAAAAATCTTTAGAAAATTACAAAAATTCTTCAAAACATGTTATTTACTTTAAAAAACACTTTTGTCACAACGTCGAACTTCTGACAAAAGTGTTTTTTAAAGCGATCGCTTTACAAATCGCTGTGACAAAAGCGATCGCTTTCGTTACAGTTTCGTCACAATTTCAAAGTAGTCACAAGTGACACATTTTTCGCAAATGTGTCACACCGTGACTTCACAAAGTGGTCACGATGTGATGTCACAAAAGAGCTCTAAAACGGCCATAACGACTTCACATTTTAGTCACTGTGACTTCACATCGATGTCACGTGACGTCACATCGACAATCGATGGTCACAAAGTCAGATCGTGACTTCACCACGACGTCGCAGTGACGTCACCATGCCTGACGGGTCAGACTTCTCCCAGCGGCATTCATTATAATAATGTAAATACAATAAAGAACAGTAGGAGTAACTATCAGCGCACTCTGGGCAGAATAACATAGGACTTTGTAATTAGAAGAATAAAAACATTATCATAATTAACCCTAAAATTGGAAGAAATTAAATGTTTAGATAGTAATTCAAATGGTTTCAATTATTTATTAGTTTCATAAGCACAGTATGATCGCTTGTTTCAGTACACAGTAAAGCTCTTTGTTGAAAAATGCTAAATTACGTATCTTAAAATAAATCGTCACAAATGCTAACTGCTAAAACATTAAATTCTGGTAAAAGTAGTTTAACTACAAGAACCAGATTTTCGCATTTATAAAGACAGATACGAAATTACTTAATCCTTTATCAACCGCATTATGAATTCATGAAAATTTTACATTGTAAAACATTTTACGCAAATTGTTTAAACTATATTAAAAGATTTACATAAATCATTTAATAAATATTTAAAGGATTTTAAGAATTTAGAAGGATTAATTAAATATGAATATACAGGGATTTTGTGCAATTTTTACAACCGCACTCAGATCTTTTATTACTTTCTTCTATCTTTAATAGAAGAAAGTATTGTAATCGAAAAAAATTTTCGACTTTCGGTTTTCGACGGATTTACACGTTTTAGGGGTCAGAGATTTCAAAAAACATGTCTGTCCATGTGTGTGTGTGTATGTGTGTGTCCGTATGTTGCCATTCTACCATCAAAAAGTATATGAAGTTATGCATAGAAGTAAACCAAATTTTTTTAATGTTTTTGGTTGTAGCAAGCAGGTCCTTCTTCAGTTTTGAAATATTCCGCCGGAAGGGGGCGCTGCAATTGCGATGTTTGTGCCATTTTTAATATTGTACCGGCCAAAAGTATATGAAGTTATGCATCGAATTGAGCCAAATTTTTTGTGTAAGTGTATGACTATGGCTAGTTGGTCCTCCCTGAATTTGAAAAAAATCCGCCGGAAGGAGGCGCTGCAATTGCGATTTTTGTGCCATTTTCAACATTGTACCGACCAAAAGTATATGAAGTTATGCATCGAACTGAACTAAATTTTTTGTGTAAGTGTATGACTATGGCTACTTGGTCCTTCTTGAATTTGAAAAAAATCCGCCGGAAGGAAGCGCTGCAATTGCGATTTCTGTGCCATTTTCAATATTGTACCGACCAAAAGTATATGAAATTATGCATCAAATTGAACCAAATTTTTTGTGTAAGTGTATGGCTATGGCTAATAGGTCCTCCCTGAATTTGAAAAAAGTCCGCCGGAAGGGGGCGCTGCAATAGCGAATATTGCACCACCTAAAAGTATATGAAGTTAGTTCTAGAACTGAACTAAATTTTTTGTATGTGATTATTTTTTGGTAAGGCAAGTAGGTCCTCCTTGAATTTGAAAAAATCTGCCTATCTTTCTAATGTCCATCGGATCTTGTAGAGACGGAATTCGTTTTTACACCGATTAATTGACTGAAGTAGACATTTAAGATGAAAATCAAGGTTGGTATGGTATTGAATTAAAATTATTAAAACATTAAAATGAGTAACTATTTTTTTAAATATTAAAATGTACGTATGAGATAGAAGAAAGTTTTGGGACTGGCACATCCCGCTAGTTTTTAATTATTTTCTAAGTATTTTGTAGAATTATAAAACGTACAAATATGATGTTCTTAGAATAAAAATATAGAAATATTTCCGCATTAAAAAATTCCTATCCCCTCCCTCAGCGCCAAGAAAGCTGAAAAGTTGCAAAGGCAAAAGAAATCATCGTTTTAAAAATCGCACTTTCTCATTATAGATCGGAGAGCGGCAGCACAAACAATCACCTGATCGAGTTCACGGATAAAAATCTAAAAATAGATTATCTTAATTCGAACCCTTATTTTATTCATTGATACATAGTTTACCATCGTGATTCCTTGTTCCCAAAAGTATGAAAACATGAAAAATTGGGAGCAGGATAACATACAGATAAATATATGAGTCAATCACTAAAATCAGGTTTTAAGAGCACACACTAGTCACACAGTAATAGCCGAACGCTAATGATAAGTCTATAGGCGCAATCTTTTCAAATATCTCGCTTTATTTTTAATATTTTGAAATGATTTTTTTTTACAGGATAGCTGAGGACGATCCACAATCGGCCTAGTTTTTATTTTTTCAATTTTGGTTTTAGATTTAAAAAAAAAAAAAATTACTATACTTTTCAAAACCGGTTTAAACCGGTTCTGAAACTGAAACTATCATAATATAAGAAATCTATAACCAAAATCGAAAAAGTAAAAACTAGGCCGGTTGGGAATCGTCTTTAACTATCCTATGCAAAAAAAGTCATGTAAAAATATTAAAATTTGAACGAGGTATTTGAAAAGAACGTCCCCATAGACTTTACATTAGCGCTCGGCTTTTACCGCGTGACTAGCGTACGCTCTTAAGGTGATTTCAACCAAGATATGACTTGACAGACCTATTATGTTTTAACCTGCGAATCGACATTTAACTAATACTAGATTTTCATCCTTGAATTCGGTGAGATGATTGTCTGTACTACCGCCTCCTGGTCTATTTTGCTACACTGTTAAAAATCTTGTTCTAGTTTGAACCAAAAAATTTTGTTTTTTGGTGCTCAATAGCTGCCACCATAAGATGGTGAAATCTCGTACCAACATTTGGAGCTTCCTACTTTCAACCTCGTTCCAAGTATTGGAACTATGCTTCAATGGGAACTCCAAATTTTGGTTCGAGATTTCACCATCTTACGGTGGCAGATATTGAGCACCAAAAAAACAAATTTTTTTGGTTTAAACTAGAACAAGGTTTTTAACAGTGTAGATTTTAAAGATGATCTTCGTCCTATTTTCTTTCCATTTGTTAATGTTTCACTTCTTTATGATATTGTAGTAATTTAAAACTTTTAGAGTTGAGTTAAATTCACATACTGTATCATACTTTTGTGCCTAAATTCAATAGATATCAGTCTGTTTGGAATTTTATTCTAAACAACAAAATTAACATGTCATGGTTCGTACGGGTCCTAGAATTTCATGACCAGAAAATCATTTGGTACCAGCATTTTCCAACGGAAAATCTCTTCTTAAATAATTTAAAATTTCGTGATCTGCTCTCATTTTTCTATAAAAAAAACTGATGGTATGTCAGCTTGAAAATAACGGTACCCGTACGAACCATGCATGTTGTTCGTTCGGGTACACTTTTTTCCAGCACAGTACCTTCATTATTAATAACATACACTTTTATATTATGGTCATTTTCACATAGTAGCCTGTTAGTTAAAAGACCTCGCTTTCGAAAAAACTGTGCTTGCATCCATCTTAGTTTGATGTAGAGATGGGCATTATTTAACGTATTAAGAGAAATAACAATGTTATTGTTACATAGTTCATTATTTAATAACAGATTAACGGAAAGTCCCTGTTAATTTAAAACGCGATTCCAGCAACGTATTAAAAAAAAGATTTGAAACAATCGTTTTTTAGAAGTGTACATTAAAATTATAATAGAAATTAAATTTCCGAAATTTGTTTTCTGTATTTGTAAAAAGAGCTTAAAATTGCGCTTAAAAAGAATCATATTTCAAACGCTTATAGAGAACCAGCCTACGATTGGATCTTCCCCTTTGAGCGTGTTTCCCAGCAGAGCTGTTTGCACTGTTTCAATTATTTACTGTTTCCAAAGCCATCCTTTCTTTCCCTCTAAGTTCTTTGACTTAGAAAAACGCGTATTTTATTATTCTTTTTTGGCTATCTTGATCATGTTTCTGTTATCGTTTCAGTTATTTTATTCCAAGTAATCGGTTTGAAACAAAATATCGTTTTACTCTTCAGAGTTATAAAATCCAGGATTGCGGTTAAAATTTAAAATCTCTTATTTGTTGAGCAATTAGAGTTTTGTGGAACAAATTGAGTGGTATAGAATATTTTACAACGAAAGTGAAAAAAGATTCTCGCGTTTTTTTTTTTTTTTTTTTTTTTTTTTTTTTGTAATCGAAAGGAAAAAGAGATTGATTCGAACGAACAATGGATATGGGTAGAGGAATGGTTTCTCTAGTGTAAAGGTGTGTTATAATTTCAATTATTTGGAATGCGTTCACTTGCCCAGGGCGGAGTATAAGAGGAGGGGGGTGGATAGGGCAGAGAGAGGGGTTACGTGCCCCGGCCAACAGACAAAAGGGAGTGGGCGGCGCTAAACGAAGATTTTGTTTGTCTATTTTTTTCAAGTATATGTTTAGCACGATATTGTTAAAATAGTTCTGTCTGGAATCTACAAATGATATAGGATTATAAGAATCCTGCCTGTATAATACAGAATGTTTTTTATTCTTTTCGATTCCATTTTCAGGGTTTTATTGAATCCATGTTTGATAAAGCTGATTATGTTGTTCAGAACAACATATTTAATGATTGTGCTTTTTTAATGTCAGCTATTTGAAACTTATAAATATTATCTCTGCAAATTTAATTTGCATAGGTGGGGATGGAGGCAAAATTCATATCTATTCCGGATCTAAAAAAAAACTAGTTTCAGCCCTTGCTTGGCAGATAGAAGTTTATTTGGTTCTAAATATTCGAATTTTCGAGAGGAGATTTCTGATGTTAGATTTTTTTCTAGTGAGGGGAGGGGCGAATGATTTAGTATTTTTTTTCTTTCCTTTTATTCCTTTTTGTTTTTCTTTGCCATTATTGCCTCTTAAAAAAGAGAGATGAAAGATTTTTATTTCTTGTTTTTAATCTACTGTAAAAAAGGAAAAAGAAAATAGAATTTTAAAATTTGTGAGGACACGTATAGACCGGGAGGATGTAGCAAAGACATTCACCTCATCAAGTTCTCGGATGAAATTCTGAAATTACTTAAATCTCGATTCGTATATTAAAATGCAATCGGTCTGCTAAGTTACATATTGGAGGAAAATACCAAAAACCCGATTTTAGCGATTCATTCGTAAGTTTACCATTATGTTCTTCTGCAACCAAAGTTATGAAAGCGTGGAGGACTGGGACCAGGCAAACACAATTGTAAACCTACGAGTCAACCTTTTAAATGGCAGACAGTTTTAATATGGGAATCGCGATTTACCCGTAAGACATGGTGACGTCAGTACAACGTCGTTGTGAAGTCACATTGTGACTTTGTGACCATCGATTGTCGATGTGACGTCACGTGACCTCGATATGAAGTCACAGTGACTAAAATGTGATGTCGTTATGGCCGTTTTAGAGCTTTTTTGTGACGTCACATTGTGACCACTTTGTGACGTCATAATGTGACCAATTTGTGAAAAGTGTGTCATTTGTGACTACTTTGACATCAGCATTGTGATGAACTGTGAAAATTTTTTTAGAAAGTCACATCTTAGTCACAATGTGACGTCACTGAGTGGTGGCATTTTCGTCACAGATGTGATGTGACCAAAGTGACTCACAGTGACGTCAATGTGACGTCACTGTGACCATGCATGCTATGAGGGTTAACTAATCCTAGAATTTCATCCGTGAACTCGATGGGAAGAATGTCTTAGCTGTCACCTCCCGGTCAATTAGTTTTAATACAATTGTAATTATTTTGAAAAACATATTTCTGTGTAAGAAATTTATTTGCATGATTTGAATTTGATTAAAAGTGTATAAATAATGTTTTCGTATTCCTGCCATTCACTTTAAATAAGCGTTGATGGATATGACTGCAGTTTTGCTTTTTTTAACAATCGGGCTTTTAAATCTGTGTCTATTGTTATAAAGGGTATCTCTTATTATTGTTTATCTTTAGTTAATAACCATGCGTTTTAGAGGTGTGGTTTAAGTTACAAAAAAAGTAATACATCTTGTTCAGCATTAGTTTAAAATTCTTTTTATATTAAAATAATGTATTTTTAAATGGTTAAGATATTCCAAATTTTATACAATGTCTCGGTTCCATCATAAGTTTCATTTAGAAAATGTTTCTCCCTGTTCTAACAAGTAAACGGAAAAAATTGATTCTTATATGAACAAAACTTACTGAGTTATGATACTTTCAATTTTATGAATTTTCAATGTTTTAATCACAGCAATTTAAAATGTGTTTTTAGTGAAAATAATAATAATAAAAGAAAAAGAAAAAGAAACGCTAAAAATGCATGAAATTTTTAATTATCATAATTAAATAAATTTTTGTTTTGCAGAATTAAAGCTTTTAACCACAAACTAATTTAATGGTGTAAATTCATTTCAAAGAAAAATTGCGTCTAAAATTGCATCCAAAAAGTATTTCAAGCATTTTGAATAGATATCTTCTAATTAGAACATCCGTTTACATCACACGCAGCGATTAGTTATATGTTATGAAATTACAGGTTCTTGGAACCTGTTAACTGTGCAAGAATGTAACAATGAAACCTGTTAGTCAAAATTAACTATATTTCCCATCTCTAGTCTGATGAAGGTTAAAATTTGTTTGCATATTTATAAAAATAAATGCAGAAAACTCGAGAAAATATCATTACAAGATGCAATAAAAAAAACCATGGAAAATTTGTAGAATATCAACTAAAAATCAATATGATAATAGCACATATACGTGCTGTTTCGTTAGGATATCAAAGAATTTGACGAGATCTTACAATCTGTTTTGGAAAGTTACCTCTGACATTTGGGGATTCCTACTTCAAAGCCAATATCAGAAAGAAGCATTGCAAAATTTTGCACTCAAAAAATGTCGTAGGTTTTGACCTATACTTTAAAAGATATTATTGCTGTGAAAAAAAAAAATCTCCACGAAACATTTTTCTTTTTACAGCAAATGAAAATTGTTTTTAAAACTGCGTACCTATGCGCTGTTCTTTCTTTTGTGAAAACAAGTGCTTAAACATACTTAACAAACTTGCTTTTTAAAATTTTAAACTTTTAATTAACGTAATTTAAACTATTTTTTGATCTATTTAATAATCGTTTTAATATTTCCGAATGCTATTATGTGAAGATATAAAATTTAGAGAGCACAACAGTACAGAATTAAAAAGTAAATTTTTAAAGTTTAATTTTGATAAATCTGAAGCAGGTTTCTCAAACTATTCTGAAAAAATATGCTACATTTAATATTTGTTAATTTAATAGCAAACAACAATTCCGTCCAATGAATGCTATTTAGATGTTTTTTTCCGAACAAGCATTTAAATTTCCCCAAAGGAACATATAACAATTCCTAAATGGCACAAAAAAGTTTGCTTGCTTTTTAATTCGAAAGATGTAGTTAATTCCCTTGTCTGCAATGCGTGTTTAAAAAGATCGATTTTTCTTTAATAAACATTTATTTTGTAATTGCGTATTTTAAACGAAATTAACTGATAATGAAGTAATTTGCTTTGATGTTCGCTATGCAGTTTGACGAAACGTTATTTTTGTCAAAAAAAAGTACTTTAAACAATAAGATTTTAAGTAAACATTCAATTAAAACTTTTCTATTTCTTCTTGCGCTTATCCGAATTGCCAAGAGAAATTTAAATAATTGTGTACCATTTATAGTATCAATAATAATAAATAATAGTAAAAATTCAATAATATACAAAAACTACTTCTAGCTTTATATAGCAACGACTTATGCCAACTTTATTGAATCTAAAATTTGATAAAAATCCGTGCATTAGTTTCTGGGATTGAGCTGTTTCAAAATCTTTAAAACAAACCTGCTTAAAAGTGCCACTTGTTGGGAATGTACACCCAAAACTAACCAGGAACAAGTTTTATTAGGTACTATCTAAAACTGAAGTTTGATGAAAATGCATTAGCTCTGGAGGTATAGCTATCGTGAAATCGTAAAAAATGAAGCGTAAAGTGTCATCCGTTAGGCGATTTACACCAAATATTAATCTACAACAATTTTTATCGGAAGCTAAGTGAATATTTTTTTTTTGTTAAATTCCGTTCATTATATCTTGAGATAAAGATCTTGCAGTAATCATGAATAATCCAGCATGGAGGGACCACGATTGAGCGATTTGCTTCAAAAAGTAGTCAGCATCACATTACATCAAAGAGTAACTAAATATAAAGTTTTATGATAATCCATGCATTGAAACTTGAGATAAATCTATTGTGGAAACTGATGTTTCGTTTCATATGGCGGTGCGGTACTAAGACTTGTTATATTCATGCCGGCATTGATATTCATGCTTTTCGCTGTGAGAGACTTCCATGCTTCGTTTCACACAGTAATTTTGCTTATTCAGACATTCAGCTTATTGTATGTGGTGACCCTCTATGATATCATAGTTATTGTACTGAAATTAAGGCCCACAATAATCACTGAAAAGTACCCGGATGATAATGTAATGTCTATGAAAGTGTTCTTTTCAAAAATCTCGCTCAAAATTTAATATTTTTACATGATTTCTTGGCATTTTTTGGCAGGGTTAGAGGTTATCATATGTGGAATTATAATAAATTTTGTATTTAGGCATTTTTGCATAAGACTGCAACAGTTTTGCACCTAATTCACAGTATATTTAAAACTACTTATATGTTCCGTATGCTTAGTAATAATGCACCTCATTTGCCGCGTTTGACGTATAATTTGAGACATATTTTTATCTTTCAAAATTATCTTCATAAAATGTATCTACTTTAATTTAATTAAAATTAAATAATAAGAAAATACATAAATGCCAAGTATTGAAATGTGTATTAATATTTACCAACAACATTTTTCACTTCTTTGCGTATGAAATCATTATTATTATTCTGTTTCCTTATTTAAATATTTCAAAAGAATTCTTCTTTCAAAGGATGTAGAATGCTTTCTATGTAGGCTTGAAAATATATTCACGCCACATTTTCTTCAAATCATCGAGGCACTTATGATAATGTTTTTATCCAACTAAAAAAAATAACGCCTTGCATTTTCAAGAATAGGAGCCTAAGTATTTAGATAATGTAACTGTAAATAAAAAAGTAAAGTTTTTCTTCCCCGAAAAATTTTAGAATATATTTTACCTTTCGTAAAAAGTTTGAGTGCATATTTTAGAACTGTAAATTTCCACGTGTGTGAAATTGAAAATATTTATATAGAACATTGACAGAAATAAATATTAAATAAAACTATGCGTGCATCGAACATATTAGTAATGTACTAAATTTTCTGGTTTTTTTTTTTAAATATAGCACTTTATTTTGCAAATTTATTTATTTTTGTTTAATGAAAATTTTGTAATCGTGATGTATGCTACATTACTGCATGTGTCTGATACACATTGTAAGCCTCAGATATTGTCAAATGTCCAGAAGACCGCAGCTGCCAGTTTTGTCACTTCAGGTCTCTAAGAATTTTCCGAAGTGGATCTATCAGGAGCAAATAGCCAAGCTTCAAGATATCTGGGATAATAGATGAGCACCTAAATTTATATCTTGGTGAAAGCTAGATTTCCGGGCAGTTCTTGAAAAAATATGGGTTCTGGCCCATAGCATCTTCATTCCTTCAAAGTGATCTGATCTCAATCTAGCTAGTGTAGTTTTTATATCGCTGGGTATATCAAAATCAGTGAGTAAGTTTTCCTAGAAGTCTGATTTATTATAAATATGTATTTGATCACAGCGCTTGCATCTGCAAATGTAATGGTGGAACTAGGTTGGGCAAGATTTCGTATTTATTTGGCCAAAACATCTGCACTCTCATTACCCTCGATGTTTACATGTGCGGGTATCCACTGCAGCACACAAGATTTCCTCTTGTGATGTACTTGACCAAGTAAATCATTTATTGCAGAGATAATGTTTGTTTCTATGTTTCTGGTGGTCTCTAAGGCCGATTTAGAGTCTGAGAAAACAACCAGTCTCTTAGTAAGATCCTCAACTTGAGCAGTAGTCAGGTTAAAAACTAGGGCTTCTTTAATTGTCAAAAGTTCGCTTGTGAAGTTTGAAGAAATCAAGCCTGTGTTAATTTTAAGACAGACTTTTTCTCCACGTGGAAGAATGAAAAAGATGGCTGATTCACCTCTATTGGCGGATTTATCTGAAGAACCATTGGTGAAAGCAATTACGGAAGAGCTCTTTTATGGTTTCAAGCCGCATTTGTTTAACTATTATGGGGGTCTTCTTTCTTAGAACAGAGTTGAATCAAGTTCAGATTAATCTTGGTGTTCGCTGGTGGAATTTTTGGAAAGACATGCTATAGAAGGATAACTAGGTATGATTGCTTCATTTGAACCCGTCTTTTAATATCTCTATCCAACTGGACAGTTGAAGATATTTTAATCCTATTTGAATATTTCCAATCATTGAAAAATTTGGTAGAGATATGATCATTGCTATTGCAACGAAGTCTATTTGTGAATTTGATGTTAGTGAACTAGTGACGAGATTATGTCCATTCTGTAAAGAGGGTAGGCTACATTCCTGTTCCGCCTTTTTATTGTTGGTTGAGGAGGCAACACCGATTATATTTTTTAAGGCGTTATGTTGCACTGAATCCAATTGTTGTTTAATAGAAGTTGAAGCCGGAACCCAGATGGGGGATACATATAAAAGTACTGCTCTAATAAGCGTGCAGTATATGCTTCTCAAGACATGAGATTGTGCAGCCCAGGTAATGCCGCATAGTTTCCTAAGAATATTTTATTTTCCAAAAGCTTTAATGTAGATATGTTCAATGTGGTTCTTAAAAGCGAAGTTCTGAGTCCAAAAGAATACCAGGTAAGTAGAGGAATCAACCTTTCCAATTTGTTGGTCTTTGATCTTGATATTTAATCTAAAAGTGCCTCTATGTCATCTATTACTGGAAAAAATGTAATGATTAGTCTTACTTGCATTTGTGGACAATTTTAAGACATCTGTCCATCTAGCTATGCTCTCCAGAGTCTGGTTTAGGGCACTGTAAAACACTCTAAAGTCTCCGTGAGAGTGCTAGACTACGATACCATCAGCATAGCATGCTATTTTTGTATATGAATGAATGTAGTAATGTATAGTGTTCATATAGGTTAGGATGAAGGAAAGGGCTTAAGATTAAATCCTGAAGTATCCCTGCCCACATTCTATGTGTCCTGGAAAGCACACCATTGTGTCTTAGAGAGAATTTCCTTTCTCTTAAAAAGTTACTCATCCAAAGCAGCGCATTATCCTTGATTCCAGTGCTGTGGATAATATGAATAAATTTTTGACGCCATACTCTATCCAAAAACACTGACACTGCTTCCTTTGTAGACCATTTATAATAGATTGGCACAAATAAAAAAGATAATCAACAGTTCTTTGGTTGGCTCGACAGGCAATTTGATAGAAGTAGAGTTTATTGTTTTCCACGAGCCACACGATAAGTCTACAGTGAATGATGCGCACCATAAGTTTACAGAGTGATAGTAATTGAGATATACAGGTATCTATTGCACACTGAGGTATTTTTATTGGCTTCATTATTGGAATAAGAAAAATTTTACATGATTTGGGCAGTTTACCTGAGGCCTAAGAAAGGTTCCAAATTTTTAGCAAAAGATTCTCCGCACCGGAATTAAAAGGCTCTATCATGAGGTTAAAGATATGGTCAGGGACAGGTGCTTTAACAGGGTCCTACATACATGACTCACTGTGCAGAGAACATACTGAACTTTTGTTTCTCCAGTATTGGATATGCCGTATTCCACTGTACAAATAATCTGAAGGTGTATTTCGCATTTTTATTGACCAATTTTACTTTTTTAATAATATTATTTTTTAAAGCAATTTAAAACATTTATACGTGTTACAGAGCCCCCTGGCGGCGGATTTTTGTATTTCTATTTCTGTAATTTTTTTAAAAATAAATCTCAAGCGCTTTATTTGAACTATCCATAGTTAAAATTTTATTTCATTTCGACCAATGGAACACATGCAAAATCTTTTAAACTGGGCCTCTTATTTCTTGCTAATCCTGTATATTTTGAAGGGTTCTCTGTTTTATTACAGCATTTTGGCACTTTGAAATATGGCTTTTAATAAAAAAGTCGAAATAGTTTAAACGATTTTTTCTTTTTTCTTTTTATATTTATTTTATTGAGAAAAAATATTTTAAAATTATGACTTTACATTCCTTCAGTTCTAGAAAATATGTTTATATACATTTATATTCAAATTTTAGTACATTTTCTACAATTTTATGATGAGAAAACTTGCAAACTTATAAAATATATTTTTAAAATTTTTCAACTTCTCTCGAAGGTACCAACAACAGAGAAAAAACAGAAAATGCTTAGGCGAAAAGTATTTTGTTTTATTCTGCACGAAAAGATATTTTACTGTTGAGATATTTCTTAAACAAATCGTTCTCCTATAAGATTTCATTTACTCTTTGGTATTTTGAAGGAATACATAAGTATATTTCAAATATATATCATTTATTTTTCGTTTAGTTTATGTTTTTCCTTGGTTTGAATTATACAAAATTGAGGTATACAAATTCGGAAAGTTTAAGTTAATTATTAAATTCTTTGCAAAGTGAACAAGTTGGAAATTACATGTCAAACGAAGCAAATGAGGTGCGTTCGTACTATAACAATAGTTTTAAAAATATTCATATCTTGAGGTAATACTATACAGTACGTCGTATGCACTTCAGTGGCTTTCTTGGACATATATTGTGTGTCCCTGTAAATAATGTCTAGTTACTATTATACTGTCAGAAACTTGTAGTAAACCACAACAACATATATCGATTTCATAAAATGTAAAATAGTTTCATAGTATTAAAACGCTCTTCAAGCAGTGGTTTTTGTACACATGTTTATCTATTGCGTAATGTATTTTGTTTTATTAAATTGTGGCGCTTTTTTGAAATAACTACTTTAAATGTTTCAGATTTAAAAAATTTCGAATGTTTTACAGGTTATATTTACCAGGAGCAACAATATCTCTATACAATACTACATTATTTAGTTTTTACTGGTAGTGCACTTCTATATTCTATAAGAAAAAGTTTGAAGTGCTGCTGCTTAAATAAGATATTAAGTCGGAAAAAATGGGAAAAAATGTCATTTTGTCTATACTTTATGGCAACATAACAATGTAAAATATAACAATACCCCATAGAAACAAATAAATTTTAATAAGAAGATATTATCATTCCAATAATTTATTCCAAAATAATTGTCGGATGTTGTTGCTAGTCAGAGATAAAAAACTACAAACATACTGGCATTTCGTTTTTCATGAAAATGGCATTCACAACTTTGAACTTTGAAATTTTTTATAGGGAAGAAATTTTTTTTCAGGACTTCATAATTGCAGATTATTTATTAAATATGATTTACATCAACAACAAAAAAATACATATATATCAAGGCAAATAATAAATGCAACTATCAAAACATCATTTTTTTGCCTTAGTTTCAAAATAATGGCTATTAATTTATGTGTTCTTTAATATAACTAATATAAAGATCCGATCATCTTTTCAATATAATTCTTGGCTTTCTCTTCTCCTTCATTACCAACTGTCCTCTGATATTCTAATTTTATTTTTTAAAATTAATATAACTGCAATAAATATCAAATATCAATTTATATTCTATTAACCGATAATCTTGACGTCAGTAGTACAATAAATTAAGTAATTATATGTATTTTAAAATTAATCTGTTTAAAAATTAAATGTTTTTTCTATTTTTGAAACAATATCTTTTAAGTAAAGCCTTTATTAAAATTGTATGATTATTTTTCCTCCAAGCGTAAATTACTTATTCCTAAATGTTACAACATACTGCTGCTTTTAAAAAGTTGTTACTGACAGGGAACTCATCATTAATTTCAAAAATCATTTAATTTATTGAAGTAAAGTAATGAAGATTAATGTATCATAAATATATACTTACATCTTTTATTTCTGTTAGATTTTGCTAGGTAAATAAATTCGCAAGCATTCTTTGCATTTTTTTCTATTTTGATGCTTTGACATCACCTTATTCCCATAAGATGATGTGAAAGCATCAAAATGTGTAAAAACAAATGCGCAAAATATATGTTATAGATCATTATATTGCATTAATATCTTCCATTCTTCATTCTTGAACAACTATTATGTAATGAAATATTTAGATATTTTAGTGTATTTGTAGTTTGTTTTTATTAAAACAAAAAGGAATTTATGAAATGATTAATATTATAATTATTCTCATCAATTTCATTAATACGTTCAGTAATGAAAAATAATTAATTATTAATAACTTTTAACAGAGTTCACAGAAAAGCTGAAAAGCCTATTTTTCCAGACACATGATGCATAAAGAAAAACGTACTTGAACCTGACAGTTCAATTATAAACATCTGGGCGTATGGAATATATGGAATATATGTCTGGGAAGTATGGAAATAACAAACCAAAATAAAATAGGAAGATTTTATCTTAGCATACGGAAACGTACAATACAGGAAATGTTATTACACAAGAAAATGTATTTTTGCAATATTTTCTTTATTTTCTGCAGTTTCTCTTTTCCTTATAGTTTCTTTATTATTACACTTCTAAATGGAAGGATTTATTCTTATTCTCATGCTCAAAACAGCAATTTTATTCAACTGCTGAAATATATCTACATGGTAAAATTTCAAGGGACTGAGCTAATATAACGCTATCAATTTTTTTGTAATTCTAGAACCCCTCCTCCTTTTTCGATATCATGCATTATCATTCCTGGAATTCCCCCACCCCTCCCCTCCAAGTAATGATATCGTTATCACAGTGTAATATTTTTTTTTTTTTTTTTTTTTTTTTTTTTTGTTTGGAGTGGTATACAAAGCTGGTTACATTTGTTTTTCGCTTACACACTTTATTTATTCAAATGAAAAGAAATCAGTGAATTATCTATTTACACCAAAGAATACTTAAAACTAATAAATAATATTTGAAAGTATTGGTAGATTTTTCTTACATATTGCATTGAAAAGCAATGAAGTCTTGCCGCACTTGTCCCGAATGAAGGAGGGGCGTTCTCACTTTTTGCTTTGAACATTTTAAACTGTAAACTACATTGCGAGCGGAAAACTTCCACAACATTTTGAAAGCACATGAAATACACTACAAATTTATGTAATAGACAAACATATATAATAAATATAACACATATATATACATACGTAAATATATATATATATCAGGATAGCGAGTGACACACAATCAAAGACAGAAAAGACACATATAAAGAAAAGAGTAAACAACTATTTTTTAAATAGAAAATACTTGAAAAACCTTGGTTAAACAAGAGGAATGTCTGGAAGAGGAATTTTATGTACTGTTAATTTTATCTGCGTTAGAATTTAAAAGGATTTATTTATGTAGTTCCAAAAATGTTGTATATACTTTTAAAGTCACTTTTAATGCATTTAAACTTAATATACAAATGCTATTTGAGACGAAAGTCTACTCTAATAGCTGCTAAAGTGGTTTAGCACATTTTTTAAATAACATTTAAAAGACAGTTGTTATAAATGCAAACAGAAATATAGATGGTTTTGTATGCATTAAAAAATAATCTGAAAGCTTTTTGACAGATCTGCAAGTAAGAATCAACTTATATAAATGCATTTAATTTATAAATGTCAAATTATTATGCTAAATTCAATAACATAATGCGTCAAACAGACCATTAGATATATAAAATATTCTTTTTTCTTCATGCTCAACAAGTCATATTTTAATCCAGTCGTTAGTCATTTTGGAATGTTGTTGAATTGTTTTTAATTTCTTCTGCTTTTACAAGCCGAAAGTATTGGATTCATGGAAATTTTCGACGGATTTCCACATATTAGGTGTCAGAGATTTAAAAAAAACACGTTTTTAGAAAATGTCTGTTACGGTGTTTGTGCGTCTGCGAATCTGCCAGTCTATCTGTCTGTATGTGACATATATATTATGGGCGCTCTATCTCAAGAATTAATTCATAGATAAAAATTCATATTCAGATAGTCCTTCATATAAACAGGATCTGATTAGTTTCTGGTGTATATCGCCCAACACGTGGCTCTGTTATCCTACCTTTATCACGATTTCTGCAATAGGCATATCTCAATAATTAATGGACGGATTTTCATAAAACTTCAGATTCCATGAATTTATGATATAATATGGTTCTGATTACATTTTGTTGTAAATAAAAAAACAGGTGACGCTGCTGTGCGGCATTATTCATGATTATGGAAATAGCACTGTAGCGGAGATTATCGCTACATATCTTTTCCCCTTCATAAATGCAATAATTATTTCCCTTTAATAAATTCTTTGTTCTATTTTATTTTCCCTTTTCACTATTAAGCCCATTAGTTAAATTAATCCTACATTTAATAGTTAAGTTCTAGCTTTCATCCTCCCACTATTAGAAGTTTCAGCTTTTCATCTTTTGGAGCTCTCTGTAGAAAATTAATAAGAGAACTTCCTTTCTCACAAATTTTCTGTTGTGTCTGGAAAAACATCTGCCCATAGATACCGCACTTATTAACAAAATAAAGAAAGCTCTGGGCTTTGTTCATCATAATCTTTTATCCGTTACATTTTATTAACATCTGCCTTCCACACCCTGTTTTCATCCTCACAATTAATGCTTAAAACTAGAAATACTTTTATCTCTGTTTATCCTGACTGTGCTTTCTTTCTGTTCAATTGCGCATCTGGGTAATATAATTGTGGTCAGCAAAACTCCAATTTAAGTAACGGCCTGCTTTGCCCTTGTCTACTTCCCAAGCTTAAAATATTTCTGTAACCCTATAAAATATTCGCAGATGTGAAAATAATCCGTGGGTTTCCAGACCGCAAATGTAGTCAATGATACTGAACGTGTGGTTTATCATATGTCGCCAAAATTCTTTGTATGAAAGACTTCTGATGCCTTTTGGCGATAAGGGCTGTGACGTTGTGTCGACACTCTACTGATTGCCATCATTCAGACAACATGTAGCTCACTAGATCTCTGAGAATTCCCCCCTTTATGGGGAACCTACAGTCTGTTATCTTTGACTAAATAAATGTCTCGTCGTAAAATGTAACTCTCTTTTCGGAGTTTTTTTGTGTGTGCTTCTTTTGGTAAATCACCTGGGCCTATGAACTAACACCTTTACATATTATATCTGGTGCATCTGGCCTTTTTTCTCCGGTCAAAAAAAAAAAAAAAACGCACACACGCAGACTGTTTAAAAAAATTAGTAAAAAAATCTTCGACGAAAACACGTATGCACCGACGTACGTCAACGGGTCATGACTGCGCAAAAAAAAGGGGCAGCATTCCCCGAAGTTCCAAGGCTGTCTCTACTTCACTGTGTGACGTATTTCCCTCCCCGAAACCTGCAGTATTCAATTATGTTTTCTCCTGCACTCAAGAAAGATTGCATATCTCCGTTTTTCTCTCCCTGGGTCTTCAAAAAAAACGCGTCGCACCTGCTGTTTTCGCCCTTTTCAAGAAAAGTGCCACTTTCGTTTTCGATGCGTCAGAAATTGACTGGGTCAAGTGTTTCGCTCGCAACGCCAGCTGTTCGTAATACTATATTTCTCTGCAAAAAATGTTTCATCACTCTTCAGCGGTTCCGTTCTGTGTGTAACTAGAGGTATGTTACCGTTCGTATACAGTACATCTATGATGCTAATCTACAGAATTACAGAAATGTTTTGTGAAGTGCTCATCGATGTGGAACCCTATTTTGCTGTTTACATGTGTAAATCTACTTTTTGTGTGAAATATGCAACGCGTGTAATAAGCGCATCTCTGATGAAGCTAAAAGTATGTGAAATTTGTGTGGCTGGTGTTTACCAAAAAATGTAGATATCAAATTTATGCGTTACGGGTCGTCGAACCTGTACGCACTTTTATTTTATCTTAAATCGTTGTCAACAACAAAATTACAGTGATAAAGTACTTTCAGTACATTTAGTGTGTGTTTGTGCTGCTCTCGTTCTCTGACGGTTCAGCCACTGCGTCAAAATTACTGATTTGCATAGTTAGATCTACAACGGCTACTACTAATGCTAAGGTTTGCTAGTAAAATGGGTCGTCGCACCCAGTCTTACATATGTTGTAAATGCATAGCAATTCTAGCAAAAAAAAGTGACGTGAGCTAAACACAAAAAAAAAAAAAAAAAGTGACAGAAACATGTTTCAGTACTAGAAGTTTCTATTTAAAAAAATATATATAATAATAATTACTCAACATAACATAGAAACATATTTTCTTAGTGCTTACAGATAATTCATAATGAAAATAGTTTGTGTTCTTTTTATCAGCTTGAACAGAGAAGATTTTTTAATTTAAATATAGTGCATTTTTGAAATTTTATGTGTATTAACGTAAACAATATACATTTTAAATTTTAGTATTTAACTTGCACTTTTGAAAGCATTCTTCTCTTTTCATGCTCACTTTTCAAAAGTATTATTATTTTCAATGCATGTTGTTTTAGTATTTATGTGTTGCATACTTAAATATTACATTTTTTATTATTTTATGTGTTCGCGCATTAATTTTTTCCCTGACATTACTTGTCCTTAGTTAATTGCAGTTTGAGATTCGCATTCTCGTTTTTACAAAATTTTTTTTTGCCATTAACTATGCCAGTACCTTGTTAAACATGCCTTTTTTTTTATTTATTTTTTACTTTCGGTTGGCATGTAAAAAAAAAAAAAAAAAAAAGAGAGAGAGAAAGGAATTTTGGCATTGGTATTTTTGAATGGTTAAGTAGTTTATTTTGAAGGCAGTACAAGTTTTTTTTTTGAAAAAAAAAGAAATTTTGTGTTTGCAATTTTTTTTTAAAAAAAAGGAGGTATTTAGTGTCTGCATTTTGTTGTTTTCTTTCTGTGCTCACAGATTGTATACCACCCCCCCCCTTAAATGTGTCTAGATTATTTCGTAATTTGGCAGCGTTTGCTCTCTGACTAATGCAAAATTTAATTGTTGGTTTGGACTTGCATTTTAGGTTATTTCTCCCAAATTATTAATTTTAATACTGTCGGTTAACAGTCTGATTTGTTTTGGTGCACCTAGTTTATTTATAAATCTTTCTTTTGATTTATATTAGTGCATTTTCTTTTGGTGAACATCTATGGCTGATATTGAGCTAAAACAAGTTTCAGCTACTTCCCAAACAGTGTCAGAGAGAGATAAACTTTAACGGTGACGCTGCTATCTTTCTTTTTTTCTGGAAGTATTAACGTAAATAAAACTGATTTCCAAATCCGACGAGGTTTTTTTTTTTTTTTTTTTTTTTTTTTTTGTAGAAATACAGTTTTTAAAACTCAAAGTAAAATTAAGGTTTGTTAGCTGGTTAGATTTGTCAATAAAGAAATCTGTGCCCTGATTTATGTCATTGCTTAAAAGAAATGTTGTATCATGTTGTATAAATAATAAAAAATATTATTCTTAAAATAACACTCTTGGAATTAATTAAAAAAATTATTAATATGAAGCTGAATTTTAAACGTTATTCCTCAGATATTTTTATTCCTCAGATAAACTGTAATCACAATTTTCATAAATATTTAAATTAAGTGCTAATTACTTTGATGAAACCACAAAAAATGTAATTAAAAATTTTAAGGACCACAAAATTACTTTTATTTAAAGAGGTTCCTCGTTTAATTTTCTCAGCAATCTTAATTGTTATCATTATCTAAATATGTTCGAGGCATATTTAAAATCAAAGTTATAATTAAAGAAAAATAAGGATTCATATTAAACTTAATTAAGCAGAAGAATATTGCTGTGTTTAATGCTAAGTGTTTTTTATTTTGGAAAACGTTTATGCGCATTTATTATTAAAAATATATGATAATACATCATGACAGCGATTTTACTGAAGAAAAATAGTGGAGACAACTGATACAAATGTAACCTTCTGGTTTTCATAGAAAAGAATTTAAAATGTATTTAAAAAAATATTTTTTAAATATAAAACGAATTACGTTAAAAAAAAAAAAAAAAAAAAAAAAAGTTTCATACGTTTTGCAGCTTTTGAAAATGTCCCCACTAAGTTGTTTCATGTATTGGGGAAACATCGAAAAATCTCTCTGTCCGAATTTATTGTTCATCTTGTTCTAGTTTTTCTTTTTATTTTGTGTATATATTACAGGCCAAACCCGATTTTAGGCTAAACTAGAATGGCCTAGGCCAAACTAGTCTATCCTAACACCCATCGGATAGACTAGATTTCTTAGGCCAAACTAATCTATCCGAACGCCCATCGGATAAACAAATTTTTCCTAGGCCAAACTAGTCCATCCGATCGCCTATCGGATAAATTAGATTTTCCTAGGCCAAACTAGTTTGGCCGAACGGTCATTAGGATAAACTAGTTTATCGTGCTATTTATTGGTCTGAACTAGTTTATCCTAGGACGATCTAGTTTACCCTAGGTCAATTGAATTTGGCGTGCTTTTATTGATCCCAAAGACCGCTTCGGCGCCAATCTTCTGGTTTAGCCTAGTCCAATCTAGTTTATCCTAGGGCAATCTAGTTTATCTTAGGCCAATTCAAATTGACGTGCAATAATTGATGCCAACCACTGTTTGTCATGCTCACAAAAAAAGAAGAAAAAAAGAATTATTTTAAACTCAAATTTAATTTCTCAAAAATTTATCAAATTTAAGCTCAAGTTCAAAATATTTCAAACGAATCCGCTCAGCTAAAACACATCTATTGAAATAAGCGAAATTTATTTAAAAATCATTCTTTTATTTATTTTACTTTCATCTGTTTTTACAATAAGTGTTTGATTCGTGAAAATTTTTTAATTCCGGTTTTTGACGCATTTACACGTTGGTATAAATCGCTCATCAGGTGGAGCTGCTGTTTTGCAGTTTTTATGATTTACTCATCAGCTTTATCTTAATAACTAATGCACAAATTTCCATCAAACTTCAGATTCAGTTCGTCCATGATATGAGTTGGTGTTGTTTCCATTTTGAAGTAAATCACTCAACATGGCTATGCTATGCTGCATTTTTTACAATTTTCACAACAGCTGTATCTCAAGAGCTAAAGAACGGAATTTAATAAAAATTTATATTCAGATAGTCCCTGATATAAATTGATGCTGATTACTTTTTCATGTTAATCATTCAACACATGGCGCTTCTAAACTTCATTTTTACCGATTTGCAACAACACTATTTCAATAACTAATTTACGGATTTTCATCAAACATCCGGCTTCAGTAAATCCGTGATATAAACTAATTCTGTTTACGTTTTCATGTTAATTGCCCAATAGGTGGCGCTGTTGTTTTCAATTTTACCGATTCCTGAAATAGCTCTGTCGCGAGAATTAATGCACGAAATTGTTTCAAACTTTAGAATCAGTAAATATCAGATTAAAATTAGTATTTTGTAGTTTTATAGTAAATCTCTCAAAAGGTGGCATTGCTATACGGTATTATTCTTAATTATTTCAATAGCTCTATCTTAGTATCTAATGCATGAATTTTCATCAAACTCTAGTTTCTGTCAGTCCTTGATATAAATGAGTACTTTATAGTTTTTGAAGTAAATTGTGCAACAGGTGGCGCTGCTATGTGGCATTATTTATGATTATCGCAATAGTTCTATCTCAAGAACCAATGAACGGATTTTCATCAAACTTCAAATTCAGTTAGTCCCTGATATAAATTAATATTACTTTGTTTTTAGAGTAAATGGCTGAACAGGTAGCGCTTCCACCCATTTTTCTTATGATTTCTGCGATAATTCTTTCTCAAATTGTACTAATACACAGATTTTCATCAAATTTCAGATTGAGTTAGAATTTGAAAGACGTTGCTGTAGATTAAATTTTGTGTATGAGATAGAATAAAGTTTTAGAATTGGCACATCCGACTAGTTTTCCTTCTGCCTTTACAAAAAAAAAAAAAAAAAAAAAAAAAAAAAAAATGAATTTGATTCGTGAAATTTTTTGAATTTTGTTATAGATGAATTTACACGTTTCAGGAGTTATCAGGATAAATCTATGTCCAAAATTTGAAACAAATTCGATATTTCTATCAGGAGTTATCGCACTACGTACATACGTACGTACATACATTGTACATACGTACACGGTTACATAAACACACACAGAATCTGCGAGCATATTAGCTATAAGGCTTTGATAGTCTGTAAGCTAAAATTGCGTGAAATTGCATCGGCCTAGGATAAATTAGATCAAAACTAGGAAATTGGCGCCGTGGCGGTCTTTAGATTCAATAAAATCACGCCAAATTGAATTGGCCTAGGAAAATCTAGATCGGCCTAGGATAAACTAGTTTAAACCAATGAATAGCAGGCTAAATTAGTTTATCCTAATGACCATTCGGCCAAACTAGTTTGGCCTAGGAAAATCTAGTTTATCCGATGGGCGTTCGGATAGACTAGTTTGGCCTAGGAAAATCTAGTTTATCCGATGGGCGTTCGGATAGACTAGTTTGGCCTAGGACAAACTTGTTTATACGATGAGCGTTAGGATAGACTAGTTTGGCCAAGGAAAAACTAGTTTATCCGATGGGCGTTAGGATAGACTAGTTTGGCCTAGACCATTCTAGTTTGGCCTGTAACATATATATCAGATGCTGCTGCATTTGTTCGAATCTCAAAAATTTAGAAAGTTTTAGGGCTAAAACACATTTTATACTACTTCCCCCCAAAATATTCAAGGGAAAAAAGCAGTTGGCGAATAGTAATTCTGTGATCCTCCTTGATGTAAATCGCTATTTTGTTTATCTTAGCATATGTGACAGACATTTGAGGTTTATCTTCACATTCGTGGTCTTCCACAGTTTTTCTTCCTTCGTCAAATTTTTTATGACAGCAAACAAAAACTGACATAAACATTTCTTAATCTTTCAAAGCTTAATGCACATCGAGTTAAAAAAAATCCGATTTTTAGGTGCGTTCGTAGTTTTGTAAATACGTAGCACCTATAGTTGTCGTTCAGTCCGTCCGTCTGTCCGTCCGTCTGTCTGTCCGTCCGCATATAACAACTTAAAAACTACCCAAACGAATCGTTTGAAAATTAAAATTTATAATTATTACATAATTTTGTCGAGTCATTTCAAATTTTATGAAAATCGGATGAATAGATCAATTACAGGGACAATCAAAAGGATTCCGTTACATTACGATCAATGGGGGAAAAATGTTTCAAATGCATTTTAATGGTGTTACACTCATTCGAACATAATAAAATTGATATGCAACTATAAAGTACGTACTATAATATGCATTTTATATCATCTGTGGTACAAAGAACATTTTGTTATTGATTTACAAGGCCACACAAAAGTATCCTGTTACATAATGGAATAGAAAGAACATTGTTTGGTGCACATTTTAATTGTAATTAACTATTTACAGTTTTATGCGATTGATACATGAGAGTGATGTTTTTAACATTTCGTTATCGTACGAACGCACCTCATTTGCTACGCTTTACGTGCAATTTCCAACTTGTTTCATTTGCACATACATTTTACTGACATACCACTGCTAAAAATGATTTCATTTCGGCAACTGCACGCTATTCGTGTGCGCCGGAAAACAGGCTTGCATTTAGTCACGTGACATTCCGACTCATCTGACTACATATGGTATCTATCGATCCTTTATTTAAAGACGACAAGTACATCTCTTAATTCGTCAGAAAATTAATATTCCTATGAACGATTTTGCGACCGTAAAATCTATCTTATTACTTATTGAAAAGCCCTCGTATATATCTATGTTTATTTAAGGTAATATATATTTTTTCATAATAATTATTTTAAATATATATGAAAATGCAATTATTTTTTATAGCATACCTGATATAGTTCAAGATTTTATATTCACACTTTTGCAAAGTTCTCTTACTGTTACTTTACTTTTCTTACTTATGACTCCATCTTTTACATGGTAAATTCAGACATAAGAATTTTAATTATGAATTTTATAATACATTTTTATCTAACTTCCTGTAGAACAATTAAAATTTTGATTAAACAAATATACCTTTTTTCTAAATAATAAATTTTCTGTGTTTAATATTTTACCAACGAAAATGATATATAAAGAAATTATTATGTACAGTGATTAAATAAAACAACTGCTTAAGCTAATATTTGTATGCATTTAACATTTGGTTTACTTTTTATATTAAATATGGCAGGGTATAAGAATAAATTTTTTTGAGAATTCGGTTACATAAATGACTGAAATTATTTGCATTCAGTATTTTTATTTGGAATTACTATTATCTTTTTATGTAACACAGATTCATAAAATAAATATTTGTGCATTTAAGAAATAAATATTCCTACTTGTGTACATAGTATATTCATAAGACTGACTTCTATTTAAAAAATATATTTTTCGACTAAATTTAGGTACGTAAAATTTTATGAGATTTTTTGCATTCATTTTTGTCTAATTAAATTATGACTTTTATGGCATATTTACTTGGCGACAATAAACAAATTAGAATGGTTTCTTCAGTCTAATAGAAAATTAAAATGCATAAAAATAAAAAATAAATGAAGATGTAGCTAAAAATATATTATTACATTCATATTTGTAATTATTTTTGGCACAGATGTCATATACGCACCACATCTGCACGTGTTTCCCCTCCCCCCTCTCCAATTTAGCATTGCATATCTGTGCCAAGGAGAAGATCCATTTTATAATTTTATAACAAATGTTAGGGAAATAATAAGGGAAAAGTTAAAGATTTCAGCGAAATGCACTGATTAAATGATACAACAACATGCATTAATTATGGCTATATATATTAATATTTACTAGTTATTGTAAAAATTATATTTACTGATTTGTTACTTATCATTTATAAGTGTTTATTTATTGTTTCCTTTTTTATTAAAGTCATATTAATTTAAAACCAAAATAAAATACTCAGATTTCTTAAACGTGTTTTTTATTAATAAAACCTAGTACTTTCGAGCATGTCATGCTCATCATCAGGGTTAAAACAACAAAAGAGTAAAAGTCGAAGGCTGAGTTCTTTTATACGAAATGGACTGATCCAAAGACAACGTAAAAAACGGGGGAGAAGTCGGAATGTTCCAAATTTGATAGAAAGGGGGGTTTCAAGTTATTTTGAGCAGATTGTACCATATTCTTGGAATATCGTACGACAAAGTATCGTTACAAGTATTGTTAGCTCGACATAAAATTTCAATTGATTCCATGATTTTAATCTTCTGGTAATTTGATATTTTCTTTAGTAATTTAGCTTTTTTGAAATCTATTATAACTTCGTGTTCCTGGTACAGTTTAGAGAGAGCGGTATTGCATCGATTAAGTCTGATATCTGCAATGTGTTCTGACAAACGCTTCTTCATTTTTTGTATAAATAAGGTGAATTAAAGGATTCGACATATGTGATATGTTATATCATTTTAATCATATTAATTTATTGTTATTTTTTATTTTAACTCTTTAAATTATTTTTATTATATGCTATATCAATAATTAAATATATCAAACTAGCATTTATTTATTTTTATTTCCTTTTTTAAAATTACTAGAATCTCTTTCATTTTTTTTACACTAGTTTATTTTTATATTTCAAAAAATCATGTCCTGTTATTGTATACAATTTCTAACTTATACTCAAAAACAAATTTTTCGCCAAATTGGAGGGGGGGGGGGGAACACGTGCAAATGTGGTGCGTATAATGACATCTGTGCCTTATTTTTCTTTCATATTTAATAATGCTGAAAGAATCGTATTTTCTGAGCATTTTAAAACAAGTTGGAAATTGCACGTGAAGCGTAGCAAATGAGGTGCGTTCGTACGATAACGAAGTTTTAAAAATATTCAGATCTTGCTGATATAGTAGAGCTTACTTCGGATACAGTATAGTGGTCGAAATCTTTGCTTTCCAGTAAATATGCAGGAAGTAATTTTTACAACACCTCAGCAACGTATATCTTATTCATAAAATGTAAAATAGTTTAATATAATTAAAACACGTCCCAAACAATGTTTCCCCGTATAGGATTATGTAGTGGAATACTTTTGTGTGACCCTGTAATTTAATAATAAATATTTTTTGCATCACAGATTGTACAAAATGTATATTATAGTATATATTTCATAGATTCATGTAGATTATATTATGTTCGAATGAGCGTAACACCATTAAAATGCATTTGAAACTTTTTCCACATTGACCGTAATGTAACGAAATACTTTTGATTGTCCCTGTAATTGATATATCCATCCGATTTTCATAAAATTTGAAATGACTCGACAAATTACTTAATAATTATGTATTTTAAATTTCAAACGATTCGGTTGGGTAGTTTTTGCGTTGTTATATGCGGACGGACAGACAGACGGACGGACTGAGCGACAACAATAGGTGCTACGTATTTACATAATTACGAACGCACCTAAAAATGCAGAGAAATCAACAATTTTGTTCATAAGCAAGACGCTCAAAGTGTTAACTAAATAAACATTGAACTTATATTACCAATGGAAACGATGATTAACTCATGATATCAAGCACATAAATTGCTTTAAATTTCACAAACGAACATATTTCTTTTTTATAAAATATCAACTCACATGAGAAAAGTAAAGGTATTGTGTTGCATACTTAAAATTATTCTTTTTAGGTGCGTTCGTAATTATGTAAATACGTAGCACCTATTGTTGTCGCTCAGTCCGTCCGTCTGTCCGTCTGTCTGTCTGTCCGTCTGTCTGTCCGTCCGCATGTAACAACGCAAAAACTACCCAACCGAATCCTTTAAAATTTAAAATACATAATTATTACATAATTTTGTCGAGTCATTACAAATTTAATGAAAATCGGATGGATAGATCAATTACAGGGACAATCAAAAAGATTCCGTTACATTACGGTGAATGGGGGAAAAAGTTTCAAATGCATTTTAATCGTTTGAAATTTAAAACGTATATTTAGTACATAATTTTGTCGAGTCATTTCAAATTTTATGAAAATCGGATGGATAGATCAATTACAGGGACAATCAAAAGTATTCCGTTATATTACTATCAATGGGGAAAAAAGTTCCAAATGCATTTTAATGGTGTTACACTCATTTGAACATAACAAAATTGACATGAATCTATGAAATATGTACTAAAAACACATTTTGTACAATCTGTGATGAAGAATATTTATTATTAAATTACAGGGCCACACAAATGTATTCCATTAAATAATGTTATACGGGGAAACATTGTTTGGGGGGGGGGGTGTTTTAATTATATTAAACTACTTCACATTTTATGAATAAGATATACGTTAATGAAGTATAATAAAAATTACTCCCTGCATATTTACAGGAACGCAGAGATTTCGACCACTATACTGTATCCAAAGTACGCTCTACTATATCAGCAAGATCTGAATATTTTAAAACTTCCTTATCGTACGAACGCACCTCATTTGCTACGCTTCACGTGCAATTTCCAACTTGTTATTTATAATAATAATCTTTCTAGAATTATAAAGGATAGCTGAAAAAAAATACGTTAGCTTTATTAAAAACTTGCTGCTTTGATCTGCTCCAGAAATGTGCTTAATTATCCCCTGGGCAATATTTTGTTTCAATGGTCTAAACAAGAATTAATTAACACATTAAAGTCACATGTTCATATTTTCATAGCAGGAAAGTTTGTTTGCTACCACCATAATATTTTATTAATAATCTTCTTTCAAATAAAAATTATTAGTAATAATAAGTGAAATTTAAAAGTTATTTTATGTTAAGTTCTTAACAAACAAGATGTTAATTGACATTTTCTTAACATTAATAGACCAATCATAAAACATGTAAGATGAATATTTTAAAAATAATTCTGTAAAAATTTAAAATTACACATCGATAAAAATTTAAATTTCAAATGGTAAAAAAATAAATTCTAATAACTTATTTAAGAATAAAATATAATTATAAATGTATTAAAATAGCTGCAGTAATTATATTTTATATCAAATGAATTATCAACGAAAAGAATAACGAAATTATAAATTTACCCAACTATCTTTAGAACACAAACAATGCCATAAAATGTATTTTTCATATTTCGTTAACTGGCAACCAATTCCTTAAAATTATTTTTTTTCATACAAATATTTTCTTTTAAAGATGAAAATATTATATTTCCTTTGGTCATATAGCTCTGATTTATTGGGAAATGAAAACGTAAGCATTTCCTTTCTTTTTTTCTTTTGAAACTTCGAGAGTTGATTTATTTTCCTTTGTGTTATTTGATATGTTGTATGTAGTTCCTTTTACTTCATTTTATATTCAGAAAGCTACGTATTTATAAGCTGCTTCAGCAAATATTTTTGCTGAAAATAGAAAAACACAAACCGTAATATGCTGAACGCAGCAAACCAAAGTTTTTTGTGTCAAATATTAGTTTGGGATTTGAAATGTAATTCTTTGTCTACTTTCAGGAAAATAACAGTATTTAATGTAACTTTGAAAGGAAATACTTTACTACTTTAAACTTGTAACAAAAGGATTAGCAAAAATATAGCTAATAATTTTCTTATAGCAGAATTATACTAACACTGTAATATATCGACACAACGTACATTACGTTAAAAAAAGAAAAAATGGCAGCAAAGGAATGTATTCAAAACTTTGTATGCACATTTTTTTAATTACATTAATTTCTTTTAACGTGGGTAGATGACATTCAAGATACACATAAATTACAAAAAATCAGTGCATTATTGACATTTGTAAGTTGCACAAATTGTTGATTATTTTAATTTTTAAGTATGTCATATAATAGTATTTTTATATACCCTTATTAAATCATTTTTTTTAAATATTAAAATGTATCAAATGTTCACTTTCTTCAAACTTTGAAACCTTTGCAATATGACTTAAATATTGAATAAATAAAAAGAATACTGCCCAGTTAAACTGATGGCATTGAGCTCACAGGCTACGCATACTAATTGTACATTACAGCCTTATATTTTCAAGGGTTAATTCCGTTCGAAAGAGAAATTAAGAAAGGTAAACAGCTATCCCCTTTCCCCTTTTTTATACTTAATCATTGAACCTCCTAAACTATCAAGGACATGCTTTATCATACAAAAAATCTATATCCAAAATTCAGAGCAAATCGAATAATTCTTAATAAAAACCCATTTAGCATTTGTATAATTTAAGAGGAGTTATCCCCCTCTTTTATACCCAACCATAAAACTTCCAAAACTATTCAGAGATTTGAACGAAATCTGATAATTCTGCTTGAAAAACCCATTTATATAAATTAAGGGGAGGGGCATTAGAACCCCCGTTACCACTGTTTATACTTATTCAATGAACACCTAATAACAGTCACTGAATCGCCTCATCAGAATGATCCTATATCTAAATTTTGAACGAAAACTTGATTCTGCATGATAAACCCACTTATTTCTATTAAG
This sequence comes from Maratus speculifer, assembly GCA_964019185.1. Classification (NCBI taxonomy): domain Eukaryota; kingdom Metazoa; phylum Arthropoda; class Arachnida; order Araneae; family Salticidae; genus Maratus; species Maratus speculifer. The sequence goes on along the minus strand of OZ025291.1, from coordinate 419,873,247 downwards.
GGGAGGGGCATGAGCCCCCCGTTCCCCCTCTTATACATATCGAATGAAGTCCAAAAACTAATCAGGAAAGCGCCTTGTCAGGATATACCTATATACAAAATTTTAAGTGGATCGGATATTTTTATCATGAGTTATCGCGTTACGCACGAACGAACATACATACAGAACGGGCGGGCACATAAGCTCTCAGGCTATGATAGCCTGTGAGCTAAAAAGGGATTTATTGCTATTTTCCCTACAATAAAGAGCATTACAAGTGTAATAACTTTTAAGTTATAAAACCAGAAGAATTTTACCAATTCATTAATAAGCATAGTTTAGTTGAAAAAAAAATAGCAGTAGAATTTTTCTTTTAATTTCATTTAAGTATATTAAAAGAGAATTATATTTAAAGATGTTAATAAGATTTAGTTTATTAAATAAAAAAATAACTTTAAACTATCTATATAGAAAATTTGTATGATGTTTAATAAGTCAGGTTTTAAGTGTTGGATAGTACGTTTTATTATGCTAATTTTTACATTTTTACGGTAATATAAGATGCAATATCTCAAGATATTGCAATGGGAGAAAAAACTTAATCAATAAGGAGTTCTAAATTGTTTTCTCAAAATAAAATAATTATTTAACCTCTTCAGAATCGAAGGTAAAGAAACAGCACAAATATTCATTCATTGATATTGCACAAACAAAAAGTCACCATTGATTACAGAATATTTATAATATTGTCTCTTTAGAAGGCTGGTAATTTAAGTTCACAAATATAGTCAATCAGGGTAACTTTGGGCCAAGAGCAGGACTGCCACAGACGACTATTTTTTTTTATTTCTAATTTATAGCACTTTGTCAAAACCGAAACCATTAAGAGCCTACACTGCTGACAGAAAAAGACCCGGATGATAATGTTAAGTCTGTGGGGGGCGTTCTTTTTAAGTATCTTGCTTAATATTTCAACATGAATATTTTGCGTAGGATAGCTGAGGGCGATCCACAATCGGGTAGTTTTTACTTTTCCAATTTTGATTTAAGACTTAAAAAAAATACTTTAACTTTCGAAACCTTTTAGAACCGGTTCTGAAATTGAAACTATCAGAATATAAAAATATATGTAACCAAAATCGAAAAAGTAAAAACTATACTAGTTGTAGATCGTGCTCAGCTATCCTATGCAGAAAAGAATATGTAAAAAAAATATTAAAATTTGAGCGAGATATCTGAAAAGAACGCCCTTATGTAATTAAAATTATCAACCGGATCTTTTTTAGTCAGTAGTCTGGCCTCTTAACAGACATTTTGACAACACTTGCTAAAGAAATATACTTCAAAATTTATATCAGAAAAATGACGGTAGTAACATAATATAAAAATATTCGTCTATGGCAGCCCTGCAAGAGAGAAAAAATGATTAAATCTGCAACATCCCTTGAAATAACGACAAAGTTTTGGCATCAAAATATAAATAGCAGCGCTAGTGAGAGTTTGGCAGCTCATTGGAAATTGTTCATCCAGATTTTTCCATGGCAGAATGCATAAATTTTGCAAAGGGGGGGGGGGCAATCTTGCCCGATTTGGCACAAAATTACCATGATTGACTGTACAAACCTTATTCGATCTTCATTAGAATTCCTTACACCCTTAAAAATTGATTTAATTATTGATAAAAAAAAAACTACGCAATAACAAATTGAAGGCCTTTAATTAATTGACTGATTTACAAATCCTCAATTTTTCCTAACACATTTTGACGAAATCGTAGTCATATAATTTCTTTTGATATGTATAATTGTTTTCCCTAATATGTATTTTTTTATTAGCCTCCGATGCTATTTCTTTCAGACAAGCTAAAAATGTCGTGTCATCATTCCTGAATTTTCTACTCAACCGATTTTGATAATTATTTTTTTAAATGAAAGCTATTTATTTGTAGTTGTGCCCATTTTAGCTATTTTTTAATTTATTTCCATTTTTATATTTTATTTTTAATTTTAAATGCTTTTTTACGATATTTCTTCAAATGGTGGCAACTCAGTTTAGCTTTTCTCTAGATAATAAAAATTTATTTTCCATTATCAGAAGCTTGATCTCATCAGTGAACATGTCTTCGCATTTAAAAGAAAAATGTTAATTGTTTTCGTAAAATTTAGCCACAATAAAAGGATTGCGTATAATTATGCACTAATTGAGGCAAAAAAATATATTTACTGAGAAATAATATTAATAATGTAAATAAAATAACAGAAAATAATTTATGATAAAAATTAATGTCTAAAGCAAAATAAGAAAATTTTCAAATGAGGAAAATGATGTCATTCAGCAACGGGATTTACAATATTATTACGGACGCCTTTTTCATATTACTAGTAACAGTAACTTTTAAAAAACATTTGAAGAGAAAATGACGTCACTATTTAAAACATCGCATTTTTTCTCATAACGATATTACATTTCAATATTTCTTTCTTTATGGACACTGATATTGAGATTTTACTTTCGGATGACTTCAGTTAGTGAAAATAATATCAGAGTAAAAATGAAATTAGTTTTTTTAAACCTCCAATGCTATTTCTTTCATACAAGCTAAAAAGTGTCGTGTCAAAAATATCGGCCCACTTTTACTTACCAATCATACGTAGTATAGGGTCTTGCAATCGTTTTGAAAATCGAAAAATTTTTTTTGAGGGATTAACACGTTTCAGATACTGGAAATTCCGAAAAACATATTTTTAGAAAAAAAAATTGCCGTCCGTCTGTCTGTCTATCGGTCTGTAAACGCTCTATCTCACGAACAAATGGAAATAGAAACTTAAAATTTTGTATGTATTTAGTAAGTAAGAATAGGACGAAGCCTATTTAATATCACTAACCTCGATTATCCGGAACTATCTTTTTCGGACTCTCGAAAAATTCGTTCTGATGAAATGTATATAAAAATTTTCGATTTTTTTCATTTTAACAAAAGGACGTAAAAGGCAATAAAATAACACAAATTTTGCATCAAGAACGAAGTCGGTCGGATTAATAGTTGCCGAGATATTTGTAATCTTGTTTTCCACATTCTTCGATTTTTCCTGACCCTGTATTTTCTTCAAATTTCAATTCAAAGATATGTTTTAAATGGAAATGAGACGCTTAATCTGACGCTGTAAATTGTTAGTTAATATGATTATTATTTTTGGAGTTATAAGGCTGTTTCTTTTATGCAATCCGGTACTACTTGTGTAGTTTGGTATTTTACATAATTTGTCGAAATGGGCTCATCAGCAATTCATTAATGAAGCATTACTATGTATATTAAGAATATTTAAATATACGTTTAAATTTTGTCTTGGAATTGCAATGCATTTTTTTAACAGTTTTCACATATTTTTTTTCACATATTATACAATGCATATCCATGATGGGTAAGTATTACGGTGGCTCCCAACGACTAGTTTCGTAATCTGGCCGTTAAAACGAGACATTCATACAATTTTATTGTTAAAATGCATTTCTTTTTTCTCAGAGTCTATAAAAAGCGTTTAAACTAAAGAAAAAATTTGTTTTTGATGAATCTAGTCAATGAAGAAGTAGCACGTCAAATTGTATCTCTTTATTATTCCGCAATTCCAATGTCTCAGAGAGAAATTGCTAATAAATTGGGTTTTTCACGTCGTTCTGTTTGCTATTATATTGATAAACACAAGAAAAATTAAGTTAGTTCATTGCATTCTAAATGGGGTCGCCCTTCTAAAAGACCTGTATCGATTTTTTTTTTTTTTAATCGGAGGCGAAACTTAATTCTGCAATGGCAGAATCTACATTCAACTTGTATTAGATTTTGTGACATGTTTATACTAACTAAATACAAGCTAAAATACTATTAAAACTCTTACAGACGACCTTCTGAAAAAAGACTAGCAATTTCAATGATACTTATACTTTTTTTTTCAGCAGTGCAAATATCATTACTGTTAACTTTTCAATCTACAAGGTGGTTAGTTATTAACGTCAGGTGTTCAGAGCCCTCTAGCGAGTAAAGTTCTGGGCGAAACATAACCAAATTAGTTCAGCATACATAGTAGACCATGGAATTTCGAATTCTTAAAAAAAAAAAAAAGAAAAAAAGTTTAAAAAATCGCCACTAGGGGCAATTTTAGCTAAAATGCGACTAAAATGCATTTAATTTGCATAAAATCAGCAATTTTGGCACACCAAAAGTGTATTAGTGTAAACGTTGAATGATTAAATGGCAAAAACTACAGTACAGATCAATGTCATACTGCTGGAATACTGCCCGAGCGCTGATGGTACCTGCATATTTTTCATCTCTTGCTCGACAATAGCAGTTAAAACTTCGTCAACTTGTTATTGGCTAGTCACTTTGCGTCCTAGGCCTTGTTGCCGCATAGTTTCAAATCGATGAATCATTTTTGTAAATTCGTTATGCTCATCGGTTCTTTTGGCAAATTCTGTAATCGGTGAAATTCAAGACGAGCATGATTGCAATCCTCGTTCTGCTGATATCACAGCTTGATTAGTAAAGTATGGTGAGAGTTGATAATGATGAGAACTCTCCCATCCTTTCCTTTTATACTCATGATTGCTATACACAACTGATTTTATGCAAATTAATGCATTTTAGTCGGTAAACAACGCTAAAATTGCCCCTAGTGGCGATTTTTAAAACTTTTTATTTATTTATTTATTTGTTTTTTTTTTTTTTTTTAAGAATTCAAAATCCCAAGGTCTATTATGTATGTTGATCAAATTTTATTATTTTTTGACCAAAACTTTACTCGCTAGAGGGCTCTGAACACCTGACGTTAATAACTAACCACCCTGTATTTCTTAATCTTCTGAAACTAAAATTATGAAAAGATTCAGGGTAGTAGAAGTATATTTAACCACTTAACTTATCAAAATTTATGAAAAAAAAACTTTCAAATAATGCCTATTTTTTGTGTCATTTACCGAATTTTTAATGTTTTATCACCAGCTTTTCAAAACAGTCATTTTTGCCTAATTGAAACTCGAAAAAAGCTCGAGTTAAATAATGAAAAATTTACAGTAAAATTATACTGGTGAGAATAATGAATCATGATTTAAAATCAAAATATGATTGGCAAAAACGCGTTGCCTTTGTGACGTACTAGCAAATCAGGGAAGCAGTTAAAGAATGCAGGAAAACAATAGTGACCCGTAAAGCATGGTGACGTCACTGCAACGTCATTGTGAAGTCACATTGTGACTTTGTGACCACCGATTGTCGATGTGACGTCACGTGACGTCGATGTGAAGTCACAGTGACTAAAATGTGAAGCCGTTATCGCCGTTTTAGAGCTCTTTTGTGAGGTTTCACAAAGTGGTCACAATTAGACAGATTTGTGAAAAATGTGTCATTTGTGACTAATTTGACATTAACATTGTGACGAAACTGTGACAAAAGCGACGATATTTAAATTGCTAGAAACATGTTTTTTTAAAGTAAATAACATGTTTTAAAGGATATTTATAAATTTCTAAAGATTTTTAAGAAAGTCACATCTCAGTCACAATGTGACGTCATTGAGTGGTGGCATTTTGGTCACAGATGTGATGTGACCAAAGTGACTCACAGTGACGTCACTGTGAGATCACTGTGACCATGCATGCTATTAGGGGATTAACCTAAGTCAGATAGTTTTTGAGAAAATCGCATTTTTTTTTTGCTCATTGCAGCATGTGGAAGATTGCGAAGAAATATAAAATGATTATTGACAAGAACTCTTGAAAATGAAAAATGCCGGTAATTAACAATCTGGTTTGGGCATACAGAATGACATGGGCGGCGTACTAAATATGCCAAACTCTAAATAATAATTATTAATATACTTGTGTAGTGTAATTCTAAATAATAGAGTAAAAGAAATAAATGTTCAATTGTTAAAAAAGATTAGTTAGATTTAATCATGCAATTATTGGAGGATTCTCCCCTAGTTTGCGTTGAGTGGCTCGTTCAGTACGCTAGCTGTGTCTAAGTATTAATTTAAAATCTGTATGGAAACATTAAGCATAGACCCAGGCGGCACTGCAACTTTGCGACCTCCTTTTGAATCACGCTTATGCTGCATGTTTTCTCACTAAGTCTTATTAATCTTTAAACAGCATTTTTATAAGACTACAGATACTAATTTATGGTATAGTTATTGTACGAAAAATTCTATACGTGACTAATACCCAGGCTTGACCGATTATATCTTTTAAGTATCAATAAAGATGACACTGGAATATTTTTTTTTATATAGAAATATAATAATGTAAATTGCTTGCCTTTGTATTATGGAAAAGAAACTGCTTTTTTTTCAAGAAGAAATGTGAAAAGTTAAACGTATAAAAATGTTTCTAAATGAATTCTTTTCAAGTTCAAAAGTTATGTTTCCTTTCTTAAATCAGATCTTATTAAAAATTATAAATAATTAAAAATAGTTTAAAACCCATTTAATCAATTTTTAAACATCTCCAGTGTTTTGTTGTTATTATCATAATTATATTTTGCAAAATGAAATCATACTTTTCCGTTTCAAGTAAACTCTTTTCGAACTAATTTAATTACTTTCAATCATGAGAGAAAACTTTATGCGAAGGAGTCGTCTCACATCAGTTCTTTTATAATATTTCATGTCACGTAAAATCAAAACAATTGTTTCGAAAATAATGAATTATTATGAAACTTGTTTAATTAAACGCTAAAAAGAATGACATTCTATCTACTTCATATCATTTTACAAAAAAAAAAAAAAAAAAAAAAAAAAAAAAAAAAAAAAAAAAACATTTGATTTACTATGTGAAAATAAAATATTTTTGTTTTATGAACTCGGGCATTATGTTTAGGGGTACTAATACTAATGACACGTACTAAACGGCAGCGGCGTAATAAATGTTTCATCGACTTTTAAATTCTAGATAACAACTTTAAACGATATGTATGTAATTCCAGTATGTAATTCCAGTGTAATGTAATTCCAGTAGTAATATTAAAGCAATAAATGATAAAGTGTAAATTACAAACAAATTTAATTAGTTTTAATCATGTAATTACTTAATAATTCGCGAATTGTTTGAATAGAATGGTACTCTCAATTCCCCACCTATGTTATAAAAAGATAATTATTAAACTATCTTGAAAAACGCGGAACGAACGGGATTGGAACTTGCGACCTCCTTTCGAAAGGCCCTTACACTGAATTCTTTTATTTTACAAAATCTTATTATTATAAGATCAACAAAAATACAGGCGCAAATTAATCTAGTTATTGTACAAATCTTTCTATACGTGAGTAATACCCAGATTTGGTCGATAAGTTCTTTTAAGTATCACGACAGATAACATTGGTTTATTCCGTGGGATACGGAGATATAATATTATAAATTACTTTCTTTTGTATTCCTAAAAAGAAAATGTCTTTTTTTTAAGAGGAAATACGATAAATTAAACATATAAAAATGTATCTAAATAATTTGTTTTCAACATATAAAAGTTATATTCCTTTTCTTAAATAAGATCAATAATTTAAAAAAAAAGATTTTCTTAAATAAGATTATTAAATATTATAAATAACTAAAAATATATGAAAACGCATTTAATCAATTTTTAAACATCTCCAGTGTTTTATTGTTATTCTCATAGTCATATTTCGAGAAATAACATTATGCTTCACCGTTTTATGTAAAGTCTTTTCGAACTAATTTAATTAGTTTCAATCATGAGAGAAAACTTTATGCGTAAAAATCGTCTTAAATGAGTTCTTTTATAATATTTCATAACACGTAAAAACAAATCAATTATTTCGAAAATAATGAATTATTATGAAACTTATTAAATTAAAAGCTAAAAACAAGGAGAGTATATCTATTTCATACCATTTACAGCAAAGCACTTGACATATTATGTGAAAATAAAATATTTTTGTTGTTGTCTTATGAACTCGTGCTTTATGTTATGGGATACATATTGACACGTACTAAACGGCGGCGTACTAAATTTTCCATCTACTTTTAAATTCTAGATAATAGCTGTAAATGACATGTATGTGAAATGTAATGTCCGGTTGTAATATTAAAGCAATAAATGTTAAATTGTTAAATACAAACAAATTTAATTAGATTTAATCACGTAATAAGTTGATAATTCGCGATTTTTTCGAATCGAATGGTACCCTCAAAATGCCGCCTGTGTTATAAAAAGATAACCATAAAACAATCTTAAATACGCGTAACGATTGGCGTTTCAATCTGTGACCTCCTTTCGAAAGGCCCTTGCACTGTATATTATTTTTACAAAATCATATTATTTTATTAAAAACATACAGATACAAATTAAACTAATTATTGTACCGAATTTTCTATAGGCGAGTAATACAAAGACTTGGCTGATCATATCTTTAAAGTGACAACACAGATAACACTGGGGCATTCCATAGGATACAGAAAAATATTACAGTACATTGCTTGTTTGTATTCTGACAAAAAAACTGCCTTTTTTCAAGAAAAAATACGAAAGGTTAAACGCATAAAAATGTTTCTAAATGATTTGTTTTCAATTATATAACAAATATTTAACACTAAACATGATATGTCTAAAAAACCTTTTTCTCGGCTTAAAAATTTTGTTTCCTTCCTTAAATAGGATCTTAATAAAGAATACTGCCCAGTTAAACTGATTGCATTGAGCTCACAGGCTACAAATACTAATTGTACATTAAAGCCTTATATTTTCAAGGGTTAATTTCGTTCGAAAAAAATTAAGAAGGGGAAACAGCTCTCCCCTTTCCTCTTTTTTATACTTAATCATTGAACCTCCTATACTATCAAAGACATGCTTTATCATATAAAAAATCTATATCCAAAATTCAGAGCAAATGAGATAATTCTTAATAAAAACCCATTTAGCATTTATATAATTTAAAAGGAGTTATTCTCCTCTTTTATACTTAACCATTAAATTTCCAAAACTATTCAGAAATTTGAACGAAATCTGAAAATTCTGCTTGAAAAACCCATTTATATAAAATAAGGGGGGGGGGCATTAGAACCCCTGTTCCCCCTATTTATACTTATTCAATGAACACCTAATAACAGTCACGGAATCGCCTCATCAGAATGATCCTAATCTAAATTTTGAACGAATACATAATTCTGCATGAAAATCCCATTTATATCAACTAAGGGGAGGGGCATGACCCCCCGTTCCCCCTCTTATACATATCGAATGAACTCCAAAAACTAATCAGGGAAGCTCCTTGTCAGGATATACCTACATACAAAATTTCAAGTGGATCGGATATTTTTATCATGCGTTATCGTGTTACGCACGAACGTACGAACATACATACAGAACGGACGGGCACATAAGCTCTCAGGCTAAGATAGCCTGTGAGCTAATAAAAATTATAAGTAACTAAAAATAGGTTAAAACCCATTTAATCAATTTTGAAAAATCTCCAGCGTTTCATTGTTATTCTCATAATCATGTTTTGAGAAATAAAATAATATTTCTCCGTTTTAAGTAAACTCTTTTCGAACTAATTTAATTAGTTTCAATCATGCGAGAAAACTTTATGCAAAAGAATCGTCTTACATGAGTTCTTTTATAATATTTCATGTCACGTAAAATCAAATCAATTATTTCGAAAATAATAAATTAGTATGAAACTTATTAAATTAAAATCTAAAAAAGAAGGACAGTTTATCTACTTCATATAATTTTACAACAAAGCACTTGACTTATTATGCGAAAATAAAGCATTTTTCTTTTATGAACTTGGGCATTATGTTATGACACACATAATAACACGGGCGGCGGCGGTTCTAAAAAAAAAATATCGACTTTTAAATTCTAGATAATAACTTTAAATAATGTATGTGTAATGTAATGTCCGGCAGTAATATTAAAGCAATGAATGTTAAATTGTTAAAAACAAACAAATTTAATTAAATTTAATCATGTAATTTCTTGAAAATTTGCGACTTCTTTGAATAGAATGGTACTCACAATACGAAACCTGTATTATAAAAAGATAATTATAAAACTATCTTGAAAAACCTTATTTCGAAAGGCCCTTACACTGCATATTTTTATTTTACAAAATCTTATTTTTATATTAACAAAAATACAGTCGTAAATTAATCTAGTTATTGTACAGATCTTTCTATACATGAGTAATACCGAGACATGGCTGATCATTTCTATTAAGTATCACGTCAGATAACATTGGGTTATTTAGAAAGATACAGAGATATAATATTATAAATTACTTCCTTTTGTATTCTGAAATAGAAACTGTTCTTTTCTAAAAAGAAACGCGAAAAATTAAGCGTTAAAAAATGTTTCTAAATGATTTGTTTTCAATATATAAAAATTATGCTTCCTAAATGTATATAGGACAGTTGCACCATAAAATTTAACTAATAATAACACATTGCTCAGTGGTGCACAAAACAGGAATTTTAATATACATTAGTACATATTAAAATAAAATAAAACTTTCAACGTTTCGCGCCTGTCTTCTGCGGGTGTCTTCAGGAAAATATGATAATGGAAGGACTACGTTTGCATCTTGATCGAGAGATAATATTTCTACTAAATTAAAATCTAAATTAATTAAAATTTTAAAAATTGTTGCTATTTACACGTGAGTAAAAATTAAAATATTGCAAGGAAATAAAAATTTTTAAGATTTTATGATGTTATGCCATATTTTTGGTATATTGTAGGATAAATTATCATTACATGGTTTATTTTCTCGTGCTATGATTTCGATGGATTCTCTTATTTTACCTTGAACTGGGTTATTGCATGGAACTATGATATGATATTTGATTGGCGAATAAGGGTTGCCATATTAATTTTGAGGAAGCCAAAATCATAGTTCCATGCATTGGCGAACAAGGGTTGCCATATTAATTTTGAGGAAGCCAAAATCATAGTTCCATGCAATAACCAAGTTCAAGGTAAAATAAGAGAATCCATCGAAATCATAGCACGAGAAAATGAACCTTGTAATGATAATTTATCCGACAATATACCAAAAATATGGCATAACATCATAAAATCTTAAAATTTTTTATTTCCTTGCAATATTTTAATTTTTACTCACGTGTAAATAGCAATATTTTTAAAATTTTAATTCATTTAGATTTTAATTTAGCAGAAATATTATCTCTCGATCAAGATGCAAACGTAGTCCTTCCATTATCATATTTTCCTGAAGATGCCCGCAGAAGACGGCGCGAAACGTTGAAAGTTTTATTTTATTTTAATTGTTCAAATGTATATTAAAATTCCTGTTTTGTGCACCACTGAGCAATGCCTTATTATTAATTATGTTTCCTTTCTTAAATAAGATCTCATTAAAAATTATAAATAACCAAAAATAGATTAAAACCATTTTATCAATTTTTAAACATCTGCAGCGTATTTTGTTATTCTCATAATCCTATTTCGAGAAATAAAATTATTTAAGTAAACTATTTTCGAACTAATTTAATTAGTTTCAATCATGAAGGAAAATGCGAAGGTTTATGCGAAGGAGTCGTCTTACAAAAACTCTTTTATGATACTTCATATCACGTAAAATTAAATCAATTATTTCGAAAATAATGAATTATTTTTGAAACTTATTGAATTAAAAGCTAAAAAGAATGACAGTCTATCTACTTCATAAAATTTTTCAACAAAGCAATTGACTTATTTTGCGAAAGTAAAATATTTTTGTTTCATGAACTCGGGCATTATGTTATGGGATACATAATGACACGTACTAAACGGCGGAGGCGCGGCATAGTAAATGCTTCATAGACTTTTAAATTCTACATAACAGCTTTAAATGATATGTATGAGTAATGTAATGTCTGGTAGTATTATAACAGCAATACATGTTAATATGTGGTGTACAAACAAATGTAATTAGATTTAATCATGTAATTATTTGAGAATTCGAGAGTTGTTTGATTAAATTGACTCTTTCAATACGCCACATGTGTTATAAAAAGATAATTATAAAACAATTTTGAAAAACGCGGAACTATCGGCATTGCAACTGGCGACCTCCTTTCGAAAGGCCCTTAAACTGCATATATATGTAATAATAATTCGACGAAGGCTATGTTCCGTAAACTGCTAAGAATGTTACTTCTAAGAATCAGCAGCAGCACGAGCAGAGTAGTCGCTCCGGCAGTTGGCAAGCAATGGAAGAGTTGCATTGGGGTATTTCCCCATTATAAAAACAAAATCCATGAGTCTTTCAATTCCTTTTGTAGTGGAGATCTGTATTTTAAAGTATTGCGACCAGGTTCTTTTCAAAAAAATGCATTCGCTAGAGTTGTAGGCTGTGATCAATAAAATAAATGCCTTTTGAGAACTTTGTTTATTTAAGGTAGAGTTATAAAAATTAAATCATTTCTTACTGAAATAATTAGGGATGGTGCCTGTAACCATTTTTCAAGAGACCTTTGTTACATGACTGAGTGCATGAAGCGAGAGAGAGGCAATTAAATTTCTCATTCAGAATTCACACATTGGCATCTTGGAATTGGCGAAAAGGAGCATATGAAAAGTGAATGATATCATAACCATGAAATTTTCTGTTACGCTTTAAACAATTAAGATGATTTTGAATTTAATGCAGGGCAACCAGAAATGGGCAGTCCTAAAAAAATACGCCAAAAAGAATTCGCGCCAATTCGTACGTTAGGACTCTGTTTTGGGAGAATTTATGAAAGACACAATAATGTGGCATGCACAAGGAAAGATTATTACCTAACGAATAAGTTAGAATCACAATTAAGCAGAGAGAAAAGCGATTTTACTGACCGCAAGCAAAGCATATCTTTGTTCTTTTTTTATTTGTTTCCAGCAAGGGTGAAATACGCATCTTAATGAATTCTCTTTATCTGACAGCCGTTTTTCAGTAATAGGGCAGATGCTAGATGTTTTTCTTTTCTTTTCTTTTGAACGGAAAGTTATTGTGGGATCGAAATAAAACATTAAGATAAAATAGATATTTAATTAAAGATTAGTTTTAACTGTAATTTAGAAAAATGTAAAATTTAAGAAAACTATATGTGATTCTACATCACATATATCACCCCTTTCACAGGCGAAAAAAAAATCTTTAAAGGTACATGCAGGGAGAGAAATCAATTTTCATATGCTCTTACAAGTAACAATGTGTAAAATGTTCATGAAAACAGACTAAACATTTAGTAAATAAAGTAAACAGCAATTGAAATTTTTCTCTAAGTAGCAACCATCCCAAATAAAAGTATATATATATCATGATATAAATATATTGGTACCATAAATATTGTCATACAAATGACATCATATGTTGTTTCTATTTAGAAACAGCTGCAGCTTCATTAATAAAAATTGTGATCACTCTTCAATTTATCTTATTTAGACAAGGACCTGTATAAAAAATGTGCACATACTAATAAAACAAATATCATTTCTAAGTCCACAGGTCATTAACCAATTGGCAGTAAATTCCAAAATGTTTGTAAAAAGAAACATTAAATATGTGTATTGATCAATACAATAATAATAGCAAAATACTGGAGTAATATAATGCAATTAAACGCAAAACATAATACACAAATAAACAAAAACATAATGTAAATAGAAGGATTAAAAATGTCCATAATAATGAATAATAGGAAATTTTTGAAATTTCCACCATTTTTTTTTAGTTTACAACATAATTTTTACTACAAACATTGCCATATCTATTTTAGATGAGAGTTCAAGAAATGCTAGACATCCAACATGTGGAAATTTTTTGAAACACTGTCGTTGACCATTTACTTCCATGTGATAACAACGTTCCTAAATGTATATCTTATAATTTTTTTGTCCTTTTTTTTAATACCTAAACTGATGAATTTTTTTTATTAAGTTAAATCTGAAATTTAAAATCAATGTTGCATTATATTGACATCTAAAACGGTATTTTAGTGTAACATGAGAGAAGAAATCTCCGTAAAGAATTCGGTATCTTCCCCAAAATACTTTTATTCAAAAATAATTACTGGTGAGTGGGAGACACTGAACTTTCATGCAAAAGTGTAAAAAGTCTAGAAGTGTAGGTAAGATGTGTGGAAATGTAATCTGGAGACCTGTAAAGTAACTTCAATTTAAGATACGACTTGTATAAAGACCAATAAAAGACATGCATTAACCACTAAAGCAAACATATGACAGCATCTTTGCCTATAAAAATTACAATTTATCTTCACTTCATATCCTTTGAATGAGAAGTGTGAAAACATTGACATGTATGCAATTTTAAATATCACCTTGACTGTGGTATACCACTCATCGTTATCTGCAAAATAACTAAAGTGTATTTTTTTATGTGGAAGTACTGTGTACAAATTATATAAGGATGAGTATTGAATTTAAAGTGAATAAGTGTGTGAATTTTAGTCTATATATAAAATTTTACATCTTGCTAGAATTTTTAATAAAAAGGAGTAAGCTCCGCTACATGTGTAAGTATTCATTGACTGAAAACTAATTTTTAATGGTCGTAAATATAGTGTAAAGTACTACTGTATATCATGTATACCCAAATGAAAATAAAGAAATGTGGAGAAGCGAAAATAAATGATATTTAATTACGAACAAATGTTATGCAAAAAAAAGTGTCTCTATCTATCTAAATTACGCCTAAAGAGTAATGAAATTCACGCGTGTAAACGGGAAAACATGGAATAGTGCAAATGGGAAGGTAAAAATTACTGGATTAAATCATCCATAACCAAAACAAAAAAAAAAGTAAAGAAATGACTTATGTATTAAAGATAATAATCAATATGTTCTAAAAAAACTTGATAGAGGACCGATAATTAAACAATTGCATATGTAAATGTATATGTATGTGAATAACTTCCTCTGCAAAGCAAGCAGCAAAATATATATACCTTTGTAAACTGCCATTGTAAAAAAACTTTGTATAAAAACATTGTAATTGCTGCATGCAAAGAGAAGTTGTATGAAAAGTGAGTCAGTTGCAAATATCCACAAGTATATCAAAAGAAAAAGAACTTTGTAAAACTTTCACCACTGTAATATTGATACACTAGTGAACATTCGCACTAACACTGTGTGTAAAGAAAAGTGCAATTGATAATTACACAGACCTACTAAAAATAGAGTAGCTACATCGAATTAAGACAAAATAGATGTGCAATTTTTTTATCTATCGCGAAAGATACAAATAAAGAAAAATAAATTGTGTAAACAAACATTTAAGATTCACCGCAGAAGTCTTACTGATAATTAGGGCTTAACCACCAGAAGAAAACTATCAATAAATCAAAAATGTGAAATTTTGAATCATTCATCTATTCCTGAGCTCACGAAACAGTTGAATGAAAGAGAATCAGAGATATGAACAATGAACGAAAAAAGAAAATCATGAAATGATTGAAAGTAATCTTTAAATAACAATGTATTAAAATGTGTACACCATATGAAAAATAAAAATATATTCGAAAGAATAGTGTATGTAAAAAATATAATTAATGCTTTATGTTTGTTTTATGAATAAAAAGGTTAACAATGTAAAAAAAGACTGTGTAAAAGAGCGGAGAAATCCAAGTATCACCTGAAGGTAACCAACAAAATATGTAAATAACTAAATATACATGAAATAGCATACCTGAAGAAGTGTTGAATATTTACGTTATATTTTAGAGTGATTAAAAGCTTGTTTTTGCTTGAAATAAAATTTAAATGTATTACAGCAAGTGGAAAAAGCAGGGTGATTTATGTCGAAAAACTTGTTGTAAGCACGGTTATGTGCGATGCAGTTAATGCATCTTGAAGCATTTTTACAATTATCTGAAGTGTGTGATTCACCACAATTAGCACATGCCAAATCATATGCACAAAATTTTGCCTGGTGGCCAATTTGTTGGCAATGAAAGCAACGTTTTATGTTAATAAATGGCCTGACAGTGTAGTCAACAGAATTAATATTTAATTTTCCATGTTGAATTAAGAGGTCAGCTATCCATGATGTAACACTAATTGTCCAGTTATATTTTAATCCCTGTCTTAATTTATGCTTTCTTTCAAAGTTAATGGAAGGAATGGTACTGCCAATCTTTTCATTTATAGCTATCATAATATCTGGTATACCTATACTGTCATCAAGACCCAACAGAATTATTTTTGTGCAGTCAGATAGATCTCTAACTTGATTTTTGTGCTCACATAAATTTAGGATGTAATCCGGAATTGAAATAAGATCAGTATTTTTGTCTTTTGATAATTCAGAGTTATTTGTACCAGAATTTATGTGTGTTTCAGATTCATCTTTATCTAAAAATTTGGCCAAATCTTTCCCATTAGAATTACATTCCTTATCTTTAATAACATTAAGGGGTTCATCCAATTTAGATTCATCAATGTCGCATTGAATAGCCATCTCATTATGCTTAGACTGTTTGGACGAGTTCAGTGTTCTTACCTTTTCGAACAACAGCTCATTTAACCTATGTAACTGGTTGTTATTTTTTTGTAAAACAGTCCACTCAGAATGAACACTATTCATCAAATCACTTAAAATATTAAACTTTAATTCAATTTCTTTTTGATAGGAATTAAATTTTGCCATGAGTTCTGGATTATTCTCATTTAAAATAGGACCAATTAATTTCTGAACATCCGAAACAACAGATTTAGAATATCTGTTAATAGAATCCTTTAAACTACTCAAACATGAAATCTCAAAAGAATTAGAATCTAAACCAATTGTTTCAGAATCCATATTAGTTTTAGAAGACATTACCTGTTTTGCATCAGGTCTTAACTTAAAATTAAACACAACAGATGGATCTTGTGTCAATTTACGTGACTTTCTTTTAGTCATTATAAACAAGTTATATCCTAAATTATAAAAATACGAAAATAAACAAACGAGCACAGTATCAGATTATTAAAAAATGGACCTATCTACAATGCAATATAATAAAAGCAGCTATATGTGAGAATATTTTTAAATAGATGCTAAAAATTTAAAATAAATGTCTATCCATAAACTAATCAAAATTGTGTTTTACATTTATAAAAGTGAAAAAGCATGAAAAAAAATCTCAATATTTATTTAAATATTAGAAAACTGGACCCTCTCTAACGAAATATTTTTGCAAGTGGGGTGCAAATAGGAAAAACAAACACTGGACATATGTATAAAAAGTCTTAAAATAAATTAGAAGGGGGGAAATTAGTCACTTTAGTTAAGACGATATTTTGTTTTAATGCACTGTTTATATCCTATATGAAATGCATAAGAAATATCATAATAAATATTAAGGAATTTATCAAATTTTTTTTATTATTATTTTTTTTTAACACACCTAAAATTGAAGTTTTTTTTAGCTAATATAATTGACGAAAATAATGATTCATACTGTATCTTATTCAATATCATACTGTATCTTATTCATCTTTTTTTTTTTTTTTTTTTTTTTTTTTTTTTGCAGACTAGAGTGTAAAAATAATTCTACTCGAACAGATATAAACAATGCACACACTTTAAGAATATTAAGATGTTAGATAGGTTTAATTATGCAAATAAGAGCATGGCTAGTCTTTGCACAAATAAAAACAATCTCCCAATAAAATTACTGTACAAACAATATAAAGCACAACTTACCTTTAAAGTGAAAAAAAATCAGGAAAGAAAAGTAGGATAAAATGTAATAATATATTTTTTTATACATGAATTTATAATTCGATTATGCATGCATCATTATTATTATTTATGTCATGTGCACATGGCATGTGATTCAAACGATAAAAGTTTATTTATCTGAAAATGAGCCCACTGTCAATAATATATGAAGGTGCATACATCCTTATTGTATAACCAGTATTCACATGCATCTTTCTCTGTATTGTTTCTTTTATATAAACCTCATATTAAAAATAATAGTTGCAACCCGACAACATCATGCCTTATTTTTTATAGGAAAAAGAGATGCACCATTAACTTACCTAGAACTTTTTCATCGACATGGAAATATAATATAAAATTTATGAAAAAGAAAAAGGAATCTACGTCAATTTATAACACTTCAAAAATAACTGTATTAAAAAAATAAACAAAATATCTAGTCATTAATTAATGATGGAAATTATAAAAATACTTTCTTTAAAAATAATAAACTGTCTTGATATTTCTCAAACGACTTTCAGCAAAAAAATGCACAGCAATAAGTACTTAGATATTTGAAAAATATAATTTTATCATACTATCGTTTGTACCATAGTTTTTAAATAGCACTTGTAAAGCTGTGAAATGTTTCAATACAATCTAAAATCATTTATAACTGTTCGTATTTAAAGAAATTCAATTAGAGCACAGAAAAACTAATACATAATAAACTAAAAATGGTTGAAAATTACTCAACATAATTTTTTTTTTAAATAAAAATATCATATAATTAAAATAGAAATTGAGATTTAACCTATTAAATATAAAAGCATACACTTTCTCATCTGCGAAATTTATGCTGTAAATATTTATCAATGAATGTCTTCTTCACTCATTTTTTTTTTTTTTACTTTCAACTACTACAAATAAACTTGTAACAGTATTATCGTAAAAATAAACGTTCAATAGCGCACAAAATTACAGACACAAAATTGATCAATGCTGTAGTTTTAAGGGTTTTTTTTTAATAGTATATCGCATGTAATTATTTTTGTGAAAAACATCAGTGTCAGCATCCAAAAATTTAAAGAATAAATCCAATGTGAAGATCATATTATCGACGAATGACGAAGAATTTAAACGTCAAACACGAAATTCTGTGTCACTTTAGTCGAGAGCATATGAAATCGTCACTGAAGTACACCGCTAAGATGAAATAAAAACATTATGTCAGTGAGCGTGACATTGTTGATTTAACGGAGGTGAAATAAGAGTCACAAATCGCCAGTCGTAGATTCTTAGGCCTACATCGGCAGGGGAAAATTTAACGAGCGGAAGCGAAGCACCCATCATCACGAAACGTCCCGATCAGAAGAATCACTCGCTCAAGTAAAAGAGAAATTGGCACTATAATCCAACTCTATAATGTCCAGCAAGAAAAATCCGGCGGCAATAATTCACCGGAGCATAGGCATATTTCACACAACAGTCTGCGAAGGAAGAGAGCACTTATGTAATGATTCACAAACATAAGCAGGACTTATCTGACGAGGAAATAGTCGTTCGAAAATACTTGAAGACTGACGTTAATAGTTCACATTTATTGTATTCAGGAAAATAAATAGTCCGGAAAAATCTGGCAGGCAAATAAAAAGCAGGCAAATAACAGCAGGCAAATAACAGCAGGCACCATCCCTCGATGTTTGAAAAAGTTGCGAATGCCTGGTGTAGGCACCATAGTTTCTGTAGTGGAGATCTGTATTTTAAAGTATTGCGACCAGGTTCTTTTCAAAAAAATGCATTCGCTAGAGTTGTAGGCTGTGATCAATAAAATAAATGCCTTTTGAGAACTTTGTTTATTTAAGGTAGAGTTATAAAAATTAAATCATTTCTTACTGAAATAATTAGGGATGGTGCCTGTAACCATTTTTCAAGAGACCTTTGTTACATGACTGAGTGCATGAAGCGAGAGAGAGGCAATTAAATTTCTCATTCAGAATTCACACATTGGCATCTTGGAATTGGCGAAAAGGAGCATATGAAAAGTGAATGATATCATAACCATGAAATTTTCTGTTACGCTTTAAACAATTAAGATGATTTTGAATTTAATGCAGGGCAACCAGAAATGGGCAGTCCTAAAAAAATACGCCAAAAAGAATTCGCGCCAATTCGTACGTTAGGACTCTGTTTTGGGAGAATTTATGAAAGACACAATAATGTGGCATGCACAAGGAAAGATTATTACCTAACGAATAAGTTAGAATCACAATTAAGCAGAGAGAAAAGCGATTTTACTGACCGCAAGCAAAGCATATCTTTGTTCTTTTTTTATTTGTTTCCAGCAAGGGTGAAATACGCATCTTAATGAATTCTCTTTATCTGACAGCCGTTTTTCAGTAATAGGGCAGATGCTAGATGTTTTTCTTTTCTTTTCTTTTGAACGGAAAGTTATTGTGGGATCGAAATAAAACATTAAGATAAAATAGATATTTAATTAAAGATTAGTTTTAACTGTAATTTAGAAAAATGTAAAATTTAAGAACACTATATGTGATTCTACATCACACCTTTATTTATTAACTCATAAACTACGTAAGTTCTTCCCCACATTCACCTTGGCTTGGTCATCAAATATTCAAAAACTTCGTGATTAAGCTGCATTCCAAAATAATAAATTTTTTCGGGGAAAAAGAAACAGCATCCTAATATTTTAAAAGTCAATCGCATTCTGCGCTTCTAAAAACCCAAACGAAAAAGCCAAATTTTCACGACAAACTAGCTCCTCCTCACTCCGCGTTAATCATTTTAAAAATCCAACCAGGATTAATCTGACTCTACGTAATAAAAATGATCACCTCTGATTGGCCTAGGAGGCGGAAACCTCGGGAAGGAATTACTTCACGTCTCGCAAAGAGACAAGCCTTTTAACATCTTCGCGCACTAACACAGATCACGTGATCAACAAAAAATAAAATTAAAAATCTCGAGAATATTCTAAAAAGGAAAGATTACGAAATAATTTCCCACTTTTTTTAGAAACAAGCAATAGATTATTAATAAGTTAAATAAAAAAAGAAAAAGGACTTTAGCTGTTAAAAGATTAATATATTAGAAAACTAAGATTAAAAATATGTTCCAAAATTTTAGAATTAAAAACTCAGAGAGAGCAAAATGGCGCAATTTTTTTTTTTATTACACACACATGTATATATATATATATATATATATATATATATATATATATATATATATTTTCACAAAATTTTATTATTATATTAACAAAAATACAGACGCAAATTAATCTAGTTATTGTACAGATCTTTGTATACGTGAGTAATACCCAAACTTGGCCGATCACTTCTTTTAAGTATCACGACACATAACGCTGGGTTATTTCGTAGGATACAAAAATATAATATTGTAAATTGCTTTATTTTGTATTCTGAAAAAGAAATTGTCTTTTTTCAAGAAGAAATACGAAAAATGAAACGTATAAAAATGTTCCTAAATGATTTGTTTTCAAAATATAAAAGTATATTTATGTTTCCTTTCTTAAATCACATCTTATTAAAATAAAATTAAATTATAAATAACTAAAAATACATTAAAACAATTTAATCAATTTTTAAACATCTCCAGTGTTTTATTGTTATTCCCATAATCATATTTCGAGAAATATCATGAGAGAAAACTTTATGCGAAAGAATCGTCATACTCGAGTTCTTTTTTTAATATTTCATGTCACGTAAAATCAAATCAATTGTTTCGAAAATAAAGAATTATTATGAAACTTAATAAATTATAAGCTAAAAATAATAACAGTCTGTCTACTTCATATCATTTTACAACAAAGCTCTTGAATTATTATCTGAAAATAAAATATTTTTATTTTATCAAGAAGAATCACGAAGAATTAAGCGTATAAATATGTTTCTAAATGATTTGTTTTCAACTTATAAAAATTATGTTTCTTTTTTTAATTGGACGGTGGACGTCATTATTTTTTTCATCATAGCAATATGAAATTTTGTGCATATATACATTTCCCCAAAAGCATATAGAACACCTACAAAAAAATTCCAATCTTATTCAAAAAATTTTATTAAAAAAATGACATTTTTAAACGAAATTTTAAATTGCTCCTTGTGTTTTATTTTTTGAGATATTTTCTTGCTTTTGTTTTTTTTCCTCGCCTAAAACTCCATTCTAAACAAATTTGTGTAAGATTGTTTTTAATCTCTTGAATATTTAATATTTTACGAATTTTTTTTTCTAAATTCTATATTGATTTTCATCAAAATTTTGCTTTTTAATAAGTAAAAAATCAAATTTGACTATCTTATTGAAGGAGAATTTTTTCTAAACAATATCAGGACACTTCCTTATCAATTTCATAAATATTGATTAAAAATTACAAAAAAAAAAAAAAAAAAAAAAAAAAAGCATCGCAAGAAACACTTCAAATATCTAAAAACGCTGAAAAATTATATTTGAGAAAAACAGATTTAAAGTACATAAATACACTGACCTTTATTATTTATTTTTTAAAACCTTCCTAAATAATATTTTAATAAAAAAAATCTGTTTTTGGTACTATTATACTTCAGAAATAGACATTTTTTGGGCCGGTTTTGCTCAAATAAAGGTAAACTGTTCCCTTAAAAATGATCTTATTAAAAATTAAAAATAACTAAAAATGGATTAAAACCAATTTAATAAATTTTTCACCATCTTCAGCTTTTTATTGTTAATATCATAATCATATTTTGAGAAAATAATTATACTTCACCGTTTTAAGTAAACTCTTTTCGAGCTAATTTAATTACTTTCAATCATGAGAGAAAACTTTATGCGAAAAAGTCGTCTTACATGAGTTCTTTTATAATATTGCATGTCACGTAAAATCAAATCAATTATTTCGAAAATAATGAATTATTATGAAATTTATTAAATTATAAGCCAAAAAGAATGACAGTCTATCTACTACATGTCATTTTACAACAAAGCACTTGACTTATTATGTGAAAATAAAATTATGTTATGGGCATTATGTTATGGGATTAATGACACGTACTGAATGGCGGCGGCGCGGCGTACTAAATGTTCCATCATCTTTTAAATTCAAAATAACAACTCTAAATGATATGTATGTGTAATGTGATGTCCTGAAGTAATACTAAAGCAATAAATATTAAATTGTTAAATACAAAGAAATTTAATTAGACTTAATCATGCAATAACTTGAGAATTCGCGACTTGTTTGAATAGAATGATACTGTCAATACGCCATCTGTGTTATAAAAAGATAATTATAAAACTATCTTGAAAAACGCGGAACGATCGGCGTTGCAATTTGCAACCTCCTTTCGAAAAACCATTACACTTTTTTTTTTTTAGAAAATTGTATTATTAAATTAACAAAAATACAGTCTCAGATTAATCTAGTTATTGTACAGATCTTTCTATTAGGTAAATAATACCCAGACTTGGCCAATCATGTCTTTTAAGTATCACGACAGATAATACTGGGTTATTTCGTAGGATAAAAAGATATAATATTAAAAATACTTTCTTTAGTATTCTGAAAAAGAAACGGTCTTTTTTCAAGGAAAAACACGAAAAATTAAACGTATAAAACTGTTTCTTAATGATTTGTTTTCAACATATAAAATTTATGCTTCCTTTCTTAAATAAGAATGTATTAAACAATATAAAAAACTAAAAATAGATTAATACCCATTTAATCAATTTTTAAACATCTCCAGCTTTTTATGGTTTTTCTCATATTCATATTTCGAGATACAAAACTATATTTCCCCGTTTTAAGTAAATTCTTTTCGAACTAATTTAATTAATTTCAATCATGAGAGAAAACTTTTGGATACATAATGGGATACATAATGACACGTACAAACAGCAACGGCGTACTAAATGTTCCATTGAATTTTAAATCTAGAAAACAACTTCAAACGATATGTATGTATAATGTAGCGTCCGGTAGTAATGTGAAAACAATAAATGTTAAATTGTCAAATAAAAACAAATTTAATTGGATTTAATCATGTAATTACTTGATAATTCGCGACTTGATTGAATAGAATGGTCAACTCCTGAATGAAAGAAACTCTTAATACGCCACTGTGTTTTGAAAAGATAATTATACAACTATCTTGAATAACGCAGAAAATTCGACGTTGCAACTTGAGACCTCCTTTCGGAAGGTCCTTACACTGGCTATTTTTTTTTTTTTTTTTTTTTTTTTTTTTTTTTTTTTTTTTTTACAAAATATTTTTATTATATTAACAAAAATTTAGACGCAAATGAATTTTGTTATTGTACAGATCTTTCTATACCTGAGTAATACCCAGATATTGCCGATCATTTCTTTTAAGTATCACGACAGATAACACTGGGTTGTTCCGTAGGATACAGAAATATAATATTATAAATTTCTTTCTTCTGTATACTGAAAAAACTGTTATCTTTCAAAAAGAAATGCGAAGAATTAAACGCATAAAAATGTTTTTAAATGATTTCTTTTCAGCATATAAAAATTATGTTTCCTTTCTTAAATAAGATCTTATTGAAAATTATAAAAAACAAAAAAAAAAAAAAAAAAAAAAAAAAAAAGATTAAAAACCATTTAATCAATTTTTAAACATATCTAACGTTTTGTTGTAATTCTCATTAATTATATTTCGAGAAATAAAATAATACTTCTTTGTTTAAATAAATTCTTTTCGAACTAATTTCATTAGTTTGAATTATGAGCGAAAACTTTATGCGAAAGAATCGTCTTACACGAGTTCTTTTATAATGTTTCATGTCACATAAAATCAAATCAATTATTTCGAAAATAATGAATTATTTATGAAACTTATTAAATTAAAAGCTAAAAAGAATGACAGTCTATCTACTTCATAACATTTTACAACAAAGTACTTGACTTATTACGTGAAAATAAAATATTTTTGTTTAATCAACTCACTCATTGTTTTATTTAAAGTTAAGAGATATTATATTTGTAATATAATAGTTAGTAACAGATATTATATTCGCAAACTTTGACATAAAATGTAAAATGAAAATTTTGGGTTACTAACTAAAAGTATTCAAACAAAAATTATTCAAAGAAATCTTGATGAAAGAGTTTAATATATAAATGCCGTGCTATAAAATACTATAACAAATGATAATAATTATAATAATAATAATAAATAAGAAGAAGAAGAAGAAGAAGAAGAAGAAGAAGAAGAATATTTGACTTATGTTTAAGGCAAAGTGATCATTCGAATTTGTTTCACGCATTTTAATCCTATGTCTTTTTGGGCCTTTTAATAGTTGATAGCCTTTGATAGTTACATGACAAATCTCGCAAGCTAATATTAATCTCATGTAAGCGTGAAGATAAAATTTCTTAGTTACATTTAAATATATTTTTTTTTCCTGTAATCGATAAAATCAATCTGTTTTTTTTTTTTTTTTTTTTTTTTTTTTGACGATTCTAGTTGAATTTTAATACGATTCTTCTGCAACTGCTTAGAAATAGAAAGTTTTTGGATAAAAAAATCTACAGTCAAAAAGGAAAAAGTAGAAAGGGTCTAAATCACTTTTAAAAAGTTGAAATTTATCATATTTACAAACCTGGATTTGTAATTATTAATTATAACCAGTTAATTTAATAAATAATAATATGGTTAATTTAATAAATAATAATTGTATAAATTTATCATGTTAACTGGTTTATTTGGATATCATTTGGTTGTTAATAATAACAACTAGCTACTATTAATAATAACCGATTAATCAAATTGGCCGAAACATGTATTTTGTAAGAACAGAGCGAAAGTAAACAAATTTATTTTTAACACTGCACAAATACTTTTTTCAGGAGAATTTTAATGGAATAATTTTTTTTTCATTAGTAAAATATATGCTTCTTGGAAATACAACCCATAAATAAAGCTTATTCGAATGCGCTGTTTGGAATTTTTACGCTATTAAAATTACACTTAACAAATTACAAGCTTTTTTCATGTAAATTTATTTTCCTTCTTAACATATTAAAAACATTTGTTCTCGCTTTTAATACTAATGGATATTGAAAATGTCTTTGATAAATGGTTTCAATTAACTAATGGATTTTTTAAAAAGGCCCTAAAGTGTAAATAAAATAAAAAGTAAAATATTTAATTGTTCAGATCTTTTTAACAAAGTGTTTTCTCGATGAATTTGCATTACAAATGTATATAATATTGGGTTATTATGTTAAGTTTATTTTCAGTCTCTGAAAACAGTAATTTATGTCATCATTTTCAAATGCAATTCAAATTATTGTTTTTACGGTTTTGAAGAAATGTGAATTTCATCAGCAATATTTTCTAACGAAACAATTTAGTAACGATTTTATATATTTTTTTCTTTCTTATTCCTTTTAGCTCAAAGGCTATCAAAACCTGAGAGAGTCTGTGTTCACCTGTTTTGTATGTACGTATGTATGCATGCATGTACAGGGTGTCCAGTAAATGACTCACCTATTTTCAACGTAAATAATTTAAAAAAACGGTTTAAAAAATGCGTGGTTCCTTGTATTGTTATTAGAAAATCAATAAAATTTAAAAAATGCACTTTTTTCAAATAGTTCGAATTTCGGCAACAGGCTTCTAAATACAACTCTAACAACTAAATACAACTAAATGACTCTAGTTTTCATAGGCATGATCTTATCTGCTCATTTTGCAGAGTCGAATCTGAGTCGACATGTTGTATCGACTGTGGACTCATCTGCAGAAATAGGGTATGTGGGTTCGGAAGACATTTAAAATAAAATTTATGATAATCTAATAACAAATGTAATAACAACACAGCAAACCGCGTATTTTTATCGTCAACCGTTTATTTATTTATTTATTTATTTAAGATCATAATGGGTCATTTGTTTACTGGACAACTTGTTTGTATATAACACGGTAACTCGTGATAAAAATATCCGATTTACTTCAAATTTAGGATATAGGTTTATTCTGATACGGCGTACAAGAATTAGAACGGGAAGCTAATCCCCCCTTAATTTATATAAATATGTTTTTTATGCAGTATTAACAGATTTCATTCAAATTTTAAAATAGTGGTGTGAACAAAATATAAATATAGCAATTTTCCGATCGCACCGATTTGACCTAACCCTCGCAAATGTTAAGGGTTTGCAATATTGTAAAATAGATATGTCTTCTTGCTGTCAAACAATCATAAAACTATATTAATTACATTTTATATATGATTTACATTTCCATCATAATTAAAAAAAAAAAAAAACTAAAACCACTAAATTCTTTACTTATACATAAACCAATTTAACGAAATAATAATTAAAAAATCCCCAAAAGTTCTATAATGTACTTGAAAAAATGTATTACGGTTCATCAATTTTATTTTATTTAAGAAGATTAAAGTATGCAGACTTCATTTAATCATTTTTAAGTGGTCTTTTTAAACTGTTTCCTTTTCATCGAATATTTAAATGATGTTATAAAACTCCATCGTAACTGAATTATTGTACGTTATGAAATTTTTAATTTAGTAAAATTAATAACATGAGAGGAAAGTAAATTTTATAGATCGTTAAATTCTTTTGCAATGTTACTTAAGCAATTCGAGGCATGACACATACTTCATTAGAAAATAAAAAATAAAGTTCCAGATATAAGATGCACGTCAACCGTAGCAAATGAGGTGCGTTCGTACTATAACGAAATTTAAAAAATATTCATATTTTATTGCAATAGCATACAGTACTTCGAATTACAATATAGTATTCGAAATCTTTTGTGTGTTCCTGTAAATACTATTTGATTTGTATTAAATAGGAAGTAACTTGCAGTAAACCTCGGTAATGTATATCAATTTCATAAAATGGGAAGTAGTTTAATATAATTAAACCGCGCCCCAAACAAGGGCTAATATGTATTTTACTATTATGTAAAGGAATATTTTTGTGTGGCCCTTATAAATTTATAATAGATATTGTTTGCACAACAGATTGTACATAATGTACAATTTAGTGCATACTTCATAGATGCATATCAATTTTCTTATGTTCGAAAAAGTGTAGCATCATTAAAATGCATTTGAAACTAACTTTTCCATTGACCGTAATGAAACGAAATGATTTTGGATGTCCCTCTAACTTAACTATTCTTCCGATTTTAATCAAATTTGAAATGACACCACTAAATCATGCAACAACTATATATTTTAATTTTCAAATGTTTCGGTTGGGTAATTTTTGCTCTGTTATATGTGGACAGACGGACAGAACGACGACTAGAGGTTCTACGTATTTACTTAATTACGAACGCACCTAAAACCCGACTAAAACACTAATTTCTATATTTATACGTAAACAAATTAAACGAAACAATAATAAAAGATGCAAAAAGTTCCATAAAGTACTTGAACAGGTGAATTAGGGTTCATATTCGAGAAGATTTAAGTATGCAAGCTTCATTTAATCATTTTTAAGAGGATTTTTTTTTTCATTTTTTAAACTGTTTTCTTTTCATCACATACTTAAAGGAGGTTACAAAGCTCCATCGTACCCTAATTAATGTTATTTAATTTTTAATTAAGTAAAATTAACAACATGAGAGAACAGTAAATTTTATACATCGCTAAATTGATTTTTGTAATGTTACTTAAATAATGTAGAGGGATAACACATACTTAGCTAGTAAATAAAAAATAAAGCAATAGAAATAAGATGTTAAAACGTGGGAAATTGCACGTCAAACGTAGCAAAGGTAGTGCGTTTGTACTTCAGATTCGGGTACAACACACTGTTAAAAAAAAATCTAAATTCACGGTGAAACTACTGGCAGCAAAGTTGCGAGATATTTATAGTTCCGTTAATAGATTTTCGATTTAGGGAAATAAAAGAAAAAAAAACTCCGTTTGAAGAAGCGGTAACTTTCCGCTATAAGGTTTGATTTTTAATGATCGTAATTTAACTTATCTTTTAAAATTAACGAATCGATCAATCATCAAAGGTTTCTAACTTTCCGAGCGATGTAGAACTCCTATGTTATTTAACTTTTGCACAATTTACTTGAAGCTGTCCCGAGGGTCGAACTTGAGACCTTTTGACAGCGGAATAACTCCTTACAGATTGAGCCAAAGCTGCTGATGATAGTTTGCACAAAATACGTCTTTTAGGTTTTTTTTAATGAGAAATATGAGAAAAATAAACAGCGAAAAATGTAATTTAAAAATGATTTTTTTTATTGTTATCATTATTTTATTCATTTTATGTAATATGTTTTTATAAAATTAATACATTTTTTAAAAAACATTAACCAATGAAAACATATTAATGATTATAGCATTGTAATAATAATAACTCCTTTGAAGTAACACTGCAAAATTTATTTTTAACATTACCAAGCGACCCACCAGTGTCCGCGAGGTTCTGATCTCCAAACTGATAGACAGTAGTGCTGGGTTCGAATCCAATTGCGACCGTCTGCCTAACCTTTCGGAGTTTCCGTGGTTTTCTTCGAACCTTGCGTAAATACAGGTTAGGTTCCCTTTCAAAGACCGCCACGGAGGGCATCCCACTCCTTAGGGCTTATATCCCACAGTGTACAGTGGCGGCGCTACACGAAACATGGGCGTCGGCGACATCAGCTTTGCGAGGCCCCTTTCATTTTCCAGTCAGAAAGAAAATGTTAAATGAGCTGAATTATACACTAATGATAATTATGGACCAATTTATTAGTATACTATACAAATTTTATTGCTAATCAAATAATGACATAAATTACATAAACAAAAACGCATTAAAATACACGAACTTTTCGGCTTTTCGCCTTACTGATTTTTTTTAAGATTACGTCATAATTAATTCCAGCTACTATTTCAGCTTCAATTGATAGTATTCATAACGCAGATAGTCTTTCTTGGCTCATCGTGCTTCTCAAATAGGTCTTAATCAGTTTTAACTTTGAGAAACTCCTCTCAGCAGAAGCTGTACTGACTGGAACTGTCAGCATGATTCTGATCGTTATGTAAACATTTGGATATACTTCTTCCAAATTATTTTCTAAAATGTACTCAATAAGTAGCTTTGCGTCGTTGATAGAGTCCAGCGAATTGGATTTTAAAAGCTGGAGTTCCTCATAAAGTTCGAAAGGCTGTATGTCGCTATTTTTCCCTTCCCAAAGTATTGTACCTAAATCATTACAATGCTCGAGAAGTTCCTCCTTGGATAAAGATTTCAAATAATTGATATCGCAAATAAAACCAAAACGTTCAAAATATTCGTTGAGTGTTTTGAATCGACATTCGATGTCGACTATTATAGCATCTATCATTGTGTTAAAAAAGTTAACTCTGTACTGCATTTCGATAGATTGTATAGGTTCATCAATATGTTCATAAACGAACATTCGTTTTTTCTTTGCTATTCTTTTCTCTTTAAATTGAGACTCAATTTCATAATTACATTTTTCTACAAACAATCCAGCTTCTGCAACGCTTGTTTCAAATCCTGTATTACGGAATTCTTGAATCCAGTCACGAAATGAACATAATCATACATCAATAGCAACTTTCAAGTTCACTTGAACCGATTGCCATAGTTTATTAAACAAACGATTCGGGGACTCACCAGTCTCACGCGCAAAATCGCATAACTTTCATAATGTTGCCAACGACTCTAGATAAATACTAGTACGCTCGTAATGAAATAAATATGGATTGCTAAGTAACTTGGCCAAGATCCAGATAGATTTTCCGCTGTTATCGAAATGAGATTCGCCAATCAGAGGCCTGCATTTTTGCAAACAGCGAAACGTTCGCAAAAATACAGGCTTTTGATTGGTCAATTCCGTTTTGCTAAACAGCGAAAAATCTGTCTGGATCCCGGCCAAATATTTTTAACAACTCGAAAAATTGTTCTGCGAGGCCCCCACAGGCGCGAGGCCATCGGCGGCCGCCGACGTCGCCGACGCCTAGCGCGGCCACTGAAGTGTAGATAATTGGCCGACATAAATACAAACAAACATTACCAAGTCTCTGGCGTTAGGTGTAGGAAACAATTGCAAAATGATTACCGATGAGAATCCCCAGTAACTCTGATATAAAGATTTAACGCTTTCTATTATTCTAAATTAAATAAATTAAAATCATTTATCATTTTTAATGAAATTGCAAAAAAATAAAAATAAAATAAAAATAATAAATAAATGTGTGCATTTTGAGTTGCAAGTTTTAATAATTATAATAATATCTTTAAATAAAGACATGAAAATCAATACAGGGAATTTGAAATTAGATAACAGAAATAAGTGCAAAATAATGACAGGAAAAATCATAGAATGCATTTAATCAAGAACTAATATAAATTTTTGCTTTTAGAGTTTTTAGAAATTTTGCTAATAGAGTTTTGCCTTTTTATGTTTTAACAGAAATTTATATGACTGTACAAAGTTGGTATTATAAAGTTGCTAGAAATTTGGTCAGAAATATAATGACAAAAAACAACACAGTTACAATTCAGCAGATCGATACAAGTCCCACAAAAGAGACAGTAGTCCGTCGTTGAGTTTTTCCATTTCTGTGAAGCAATATCTCACTTTTGTAAACATTCAAAATAAATGTGCCCCAGATAACAGAGTATCTCCGTTCAGTGATGTAGGTCTTTCTGATATGTGTAGGATACGTGGAATGCATCCGAGTAGTATTTGTTCCTTTTTGAAAGTTATTGGTAGTTTAGTGGAAGAATGATAATTCTTAAATAATATTATTAATGTACATAGCTCTCTCCACGTGTATATATTTGTACATAGCTTTTTGTGTAATATACGTCCTAAAAAAGTATCAAAGAGTAAATGGTTACGTCCTCAGTCATTGTGATATATATGTATATTTGATTGATTAAGTAGTACTTCAATGTGAAAATAAAAACAGTAAGTCTTAATTACGTCCATTAATAACTATATAATAATAATAATAATAATGCATATTCTACAAGGGAAAGTTTAGAACTTACTTTGCAAATAATCACTTTCTTTATAAGACTTCACTTTAGTAATAAAACATTTAGAACATATTAAACTTTTAAATTTTATACTTTTTAACGAAAGTAGATTAATTCACAAATCTGATTTTTTTAAAACTAGAGAGTCTATAAAAATGTATTTTAAAAGTTAACATGTTTATAACGATACACTATCTTTTCGAATCCCAAGTATATGGATTAATTGGTTGGACGGTTTGGAGGATAACTATATAATAGGGATGCTGACGGTGTCAAAAATATAGAAGGCGTTCTATTTAATTTGAATTGAATAATTATTTATTCCAGTTTTTCAAGTCCAATGTCCTGTAGTTTTCTATTCACATTCTGATGGTGTCTCAATGAAAATGAGTTGAAACGTGTCAATTTTTAATATATTTTAAATGTTTAATTAATAAAGATGGTGTTTTATAATCAGAATAATTATTTATAGTATAAGTTCTTAGCTTTTCGTTGTAGAATATATGATATTACTATTATGATAAGTAGTAGTATGCAATACGTTGAATGTGAATTTCATTTTTCCATACTATGCGTAGGCGCTATTAAACCATTAAATTTTACCACAAGTTTTAGAATTATTCTTTACACTAATTTTAAACAGTTAAAATATAATAATAGAAATACTAATAAAAAGTATTTTTAATGGGTTTTTTTTTTTTTTTTTTTTTTTTTTTTTTTTTTGAATTATAAACTATTTTAGCAATTGTATTAATACACATTATTATATCTAGTTCATAGCATGGTTTTTTTTTCTGAAAAATATTTCATAAAAGAATGACTAAAAAATAATTAATAGAGAACCATTGCATAAAACCTATTATATCACGATTTCTTCGAAGTTAGTTAAAACATTGTTAAAGAAAAAACCCCATACCTCACTCAATTATACAAAGTATTAATAATACAAATTCTTTCTTTGTTAACATTTTATTCTTCGGTCAGAAATTGGGTAAAAACACGCTGCCAGAAAAAAAGGAATAAATAAAAAAATCACAAATAAAAAAATATTTCTTTAGCATCCCTTGCATAATGAAGTTTTTGTAGCTTTTGGATAGAGAAAAAATATTTCTAATTAAAGGCGCCGGACATTTCTTGTGCTTATCTTACTCAGAAATCAAAATAAGGCATTAAAACTTAAAGCAAAAAAGTAGTTTTCTTCTAATAGCAAAACCTTTTTATGTTTTTGTGTTTAATTATTTTTTAATTTCTCAAACTATGTTATATATATATATATATATATATATATATCATTATAGTTCAACGTTTTAATGAATAACTTATGTCTGGCTTAACATGGAATATTGAAAAAAAAAATTTTTAACTGGTTTATATACTTTATATAATTTTTTTAAAGTAAGCTAATTTTTATCGTAACTTCCTTTTGATTAAATTTTATATTTTGCATAAGTTTTCATACAGAGGGCGAACATTTTTGTCAAACTTTATATTTTTCACAAAATTTAAGATTTTTATCAAATATTTCCTTTACAGTATCTTCAAACACATAAAAAATAATAATAGAAATACTAATCAAAATATTTTTAATAATAACTTTTTTTGGAATTACAAATTTTATTAGCAATTTTATAATTACTCATTATTATAGCTAGTTCATGACGTGTTTTTTCTGAAAAATATTTGATAAAAGAATGGCTAAAAATAATTAGTAGAGAACCATAACAAAAAACCTTTTATATCACGATTTCTTCGAAGTTAGTTAAAACCTCGATAAAGAAAAATACCACATCTCACTTAATTATATAAAATATTAATAATACAAATTCTTGCTTTGTTAACACTTTATTCTTCGGTCAGAAATTTGGTAAAAAAATGCACTGCCAGAAACGAAGTAATAAATAAAAAAATCACAAGTAAAAAAAAATTATCTCTTCAGCACCCCATGCATAATGAAGTTTTTGTACCTTTTGGCTTAAGAAATTTTTTTTTTAATTAACGGCATGAAGCATTTATTTTGCTTATCTTATTCAGAAATCAAATTAAGGCATTAAAACATAAAGCCAAAAAGTATTTTTCTTCTGATAGCAAACACTTTTTATGCTTTTGCTTTTATTAATTTTTTAATTTCGCAAACCACGTTTTCTTTATGAACTGGATTTTTTTAGGTAGTGCATCATTTTAAGAAAGAATTCAAGTCTAACTTAAAATGGGATATTTACAAAAATATTAATATTATATATATATATATATAGAGAGAGAGAGATAGAGAGAGGGGGAGGGAGAGAGAGAGAGCAACGCTTTAATGAAGAACCTAAATCTATCTTAACAAGGAATATTTTCAAAAAATCTTTTAATTGCTTTATATATTTTATATATATACTTTTTAAAGTGAGCTAATTTTAATCCTGACTTCCTTTTGATTAAACTTCATATTTTGCATAAGTTTACATACAGAGGAAGTACATTTTTGTCAAACTTTGTATTTTTCTAAAAATGCAATATTTTTTCAAATATTTCCTCTATACACATAAAAAATTTTAATTGAAAAACTAATCAAGAACATTTTTAATAACATTGTTTTTTTTCTGATTTGCAAATTTTATTAGCAATTGTATTATTACTCATTATTATATCTAGTTCATGGCATGTGTTTTCTGAAAAATATTTGATAAATAATGACTAATAAATAATTAGTGGAGAACCATCACAAAAACCTTTTATGTCTCGATTTCTTCGAAGTTGGTTAAAACATTGTTAAAGAAAAAAATTCCATATCTCACCTAATTGTATAGAAATAATTCTATTAATGATACAAATTCTTTCTTTATTAACACTTTATTCTTCGGTCAGAAATTGGGTAAAAACACACTGCCAGAAAAAAAGTAATAAATAAAAAATCACAAGTAAAAAATATATCTCTTCAGCACCCCTTGCATAATGAAGTTTTTGTACCTTTTGGGTTGAGAAAAAAAAGTTTCTAATTAACGGCACCGAACATTTCTTTTGCTTATCTTACTAAGGAATCAAATCAAGGCATTAAAATGCAATGCCAAAAAGTATTTTTCTTCTGATACCTTTATAATTTTGTGTTTAATTATTTTTTCTCACTCAAAAATCATGTTTCCTTTAAGAACTGTTTTTTTTTTTTTTTTTTTTTCTTTTTTTAAGATAGTACAATGTTTTAATAACGAATCCAAGTCTAGGTTAATAAGGAATGTTTCCAGAAACATTAATATATTCTTTTAAGAAGATCATATCTATATTATAAAGGCCAAACGTATCTGTGCGTAACGCATACGTCATTTTGCGCATGGCAACACTTTCAAATTTTAAATGAATTTCGGTATTGCAATTTTTGCTACTAAAAGTTTTTAAACTTCTTAATGTCGCATATTTTCAATTTTTACGCCATCGTGCAGGGAAAAAATGTACCTTTAAATGAAATTTGTTTGAAAGCTGTATCTTAATTTGTTTTTGAAATATTAATTTTTTTGTAGCTTTTAATACCTCTTTTCTATTCGTGGCAACAGGAGTACAACATTTCTATTTAAAGCAAAGGGAAAAAATTAAAAGGGAAAAAATAGAAGTTTAAATATCTTCTGTTATAAAACCCGGTGAATTTTGACTTCATTTACAAAATTGATTTACACGTAAAAGAATATCAACAGTTTAATATCTATTTCAGCTTTTTTTTTTTTTTTTTTTACGTGAATACAGATGTGAAATGTACATTTGTAAATTTTGATATGGTGAAAATGATGCCAGGTTTAGATCTTACGGGAAAAAAATTCTATTATTGAGTCAAAGTTGGATAAATTTTGCTTTTTATCATTTTGGAATACTAGCATAAGAGCCTTAATTGATAACTTTATCATAATAACATATCTTTTAATTTTTTTTACAGCTTACATATACGATTAAAGTTTAATTTTAACAATTTCCACAACTACGTTTTATAGAAATAGTATTTTGTTAATTTGACTATAAATATCGTTTGTTTAAGAGTTAGACGTAACAATACAAAATGCATTCTTTACTATAACTAATTTTGTAGGTTTATTATAAGTTAATGAAACAGTTCTTTTTTAAACATTTTCTTTCGTCAAAATTTGACGGGTTCTACCTTGTGTTTTTAACGATTTGCTATCTTTTAGCATTCCAAGTACGTGGATTGAGTGGTTGGACGGTTTGCAGGGTAATTACATAGTATGGACATGAACGGTTTCGAAAATATAGAAAGCGTTACATTTAATTTGAATTCAATAATTTTCCAGTTTCAAGTTCATGGTGTTTGTAATTTTCTATTGACATTCTGATAATGACTCAATGAAAATGTGTTGAAACTTTTCAGTTTTTAATATGTCAGTTTTTAAATGTTTTATTAATATTGTGAAATGGTGTCTTATAAGCAAAACATTTATTTATAAAATAATATCTTACGTTTTCGGTGTAAAAAAATAGTAT
Organism: Maratus speculifer; assembly: GCA_964019185.1. Lineage (NCBI taxonomy): Eukaryota > Metazoa > Arthropoda > Arachnida > Araneae > Salticidae > Maratus > Maratus speculifer. Next base: position 419,837,064 of record OZ025291.1, on the reverse strand, counting down.
TATTAGTATAATAAATAATATTTGTCAATCCGTTTCATGTGATTTTCATATTTCCATAGCATCCTTTAAATTTTACCACTTGTTATAGAGTAATCTTTACACTAATTCCAACAAACATAAAAAATAATAAAAAAAAAATCTAACCAAAAATATTTTAATAGTATTTTTTTTCGGAATTATAAACATTATTAACAATTGTAATAATACTCATTATTATATCTAGTTTATAACATGTTTTTTTGTGAAAAAAAATTTCATGAAAGTTTTACAAAAAAATAATTAGTAGAGAACCATAACAAAAGATCTTTTATGTCATGATTTCTTTGAAGTTAGTTAAGACATTGTTAAAAAAATTCTATATGTCACTTAATTATATAAAATATTAATGATACAAATTCTTTCTTTGTTAATACTTCATTCTTCGGTCAGAAATTGGGTAATCACGTTCATCTTCACGTTCACACTGCTAGAATAAAACTAGTCGTTGGGGGCCACCGTAATACTTACCCATCATATATATGCATATATAATATATGAAAATAATAGATTTGAAAACTATTTATAAAATGGATTGCAATTCCAAAAGAAAATCTAAACGTGTATTTATATTTTTATTGTGCATAGTAATGCTGTACTAATGAGTTGCTGATGAATCTCTTTCGATAAATTATACAACACGCCTAACTACTCAAATAGTACTGAATTGCGAAAAAGAAACATCCTTATAATTCCAAAAATAATAATCTTATTAACTAACAGTTTATTGCGTCGGATTAAGCGTCTCATTTCCAATTAAAATATAACTTTGAATTAAAATTTGAATGAAATACAGGGTCATGAAAAATCGAAGAATGTGGAAAACAGGATTACAGATATCTCGGCAACTAACAATTCGATCAACTTCGTTATTTATGCAAAATTTGTGTTTTTTTATTGCCTTTTACGATCACTCCTTAAAATAAAAAAAATCGAAAATTTCCATACATCTTTCATCAGAACGAATTTTTAGAGAGTCCGAAAAAAATAGTTCCGGATAATCGAGGTTACTGATATTAAATAGGCTTCGTTCCATTCTTACATACTAAGTATAGACAAAATTTCAAGTCTCTATCTCAATTCATTCGGGAGATAGAGCGTTTACAGACAAACAGACTGACAGACAGACAGACAGACGGACGGCAATTTTTTTTTTCTAAAAATATGTTTTTCAAAATCTCCAGTGTCAAAAACGTGTAAATCCGTCAAATTTTTTTTTTCGATTTTCAAAACGATTGCAAGACTTACCCTATACTACGTATGATGGGTAACTCATAATACATAAAAAAATAAAAAATAAAAAAAAATCTTACCAGTGTCTATTGCATAACGAAGTTTTTGTACCTTTTGGGTTGAGAAAAAACTTTTCTAATTAACGGCACCAAATATTTCTTTTGCTTATCTTACCCAGAAATCAATTTAAGGCATTAAAACATAATGCCAAAAAATATTTTTCTTCTAATAGCAAAAACATTTTATTTTTTGTGTTTAATTATTTTTTTCATTTCACGAACCACGTTTGATTTAAGAACTGGATTTTTTTTACATAGTGAAATGTTTTAACGGAGAATCCAAGAGTAGCTTAACAAGGGAGTTTTCAAAAATCATAATGTGCAGTTTGAACGCTTTTGCTACATTAGTTTTGGCAGGGTTATCCAAAAGATCTTCGTTCTTTTTCAATTTGTTGTCAGTCCCCTGTTCGATTTCGGGGAAAACTCTTCGCGAAAATATATGACGCGTACTATTTTGTTTACACATCTGGAATTTCACCACATTTCGATTTATATTTCTTTCATTACTTACTTTATTACCAATTATGCTTAACTTTTGGACACCAGTGTATATACCTTTTATATGTTTTCTCGTCTACTACACATTAAGGACAAATGTAATGATTAAATACTTTTGGACAATTTTACGAATATTTGCATTTTAATTGATTATGTGTGTATATTATCTTAATAGAGAATAATTATAACGCATAATTCATTGATACATTTGAATATGATAATTTATTAAATAATTTTTAATTAATCTAGAGTTTAGGTTGTTAAGAAGTTAATAAACTGCAATCTAAAGCATTAAATTAAAACTTCCAAAAATATAACCCTTTAAATAATTACCTTGAATTCTTTCTTATATTTTCTATAAATACATTTATAAAAAGAAAAAACGAATATTGTAGAGTTTTAGTGAGCTTTGGATGTATAAGCCGATAATCTAACTTATACTGATACTCAGAAGATCTCATAAATCGTTGATGAGCAATCGTTCAAATATAAACATATGTTGGACTTTATAACGTTTTTCATATATATTTGATCATCAATATCGTGTTTTAAGTAAACTCAAGTCATGATTTTTATTTCTGAAGCATTATTATTTATATTTACAATAACTTCTTTAAACTGTAATAGATTATATGCTGTTGACTTTCTTCAATTTTAATATGAGAAGTTATTTTTTGTCTTCAGGACAATTAAATATATAAGTGCAGTTATTTAAACATGCAATTCTGCTTTTAAAACTCAAAAGCATGCAGATACACTACATGGCCAAAGATGACCGTCCACGTGCAATTTTAGACATTTTGTTAAATATCTAGAAAAAGAATATGAGGAATTATCTTGAAACTCTAAGTTATAAATATAAGTCATACATTTCCGTGAAGATTTTTTCCCGAAACTCTATAGGAAACCGTCAACAAATTAAAAAAGAATGAATATCTTTTGGATGACTCTGTCAAAACAAATGTAGCAAAAGCACTAAAACTGTAGATTATGATTAACTGTCTTATTATAATATATCGTGTTCATTTTTCTGTCGATAGCATGTATAATTGTAGAAAAATTAAGGTTTATAGAAAAACAGTCCCAAATTTTTCCAAGATTTTTGCTTATAATTTTCAGATTTCTTAATATAAAATGATATTTTTTTCTGAAAAAATGACAAATAATATTGCACACAATATCCTGTTATCAGAATAAAAAATAATAATAATTGTAGGAAAACTGAGTAGGTTTACTAAATAATTTTTCACTGCGCATGCGTCAACGATATCAAAAATTTATTTGCATATTATGTTAGCTAATTGTATAGAACAACTTTTGTGAAAGTCTCAAAATCATAGCTTCAAAATTCTGAAAGTGATCGTCTATAAAACAAGCACAAAATCCGTTGTTCACAAAATGAAGCAAAAAAATAAGGGGTTTTATTCAAATGTAGTAGCACGTCCCATAGTGTGCATGCTATATTGACACTAATCAATGAATGTATGGATACAACCCCTCTTGTTTTTGCTTCATTTTGGGGATAACGGAATTTCAAATTATTCTACTGACGATTATTTTCAGAACTTTCAAGATATGATTTTGATACTTTCTCAAAAGTTGCTCTATTCATTTAGCTAACATAATATACAACTGAAATTTTGATATCGTTGACGCATGCGCAGTGAAAAATTATTAAGTAAACCTACTCATTTTTCATATAGTTTTTATTATTTATTAATTCTGATTTCAGGGTATTGTGTGCAATGTTGTTTGTCATATTTTCAGAAAAGAATATTATTTTATATTAAGAACTCAGAAGAAGAATTAAGAATATTAAGCAAATATCTTGGAAAAACTTGGGACTGTTTTTATAAAAATCTTAATTTTTCTACGAGAATGCATGCTATCGACATAAAAATGAACCCGGTTTATTTCAATAAGCCACCTAATCATAATCCATAATTTTAGTGCTTTTCCTTCATTAGTTTTGACAGGGTTATACAAAACATATTCATTCTTTTTTAATTTTTTGACGGTCCCCTATGGAGTTTCGGGAAAAAATCTTCACGGAAATGTATGACTTGCGCTATTATATTTATACCCTTAGAGTTTCAGAATAATTCCTCATATATTTTTCTAGATACTTAACAAAATGTCTAAATTTGCAAGTGGACAGTCATATTTGCCCATGTAGTGTATAACTACACTACTAATGATCTTACCAAGCAACAAAAACTGTTTTATATGCATAATTGTAGTTTAACGAAAAAAGAAGTACAATACCATGTAATTTTAATAATTACAGAAATTGGTTATTTAACCCTTTCAGTTTTTTTTTCAATTTTGTGAAAAAAATTAATTTTATTTTAATAACGTTTATCGCAGCTATTCAAATATGCTTCCTTCTGATGTTTAAATATTATCTCATTTTTTGAAATCTAACTAATATGCTGTTTTTGTGACCATTCAATTGATATTTATATAATAATAGGGAAGTAAGAGTGTTTGAAGACGTTTGGAAAATAACCTATTGCAATAAAATTTAAGAAGGTATTACAACTTTCTATTATTTTTTGCATTTCATGACACATGATACATTCAGAAAAATAACCTATATTTTAAATTTAAGGACTGAAATATATCTATAAAATAAAGATGGGACGAGAATTAAGTAAAATTTTGTTATTATTAGGATGAACGAAGCGAATCCTCTACTAGGATACACAAATTACATTTTGTCGTACTCTTTACAAAAAAAAAAAAAAAAACATTCAATATTTTGCCTTGATATTAAGCATAAAAATAAATAATGACCTGCAGATTTGAACAATATAATTTTGTTTTACAGAATAACCTTAAAAATTATTATTTTAATTAATTTATTTTACATGCTTTTCCCATGGAGGAATAAGATAGGAGGAGGTGAAGTAAGGGTCAAAAAAGGTTTGCAACATGAATACATTTATAGCTCAGATTTTAATGTTCCAAACAAAAGGACGTGGTAGGAATTTTGTATTATAATACGAATTGAAAGAAATGAATTACACTGTTAAAAATTTTATCTTTTTGCGGCATCGTCACTTCACCGCTTTTATAGAAAACGATCACTTCAGCCTATTATGGAGGGTCAAAAGAGAGATATTCTATAAAAGCAGAGGAGTGACGATGTAGCAAAAGTATCAATTTTTTTACAGTGTACAACTGAAGCATATTTTAAAACGAATTGCAAATTTTTAAAATGGTCTTTGTTCTATAATTATTTATTAAAATGTATGTTCGCTTTTAAAATAAAAGAAATTGGAGAATTAGCAATATGTAAATGTCAAATTGAAACTAAATAAGATATTGAAAATATTTTATGCGAACTAAAAATTGTATTACTAAAAGTTTCCTAATTTAATGTAATTTTAAATACTTTATAACGTAGATGAAAAATGTTTATGACTTAATAATTGCATGTAAGTAAATATTTAAAATATAATGATGAAAACATTCTTTTAAAATCATGTAAGAAAACTTAAGTAAGATATATTAATTTAAAATATAGATTTCTGACTGCAGACGATTTTAAGATATTAACAAAAGAATGTTATATTTCCAAGCAAAACGTTAAAATAATTTTCTATATTGATATTTAAAACACATATGATAAAATAATTAATAAATTCTTACCGGTGAAGCGATAGATTAGTTCTTTTTAAAAAACAATAGCAAAAAATACGGGTTTAAACCTGTTTCAATTGATAGGCGTGTCAAAGCACGTGGTTTTGTTTGGACTTAATATAGGGTTACATTTTTAGCATCAACCCCAGAGATAATACTTCCCCTCCACCTAATCTCATTCCTCCATGGCTTTTCCCTGACAGATGAATTTTTGCAAATAAAAAATGAAACACGTACATTTTCAGAAGAAAACATCAATCATGTAGCCAGTAATTATAGATAGAATCATGATTAATTAAATAAATAAAATAAAATTTCATTATTTTGCCAAAATATCTCAAAAACTGCTTTCAGATTTTCAAACCATGCTCATTCCTTTTAACTATATAATAGTTTCACGATTTTTATATGAAATTTAAAAAATAAATTTTAGGAAAATTATAGCATATTTTTAATGAATTAAAATTTGCAAAAAAATCAATTATTTACATTCAATTATAAAAGTTTTTTTCAGTGTTAAGAATTCAAATGCACAGTTTATTCTTATTTTGTAAAATTATTTACGTAGACGATACTTATGCGTTTTAAAAGAATTATATTATGATTTTTTTTCATTTGTGAAGTGGTAATAGGAGAATTGTAAACAAATGAAATTGATATTTTGTATAATTCTGCTGATTCTGCTTCGAAAATATTTTTATTTATAACAGTCTTATATCACAAATAAAAAAAATCCCGAGGAAATTCTTAGTCGTTTGGCGTAACATTTCTAAAATTAAAATGCGCCGAAACATAAAAAGTAACGTTTTTAGGTGCGTTCGTAATTATGTAAATACGTAGCACCTATTGATGTCGCTCAGTCCGTCCGTCTGTCCGTCCGCATATAACAACGCAAAAACTACATAACCGAATCGTTTGGAATTTAAAATACATAATTATAACATAATTTTATCGAGTCATTTCAAATTTTATGAAAATCGGATGGATAGATCAATTACAGGGAGAATCAAAAGGATTCCGTTACATTACAGTCAATGGAGAAAAAAGTTTCAAATGTATTTTAATCGTTTGAAATTTAAAACATATAATTATTGCGTAATTTTGTCGAGTCATTTCAAATGTTATGAAAATCGGATGCATAGATCAATTACAGGGACAATCAAAAGGAGTCCGTTACATTACGGTCAATTGGGAAAAAAATTTCAAATGCATTTTAATCGTTTGAAATTTAAAATATATAATTATTACGTAATTTAATCGAGTCATTTCAAATGTTATGAAATTCGGATGCATAGATCATTTACAGGGACAATCAAAGGTAGAGCTGTTGCAAACCGTACGTATTCGTTACTAAGAAACGGGTATTCTCTAAGATACGAAATACCGAATCGTTACTTAGAAATACCACTCGTTAGCCGTTATCGGAGTCCATATACAACCGAAATAAGTGGAACTAACTTCAAACGCTGCTTGCTTTTGTATAATTCATGGTTTCTCGCGAGTCAGCCTCAACAAGTATATTAAGGTACATATTAAAAAGAAAAATATTAATTGTGTATTTGAATAGAAATGTCCACTAGAGTGAAATCAGTGAAACATGATTTCACTCTAGATCGAACCTGTCGATAACGGAAAATAGTATTAAGCGAGTTCTCAAAAACGTTTTACCCCGAACGTTTTTGCTTAACATCGCAAAATTTTTCTAACATATTCATAGACTCAATCTAATGCATGAAATCATTAAATTGGCACTGATGGCCATAGAAGTGATATCAAATCGAATAGCATTTCGTATTGAGGATCAAGTTATAATCTAATATTTTTATATAGTGACCAGGGGCGTGCGAAGACAAAATTGCGCCCGGGGCAAAGTTACAATTTGACGCCCCCCTCCAAATTTTTCTTGTAATAGGCCAAAAATGACGTTACTATTATAAATTTTGCGCCCCCTAAATCTCCGTACCCGGGCGGTCGCCCCTTCGCCCCCCCTTTCTCACGGCGCTGATGGTGACCCTTCAAACATAATTCTTTCCAGAAATACTTCATTATTCCTTAATTACAGCTATAACGAATATTTTATTCTACTATAAGCTACCATTCTTTTTGTAGTGAAATTATAAGGAAATTTTAATAGATTAAATGCATAATTAAGACAAAATTAATTTAATTAAACTTTTAAATGATAAACACGCGCTGTTTTTCTTTTGCTTAGATCGATGGCTCTTTTTTTAAATCGAAATATTAATACATAATATGTAATCACAAAAAAAGCGCAATTATTTTGTTTAATTTTTAAAAATGCATAAAAAAACTTCATATCTGTAAGGTAAATAGTACAATCCCTAAACGATCTCAAAGCAATCGTTCTACTAAAAGCATTTTTTTCTGCTTCAAAAACTGTCTCCAAATTCACACTTACATCGGCAAAAAGAACGGATGCTGAAATAATGAAACGCATTTCTATTTTTCTTCTTCTTAATACCTAAACAACTAAATGAAATACCCGTATGTGATAATAACTTATACCGAGTCTAAAGTCCGGAAACTAACTCTCATTTTGCAGACAATACGGCTTCGTATAAATCCCGAAATGAAGGTAGTGTTTGAAATTCGTTTCATTCAGTTTTTCAGCAGCAACGAGTATTCAAAGAAACGATTCGGTATTTTGTATTAGAGATAGTATTAGTATATCAGTCGTGTTATTTCAATTATTTATTAACGAATACCTATACCATGCGGTTTGCAAAAGCTCTAATACCTATCATTCTATTTGTATTAGTTATTCTCGAATCTCAAATGACTGGGATTTCATATGGCTTGTTAATTCATTTACTTATATTATTATGACAAGAAAAGAAATAAGAAATGGATATATTTTTGATAAAGTAAATGATAATTAAATGATAAATCAAGATGTGATTCAAAATATATATCAGAGTATCAAAATATATAAGTCACACAGATTTCATTCAGATATGAAGAAATTGAAATGTTTCTTATTTTTTTATGAATGCATAAAATGATTTAGAAATGTTATTAATCATTTTGCGATAATTTTTAAGACTTGACAAACACAGAAATGTCATCACGAGGAAGAAATCAGCAGTCGCGTATGGAAATTTAGTATAAATGTCGAATTTCATAGAATGTTTGACATTTTTCATTTCATGTATTTTTCAAAACATTTTTCAATCTCATAGTTTCCAAATAAGTACACTTTCAAATTTCTCGAGATTAAAATTGCTTTCACAAATGTGTCAGATGTTACCTAATTTTGATTTGAGTAGACCTTTTTCAGAATCAGAAAGATTCACATTATTGAACGAGGGGGGGGGGGATAAGGATTTAAGGTATGTTTATTTTTTAAAGTAATTTTTATAATATTTCTGCAGTACAGCGCGCGTGTGTGTGTGTGTGGGGGGGGGGCGTCATGAATCCGTGGCCTCACCTTTAAACCCGCTATTGAAATACGTATATGAAAATATGAGCTCCACCCTCATTTTCTTGAGCGCCTCCCCCCATCCCATTACTCATTTTTAATTACAGCCCGTGTACAATTATCCATTGCATTTTAATTAGGGGCGTAGCTAAGGGGCTGTTACGGGCGGCTCAGCCCCCCCTAAAACATTTTGAGCCCCCCCATAAAAGATTCCAAGGTCACTAAATAAATTTATGTTCAAAAAACCCAAATGAAATTCTATTGAAAAATCCAATTTAGTTTTGAGGACCTTTCACAGTTTTTAAAAAATACTAAATTGTAACTAAAACAGGTGTTTCAACATTTGCTCATTTTACTTGCACATATGAAGCCAACATTATGTTTAATACTGCACTAGTTATGCACTCGAATTTTCCATAATCCCCCACCCCCACACTTTAATTATTAACTTCTCGCTAAGGCCCTGGTTTTAATATTCTATTTGCATTTTTAAAATAAAAGTTCGAAATTTCAATAAATGTAACTTTTACGGATAGATGGCAGCACTAACTAATACGAATTCAAGTGAAAAACACCGTAATCACTGGCCATAAATTGATAAATAAACAAAAAACTTTGTAAAATCATCATAAAATGAAAAATTAAGCAGGACGCATTTCGAGCTACAACAGCAGCATGGTGATTTTACAAAGTTTTTTGGTTTGTTTATTAATATGAATTCTTCCAAAGATTATTCTATACAATGTATGCCGTATGCTCGATGACTGCGAATACCCAGTTTCTGAACAGTAACGACTAACGAAACGAATACTTTTTAACGGGTAGAAAATTCTAAATCAACGTTACCATACGGGTATTCATTTTGCCGTTATTTTCACAGCACTAATCAAAGGTATTCCATTACATTACGGTCAATGGGAAAAAAGTTTCAAATGCATTTTTATGATGCTACACTCATTCGAACATAATAGAATTGGCATGAATCTATGAAGTATATACTAAAATATGCATTCTGTACAATCTGTGATGCAAAAAATTTTTATTATTAAATTACAGGGCCACACAAAAGTATTCCACTACATAATGCTATACGGGGAAACATTGTTTGAGGCGTGTTTTAATTATATTCAACTATTTCACATTTTATGAATAAGATATACGTTTCTGGGGTGTAATAAAAATTACTTTCTGTATATTTACAGGAACACAAAAAAAAGATTTCGACTACTATACTGCACCCGAAGTACGCTCTACTATATCAGCAAGATTTTAATATTTTTAAAACTTCGTTATCGTACGAACGCACCTCATTTGCTACGTTCACGTGCAATTTCTTAAAGAAGAATCTGCTTAAAGAAGATGCAATTTTTTTTTAAGCTGTTACTTTCAAATATTTATATTATGAAATATAAATATTCTTCGCGAATCCAAACAAAGTATAACTTTTGCTCGTTATTATCATTATTACCAAATGTCAAGGGGTAAATGAAGTCATAATAAGGAAGGTATAGAAATATACTATCAGTTCTATATGTCTGAAGAAACTAAGTAATTGTAATGACAAAATAATACTGTGGAAAGATTTGTACTACTAATAGTACACAAGACCTTAAAGGGTTAAACAGAACATGATATCTTAAAGGAAGAGATGGCTTCTAGTCAGTGCAATATGACATTTATTATTATGTTATAATTGCAATTTTTAGTTGTAAAGAGACGTACCAAAACTCGTTTTATAGAGATTAAGTGCGACGAGATCATTATCGAGAGATAAACAAGCATGAATGATGCTGTCGTGAGCCTGTTTGATCCATGGATGACAGGCTTTGTGTTTTGAGCGTTTCACAATCTTTGGGTGAAAAGAATGATTTATTTAGTGCTGCGACTTGTTGGTTATGCAAGGACATGATTGCGGTTACAGTTGTTGAAGTTGCGTGTTTGTCAGTGTCGATGACTTGGCGCCAACATTAGTGTCGATACAAAGGCAAAGCCAATTAAACTTAGCTAGTAACTTGCTTTATACTGATCAAGTGAGATGAGATAGCTACGTTGGTTGTGTTTTTGACAGCCAAATATCTGCACGAGGGATATGGCCCTTGGGGGAGTCTCCTCCGTGGGGGTATTTCTAAGGGAACTTAACCTGTAATTACACAAGAAAATACAAAGTTCAAAGAAAGTCACGGAAAACTCTGAACGAGCGCAATCGGGTTCGAACCCAGCACCTCCCGTCTACCAGGGAAGAATCTCTTGGCCACTGGTGTCTCATGAGATCATTACAATCCATTGTGATTGAATGTTCTAGCAAAGTTAATCGCTAACTCACAGGTACGAATTGGCGACTGACATAAATTTAAGTACAAATTTCAGACAGCTTTTTGAAACATACTTACGAATCTCCGAAATTTTAAATTATCCATTTTAAATAATTTATTAGCAATGATATATCATTTTACAGGTTTACTGATAAGAAACAAGTTGATTGTCTAAGCAAAAAGATTAAAAATATATTTCTTTAAGCTTTTGATACCTATAAAAATCGCTCATTTTTTCTGTGCATCAAATTATATATAGAGAGGGAATTTTTTTTATGATCTTCTTTCTTATTAAAGATATTTCGCCGTTAACTTTCACTAAACTATGCAACTGGATATTAAATTTTTATTTCAAAAATCTCTTGAAAATTTAAATAATTTATTCAGCAATTATAACTTTGTTAACAGAGGCTAACAGCATTAAATTACGAAATAAATGGCTATTAAAGTTTTTCTTGCAAATTTTATTTGCGGAACGTTTTAAAGTCTGTAAATATACGAGGCATTATTATTTTAATTACATTCCACTCTGGAAAAAAATCTTAAATGTATACGCTGATATCTTAACGTGTTTAACACAAAGCCTATTTTGCATACGAGTTACTGCCGGAAAAAATAAAGTAGTTTAGCTTAGATAAATAAAATTACTTTCATTACTTTTTTTTAAACTTTATATTTATATTGCTTCTATTATTTTAACTAGATAATTTTGCTGGTAGTAAGAAAAATAATTCTGCACTGTTTCTTATGTACACACTATTACCATATGAATAATAAAACATATTAATTTATTTGCCTTTTTTGCCTTCATATGTAAGTAGTATATATTTCTTAAGTTTCAATTATTACTTTCTTCTATCTTTACAAGAAAAATGTATTGAATTGGTGAAAATTTTCGAAAACCGGTTTTCGACGAATTTATGCGTTTAAGGGGTCGGGGATCCCAAAAACATGTTTTTACAAAATGTCTGTTCGTGAATCTGTGAGCCTGTTTGTCTGTCTGTGACAAAAAAGTTGTGGGCACTCTATCAAAAGAACTAATGCACGGAATTTCCCAAATCTTTAGATTTTTTTAGACCTTGATATGAGCTAGATATGGTTAAGACAAAAGTTTAAAAACTAACAACGTTCTAACGCACAAATTTCATAAAAACTCAAACACCCCCAAAGAATTTTATACGTCGTTTCAAGGATGCCTTGTTCTCCTTCCTCAGTCAAAAAAAAAAAAAAAAAAAAAAAAAAAAATGCTGAAATGGGTTTAAAAACCCGGCTCGGTTATAGCCCGAGTACTGGCTGTGGAATGATTGAAAATGTGCCCGTAATCAATCATTCCACAGCCAGTACTCGGGGTATAACCGAGCCGGTTTTTTTTAACCCATTTCATCATTTTTTTTTTCACTGAGGAAGGGGATCAAGACATCCTTGAAACGACATATGAAATTTGGTTGGTTTGAGTTTTTATGAAATTTGTGCGATAGAACGTTGTTAGTTTTTAGCACTTTCCAACAAAGTTGAAAAGTGCTTATGCATTCGGTTTGCTGTCCGTCTGTCCGTCTGGCCGGATGGCCGTCTGTCAGTCTGTCCGCACTCTAACTCGCGTAAATATACTCGGATTGCTATGAAATTTTTATACGTTATTAAGGTTTACCCTAGCACGAACCCTATTGAAAATGAAGTATCTACCATGATTAGTTTATCTACAGAGATAATCAAAAGTTTCCCATTACATTACGGCCTATGGGGAAAATCGTTAATATACTCGGATTGCCATGAAATTTTAGGACGTTATTGAAGTTTACCCTAGCACAAACTCTATTGAAAATGAAGTTTCTACCATGATTAGTTTATCTACAGGACGAATCAAAAGTTTTCCATTACATTACGGCCTATGGGGAAAAGTCGTTAATATACTCGGGTTGCCATGAAATTTTAGGTTGTTATTGACGTTTACCCTAGCACGAACGCTATTGAAAATGAAGTTTCTACCATGATTAGTTTATCTACAGGGCGAATCAAAAGTTTTTCATTACATTACGGCCTATGGGGAAAAATCGTTAATATACTCGGATTGCCATGAAATTTTAGGACGTTATTGACGCTTACCCTAGCACAAGTCCTATTGAAAATGAAGTTTCTACCATGATTAGTTTATCTACAGGACGAATCAAAAGTTTTCCATTACATTACGGCCTATGGGGAAAAGTCGTTAATATACTCGGGTTGCCATGAAATTTTAGGTTGTTATTGACGTTTACCCTAGCACGAACGCTATTGAAAATGAAGTTTCTACCATGATTAGTTTATCTACATGGAGAATCAAAAGTTTCCCATTACATTACGGCCTATGGGGAAAAATCGTTAATATACTCGGATTGCCATGAAATTTTAGGACGTTATTGACGCTTACCCTAGCACAAGTCCTATTGAAAATGAAGTTTCTACCATGATTAGTTTATCTACAGGGCGAATCAAAAGTTTCCCATTACATTACGGCCTATGGAGAAAAATCGTTAATATACTCGGATTGCCGTGAAATTTTGGGACGTTATTGAGGTCTACCCTAGCACGGACCCTACTGAAAATGAAGCATCTACCATGATTAGTTTATCTACAGAGAGAATCAAAATTTTCCCATTACATTACGGCCTATGGGGAAAAATCGTTAATATACTCGGATTGCCATGAAATTTTAGGACGTTATTGACGTTTACCCTAGCACAAGTCCTATCGAAAATGAAGTTTCTATCATGATTAGTTTATCTACAGGGCAAATCAAAAGTTTCCTATTACATTACGGCCTAAGGGGAAAAATTGTTAATATACTCGGATTGCCATGAAATTTTAGGACGTTATTGACGTTTACCCTAGCACAAGTCCTATCGAAAATGAAGTTTCTATCATGATTAGTTTATCTACAGGGCGAATAAAAATTTTCCTATTACATTACGGCCTATGGGGAAAAATCGTTTCAAAGGAATTTTAAAGATGTTATACCCTGTCAAACATATTAAAATATGCATTCTATAAAACATAAGGTGAAAATGTGCTATTATTCATTTACAGGGCCACACAAAAGAATTCTATTAGATAATGGTAAAAGGGGGAATTGTGTGTGACATATTTTAAATACATTAATATATATGTATAATAAAATTGATAGATGTCACTGAAGCTTAATATAAATTATACGCTACTGTCTTGCATAATATGAAGTACATAGCATTTACAGGGCCATACAAAAGATTTCAAATAGTATATTATTTCCGAAGTACCGTATATGCGTCCGATGATGGCTGATGGAGGGATGAAATGCATTTTAATTATGATATTCGCGTTTATATTTCGCTAAATATATGCACATTATATGGTGTGTATAAATGTTATCGTTGATATACAGGGCTACCCAAAAGAGCTCACCAACGTTACTGAATATGAGCGTAAATTATTTAAACGTGGTTCTTAAATAAGCTATGCATTTTTACGCTGAGCTGCATTCAATTTACTGAGAAATGTTTGCAGAATATAGATAAAGGGATATACAGGGCCACGCAAAATATTCGGTACATGGACGCCTATGAATGATGATTTATGAGAATGTGATTTCAGTTGTTTTAAAAGTGTTTTAGTTTACAATAAATTTTAGCCTAATGCTGACGTGTAATAAAGGTACAATGTAAACTACAGGGCTGAAAAAAAGTATTCAAGTATGTTTCCATCTAATAGTATAAATTGCTGAAAAAGAAATTTCAAGCTACTGGTTATTTTCTTGCTAAGCTAAATTTTCCCATTATATCAACTGACATATAAAATACAGGGTTGTTCAAAAGTACTGGAATGCATATTTGGGTACATTTGGCTATACACTATTATTTCCCTAAATAACAAAGTTTTGTTAAAGATTTCATTAAGTGTTGGAAAGTGCTTCATAATCTATGCTTAACGCATGATTTTTCTTACTTGTTAAACTTTTGTATTGAAAATCGCACAAAGTGTTACAATTTTACTTAAATATGGTTAGTTTATGGTGTATATCGTTCAATAGGTGGCGCTACCATGCTACATTATTCACGGTTTCTACAATAGCCATAGCTCAAAAACTAGTGGATTTTTAAAAAAATTTAGTTTTTGTTAGTATATGATGTAACATGGGGTCGATTATGTTTTTGTGCAAATCGCTCAACAAGTGGCGCTGTCATTATGCATAATTCGTGATTATTGCAATAGCTCTATATCAAGAACTAATATACGGAATTTCACAAAATTTTAGATTCTGTGAGACTTTGATATAAAGTAAATTTGATTTGGTTTTGGCTACATAATAATAAACAGGTGGTGCTGCTATTCTGCATTATTTACAATTTCCGCAACAGTCATATCTCAAGAGCTAGTGCATGGATTTTTATAAAACTTTATTTTTATAAAACTTTATTTTTATAAAACATATTTAGTTAATACTTGATATAGCATAATGCTTATTGCATTTTGGTGCACACCACTCAACAGATGGAGCTGCCATAATGCATTATTCGTAATTATCGTGATAGCTCTATTCCAAGAACTAATGCAGGAAACTTTTTACTATGCTGCATTCTGCTTGCTGCTTTGCTGCATTTTTAACAATTTCGCAATAAATGTGTCTCTTGAACATATATTTGCATCAAACTTTAGATTCAATTAATCCTGATTAAAAATAATGTATCCTAATTAGTTTTTCATGTACATCAGCCAACCCGTGAAGCTGTTATGTAGTTTATTTTTTAAATTGCTGTATCAAAAAAAAAAAAAAAGGACCGATCTTTACCAAACATCACATTCAATTATAAGTTGTCATAAGTTGTTGCTGACTTTTGGTTTAAATCGGTTTGCTGCTATAATGCAATTTTCAGGAAGTATTAATATAAATATGAAAGAAGAAAGTTTTTGGATTGCCATATCTGACTGGTTTATTTATTTATTTAAATTATTTTGCCCTTGTATGTATGAAATATGTAGTTTTTTTAGTTTAATTTTTTCTTTATAATTCTATAGAATTAATTTACCCATGAATTCTATTAAATTCAAAGAGTTATTCCTTGTTTCTTTTTCTAACATTGCTTCATTCTGTTGAGAAAGAATATTACATAAATTTAAAAAAAAAAAAAATCATATATTTGAATTTGAATTAAGAACATTAGAATTGAAGATTTAACATTGTTTCAACTTGATACTTATAATTAAAGAATTGATTTCTTTATTCACGTAAGAAAATTTGAGTTCTTTATTTCATAAAGGATGTTTTTTGTTAGAGAATATTTACAGACACATTAATCTTTATATTATAAAAAAGTGCATCATCAAATGTATATTATAAAATAAAACAAACAAAAGATATGCATTAAAAAGTATACATCCAAATTACCATAAAGTGGATTTTATATATTTTTTCAATTTATCCCAGAATAATTTCAGTCGCGTAAAAATATTTGGAAAAAAGAGAAGATTTTCTCTTTTTAATCCCAGATATCATAATTCTGGAATTCTAATAATATATTTTATTTTTTCTTATTCTTCTAATATTATAATTTATTTTTCTATTCTAATTTGTGTATTGTTTAGTTCGTAAAAATAATAAAAAATGTTTGTGTGATTATTTGGGTAATTTAAAATAAAATGCACGTGCAATGCCACAGATAAAAAAATCAATACAATAAGAATTAAAATATATATATTTCTCAAACTCTGTTACAACAGCTGATTTTCTTGCTTTTAAAAATATTTACAAGACAAAAAACTAGTGTCGTTAAAAAAAATATATATTTGAACCTTTAACTTAAATCTAAATCACTTTCTAACTTAAATAACTTTCATCTAAATCCAAAAGTATGTTTCTATATATTTGATGCATATATTCCTTCACACTAGTGCGATTCTGAAGTAGCAATGAAAAACGATTAACAATTACAACAGGTACTTTAAAAATAATAATAATGGCAATTGTATGTGGAGAGGTCAGATTTTGACTAATGTGATCTGAAATAAACAGGCTTAAAATATTCATAGACAAACCTGTGTTAACAAGTTTACTCAGCATCAGGCTTAAGTATAATAGCAGGATTATTTCAAGTAATAAAATTCTATTACTGATAGTCCACATTCGTAAGATCTCCGGCTGGCAGAATGCCAAGCCGATTACATTCACACGGTAGGGAGAATAGCGTATGAGGGCGAAATTACTCTTAAGTGTTTACGGAAACGATATTTTATTTTCTGTGCTGAGTAAAATTTTATTTTTAAATTAATTCGATTGTACTCTTGTACTAGTTCTCGGAATTAGTCTAACGAAAAAAATCTTGAAGTTCTGAGAATTTTAATAAAAGAATGTTTATTATTTTTTACATTATATTTATGGCCAAAACGCATACTTAACATTTGCTTGGTATCTGACTTGGCGGCTGTGTAAGAAGTTCGTCTGTTCTAAATTCATATAAATATTCAGATCCAATGTAAACAAACAATATAAATAAATAATGCAATAAATAATTTAATAAATAATATATACAATAATGTAAGTATATAATCTTAGAAAATAGTTTAAAGCAATTTGACATTATTTTAATCACGCCAAGCAGTCACTAATCTTCTAAATTTGTTAATTATAAAATGGTTAAGTTACGTTATATTGTGAGAGAAAATTTATTACGTTTAGTTCAGTAATCATATATTTAAACCATATTTCTTACTGTATTTGTGTTTTTTAAACTTATTTTAATATAATAGAATTACAATACATTATTTAAAAACATAATTCAATGAAAGATAGAAAAAAAAAACGACATCGACATAGGTAGAATGTTTAATAAACAAACTCGCAATGAGATAGTGCGAACTTCCTCTTTTACTACACGAACTAGCCCTTTCTGCCCATGCGCAGTTCACTCCAGTTTTCAATCAATCAGTATTTTTTTTAAAAAATAATATGTTGAAGATTGATTAATACTTTCATATTCATAATTAAGTTATTTTATAGAATGTTGAAAGAATCAGCTTTTTTAGCATTTAAAGGAAAATACAGAAAAAAGGAATATTATTTTTCTTTAATGAATACATTTTATAGCTTTTAAAACGAAATTCAACTTTGCAATTTTGCACTTTTGCCATAGAATAAAATCACTCAAATTGATAGGGGGGGAGGGGTGTTCCAGATATACTTAAATAATTCACTCTCTTAGCTCAAAGCAAATTCGGCTTGATTTTTGTTTTGAGAAATCTAAGAAGACGCCATTTCAGCTCATTGTTGGGTAAGTATTACAATGGCCTCCAACGATTAGTTACAGTTTATTTCAAATATGAAGAAAGACATTTTATAATAGGCAAACATGTTTGGAAGTTGAACTCCATCGACCTATGTTTTCATAACTTTTTAATAATAAATAAAACATATATTTTTTTCGAAAATGTGCTATACAAATTAGAGAAACTTGGCAGCTATCATACTTTGTCTTAGGTTCGCTATGTAAAACACATATTGTTTGAATCTATATGTATACATTACGCTTATGTATGTGGAGCAAAAATCACGGATATTTTTAATTGATTAATGGCAACGTTCAAATGAAACACATCTATTCCGTGGAGTTTCATCTGGATCATTCGAGACAGCAGCTCAGCTGCTATAAGTCTCAATAAAACCCCTCTGCAATCATGAAGACTTTAAAAAATTGTGGAGCTTCAAAATATCGTTATTTTTGTTTTGTTTTTCTTATTCTATTGTTATAAATAAAAATCATGAATTTTTAAACGTTTTAGTTTCAAATTAAAGCTATAAAGAAAAAGAGTGAAAGGATTATATTATTAAATATATTTCAAATGAAATTAATCAAATACAAAAAAATGCCTCGGGTACAATATTTAGCGATGCGCCAAGTTACCATAAAAATATCGAGTACTTGATTTATTAGCAAAGATGTCATATATGCAACACTTTGGTGTTATTTTTTTTCTGATGCCAATTTGATGAAAACTTCGTTTTCAATACCAGTTACATTTGTAACTCTTTTCTATTATTTTAAAAAAGAAATACTAATAAATAAAAAAAGTTTAATTAATAATTATAGAACCAAAAAAATTATATCATTTAAAAAAGTAAATAAAAGTAAATAAAAACAGTTTATTAACGAATAAATAACAATTGACTAGTTATCATGTGAGGCATATATTTGCCTTTTTGTTACAATTGCGCCAATGTGGTGAGTATATGATATATGCGCCTAATTCTTCAGCAGAGTCTTCTAATTTGGGAAACAAATTGAGCAATTAAAATAAATTATGAAAAAAAGCAATATGATTTAATACTTAGTATGCATTTAAGGGAAACCAAACTGACCGCCAAGGGCAGCTAGTATTTATGAATTTCTCCTTGTTTAAAAAGTTATCCAATCCAAAAATCCAAGAGATTTTCTAAATCACCAGATTTTAAAAGATTCGCCTTTTATATAAACATTTTAATATTTTTTTAATTTAATTTTACTTAAGAAAGGTGTTATAATAATTAAAAATAATTGATTGAAATGAGTCCATTGAAATTTACACGCGTAAAAATTTTGTTTGCAATGATACCGTTTCTTTTATTATTCCTAAGTTATGGTTAGAATTAATGAATAAATTCCTTGTGAGAGCTTGAATGGAATGAACCATGTTGGAAATTCTTTTAGATCATGGTCTATTTTAATTTAATTTTTTATAATAGATCGCGTGATTTTTGTTTTCCGTTGTTTGTATCTCATTGTCCCGTGTCATTTGTATTGACCGTGAAATGTTTTGAAATTTTATTTTTATTTTTATTATGATTATGGATCTTATTAGACGGATCCGAAACATGTCATTTATTTTTAATTATTATAACACCTTTCTTAAGTAAAATAAAATTATTATTAGAATATTCTCTTTATTTATTTTTTCATTAACTTGCCTCTATTTATAATTTTTTTTCATGCAAAAATGCTGACAATACATAATTTTACAGCGCTTCCTTATAGTAAATATACCTTTTAATTTTCTAAATATAAAAGTTATCTTCCATTACATCATCTTTGAGAAAATTCCCGATTTCTGTACTTATAAATGACGTTTAAAATTTTATATTAATTTATCTTTACTTATGATAAAATTCAATTTATATTTATAATAGTTTGGAAAATATTTAAAATAAAAATTGTATTTTGAAGATTAAAATATTTCAGTTTAACAGAGACACGCGATATTGTTTACCACCTTGTCAAAATAAGCTTAAATGTGCTAAAATTTAGAATTTTACTCTCGCAGAATCATTCTTTTGTATAAAGTTTAATATAATAATTTTTGTTGATTAAAATATTTTTCTTTGTTCCGATTAACTAAAATGGACGAAAATATGATATCATGACACTTTTCAAAGCAAAATATTTAACTAAAGAAAAATAGTTTAATACCAAATGTTGTTTTTCTTTGTTGTGGAAGAAAAACAAATTTTCATTAAGGAAGTATATTTATCTTAATAGAGATGGAAGTTTTATTCTTGCATTACGTTTTTTCTTTGTAAAATGTAGTTTTTCATTTGTATTTACGAAATATATAAGCACACAATTTTTTAACATTTATATGATTTTTTTCACTTTATTAGGTGAATTCTTAATTATATAAATCCGTAGCAATTATAAGCGTCGTCTGGTCCATATAACAGCTCAAAAACTATGCAAATAAAATGGTTTGAAATTTAATACGTATAATCGTTGTAGAATTTCTCCTTGTGAGTTCGAAAATTGGAACTAAACTGTAAATATATTAATAAAATCGTCCTTCATTCTATTAAATCCTACACTATGTTTCTAAAGGTGTTGCTGCTTACTCCGGAGGAGTGAATTGTCACTCTATCGCAGAGTCAAAATATGACCAACCTCTTTAGAGTGAATATTTATTCTGATCAAAAGTGGAAATGTTGACTCTTTGAAACAATTAATTATCACTTGTGCGAAGCAAATATTCACTCAAAATTCGTATACATAATCACTCTTTGGAGGAGTAATTATTCACTCTTGTAAAAAGAGTGCGTTTTGCACTCCTGGTTTGAGTGAATAGTTACTCTTTCTTAGGAGTAAATGGTCACATTTTATGCAGTGGATATTTTTTTTGTGATAGATTATCGGCATTTTAAAAGAATAACATCTTTTACATCAAGGAATGAAATTAAACACAAGCATGGTAAAGACTGGAATAAAATACTTTAAGGACGATATTTATTCAATTCATAATTTTTAGCATTAATTGAATTTTTAAGGAAAAAATAATTTAAAGTTACATATGAATTAAATTACATTACGAACAGAAATAAACTAAAATATTTAATTCCAATCTGATACCGTGTGTCTTAAACCACCGTATTTCAATTCCGTATCTGGTATCATGTGCATTATACGTACACTCGAACAAATGTATAAACGAGAGAACTACTAACGGTGCACCTTTTTGCTAAATTTCACACGTTTGAGCAGAATCTTCTTTGATTGCAACCGGGGAATCCTCATCATTAATGACATCTACCCGTGCCACTCGTGGAGCATCTTTCAGCGACTCATCGCTGGCAGTAAAATTTCTAAACCACCTATGGGTGTGCGAGTCTTACACAACCTTCTCCGAATGCTTGGCTTACTTAATGAGCCGTATGCATAGCATTTATTTCAAGCTTAAACTCATACACCATTTACAACCGTGCCCATGTATTTAAAACCGTGTGCACAGCATTTACTGTAAAAAAAAGAACGGAAGAATATTGTGGAAATTGTACTGCTAATCGGGACTCCAGTACAATTTACCGTTTTTCAACGAAAAAATATCCATAAATTCCAGAAAAATTTCCTTTTCTTGGAGGGGGGGGGGGGGGGGTTCCATCTGGAATGTACGGAAATTTTTCCGTTAAAAAGCAGTAAATTGTACTGGCATCCCGATTACCAGTACAATTCCATAGTATTTGTCCGTTCTTTTTTACAATGTTTGTTTCAAGTTTGAACTCGTACAGCATTTACAAGCACGAATTGGAGTACCCTATTCTCATCCGTTTTTCTACTACTACGAAATAAGCTTTCCAATTTTGTTAATTACGATAACTCTGCATTACATCTTGATTAACATATTTCGGCAATTGTAGCGCCATTTATTATCCATTGCGTGAACATTCTTGAACGCTTGCCGTTTCATAAAAAAGATTTTATAAAAAAAAACTTTTTTGATTACCTAATATAAATACACATTTTAAGTAAATATATATCGGGTGTCTCAAAAATGACTGATGGATTTTAAAATTGAATAACTTGCAAACGGTGACAGCTATTTAAAAAAAAAATTGCAGGAGTGTTATGTATAATGTCAGGAGTTTTTTTTTTTACCGTAACTTGTGATTTTAGTTCTAATTTCAAGCAATAGGTGGCGCTGACGGCGATTGAAGGTCAGGTCGACGCTTAACTCAGCATTGATCACCTGGTCTTCAATCGCCGTCAGCGCCACCTATTGTTTGAAATTCGAACTAAAATCACAAGTTACGGTAAAAAAATACTCCTGACATTATACATAACACTCCTGCAAAAAATGTTTAAATAGCTGTCACTGTTTGCAAGTTATTGAATTTTAAAATCTATCAGTCATTTTTGGGACACCCGGTATATATATATATATATATATATATATATATATATATATATATATATATATATATAAAGTTTATATTACTCTTCTCCAAAAATTACAAAGTATTGATTATGATTCGCGAGGGCTTTAAAATTTTTAATATATCAGGATTAAAAAATTCCCTGCCAATTTTCAAGGAGAACAAAATCAGGAATTCGGATTCTGCTTTAAAGAGGCTATATAGAAATATGTTTTATCGTAAATTAGAAGTACTTAACACTTTCCGGTACAGTGTGCTCAGTCCGGGCACACCTATCTTTAATTCCAAACTTGCAAACTGTACCAATGACATTTTAATAAAATTTTGCTTTTACAATGAAAGCTTAAATTAAAGAGTTCTTAATTTCTAAAAAAAGCCGTTTGAAAATACCAACGACAGTCGATAATTTCACATTTTACAAGCAGAATTTACCCGTGCTGAAAAGGGTTAAAGGTGTTTCTTAGTTTCCTTTAGAATTAGCATTATTAGCTGTATATTATTTTTTTTAATAAAATATTTTCTGAGTTAATTCATTCGAATCCAACAAATCAAATTTGAAGCATTAATCAGTTCTTAAAAAGTTGTACTTTTAATTAAATTAGCAAACAGCAATTCAAATATTATCTAATTAGTTTCAATTAAAAAAATCTTTAGATTAAGTTGATCTGCTTTAACTTTTATTTTAATTTATATTACTTATTTTTTGTTATTTAAAATCAAATCAATTAAACAGACCTAAATTATTATAACGAACAACATTTAACTAAAAGTCAGAGACATTTTGACTATTTTTACATCATAACATTGTGGCAAAAGTTTATTAATTAAATTAAACTAAACATGTACTTCGATGTATTAATACATATGTCCTTTCCAAATCCAGCATTTTATTACTAAGAAGAAATATTTATAAAATCTATTGGAATTTGTTTTAAAGTGTAGTATGCATGTATTAAAAAAAAGTATTTTTTTTTTCAATTTGATGAAAAAGAATTTTTCATGAAAATTTTAACGAAAAAATTGTTTTAAGTTTTATGCTCTACATATATTAAAAGGATGTCGGTAAAAAAAGGGGGAATTTTTATCACTCACTAGGAAAATTTACATCTTTTATGGTTCAAATAGTTAATTCACTGCATTTCAAACTTAAAGAAGCGTGCATTAAAAAAAAATAACTGCTGATTTAGTAAATATTTTCAAAAAGATAAAAAATGTATTTTTTAAAATCACTATAACTTTTTTAAATGTTAATATTTTTGTCCTCCTTTTTTTTAGATTTTTATACGAATATTACACGAAACTCAATGCGGATTTTTAATAGAGTTGAAAAAATAAGAAGATTATCAATTCGTATTGTTCCCGCATTAATACAACCACATATGAACCAATTTTGATAATTATTATTTAGCTTGAAAGCATAAGACACTCGTATGGTCCCATTCCAATTTCATAATCTCACGATTAGAATATTTTTTTTAAATAAAAACTTTAAAATTCACATTCTTTTTTAAGCATTTGACCAATTAGAAGTGTTCATTTCTCATTCTGTTATGACATGAACTAACATGACTCTTGAACAGATACATGTTTTTTTCAAAGTGCGAAAACCTGACTGGAGAATGGCCGGTATTCAAGTAGATTTTGCGCTGTTAGCGAAACGGGATTAATTAATAAGAAAATTTACTTACAACTTGAAAATTTCGCAAAAATGCAGGCTTCTGAATGGTCAATATGGTTTCACTATCAGCGCAAATTCTACCTGGATTCCGGCCGAATGAGATTACATCAATCTCTTACTCCTTATTGACTTTCTGCAGACAACAAGCTAGAGTTCAAGTACGCATGCGCCAACTAAGTAATTCTCATTTTCCAAAACGACCAGCTCCATTGATCACCGTCTAAATATCCTAACCGTACAGTGCCAGAATGTACAAGACTACGCAGATATTTTTGAAAAAAAATGCAACCACTGCTAAAGCATGATTCAATGTAACGTTTCTATTGCATTTCAAAAATCATCTACTAATATATATTGACTCGTCATCAGCGTCACTTTGAAGATCATTAGAATATAAACTTTTTTTAATCACATATTTCAGTTAAACCACAGAAAATTGGAAATGAGGAAAAAGAGAATTGCTTTTAATACAAAATCATATTTCAAAAAAGGCAGAAAGAATATAAGAAAAGACCTCAACATCACAAGATACCAAGAGACAATTAACAAGACGCAGGACACCAGCATAAAGAAAAGACGCGATTCAATGCAAAATAAAGAAAATTTCGGTTTTGCAAAATATTAATTCGATTTAAATAATTTCATCTTATGGTGTGAGAATTAGACAATCAGAAAGCCTAAACTTTTAAGCAATTAACCATAAAAAAGACAGATTGAATATGATGCTGCGGAAAAAAGTCAAATAATATTCTTAAAATAATTATAATAATAAACTCAAAATGTCAAAAACTGTGGATGCACCGTGGCCGCTCAAAAATGTATAGAGTTTCAATTATAGAAAATTATAGAGTGGAATTCTTGCAGAGACTCTTGGCACGATGATTGCAAGGACTACGTAAGTCGTGCCCACGACAAATCGGAAGTTGTCAATGAAATGCTTCTTTCTTTATATTCCGCATTCTTGCGCTCTATGGTTTTACAACAATGTGCATTTAAGAGAATAGCCGGTACTGCTTGGTTATCCCGTCGACCGATTTCGCCAAGTTATACAAATTGCCAAACTAATATCCAAATTATATCCATTGACATAATTTTTATTTTAAATAACAAAAAAAAAAAAATACTTTGTATAATAATAATAAAATAGAAACAAAAAGTCGAAATAAAAATTACTTAATGACGTTTTAAACACGTATATCCTATTTAATGTTATTTAATATGACATACACCATTATCCATTACTGGTTTTTAATCTTATAGTTTGGCGATAATTTTTTAGTTGACGGGATAACCAAGGAGTAACGAATAACCTTATTGTCACTTAATAACGAAAAGGTTTCTTAACTCTATGAGCGGTTTGACCGTATTTTTTCCCGTTTCTCAAAAACAATTTTAATTACTTGAAGATAAAAATGCATCAAACAGAATTGTATTTCGAGATGTATATCAAATACAGGGGCATGACATGTATTTTAAAAACAAACAGGGAAAATAATTAATTAAGGTTGCTTTTATAAGCATTTTTATTAACAGGGAGGAAAGCCCTCAAGACGCTAGCAAGGTAAGTTGATGATTCCAATTTTTTTGTTAGCCAAATAATCTATGAGTATAGAAATTCTTAGTAACCTCTTTCCCTAATAGCATGCATGGTCACAGTGCCGTCACAGTGACGTCACTGTGAGTCACTTTGGTCACATCACATCTGTGACTAAAATGCCACCACTCAGTGATGTCACATTGTGACTGAGATGTGACTTTCTTAAAAATCTTTAGAAATTTATAAATATCCTTCAAAACATGTTATTTACTTTAAAAAAACATGTTTCTGGTAATTTAAATATCGTCGCTTTTGTCACAGTTTCGTCACAATGTTAATGTTAAATTAGTCACATTGTGACCACTTTGTTAAACGTCACAAAAGAGCTCTAAAACGGCCATAACGACTACACATTTAAGTCACAGTGACTTCACATCGACGTCACGTGACGTCACATCGACAATCGATAGTCACAAGTCACAATGTGACTTCACAACGGCGTTGCAGTGACGTCACCATGCTTTACGGGTCAGTCCTGATGTCGCCTAGAGGATACACTAAATAATACACTTTAAATTAATTTAAGTGCTTCTAGAAATGTTAAGATTATTTTTGGAGATTTTTAATAAATGCTTGCATATCATAAGCATTGGTTTATATAGTAATGCATATTTAAAGCTGTTTATCTCCACCACCTTTATCTACACCAAAAACCACCTATATATTTAAAGGAAACAACATTACTAAAAGTGTTACTTGTAAAAAAGAAATAATCATTAAATATTAAACATGTTAAAAAATGTAAAATTAAAAACATTTAAGCGCAAAAATTTATTTTTTATTTTTTATTTATTAATTTATTTTTTATTTATTACATATTAAAATGAATCTATACATAGAAATACATTTAAAAAAGATAAATAGATTTAAAAAAATATTTTTAAATATAAAACATGGTTCTCAGATCCTTTTAAAAATGTGATAAATTTGAATAAATTTTGAATAAATTTTCAAAACATTAAATTTTATAAAATTGTAGTATTATGCATTGTATCTTTCATGGTGTGTTATCCACATTTACAAGATAATTTCAAAAAAATTTATATAAGATTAAAAAGTATATTTCTTAATTACTTGCTGTAGTACAAATATTGAAAGGTTTTTTTTTAATTTAAAATGTATAAAACTAAACCTAAAATATCGATTGCAATCATTTTTATAAGAAGCACTGCTTGATTTAAAAGGATGGAAAATATTGAATAATAGTGAAATATATATATATATATATATATATATTAAAAATATATATTTTTTTTCTAAAAGTACATATATCTACTAAATATATCATTGATCGTATAACTTAAATTTGTTTATTAAAAGCATTATGCCATAAAATATGCTTGTGACTTTTAAGAAATATAAAGATAAAGGCAAGTTTAAAAAATAATACGATAACTTCCTTCCTAAACCTTTTTGCAATAAAAATTTTCTTAACTCGTTAATTTGTTTAATTTGGAATTCACCGCTAACAATCTACACTTGAAATGCATCTTGTGTTTATTTAAAAAGTATTCTCTATTGCTCTCCTGGCATTGTACCACAATGTTAATTTCGGTTTTTTTTGTCATTATGTGTTATTTAATAGGTAAATTTCAAAATTTATTGTTTGTGAATAAAGGATAAGTCACACGTAATGTATGATAGATGAATTACAAAAATTCGGTACATACTTCTGAATATAGAAGCGTAATCGATCATTGTCTAAACTTTTGCTGAGCACTGTATCAAAGATTCTGTAAAAGAATTCAAATTTAAATTTTAGTGTCCCAAAAATTTTTAGAGAACTGAAATTTGTTTCCATTAAAGTTAAAAATTTTAAGCTGCTTTTTTAACTACTTCAAAAATTAGATCAAGAATACTCAAAACAAGAGTTTCTATAAATTTTGGCTTAAAAACAACAACAATTTTGTTAAATTTGCAGCTGTAATTCTTGAGTCTTAAAAAATTTATGCCTATTAACAGTTACGTCTCCACTAATCTTCCCCGGAAGTTTCCCATTGAATTTAGGCCTAGTTACCAACTTGAATGCATTTTCCCTACCACTAACATTTACTAGAAATTTTCACCTAAAATATTCGTTGAAATTGAATTTCAGTGATAAAATAACATAAAAAAATTCTAACTTTAGTGGTAGAAAAAATCCGATTTTGAACAGAAATTATGGTTGAATAGTCCATTACAGTTACATTGGTTTTGTCTAAACCATTGCACTGTCGAGTTGGACAATAGAATGGAGCAATTGTCTTCCTAGTATATCCATTTATCTTCACCTAGACATTTTCCAAGTGGAAGTAACTGTATTTCAAGCTTTTTCTGACAATCTTTTAAACATTCACGGCCTTTCACAAAAGCAATACCGGTTGTTCTATCATAAGAAAATGTTCCTCGTACCATGAGTAAAGCCGCTCATTGTCGTATGCGAAAAAAAAATCATGGTTCTTTGCGATTATTGTGCCATTAATTGGTGAATTTCCGTAGGAAAAAAAAGGCGTTTCTATTCGAAAATTTCGAATTTTTTCATTCTAACCGTAACCGTGAAAACCGTGAAAATCATTGCGATTCATAGAGTATACATTCACATAATTATATCTAAAATTTCTTACAAATTGGATGAACGGTTAGGCTGCTAGGGATTCATATATAGGGGACGTATTTTTAGGACCACCCATCGTGAATTAAATAAATGCAAAGTATCAAACTCTGTATTTACTTTTTTCTAATACCTAACACATATGTATGCTATACTTAAAAAGAAACTAAATCAAATTTTTAACTCTTTTGATAAACAAAGATTTATTTTTTTTCAACTCGACAAAGACAAAGGTATAATGTCATAACATTTTCTTAGTTTTTTAACTTATCTGCAAAACATTTAAAATCTGCTCTACTTTATATGCTTCTAACAATGAATTTAGAACATTGAATTACTTTATTTTACTATATAACTATATGCAAACATCGCACTGAATTTCAAATCTTAAAAATATTATTTATTTAAATTTCTGTGCTCTGGAAATTTAAAAAATAAATCATCTCTTTGGGATATTAATGAGTGACAAGCGTCTTATAATAAATTAATTCAATTTACTAATAGACACTTGAAGGACTCAAGTGTGCTAAACCAAAGATGAAGAGCACTTATTCTTGGAAGACTTCACACTCGGTAACAGAGGGTTTTCAATAATTCAAATAATATGTAATACTATTTTTCTATTTGTATTCTACTATATATTTCTTGTGTGTAAATTGCAGTTAATATTTCAATCATTTGTATATTGAATGCATTTTTTTTTTTAAGTAGGGGGAACTGGGGGACATTGATACAGCTTTTTTCAAAAAAAATTTTGGTGTCTAGAAAGCAGAAATTTCAAGTCATTTTTCTATGTGATGTCAGTAAAACCTGTGTAGTGTGTTATAAAAATGTACAATCGTTGTTTTATATATTATTTTTGCATGTAATTTTTAAAAAATCAAAAAAACTAATTTGTATCAATGTGCCCCATCTCCGGGGCAGATTGATACACTTTGACATGTCTGGGAAAAATGGAGACAAAATAACACCGATGCATATTTTTCATAGAAAAATAATTAGCAAACCATTTTATATATATTTATAGACATTATAATCGCACACAATTTATTTGTTAGCGATATTAAAGCAATCAAAATGTAATGTATAATGACCTGATGTTCTGGCCGCTCCTTGTCTATTTGTTGGCAGTGGTAACTTTGTCATTTCTGGCACTTTAACCCCAGAATTATTTTCTTTCTTAGGAAAAGTGAAAGAATTACCAGGTTTTCTGTTTATAAATTGGTTTACAAACAGAAAATAAAGGATAATTATATTAAAAATTATGTTTATAATATAATTACCCTGTACTCTTCTACAGCTTGTTTCTCTTACTTAACATTTCTCATGTCGATAATACTTTTTTCTCTGGAGAATCTATATAAATTTGAGATTTGCCAGGCTGCCGTACATTTCTTTTGTTAATTCTACTAGCACTGGATATTGTGTAAGTTTGTACGTCTTCTGATTGCAAAAACACTATAAAATGTTCTAATATAAAGAAATTAGAGCTATTTCATTTCAATAAAAACTAATAGTAGACATTTTTGATGAAAAATGCTTGAATTAAGGAGTGTGTGGTAAAATAAAAAATAAAAGGTAATGAAAAAATGAACTAGAAAATGATTTAGATTGTATCAATGTGCCCCGACAAAGACTGCTTTAATGTGCCCCAAACAGCCGTTTTGAATAAAATGAGTCGCAAATCCAACATTCCATAATTTAGCTAACAATAAAGAATGAGGAATTAATAAAGAGTAGCTTTACTTGCCAGGGAGGGTATTCCTTTCGGTTGAAAATACTGGAACAGTTGTATAATACCATTTCAATTGTACAACTCAAATTTACTTTTGACCTACAAAAACAATTAATCACCCATCCCATTTCATCAAACTATTGAATCATTCCAAAACTTTCTGTATGTAGTTAATTTCTCTAGTATCACCTTTTGGAGCTGTTGTGAAACTTCCTGTAATGACCCTGTACAGGGTGTGTATCAATGTGCCCCAGTTCCCCCTAAGTGTTCCCTTCTCATAGTCTCTTATTTTATTTTTATTTTTATTTTTTGTTTTTTGCTTTATAAAGAAATCTTCATTTTTTTTATTTTAATAAATTATTAAGTATACCAATTTTTTTTTTAATTACTTTAGAAGAGTAAATATATAATAATGTATCAAAATTCTTCAGTTTACTATTTACATTCGATACTTTTTTTAACGTAACTGTTTCCATCTCATAACCTTACTTTATTTTTATTTATTTTTTTGTTTTTTAAAGGAATGTTGATTTTTTTATTTTAATAAATTATTTGATATACTTAATACCCATATTTTTTTATTTTAAAAGAGTAAATATATAACAATGTATCCAATTTCTTTAGTGTATCATATATATAAAACTTAACATTAAAAAGGATTGCATGAAGTTAACTGTGAGTCTGTTGATAATATAAGAAAATCTTTATGTGCCCTTACGAAAATGACTTTTAGAATTCTATAGAAATATCTTTACAAAATCCTGTAGAATTATGGCCCGTTTTTCTATAAACTAGTTTAAAAGCTACAGAAATACCAATAACATAAGTTTAACAGAAATATCTGTCGAGAAAAAGTGTTTAATAGAAATTTAATTGAAATTTCTACTCTACAGACATTTCTGTTGAACTTCGACAGATATTTCTACAGCTTTTAAACTAACTTCTAGAAAAACGGACCATATTTCTATAGGATTCTATAAAGATTTTTCTATAGAATTCTAAAAGTCATTTTCGTAAGGGTGTATATACTGGAAATGAAAATATTGTGATTAAACTGTGTGTACGAAATTTGAATTTTAAAGTTTTCTCAGTGTTTTTGGTCATTAAAGGTTTGTCTTCAGCATATTTTTTTCTTCGAAATATAATTCTAAAAGTTAAAGTTATGAATAAAAGAATAAAACTTCAGAAACTGAAATGATAGGAGTAAGTATGATTTTTTAAAACATTATTTGCAATCAGAATATTAAATGTGACTTCCTTATATACAGAATTCTTCTAAATAATAGGCTCATTTAAAAAAAAATGTATTTATTAAAGTACAAATCAAAAATGAACAATCTTTATATCAATGAAAAGAGGTTTCAAAGTTTTTTAAAGATATTATAAATGCTCAACGTGTCCACGGTTTGCTCCACAGCATATATCTTCATAATAGTCAAACTCGTCCCACACACGAGAAAACGTATCTCTTGTAATTGAGTGCAAGGCTTTCAAAGCCGGGATGATTCCAGAAGAGGCCAGTAGATGTCACGCGAGAATAGGTCTATGGATCTTTTTCGTTTGTGGATAGCACTGTTACTGAAATTACGCAACTGGATATATTGGAAGAATAGATGTTTCCAACTTATGGAAAATTCACAGGACTTCCTTTTCCAACAGGATGGATCTCAGCCACATCAGCACAGCGATGTACGAGGCTATTTGGCTGAATCCTTTCCTCAGCGCTCGATAGATCGCTGGGGATATGAATACATGGCTCGACACATCTGGCCACTGAGATCTCCTGATCGGACTCCATGTGACTATTTCTTCTGGAGTTATGTTAAGGAAGCTGTGTATGCCCCGTCGCCACCAACAGCTGTGAACTATCTTCGGAATCATATTACTGCTGCCGTGCATTCAGTAACAGCAGGTAGATTTTCTAGTGTGTGGGATGAGTTTGGTTATTGCGTAGATGTTGCCGTGCAGCAAGCTGTGGAAGGTTGGATCTTTATAATGTCTTAAAAAACAATTTGAAACTTCCCATTTTAATTGGTATAAAGATTGTTTATTTTGAGTTTGTACTTTACTAAATGCAATTATCTGAAAATGTGTCCATCATTTAGAATAACCCTGTAGTTTATCTGACAATTCCATGAAAAACAAGACAATGTAAATAATTAAATATAAATACAAATATAAACAATCACATTACAATAAATTACACTATAATTAGATTATTATCAGATTATGATAAGTTATTAAAATAACTTATAACGAAATGAATAAATAGATATATTAATATAAATTTGAGAAAAAATCTTACAATTATTTTATTAGGCATTCTTTTAAAATTTTAGGCATAACGGAAGGAAAGATAGTATTTATGCATATTCACATATAACAATTTATTTATAGTAGTCTGGCATTTCAAAACTTTAAACATTGGTATTTTGATTGACTCCAACGATATTTTTGGAATGTTATTGGTAAACGGGAAAACTGGCATTTTTCGTCGACCACTTTTAGAACTTTTAAATAAATAATATCTTTCCATTCTTGAAAAAATTATAGATTAATATACCTCAAAGGTTTTCAATTGTGTTTAAGTCAACTTTGACAACATAAAACGTTAACATTTTGCTCGAAAAAGACTATTTTTCCAAAAAGTGAGTTCTGGGCTAAAACATTTTCCTCTTGAAAAATTCACCGAGGGCTTTTTAAGTTAACGTAAAATGGAAGTTGATGTTGATTTAGCAGTTTATGATACTTTGCTGAAATTTATTTTCCATGGAGAAAATCCAGAGAGTTTAGGATATTAAAACCAATTGCCTTCCCAACCTTCAATGATTTCAACTTCTTTTCCACTGAAGAAAATATAAATTTCTTGAGTCATACCAGTAGCAATTCAAGACACACTGCTCAATTAGATTTTATTAATTTTCATCATTACTCAATTACTGTGATCACTATTCAGTATCGGTCCCACTCCATTTTGACCTGTTTTTAATGTGATTGTAGGCGAAATTTACAAAACTGTGTTTTTTTTTAACAATGGTGTTTAAGTGTCTTGAATGTTTTTGTATTGTGATCTGTAAAACATTGACAATGGGAGATTATTTTGAATAACCTTTATGAATGTATTTTGTTTTGAAACCAATCTTTCAGTTTCTTTGTTAGTCTAATATCTTGAGATATATTGCCGCACTCATTAATATATTTATTTCAAATTGATATTTATAGAAAATATTCGGTATATCCTTTGTTTTGAAGGGTTTTAGTCCTTCAATTTTCAAACCCGTGATTTTCAGAGTTTTTTTAAGTTTGAACAATGCTATTGAAGTGTCTTATATGCTTCTGCATTGCGATCTGTAAAACATTGACACTGGGAATATTTTAAATAACCTTTATGAATATATTTTCTTTTGAAACCAAACTTGCAATTTCTTTGTTAGTCTAAACTCTTGACACATATATATCCATACCCATTTAAGATTTCGATCGAAATTGAAATTTATTGAATGTATTCGGTATATCCCTATTTTGAAGAGTTTTACCTCCTCAATTCTCACTACAGTAATTTTTATATAAAGTATTCAATATATTCTTTATTTTGAAGGCTTCTCACTCCCAAGATAATCCCGTGTAGTATTTCTTATTCAAATTGTTTGATTCACATCAGTTTTTTTTTAATATTGTCATTGGCTTTATTCTGGTATCATTTTTGTGTTATTAAATAAGATAGTCTAGCCATTTCTATTTCAAAAGAGTGGTGAAAATAAGCAATCTGAATTTTTAAACCGTAATTTAATGAGACCGTTAAGATGTTAAATATAAGAAGTTTTACTAGCAGCATACATTGTAAATTTAAATTAAAAATTAGAATTTCCTCTTAACCCATTAACGCCAAGTAAAATGTAAAAAGAACAGCTTCAATTTATGTTCAAATTCTATAATAATGATATAACAGATGTAATTTTTCCATTTTTGAATTTTGGGTGAAAAAAGTCCGGGCCAGGGTACGAACCAGGGATGTATTTGCTGAAGCCGCCAATGCTCTATCAACTGAGCTATCCCGGACACGAACACTGGAGGACTATTTCACCCAATTAACCTCAACGATCCTGGCCCGGACTTTTTTTCACCCAAAATTCAAAAACGGAAAAATTACACCTGTTATAATAAATTTACCGATTGAATAATCGTGTTTAAAAATTAATCTAATATAATAATGATATTTATGATACGATAAGGACAATTAGTATATAGAACTCTAACCTACTAAATTATCATAAGCAAAATTACTTAACATGTTTTACATTATCTTATAATAAAAAAATATTTGTTGTTGTTGTTTTATTATTTTTAATATTATTATTCTGTTTATTTTATTTATTTTATTCAATTATATCTAAGTTGTCTTAGCATTTTTCTGTTTTAACGTATTGAAAACGTTAAAAAAATCGTCATACAGTATTTTTTATGTTAGAAGTACAATTATTGCAACTTTTAGTTATGTATATGTTCATTGGTGTACTTTAATTATTTACATTGTGCATACAATTTTGCATTTCTCACTGTTGAGAATTCTTCAGTTGTGTTAAACTTTTGTAAACTTCACGCCTTGAAGAGATATGACTAACCGTTGTGATTGTGTTCATATTCTGTTCTTTCATTTATTATCTAATATATATTCGACGGCGTTCTGGTAGCCAATCACGTAGTGCCTCTGGTCTTTTCTGGAGTTGATACTGGATCATCTACGAATGGTCTCCTTTCCCATTTGCTAGTTCTGCTTTGGTCTTTGGCTGGGAATTTTAGCGTAGTAGATATACCCTTCTAAGTGGTGCTTGTTGGGCTTAAGGGGTCAGGTACTTTTTAAAGAATCCAAAAATCGTTTTTTCAAACAAAGCTCATAATCAAATATGACTCTTTTGGTACATTTAAAAACAAACCGTATACCAAATTTCGCATTAGAAGAGGGGTTATGTCTAAAACACTTTGAGCTTTTCCTGTATAATCAAAGGGTGATTTAAAATTTCAAGTCGATTTTCTCAAAACAGCGGTTTTGATCATTGCGCGCACGATTTCTAAAAAATGCTTGCATAGAATTTCATAAAATTTTTGATCAATGTATTAGACGTATACAGGCAGAAAATGGTCGATTATTATGTTCCTCAAGTTAGAAGTTTAGAATTCACAACTATTTTTGTATTTAAAAAAATCTCGAAATCTAGAATTTCTTCAAGATATAATTTTTTTACTCTGGATCTAGGAAATTTATTTTTTTTATTGTAGGTCATCTTAAAAACGCATTATATCTCTAATCCTAAAAAAAAAATCTTGGTTCCTCTAAGCCATTCAAATGTGAAAAATCATCCGCGCAAGGCATGCAAGAACTATTCCTTCGTAAAAATTTAACCTTAAATATATTAACCTTAATAAAACAGTATTCACCTTAACTGTATTAACCTTAAAGATAAATTAAAAAACATTACATTAAGTGTAAACCTTTTTAACAGCATTAAATTATAAAATAAGTACTTCTTATTATGCGCTTTTAATTTCATAGTTAAAAGTCAATTAGATATAGAGTGACTGCAATTTTTACAGTGGTCCCTTTTTCACGTCTTTTCTTAGTTCAAACTGTACCTGACCACTTAAGCCATTTGGTAAGCCTTCCCTCCTAGCTGAAGCTGAAACTGAAACAAACAGTCTCCATACTCTACTAAGTAATTGAGACATGTTATTAGAATAATTTAACTACGATTATTCAATCGGTAAACCAATTATAACAGATGTATGTTTTCCAAGTGGGTGAAAAAAGTCTGGGCCAGGATTCGAACCAGGAATGTAAAGTTAGTAAAGTTAGGAAGTAAAATTAATCTAATGTAATTTCGTATGCAGCGATTTTCTGCAGTTCCACATATTGGCCTTCGATTTATTCTGTTGAGCTGATCCATAGTATCAGACCAGATTATGTGATCGTAAGGTCATTTGGGTGAAATTGTCCTCCAGTGTTCATGTCCGGGATGGCTCAGTTATAAGAGCATTGGTGGCTTCAGCCAATACACCCCTGGTTCGAATCCTGGCCCGGGTTTTTTTCACCCACTTGGAAAATATACATCTGAGACATGTTAGTTCTTTTGTATAGAAGTGTGTATTA
Organism: Maratus speculifer; assembly: GCA_964019185.1. Classification (NCBI taxonomy): domain Eukaryota; kingdom Metazoa; phylum Arthropoda; class Arachnida; order Araneae; family Salticidae; genus Maratus; species Maratus speculifer. The sequence continues at coordinate 419,800,423 of OZ025291.1, read as the reverse complement.
TAGATTTCCTCCTCTGTTTCCTACACTGTAAAAAAAAAATCTGTAAAGGTACTAAACATTTTCTAGGAAACTGGGATTCCAAGAACTTTTCATGCAACGATAACAGGAAAAATCCATGTAACCGATTCTAAAACTTGAGTTTTTGTTGTTACCGTTACAGGAAAAGTTCTTGGAATCCAAGTTTCCTAGATAAAGTGTAGAACCTTTGCAGATTTTTTTTTACAGTGTACTCCACTGTTACCGATATAGTCAAGTTTTCTCGTCACAGATAAAACCTAAAAATGTCATTTTTCTGATTTGGGAATAGATTGTTTTTTTTTTCTACTAAGTGCTATAATTGATTAAATGTATGACCTGTAGAATTTATTACCGCTACAACAGTGGAGAACAGATTTATTTCTATTTTCTGCTTTTCTGTTTCAAATTTATTAATGGAAGGTCTTCCTTTTGTGTTTGGTAAAAAGGTGAATTTTATGAAGCATTAGCTCTTTCTTCCATGGTCTATTTTTAAGGGTTTTATTTTAATATTTGGAGAAAAATTTGAGAAATTCTTAACTGTTGATGTTATAACGATATTCAGAAAAACAAAAACATCGGTGAAATGAAGTATATCGTATACAATATAAGTATCCGAAATATTTTCTGGATCTGCTTTCTCTTACGCCGTAAGTAAACTTTAGTAAAGCTCAACAACATATATCAATTTCCTAAATTGCGAAATAGTTTAATAAGATTAAAACGCGCCCTAAACAATGTTTCCTGCAATATCATTCCGTAATGGAATGCATTTGTGTGACACTGTAAATTAATAAAAAACATTCTTTGCAGATCACATTCTATAGAATGTATATTTTAATATATACTTCATAGACAAATACCAATTTTACTATGTTCGAAAGAGTATAACATCAGAAAAATTCGCTTCAAACTATTTTTTCAACATTGGCCGTGATGTAACGGAATAGTTTTGATTGCCCCTATAATTGAATTATGCTTCCGATTTTCATACAACTTGAAATGACTCGACAAAATTATGCAATATTTATATTTTTTAAATTTCTAATGATTCAGTTGGGTAGTTTTAGTGTTGTTATAAGTGGACGGACGGACGGACAAATGGAAGGAAGGACTGAACGACGACTATGGGTGCCACATTTCCGTATAATTACGAACATACCGGGTGTCTCAAGAATGACTGATGGATTTTAAAATTCAATAACTTGCAAACGGTGACAGCTATATAAAACATTTTTGCAGGAGGGTTGTGTATAATGTCAGGAGCTTTTTACCGTGATTTTTTATTTTAGTTCGCATTTCAAACTATAGGTGGCGCTGACGGCGATTGAAGGCCAGGTGATCAGTGCTGAGTGAAGCGTCGACACCGGTATCTAAAAACCTTCTTTTTTTAAAGTAATTATAGAACTGTTCCAATAAATCTTGTTTGTTTCATTTCAATTATGCTATAAATATTTATAAAGCTATTCTTAAGTTAAACAATAAGTAATAATTAATTACTGTTAAATAGAAAAGCGGAATTACATAAACCTAAAATCAAATGCAATTAAAAGAATTATTTGCAAAAAAAAAATTTCTAGATTTTTTAACTTAAAGATTGGCATTAAGATATCTAATAAAATTTACTAACTCTGTTAAATACATTTAACTGCATCTGTTTTTTTTTAAATATTACTGTGCAAAATTCTCCAAGAAGGCCAATTTTAAGGCTCTTAGCTAATTTGCATTTAATTTAAACATTTTTGAGCTAATTAAAACGAAAGTAAAAGTTTATGTTGCCTCGCTAGTTATTAAATTTCACATGCTTAATTTAATCTAAAAGTAAAAGCGTTGTTAAAATTATCCGCTTAATATTTTTTCTTATTTAAATATTTATTAATGTAGTTCAAAAATTTTAAGTTTTTCACAATCAAAATTATCTGAAGCAATCTTTTTTAAATTTTAAATTAAACCTCAAACAATAATACTAGTTTTTTATGGGTTTTTTTTTCTTTTACTTATATGGATCATATTTATGTGTCAAAATTATGAGAAGTTTCAGTATAATTAGAAATATATATATTTATACAAATTATATAAATCTTATTATAATAAATTATAAGATTAATTATTATATTATTATTATAATCTTATAAAAATATAATAAATCTTACATAAATTATATAAATCTTATAAAATTTCAGTGAATTAATCAATTGAAGTTTTTAAAAACTTTTGAAATTTTGCTTTACATATTAAATGTACTGAGTTTAATGTTTTGTTACGTTAATTAATTTTTTATTAGCAAAATTATAACAAGATAATGAAAAAGAGAGAGGTGTAATGCATTTAGAAACTGCTGTAAAAATTTTTGAAAAATATGCATTAAAATATTTAATTGCTATAAAGGACGTTAAATACTAATAAAAACATTAAAAGATTTTAATAATTTTTTTACATGTTTCGATTGAATTTACTCAATCATCATCAGAAAAAGGAAATACAAATAAACACAAAGATGGAAAATGACAAAAAAAAACTATTATAAATGAAATTTAAAAATTTTTTTAAAAATAAAAATCACGCGCGTTATATTATAATTATGTATCACGTTGCTTAATTTTTAAATTATTTAACAATTCAATCCAAATATTTGGGATTTGAAATGACAAGGAGTCATTGCAGACCACTGAGTTTCTGACGTAAATTTCAATACTCTCTCTAATAAAAAGTTGCAAATAAAAATCTGACCTATAAATTAATCTACTTTCATTAAATAAAATATCTATGTTTTCTATTTGATTTAGCCTAGATAATGCGGTTTTACCTCTAAATTTTATGTCTGCAATGTGTTCTTTACTGTGTTCTTTGTTTACTCTGTTCTTTGTGTTCTTTTCTGTGTTTTATGTGTATATAATAGGAGATAAATAGCTTTTGATTCTGTACTTCTATGCTATAAAGCAATAGCGTTTGTGTGTTTTTCGTTATCATTGGGAGTACCTAGCCGATTTAAAAATTAATGTGGGCAAAAAATGTTGGTAACCATCTTTGCTGCAAAATATACTATATTTTGCGTAGGAACAATAATCACCATCAATGCACGAGCAAAAAAAGTTCTAAAATTGAGAATTCTTTGATGTTGATATAATTAAAAATTTAATTTTTTTTGGTGGCAACTTTTAAGATATAATATTCTCGTTATGAACGATTTCTAAAACATTCGACAATTTAATTTCACAAATTAATTTTTTTTTTCTAGAAAAAGTTTTAAACCCAATTTATTGAGAATATTGCAATTTCTAGGATACCGTTGGGGTTAGAAACTATGACTTTGTCATCACAATAACTTATAAGATGTAAATGCTCGTTTAGGACAAATTCTTAAAAAAGGATCCCTTAATTCTTATCGACAACCTCATTGCATCCGTGGAAAACAGATATTCATTCGGACGGATCTCACACCATTTAAAATACACTCCATTCTCTTCAAACATCATAGTTTATGTTATTTATAGTTTTTCAAATCGGTGCGGAGTTTCTGTTTATGCTCATGACATTATTTCAAAGAGTTATATTTCCAACGTAGGAAAATTTGGTGTTTTATTTTCTGTATTACTTTTAACATTTTGCATATTTCCAATTTTATATCCATGCATGGCTTGCTTTCCCTTTTATAAAAATAGTATATGCAACTTTATATATAAGATTTTGTAATTCTATGATTCAATATGCTTATTTTCATCATATTTTATCACAATGAATGACCAATTAAAGGTAACATCTCATTTTCTTCACCTATCGCAAGTTATTAAATGTGTATTCTCAGCAATGTAGCTCAGACTAATCCCTCTGAGGGAAGTCCTAGTTTAGATTTACAGTGGTATTTCATGTTATATTATACTGAAATGCAGAGTAATGGCAGACAGAACTATTATTAATTTTTTACCGTTATTTATGAAAATTGTTATTGAAATTAGGGATATTTTTAAAATAATGTGATTGATATCTAGTGTTTTCATGCTCCCTCCACACAGGATTGCTCGTGGAAAATAAACGGGAAATAATTTATAACGGAGCATCAACTTTATTTTTATTATCTTACCTTGCAGATATTACATCTTATTGGTTCAACATAAAGGTGAGATGTTTTATTTAAAAGATTTTTGAAAGAAATACTTTGATTTTATTGTTCTGAAAATATTTGTCAACTTTTTTTTAATGAATAATTACATACTATTTGAGAGAGTCTACCAATATACAGAACGAGACAGATAGTGAGTATTAGCATTCGTCAAAATTAGGAGTATTAATGAAATTATAGTATCAAGAATACAGAATTATGTAGTACATGTTTCATCAAGTGATAAAGTAGTACACAGCTCTTTATTCGACGTGAGGAAAATAGAGTAGGTATCATGAAGTATTGGAAAGAAATCATGCACAATATGAGTAATGGTATCTAGTATAACACCCAAAGAGAAGGGCAGGTATCATTAAGAAGATAAAGTACTAGCGTAAATATTTCATATGGCTTTAATATATTTTTTATGAAAATGTTAAATTTATAGAAATGCAGGTTTTTAAAAAAATCGGACTTCCTAAATTCATCTCTTTTTTTATTGTTCTAAACTTTAACTGAGATTCTAAAGTCTACATATAAAAATATTTTAATTTCACATATAAAAATAAAATAGTTACAGAATTAAGGAGCGATTACTTTTATTCTCAATAGGTTTACAAAAAAATAATTAATTTTAACGATTGCAGGTTTGACTGAAAAATTAGTTTGAATTGAAATTCATGAGAAATGTTTTTATGCAGTTCAACTGCTTTATATTCGATTATGAATAACCAAACAGCCGAAAAAAATGGAATGTTATTTATTTATGAAAAGCAATATTCTAATCCATAATAAAATGCTATTTCATTCCCGCAACATTTCTTCCTTATGCAACGTTGGTCGACTTTCACCTCTGCGTCTTCAGAAATAAATTGAAACTTTGCATTTTATGACTAACATAAATTTAGTTAAAATTACCTTATATATATTTTCCCGAATTTACGACGCTGATATAATTTAGATTTACAGTGGTATTTCTTGTTATATTATATTGAAACAGTGAGTAATATCAGATAGATTTATTATTAATATTTTACTGTTGCTTACGAAAATTTTTATTAAAATTAGGGATATTAATGTTTTTCAAAGAAAGTAATAACTAGTGTATTCGTGTTTCCTTCAAAATAATTTATAACGAAGCATGTACAGTATTTTTATTAATTTATCGTCAAGATATTTCATCTTATTGATGCAACATGAAAGAGAGAGGCTTTATTTAAAAGCTTTTTGAAAGAAGTATTTTGATTTCACTATTGTGAAAATACTGTTTATTTTTTCCCAATGAATATTTACATACTATTTGACAGATTCTATTCATATACAAAAAGAGATAGATAGTGAGATAGTCAGATTCTTCCAAACTACGAGTAGCAAAGATACTATAGCATCAAAAACACTTAATTGTGTATATGATTCATCAAGTGTTTAAGTAGTAGGCATTTCTTTACTCGATATGTGGAAAATAGAGTTTATCATAAAGTATTAGAAAGAAATAGTTAAAAATCAAGAATGATGATAACCAGCATAACACCCAATAAGAAGGAGTTAATATATTATTAAGAAGTCCTAGCATAACTATTTCAAACAGTTTTAAACTATTTTCTTTTTTTGAAGAACATTATATTTGTGGACGTGCAGCTCTTATTAAAGATCACATTTCCTAAATCCATGTTTGTTTTTGTTTTTTCGTTCAAAACTGTAACTTAGAATTTAAAGCCTACATCTAAAAATATTTTTAATCTACCTATAAAAAATAAAAACATTTTAGAGAATAAAAAGGTAATTTGTTTCATTTTCAAAAGATTAATAATATCGTTATTAATCTTTATAATTCCAGGTTTGACTGAAAAATTAATTTGAACTGAAATCGATCAGAAATATTGTAACGTATTTTTGTTTTTTCGTTCAAAACTGTAACTTAGAATTTAAAGCCTACATCTAAAAATATTTTTAATCTACCTATAAAAAATAAAAACATTTTAGAGAATAAAAAGGTAATTTGTTTCATTTTCAAAAGATTAATAATATCGTTATTAATCTTTATAATTCCAGGTTTGACTGAAAAATTAATTTGAACTGAAATCGATCAGAAATATTGTAACGTATTTCAATTGCTTTGTATTCGCTTATAAATCATCGAACAGGCGAAAAATGGAACGTTCTTTCTTTATGGAAAGCAATATTCAAATTTTCATAGTTAAATATTATTTTGTTCCCACAACATTTCTCCTTACGCAGAATTGGTCGAGTTTCATGGATGCGTCTTCAGAAATAAATTAGGACTTTGCGTTTTATGACCTAAATAAAAATAGTTAAAATTACATTTTATATTTTCCAGAATTTACGACGCTGATATAATTTATATTTACAGTGGTATTTCTTGTTGTATTATATGGAAACAGTGAGTAATATGAGATAGATTTATTATTAATACTTTATCGTTGTTTAAGAAAATTGTTATTGAAATTAGGGATATTAATGTTTTTCAAAGAATGCAATAACTAATGTATTTGCTTTCCCTACAAAATAATTTATAACGAAGCATGTACAGTATTTATATTAATTTATCTTCAAGATATTACATCTTATTGATGCAACATGAAAGTTAGATGCTTTATTTAAAAGCTTTTTGAAAGAAGTATTTTGATTTCACTATTGTGAAAATACTGCTTAATATTTTCCCAATGAACATTTATATACTAATTGACAGAAAAAGATAGATAGTACAGAAATACAGATACAGATAGATACAGAAAGAGATAGATAGTGATGTAAGTATTCTTCAAAACTACGAGTAGCAAAGACACTATTGCATCAAAAACACTTAATTATGTACATGACTCATTAAGTGATAAGTAGTAGACAGTTCTTTTCTCGACACGTGGAAAATATACTTTATCATAAAGTATTAGAAAGAAATAGTGCACTATATCCTGCTGCACAAAATAACCACCTATATTTTGATATAATACCGAATACGCCGTCAGATTTAGAAATCGAGAACAATAGGAACTAGCATAACGGGCGGGGGGGGGCATATCATTAAGAAGTTACAGATCTAGCGTAAATATTTCATATGGCTTTAAACTATTTTATTTATAGACATGCAGCTTTTTTTTAATTCGCTTTTCCTGAATTCATTTTTTTTTCAAAGCTGTAATTGAGATTTCAAAGCCTACCTTCAAGAATATTTTAAACCCACCTACAAATAGTTACAGAACTAAGGAGCAATTATCGTTATCTTCAATAGATTTATAACTGCATAGTTAAATTTAACAATTACAGGTTTGAGAGAAAATTTAGATTGAATTGAATTCCATGTGAAGTGTTTAAAGCATTTCAATAATTTTGTATTCGATTATGAATCACCGAACAGCCGAAAAATGAAAAGTTATTTCTTTATGAAAAGCAATATTCTAATGCATACCTTAAATGTTATCGCATCCAAGCAACATTTCACTTTGCGCAATGTTACTCGACTTTCGCGGAGCGTCTTCAGAAAGAAATTGGGACTTGCGTTTTAAAACTTTCATAAATTTAGCTAAATTACATTACATATTTTCTAGACTTTACCGCTGGTACAACTTAGATTTATAGTGGTGTTTAATGTTATGTTTTATTGAAACAGTGAGGAATATCAGATAGAGTTATTATTAATATTTTATCGTTGTTTACGAAAATTGTTATTGAAATAGGGTTTATTAATATTTTTGAAAGAATGTAGTAAATAGTGTATTCGCGTTTCTTTCACAGGATTTCTTGTGGAATTTAAAGGAAAAAATAATTTATAACGAAACTTTTACTTTATTCTTATTACCTTACCTTGAAGGTATTATATCTTATTGATTTAACATAAAGTGAGATGTTTTATTTAAAAGCTTTAAAAAGATGTACCTTGATTTCACTATTACAAAAATATCTTTAATTTTTTCCCAATAAATAAAGACATTATGTTTCAGAGAGTCCGCTAATGAACATAGCGATACTATTAACCCTATCGGCAATTTATGTATTTTTTTCTTTTTTTTTTTTTTTTTTTTTTTTTTTTTTTTTTTTTTTTTTAGGAAACAATATTTTTTCCTTGGCCCTAAATGTATAGCCTCCAAATGTGAAAGCGTTATATCTAGTTGTTCCTTATTCAGAGACTTTAAAATAGGAATACTTTATTTTGAATAATCCAATATTTAAGCTATGCTAATCCAAGAATATTAATAATAATGTGACGATAATGCGATGTCTATTTTAACCGCGGTGCTCATACATGTATGAAACACCATTGTCCAAGATATCTGCTTTTCAGTCATATGGTACAAAGTGTATACGAAGCAGTTTTTAATAGTTTTGTAAGATCGTTCCCTCACATTTGCTGTTATTTTTTGCCTTGTATACAACATATTGATTCAAAGATTTCATCCAAATACCGTTGACACCCAATCAGCAGCAAGTATTTCACGCTATGCTACACTTGCTACTTATGTTTTTCCAAACTATTCATTGTAATCAAGTACTTTTTAAGTCAGAATTGTGGGAAGGCTGGGTGTTTTTACATTATTTTTAACTGTTTTACAAAAGAAAACCACAATTTATTTAAATAATTATTGTTTGCTATGATTACAGATTACTTTCACGAAATGTCTTTTCATGTCTCAAATTTTTATAAAAATTTTCACATGTTTTGAAGACGTTTTAACTTATATCGTTTGTTTTAGTTATTCCGTCTTTTTTATGTGCATTTCATACATCAAACAAGTGAACAATATGCATGCAATAAATATTTTCGACAAACGAAATTTCTTTGACCAGACATTAAACTGTATTCTGCATATTCTTTTCTAACTATCTGTTGGTATAATAACACGAAAGTAAAAAATTTGTAATTTATGCGTCAAGCATAAATTACAAAAATCTTATCAACAATTTTTAAATAATGTAACAAAAAAGCAGTTTAATATATTAGAGTATAATGTCAAATTCAACTATATGGAAGCGCATTACACATTTGAAAAACTAATTTTGTCTGTTCCCATTTACAATCGGAAAATTATTTGAATTCTTTGAGTCCTCCTGTTTATGATACAAAGATTTGTATTTTTTAACCACATGAATTCCAAAGTTGAATTCAGTTAAGAAATACCTACATGTTTTAGTTGAAAATTCTCCTTCAGTAATTTTTCCTAATAAGGAGAATGGCACGTGAATTTTGTGTGCATCTTAGTATATGTAGCATAGAAATTACATAGAATGAGCAAAATGCAAAAAATAGTTATATTTAAAAGAGAATGCCGAAATTAAAAGGTTAACTGTAACCGTTTTCTTTTGTGTGTTACCGTAAATGAACAACAAATGTTATGATTGTTGTATTCTATTGCAAATTTCTTGTATTCAAATTTACTTATTTATATCAGTTTAAATACATCTAAAATATCGTAGTATGAATAAAATACTCTTCAAACGATTTATCATCATGTAATACCACAATGTGATAAATTATCTTGGGTGCATCTGAAAATAACTGATAACCCAATTATACTCCATATGCACTACCAAATATGCTTAGGTGATTTTAAACAATATTTATCAATTGCAAGAAAATCCGAGTATTTTTACAGAAGTTAGAGTGCGGAAAGACGACAGAAAAAATAATTGCATGAATATATTTCAACTTTGTTGAAAAATGTTAATAATAAAAACGTAACAAATAAATGTAGAAACGTTTTAAACTTATATTGCCAGACATAAATCTTATTATTAAACGGCAAATTATTGATTAGTTGGAATTTCTATTTACTTTTTCAATTATAGGATCAGTATGTTATATTATTTTGATAAAGTAAAACCTGTTGCAAACTGAAATGCATACGTAAGAATTTTACATTTTAAAAATATTTGAGTGCTCTTTTACTCAGGTCTGCGTTATTTCATATGTAGTGGGAAGTCCCTTTTGGGTAATTTTACATTCTCCAAAGTTTAACATGTTTGAGAGTATCAGCGAAAATACATATATATTTATATATATATTTTTTTGGAAAATACATCGGTAAAATAAAAACCGATATGCTTATTTCAGCATACACTGTAAAAACGAAATACCCAAATTGGGTTGAAAGATTTTTGGGTACAGCATTGTTCCAATCTGGAAAGTTCAGTTTGTAGCACAAAATCGTTTTAAATAAGTCTGATTTTTAATGACATTAAAACAATTAAAATATCTTAGATAGTATATACATTATACCTCAGAAATTTTGATTAATTTAATGGTAATAAAGAACTGCTCTGTTTTGAACCATTTTGGGTTATCTATTTTGGGAACAATACTCTACCATTTTGGAATCCTTACTGTACCATTTCAGGAACATTACTATAACCAGAAATCTTTCAACCCAATTTGGGTCTTCAATTTTTACTGTGTAACGTTGTTTGGAGGCCAGAAATATTCTTTATTTAAAAAATGCATAATACTTTCAAAACTAAACAGCTTAAATTTTAAGAATACCTATGTTTTATTTCACTGTTTTATGAAAATTTGTTAAATTATTTTAGTGTGTAAAATTCTTAGTTAAAGAGCGGACAGACGGACAGACAAACCAAGTGCCTAAACACTCTTCAACATTATTGGAAAATGTTAATAATAAAAATGTAACAAATAAATATATATAAGTATAGAAACAATTTGATTTACAGTGCCAAATATAAACCTTATTCTTAAGAGGCAATAAAGTGATTTTTTGAAATTTCTTTTTATTTTTTCGATCATTATGTTGATTTATGTATTATTTTGATGAAGTAAAACCTGTTTCGAACTGAAATGTATACGTAAGCATTTTACCTTTTAAAAACATTTGAGTGCTTTTTTATTTAGGTGTGCGTTATTTGAAGTGTTGTGGGAAGTCCTTTCTGGGTCATTTTACATTCTCTAAAGTTCCACACTTTTAGTAGTGTCAGCGAATATATTTTTTGAGAATACATCGGTAAAATAAAAACCGATTTTCTGAACTCAGCATAACATTGTTTAGAAACTAAAAATATTGTTTTTAAAAAATATATATAGTATTTTGAAAACAAAACTGCTTTAATTATCAGAATACTTATATTTTATTTCTCCGTTTTATGAAAGTGTGCAAAATTCTTACATAAAGCGCGGACAGACGGACAGACAAACTAAATATATATACTCTGTTGCAAAATGTTAATAATAAAATTATAACGAATAAATATAAATACAGAGACATTTTGTTTTGCAATGATAGATATAAATCAACGGCAATTAATTGATTAGTTGAAGTTTCTATTCAGTTTTTCGACTATAGAAGCATTTTTTTATATTATTTTCAAAAACTAAACCTGTTTCAAACTGAAATGTATACGTAAACATTTTACCTTTTAAAAACATTTGAGTACTCTTTTATTTAGGTCTGCGTTATTTGATATGTTGTGGGAAGTCTTTCCTGTATCATTTTACATTCTCTAAAGTTCAACACTTTTAGAAGTATAAGCGAAAATATTTTTTGAGAATAATACATCGGTTAAAGAAAAAAAACGATCTGCCGTATTCTACACTAGTAAATCTGCAGATCAGGAGCCTCAACGTTAGCTTTGCACATCATTTTTTTTAAAAAAAACACATTGGGTAATATTCAACTTCCTGGAAACTGTAATTTAAAATTTTCAAATTACGTAAATATTAATAAGAATAAAATAAGAATAAGAAGTTTTAAGCCATCAAAAGCGTTAAATTAAAGATTTAGTTATGTTAGGATATTCTGAAATTTTCATGATCTATTATTTTTGTTTTTTTATTATAACATAGTAGATTTCTTCAGGGGGGGCGGAGCCCCCCTGAACCCCCCGTAATCTCATTAAACTTAAATTTGTAACTTTCTATCAATTTGCTAATGGTTATCGTATATCTTGTATTTCTTTATACATTTTGATTTATAAGGATAAATAACAGTTTTAATAAGCATTTTTCATTATACTCATACTTCTACATACCTGCCCACCACAAACACTTAATCTGATGTATCGGGAACTTTTGAAAGTGTAAACTCAGTAATCTAGGGTTTTACAATTTTGTTTCCAAAAAAGAGATGTTTTGATTGGATTTTGTGGCAGTTATCGCAGACAGACAGACTGACAGGCGGAAAACATTAAATTTTGTGTCGCCAAAATAAGCCTTCACTGAAGTTTCGGCAATGACGTCATTATTCATAAGTTATTGCTATCCATGTTTCTAATATTGTTTACGACTACTATAAAAAACCTGTTTTATTTCAATTATGACGTCAAATTTTATCAGGTGAAATAATTGTTAAAAATATAATTATTTTTTATTTCTTTTACTTCTAATTATACCCCCATTTTTGTCAGAAAAATTCGTATTAACGAAACAAATTTCCGTGTTTAAAATTTACAAAGTACTATATTTTTATTTTAATTCTGACGTCATATTTATTTTTTCTTAGTTTAATTTTTCGAATGGAAATTGCTCAATTGAAACTTTTTGGCGTTGAAAAATTATTCCATACTTTGATTTTTTTTTTTGGCAACGATGAAGGAAATTTGTTAAATTTTATCTAAAAAATCGCTATTGATTCTGCATGAAAAAGAAGGAAATTTTGAATTATTTAGGAAAATGTGTGAATAAAATTAATAAAACATAGCCTATGTTCTTTTCTGTGTTATGTTATATTTATACGCAAAGATACAAAGACATTAATTAATTCAGCAGTTTTGACTTAAATTTTCGTACACTCATTCAAATTTATAACATTATAAAAATAAGGATTATGATGAATGGTTGCTTAGCAACCATTAAGTGAAAATAAAGAAAATGAAATATATACATTTGAAATAAGTAAATCTCTAAAACAAATTAGTTTATATTATTGGAACACATTTATAAAAAATCTCCAAAATTTACAGTAATAATTTAAAAAATCTGACAAATGTGTGTTGAAAATATATTAAAAAAACGTGCCTAATAGCGCTTGCGCCGCACAAGGATTTTATTTAATATCGTTTTATCAAATTAGTTCATCATATTATATATCTATCAATAATAATAAGAAGGCAAGATAATCTTACCTTTCATTCTTCTAGTTCTTCAGAATATTCCATTCTTCATGGCCGCCATGTTTACGAATCGTCGATTTGGACTTGAGCTTTTTATAACTTATTAATTACTTTAACCATTGCTGAAATTGTAAATAGTTAATTAATATTTGTTCTTAATAAACAATGGCCTCGACTCGTTTTAAATTGAATAATAATATTATATTCACACAAATTACATAGCTGCTTTTAGCAGCGAAAAAGTAGACGTTTACATGACTTACATCCACACAGAGAACTAAACAAACACTGAAAAAATTAAAATGTCAAAAAAAGAGTTCGAAATGTTCTTTTTCATTTATTTTGTTTTTGGTCGTCACGTGACTTCACTGCAGTAGAAAAGGGATAAGCGTCCTTGAATGAATCAGTTTATTTCGTTGTTGAATTGTTCCGAAATAGGGAAAAAATAATTACTTTTCTTTTTTTTATGATATGCAAAAAATGAAATCTTTTTATTGTAAATAGATCTAACTTGATTTTATTCAGCTGAAATAGTGATTAGTTTATTTCAACACCCTTAATTAATCACTTCAGATGAATAACACTGTAGGTTCATAGATTCTCTATGTTTCACCAGTTGAGGCTTTGCAGGGGTTTTGTAAGTGCATCGGCTATCATATCTTCAGATGGGCAGTATTCTAAATTTATTACTTTATCTTCTTTGAGTTGTTTAATGGCGTGGAATTTTATATCAATATGCTTCGTATATTTCGAAAACTTTGCATTCTCTACCATTTTTATCGCACTCTGATTATCTTCGAAAATCGTAATAGGTTCGTGTTGTTTCATATCTAAGTCATTCAATAGTTTTTCCAGCATATAATTTCTTGAGCTGCTGCGGCTGCTGAGATAAATTCAGCTTCTGCCGAAGAATACGCCATACAGTTCTGTTTCTTCGTGTACCAATTAATAGGTGTTTTTCCTAGAAAGAAAATATTTCCAGTTGTTGACTTCCTTGTTATGGTGTCACCTCCCCAATCGGAGTCTGCATAAGCTACCAATACTGGTTGGTCGTCTGTGCTGATTGTTAACCTTAATTCTTTTGTGCAGTTGAGATAGTTGACCACTCGTTTTGCTGCTTTCCAGTCCATCTCACGGGACGTTTCGCATCTTCTGCTGAGGATATTAACTGCAGCTGATATATCTGGACGTGTGTTAGTGGCTATGTATAACAAAGATCCAATGATTTTTCCAAAATTTGTGTTATTAGGCAGCAGATTTTGTTCGTCTTCTATTTTATAAAAGCCGGGATCCATCGGAGTTCCTACGGGTTTAGCTTCTTTTAATCCTAGTTTATTTACTAGTTCTTCAATTTTTGATTTTTGACTTAGAGTATATCCGTTTTCTGTTTTCTTTATTTCAGTACCAAGAAAATACGCTATATGACCGAGATCTTTAAGCTCGTATTCTTCTTTAAGTAGTTTTACTATAATATCAACAATTTTTTCGTCACCGGATAGTAATATGTCGTCAACATATATAATTATGTAAGTGTAATTTTCATTTTTTTTTCTGGTGAACAAGCAGGGATCAGCTATACTTTGATTAAAATTCAGTTTTTTAAGGACTGTTCGATTTTTTTGTGCCAAGTTCTGGCTGCCTGTTTTAGGCCATATATTGATTTTTTCAGTCTGCAGACTTTGTTTTCAGAATTCTTTTCTATGTAGCCTTCCGACTGTTTCATATACACTTCTTCCTCGAGCTCACCATACAGAAAGGCGGTGTCGATATCTACGTGTCTAACGTTTTGTTTGTGGTATGCGGCTGCTGCTAAAAATGCGCGAGCTGTTGTTTGTGAGACGACAGGGTCAAATGTCTCATCATAATTTTCCCCGTATTTTTGACTATAGCCCTTCGCTACTAGGCGTGCTTTATATTTTTGAACATTTCCGTAACTATCTAGTTTCCTTTTAAATGTTCATTTTGATATTATAATTTTTTTGTTTGGTGGAGGATCCACTAATTCCCATGTGTTATGTTTTTTTAGCGAATTGATTTCCGCTTGAGTGGCTTTGAGCCAATTTTCTTTTTCACAGGGATTATCAATTTCCTGTATGTCATTCCAGCTAGTGGGTTCATTCATTTGGTTTTTGTTTACATAACAGACGTATCTGTCTGGTGGTACCCCCCTGTTTGATCTTTGCGATCTTCTAAGTTCAGTGGTGGGTTGTTTGGACGAGGTTGGTTCCTCGATTGTGTTGTTTATTTCTGCTTCGATGTAATTTTTATCATCATATGAATTTTCTGCATCTTTACTTTCTTTTAAGTTAATTTTGCTATTCTCTAGGAATTTTACGGTTCTTGCTATTACTATTTTGTTATCTTTAGTGTATACGCGGTATCCTTTTGAATTGTTATCATACCCTACGAATGTCCCTTCCTGAGCTCTATCGTCTAATTTTCCTCGATGTTGTTTGTTTACATATACGTATGCTTTGCAGCCGAATGTACGTAAATAGTGCAAATTTGGTTTGCTTTTAAACCAAAGCTCGTATGGGGTTTTATTCGTTGATCTTGTTGGTAAGCGATTTTGTAAATGATTTGCGGTATTAATTGCTTCTCCCCAAAATTTTTGCGGTAAATTGGCTTCGCGTATAGACTTCTAGTCATGTCTAATAGTGATCTATTTTTCCTCTCAGCTCCGCCGTTCTGGCTCGGACAATATGGCACAGATAGTTGGTGTTTTGTGCCTCTTTTTCTTAGATAGTCATTTGTTTCTCTACTCATGTATTCTCCGCCATTATCGGATCTTATTGCTTTCGGATATGCACCGAATTGGTTTCTTACCATAGCTATATAGTCGATTAATTTATCATGCACTTCGTCTTTATGACTTAATAAGTATATTACTGTAAACCTAGAGTAATCGTCTATGAAAGTTACAAACATTGTTTTTCCGCCAATTGTGGGGGATCCTATGGATGTGCATACGTCTGTGTGCACTAGATCGAGTACTCTGCCTGTTTTGTTTTTATATGTTGTTTTTGGATAAGGTGCATCGCTTATTTTTGTTTGTATGCATGTTTCGCATATTGTTTCATGACTACAATTATTTAGTTCTATTCCATAGGTTAAATTTTCTTTAATCATTTCCTTTATGGAATTGTAGTTTCTTTGACCTAGGCGTTTGTGCCACAATTCTATGCAATTTTAATTTTTGCATTCATGCGCAATGTTTACTGTGTTAGATTCTATATTCTCTAACAATTCAACCTCATATAGATTGTTTTTCATTTTTGCTTCCAAGTATATTTTCCCATTTCGGGATAGCGTGCATTTATCTTTATCAAAAACTAGCTTATAACCGTTCTTTGTTGCCTTACTTACTGAAATTAAATTTGATTCTAAATCAGGTACGTATAATACTTCCTTTAATGTAATTTTGTTTACACCTAAGTCGGATGTTTTTGTCATAAATGTGGTTTCTCCCACACCATGCGAATTTAACGATTTTCCGTTTGCAATAATAACGGTAGTTTTTTCGGTGTCGTTTAATTTAGTAAACAAGTCTTTATCGTTTAAAATATGTGTGGAAGAACCAGAATCAATAATCCATGTTTGTTTTCCTGTTTTCTCAATTAGAAAAGCTGCGTCGCTGCTTCGATCTGTTTTTAGTTGTGTTTTATAATTTGGCTTATATTCTTGTTTACGATCATTAAATTCATTTTGGTTATACGATTGTTGATAACAGAGAGACGTTGTATTATTTTTGTTTTTGTATGTTTGTTGTTTTTGTGTATTTGGGTGAGTTTGTCTATTTTTCAGGTGCCAACATTCCCTGTAAGTATGACTTTTCATTTTACAGTACGTACAATATTTTTCCCTTTTGCTATTATCATTTGGGAACCTTTTTTGTGTTTTAAACGCTTTGGTAGAATTGTCGCCCTGATCCGCGTTTTCAACCCTTCTGTTATATTCATCAGTTAGTTTATTTATAATAAATTCTGGTGTTAAATCAATTTCATCGCGAGCCTCAAGTGCTACAACAGTGTATTATAGCTTGGGGGTAATGAGCACAGCAATAATGCTGAAAGGTGCGAATCGTTAATAGTTTCCCCAATCGCTAATGGTTTATCTTTTAATTCTAAAATGTACGTTATGTGTTTAATTAAGTTACCATTTTCTGGCAGCCTTGTCCCATATAATTTTCTTAATAAATGCAATTTACTAGACAAATTCCCCCTTTCATGTATGGCTTTAAGTGCGTCCCAGGTTTGTCGGGCAGTATTTAGCCCTTTTACATGCGCTATCTGTGAATCTTCAATTGCAAGGTTGATTATAGCTCTGGCTTTATTATCCTTCTTTTGCCCATCTGTGGTAATCGGATTTGGTGTTGTATCTGTTATTACCTCGAAAATTTCTTCTCTTATTAATAACATTTCTATCTTGAATTTCCATGTTGAGTAATTGTTTTGATTTAATTTTTCTATTAACTGAAATTCTTTCGATGAGGCCATAACGGATCTTACTTATCAACTTATAAATATTTAATCTCGTAATTCGGTGAGAAATTGTTTTTATTTTTCTTTATATTATATAAGAGATTTTCTCTATTTATTTTTATTCATTCAAATATAACGAATATATCACTTGTTATGTTTACTCATTCAATTTCAACTCATATATATCATATATTTTCAATAACGTTGAGAAAAAGAAAAACAAATATTTTTTTTCACAATAATTATATGCATTAGGCTATGTATTATATCGTTCAATTTATTTTATAAGGCCAGTTTTATTTGTTTATATCATATTACTGCTACCTTGTGCGTTAAGTTCAGTCTTTCATAATCAGTTTGTTGAAAATATATTTAAAAAACTTGCCTAATAGCGCTTGCGCCGCACAAGAATTTTATTTAATATCGTTTTATCAAATTAGTTCATCATATTATATATCTATCAATAATAATAAGAAGGCAAGATAATATTACCTTTCATTCTTCTGGTTCTTCAGAATATTCCATTCTTCATGGCCGCCATGTTTACGAATCGTCGATTTGGACTTGAGCCTTTTATAACTTATTAATTACTTTAACCATTGCTGAAATTGTAAATAGTTAATTAATATTTGTTCTTAATAAACAATGGCCTCGACTCGTTTTAAATTGAATAATAATATTATATTCACACAAATTACATAGCTGCTTTTAGCAGCGAAAAAATAGACGTTTACATGGCTTACATCCACACAGAGAACTAAACAAACACTGAAAAAATTAAAATGTCAAAAAAAGAGTTCGAAATGTTTTTTTTCATTTATTTTGTTTTTGGTCGTCACGTGACTTCACTGCAGTAGAAAAGGGATAAGCGTCCTTGAATGAATCAGTTTATTTCGTTGTTGAATTGTTCCGAAATAGGGAAAAAATAATTACTTTTCTTTTTTTTTTTATGATATGCAAAAAATGAAATCTTTTTATTGTAAATAGATCTAACTTGATTTTATTCAGCTGAAATAGTGATTAGTTTATTTCAACAATGTTTTGACAAAATTTCAAAACAATACGAATAATTTAACTGGTAAATTTCAGAATCCATTTATCATTGAATTCCATTAATGAAATGTGACATTTTATCTCAAGAAAAAAAATTAAAAATCATTGGATTTGCCATAGAAAAGCATTATTGCGCAAAATATAATATTCTATATTTTCGGAACGAATGAATCAAATCTTACAAAAACTATACAGCTTAATCCCAGTGCCTCACTAACATACCCACTTAATTTCAAGCCAATCGGATGTTTTTTGCGGTAGTTATCACGTTACAGACAGACTGACAGACAGACTGACAGACTGACTGACAGACAGACTGACAGACTGACTGACAGACAGACACAAAAAAATTTCGTGTCTTCAAAGTAAGCCTTCACTGACGTTTCGGCAATAATATTGTTTAGATGCTGGAAATATTGTTTGTTTAAAAATGTTAAATATTTTGAAAACAAAATCGATTTAATTTTCATAATATTTATATTTTTTTCACCGTTTTATGAAAGATTGTAAAATTATTGAAGTGCATAAAATTCTTAATTAGAGCGCGGACAGGCGGACAGACGGACAGACAAACTAAATGAATAAACATTTTTTTTTTTACTTTCTTGGATAATTTTAATAATAAAAATGTAACAAATAAATATATATAAATACAGAAACCTTTTGATTTACAGTGTTAGTTATAAATTTTATTCTTAATGGCAATTAATTGATTTGATGAAATTTATATTTATTTTTCCAATTATCGGATCAGCATGCTTTTTTTTTTTTTTTTTTTTTTTTTTTTGTGAAGTAAATCTGTTTCAAACTGACATGTACACATAAGCATTTTACCTTTTAAAAACATTTGAGTACTCTTTTATTGAGGTCTGCGTTTAATGATATGTGTCGGGAAGTTCTTTCTGAGTCATAAAAATTCAACATTTTAGGAGTGTCAGAAATTTTTTTTTTTTTCAGACTACATCGGTAAGACAAAAACCGATTTTCTGAATTTAGCATAACATTGTTTAGAAACTAGAAATATTGTTTTTAAAAAAATCTAATATTTTGAAAACAAAACAGCTTTAATTTTCAGAATACTTAAATCTCATTTCACGGTTTGATGAAAGTGTGCACAATTCCTTGTTAAAGCGCGGACAGGCGGACAGACAAACTAAATGTATAAACGCTTATCATCTTTTTTTTAAAATTAATAATAAAAATGTAACAAGTAGCTATGTATAAATACAGAAACATTTTGTTTTACAACGACAGATATGTATCTTTTTCTTAAACGGCAATTAATTAATGAGTTGATATATTTTTTCGGTTATAGGATGACTATGTTTTGTTACTTTGGTGAAGTAAAGCCTCTTTTAAACTGAAATGTATACGTAAGCATTTTACCTTTTAAAAACATTTGAGCACTCTTTTAAATAGGTCTGCGTTATTTGAAATGTTGTGGGAAATTCTTTCTGGGTCATTTTACATTCTCTAAAAGTTAAACACTTTTAGGAGTGTTAGCGAAAATATTTTTTTGAAAATACATCAATAAAATAAAAATCGAAATATTGTTTGTTTAAAAATATTAAATACTTTGTAAACAAAATCGCTTTGACTTTCAAAATATTTAAATTTTATTTTAACGTTTTATGAAAGAGTGTAAAATTATTTAAGTGTGTAAAATTCTTAGTTAGGGCGTGGACAGACAGACAGACAAACTAAATGCATAAAAATTTTCCAATCTTGTTGGATAATGTTAATAATAAAAAAAAGTAACAAATAAATATATATAAATATAGAAACGTTTTGATTTGCAATGCCAGATATGAATCTTTTTCTTAAACGGCAATTAGTTAGTTAGTTGATATATTTATTTATTTCTTCGGTTATAGGATCAGTATGTTATAGTTGTTTGGTGAGGTAAAACCTGTTTCGAACTGAAATGTATACGTAAGAATTTTACCTTTTAAAAACATTCGAGTGCTCTTTTATTTAGGTCTGTATTATTTGATATGTTGTGGGAAGTTCTTTCTGGGGCATTTTACAATTTCTAAAGTTCAACAATTTCAGCCGAGTCAGCGAAAATATTTTTTAAGAATACATCCATAAAATAAAAACTGATCTACTGAACTCAGTATAATATTGTTTAGAGACTGGAGATGTTGTTTGTTCTAAAATATATAATACTTTAATAGCGAAACAGCTTTTATTTTCAGAATATTTATATTTTCTTTCACCATTTTTTGAAAGTGTGTAAAATTCTTATTTAGAGCGGTGACAGGCGGACAGACAAACCAAATGCATAAACACTTTTCAACTGTATTGTAAAATATTATTAATAAAACTGTACTAAATAAATGCATCTAAATATAGAAACATTTTGATTTATAATGTAAGATATAAATCTTATTCTTAAGCGAGAGTAAATTAATTAGTTGTAATTCCTGTTTATTATTTCGATTATAGGATCAGTACAGTATGTTATGTTATTTTGATTTAACTTGTAAACGTAAGTAAAACTTTTTTCGAATTGAAATGTATACGTAAGCATTTTACCTTTTAAAAATATTTGAGTGCTTTTTTATTTAGGTTTGCGTTATTTGATATGTGGTAAAAAGTTCTTTAGTTTTTTTTTTTTTTTTTTTTTTTTTTTTTTTTGAGAATACTATGGTAAAATAAAAACAGATATGTTGAACTCTGCATAACATTGATTATAGGTTAGAAATATTGTTTGTTTGAAAGTATATAATACTTTGAAAACAAAACTACTTTAAATTTCAGAAATTCATACTCTATTGCATCGTTTTATGAAAGTATGTAAAATTATTTTACCCTTTTGGGTCCGAATGTTTTTCTATTTTGAGAACAAAATTATTATTACGTTAATAATAAGCTGTTACTTAAATTATTAATAATTAACTTAAGCTGTCCAAATAGGCTTACTGATGTATAAAGATTTTCTCGCAGTCTAAAATGCAAAGAATGTACTTATTTTTTGAATTATTGAATTTTATATTTATATGATAATAGGTTAAGAAAAAGATTTTTGAGATGTTTTAAAATATTGTATTACAACAGCGTTTAACAGATATTAGAAAATTATAATGTTTTTTGCGTTGTAATCACGCATGATTCCTTCAGAAAAATAGCCTCTATTATAAATTTAAAGACTGAAATATATGTATAAAATAAAGAAATCGCCAAAGTGAATTAAGTAAACAGATATTATTGTTATAACGAAATGTCAAAACATAAATGAATTCATAAGAAGAAAGGCATAGGCATATATTATCATTTCTGTATGTAGAAAGAAACAAAATAATTGTTAAGACAAAATAATATTTGATGAAAATACATGTACAATTAATAGAACGCCTGACCCGAAAGGGTTAAGTATGTAAAATTCTTAGTTAGAGCGCGGACAGACAAACCAAGTGCCTAAACACTTTTCAACTTTATTGGAAAATGTTAATAATAAAAATGTTACAAATAAATATATATAAATATATAAACGTTTTGATTTACAATGGCAGATATAAATCTTATTCTTAAACGACAATTATTGAAATTTCTATTTTTTTTTATATATTATATGATATCGGTATGTTTTTTTTATTATTTTGAACAAGTAAGCCTGTTTCAAACTGAAATATATATGTAAGAATTTTACCTTTTTAAAACATTAATAACATTGAGTGCTTTTTTATTTAGGTCTGCGTTATTTGATATGTTGTGGGAAGTTCTTTCTTGGTCATTTTACATACTCTAGAGTTCAACACTTTTGGAAGTGTCGGCGAAAATATTTTGTGAGAATACATCGGTAAAATATAAACTCATATGCTCAACTCAGCATAATATTGTTTGAAGGCTAGAAATATTGTTTGTTAAAAAATATAAAATATTTTGAAAACGAAACAGCTTTAATTTTCAGAATTTTTATATTATGTCACATGTATGTGTAAAATTAAAAAAATATATAAATATACAAAAATCTTTTTTCTTGTAACATTTTTAATGTATGCATACATATTATTGATTGAACTTTTTTTTTTTAAATTAAATACAAATCTATTCTTAATATTAAGTAAATTGGGTGCAGATGCGAGATTTTTTATATAATTGTTTAAAAAAATGCTTGCTTATTTTAATTATTATTCGTTGATTTCTTGTTAAAGTTTGTATACTTATGAACCATTTAACACATTTCATTTTATAAATATTATAGAAAGCATCGAAAATCGTTTTCGGCACTTTACCCAAAACTAAGGGTAAGATGGGGCCAACGTAAAGACCCCAGTCCCATAACTCACGTGATGAAACAGGATACGGCGGCCTTTTATGCTTTGCAGAAAGGGCAGGTACCTGTACTCTCTAAAAACATCATATTAATTTCTCTGGTATTTAAATTAAGACCTACATAAAAGACCTACATAAATATTAAGACAAATAGAGAAATCACGTAAAAGATTTTAAACACTAACTAGAAGTGTTAAGACGAAATAATAATAAACAAGTTGAAAATTGCATGTGAAGAGTAGCAAATAAAGTGCGTTCGTACGATAACGAAGTTCATATATCATTCTCATAAAACTGTAAATAGTTAATTACAATTAAAATGCGCACCAAACAATGTTCTCCCTATACCATTATGTAATGGAATACTTTTGTGTGGCCTTGTAAATCAATAACAAATGTTCTTTGCACCACAGATTACGCAAAATGTATATTACAATATGTACTTTATAGATGCATATCAATTTTATTATGTTCGAATGAGTGTCACACCATTAAAATGCATTTGAAACTTTTTCCCCCTTGACCATAGTGTAACGGAGTACTTTTGATTGTCCCTGTAATTGAACTATGCATCCGATTTGACAAAATTTTAAATAACTCTACAAAATTATCTAATAATTAATTATTTTAAATTTCCAGCGATTAAAATGCATTTGAAACATTTCCCCCATTGACAGTAATGTAATGTGGAAAAAAAAGTTTTTTCTTTTTGATTGTCCCTATTATTGATATATGCATCCGATTTTCATAAAATATGAAATGACTCCACAAAAATATGTAATAATTATGTATTTTAAAATTCAAACGATTCGATTGGGTAGTTTTTACGTTGTGATATGCGGACAGACGGACAGACGAACGGAATGAACAACAACTACAGGTGTTATGTATTTACATAATTACGAGCGCACCTTAAAGCACCACTAGAAATTTGTAAAATAAATCCAAACGGAAATTAAAATATCCGTATAGAACCCTTTTGCTTACCTATTGCCCTATGGCCCTTTTGCTTTTTGCGCAGAGATTTCCTACAGCGCCTGCGCACATAAAAACTGTGTGATACGGAGTCTTGTACAATACTCTTCTCAAGTTACAGTAAATATTTTGGATTTTAAAATGCATGTTAGCATTTTTATATATTAATATATTTACATTTTGTAATTTTCCTTTTTAAATTAGTCGACCTGTTTGCAACTAATGTACCCTATAAAATACACAACACAGCTTTACAATTTTTTTCACGGGTATAAATAATGTTAAAGAAATTAGAATGAATGTAGACTTAAACATAGCAGAATTAAACAAAGTAGCATTTTATTTCTTATAGCGCGCTTTTAGCGAAGATATGTGAAACATTTAGATGGCGTGTAGTAAAAAAATATGAAATATTCAATAAGGAAAACGTAAATATTTTTTCTGTGAGACAGGACTTATAGTGTCCATTGGTAATAAAAATTTATAAAATATGTAATTAATTCATTTTTTAGGCAGAATTTGCATTGAATATTTCGTATCGCTTTTTTTCGTGTGAAATAAATTCACTTTTTTGCACTTTTTACAAAACTTTAAAAAATATACATGAATTTTTCGTAACAGATGTGGCACCTAAGCCAAAACTCTTCATTTGTAACTAAAATGTTTACGTAAAAACATGAAAATCAATAATTAAAAAAAAGACAAAATTTTCCAGTATATTTGATGTTTGTACAAAAGTGTTTTTTTTAACTATGTTGCACGAACATATATATTACAATATTATTCAACTTACTTATAAACTTTAATATGAGGAAAAATTTTCTGCTCGTAAACATTGGAATTTAAGTTATAAAATAAATTGTTAAAGTTTTTCAACTTCGATAGCTGTCATTTTTGTGTATACACACATTTTTGTGAAAAAAAAAAAAAAAAAGAAAAGAAAAAGAAAGAAAAAAGAAAGAAAGAAAAAAAATCCGTTAAAATTATGGTTAAAATTGTTGGCAGCAATATTTCAGAAGTTTTTGCAGTAAAAATTGCAGTAAAATTAGATTTAATTTTTTTTATTACATCTATCTTTACTGCAATTTTTACAGCAAAACTGTTGGCACCTTTGCTGCCAGCAGTTTTTGTACACTAAGGCTTTTTTATCCATAATATAATTACAAACGCTATATATATCCTTTTCAAGACAAAACATGCTGTAGGTCAAATCTTTTCCAACGTAGATTCTTGAACGTTTTGACGGAGACCTTTAGAACTTATTCCTACTTCTAACAGCATTTAAAAATTAAAAACCCCTTGAATCCATTTTAAACAGTGCTTTATTTTAAATCTATAATATTCTGATGTTTTCTAGGTCCGTTCGTAATTGCCGAAACGTCAGTGAAGGCTTACTTTGGAGACACGATTTTTTTTTGTCTGTCTGTCAGTCTGTCTGTTCCGCGATAACTGATGCAAAAAGCATTCAATTCGCTTGAAATTTAGTGGGTATGTTGGTGAGGCACTGGGATTAAGCTGCATAGTTTTTTGTTAGATTTGATTCATTCGTTCGGAAAATATAGAACATTTTATTTTGCGCAATAATGGTTTTCTACGGCAAATCCAATGATTTTCATTTTTTTATCTTGAGAGAAAATGGCACATTTAATTAATGGAATTCAATGATAAATGAATACAAAAATTTACCAGTTAAATTATTCGTTTTGTTTTGAAATTTTGTCTACGCATTTGTCAGATTTTTAAAATTATTAGTGTAAATTTTGGAGATTTTTTATAAATGTGTTCCAATAATATAAACTAATTTGTTTTAGAGATTTACTTTTTTCAAATGTATTTATTTCATTTTCTTTATTTTCTCTTAATGGTTGCTAAGTAAATATTCATCTTAATACTTATCCTTATAATGTTATAAATTTGAAAGCGTGTACGAAAATTTAAATGAAGTCAACATTAAAACAGATGAATTAATCAATGTCTTTGTTTATTTGCGTATAAATATAACATAGCGCAGCAAAGAACATAGGCTATGTTTTATTAATTTTATTCAAATATTTTCAGTAATAATTCAAAATTTCCTTCTTTTTCATACAAAATCAATAGGGATTTTTTAGATAAAATTTAACCAATTTCCTTTATTGTTGCCAAAAAAATCAGAATTTGGAATAATAATTTTTCAACGGCAATAAGTTTCAATTGAGCAATTTCCATTCGAAAAATTAAACTAAGAAAAATAAATAAATATGACGTCAGAATAAAAATAAAAATATATATAGTACATTTTGTTGAACATTAAACACGGATATTTGGTTCGTTAATAAGAATTTTTCTGACAAAAATGGGAACATAATTAAAAGTAAAAGAAATAAAAAAGAATTATATATTTAACAGCTATTTCACTTGGTAAAATATGACGTCATAAAATATGACAAAAACAGGTATTTTATAGTAGTCGTTAAAAACACAAGAAACAAGGATATCAATAATTCATGAATGACGTCATTCCCGAAACTTCAGTGAAGGCTTACTTTGGAGACACGAAATTTATTGTTTTTCATCTGTCAGTCTGTTGTTCTGTCTGTCTGTTCTGCGATAACTGCCTCAAAATGCAATCAAAACTTTTTTTTTTTTTCGGAAACAAAATTGTAAAATTCTAGATTACTGAGTTTACACTTACAAAAGTTCCTGATACTTTAGATTTAGGTATTTCTGGTTGGCAGGTATGTAGAAATATGAGGATAATGAAAAATGTTTGTTCAAACCGTTACTTATCATTTTAAATCAAAATGTATAAAGAAATACAAGATATACGATAACCATTAGCACAATTAATAGAAAGTTACAACTTTAAATTTAATGAGACTACGGGGGTTCAGGGGGGCTCCGCCCCCTGAAGAAATCTGCTATGTTATAATCGAAAAACAAAAGTAATAGATCATGAAATTTTCAGAATACCCTAACATAACTAAATTTTTAATTTAACGCTTTTGATGGCTGAAAACTTCTTACTCTTATGTTATTTTTATAAATAATTACGTAATTTGAAAATTTTAAATTACAGTTTCCAGGAAGTTGAATATAACCCAAAGGGTGTTTAAAAAAATATGTGCGAAGCTGACGTTGAAGCTCCTCATCTGCAGATTTACTAGTTATGAAAATAAGTAGCATCTATAATCGTCATTCAGTGCGTCCGTCCATCTGTCCTTCCGTCTGCCCGGATATAACAGAGCAAAAACTACCAAATCGAATCGAATGAAATTTAAAATATATAATTGTTGCATAATTTTGGCGCATCATTTCAAATTTTATGAAAATCAGATGCACGGTTCAATTACAGAGGCAGTCAGACGTATTTCGTTACATAACGGCCAATGAGAATAGTTTCAAAGGCATTTTAATGGTGATTTATTCTTTCAAAAATAATAAAATTGATCTGTATCTATAAAGTATATTCAAAAATATACTGTACTATCAGTGGTTGAAAGGATATGTCTTATTAATTTACAGCGCTACACGAAACTATTCCATTACATAATCGTATAGGCGGATACATTGTTTGGAGCGCATTTTAATAATAATTAACAGTTTCACATTTATGAAATTTACATACATTACTGATGTTTACTACAAGTTACTTCCTCTGAATAGAAAGCAGATAGTATTTACAGGTATAGACAAAAGATTTCGGATACGTATCTCTATACGAAGTACAATGTATACTAATAAACCTATATCTGAAAATTTTAAAACTAGAAGATAGCCCGCCAAAATGACGTGTTTGCATTTTTAAAGGATGATAAAAAATTAAAACAACTGTGGTCAATCATAGCCACTTTTGGCTGAAACAATTTTGATAAATACAGCGATTAAACTTGGAAAGGGAAAAAATCTAACAAAAAAAAAGAAATAAAAGAAATAAAAAGAAATAAAGAAAATCTCAACAGAAATCTGCATTTAAAACTATAGCAAAACTATCTGGTAGATAGGGGTGGGGATTATAATGAAATTTAAAACGCACCCGCGGTTTGCTTAAATAAAAAGTTTTAATTAAATAGTGTTTTTGAAATCGTGAAAAGATTTCAAAGCGAAGTAAAATATAGTGACGTCCTTTACAGCTCCCACTGTAAATCTGACCATTAAGAACGCTCCATTACGACTATGGAACGGTTTCATTGGTCAGGAAATAGATTGCCTTTAAAATCGGAGGTAACTTTTCACAATGTTTTTTATAGATTTGAAATTCTCAAGAGTCATTCACGGCTGTAAAGAAAAAAAATTAAAGCAACCCGAATATAAAAATTTTAACAATGTTGCATTTAAAACGCACCTACGCTTTCCTTTAATAAAAAAGTTTTAATTAAATATACACTGTAAAAAATTTGACTCATTTGCTACAGCGTCACTCCACCGCTTTTATAGCAAACGGTTACTTTACTGTGTTATGGAGCATTCTCATTGGTCATAAAATAGATATTCTATAAAAGCTGTAGAGTGCCGCTGCAGCAAATGGATAAAATTTTTAACTGTGTACTTTTTGAAATCGTGGAAAGATTTCTAAGTGAAGTAGAATTTAGTGACGTCATTTATAGTTCCCACTGTAAATCTGACCAATGAGAACGCTCCATTACGACTATGAAACGTTTTCATTGGTGAATGAGTTTCTTTTTCTAATGGATAGGTTGACCCCGGAATTGTTATACACGGAGGCGTTTTAGATATATAATGATTTTTAAAGTAAGAACGCACCTCATTTGGTTTCTTGGCTTGCAATTTCCAACTTGTTTTAATTTATTACAAGAGGATAATTCTGACCTCACTTTGCAATACAAAAATTGTTCTTTTTATCTGTACTTGATTTTCGTTTTTAGTTTTTCTCATAAGTTTATGAATACCTTTTACATACTGTAGATAAG
The DNA here is from genome assembly GCA_964019185.1 of Maratus speculifer. Taxonomy (NCBI): domain Eukaryota; kingdom Metazoa; phylum Arthropoda; class Arachnida; order Araneae; family Salticidae; genus Maratus; species Maratus speculifer. The sequence continues at coordinate 419,771,540 of OZ025291.1, read as the reverse complement.
ATATTTGTAAATCGAAAATATAACTATGCGTTACATTTTGTAATTCTCCAAATTCATTTCTAAAAACCCTTCAAAACTATTCTGAATGCGAGAAACAAATTATTTTATATTACCGCAGATCCATAAAATATTACTACACAATTTTTGTCAGATATTAAGAAAGTCTTAAACGCAGTAATCCATATTTTTATTGAAAATTAAATTCTTGCACTTTAAATTTATTTTTCTAGTGTGAGAATAATGAAGTTTGAATTCCTTATAAATAAAAATACTTTAATTAATAAAATTCAAGTAATTAATTTCATAGCATTAAGTTCTTAACAAATAATTTAATCATTTTAATTTACTCATAATTTAATTCCATAAAATTGAAGAGAATTTTCTAATCAAGTTCGTTTATAATAATTACCTAATTAATTTCAATCACGAAGAAAACTTTATGCAAAATTATGTTACTTTATTCTTTAATATAACTCCATGCCTTTCAAAATCTAATCAATTTTTCAAAAGTAAATTATTGATATTGACTAAGAGTAATTAAAACCCGAAACATTTAGAATGTTTATATGTTTCTTAATGAAGTTGTAAAACAAAGAAGTTATTATTTTCAAAATTAGTATCTATCTAACTTTTGACGTTATTTCATTATTTATAAGGTTTTCATATTTAAGACAGTAATTTCATTGAATAATTTTTTAAAAAAGATATCAGTAAAGTTAATTATATCTTTTATTATTTTAATAAGAAAAACTGAGAAATAATTTCAAAAAAAATCGTAATTAGCTTTGATACTACTGGCTGGAACAAAAAAATCGAATTGAAAAGCACACATATTATTAATGCATGAAAATAGGGCTTTAAAATGTGTATTCGTCAGATGAACGAAACTCTAAAAAAATATATTGTTACTTTCAAATAGTTATCTAATTAAAATATGCTTCGCGAATCCAAACAAAGCATGGCTTTTACTAGTATAGTCAATACTTTTTGTTAAAAATAAATCATATATCTTTATACTGCTTTCAACAAAGAAAAATTCCCGCATTTAGAAAATTATGAATCTCAACTTATTTATGGAAAGGTAAATGATACACGATATAATTATCAATAATATATGTAAGATAATAAATAAACATCCTTTATAGTTCAATTTTACAACAATAGAAAACATACAATAATAGAAAAACTATTTTCACATCTTCAAACAAAATAATTATATTAAAAAAAATAAAAAATTTCTTTTGGTTTTCCACTTCTGCTGACATTTTGATGTATTTTTCTTTAAATGTCTTTTCTTCTAGTTCTTCTTTCATGTTTTAAATATTTAAGTTAATTGCTTTAAACATGATTGTGATGCAAAGCTTAATAAATATTTGGAAAATAAGAAACCTGGTTTCTTTTACTATTCCACAAAAGTTCGCTGCAAGTCTAAATTATAAACGCCGTTTAGAATATAATTAATCTAAGAGCAGTTTCTTCACATTTGGAACGAGAGATTTTAAGAACTACTTTTAGAAGAACTTCGTGTTTAAATCTGCATAAAATCTGTTTTTAGTTTTAATGAGTTCTTTAAGTAAGATGTTAAAGTCACAAACTCTAGTAGAATAATTTGATGATGAAGATTTAATCATTTTTCTGGTACAGTTTACAGTCTTTACGACAAACCTCACTTTTACTTGAAAAAAAGATTTTCTATTTATGGTCACATATTTACAATAAAAAATTAATCAAATCAACATCACTGTAAGAAAATAAAATTGTTATATTTAAGCCAAAAACAGCTGGCAGCTATGGTCAAATTATGTTTTACAGTGATGATTTACATATATGTTTTCTAAATTATTCATGAAATATATGTATTTACATACATGTTTCGGCATAGTATTAAAATTCTGCTCACTTTATATTAAATATTTTTGTTAAAAATAAATCATATGACTTTATGCTTCTTTATTCAAAAATTAAAATTTCCGCTTTTAGAAAATATGAATCTCCACATATTTGTGTAAAGGTAAAGGATACACGATATAATTTTCTATAATGTACATACATTAGATAATAATTGAATATCCGATTTGTTTCAACTTTGCAACAAAAGAGAACATACAAAGATAGAAAAAATATTTTCACTCCTTCAAACAAAAAAATTGTATTCCAATAAGAAGAAAAATTAAAAATCTTACCTTTTTTCTGGTTTTTCATTTCTGATCAAACTAGTTAAAGCAGAAAAGCAGGTGACATTTTCATGTATTTATCTTTAAATGTCATTTCTTTCAGTTTTTCTTTCGTTTTTAAATATTTTGGTTGATTGCTTTAATCAGAATACAATGCAAAGCTTAATAAACATTTCGAAAATAAGAAACCGGGTTTCTTTTACTATTTCTCAAGAGTTCGCCTTCAAGTTTAAATTATAAGCGCCGTTTAGAATATACTTAATCTAAAAGCAGTTTTTTCACATTTGGACCTAGCGATTTTAAGAATGCTTTTAGAAGAACTTCGTGTATAAATGTGTTTTAAATCTGTTAATAGTTTTAATGAGTTCTTTAAGTAAGATGTTAAACTCCTAAACTCTAGTAAAATAAATTGATGATGAAGTTTTAATAACTTTTTGGTAATCTATAGTTTATACGACAAAAATTATTTTTACTTAAAAAAAAGATTTTGTTTTCAAGTAAATGTATACAATAAAAAATTAAATAAATTAATTAATTTAACATACATGTTTTCTTCTTACAATAGACTCCCTCAAATCTGCACTCCTAAAATCCGCAACTCTCTAAAATCCGCACTTATTTTACAGATGTAAACAATGAAACAGTCAGTTCAGATGTAGTTGCAAAATTTCACTTTTTTAGTTTTATATCAATTCCATACACTTTTTAATTTGTAATTTTTGTTAAGGTTATTGAATTGATGTTTTTTTCATGAAGAAAGAATAATTTATTTCTGAAAAAAATAAAGATATTGATTATATCATTGGTAATCACAATCTTACCACATATATTTATGTATTATAATCAAGCTTTTTTAGTTATTAAGTCTATCTAAACCGGAAATAAAGCTTCATTATTTTATGATCCTGATGTGAATTAGTAATGTACTTTTATGAGGCATGTTTCATTGAATAATTTAGGAAAAACACATTTCATATTTATAATGAATATTTAATTGTACATTAATGATTATTAACTTGACCTTTGCGTTTAGTATTTTAATCATTTAAAAAATTATCTAAATTTTTATTATTTTAGTTTATTACTTATTTTAATATTTTAGTATATTGTAAGCATTCATTATACTTTTGATTGCATTAATAATTACATTCAAATTACTGTTTAAAAATTGTAAACAAAGCAATGACCAGAAATCTGCAAAATTCTAAAATCCGCAAAACCTCTGGTCCCAAGCTGTGCGGATTTGAGGGAGTCTACTGTATTACTATAATATATGTATTTACATAAATGTGTTGGCATAGTATTAAAATTCTGCTCACTTAGCAGCAAATATTTTTATGTTAAATATAAATCATATGACTTTACACTGCTTTCAACAAACAAGATTCAAAAGTTAAAGCTCCCCTCATTTAGAAAATTTTAAATCTCGACTTATTTATGGAAGGGTAAAGGATACGCGATATAATTTTCTTTAGCATGCATATACCAGGCAATAAATAAACGTCCAGGATAATTCAACTTCACAACAAAAGAAAATATACAATGATAGAAAAACTATTTTTACTTCTTCAAATAAAATATTTAGAGTAAAAAAAAGAGGAATATTAAAAATTTAATCTTTCAGTTAGTTTTCCATTTATGCTAAACCTAGTTAAAGCACAAAAAATAGATGACATATTGACGTATTTCTCTTTAAATGTCCTTTCTTTTAGTTATTCCTTCTTGTTTTAAACATTTATATTAATTACTTTAAAAATGAATGTGATGCAAAACATAAAAAATATTTTGAAAATAAGAAACTGGGATTCTTTTACTATTTCTCAAGAGTTTCCTTCAAATTTAATTATAAGCGCTGTTTAGAATACAATTAATCTAAGAGTATTTTAAACATTTAGAGCTAGAGATTTTAAGAACTACTTTTAGAAAAACTTCGTGTTTAAATGTGTTTTAAATCTGTTTTAGTTTTAATGACTTCTTTATGTAAGATGTTAAAGTCCCAAACTCTAGTAAAATAAATTAATTATGAAGATTTAATCCTTTTCTGTTAGAGTTTACAGTCTTTAAGACAAACCTCACTTTTAGTTGAAAAAAAGATTTTCTTTTTATGGTCATATATAGCGAAGAGTGGGGATACTTGAGCATAGGGGATACTTGAGCCACCCCTATTATTTCTAGAGTTGGTTAATTTTTCTTTCTAAAACTGGCAATATGATAACATATTTATAGTTTTGAACATGTAAAAAAGAAATCACATACCTCGGTACCATTTTGAAAGTATGGTGATTAGTAGTTGTTTTTCTCTATCTAAAGTAAATTTCTAGGTACATGGTTTTTTCATTTTTTTGTTATCAAAGTTTCGTTTAAATTTGCAACAATATATATAAATTTAATAAGTATATTCTCAATTGTATTTTGAATCTAAAATAGCTCAAATAGCTGCATGCTTTACTTAGTAAAGCTCTGATAAACAAAAATAGTGGTAATAGGGATACTTGAGCCAGTGAGATTGTGGATACTTGAGCCATAGCTCAACCATCCTCACTAGGAAATTAGACATGGTAAAATAAACAAAAAATAAAATTACGTCCTTATATTCACTAATAGATTTTTTTATGGATAAAAGGGAACAAAATATTTTATTTTACTTTATTTTTTTCTTAAAAAATAATGACTTAGAAAAAAAATGTTTAAAAATGCATTTTTTTTTAAATGAAAATATCCATTTTATTTTTCATTTTGACTAACAAAATAGCCTGTCTAGATAGATGTAAAATAATCTCTAGTACTTTAATTAGTTAGGTCCAACATATTAAATATTTATTTTTTAATATAATATATTAAGATTAATATTTTATATTAAAATTGTAACCTCTGTTACTGTAACTTTTTTTTAAATCAAAGAAATGACTTCTATTGTCCCCAACGAAGGGCACTACTGAGTTACCATGTAGGTAAAAGAAAAAAGATGTGTGGTTTTACAACCATTTTGAATTTGTTATTCATACATGTTGCCAAAGAGCTGGAACATATTAATTCTAATCTGAGTTGGTTTTGAAGGACTTTATGCATCATAATTTATAATTCTGTAAAATATTTGTGCAAAAATAAAGCGAAAAAATTATTTTTGTAGGTATTTTTCAGTACTGGCTCAAGTATCCCTCCATGGGGATACTTGAGCCACGATGTAAGAAAAAAGTAAAAATTAATTAGACATAGAAATATAGTTCAAAATTAATTAAAAGCGGTTTTCAGTTGAAGAAAAATTATCAAATTTTCATTTCCAATATTTTATTTTGTTCTAAGAAGTTATAAAATTTTTTTTTAAATTAAAATTTAAAAAGGGGCTCAAGTATCCCCATTTTCCCTATAAAATAAAAAATTAATCAAATTAACATCACTGTAAAAAAATAAAATTGTTCTATTTAAGCCAAAAACAGCTGGCAGCTATGGTCAAATGATGTTTACAGTGATGATTTACCTATACGTTTTCTAAATATTCATGAAATAAATGCATTTACATACATGTTTTGGCATAGTATTAAAAATCTGATCACTTTATATTAAATATTTTTGTTAAAAATAAATCATATGACTTTATGCTGCTTTTAGCAAAGAAGATTCAAAAATTAAAATTTCCGCATTTAGAAAATATGAATCTCCACATATTTGTGTAAAGGTAAAGGATACACGATATAATTTTATATAATATACATACATTAGATAATAAATAAATATCCGATTTGGTTCAACTTTGCAACAAAAGAGAACGTACAAAGATAGAAAAAATATTTCCATTCCTTCAAACAAAATAATTGTATTCCAAAAAGAAGAAAAATTAAAAATTTTACCTTTTTTCTGGTTTTTCATTTCTGATCAAACTAGTTAAAGCAGAAAAACAGGTGACATTTTCATGTATTTATCTTTAAATGTCATTTCTTTCAGTTTTTCTTTCGTTTTTAAATATTTTGGTTGATTGCTTTAATCAGAATACAATGCAAAGCTTAATAAACATTTCGAAAATAAGAAACCGGGTTTCTTTTACTATTTCTCAAGAGTTCGCCTTCAAGTTTAAATTATAAGCGCCGTTTAGAATATACTTAATATAAAAGCAGTTTTTTCACATTTGGAACTAGAGATTTTAAGAATACTTTTAGAAGAACTTCGTGTATAAATGTATTTTAAATCTGTTAATAGTTTTAATGAGTTCTTTAAGTAAGATGTTAAACTCCTAAACTCTAGTAAAATAAATTGATGATGAAGTTTTAATAACTTTTTGGTAATCTATAGTTTATACGACAAACATTATTTTTACTTAAAAAAAAAAAAGATTTTGTTTTCAAGTTAATGTATACAATAAAAAATAAATAAATTAATTAATTTAACATATATGTTTTTAATTATTCCTGAAGTATATTTATTTACATAAATGTGTTGGCATAGTATTAAAATTCTGCTCACTTTACAGCAAATATTTTTATGTTAAAAATAAATCATATGACTTTACACTGCTTTCAATAAACAAGATTCAAAAATTAAAGCTCCCCTCATTTAGAAAATTTCGAATGTCGACTTATTTATGGAAGGGTAAAGGATACGCGATATAATTTTCTTTAGTATGCATATACTAGGTAATAAATAAACGTCAGGTATAATTCAACTTTACAACAAAAGACAATATACAATGATAGCAAAACTATTTTCACTTCCTCAAACAAAATTTTTACAGTTAAAATGGAGAAATACATACTTACTCAAGCCTCCGGCTTTTTCTAAATAAAGAAAACACACTTTTAACCGGAAAATTTGTTAAATTAAATGGATATACTATTAAATGTAGTTGTCATTTGAAACCTTTTTAATTTCGTTAGATAAATAAATTACTGGTTCGAAATTTGTTTCTTTGTTTTAAACAAGTTGGAAATTGCACGTGAAGCGTAGCAAATGAGGTGCGTTCGTGCGATAACGAAGTTTTAAAAATATCACTCGCATATATTAATCTCATAAAACTGTAAATAATTGCAATTAAAATGCGCAACAAACAATGTTCGCCCTATACCATTATGCAATGGAATACTTTTGTGTGGCCTTGTAAATCAATAACAAATATTGTCTGTACCACAGATTATGCAAAATGCATATTATAATATCTACTTTATAGATGTATATCAATTTTATTACGTTCGAATGAGTGTAACACCATTAAAATGCATTTGAAACATTTTTTCCCCATTAACCATAATATAACGGAATACTTTTGATTGTCATTGTATTTGAACTATTCACCCAATTTCGATAAAATTTGAAATAACTTGACAAAATTATGTAATAATTATGTATTTAAAATTTCAAACGATTAAAATGCATTTTAAACTTTTTTCCCCATTGACCGTAATGTAACGGAATCCTTTTGATTGTCCCAGTAATTGATCTATGTATCCGATTTTCTTAAAATTTGAAATGACTCGACAAAATTATGTAATAATAATATATTTTACATTTCAAACGATTCGGTTGGGTAGTTTTTGCGTTGTTATATGCGGACGGACAGACAGACGGACTGACTGAACGACAGCAATAGGTGCTACGTATATACATAATTACGAACGCACCTAAAAAAGCCGGAGGTTGGCAAGCCTGGGAATAATAAAAATCTTATCTTTCTGTTGGTTTTCCATTTCTGCTAAACCTAGTTTAAGCGCAAAAAATAGATGACATTTTGACGTATTTCTCTTTAAATGTCCTTTCTTCTAGTTCTTCTTTCATGTTTTGAATATTCAGTTTAATTGCTTTAAACATGATTCTAATACAAAACTGAATAAACATTTCGAAAAAAAAGTTTCTTTTACTATATTTCAAGCGTTTGCTGAAAGTTTAACTTATAAGCACTGTTTAAAATATAATTAATCTAAAAGCATTTTTTTCACATTTGAAACTAAAAAAGTGTAAGAAGTACTTTTATAAGAACTTCCTGTTTAAATTTGTATTAAATCTGTTAATAGTTTTAATGAGTTCTTTAAGTAAGCTGTTAAAGTCAGAAACTCAAGTAAAATAAATTGATGATGAAGTTTTAACCACTTTTCAGGTAATCTACAGTTTATACGACAAACATTATTTTTACTTCAAAAGGAATTTTGTTTGTAAACTCATATTTACAATAAAAAATTAAATAAATTAACTTATTTAACATATATGTTTTCTAATTATTCCTGAAATATATGTATTTACAGAAATGTTTTGGCGTAGTATTAAAATTATGCTCAAATTATAGTAAATATTTTTTTGTTAAAAAATAAATCATATGATTTTACACGGCTTTCAACAAACAAGGATCGAAAATTAAAATTCTCCTCATTTAGAAAATTTCGAATCTCGACTTATTTATGGAAGGCTAAAGGATACGCGTTAAAATTTTCGTTAGTATGCATATATCAGATAATAAATAAACATCAGATATAATTTAACTTTACAACAAAAGAAAACATACAATGATAGAAAAACTGTTTTCACTTCTTCAAACAAAATATTTACAGAAAAAAAGAGGAATATTAGAAATCTTATCTTTCTGTTTGTTTTCCCTTTCTGCTAAACCTAGTTAAACTGCAAAATATAGATGACATTTTAACGTATTTCTCTTTAAATGTCCTTTCTTCTAGTTCTTCTTTCATGTTTTAAATATTTAGATTAATTGTTTTAAATTTGATTCTATTTCAAAGATGAATAAACGTTTCGTAAAAAAATTTCTTTTACTATTTCTCAAGCGTTCGCTGCAAGTTTAAATTATAAGCCCTCTTTAGAATATAATTAATCTTAGAGCAGTTTTTTCACATTTGGAACTAGAGATTTTAAGAACTACTTTTAAAAGAACTTCCTGTTTAAATCTGTATTAAATCTGTTTTTAGTTTTACTGAGTTCTTTAAGTAAGTTGTTAAAGTCAAAAACTCTAGTAGAATAAATTAATGATGGAGTTTATATCACTCTTCTGGTAATCTACAGTTTTTATGACAAACCGCTCTTTCACTAGAAAAAGATTTTGTTTTTATCATGCAATTAAGCAATTATGCAATAAAAATTTAAATTAATTTATTTGTTTCACATACTAGTTTTTTTTTAATTATGCAAGAAACATGTGTATTCATATAAATGTTTGGATGTAATATTAACCCTTTCGGATGCAATTTTTTTTTCAGTTTTTAGAAAAAATTACTTTTACGTTAATAAAATTAATTCTAGGTATCCAATTAGATTAATTAGTGCTAACCAATATTTCATTGTCTGAAAGATATTGAATGTTGTTGTTTTGGTACTATTCAATTCATTTTCATAAGACAATAACCTAAGGAAAAATTTTTGGAGATGTTTAGAAAAAATTGTATTGTAGTAAGATTTATTTGATACTACAACTTTCTAATACTTCTTGCGCTTTATTACACATGATTCATTTTACGAAGGTAACTCTTATTTTAAAATAATATTATAAATGAGAATAATTTCGACATATTTCATGCAGGTGAAATAAGGTAGGTTCATTTCAATCATGATCTCAGTTCTGACTTCCATATACACTGCTAGATGGCTCATGTTTCATCCAGTGCTCGAGTTGCGGTATTATTATAATTTGCATAAATACGACTTCCTCGCCCATTATAGCTTGGTTGATTGTTTGCATTCCGCTTCCATTTATCTCGTTCTTAGTGAGTATGTTTTATTTTCAGTGTAGCGATACTACTTACTTTGACTTTTGGATATTATTCGACGCCTAAAACTATCTCCAGTAGATTCGGGCATTTGATGTTTTTATTTTTATAATAGACCGTTTACGAAATAAAATAGACGAAAACGAAAAATCTGTTCGAAAAGATTGAAAAATACTTCAATTGGGTCTGTTATTTTTTTTTTATTTCATGTACTTTTAATACCAAGTATAATAATTGCAGAAGTAAAAAAGAAACATTACTAATGATTGCATTAGTAGGGTCTGTCAACTGTCATAAACTTCAAATTTTTGAATGAGTATCAAAACTATTATTTTTTTCTGGCACTCTAAATTGATATATATTTTTCTGTTTTATTTCAATATTTCACTCTTTTATTTGTATACGACTCTTAAAAGTATGTTACATTTTTTAATGAAAAAACACTTGTTGATGATACTCGGATTTGTCGATACTTACTAAAGGTGGTTTCGCTCTAAAAAAGACATTGCACTCTGATTTCGATCTCCAATTATTTCATTTTTTAAACTGATCCATCAATGAAAGACAAAATCATGTTTAAAAATCTCAAACTTTGAAATTTAATAACTACAGTACAGAAGTCAAAATTTTTGTGTTATATCTGTTATGATGCGTGTAAACTTTAACTAAATAAAATTATTGGTATTGAGGGACCGTGTAAAAAGTTAAGTTTCGTAAATTTTATAAAATTGCTGTTTTATTTTAAACGATAACACAAATGATTGTTTACCGCATTTGAAATGTTTTTGTATTTAGAAATACACTGCTGAAAACAATTAAAGGATATTGCAGTTTTAGGTGGATTTTGTATCTGGGAAACTTTTTAGCTGATTGATACATGGTCGACAGACATAGTAGGTTATATGAGAATAAATTACACATGTTTGGCAGAAAAAATGCATTTTATTGCACATTTGTGTACAAAAGGAAAAAAACACAATTTGTGCATATGAGAAAAAAAGAATAAGAAAAAGTGTTTTCTTCAAAGAAAATCTTTTTCAGTAGGGGGTATGGTTTCCAGGGCGGCCAGCAACGTTGAACACCTTTGAGGCATGGACTCAATGAGGCTATTAATGACGAGTTGGGGTATTCTGCCCCACTCTTCCAGAAGAGCTCTTTCTAGTTCTTGGAGAGATTGTGGGGGTTGTTGGCGACCAGAAACTCGTCTTCCTAGATCTTCCCAAACGTGCTCGATTGGATTCATGTCTGGAGAACACGCTGGCCATTCCATTCGAACGATTCCTTCCTCGAAAAGGAAATCCTCCACCAGGTTTGCACGATGTGGCCTGCAGTTATCGTTCATTAAAATGAAGTTATCTCCGATTGCTGCAGCGTAAGGGACTACAATAGGTCTGAGGATCTCATCCCTATATCGGCGACCAGTCAGAGCTCCATCTCGAATGATGTAGAGGTCAGTGCACCCATCAATGGAGATGCCACCATACACCAACACTCCTACACCGCCAAATCTAACACTTTCGTGCACGAACGCAGGATTATTCCTACTGCCACGGTCCCTCCAGATGAAAATACGCCTATTATCCGGATGCACAGAAAAACGGGACTCGTCAGAAAACAGAATATTGCTTCATTCATTTCTCCTCCAGCTGACATGCTCGGTTGCTCACTCCCTGCGGTCGCGACGATGCCTTGATGTTAATCTAACACATACCATCGGTCGGCGAGCATACAGACCTACAGCATGGAGCCGGTTTCGGACAGTTTGAGTTGAAAACGTGATGCCTGTAGCCGAGGTAAGGTGTTGTTGGAGAAAGAGTAGCGCTCATGTTTCTGTGTCTCCGAGCTGTTAACGCTAAATACCGATCTTCATTGGACGTTGTTGCCCGTCTACGACCTTGCCCTGGTCTTCGGCCTGCACAACCACTCTCCAAAAAACGGTTCCAGATCCTGGAAATGACACTTTGTGACACCCCAATGGCTTGCGCTACATCGGCTTGAGTTTGGCCCACTTCTAACCTACCAACAATTCTCCAAGCTTCTGAATCTGTCAAATGACTTCGCTGAGACATCGTACGCATCGAAACAAAGCAATCACTGAATGCCGATCATCCTTGTCTTCCTTCTCTTTTATCCAGTTGAAAGTCAAATTTCATTCTCTGCCGCTGAAGCGACGTTTTCGACGTCGAACTCAAAATTTGCATACTCCACAGTTTGAAAACCAGAAAAATTTGCAGTTGTGATTCTTTTCTTCTATTTTCGGCAAAAAAAATTCGTTTATATTTTTTTTATATAAAACTTCAAATATCCTTTAATTGTTTTGAGCAGTGTATATGTCTAGGACCAACGGTTGAGAAATTAAAGGTCGGCGTATTGCATTTGCATATATATAATATTTTTGCGGTATGTTAGCCGAACAAATTTACTGTTAAAGTTATTATTCCTTATAAATTATTATTATTTCTACACTGAATATAGTCGAAGTAGATAATTAGATTTACACAACGATGAATTTATGAGAAGCATGCTAATGTGATTCGGCTTTATGAAAATGTAAATCAGCTCTCATCCAAACGCAAATCGGCTATCGTGCAACTGACCGTGCAATAGATATTAAAGAAAGAAAGAAAAATCATGTGTCGCGCTTAGAAAAAGAAGCACTTTCCAACACATTCAAAGTAATGTAACAAATTCGTTTAAAAAAATAAAATATTACGTTTCATTTCACTATATGGAAATGTAATAATGCATTTCAAAACCGAATTTCAGCTGTCCCCATATACAGTTGAAAAATTGTCCGAATTGTTTAGCAGCTCTGTATATGACATATACATATTTGTATATATTAACCACATGCGCGCCAAAATTTAGTTAATTTAAGAGATACAAATATTTTGTATAAAATAACGTTTCAGAAATTTTCTGTAATAAGGAGAATGGTATGCGAATACTTTTGTGTAGCCTGAGTGTGAGATATAGAATTTATATGTAAAGAGTAATATGAAAAAAAATTAATTTAAAAGCGTATACCGAATTCTATAACGTACTCACACGCAATTAATACGCAGAGACAGTACTGTAACCGATTTCATTTGCGCGTCCCTGTAAATTAATAAAAAATGTTATGAATTCTCTGTTTTAATGTGATCGTAGTGAAATCCTGTGATGTATATCAGTTTCAATACATTTTAAATAACGTCATGCCATTTAAATAACCGCCAAACAATTTTTCTCCATATACCTTACTTTAATCGAATTCTTTTAAGTGTCCTTGCAAACGAATAATTAATCAACATACTTCATATGGAATACCAAACATACTTTGGTGACCCTAAATAAGCTTCATGAAATGCATAAAAATCTGAGTATATTTACAGCAGTTAGACCGTGGGCAAACGGACAGAAAAACCGAATGCATGAACAATTTTCGACTTTGTTGGAAAGTGCTAAAAATTGAATTCGTGATAAGTTTCATGATTTATTGATTATTATATTTGCATTTAATGAATGAGTTTATAATTCCGTTGAATATGAATATCCGTTGAAGCAGGAATTTTATAAAGTTATAATATTTGCATAGTGTTTCTTGTAGCTTTAGAATCTACATAAATAGCATTTTTTCCATCATTATTTCACATTTTTACTCTATAAGAATGAACTGATTATGTGAAAATCAGGAGTTACCTTCAGAAAATGTCTTTTATAAATTAATAAAAAATATATTTTACAGATTTCTAGATAATTATGGCCCGTTTTTCTAAAAGTTAGTTTAAATATGTAGAAATACTTATAAAAGTTTAATAGAAATGTGTGTAGAAAGAAAGTGTCTAATAGACGTTTGGTAAAAATATCTGCGCTACAGATATTTCTATTGATCTTCTACAGCTATTTCTGTAGTTTTAAACTAGCTTATAGAAAAACAGACCATAATTCTGTCGGATTCTATGGAACCTTTTCTATAGAATTCTAAAAAGCATTTTTGTAAGGAATTTTCTGCTCACAAAAACTACTCAGTTGTGAGATAGATCTATGCATAAAATAGTAATTCAAAGAAAAAATCAAATGATTATTTATTTTATTAATTTTACATTCATTAATTCATTAAGTAGTTCACTAAGTAGTTCAAACAGTCATAATATTTCTGTATGTTACCCTACAAAATTTGACAATAAACATTTTAAAATCATCATAGGTAATAAATTCGCAATATAAGAAAACTTGCGAAAATATTTGTTAGCAATAAGTTAACAAAAAAAAACCTTCCCTTTTTATAAAGGATCTGAAGACAGCTGTGTATTAACTATTTTTATAGGAAAACATACAATGCAGCATTTTTAAAAGGATTCAGTTTTCATCCCATTAAAAAGGGAAATTTAATTTTTTCCATAAAATATTTACATATAAAGAAATTTTGGAATCTAATACTTTATTAGAATTCTCGATTATATATAAAAATTATTTATCCTTATTACAATATTAATCACAACTTTTATACAAATATTATCTATTCTTTCTGTTTATTTATTTACTTCATAAAAATTAATCACCTACTTTCCTTTGTATGTATGCTTTATTGATTTACCGCAATAAAAAATATACTAAATAGTATAGATTCCTGCTCTGTTTTAATTGATGATTACATGACTATCGATAATTTATATAGAAGTTTCAATGCAAAAACATGAATTAAAAAAAAATAGGGACAGTAAATTTTACCTCAAAATAATAAAAAAAAAACAAATCTATAATCTCTTAAAATGTCAGCCACAAAGTAACTCAAGTTGAGCCGAAATTCTCTCATCTCGCGTTCTGAAAGGCAACTTCTCACAAACAGTTGAAATATCTCAAGTGAGTGAGTTGATTTTAAACAATCTAAATCAAGATGAGTTATTTAAATAAGCAATCTAAATCAAAATGAGTAAATCATTTATAAAACAAATCATTCACGATTCAATAAATTACAGCTCTTTCCTGAGAAGCCAAATCCACTCTTTCGCTTTAAGAGTGTACATGTACTATCTACTAAATCTATACATTTTATCTATTTTTGAAAATAAAATACTTTTTATTATTGAAGTAAATTATCTCAAAACTGATAGTACATGGTAAATATATTATTATCAATAATGAGACTTTAAAAACCCTTTAGAGAACAAGAATTCCACTTTGTGGCGCTTTTGACAATTGAGCCATCTTGTCTTTGTTAAACGTTTCTCTGAAATGAAAACAACTCAAAACTGGTTTACAATACCGTTTAGTGAAATCAAAACACACTGTGGATGCTCAGATCAGTCGTAAGCAAACTCTTTAAATTTAGCTCTTCCTTTTCATTATACAGACATTGTATTAAAAAAAAATAAATAAATAAAATCTTTTCCAACTAGGTTGCTACAAGACATGAAATAGAATATTTTTTCCAAATCAGGAAATTATCGGGCAAAGCTTCTGTATATTTTTCAAAATTAAGCAAACTACTATGTTTTTAAATGCAACAATTTTAAAATTGGTTTATCATATATATTAGTGACATAAATGCATATAAATGCTCCGATAATAAGATGAGTTTAAATCAGTCTTAGACGTTCAGTTTTGCAAATAAAATTTTGACATGTTCAATTAAAAATATAAAACACTTTTTCCATTTAGTTTCCTACAAGATTGTAAATAAAAGATTTTTATAAATCTTGAAACAATTTGTTAACGTTCCTAGATATTTAGAGATGTTAAATAAAATTTTGTTCGGTATCCACAATTTTACCAATCGTTGATACTGTGAAAAGCCGAACCGGATTTATGAACTTGATCAGTTCTTTTGTTTAATATATTCTGTATAGAGACTGAGTTTGTAAAATCTTACCTACAAAAACGAGTAATTTCGAAAATTTAAATGATTATTTATTATTTAAATATTTATAAAAATCATTTTTACACTAAACATCGTAAATTATATGTCTTGTTAAAATAAAAAATAAAAAACGGTTATATTTAATGTGCCTTCTTAAATTATTCTATCTTCAGAAAATTTAGATTTAAATTTATATATCAAGTAAATAAATGTATAAATATATTAAAAATTCTTATGGAAAATAGTTTGAGAAACTAACTGTGGAAAAATAATCGTACATCGCTGTTATTTAAAGAATTAGAGAACTAAAATATTTACAACTTTCCCTACAAGTACCCCGCATGAATCGAAAGAAGCTATTACTAAGAAAATAGATTTTCCTTAGGAAGATTAAATTATTATTGCTTCAAAGAAAAAAGTGAGTACATACAAGAATTCCTACCGTTATCTACTTAATAAACTCAAAAGGGGAATAATTATTTTGAAGCAAGTATGCGGGTTATTTAATTTATAAAAAAAAACTTGTTTATACATGTTTCATTTATTAAATTATAGTATGAAAATATTATTAAATGTAAAATTTCAGATGTGTGTTTAATGCTAAAATTAATTTAAAAAAAATTATATATACATTTTTAAGATTACTTTTACATTTTATTTATAAGAAAATCAATTTAGGTTTTATAGTTATTTTCAAAAAGGCTTTTACTATCCGTCAGTTTCAAATGTTTTCGATTTAACAATTTCTTTTGCACTGGGGAAAGCAGATAAAACAGTTTATTTTTGTAAAACCAGATATATTATTTTCAATACTGCATTAATAAGCATTTATAGAAATATTTTCCTTTACACAAGAAGTTTTCTTCTTATCTAAAGCACCTTTAGAATATCTCCACACTGTAAAAAATTTTCGTAAAATTTCAGCAGATGTACTGTAAATTTTACGGTACCTGTACCGTTTTTACTCTTTACGATATAAGTACCGATTTCTAAGGTATATTAAGATTAAACACAGTACATGTGCCATTTTCATTATAAAATGTATTTATACAATAAAATGATTGTTTATTCGTGAAAACGCATTATTTATGCCGCAAAATAATTGCTTTTCAATCAGGTAAAAGACAGTGTAAATTAATTTCGTAAAATTTCAATAGTTGTACCGTAAATTTTATTTGACACATTAAATTTTATTTTACGGTACATGCATTGTCTTCATTTTTTACGGTACGAATATCATATTTCTAAGGTACATTAAGGTATTCATAATTTTTCCAATCGTTAAGACTGTGAAACGAAGTACTGGATTTGTGAGCTTGATAAGTTCTTTTGCCTAACCTATTCTTTGTAGAGACTCGGTTTGTAAAATCTTACATACAAAGATGGGTAATTTAAAAAAATTAAATGATTATTTATTATTTAAATATTTTTAAGATTCATTTTGCACCAAGCATTATAAATTATATGCTTTATTGTAATAAATAAAAACATTTACATATTTAGTTTTTCTTCTCAAATACATTTATCTTTCTAATAAATTAGATTTAAATTTAGATGTTTAGCAGATCAACAACCTAAAAATATTAAATATTCTTATGGAAAAATAGTTTGAGAAACTAACTGTTTAAAAATAATCGTACATCGCTGTTATTTAAAGAACTAAAATATTTACACATTTCCCTACCAGAACTCAGCATAAGCCGAAAGAAGATATTACTACCAAAATAGATTTTCCTTAGGAAACTTAGATTAAATCATTATTGTTTCAAGAAAAATAGAGTATTTGAAAGAATTTCTTCCGTTAAATACTTTATAAACTCAAAAGGAAAATAATTGTTTTTAAACAAGTAGTGGGTTATTTAATTAAAAAAAAAACTTGTTTATACATCTTTCACTTATTAAATTATTATATGAAAATAATGTTAAATGTAAAAATTTCAAGTGCACTTTTAAGGCTAAAAAAGTTTTCCAAACTTTATTTGTGCATTTTTTAAGATTACCTTTATCTTTTATTTATAACAATATCTATTTAGATTTTATGATTACATTTAAAGATCGGGCTTTCTTCTTCGACCATTATTTGTTCGATACATTATTCATCCAAACTTATATTTTATATTTTGAGATAGAAAACCAACGATTATAAATGCACAAATAAAGTATGAAAAGGTAGCGAACAGCTGTTTCGAATCTACTATCGAGATTCTTCATCAGAGCAAAACTCAACGAGCTAGAAAAAGTAAAACTGAGCAAAGAGACGGAGAGACGCAGGCTTATATACCCGCTACGGAAACGAGTCCGCCTAAAGAAAAGCAACCAATGAGAAGAAAGCCCTCAAAATCCCCTCATATCTCAAAATACTTTTGTATTTAACGGAAAGCATATATTTCCTTTCAAAAGCTATCAATAGTTTGATTATGGTATATAAATCCTTATTAAATATGCTAGACATAATATAACACATCTTTCTGTAAATTTAAATGTGTTCATATTCAAAATTTTTGAGAAGTGGAAAATTTAAACCAAATATGACAAATTTAAACTCAGAAACTAATCAAACGCTGATGCGGAGATATCGTAAAACACTTGTTCTTGTCTAAATATTTCTATTAATTTCTCACTAGTGTAGTATTAAAACTATGTCTGGTTTTACAGGAATATACGATTTTCCCAGCTTTCACCAACGTAAAAGAAATTATTAATTCAAAAATGATTGAAACTGTGAAATAGCAAACACAGTAAATTCCCGATTATCCGCGGAATTGAGTGGTCTATCGCGGATAAGCCGATTTCGCGGATAATCCAGACAATTATGTAAAAAAGGGGAAACAAATCAACATAAATATGCACTTGACCAGTTTAAACTCACAATAGGTAACATAAACATAAATTTATACGCTTAATGTGTAACAAAAGCATATTAATTATTTAAGGAATAATAAAATTATTCTTTTTCTTAGGAATTTTTAGATTTGCTTCTTTGAGAAACCAGTCATTTTTTTCCTATTTTTGTATTGAAACACTTCCTATTTATCTGGTATTGAAATTTTTTAGAATTATTTCATCACAAAATAACGCATCTTCTTCTTCCTCTAAATTCTGTATAAAGCCTTCAACGTAAGCTGCGTCGTCACTCACATTCTTTTGTTTCTTACATCTTCTTCATCTTTTTTTTTTTTTTCAAAATTCATATCTAATGCGTTTCTACACTTTCTTCATCTGTTAGATGCTCGAAGCCTGGATTTAATCTTGGATAAATCAGTTTTAATTTAACCTGAATTGTTAGTACAACCCCTTTACTGTTTTGCGATACTTTTCAAAAATTGAATTTTAGACTCGCAGATAATCCACTAAATAGATAATCCGCTCGCGTATAATCGTTAGTTTACTTTAAACTGACGATTAGTTTCTGAGTTTAAATTTGTCATATTTTGTTTAAATTTTCCACTTCTCAAAAATTTTGAATATGAACACATTTAAATTTACAGAAAGATGTGTTATATTATGTCTAACATATTTAATAAGGATTTATATACCATAATCAAACTATTGATAGCTTTTGAAAGGAAATATATGCTTTCCGTTAAGTACAAAAGTATTTTGAGATATGAGGGGATTTTGAGGGCTTTCTTCTCATTGGTTGCTTTTCTTTAGGCGGACTCGTTTCCGTAGCGGGTATATAAGCCTGCGTCTCTCCGTAGTTTTACTTTCTAGTAGCTCGTTGAGTATTGCTCTGATGAAGAATCTCGATAGTAGATTCGAAACAGCTGTTTGGTACCTTTTCATACTTTATTTGTGCATTTATAATCGTTGGTTTTCTATCTCAAAAATGAAATATAAGTTTGGATGAATAATGTATCGAACAAATAATGGTCGAAGAAGAAAGCCTTATCTTGACGAAGTGGACAATTAAAAAAAATCGCATAATGTTGCTCATTACTACATCCATTCCAAATAAACATTATCTGAAAGACAACAAAATGCATTGTATTCTGTTAGCAGTCGGGGTTTTAATTCCCTTTATGAATTAGTCAGATGTTTCACCAAAATTGCAAGATTGAGGAATATGCGAATTGCACCTTCGATATAGAATAATCCAGAAAACTCGAAAATTCAAAACTGACATACACTCCAACGTTGTTTTGGCTATTTTTATTTACTGTACAATAGAAGAAATGTATAATCCTGGCTGTGGAAAACATACTAAGCATTAAACAGACAGACATACTAATTAAACTTTCATTTTTTAAAAATCGATTAACCTTCTTATAATAAAAATTTAAGTTATACGTTAACAAAATGTGTAATTTCTTAAGAAAACATATACCCTATATATAAGTAATGAATGTTACGGCACTTGAAGATTTTAACCACTTAACCGATCAATATTTTTGATATATACATATATATATATATATATAATGTGTATTTTACATAATTTTATCTCAGGTTTTTTAGAAAGTAATTTTTGATTAATTGAACAATGCTCTCAATAATAAGAACAATGCGCTGATTAAATAATACAAATTTATAATAAAATTTTACTGGTAAGAATAAATAAATATAATTGGAATGTGGATGCCCGTACATGTTACAGGCAAATCATGATCGTCAATAACACGCTGCCCGTACAACGTATGGGCAAAAGAGAGAAGCGGTTAAGCATGTTTGTCATATTCACAACCCCTAACCTCTTGAGCGGTGATCGGGTAGGTTGTATCCCTTTAATTTAAACTCTAAATGACACATTGACGCCATAATTTAGAAAAAACAGTTTGCATTTATGGCTACAGCATAAATGCAAACTGTTATTTGGCGAAAAACACACAAACATGGCGAAAAGCTTTTGCTCCTTACTCAAATAAATGGGTTTCTAAATCCTAGAGTGAATTATTACATTTTAAATAATCCATTTAAAATGTATCTAAAATCTGTGTTACCTCTCACACATTAAAACAAATTCCTAAACTGGTGACACATAAAAGATATTATCGAAAATCATGCCCAGTTAATTGTGGAGGGGGTGAAAATAAACTTTAAGCACTTTTTACTTTCTTCTATCTTTAGAAGAAGAAAGTATTCTTTTTGCGAAATTTTTCAAAATTTTCAACAGATTTACACGTTTTATGGGGCCGAGAATCCGAAAAAACAGTAAAAACCTGTTTTTACAAAATGTCTGTCTGTCAGTCAAATATCCTGCCTTTCTATCTGTCTTTTGTCTGTTTGTGAAAATGTCTGTCTGAAGATGTCTCTGACTCTGTCAGTTTGTCGGTATGTCACAAAAATTGTGGGTGCTGTATCTAAAGAACTACTGCATGGGATTTCTCAAAACTTTAGATTATGTTAGACCTCTATATAAACAAGATCTGATTAGTTTTAGGTGTAAATCGATCAACAGGTGGCACTACTATGCTGTATTATTCAAAATTTCCCCAATAGCCATATCTCATATATTTTACATATTCTTGTCAAGAAACTGGATATATCCAATTATATTTTTTTTATTTGTTAACATTTAATTTTTATGAAACACCAGAGTGAAATTTAAAACTTTAAATGGAAAGTTATATATGTACAAATATTTATATCAATTTCCTTCTATGATCGTAATGCATGTATTTTTCTTAACGAGGAATACATACATATTGAATTTTATTTTATTTTATTTTATTTTTTTACAAATTTACTCTTATAAATTTTTATTCAAATATTTAATTTGTACCCAGATTTAATGAGACTTTTTAAAAAGATTTAGTATTGTTTACTAAAGAATAAAAAATAAGATATTTTAGTAATAGCGCTATAAAAAATTAAATAACATAAAACGTTTTTAAAATGAATTAATGAAATTTATAATTAATTTTCTACTTAATTCGATGTTAGATACTGAAACAAAACTTTTTTTCGTATCACCAAATAATCGCTTTTTATTTAATAATTTAAAAAATAAATAAAGCTATAAAAACTCGAAATGATTAAAATTCATTAAATCAAGTGAATAAAGTTAATTAATGTAAGTGAATAAAATAATATTAAATGCATATATTTGAAATACAACGGACTCCTTATTATCCAAGGATTTTTGCACGAAAATAAATATCGTCTAACCTAAAAGCTATTATGAGATGAATTTTCTAATTTTTGAAACATTAAATTATAAATAAAACAAATAACTAGTAGTACGTAATAATATACTATAAATAAAGTGATTAATTTATTCTAAAAGAAATAACTAGTAGCACATAATAATATACTATAAATAAAGTGAGTAATTTATTATAAAAGAAATAATGTAAATAGAAGTCATTAGGAGAGAAGTCATTTGTAAATAAAGTTCATTTAAGTCTATAAATGGATAAAATTTATATTTTTTGTTGCCACTAAAACGAACATAATTCCTAGAAAAATGCAATTAATATGTCTTTGTTTGCTTTAAACCATAATTTGCTTAGATAAAGCTTTTGAATTCAAGATAATAATAGCATTTTTGGTGATTGGTTTTTAACCACTCAATGAATATGGATAACAAGCAAGTCCCGGAAAGTAAGAACTATCCAAACAAACGCAAGTTAAAAGAACAAAAGAGATAACTAGAAAAATCAGAGAGAAGGAAGACATCAACAAACGAAAAAGACAAGAAAATATGCAAACACAACATTTTAAAATAAACTTCAGTTTGATATCTAAGTAGTTTATATTGCTTCAGTTCTGTCAAAATTTTACTATTTGAATTGTATGCAGTCTGGATTTATGATATCATTTGATGTTTGTAAATAGTTTTAAGTGTAAAAATAAAAAAAAATTTCTTTAGAAATTTCATAATAGAGAAACAAATACAGTCTGCTCTCATTAATTCGAACTACTAGGGACCACAAGAAATGTTCGAATTATCCAGAGTTTGAATTGTGAAAAGTATAATAACAAAATATGTTTAACCTCTTAACTGCCGACGAAAATTGATGCGATCCTCTCTGTCTTATTTAATAACGTAATTCTACAACTAAATAAGATGGTGATTAATTTTCTGAAATAACAGTAAGAAAATGTACACATTATGCGTGTGCAAAACACGACTATGTTGGCGAAAATTGTCCCGCTGTAATGAAAATTCCCTATTTCTGTAATATGTGCAGGCATTCTCTGAAGACTTATATATACATCCAGGGCAATTAAAGGATTAAAGAGGTACTATTACAAAACAATTAATGTTATAGTATTTTTTAAATTAGGATAAGATTAGAATGTAATTATAATATGATTTAATATTAAATTAAGATACATAAATACACAAAATAATTAATGGATTAGGAACAAGCTCAATGGATGAAGGTTTGTTACGTGTCATTGATGGACAGACGAGGCATTAAAAAAGTGGATATCAAATGAATGGGATTATATTTATAGCAGTTTCAGAACAACTCTAACAAAAACTAGTCGTTGGGGGCCACCGTAATACTTACCCATCATGGATATGTATATGAAAATAAAACATGTGAAAACTATTTATACAATGCATTGCAATTCATAAACAAAATTTAAATATTGTTAATATACATAGTAATGCTATATTAAAGAACTGCTGATGTACCAATTTCGACAAATTATATAAAACGCCAAACTACTCAAGTAGTACCGAACTGCGTAAAAGAAACATCCTTATAACTGCAAAAATAATAATTCTATTAACTAACAATTAACTGCGTCAAATTAAGCGTCTCATTTCCAATTAAAATATACTTTTGAATTGAAATTTGAATGAAATACAGGGTCATGAAAAATCGAAGAATGTGAAAAACAAGATTACAAATATCTCGGCAACTAATAATCCGATCGACTTCGTTCTATATGCAAAATGTGTGCTATTTTATTGCCTTTTACGTCCATTCCTTAGAACAAAAAAAATTCGAAAATTTTTATATACCTTTCATCAGAACGAATTTTTCGAGAGTCCGAAAAAAATAGTTCCGGATAATCGAGGTTGCTGATATTAAATAGGGTTCGTCCCATTCTTACATAATAACTACATACAAAATTTCAAGTCTCTATCTCAATTTGTTCGGGAGATAGAGCGTTTACAGACAGACAGACAGACAGATAGACAGACAGACGGACGGCAAAGTTTTTTTCTAAAAATATGTTTTTCGGAATCTCCACTATCTAAAACGTGTAAATCCGTCAAAAATTTTTTTTCGATTTTCAAAACGATTGCAAGACTTACCCTGTACTACGTATGATGGGTAAGTAATAAAAGAAAGAAAATTATTTTAAGGATCTGAAGTTCATGTGAAAGTAAGGAAAAATGGAAAATCGGAATTCTTGTTTGTTCAAATTAATCGAAATCAAGAAAAAATGAGTTCAAATGAATGAAAAAATTTAATGTTTTTCTGCCCACGAAAATTTTGGACTTCAGGTTTAGTTCAAATTAAGCGAAGATTCAATTTATCCGACATCGAATTAACGAGAGTCGACTCTGCCATAAATATCCTAAAAATATCGCCGTTGATAAAATACGTAAAGGATGTTTGTATAGCTAAACGTATCGAACAATTGAATCTTGGACAGTAGAAATTTAACCTATTGTAAATCCTTATTTTCGAATATTACTGTTAAATAGCAGAAAATATTAAATTGAGAGTTTGAGAATAATTGTAAATGCAACATATAAAAAAATCCCGTAATACGTTTTCGGAAACCCGTATTGAGAATAATACCTAATTTCTAAACAAGTCAATTTGATTCTTGAAAATAATGTTTGTTTCTGATCTTGCTAAAGATTAAAAACTCCTTTCCAAAAAGTGGGCAAGTTAGATTAGGTTAAGTAGTATGTACCTGTAGTAGCGGTATGTAGCAGTAGTATGTAGCTGTTAGTAGTATGTACCTGTGTGGCGTACCTAGCTAGGCCGCCAAAAAAATGAGAGTTCATTTTTACAGCAGAACAGTTAAAACAGCTTAGTCAAACTTTAGGTGCGAGAAATTGACAGGTGAGACTTCGATGAATTATATAATCTTCAAAATAATAATAATAATGATAAATAAAAAATCACATAACTTATTTTTTTAATGTCTTGAATGATAATCCCCACTGTAATAATATCTAAAGAAAGGATTCAGTATCCTCTTTCCTTAAAATACGATACAGCTTAGCTCTGCAACTTATTTTTTCAGAAATATTTACAAATTAACGACACCTAAAATTTTATACCGTTTTTGTAAAAGTTACAGTTTAAAAAAAAGCGAAGAATTAAATCTAAGCGAAACTAAATCAGGTTCATCAAATGAAAAAACAACTAGTAAGCTTTTATAACGGAGTTATTAATTCTTTACGCATGTTCGTGGTTGTATTATATTTCTATTGATTCGGAAACATTTGTATTTTTTATAGTGTGCCTAAGTTTCTTAA
Source organism: Maratus speculifer (assembly GCA_964019185.1). Taxonomy (NCBI): domain Eukaryota; kingdom Metazoa; phylum Arthropoda; class Arachnida; order Araneae; family Salticidae; genus Maratus; species Maratus speculifer. The sequence continues at coordinate 419,746,430 of OZ025291.1, read as the reverse complement.
GCATACTAAAAATATCACAAAATTTTTACATACTCATAATACTTTTATTACATATTTTTTAAGCAAAGGATGGTATAAATAATATTTAAAATTATACAAGCTAATAAAATCCAAATACGTTATCATCTATGGCTTACTTTAATTTACGCGACCTTTTAAAACAAGCATGTGAATGCTGCTAGTCACAATCAGAATTTTATGGGGAAGAAAATAACACTTTGAGAAATCGCTGTGTCACACAGAAATCAAATAAATGAGCTTATATGCAATGTTAATTGGAATCGATATTGTATATTTAAAACATCCATTGAATATTAACAAGATAGAGTTTGCTGATTAGAAACCCATAAAACCGATATATCTGCAAGAATTGCATATTTTATCATTTTTTAAAGTAACACTAAAATTTAATCAAATTGCTGCTACACTGATATTTTTTATAGAAAATACAATATTAGAATAATATTAGATCATAATTCTCTGTGTAATAAGATATCGTATTTCAAATTATATTTTTGTCTTAAAAAATACTGCTTTACACATAAAAGATTATAGTGGAATGAAAATTTAAATAATTATTTTAAATAAGGTTTACAAAGCTGAACCTTATTTAAAATAGATTGTTAATCGAAAAAAATCAATGCTCCATTTTAAAATATCAATAATTTTTAATACAAAATCGTCTAAATAAAATTTATTATTATGTAATTTTTATTGAATGCTAATAATGGACTAATATATTTGCTTACTTTTAAAATAAGTGCTTAATTTAAATCTTCATATGGTCTACATTTTCCTTTCCTTTCTTTTTACATAACATAGAATTAAATTTAACAGTAATTGCTGCATACCATGTGTGGCGATGTTAAGATTAAACATCAAACCATGTCGACTGACGCCATTTATTTATTTCCCCAGAGAAGTAAATTAATTCAATTGTTTGTTGAAGAACATTTATCACGATAATGCACATGATAAATAGTAGAAACAATGAGAATAGCTTAAAAAATGGTTAGAATGTAATTTTTAATCAGAAAATATGTTTAGAGGATATTTCTCACAATATTTCTTTAATTAAGGTACCCTGGGGTAATAACGCCAGGCGGGGTAATAACGCCAAGTGCTCATATTTTGCATAATTATGAAATATTCAGGTAAATGACACCCATGTGCTCTGCGCAGAAGGGTTTTGAGTCATATAAATCGCAAAAAACAGCTTCAAGTTAATTTGTTTCATTTTTAGGTCTTATTGTTTTTACAAATAACTAAAATTAACGCTTGATCTAAAATTTGCGAGATACGTTTTGTAATGTGAAGACGATCTTTTTATTCGGATAATACTTTGTTAATTACATAAATTTGTAGTGCATTTCATGTACTTTTAAAATGTTGTTGAAGATTTTGGATATCTTCTCGAGATAATTTGTAATTTAAAATGTACTGCGCAATAACTATACCGGGGTAATAACGCCAATCCTTGACATTAATACCCCGGTTGATTCCCTACAGTGGCAGAGCTACATCCTAATTACTAATTCAAATAAACACAGTTAAAACTGTGCAATGTTTCTCATATTTCTATTTAAGCGGTCTTTTTTAAGCAAAAAGAAGCTCACGATCTGATATTCTTTTGCCTCATCCCCCCCCCTCCCACACCACACCTTTATTTTTCTTACACTTTCACAAAAAATTGAACATTTTCAATAGCTTAGAATGCAATTTGTCAATTTCTAAGTTTGTAGAGTTTGTATTTTTAGAATTGGACAATCTACATGTAATTATTCCATCTTATTTCATAGTTTTGTTTGCATGGCGTTATTACCCATATAGGTGGGTAATAACGCCAAATAGCATTGGTCAAGAAAAAACGCCATTACATTTTATGAATACATATCTGTTAAATTATTTTATTTTATATAGATAGTTAATGAGTTGCTGTAACAGATCCTATATTTGTTTGAAAAATACAATCTAAAACTAAGCCGTGAAAATTGGTAGAACCTTAAGGTGGCGTTATTACCCCAGGGTACCTTATATAATTTCATTTCTACTATAACTTCCTACTTTTAATTCTTATGGTACGTGTTATAATTTTAATAAGAATTACATATTTTATTAAGGATTCTTTCATGATAAATACAATAAGATTATAAATAAGAAAATGAAATAGTTACAAAGCACTACACATAATTATTTAACATGAAAAAAAAATCATTTCTATCTTCCTTTATTTAGAATCTACCGATTTTTTTTTTAACTTCAACAATAGTTGCACCAAAATACAGGATAAAAGTTTATGCAGTAAAATATTATTCATATATCTTTAAAAGGAATAATCTTTCAAAGTTATTTTGCGTATTTTTGTAAATAATTACATTAAATGTAATAAAATTTAAAACAAAACACATATATTTTTTTAGAAATTTTGTTCATGTCTGTGTTCGATTTATTTTTATTATTCAAGTGATATTAGATATTTTTAAATCTTAACTATTAAAGCGAAAAATTGTTGACAAAAAGTGCAATATTAAAACTGAGTAGAACTATTCAATTATCCATTATCCCCCTCTAGAAATATATATAACTCTCTGGCACTATATTTTTTAAATATGTATTTAATGAGAATTATTTTAAGGTTTTCTTTTCAGTACAAATTGAAACCTATATTATTAACTAAATGAAAAAAAAATAAACTGTACCATGTCAAAATTGTTCGAGTTTTCATTAATTGATTAAACATTACATATTATTATTTTATAAATATTAAAGGAAAATATTCTTAATGAAAATATCAATTTCATTTTGAATAAAACTATTTAAAAATTCATTAGATTTGTCACCCTCTAGAAATCCATGTAGATTTACAAGCAACATTTTTTTCGGGTAAAGTTATTGAAAATTATTTTAGGTTGTTTTGTTCAGTGCAAATTTATATACATATATATAATCCCATCTTATCGACTAAATGAAATAGATAGAATTTGTAATCAATTCCATGTCCTGTTTAATTCAGCATGACATACGGAAATGAAATTCTACTTCTATGTTCACGTAAATTTCATAATTTATGGTGAAATAAAAATGTGAATTCTTTAGCAGAATGCAAAATATTTTAGGCTCTTTTATTTACTTTAGTGACAACGGAATTAAAAATTAATGATTTTTCTCTTATTGGAAATTGTTTAATTAAGTGAAATATTCTTTGAAATAATGAATTTTGGAATTAATTTTTAAAATACTAATATTTAAATGTAGCTTTGATATCGACTTTGTTATCGTAATATAGATCATTTTCACATAAATTATATTACTGAAACCACATTATTTGAAACATGATTAATCTGAAGTATAAATTGAATTCACTTCCAGAAATAAAGATTTTAAATCATTACATTGAATGTAACTAAATTTAAAACAAATTACTTTTATTAGAAAGTTTGTGAAAGTCCGTCTTCGATTTATTAGGTAGATTTCGTATAAAATACTACCTATTGCAATCGCACCATTTTATTAGGTAGATTTCGTATGAAATACTACCTACTGCAATCGCACCAGTTTATCTATCTATCTATCTATCTATCTCTATATATATATATCTCACTTTTTTATGGACACGATAACTTCTATAATTCTTCACCAATCTCCACCAAACTGGTACATAAAATCAAAGGAGATAAAATCTCGGCTAAGTTCGTTAATGGGCAAAATCGGACCAAGGGGGTCAAAATAGGGGGCGTTTTTGTAAAAACCAAAAAAACCCATTACGTCTTAATTAAAGTAGATATCGAATCAGTTTAAAGTTTATATTACTTCTTAAAAATGGGCCAAAAGTTTATGCATGACAGATTTTTGATAAATTTAGAAAAGGGCTCAAGGGGCGAAAAAAACAAGGGTTTTGAGAGAAAAAAATTCATAACTTCGTCAATTTTCAAGCTATCAAGTTCAACTAAATTTTTTGCAAATGTTCTTAAAATTATCTAAAACTTTTGTACTTACAAGTTTTTGATAGGACCAACTTTTACCGATGAAAAAAATTAAAAACGAAAAGAAAAAGGGCGGTAAAAAAAGAGAAAAATCCATAACTCCGTCAATTTTTAAGGTATCAAATCTGATTAAATTTATTTTACATCTTCTCAAAAATATCTACAACTTTTATAATGACAAGTTTTTCATAGGACCAATTCGTATAGCAAAAAGAAATTAAACAAAAATAGGAGTTGGAGAAAATTCTCAAATCCAAACTGCTTATATTCTGACTCATTTTTAAATTCATTTTTGATTTTAAACGCATCCAAATGGTAGATCCTCTTATTTAGAAACTGTATAGAGTGACGCATTGGTCAATTTTCTGATAAAGACAGGATATATTTTAAAAAAAGCTACCAAAAAGGGTATTTTGAACAGAATTTCCCAAAATCATCGGGACTGAAAATTTAAGAAAGTATTCAAATAAGAAATTGCGTTTTTTCTGACTCGTTTTTAAATCCATTTTTGTTCTCAAACGCATCCAATTTACAGATCCTCTTATTTAGGAACTATATAATGTGATGCATTGGTCAGTTTTTTGATAAAGACGGAATATATTTCAAAAAAGGCTACCAAAAAGGGTATTTTGAACAGAATTTTCCGAAATCATCGTGACTGAAAATTTAAGGAAGTTTTCACATAGCAAATTGCGTTTTTTATGACTCGTTTTAAAATCCATTTTCGCTCTCAAACGCACCCAATTTACAGATCCTTTTATTTAGGAATTATACTGTGAGGCATTGGCCAGTTTTTTGATAAAGATAGAATATAATTTTAAAAATGCTGTCAAAGTGAATATTTCGCACAAAATTTTCCTAAGCAATCATGATTAAAGAATTAAGGATGTATTCAAACAACAAATCTTTTATTTTATGACTCATTTTTAAATTCAATTTTTTTCTCAAATGCATTCAACTGACAGTTTTTTGTTATTTAGGAACTGCATAATGTACTGTTTTGGTCGATTTTTTAATAAATTCAGAATTTATTTCAAAATATGTTGTCAAAATGGGCATTTGAGCTGAATTTTTCTTAAGATGATTCTGATAAAACCAGTTTTTGCAGAAAAAGGAAATTAAAAATTTTTCATAAACGGCCAAATGAAGTTATGAAACTGGGTTTATCTCTAATCATATATATATTTTTGTGTTAAAATGAGCACTCTTCGAAATCTATCTCAGCCTATAGGCCCAGACGACAGGGAATTTTTTTATTCATATGATATTAGATATTCCTAATTCTTAACTATTAAAGGGAAGAGTTGTTGGTAAAAATTCCAGTATTTAAATTGAGAAGAATTATTCAATTATCCACAATCCTTTCCCCTAAAAATGTATATAAATCACTGGCACCAAATTTTTCAAATATGTATTTATTAAAAAAAAATTAAGGCTTTGTTTTCAGTACAAACTTAACCCTATTTTATTAACTAAATGAAAAAAAACTGTTCAATATGCAAATTGTTCGAGTTTTCATTAATTCATTAAACATTAGATAATCATGTTACATAAATATTAAAGGAAAATATTCTTGATGAAAATATGAATCTCATGTTGAATAAAACTATTTAAAAATTCATTAGATTTCCCACTTACTAGAACCACATGTAAATTTACAAGTAAAATTATTTTCGGGTAAATTTATTAAAAATTATTTTAAGGCCTTTTTTGTTCAGTGCAAATTTATAATCCCATCTTATCGACTAAATGAAATAAATGAAATTTTTAATCTATTGCATGCCCTGTTTAATTTAGTATGACATACGGAAATGAGATTCTACTTCTATTTTCACTTAAGTGCCAATTTTATATTTTATGGCGAATTAAAAAATGTGAATTCTTTAGCAGAATGCAAATAATTCGAAGCTCTTTTAGTGACAACGGAAATAAAAATGAATGATTTTTCTTTTATTGGAATTTGTTTAATTAAGTGAAATATTTTTTGAAATAATTAATTTTCGAATTAATCATTAAAATACTAATATCTTTATAAGAAGAAAGTATTGGTACCATGAAATATTTCAAAATCCGGTTTTCAACGGATCTACATGTATTAGGTGTCAGAGATTGCAAAAAACTTGTTTTTTACAAAACGTTTCTGCATGAGTCTGTGAGTCTCTCTGGCTATTTGTATGTGACACAAATTTTGTGGATCTTTCATCCCAGTAACTAATGCACTGAATTTAATAAAAATTATATTCAGTTAGTCTCTAATATTGATTGATGCTGATTGGATTTTAATGTAAAACGCCCTAGAAGTGGCGCTGCTATGCAGAATTTTTCAATTTCGCAATAGCTCTATTTCAAGAATAAATGCACGAATTTTCATCAAATTTCAGATTCATTTACCCCTTGACAGGATTTGATATTTTCTACAGTTTGTTGTAAATCGATCAAAATATGGTACTCAAAAGGTAGTGGCTCAAAAGATGGTGTAAAATATTCAACAAGTTTAGCTGCTATGCTGCAATTTGCATGATTTACGCGATTTTTGCAATAGTCATATGTCAAAAAATAATGCACGGAATTTCATATTGTTACATTCCCCATAATTGGCACATATAATGGCCATTTAATTTTGGCTTCGTAATAAAATTTGAAGTGTTAACATGTATGAGATAGATGAAAGTTTTGGAATTGCAGCATCCAACTAGGTTTTTTTTTTCATTATTTTATGTATTTATATATCTTGTTTGTTTGTTTCAAAATTTGGGCAATGGTTTATACAGAAAGCTGAGAAGGTTATCACTTATTCAAAATAGATTTTTTTAAATAAAAACACAGTGAAGTGCGAGTATTACTCGCGCTCAGAGGGTCCTTATTCTTTTAAATCTAATCTGAATCTGTTTTTTTGGTAAACTTAATTTGGTACTAACAATGAAGGTAGTGCATATTTAAACGTCATTTATTATTTCATAAAATTAAATTCGGAATACTAAAAATTTCTTCTTTTTACAGTGAAGCTAAAACAAAATCTTTTGTAAAGTTTAAACTCCGTACTGTGTTAAGCACGCTTCGAAGGGACCTCGCAAATTTGCAGCACCGCCTTGGTACGTGCCGTGTGTTACAAAATAGACTTTTAATTAATTTTTAAGAACATTAAAAGTACTTTGACTCAATGCAAACTCGTCGTATGATTAATTTTAATTAAATTAGTTTGCTTTTTTACAATTTGATGTTTGTTGCTGTTATACTGCTATTGGGCATTGCATTATTTAAATATATCATTTAAAATTGTTATCCAGGCTTTAAAAGTTGATGATACACAGAGTACATCACCTCTCTCATTACGTATGACCAAGCACTCCGTGTCTTTAAAGGTTATTATCACAATTAATTACCGATTTTTTTTTAAATGGTTATCAACAATATTTTTATACTTCTACTACGATAGGTACCATTAGCCCTCCTCAAAATCTCTTTTGAATGATGCAAATCCAAATTTGCGTACGTCGGGAAAGCACGTTTTTCTCAAATCTATGCTGTGTAGAGTATATGCGCTATAGCTATCCTGCAAGATTTAAATTAACGTTTGTTATTTCTAATTTTTTTCCGAATTTTATTTTTAGTAAATTCGTAATTAGTTGGGCGGAGGACATATGTTTGCACTACATTTTCTATGATAACTTTGAAGATATAATAGCTAAAATTAATTAAAAAGTACTTTGATTTCAGAGCTATGAAAACTTTCATACAACACCCCACGCGAAATACAATGAAAATATTTTTTTTTTCTTTCAAGTATCTTATTAAGTTGCTCTACATTTTCTGTAAATATAATTGAGAATGTTTAATAATCTGAAAGTATGTGGATGAAAAATAATATTACTTCTCCAATTTGAACTTTCCACTAAGTTTTTTAAGTACGGAACTTTAAAAAATCCCTGTCGGCTTGGCCTATAGGCGGAGGTAGATTTCGTTAAGTGCTCATTTCAACAACACAAAATAAAATGTAATTAGAGAAAAAATCAGTTCAACAATTATATTTGGCTGCTTTTGAAGAAATTTAATTTCATTTTTCTGTAAGTGCCGGTTTTATCATCTTAAGCTAAATTTGGCTCAAATGCCCAATTTGATAGCATTTTTTAAAAATATATTCTGACATTATAAAAAAAAAATGACCGATACGGCAAATTATATAGATCCTAAAAAAGAGAAACTGCCAAGTGAATGCATTTGAGAACAAAATTGAATTTAAAAATGAGTCATAAAAGAAGCAATTTTTTATTTGATTACATCCTCAAATCTTCAAACAAGATCGCTTCGGGAAATTTTGGATAAAATTAATACTTTGACAGCATTTTTTGATATTTATTCGGCCTTTATCGAAAAACTGACCAATACGGCACATTATACAGTTTCTAAATAAGAGAACCTGTCAATTGGATGCGTTTGAGAGCAAAAATTGTTTTAAAAATGAGTCTTAAAATAATCAATTTTTTATTTGAGTACTTCATAATTTTTCAATCTCAATAGCTTAGGGAAATTCAGTTCAAAGTGCCTTTTTCTGCAGCCTTTTTAAAAATATATTTTGCCTTTATCAAGAAACTGGCCAATACGTCACGTTGTATAGCTCCTAAATAAGAGGACCTGCCATTTGGATGCGTTTAAAATCAAAAATTAATGTAAAAATGAGTCAGAATATAAACAGTTTGGATTTGCGGTTTTTTCTTGAACTCCTATTTTTTTTAATTTATTTTTGCTAGAAGAATTGGTCGTATAAAAAACTTGTTACTATAAAAGTTGTAGATATTATTAAGATGATTTAAAATAAATTTAATTATATTTGATTGCTTAATAATCGAGTAAGTTATGGATTTTTTACTTTTTCCACCCCCCCCCTTTTCATTTGGTTTTTAATTTTTTTCATCAGTAAAAGTTGGTCCCATCAAAAACTTGTAAATACAAAAGTTTTAGATAATTTTGAGAACATTTGTAAAAAATTTAGCTGGATTTTATATCTTGAGAATTGACGAAGTTATGAATTTTTTTCTCCCAAAAACCCAGTTTTTTTAATTCTTGGGCTCATTTTTAATTGTATAAAATATCTGTCATGCACAAACTTTTGGCCTATTTCTTAGGTTATAACAAACTTTAAACTGATTCTATATCTATTTTATTTAAGAAGTTGTGGCGTTTTTTCTGTTTTCACAAAACACCTCCCTATTTGTACCCCCTTGGTCAGATTTTGCCCATTAATGAACTTGACCGAGATTTTATGCCCCTTGATTTTATGTGGCAGTTTGAAAAAAATTTGGTTATCGTGTCTATAAAAAAGTGATATAGACCGATAGATAGATAGATAAACTGTTTTTACTGATGGTAGTTTTGGGGTCTAGAGGTCATGATCGGCGTCGATCTGCAGAAATGTTTAAGAAATTCCAACAAAGGAGCGACCGCAATAAGTAGTATTTCATACGAAATCTACCTAAAAGACTCCACATCCGCAGGGATGACAAAAAAGTACAATGATCATGCTTTGTATAGAGTTTGGTTAAAAATATAGAATGTTTTTAATAATGTGGTTTCACTCCAATTTTGTTCAGAAAACATATTCTTTACGGAAATAATGTGACAAATATTATTACATAAAAAAGTGAAATATATATTAAATTACTCTTAAATATTACAAAAGATTTTTTTTTACCTACTAACATCTTTAAAGTACTTTTAAACTATTCAAAATAAATTAATACACATGGGAATTGACGTTGAAATATTTGCTAATCCTGTTTATTGACGAGAGAAATCATTTTAATATTCCGGCATGAACAGATGAAAAATTTTGAAAACAAATAAAATAACTCTATACTTTACAGGAAAATAGTACGAATTTAATAAAGGTATAGAGATCTTTGGGGAATAAATCCTTTACAAATGTTTAAAAATTTTGGAATATGAGTATTTTAATCTGAAATCAGTCCTGATGAGCTTCGTTTTCGTAATTTAACTTAATAAGTCACGAGGACAGTTTTTCCAATGACTTCGAGATGATCCTAATTATTGCCTTCTGTAATCTAAGTTTTGATAAAAATATTTAGATATTGAGATGCAGAAATAAAATATAAAAATTTAAAATTCAAGAATATAAAACAACAGTTAACTATTTAATTTTCTTAATGTTGCCTTGAATTATGACATTCACATAAAATTCTTCATCAAGTATTTTAATTGCAGATGATAAAGCAATAAAAATATTCGAGACAAGGTAAATTCCTCTCTACTGTTATAAACCTATACAATCTGATGATAGTTTACTTCAAAACAAAGAAAATAACATATTCTGATATCTTAGGATTTGTAATGGTATTTTTGAGTGTATGAAACATTCAAATACTAACACTACAAAAGTAAATATAATGCAGAAAAGTGCAATTATCTTGCTTTGTAAAGAGTTTGGTGAAAAATATAGAAAGTTTTTAAATAATGTGATTTCATACCAGTCGTGTTAAGAAAACATATCCTTTACGGATATATTGTAAGATATATTATTACACGAATAAAGGAAACATATATTAAATTACTCGTAAATACTACAAAAGAATTTTTTTATCTACTAACTACTTTAAAGTATTTTTAAACTATTCAAAATAAATTAATGCGCATGGGAATTGACGTTGAAATAAGTTATAATCCTGTTTATTCACAAGAGAAAGCATTTTAAATATTCTTGCATGTACAGCTGAAAAATTTTAAAAGCAAATAACATAACTTAATACTTTATAGGAAAATAGTATGAATTTAAGAAAGGTATAGAAATCTTAGGGGAATAAATCCTTTACAAATGTTTAAAAATTTGAGAATTTGAGTATTTCAGTCTGAAATCAATCCTAATGAGCTTCATGTTCGCAATTTAACTTAATGAGTCACTAGGACGACTTTTCCAATGACTTCGAGATTATCCTAATTATTGCCTTCTGTAATTTTAGTTTTGATGAAAATATTTATATATTTAGATGCAGATTTTTGAAAATTTTAAATTCAAGAATGTAAAATCAATAAAAAAGTTTAATCTTCGAATTATACTGACAGACTGTTATGCATATGTATATACGTGTATGTGTAATAAATGTGTATTGATTTCTTTTAATGATTCATACATGTTTTATAAGGGTTAAAATGGAGGTATCTGGCTAAAAACCGGCGAACAGTGAAATAATTCGTTGGTTGCTGGGGCAGATAGCTTCATAGGTAAATTTGTAGCATTGTAAGTAAATTTTTTTCGTTAGACTCGCAACCTAGACATTTTTTTTTCTAAATTAGGGATAGATAACAAAATTATCTGTGGGTATCAGCGAAACCTTAAATTATTCACGTAAAAAATTTTCAACAGGTAATTTCAATACAGATGATAAACTAATAAAAATATTTCGGGACTAGACAAGTTCCTCTCCACTACTATAAAACTTTCCAGAACGTGAACGATATCAAATTCTCCTATCTGTATAGTTTTTAATAGTATTTTCGAATTTATTACGGCATTCAAATACTAACACTACGTAAGTAAATATAATTCACAAAACTGTAAAGATTTTTCTTAAATTGCATGCTTTTGTGAAAAATTTAGAAATTATTTTTTATTATTATTAATATGGTTTTACGCTTGTCGTGTTCAAAATCCATACTTTTTACGGAAATAATGTGACAAATTTTGTAACATAAATAAAGTGAAACATATATTAAATTACTCTTAAATATTATAAAATAATTTTCTATCTACTAATTACTTTAAAGTACTTTCAAACTATTCATCATAAATTAATACACATGGGAATTGACGTTGAAATAATTTCTAATCCTGTTTATTCGCAAGTAAAATCGTTTAAATATTCTTGCAAGAACAGCAGATTTTAAAAAAATCATTTTAAAATTTTAAAAAACAAATTAAATATCTCTATACTTTATACGAAAATAGTACGAATTTAAGAACGGTATAGAAATCTTTGGAGAATAAATCCTTTACAAATGTTTAAAATTTTTCGAATTTGAGTATTTTAGTCTGAAATCAATCCTAATGAGCTTCATCTTCGTAATTTAACCTAATGAGTCACTAGGACGATTTTTCCAATGACTTCGAGATGATCCTAATTACTGCCTTCGGTAATTTAAGTTTTAATGAAAATATGTATATATTTAGATGCAGGAAAATAAAATATGAAAAATTAAAGATCAAGAATATAAAATCAATAACAAAGTTTAATCTTCGGATTATAATGAAAGATTTTTATATATACGTATATATCTGTATGTGTAATAAAAGTGTATTAATTTCTTTTAATGCAAAATGAACTTTAATGGTGTTAAAATATTCCTTTTACATCATTAAATTATTCTTTCAATGAAATATATTCTTTACTGGAGTTAAAATAGAGATATCCTTGTCAAGAACCGGCAATCCGTGAAATGTGTCACCGGATAAACTGCATAAAAACTGCATAGAGCTTAATTTTTTTAAAAACATTATGTTTGGGAAATGAGTTACTTTCAAATGACAATATTTTTCAATATTTTTTTCAATAATTTTAGTTGAAATTAGGGTGAGAGCCTTAAATCTTATTCTGTTAAAGTAAATAAACACAAAAGATTCTTCATTGTGAATCATAAACCATTAATGCATGAAAGTAAATATTCGAAAAAAAAACTCTAAAGTCATGAAATTTTTACCACTTCAGAAAAATAACTCGAGTCTCAAAGTTTACCGATAATAATAAACTCTAATAATAATAATAATAATAATAATAATAAGTTCGAATCCCCAATCAGTGAAATATGTAGCCGGTTGTTAGCCCAGGTAGCTTCATAGGCAAATCGTTAGCAATTCAAGTCAAATTGTTTTGGTTCGACTCCTAGCCTGGACATTTCTTTACTAAATTATGAAACTTCAGTACGTATGATTGTCTATGCTATGAGCTTTTTTCCGATAAGCAATACGTTGTTGCGATCCGCTACTAATTTAATTTCACAGAATTTAGAATAACGATATTAAAATGTGATTTAATGTGCTATTATGGTGCCAATCAACAGTAAAAAAAAATGGAATTGTTCGGTGCGTAATTGCAAATTGTATGACACATAGCAATAACGAGTACCGGATATCGAGTACAACGGGTACTTTACAACAGCTCCGTGGTAACTTTGTCGCCTTTTTTATTTCTAACCGATAACCAGGCCCCTACCTATCGGATTTCCCTAGCTAAACGGATTTGACACCTGGTATTGGTGCGGGAATCGCCTAATCGCTCCGTCGCGTCGCAGCAACGAGTTTGATGAATGTCTAGATCTTTTTTTCTAACGCCATTGTCTACTGCTTAGTTGTGAACTTTGTTAATTCGGTTGCTTAATATCCCTTGCTGTTTGGCAGTTGCATTTTTCAACTGAAGTTGATCTAGTGATTTAAAACCTTGGTCAAGTGACGAGACCTTCATCTGGCAAGGCATCTCCAGAAGTTAAATCACAGGTAACTTGGAGCACTTAACTTTGTCACCTTGTGGGCGGACGTGTTTGTTATTATTTTGTATATATTTATTGGTGCATTTTATTCATGTGATTAATTCTCGCTTTTATTACAGGCCTTAGGCAGTGAGGGAAAAATGAAGACTTATGCAAAAGACACGAGGGGCAAGGCGGTATCTCAATTACACTGAAGAGAATATGGAAAACGCAGTGTCAGTTGTCAATAATAGAATAAGTAAAAAATTAGTTGCCGCAAAATTTCAAATAACACGTAATACTCTTGTCAATAAGTGCCTTGAAAAAACTAAACTTTCAATAAGAACCCTATTCATTTCGAAGATCTTGAGAGTCGTGACTGACTGAGTTTTTTTTTATGAAATAAGCACGATGTCAACATGGTAATTTCGTAAATATCTTAATCGGAAAAGTGTTATTATCCCTGCGTGATGATATGAACACTACTTTCAGTGAAAAAATCATTGAAAAATCATAATTTTGTAATAAATCATAAAATTTAATCATGAAGTACACTTATGCCACCTAAATGGAGTAAATTTTTATTTTATATCGATATCTGATATAACGTTTTCAAAAATCGTCTATTGTGAGTAATTAAAGCAGATGAATTTAATATTTTCAATTGAGGGAAAAATCGCCTAGGCCGGAAATCGAACCCAAATACTTGGCTTACAAGGCCAGTGCTTTACCTGTTAAGCTAAACGGGGTGATATCCGGCAGGGACTTTTCACTCAGATAACCTTATTGGTCATAACATCTGGTCTGTCATTTAGACAACTCGGCAGATTAAACCACAGATAATGGAACGCCATATAACGAATGGATACGACTGTCTCCCAGTTAGCTTAACAGGTAAAGCATTGGCCTTGTAAGCCAAGTATCTGTGTTCGATTCCCGGCCTGGGCAATTTTTCGCTTAGTTGGAAATATTAAATTCGTGTGATAAATTTACCAATCCGTTTAATTCCGTTAAAATGATGGTATATCTTCGTATCCATCGTTATATGGAGTTCCATTAGCTGCGGTTTATTCTGCCGAGCTGTCTAAATGACAGACAAGATGTTATGACCAGTGAGATTATCTGATCAAAAAGTGACAGCGGCTATCACCCAGTCAGCTTAACAGTTACAGCATTCGCTTTGTAAGCCAAGTATCTGGATTCGATTCCCAGCATGGGCAATTTTTCACTCAGTTGGAAATATTAAATTCGTATGACAAATTTACCAATCAGATTGATGGTGTTAAAATGATAATATATTTAAAGCATGTTTGTTGTTACGTGACAAAGTTATTTCAATCCCTGGGTAAGTTTGTCACTTCATTTAAAAAAATTTTCCCTTGCAATACTTCTCATGAGCATTTCGATTTGCTTTCATGTCGAAGGAAATTTTTAAATGAATACGCCTGTTTTTTTTCTTTTTTCTTTTCTTTTCTTTCTTTTTTTTTATTTAAAAAAATAAAAAACGTTCTGTACAAAAATATGACAAATTAACCCTGGTTTACGGTAAACGTTTTTTTTTTTTTTTTTTTTTTTTTTTTTTTTTTTTTTTTTGAATGATTCAAATTATATGTCATTTCTTAAGCATATTTAAGACAATTGATACCCATAAATCATAATTTATTCTAATTAATCGAACTATAAAATATATACATTTTATTTTCAATAAAACATTTTATACAGTAAATACAGATAACATACATAGATCTTATGGGAGTCAACATTTATATAAGAACGAACGAATGATATTGACAGACGCGCCCATTTTAAAAATACTTTTCTGAAAAGAACCGGTTTTATAAGAAGTCGGGATTCCCTAACATAAATTTTAAGCGAACTTATAGATGTTCTCAACTGCTTTGCTCAACAACGGGAAAATGCTTTGACACATTTACAAATTCATTTTTCAACGAAAAGATATAAAATTGCAAAACCTGACAATGGAACCGATTTGGAATCTAACTCAGTTTTCCATTTTTTGATCAATAAATTACCTATTGAGTTATAAGCATTTTCGATCACGTGATCACGCCTTTTTCTCTCTTTCGTCGACTGGTTTTTCCATTTTCGCCGGAAAATGCAGTTCAAAACGTCGACTTTGACAACTTGTTCTAAAAAATCTGTGGCGTTTGCAAAAAAAAAGGGAGAATCAGTGCGATTTGACAATTTCTGAACAAATACATCCGCTAGTTTTATGTATTTCCGAAAAAAAAAAAATTATGTCACAAAATTGCCCTTTTAGATTTAAGAACACCCTTAAGAGCCCACAATAGTCACAGGAAAATTACAGAAAAAGACCCGGATGACCATGTAAAGTCTATGGGAGCGTTCTTTTCTAATATCTCGTTCAAATTTTAATATTTTGACATGATTTTTTTTGCATAAAATAGTTCAGGACGATCCACTACCGGGCTAGTTTTCACTTTTTCGATTTTGGTTATATATTTTTTATATTATGATAGTTTCAGTTTCAAAACCGGTTTAAACCGGTTTTGAAAATTAAAGTAATTTTTTAAAAAAAATCTAAAACCAAAATCGAAAAAGTAAAAACTAGCCCGGTTGTGGATCGTCCTGAACTATTTTATGCAAAAAAAATCATGTCAAAATATTAAAATTTGAACGAGATATTAGAAAAGAACGCTCCCATAGACTTTACATGGTCATCCGGGTCTTTTTCTGTAATTTTCCTGTGACTATTGTGGGCTCTTAAGGAACAAAGATAATGTAGTCGTATCATCAAGTGTTTCTGTACTAAAAATATGTTTTCTCCATCAAATAAACTTTGTATTCTTACCGATCTAGGTAACTTATTTTTTGTCGAATATCACGATAACATTTATAACGACACGAATTTTATTGTTTTAATACAACTCTACAGAATGGAGAAACACGGTACCCTAATAGCATGCATGGTCACAGTGACGTCACAGTGACGTCACCGTGAGTCACTTTGGTCACATCAAATCTGTGACCAAAATGCCACCATTCAGTGACGTCACGTTAAGACTGAGATGTGACTTTCTTAAAAATCTTTAGAAATTTATAAATATCCTTCAAAACATGTTATTTACTTTAAAAAACATATTTCTGGCAATTTAAATATCGTCGATTTTGTCACAGTTTCGTCACAATGTTATTGTCAAATTAGTCACAAATGACACATTTTTCACAAATTTGTCACATTGTGACCACTTTGTGAAACGTCACAAAAGAGCTCTAAAACGGTCATAACGACTTCACAGTTTAGTCACTGTGACTTCACATCGATGTCACGTGACGTCACATTGACAATCGATGGTCACAAACTTACAATCTGACTTCACAACGACGTTGCAGTGACGTCACCATGCTTTAGGGGTAGTAATAGAGAATCCCAAGGAGGTTTTAAATTACCCTTTCTTTAAAATTATTTTAGTATGTGTTATCTAGTTAGAAATAAACGTGTCATAACGAAACGTGCGTACACTGGCCGAATCATTGAAACCCAAGATTTACGTTTTTACGACCTAGAGAATATATGACACATAATAACAATATTGACTTGAAAAGGTACTCGTCAAAAAATATCCTTTTTTTAGAAAAAAAATGTGATTGGGGTAACATTTGGGGAGTGCGCTTAGGAGTTAAGCTAGCGTATCTAAATTTTTGCATTCACATTGCTCAAAAAGCATGTTTATAAAAGCCATTAATTATATCACGAAACATTATCTTTAAAATTTTACAGTAAAATCTGAATATAAAAATAAAACTTGTTTCATGAATTTTACGTAATTTTGTATTATATCCGAATGCAACAAAAACAAAAAAATATCTAAAAATTTCAATTAGTAGATCGAAAAAAAAAATCTATTTTTTCATGAAACGTTGCAGTTTCAACTTTATAAAATTTTCTAATTCGTCAAATAATCTATAAAATGCGATCTACGTTATTTCCTTTTGCAGACAAAGTTATACAGTTTCTCTCTTTTTTTAACTTATTTCAAACAAAATAGCTTACATGGTATGTTTTAATGTTTTTAATAAATTTTTTTCGTTGATGTCGAAGTCTATGGATAATTTTAAATCATATTGATCCCATTCAATATATTTTTATCGAAATTAAAAAATAAATAAATTTTGCATGATCACTGTCCTAACTGCCTACGTAGTTATTTTTAGGTGCGTTCGTAATTATGTAAATACGTAGTACCTTTAGTGGTCGTTCAGTCCGTCCGTCTGTCCGTCCGTCTATCTGCATATAACAACGCAAAAACTACCCAACCGAATCGTTTGAAATTTAAAATACATAATTATTACATAATTTTGTCGAGTCATTTCAAATTTTATGAAAATCGGATACATAGATCAATTACAGGGGCAATCAAAAATATTCCATTACATTACGGTCAATGGGGAAAAAAGTTTTAAATGCATTTTAATTATTTGAAATTTAAAATACATAATTATTACATAGTTTTGACGAGTTATTTCAAATTTTTTGATAGTCGGGTGCATAGATCAATTACAGGGGCACTCAAAAGAATTCAGTTACATTATAGTCAGTGGAGAAAAAGTTTGAAATGCATTTTATACGTTTGAAATTTAAAATACATAATTATTACATAATTTTGTCGAGTTATTTCAAATTTAATGAAAATCGGATGCATAGATCAGTTACAAGGATAGTCAAAATATTCCGTTACATTACAGTCAATAGGTGAAAATGTTTCAAATGCAATTTAATGGTGTTACACTCATTCGAACTTAATAAAATTTATATGCAACTATAAAGTACATATTATAATATACATTTGACATAATTTCTGGTGCAAAGAACAATTTTTATTGATTTACAAGGGCACACAACAAGGTATTCCGTTACAAAATGGTATAGAGAGAACATTGTTAGATGAGCGTTTTAATTGTAATTCACTATTTACAATTTTATGAGATTGATATATGAGAGTAATATTTTTAAAACTTCGTTATCGTACGAACGCACCTCATTTTCTACGCTTCACGTGCAATTTCTAACTTGTTCTTATTACAAATGTCTAAGACTATGCTTAATTTGGAAACTATGGTTAGATACACATCATCATTTTAATAAAAAAATTATATTACTTGAGAGAAGTGTTACAAAAATTAAAAAGAAATAATATTGACATGTTTCGGTTCCGTCTAATAAGATCCATAATCATAATAATAATAAAAATAAAATTCAAATCGTTTCACGGTCAATACAAATGACACGCGACAATAAGATATAAACAACAAAATCATGCGCTCTATTTTAAAAATTAAATTAAAATAAACCATGATTTTAAAAAGAAATAACATTGAACAATAAAATCCAAAATCATAGTAAAATCCATAATCATAATAAAAATAAAAATAAAAAGTTTATTAAAAAGTTTATATAAAAGATAAAGTACTTAAAATCTTGTGATAAAAAAAATATAATGGATTTAATAAACTTTTTAACACATCATCATTTTCTTTATATTTCAATAATAATCATCTAATAGTTTAATTTTCCATATAGATATATATGCTTACATTACAATATTTTATTTCTTCTCAAACACGAAAAACCAATATAGTACATAATATGTTACAAAGAAGAAAAAAAAAAAAAAAAAAAAAAAAAAAAAAAAAAAAAAAGAAAAAAACACCTCCCCGTTGTGTCACACCAGCTTCAATAACATTTGAAAACTGACATAGCATATCTAAAAATCACTTTAATATATTAAGGAAAAGTTACTTGGTTTAAAGTAAGGTAATAAAATTTTTTTCTAAGCCCTAAAAGTTACTTGTAACTAATTTTGTTACAAAGTTATAAAGCTTATTCACAACAAAATATTATATAGGAAAAAAGACCCTTAATAAATTTAAAAGTTTTTTTTATTATTTTATCTATTGGAAAACTATGAAGAAAAAAAAAGCTGATTATGATACTAATATGATTAATTTGTTTTTATTTTATCAAAAATTCCTTTATAATAAACACTAGAAATAAACTGATCTACTTTGTTATAATTTAATTAATAAATTATGATTTTTAGAGAAGTTATTTCTAAAATAAAAAAAAACATTAACTGAGATAATTTATTATTTTTATTTTTAAATATATAATGCGTCTTCTAAATTATTTCCATGTCAAAAAATGATTACGAAACATCACTAAAAGTATTTCACAGATGAAAAATATTCAATAGGGAATTTGAATTCACGCATAAATAAACTTCATATTCAATGCTATTTAACAATTTTAATGTGACATCATTCAAATTTCTTATTTACTACGAAAGTTTCTGCCCTGTTGCTAGAGTAATTTAAACCATAATTTACTTCGATTATACAAAATAATAAAGTCGTGCTGGTCTGAATTCTCTTATGAGAAAAGAAATAAACATTGGTTAACATAAAACATAAAACACATTATTTTTTATTTTTTATTTTCATAACTCTCGATCTGCGTAATAAAATATGCAAATAAAGAAAAAAAATTGAATTTATTTTGATTTAAATATTTTTCAAATGCATCTTAATAAAAAAAAGTAAGATGCTTCTATCGTCCCATAAAAAAAGTAATTTGAAAATAAGTATGATTTGCGTACACGTAGCAAAACATTAAATTAATAAGTCGAAGCGGTTTTATTTAATGAAATAATATTTGTTTGATTGAAAAAAGTACTATGCAGTTTTGTTTTAAAGTATTAAAAACCGATACATTGCTATCCGATACAGTGCCGGATTGAATAAATTCGATTCTTAAATTCGCTGCTCAACAAATCTGAAAATTTCTGAAACTTTGTCCGATTCATTTTTTAACATAAAAGCACTGAATGAGCAGGTTTGAGATCTGAACTGATTTGGAATCTAATTGTGCTTTTATATTTTAATAAAGAAATTACCAACCGAGTTATAAAAAAAAATTATCACGTGATGAGATTTTTTTCCATTTCTCGCACTAGCACAATAAAAAATTAGGATAAAAAAATCTACTTTGAACCTACCCACTGCCATTGAACACAAATCAGTTTGTGCTACTTAAATTTATGTCTAAACTTCTAAAAAAATTTAATGAGGTGCAAAACATAACGGTAAAATATAGTTGTTCGTTACGCCAAAGTCTAAAACACCCTCTATCGGAATTTTTTGAAATTTATCTTTATAATTTATTTTCAAGACAATACTGACATAAAGAATAGTTTTCGTGAAAACCGCAAACGAATCGACCAATTTTTCCGTTTTTTATAATCATTTCAAATTTTGGACCCTAAACTTTGATGGCGTCTATCTTCTTCGGAAGATGTTTGGGACCCTTAGTTTCAATACGGAAGTCTAAAGACGCACTGGTTCTCAAAATACGTGGGATACTAGCTATTGTGTGGGATACATTGTGTGGGATACTAGCTATTATCTATCCACAAATCATATCTTCATAAATAAATTCCCTTTTTTTTGCTTAATAAAGCAATAATTATCTGTTCTCAATTGAGATTTTATATACATTAGAGAAGAAACAGTTTTTTTACAAAAGCAAATTAATAGTTTGTCTAATTAATTTAAAGAGTGAATATTCGTGTTTAAAAGTAATCTAACAGTATTCTTTACTTTTTTAAATCTCCGAAAACTTGTCATTAAATAAGGCTATAAATACTAATAAAATTTAGACTTACCAATCGATCACTTTTTGACGCAGTGCTTGTATCCCTGTGTTTAGTTAACTCAAACTTGGATATCTTAGAATGACGATTTTCACTGAAAAGTGATGGATATGAACTACAGATGATTTTTCCAGCATATCTTAAAATTACTTTTCAAGTTTAATAAAGAGTTGGTGAAGGATTTAAAAAGTACACTCTTAAAATTAAAGAGTGGATTTGGCATCTCAGGAAAGAGCTATAATTTATTGGAACGTGAATGAGTTGTTTTCTAAACGTTTCACTAATCTTGATTTAAAATGATTAAAAACAACTCGTTCATTTGATTTGTTTCAACTCTTTATAAAAAGCTAATTTTCAAATCGTGAGATGAGTGAATTTTGCTCAACTCGAGTTATTTTTTAGCTGAGATTTTAAGAGAGTATTTCAAAGAATAAAGAAACTATAAGGTTAATTAAAATTTCAGTTTCTTATTAAACATTTAAAATTATTCAAGGCCAAATTTTTTTTTAATTAAGCTACTATTCTTGAGGAACAACTTCAAATTCCACAGTCGCTCTAATGTGATCTTTTATAATTATGATGAAGCTAAAATTACAATCCCATGCAAAAAAAAAAAAAAAAAAAAAAAAAAAAAAACATTAAAATCAGTAAGTTCGGGCCGCGAGTTTGTAGCGATCATTTATCATACTCCGTTCATAAAATCTGGCTCAATATGCTATAAATAATTAAGCAGGTTACGCACTCACAGCTCAACTATGCTCGTAGACATATGTGTTTACATCTTGAAACTTTAAATTACATTTAACATCTTTATATTGTATCCTGACGACGTAGAAGCAACTGAAACGTTGATAATTTTTTAGTGTGTTTTAAATATATTCTTTTTATAAGAATACCATTTAGTAATGTGTATTCATTTTAGTACATATTTTTAGCGATCTTTTATTTTGGAAACCGTGATTGTTTTCAGGTACCATCTAATTTTACACAGATTAGAAGACACCCGTAAAGCATGGTGATGTCACTGCAACGTCGTTGTGAAGTCACATTGTGACTTTGTGACCATCTATTGTCGATGTGACGTCACGTGACGTCGATGTGAAGTCACAGTGACTAAAATGTAAAGTCGTTATGGCCGTTTTAGAGCTCTTTTTTGACGTGTCACAATGTGACAAATTTGTGAAAAAAGTGTCATTTGTGACTAATTTGACATTAACATTGTGACGAAACTGTGACAAAAGTGACAATATTTAAATTGCCAAAAACATGTTTTTTTTAAGGAAATAACATGTTTTGAAGGATATTTATAAATTTCTAAAGATTTTTAAGAAAGTCACATCTCAGTCACAATAAGACGTCACTGAGAGGTGGCATTTTGGTCACAGATGTGATGTGACCAAAGTGACTCACAGTGACGTCACTGTGACGTCATTGTGACCATGCTTGCTATTAGGGCATAGATGTCTGACCGACATACAGAAGCATTCCTAGTATCTCGGGCTGTAAAACTTAGGTCATATATGAAAATTTTACGATATTGATGTAAATAAATACATGTGTCTAATTCCATTTAAGCACGTTTTTAATACAGTTCTTACCAATTTCAACATTATAAATCTGAATTTGTTTTCAATATTATGTTGATATCACGCTTTTTATCAGTTTATTAGCATACGTTATAACTGTAGTTTTTTTCTTTAAAAGTTTTATTACATGCGATCAATGTGATACATGTTTGGTGATTGTACAATATGTGAACTTAAAATTAATGTATAATACAGATCATATAAATTCGACTGCATAATTTTTAGAAAATAAATAAACTATTTTATAAATTATATTTTCTTTAGAAAGTCGAAAGTATTCTATTGTTCAAAAAATGATTAAGTGGAAAAATACTATCTTGACATTCATAAGAAAGTTTTTTAATGATACGTTAAATAACTTTAGGAGTAATATAAAAATGTTATATCGAATACTTATATATTTCTGATCTTAAAAATATTGCATTATAAAAATGAATTATCTTTCAAAATATTTAGGAAAAAATTGTCCTAGTTGTCAATATCTTTTTTATTCTTTGCTTATATTTTTATCGCCCTGAGGACATTTTTATCGTAAATTTACAAGTTTTTTTTTTTAACTGTACGTCAAGAATTGGTTCCTGTCAAAAACTCTTATGACATAAAAGATTTATTGAGTTTGTGTATATCACATGATAAAATTCGAATGACAAATAGCTTTAGTATCGAAATATGAAATAAAAAAAATATATATTGTACTATGTTATACAAATATGTGAAAAAATAAATACAATTTATATTAAACTAAATTACCTAAATACGTTAAATCTATACTAATATTATAAAGAGGAAAGATTTGATTGTTTGTTTGTTTGAATTGAATAGGCTACGAAACTACTTGACGGATTTGAAAAATTCTTTCATCATTGGAAAGCTACACTATTTCCGGTGAACATAGGCTATAGTCGCCGCTTAAAAGGATAAAAATAAAACGCAGGATAAATGGATCAAAAGCAATTTGAGAAATAAAAAATTACTTGACATCCTAGACGCATGACAATCACTGAAACACATATGAAAATCTTAACTATGCAAAAATAAATAAATAAATAAATAAAAATAAACATTTTAAACTTTTTAGTCCGACCTGATATAAAAGCGTGTGTTTTAATTTTTTAAAACTATATAGCAATTATTAAAAAAGGAAAAGAAATGCTGAAACGCGAATTAATTAAAAGAAAAAAAAATCCCTAAACAACTGTTTTGGAGTTTTCAAGAAAGTTATAACAGATAGTAAATATTTTAAAGCGTAGTAAGCATCAAATATGGGGCTCGTTGATTTATTTTTTAGAGGGATCGGTCAAACATTTAAAATTATAACGTTTTCTACCATTTCAAATGCGGATTTTTCTCTAAGCCCAGGGATTAATATTACTTATTTAATGTAAACTTTTAGATATAGATTATAACACTAATATAGATTTTAAAGAGATGGGGACGTACAATTATGGGTAGGGGAGGCAATAATTATTTTTCGAAGAACGTGATCAAATATTTAAAACCGATCAAATATTTAGATGCGAATTTTTCAGAGCCCAGAGACAAATACTTATTTAAAGAAAAATTTTAAAAGTACTTACCCCTATTTTCGAATAATAATTTCATTAAATATATTTCTTAAGTGCAGAAACAGTTTGTTGAGTTCGCCCCCTGATGGTAAAATGTAAAACTAAAAAATTCCAAAACCTTTTTTTTTTTTTTTTTTTTTTTTTTTTTTTTTTTTTTTTTTTGCCGTGTGTGTACAGCACTTCTGCTAAACGGTACCGCAGACAGCGAGGATTCAGTGCGAGATTGGGTCTTTTTATGACATTTTGGAATACAAATTTCAGGTTTGTTTTAGAATATAATTACGGGCTCGGGCAACGCCGGGCGACTCAGCTAGTTGTTAATAAATAGCTCGAACACTTAAAATATTTTTACTTACTAAAATTAAAAAAAATTCTTACGAATTTCTACACGCAAATTGATATTTGTATATGTACATTAATTATTTATTTTCATGGAAAAATAAAAATTTCCTTTTCATATTTTTATTCCAAATTTATTTATATCCGTATAAAAATTTGTTTCTATATTTCCTTTTATTTTTTCCATAGAGTCAAAGTGAAATTTATTTATTTGTAAATTTGTTCATTACATAGCATATTCATTTTTAGTTACAATTCGTTCGTTAATAAAAACAGTTCTTAGATTTGTCTGTTTAAATAAAATAGAAATACACTTAAAAGTAAGCAAAAATAATCTATATTAAATCATATAGAAAAAATTAATGTCTTATTTCAATGGGGGATATCTTAAACTTACCTCTTATCTAGTAGCTTACAGCCTAAGTATCTGGAAAATATTAAACAAATAAGTTCAATAATGGGTAATGCATTTGCATAATTGTTTTACGTGTGAACTACTTAACTTAAATTCAATATGATTGAAAATATGCGGAATATTTTACATTTATTTGCTTATAATCAAATATATAACGCATTACAAAAAAATATTAAACTATACTTTTATTTGATAAAAAGTAAATTAATTGATAGAAGGACAATACTTCCCATATGTTCTTTGTGAGATATAAATAAAATATGCTCCAAAGCAGAGTAAAGACTATCTAAATGATATAAAAATGCGGTAACTGGGCATTTCCATGAGCATTTGTCGTGTAAGTCACATTATTAGTAACTTTTAAATTGTTGGCCACCCTTATTTTCGAAAGGTTTGCATGGCCTTATTCAATTAATGAAATAACTCTGGTAAATTAAATCACATTTTTTCGTTCTAAAATACTGGTTTCCAAAATCATAGTATGTGACTTACACGACATGTGCTCATGGAAATACCCAACTATAATCACTATCATTCCTTTTACTACAGTTAATTGTATTCATAATAAAAATGTACACGAAATTTCATTTAACATTTTATGCATGAAAAGAGCAACAACGAATATATGAAACCTTCTGTTAATTTGTATTGATTATAAGAGTAAGCATACTTTATTAAAAATGTATTTGCTATTGTAAAAAAATAGCTGATTATTAGGCTTTTTTACTTAAGTAACCTCATCGTTAGTATACTGTAAAAATTTATTAACATTACTCCGTAAAATTGCTGGCAGCTGCTGCCTCTAATTTTATGGATTTTTTTTCACTTATATAACGGTGCAATTTGCAAATTTATTACTTGTGTAACATTCCAATGTTACACCGATTATATTGGTTAAAGTATTCCTTCCACAAAATTGGAAGCAACAAAGCTGCAACCAATTTTATGAAGTAACGTTATATAAATGTTTTACAATGTTAGTCATTGGAAAAAGGATTTTTCGCGCACATTTTTCAATGTGCACATACGACATAAAATTTCTATTCAATACACTGAATATTTAACTGAGCATGTTTAACTTGATTATTTTCTTAAAATAATATTTACCTCACTTATATAAGCTAAATCTTCAGTAAATGCATAATTTTATTCTATCTCATTCTGCTGCTGCACGCGATTACCGACAAACTTAAATTGCTGATAACTTACTACTACTTTTTTACTACTGCAGACTAACTTACATGATTTCTAATAAAATTACTCTTTATATTTAATATATACTTTCATACTTATCACGGTAGCTTTATAATTTTAAATTAATTTTTCAACATTAAATATTAAATACAAAATGTTTAAAATATTTAATAATTTTAGAAAAAATCTCTAATTTATTAACCCGCTTAAAGTCTTGCAAAAGAGCAAACTTATAATTCATTTTCTCCTCATTTTGTTTTAAATGTTAAAAAAAGATGATTCTTTCGACATTATATGAAATAAATCACGAATATAAATGTAGCAGTAACTTGAGAACAGTAACCATTATACATTTAAAAGCCCTTAAATCATTAAATTTAAATTATTTTAAATATTGCTTACATTTCAGTGGAATCTGGAGCTTAGTAAACGTTTAAAGACGGATTTTTAACGACAATCACATAACTATGATAAAAGACATACTTTGTAGTCGATAACAACAGCTTCTATAGCTCAATAAGTAAGGTGTCTTCAAATTGTCAAGAGGTCTCGGGTTCAAACCCAATGACAATCTAGATATAAGTTGTGTGAAAATTGAATGATACACAAATGCAAATTTATTCGAAAAATTAAAATTCTTTGGGGTCACTAACAAATGAGTGATTCACTAATTTTGAAAATGAAATGAAATTATTATGATTAAAAACAAATTTACAGAATCTTATGTATTTTTAACGGCGTTAATTTACAGAGTGTATTGTACCGTAAATTTACCGAATAATTTCCCTGTTATTCAATAGAATCTCGGTTTTTCTAAATTTGTGTTATATTAGATAAGACTTAACACCGTCGTGACGGGAGCCTTTTACGAAATTTTTAATGTTTTGTCACCGGCTTTTACAAACAGAAATTTGTACCTTATTAAATCGAGAAAATGCTCCGATTAAATAACTCAAATTTTGGCTTAAAATTTTACTGGTGGGGATAAGCAAGGATTTTTAAGTCTCTTTGCGGCACGTATACGTGTCGCTAGTCCCCAAGGGGGTAAGATTATGGATTACCAGTAGATTCTCTGCAATTTCACTTTAATATTTTAGCAGTGTATCGCCCCCAAATGAATAACCCTTCGCACTCTCACATACCACTAGTATTGCCAGGTGTCTCTCATAAATCAAGCTGTCAAATGCTTTGGATATCACTAATATCTTACAGCTTATTTCGCCATCTTTTATCACAGATTTTTCGACCATTTATCTATAGATAAGGCGAAAAAAATTAGTTTAAAATAATGGTGCCCAGAGCAGTTGGAGCACTCATTTAAGCGGGACACTACACTGTTAAAAATTTGACCCTTTTGCTGCATCGTCACTCTATCGCTTTTATAGAAAACTATTAATTGACCCAATTATGGAACATTCTCATGGATCAAAAGAGAGATACACTATTAAAAATAAATCTGTGAATTCCAGGTGAAACTACCGGCAGCAATGTAGCCGAACTTTTACCGTTCCGTTAGTAGATTTTCCGTTGTGGGAAATACAAGAAGGGAAAACTCCGGTGTAAGAATCAGGAACTTTCCGTTACAAAGTTTGATTTATAATAGTAATAATTTAATATAATTTTTAAAAATGATTTACCGATTAATCTTCAAAGAATTCGAAATCACGGATTTTAAGCTGCTATGTTATTTTACTTGATTGTTATTTTGGATAATTTGGTTCACGCCGTCCTCAGGCCCGAACTCGGGACCTTCAGAGTGCGGAACAAATTCTTACGAACCGAGCCAAAGTTGCTTATGCTAAACGGTACAAAGTATGTCTTTTATGAGTTAGTGGGAAAATCTGTTGTGCTTTTTAAAGATTTCCTTTCAAATATATTCCTTAAAATGTTTGTAAACGGATTGTTTTAGACTGATGCATAATACTTATTATTTTTTAAAATAATTTTTAATTTTTTAACTAGTTTAAATTAAAAAAAATCACTGTTTAAAACCACTGTTTTTTTGTAATAAGAATTTTTTTATTAACAATTTTTTTACAAATATATATATATATATATATATATATATATATATATATATATATATATATATATACATTTTTTTTAAATTGTCGTATACTATTTATTTTTTTATTTATTTATTTTTCGGCTAATGAATTAAAAGATATTTAATAAGAAAAAAAGAGAAAAATAAACAGAAAAAATGTAATTTAAAAGGTTTTTTTTATGTTTCATTATTCCATGGCGCCAATGGGACTCGAACCCACAATTTGCGTTCGCAGGCGATTAGCGGTGTGGTGCCTTGACCACTCGGCCATGGAGCTCCCCACACAACGGAGTGTCTCAGTTTTTTTGTTTCTATTTCCACCCGTTTCGTTATTTTCAGGAAATATGGTGGAATTTTGGGATTTGTAACGGAAAATACCCTTTTGTTGTTAAAAGGGAGCTTTTCTGTGAAATTCAGGAAAAAAGTGTTCGTGAATTTCAGAATTTTTTTAACAGTGTAGTTTATAAAAGCGAGGAAGTGAAGATGCAGCAAAAGGATAAAAATTTTTAGAATGTAGTGGTCAATCAGAATCACATCCAGGGGTTAATTCTAAATCCAAACCATTTTTTTTTTCGTTTGATATACTACTTGCATTATTTTTTACAAATGGCTTAAAGAAGTTAATAACTTTAACTTCTTACACTGTAAAAAAAACCGGACGATTTAACGGAAGTATTACTGGTAATCTGGACGCCAGTACTATTTACTGTTTTTTAACGGAAAAATTACGGGAAATATTTCGTTTTTCTTCCAGTTTCCCCCAGAATTTACGGAAATTTTTCCGTTAAAAAACAGTAAATAGTACTGGCGTCTAGATTACCAGTAATACTTCCGTAAATCGTCCGGTTTTTTTTTTTTACAGTGTACTTTCTACTAAAACAACTTAACATGATTCTGCGTTTTACATATTAAAATAGCAAAATAAAAAAAAAAAAATAAAAAATAAAAATCTAAACTTCAATGTGCACGATACATATTTGATACTTCTAGTTATTGTATAGTTGAAAAAATAAGTTACGTGTAAATCTATACCAAACTTTTCATTTCATATGATACTCACAATACTTTAAAAAAAAAAAAAAAAGATTTTAAGTATATATAAATTTATTTATTTTTTCACTGTCTACGAAAACAACTGTTAATGTGAATCAGACACAGCATTGAATACAACATTTTCTATGGTTATTCCTTTTACTTATGTCGTTAAACTTTTTTTCTTAACATAAATATTTTCTGCAAATAGTAAAGAATCTCTGAAAGAGTCTTACTAACGGAGAAAACGAGATAGCGCAAAAAGAAAAATATTTTATCTCTGATCATTTTAAAAAGTTCGGGAAACTAGATTAGTTATAAATAAAATTTTTTTTTTATTAAATGTCTTCAATTTTATATTATTTTGTATTATAAACAATATTTTTCATTTGTTTCCCTTATTTATTTTAACAGACCCTGTTTAAACTATCTAAAAATTTAACTGGAAATTAAAAAAGGGATTTAACATTTTAAAACAGTATTTGTTTTTAGTTTTCTTTCTTGTATTTTTTATAAATTCTCAATTTTTAATCGAATTTGAAGACGAGGGATTTCTTCGATAACAATATTTTCTCATAAAAAAATTCTTTTTAAATAATAATTTTTTTTTCTCGTTTTAACGAGATTTATATATATATACTACCGTTAGATCACATAATTCAGTTATTTCATAAAATACCTAGTTATTTCATGAAATAACTAACCATGTCCGTTAAAGTGTGTAAAGTTATTGGATTCTCTGATTTACCTAGTTGTTTTATAGAATAACGATCGTTTTTAAAGTTTAAAACAAACAATTTGACATTAAAACAAATTGTAGGTTTATAAATTAACTGATGATAAATAGTTACAGTCATTCGAAAAATACATTTTTTATTATTTATAGATGATTTGATAAATAATTTATAGAAACGAAATATATATTATTATTTTTTTCTATCCTCTATCTTTGCAAAATAAAAGTAATGAATTAGAGAAAATTTTCAAATACCGGCTTTTGACGAGTTTTCACGTTTTGGGGGTCAGAGATTTCAAAAAACATGTTTTTACAAAATGTCTGTCTATGAGTCTGACGTTCTGTGAACTTGTATGTGACATACATTTTGTGGGCGCTCTATATTAAAAAATAATGCACGGAATTAAATAAAAACTTGCATTCTGGTAGACCCTGATATAAAATGATTCTAATTAATTTTTGGTGTAAATCACTGAACAAGTGGCGCTGCCATGCTGTATTTTTTACGATTTACGCAACAGCTATATCTCAATAACTAGTGTACGGATTTCCATCTAACTTCAGATTCAATTTTTCATTTCAATAACTTATGACATTTACATATTGGTTTAAATCGCTCAATAAGAGGGGCTGCTATATTGCATTTTTTACGATTTTTACAACAGCTCTATCTTAAGAATTAATGCAAGATTTTTAATAAAAATTTATATTCAGTTAGTTACTGATTTATATTGATGCTGATTAGTTTTTGGTGTAAATTGCTCAACAGGTGGCAATGCTATGCTGTGCTTTTTTTTTAGGATTTCTGCAATAACTCTATCTCAAAAATTAATGCGGAAAAGAATTACTGATTTATATCCTACTTCAAATTCTGTTAGTTCTTGACATGAATCGATGTTGTTTACATTTTGGTGTAAATCGATCAGTAGGTGATGCTGCTATACTGCATTTTCATGATTTCTGCAATAGCTCTATCTCAAAAATCAATGCAAGTATTTTCATCAAATTTTTGATTCAGTAAATCCGTCTTATGAATTAATCCTGTTTAAGTTTTGGAGTCAACCGCTCTACAAGTGGCGATGCAGTGCTGAATTTCCGTGATTCCTGCTATAGCTCTATCTTCAGAATTAAATGAACGAATTTCTTCATTAAAATTAAAATTCCGGTATGGCTTGATGAATATTATTGCTGTTTATATTTTGCTATAAATCGTCCAACAAGTGGCGCTTTTATGTAGCATTTTTTTTCGATATCTGCACAAGTCCTATCTCAAAAACTAATTCACGTAATTTTATCCCTTGTAGAATCCTCACGTGAAGCATAGATTGTCATTTAATTTTGGCAATGTGGTTGCGACATTTTAAGTACTAACATACAAGAGGCAGAAGAAAATTTTGTGATCGCTATATCTGACTAGTTATTTTAGTTAAACAGTATGTATAAATTACCGAACGTAGTATGGCAATACAAACATTTCAATATTTATAATGTATAAGTACATAATTATTATTAGATCAAGGATTCCAAGCGCTATTGTATTAAATGTTTCTTATTTACTGCATTATTGATCTGTTACTGCTGTATAACTTAGTTTTATTTATTTTATTTTTTATTCTAAATTGCAAAAATATTTGTAGATAATCTCGAATGAAAGCCACTAACATAAATGCTCGGCTTGCAAACTTTTGTAGATGCATTGTAGAGAATTTTTGTGCATTTATTCAGATGTAGCAATCTCAAATATTTCTTCTACTTTATACCTGCAACTTTTGTGAAAGTCTGAAAATCATAGCTTGAAAATTCTGAAAATAATCGTCAATAGAATAAGTTGAAAATCTGTTATTCCAAAAATGAAGCAAAAACAAGAGGGGTTGTATCCATACATTAATTGATTAGTGTCAATATAGAATACACAATATGGGACGTACTACTACGTTTATATAATTATTATTATTTTTTTTTTGGCTTCATTTTGAGAAGAACGGATTTTCTGCTTATTCCATAGACTATCACTTTCAGAATTTCCAATATGATTTTTAGACTTTCACAAAAGTTGCTCTATAGAATTAGCTAACACAATATGCAAATGAAATTTTGATATCATTGCGCATGCGCAGTGAAATACTATTTGGTAAACCTACTCATTTTTCATACAATTTTTATTATTTTTTAATTCTGATTACAGGGTATTGTGCGCAATATTATTTGTGGTATTTTCAGAAAAGAATATTACTTTATATTAAGAACTCTTCAAATTATAAGCAAAAAACTTGGCAACATTTCGGATCATTTTTATAAAAACCTTAATTTCTCTACGAGTATGCATGCTATTCGCATAAAAATGAACAAAGTTTATTACAATAAGCCACTTAATCATAATTTACAGTTTGAGCGCTTTTTCTACATTGACAGGATTATCCAAGAGATATTCATTCTTTTTTAATTTGTTGACGGTCCCCTACGGAGTTTCGGGAAAAAAGCCTTCATGGAAATGTATGACTTGTACTATTATATTTATACACTAAGAGTTTCAATATAATTCCTCATATATTTTTCTAGATGTTTAACAAAATGTGTAAAATCGAGAGTGGACGGTCATCAAAGGCCATGTAGTGTAGATCCGGAGCTAAAACAATAATGTAAATGAGCGAAAAAGTGAAAATTGCATTGAAATTTTCACTATACTAGCCTTAGTCGGTAGAACCAAAAACCAGTCGAGATTATAAATCCCCCAAATCGGTGGATAGAATAGGTTATGGGTCATATATATCTATCAGAATGTCCGAAGACGAGCGGCTGAGACTGTTAAGAAATCGACTCAATGTGAACGCGGAGCACTCGCAGAGGTGAAAAAGATGCACAACAGTACGCCGATTATCACCACTAAATTTTATTGTTGTTATTAATTACTCCTTTTCTTATTAAATCTCAGAAATTATTATTAAATGAGACATAGAATATTGTGGTGGTTACTGGATAACCCCCCCCCCCTTTTTTTATTTTAATTCAATTGTATTAACTATTTTATTTTCTATCATCTCTTTTTTATTAATGTTCTCAATTTAAATATTATTTCGATTTCGTTTCTTTTGATATCGTCGCCTGTAAATTTTTCTTCCTTACGTAGCTTATCGAATGTTCTAAACCGGTAAAATCTTGGTTGAATTCATTCCTTCCGGTTTAAAAAGTTTCTAGAATTATCTCGTTCGTTCTATGGGTGGTACTTCCGGTTAATCTGGCCCTCCCTTTGGCCTATCAAATTGAATTCCTCAGGTGACGTGATTTAAGCAGTTAAGTGCCTGGCCACCTGTTTGGCTTTCCCTCTTTAAGTGTATTATCATTTTTTTCCTTATTAAATTCATATTTCACTATACATTGACACGTAGCTTGGCCTCTTTTTCCTCGCTTTCCCCATTCGAACGTTGCCAACTTGGCGTATTCTGGGTTTACAGTAACCCTTGATCTTCCCTCTCCGCTCTCTCTGCGTCACCAGTTCAGTTGAGCAGGTGCCGTGGATGTTGAGTGGATGCTCCTCTGCATGATGTAAAAAAAAACCTCCGAATTGTCATTATGCTGCGAGGAGTAAGACTTCTCTTCCCCCGTGAACAAGTCTGTTTTTCTTTGGCCGTTGTTCTATGCCGGCCACTCAATATGTTCTCACGGATTGTTTTGAGAAATCAGTTAAATATATCTTCATAAAGCTTCCTTCAAATTTATTTCAAGTTCTCAAAGTTAGTTCCATATCATCATAATCAATTGCATCATCTTTTCCTCCGAAGATGGTCCTCAAAGTATTCTTCGTGATTAAAAATATCACAGTTTCTTCTTTTTCAATTCATAAAAAAAAATCGCTCATACGCATCAAAATAATTATCTGTGCATAAACGGCATCCCCAATGGAAGATATTGAATATCTCTTCGTGATTTCTAGCATATGCTTTTATTGAAGTGTTATCGATTGATATTCCAAAATAATTTAGTCTTCATATCGTAAAAAAAAAAGATCGATCATGCTATCAAAGTGCATACATATATATATATAGAAAGTTATGTGAAAATATTTCTACCTATGTATATCATCCTTGTGGAGTATTTGTACGAAAGAAATAATAATATACATATATAAAAATGTGCATGATAGCAATTATATATATATTAAAACATAAAAGTCATGACGTATTGCACAAATAATAAATAAATAAAATGTTCGTTTTTCTTCAATTTTCTCTTCATTTAATGTGTTAAGAGTCTATTTATTCGTCTTCTCGAATTTGTCTTCATAAGCCAAGAATTCCAGGTAACTTTCTTCTTATTATTTTATATTTTTTTTGCAATTTACTTGGAGTTATTATTATCCTAGTTAAAGATTTCACTATTAAGAACTATAATGGTTGCCTTTTGTCATATTCTATTATTATGGGTCTTTTGCTGGCATTCATCCAACGCGATGTATGTCTGCCCACTATTATGATCACTTGGCCTAGTTTAGATGAAACAAAAAATAAGCGTTCTCATCATCTCTCTTCCCCAAACATAACAGTTCAATCTCCTTTAGAAAACACCACAGATTCAATCTTCTTTGGTGCCGTGTTTCCTTCTGAACCAATATTTTTCTTCTGGCACCATGTACCTCTTTGAATTCATTAATATTCTTCAAGATATGACAATTATTAGATGATATTGTGTTTTCTTTATTTATATATATATATATATTCAACAAAAAAAAAAATAAATTATATCTTCATTATCGGGTCTTTATGCAGTGATCAATATTTTATATTTATATTTTATTGAGTGTGGTGTAATAAATGAATGTATAATATATTTTCATTTTATGCTGAAATAATATTTTTTTGGAGCAGTCGATTTTCTATAACATAATTTATCGATATATTTTTCTTGCCATGATATAATATATAACTAATATTATATAATATTTAACGAAGGTGCTGGTAAATATAATTGATTATTTTAATATAAATTATTCTCTTGTCATAAATATAAGAACATATGTTTTGAGCGATATGACATATATATACATAAAAATTTTGGGGCCATGTTCTTTTGATCTGATGCTAAGAAAGATATGTTGGTATTTTTCGCCTCTTCATCATATATTTATTTTTCTTCTTAACGTACAAAAATGATGTATAACGTAAATGAAATTCGTCAATATTTTAAATAATGGGTCAATTTGTATATTATTTTGTATGTGACCAGTCTATAAGAAAATTTAACCTGTCATTTATTGAGCTCTTATTTTAATTATCTCATCATGCCTCCCAAATCAAAATTAAACATTGCAATACAGCCGTTCGACGGCAACCCACAGACTGTGGAATTCTTCTTTGATCAATTATCTGATATACAAGAGTTAAATAATTTTTCTGATAAAGAACTATTTGTTCTCTTCAAATCAAAACTTGAGGGTAGCGCCTTACTCTTCTTTCTTGAAACACAGTCTCAGTTCAAGAACTATAATTTCCATGACATTCGGAAAGCTTTTATAGACTATTTCTTACCCTCAAAAAAGGCTGTTTCTCTCAAATCCTTGCAAAATTTAAAGTTAGATTCAAACGAATCAGTCAAAAATTTTGCATTTCGTTTGGATAAACAACTTCGACTTGCATACCCTAAATTGGATCCTCCTGCTCTCAATTCATTAAAATTCACTCATTTTCTTGAGGTTTTGCCTAAACAAATTAAGCAAAAGATTTTAGAAGAAAATATTTCATCTTTTGATTTAGCTCTTGAACGAGCAAATTTTCTTCAAGATATATACGACTCTCCCCCTAAAGAATCTTACGAGAATTATAATCAAGCCTATTGTTTGGATACTGAAAAAGTCCATGATAATTCTAGTGTTTCTAATAATGTGCTCCATAAGACTCCTATAAAACATACGAAGGATAAAATTTATGTCAATTGTCAAACTACCTTCTCACCTTCGCAAACTCAAAAAGACAATTCTCATGCTTCTCGTAACTTTAAAAGAAAAGCTAGAACATATTCTCCTTCTCCAAATAGACAGGAGGCTACAGATAAACATAAAAATAATTTTCGTCAACATAGATTTTATCGGAAACGTCCTTATCATCAACCCACCTTCGACAAATTTTCTCACAAAAAAAATTCTGCATCCTTTTATCATAAACGAGATGTTGTGCAATGTGCGTTTTGTGGAAAATTCAATCATCGTATGGACACATGCTACAAATTTAAGAATATTATCAAGGCTTCTAATCAAAACTCTTCATCTCAATTTTCGTCTAATCCTCACAGAAGGAAAAACTACACCTCTTCTTCTGAAAATAAAAACAATGTCTATCATTTAAACAAATAGGGGAGACTGGTTCTACTGACCGCCTTCTCTCCCATAATTTTCATTCAGGGTCAGTACACTTTAATGACAAAAACAAACATCAATTTGACAAAAGCTCTTCAATTACTTTAGTATCATCCACAGATGTCCAAACTTCCCCTGTAACACCTAAATTTAACAAATCTTCATGTTCTTATAATTCATTGACATCCAAACAAACTTTAGAAATTGATGATGATGTACAAGAAAGACATGTCATATGCAGTTCCTTTAATAACTCGTATGTTCTTCCATGCATACTGATAAACATACAACATAATGAAATCTCAACGTTAATTGATACTGGATCAAGTTTGTCCCTTTTGGAGTAAGAATGCTTTAATAGCATTAAATCCAGGCTTCACTACAAATTCTTATCAAGAAATGTGTCTGTGTCTACTATAAATTCTAAAGTTTTTTTCAAAGGATGCATCGAAATAGCATTTAAAATCGACAAATTCTTTTTTCATCATGTCTTTTATCTTACAAAGATACAAAATGTCCATTTTCAAGCCATACTTGGTGTGAAAACACTCTTCACGAAGACATTCTGGCACCAGCAGCCGCTGATTTTCAGAACATTTTTCTTTTATTTATTTTTTTTCTTTCTTGTGCAAACTTAAAGCTGATTGGTTATTTTACGATCTTTTTTTTATTAATGTTCTTTTTGTACCTTTCAGATTTCGATGTAGTTGAACTAAGAATAATGATCAAGAAACATGTAATATCTGTGCGCGCGTGTGTAAATAATTAACTTTTCTTTTTTGTGTGTTTACGTTTTGTCTCTTATTTTTGATGTGGATTTTCTGTCTTTGAAGACGAACAAGAATTATGATTCGGAACACCGTACATCCCTCAAGAACCCTCGAGAAAGGTAGGAAAATTTTATATTATTATTTTTAAGAATATTTTCCTACTGAAATAAAGAATTTGAAATTAACATGGCATCCCTGTCGCGGGATGTACGGTGGTAATATATTTTGAAACAATTAAGAATTTGAATATTGAAATAAACTAATTAAGTAGAGAAAAAGAGAAAAAAAATGGCTGAAAGTTTAGAAACACTTAAAAAAAGAAGAACTATTTTTCGATCGGCTGTTACGAAAATTCTAAATAAAATCGAAACTTCCGTAAAATCAGACGATGTGTCTATCGAAGAACTGCAAGAACATGTTGAAACATTGACCGACAAATTTAAGTCACTTAAGACAACAGATAATTCAATTGAATTATTAGTCAATCCCGATGATTTAGAGAAAGAATTAGAAGCCGCTGAAAAGTATAGCGAAAATGTAATATTATGGAAGTCACGCGCAAATCAGAAAATTAGAGAACTAAATGCCGGATTTTTAAATTTAAAATCAAAACAAGAAAGTAACAAAGAACAATTTTCAGACAATGCATTTAATGAAAAAGTGGATAATTCGGTAAAAGTTAAGTTACCGAAATTGCATATACCAATATTTGATGGAAATATAAATGAATGGCTTTCGTTTTGGAGCAGTTTTGAATCGGCCATTCATGATAATAAGTCGTTAAATAAAGTTGATAAATTTAATTATTTAAGATCGCAATTAAGATCGACCGCTTTAAACACAATAGAAGGTTTTCCTGTTTCCGAAAAAAATTACGATGCGGCTATAGAATTGCTGAAAAGTAGGTTTGCTAATAAACAATTATTAATACACAATCATATTAGTAATCTTTTAGCTATCAAGCCTTTGAGAACTTCGAATGATATATATGCTTTCCGACAATATTTTGATAAATTATCAGTAGAACTGAGAAGTTTGCAAAGCTTAGGAACCGACTTAAATAGCATTTCAAGTGTATTATGTACAACCATTTTGAAAACAATTCCGAAAGATTTGTTA
The DNA here is from genome assembly GCA_964019185.1 of Maratus speculifer. Classification (NCBI taxonomy): domain Eukaryota; kingdom Metazoa; phylum Arthropoda; class Arachnida; order Araneae; family Salticidae; genus Maratus; species Maratus speculifer. Next base: position 419,708,136 of record OZ025291.1, on the reverse strand, counting down.
ATAGAACTTAATAAGTCCGATAATGAAAAAGGATTTTATGAAATTGAAGAATTGATGAATTTTTTATCTACTTGTTTAAAAGCTAGAGAAAAGGCGAATTTAGTAATAAACCCAATGAACGAAGATAGAAGATTTTTTAATCCTCCTGAAAAGAAAAACTTTAATTCGTTTCGAAATAACAATAAACAAAAAAATTATCCCACAGCTAATGATTTAGTGTCAACGAACAAAAGAGAGAATTTAAACGTAATAAACTGCGTTTTTTGTGAATCATTTCATCACTCATCGGTTGATTGCGATAGAACTAATGAGTTATCTATTGATGAAATTAAGAACATTCTAATGAAAAAGGGAGCATGTTTTAAGTGCCTAGAAATGAAAAAACATTTATCGCGTTTTTGCAAATAAAATATAAAATGCCGGATTTGCGACGGGAGTCATAACACGTTGTTTTGTTATAGAAACGTAAAAAGGGAAAAATCTAAACAACAGACCGAAGTGTCGGATACTGCCCTTTTTGCGAATGAAAACTTGCAGAAAGAAGTTTATTTACAAACTTTATATGTTTATGTTAGAAATAATGGTTGTGAATATATAGTACGCGCATTGTTAGATACGGCGTCTTCTAAGTCGTATATTTCAAAGTTCGTAGCCAATAAGATGGGATTAAAAAGTTTAAGAAAGGTCAGAATTACTCACGGGTTGTTTGGAGGTACCGAAACAACGGTAGATCATAACTGTTATTCTGTTAATTTAAGGGGTTTAAGGGGAGGTAAAAAGATAAAAATTGAGGTAATGGAACAAGAAAAAATTTGTGCTAATGTACCCAAAATTAGAGACATTCGTTGTATTGCGGAATTAAAAGGAAAAAATATATTTTTGAGCGATATCTGCCCTGAAGGTAAAAATTGTTTATATGAAAGAAATTTAAATGAAATACATGTACTTTTGGGAGCAGATGTTGTGGGAGAACTGTTTACAGGAAAAATAGAAAATTTATCTTGTGGTTTGGTTGCGATGCAAACAAAACTAGGTTGGACTACTATGGGCAAAATTGGCGGAAATGAAAGGGATAGTTCTCTTTTGGTCCTTTCATTATATGTAAACGATGCCAAAATTACAGATTTGTGGAATTTAGATTCTTTAGGCATAGTAGATCCTGCGGAAAAACAAACTAAGGAAGAAGTCCAGAAATTAGTTTTGGAGCATTTTAAAGAAACCGTAAGACGCGAAACTGATGGTAGGTACAAAGTTTGTCTTCCCTGGTTAAGTGAGCATCCTCCTATTCCAAGTAATAAAGATTTAGCGATAAAACGCCTGCAAAATAATATTAAGAATCTCCAAAATTGTGGTTTGTTGAAAGATTACGAAGCAGTTTTAAATGAGTTGGAAACGGAAGGGATTATTGAAAGAGTGAAAGAAGAGGAAAAACTTAGCACCAAAGTCCATTATCTCCCTCATAGAGCTGTAATAAAACCTAATTCTACTACCAAAATTAGGCCGGTATTTGATGGATCAGCACATGTTAAGGGTTCTGTTTCCATAAATGATTGTATAGAGAAGGGACCTAATTTAATTGAACTAATTCCTTCTGTTCTAAATCGATTTCGAGTGGGAAAGATAGGTGTTGTAGCAGATATTCGTAAAGCTTTTTTACAGATATCACTGAATGAAAAGGACAGAGATTATTTACGTTTTTTCTGGTGGAGAGATGGGAATTCAGAAAACCTTGAAATTTATAGACATTGTCGGGTTGTCTTTGGGATTAGTTGTAGCCCCTTCCTTTTGGCCGCTACTCTAACACGTCACTTAGATGAAGCACCTGAGAACATTAAAGATGTTGCTATAAAACTTAAAGAATCTTTCTATGTAGATAACTGTGTAGCTAGTGTAGAATCGTTAGAAGAGTTAGAATATTTTCGCAATGAAGCACGGAAACTCTTAGCTTCGGCACAATTTGATCTTCGTGGTTGGTGTCATAATCGGTGCGAAGAAATTGGATTAGGCTTTAATGAAAAGGGTCATTTGAGTGATGCGGCTGAGGATAAGATTCCCTTACTTGGTTTAATGTGGGACACCAAGAGTGATACATTGTCGTGCGATTTTCGGAATTTTAAATTGGAAAATGAGTGCATCACTAAAAGAACAATTTTGTCCTTAACTCATAAAATATTCGATCCCATCGGTTTCACTTGCCCCGTGACCTTAATTCCAAAATTACTTTTACAGAAATGCTGGAAAATAAAGGCGTCATGGGACTCCAAGCTGCCCGATGAGATAGTTAAGGAATTTAGAAAATGGACTAAGGAAATTAATGATTTGGGAAATCTTGAGATCCCGCGAAGATTGTCTAACTTATCTCTAAAAGAGGGAAACTTATCTTTACATATTTTCTGCGACGCTAGTAAATTTTCTTACGCTACATGCATTTATCTAAGAAATGAAGTAGAAAATCGTGTAACTTGTCAACTTATTCAGGCTCGTTCTAGAGTAGCTCCTCTAAAAGACATTTCCATTCCACGCCTTGAGTTATTGGCCTGTTGTATTGGAGCTAGATTGTCTAATAGTATTAAAAACGATTTGAAATTAGAAAATGTTGATACTTACTATTGGTCAGATTCAATGGACGTGTTATACTGGATAAAACGGGAAGGTCCTTGGGCTACATTTGTAGAAAATAGAGTTAGAGAAATTCGAAAGCTTACCCCCAACACTTCATGGAATTTCGTACCTGGACATATGAATCCAGCAGATTTACCGTCACGCGGTTGTTGTGCAAAATCCCTTATTAAATCTCAGTGGTGGTTAGGACCATCATGGCTTTCAGAATCAAAGGAAAATTGGCCTAGTACTAATATTTTTCCTAATATGGATATAGTGAATTCTGAAAAAAGAAAAACTATTGTGACCGCTCCTAATGTAGAGAGTGATGAGGCACCATTTTATAATCGCTATTCTTCTTACAATAAAATTTTGCGAGTTACTGGTTGGATTTTGCGATTTTACCAAAATTCGAAAAGGGGTAGTACCGACAGAATATTCGGTCAATTAACACACAACGAATTAAAAGCGGCAGAAACAGTATTATTAAAACTTGTGCAAAAAGAATCCTTTGTGAATGAACATAATCAAAGGCTGAAATGCCTGAATATTTTTACAGATTCGGAAGGAATCATACGCGTGAAAACGAAGATTTTTCAACGAGAAGATGAATTCAATTTTAGATTACCTATCTTACTCCCTTCAAATCATTACGTCGTAGAACAAATTATATTTTCGAAACATTTAGAATTCGGTCATTGTGGCGTACCCTTGTTGATGACTGCGTTACGAGAAAATTACTGGGTACTGAAGAGTCGGAAAACAATCAAAAAGGTAATCGGCAAATGTATCATTTGTAAAAGACACTCAGCAAAACCACCTGATGTAGCAGAAAGTGTCTTACCTCTTGATCGTGTCAGAGAAGCCGCGATTTTCGAAATAATAGGAATAGACCTGTGCGGGCCTCTTTATTTGAAAAAAGAATCTAAAGTCTGGATTTTGATAGTCACGTGTGCAGTTTTTCGAGCTGTGCATTTCGAGCTATTGACAGCTCTTTCAACCGAAAGTTTTATCTTAGGCCTGAAACGCTTTATTTCTAGACGAGGTCGTCCTGCAATAATATATTCAGATAACGGCACAAATTTTACTGGCTGCCACAATTTATTGAAAACTATTGATTATGAAAAAGTAAAAGCGGTTACTGCGTTTTCACGTATAGACTGGAAATTTATTCCACCTTCTGCACCTTGGTGGGGTGGATTTTGGGAGAGGCTTGTTGGAATCCTGAAACGAATCTTGAGAAGGGTATTTGGCAAGTCGTCTTTAAATTTTGAAGAACTACATACCGTTATCTGCGATTGTGAAAGTATTATAAATGCCCGCCCCTTGACGTATGTTACAGATAATAATGAAGATCTTCAAGTTATAACGCCTTCAATGTTCCTACAGGAAAATACTAAAATAGGTATGCCTGAACTAGAATTCCTAGACCACAAAGAAATGAATAAACGATACCATTATAGAATTAAAATTAGAAACGATTTAAAAGCAAGATTTAGAAGCGAATACCTCGGTACATTAAAATGTTCGATCTTTAATGGGAAAAAATCAAGATCTTTGTGTGTAGGAGATGTTGTCCTAATATGGACGGAAAATTCTAGCCGAATAAACTGGCCTCTTGGTAGAGTTATCGAACTTATACCTAGTCAAGATGGCGTTGTGCGTGTAGTAAAGTTGAAGACTGCAACTGGAATGCTAATTCGTCCCATTAAGAAACTTTGTTCTTTGGAGGTGAATGAAATCGCCGATAATCAAAGTGATGCAGTACTGCAGAAGCGTTTGACTACTCGCCATGGTCGAATTGTATGGCCGCCCGAAAGACTCCAACTGCAGTGATTGAGTTCTGTCCCCTAATGAACTCAAGGTGGGGAGTGTGAAAACACTCTTCACGAAGACATTCTGGCACCAGCAGCCGCTGATTTTCAGAACATTTTTCTTTTATTTATTTTTTTTCTTTCTTGTGCAAACTTAAAGCTGATTGGTTATTTTACGATCTTTTTTTTATTAATGTTCTTTTTGTACCTTTCAGATTTCGATGTAGTTGAACTAAGAATAATGATCAAGAAACATGTAATATCTGTGCGCGCGTGTGTAAATAATTAACTTTTCTTTTTTGTGTGTTTACGTTTTGTCTCTTATTTTTGATGTGGATTTTCTGTCTTTGAAGACGAACAAGAATTATGATTCGGAACACCGTACATCCCTCAAGAACCCTCGAGAAAGGTAGGAAAATTTTATATTATTATTTTTAAGAATATTTTCCTACTGAAATAAAGAATTTGAAATTAACACTTGGATTTGAGTTCATTAATAAACATTCTGTAACCATATCACCAACGTTTAAATCTATCTTGATTAAGGATAAACATATTCCTTTTCACAGTTATAACGAATCTCCTACTTGCTATTTCATGAATTCTGAATATACTTATGATAATTCAAATGTGCCATATTCTTTAGATGTACACAAAATGCCTTGTTATGAAGATTCTATATCAAATAATCTAAGTAAGGGTACTTATACTGATGATTTATATGCAAATTATGGTGACACAAATTTACAATTAGTCAACAATTTTACAACCTATCCTTATAATTATAATTTTCAAAATAGTGGTTTATTTACAAATAATGTTGCTAACACTGCTATGAATTTTCATAATCCTTATATTGATGGTAATTTTACTTATTTGTCTAACTATTTTCCAACTGATTATGGTAATGTTGTGAACTATTTATCTACTAATAATAATATGCCTGACAAAAATCTTACATCTGAAAATACTAATGATCTTAGTTATGTTGGTGAAAAGCAAACTCATTTAAATATTGGTAATAAAATTTTGGTGAATTCCAATATGGTACAATTACTCAATAGAGAATTAATCCCTCCTAATTCCTTTGTGTATTTACATGTTAAGTACTTGAATCCTCCATCTGAATATTTTATTTTCAAACCTTCTTTAAAAAATAAAGGTCTTGTTTTACATGAATCACTGCATTCCAAATCTTCAATTCAAAATAATTTATTTTTGGTTGTATGTCAGAATATATCAAAGCTGGACATTCATTTAATTAAAAATTCAATTATTGGTGAATGTATCAATGTAGATGAGAAGGATATTGAGGAATATTCTTTTGATTTAGATTTTGAAAATGAATATTGCAATTTAATTTTACCATCTGAAGAGGTTAAGAGAAAACGTATTCAAGAACTGCCTCCAAATGACTTTGATCTAAAACACTTACCTCCTCATGAAAAAGAATCTTTAACAAAATTATTGTGCAGTAAAGCTTTAGCTTTTTCCAAATCTCTTGACACTTTAGGTCATACCGACCTGGTTAATCCTCAATTTACTATGCTAAATTCTCATCCAGTCAAAACCCTACCTTTTCCTGTGCCACAGGCACTCGAGCAAGAAGCTCTTGACCAAATTAATCAAATGTTAAATGCTGGCATTATTGAGAGATCAAATTCATCTTGGGCGTGTCCCATGCTTCTTGTTAAAAAAAAGAGAACTGATATGTCGAAACCTCAAAAGTATCGTTTAGCTCTAGATTTAAGATTGCTAAATTCTATTATAATACCATCTTCATATCCTCTTCCTAGAATTCAAAATCTATTGGTGCAATTATCAAAATTTAAGTATTATACTACTCTTGACTTGCCCTCTGCATACTGGCAGATCGCTGTACCTAAAGATAGGCAAGATAAGCTCAGTTTTACTACCCCATGGGGAATTTTTACCTACTTGCGTCTCGTATTTGGCTTGAAGACAGCTGCAAGCACTTTTCAACAATTAATTGATTCACTTATTCAATTATCTCAAATTGATTCGTGTTATGCATACCAAGACGATATTGTAGTTGGCGCTAATTCATTTGAAGAAATGACCATGAAACTCACAAAGCTCTTAGACACTCTTATTGCTAACAACATTACTCTGTCTCCTGAAAAATGCTCCTTTATGCAAACTAGTTTTAACTTTTTAGGATTCCAACTCACAGATCATAAAATTCTTCCTATTACTAGTAACATTTTAAAAATTACTTCATTTCCAACGCCTAAAACCAAGAGGCAAACGAAAAGTTTTTTAGGTTTATGTTCATTTTATAGGTCAATCATACCTAATTTTGCTAAATTGATTACTCCTCTCATCGAAGTCACCAAACCTAAAAATAAATTTTCTTGGAAATCTGAACAAGAAAATGCATTTAAAAAATTACAAGACATATTCTTTCAGAAACCTATACTCAATCTTCCTAAGTGGAATGAAACCTTCTATGTTAATACAGATGCATCAAAGACAGCAATATCAGCTGTTCTTATGCAGAAATTTGATGGTGAACTTAGACCAATCTCCTATTATTCCAAAACTCTATCTCAGTCGGAAAGACAGTACCCTGCCATCAAATTGGAACTTTATGCCATTTACAAAGGCATAACGGCTTTTAAATACTATATTTTTGGTCGACCCTTTATTCTATTATCCGACGCCAAACCTCTTAATAATTATAAAAAAGCTACCTCACCAGCCGATATTACTACTCGATGGATGTTAGAACTGTCAGAATACTCGTACACATTCCAACATGTACCAGGCAAAGAAAATGTGTTAGCAGATTTTCTGAGTAGAACACCTCACATTCCTACTGAAGATCTCCATAATAATCCAGATCTTATTTCTACACAAGAACCACTACCGATTGTTGATAATCAGAAAGATTTACATAATGAAATTCCTCACTTTCCATGTGGTTTAGTTGACAAAATGCACCACACATGTCATCTTCAAAGTGACTCTTCACCTCCAAATAATGATAATAATCAAGATCCATTATTAAAAATTCTTGATCACACCATCTTCGCTAAACAACAAAAAGACTCAAAAATCAAAAAAATTTATGAAGATCTTAAAAATAACAAAAAATCTAAAAGTTTAAATGGCTACTATATTAATCCAAGTAATGATTTACTTTGCTACAATGGACATTTTTCTTCAGAAGATATTGAGCTACATAAAGCTGTTTTACCTTTGTCACTTAGAGCAAAAGCCTTAAGAATTGCTCATGTTACTCACACTGGAATTCATAAAACTATTGTTAATTTAAAGAAAAGATTTACCTGGAAAACCCTTGTTTCTGATGCCATTAATTATGTCAACTCTTGTGAAATTTGTTTAGTAAACAAAAATCATAAAAAAAATACTGCTCCATACTTACCAGCACCACTTCCAACAGCTCCCAATCAAAAAGTTTCTATGGATTTACTCGGCCCATTGAGAAATCGCCAATATGTCATGACCGTTATTGATCACTTTTCTCGTCATTTAGAGTTATATGCCTTGAATAATATCAGCGCTGAGTCTGTTACAAAAGCTTTATTACAGTACATTTCTACTCATGGAAAACCCGAATTAACTCTCACTGATCAATGATCATGGCTCTCAGTTCACTAGTGATATGTTTTCTTATTTTAATAAAAAGCTTGGCATTAAATTGGAACACAGTTCTGTAGCCCATCCCCAGGCTAACGGATTAAGTGAACGATGTAATTCTCAAATAAAATCGTCTGTGAATACAATGGCTTCCCATGGATGTGATGTACCAACTGCTCTAAAAATTCACCAATCCATATATAATGCTACACCTCATCCAGCTACAAAATTCACTCCAAATCTTCTTTATTTTGGAAGAGAGATAAATGACATTTATGCTAATTATAAAACTCAAGCTTCCTGGAAAATTCTCAATACTGCCTATGAAATTCATAAATTAATGGATGTTATTGAGAAAATATACTATCAAGCTTACAAGAATAACGAATCTTCTAGACAAAAAGTGTACCAAAAATCGAGAGAAAAATTAAAATTTGCCAACATCAATGTTAATGACATTGTTTACGTAAAATTTCCCACTGTGTTTAACAAAAAAGTACAAGGCCCATACGTGGTGAAGAAAATAATTTCTCCTGTACTTATTCAAATTCAAGATTCCAATAATAGTCACGCTTCACCAATGTTGATTCACACTAACAGAATCTTGAAGCTTCAAAAGAGAAATGAAGCATTGCAATATCCTTCAGTTTCTTCTAAAAATGCATCACATGATCAAACAGCTGTTGATAGTGCATCTTCTACTCCTGTGAGACAACACTCTCCTACTCAAGTTTCTATTCATGATACTGCTTGTAACACATCTCCTCAAATTCTTTCTTCTTCTAAGTGCCAACAAACATCTTCATGTTCAAGTAAATCGGTACAGTCACAAGCTCCTTCTGATAGCACTCACACTGGTATTGGCCCTCATGACTGTATAATTTTTGTTTTCTTCCTCCAAGCTGCAGGCAGCTGTTATTTTTTTTTCTCTTCTTTATTTTAGTCTTCTTCTCCTTGAAGCAATACAATGGTCATCCTCCAACTGTATGTATGGTTTTAATATTTTTACTATTCACTGTATTCATTTCTAAACCATAATTATTGTAATTAGTATAAATACTCTCTAATATACCATATACTACTACTTCTAGCCTTACAAAGTCTTTAATTGCAATAGTTGGTGCTAATTTGAGAAAGAATTTGTCTTTTTATATAGTTGTTGAAATATTGTGTCATTATTTAAAGTTATTTTTGACAAATGTTTATTCTACTAAGAAAAGTGGATTGTAATTGATGTAAGGTAAACATGAATATGAGTACTCATGAAATCATTTTCCCTATTGTGACTTATATAATAATTTCTCTTTACAATGCATGCATGCTCTAACATTTAACCTCTTTTAACATTTAAAAGAAAAAAAAATGTAAATGAATGATGAACTTATGCATACTAATATTTCTACTTTTATTGTTGACCTATAAAAAAAAAAAAAAAAAAAATTAATGACTCACAATAAGTATCCCTTTGTATGTTTCTAAGTATTTGAAAGTTCTTAGAGATATAAACAAAAAAAAAAGGTTTTTGGTATACTATAATCATACTTTGGATCCAAAGATATTGGTCAAGTCATTATATATTTATATAAAGCAAATACTTGACGTATGACAAATACAAAAATGATCACTTGTTATTTAAAAATTTTTGAAATTTGCAATTAAACATATTCAAAATATCTTATATAAAATTTTTGACATAATAGATTTTTGTTTGTAAGTTGACATTATCAAAGTCATATACAAGATTGATATATTCATATAAGTTCCTTTTATCAGAATATAAATATCCTCTGTTTTATTTTATTTTGAATATGGTATTAAAAGTATTTATGCAATTATTGTGAATTTATCTTGAAAGTGTTCAAGAATATTCTTTTATGAGAGTATAAACATTCTCTCTTTGAAAATTATTATATTCATTTTGAAGATGTTTTTATTGGAAAATAACATTGTATTTTTCTACCAATTTAAATATGTCTTTTTTTTTAGAATTTGTTATATTTTTCTTTGAAAATGTTGTTATTAAATGATACTAAGGTTATTCACTTAAGATTGGTTAAAAGCTTAAAAAGCTATTATATATTGATATATGTACATTTTTATGAGAGCCTAAATACTCTCTCTCCACCATTTGTCTGTATTTTCCTTTTTCAAATTTTCAACTTACAAATTCATTCAATTTATCATGTGTCATTTGAAACCATCCATTTTTATATACAGTTATAGTATGATTAATTTTGTTGTCAACTGAAAAATATACATATACATGTTGTTGTTGTATACTCAAATATTTTTTACATATACTAAAGCATTTAATTATCCTATTGCGTTTTGCACAGTTTAACAAGAGACTGTTCATAGTTAAAGACTGTTGTTTCTGCAAATATATATAGACTTTAATAATTTTTTTTTGATACATGATAGATACCTCTGGAAGAAACTTACCTTTTGTATACCTTCCATTTTAATATTTGCTATCTTTGGTGAATTAACATAAGGACTACTACCATAATAGTAATTATTTTTATTATTTAATATCATGTAAAACAATTATTTCTATTCATATAACTATTTCTGGTGCATTTATTTTGTATAATTATTTTATATCTTTTTACATGTTTTAGAAAATATTGTCAATAATTGAATTCATTCCTTCCGGTTTAAAAAGTTTCTAGAATTATCTCGTTCGTTCTATGGGTGGTACTTCCGGTTAATCTGGCCCTCCCTTTGGCCTATCAAATTGAATTCCTCAGGTGACGTGATTTAAGCAGTTAAGTGCCTGGCCACCTGCTTGGCTTTCCCTCTTTAAGTGTATTATCATTTTTTTCCTTATTAAATTCATATTTCACTATACATTGACACGTAGCTTGGCCTCTTTTTCCTCGCTTTCCCCATTCGAACGTTGCCAACTTGGCGTATTCTGGGTTTACAGTAACCCTTGATCTTCCCTCTCCGCTCTCTCTGCGTCACCAGTTCAGTTGAGCAGGTGCCGTGGATGTTGAGTGGATGCTCCTCTGCATGATGTAAAAAAAAACCTCCGAATTGTCGTTATGCTGCGAGGAGTAAGACTTCTCTTCCCCCGTGAACAAGTCTGTTTTTCTTTGGCCGTTGTTCTATGCCGGCCACTCAATATGTTCTCACGGATTGTTTTGAGAAATCAGTTAAATATATCTTCATAAAGCTTCCTTCAAATTTATTTCAAGTTCTCAAAGTTAGTTCCATATCATCATAATCAATTGCATCATCTTTTCCTCCGAAGATGGTCCTCAAAGTATTCTTCGTGATTAAAAATATCACAGTTTCTTCTTTTTCAATTCATAAAAAAAATCGCTCATACCCATCAAAATAATTATCTGTGCATAAACGGCATCCCCAATGGAAGATATTGAATATCTCTTCGTGATTTCTAGCATATGCTTTTATTGAAGTGTTATCGATTGATATTCTAAAATTATTTAGTCTTCATATCGTAAAAAAAAAGATCGATCATGCTATCAAAGTGTATACATATATATATATAGAAAGTTATGTGAAAATATTTCTACCTATGTATATCATCCTTGTGGAGTATTTGTACGAAAGAAATAATAATATACATATATAAAAATGTGCATGATAGCAAATATATATATATTAAAACATAAAAGTCATGACGTATTGCACAAATAATAAATAAATAAAATGTTCGTTTTTCTTCAATTTTCTCTTCATTTAATGTGTTAAGAGTCTATTTATTCGTCTTCTCGAATTTGTCTTCATAAGCCAAGAATTCCAGGTAACTTTCTTCTTATTATTTTATTTTTTTTTTGCAATTTACTTTGAGTTATTATTATCCTAGTTAAAGATTTCACTATTAAGAACTATAATGGTTGCCTTTTGTCATATTCTATTATTATGGGTCTTTTGCTGGCATTCATCCAACGCGATGTATGTCTGCCCACTATTATGATCACTTGGCCTAGTTTAGATGAAACAAAAAATAAGTGTTCTCATCATCTCTCTTCCCCAAACATAACAGTTCAATCTCCTTTAGAAAACACCACAAATATTATTAAAATTTAGAGGCTGTCATTGGCCATGCTGCACATCTCTTCCGTTCAGTGAACAAAGGAGCTGATCAACGGTGTACCCGAAGCGATGGACAAAGCAATCACAGTAGCCAAACAATATTGGGACAATATTGGCTATATCGTGGAGCAATATTGGCACATTGCCGCATTACTGGCTTGAAATATTGCTCCAATATTAGGGTGTTTACATTTTGCCCTTATTTAGCCAATATTTGCAGCCAATATTCTGCCAATATCGGGGTTTCATTGGAAATATTGCTAGTAAAACGACAATATTGGATAAATATTGTGGTTTCATTGGAAATATTTCCAATGTAACGCCAACATCTGAACAATGTTGGGAATTCATTGGAAATATTTTCCAATGTAACGCCAACGTTTGTACAATATTGAAAATTCATTGGAAATATTTCCAATGAAATGCCAATATTTAACCAATAATGGCATTTTATTGGCAATATTTCAAAAAATTTGCAATATTGGAAAAATGAAATATTGGCGCAACGTTGGAACAATATTGTTTTCCTACTAGTAAATAACGATGACGCCCATTACATGTAAAGAAGCCTCTAGAATTATGGATATCAACATCAGTCGAATCGATGCGGTAAAGTACCATTGGTATACTACACACGATAGCTTCGTTTCCACAAACAGGTCAAAATATCGGATGTGCGCTCCAACAAAGCTCCCCAATATATTTTCTTTCATATTTAACCTTTTTCGGCACATTGTTACCACACTGGACACATCTAATTTTAATTCCAAAATTGCAAAAAACACCACGAATATTTAAATAAAATTTTGATTTTAAAATGAAAAATTAAATGAAGGAGTTCCTAATTAATTAATATATTGCGAATTATACTAATATATTGTTTTTGCATATTGAAGGAAGAGATTAATAATTTTTTCAAAAAATACCTAGTCATTGTTGTAAAAAAAGTAATTTTACTGCATTTTTAGCTCCGTTAAATAAAATTTTAAATTCTTTAGGATGAAAATTTTGTTCAATATGAATTCGACAATGAACCAAATTGGACTGTAAGATATTTGATTACAGCAATTTTCTAAACAGAAAAAAGCTGTTTATTACCCAATATGAGTCTGAGAAAGTTTCTTAACCCTTTGCGGCGCCAGACAAATTCATTACTTAAGTGTTGAAATTAATGACTGACACTATAATATGAAAACAACTTTATTTGTATGTAAGAAAACGCTATATTTCATGCATTCAATAAACCATATTTTTTTAAACAAAATTCCGGTGCCAATGTGGCGTTTGGGAATTAAATTAAAGTGGTATATCTATGAAACCACCGCGCCGCAAGGGGTTAATGATTTACTTAAATTAATATGTTGGATACTACTCTGTTATCTCGTCGACCAATTTTGCCAAATTATACAAATCGCCAAACTAATAGCCAAATTATACATATTGACATAATTTTTATTTTAAATAACGAAAAAACAAATAATTAGTAGAATACTAATAAAAATATTAATAAAAAGTCGAAATAAAAATCCCTTAATGACATTTTAAACACGTGAATTGTATTTAATGTTATTGAATGTGACATTCACGATCATCCATTATTGGCATTTAATCTTATAATTTGACGATAATTTTTTGGTCGACGGGACAACCTAGTAGTACCATATGTTGTCTATTAAGGATATTTGGCACGGAAATTTGAGGTCTAAGCACAATAAAAATGTCAGACTTGATATCTGATCCAATTTATCATCCAAATTTGGGTAAATTATAAATTTAATATCTATTCTAAAATTAAACCGAAGTAGACTGATTTTAAACATATTTTGAATAATAAAGATTTTTTTTCAATTTCGAACGTTGCTGCATATGTTTGAAACATCTTGCAAGCATTTTTTTAATTTATTTTTTGATAATGTAAAATTTATACTTATTTAATTTTGTAGTGCTAATTTTGCCAAAGCATACATGTGAAAACAATTAATTCTTCAGCAGTTTAAATTACAAGTAATGAGTTTTGCTATTATTCCTTATTAATAAAAATTTTCAGAAGTAAACATTTGTAACTAAAATTAATGAAATTAATTTAATGCAGAAAACAACTGATATAAAACTTACTAGCTATCCAGCTATTTCACATTAAATTACAATGTTGGGTGCATCATATTTCTTTACAGATAAATTATTACTTTCTTCTATCTTTACAAGAAGAAAGTATTGGATTCATGAAAATTTTCGACTTCCGGTTTTCGACGGATTTATACGTTTTAGGAGGTCCTGAACACGTTTTGACTATTTTTAGAAAATGTCTGTCTGTGAGTCTGTCCGTCTGTCTGTCTGTCTGTCTGTCTGTCTGTCTGTTTGTCTGTCTGTCTGTCTGTCTGTCTGTCTGTGTGTCTGTCTGTATGTGACAAAAAATTTGTGGGCGCTCTATCTCAAGAACTAATGCTCGAAATTTAATAAAATTTTATATTCAGTTAGACCTTGATATGAATTAGTGCCTATTGGTTTTTGGTGAAAATTGGCCCGCAGGTGGCGCTGCTATACTACGTTTTTCATGATTTTCAAGATTGCTATATCTCAAGAACTAAAGCACAGAATTTCATCAAACTTCAGATTCTGTGAGACCTTGATATACATAGACGCTGATTAAGTTTTGGTGTAAATTGGCCAGCAGGTGGCGCTGCTATGCCACGTTTTTCATGATTTTCATGATAGCTATATCTCAAGAACTAATGCACAGAATTTCACCAAACTTCAGATTCCACGATACCTTCAGATACATAGTCGCCGATAAGGCTTTCATGTGAACTGCCCTATAGGTGGCGCTGCTATGCTACATTCTGCACGATTTTTGCGATAGCTATATCTCAAGAACTAATGCAGAGAACTTCATCAAATTTCAGATTCTGTTACACTAGAATATATAACATAATTAGACGCCGATTACATTTTGGTATAAACCTCACAACAGGTGGCGCTGCTATGCTACGTTTTTCATGATTTTCACGATAGCTATATCTCAAGAACTAATTCACAGAATTTAACCAAACTTCAGATTCCGGGAGACCTTGAGATATATGGACGCTGATTAGGGTTTTGTGTGAATTGCCCAATAGGTGGCGCTGCCATGCTACATCTTGCACGTTTTTTGCGATAGCTATATCTCAAGAACTAATGCAGAGAACTTCATGAAATTTCAGATTCTGGTACACTATAATATATAACATAATTAGACGCTGATTACATTTTGGTATAAATCTCACAACAGGAGGAAGAAACAGGATAGACTCACAACAGGATAGAAGAAAGTTTTGTGATGGCCACAACATACTAGTTTTTATTCTTAATTTGACGAAAATGCATTTTAATTGAATGTTTTGTCTTCGAACCTATAACGAAGACATTATAATCACAAAAGAAATATTAATACTTCATTAAGTTATAATTTAGGAAAATATTAATTTTATATGTATCCATGGCATTTATATGCATTTGAAACAATTTTATTTTCTACTACATTCTGCATAACATTGAAAATTTAATTTGAACATTTAGACCTTTTTTAAATTTTTGTTAAAAATATGAATTTTTAACTGAATGAATTAACTAAATGAGCTACGAATATTTAGTTTAAAATCATCGAATATAACATGAGATTGTTTTGAGGTATTTTTTATATGTTTATTTTTTTAAATAGAAGATATATTTGAATTCAAAATAAAAGACTATAATTATATGAATAAATAATTATTCTGATAAATAAATATATACACATCTTTTATATTTAATAACGACATCAATAACGAATTCATTAACGGCAGCTTAGTAAAACTGAATATTTTTATCCATAACAGGAAAATTTTCTTTCAAATACAGTCTATAAGAAATGTATTTTTATGCATGCATTTTAAAGAAATTAAATTCGTGAATGAATCATTCAAGATATCAAAATTTTAGTGTTATTTCTTTACGGAAAGTAACATTTAAATTCATAATTAAATGTTATTGCATTTCTCTTTATAAACTGTTGATCGAGTTTCACAGAGGCTTCTTCAGAAATATATTATCACTGTTCTTATTATGAGTTTTAATAAATATAGCTGAAATTGCATAATATATTTTAAACATTCATGAATCTCGGAAAAGATAGAATTCAATTTAAGAATATTATTTCATTTTCAACGAAAAAATGTATTGGAATCGTGAAAATGTTCAATGTGCAATTTTACTTTTGTTTTGGAAGTAATTAATACGATTCAGCAATTTTAAAAATAAGTCTGTTAATTTGTTATTCTACCATGCACATACGATACGTGACAGATCAAAAAACTGTTGTTTTAGATTTAAAAAAACTTCACATTCAGCAATTCAGTCATTTTCAGTCAATTTTTTTCATATTGATGCTGGTGAAGTTCTGGTATGTATCGACTATTTGTGTGTGTTGCTATTGATTAATTCAAATGATTTCTTTGCTAAATATTCCACAGCATCTATGAAATTTTATACTTTTGAATCAAGTTACACCTTGACATAAAATAATTACAAATAGTTCCATGCATATCAGGAGGTGGTACAATTAAGTAGATTTATTCAAGATTTGCCTGAAAATTACACTATTAATACGACTGAATGGATTTGGATTCTCAGAGAAGAGAGGTAATTTATTAGATCGTGAATGAGTTTTTTAAACATTTTACTCATCTTAATTTAAATTGTTTAATTATACCATTTATATTTATTTAAATTGCTTGAAAACAATACTTTCACTCGAGTTGTTTCAACTTTTTAGGAGAAGCTGACTTTGAAATCGTGAGATAAGTAGATTTCTACTCAACTTGAGCTATTTTGTTGTTGAGGTTTTAAGAGAGTATATTTCAGAATCTTTGGGATGGAATTTGGCCAATCTTCGTATAAGGTTAGAGAGGCTTTAACATAAATAAGTTTTGATTAGAATTAGATGTATGTTACTCAATATGTGACAAACTGCGCTGTGTTTTTATAATTTCAGTAAAGGCTATATAACGCCATTTATAGGATGTAGTTTTACCAATTACAATAAGTAAGACGGTTATAAAAATGCAATTGTCGTAGTTTTGAATTTGATATTTAAACAAAAGCTCCCCTATTGATACTTTTATGTAAACATGATAGAGGTATCTCTTTAACTCGGTTGAGCTTACATGATTTCAGCCTCACCAATTTTTATCTTGATTATGGATGCCAACGTCATACACGAAAAATAATTATTAAAATTTGTTTATTTTTCTCGTATATGATTTTATCGCTGTAATAAAAGTTATATAAGAAATATAAAGCTTATAAGAAACAAAAAATGATATATTGCATGTTTAGCTAAGTAATTGTCCACAAAAGGCACTATAGCCTTTTTATATCCAATTTTTTTTTTGTTAAAACAAAAATATTACCCGCAGAAGCTAATTGTGAAGATTTATATAAAAAACATATAAAATGATTTTTTATTTAGTTATACTGTTTCTTGCATGGAGATACTATAAATGCGGAATAAATTATTTTGAATCGGTACTACGTATTTTTATCTACGAATTTACGCGATGGAATTAAGTCAAACTTCATATAATGTTAGACGGACCTTGACATAAATAAGTTCTGATTAGGATTGGATGTATGTTACTCAATATGTGACACTTCTATGCTGTGTTTCTACAATTTCAGTGATAGCTATATAACGCTATTTATAGGATGTAATTATATCAATTATAATTTGAAAGACGTTTATTAAAATGCAATTGTCGTAGTTTTGGAATTGCTTACTCAACAAAAGCTCTGCTGTTTACATTTTATCATGAATATTATAGAAGTATATCTTTAACTCGGGTGAGGTTACGTGATTTCAACCTTACCAATTTTTATCTTGATTACGGCTGCCATACAGTCATACATGAAAAAACAATTTCATTACATTTTTTTAACACTATGAAAGTATGTTAAGCTGACTGTACTTGTTTTATAATTTTAACATGTTATCTGTACGATGCATAGATTAAATATAAAAAAGTATATTTTACATGTTTAGTTGAGTAATTGTCCACGAAAAAGCGCTATCACCATAAGAGAAAATGTATCATAAGAAATTTTTTTTTCAAAACAAAAATGTACCGGCAGAAGCTAATCGTAAAGATTTATTGGAAAAACATATAAAGCGATTTTTTTAATTTTTTATTTCATTTCCTGCAAGGGAATGCTATAAACGCGAGATAAATTGCTTTGAATCGGTATTATGTATTTTTTAATTCTCTATACAGGCAAGCCTCTAATAATAATTTATAAAAAAAAATCTAATTACCCGATTTCGCTCAACACATCTCCGCCTAGACGGCATTTATAAATAAGAAAAGTTTGTCGAATTTATACTTTCATTACAGGCGTTATACAATTGAGCATAGCACGGAAAAGAAATAAATCTCTTAATCCTTTTTCGCTCAATGGAACAATCAGCTCAATGGAAAACTTTAATTCGAACTCCAATACTTTGGTTGTTTTGCCCTTTTCCCCCAAAATCAGTCAGCAAGTTGCTAAAATTTTAAAAAGATTCGATTTCAATGTTGTTTTTTCTTCTGTTACTAAAATTGCTTTTTCAAATCTTAAGCACCCCATTGATCGCTTAGATAACTGGTGTATTAACCAAATTTCTTGCCAATGTGGTCTTTCTTATATTGGCCAGACTAAACATGCTCTTAGATTTCGTTTAACTGGTATGTCAAAAATCAAGAGCTTAAACGCTCTTCTATTGCTCAACATGTTTGGTCTTCACAACATAAATTTAACTTTTTTTCAGCCACCATTATCCATAAGTGTCCTTCCATTCTTGATCTTAATTTTTGGGTAGCTTAGCACATCATTATAAATTCTCAGTCGTTAGTCAATGACTTATCAAGTACTCCTTATTTTCCAAGCATTTGAAAATCTTTAATTTAAATGTCTCTCTCTCTCTTTTTTTTCCCTCGCATTTGGAATTTTTTAACTTAATTCTTTTTTTCCCTCACTTTTTAGTTTTTGTTTTGTTTGTTCTCCGGTAGATGTCGCTACTTGTCCACCCAGTTGTTCAGGCTGCTTTCTTCTCATTCGTTGCTTTCCTTTAGGCGGGATCGTTCCCGTAGCGGGTATATAAACCTTCGTCTCTCTGTCTCTTTGCTCAGTTTTGCTTTGTCTGGCTCGCTGAGTTTTTGCACTGAAGAAGAATCTCGATAGTATTTTCGAAACAGCTGTATGCTCCTTTTCATACTTTATTTGCGCATTTATAATCGTTGATTTTCTATCCTTTAACTGTTAAAGAATATTGCATTGTATATTATAATTAAGAATAATGAATTTTACTCTGACACGACAGATAACTTAAATAAGATTTTTGAGAGTTAAACTTTGACAAAACAAAGTACTCAAACAAAGTGAATTAGACAGTAAAAACGCGATTAACTAATGTATGATCTGAACGTCTAAACATTATTTTCTTCAAATATATCCTTAATTTGTATTTAGTCGGTTTTAAGCCTTTGCCTTTTTTTTTAATAAATTGTCCCAATAAATAAATTTTGAAGAATTCAGTAGTGAAACTCTTTTAAATAAAATCATTAAACATAATCGTAAATTCAAGAGAATAACACTATGTAGCGACATTAATTTACATGATCTGAAAAATGGAAACTGATTCATAATTCATTTCAAGGTTGTAGCGGTGAGTGAATGGAAAGGGACAAGAACATTTGAGTTTTAGCGGATAGCGAGTGGAATGGGACATTGGCATACTCCGGTTTGGCGTCCTCCGGTCCTGTGTGGCATGCTTTTGGCGAGAATGCAGATTGGCTGGAGAACTCAGTGGAGCTTTTCAATGACTTGCTCTAAGACTTCGTCGATGAAGCGTCGTGTTGTTAAAGGCCGTGGATCGGTCATCTAATATAATATTTAATATGTTTTATATACAATATGTTCTGTTATTTATACAATTGAGTTTTTATATGCTTAATAAAGATTTATTTTTTTAAAAAGGAAATGAGTAATCACAGATCACCTACAATTCACAACAACTATAACCTATAAATTGAATAAATACAATAAAACAATAAATAAACAACAGGAAGGCTTAATAAGAAAAATAAATCTTATAAAATTTAGAAATATCATGACACATATTGTTATTACAAATTTAGTCTTTGTTCTTCTCCAAGGTAAAAATAATGATATATAAAATTGTTAAAAGTAAAAATACATTAAGTAATTAAATCTAAAGGGAATAAGTCTTATAACTTTAACTTCTTAATAAATTGATCTAATAAATTAATTTTGGGAAAATTGAAGATTCTTTCCTAAACAAACTACTGTAAGTATGATTATAATTAGTTTCATTCAAGAAGATAACTTTGTATGAGATTATGTTACTCAATTGTTTATTATGACAATTTTTTCATATTAATTTAAGTCAATTAAAGAGAAAAAAGTTGTTAATAATGAAGGTATATAATTAAAATTCAGAAATGAGTAAAATATCAACATTTCATTCTCTCAAAAACAAAGCATTAAATCAATTTACTTCGTCATTTAATGAAAAATATTGTGCTCCGTACAATTAAATGTAAACACATTTGTCTTTCTGATTAAAAAAAAGTAAGTTATAATTCTTAATGTATTTTGATGTTTAATTGAATAAAAAATAGGATCTCAATTTTAAAAAATAATTTCTTTTATGAATTTAATTTTCTTGTAAATTCCAAAATATTTTGTAATATAATATTTTTGAATGTTGTTCGTCTGAATGAAAGGAAGATAAAACTATCACGTTATAAGTCAATCTGCCCCAAAGACTGTGTTAGTCACCATGCACCAGCTATGAGACAGAATTGATGTGATCCTGTATGATGTCACCAAAAGGCAGTATTCACGCTACGTCACACTTGGAATCAGGTAGTGAACGTTTTTGACATTTGACAGGTAATTGCTTTGATGTCTATAGCAGCTGTGGATGTCGCCTCGAATAATCCATAATATTACACACAGAAACAACCACAAATCAGCACTATTTTTATTTCTAGTATCTATTATATATATATACCGGGTGTCCCAAAAATGGCTGATGGATTTTAAAATTCAATAACTTTCAAACGGTGACATTAAAATTTTTTTGCAGGAGGTTATGTATAATGCCAATATTTTTTTTACCATAACTTTCGATTTTAGTTCGAATTTCAAACAATAGATGGCGCTGACAGCGATTGAAATCTAGGTGATCAGTGCTGAGTGAGGTCAGTTTCGGTGTCGATATGGGCTTTAATTGCCGTCAGCGCCTCCTATTGTTTGAAATTTGAACTAAAATCAAAAGTTACGTTTAAGAAACTCCTGACATTATACACAACCTTCCTGCAAAAATTTTTTAAATTGCTGTCACCGTTTGCAAGTTATTGAATTTTAAAATCCATCAGTCATTTTTGGGACACCCGGTATATATAACACTATAAAGAGACAGTACAACATCCATGTCTTACACGGATTCGAACCAGGGTCCCTCGGCGCGGCAACAGCTGCCGCTGCTGATCACGCTACTGGTGCAGCTAGGTAGTGTAAAAAGAGTGTCTGCTAGCATACTTGTTTTCTTAAGGCGTCATTTGATACAGCATAAATACAGATAAATGCATGCCTAAAATATTGCAGATTTATCCTGGACGAATTATTTTCGATACGTACTTACATACACACTAATTGAAATCTATATACACACTGTTAAAAATCTGCCTCATTTTGTTGAATACGCACTCTTATATAGAAAACGGTTATTTGACTTTATTATGGATCATTCTTATTGGTCGAAATAGAGATATTATATTTTCTAGCGGCAAAATGCAGTAGATCTTTAACAGCATACTTATTAATTAAAATTTTAAATTTTTATTTTATAAATACAATGAAAAGTTTTCCTACAATTGTTTTAAAAGAGAGGAAAAAAATCCTCTTAAACTGATACCAGTCCCTGAAAAAGATACCAGTCCCCTGAACTTCATTTAAAAATAAAATATCATCATAAAATTTTCAACTACAATGCTTTTCAATGGCGTGGTTAAGAATGTTATTCCCAAGCAAAAGAATTGTCGTAGCCACGAACCGAAAGGGACAATATGGTCCATACACTTGCTGTGCTTTGAGAGATAGCACAGCCCAACTTGCACCACTCTCCATGCGCTCCAAACAGCATTTGAAGTCTGTTGCTGTGACTGTAACACGTGTACTCAAGGATTAAGTCGCCACACTACTGACTAAAAAAGATCCGAATGATAATGTACAGTCTATGGGAGCGTTCTTTTCAAATATCTCGCTCAAATTTTAATATTTTGGGTGGTCTTATTTGCGTAGGATAGCTGAGAACAATCTATAACCAGGCTAGTTTTTACTTTTTCGATTTTGGTTTAAGATTTTTTTTATATAAAATACTTTTACTTTGAGAACCGGTTTTAGCCGGTTATAAAACTGAAACTATCCTAATATAAAAAAGAATATAACCAAAATCGAAAAAGTAAAAACTAGGCCGGTTGTGGATTGCTATCTTATGATTGCTCAGCTATCTTATGAAAAAAAAAATCATGTAAAAATATTAAAATTTGAGCGAGATATTTGAAAAGAGCGCCCCCATAGACTTTAGATTATCATCCGGGTCTTTTTCAGTCAGTATTGTAGGCTCTGAAGTCGCGTGGTTTGTAAATCACACCTCCAAGACTCACTTGGACGTCGGGTATATCGGAAGCTCAGAGGAAGTGCAGGCATTTACAATTAATCCTAACTTTGCTGGAAGTTCTATTGATCTACCATTAGCTTCCAGATGCGAAGGTCTACAAAAAGATACTCTTTTGCTTTTGCTCAATAAAGAAATCAATTATAAAATAAAATTTTCGATTTTTTTTAAACGATATTTAGGATTGCTATTTAAAAATATTTAAACATCGCAAAAGTTATAACTCACTGATTGCTCTCATTTAACTCTGAATAACTATTTAATACTGTCATTTATAAACATAAGTGTGTTTAATTTATAAGCATACTGGCTTTCATATTTTAATTCTTTTATGCAAATTTTACTTTGTTCTTTAGGATAAGGACACACACACACACATGCACAAGAAAAGTAATAAGATATATATATATATATATATATATATTATACAAATTATTTCAATTAGAATTTCACAACTGGATTTTAGAAAGAAATTCATTTTTAAGCGTAGTCTGTGAATGATTGTATTATCTAATTATTATACATTTACTATTAATATAAAGCCTAAGCCATATATTTCTTAGTAATATATATGAGGATATTTGTATTTTTTCTTGATATTTTGTAAAACAGTTAGGTCCCTACTCCTAGGAAATAACGCATCTGTGGTGACCACCATCTCTCAAAATACACTAATTATCACTGTTTTAAAACAACAACAACAAAAAAAAGACTTAAATTCAATTATTTTGTAACTTTAAATATTGATGTTTGATGTTTTAATATGTAATG
The DNA here is from genome assembly GCA_964019185.1 of Maratus speculifer. Lineage (NCBI taxonomy): Eukaryota > Metazoa > Arthropoda > Arachnida > Araneae > Salticidae > Maratus > Maratus speculifer. The sequence goes on along the minus strand of OZ025291.1, from coordinate 419,684,508 downwards.
TATGGTAAATATGCTAATGATTTTGAAGTTTTAATATGCAATAATTATATGTATGTGACTTTTTAAGGAGAAACTCGAAATATCTTCACTGGTTCCCTTTTTTTAAACACACAGTCGTGGCAAGCGAGGGAAAAAACAAAATAAATAAATAAATGTAGAAGATTAATTAAATTACACATTGGCTGCTGCAACATAGTTTATTAAACTACAGTCATATAGAGAGGGAAATGCTCCCTTTGCTAGCCGTCTTGAACTCAATCATGGAAAAGAATATTCCATCATTAATTCTGCAAACGGTCTTTAATGGACTCATCAAAGAAAAAGCAAAGAATATCTATCATCATCTGCCGGACTCTTTCTTAAATCTAAAAACAAACTTCTAGAAAATTCTCTACTCTCTAACCATCATTTTCCCATGTAAATATAATTCATGTCCAGCGTCGAGATTTTTATTTCATTCAGACGATAATTTTCATTAAAAAAATGTTATTTAATTATTTTATAATAGAACTCAGAACTTTGAATCTCCTGCAGACGATATTTTAAAAGAAAAATGAAAAGAAATGAATTTATTGATGTGCACAAATATCAAACGTTGAAGGAGGGAAAATAAATAAATAAATAAATAAAAATAATGATATTTTTTGAAAGGTATGGTTTTGGAATAAATTTAATAAGACTTTCTTAAAAAGAGTTGATAAAAACGGGGGGGGGGGAATGAGTTTTATTTGTAATATTAAAAAAAGTTTAATTAAGAATATTTTTAATTTAGAGCCATCTTTTTAAATTTGCGCATATTGGAATAAATGTTTTTTAAGGCGAATTAAGAATTTATATCGTTTTTATAAAGATTTATAGATTAGATCTAGAAACAAGATTTTAATTTAATAAGTTGAACTAAGTACGGAATATTGTTAAAAGGAAATTAATATAGCATAACGGTTAATTTCGGTGAAATTTTTTTTTTAATTTGTAATATGTATTTTTATCATGTGTAATTATACATATTTTAATATGTAAAAATAATTTTGCAACATAAACCTGAGGTGTAGACCAAGTAACTACACTGTAAAAAAAATTTCAAGAGGTTTTAAAATTTTTTTAGTAAATTTGTATTCCACAGAATTTTTTAGTAACCATTACAATCATTTTTTTTACAAGTGAAACAAACATTTCTTTTGTAAACTGAACAAAAGAATTTTTTGTATAACTAACTTAAAACTTTTTAATATGAGCCACCAAGCGAATTTTAGTAGTAATTCCAAAATTATTTTTAGCTAATTAAAAATTATATTTAGACTTCTGAAGCGGAAGATTTTCGGCAAAACCACAACAGATGGCAGCACCAAACTTTGATACCTGCTCTATTTTGACATGTTTCTAAAGGGGAGGGAAAGTCCAGAGATCATTACCCATGGTAAGTGCTACGACAGGATTTTCATAATCTCTTTATTTAACGAGTACTTACATTGCATACATTCGGTGCATATTTTGCGGCGTCTAGCATCGAACCCGTATACTTTCAGCCTGGAGTTCGGTGTTATGACTACTAAACTATCACGGCCACACCAAGTGAGTTTTAGTATTAGCTATTAAAAATGTAAAACTATTAACTCTATTCGTTGCTAGCTTTTTTCTAGTAATTCTTGCAGAATCCTTGTAACCGAGTAAGATTACTAAAACTTTTTTAGTAATTACAAGGATCACTAAAATTTTTTTAGTAGATCAACCCTTTTTAGGTGTGTTCGTAATTATGTAAATAGTAGCACCTATTGTTGTGGTAAAGATTTCGACTACTGTACTGTATCAGGAGTACGCTCTACTATAATAGGTTGTTGCCTGGTGTAATATGGTAAAGTTAAAATTATTTACAACGTTAGAACACCAGAATATTCGAATTCCAAGCATACCGGTTTCGGTAGCATATAGCATACCTTCCTCAGTGCTAAAAATAGTGGAGATTTGCTCATATATATGTGAGATGAATCTCACAGTGTTTAGTTTATCGTATCTTTTTTTTATTCTTTTCTTCATTTAAGCAGCGAGTTTTCCTTAAATTTAATTCTGTATTTTTAGTTTACGATCGCGCGCTACTTGTCCTCTCGCATCTGCGCCGCGCGTATTTTTTTTTCCCAACTGGGTTTTGCCATCTTGTAATTTGATTGGTCAGAACTTTCTGCATCAAAGAGGCTTTTCTTTTCGGGAAGGAATTATGCTTGGCGAAATTAAGAAGTAGAGAATTTAGATAAGATGGACGGGGAAAGAAAAAAATAGTATTCTGCATTTCGATAGACTTCTTTTTTCTGTTGTTTGTTTAAGTTACAGGTCAATGGCAAAAGTGATTTCTGCAGAAAAAAGATAATTTTCAATAATTTATAAGAAATGTAAGAAAACAGGAGAAGGGAGGGGGGGGGGGGAAATTATCTGCGTTTCGATAGCATTTTGCCACTTTTTAAAGAATCATGAGGGAGGCTGTGTACATTACTTAATACACATACATATATGACATTAAATATTATATGTTGGTCGAAAAAAGGTGCCGAAGTGAAAATTTCAGAAGAGAGGAGATTGATATGATAAGGTCATTTATTGTAACTACAAATTAGCAAATTATTAAAAAGTTTTAAAAAATCCAAATAATTTTGATATTTTTTTTACTTTTTTAAATTTAACATATTCTTTAAATTTAAAATATTTTTTTTCAATTTTAAATTTTCTATTGATTTATAATTTGTTATAATTGTAAATTTATTTAATTGAAGAATTTAATTGTAATTCAAATAGATTATAATTTTTACCCATTTTTAATGATTTTAAATTTAATAATCCTCATATTTATGAAACTCTGTAAGCTCTAAGGATTATGATCTTGGAGAGGGAGAAATAAAATTGTCAGTAGTTGAAGAATCGTAGAAGATATAATAAAATACTAAAAATAGCGAATAGGAGGGATGACTTAAAAAATAAATAATTATAGATTGTAAATTTTGCATGAGTTTCTGGAAGTAGAAATTTCAGAGAGCATTAAATTTAGAAAAAATCTTTTAGACCGGGCGGCGGCAGCACAGACTATCAGTTCATCGAGTTTACGGATGAAATTTTAGGATTAGTTAAACCTCGATTTGCATATTAAACGTAATCAGTCTGCCAAATCAAATTTTGGTGGAAAACACGTGAAAACCCGTTGTTAGAGGTTGACTGGTAGATTTACCATTGTGAATCCGTGAACTCGATGAGAGGATTATTTGTGCTATTTAGACAAAGTAGAAATCAGTGATATACAAAATTTTTAAAACTTAAAAAAAAATGCAATCATTTTATTTTTCTGAAATAGCAAGTAAATAATCTGTCATCAAAAATTTCACTTGAAATTTTAATTTATCCTGCCCATATGCGTATGTAATTTTGAAATATTTATATTTAAAAAGTATTTTCAATATTTGTTCAAACAATAGTCAACCACCTAAATTCCTCCTTTGCAATTTCCGATAAAACATTTTTAGGTACAACATAGTTCAGTTTGTAAGCAGTACATCTTAGTTTTTTAGCTCACTGGCTATCAAAGCCTGGGAGCTTATGTGCCAGCCCGTTCTGTATGCATGTAGTACTTGCATACGTAATGCATAATAAAAATATCCGATTTACTTAAAATTTTGAATATAAGCTTATTGGCGCTTCCCTGATTAATTTAAAGAGTTCATTCGATAAGTATAAGAAGGGGAACAGGGGTTATTTATATAAAATCCATTTATATAAATTAAAGGGAGGCGCTTCCCTTTAATTTATATGAATGGGTTTTTCATGCAGAATTAGCAGATTTCGATCAAATCTTAGGTATAGGATCATTCTGATGAGGTGCTCCCGTGATTAGTATTGGGTGTTTATTAGATAAGTTTAAATAGGAGAAATAGGGGGGTCATTGTCCTTCCACTCTTAATTTAAGTTAATGGTTTTTCATGCAAAATTTACCGATTTGCTTCAAATTTTGGATATAGGTTCATTCTGAAAAGGCGTTTCCCTGGTTTGTTTTTGGAATTCATTGGATAAGTATAAAGAGGGGATAGGGGGAACTACTCCTCATAATTTAGGTAAAGGGTTTTTTCATGCAAAATTAACCGATTTGTTTCAGTTTTTGGATACAGATTCATAGTGGAAAGAAGTTTTCATCATTAGCTGTAGTATTCTTTTGTTAAGTAAAAAGGGTTTACGGGCGATTACCTTAAGTTAGCTAAATAGAGTTTTATACAGAGTTATACGATTTGCTTTAAATTTTGGATGTAGGGTTTTTTTGATAAGTTGAATTTCTGAACAGTTTTGGGGATTTAATGGTTAAGTATAAAGGGGTAACGAAAGACAACGCTTCTTAAATTACACAAATGGTTTTTAAGCAGAATTATTCGACTTGCTTCGAATTTTGGATACAGGTTTTTTTTATATAATAAGGGATATCTCAGATTAGTTTTGGGGGGTTCAATGATTAAGTATAAAGAAAGGAAACGAGGGGGGGGGTCCCTTAATTTGTTTTTCGAAGAGCATTTTTATATAAGGCTGTAATATACAATTAGTGTGCATAGCCTGTGAGCATTATGCCGTCAGTTTAACTGGTCAATATTCTTTTTATTTTCTTTCTGGTATGCACATATATTTATGCATCTGAATTTCTATTTTAAATATGTTAAGGAAACTAATATGTTCCGTTTTGAAAATGATCCTCAAATCGTTTTTTGTTTTATTTTCAAGAAGACGAGAAATAAATTATTTGTATATATATCCATTTGACATGATTTTTCAATTTAGTTTAATCAATGTTAGTTCAATTATGTTATTATTTTCTTTTTCCTGTTATCAATGGAAGTTGTGGTTGCGATTGATGAATGTAGATTTGTCTTTGTCAATATTCAATTACAGTTTAATTATTTTTCTAATATTTTTTCTTTGAAATAGTTTTTCTATTGCAAGTATTATATTGATAGTTCTGTTATGGTCTTATTATTTTTCTAATATTTTTCTTTGAAATGAGTTCTCATTTGCGATTAATCGGGCAATATGGAAATTATTTTTAGGTCTATCCTGATTTCCATTCAGAAATTAATCGCAATTAATGTGGCTATTTAGTATTGCCCTTGATAACGAGCTAAATACCACATTTCCAATTTTATTCCTAATTCTGACAACTCCTCTGTATGATATAATTTGGCATTAACAAGTTTTTACAGTAATTGATGTTGATTTGTAGCATTATCTAATGGTTCTATATATATATATATATATATATATATATATATATATATATATATATATATATATATATTGTTTGCCTTGTTTTGTTTTGCCTGTATGATGTTATTTAAAGAAAAATAATCTAATGCTTACAAGATTCGAATCTGTTGTTAAATGTAACACAGCATTCATCCATTTAAAAATGGGCATCTTCTAAACAAAACATCTTATAAAATTCCAATATGTTGTTGAAATATAACATAATAATTATTCATTAAAAATTGGGCATCTTGATAAAACTCCTATCCTTTTAGTTGAAGATCCAGTTATATTGTTATTGTCTGAAACTGTTATATTTGTTGGATAATTAAATTACTTTAATAATGTTGAGTTTTTACTTTATTCTATCCTAACAAGAAATTATTGGATTCGTGAAAATTTTCGAATTCCGGTTTTTGACGGTTCTACACGTTTTAGGGATCAGACATTCCAAAAAAACATGCTTTTTAAAAATTTGTGTAAAGATCTACGCACTCTATCTCAAGAACCAATGCACGAAATTTGGTAAGAAATTATACTCTGATAGTCCCTTTTATAAATTGATGTTGATTAGCTTTGGAATAAATCGCTCAACAGGTGGCGCTGCTGTGCTGCATTTTTTAGATTTACATAACAGCTATACTTCAATAATGCACGGATTTCTAACAAACTTCAGATTCTGTTAGTCCTTGACATGAATTGTTAAAATTTTGGTGCAAATCGCTCAACAGATGGCGCTGCTATGCTACATTTTTCACGATTTCCGCAACAACTCTATCTCTAACTAATGCACAAGTTTCTATCAAATTTCAGATTTAGTTAATCGTTGACATGAATTCATGTTATTTACGTTTTGGTGTAAATCGCTCAACAGGTGGCGCTGCTATGCTGCATTTTTCATGATTTCCGCAATAACTCTATCTCAAGAACTAACGCACAGATTTTCATTAAACTTCAGATTCAGTAAATCCGTGATATGAACTAGTTCTGCTTACATTTTGGCGTCAATCGCCCAACAGGTTTTTCTGATATGCTGAATGATCCCCGATTGCTGTAATATCTTAATCTCAAGAACTAATTCTCGAATGTTCATCAAACTTTAGATTCGGGTATAGCTTGATAAATATTATTGCTGTTTATGTTTCGCATAAATTGCCCAACAGGTGGCGCTTTTATGTTGCAGTTTTTTCAATACTTACAATAGTGCAATTTCAATAACTAATACACGGAATTTCATGCCTTTAGAATCCTCACGATGAGCTTAGATTTTCATTCAGTTTTGGAACTGTGGGAGCGAACTTTAAAGTATTAACATGTATAGATATAAGAAAGTTTTGTGATTGTCACATTCCGACTAGTTATTCCTTAGTTAAATGTTTTCATTTTATTAGGATCTGTTTGAACTTTGAAAAGTATGCATTAAGGGCACTAAAAATTATTTAGTTTACAAAACTTAAATTCCAACCCTCAATATAGTTAGTTATAAAAAAAACTAGTCAGATCTGGCAATCCCAAAACTTTCTTCTCTCTTATGCATGTTAATACTTCGTCAAAATGCAGCATAACAGCATCACCGGTTTGGTGGTTTAATCCAAAATCTAGTCAGCAACAACTTATGTCAACTTATTACTGAATATGAAGTTTGATGAAAATCGGTGCATTAGTTTTACAGACAAAGCTATTGCAAAATCTTAAAAAGAATGTGCACAACCGCGTCACATGTTGGGTGATGTACACAAAAAACTAATTAGGATCAACTTTTTATCAGGTACTAACTGAATCTGAGTTTTGACGAAAACCCATATATTAGTTTCTTAGATACATTTATTGTGAAATCTTGAAAAATGTAACTCAGCAGAGTCATATGTAGTGCGATTTACACCAAAAATTAAACAACAGTAACTTATATCAGGGAATAACTGAATCTGAAGTTTTAGAAAACTTCATGCATTAGTTCTTCTTGAGATAGAGCTATCCCGATAATCATACACTATGGCAGCGCCAACTGTAGAGCGATTTGCACCAAAACGTAATTAGCATAATATTATGTCAAGTAAGAACTAAATCTAAAATTTTGTTGAAATCCATGCAGTAGTTCTTGAGACATGGCTATTATAGAAATTATGAATAATGCAGCATAGCAGCGACACCTCTTGAGTGATACATACGAAAAACTAATCAGATCTAATATATTTCAAGGTCTCACAGAATTTAAAGTTTTGTGAAATTCCGTGCATTAATTCTTGAGGCAGAGCGCTCACAATTTTTTGTCACATACAGACTATTGGACAGGCTAACAGACGAACATTTTCACGAATCCAATTCATTCTTATTGTAAAAATAGTAAAAAGTGAAAAAAAAAACTGTTTCAGTTAATATGAAATAACGAACTCATAAATACTGTTATAAAAATCGTCATTTTGAAATTTAAAATGAAAGTTTTTTAAGTTGTTTACTTAAAAAGTAAAAATGGAACCATTATAAGATCGCTCGTGTGTCGGTCTGACCGTCAGAATTAATTTTCTCCAAAATTATTGAATGTGAAGCTTTCGAAATTACCCGGATTATAAAGGCTATTAATTCGCATATTTATACATTTTTAACTATTCACAAGTATATTTACAAAAAACCTAGGAGCATTAATTCAAGTTACTTGACAGAAAAAAAAATGCATATTGTGAGAATATATTGTTTAAAGTATCTCATCCAAGGATTACTGATAATTTTCGGAAATAAATTGTTGGTAATTAGCTATGTTATTAATTAGAAACCTATCTAAAAAAAGCGCTACTTACCAAGGCGATATTGCAAGTTTGAGACCTTTTTTCGAAGCGCACTTAATAAAATGTTATGGTTAAACATTGTACCTGGTTGTATTTTGCATAACGATATCTCTTCTGTGTGAGTAAAACTTGCACTTAACTGATTGTTGTTTTTAGTATAATTTTTAATTGTATATTACACTATTTATATTCAATATTATATAATATTTGCGATTGTTACAGAAATTTCTCAAAAATAAACTTCGTTATTATAAAAAAAAAAAAAAAAAAAAAAAAACGAACGTTAACTTTTACAGTGCTTTCTAAAAGATCTGCTTTTAACAAAAAAAAAAAAAAAAAAAAAAAAAAAAACTAAAACACCATTCGATTACATTGTTTAGTAATAATAACTAACCAATTTCATGTGCTTTCTAATAAAATTAAATTCAGAAAGGTATTTTAGAAAAGCCGTATTATTTCAATTTTAAAAAATAAACATGATTTACCGAGATTCTTCCTGAAAAGTTATTTTCAAAAACTGACCCTGATACGAGCCGTTTTTCGTTAATTTCATATGACAACATAAAATTCGTAAAAAAAAAAAAAAAAAAAAAAAAAAAAAGCATAAGAATAAGAAAATTAAAACAAAAAAGTGTTTTTCGCCAAGCGCGATTGCCGCCAAGAAGCGTCGAATTCATGCCGAAGGTTCTGACCAATCAGATTGCGAGATACAGTTTGGATGGCAAAACCTAGTTGGGAAAAAAAAATATGCCTGCGCCGCGATGCATTATGATGACGTCACTGTGGGCGCTGACACTCCTTCACCACACCCATATTGCGCCGACTTCGTCACGTAAGGGCGTTCTGCTAAGCGCGTAGAACGAATTAAATAATTCTTTTCAAATGCCTTTTTTTCAATTTGCTCTTTAAGATAATGACGAAATATTAATTCTCTAATCAATTTAAACTTTGTTTCTTTTTACTTTTGGATTCCCCGTAGAATGCATTTAAATAGTAAACGCGGTTAATTTTTAAATCAGAATTAAGTTTGATGATATCGTAAGGGGATGTAAATTGAAACGTTAGCCCGCTGGCTTTGCCGGCCGCGCGCCGTGTGCGAACGGCGAATCGCAAGAAGAATTCATATTATAATTCCGCCGGATATGGAATCTTTACAAGTTTTTCCCGTGTTCATTCTAAATTAATTATGCCTTGCTGCCTTTCCATGAATGTGATATTACAGTTTGATGAATTCATGCAACATTCTTATAATACATGGTCTTCAAAGGTTCTGGTGACCAAAGTAAATTTCTATGTTGTCATCCTAACAAAAGAATAAAATAAAGAAGATGTTATTCTCTTCAACAAGTTTGTATCTTCTTTGTACATGGTCTCCTGTCTTCATTTCCACAGTCATCGTATTTTCAAGTAAGATTATTCCAGTTTATTTTATTTTCTTACATTAAATTAAAGTTCCACTATCGATCACGCTAACGAACTTTATTAATGACACAACGCACACCCAACGAACTTTTTTCAACACCACAATTGGTGCCGATGACTCTAAAGAACAATTAAGTTATTGCTTTTCAATGCATAAAAATAGAATTAAAAATTGCCGTAAATTCAATATTTTTGCCCTAAAGTCAATATTTTTTTTCGTTCTTTGAAATCTCAGAAGCGTTCCTGACTGAATCCTCTTGATGGAATTTTGAAAGTATTAAAAGAGATGAGAAATGCCAATATTAATAATTAAACAAAAGTAAATTACAAGTGCTTTACAAATTATTATTTTTAATATAAAATTTCAAGAGGTTTTATATTCTGCTAGTCAAGTGAAATAATTTTTTTGTTGTTCTATCTACAAAAGATCGATGTACTTATGATTCTAAAGACTTCACAATTTTTTTTTTTCATCTTGCTGTTTCCAAATGCCAAATAAAAAAAAAAAAATCAAGAAATTTATTATTCAGATTGCAGTACTATATTTAGAAAGTAATGAAGTTTTGAAGTTCTAAAAAAATAATTTCATACTTTTAAGAACATATTTATTTAATAAGAGGTTATATTTTTAGTTATAGATTGGGTTTTAAAGTCTAATTATGGCACTCACATATAAAGATGAATTTTTTTTTCCCCCCTTGAAATCTGCGATAAATATTGTTTATATATTATTTCTTCTAAAAATTTTTCTTATGCATTTGATATGCAAAGAGGCTGAGATTCTTCATAAATATTCGTAGTTGCTATATCCTACATAATTTTCTTTGAAGACTTCTGTCCTTCTACCATATCAAGTTGTGTTTATTTTTTTTACTTTAAGAAGAAATAAGGAATAAACTTAAATTCAATGTTTCATCCTAATTACTAAAGAATTTTTACTCTGCATATCTCATTTAAAGATGTCAATTAAGAAAACTTACTTCTTTTCATTCATTTGTTTACCTGATGAAGTGGTCCTCAAGTATGTAGTTTAATCCATTTTTCGAGCCTCTTTAATGGTATACAGGTGTTGTGAAGAAAGTGCTAAAATTATTTTCATACATACCAATTAAAATTCTTTTGTTCCTGTTTAAACAATTTAATTTAAAGATTTGTGCTCATTTTTCCACTTTGATGTCTGATGAAGAAGTTTTAGTAATGATGCAGTAAATTATCCATATATTGCTGAGCTTCTCCTGTATTTCTCGAAGTTGGTTTGTGAAGCAAGATTATTATTATTATTTTTGTTTATAATCAATAGCTTTTGCTGAATGACTGATTGTGAAGATTTATGGAACTTTACTGTTCTGTAGTAGAGAAAATGCAAAAGATCAAGAAGATTTTGCTCAATATCTAGTACTAATTTTTTTTTGTGTGCCAGTTACTGATATAGTGCCTTTTCTTTATGTAACCCAATTTCTACAAAGTTGAATATGCCTCAAATTTTTTTTTCTCTCTCAAATTTCTGCAAAATTTTTTTTTATTAATTGTGAAGATATTTTATTAATGAAGAAATTATTTTCTATAAGCACCATTCATGAAAGGTATGTGTAACTCAAACTTGTTTTCATCAATAACATATGGACGTTTCTACAGCTAAAATTTGATCAACTTCAAATAATTGTGTATTAGTGGCTCATCATGCATAATTACTTTGAAGTAAATATTTTTTCGGCTTTTTCACAGATTCGTCAACATGCATGGCATTCCACATCATCGTCATTCTTGATTCTCATGTTGCTTTCTAAGAGGCAATGAAGGCAACATTATTTTATTTTTATGAATTTCGAGTCAATTTTTTTGCTTGTGTAGTAATTCAATCTCACAGTGCAAAATTTTTGCTGAAGAACATGATTGGAATTTGTTGCAGGAATCCACAATTACTCAAGATCATATTATTTATTTTCAGGTATAGTGTTTTTCATATTATTTCAAGCCCAAAGCATTTAAAATTTAATCTGTGATATGCCTCATTTTTTTAACTTTATGCAAGAAATTATTTTTTAAAATTGATTATATCAAGATATATTTTTAAGGAAGAAAATATTTTTTTCTCTTTTCATCATGTATACAAAACAAGAAGCAGAAATCTGTAGTGAATATGTTTACCAGCGCATTTTTTTTATTTCAAGTATTTCAATTCACTGACAGTGAATTTCGCCAGATTTCGTCTTCAACTCTTCATGATGTGTGGTATGTTTTAGTGAAATGTCTTCAGTGTTTTTGCTAAGTAAACATTAGTGCCTGCAAAGTGTACCACATTCTTCTTCAGTGTGTTTTAATGCTCCTTAGTTATGATAAATATGTTCAGTTTGGTGAAAATACTTCCGCTAACTATTTTTTTTATAAACTATCTGACTAATTCAGCCAGTACTATTCTCTTACAACCGTTTGTTGTTTATAACAAGAGCTGCTTTACATCTGTACATTATACTATTTTTTTTTTTTTTTCTCGTTCTACCTTTGTTCATTATTTAGTTAATTTTCTTCTACAGGGATCACAGAAATCTCTTAAAGAGATTGTATTCATCTGTATTTTATGTTTTTATATTAATATGTTTGCAGGATTCCTGGATATCATGTTATGTCAAGACTAATTCTGTTTATTCTACAATATTTTTCTGATTTTGACAGTTATTTAATTTTAATTTTTGACAATTCTTTAAAATTAATTTAAAAGTAACTTTTGTTTTAACTTTTATTACAAACATAGAAATTTTAACTTTACTTTGTTAAATTATGCAAGATTCAAGCTGAATATTTTTATGGTACACTTGTTTGGTAATTTTAAACGTTTTACTCGATTATGACATTACAAAGAGTTACTAGTATTAATGAAATTTAAGTCCTAGGTTGTCTGAATATACCAGATAAAATATTTTTAACTTTAGTTGCTTTCTTATTGCAGCTTAGTTTTGTAATTTTAAGTTATTGTTTTCCTAGGCAGTCAGAGTATATTGAGAAGATACTCTTGATTTATGTTGCTTTACTTTTGCAACTTTATAAATTTTGATTCATAAATGTACGATTAATCTTATTGAATTCAAAATTTTGGATGATTTTTTGTGGCTAAAAGAATTATTTAGCTATTGGATTATTTTTGTTTTTTAAAATATATGAAAATTTAGATATGATCGTTTAAGAGCATATTATGTATACAAATAGTATACAAAAGAAAGCACAACTCTAGATGAACTTTTTACCAGCGCATTTATACATATTTTTAACTCATCTAGTGAATTAATAAAGTGTTTCATGACTTAAACAACCTGATTATGACTTAAAAATGTATGTGTACATATCTATAATTTTTAAATGTGTTCCATACTTCCAGTTAATGCTGTTATCATGTAGAGAGAAAGAAAATGATAATATCTTATGATTATAGATAATAATCAACAGATGATTATAAATAATCATCTGTTCAAAGTTCATTTTTGTATCTCTTTCTGTAACAGCAGCCTGACAGTTCTGATTCTGTATGTCTACAATGTTTAGTTATACCAGTGTACCATTTCAAATCATATTACCGAACAGTATACTTATTTTTTTTAATATATTCTTGTCCATAATTGCTTTGGATGGTAACTGTGTTTCTGCATACAGCCGCAGGAGCCTTAAGAGATGAAAGTCACATGAAACTGTGTGCATCTATCAGTTTATACAGCCAAAAAAAACTTTTGCATTATGTGATCGGAATTAAAAAAAAAAATATTTGAAAAATATGTAATATGTTATTTATATGTGTAAATATTTATGTATATATGTGTATCTATTTGTGTTCACGGATATGTTGATGGTTTATGGGGTAATCATTGAAATAGTTGTGAACTTTGTGTTTACATGTGTATAATTTTTTTGTTTACAGCATTGTTAATGATTTCTAGTGATTGGGTGGAGACTATTAACATAATTGTAAGCCCGTTATCGAATCTCAATAGATTTATTTGTATAATACATAATTCTTCCTTTTTTTCCCATAATGATTTTACAAAACATTTTTAAGTGATTCCTGGTACATGGTATGGTAATTAAACATAAATATATATTTCTCGATTGTGTCAAATTGTTACTTTTATGTATATGAAAGTAGTTTATTTTTTTGGTGATCACCATTCCCTCATTTTGAAAGAAAACCATGGTATATGTAAAGTTTATAGTTTAAGAATTCTTATAAGTGTATAGGCCTAATAAATAAGTATGACTATTAATATGTTTTAAACCTTTGTCATGACAGATCTTTTGATTGAAGTGACGACTTTTTGCTGTGGGGTACTTTGTGTGATTGAGTAGTGCACGACTCAGTTGCTCAATTTATCTCACATGTTGTTGGTTGTTTATTTTAATTGAGTGAAATTTTAATGTGTACACAAATGATGTCATTATTTTTATGAAATTTGAATTAATATATGGCCAGTTGAATTTAATATTAGAGTTATAGAAAATACTCTATTTTATATCATATATAAATTTTTAAAGTCCTAGGCAAAAGTCAAACCCACAAGATTTTTTTGACTTTTTGTTGCTCCTGTATTTGCAATCTTTTCAGAAGTTTAATTCTGTTATTTGGTACCATAAATATTTAAATTATGACTAGTCAATGATCTCACTTTTGTCTGTTAACTTAAAATGCGTTAACATTTATTATTTGTCAAATATGATAATTTTTTGAGATCACATGAAAATTTTGCCATTACTATATTTTTGGCATTTTACTGTATACTTAATATATTGTATACTTTTTGACCTATGAATGTACTCTATGCAATGTATATTCTTTCTCTCTCTCACTTTTGGTCACCGGTCCTTCCTTTTTAGCAGCACTTCGACATTGATCTTAACTATGAAAATCGTTTAAATTGGCTTTTAATAGATTTTTTTTTCAGGCTGGCATTTCAAAATTTTGTCATCCCATTTTCTGTAAAAGGTCTTCTTCGTTTCACCTTTTACATCCCTGGTCTTACAAAATTTTGTTCGGTCTTTGGGGGTAATGTGAGATGAATCTCACAGTGTTTAGTTTATCGTATCTTTTTTTTATTCTTTTCTTCATTTAAGCAGCGAGTTTTCCTTAAATTTAATTCTGTATTTTTAGTTTACGATCGCGCGCTACTTGTCCTCTCGCATCTGCGCCGCGATGCATTATGATGACGTCACTGTGGGCGCTGACACTCCTTCACCACACCCATATTGCGCCGACTTCGTCACGTAAGGGCGTTCTGCTAAGCGCGTAGAACGAATTAAATAATTCTTTTCAAATGCCTTTTTTTCAATTTGCTCTTTAAGATAATGACGAAATATTAATTCTCTAATCAATTTAAACTTTGTTTCTTTTTACTTTTGGATTCCCCGTAGAATGCATTTAAATAGTAAACGCGGTTAATTTTTAAATCAGAATTAAGTTTGATGATATCGTAAGGGGATGTAAATTGAAACGTTAGCCCGCTGGCTTTGCCGGCCGCGCGCCGTGTGCGAACGGCGAATCGCAAGAAGAATTCATATTATAATTCCGCCGGATATGGAATCTTTACAAGTTTTTCCCGTGTTCATTCTAAATTAATTATGCCTTGCTGCCTTTCCATGAATGTGATATTACAGTTTGATGAATTCATGCAACATTCTTATAATACATGGTCTTCAAAGGTTCTGGTGACCAAAGTAAATTTCTATGTTGTCATCCTAACAAAAGAATAAAATAAAGAAGATGTTATTCTCTTCAACAAGTTTGTATCTTCTTTGTACATGGTCTCCTGTCTTCATTTCCACAGTCATCGTATTTTCAAGTAAGATTATTCCAGTTTATTTTATTTTCTTACATTAAATTAAAGTTCCACTATCGATCACGCTAACGAACTTTATTAATGACACAACGCACACCCAACGAACTTTTTTCAACACCACAATATATATAGGGAGGATGGGGATTCAAGTGATAAGTTTCTTGACCAATAGGATCCTCTGTTTTCCTATTGGTCAAGAAACTTATCACTTGAATCCCCATCCTCCCTATATATATATGAGCAAATCTCCACTATCTTTAGCACTGAGGAAGGTATGCTATATGCTACCGAAACCGGTATGCTTGGAATTCGAATATTCTGGTGTTCTAACGTTGTAAATAATTTTAACTTTACGCTCTACTATATCAGCAAGATCTGAATATTTTTAAAACTTCGTTATCGTACGAACGCACCTCATTTGCTACGTTCACGTGCAATTTCCAACTTGTTTTTTACAATGTATAATGAACATGAATATGGAAGAATTTGAATATGGATGTCATGGTGGAGGTATTAGTAGTTTTTTCGTATATTAGCGAGATTATCGCTGTATAAGGTTATGGATAATAATATATTTATATAATATATAATTCACACAATATATTAATCAAAGCCAGTTATCTCTCGATTTAAGTACCGAATAAACAATAATAAATTTTAGTATGCCTTCGCGATTGCATAGGTACTGAATTAACTTACAGCTTTTGAATCATGTACGTCTCTTTTCACATGACATGTGAAAAGAAGTCATCTTCGTTAATATAAAATGATGCGACAGAATAACTAACTTTTATTTTTCACATTTTTTTATCTTTCTGTACAGATTTTTCATCCTCTGTCTTTCCTAATAACATCAAGGATTATTCATGTTCTCAGAGCAATAAAATAATTCCAAATTACAAACCACGTTTACAAAAAACTTTTAACACTAGAAAATTTAGTTTATGTTGCTGTAAACAACGGACTTTTACGAAACAAATCTTGCATTAGAAACTTTCTCTTGGTTTATCATTAGAGCTAAAACTAATTAAAACAGAAGCGCATTAGGTGACATTTTGGCGTAGTTCATATTATAAGTACTTTTTATTCACTTTATTCTTTCATGTTTTTAGTATTCTTTATTCTTTCATGTTTTTAGTATTTAGGATAATTGCTTGGAACACCTAAGTAATGATCATTTCTAAAAGAATTTCAAAAATAAAAAATCATGTTTTTCTCACTTTTTCTCAAGACATTTACCGCAAGTTTAAATTAAGAATGATGCTTAAATTAAAATTAATCAGATTGCTTTTTTTTCATTTGAAACCAGAGAACTTCAGAAACTCAACTTAGCTTTTAGATGCGTTTTTTAATAAGTTTGTTAAATTTTTGGAAAAAAATTATGTTGAAGTTATAATTTCTTTTCATTTAATTTACAACTTTAAGCATCTATTGTTAAAGGACATTTGACATGGAAAAATTCTGTTTAAATGCACAAAAAAAGTAAAAAAATAAATTTAGTTGATATTTTTAATAACACCAACTTTATATTCTTTGAATATTATGTAATACTAGGAGTTTGTCGAGTTTTAGATAAACAAAAATTAGGTCACGGCACATGATACATGAATATACAGGGGTGAGGCACAGATAATCACGAATCAAGATGCTCAAGTATAATTAAACTTTATGGAGTTAATATCTGGATTTCGTTAAAGTGACACGACAAATCCCTGCCAGCGGGCAAGTACCAAAGAAAGTTTATCTGAAGGAATATCCCAATTTTAATAAATATAGTCATGGTTGCACAATAAACAATGATATTAACATTAATATAAATAAATAAAATAAATAGGTGAATATAAATAATTATAATATGCTCTCTAATCTTTTCCTGTTTAGAGAACTTTGATGCTTGTCCTATTCTAAGATAGGGGAATTATATATGATGCAAATTTTTGACACATAAAAGAGATTTCATTTTTTTACGAAATATTAAAAAAGGGTGCGATAAAAATTTTATTTTAGAGTCAAAAGTCTGTATCGTTAAAAATCTTGTCCCTGTTTTAATCAAATGTTGGTGCCTAATAGCTGCCACTTCAAGATGTCGAAATCTTAAATCAATATTTGGAGTCCCTGTTGAAGCTAGTTGGAACGAGTTTGGAAAGCTCCAAATGTTGGTAGGAGATTTAACCATGTTATGATAGCAACTACTAACAAGGAAGGTCTCCATACGGGCATACTCAGAAAAATCTGAAAAAAATACAGAATGTTCTTCTCATATAGTTATGTATGTTTATAAAAAATTCGGCGGAACCTCCTTATAACGTCCGTAAATAATAATAAAAATTTCATTTATTTGGCGATTTATCTCCGGTTGGCGAAAAAACGAAATTTTGAAAAATACGCTTTCACGCTTCGAATACTTTTTAAAGAAAAAACTTTCTATGTTCAATTTATTTAAATAAGTTTAGTTTAAGTAATTTTAGTTTTGCATTTTTACTTTACTTTAAGTGTAATTTTGTCATATACGTGTATGTACTTATAACAAAATGAAATTAATATATTTATCATTTAAAACGCAATTTAAATTGATTAAAATTGTTCCAAATTGAAAAATACACTGCTAAAAATCTGCTGTATTTTGTTGCAACGCAATCCCTTGCTTGTATAGAAAACGGTTACTTGGCCGTGAAATGGAGCTTTCTCATTGGTTGGAATAGAGATATTATATACAAGCGGTGGAGTGCGTTGCAGCAAAATGCAGCAGATTTTTAACAGTGTTGCACAAGCTACAACACCGCTAAAAATCTGTACCATTTTCTGCAGCGTCACTCCACCGCTTTTATAGAAAACGGTCAATTCACCGTGCTATGGAGCATTCTCATTGGTCAGAAGAGAGATATTCTATAAAAGTAGTGGAGTGACGTTACAGTAAATGCTGCAGATTTTTAAAAGTGAAGTCAATTAAAATCAATTTTCAGATTCGTTAAAATCGTCTGCTTTTGGCGAGGAAATGCACTGCTCGCCACATCCCGCGTCGCTTTCAGCTTTTCTCTCCAATTATTCCAAACTATTTTATTTTTTTACATATCTAATAATGTAATTCCGCCGCTAATTTTCACTGATCGTTTATTACCTACATAAGTAGTTTAATTCGTATTTTTTTCAAAAAATTCTGAGTATGCCCCCAATGGAGACCTTCCTTGTAAGACACCAAAATATTGTTCAAACTAGAGCAAAATTTTTAACAGCGTATTGCCATCATGAATATTTTCCATTTTGCTTCTTGAATATTTTTCCACTCTGTAAACAGCTGATTAAAACAAAATTCTACTTCAATTATGTAATATATAAAGAAACTTATTTTGAATCCCTAGCCAAATCACTTTAATAATAATTGTAAAGAATTATAGGACTATCTCTTGTTTATCCTGATAGAAATTATGTTCCAGAATGTCTGAAATGTTAAACTTACGTCTTTCTACCATAATTATTCAATGTTCTCAAATAATAAAAATTATGAATTTTTAAAGACTTCTTCTGTTGGATGGATATAAATCACAAATTTGCTATTATTAAAAAGGATGTGGGTTTATAAAGGTTACATTTTCCACAACATATACGCAAACAAAATTTTTCGGATTTCAACAATAGTTTAGTGTTTTTGTACACTTAAAAATATGTATTTTTATATTTTTATGTAATATTTATGTAATTAAAAAAATAGTAAATCATAGAAATTATTGCCCGAAAATAGAGTGCTTTGGTTTTTTTTAATTTCTTTTTATCGTGCTATATATTTTTTAATAAGTGCTCCATGAATTAAATTGATTTTGACTTGGAATGATACTACTTTTTATAAGCTTTTATATAAACATTATTTTATTTTGCTCCATTGGACTGTTTTACATATTAGAGAAAAATCTATCTCGTGCGGGAATATCAGATGCACAGCTATCGGAGCTCATTCAGATTTGTTTTGCTGCGCTCAAAAAGTATTTACGTTGTATAGGTCAAAAGAGGTAATTATGACCATTTTATACATTTTCAACATTGTTATTTTTTACATTTTTCTATTTGGAAAAGTGGTGTTTTAAGTGCATAGGAAGTAACTTTGAGCCTTTAACCTCTTCAGACCTGAGGTACACAAATGTGTACCTCCATTTGTTTTCTCACAAAAACTAAACTGTTTGAATTTTTTGCATTTTTACTTTACTTCTATATAGCTGAATGTTTTTTACTTTAAAACAAAACCAATAAATGTCAGCACTGTTGAATATTGCCTCATAAAACAAATATTACTTTCATTCGAGTTCCAAAAATACCTTCAAGACATTGTGGCCAAGAAAGTAAGAAATATTCATGATTATTTAACTCAAATGCTTTACAATAAAAAAATTTGAGGATTTGCTGATCATTTACTTGTTTAAAGACCTTAATTTTGTTATTGCGTAAATTTATATTACTGATAGTTAAACTGATGTTTTAAGGTGATAAGTACTTTCATATCCATAGATGTAAACCTAAATAACCAGTCCCCTAAAGTACTGATTTCATAAAAATGACTCTTTTTGTCATCTATGGTGTCTTTTCGATCATGCAAAAGCAATAAATATATATTTATAGAGTCATTTTATGCTCAGGTCTGAAGAGGTTAAGAACACCTCTTAGAAAGTTTAATCGTCATAGCTCCTCTTTTTTTACTAAGAGCTCCTTTACTAAGTTAAGAATATGATTGTAATTACTCCATCAAAACCTCAGAATCACAAATGTTTGGGCTAGTTAAGACCGCCAGAGGGGAAATTATGACCACTATATTTCTTCTTTATACTTGCATATAAATATTTTTGGGAGTAATTAAGACCATTAAAACACTATACTGACAAATCCGCTAATCAAACATTTTAGTAGATTTTGTTTAAATAGCTATTTGGAACTCAAAAATGCTTCAAACTAGTGATCTGATTTTCTCGTCTGTTGTAGCACTAAAATTTATCGATATTTAGATGTTCTAAAACCTGAGATTTACACAGGTTGATTCTAATTCATGCTCTAAATTCAGAACGTATATTTTTTTATTCTTCGAGTTCGAAATATTCCTATTTCTTTTTCTGAGGTAACAATAAGAGATTATGGATCAACGACTACTGCCGACGGCTTTAGAAATAAGAAACCTGATATACATTTATGAATACCACGTTGTCAGTAATCTAACACTTGTTGTATAATATGTAAAGTTAAGAACTATCTCGTGACTGTATAGAAAAGCAAATCAAACTCAATCTTTTTCAGAAACAAGAATCTATATTTAGGGGAATGATATTCAATCACTTGGCTCTGTAAAGGAGAATAACTCAAAGACATTAAAACTGTTTTAAACATTATAAGAAATGTAGTAACGAAGAGAGGTCTCGATTTTGACACAGAGGGATACTTATCCGAGTTCCATTATTATACACTCATAAGTATACTCTAGGGGTGCACAACCTGTGGCCCGCGGGCCAAACTGATACCACTAATTTTATGCAGAATAATTTTCCTTATAATAATGACAGAAACTGTGCTATGAAAGAAAACAAACGTCAGTTTTCAAATATTCTGGTGTCAAACTATTTTCTGGCAAAAAGGTTGTGCATCACTAGTATACTCATGATGATTTTAACAATATCTTCCAAATATTAGAGTCCAAAATTCAAAAAAAGAGGTTATCTCGTACTTGCTTGAAAAATTTAAGTGTAAAGATTAGAACTGGTCTCTCTAGTGGTATCCACATCACCAATATAGGAAAAAGAATAATATATTCAGTCAAATATGCAATCCAAGCTTTAATTGAGAACTTTGTTCCACTACACGTTCAAATGGTATGCGTTACTAGAACACAGGTAATTGAAAAATATACGTGGCCTTTAGCAAGAAGATAACACTGGTCAACAGCCATTTTGGTGCCTAGGTATTTGTAGCTGATTTTATGTGAATTTGACGTCCTGAATTCAAGTATGGGATTAGTTTTCCCCTAGCAGCTCACATTTTTAAGATAAACAACTTTTTGTGAAATATCCCCAGTAGCCAAACAATATTATACAAATATTGGCTGCATCTTGGAGCAATATTGGCACATTGGCGTGATATTGGCATGAAATATTGCTCTAATATCGGGATGTTTACATTTTGCCCTTATTTAGCCAATATTTGCAGCTAATATTATACCAATATTGGGGTTTCATTGGAAATATTGCAAATAAAACGCCAATCTTGTTTAAATATTGGAATTTCATAGGAAACATTTCCAATGTAACGCCAACATTTGTACAATATTGGCATTTTATTGGCAATATTTCCAATGAAACCTCAATATTGGCATAATATTGGTTGAAAATATTGGCTAAATAAGGGCAAAATGTAAACACCCCGATATTGGACCAATATTGACGTTTTATTGGCAATATTTCCAATAGATGAAATATTGGCGCAACGTTGGACCAATGTTGGTTTGCTACTAGGGATATGTCGCATTATATTAAGGTAAATCCATGTATAAAAATATGTATATATAAATGAAATAAACCCAGAATTTTTATTTTTATACTATACAAATGTTAATTTTTAGTATTATGATATACACATATTCAAATAATAATTTAAAAATATATATTATACAAATATTTTTACTCACAAAGATAGAGTACTATACGTTACCGATAAGACCAATTCTCACTGATCGCTTCGGAAGCTTCTTTTCCATGACATTCTCGAGTATATTTTAGAATAATCCATTTTTAAACTCAAACAGTAATCTGCCATTATATTCTTATCCCATCTTCCTTGTTAGCAGTTCTCCATAGTCTTAATATTCTGGTGAAATCTTTTACTCTGTTTCTCACTTGTGACTCCTATAAATTTTGAAGAAAATACTCCAAGTGGCTGTGTAAATAGTGCATTTTAATGCTCATATCACACCTAAGAGATTTAAAACTATTATACTTTTCAATTACCAGTTCTACATAGTTTTCTGCATTGTGTTTGCAAAGAAAGTTTCGACAATTGTCATAAAAGAAGTCCAGTCTTTTCGTTCAGCCTCATTAATCTAATTTACGAAGGCAGGATCCTTAATGAGTTGTCTTACTTGTAGTCCGTCAAATATTCCTGCTTTAATTTTTTCATAGCTCAATTAGGGCATTTTCTCTCCTATATATGCAAAGCATGATCCGTTTTTATCAAGAGCCTTTACAAACTGCTTCATAAGACCGAGCTTGCTATGCAGTGGAGGAAGTATGATTTTCTCTTGCCCAACTAAGGGGTTATTAATGATATTCCTATCCTCCAACAACCATGCTTTCTCTCTTATGCCACTCTTTTCTAATCCAGTGGTGTGTTTAAAATTTTTTTTTCGTAGACCTGTGTAATGTTTTATTTAGATATATCAAAATGTGAAATATACTGTAAAAAAGTTCAGTTAAATTTACCAGAAAAATTGTTGGCACCAATATTGCCAGCTGTTTTTGCCGTAAAAACTGCAGTAAAATTAAACGTAAAGTTTTTATGAAATTTAATTTTACTGCAATTTTTATGGAAAAAACTGTTTGCAACATTACTAAAGGCAATTTTTGCCGTAAATTGAACTTTTTTTTATGATGTAGGAAGATATCAGAAATATTTCCACAAGATTATAATTTGAGCGCATTAACATCAACCATGCGATGTTAAGATATAATTATGCGCTAGTAATGGTGGGGTAGCAAAATAGATAGATAAATTTAAAAGAAGTATAGATTTATCCCAGTCACTGTAAACATAAAAAGAATGTAACAATAAAACAACTTATTTTTCTGTTGTTTTATTTTATTTTAATTTTGCTTAAATATTTACACAAAAGAAAATGACAAAAGCATGTTTTCTTATAAACTCAACTAAAAAATAACTATGCACTCGCAATTTATAATGTACTTTTAAAGTAAAATTTTGATTAAACACTTTTTAGCAATCAATTATAATATATAAATATACTGTTTTGAATTAGGAAAATGATATTATTTTTTACATCTTTATTTCTACATTAGTTTTACTTTACTGTCGGCTAAATTTTCATTAATATGTACCAAGTTTTCACGGTGAAAGTTTACATCCATTAACACTTAAAAACTTAAAATTTACTTAATAGCAAAATAAATATTTAATGTTAATAAAAAACAATATTTCAGAGAAACATTCTTTTAATTTTTTTAATTGAGGTGACGAGAGATAATTTATTTCATTCTTTTTTTTTATGTTCTCTATTAATGCAACATTTTGTCTATGTAAATTTAAAAAAAAAAAAAAATCATTGTCGTTATAAAGTTGTCTACGAAAGATATCTCAAAAAATGCGCAAAATATAACAGTTTTTGACACTTAAAGTGGTTCTTTGAACAGCGATTTAATTAATATGATCACCAATCAATGAGTTTGTCATTAAAATGAAAGTTTTTTGTTGCAACGTGTCAAAATGTAAAAAAGGATTAAGTAAAAACTAGTAATTTATGTTGATTTATAGTATTTTAAAACAAGTTTTAACATGTATGGAAAAATACATTATAAAGGGATATTTTTTTAGATGAACTGATCGATATTTACACTCGTAAGTTCTGAAACTTCAAATGAGTTCAAAAATTCTAAGGTATTAAAAATATGTTTACCTAACAAATAAAATGAATGATTCAATTTATTTGATTATTTGTTATTCCTTAAAAAAATCCTCAACTATAATAGCCTTTTTAATAATAGTTAGTGCATTATTATCATTACTATTATTATTTTGTATAGCACGTTCATTGTGGTTGTTTGGAGTAATGTGACAGAAAAATTACTAAAATTGTTTAATTGTTTTAAAATTTACATAAATTGTATTTTATGTAAATTTTTTTTTGTACAAATAAAATGGTAGATTATTTGTTTATTTTTTCTTAATTTGAGTATCCCATTAATAATGGTGAATAGATAAACAATTTAAGAAGAGTATTTTGTTATCTTGAAAGTTCTTAGCTAATTCCAATAAATGAAATGTACAGGGTTAGCCTAAAGAATTCATAGGTTTACTAATGACTGTTTGTTTGTTGAACAACATAAATCTCATTTGTGTGATCGACATAAAGCCTGCTTATAAATCATCGTCAATATAACAGGGACGAGATACTACAAGGACATTTTTCAATACAAGAACTTCACACAAATGTACTTCCCACAAGTGCGTGCAATGGAGCCAGTAGAATTCGAACCCCCAACCTTCTACGCTCGAAGGCGATTAGCGGCGTTGTGCTTTGACCACTCGGCCACGGAGGCTTCGACTGTTTGTTTAAAAGCATACTTTGTACAAAAACCAAGTTTCCAAACCTGACCAAGTTTCTAATGCGTACTAAAAATAATTTAGACCTAGAATATACATATATATATATATAGGGAGTAGAAAATGAGTAGCATTTTTAGTTTTTTTACAGGTACGCAGAAAAGGAAAAAAATCACACTATGATCTCTGATAGGAAAAATAGTTTGAGGTGCATTCAAAAGATGTTATGCTATTTTAAACATAACAAAATTGCTGAAGTGCTTTGCGCTCTTTCTAAGGATTATAGAATGTATAGCATTTACTAGTATACACTATTTGGTTTTAATTCATTTACAGATATTTATTAAAGTCTGATTTAGATCAATAATTTCTCGATATATATGCGATCGATATATTTTTCGCTTAATATGTATTAATTTTATGAATCTCTTAATGAGCTATAGGAACAAATTCGCACTTACTACCGAAAATGGGCAGAAATTGCTGAGAATGGATTTTTACAGATTTATGTGTTTTTAGGGGTTCGTTCATCTGATGAAACCCTATTCATCTTACTCCTCTGTCTGTCCGTCACAAAGTAAATAATGTTGGATTGAATTTTTATCTGGTTTCCAAAAACTAAAATGGAGTGACTTTAATGTCTCACACTAAATTTTGGATAAATTATAAATACGGACCCACTGGTTGATGTTTTAAGTATATTAATTTTTGCCTTTACAATTTTCCAGTAAAACATAATTTTATAAATTTTATATATTTTTATAAATTTTATAAATCGCGTACAGAGTTATCCGAAAAACTTTGAAGTCACAAATAAATACGTACAGAAATTGCTGAGAATGGGTTTTTTCAGAACTAATGTCTTTTTTTAAATTGCTTATTTAAACAAGTTTTTTCGAACTAGTAATAAATAAAATTGCTTATTTTTGGAAAATATTTTATATTCTATGGCTGATTTCGTTCCTGTTATATTTTCTTTTGTTGCTTAATTAATCTACAAATTTTCCCCCTTTTTATGCCAAATCGAGGAGAATTAAATTTTTTTATATGCCTAGCAAATTTACTCTAAAAATAATCTCATGCGGGTATCATTATCAATTTATTATTTGTCTGAAAGAATATTTAATGCTTTTATTAACCTCTACAAATCAGAGATATGAATGCAAACATTTATTTTCTCTCACATCTGCACTCACCTAAATTTTTCTTCCCTAGTGATGTGTCAACTTACATCATATATCTTAAGTATTTTATGCATGCCTAATATTTCTACAGAGTGATGTTTCATATTTATCTTATTTTTTTCCATTATAATAGTTCAGTTAGTAAGAATTTTTATGGCGGTTTGTACCATAGGATCAGAGAATAGAAACAAATAATAATAATAATTGTAATAGTAATTATAATAAAGATAATAATAATAAGGTCGATTCCTCGTTAGGTATTTCTTTTCCTTCGCGCTATTGTTTTTCTTTCTCTAATAGTCACTTCCACTGTGTTGTTTTTCCCCATATAAAACTAAATTTAATCAAATTTAATTGCTGAATGACTGAATGAATTTGAAAATCTATAACAACATCAATTGTCAGCAACAACAAGTTTAAAAACATGTATTTGAACTTGATTGGATCAATAAAAGGTATTTTAGTAATGACTGAAAATTTTAGCAATGTGTATAAATATATGTAGGGGGTGTGAATTAATAGTAGGAATTGAAAAGGAGTGTTATTTGCTAGTTTTCCTTCTATTTATTTAGAAATAAGAAGTTGGTAAATTGAATTTATGTATAAAATTGTAGGACTGGATTTTTAAACTGGTTTTTAAAAATTAGGAATAAGTTATTTTATTGTCACATTTTAAATTTTAGACAAATTATATGTAAATGTGGACCCACTGGTTGATGTCTTAAGTATATTAAAATTAGCATTTAATTTTTCTAGATTTTGCATCATCCTGAAATACATTTCATTCAAACACGTCATCTCTGAATTAAATAAAGTTCAATCAATATCCTATTTATAAATAGTGGTGTTTTGATTGCAAATGGTTATCAGTTCCTTTCCAGAATTTTTTTTACAGAATTATGTCTTTTTTTTTTTTTAATTATTTATTTAGATATCACTTTTAAACCTAGCAATAAATAAAATTGATTAGTAATATCCCGTTAGTGTAAGAATGTATTTAATTTTCTATGTCTGATGCATGATTTTCCGGTCTTTTTCTTCTTTTTTTCCGTGTTTTACAAATTTCGCCCCTTTTTATGCCAAACCGGGATAAATTTCAATTTCTTAAATACCCGTTAAATTTATGCTAAAAGTTATCTGATGTGGAATCATTATCGATTCATTATTTGTCTGAAAGCATATTTAATGTTTTTATTAACCTCTACCATAGCCGACTATAATACTACCAGCCGAGCCATTTCGCGAAAACCTCCGAAAAAGTGAAGCTGGATTCAGCTTCAAACCCTGAAGCATTTCATTGGACCACGTGTGAGTCCACGTGACGCGAACAATGCCCAAATTAGCATTGAATAAGCTGCTTTCTGTTCTTTGCACATGTTTGCACACGTGTCATTGTTTTGGTTCAGGGTTTACATGATTGGTCTGAATAACTTGGGCAAAGTATCAGCGTCCTTTGGCGGGAGACTTCATACATTAATCTCAAATAAACAGGCTTTATAGATATCGTCGGCTATGCCTGTACAAACGCAAATATCTTATCCTGTTGCAGGACAGGGATATTCGTTTAGCAAATCTGAGATATGAATGCAAACATTTATTTTCTGTCACATCTGCCTTCACCTAAATTTTTCTTCCGTTGTGGTATTTCAACTAACATCATATATAATAAATAAAATATTTTATGCATACCTAATATTTCTAAAGGGTAATGTTGCAATATTTACTTATTATTTTATTTTCTGTTATTTTCAGTTAGTAAGAATTATTATGGCGATATGTACTCTATGATCTGGGAATAGAAAAAAAGTATCATTTGCTAGTCTATCTTCTATTTTTTTAGAAATAAGAAGTTTATAATTTAAATTTATGTGGTACGAGATTTTTTAAACTGGTTTTAAAAAATTAAAATAGAGTTTTTTTTTGTCTCTTTCTAAATTTTAGGCAAATTATAAATAATGACCCACTGGTTGATATCTTGAGTATATTAAATTTAGCCATTGGAATTTTCCATGTAAAATGTAATTTTATAAATTTTATAAAATTGTTTAAATTTCATATATTGCGTACAGGGTTATACGAAAAACTTTACATTTACTAACGGATACGGGCAGAAATTGCTGAGAATGGGTTTTTACAGAACTATGTCTTTTTTTAAGATGTCTATTTAGATATCACTTTTCTATCTAGTTATATATATAAAATCCCTCCGTGTATAACGATTCCGGGGTCAACCCATCCACGAGAAAAAACGCTTATTGTGACCAATGACAAATTCCATTGTGAAAAGTTATCTCCGATTTTAAAGGCTATCAATTTTTTGTTCAATGCAAACGTTCCAGAGTCGTAATGGAGCGTTCTCATTTGTCAGATTTACAATTTGAGCTGTAAATGACGTCACTACATTTTACTGTGCTTTGAAATCTTGTCCCTATTTCAAACACAATATTCACACTGTTAAAAATTGACACATTTGCTGCAGCATCACTCCCCCGCTTTTATAGAAAACGATTACTTTGCTGTGTTATGGAGCATTCTCATTGGTCATAAAAGAAACATTCTATAAAATCTGTGGAGTGACAATGCAGTAAATGGGTCAAATTTTTAGCAGTACACTGTTAAAAATTTGACCTTTTTGCTGCATCATCACTCCCCAGCTTTTATAGAATACACTGTAAGTAACACACACAATGTAACCGTTTTCTATAAAAGCGTTGGAGTAATGCTGCAGAAACTGTTAAAATTTTGCCCCTTTTGCTGCAGCATCACTCCACTGCTTTTATATAAAGCGGTTACTTTACTGTGATATGGAGCATTCTCATTGGTCATAAAAGAGATATTCTATAAAAGCTGTGGAGTGACGCTGCAACAAATGGGTCAAATTTTTAACAGTGTAATACGGTATAGTAATCATTTTCTATAAAAGCTGTGTAATGACGATGCAGCAAAACAGTCAAATTTTTAACAGTGTTTAATTAAAACTTTTTATTTAAGAATAGCGAAGGTGCGTTTTAAATACAATATTGTTAGAATTTTTATATTCGTGTTGCTTTATTTATTTATTTTTATTTATTTATTTTTTACCGCCGTGAATGACTTCATTGTCAC
Organism: Maratus speculifer; assembly: GCA_964019185.1. Classification (NCBI taxonomy): domain Eukaryota; kingdom Metazoa; phylum Arthropoda; class Arachnida; order Araneae; family Salticidae; genus Maratus; species Maratus speculifer. The sequence goes on along the minus strand of OZ025291.1, from coordinate 419,655,639 downwards.
ATAACGAATCACGATGGTTTACTCTTTATTGTTGACATTTGTTTTCGATCTTATAAAGTATTTTCTTTTAAGTATTAGCTAATGGTATAAAATAGTTAATTCACAAATGTTTTAAAATAGCATTATTAGTGCATGTTTTGCATTATTAATGCATGTTAATTTGCATGTTTTTGTGAAATAATTACTCTAATTTTGTGAGTGAAATTCATTTAGCTGCATATTCTATGCCATTATTGTACCCATTCAATTAATAATTTGGCGTAATATTCGTCTGGAAATGGCCAAAAGGGGAAAAATTTTTATACATTTTGGATATTTTTATTATTTTCTCTCAGTATTTTAAAATATTTTTTGGCTATAGTTTCACAATGTATTCTTTTATAATTGCTATTTTACCTTACTTTATTCTTTTAAAATTTATGCATATACCATTTGTTCATTACAATCCCTCCCCATCCACCAGGTAGTTTTGTTATTGTTTTAAATGCAGATTTCTATTGAATTTTTTTAAGATTTTTCCCTCATGTTCAATCTTTGTATTTTTCAAAATTGTTTAAGCCTAAAGTGGCTATGATTGACCAAAGTTGTTGCAATGTTTTATCATCCTTTTAAAAATGGAAACACGTCATTTTGGCGGGCTATCTTCTAGTAATAAATAAAATTGCTTGTTACTGTCGGGAAATATTTTGAAATCTATGGCTGATGCACGATTTTTCGGTCTTCTTATCTTTTCATTTTTGCGTGATTTACGCATTTTACCCCTTTTTATGCCAAAACCAGATAAGTTATAATTTTCTAGATACCCGTTATATTTAACCTTTTCGGGTCTCAATTTTCTCTCGATTCCTATGACAACTGATGCTCCTTTCCAAAGGTTTATTTTCAGATATTATTTTTTTTCTATTTTAGTATGAATGGAGATTTTAAATATTTACAATTTGTTTGAAACCCTCTATGGTCCCGTGTAACGCCAGGCGGATCAGCTAGTATTTCAATACAGTGAAACCTCCAAATAAGGGACACTCCGAATAAGGGAACCTCTATTTAAGGGACAAAAATTGCGGTCCCATAGATGTCCCTTATTTGGAGGTTTCACTCTGAATAAGGGACACCTCTATATTTAAGGGACGAAAGTTGAGGTCTCATAAGTGTCCCTTATTTGGAGGTTTCAATGTATTTATTTTGAAAAAGATGGAACGGATTATCCAAAAACTTTTCTAAATGAAATTGGGTTGAATAATTGTCTATTCTGAACAAAAATGAACAAATAACTAAATTGTAATTTTACAAATTACGACGACTATTTGAAAAATGATATTTTCAAAGACTAAAATTTTAAAGATTTGCAAATAAATTCTATATTTAAATTAATAATAATAATAAACATCATTTTTAGGATAACCATAACGAGTCATATATCACGTTAGCTATGCATTAAACATTAATATTCCTAGACCAAGAATAAACAAGTTGGAAATTGCACGTGAAGCGTAGCAAATGAGGTGCATTCGTAAGATAACGAAATTTAAAAAATGTTATTCTCATAAATCAACCTCATATATTTGTAAATAGTTAATTACAATTAAAATACTCACACTGTTAAAAATTTTCGTTAAATAATGACGCGTTGACTGCATATTTGATATTCACTTTACCATTTTTCTAGAAAATTTGTTAAACACGATTAATTTACAACGATTTCGTTGATTTCGTTCGAACAATAGTAAAAAAATCCTCTTTTAGCTGTTATACCTAAATACGCTCAAACGAATGCTATTTCATGTAATGTTACTTCTCTTCTAACCAATCAAAACGTTTCTCATTCAGTTTAAGAATCTGGCAACATCTGAAAAGTTGTTTGCGCGGTTGTGTTTGTTTACGATGGCGGAGCGAGCGCGAAATTTATTTCATCGTCAATCTTGTACGAAACGAAGAAGGAGAAATTTCATCATTCAAGTAAGTTATTTTGCTGGTTATTTTAAGACTTATCATGTTTACTTTCATGTTGGTGGATTAAAATGCGAAATTTAAAAAATGAATTCGAATATGTAACATCGAGTTGCGTTTAAATTCTGTTATCGTGATCTATTCAAAGTTGATTCAGAATAGAATTAGATAATTTCTTTCTCCTGTTTTTATATCATATAAATACGATATTTCGTCATATGATAGGAATCTTTTAAAGATTTTTGTGATTTTTTTTTCTTATCGCTTTTGATCGTTATTATTTAATAATAATAATAATTATTATTTTTTATTAACACTTACTACACGTTGAAGAGCAGTTTGTTTTGAGCGTAATAGTCCAAATAAATAATTAAATATTTATAAATTTTAGCAAATGTAATCGCAATGAGATTTTCAGAGTAATGTTGCACTAAAATATGAAAAAATATGTGAAAAAAAAGGGGGTAAATTGATTTTTTTTTTTTTTTTTTCAAGTAAAATTAACTTTGCCCATATATGGTTGAAAATAATTTTTTAAACTAAATAAACAGTCACTTGCATAATTAATAAAAATTTGTAATAGCTAAACCTGAAGCAACATTACTTCACTTTATGCCTTTATTGTCTTCATGAAGAAAGCTTCATTGAATTGACAAGGAAATTGCGTCATGTTTATTAGGCATACACATTAATATTTATTTGACCTTTTAATAATTTAATCATTTTGAAAATTTTCCTACTTTTCAGTTTATTACTTATTAGTTTTAACGTTTTACTATATTGCAAGCATTTTTTATAATTTGCATTGTGTTATTACATTCAAGTTGCTGTTTAAAATTGTAAACAAAGCAATGACCAGAAATCTGCAAAATTCTAAAATTCACACAACGACTGATCCCAAGTTGTGAGAATTTGAAGTCGTCTACTTCATATATGATGATATATATCAATGAACCCTGCAATTTAGCATAACTATAAATAAAAAGTAAAGGGCGAGTGGGATGATGTGGGACACTTTTCATAAAAGTAAGAAAATCAATTTTGTGTGACACAAACTAAAATTTCGATATATAGAGGGTAAGGTGATTCACTTTTTAATCTCTCTGAACAATTTAGAAACACAATATGCAACAGCTATTTTATAATTATTGAATATCCTTCTTTTATCTTTATGACTATGTAAAAAGAATAATATCTACACAAGCTTGTACATATTGATATGAATATCAGAATATCTAACGCTGGCTCAGTACAGCCATCTAGCGGATCTAAATGTAAACATTGGTACATTTGTACCTAACAATAATTAAAGAAATTGTAAGTTTCAAAATGTTTCCAAACCCCCTCATTATAGCAGTTAATCAAAGCTTTATAAGGCACAAGTTGTCTACTATCAGATAGCTATACAATCAAACAAGAATTGTAGGTTGATAATGTATGATGTGTCGAATATAAAATTTACAAAATCTGCTTGCCTGAAGAAAAAAAAAAAAAAAAAAAAAAAAAATCAAGATAGTCATGGATGGCAATTAAAAATTGTCAATTCAATTTATTTACATTTTGAAGTAAATGAATACATTATAAAGGTTATAATTTCCCGGATATGTCCTGACTTTTCTCACAAGGTCCTATTTTTGTGAAATTCAGAAATTTTTCTTACATTTGTGAAAATTCTAGTCATAATTTTGTAAATTTTAAATTATCAAGTCTTCATGTTCAGATTTTTCATGTGAGCTAAGTAATATGCTTTTTGTGGACCTGAACTGCTTATTTACAGTCCAGATTTTAATTTTAAATAACTAAATTTTGAAAAGTTCAATTCAAAAGGGAAAATTTCTGAGAAAGGTCTTATTTAAGAAACGAATAATTCTGAATTGGTAAAGGTGTTTTGCGGAGGGTCCTGTTTTAAGATAAATTATTTTGTGAAAGGTCCTTTAAACATTTTAAAATTCCCTGATATTTCCAGGTTAGTCTCAAATTTCCAGATTACTGTTAAAATAAATTTTCAATGATTATTTCTTTAACAATATTACGTTTATGTATGGAAGCAGCAATTTCAGCAGAAAAAGAATATGGGACTAAACAATGCCTATTATTTCTTCATACTTTATTTTTGCAGTAGTATGTTATGATTATTGCTTACTGTTGCTGAAAAATTGCCAAAAATAAAAACTATTTAAAAATCTATTTCATAAAATAATAATAATTTGTATGCTTGAGAATAATAAACTGTTGAGATAGTCAAAGCATAGCTTTTAAAGAAATTCCATAAAAGTGTCCATTTACGGCACAACTACCCTATATGGATATTATGTGTGTGAAAGAAGTGTGTGTGAAAGAAGGGGGGGGGGGAGGCTTGAAATTTTCAGTATTAGTTTAAGGATTTCCAAAAATTTTAGGAAAATTAAGAATTGTATCAGATTGAAAGAGCTATACACGCTTTATTAAAATATATGAATAACTAATGCAATGTATAAATTTTTTATTATTAAGAAAAAAAAAGCTTTATACATTGCTAATGTATATTATATATGAATATATTTGGCAAAAATGTTACAGTAATATCAGAAATATCTCGATTTCTTTCAAAAATAGAATTATTCTTCTTTCATGAAAAACTGCAAGTTCCATCATAATATCAAGAATAACATATTGAAGTACATACTACAGAATGCTATAAAACTAAAAAAATTTGTAATTTTGTCCCTACATCTGAACTTAAGGTGTCATTGTTTACATCAGTGAGGATGTATGGATTTTAGGTGCCTGTGGATTTGAGGAAGTCTGCTGCCCACTTATTTTTTAAATATCAATTTTTTTTTTTTTTTTTTATGTTTCATATATCTGATGTTTACTTTCAAAAAGATGTTTCATAGTTTCTATATTTTATATTTATTTTCAATCTATCATGCTGCAAGATATTTTTTATGTTTTCTGTTAAAAAAAATGTTAATGAATTTTTGAATTGTTGTTGACTATGTCATACTGTAGATAAGGAATTTTTGTTTCTGGCAGTGAATTTTTTACTGTCTAATTTAGGTAATTAGTTACATAGAGCTTTATTAGAAAATAATCTTTTTTGGTTTTGCTTTTGATTTAGTTGAATTTAAGTTTAAACTGTATGGCATTGTAGAAAATAAAATATGACAAGATTACATTTATGTTAACTTTTTCTTTAAATAATAAACTATTTTTTATTTCTGATTTTTTAATGTTTCATACTGAATCCTATATTTTGTTTTAAATATATAAAGCAAATAGTTTTTATTTTTAATTTTGTTCTTAGTAATATATATATATATATTGAATATTGTTTGCCATTTTTCTAGTTGAATGCAGTATGTTTCTTTTTAATTTTATCTTTGCTTGAAAATGTTTATTTAGTGTTCATTTTTGAAGGAGTAGCCAACCATCCTTTATCAAATTTACAAATTGCACCCTGCCCTTTTTAAAAGTAGTAAAATGCATCACTAGTTGTATCCAGAGATTTCTAATAAAAGTTTCTCCATTTCATAGTATTTCTAAACCTGTGTTCTTACAATCTTGCAAAAAAGATTAAATTTTCTTATTTCTTTAGGGGAAAAAAATGAAATTATTCAATCACCTTGTAATTTATTTGTATTTTTTTATTTTTATGTCATAAAATCATTCAAAATTAATGTTTATTGCATATTTTCCCACATTTTTTTTCTTCATTAAAGTCAATAATATATTTTCTCTTGCGATAGTGCCCTTTTTCTTTCTAGTGTAAACACTAATTTATTATAGCAGTAAATTGGCTATTTAAAAAATTACTGGATTATTATCATTATTTTTTTAAATATTGTGATATTTACAATCCTTCATTATTTAAAATATTTTTATATTTAAAACTTTAAAAATTACAATTAAAATAAACAAATCAAAAGATATCATTTCACCAGTGAAATAATAAAATTAATACTTATAATATAATAAAGTATGGTAACTTGTAATTAAATCTGAGATTTTCTGCATATAGAAATGAAAACCATTAGGCCCTGGGGCGATGAGCATTATCGTTGAACTTCATTGCCACACTGGGGGGCCAACTTAATTCCTGCATGAATATTATAACAATCGTTAAAACTTTCGAAATCACAAAAGTTCTGGATCCGAAAGTTGTCTATTAATTAATAATTACAATAAAAACAGGGAACTCTTTTTCTGATAGGTTTTGTAAAACGATCTGCGATTGGCGCGTTTTTACCCCAACAGCCAATAAAAAGCGATCTCACAAATGTTTCTCCGATGAAAAACGTAAACAAACTGTCGTCGATTAGCCGATAAGCGAAAACGACTGTCAATACGTTTCTCCTTAAATCTTTATACAATTTATTGATATTCTTAACTTTTAGTTAATACTTATATTTATAAAAACGTTATCGTGTCATCATGTCGAAACCGAAAACATGTTGTAACATTTTGGAGGTGAAGAAAATGATAGGATAATTTCCTTTTCTCAGAAAAGTTGGCAGAAAATAGCCGATTGTAAAGATAAGTAAAGTGGAAAGCACTTGGAGGTTTTGAAGGTAGCCTAACAGATTTTTTGAATCAAATTCCACTTGATGAAACATCAAATTTGCCACTGGATACCATAAAAAACCTTATCACCATATCACCTTTTGGATACCATAAAAAATGTTATTGCAAATTTACAGATATCACAAGAATTTCGGCAGCTGAAAAGAGGTTTCAGAAAGAATCTGTAAACAAGCCAGTATCTGTTAAAGATAGTGAAAATGAATTGCATCCTCAATCCAAGCGTGTTTTGAGAAGTCTGTATTATAAATCTATATTATAAATCTGATCAAATAATTCCTTGACAATAATCTTTTTTATGATTTTAATGTTATCTTAATGCCATATTAAGCAGAAAGCAAAAATGACCCGAGAAATATTATATTTAAGATAGAATTAAATTTCTAATAAATACTTTGCAACTGAAAAAAAAAAAATCATTCACTTCATGTAACATGCCTTAAATTATGCTTTTGTTGTACACAATATATAAGATTTTTTTTAAACTAATGCTTGTTTACAATTATACAGATGGTGCTTTATTTTCGAATGAAGTAATTTACTATAAAATCTGTTAAATTAAAAATTTTATAATGAAAAGGTTTTGAGCAACTTTAAAATCTTGGTAAGTAATAAGAAAATGTGTTGAAAGTTTTTAAAAATGGATGTCAAGTTGAATAAAATTTATAGTTTTCATGCTGCATGAGTATACGAAAAGCTAAATATATATTTTTTTAATTTCAACCTTATGTATTTATTATACCACAGTATCATTTCTTTTATAGTTGTAATACTAAACACTACTATTAATATACCAAATAGTTTTGAGGAGATCAAATATTAAAAATAGTGGGAAATACATGAATCTATGCAAAGCTAACTATTGCTATTTTTTTTTTATTATTATTATCCCTCCTTCAACTCTCTCTCAATTTAATTTCTATAGTTTCCTAACATTTAGTAAGATAAAAAATCTAAAATAATTTAAATATTCATAATGTGATAATCACAATAATTAAGTTGAGCAATAAATAATTCTCACAAATGTCTAACTAATTAATTGCTAAATTTATTTGAAAATAACTGTTTTGTTTCCTTAGTAAGCTTTCATTAAATTCTGTTACTAAATACAGTTATGAAACAATTTTATTTATTACTTTTTTTGTGTGTGGGGGAGAGGGGGCATCCATTATTGGAATCTTAATTGTTTCAATATATTTCTATTATTTAAATTAAATTTTGATTAATATTGGTAATGAGACTATGAGAATGAATAGATTAATATGTTGAAAAAAAACTGAAATATAATTATTAATTAAAAAAATATTTTTAAGAGATTTTTTAAGGGTATCCATCACTGGCATATTTTAAATAAAATTGTCCATCAAATATTAAAGATTTGTAAAATAAAATTAAAAAAAAATATTTTTTTCATATAAAAATACTTTTTTTCTGCAATATTGTGAAGAATATATGTAAAAAAAATCAGATGTACGGTTTGCATAATGGGGCATACGGCTGTTTTGATTGATATTAGTACTTAAAGAAGTCATAATAAATAAAATTGAGATGGAAATCTAGAGTAAAATGTTGATAAAATCATGTTTGGTGTACTTTTAAAATTGCAAATATGCCATAGCATATGATTTCAAAATTATTTTGTCAAAATATTTCATTTTGGAGCACTGTAAGTTAGTTTTTAAAGAAAAAAAGTGAAATTTTCGCTATTTTTTTACGCTATCCTCGGCGAATTCCTAAACTGACGCTTCCGATTGGTTAATACGTAAGCAAAGGGAGAGATTGAGCCAATCGACTGTTACATGTTATGAGAAAATAATTCGTTATATATTTTGTTTATTTTCTTATTAATGAGCAACTTTTACGTCCAGAACTTTGATAATTTCAATGTTTGAGAACATTTTATAGGATAAAAATGTAAAGTTAAGTTGCCCCCCCAAAGTTGCAACGGAAATCTGTTTCTAAGCCTCTTTTCAACGATCGCCCCACGGCCTACATGGCCTGTTTGTGTTTAAAATTATTGATCTTGGAATTCAGAACAGGCTCAATTAAAGATATTTTGATTGAAACACTTTGACATCATATCAAATAAACAGAGCAATTTTAATCAAAACCAGTTTTGCTTGCCAACAGTAATACCTGTTTTTTAATTGCTTAGGTATAATTTAGTTGAAATTATTCTAGGGTTCAATTGCATGACATCTCTCTTTATATAAATTTAGTTGGTGTGAATAATGCATCAATATTACTTTTAGTTTTTATTATGCGTAGTTTGAAATATTGAAACACAGACTGCACACTTGCAGTCTTCTATTCTGAATGCAAAAGGTTTCTTTCTTTCTTTTTTTTTTAATACAATTTTCAAAGATTTTGTATATTGAAAAAACTATCTTTAAAAAAAGTAATTAAAATGAATGACTCTACTGAATCAGTATTTGCTGACCACTCTTTTTCTTTAAAAATGTATATTTTGATGCAGGAAAAAGAGAATAATCAAAATAGATATATTTGTGTTTGTACAAAATCTGTCATTATATTTAGCTCTACTTGACAAAGGGATTAAAATTTTTGTAATTTTTTTTTATCATTTTACAAGGCTTTTATCAGATTGAAATTAGTTAATTTCTAATTCCCTTATGTTTATGTAACTTAATTGTACTTGGAACTGCTTTCACTTTAGAAATCAGTCATTTTCTTAGGGAAAAGTTAATGACCTCCCCCCCCCCCCAGAAAAAAATAAATGTTTGTACAAAAAATTAGAATATCCCTCAAAATAAAATATTTTTTAAATTATTATTAAGAGAACAGCCAAAAGAACATTTAATGATCTAAAAGTTTTGTTGTCAATATTTCAGTTAAGCACTGTCTAGTGCCCAACATGATTAAAATCTTACCTGCATCATTTGAGATAGTATAATATAAGAATATTGTTTAAGTGAAAAATCTCTGTTTTGGAATTTTGATACAGTAACAGCATTTTAAAAATAAAATATATGCATATTAAAGAGGGAGGAGGGGGGGGGCAAAAATTTGATGCTAATTAAAGATAAAGTCTATGTAACTGCAGTTTAACTGTTTAAAAAGTCTTTTTTTTATTTCATAAAAAATATTTTATTACAATGCATATTTTTGGTCATTTTGTAACACTTCCCTCTCTCCCTCTTGTAAAAAAAATAAGCATATTCTTTAATACATTATTATTTATAGCCTTTGAAAAAAAAAAACTTTAAGAAATACATCAGTCTTTAACTTAATTAGGCACATGCCTAAAAATTAAACAAGAATCATAGCAATATTATGTGTTCGGCATTCACATTTCCACTCTGGCATCTTAATCTTTGAATCAATGTTTCTGCATTGTCCATTACAGTAGACTCCCTCAAATCCGCAATTCTAAAATTTGCACATAATTTATGGATGTAAGAAATGAAACATTCAGTTCACATACAGAGAGAGAATTTAAATTTTTTTAATTTATTCCAATTCTATGTATATTTTAATGTGTATTTTCTGTTAATATTACTGAATCCATGTGTTTTCATGAAGAAAGAATAAATTTAGTCTTGAAAAAATTCAAGATATTGCTAATATCACTGCTAATTACAATCTTCTTACCAAATATATTTATGTATTAATCAAGTTTTTTGGTTATTAAGTCTGGCTAAACCTGAAATAAAACCTCCTTATTTTGTGATTTTGATGTGAATAACTAATGTACCTTTGAGATAAGCTTCATTGAATCATTTAGGAAAAATAGATTTCTTCTTTACAATGAATATTCAATCATACATTATTGATTATTAACTTGACCTTTGCTTTCAATATTTTAATCATTTTAAAAATTATCTATTTTTTTTATTTTAGTTTATTACTTATTTTATTATATTGTAAGTATTCGTTATAGTTTGGATTGCATTATTAATTACATTCAAATTACTGTTTAAAAAATTTAAACAAAGTAATGACCAGAAATTCGCAAAATTCTAAAATCTGCACAACCTCTGGTCCCAAGCTGTGCTGGCCCCATCAGTGGCCGAGAGGTTCTGACCTCTCAACTGGTAGACGAAAGGTGCTGGGTTCGAACCCAATCTCGGCCATTGGCCTAACCGTTCGGAGTTTTTGTGGTTTTCTTTGAACCTTGCGTAAATACGGGTTAGGTTCCCTTAGAAAAACCCCCACGAAGAGCAGTCATTTGAAGATTTAATTACTTTGTATTTTGGTAAAAACAGATTACAGACTATTTTGAAATTTTGATGTAAATAACAAGTTACAAATAAAAAGATAAATTTTTGGTTTGGATCAAACATGATAATGCTATAAAAAAGACAAATCCCCTTCTTCTCTAGAGATATCTTAAGGTATCATGTGCCAGTCTACCTCTACCTCCCCCCCCCCCCCTCTTCCCTAAATTGATAACATTATATTATATGTACCAGCCCATTATCAGGCTGTTCATGTATTTGCTTTTAATTGTTCATCTATTTCCTTTCAGAGTTTAATTGAAGTTCTTTGCTGCATCTTAATTTAAAGTTTATTGATGTCCTATACTTTTCAGATGCCTGCCATTCTGATGTCTTCATAACAAGAAATCTGGTACTTATGCTTAAAAATTATCATTTTTACATATTTGACATTTTACCTAAGATACATAGTAATTACAACATGATTTGCTAATTTAAATTTTAATTAACATGATTTTAATGAGTTTTTTTTATTTGATTTAAATCAATAGTTTTAAGAAGTTGTTTTATTTAGAATTTAGATCAAGATATTTTTTAAAGAAAATCGGGTATGGCCATTAACATGTTGCACATTTTAGGAGTAGAGGAGAGAAAGAAGGCATAAATCTATGCTTTTAAAGTTGCCCCCCTTTTTTTAATCAAGTATTGAATTTTAAAATTAAAGTGCAAATAGAAAAAATTTAAGTTATTAGTAAAACAGTTTACTTTCTACTAGGATAAGAAAATTTTTAGGGTAAATATAAGCTCTTTCCAATGTATTTTTTAAATCAGAGTGAGAGAATGTAGGCAAACACAGCTTGGGGGGGGGGGGGGGTCAAATATTGCATTATATTTTAAAAATAATAATAAAGTATTTTTTTTTTTAATTTTTTTTGTTATTTTTTGTAGAAATTTTGAAGTAGTAGTAGATATTTGTATAATCAATCATTTGTTTATTATTTCATATTCATTTTGCTTCAAAGCATATGAATAATTGTTTTTCGTTAACAAGCTAAGATGATTTCTTTCTTTTATCTGTTTTAAATAAACTTATTCATAATTAGTTATGTATGATTAAAAAAACAGATGTATTTTACTGGCAACTAGGATTTTTTTTTTCCATTTTTAAAAATTAAAGATATAAATATGGTGTATCCAAACAAAAATGGAGTTCTGCTGGAGGTCTCTTCCAAAAGTTCTTTAACTCTTAGACTTTGGGATATTGTGCTTCGCAGTGTTGAATTCATACCAGATTTTTCAAATTTATAAACTGTCTTTTGTGTACTAAATAATAAACATTTGGATGTAATTTGATAAATATTCTTTTACTCAGTTATTAAAATAATAAATTTCAAATACTTCTTGGAGATTTTTTTTTCTTCTTTTGAGTGATTATTTGAAATCAACATTTTTAGTCATTAGATTCAGCTGATAACAGAAGGGGGGAAAAAATATGATTAGAATGCTATAAATAGCAAGAAATCTTTGAATACTCTCTTATTCGACTTCATATTTTGATTTTAATTCTTCATGATTATCTCCTTAATCAAGAAAAAATTTCTTGTACAATTTGGGCAAAATCTTAAAGATCATCCTGTTATGTATTAATTGCTTTAAAATATCTGCATTTTTTAAAAATTAGAATATTTTCTACTAAATATTAAATATTTTAATCTATTTTTTTTTCTTATCATTTCACATGTTTTAAGCCTTCTCTTTTGAGTAATAGATATGTTCACCAATGCATACGGATTTTGATCTTATACATAAAAAAATGACCTAGACCCACTTTATCCAAGGCTTATTGCTAATAAAGTGTTAAAAGTAGAAATTACTTATAAGCATTAATCTGAAACACATAAATTATAAAGGAAAAAAAAAAAAAAGAATGTCATTAGAATTTTTTTTTTTTTTTTTTTTTTTTTTGAGGGGGGAAAAAAACACAGTTGGTTATAAACTATGGTTAAAACCAACTGGTTTAAATCATGCCAACCCTGATAATTCCTCAACATTTTAATAAAAATTTATCTAATTTCTGTTTTCATTCCCAAGAACTTTGATTTTGAAATCAGTTATGTTGAAAGCAGGTACACATTGATATCTGTTAGCAAAAAGTGTGGACTAATAACTATCTCTAAACAGATTTACATATGATTGGAATGTCTTCAGCATTGACATGCTAACAAAACGCAGTAGAGCATGATGATAACATACATACAACTTATAGATCTTTTAAAACCGGGAGGAATGAAAATACAAATCTTTGGCTTTTGCAATTATCCATATTATTCTGAAATGTAGTGTAAAACAGTGAAGCGATAAAATGTAAGGCCAGATGAGGTAAAATAATTGCAAAAAATATTATTTTAATCTACAAAAGAATTACATTGAACATGCAAACAGGCATTGCTCTCAACATTTTAAAAAAAATTTCAACAATAATATTTATAATTACTAGCATACCCAGCCCGCTTCGCCGGGCTTAATTTGAAGGTTTATTTAATAATTTATGTGTATGGTACGCTTCTCTCTCAGCTGGCGACGGATCCCCCGGTGACTCTACGCTTCTCTCTCAGCTGGCGACGGATCCCCCGGTGACTCTCCCCGGACCATCGGCACTCCACGTGCGTCGGGTGAGCGTCAGAACAAACTTTCAGCATATACATATGGGTGGTTGTACTTGAATGCACAGACCTGCGCGTTTTTTTCTATCTTGCTTTTATACCTCTGGACCGAGTTGGCGCATTGCCAAGATTTGCTTCCTCTGGACCGAGTTGGCGCATTGCCAAGATTTGCTTCCTCTGGACCGAGTTGGCGCATTGCCAAGATTTGCTTTCCCCTGTGCCTCAATCAATTAATTAATTATCCTCAGAATTCCTTTTATTTATAGAGATTACTGATAATGAAAATTTAAAATGCATATTTTACTCATACCATGAGGGTTTTCTAAAGAAACATGAAATAAAATCCTTCATTACCCTTTTTTTTGTGTGAATTTAACTACAGTATAACCTTGTTCCATTGTTTTTCTAAGGGTGCGGGGGAGAGGGGGGGGAGGAATGATGAATGCGGATTAACTTCAAGACATGAAAAAACACTATGTTTAAGCATTACTAATGCATGTAATGTATACGGTATATTAATTTATTGCTTACTAAACTGGAAAATAAGTAATCCGAAGTTATAGAAAATTGATATTTATTTTTAAAAAATCAAAAGTTTTGTTTGAACTTTGTTATTTTCTTTAATCAAAAAAATAAATTTTCAAGATATACAACATTTTTTTTTTTTTTTCAATTTTAATGAATGTTTGTTGTATAGGCTACAGTAAAATTGATGCATAGTATCTTGTTATATGTACCTACATTAAAAGTATTTGCACTTTTCTACATTTATTTTCTTACAGAAAAAAAAACTAAGCTCCTAAAAGTAATAGTGAAATTAAAAAGATCTTAAGTAAGAGAAAAAATGTGCTGTTCATGTGAATTTAATGTGTACGTTTTAGAAAAGCACAATTTTACCCCCTCCCCCCCCCAAAAAAATAAATAAAAACAAAATAAAATAAATAAAAATTTCATTCTTTTAAACAGTTGCATTTAAAGATACTATATTTACTGTGTGTATGTACTAATTATTGATGTACATTAAATAGTGAATTTTAAAAATTATATGTAAGGTTGTTATTGTGTGATATTAATTGTGAACAGGAGATATACAATATAAACTTTCAAAAACTCAGTCTTACTGAAAAAGTGACTAAAATAAAAAGAGATTAGTTACAAGTTAAAAATATACATTTTATTTAAAACTTCTTTTTACTTTTGGGTTGTATTTTCAACTTATAACATCTTTTTTTATTATCTCAGTTGCCTTTTAAATAAAACAGTGAGCTTTTTTAAGCTCATATTGTATATTTTTTGTTTGGATCAAAGTGGAATTTTTCAAATCAGTGAAGTATTTGGGTTTTTGATGTGGTCGTTCACATGAACTTTTTGACATCACGATTTAAACTTGTCATAAACAGAAACATGAAAAATCACCAACCTTGTGGTCAGAATTTTTTTTAAATAATTTATAGCCTGAGGTTGATTTTATAAAACTTTCCACAAGTCAGTTTTGTTTTGAGAATTTATTTGAACGTATTTTATCCAAGTATTATTATATTATGGCTAAGTTTAATGCATTTAACTTTTTCTTTAAGGTACTCAATGTTGCTTAATCCTGTGTGTGGAACAAACTACAGCAAACCAATTGGCACAGCTATTTATATTTTAAACATGGCCAACCAATGCATTATTCTACCAAAAAACAAATTATGAAATTTTTTTTATATGTATTAATATAATAATGTATTATAATATAATGTAATTTATTTATTGTAATAAATATATTTCTGTATTTTAATTGATTGTTTTGTGATTATTTCTAATTCATAATAATCTTTGTTGATTTTAGTAGATTAAAACAATAATCTTAACTTTTAACTACATTTTTTCTAAATACACATGCAGCAGTATTTTTATTGCATTTTAACTGTCAGTGGTTAATATGTAGAAGTTTTGTTAAATATTGTTTGTTGACAATTGTAAAAATTCATAAATTTATCGGATTCATTTTAATTTATTAATCTTTTTAATTTTTATTTTGAATATAAAATTTATAAATGTTTTAATTGTTTATTAAACTTCTACATATTTGCTTGTGAAGGCCCATTAAGTATTCCACTTAAATACTAAATGTAAATTCATATATTTCAGATAATCAGTGATGGTGCTGCAACTATATAAATCATTTAGAGAATAAATTTTGAATATTTCGATATTGTCTTCAGTTTTTTGCAATTGTATTAAATTTGCTACAAAAATTTTCGTTTTTTAAAAATATATATAGGAAATATGTTTAAAAAACACAAGTATAGTAACATGTGTATTCTTTGTACATCAACTCAAAATCTAAATATTCATAACTTATTCTGCAGTAATTTTTTTATAATTTCATTAATTCTATACTTCCTAATGACACTTTAAATCACTATTAAAATAACTTGTTCTAAGATTCATTTGGTATATTGATTGTAATAATACAATTTAAAATGAATTATACTTACATTACATAATTGGTTGCAAAAAACAAAAACATTTCTAAAAGGATGATTTTTCCCCCCCATTTTCATCTTTTTAGCTATTTTGGCGTTGAAAGAAAAGAGGAGGCAGTCTAATTTTGGAAATATTTTTATATTTCGGAAGCAGGACGTTTCGGTCCCGCCATTTCGGTCTCGCCGTTTCGGTCCCAAGACATTTCGGTCCCTGGCCATTTGTCCCTGGACTTTTCGGTCCCTTCTCCAGCAAGCTGAAATTTTGTGCACGGGAAATATCTGACATAATTTTATAAGGAACATTTTAGAGTGTTGAATTCAGGGGCAGGTAATTCCCCCCCCCCCCCCGGAAAATTTGAAATTTTGTGTTTTCAGTGGTAAAAAAGTGTAATCCCCCCCCCCCCCCCCCCCCCCGGAGCCACAGAAGTCCCTCCCGGAGAAAAGTGTCTGAATTCAACACTGATTTTTTAACTGAAAGTCGCATAAAATTTTAGTGTAATGCGATTAATTAGAAGTAACAAGTACCCCAAAACTTGATCAATAATTTAGAAATCGATGGAGATTTCTGAA
Source organism: Maratus speculifer (assembly GCA_964019185.1). Classification (NCBI taxonomy): domain Eukaryota; kingdom Metazoa; phylum Arthropoda; class Arachnida; order Araneae; family Salticidae; genus Maratus; species Maratus speculifer. The sequence goes on along the minus strand of OZ025291.1, from coordinate 419,639,250 downwards.
AAAAATTCACAGATGAATGGCATTTTTTAAAATTGCCAGAATGTTTTGAATTCTTGAAAGGGGAAACGGGGAAGTTAACTTGGAAACTGATAACTAAATTTATAAAAGAACCCAATTAACTTATGATATTAACACACCCCATAATAGTTGTAAAATTTTAACTTCTGAGATGCATGTTTCCTCTCCAGGGAGACAAAGGTTTTTAAATTGCCAGGAGAAAAGAAAGAGTTATTGTTATATGGAATTTATATTCTGACACTTAGCATATTATAGGATTTCATCGCTGAAGCCAATTTTCAGAATTATAAGTGTTTCATTATTTTGCACCTCCGCCACTTCCCGCATAGGAGCAAAAATGTTGAAATAAATAAAAAACATCTGCATCTGGTGGTATTTTACCCCCTGTGCCAAAATTATCATTGAATCCTCTTTTTGTTTATGGCATTTTTTTATATATTGTTTTTGGTTACTAGCATTTATTTTCCTTTTAAACTTTTCCGTTTTTAAATTAAGAAAAGAGTTTCCAGATTGCAACACGTGGAGGTAGTTAGCATTGCAATTATTTTATTACATAAATGTATGACACAAGCAGAAATAATTATTAAAATGATTTGTAACCTATTTTTTTTTTTTTTTTTTTTTTTTTTTTTTTTTTACATTTTAGAAAAATGAATTACATCTTGAATTATTAGCAATTATTTTTTCATGACAACAGTTCTTTTTTTATTGTTATTATTACAATCTAGAATGTTTATTATATTGACGCTTCCCTGTTTTTATTAATGTTTTCCAAAATAACGGCAACAGCAAAAAAATTATATTGCCATACTTTTATGCATATATCACATTTATACAACACATCTGTTAAATTTTCTAAAACCAGCTTAAGGAAACTAATTACAAAATTATTAATGTAATGCGTATTGAAATTTGTCATTTCATTTAAAGCTGATATTATTATATAAAATGATTATTTTTAACATTAAAATATAAAAACCCTCATAAAAAATATGAAAAAAAAGCCTTCTGTCAAAGTAAATTAAATTAAAAAAAGGTAACTTAAAATTTTATGTCTAGGTGGTAAATATCTTATTTAACAATCTTATTTAGTTATGTTATAAGTTATGAATATTTCAATGTCATTTATAAGCTGTAATATTAAAGATAAAAAATATTCCATTCTACTTTTTATACTGGTTTATACTAAAAGCGTTTGAAATGAAGATAACAGCAAGAGGAATAAAAAACACCGAGAAATGCTGTTCTTTTCAAAACATTCATATTTCTTCTAAAAAATGCCAGCGATTATGTGGGAGGTCCGTCCGCATTTGAACTCCAGAGTATAAAGGGCATTGTAAAGAATAAGGGTTTCATCTGACAAGTTTATAAAGATCAAGGTACGTAGAATAAAGCTAACTACCTAGCTCTTCTAGCTATCTTGTATAAAGATGACTACTTGTTCAGATGGGCGTTGACAATTGATTGACATGCAGAATTTTTGCTTAAAAGAGGTTAATCGTAGTACTTAGCTGATACTTATATGCATACATTTCCAATTTTATAGGAACACCAACATAAAAAAAAGTGTTTAAAAATTCTCGGCACACGGTTTTGATTTGTTATTTACTTAATGTTATACATTATTTTATTAAATGATTAACATCATCTTAGAAAATTTGAAAGCATTAATAATTATGTTGTTAAATTAAAAAATTCTCCAAAATTAAATTATTTTTATCAAACATATTTATTAATAAGGATTCAAAATTATTTTAACTATTAATTGTTTAAGTGACTTATTTATCAATTACTTGTTTAAAATCTAGTACAAGAACTATATAGAAGTTATAGCAAAAATGAAAAAACATATTTTTTAAATTTCAGCTACTATAATGTTATTAACTTCATTAGGATGTATAAAAATGATAAGGATTCTCAAAATAAATATGTTATTTATTCATTTATTGGTTAGTTTATCATATTTTTCTTACTTTTTAAATATAATAATTAATATATGATTGATTTTTGCGAACTGTAAACTATAACTTTGTTTCAAAAAATTTAAATCTGCATCTGGATAATAATGTTACCTAAACCTGTTAAGAAATATTTTTACGCATTGTTACAGTGTTGCATTATTATGTTTAATTAATTATTACGTTACGTTACTAATTGATTTTTCAAAATAATAATAATAATAATAATAATAATTTCCTTTTTTGAAATAAATAAAAATTTTTGAATAATAACTTATGGTGATGAATAATTGCTATAAATTAAATCTCAAAACAGTTAGTGATTTTAAAATGAAAATCAAATTAATATTTTATTAAATTTATGTATTTTTAATTTAATGAATCTTTATATAATTAAATTGATAAAATTATTAATATGCATTTCGAATTTTACTTTACATAAACTCAATAAATAATCTGTTTTATATTCAATTTATCATTGTGTTTTGTAGTAGTTATAAACTGAAGCTTATCGTTTACCTGTTTATTTATTTTATATTTAAAGTTACTGAAATTTAAAACTATTTATTCAATTAATAATAAAATTAAAATAAAAATTGTCAATTTTTTTCTGTGAAAGTGGGAGCGAAAAGGTAATGGAAATAAATAAATAAACGATAAATTAAAAAAGCTTAGTTTTGTCAGTTAAAAATCGAAAATAAAATTATTTAAAATAATAGCTACATTATTATATAAAATTTAAAAATAATCATTTTATTACAAAGAAATAGGCCCACTTTCAATAAAATTAACTCACAAAAATTGTCTTCATAAGGTAAGAAAACTGTAAAAAAAAAAAAAAAAAAAAAAAAAAAAAAAAAATGCAACCAATAATTATTACATAAAAAAAAGGTCGTTCGAGCATTTTTATTTTTTTAACAAAAATTTTTTATTAGCACGCCTAGTTACGAAATAACTAATTTAAAGATTCTAAGAAAGTGTGCGAAAACAATCAATAAAAATAAAAGTTAATCAATAAAAATAATAGTTTATAGTATAGATAAAATACCTAATATAAAAAATATATGATATAACTTAAAATATTTATTCTGTTAAATAATAATAATAAAGACAGTGTAAAATTATATAACATTGTTTAATCAAATTTACAACTCGCTGTGATTTTATTATCACGAGTTACAATAGATTAAACTTATTGGACTATTATATTCAGCTTTGTATAAAATTTGAGGGAAGGGGGGCAGGAGAATAAAAATATTAAAAAAGGCCCGAACAATGTTGAGCTTACAGTGTTTAGTGGGCCTTCATCAATCAGAAACCAAGTTATAAAGTGGCCGGTAAAGAAATAGTAATGGACCGAAATGGCAAGAGACCAAAATGATTAAGGACCGAAATGACCAGGGACCGAAATGGCAAGGGACCGAAATGTCTCGGGACCAAAATGTCCAGGGACTGAAATGTCGTGTACCCTTATATTTCAGTTGTAAGAGCATTATATTTGTGCATTTCTTGATTCTATAAAATACAAATAAAACATTTGATTGAAGATATAAATATTGCACAGAATCCCTATGCATTCAAATTTAAATAATTTTACTTAGCAAAATTCTTCTAAAATTTATTAAATGATTGTGTAAATTTTCTAATGTAGCTTCAAATATCACAAAAAATGCTTTGGAAAATGAAAGTTTCACAAATTTATAATTGGGAAAAAAAAGGATTAAAACCCCAACATACTGTAGTAAACTTCTCAGTGATTAATTGATTTATATAATGATATTGTAAAAAATCTATTTTAAGTTAACTACATACAGAATTTCTAAAAGTGTGTTATTAGTGCTCTACATTTTAAAATATATACTAAGTTTTGCAAGAATAACAAAACACTATTTTTCCATTTTTAAAAAATCACAAAAGTTTGATTTGTTAGGCAGTGGCAGTTTCAAACATTTAACTGAAAGTAAGTAGATAGATTTGTATGTTGAGAGAAAATGAAAAATTCAATTAAATGATAAGAATCTTGGAAGTAATTGTAAAATTTTGGTCAATTTTAAATTTTATTCTTTGAAAATATATGAATTTTAAAAAATACATTGAAATTCTTGTTTAATACATATAAATAATCTCTATAAATAAAAGGAATTCCGAGGATAATTAATTAATTAATTAATTGAGGCACAGGGGAAAGCAAATCTTGGCAATGCGCCAACTCGGTCCAGAGGAAGCAAATCTTGGCAATGCGCCAACTCGGTCCAGAGGTATAAAAGCAAGATAGAAAAAAACGCGCAGGTCTGTGCATTCAAGTACAACCACCCATATGTATATGCTGAAAGTTTGTTCTGACGCTCACCCGACGCACGTGGAGTGCCGATGGTCCGGGAAGCGTACCATACACATAAATTATTAAATAAACCTTCAAATTAAGCCCGGCGAAGCGGGCTGGGTATGCTAGTATAATATAAAAATAAACTTATGTTATACATGGATAATAATCTATATTGCATGATTAAAAAATTTTAATCTATTGCAGTAATGAATTATTTGTTATATGGCCAAACGAAAAGTTGGTTCCTGGTCGGGCATAATCAGTATTACATACTAATCCTTTTATATTTTTTAATATATTATTTATTGTACAAGAACTGCTATTTATTTGTTTTAATTTTTTTAGATTGTATATCTACATTAGTAAAGAATGAAAGCAATTTGATATAATTTTACATGTACTTCTGATATTCTTGTACCATAAAATCAGAATTTTTAATTCCCATTTATTACATACGTTTTTAATTTATCGTTCTATGACTGTGAGATATATATATATATATATACGATCTTTTGATTATTTGATTTTTAATAAGGTCAAATATTCATATATATGTGTATTAAGCTTATATAACAAGCTGAAAATATGATTAAATAACTTATCAAAAATTATAATCAAAAGACCGAACATGTCCAGGGTGCTTTTGAATTTGACTGACAATTTCAGGGGAGTTGTTGTGGTTATTTAACTGTATTATGATTTTTTTTAACATGTGACTGTAAAATATCTATGTATAATCATTTGATTTTATTATGGATTTATTAGTATATGCTTATAAAATATGCAAGATGTTGCCGAATTTGGGGGACAAAATCATAGGGTTGATAGGCATCATGGGATGAAAATTTTTCATGGTATATGAGATGATTTCAAACCATGCTGAGTTAGATAAAATCACAAAAATAGTTGTGAAGTGTGTGTTGAGTAGAACAAATAAATAGGAATACATTTATTTGACCTCAGCAGCAATATAATGCATTACAATTCGACATCAGGGCATGATTCAACATGACAAGGCATTTTTACTACTATTGTTCAAAATTACATGTGCAAATGTCATTGCACAGCAATCCTTTTGTAGATGTCTACTGTGCAATTACCTTTGTGGGTTCAATTTCAAACAATTCCTATAAAAATTCCTCGTCGTGTCCTTCTGATGTCAAACTGTATTGCATTATAAGCCTGCTTAGGTCAAATAAATGTTTATCTGCTTATTATTTGTTCCACTCAATGTAACACCCTTCATAACTACTTTTGTGCATTTCTTTCAATGTGGTTTGCAACCATCTATGTTCTGTGGCAATGTTTCATCCTCTTGATGCCTACTATCACCCCTCTGAATTCGACAATCGAATTCAGAAACACCCTATATATTTTATGGTCATATATTAATAAAACCATAATGCAGTCAAATGACCGTACATACATATTTTACAGTCATATGTTAATAAAATCATAATACGGTCCAAAAACCATAGAATGTATATTTCACGGCCAAATGACCATCTTATACAATTACGGACAAATGACCATTTCATACAATTACGGTCAAATGACCATTTTATACAATTATGGTCAAATGATCATTTTATACAATTACGGTCAAATGACCATTTCATGCAATACGGTCAAATGACTGTTTCATTGAGTTACGGTCAAATGACCATTTTATACAACTACGGTCAAATGACAATGTATATATATTTTTATGGTCATATGACAATATATGTATAATACGGTCAAATGACAATATATATTTTTTTTACAGTCAAATGACAATATATGTATAATACGGTCAAATGACAATATATATATTTTTTTACGGTCATATGACAATATATGTATAATACGGTTAAGTAACCGTTATCTCGAAATACGGTCAAAATGCCGGACAGAATGCTGCCGTTCAAATGACCGTTTTCTGACAATGAAATTTTTAACAGTGCACCAAACAATGTTCTCACGATAACATTATGCAATGGAATACTTTTGTGTGGCCTTGTAAATCTATAACAAATGTTCTTTGCACCACAGATTATGCAAAATGTATATTATAATGTGTACTTTATAGATCATACCAATTTTATTATGTTCGAATGAGTGTAACACCATTAAAATACATTTGAAACATTTTTCCCCATTGACTGTAAAGTAACGGAATACTTTTGATTGTCCCTGTAATTGATCAATGTACCCGATTTTCATGAAATTTGAAATGACTCGACAAAATTATGTAATAATTATGTGTTTTAAATTTTAAACGATTAAAATGCATTTGAAACTTTTTCCCCATTGACCGTAATGCATCGGAATACTTTTGATTGTCTCTGTAATTGAACTACGCATCCGATTTTCATAAAATTTGAAATGACTCGACAAAATTATCTAATAATTATGTATTTTAAATTTCAAACGATTCGGTTGGGTAGTTTTTGAGTTGTTATATGCGGACGGACAGAGTGACAGACGGACAGACGGACGGACTGAACGACAACTGTAGGTGCTATAAGTATTTACATAAGTACGCACGCACCTAAAAACCAGTAGTTAGTAGATATATAGCTTTAACTGCTTAAAATGTGAATTTTTATTTGATGGAGTTAATCAGACTGACTTCACACTCTTAAGAGCACACACTACTGATCGAAAAAGACTCGGATGCTAATGTAAAGTCTATGGGGGCATTCTTTTCAAATATCTCACTCAAATTTTATTATTTTGACGTCATTTTTTTTGCATAGGATAACTGAGGACGATCCTCAACCGGCCTAGTTTTTACTTTTTTGATTTTGGTAATATTATTTTTATATTGCGATAGTTTCAGTTTCATAACCGGTTCAAATCGGTTCTGAAAGTTGAAGTATTTAAAAAAATCTGGCACCAAAATCGAAAAAATAAAAACTAGGCCGGTTGTGGATCATCCTAAGCTATCTTATGCAAAAGAAAAAAAATCGCGCCAAAATATTAAAATTTCAGCGAGATATTTTTAAAGAACGCCCAAAAACGAAAAAATAAAAACAAGGCGGGTAAATCACGTCTAAATATATAAATTTGAGCGAGATATTTTTAAAGAACGCCCCCATAGACTTTACATCATCATCCGGGTATTTTTCAGTCAGCAGTGTAGCGTCTTAAAACGAAAGAGCGGATTTAATTTCTCGGGGAAGAGTTGTAATTTATTGGATCTTGAATGAGTTGTTTTTAAAATGTTTTACACATATTGATTTAAATTGCGTATTTAAACTACTCGTCTTGATTTAAACTGCTTAAAAACAATTCGACCACTCGAGTAGTTTCAACTCTTTACGAGAATATATATAGGACAGTTGCACCATAAAATTTAACTAATAATAACGCATTGCTCAGTGGTGCACAAAACAGGAATTTTAATATACATTAGTACATATTAAAATAAAATAAAACTTTCAACGTTTCGCGCCGTCTTCTGCGGGCGTCTTCAGGAAAATATGATGATGGAAGGACTACGTTTGCATCTTGTTCGAGAGATAAAATTTCTACTAAATTAAAAACTAAATGAATTAGAATTTTAAAAAATGTTGCCAGTTACACGAGAATAAAAATTAAAATATTGCAATGAAATAAAAATTTTAAGATTTTATGATGTCATGCCATATTTTTGGTATATTGTAGGATAAATTATCATTACATGGTTTATTTTCTCGTGCTATGATTTCGATGGATTCTCTTATTTTACCTTGAACTGGATTGTTGCATGGAACTATGATTTTGGCTTCCTCAAAATTAATATGGCAACCCTTGTTCGCCAAGTAGAAGAGAGCAAGGGCAGTATTCTGTTTATATTGTTCTATGTCTCTGCGATGCTCTTTAATTCTAATTAAAAGTTTCCGCGTTGTCATGCCGATGTAGACTTTTTTAAGATTATTTTTTAAAATTTTAATTCATTTAGATTTTAATTTAGTAGAAATTTTATCTCTCGATCAAGATGCAAACGTAGTCCTTTCCATCATCATATTTTCCTGAAGACGCCCGCAGAAGACGGCGCGAAACGTTGAAAGTTTTATTTTATTTTAATATGTACTAATGTATATTAAAATTCCTGTTTTGTGCACCACTGAGCAATGTGTTATTATTAGTCTTTACGAGAAGTTGACTTTCAAATCGTGAGATGTGTAGATTTCGGCTCAATTTGAGTCATTTTGTGGCTGACGATTTAAGAAAGCAGAACATCTCATATTACGTACGACATGGATTAAACAGAGATATTTCTGGACCCATCATGAACGAATTTTAAATGAAATTTTAGTTTTTCAATTTTCGGAACTGTAAAATTTTAAATTTCTAAACATCGCGCATTGTAAATTTTTACACCATTGCGTAGAGAAAAAAATTTACTTTTAAACGAGATTTGATTAGAGTTGCAAAAAGTGGGTTTATTCCCGGGTTTATTTCCAATAGACCAGGTTTATTCCCAGGTTTATTCCCAAAAAACCGAATTTTTCCAAAAAATCCCGGGTTTTTTCCAGGTTTATTCCTAAAAACCAGGTTTATTCCCGGGTTTAAACCGGGTTTTTTCTAACCTTTGCAACGCTAGATTTGATTGAAATCTTAATTACAATTTGTTTTCAAATTATTATTATTATTTTAAAAGTTTTTATTACTTTTTTTTATCATCGTGGTAACAGACGTATACCATTATTGGACATTAAACGTGGACCAATCAGAAAACATGTCTTCGTGGCAACAGAAGTATTCCATTTTTGGACATTAAACATGGACAAATCAGAAAACGAATAAAATAAAATAAGTTGCGGAATTCAACCAATAAAAATATTTAGATATGCTTCAGTTTTGTACCGAGGACAACAATTATTTCCCAAGTAGTTAATAAGAAGTAACTGTAAGTCATTATTGCACATCTAATTGTAAAACTCTTTTCGTACGCCAGAAGTGACCTAAAACTTACGATAGGCTATCAACATCAACAACAATCTTTTACCGGTACTTCTAGGTTATCCCATCGACCAGAAAAATATCGCCAAACAGTAACATTAAATGCCAATAATGGATGATCGTGAATGCCACATTCAATGACATTAAACACGTTACACGCGTTTAATATGTCATTAAGAGATTTTTATTTCGATTTTTATTAATAATCTAAGAATTTATTTGTTTGTTTCTTTATTTAAAATAAAAATTATGTCTATGATTTATAATTTGGCTATTAGTTCGGCGAATTTTATAATTTGGCGAAATTGGTCGACGGGATAACCTAGTAGTACCCTTTTACCTTATAAAATCGATATAAAATTAAATTAATACATGCAAACACAATTCTTTATTTAAATTTAATAATAAAAAAAATTCATAATTCTGAAATTTAATTTAAAAAAATCCCGCAATAATCCGTAAAATTGCTGCGTAAAAAATTCTTTAAAAATGAAATCATCCTGAAATATTTCTAAAGAAATTATGAATTCTCCTTAGATTTTACAAAATATTTAACAGGAGAATTTTTTTTTCTTTTCTCAAATACATCTGCCTATGTAGACAATCATTATTTAAGCAGTACATAATCAAACGAAAAATTCATTTACATAGCAACATTTATTTTTCGGTTGATGCAAGTTTGAACCTGGAATTTTGTTTATAACTTAACTATTCGTAAAGAACGACCCGGGTTTTTATTTTCTTTTTCTTTTTTGTTTTTTGAAAATAAGTTCCTTGAATTGCTTTATTACTTTAGTTTTCTTTTAGATTTAGAAGTAAAAAAAAAAAAAAAATTGTTGGAAATACTTATTTCTAATACGTATTGTAAAGAAACCTTTCCCCATTATGTATTTATATGAAAAAGTAAAATTTATTGGTTCTTTATCAATCATGCACTTTTATTGTGTGTCGAATATTTAAAATTTAAGCAGCAAATGAGTTGATAAATTTTAAACATCTATATATATATATATTACGCTAACGTACGTGGCACAAAAATCACGATTATTTGTTAATTATTTAATGGCAACATCCAAATGAAACACATCTTATGGGTTACTAAGCAAAAGTCCTTTGTTAAGATTTATGTTGTGGTAAATTGGATTTATTTATGTTTTGTTCCTTCGCTGGAGCTTATGAAACTTCAAAATATCATTATTTAAAAAAATTTTATGTTCTTTTTACTTAAAAACTTAAGTAAATGTCATAATTTTAAACTTTTCAGTTACAAATTAAAGTTACGTATTACAAATGAAACGAGTGAAAGGATTATGTATTATATTTTAAATAATTAATGACATACGCAAAAATGCCACGTGTTCAATATTTGGCGATTTATTATCTGTGCTTTGCTAACAAAAAAATACTGAGTTCTTGATAATTCAGCACAGATGTCATACTGTACATTGCGAGTCATAAATATCGAAAAAATAGGCTATCTCCTCAAATATTGCCCCTAGACCCATACTTCCAAATGCAAAAATTCATAAAAAAAGGTGAAATTTCTGATAAGATGAGTTGCAACACCATGGGGGGTCTATTTGAAAAAATACGAAAATTAAATTTTTATACGGCCCCCGTAGGTTAAAATTCCCAATTAGGAAATTATTCCTTATCCATTCCTAAATTGAACAAAACAAATTTCATCTCCGTATCTAAAAATCCCACAGAGATATTAAATCCCAAAATCGTCAAAAATTCCTGACTTACACCACTTTTCCCTGCCTCTAAACTGTGATTTCTTTTCTGTGATTCAACGCTTGTTAGGGAACATTCACAAATTGCAAATTGATAAAAATCGGTTTAAGATAGCGCTTTTTCTTTGGACATAAAATAGCAGCGTATAGTTTTTACGCTAAATTGGTATACCAGACGTCTGCCCGGGTCAAAATATCTAGGTCAAGTCTCAAACCGACCCATAGGGGAAAAAGTTCGGCGTGGCCTGAAAAAATGTCAACATCATAACCTGGACCGGTCTGGAAAATAGTTTAAATCATAGCCCGGTTCAGTCGCAAATTTTTACATAGTTTTTTAATTCGGCATGGGAAAAAAATGTTTCATATGGAGGAGTTCTGACCAAAAAATTCTTTTATAGCTTTTCGTTTTTTATATTTATACTTTTTATTATTAAAGAAGCGCCAAAGGCTGTAATATATTTATTTTATCAATGAATCTCTATTTATATGTAAATGTTTCACTTATATTTTAATATCGTTAATCCATATCCCATGCGTTGGAGACTCTGAAAAATGTTATACACTAAAACTTTTTAAGACGAAATCCCACAGGAAAGAAAAAATACGTTATAGACAGATGCTCTACCTAGAAGATGTAATTGGAGCTTATTTTCTTTTCAGGTACTATTGCATTTATTCGCTTCCCTGATTAGTTTTTGATGTTCATTCGAAATGTATAAGAGGGGGAACGGGGGACTCATGCCCCTCCCCTTAATTGATTTAATGGGTTTTTCATGCAGAATTAACAGTTTTCGGTCAAAAATTTAGATATAGGATCATTTTGATGAGGCAATTTCGTGACTATTATTAGGTGTTCATTAAATAAATATAAACAGGGGGAACGGGGATTCTAATGCTCCTCCCCTTAATTGATATAAAAGGGTTTTTCTAGCAAAATTGTCAGATTTCGTTCAAATCTGAATAGTTTTGGAAGTTTAATGGTTAAGTATAAAAGAGGGGGATAGCTCCTCTTAAATTATATAAATGTTAAATGGGTTTTTATTAAGAATTATCCGATTTGCTCTGAATTTTGGATATAGATTTTTTATATGATAAAGCATGTTCTTGATAGTTTAGGAGGTTTAATGATTAAGTATAAAAAAGAGAAAAAGAGAGAGCTGTTTCCATTTCTTAATTTTTTATCCAACGGAATTAACCCTTGAAAATATAAGGTTGTAATGAACAATTAGTATGCGTAGCCTGTGAGTTCAATGCCATCAGTATAACTGGGCAATATTCTTTTTTATTACTTATTATTTATCTTTCTAAACGTACTTTTTTTTCAAACTTGCGGCGAGCTCGTTTAGCGGCGGGTCAGCTAGACTGGACATTGTATTTTTTCAAATCCTTAATAAAATGAACAGAATGGCAGCTATGTTGTACAGATTTAGTCTCAGATCTTATGTATTCTAATGCACTGCCTCCATTTAGTTCTCTGATCTTAGTTCTTGTTGAAGTTAATATACAAATTACAATATTTAAAAATTTCCATTATCTACACAAAATTATTTCTAACTTTATTTTCTGATTAGCATAGCTTTTCGAATATAAATGACGAATTTCATAAGATACAATAGAAATTCACAAGATCTTAATTTGGCGGAAATTAATCAGTGTACTATAACTATGTATGATGTTATTAAAATATACATGATACATTAGCAATCCGAAGGCTGTTTCTGAAAGCTACATTCTGGGTGTTTTTTGCACAGATAACTAAATTTAAATTAAGTTGTCAAAGCTAATACCAGAAAACACAAAATGTTAACCGAACATGTAGTTCACATCTTCATTTGAATTGAATTTCATGTAAATTCATTTCTCGAGTTACATACATGGTGTTCCAAAGTTTATCGTTCAAATTTTGTGTAGGGGTTGGGAATATGCCAGGAAACTAATTTTACATAGGAAAGTTTGTCCACAAATTCAGGCATACGTATTTAGAGAGTGTAGTAGCGGTATATATACTTCAATTACGTCCCAATTATTGTGTTGATTTTCCGAAATCTAGAGTTATTTCTTCTTTTATATCTAATCAATTTCCTATGGCAAACCAATTAAAAAAATAAAGAACGGTTTAAAAAAATAAATAATGGTAATAAGTTTCCTGGCGTCAGATAATGAAGGAGTTAAATAAAGGTCATTAAAGCGATTTTTCGCGTTTTTAAAGCTGTAAAAGTCTTGGCGGAAGTCGAAATAAGAAGTAGAAATAGGTGAAGAAATAATACTAGATTTGGTAAAATCAAAACTATGATTTAGATGCAATGGAAGGTTGGGTCATCTACACACGCATGCGAACATTTGCGGAGATACCTTCCTATGTGAAATCGGTTTCCTGACATATTACCTACTTTCCCACAAAATTTGAATGGTAAGTTTTGAATAACCCTGTACAAAAACTGCAAGAAACAAATTATCCAGTACAATTATAAGATCATATATATATATATATATATATATATATATTGGCATTTAATCTTATAAATTGGTGATACTTTTTTGGTCAACGGGATAACACAGTAGTACCAAAATTTTACATATAATACAGTAGACTTCCTCAAATCTGCACAGCTTGTGACCAGAGGTTGTGCGGATTTTAGCATTTTGCGGATTTCTGGTCGTTGATTTCTTTACATTTTTTAAACAGTAATTTGAAAGTGATTAATAACACAATCAAAACTGTAATGAATGTATATATATATATATGTATATATATATATATATGGTCTTATAATTGTAATGGATAATTTGTTTCTTGCAGTTTTTGTATGATTCGTTGCGAATGTTATACGAATTTTAATATTAGGGTGAAAACAGAAAGTTAAGGGATAACTAAAATTTTTATGATCTGCCTGATTAAAATAATTTATAACTTACTCAGCAATTTGCATACAAAGTAAGACGCCAATTTCAATTTAATGTTACTAAAATCTGAATAAAAATTAACCAAAATATATTAAGAGTTTTTTTATGTGAATAAAATTTTTTAAAGAATATTTAATGAATTCATTTTCGTTTTTTAAATGTATATAATTTTTTCATCGATAAATTCTCTTTAGAAAGAACACGCATTCTTGAAAGTATATATATATTTTGGGAGTATTAAGAGTAGTGTTAATAAAACACTACTCTTATTTGTACTTTTGTGTGAGCGACGATTCACTTAAAGCAAAAATACTCTCGTTTAATTTATTTTACACTATAAGATAAATTTACAAAACATAATTTAATTATCTGAACCGTTTATAACTTGAGATATATTATAATTAAACGCCGTGATAAATAGTCGGTTGAAATTAAAATTTAATTTATTTTTTATCTTATCTATACGTGTTTCTTTCTAGTTTTATATTGATTTTCAGAAATAATGATTTTTTTCGCCATTTTGCAACTTCATATTTGCATCATTTATAGATTATAAAACTAAGTGTTATTAAAAATACAATTTGAATTATTAAAAACAAATGTAGAAAAAGAACGTAAAAAGAAAATACAGGGTGTCCTGAAAGTATTTCCCTCATTACAAATCTGTTCATATCTGTTATAAGGTACATATGTGTAACTGGTGCTTAAATATAGGAAAACTAACAAGTATAATAGGCAAGAACCAGTAAGTTTCTGTATCAGCACCATTTAACTTAGCTAATCAATTATCAATTTCTGTCTCCTAAGAGAAAAAGAATGGTCTGATAATTTTGTGATTCAAAAGTAAGCATCAAACAATTCGCTGGTTTCTTCAGACTTCGCACAAAAAATTGCTTCACATATTGTTAGCTGAGGTTGACGGTTGACCAATTCTCAGTAAACCAGTAACAGTACCAATAGTTTTGAACTTGTCATAATCACAACTTAATGTTCTTGACATCGGGTGAAATCTTTCATATCGCTCGCATGAAAAGTGACACATCTCCACAAAAATAATTTGCGCAGGAGCTGCAAAAATAAATGTGCACGATTTTGCTATAACATAAAATCATAACACTTAGCTCTTCATGCAGCAATAAAAAAGTGCAGAAAAGCACAAAATCCTTAAGAAGAAAGATATTGTATGAAGTTTGGGGCGCTTGCATAATTTTACCTCAACGCATAATCCACCCGTCTTTCTGTGGTCACAAATAGACAAAAAAAGTTAAAAAAATTATGCATAACTACATTTATAAAACTTTTTGTATAGCATAACACAACTGAGTTTGACCTATTTGTGGAATAAAACCAAAATGAATTTTTGCAAATTTTGTCACTTGAGATTTTTTTGCGTGATATATTGTTTAAAAGTTCCCCTATACAGTTATTGTTGGTGATTGGTTCTCGTGATACTGGAAGACAAACTCAATTCTTTTGTGATTTGTAAACATTTCCACTTTCCAAGGATACCAACACTGCTATACTTTAGCCCTTTTACGAAAACTTGCAGCAGAAAAATTCTGTTAGTTTTTCAACTTTTTTGACATCACGTTTGCCTGTCTGTTTTACATACAGCAAATATGAATAAATTTTGCAACAAAGGAACTACTTTCTTGACATCCTGTATGTCTTGTTTACTCAGAATGCTCAAATATAAGAATAGACAAGGCCATGTGATTTTGAATTCTTTCGATAAAATGGCTTTTTATTTTTCTTTGCAGACATTGACAAGAAATTTTCATTTTTTATAGAGTTAGTCGATTTATAGATTCGCAATTACGGGAAATTTTTCTTAATCTCATACAAAGTGTTAAGAGCGCACACTAGTCACGCGGTAAAAGCCGAGCGCTAATGTAAAGTTTATGAGGGCGTTCTTTTCGAATATCTCGCTGAAATTTTAATATTTTTACATGATTTTTTGCACAAGATAGCTGAGGACGATCCACAACCGGCCCAGTTTTTACTTTTTCAGTTTTCGTTTCAGATTTTCTTTAAACAATTACTTAAACTTTCGGAACCGGTTTAAACCGGTTCTGAAACTGAAGCTATCGTAATATAAAAAATATATAAGCAAAATCGAAAAAGTAAAAACTAGGCCGGTTGTGGAGCACTCTCAGCTATCTTGTGAAAAAAAATCATGCAAAAATATTAAAATTTCAGCGAGATATTTGAAAAGAACACCCCCCCTAGACTTTACATTATCGCTCGGCTTTTACCGCGTGACTAGTGTACGCTCTTAATTTATGCATTTCAAGAAACTCAACTTTTAGTTATATTTCAGTAATAAAATGTTATTTTGATTAGTGCAGCGGAACGTTTTTTTACACGGATTTTTTCAAGAAACACTGATAACTGTCGAAGTTGCATTAGGGTGGAGGTAATCCCAACATTTCTGTCTGCTTAAATAACTAAAGAAGAGGAATATACCAAAAGTGTGCCTGTGAAAGAACAATCAAAGTTTGCACAGTTTCATCGTTAGAATTGTCTAGTGCACATCAAATATATACATATTTCAATATGTTTGAAATAGTGCAAAATCACTAAAATACCACGGATTTTTTTTTTTTTTTTTTACCTGTAAACCGTAATGTAACGGATTTCTTTTGATTTTCCATGTAAACGCACTATAAATGCACTTCAGATTCAAGACCGAAAATGTCATATTAAACTCCAATAAACTTTATAAATTTTATTGAAATCAGAGTATAAATAATCGAGTTAAAGCATTCGTAGATTTACGGCAGACAGACAGAATTTTTATCCATGCTATTTAAAATAAAAAGTTTTTTTTTTATATAAATCGATATTTTTTTTCAACGACAGTCGATGGCAAAAGATCAAAATCAATCGTAAGCAACATCTTGAGTTCTTGTAACAAACTCTAGAACATCAAAGCTTGTTGCTAAGGCCATGGAAGTGTTTTGTTTTTTAGGTAGCTTTCATTACAAAAAATAAAAATCTACCTATTGCAGCCGTCCGGAGGAAAGCACTTCCAGAAAAGTTTGGTATATTTTCACCGATCATGACCCCCAGACCCCAAAACCACCCTCCATACAAATGTTGACATATATATATATATATAACCATATATATATATAAATATATATATATATATATCTGATTTTTGTCATGCGATAACTAACGTATTTATGAACCGATTTGAATGAAACTTGGTATGTACATAGTACGTACAAATGTCTCGACCGAGTTCGTTGGCCAGCATCATCCGCCATTTTGAAACAAAATGGCGGCCATTTTAAATTTAAAAAAAATTTAAATTTTAAATTCAATGCGAAAAAATTAAAAGTTGAAAAATATTTTTCTTTTACGTGTTAGAACTTAAAACAACGATTCCAGAACACTTTTTATTTTGTCTATATCTTAAAAAATGATTGAGTTATAGCACTTTGAATTTTTCTTATGGCTGACATTTTGAAACTATCTGATTTTAGTCACGCGATAACATGCGTACTTGTGAACGGATTGAATGAAACTTGGTATGTACATAGTACGTACAAATGTCTCAACCGAGTTCGTTGGCCAGCATCATCCGCCATTTTGTTTCAAAATGGCAGCCATTTTAAATTTTTAAAAAAATTTAAAATTTAAAATTAAATGCGAAAAATTTAAAAGTTGAAAAATATTTTTCTTTTACGTGTTAGAACCTAAAACAACGATTCCAGAACACTTTTTATTTTGTCTATATCTTAAAAAATGATTGAGTTATAGCACTTTGAATTTTTCTTATGGCTGACATTTTGAAACGATCTGATATTTGTCACGTGATAACATGCGTATTTATGAATCGATTTGGATGTAACTTGGTGTTTACATAGTATATACTGAGGCCTGAAACGAGTTCGATACTCAGCTCCATCCGCCATCTTATTTCAAAATGGAGGCCATTTAAAAAATTTTAAGAATTTTAAAATTTTAAATTAGGTACAAGAAAGTCAGAAATTGAAAAAGATTTTTCTTTTATGCATTTAACCTTGATACAAAGATTCCAGAGCATTTTTTGTTTTGTCTGTATCTTACAAAATGGCTGAGTTATTGCATATATATACTATATTGCCATTGATTATGGGACACTTGCGATTTTAGACATTTTACTAAATATCTAGAAAAATACATGAGAAATCATCTCGAAACTTTTAGTGTATAAATATAATAGTATACGTCATACATCTTCGTGAAGATTTTTTACCGAAACTCCATAGGGGACCGTCAACAAATTAAAAAAGAATGAAAATATCTTTTGAATAACCCTGTCAAAACTAATGTAGCAAAAGCGCTCAAACTCTAGATTATAATTGAATGCCTTATTGTAATACACTGTGTTCATTTTTATGCAAATAGCATGCATACTCGCAGAGTAATTAAGGTTTTTATAAAAATGGTCCCAAATTTTTCCAAGTTTTTTCCTTATAATTTTCAGAGTTCTTAATATAAAAAATTTTTTTTTCAGAAAATATGAAAAACAACATTGCACACAGTGCCCTGAAATCAGAATTAAAAAATAATAAAAATTGTATACAAAATGAGTTGGTTTACTAAATAATTTTTTACTGCGCATGCGCCAACGATATCACAATTTCATTTGCATATTATGTTAGCTAAATGTATAGAGCAACTTTTGTGAAAGTCACAAAATCATAACTTGAAAATTCTGAAAATAATCGTTAATTGAATAAGTTGAAAATCCATTATTCTCAAAATGAAGCAAAAACAAGAGGGGTTGTATCCATATAGTCATTGATTAGTGTCAATATGGAATACACAATATGGGATGTTACGACTACTTTTGGATAAAATCCCTCATTTTTTTGCTTCATTATGGAAACAACGGATTTTGTCCTTTTTCTATAGACGATTACTTTCAGAATTTTCAAGCTATAATTTTGAGACTTTTACAAAAGTTGCTCTATACATTTAGCTAACATTAATATGCAAATGAAATTTTGATATCTATGACGCCTGCGCAGTAAAAAATTATTTAGTAAACCTACTCATTTTTCATACAATTTTTATTATTTTTTAATTCTGATTACAGGGTACTGTGTACAATGTTGTTTGTCATATTTTCTGAAAAAAATATTATTTTATAATAAGAACTCTGAAAATTATAAGGGAAAAACTTAGAAAAATTTGGGGCTATTTTTATAAAATCCTTAATTACTCTACGAGTATGCCTGCTATTTGCATAAAAATGAACACAATGTATTGCAATAAGGCATTCAATCATAATCTGGAGTTTGAGCGCTTTTGCTACATTAGTTTTGACAGGGTTATTCAAAAGATATTCATTTTTTTTAATTTGTTGACAGTCCCCTATTGAGTTTCGGTAAAAAATCTTCACGGAGATGTATGACGTATACTATTATATTTATACACTAAGAGTTTCGAGATGATTCCTCATGTATTTTTCTAGATATTTAGTAAAATGTCTAAAATCGCAAGTATCCCATAATCAATGGCAATATAGTGTATATGTTAATTGATTTCAATATGAGTGTGCATGTGCACCTGAATTAAGATTTCGACCATGCTCATAATCAGGTTCTACTAAATTGAGCATAGTATTTTTGAATAATATAACTTAATTTAAAATAAATATATAAGTATATGAAAGCTACCTCTTCCTCCCGACACTGCCGGAAGGACTATTATATAAGCGATTTTGTGTTTTATATAAGTGATTTGTCTTTTTAATCTATTTTTTGTGACTCGATGAAAATAAGAAAGAATGTAATGAAAACCATTGCACTTTAAAAAAATAAATAAACTTCGAATTTTATTGTTATGGCATGGCACTGTCCAATTTCCACGCACTCAACATATTTTGAACCTGGGCATATTTTATATTGGCGAACTCAGAACGACCAGATAGTTTTTAATTCTCATTATTTATTTATTTATTCATTCATTTTCATTAGACTGAGTCCGGGTTCATGCCCGCATTTATTTTTTATTGGCAGACATTTGCCGAACCATGGGCCTATCATATTACAAATTAAATTATGAAATGTTGGATTTTAAAAATTCATAATATAACTGATTTTAATTAAAAATACGCATACTAAGAATCTCAAATTCGTAATGAATTTCTTTTCACATGATTTGCATTATATCTCAAGAGAGAAAATATCCTCTGCACTTAAGCCCTGTAATTGTGTTTCAAAATTCTAAAGAACTTCTTAAGAAATGAAACAACAGAATCATTTTGGCGCCTTTCACCAGGAAAAAAGTTTTTTAAATTCTTATTACATACAAACTCAAATATTCTACATACAGTCGACTCTCGTTAATTCGAAATCGGATAATTCGAATCTTTGCTTAATTCGAACTAAGCATGAAGTCCCGAAATTTTCAATGGCAGAATAACGTTAAAAATTTTCAATAATTCGAATTCATTTCCTCTTGACTTCGTTTAATTCGGACTAACGAGAATTTCAATTTTTCATTTTTCTTTTTTTTCTCACGGATTTCAGATCATTTGAATATTTTTTTTTCTTTGATTTTTATGAAAATTGTTCCGAACGAGTATAGATATAATCCAATGTATTTGATATCCTTTTCTTAATGCCCCGTGTTCATCAGTGACGCTTTAAATTTTTCTTCCATTGTGCTTGTTGCTATTCCTTTAATTAGTTTATGTATTTATACATTCTAATTTAATATTAAGTCATATTCTAATGATTGCAGACGAAATAAATTTCAAAAACACTATAATATTAATTCCATTGTAATAGTACCATTTTAAGAATGTTTTCATTTCATTTTCTTCATAATTCGAACTTCGGATAATTCGAACATTTCTTGCGGTCCCGACGAGTTCGAATTAACGAGAGCCGACTGTATTTTATTTCCGGGAATGTCTTAGTTCACATAGATTTCATTAAACAACTTTTATTTATGTTTTCTGTATATGCTATAGGTAGAGTACATGGTTTTACTCGAAAAACAGACGTTTTACAAGATTAAAAATTTCGGTAGGGCCACGTTCGTATATCATCGTTTATTTTTCATTACATAACCGTTTGCAGCATATGTTGTTATCGTAAGGGCATGCGCTCAGGTGATTACTAGTCATCATGATACCAAATATTTGGTAAACTGTCCGTTGATCAGATTCAGATTTCACCGATTAGGTAAGTTTCCTGAACTTTGTGTCATAGCTAGGTTTTCTTCATGCATTAAGCAAACTTTCACTTAAGAAGATAATAAAAAAAAATGTAAAAAATAAAAATGGAATTTAAAAGATCTCTTTTACAATCATTTTGAGGATCTTTCTTAACACTAGAACCGCGGCGACGGGTCATTTTGACCCGTATCATGCGGAGAGATGTCAATTCAAACCAGAAAAATATTTTCAATAAATAACTTAAGCAATTTTAAATGGAAATTCCGGTGAGAAATATTTTTATAAAACTTGGATGAATTTTCCCGCGGTTCTAGTGCTAAATTTTAAAGGGGATTCGTGCGCAACATTTGCCTTTTGTATGATTATGTACGTAGATACCTTGATTTGTGAAAAATTCCGTAAAAACGGGAAACATTTAAATAATAAAAACTTGACATGCTATAACTTTTTATGCGATTTTCCCAAAACGAAGGAAATTGATTAGGGGCTGTTTCCGAATATAATAGTTCGTGCCGTATTGTGTATTCTATATTGACACTAATGAATGGATATTTGGCAGTTATACAGCTCCTCATCCTTTGTCATTTATTTGTGAACAACAGATTTTAAGCTTAATTTATCGACGATAATTCTGAGAATTTCCTACTATGTTTTGAAACAGATGCAGATCATTAATAATCCATTTTAAAAGGCAGTTCTCAAGTGTGCTAATGAACAAGCCTGAAACTTTTACACACAAATTCTGACACATTTACTAATCTAGTCATAATTGCATACCCTGGTTAAAAATCTTTTTATTGATATTTTCGATTCTATTTTTAAGATTGATCTCTAATCATTTTTATATGTAAAATCACAAAATTTTCAGGGATGAATTTTCGTATGGATTCGTATGATTTTCGTATAGAAACAATTTAAAAAAGGTTTTTTTTTTTTTTTTTTAAATAAATAAATAAATTTTTTATCGAGTTATAAGGAATTTTGGATCACGTGACAACTGGTTTTTCTTATCATTCCGGGCTGTTTTTTCTTCTCTCATTCGGAAATCGATTCAAAACGCCTACTTTGAGGGTATTTTATTCCGAGAGATTTTTTAAATGTTCAGCAGAAAGTTGACAATGTCGTTCGATTACATATTTTCGGAATAATAACACCTGCCAATTTCAAGTGTTTCGAAACAAAAATTAGTTAAAGTTTGTATCATAAACTTGCACTTTTGGATTTAAGAATAGCCTTTATTAACATTTCTCTAATGTCCGAAAACGTATTACTTTAGCAATATATAACTATACCCTTCTCCTTTTTTAATTACAAAAACAAAAATATATACCGTTGAAAGTCCATTCTCTATTGTACTACTTTAAATTTAATTTTCAAATGCATTTAAAATGTTACATTAAAACTCTATTTTTATTTCTCTTAATTATGCTGAACAAAAGCATCAGACTTCATTTCAAAGAATAAGTTTTAAATGCATTTGATAGCTACTTTTTTCAAAACCAATTAATTAAATAGTCTTCAAAGGAAAACATATTGGTTGAGCAACTTAGGTATGCAGCTGGGATAACTCCCGCCTCTCCGCGTAAGGACTGGCTTTCTTTGAATTTATGACGATTTATACTTTTTCGTGTAAATTTTACAATTTTATTTAGTTTTTTAAAGCAGAAGCTATTGGTGAAATTGATTTTACTTCTTTTGAACTAAAAATTACCAATAAATAAATTGTTTAAAAATGCTATTCCTTAAAATATATTTTTTTCGGAAAAAAATAACCATAATTTTCGAATAGAAATGATTTATTTAATGTCAAACTTTTCGTTATTAAATAAAATAAAGATTACCATACGTCGTGATTTTGTATTTACGACGATTTACATTTTTTATGCATGTTTTAACTTTATTTCGTTCGACAAAAAGCAAGCTATTTTTTTTTTTAAGCATGAACTATTTATCAAATTAAGTTTGCTTCTTATAGAAATAAGAATGATCAATAACAAATTCGTTTAAAAATGTTATTCTTCAAATTTTTTTTTTTTTTTTATTGGTAAACAACCATAATTTTCAAATAGAAATGATCGATTTATTTAATGTCAGACGTTTCGTTATTGAATAAGCTAAAGATTGTTGTACGGAAATCCCGATAGATATTTTAAATGCCTGGTGTTAAAAGTAATCGTTAACCGCATCTCCAATTTGCCCGGATGCCATGCGGTCAACGTGTTTTTGCCTATCATAATTTGCCATTACTGTCGGGATTTGGAACTTATTTCATATTCCTTTCATCCAAACCACCTGTCAGGCAAAAAACTATTGCGCAATATGAAAATTGAAACTCTGTTTTTCTCTCTTACGTAAAGGTGCGGCGCATGCGCCGAAATGTTTTATTCCACTAAGAACATTTTTTTGTTTATTAACTTTGTTCTTTTTTTCTGTTTTGTAGTCCAGTTAGAAATGTTGTAGAACCAAGATGTAATATTGAAATTGTCACGGCCAACTCTGTAAATATTAATGTTGTGTGTACCTTTTTGTGAATTGTGATGTACTTCGTCCTTATTAAAATATGAAAACTAAAGAAGAATTACTGTTTTTGAGTTAAAATAGTCTTCAATACTTATGCTGACGAACAAGGCTTAGGACTTTTGGAGACCCGATACCCCGACTTTCTCGAGAAATTGGAATTTTGGAGGTAAGAATTTTTTATGTCTTACCTAATTTTCATAATATGACTTTTTTTAGAATCAACGTGTAATGTTGATAATTTTTTGAGGCAGCTCTGGCTGTGATTATCTAATTTAGGCAGTCGGAGTTGCCACAATTACCACGTATGGGCATCCATATACCAATAACAAATTATTATTTTCACCATTTAATTTTTTATTGTAAATTTTGCTTTAGTTAATCCGAGCATTTTTCTGATTCAATTAGGCAAAAATTTCTGTTTATAAAACAGGTGATAAAAGATAAAAAAATCTATAAAAGACATGGAAAAATAGGCATTATGTAAGAGTGGTTAACAATGTTTCCAAATGCAATGCATTATTTATTCAAAATATCTGCCAGAATTTGAGAGTGGCAGTCTTTGCTTTATTTAATGGGAAAGATTGCCATTAAATAAAGGGAAAGAATCACAATCGGAATAATTGTGAACACAGTAACATGTTAACAATATGTCAAAACTGCACGGATTTTCGCAAAAAGTGATCTTATTTTTATATTATAATTTTTTTCTTTTTGTTTTGTTCTTGTCTTACCAAAAGCATGTTTTATGATTGTATTTAATAGAAGGGAAAAAAACTTTTATTATTATCTTTTAAAGTTTTTATTTGATTTTAGTAAAATTTAAAATTGTTAAGCAAAATTATCTCACAATTATATATATATTTATATTAAATTTAAAAAAAAAAATCGTTGGGTAGTTTTTGTGCTGTTATATGAAAAAGAACGGATAGCCAGATAAGGATTGCAGGTGCTACATACTTACAGGTGCTACTATGCAATTATGAATGCACCGAAAAAAGAAAAACTGAAAAGGTCCTGATTATTGGTTGTTCACATGAAATCTGTTTATTGTATAATCTTCAATAATTTGTTTTTTTTATTATTTATAAAATAGGATTATATAGGAAATTAGGATAATTTTTGATAAAATCATATTTAAAATTAACTTAGATAAATTCAAGTACCATTACCTCTTTTATCAGCTAGTAATTTACCTTCCCCTTAAGCAATCAGATGTATGATATTCAGTTTTATCAACTTTTCAGAGATATTCAATTATGATTGTGCATTAGGTAATGCGATTCTGCTGTCTATCAATAAGAGTAATTTCTAAACATAATATTTTATTAAGATTGAAATCATATAGTTACTTAAATGATTTCGCTCATTTAAATTAAAGATAACAGACAAATCCTCTAAAGTCCATTTGCAAATTTGTAAATTGAAATCAATTCTTAGAACTTCATGCTCAAAATTAACATTTTAACACAAAAATACATATTTAATAGATAGTATTCTATAATTTAAGAATAACAAATATACTCGACGTGTAGAAAATCATTTTTATTAGGGGATTTCTGATGTTCTTAAATGGAAAATATTTATTCGGAAACATGTATGTGATATTTTTGAAGTTTCCGAGGTAATTAATAATTTTGAAATTGGTTTGGTTTGGTTTATTTTTGTCGTTCGATTATCTACACTAGGGATATAGGACCAGGGGGGAGTGCCCTTCATGGGGGTCTTTCTAAAGGAACCTAACCCGTATTTACGCAAGGTTCGAAGAAAACCACGAAAACTCCGAACGGTTAGAGCAACAGCCGTGATTGGGTTCGAACCCAGCACCTGCCGTCTATCAGTTGAGAGGTCAGAACTTCTCGGCCACTGGTGGGGGTCAATTTTGAAATTGGCATCAATAAAAAATTGATTGACTGCTTGGGAATGAAATTTGATGTTTAAACTGCTGTACTTCAAAATTTCAAAAGATCGATTGTAAAACAAATTTAAAATGTATCACAAAAAAATGTTCCATTTACATTTTTGGACAACTATTTATTTGTTAACTGTATATAAAATTACATTGAATGACGTTTAATATGAAACTGAGGGGACCAAATTACTTTTTTTTCGTGTTAAAAGATTCGTAAAAAAAACAAGACAACTCACCAATATATTCGATGCCGTCAAATTCTATTTCGATTTCCTATTAACTACTAATAGGTCGAATCCATTAGGAAAAAAAACAAGAAAGAAGGTGACTGTTTCTTAAGCAAAAAACGATATTGCTTTTTAAAATGTCCTTTTCAGCACTGTACTATCTCCAAAAAAATTTTTAGAAATCCTCCATTGTTTCAATCATATCTAAATTCGAATACGCATCTAAATAAACGCGCATAATTTTCATCATTCTCTTTATTTCTAAAGTAGATACAAGGATGCAAACGCTGTTCTATAAATGGCAGATTCCTACTACAAAATGTTTGTAGTATTTCCCACATTATTTCAGGACAGAATTTATAAAATATAATAAGGCAAAGAATGTCATTAAAATTGAGTGGTGAATGTCAGCCATTTGTGGCGTAGCGCTTGCATCCTTGGGTAGAAGGTACAGGAAATACATCGTTGATTCCTTTGTCAGATTCATCGTCGGAATCCATATTGGAGATATCATTTGCGATATGAACGAACTATAAAATCTTTTTGTCTGCAAATAAACAATTTCATAAATAAATTCTACAGTGAATTGTTGCAAATGTGCCATTAAATATCAAAATGGAATATTTTCGTGTTAAACAATCTTCGTTTCGTGTTAAAAGAAAAAAAAAGTACTAAATTACACAGAAAACTGCCCGGACTGCTATATTATCTCATGGTAACCGATTTTTCTTGTCAAGCATTTCCGTATTAAATGTATTTTATTGTATATAGTTGGTATCTATATACTTGCATTTTTAAAAATCGACTGAACTTCTTTTAAACAGTGTCTAATAGTCCCGCAATTAGAATTCAACACCGTAAAAGATAATCTCACGGCGACATGGAATCCACTTATTTTTGTATAATTATGAAATAATGACACAATTGCACGAACACAAAACAAAAATGAAATAGGACATCTTTCCTCAGTTCTGGAACATAGTTGTAGAATTCTAAAATATTAACTGGTCAGAAATTTGGATGGTATATATACTTACAACATGATTCAATCTCGAGAAAATTGATCAACCTTTTTGTTGTTCTATAGTGCCTATCTTTGGAGGTAAGCATGAATATAGATAAGGTTTTTTCCACAAAGAGAAGGAATTTCTTTTTCTCAAGTTATTTACACTTAAAGTAACCGAATTCAGATTTTATTTCACCGAAACACATTGACAAATACTTGAAAGTAAGGCAGTATTTATACCAATAATTTGTAGATACCAATTTTGGCTACCAATAATTTGTATGCACGTGTTCATAATGTGAAAAATATGGTATAAAAGTTTAACAGAGATAGAACCACGCCCAGCCGAATCAAATCAATATATACATCGCATGTTTATAATTCGAGACTTGAAACACTTAAGAGAGATATCTGGTTGAGTGAAGAGGTCACATTTTATTTCAAAACATCGGTAGAATATTTGTATTACTACATGTAAGGTAAGAAGTGGTTTTTGAAAAACAAAACTCATTCAAATTTTAAGGGAAATACGATAAGTAACGTTACTCTGACACTATTTATATTTTTTAATTATTATTATTATCATTATTAATCTTATATGAAAATATAAAATTACTAAGATTTTAAGGATAAAAGGAAAGGTTGGATTTTAAAATTGTATTTTTTATTTTAAATATAAGATTAGGAACGTAGCAAATAAAAAATCACAGAATTAAGTAGTCCAGTACGATTATCACTAAACAACTAGAATTAAAAATAATTAAAAAATTCTCACGCTATCAATTAATTGCTCAAATAAATTATTATTACTTTTATTACGAATCAGCGTTTTAATTATTTGAGGCAAAACTTTTCATTCAGGGAAATCAATAAATTATCAATGTTATTAATTAGTTATTCAAATTAATTATTATTAGCATTGTTACAAAATAAATTAGTTTCTCAAATTTATTATTATTACCTTTATTACGAAATCAAAATTTTAATTATTATTTTAGACAAAACTTAATATGGGGAAATCAGTAAGTAATCGGTATTATCAATTAGTTGTCCAAATTAATTATTACAACTATTGTTACAAAAGCAATAATTTAATTATTTTAGGCCGAATCTTTAATGTAAGGAAAATTCTAGGGAATTCCTATTATCAAATTATGAGACAACGGGAGGGGGGAAAACAGCTCTCTCGTATAATACACTGCTTTCACAGAAAATACATAATCATAAAATATCAGTACACGATTTGTACTTTTTTAGCACTTTCCAACAAAGTTGAAAAGTGCTTATGCATTCGGTTTGTCTGTCCGTATGTCCGCGCTCTAACTCTCGTAAATATACTCGGATTGTCATGAAAATTTTGGACGTTGATGAAATTTACCCGATTACGAACCCTATTGAAAATGAAGGTTCTGCCATGATCAGTTTATTTACAGGGTCAGTCAAAATTTTTCCATTACATTACGGCCTATGAGGAAAAATCGTTTCAAATGAATTTTAATGATGTTACACCCGATCAAACATCTTCAAATTTATATGCATCAACAAAGTGCACTATAATATGAATTTTGTAAAGTTTACATCAAAAAGAATAGTTATTATTCATTTACAGGGCCACACAAAAGAATTTCATTACAAAATAATAAAGGGGGGAATTGTTTGCGACATATTTTAATTATGATAGACGATTTCATAAATAATCAAATTGATATACGTTGCTGAGTATTAATATGAGTTATTTCATGCATAATACTAGTCCATAGCATTTACAGGGACACACAAAAGATTTCAAATAGTATATTATATCTGAAGTCCTGTATATTATGGAAGACGGCTGTTAGATGGATAAAAAGCATTTTAATTATGAAACAAGCTTTTATGTTTCACTAGATGTATGCATATTATATGGTTTATATAAATGCTAATTGTTACACAATTTAGAAATACAGGGTTACACAAAAAATCTCGGAAAGATACTGAAGCGGGATTTACTTAAAGGTGGTAATAAAATATGTTATGCCTTTTTACGATGATCTGCATTTAGTGCTGTGTAATGAATGTTTAGTGTTGTGTAGAAATGTTTGTAGAATATAGATAAAATGATATACATGGGCACGCAAGAAACTGGATATATGGTCGCCTTTGGTTGATAATTTCTAGAAATTCTATTTAAGTAGTTTAAAGAGAATTTATTTTAAACTATTCTTTAGCAAAATACTTTTGTATATTAAAGGTACTATGTATTTTATAGGGCTAAACAAAAGTATTCAAGTATGTTTCCATCTATTGCTGAAAGGAAAATTTCAACCAGATTGGCGTTTTCTTGCTAAACTTAATTTTACCATTATGTAGTATATACCGGGTGATCCAGAAGTTTCGGGAGTTTTCAAATGCTAATAATTAACAAACTATAAACAATAGAAGTATGCGGTTTTCACAGAAATGCTTAGAAACTTATGGGATTTGTATTTTTGATGAAACAAACAAATTATGTTAGTTACACTTTTTGCCAACAGGTGGCGCTAAAATTGACAGTATTAGTTTTAAGGTATGATATAGCTCGCTAAAAAGAAAGAATTAGTGTCCAAGAGTTACAAATTTTCATTATGACGCCCATAGCTTATGAGTACCGCTGTGAGCTGACGCAAAACAACGTGCACTGCACAGTATCCTCAAAGGAGAAAAAACTCCAGATGAAATTTCAAATTTATCGTGATATTACAAATGTACTGATTCATTATGAGCTGGTGATTTCCACCGAGTATTGGCATCGAATTCTACCTCATTTACAATTGCAACAGACATTTGGGATCTCCTGCTTCTATTACGATCTTTCAATTAGCCTTTTTCTCAAACCTTTCTTACCATGCCATTTCACATTTCTAATGGCCATCGAATCTTTTTCTATTTTTACTTCCGTATTGTACGATAAGAACACAGCTCGACATGCAAAGAAAGCATGTCTAAACATGGCAGTTACTCATCAAATTTTGTATCAAAATTCCCTTTCAATGCAATTTCAACCACTTTAAAAAAAGTGATTGAACATAAACCACCCTTAAAACGAAATCTCATTAATAGTCTATAAAAGATGTTTCGCAATGAACTTATACTCATGTGTCTATAAAGCATATTTTATAGTTACATCCAGTGTTGTACACCAGCGCCACCTGTTGCTAAAAATTGTAACTATATACATGTAAAAAAAATCATGCTAAACAAAATCCCACGTGTTTCTGAGCATATATCTGAAAACCGAACCTCTGTATTGTACATAGTTTCCAAATTATTAACATTTCAAAACTCCCGAAACTTTTGGATCACCCGGTATATTAACCGACAGATCAAATACAGGGCTTTTTAAAAGTATTGGAATACATATTTGGATATGAACAATAATACGTTATTTCCCTAGATAACGAAGTTTTGATAATGGTTTTAAGAAGTGTTGGAAAGTGCTTCATAATCTATGCTTAACGCATGATTTTTCTTACTTGTTTTACAATTCGCAAGAGTTATTATTATTATTTTTAATAACATTATATCTCACCTGGAGCAGTACTAATATAAAAAAATGAAACAACGGATTTAAAGATTTTAATTATTAAAGAAAAATGCGTACAAAGTAAAATTGCGACTACGAGAGTGACTTTGTAGTCTCTGATCTGCAGATTTACACACTTGAACTAAAGTAGTACTGTAAATATTAGTTATAATATTCGCAGTACTACTTTAGGTATAGAGTAATTTTTCGGAGGAAGGAGTTATAAAACTAGATCTACCGTGTCTATTTGGAACTACCGTCCGCCATTTTGACGGCTAGCATATGAACTTTGTAACTGTAAAAGATAACAAAGAAGAAAAATGTTAAACACTAAAGTTAAACTGTTTTAAATGAAAATTCTAGTGTTAAATATTTTTATAAAACCTGACTCAAATTTCCGATAGTTCTAATGTTAAATAATGAATATAGAAAATGATAATCTCTGTAGCAATTCATGTGATAAAAAAGCATTTATTCGAATAGACAGAACTTGAGCTCCGTGAACCCCTCAATTTATAAAGTCTCGTATAAAATAAAAGATTTTCATACCCGGCGATTAAACATGATTGGTCAAAATTAATACAGAAAGTGATATGGATAAGTAATAGTAGTACAGATAATTAAAAGTAATGTGAGTAAGTGATAAGACTGGCATATAGATAAAGAAATGTTCATAGATAAGGAATGTAAATATAGATATAAAATATTTTGAAATTAATCAATAATTATTGGAGCTGGTTAGAACTTATAAAGAATAAGAGATGCAATTACCAAAATATATAAATTAAAATGAAAATCATTAATATTCGGTGGAAATTTTATTTTACAAGTAGAACTAATGAGTTTCGCACATCTGTCGTCAATCGATTAGGCTTAAGTATTGATAATCATTTTTTTCAAACTCTATAATTTTATCAGATCGAAGAAACTATAGCTATATTAACAACAGTAGTAAAAGTAATAAAAATGAAAAGCTTAATTTATATTTTAATTTTTTTTCTGTAAAATAGAAATTGTTAAAAATTTCGCGTAAAAAATTGATGCATGGTTAATTATATGAAATATATATTCCAGTTTATATGAAGCTGCTCTTATCATCTATATGAAAGAAGAAATTTATTTAAATAAAAGATAAAGTTAACCTGGCTGCTTCTTTTTTATTCAAGGATGTATTCACGGAATGAAAATTTTAAATAAAATGACCCAAAACATTTTTTAGAAACATTATACTGCAAATTTAATATTTCAGGTTGGCGAGTGGGGAGGGAAAAACATAATAAAAAATGGTGTCAAATACCAATATTTTGTTATAAATAAATCAGTGCTCTTTGATCCCTTTTATATTATTTGAAGTATATTCTATAAGAAAATACTGGTAATTTCCACTGTTGTTGACTGTGCTTTTTCCTGACCACTCGTGTGACTCTATATTTCATCATCAAATATTTATCAGAAACTACGGGATAAAGGAACATTTGCGAAATTTATGTAAAATGTGTCAAAATTTGCAATTTGTTTGAATGACGTTTTAAGATTTATATATACGAAGTTTATTAACACTGTTACAAAGTAAAGCAACAAGAATAATACGTTACATCATTTCTGATCATTTTGTAACATTAACTTCCTTAAATGATAACACAATATGATTTTATCCCGATAATCTATATAAATATTTTCTTTGTTACTTCCAACTTCTTTCCAACATTCAAGAAATTTTTTGATATATCTGGAGTACATATTTACTGGTCTTGGCCTGAAGAACTCGTCCAGAAAGCGAAAATAATATATAAATGAAGGAAGAAGGAGGGAAAAATTTGTTAGTTATCAACCAGTTTAAACCATTTTACTGTAGGTGAGACGTCTTCAGGGAGATCTTTTGAAGAGAAAATGACGTCATTTCAGAAAATGAAATATTATCGCTCTCGTAAAAAGAAAACACTGAAAATTATGAACTGTCATTCAACCTAGACAGGCCTGGTATCGATCTCACGAATAGTGTCCCAAGCTTTTCCTTGAAGCTAGTTTTCTTATTAACCATTGGATTTAACCCTTTCCGGCGCACTACTCTTTAAAGTTGGAATTTAAAGAAAAAAATAAATTAGGCAATCTATTTTGGCCTAGAGGAGTACACAGGTATTGTTTTGTAAAGATTGCACTAACCATTTTAATTATACAGCTGTTGTCGAAGTGGTAACCTCCCATAAGTAAAGCATTAATAAGCGCAGTAAGAAGAGCATTGCTGTGAAGCACGTATTACAGTAAAACATTTTACCTATTATTTAAAAACAGTAGAGTTTGATCTCTGTGGTGCTGCCATCTAGAACTCATAAGAAAGATTTAAAGTAGCCATTAGAGTAGTTTTTGAAATATTCACGGAGTTTTTGTGTCTCTAAACAGGGGGAACTTTAGGTGTTGCCGATCCGGCAACACTGCGCGTTAAGGGGTTAATGAACTCATATACATATATGTTAAGAAAAACATGCATAAAATAAGCATACAAAGACTATATACAGCAGAGGTGTTTAAAACCAGATTCTTCCATTAACAATAGTATAGAAAGAAATTCCACACAGATCGTGAGATAACAATCAGATCTCTAGGAAAATTCATGGAGCAAAGATGGAAAATACGGCGGACATAAAAAAACTTCCTAGCTGTGTGATTTTAGCGTCACTTTTATCATATTG
Organism: Maratus speculifer; assembly: GCA_964019185.1. Classification (NCBI taxonomy): domain Eukaryota; kingdom Metazoa; phylum Arthropoda; class Arachnida; order Araneae; family Salticidae; genus Maratus; species Maratus speculifer. The sequence continues at coordinate 419,606,300 of OZ025291.1, read as the reverse complement.
TCACAGTAAAGAACACCATACTGCATTATACAAAATACGGATGTGTTTTAATTCTCAACAAGTTGGAAATTGCATGTCAAGTGCAGCAAATTAGGTATGTTCGTACTATAACGAAGATTTGGAAATATTCAGATCTTACTGTAGTACTGTACAGTACTTTGAATACAGTTAAGTCGTCGAAACCTTCTGTGTGTCCCAGTAAATACTTTCTGCTTTCTGCTATTCAGGAAGTAATTTATAGTAAACATTAGCAACGCATATCACTTTCATAATATGTTAAATATTTTAGTATAATGAAAACATTACTCAAACAATATTTCCCCCTGTAGCATTTTGTAATAAAATACTTTTGTGGGACCTGAAAATTAAAAACAAATATTCTTTGCACCACAGATTGTGCAGAATATATATTTTATGTAATTATTTTAACACAATCAAACTGATTGGTAAATTTATCATACGAATTGAATATTTTCAACTGAGCAAAAAAATTACCCAGGTCGGGAATCGAATCCAGAACATTGGCTTACAAGGCCAATGCTTTACCATTTAAGCTATCTGGTCGATACTCGGTGGGTATGTTTCACTCAAATAACTTTTTTAGTCATAACATATGGTTTGTCATTTAGACAGCTCGACAGAATAAACCGCAGTTTAATGAACTCCATATAGCGATGGGTACGTAGTTATACAATTATTTTAACTCAATCAAACTGACTGTTAAAGTTATCATACGAATTAAAAATTTGCAACTGAACGGAAAAAAACATGTATTTACATATATATTTTAATACATACTTCATACATGCATATCAGTTTTATTATGTTCGACAGAGTGTAACATTATTAAAATGTTCTTGCAACTATTTTCTCACACTGCTTGTCCTGTAACGGAATACTTTTGTTTGTCCCTGTAACTAAATTATGCATCCGACTTTCATAAAATTTAAAATCACACAACAAAATTATGTAACAATTACATATTTTAAATTTCAAAGGATTCATTTGGTAGTTTTTATCCTGTTACATGCGGACAGACAGATGAACGCACAGAGTACGGAATTGTAACAGAGAATCAACTTTCATACACTGTAATGGCAACTTGTTTAACATGGGATTACGCATAGACAGTAGCAACACGAGCGGACCACTCTGAAACTACGATCATAACATAAGAGAGGTTGCTAATTCGGCGAAACATCGCTTCCTTGGCGACAAATGATAAGGGAAAAAAGAATAAAAAATACAGCGACGGCTTGCTGCTTCTTGTTTTGAAATTTATGAAAGAATTATGAAATAACTTTGACGTATTCGTCTTGAAAACAATACATGTGTCTCTTCGTAACATAACGATCTAATAATTTAAACTTGAAAATTCAAGAATAATAACAGTAATAATTACGAATCAATATAAGCGCGGAAATCTAAGATCAAATAGCATAAGCACATGTGCAAAGATAATCAAATCAGCATTCAGCAAGAAGCGCCAAGCAGAATAGGGTTACAGTTAAACAGAAATCACGAAGATAAAAATCGCCAACGCGGTGGTTTAGTTTTTAAGTGATCCACTGAGGGCGCTCTTTTCAAGCCGAGTTGAGGCTCTGTTACTACTCTGTGAATGAACGGACAGACAAACGGACAGAGTGTTTAAAAGACGACTATAGATATTAAGTATTTACATAATTATGAATGCACCTAAAAATGTGCTACAATCGAGCACGAAAACATACAATAATCTCTTTCGAGTCACTGGATATTACTAAAAGCGTTTCTTTACCTTTAAAAACTTCAAAAGACTATTTAATTTTGAAATTTAAAGAGAGATATATAAAACTAAATTTTTATTAGTTGTCCATTATTTTCGGAAGCTTTCCAAGTACCTTTTACAGCTTTAAAAATCGCTTTCTAAAATCTGAATATCACTTTTTTGAATACTCTGATCTCACAAATACTTATTTTGATATTCAGAAAATATATTTAACAGAAAAATACACTACTTTAAAAGTATTAAAATTAATAAATAGTCTAAAAAATTTGTAAAATCACCATAAAAAAGAAATTTAAACAAGACACGTTTCGAGCTACAAAAATACAGCTCGGCATCAGCTCATCCAAATACGTATCACAAGGGACAGAGTGGAAATTTTTTTTCCACTCTGTCCCTTGTGACACGTGTTTGGATGAGCTGATGACGAGCTGTATTCTTGTAGCTCGAAACGCATCCTGTTTAAATTTCCTTTTTATGGTGTTTTTACAAAGTTTTTTAGATTATTTATAAATTTATCGCCAGTGATTTCTGTGTTTCTCAATTAACATTAATATAAAAATAGCAGTTTTTTGTTACAATTGTATGTACAAATTAAGTTATGCATCTGAAAATGTTTACTTGAGAATTGTAAACATTTTCAGATGTAAACACAGATTAAAAAATAGATGTAAACAAAAGATTGTAAACATGGATTTTTTTTTCTTTTTTACAATGTAAGAATCTGTCAGACTGTACCAGGCCTCCAATCCATTGAGAGAATAAGAGCAAGTGACAGCCATCTAATTTTATATTTAGGATAAAGACAGAAAAAGTTAAACAATGCTACTGCATTCATTTATATGCAAATGATCCAAACTTCTTCCAGTACAAACGTTCCAAAAACGTTCAACAAACTTTCGAAGAAGAAGCAGTGGACATCACTTACACAAAGGAATGGTTTAATCGCTTCAAATATGGCGGCACATGAGAGGCGAGTGAAGCATGCTCTGTTAAGACGCCACGCTACTGCCTGAATATGACCCGGATGATAATGTAAAGTCTATGGGGGCGTTCTTTTCAAAAAACTCGCTTAAATTTTAATATTTTGATATGATTTTTTTTGCACAGGATAGCTGAGGATGATCTACAACCGGCCTAGATTTTACTTTTTCGATTTTGTTGTCAGATTAAAAAAAACATAACTTTAACTTTCAGAACCGGTTTGAACCGGCTATGAAACTGAAACTATCCTAATATAAAAAGAATATAACAAAAAAAAAATAGAAAAATAAAATAAAAACTATGCCAGTTGTGGATCGTCCTCAGTTATCCTATGCAAAAAAAGAAAAATATACTAAAATTTGAGGGAGATATTTGAAAAGAACGTCCCCATAGACTTTATATTATCATCCGGTTCTTTTTCATTCAGTAGTGTGGGCTCTTAAGTCGTCAACATCCCGAAGGGAGGTCGTACACTGTAAAAAAAAAAAAAAGGGTCGATCTACTAAAAAAACTTTAGTAATCCTTGTTATTACTAAAAAATGTTTAGTAATCTTAGTCGGTTACTAGAAAATCTGTAAGAATTACTAGAAAAAAGTTAGCAACGAATAGAGTTAATAGTTTTATATTTTTAATAGCTATTAGTTAACCTTACTTGGCGTGGCCTCGATAGCATAGTGGTTATAGTAACGGACTCCAGGCTAAAAGGTCCCGGGTTCAATACTGGACAGCGACAAGTACGCCCCGAAAGTATGTAGTGTAAGTACTCTGTAATAAAGGGGTTATGAATTTCCATTTTGGAGCTGGTCGCAATTTTTGGTGGTGGCATCTATTGCGTTTTTGAAGAAAATCTATCGCTTCGGAAGTCTGGATGCAGCTCGAAGGAAGCTCCTGCCCTTCGGACGCACGTAATTGTTATTAAAAATAATTTTGGAGCTATTACTAAAATTTGCTTGGTGGCTCATACTAAAAAATTTTAAGTTAGTTATACAAAATATTCTTTTGTTCAGTTTACAAAAGAAATGCTTGTTTCACTTGCAAAAAAAAAAAAAGTTTGAAAAGGTTACTAAAAAATTCTTTGGAATACAAATTTACTAAAAAATTTTTAGTAACCTCTTGAATTTTTTTTTACAGTGTATTTAAAGTGGGCCCCTATTAATGCTGGATCATCAAACTGCTATCAAGAGATTCTGCGTTCCATTTGTGACGATGTGTGTCACAAATTGCCGGACTTGTGGGCTTCCTTTTTATTTGAAGCTCCAACAGATAACGCTCCCACCTATTCTTTATATTTGATACGATTGGTCTTACAATGGGTTGTTCGAATTTGTGTGGAGTTTGTTTTTCAAAATTTCACATTTATACCGCCGTTATTGTTATTACAATTATGTTATAGTCGAAATGTTAAAAGGTAATAATTTTTTTTTTATTTCGGTTAAAAGTCTGTAGGTGGCAGCACTACAATTTACATATAAGTAGATTTCTTCGCCCTTCACTTAATAGATATATTTTTCTTATAAGGAAAAGCCATGTTTATAAACAAACACTTCCGTCATCTGATCTAACACTGGATTTTTATTGTAGGAACCAATGCATGAATCGTTTTGACAACATAGGCCAATCATATTATAGATCTATTAACCCCTTAACGCGCAGTGTTGCTGGGTCGGCAACACCTAAAGTTCCCCCTGTTTAGAGACACAAAAACTCCGTGAATATTTCAAAAACTATATAATGGCTACTTTAAATATTTCTTATGAGTTCTAGATAGCAGCACCACAGAGATCAAACTCTACTGTTTTTAAATAATAGGTAAAATGTTTTACTGTAATACGCGCTTCACAGCAATGCTCTTCTCACTGCGCTTATCAATGCTTTACTTATGGGAGGTTATCGTTATCACTTCGGCAACAGCTGTATAATTAAAATGGTTAGTGCAATCTTTACAAAACAGTACCTGTGTACTTCTCTAGACCTTAATAGATTACCTATTTTTTTTCCTTTAAATTCCAACTTTAAAGAGTAGTGCGCCGGAAAGGGTTAAACACAGGCCGATCAAATTACTGGAACTGATGTGTATAGTAGGAGTTATAAAGAACGGACCGTTTTTTTTTTGCTGATCCACAGGTATTCGACTCGCAGTGACACCAGCTGCCCTTTTCTTATACTTGTGATAAATTCTCAGAATATTTTAAGAATACGTCTTGTGTTTATGTTCAATAAATGAACTTTAATTAATGTACAATACCTTCTGCTACTTATATGAAATATGTCTTTATTCTGTATGATTATTTACTAAGACTGTATAGTTTTTATTAGTGAAATAACGTTTTACGCTTCTATAAGATAAAAATTATTTTTGAACATTTTAAATGATGAGCATCATTATCATCTAAAACTTTTTTTACACATGGAAATTTAAAGAACACTCTGTCAAAAGTTTCGTAAATAAGCGGTAATATTTCGTAATTTCGCTCAAATATAACAAATTAAAAAATTTCATGATTTCTGTGTTTCGGTATCCAAAACAATGAAATAAAAGTTTGGCTAACAACCATATTAGAAAGACATTTCAGTTCAACCGATTTTAAAATAAAATATTATGAATAAATATGTGAAATGTGTTTAAAGAAAACAAAAGTATGTTGATTTATTTGCATATAAAGAAAACTGCATTTAAATTTAATGACTTTGTTTATTAGACTAATTTTTATTTAATTATTTTGCAATTATGTTATTTAATTTAACTCAATAAACGAACAAAGAATTTTTTTAAATGGAAATTTCTTGATTCGTTAAAAATTAATTTTTTCATTATTTCGTTTAAGAAAACATTCATTAGGTTAGTTCAAAGATTTTTTAAATGTTGAATTCCAGCTCACCCAAATAACGGAAGACTGCGTCAGACTTTGATTAAATCTTAACAATTTCATTAATTTTAATTACATTTAAATGATTTTTATAAATTTAAGCGAGCAAAAGGTAATAATTTAGTTTAAATTGAATCATGATAAAGATGTTTTAAATTAGAATATTTGCATTTGGAGGTAAATTTTTTAACAAATGTTTCTAGTTCATTTGGGAAAAAATAGGAATTTGTTACTAACAAAGGTGTTATGATGTGCCCATTCTAATTAATGAATATGTCTAAAAAGAAGCCCGATAACATGTTGGAAATACATTTCAAAATAAAAAAAAAGTTCATATGAATGTGGAAAATTTATTATAAAAAAAGAATGAAGCAATTTTTATATCAACATTCTTAATTAAATAGCAATTTAATTTTTTTATTATATTTTTTTTTTACTTATATGTTGTTGGTTGAGGAGGTGAAACGAACCTATGTGCAACAAATGATGAGGCAAGCGACCTCATAATTATAAAAAATTTTCAGATGTTTTTGTTAGGAGTTTCATTGAAAGGAAAATTTCAGTTTTAGATTTTTACATACAACACGATAGGTTAAAATAAGGCATTTAATATTGGTTGCTTCTTAAAGCCAAAATTTACAGCAAAATTTAATGAAATTTCTCATGATGCTGATATATCATGATGTAAACATCATGATGTCATTAAGCTTATGTCATTTATATACAGGGTGTCCCTAAACAAATGGTATATACGCTAGGGGGTGATAGAACACATCAAGACGAGTAATAATAAATAGGAAACCAAGGGTCCCAAACGTTTTCCAAAGGGGAGAGCCGCCATTAAAGTTTGGGGTCCAAAAGTTCAAATAAACATAAACAACGGAAAAATTGGTCGATTGATTTGCGGTTTTCACTAAAATTATTCTTTATGTTGGTATTTTCTTGAAAATAAATTATAAAGCTAAATGTCGAAAAATGCCGAAAGAGGGCGCTTTAGACTTTGAAGTAATGATAAACTATTTTTTTGCCGTGATTTTTTGCATCTCATTAAATGGTTTCGTAAGCTTAAACTTAAATTTTGAGCTTAAAATCTGAATAGTTGGAAGCGGTTATGTAGCACAAACTTAACCGTGTTCAGAGGGTTTAAATTTCAAATGATTATAAAAAACGGAAAAATTGGTCGATTTATTTGCTGTTTTCACTGAAACTATTCTCTATGTCGGTATTTTATTGAAAATGAATTATGAAGATAAAGTTCAAAAAATGCCGATAGAGGGCGCTTTAGACTTTGGATTAACGAAATAATCCATCCTAATACTATTTTTTGTCGTTATTTTTTGCATCTCATTAAATGGTTTCGTAGGCTTAGATTTAAACTTAAATTTTGAGCTCAAAATCTGAATAGTTGGGAGTGGTTAAGTAGCACAAACTGAACTGTGTTCAGAGGGTTTAAATTTCAAACAAAACGAAAAACTATAAAAAAAAAAAAAAAAAAAAAAAAAAACGGGAAAATTAGTCGATTCGTTTGCGGTTTTTGCTAAAACTACAAAATCAGTGTTTACTTGAAAATAAATTTTAAAGATAAATTTCACAAATTGCCGACAGAGGGCGCATTAGACATTGGAGTAGCGTACAACTATTTTTAACCGTTATTTTTTTTAAATCTTTTTAAATGCTTTCAAATGCTCAGATTTAAATTTTGAGATCAAATTCTGAGTCGATATTGAATAAATTATATTTTATGTAAATTAATAAGAAAATAAGAAGATTTTAATAAAATGAATTGAAAACATATGCAGTCAATATTTAAAAACCACCGAAGCTTACATACACATTTTTTTTTTTCAAGAAGAAGAGATTTTAATTATTATTTTTAGTGCCACCATCTATCCTTTGAAATAAGGATTAAATATCTCCATTTCGTTCTTGAAATGCAAAATTTAATATAAAAATAAAATAAATTATATGTATCCATTATAAGTTACTAAGTTATCGTTACTTTTTTAAAATCGTAATCAACTATTTGTGAATTAGTAATATATTGTATCACCTTAAAAAAAATTACAACTGCCTACATAAATGTATACTTTTGTGAAAAACTAATCTACATTTATTCTTCTCTAGCTTTTTGCAAACTCAATTCTAGTAAGAATAAAAAATCCCAGTATGTAGTAAACAAAACTCAAGTAGAACTTTATCATAATGTAGTTTTGTTCTTATTCACCTAATAAAAACAAGAGCTAAAACAATTGCACGTGGATCAAAAATATGATTCCTCTTTGAACGAAAAGCAAGGGAAAAGCTTAAAAAAAAAAAAAAAAAAGTATAGGAATTTTATCCTACGAGAACAGTGGTATCATAAGTAAATAAATAATTGCTGCAATAAAATACTTTTTTGTTCTTTTTGGGGAACAATATTACGAAACTTATTTTTAAGAAAATAAAATCGTGGTCTAAAGCTGAAATATTCTTTATTTAATTATGTAAGCGGTCGTATCCCAAACATAACAATAATAAAAAATTAAGAACTCCATTTTCTGTTACAGTACAAATATGTATTTATATAGTTATATGGTCACCTGAGAATAATAAAGTTCTCTCTGTTTATTAGAAAGAATTGATTAATCGATATAGAAATGTTCTATTTGTATCTATGAAGGCGTTTCAGAATTAAAATATTGCCTTAATATAATTGTAATGTCATACACTGTAAAAAGAAAAGGGTCGATCTACTAAAAAAACTTTAGTGATCCTTGTAATTACTAAAAACTTTTTAGTAATCTTAGTCGGTTACTAGAAAATCTGTATGAATTACTAGAAAAAAGTTAGCAATGAATAGAATTGATAGTTTTATATTTTTAATAGCTATTACTAAAACTCACTTGGTGTGGCCTTGATAACATAGTGTTTGTAGTAACAGACTCCAGGCTGAAAGGTCCCGAGTTCGATGCTGGACACAGCCAAATACGCCCCGAATGTATGTAGTGTAAGTACTCGTTAGTAAAGGGATTATGAAAATCCTGTCGGAGCAGGTAGCAATGTTTGGTGCTGCCATCTATTGGGGTTTTGCCGAAAATCTATCGTTTCAGAAGTCTGGATGCAGCTCGAAGGAAGCTCCTGCCCTTGGGTGCACGTAAAGGTTATAAAAATCATTTTGGAGCTATTACTAAATTTTGCTTGATGGTTCATACTAAAAATTTTTAAGTTAGTTATACAAAAAATTCTTTTGTTCAGTGTACAAAAGAAATGCTTGTTTCACTTGCAAAAAAAAGTTTGTAATGGTTACTAAAAAATTCTGTGGAATACAAATTTACTAAAAAAATTTTAGTAACCTCTTGATTTTTTTTTTTTTTTTTACAGTGTACGTAAATTATATGTAACATTATTTTGATCCAAAAATGCCTTCATACAAATAGTACAAATAGAAACTTTCTATATCGGTAAGTCATTTTTTTTCAAAAAACACAAATATAATCTTTTTATTCTCAGGTGACGATATGTTTACAGAGTATATTTATGTACGTTTTTTGCGTTTTTTTTTAAACAAAATTTTGAATGTACATTGTTTTAAACATATTTTTTTTCATTTTTCATCTGTAACAAGTAATTGAACCCAGTTTTGAACAAGTAATTGAACCCAAGTTTTGAACAAGTAATTGAACCTAAGTTTCGGACAAGGAATTGAACCTTTTTTAACTCACCCAAGATTTAAAAGATTCAAGTTCATTATTTTTATTTTATTTAAAAACTGTTACAGATTATAATTGTTATGCTAAAGCTGCTTATATTTGTAGTTTGTAACCTGTCCATATCAAAACAAGCAAGGAGAAAACCTGAAAGTAATTTTGCACGATATATTAAAATAATACATACATATGTATACATATATGTATCAGTATCCTTATTTTTATTTTTTATTTTAATGTCAAAACATTCATTCTTTTTTGGTATAGTTTTCTTTCTTTTTATTAATATTACCATTAAAAGGTAGGAAAAATTACAATTCACACACCATATAATGAACCGTAATAAATTTATTGTCTCAAACAAAATAACATTTTTTGTAAAATTAAAAGTATTAATCAAATTAGTCTAAGGTTACTTTATCAAAAATATTCGTTAATTTCGTTATGTGATTAATAAATTCCATCACAGAAGATTATCTCAGTTCTTAAAAACTGCATTTCTTGAGAGGAAAAAAATGTTTTTAATCTTACAATAAATAAATAAATAAATAATATATTATATAAAGTGAATAAATCATAAAAAATAATTGTGGTATATTTACACGTATAATCTTTATAATCTTTAAATGTATACCAATAAAATAATGTTTTTTAAAACTTAGATAATATATATATATATATATATATATATATATATATATATATATATATACAGTCGAGTCTCTATATAACGAAATCCATCGTTCCAGTAAAAAATTCGTTATATAGAGAAATTCGATGTATAGAGAATGATTTTAAAAATCGTATTTAATGTATAAATTTTGAATAAATATTATTTTTGATCTTTTTAATTAAGAATTTGAAATGCTTAAAAGTAAATATTAACCTAACATTTTATTTCTTAATTATTTAAGCTGTTTCAAAAATGAGAACAGACATTTATTTGAAAGCTTAATAAAAATCAAATAAGGAAGACTTGCATTAATTTCAGACGAAGATACCTGTAATTTTTTATTGTTTTGATTTTAAAATTGTTACGCTCTCGAAAAAAAAAAAGAAAAAAAAAGAAAAAAAAGAAAATTCTCGAATTTTAGCAAGGAATGAAAAATTGTAGTTAAAATTTTCCTCCATTTGAAGGCCTCTCTTATGTGCCTCTCATTGATTCCTCTCTTATATGTGTAACAATCCAATTGACTCTGTTTTGATGTGGAAAGGTGTATGTGTGGGGGGGATGAATTCGTTGGATTTAAAGAGTAAGTAGAAAAGTAATAATATTAATAAAAAAACTCAGCACTGATCGATAAATCAAAAATAAGTGGTGGAAAATTGATTCCATATGATTTCGAAGCTTTTTTAAAACTGAATAAATTAAGACCAATTTATGAAAAAAATCGTTATATGGAGATAGATATTTCGCTACATAGAGACTGTTTTTAATGTAATCATTCGAAAAAGCGACCGTTCCTACTAAAAATTCGTTATGTAGAGAAATTTGATGTATGGAGTTTCGTTATAGAGACACTCGACTGTATATATATATATATACCGGGTAATCCAAAAGTCAGGACGAACATTAAAAATTAATAATTCGAAAGCGAATCAAGATACAAAGATACGTTTTGCACCAAACGGAGAAAGGAACCGAGTTTTGTGTGGCAATAAAAAATATAGTTCTGTTGGCGACCAACGGCATCACTAACAGCGCTAAAAGATGCCATCCGCCAAAATGTATCTTCCATAACGCAAGAAATGCTACTAATTGCTGTGAATGGTGTGGTGCCTAGTCTCACAGCTGCACTTATGAATGATAGACAATACATTGAACATTTACTGTAGTACTAATTAACTGTAATTAAGAAGACTTGTAAATTGTCAACATTTCTTCATTTGTAAATCATCTTTTGGTGAAATAGAATACTATAATAAAATTTGTTGGTCGCCAAAAAGACTATTTTTTTTTCGTTGTTACACAAAACCCGGTTTCTTCTCCATCCGTTCGGTTTAAACCGTATCTTTGTATCCTGATACGTTTTCGAATTATTCATTTTTAAATTTCGGCTTGACTTTTGGATCACCCAGTATATATAATGAAATCGTGGGATAACTTTAGAATAGAAAAAAGAAATTTTAGTTTATGTTACAACTGTCTATGCAAAGGTATACTTTTCTGAAAACTATTCAACATTTATTCTTTTCTAGCTATTTACAAATGAAATTCTCGAAAGAAAAAAAACAGTCCTGGAATATAGTAAAAAAAGTAAAGCAGTTGTTTATCTTTATGCAGTTATGTCCTTATTCATCTTATAAAAACAAATACTGAAACAATGCATTGGGATCCAAACAACAACTTTTCTTTAAACGAAAGACTAGGAAAAAGCTAGAAAAAGTTATGGGGATTTTAACATGAGGGAACAGTGCTGGCATAAATAAATAAACAGTGACGTTAATAAAATACGTCGAAGCTTTTCTGTTCTTTTACAAAAAGAATATTACAAACTTGATTTTTAAGGAAATAAAACAACGTTTTAAATTTTAAAAAGTAAAAAAAGCTGACGTATTCCAAATATAACAATAATAAAAAAAATAGGGACCCTTTTTTAGTTATAGTAAAAATATGTATTTATAAGTTAAATGTATCTATAAAATTATATGGTTATATAATATATTTATATACATTTTTTAACAGTTTTTTGAAAATATATAATTTTAGTTTTTTTTTTCATTTTTCATCTGAAACAAGTATAGATTTTAATTAAACACAAGATTTAAATAATTCAAATGCGTTATTATTATATTTTTTTATATGTGACAGATTATAGCTACTATACTAAAGCAACTTAATTTTTTGGTTTGTAAACTGTCCATATCAAAACTAGCAAAGAGAAAATTTCAAAACTATTTTGTAAAATATTTTAAAACAATACAAAGAAAAATATCATTATCTTGTTTTTATTTTTAATAAAATGTTAAAAGGAACTTTTTCTGGTACAGTTTTCTTGCTTATTATTATTATTATCATTAAAAGGTGGAAAAATTACCATTCACACATCTTATAATGAACAGCTGAAATTTAATTAAATGTCTCAAATAAAAATCACATTTTTGTAGAATTAATTAAAAGTTTTAATTAAATTAGTCGACTGTTTCTATATCAGAAATATTCGTTAATTTACTTAAGAGATCAATATGTTGCATCAAAGAAGATTGTCTCAGTTTTTTAAAGCTACATTTTTTTGAGATAAAAATGAAAAAAAAATTAATCTAAATAAATAATATATCATATGGAATGAATGAATTATAAAGAATTTGTATTATGCTTACATGCCCTAATTTAACAGGGAAAAGTTAAATAAATAAATAAAATGAATATATGTGGAATTTGTAGAACCAAAGCAGAATTATCAAACCTCACATACTTTGGAACTACAAATGAAGTGTGTGGTTTCATCTTCGTATTAGCCATGAAAAAGCAAAATAATACGAATTTATTGCTACCAACACACATAAAACCAAAATTAAATGAAGGAATAACATCAAAAAGAAGGCACATCAAAATTACTAAATTGGATAAAAAACTGAAAAAAAGGGAAAAAATTAAAAATAATTATCGTCAACATGATAATAATAAATTAATTAATTAATTGAAAACGGAGTAATGTGATAACAGAAAAAATAAACCATAGGCCATAATTTACCCTATTTATAAAATAATTTAATTTGACTATGGTAAGCTTAACTGAATATCTTAATATAAGATTATTTAAGATTTAAAAATAGATAATTAATACATTTACCCTATATACTTAGAAATAGTATCATGGATCTCTAATTTATTAAAAGTTAGGTACAATTTAAACATGTAAATTAATTATTACATGATTAAATTGTACCTAACTTTTACTATATATATATATAGCCAATGAAATCGTGAGATAACTTTAGAATAAAAAAGAAAAAAAAGAAGTTTTAATTTATGTTAGACTTGTCTATGTAAATGTACACTTTTCTTAAAAACTATTCGGTATTTATTTTATCTAGCTATTTGCAAACGGAATTTTAGAAAGAAAAAACAGTCCTGAAACGTAGTAAACTGAAATAAAGATTTATCTTAATGCATTTATATTCTTATTCATCTAATAAAAACAAGTACTAAAACAAACTAAACACAGAACTAAATACAGTGGATCAAATCAACGACTTCGTTTTGAACTAAAGACTAGAAAAAAAAAGCTAAAATAAAATATATGGGAATTTTAACCTAAGGGAACGGTGGTGGCATAAGTAAATAAATAGTTACTAGAATAAAATACTTCGAAGCATTTTTGTTCTTTTTCGAGAACAATATTAAGACCCTCATTTTTAAGGAAAGAAAACAGTGGTTTAAAGTTTAAAATACTTTTTATTAAAAAAAAAGCGGTCGTCTTTCTCTTAAAAAGAACAATAATAATAAATTAGGATCTTCTGTTTGTGTTATAGTACAAACATGTATTCATAATTTGAAAGTGTTTATACAATATATTTATGCACATTTTTTGTGTTTGATAAAAACAATGTTTTCAAAACACATTACTTTAATCTTTTTATTTTCATTTTTCATCTAAAACAATTAGCATCTATTAATTAAAAACAAGTATTTGAGAAATTTAATTGAACTCATGATTTCAACGATTCAAATATTTTAAAATGTGTTACATATTATTATTATTAATATGTTATTACTTCTTGCATTGTAGGTTTGTATACTTTCTATATCAAAACAAACAAAGAAAAAAGTTTAAAATCATTTTTAGGGAAATTGAAAAACAGTGTAATGAAAAAATATCACCACCGTCTTTTTATTTTTAATTTAATGTGGAAAAAAAGCAAACTTTTTTGTCGTTTTTAGGTGCGTTCGTAATTATGTAAATACGTAGCACCTATTGTTGTCGCTCAGTCCGTCCGTCTGTCTGTCCGTCTGTCCGCATATAACAACGCAAAAATTACCCAACCGAATCGTTTGAAATTTAAAATACATAATTATAACATAATTTTGTCGAGTCATTTCAAATTTTATGAAAATCGGATGGATAGATCAATTACAGGGACATTCAAAAGGATTCCGATACATTACGATCAATAGGGAAAAAAGTTTTAAATGCATTTTAATCGTTTGAAATTTAAAACATATAATTATTGCATAATTTTGTCGAGTCATTTCAAATGTTATGAAAATCGGATGCATAGATCAATTACAGAGACAATCAAAAGGATTCCGTTACATTACGGTCAATGGGGAAAAAGTTTCAAATGCATTTTAATGATGTTACACTCATTCGAACATAATAGAATTGGCATGAATATATGAAATATATACTAAAATATGCATTCTGTACAATCTGTGATGCAAAGAATTTTTATTATTAAATTACAGGGCCACACAAAAGTATTCCACTATATAATGCTATACGGGGAAACATGGTTTGGTACGTGTTTTAATTATATTCAACTATTTCACATTTTATGAATAAGATATACATTGCTGAGGAGTAATAAAAATTACTTCCTGGATATTTACAGAAACGACTACAGTACTGATTTCGACTACTATACTGTATCCGGAGTACGCTCTACTATATCAGCAAGATCTGAATATCTTTAAAACTTCGTTATCGTACGAACGCACCTCACTTGCTACGTTCACATGCAATTTCCAACTTGTTTACTATTATCATTAAAATGTAGAAGTAAAATTATCGTTCACAAACGGTACTATGAACCGTAAGAAATTTTTTAATTAAATATTTCAAATAAAATCTCATTTTTTCGTAAAATTAATTAGAAGATTTAATTAAAATAGTCTAAAGTTTATGTATCAAGTATATTCCTTAATTGACTTAAGTTATCAATAAAACGCTGTGTTTAAACTCTAAAAAGCTGTTTTTGTTGAGAGAATACTCTACTGAAAAATTACTTTTAATTATCCAAAAATAAATAAATAACATTCTGCATAAAAAGAACGAATTTGTAACTATTTATATTATATTTATGTATAAAATATCAAAAGCATTTAATATATATTAGTGAAACAACGAGCTCGTAAGACTGCCTGTTTGTGTATTCACTAACGCTGTGATGAATGTGGCACGCGCCACGACGTTGGGCACAAACGTTACCTAACAATCCTTTGAAGAGATTTAAAAAAAATACAATTGTTTAACTTATTGAGTTTTAAGAGATAATTCTATTGAAATTTTGCACTAGGTATTGTTTTCTCGCAGTCGCATTTTAGTTTCAAAATAAATCACAATTTTAGTCTTTACAGCATAGAATTAAAACAAAATGTGAGTTTTCAGATAAAGCTTACCTCAAAATTTAAGCGTAATTTGCGCAATTTTAATGATTACTTAAAAAATCCTAATTTTAAAAATATAAGCATGATCTTTTTTTTTTTTGCTTTTAATCACCGAAAATGCTAAACTGAAAACGATTAATTTATTTTTTTGAACAACTAAAGCAATATAGTAGCAAATAACACAGACCACAAGTAATAATACGTTGTTGTTGTTTCTTTTTCTAAAGTTCGAAAAAATAAAATATGTCAAACGTATGCGCCATTTTCTTTCTTATAGCAGAAATAATTCTAAGACTTTGGGAAAATACTTTTATGTAGACGTAAAGGGTAAAATGCCTCAAATTCATGTATGATAATGTAAGTTTTCTTTTGACAAGAGCTTAATTTCGACGAGAGATTTTTGCCATTTTAAAAAATATGCATGCTTGATGTGACAATTTAATCTTAGTTAATCTAGGCTAAAACAAAAATGAAAAGTGCATCTCTTTAAGTATTTAGTTATCAGTGTAATATGTTTCATTTATATGATTAAATTGAATATTATATATATATATATACATATCATATTCATACGAATTGGATATTTCCAACTGAGGGAAAAATTGCCCAGGGCAGGAATCGAACCCAAATCCTTGGCTACAAAGACAATAATTTACAGTTTAAGTTAATAGGGCGATAACCGGTGGGCATTTTTCGCTATAATAAACTTATTGGTCATAATATCTGGTCTGTTATTTAGACAGCTCGACAAAAAAAAAACTGCAGGTAAAGGAATGCCATATAACTATGGATACGTAGTTATACTACTATTTTAAAACAATCAAAGTGATTGGTATATTCAACATTATAAAACAATCAAAGTGATTGGTTATTTTATCATACAAATTCAATATTTCCAATGAAGCGAGAACTGCCCATCGCGGGAATCGAACCCAGATCAGATTTCTAAAATTTTGAATGGTACTCATTAAGCTTGAGCAAATTATAATAATATTACTATAAGAAAAAGTACGGGGGAGGATAATTTTACGTATTTTATTATTCTTAATTTATGCTTTGCTTATTTAATTTACTGAATTAACTTAATTATACAGTAAAATACTTTCCTACTATAGTTTTCAATTGGTTTTATGTCCAATAACTTTTCTTTTCCAGTATTAAAATTAATTACAGTTTATATTGTTCTTTTTTAGTATATAAGCATATTTTTAATTGCAAAAAAGGTTAGAAGGTTTTGCGTCGAAATAAGAACCAAACTGTCATATTTATCTCCATATCTTCTTATTGGGTACTCCCTAATTGTTTTAAGCTTTTACTGGAATACGGTTCTTTGAACATCATATTAATTCTATGCATGACCAATATAAACAGCTGCTATATTTAAGAGCTCCATTTTTTTCTAGTTTTTCATTTGTCAAATAAAATGGTAAAGCATCAGAGAACGTTTTCCTCTGGACTTGTATTTATTTATCTTATTATCTGTGTTTATTAATTTTAATCCTTTAGATCTTTTTACTAGTATTTATCAATTTAATGTCCTTAATAGTTTAGAGTTTGTTTACCTGTATTTATTTATTTATTTTATTTATGTATTGAATACATTCATCTGACTCGTGTGCTTGACATTAAAGCCCGCTTATAAGTAATCTTCGATATATAAGGATGAGATAGCTCAAGGAAGTTTTCAACACCAGATAATTACACCCGGGAGCTCTCCAAAGATTGTGCAATGAAGCCAGCGGGAGTTCATCCCACAAATCCTCCTACACTCTCAAGCGTTTAGCGGCATGCCTTAAACACTGAGCTACCCTGAGCCTTACCTGGATTTTTTATTTGTTATTCAACATCAATTGCGATTACGAATCAGTAAGCCGTAATAGGTACTGATAGTCCAATAGCCGACAGCACAAAAACTTATGTTATCGAGCACAAGAAAAAAAACCTTTATTTTATGGAAGACTACTAATCTAGGGGAAAACACTATATAAAAAACAGGGAAATCTAATGATCCATGTCTTCCGGAAGTGAAGTGGAGCATAAGCCATAAATGAATACCACTACCGGCTCACTCGTAGGTTTATCATTCTATTTTCTGCTTCCAGTTTTCCATGTTTTCATTCCTTTGATTGTACTTAAAACACAATGATGACCCTATGAGTAAATTTATTGCTTATGCACCACTTCAATTCCGGCAGACATGAATCATTAGATTCTCCTATTACTACTTTTCTATAAAATAAAAACATATTTTTTGTGCTGTATAACATAGTGTTTTTGCTATCGGCTCTTGGACTATGATATGAAAAATTGCTATCGAATTACGAAAATAAGCTTTGGCAATAAGAAATGACGGGTTTAATCTCTGATGATTTAGTTTAATATGAAATATATGCTTTAAGTACAATATGTAATTATATAAATACGAAGCATCTATAGCCGTCGTCAGGTCCTCCGTCCATCCGCATAGAATACCAGCTCAAAAACTACCGAACCGAATTGTTTCAATATCAATATATTTTGTAGAATTTTGTAGAATCATTTCAAAATAAATAAAAAATGAATCGAAATTTAAAAAGATATTAATAAAATTTTCTTCATTTTATTAAATTTTATCATGCCTAATTAATGTGTTACTATTGCTTAATGATGTGCGTAATTAATGAGTAATTCATGATTGTGCCGCAGTTGCAGCCTTACCAACATAGTAAGAGATGAAACGCTGAGCATCGTCCGCGTAGCTTTAATGGTAGAACACTTGGAGAACTTTTATAAGGATTCCGGGCTCTATCCCTGGATTGGGCGTTTTTTGCACTCTGTTTGTCCTACCCTTAGAAAGCAACGTGATAATTCACTTATTACATATTTAAGGAAATTGCATGTCAGGTAATGATTCTATGTTGCCATGATGATTACATCCTATTTGAGATGGATATTTTTTTCTTAAATATTTTAACTAAAAAAGGGTAAAAGTATCCTATTAACCTTTGCTTGTGCTGAAAACACTTGAGACAGTTCTCTTTGTAAATAGCGTGTTTTAGAATTTTTATGTGGTTGTTTTAGCATGCTGAGATAATACCGTTCTTTTATGTATAATTTTAAGTTTTCTAACGCTTAAGAGTCTTAAAACGTCTAATTAAACATTAAAATAATTTTTGTGCAAAAATACAGGTATATATAGACAAATCATGAAAAATTTCACTTAAAAAATTTAATACATTTATATAATATAAAACTTATCGAATATAGATTATTGCATATTTTTCAGTCTTAAAAATTAAGATAATAGTTCTTAAAGTTGCTCAAAATAAACTCGTAAAGAAGGTAATTATGATTCATTTAAAAAAAAATGCAATAACCTAATTTAAATATGTGCCAGGAATATGCACTTAATTTAAAAATTAAGCTACAAAAAATGAAAATCTGACATGAAATATCTCTTACTGTTTCTATAAACGTTATGAAAAATTATTTAAGCCTGCATTCGTTTTACTATAATTTAAACGAAGAGAAGAAAATAAAACATGTGATTTTTTATCTTTAGAAGATAAGAAAGTCATCATTTATATTAAAAAGCCAATTACATTTTAGAAAAAAATATAACAAGATCATTTAGGCTTAGACGAACAATAGAAAGATAATTAAAAATCCCTTTTAGTTTTATCTGATAGGTGTTAATTTGAAACAAAGAAATCTCATTATTTATACAGAAATGTTTGTCATATTTTTATTGATACGCTTCAAAGTTACTCAAAAATATTCTTAAATAATAACAGCCCAATTAAAAAGAGATTTGTAGTTTTTGATTGGTCATAAATTATAGGAAATGAATAAATGATTAAAATAAAATTATAACAAGATAAAATGAATCATTTTGGTAATTATCTGGAAAATAGGCTAACGGAATAATGTGAAATTTTCAATTAACGATGCATACTATTTTAAAAGAGAATTTAATTAAATTTCATATCTCTATTAGAATGAGAAAAAAAATGTTCTTCTTAAGTGTAATCACTCTTTAAATTTAGCATTTTTCAATTAAGTTTGTAAGGACGTATTTTGATGTATTTGCAATGTTTAAATAATAGCTAATTTACCTCTATTCATGAGGTAAATGTATGTAATACTCCATTTATGAGGCAAATGTATGTAATACTCCATTTAGGAGATAAATGTATGTAATACTCGATTTATGAGGTAAACATATGGAATACTTTATTTATGATTATTCCATACATTTGCATTCACTAAAGATTTTAAAAGTGGAATGAAAAAATTTAAAATTACTAAAGACTAATTTACATGGCTAATCATAAAGAGTTTACATGTTTACGCTTAGATGACAAATTAAATAAAAAATTGACGAAAAAAAAAATTATAAGAGATTCTGTAGTTTCTTTGCTTTCTCGGATTTTCACCAAACTTCAGATTCAGTAAATCCTTAACATGAATAGAGGTCTTCTACATATTAGTGTAAATCGCCCGACAAATGGCAATGTTATACTGAATTTTTAACGATATCCGTAATAAATCCATATTAAGAATCAATGCACTGGTTTTCATCAATTTTAGATTTAATTAGTCCTTAATATGATTGTTGTTTTTTAAAATTTTGTGTCAATCGCCCAACAAGCGGCGCTGCTTTGCGGCATTTTTCCGTAAATTTTTCCGTCCAGATTTCCGTAATAGCTTTATCTAAAGAACTAATGAACGGATTTTCATCAAACTTCAGGATCAGTTGTTGGAGATTAGAATTTCGGTGTAAATCACCAAACAATTGGCGCCGCTATGCTGCATTTTACATGATTTACCTGATTTTAGCGATATTCACATCTCAAGAACTAATGCATGTAATATCATATTATTAAAATTCCCATGATCAGCAAAGATTGCCCTTTAATTTTCGTTCTCTGATAGTGAATTTTGAAGTATTAATATGCATGGGATAAAAAGAAATGTTATGGGATTGCTATATTCGACTAGTTTAAAATATTCTTGTTGATATTTTCTATTTTACATTTCCAGTAGATATTTTCAGTATATTTTGGAATAAAAAAATCATTCGTTTATAGTTTTGTCATACATAGAAGAAATTTATGTAAGGTTTATAAGATTGAACTCCTGAGCAGCATTGAAGGAACAATTTTTTTTTTTTAGTTCTTGTGTCAGGAATATTGTGAACATTTAAGCATATAAAGATTTTTTTATGTTTTCTTTTTGGAAATATTTGTTTCTATATTTAGCAAATTTCGAGTTTTATTAATAAAGTATATTCTTGTGACATCTGACGTGGTTATGCTTACTATCAATGTTATATATGCTTATATAACGTTATATATGCTTACTATCAAAGACAAATTCTCAGTTGTGTTTATTTCCATGAACATGTTTAGTTGAGTGATATCTTAGGTATTATAAAAGTATTTTAAAAAATCTATGAAAAAATTATTTCATTGTATTCGTTATTTTTTTTTATATTAGCACTGCTTATACATATAGATATTTTAAGAAAAATAACAAAAATATATATTAATAATTAATTTTTAAACATTTATGTGTCTTTGTAGAATTATAGCCAAAGCATGCAAATTCAAAAGCATGTATGAAATTGCATACAATCATTTTTGTGGTCATTACCATGCTATTCTCTGTCATAAATCGTATTTTATTCTTTCATAACTCGGTAAATGCTCCAATATTTCACACTGTTGTTTGACAGGATAATTCTTTGAGTGCATCCGAAAAGATAATAAGACCAACATTCATTTTCTGTTATATCTTCCCTCTTACAAATTTGTCTTCCATACCGATACTTTATCTTACGGCATGTATAATATTTAAGCACTCCATAAATACTGCATTTTTTACACGATCGATGTAATATATTTTGTACTTTTTTTCCAGAATCTCTAACATAAAAAGTATATTTTATGGGAATTTATATATTAGGGATAAAAAAGTAGATGGCAAAAGAGCCAGTTTAGATTTATTTTGCTATTAAAAGGCACTTGTTCAGAAAAGGGAATATTATAGCTCAAAATGGAGCATAAAATGGTGTTAGAAGATTTTTAAATGGACATCATAAATTGTCTTCGAAGTACTCTCACTTATAAATATGGTAAAAGAATTCATAACGTTTCAGATAACGACATTTAACAAAAGTTTTTATTTTTATCTGTATCGCATTGTAAGTATATATTACAAAATGTGTTACTGTACATAAATAAATGTAAAAACTATTTTAGGTGAAAAGTATGTAAATGGAATTTTTTAAAATGTGGCTGTAATACAACCTTGGACAAAAGTATTCGATAACCTCACTTTTATTACAATTTTAGTTTTTAAAGATAAAAAATAAAAGTCTTATTGTTTTATAAATTGCTACATTAATATAAAATTACAAAAATATCAACATTTAATGGGTCCACTATTGCCTTTAATAAAAGCAGCAATCCTTTTGGGTATACTGAGTACATTGCTTGAATAGCATAATTTTTGAAAGTTGTTTTCGATGTTATGGTTTGTTTTCTGATTTTAAGTTTTAGCATGCTCCAAAAGTGTTTCATTGGATTTGAACTGCGGTAAACTTTCGGAAACTGCGCTGACCAGTCGAGCAACACAATGTTACTGCCCTTAAACTAGTGCTCCATAGTAGGCTGTTTATGACAATAAGCAGTACCTTGTTGGAACTTGCTGTCACGTAAACTGGTATCACAAAAAATGTCTGTTAATGGCTTCATCAGCATAGCTTCCCAGTTAAAAATAAACTGCATTTTTTTTTTTTTTTTTTTTTTTTTTTGTAGAAATGAAGTGTTTTCAAGGTTTTTCTAACGATGACTGTGGATTATCTATAGTGCAATCTCAACAATAAAATCATTTAGTTATTTTATAGTTACTTTGAGATGATCTTTCAGTGATTTATTTTAAATATACTGTGAGCTGTTAACTTTAAAAAACACTGTAGTTTTTATGAAATCGTTTTATAATCATAAATTGAAAAATATATAAGACTTTGAAACCACACAAGTACTGAAGTAAATTTGAAGTTATTATCCAACCATTAATTTAGAAATACATTTTCTGATGTATCTCCAGTATAACTGTATTTACTGTCCGGGAAATTTACTGACTTTAATCGGAGAAAAATAAATTCAATTATTCCCACTCATTTATGTATTTCTGTCTGTTCGTGTAACTTTCGTAAACGAATATTTTACGAACGTTATCAGCAACCACTCAGCATCAGATCGTAATGCTCCGTATATTACAGCAGACCCCACAATCTGAATGATATTGTTCATTGGTAAATTGCCCCACAAAGTTCATGCCGGATGTTTCAAGTACCCGTTAATGAAATTGAAAAGAATTATCTTAAAATATTGCCAATTTTATTACGAAAGCCGATTCTGACTGAATGATGGTTATTTTACATTAAAAAAAAGATTAAATTGATTTTCTCAATGTTAGATTTATCGGACCATATAACATTTGACCAGGCTTCTTCTGCAAAATTTTGATGATGACGAGCTCACTGCAAGTGAGTCTTCTTCCTGCTTTCTGAAATCTAATACTTCCTGTTGGCATTGACCCCTTTTAATTTATTTTTTGCCAGTCTTCTTCTTTCGGTTCAAGCACTTAGATTCTGTCCAATGTATTCTGACAGAACTGCAGCGAGCTCAGAAAAACTTTTTCCGGGATCTCTAATAGATTTTCGTATTAATTTTCTGTCCTGTCGTTTCGTTGTGACATGTTTTCTACCCAATTTTGTTTTGTTTCCCCGACACCGTACCTCCATAAAGCTTTTAATAGCAAATTGCACTGCACTTCATGAACATTTCATCAATAACAATCACTATCGTAATTATAACTAATTCACACGCAACAAGAAAATAACTTTTTTCAAGCAGTTTATAATTAAATGATACAAAATTCGTCACCAGATCAAACAAGGGTTTTACCTAGTTGCTGTAAATATCAAATAAAGTGTGAAAAAATATTTGGAAGTATTTTTTTTCCAAAAAATTAAATTTCCTTTCTTTTAGTCGCCAAATATCGCCAGTAGTTCACAATCTAGTATATATGTTTTGTTTGACTTTTAAATACCATTTATGACTTAGTATAAAACATTTATTTTTTTTTATTATTTAAGTGTTTTGTAGATTGGTGCCTAATACTTTTGGTCAACTTTGTAGATTTCATGTTATGTAATTTACTCAAGTACGTTATTTTCAAATCTCTCACTTGCACTCCAATATTTTTAAATTTTTTTGTGCATAGGATAATGAAGATCTATAACAGGGCTAATTTGTTTTCGATTCTGGTTTCAGTTTTTAAAATTATATTACTTTTACAACTAAAACGGTTCCGAAAATGAAAATAACTTTGTAAAAAAATATTAAACGGAAATCGGAATATTAAAAACTAATGAAATCGACTTAATTTATCTTATGGAAATATAAAAGGAAATAAATAAATAAATAAAAATATTAAAATGCAAGCGACAGATTTTAAAATAACTTTCCTACAGACCAAACGCTAACTTGCGCATTTCTTTGAATGACTAGTTCTTAATCCTTCCAGGGATGAAGTATTTTTCTTGTTGCAATATTGAAATCACTGATTCACATCAGAATTTTGTAACAAATTAACATGTAATAAAAGTAAAAGTTCTTCTTCACGTAGATTGAAATGCAAAAATTTATTTCAAAATTCCAGTGTCAATGCATCATATTGGAATAAAAATTAAGTAGGATATATTATATCCCACAGCATTTCAAGGGTCTACAATATTCAATATAGTTAAAGTTAAGCCAAGGGCAGATTTCTTTACAAATTCCTGCTGTGGATTTCTATATCATTAACAGCTTATTTTGGAAATCATTTGAGGTGGATATCTGGCTGGTTAAAATTTTTTCATTTGTTCTTGCTTAAAATTTGGAAGTTCTTAAGCCCAATAAACCACATCTAATATTTTATTTTGCGCAAGTTTAAAGTGGTAAGCTAAAATTACAAAAGCCTTTTTATAAAATAACTAAAAATTAATAAGGGAATTAAAGTTGATTGGGAATATAAAATAACGAATTTTTGCTTTATGAGATGCACATATGTGCAAAATACTAATTAAAAAAAAGTTTGATATAAAAAATGATCTATAAAAAAGAGAGAAAGCATATCGTTGTTTCAAGTATTAATTAAAAAACTCAATAAAATAATTTACTCACAAAGAAATAAGTAATTCTTTATTAGTAGTAAAATAATTGCGGCTGTCAAAGCGGCAATTTGTCATTGCGGAATCAAAGTTGCTTTAGAATTGTTTTATGATTTTATGTGATAGTTACATTTTAGAAAGCAATAAAAATATTAATGGGATTAAATGCCATTTATGCTGCTTTTTGAATGAAAAATAACTAATAACAGTTTTATCTGTAGTTATTTTGACATATTTTGAAGTTGAACTGGAGATTTCAGAAAAATTGTTTAATTTTATTTGAGTTTTACATTATTTATTTTTGAAAATAATGATTCGAAAGCAGCGATAGACGTGATACTTTTTTAAATGGCAAACATGAGTTTCTTTAAAAAGATCTAGAATTAAATTTTAACTTAATATAATTTTAGCATCGAATGTTTTATTTATAATGTTTAATAATATTTTATCTTCAATTATTTTCAAATCTTGACTAATCATATTAAATTTTTTAGCTCTTATTAATCTAAACGGGAAATGGATAAAATGCGGTAGTTCAAATTCTAGAAATTAAATTTAAACAAGATCGACTTCTATAAATTGATGTATTTTGTGCAATCTCTCTGTATCTGGATTTAAAACCATCATCAATGGTGTGGCAAAAACATTTTGTTATAAATCAGTTATTTGCATAGGTTTTCCATCTCTGCTATAGCGTATAACACTTAAAACTGTTCTTAAACCAAAAAGGGAAGCTTTATGACGCATGTTTTTAATTATTTTTATTCGAAAATGCATGAAGCATGAAATTAGATGGTGTTGTTGGTCAGAAACTGTTGAATAGCGCTAATTTTCCCCTTTTCTTTGCAAACTCAATAGGTTCTTCGAAAAATTGCCAATTGCCAATGTAAATATTTTTGAACCGAATTTCTGAGCGGAAGAAGAATAACAACTCAAACAGTGGTAAATAGTGTGTTTGTTACGTGATCAAATAATCTTAAAACTCAATAGGTAATTTGTTGATAAAAAATGGAAAATACTGTTTGATTCCAAACCGCTTTTAGAGACAAGTTTTACAATTTTTTTTTCCGTTTCCGTTAAAAAATGAATTTGAAAATGCGTCAAAACACATTGCGTTTGTTGAGCAGAGCAGTTGAGAACAGCCTTAATAACACAAGTTATACATTTTAATGCCATATATATTAAAATGTATCCACTTGTTTCCATTTTTTCAGCGAATACAGAATGTTACATCCTATAGACAAAAATAAATAAATAGCCTACATATTTACTATAGTCAGGTAAAAGGAAAGTGTAATTTAGCTGCAAGAATCAATATATTACATTGCAGAGACTAAAAGGTACAATAAGCGATGCTTGCATGCTGAATTTAATGCATTTTACCGCAGTCATATTTTTTATGTTGGCATTTATGCATACCTGATTTATTGTCGATACCTGTTTAAGAAATTATTAGGAAGTTTAAAAGAAAAGTTATGACCGTAAAACGGGGTGAATATGAACAAAAATTTTCAGTCATACAAATAATTCAATATAATTATATGTGATGATATTTTTAGGTGCGATTTTTTTCATAAGGTAATATCATTAAGAGCTGGAAAATTCAGTTTTGCCATGTTGGCACCCCTACTGGAGTACATAAAAGCAATGCAAGCGGATCCAGAAAAATCTCATATTTTCAACTTCTTCAATACTTTGTATGTAACTGCAGTATTTTTCATATTCTAAAGCTAGGAGTAGGGTATTTGAATTATTGATAGACTTGTGAATAATATGCTGCATTAGATTCTATATATTTCTAAACTACATAACGAAAATGTGAGAAATGTCTTGTAATATGATAGGTTTAAGATTTTTGGTGTGAATCGGAACACATTTACTGTTATGGTTTATTTTTTATACAGTAATAGTTTCATGTCATATTTGAAAAAATATGTATAAATATGTATTGTAACAATATTTTGTTTGTTCCAGTTACTTGAAAAAATTAAAGGTGCCAAGAATTTACTTAATTAAACAAAAATGTCACCCCAATTCAAAAGATATGTAACATACAACAGAAAAAACTAAAAATGGTAAATTACTAAGAAAAGTTGCAGAGAAATATTCTCGGACAACCACAACATTACACAAACATCTCAAAATGTGAAACCAGTTAAAAAATAGAAGGGTGCAAACAATACTAAGGGCTGACGATGAGGCCGTACTAGTAGATCATTTTAATACGTGCAGTGATTGAGACGAACCAATAGATTAATTCACCTAATAACTACTAGTAAACGACAACTTAGAACAGGGCTGAATTTGCATTAAATCTTACCTTTCTTAATTTAAATACATTTTTTAGAATAAATTTCAATCTTTGTTGAGTTTGAAGTTGTTTTCTAATTTATGAAAAGTCATACTTTAGTTGCATAGAAAATAAAGAATTGGTTTGATAGTAGCTATGTGTTCCATTTCTTCCCTTATCATTATTACCCGTTTTTATTAACACTGTTAAAGTCTGAATCGAAACAAGTAAAGATTACAACACTTGTTCCGAGTCATCCCTACCTGCGGGGTGAATCGGAACACAGTTAAAAAAAAAAGTATGTACATAAACTGTGAAAAATGTTTTGATTTTGCTAAAAATTTCAAGAACAAAACAAAACCGAAGTTTCTAGTCAAAAAATAAAATAATTAACAAATTGATAGTTGCTATTTCTTTACGTTAAAGTTGAAAAGTGTTCCAGTTCACCTCGTTTTACAGGTTGTTTAAAAAATATATTTACCTATATTCCTGTTTCATAAATTTTTTTATCACTTTAAACTATTTAAGTCAATAACTGTGTCATAATAAAATCTGAGGAATCAAATCATCAAAAGTATATAAAAAAATCTAATGACAGTATTTACACTTAATAATCATATAATCGGAATAATTTTATTTAAATGGGTGAAGAAAGCAATGATAATCATCTTTAACGTCATAAAAATAATCGTAAATTTGCGCATGCAGTACCATCAGAAAGAAGGAAAAAGTAATTACCCTAAATGTAACGATTAACGTCATTTGCAGAATTATCCTATTTAGAGAATTATCCCTATTATGAGTTTTTATGTATGAACGGCTTTTTTACAAACAGTGTAAAGTGCCTTTTTAATGATGTATAATCAATATTCAGTAACTCAGAAAGTTTCCTATAATTGTAAGGAGCTTATTGATTATTTCGAAAAACCTTTTCAAAAGAAGTTCATAAGAGTCAATCATAAAATGCTTTAATTTTTTTTCATCAATATTCATTCAAACATAGCATTAGATACAATTAATGGCGCTTGACAAAATTCTTTGTAAAATCGAAATATTTCTCAGTGCCTTGAGCTGATATATTCTTTTATTAGAATTTAGATTTTGCGACAATAGAATCATTATTTAAAATATTACAATACAATACATAATAGAATTTTAAAACATTGAGTAACAATGATTAATACTCTCCAATGTTATACATTCATATACATATAGGGCGTGTCAAAAGTTTAAAAAAAGCTTAAAAAAATTTATTGGCTCAAATTCACTTCCTTTTTCATATGATTGGCAAATTCTAGTTTTAAAAACATACTTAATAAATTTATGCTTTAAAATTTATGTCTAAAATATATCAAAAGAACAAAAATGAGTGTGCCAAAAGTTTGAGAATAGCAATTCTTTAATCTTTTTAGAACAAGAATAAAAAATGTAAATTTATGTTTATTTTTCCATTCTGCTGAATTATTTTAAATGTATGAACTTCCATTTTTAAAATGCGGTTCTACATTGTTTCTTGTTCAATTTTAAACCACGCGTTTTCAATGGAATCTTTCAAATCATTAATCGAAAAATACTGATTTCCATTTGGACAAAGTACATGAATGAGAGTATTCCACTTATCTACCATAGGAATTTAATTAGGGCTGAGTTCCAGCCATTTCAAAACAGATACTTTTCCCCACTTAAGCGACGTTGAAATTGAGTTTGAGGTACGGATGTTTAAATAACCATTTTTCTCTCTTCAAAATCCCAGCAACTGAAAGA
Organism: Maratus speculifer; assembly: GCA_964019185.1. Lineage (NCBI taxonomy): Eukaryota > Metazoa > Arthropoda > Arachnida > Araneae > Salticidae > Maratus > Maratus speculifer. The sequence continues at coordinate 419,577,408 of OZ025291.1, read as the reverse complement.
AATGATTGCAAATGTCCCTTAATAGTTTGTTTACGACTACTGAGGATTTCTAGAGAAGTCTGACCATTGAAACAATTAGCTCCTCATACAATTACTCAACCACCATCATGTTGTCGACTAAATAAACTCTGAGGTTCTTAGCGGAATTCGTCCTATACTACTTAAGCCCATCAGGGCCAGAGAGGTTCCATTTTTAAAAAAAAATCACTGAATATGACATTCAACAACTAATCATCAAATAACATAAGGTGGCTTTAGAAGCCAAGAGTACAAGTGACAAAAATTCGATTTGGAATAAATTGAGTTGAAAGAGATTTGACTTTAAATTTCAAAATCAATAACAATAGCAAACACCGCAAAAAAATACAATATTCTTGAAAATTACAATTAATCGACATTGATTATTATTCGGAAAAAAGTGGTTGATCTCTAGAATGCAGCACATATTTAGAAAATCACTTATATTTCAATACGTAAAAAGAAAATAGCACATTTACAGACCGTCTTTGCATTTAGTTCGATTTTTTCAGTTTTGTCACTCATAACCTTCAGCTTCTTTTGTCCTCATATACTCTTTGGTCCACTGTAAATTAGTTTAACTACGGCGTCGTTCTAAACAAGGTAACCGAATTATTATTATTTTTTTTTTTTTTTTTTTTTTTTTGATGTATTTTGATTCAAAAGCACTTCTACAAACAGTTTTATTCGATATTTGTCCTGTAACTAGAAGTTTGCGAAAGATAACAATTTGAAGTTAAAGTCAAGTTTCTGATGCGGCGGTCTTTGCACAAAGCAATCACTCATGGCCTTGCTGAACAGAATTTTATTTTGAAATCATTACCACAAACCAAAATTTGGAGAATTCCTCGTTTTGATCTTTTTAATACACTTACAATTTTAGAAAAAGACTTATAAATCCGGAGGCGACAGCACAGCCAATCACCTCATCGAGTACACGGTTGAAATTCTGGAATTAATTAAAACTTGATTCGCATATTAAAAGCGATCGGTCTGCCATGGGCATACCTTGATTGAAAATCCATGAAAACCCGCTTTAAGCGGTTGACTCATAGTTTTACAGTTCCTTTTTCTGGCTCCCAGTTCATCATGTTTTCACACCTTTGACTGCAGGAAATCACAGCGGTAAACCTACGAGTCAAACACTAAAATGTGGTTTTCAAGTGTTTTCACCCAAGATGTGACTTAAAATAACATTAAACTGCACAACAATATATTATAAATCATCCAGCTAATATACACCTAAAATAATTTGTTTAGACGAAATATAGCTATCATAAAATATTTGTTTTATTTTCTATTTTCCTTAAAATCTGCGAAAAAGTTCGTAAAATTTACATAAGAGAAAATATGATATACGACTTTAAATATTGTTATCTGTTTTATTGGTTAACTGCCCTCCTTTACTGTAATCAATGAAATGTGAGCTGATCTATTTTCTGAATGCTTCATTGCTATCCAATTAAGATTACACATTACGTAATGCGATTTTGGTGTCTACTTATAATTTCTAAATATAGCATGTTAGTGAGACAAGACTAAATAGAATTTCAGAAATGATTTCTCTACTTTAAATGATGGGTGTCAGAAAGCATTTATCAATGTCCATTTGCAAATTGAAACAGATTACTGAAAATTCATTTCACGAAAGCAGCAGACATTAAGATGGAAGTAGATGTACTTAAGAGACTGTCTACTATAATTTAAAAATGATGGATAAATTTTCAAGATATATAGAATATTTATTATGTGTTATAATATTTGTAAGCAGAAAAATACTAAGTAAATATGCAGATTTGGTATTTAGATAATGTTTGAAATTTTCGATACAGATTAAGGAATGAATAGTAATATGGGATTTTAAAATCAATTAATCATAAATCTATAAAGCATACGGCTTGTTTTGGTGTGAATAGTTTGATGTAGCAATTTGAGCGATTATGAAAATAAAATAAAGTTTAAAAAGTGATGAATGAATTTTTGGGACGTATGTAGCATTTAATCTATGACTTCTGATAAATGTTATTTAGGAAAATATTATTTAGACATACAGATTAGCTATTTAATCAATATTCTGAAATTTACTATACAAATCGAGGAATAAGTATTATTATGATATTTTAATACCAATATTAGGATAAATATAATATTTCAGGATAAATATAGCATAATTTTTTTGAATTATATTATTTATAAGTAGAAAAAGGTTTAAATATACAGATTTGCTATTTAGATAATACTCTGAAATGTTCAATGCAGATTTAGGTATTAATATTCTTGTGAGATTTTTTAATCAGCATACGCATGAAGGTTTGTTGTCTGCTTCGACATGAGGTTTGAAGAATAATTTGATATAACAAATTGAACGATTTAGAAACTGATATAAAATTTTTAAAATGATGAATAAATATTCGGGATAAATATAACATTTATTTCATTAGTTCTACTATTTGTGAGAAGAAAAATGTTGAGTAAATATATATATTACCTATTTAGATAATGTTCTAAAATTTTCTATACAAATTTAGGAATAAATGATAATATGACATATTAAAACCAATATGGAGATAAATGTAGCATTTCAGAATAAATATAGCATTAATTTTATGAAACAGGTAAGTATAAACAGCATAAAAAGTTAACAGTTATAAGCAGTAAACAGTTAATAGTAAACAGTTATAAACAGTATCTGTAAGTAGAAAAAAGTATAAATATACTGTTAAAAAAATTTGTGAATTCACGGTAAAATTACTGGCAAAAAGGTTGCCAGACATTTACCGTTCCATTAGTAGATTTTATCTTTGGAAAATAAAAGAGAGGAAAACTCAGTTTGAAGAAGCGGTAACTTTCCGTTACAAGGTAATATTTTTAATGATAACAATTTAATTGAAATTTTTAAACTATTCAACCGAACAATTGTCAAAGAATGTGAGCTTTCCGAGTGATTTTAGATGCTATATTATATAGTTAATTAATTTAATTTTATAATTTGCTTCAAGCCGTTCTCAGGGTCAAACTCGAGACCTTTTGACTTTTTGGAATAAGTCCTTACTGACTTAGCCAAAGCTGCTGATGCGAGGATGTACAAAGTATGTCTTTTATGAGTTAGTGGGAAAATCTGTTGGGCTTATCAAATATTTCCTTTCAACTATATTCGTTAGAATATTCTTAAGCAGTTTATTTTATTTTGTTTAGACCGATGCATAATACTTATTATTTTTTTAAAATCAGTTTTAATTTTTTAAGTTGTTTAAATTACAAAAAAATCACTGTTTAAATTCACAATTTTTTTTTTTTTTTTTTGAATGAATGAATGAATTTATGAAAAAAATTTTTATTCATCTTTTACAAAAATAATGTTTTAGACAATTTTTTGAAATTGTCGCACATAATTATTTTTGAGAGGGGGCGGGGAGGGCTCGACCACTCTTTGGCTGAGTGGTAAAGGCATTACGTCGCTAATATCCTGCGATTGCAGATTGTGGGCTTAAATTCCACTGGCGACATTGCGCACACTCTATCTGTGGAGGGTCCGGGTGTATATTTCCTTTGTGTTTGTTCATAAAATTTTCATAAAAAAAACTGTAATTTTTTTAATGGTAATTGTGTTTAAACAGTAATTTTTTTTATTTTAAATTAGTTAAAAAATTAATAAAAAATATTACTAATTTTTTTTAATTATTTTTTTAAATTAATAATAGTAATAATAATTACTATGCATCGGTCTGAAATAAAATAAAACGTTTTCGAATATTCTAACGAATATATTCGAAAAGAAATCTTTGAAAAGCACAACAGATTTTCCCACTTGCTCATAAGAGACATAATTTGTGCAAGATGGCATCAGCAGCTTTGGCTCAGTCAGTAAGGACTTATTCCGCTGTCAAAAGGTATTGAGTTTGATCCTCAGGGAATATTGAAGTAAGTTATACAAAAAAATTAAATTAAATTTAGTAATATAGCATCACTCGGAAATCTCAAATTCTTTGACAATTGATCGATTCATTAAATTAAATTGTTATCATTAAAAATCAAACCTTGTAACAGAAAGTTACCGCTTCTTAAAACGGAGTTTTCCTTCCATTTATTCCCCAAAACGGAAAATCTAATAACGCAGTGGTAAATGTCTGGCAACTTTGATGCCAGTAATTTCACCGTGAAATCACAGTTTTTTTTTTTTTTTTTTTTTTTTTTTTTTTTTTTTTTTTTGAAACAGTGTATTTTTAATAGCACTTAAGTTCTCAAAACATAAAATATTGAGATCTATATGAAAAACATTTTAAAATTTTGTAGTGAGTTCGTCTATTTTGTGAACGAATATAAATTTTTGACGTGCTTATAAAAAATATAATCTAATTGTATACGTTATACATAAATAACTATTTTTATAACATAAAATCATATGTGGTATCTTAATAACATATTTAAAGGTCTTTCTCATAATATTGAGTGATATATCACAGTCTTCTTATTTTCATACACTATAAAAAAAGAAATCTGTAAAATTACTATGAGTTACAGTTTTGTTGTTACCGTAACATGAACAGTTCTTGGAATCCCAGTTATCCCAAAAAAGTTTAGAAATTTAATAGATTTTTTTTTCAGGGTACCAAACATTTAAATTAAGTAAATAAATGAATTTCGGATGATCGGGTTTCATCCAAATTCCTCAACATAGTAAAAAGCGTTTGAACTTCAATAAAATTATTAATTTTTATTTAAGAATTAATTAAATAGATGAATCCAGTGTGTCCTAATGTAAAATGACAACTCTTTAGATTCTTAAGTGATACATACATGTTAAATATTATAAAGAAAATAGCTTTATAGTTGAAAAGAAAATCCATTATTTTAAAATCGTAGATATTTGTGCTACAACTGTCTAAATATATTTTTTTTTTACATTTCTAAATACAAAAACAACAACAATAAAAAAGCACATATACGACTTGTGTTTTCTTCTAGCTACCGACTAACACGATTCTGAAAAAAAAAAGTACAAAGTTTAGAAAACAATAAATAAAAAGAGGTTTATCTTAATGCAGTTATGTACCTAACTTATCTAATAAAAAATGCGGATGGATCAAGGCAACGTCATCTCTCCAAGAGAAATACGAAAAAAAGTTGAAGAAACATGGAACTTTTAACTTTAGAGAATACTGGTGGGTTGCAAGTAAATAAATAGTTTCTGCATGAAAATATGTGAAAGTTAGTTTTCTGTTAAAATAACAACACGCAAATTGGTTTTTAAAGAACTAAAACTGCAGTTTAGAGTTAAAGTTTTAAACCTCTTTTGTTAAGTTTCAAGTATTATTGTACTCTAGAAATTACAGAGAAAATTAAATTTAAAATATTCTTTTTGTCTCAGAGCATAAAAGTATTTTTTGAATTCTCTGGTACTTTTTATTTAACAAAATTTAAAGAAAGACTATTTTATTTAAGAACCTTAAACAGAAAAGATAAAATTGGTTTCACTAAGCAAATAGGGGTATTTTTTAGTGTGTTGACGAACACGTTTCTTTATCGATTTGAATTTCCAAAATTGCTGAAAATACTAGTGTCGTTTGAAGCATAGTTTGCTGCACGATTATCTTCTTTATACAGTCGACTCTCGTTAATTCGAAATTGGATAATTCGAATCTTCGCTTAATTCGAACTAAACATGAAGTCCCAAAATTTTAAATAGTAGAATAATGTTAAAAATTTCCATTATTTCGAACTCATTTTCTCTCGACTTCGTTTAATTCGAATTAACTAGAATTCCGATTTTTCATTTCTCTTTTCTTTCTCGCGGATTTCAGATCATTTGAATAACTTTCTTTCTTTGATTTTTGTGAAAATTGTTCCGAACAAGTATACATATAATCCAATCCAGTTGATATCCACTTTCTTAGTGTCCCGTCAGTAACGCTTTAAATTTTTCTTAAATTGTGCTTGTTTATAATATTTTAATTAATTTATGTATTTATACATTCTAATTCAATATTAAGTCATATTATAATGATAACAGACGAAATAAATCAAAAAAGACACTATAACATTAATTCCTTTGTAATAGTACCATATTAAGCATGTTTTAATTTCATATTTTCTATAATTCGAACTTCGGATAATTCGAACAATTCTTGTGGTCCCGACGAATTCGAATTAATGAGAATCGACTGTATTTATATTTATAAAAAAATAGGATGGTTTTTTAAAATATCTTTAATTTTAGATAAAATTTTGAAAGTAATTTTATCGCACATACCGTTTGTGACGAAGCATGCAGTTAACCTAATTAAACAGTTAGAAAGGCAGGGTAAAATATATTTAAATTACTTAGGGGATTTCAGGTACTTTCTCATAAATGTTTTTCTCTGTGATTAGGTGTGTTCATAATTATGTAAATATGTAGTACCTACAGTCATCATTCAGTCCGTCCGTCTGCATATAACAGAGAAAAAACTACCCAAATGAATCGTTTGAAATATAAAATATAAATTGGATGTATAATTTTGTCGAGTCATTTTAAATTTGATGAAAATCCGATGGCTAGTTGAATTACAGGGACAGTCAAAAGCATATCGTTACATTACGCTTAACAGGGAAAAATAATTTCATGTGTATTTTGAGAAGGTTAGACTCTTTCGAACATAATAAAACTGACATGCATCAATGAACTACATGCTAAAATATACGTTCTCCAAAATCTGTGGTGTAATAAACATTTGTCTTTGATATACAGGACTACACAAAAGCCACCTTCATATAATGGTATAGAGGAAACTTTTTTTGGAGCGCATTTTAATTATATTAAACTATTTCACATTTTATGATATTGATGACATACGTATATTGATTTAATACAAGTTATTTCTGTATAGAAGAAAGCAGAAAATATTTACAGAGACACACAAGAGATTTCGGATAATATAAGGTATCTGAAGTACTGTATACTATTACAGCAAAATTTTAATTTTTTTTAAACTTAATGATAGTATGAACGCACTTAATTTGCTACACTTGACATGCAATTTCCAATTTGTTTATAAATGGGTTTAGTTTTTGAGAAATTGGCTGTTAAATTCAGTATACAATTTAAACATTCATTAATTTAACTTCTATAAGCTGCCTTTGAGGGGCCGAGGTAATGGTATCGCATGCGGTTCAAGAGGTGAAAGTTCGATCAAGACCAGCTTGATATAATAAGCCAAAATATATTTTTCTCACTTAAAGGGATGGGGATAATGTTGAAATACATAAAATGTTTCTTAACAATCCTTTTAAAATAACCTGCTTCAACGTTCAAATATATTTTAGGTCAATTGTGCCACTTAAATAATTCTAATAATTAGAATGAAGATACAGAAATAATAAGCTCATCAACCGAGAGACATTTGAATTAAGTCCCAATAGTTAAAAAAAATTTCTCTAAACAAATAGAATTTTTAAATCAATAACACTAAAAAATCACCCAATTTATTCAATTACACTACATATATACAATTACACTTCAATTACACCATAAAAATAGTTTAAAGTAAATTTTAATGAAATCACATTTTTTCGAACATAATAAAACTGTTATGCATCTATGAAGTATGCACTAAAATGTTTATTCTGTACCATCTGTGGTGCAAAGAATACCGTTATTAATTTACAGGGCCGCACAAATATATTATATTACATAATGGTGTAGTGGAAAACATTGTGTGAGGCGCATTTTAATTATATTAAACTCTTTCATATTTTATGAAATTGATATACATTGCTGAGGTTTACAAAAAGTTACTTCCTGTATAATAAAAAGCACATAGTATTTACAGGGACACACACAAGTTTTGTAGTACCATACTGTAATACGAAAAAATGTATATTATTACACCAAAAACTGAATATTGTTTAGATTTCCTTATAGTTCGAACGCACCTTCTTTGCTACGCTTCACCACAATTTCCGATTTGTTTTTTCTAGAATTAATAGTAGAAAATTAGTACTATTTTTAGTGCTAGGAAACGTTGGATAAAGTATCAAACTATTCTATCTAGGACAGTTGTAATCGTACAAAAATGAGATTTTTATTGTATAACTTACTAGAGAAAATTTTACTAGATTTAATTGGTAAGAATATATCGCTGTATAAATTTGTAAATTTTGAAATTTCAACAAAGATTACTCTTTTGAGATCAATAGTCTTTAGTACCACAAGAGCAAAATTAAAAACAATTTCGCATTTGGAACTGTGTACATACATTTAACGATATAGGAATCAGATATTAAAAGACAAAACATGTATTTACCTTTAAAATGTTTATCTAATGTGTTTTATTTTACGAAAAACTACTTCCTTTATAAAATTGTTGTTTAAAATAGAATCACCGAAAAATTGTTAGTAAATTACCCCTATACATTACACACCCTATAGAAGATTTCCCCCCTCTCGAACTTTGTTTGATCTTTAAGAGTCATAAACATTTAAATATTACTTGATAAGAAAGCAAATATTATTGAAGAAAGTTTCCTTTCAAAATCTCTCCTATTAGTTAAAATGTAATTGATTGCTCTTTAAAGCTTTTTCAATTAAATTTCCTATTTACATAACGTTTCTTGAGAAATAAAACCATTATCATTAAAAACTTGTCAAAATGAAAGATTCTTTGACATTTTAAGTGGTTTTTGTGCAATCGTGTAATCCGTTTGATCACTAATCAGTATATGTTACTAACTAAAACGAAAGTTTGATGCTTAGACTTTTTAATAATGAATAATGATAAAAAAGGGCTTTTTGTGTTCATGAAAAAAAAATCAAAATTTATGAATTGCTTTTTATTAGCTTGATTCTTGGTTTTCAATTAAATATTGTAAGTTTTCAGATAAGGCATTTGGTTAAAAAAATAGTTATAATTATGTTACGGCGATTTATAGTGTGAAAAAAATGGTTGGAATACTGAAATTTACGTAATAAAATCTGGTTATTAACAGAATGGCAATACGTTAACAAAAATCAAAGCATTTCAAAATATATATTTTCTAAAACACACCCAAAATATATATTAAAATATTTAATTGCTAAAAAGGACGTCAAAAGTTAATAAAATATATTAAAAGATCTTAATAATTTATATAAAATTATAAACAGAAGTTCTCTTATACGTCCATTAAAAACATTTCAAAAATGTATATATTTACGTAATAAAATCTGGTTATTAACGAAATGGCAATACCTTAACAAAAATCAAAGCATTTCAAAAATATATATTTTATAAAACACACCCAAAATATATATTAAAATATTTAATTGCTAAAAAGGACGTCAGATGTTAATAAAATACATTAAAAGATCTTAATAATTTATATTAAATTATGAACAGAAGTTCTCTTACATGTCCATTAAAAACATTTCAAAAATGTATACAGTCGAGTCTCTATATAAAGAAATCCACCGTTCCAGTAAAAAATTCGTTATATAGAGAAATTCGATGTATAGAGAATAATGTTAAAAATCGTATTAAATGTATGAAATTTGAACAAATATTATTTTTGATCTTTTGAATTAAGAATTTGAAATGTTTAAAAGTAAATATTAACCTAACATTTTATTTCTTAATGATTTAAGCTGTTTCAAAAAAGAGTGATGGAAAATTGATTCAATATGACTTCGAAGCCTTTTAAAACTAAATAAATTAAGACCAATTTATGAAAAAATTCGTTATATGGAGATCGATATTTCGCTATATAGAATCTGTTTTTAATGTAATCATGCGAAAAGGGGGACGTTCCTACTAAAAATACCTTATATAGAGAAATTCGATGTATGGAGTTTCGTTATATAGAGAATCGACTGTATTTTCTAAAACACTCCCAAAATATTTATGTGTTTTAGAAAATATATATTTTTGAAATGTTTTTTAATGGACGTATAAGAGAACTTCTGTTTATAATTTAAAAATCAAAACGTATCAATACTTATAAATTTTGTTGTGAAACAGGGCAATAATCAAAATTTTAACATTATTTAACGTAGAGATAAATATTTGTGACTTCGATGTTTCTGTAAATCTGTTCGTCTCTGTGCTCTAACTTTCTGAAATATATTTAGGTTGCCGCGAAATGATACGTGTTGTTTTGTTTTATTGTTGAATGTCCTCAATTTAAAAAAAAACGTTCATTTACTGTTACACTCAAAACTAGTCAGTTGTGGGAATCCCAAAACCTTCTTCTATCTCATACATTTAAATACTTCAAAATTCACTGTCGCAGTGCTAAAATTAAATGGCAATCTATGCTTATTGTGAAGATTCTAACGGTATGCAATTCTGTGCATTAGTTTTTGAAATATGACTATATCGTACGTATTGCGTAATATCGTGAAAAATGCAGAAAAAAGCACACTTGTTATGCGATTTAAACATAATTAAAGTAAATCTGAATCTGAAGCTTGATAAAAAAAATCAGCATAGTTCAACCTATTGAGCGATTGACAACAAAATATAAATAGAATCACTTCATATCCAAGATTATCTGAATCTAAATTTAGATGAAAATCTGTGTCTTAATTTTTGAGATAGAGCTGTTGCAGAAATCGTATTAAATATAATACAACTGCATCACCTTTTGAGCGATTTGCACCAAAATGTAAACAGCATCCAATCATGTAAAGTACTAACCGAATCTGAATTTTAGTGGAAATCCATGCTTAAGTTCTTAAGATAGAACTGTTGTAAAAATCGTGAAAAAGACAGCATTGCGGTGCTACCTACTAAGTGATTTATACCAAAATATAAACAACATCTATTTATGTAAAGAAGTAACCGAATGTGAAGTTTGGTAAAAATCCGTGCATTTTCAGATAGAGCTGTTGCGTAAATAGTAAATAATGCAGCATAGCAGCGTCACATGTTGAGAGACTTATACGAAAAACTAATCAGAATCAGTTTATATTAGGGACAACCTGATTATAAATTTTATTAAATTCCTTGCATTAGTTCTTGAGATAACGCGCCAACAAAATTTATGTCACATACAGACAGACAAAATTACAGACAGACATTTTGTAAAAAGATGTTTTGGGGGTTCTCTGTTCCCTAAAATGTGTATATCCGTCGAAAACAGAAATCTGAAAATTTTAACGAATACAATAGTTTATTCTTGTAAAGATAGAAGAACGTAAAAATGCGTATAGGGTAACATCTCCAGTAATTGGCAGGCACCAGTAATTGGCACATCCTACAAAATGTTCGAAAATAAGATTTATATCCAGTCTTTTAAAAATGCAAGATCATATACCAGTTATATGCTCATTTACTTTAAAGATTATAACTTTGATTTATGCTACTAAATGACAATAGGGCCTAGGAAAGAGAAATAATTATGGCTTGTATCAAATTAGCCATTTTTGTTGTAAATGCTTCATCTCTGGCTTAAGAAAAGCATGCATTTCAATTTATTATTATCTGATTTATAGTATATTTTAAGTTTTAATTGACAACAGTTTTGTTTAGTTGAAAGGGGTTACTTTAATTGTGAAAAAGTCTAAGTGCCAATTACTGGTAATTACAGCAACTTTTTGTATATATTTTTATAAAAATACTTTTTCAAATATTTTTGTTTTTAGTGGGCAAAATAAACGCACAGATAGGCACTCTTTGATTTAAAAATATTTGCAAGCAAATATTTTATTTCTTGGTAATGAAAATAGGAGTAAGTTTAAAGACAAATCCTTAATGTGCCAATGCCAATTACTGGGGGTGTTACTCTATGTTACGGTTTATTAGTCTTGCAATAACTGTTTGAACTGCATTTAAATGAAATTCAACTGCTTCAACAAATATGACAGTGATATGCTTTATAAAAATTTTATAAAAGTATGCAAAAAGTATTAAAATAGATTTTCGAATATTGGTAACAATTGCTGAAGAAATTATTTTTCTTAAACGCGTTACTCGTTTTTCAGATGAATAAAATGTATGTAGGCTATTTAGAATGTGTATTTATAATTTAAGTCAATTCACATACGAGTTGGTGTTAAAAAGTTCCTGGCTTTGATTACTTATAATTAAAATAGAAAAATATGAACACAATTGAAAGGTTAAAATCTTATTATGTAACTCTTATAATATTAGATGTTTCAAAATATTATAATTTGTATTATTATTATTATTTGCGAATGTAAGCTATGTTGACAGATTCACAAGAAAATTTTATACAGGGTGGTTAAAATTAAACTGACGGTACTCAGAGACTCATAACTCCGGTTCTACTGAGCGGAACCGAATGAAACTTCAGATATATATTATGTAGATCATGCGGCCAGGGTTTTCGTTAAAAAAAAAAAAAAAAAAAAAAAAAAAAAAAAAAATTACCATTAGGTGGCGCTGTAGTGCTAAAACCATATGTAAATGAGTAGTTAGAGCAATTTCGCTATAAAAGCGAACGTAAAAGTCACGATGGACGGGTTTGTTAGCCGTACAGTAACAGGTGATCGATACAGGAGTCTTCTAAAGAATCATGTTGTCCCGGCGTTAAGACAAAGAGGCTGTTTGGCAACCACAATATTCATGTAAGATTGGGCAACTGCTTATACGGCGAGATGTGTAAAAAATGTGATTCAAGACAATTTCTCTGATGAGCGTGTCTTCTCGCTTACTTTCCCCTTTTCCTGGCCAGCAAGGTCGCCAGATCCGAACCCTTCTGACTTCTGGCTGTGGGGTTTTCTGGAAGATCATGTGTATCAAGGGCATGTAACTAATTTAGCGGACTTAAAAGCTAGCATCGCACGCCATGTCTCCATGATTCCTACTGATGTATTGCGTGCCGCCGTTGATAACGTGGTGGTACGCTTTCAGCATATTGTTGACCGATAAGGTATGCACATAGAGCACACAGGTGTGTAAATAAATAAAATATTCCGTCAATCTTTGATTTTTGAATTGTTATCTGTCATTTTATAAATTTAAAACGCCACCTAGTGGCGAAATTTGAAACTTTTTTTTTTACAAAAACCTCGGCCGCATGATCTACATAACATATATCTGAAGTTTCATTCGGATCCGCTCAGTAGAACCGGAGTTATGAGCCTCTGAGTACCGTCAGTTTAATTTTAACCACCCTGTATCTTTAGGTTTATGAGACGTTATGAAGATTTTATTCCTGCAAGAAACGTTAGCAAAGCAGGATTTTTTTGGTTAAGTTTTTTTAGTTAACTGATTTTTTTTTTGGTTAGAGGAAGAAACATGGGCTTACATTATTTTCAAAATTCCTAAAATTTAGTTCGAAAAATCCTTGAAATAGACTCTTTATGCCGAAAATCTCTGCAAGCAATCTAAATTTAGAAAAATGTCAAATCATACGTTCTTTACGATCAGAACACAATAATTTCAAGATATTCAACGATAGAGGATTTTTGGCTAAGTTTATCAAATAAATCGTTTACCACACAATTCTGTCGATCTTTGTTCTTGAGAAATTTAATTTTGAAATCAGGCTAATATTCACTGGACACCATGTATTAGCAGTCACAATGCAATATATGTGAATGAAGTATTTCTTTATGTATTTAAATACTAAATCTTTCTTTAACTTTTCTAAAGAAAAGATAAATTCCAGTTAGAATTTATAAAATATTCACCAAGAAAAAAACATTTTTTTCTTTTCTACAATTATGTCTGCCAGAGGCAATCATCATTTAAGCGCTATACCCAAAGAAAAAATCCACTTACATAGCAATATGAATTTTTCGCTTGACACGAGTTCACGTATGAAATTTCGTTAATATTTCAGTTCTTTTGAGAAAACCGGGCGAAGATTTCTTTTTTCGAGAAATAGTTTCTGCAAATATTTTCTCTTAAGGTATTTTCTTACTTTAGTTTACTTACATATTCGATGATGCTAAAAATCCACATCTGGTTATTTTGTCGAGAGTCTTTAATATTAAAGAACCTTGTTAATAGAAGAGAAATTCTTGTTTTCACTTGGAATATATGGATGGTTTGTATTTGATCGAAAATTAATTTGAAATAAGAGGAGTCATATTATCACCTGACATTTATTATTATCGTAAGGTTTTGCAACTTGTGAAAGTTTTATGCCGTTTACTGTGGTATTTTGAAACATTTCTTTCTCAAAGTATTTAAATATCTTAAAATTATATAATTTGGAGGGAAAAACTTAGAATTTTTTTGTGTACAAATAAATTTAATTTAAATAATAATCGTCCGACGTGAAAGATGAAAACCCGTATCAAAATCCTTTTTAAAAATATCATACATAAAATTGATGAAAAAATTACATCTTATGATTTTATAGACATAAAGAGCTGAAAAATTCTGTGATATGTAAACCTCAGTCGAATGGTAACTAAAACAACTATAGAAAAATATTTTTTAATTGAAAAAATCCATATAAAGAAATTATCATTACATAGAAACGTAATTTTTATAAATAACAATGTTTAAGAATAAACATATCATAATAGATCCTATATATCATTCATAATGTAATATATGAGAATGAAATGGTTTTTTATGTCTTTAAAAATTAAATTGTTCATTAAACTTTCCTAAAGAAATGATAAATTCCCGTTAGAATTTATAAAAGGTTTAACAAGAAAAATACTTTTTATCATTTTCACAACAATGTCTGCCGAAGGCAATCACCATTTAAGCGCTCTAACGTAAGGAAAAATCCATTTACACAGCCATATTTATTTTTCGGTTGACACGAGTTCCCACATGAAATTTTGTTAATATTCCAGATCTTTTCAGAAAAACCGAGCAGAATTTTCTTTTTTCGAGAAATTGTTTCTGCGATTATTTTCTCTTAAGGTATTTTCTTACTTTAGCTTACTTGCATATTAGATGTTAAAAATCCACATCTGGTTATTTTGTCGAGAGTCTTTAACATTAAAGAACATTATTAACACAAGGGAAATAATTTTTTTCCCATGGAATATATGGAGGGTCTGGTATTTTATAAAAAGTTTATTAATCATGCATATTTCAAGAAAGAAAAGTAGATTTCTTTATGTTTGACATTTTCTTAATAAATGAAGTGAATGTTTTCAAACTTTCGAACAAAGTTTAAAAGTGTTTATGATTTCGGTTTGTCTGTCTATCTGTCCGTTTATCCGCGCTCTAACTCTCTTAAATATACTTGGATTGCTCTCAGATTTTTGGAAGTTAGTACATTAAAGAACCTTAATAATAGGAGGGAAGTTCTTGTTTTTGTTTGGGATATATGGATGGTTTGTACTTGATTGAAAGTTAATTTCAAATAAGAGGGATCATTTTACCACCTGATATTTAATATAATCGTCAAGTTTTGTAACTTATGAAAGATTCATGGCGTCTACTTCGCAATTTTCAAGTATTTTTTTCTCTCTCAAAGTATTTGAATATCATACAGTTAGGTTTATGAAATTAAAAAAAAGTAATAATAATAATAATCTGCAGATTTTTTGTGTACAAATAAATCGAATTTAAATAATAACCTTTCGACGTGAAAGATGAAAACCAGTTTTAAAATTATAGTTAAGAACAACATAAATAAAAATGAAGAAAAAATGGCATCTTCTAAGTTTATTGACAGAAAGAGCTGAAATATATGATATGTATACTGCAGTCGAATGGTAACTAAAACTGTTACAGAAAAATACTTTTAATTGAAAAAACTTATCGTTATATATCAATGCAGGGCTGCCACCATCGACTATTTTTAATTCCAATTTGCACCTTTCTCAAAACAGCTATACTTAATATGCACTTTGACAACATTTGCAAAAGAAATAAAATTCTAAACATATATTAGAAAAATACTGGTGTCAACAGAATACAAAATTGTCGCCTGGACAACCCTATAAACTAATTCTTATAACTTACAATGCTTATGAAAATACATCACTATGTAGCCAAAGGTGACTTGTGGAAACTTGCGATTTTAGAACAAATTCAGTAGATTTTATCCATATGTAGTAGTACGTGCCGTATTGTGTATTCTATATCAATTGATAAATGGATACAGCCCTCAATTTTTTGCATCATTTTGGGAACAACGGATTTTGAGCTTATTCTGTCGGCGATCAATTTCAGAATTTTCAAGCTATGTTTTTAAAACTTTCACAGAAGTTGCTCTATACATTTATCTAACACAATATGCAAATAAAATTTTAATAGGGTTCACGCATGCGTAATGAAAGATTATTTAGTAAACCTGTTCAATTTTCATACAATTTTTATAAATTTTTAATTCTGATTGCTAGATATTGCGACCAATGCTGTTTGTCATATTTTCGAAAAAGAAGAATATTCTATTTTAAGAACACTGCAAATTCTAAGCAAAAAACTTGAAAAATTGTAGTAATGGTTTTATAAAACCTTAATTTCTCTACGAGTACATATGCTATCCGCATAAAAATGAACACAGTTTATTACAATAAGCCACTTGTTCATAATCTACAGCCTGAACGCTTTTGCTACATTAGTTTTGTCGGAGTTATCCAAAAGATATTCCTTTATTTTGAATTTATTGAATGTTCCCTATGAAGTTTCGAGAAAAAAATCTTCACGGAAATGTATGACCTGTACTATTGCGTTTACACACTCACAGTTTCAGGATAATTTCTAATGTATTTTTCTAGGTATTTTACAAAATGTCTAAAATCGCACGTGGCCGATCACCTTTGGCCATATAGTATATACAGGGTGATTCAAAAAAGATGGGAAAAATTTTAAGGGGTGATAGTACACATCAAGACAAATAATATTAAATGGTAAACTAAGGGTCCCAAACGTCTTCCGAAGGAGATAGGCGCCATCAAAATTTAGGGTCCAAAATTTGAAATGATTATAAAAAACAGAAAAATTGGTCAATTCGTTTGCGGTTTTCACGAAAACGATTCTTTATGTCAGTACTGTCTCGAAAATAAATTATAAAGATACATTTCAAAAAATGCCGAGAGAGGGCGCTTTAGACTTTGGAGTAACGAACAACTATTTTTTATCGTTATTTTTTTCATCACATTAATTTTTTTAGAAGTTTAGACATAAACTTAAATTTTGAGCTCAAAATCTGTGGTTAAGTAGCGCAAACTGAACTGTGTTCAATGGGAGTGTGTAGGTTCAAATTTCAAATGATTATAAAAAACAGAATAATTGGTCAATTGATTTGCGGTTTTCACGAAAACTATTCTTTATGTCAGTATTGTCTCGGAAAAAAATTATAAACATAAATTTCAAAAAATGTCTATAGAGGGCGCTTTAGACTTTGGAGTAACGTACAACTATTATTTACCGTTATATTTTGCAGCTCATAATTTTTTTAAGCTTAGACATAAACTTAAATTTGTGCTGAAAATCTAAATCGTTGAGAGTGGTTAAGTAGCGCTAACTGAACTGTGTTCAATGGGGGTGGGAAAGTTCAAATTTTCAAATGATAATAAAAAACGGAAAAATTAGTCGATTCATTTGCGGTTTTCTCTAAAACCATTCTTTATGTCAGTATTTCCTTGAAAATAAATTTAAAAGAGAAATTTCAAAAAAATTCCGTTAGAGGGCGCCTTAATCTTTAGAGTAACTAACAACAATTTTTAACTGTTATTTTTTGTATCTAATTAAATGCTTGCAAAAGCTTAGATTCAAATTTTGAGCTCAAATTCTGAATCGTTGGGAGGAGTTAAGAAGCGCAAACTGAACTGTGTTCAGGAGTTGAAATGTAAGTCTGCCCACCCTACGAACACAATTCAATTTTTCGCTACTTAATTACTCACAACGATTCAGATTTTGAGCTCAAAATTTAAGTCTAAGCTTTTAAAACATTTGTTTAGATAAAAAAAAAAAAAAAAAAAAAAAAAAAAAAAAAAAAAAAAAAAAAACATAACGGTTAGAAATAGTTGTTGGTTACTCTAAAGTTTAAGGCGCCCTCTAACGGAATTTTTTGAAATTTATCTTTAAAATTTATTTTCAAGGAAATACTGACATAAAGAATATTTTTAGGGAAAACCGCAAACGAATCGACCAATTTTTTCGTTTTTTAACATAATTTGAAATTTGGATCTCCCCACCCCCGTTGAACACAGTTCAGTTTGCGCTACTTAACCACCGTCAATGATTCAGATTTTCAGCTCAAAAATTAAGTTTATATTTAAGCTTCTAAAAAAAATTAATGAGATACAAAAAATAACGGTAAAAAACAGTTGTATGTTACTCCAAAGTCTAAAGCGCCCTCTATCGTCATTTTTTGAAATTTATCTGTATAATTTATTTTCAAGATATTACTGACATAAAGAACAATTTTTGTGAAAATTGCAAATCAATTGACCAATTTTTCTGTTTTTTATAATCATTTGAAATTTGAACCTAACCACTCCCATTGAACACAGTTCAGTTTGCACTACTTAACCACAGATTTTGAGCTCAAAATTTAAGTTTATATCTAAACTTCTAAAAAAAATTAATGAGATGCAAAAAATAACTATAAAAAATAGTTGTTCGTTACTCCAATGTCTAAAGCGCCCTCTATCGGCATTTTTTGAAATTTATCTTTATTATTTATTTCCGAGACAATACTGACATAAAGAATAGTTTTCGTGAAAACCGCAAACGAATCGACCAATTTTTCCGTTTTTTATAATCATTTCAAATTTTGGACCCTAAACTTTGATGGCGCCTATCTTCTTCGGAAGACGTTTGGGACCCTTAGTTTCTCATTTAATATTATTTGTCTTGATGTGTACTATCACCCCTTAAAATGTTTCCCATCTTTTTTGAATCACCCTGTATATATGTAGTAATGGCAATCTTTCCACTAACAGGCGTACATATTTCATTCTCCACATCGCAACTCTCATCATCCAGGTACTTTAGATATCAGCTGAATAAAGTAGGCGTGGTTTGAAGCCAGCCGCAGCAAATAAGTGAAGAGAGCCTGTTTGGAACAACTGTTCTTAGCTGGCGGGACAGTAAAGAATAAAGTACGTCAACTGGAGATATTATAATATTCTGATTGAGGATGAAACCAAAAACTACGATGTTTTAAGACGTATATATCCATCTAGTAAATAATATCTCGTAAATATTTCATTTTTGTGAATAAGTGGTTCTGTAATATAAGTTCTAAACTTTTAACGGTGTCAGTTTTTATTATGCGTTTGTGTTTACTAATCTTCCTATATATATGCATTCAGAATGCAGCACATGATAATGAAATATTTATGTCTTTAAAAATTAAATCGCTCTGAAACTTGTCTAAAGGAATAATCAATTCCCGTTAGAATTTATAAAGGATTTAACAAGAAAAGAAGGTTTTTTTTTACAGCTATGTCTGCTAGAGGCAATCATCATTTAAGCAATGTAACGAAAGGAAAAAAAATATTTACATAGCCATATTTATTTTTCGGTTGACACAAGTTCTCACATGAAATTTTGTTAATTATTCAGATCTTTTGAGAAAAACCGAGAAGAGTTTTCTTTTTTCGAGAAATAATTTCTGCAAATATTTTCTCTGAACGTATTTTTTACTTTAGCTTACTTGTATATTAGATGTTAAAAATCCGCATCTGGTTATTTTGTCGAGAGTCTAATATTAAAGAACATTATTAATACAAGGGAAATTCTTTTTTTTTTTTACTTGGAATGTATGGATGGTCTGTATTTGATCGAAAGTTAATTTAAAATAAGAGGGGTCATATTACCGCCTGACATTTAATATAATCATAAGGTTTTGTAACTTGTGAAAGATTTCTGCCGTCTACTGTGGGATTTTAAAACATTTCTTTCTCAAAGTATTTGAATATCTTAAAATTATGTAATTTGGGGGGAAAAAACTTAGAAAATTTTTGTGTACAAATAAATTGAATTTAAATAATAAGCGTCCGACGTAAAAGATGAAAACCCGTATCAAAATCCTTTTTTAAAAGTACCATACATAAAATTGATGAAAAAATTATATCTTATGACTTTATAGACATAAAGAGCTGAAAAATTCTATTATATGTAAACCGCAGTCGAATGGTAATTAAAACAACTATATATAAAAATCTTTTTTAATTGAAAAAAATCCATCTAAAGAAATTATTATTACATATAAACGCAATTCTTATAAATTGCAATGTTTATGAAAGATCATATCATAATATATCCTATATATTATTCATAATGTAATATATGAGAAGGAAGGTCTTTTGTGCCTTTAAAAATTGAACTGCTCTTTAAACTTTTCTTAAGAAATAATGAATTCCCGTTAGAATTTATACAATGGTTTGCCAAGAAAAATACTTTTTATATTTTTTAGAACAATGTCTGCCTGAAGCAATCCTCATTTACCACTATAACGAAAAGAAAAATCCATTTACATAGCCATATTTATTTTTCGGTTGACACGAGTTCATGCATGAAATTTTGTTAATATTCCAGCCCTTTTGAGAAAAACCGAGTAGAGTTTTCTTTTTCCGAGAAATAGTTTCTGCAAATATTTTCTCTTAAGGTATTTTCTTACTTTAGTTCACTTGTGTATTAGATGTTAAAAATCCACATCTAGTTATTTTGTCGAGAGTCTTTAATATTAAAGAACATTATTAATACTAGAGAAATTCTTTTTTTTTTCATCTGGAATATATGGATGGTCTGGTATTTGATAGAAAGTCTATTAATCATGCATATTTCATAAAAGAAAAGTAGAATTTTTTATGTTTGAAATTTTCTTAATAAATGAAGTGAATGTTTTCAACACTTTCCAACAAAGTTGAATTGTGTTTATGACTACGGTTTGTCTGTCTATCTGTTCGTTTATCCATAAATATACTCGAATCGTGGTCAGATTTTTTGAAGTTATTGCCACTTACCGTAGCACGAACTCTATTGAAAAAAATGTTTCTAACATGATTAGTTTATTTACAGGGACAGTGAAAAGTTTTCCGTTGCATTACGGCCTATGGAGAAAAATCGTTTCAAGTGAATTTCGAAGATGCTTCGCCTTGTGAAATGCATTTACAAAGTGCATTAAAATATGCATTCTATAAAATATACGGTGAAAATTACAGTTATTATTCATTTACAGGGCCTCACAAAAAATCCACTACATAATGGCAAAAGGGAGATTTGTTTGCGACGTACATTAAACTCTTTCATGAATAATAAAATTGAGATATGTCACTGAGGATTAATTTTTTTTTCAAGCATAATACGAAGTGCATAGCATTTATAGGGACACACAAAACAATTCAAATAGAATATTCTACCCGAATTACTGTATATTATCGATGATAGCTGATAGATAGATGACGTAGAGGTTTGCACGGGCCAAATATTCCAGGTCCGAGCCCGGAATGGCCCGAACGAAAAATATACTGGCCCGGCCCGTTATTGAAGTTAAAATTTCGGCCCGTTGAGAAAATTTAGCG
Source organism: Maratus speculifer (assembly GCA_964019185.1). Classification (NCBI taxonomy): domain Eukaryota; kingdom Metazoa; phylum Arthropoda; class Arachnida; order Araneae; family Salticidae; genus Maratus; species Maratus speculifer. The sequence continues at coordinate 419,556,017 of OZ025291.1, read as the reverse complement.
GCCCGATCGGTTCGGTATAATAGCTAAAAACAAGGCCCAATCTCGGACCAGTCCGGGAAAAAATTTTGGCTCGAACCTGGCCCGGTTGTAGTGAATTTCTACAGAACATTGATCTTACGGTACACTTATGGTAGAATTCTGACCAAAAAAACTTATCTTAGTCTTTTTTTATGTTTATAGTCACCATTTATGTAGAAGTGCCGTACTCTGTGGTATTTATGCTTTAAATGAACATTTGTTTTTTTGTACGTAAATGTTTCAATTATCATTAATATTATTAATCCATATTCCATGTAATGGAGACATAATAACCTAAAAAATGGTATATAGTAAAAGTAAAATCTTCTAAGACGGAATAACATAGGAAACAAAAAATACGTCCCCTTTTTAGCAGGGGTAAATGTTTAGTTTATTTTTTTTTTTCGCATATTACTGTATTCATTTTGCATGGATGAACAGTTTGAAAGAAGTATTAAAGAAATTTCCAGTTTTCAGTTGAAAAAAATAATCTTTCATATGCAGGGTTTTTTTCATGTGTTTAACTCTGTTTAAGTAAGTCTAGAAATCTACGATTCTTCAAAAAGAATAAATTCTAATGTTCTAAAATTCTATTAATTGTAGAATAATGACAACTTAAAAGTATATATGCCCTTTTTGCAAAAATTTTTGGACCAAGCCAAGTTTTACTGATTTTTGAACAGACATGTCCACGTCGAGAAAAGGATTTTCATACGGGATGATTCAACAGGAACTGATTTTTTTGGTCCGTGAAGAGTAGGAAGAATGAAATCAGGCCCGGTCCGAGTCTTCAGAAACAAGTCCCCAGCCCGGCCCATGCAGATCTCTAAGATGAAGTGCAATTTTAGTTATGGTATGCGCTTTTAAGTTTCACTAAATTTATGTATATTGCATCGTGTGTATAAATGCGATATTTGATATACATGGCTACAGAAAAGAGCTCTGAAAGGCTACTGAATATAAGCATAATTTAATTAAAGGTAATTTTTTAATAAGTCATACATTTTGTGAGGGAGTGTCCCTTTGTGATAAAGGCACTCTAGAATTTTTAGTGAGATCGTGACGTCAATGTTTTAACATGCGTGGCGCAAAAGCGACATCTATCCTTTATTCAACTTTAACTTTCCAGAGCGTATGTGGCGCCCTCGAGTCTACAGTTAGCTGCGGTTAGGAGTATTATGCAAATTTATAGCTCCGTCTTCCGTTTGCAGTGTATAAAAGCTGTGAGTTTGGAGTCTGTGTTGTGTGAAGCGGCAGGAGCACGCAAAGTGATATAGATTGTGTTGTGAAGCGACAGGAGCCAGCAAATTGAGATAGATTGTGTCGTGAAGAGATAGACTGTGTTGTGAAGCAGCAGGAGCCCGCAAATTGAGATAGATTGTGTTGTGAAGCGGCAGGAGCGGCAAAGTGAGATAGATTGTGTTGTAAAGCGAAGCAAGGTGTTCTGCAGCGAGATAGCTAGTATTGTGAGCCGAGTTAGCTTGTGTTGTGAGCTGAGTTACCTAAGAGGAAAGCCAGCGGGAAAGAGTTATTTAATACGTTGAGTATTTTGAGAAATAAAGGTTGTTTGCAGCCACGGGCTGTTTTATTATAGATTTAAACTAGCAGTTAGCCGCAACCTGAAAGTAGAGCCGTTGTGAGTGCCCCGAGTTGAGCTTAAGCCGTGGATGTGAGTATAGTTTACAATTTAATCTCTTAGTATTGTACTTAGTGACTGAAATCTCGAACTTAGCTCAACTTCCCATGTCCCAGAGGTTTAAATAAAGTGTTTGATTTTAATTTTTACTTAAAATTATGTCTTCATTTAACCAGCATAATACCGGCCGTGTCACAATTTTACTAACTTTATACATTTTCAGTTTACTAAGAAATCTTTGCAGAATATAGATAAAATGATATGTAGGGCTAAAACATTGGACACACGATCGCCTGTGGATGAAAATTTTTGGAAATATCATTTGAATAGTTTTAGTTTTAACTAAATTTTAGCTAAATACTGACGTGTAATAAAGGTATTAGGTAATCTACAAGACTAAACAAAAGTATACAAGGATGTTTCTATCTATTAATATAAATTACCAAAAGAAAAATTTAAACCTAGCGTTTTTCTTGCTAAACTAATTTTCCCCAATATATAGAATGTGTATATCAACCAATAGGTCATTTATAAGGCTGTTGAATAACATATTTGGCTATGGAAAGTAACATCTTAATTTCCTAAATAAACGAAGTGTTTTATTAAAGATTTCAGGTTGTGTTGGAAAATATTTCATTATGTTTGCTTAACCCATAATTTTTCTTGCTCATTAATTATAAACTCAATTCTTGTACAAGGATGACGTTTCAAACAAATATAAAAGTATGAATGTGTACGATTGTTTAGGTTGTTATTGAGTTATGCTTTAGATTTTAAAGTTCAGAAGAGTTCTACCATAGCTAAATGCTTTTCTGATTTTCCCGTACGAAAAACGGGCAACTGTTTTTGCCAATTATCATGTGGCCGTACCGCGTACAGGCATCCATACTCCAATCATGATTTATTATTATTCGTAAATGATCATTAGTAAAATTTTATTGTAAATTTTGCATTACTTAAGACGCCACACTATTGATCGAAAAAGACCCGGATCATAATGCAATGTCTATGGGAGCGTTCTTTTCAAATATGTCGCTCAAATTTTAATATTTTGACGTGATTTTTTTTTAAAATAGGATAGCTCTGAACGATCCACAACCGACCTAGTTTTTACTTTTTCGATTTTGGTGTCAGACTAGAAAAAAAACCTTTAACTTTCAGAACCGGTTTGAACCGGTTATGAAACTGACACTGTCCTCCTAATATAAAAAGAATATAACCAAAACCAGAAAAATAAAAACTTGGCCGGTTATGTATCGTCCTCAGCTATCCTATGCAATAAAAATCACATCAAAATATTAAAATATGAGCGAGATATTTGAAAAGAACGCTCCCATAGACTTTACATCATCATCCGGGTCTTTTTCAATCAGTATTATGGGCTCTTAATCCAAGCGTTTCTCTGATTAAATTAGGAAAAAAATTCTGTTTTGAAAAACCGGTGATGAAAGATTAAAAACTCTATGCTATTTAGATTTTTCCAATAATCCAGCAATGAAATTTTTATAAATGTAAATCAAAACTAGATTAAATAATTAATAAGAGCATACCTAGTATGCAAATATAAAGGTTTAAATAAATGTACATGATAATATAAATGGCATACTTTGTAATACTGCGTTTAAATGGCAGCAAAAGATTCATTAATCACAATTCATACAAACTTGCAAAGCAATGATGAATAGCTGGTATAAATCGATAAGGTAAAAATAAAATAATCAAGATATATGCAAAAAAAATGGAATAAAAATTTCCAAATCGATCCAAATGTTAAATCCATTATTACATAAATATTTTTTGTCATTTTAAAGGATTTTTTATTTTATTTTTTACTGCATGTTTTTTCTTTCTATCGCATCATTGTATGTGTTAACCCCCCCCCCCCCCAAAAAAAAAAATAAATAAAGCTGTATCGATCCTATTAAGTTGACAAGAAAAAACCGATAAAAAGAAGAAAAGATTCAAATTACTAAGTATTCTATGTTATGTTCAATAATATTACAAAAAAGTTGAATTTAGTTTGAGGTTAATTGCGAAATATTGGGAAATTTATTGCAGTGATTTAAAAATAGGAAACACATCTTAGGCAACTAAAATATTGTATATATTTTTTTTTTCATTTTAATTTAAAACATTAATATTAACTGGCATTCAATTTAGAAAAAAATGTCATCATTCTTTAATTTATGACATACTATAAAATAAGCTTATGACATTTATTTGCTTTTAGTTCCACCGCTTTTATTTTTATCTTACTTTTAATTGAAGATGCGACAGATTCTCTAAAAAAATGCAGAATTTCCATTAAAATGTCCTTGAATTTAAAATATTAATAGCTGTCGATATTTTCAGAAGATATTATAATTGAGGATTTTAATCTTTAAAAAAGATAATAATTAGCAAAATTAAAAAAAATAATTACAAAGTGCTCAACAAAAAAATTATATATTTTAAATTTTTAATCAGAAAATGTATCTTGGGCATTTAGATCATTAAGATTTATAGGTTTTTATTTTTTGGTATTACATTAATAACGCTAATTATTATTTGTTATGCAGTTTTATGTTGAAATAAACTAATCACTATTTCATCTGAATAAAATCAAGTTAGATCTATTCACAAAGATTTCATTTTTTAGCATATCATAAAAAAAAGAAAAGTAATTATTTTTTCCCCTATTTCGGAACAATTCAACAACGAAATAAACTGTTTCATTCAAGGACGCTTATCCCTTTTCTACTGCAGTGAAGTCACGTGACAACGACCAAAAACAAAATAAATGAAAAAGAACATTCGAAAGACTTTTTTGACATTTTAATTTTAGTAACTTTTTTTTACTTTTTTGACATTTTAATTCAAGATAGAAATGTTATTAATAAGAGAAGAAATTTTCGAGGTAATAACAGATACAACACCAAATCCGATTACCACAGATGGGCAAAAGAAGGATAATAAAGCCAGAGCAATTATAAACCTTGCAATTGAAGATTCACAGATAGTGCATGTAAAAGGGCTAAATACTGCCCGACAAACCTGGGACGCACTCAAAGCCATACATGAAAGGGGGAATTTGTCTAGTAAATTGCATTTATTAAGAAAATTATATGGGACAAGGCTGCCAGAAAATGGTAACTTAATTAAACACATAACTTACATTTTAGAATTAAAAGATAAACTATTAGCGATTGGGGAAACTATTAACGATTCGCACCTTTCAGCATTATTGCTGTGCTCATTACCCCCAAGCTATAATACACTGATTGTAGCACTTGAGGCTCGCGATGAAATTGATTTAACACCAGAATTTATTATAAATAAACTAACTGATGAACATAACAGAAGGGTTGAAAACGCGGATCAGGGCGACAATTCTACCAAAGCGTTTAAAACACAAAAAAGGTTCCCAAATGATAATAGCAAAAGGGAAAAATATTGTACGTGCTGTAAAATGAAAAGTCATACTTACAGGGAATGTTGGCACCTGAAAAATAGACAAACTCACCCAAATACACAAAAACAACAAACATACAAAAACAAAAATAATACAACGTCTCTCTGTTATCAACAATCGTATAACCAAAATGAATTTAATGGTTGTAAACAAGAATATAAGCAAAATTATAAAACACAATTAAAAACAGATCGAAGCAGCGACGCAGCCTTTCTAATTGAGAAAACTGGAAAACAAACATGGATTATTGATTCTGGTTCTTCCACACATATTTTAAACGATAAAGACTTGTTTACTAAATTAAACGACACCGAAAAAACTACCGTTATTATTGCAAACGGAAAATCGCTAAATTCGCATGGTGTGGGAGAAACCACATTTATGACAAAAACATCCGACGGAGGTGTAAACAAAATTACATTAAAGGAAGTATTATACGTACCTGATTTAGAATCAAATTTAATTTCAGTAAGTAAGGCAACAAAGAACGGTTATAAGCTAGTTTTTGATAAAGATAAATGCACGTTATCCCGAAATGGGAAAATATACTTGGAAGCAAAAATAAAAAACAATCTATATGAGGTTGAATTGTTAGAGAATATAGAATCTAACACAGTAAACATTGCGCATGAATGCAAAAATAAAAATTGCATAGAATTGTGGCACAAACGCCTAGGTCACAGAAACTACAATTCCATAAAGGAAATGATTAAAGAAAATTTAACACATGGAATAGAACTAAATAATTGTAGTCATGAAACAATATGCGAAACATGCATACAAACAAAAATAAGCGATGCACCTTATCCAAAAACAACATATAAAAACAAAACAGGCAGAGTACTCGATCTAGTGCACACAGACGTATACACATCCATAGGATCCCCCACAATTGGCGGAAAAACAATGTTTGTAACCTTCTTAGACGATTACATTAGGTTTACAGTAATATACTTATTAAGTCATAAAGACGAAGTGCATGGTAAATTAATCGACTATATAGCTATGGTACGAAACTAATTCGGTTCATATCCGTGAGCAATAAGATCCGATAATGGCGGAGAATACATGAGTAGAGAAACAGATGACTACCTAAGAAAAAGAGGTATAAAACACCAACTATCTGTGCCATATTGTCCGAGCCAGAACGGCGTAGCTGAGAGGAAAAATAGATCATTATTAGACATGACTAGAAGTCTATTACGCGAAGCCAATTTACCGCAAAAATTTTGGGGAGAAGCAATTAATACCGCAAATCATTTACAAAATCGCTTACCAACAAGATCAACGAATAAAACCCCATACGAGCTTTGGTTTAAACGCAAACCAAATTTGCACTATTTACGTACATTCGGCTGCAAAGCATACGTATATGTAAACAAACAACATCGAGGAAAATTAGACGATAGAGCTCAGGAAGGGACATTCGTAGGGTATGATAACAATTCAAAAGGATACCGCGTATACACTAAAGATAACAAAATAGTAATAGCAAGAACCGTAAAATTCCTAGAGAATAGCAAAATTAACTTAAAAGAAAGTAAAGATGCAGAAAATTCATATGATGATAAAAATTACATCGAAGCAGAAATAAACAACACGACCGAAGAACCAACCTCGTCCAAACAACCCACCACTGAACTTAGAAGATCGCAAAGATCAAACAGGGGGGTACCACCAGACAGATATGTCTATTATGTAAACAATAACCAAATGAATGAACCCACTAGTTGGAATGATATACAGGAAATTGATAATCCCTGTGAAAAAGAAAATTGGCTCAAAGCCACACAAGCGGAAATCAATTCGCTAAAAAAACATAACACATGGGAATTAGTGGATCCTCCACCAAACAAAAAAATTATAGGATCAAAATGGACATTTAAAAAGAAACTAGATAGTCACGGAAATGTTCAAAACTATAAAGCACGCCTAGTAGCGAAGGGCTATAGTCAAAAATACGGTGAAAATTATGATGAGACATTTGCCCCTGTCGTCTCACAAACAACAGTTCGCGCATTTTTAGCAGCAGCCGCAAAACACAAACAAAACGTTAGACACATAGATATTGACACTGCCTTTCTGTATGGTGAGCTTGAGGAAGAAGTGTATATGACACAGCCGGAAGGCTACATAGAAAAGAATTCTGAAAACAAAATCTGCAGACTGAAAAAATCAATATACGGCCTAAAACAGGCAGCCAGAACTTGGCACAAAAAAATCGAACAGTCCTTAAAATAACTGAATTTTAATCAAAGTATAGCTGATCCCTGCTTGTTCACCAGAAAAGAAAATGAAAATTACACTTACATAATTATATATGTTGACGACATATTACTATCCGGTGACGAAAAAATTGTTGACATTATAGTAAAACTACTTAAAGAAGAATGCGAGCTTAAAGATCTCGGTCATATAGCGTATTTTCTCGGTACTGAAATAAAGAAAACAGAAAATGGATATACTCTAAGCCAAAAGTTAAAAATCGAAGAATTGGCAAATAAACTAGGATTAAAAGAAGCTAAACCCGTAGGAATTCCGATGGATCCTGGCTTTTATAAAATAGAAGACGAACAAAATCTGCTGCCTAATAACACAAATTTTAGAAAAATCATTGGATCTTTGTTATACATAGCCACTAACACACGTCCAGATATATCAGCTGCAGTTAATATCCTCAGCAGAAGATGCGAAACGCCCCGTGAGATGGACTGGAAAGCAGCAAAACGAGTGGTCAACTATCTAAACTGTACAAAAGAATTAAAACTAACAATCAGCACAGACAACCAACCAGTATTGGTAGCTTATGCAGACTCCGATTAGGGAGGCGACACCAGAACAAGGAAGTCAACAACTGGAAACGTTTTCTTTCTAGGAAAAACACCTATTAATTGGTACACGAAGAAACAGAACTGTATATCGTATTCTTCGGCAGAAGCTGAATTTATATCAGCAGCCGCAGCAGCTCAAGAAATTATTTGGTTAGAAAAGTTATTGAATGACTTAGATTTGAAACAACACGAACCTATAACGATTTCCGAAGATAATCAGAGTGCGATAAAAATGGTAGAGAATGCAAAGTTTTCGAAATATACGAAGCATATTGATATAAAATTCCACGCCATTAAACAACTCAAAGAAGACAAACTAATAAATCTGAAATACTGCCCATCTGAAGATATGATAGCCGATGCACTTACAAAACCCCTGCCAAAGCCTCAACTGGTGAAACATCGAGAATCTATGATCCTACAGTGTTATTCTTCTGAAGTGATTAAGGAAGGGTGTTGAAATAAACTAATCACTATTTCAGCTGAATAAAATCAAGTTAGATCTATTCACAAAGATTTCATTTTTTATCATATCATGAAAAAAAGAAAAGTAATTATTTTTCCCCTATTTCGGAACAATTCAACAAGGAAATAAACTGTTTCATCCAAGAACGCTTATCCCTTTTCTACTGCAGTGAAGTCACGTGACAACGACCAAAAACAAAATAAATGAAAAAGAACATTCGAAAGACTTTTTTGACATTTTAATTTTTCAGTGTTTGTTTAGTTCTCTGTGTGGATGTAAGTCATGTAAACGTCTATTTTTTCGCTGCTAAAAGCAGCTATGTAATTTGTGTTTAATATAATATTATTATTCAATTCAAAACTACGAGTCGAGGCCATTGTTTATTAAGAACAAATATTAATTAACTATTTACAATTTCAGCAATGGTTAAAGTAATTAATAAGTTATAAAAGGCTCAAGTTCAAATCGACGATTCCTGAAATGGGGACCATGAAGAATGGAATATTTTGAAGAACCAGAAGAATGAAAGGTAAGATTATCTTGCCTTCTTATTATTATTGATAGATATATAATATGATGAACTAATTTGATAAAACGATATTAAATAAAATCCTTGTGCGGCGCAAGCGCTATTAGGCACGTTTTTTAATATATTTTCAACACTTTAGATATGCGAAAAGTTCAAAGCATTGTTTAGAAACTGTAATCGCTTTTAAAAGTTTTGTGGAAACTTTTAAACTAACGGACTTCTTTTAAATTATTATTTTGTCATATGTGACACGACTTCAATTAAGGTGAGATGTTGATAGTTTTTCTAATGCAATATATAGGAACAATGAAAAATATCCCACAAATTTGGATAAAATAATTCTGATTATTGTTCTTAACTTTTGGTAAAATTATCATTATCAGGTCTGTGACGTTAATAAGGATATATGCTTGAGATACCCCCATTAAATCACCATTTTAGTCAAAATTTTCGTTTTTTTTATTATTTTAAATTTAATTTGAAACACTTAGGAGTCCAGAAATGCCACATTTTTTTCAGCGATAATTAAAGGCAAAGTCATAGGCCATAATGTAGAACGGAAATGAACTTTCTGACACCGGAAGTGACCATTTAAAGAGCATCAAAATGGTAAGACTATCTTTCGTCGCGAAGTGGTGAGCCATTGTTTTGACCTTAGAGGCTCTGAAAAGCCCAGAATGCGTAGTCCGGCACGGGATGGGTTACCCCATATGATACCGCCGCTGGCCTACAATAGCCTGTTGACGTGCACTGCCTAATTCACGTCACATGTCCTATAATCAAGAGTCTGGAGAGCGGCCGAAGTGATAGGAGCCTCACCCAGCTCAAGTAAACGTCTGGTCCTTTTTCATGGTCCCACCCCGAGGCTCACACCGATGACACGCAGGAACCAGATGCCTGGGAAGGTATTGGACCCACGAGCCACTGTTGAGGATCCCCAAAGGGTAGTTGCTTTACGGAGTCACTCTAAGATCAACTACTATGACAGTAAAGATATTTATAGAGTGAAATCGATAGAAAATGAGTGTATCGGTAAGGACCCCAGGTGAGTCCGGAAAGCTCCGCCCAGACGGCATAGACACCTCCTCGCTAGGGGGAGGATCACAGAATGGTAGAAAAATACATTTTAATAAACAGATATATAATCCATAACATCTACACAAATTTATATACACCTCGAAATAAAGGGGATTTTAAAGTTGTAAACTTTATATATATATATATATATATATATATATATATATTTTTTTTTTTTTTTTTTTTTGTGCTATATCAAAAGTGTAGTCTGTGTTACTTGACAAACTGCATTTTTCATGCGTATGTTTACAAATAATAATAATAATAATAATAATGATAATAATAATAATAATAATAATAATAATAATAATAATAATAAAAATAAATAAATAAAAATAAATAAATAAAAAAATAGAGAAATAAAAATTTTGTCACAAAGTTCTGCTCATCTATGGGTTTGTTATAAAACCAAATATATCTTGTAAATTTCTGTATGTTAATTTAAGAACTATTTTTTTCTTGAAAAATATACATTTCATAAAACAGAAAAAATGCTTTTTATACAAATTTTTATACCTAATATACACGACTGCACAGAAGTATTTCCATACCATTCTCTTTATTAGAGGAAATTGCTGAAGGGGAATTTTCCACTGAAATACGTGTATCACTTAAATGAACTAAGTTTTGGAATGCACGCTATCAATAGATACAAATCTCTGTATCATGCACAGGGCTGTTAAAATTTTCAAACAATTTTCCAATTGTATATGAGAAAAACTGGAATTTGGTTTTGAAGTGCGTAATACATTTCCATATGGTGAAATGAGACATAATATTTTAATTTTTTAAATGGTTCAGTTTTGTTATTTTAGTCTGAATGTGTTGGAAAATACTTCATAATCTATGCTTGACGCATGATTTTTTCTTTATTGTTTATATCTTAATATAATCATAAATATTAACTTTTAGTTAAGCTGATATTGAAAATAGTTTGATAAAGAGATAGATGGCGAAAAAAAAGAGAAAAACTATTTTTTGTAATGTTCAATAATATTACAAAAAATGTTACTTTTATTTTGAGCTTAATTGTTGAATATTGGAAACTTTATTGCGGCGATTTAAAAAAATAAAAAACACATCTGAGGCCAACTATTTTTTTTAAATTTTAAATTAAATCATTAATTTTAACTTACATTCAATTTAGAAAAACATGTCAACTTTCTTTAATTTATGACATACTATATAAAATAAGCTTATGAAAATTATTTCCTTTTAGTACGACCGCCTTTAATTTTATTTTACTTTTAATTGAAGATGCGACAGATTTCATAATAAATGCATCATTTCCATTAAAATTTTCTTTGTTCTAAAATATTTATAATTGTCGATATTTCCGTGAGATTTTATAATTACAGATTTTTCTCATTAAAAAATAATAAGTAGCAAATTTACAAAAAAAATTCAGAATGTGCTTAGCACATGATTATATTTTTAAAACTTTTAATCAGAAAATGTATCTTGGTTATTTAGTACATTATTATTATTACTTCTTATTACATTAATAACCCTAATTATTTTTTGTTTTGCAGCTTTAGTTATGAAAAAATTTCAAAGAAGTTTATATGCGGGATTGTAAAACTATAATCGATTTTTTAAAGATAGGCTGAAATATTTTAACTAACTGACAATTTTTTTAGTATCAACTTATCCTGTGTGACAGGATTTCAATTAAGGTGAGTTGTTGATAATTTTTAGTGAAATATGTAGGAACATAAAAAAAAAATGAACACAGAATTTCGCTAAATAAATTACTGCTCTTAACTTTTGTTAAAATATTCTTTGTCATTGTCTGCGACGTTAATGAGACATCTATTTAAGATGTCACTCAATTCATTCAAAAAGACCCGTATGGTAATGTTAAGTCTACGGGGGTGTTGTTATGAAATATCTCGCTCAAATTTTAATATTTTTACATGATTTTTTTTTTCTCATAGAAATCTGAATATGATCTATAACGGACTAGTTTTTACCTTTTCCATTTTGGTTACATATTTTTCGAAATTCAAAATAATTTTTTAAGAAAAATCTGAAACCAAAATAAAAAAAGTAAAAACTAGTCCGGTTGTAGATCTTCCTCAATTATCCTACACAAAAGAAAAAAAAAAAAAAAAAAAAAAAAAATTCTGAAGAAATATCAAAATTTGAGTGAGATATTTGAAAATAACACTTAACTCTTTTTGATCGATTAGTGTGGGGCCTTAAATCCTTGGGGACGAGCAACACGTGTACGTGCTAAAACAAGTTGGAAATTGCACGTGAAGCGTAGCAAATGAGGGGCGTTCGTACTATAAGTTTTAAAATATTCAGATCTTGCTGATATAGTAGAGCGTACTTTGGATACAGTATAGTGGTCGAAATCTTTGTGTTCTTGTAAATATGCAGGGAGTAATTTTTATTATACTCCATTAACGTATATCTTGTTCATAAAATGTGAAGTAGGTTAATATAATTAAAACACGCCCCAAAGAATGTTTCCCCTCATAACATGATTTAGTGGAATACGTTTGTGTGGCCCTGTAATTTAATAATAAATATTCTCTGCATCCCAGATTGTACAGAATGTAGATTTTAGTACATACATCATAGATTCATGTCAATTATATTATGTTCAAATGAGTGTAATACCATTAAAATGCATTTGAAACATTTTTCCCCATTGATCGTAACGTAACAGAATACTTTTGATGGTCCCTGTAATTGATCTAAGCATCCGAATTTCATAAAATTTGAAATGACCCGACAAAATTATGTAATAATTAAACGTTTTAAATTTCAAACGATTAAAATGCATTTGAAACTTTTTTTCCCATTGATTGTAATGTAACGGAATACTTTTGGTTGTCCCTGTAACTGATCTATACATCCGATTTTAATAACATTTCAAATGACTGGACAAAATTATGTAATAAATATACGTTTTAAATTTCAAACGATTAAAATGCATTTGAAACTTTTTTCCCCATTGACGTAATGTAACGGAATCTTTTTGATTGTCCCTGTAATTGATCTATCCATCCGATTTTCTTAAAATTTGAAATGACTCCACAAAATTATGTAATAATTATATATTTTAAATTTCAAACGATTCGGTTGGGTGGTTTTTGCGTTGTTATATGCGGACGGACAGACAGACGGACAGACGGACGGACTGAGCGACAGCAATAGTTGCTATGTATTTACATAATTACGAACGCACCTAAAAAGGTCTTAAGAATTCTTGTTTATCCCTACCAGTAAAATTTAACTGCAAAATTTGACTTCTTTAACCGGAGCACTTTTTCGATTCAATAAAGTACAAATTTCTGTTTTTAAAAACCGGTAACAAAACATGAAAATATTCGTAAAAGGCTTCCGTCGCGAAAAGGTTAAAGTACCACTTTTAAATCGTTATTTTAGTGAGAATTTTCGATTTTTTTAATTATTTTTAATTAAATATGAAAAGGTTTAGGATTCAAGAAATGCCTTTTTTTTTTGGTTCAACGATAATGAGAAGCCATCCGGTTTTCATTATGGCCAATAATATAAACCGGAAATGAACTTTTTGAAATCGGAAATGACCACTTAAAGAGCCGCAGAATGGTAAAAATATATTTTAATACACAGATATACAGGGTGTCCCCTCTCAACGGTGGCCAATGGCTAATTTCTAAACCGTTGGTCATAGACATATAGTTCCAATTGCAAAAATGCTTTAAAAAAGGCAAAGAATTGTTTTTTAAGCGATTTTGGTCAAAAAAATGTTTTACTAAAAAATTACGAAAATTAAATTTTTATACGGTCCCCCGGTCCTATAAGTGATATTTAGTAAAATTTTTTCAACACTCTAGCAAGTAATACAGAAAAGATCCCATTCATGTAACATTAAAATTGACCGAGTTATGAAACTTTAAATTTCATGACTTAAACCACTTTTCCATAGCTGAAAACGGATGAGTTCGACGGAGCTTTAAGGGAACGCACACTAAGTGCTTAAAGTATTATAAAGGCAGTCGATTTCCAACGCTGTTCAAAGGCTACTTCCTAAACTATTTGTCACAGACATATAGTTCCAATTACAAAATGTTTTAAATGAGCGATTTAACTGAAGACGCTGTCACCGTATAAGTTTTATGGTAGCGTTAATTATAATTAATTAACTTCTAGATTGGTTATTAAAATAACTGAAGACATGAATTTCAAAATCCTCTTTATCGAAAAAATCAAATTTTGGGAAATAGCGAAAAAACTTTAAATGCATCTATTGGTTTTCATTATAAATTTTGAGATTGCATTATTACAATAGGGGAGGTTTCTATAGACTGATAGAGAAATCAAAAAGCGATAAGTCGAGTTTTGAAATTCATATCCTCAATTGTATTTTTACGTATGTTTTATTTTGTAAGCAAATGAAGCTGATTCTTTTCGTGATTTTATTTTAAAAAGGTATGTTATTTTGATAAGCTTTTATTTTATTCATAGTTTTCGTATGTAAATTTTCCTAGTTCAAAACTTATATTCAAATTTTAACTCACTTCCAAATATCTGATTGAGGTTCAATTCCCATACTTATTTAAACCCGATGAGAATGTAATATTAATACGATTTTAGGTGTGTTCCACTTATTTATTTTATAGGACTACATCAAATTCTATTAGGTTGAGTGATCTAATAGAGCTTTAAATATGTATCACTTTGTAATGATTTGTGACTGTTGCTTTTCATAGTTTAATTTAAAAAAAATTCTGTTATTTTTTTACTTATATTTTTAGCACAAATTGCATATTTTACTTTAACATGTAAATGTCAACATAAATTCAGAAATAACAGTGTAAATTTTTTTTTTAATCTCAATGTTTAAAGTTAAATTTTCTATCTGATGTTTATTTTTATTTCCAGTAAATTTGTGACTGACCCCTATTTTGCAGCAAAAAATATGATTCAACTTTGAACAACTATAACTCGGTCAATTTTGATCGCAGAGGAATGGGACTTTTTCTGTCTTACTTGTTAGAGTAGTGGTAAAAATTTTCTAAATATCACTTATAGGACCGGGGGACCGTATAAAATTTTAATTTCCGTAATTTTTTAGTAAAACATTTTTTTGACCTAAATCGCTTAAAAAATAATTCTTTGCCTTTTTTAAAGCATTTTTGCAATTGGAACTATATGACCAACGGTTTAGAAATTAGCCATTGGCCACCGTTGAGAGGGGTCACCCTGTATAATCCATAACATATACTTTAATGTATCAATACCTAGAAATATGGTGGATTTTAAAGTTATAAACTTTACTCATAATTTTCTGTGCTATATCAAAATTTAAATTTGCGTTTTCTAGAAAACTGCATTTTTCATGTGCACTTAAAAAAAAAAAAAAAAAAAAAAAAAAAAATATCATTTTATAAAAAAAATTTAAGCTATCGAAATAAAAATTTTGCCACAAGGTTCTGCTCTCTATGGGTATGTTATAAAGCAAAATAAAGCTTTTAAATTTAATTTAAGAACTACACTGTAAAACATTTGTGGAAACGTTACTCCGTAAAATTGGTGGCAGCATTGCTGCCTCCAATTTCATGGAGTATTATAACCGTTAAAACCGGTGTAACATTGTAATGTTACACCAGTAATATATGTTTAAATTTCACCATTGCATATGTGAAAAAAATTACTCCATGAAATTGGAGGCAGCATTTGCCACCATTTTTATACCAATTTTATGGAGTAACGTTACACAAATGTTTTACAGTGTATTTTTTTAAATACATTTTACAAAAAATAAAACATGTTTTGAATACAAAATTCTATACCCCATATACACGGCTGCATAGAAGTATTTCCATACCATTCTTCTTATCAGAGGAAATATCTGAAGGGGAATTTTCATCTGAAACATGTGTATTTCTTACATGAATTAAATTTCTGGATGCATGTTGTTAATAGATACAAATCTCTATATCATACACAAGGTTGCTAAAAATTTCAGATAATTTTCAGATTGTAGATGAGAACAGCTTTGATTCGGTTTTGGAATGCGTTATACATTTCGATATGGTGAAATGTGACATAATATTTTAATTTTTTAAACGGTGCAGTTTTGTTACTTTATTTTGAATGTAGTGTAAAGTGTTTCATAACCTATGCTTGATGCATGATTTTTTCTTTCTTGTTTATATCTAAATATAATGATAAATATTAACTTTTAATTAAAGCTAGTATTGAAAATAGTTTGATAAACAAATAGATAACGTTAAAAGAAGGAAAAAAAATCAAAGTACTATTTATTTTTTGTTATGTTCAATAATATTACTAAAAAAATTTTGTCTTTTTTTTTTAGGTTAATTGCGAAATATTGGGAGTTTTATTGCGGTGATTAAAAAATTAAGAACACATCAGAGACAGCTAAAAAATATATTTTTTCTCCTTTTAAATTAACACATAAATTTTAACTGACATTCAATTTAGTAAAAAAAAATGTAATCCTCTAATCCAGCATTCTATGGTTTAACACGGTTATTTATTTATTTTACTGAATAACATATGTCTGACTTGTGTGCTTGACATAAAAGCCTGCTTATAAGTCATCGCCAATATACAGGAACGAGATAGCACAGAGAATTTACAACACAAGAGATATACAATCGGGAGCTCCGCAAAAGAGCGTGTGCAGTAGAGCCCACGACATCTATGTGACAGTCAAACTCGTCCCAAACACTTTTTGCTCCACAATATCCATCTCACTCACTACTGACAGTCAAATGAAATCGTGGCCTATTGCCGCACGACCTCTACCGGCTGCTTCTGGAACCATCACTGTGCACTCAGTAACAGCAGGCATATTCACAGTATCCGCAAAGAATTTCTTCGGGAGGGTTGAATTCTGATAGGGATTGGCCGACGCGTTTTCACGCAACTTGGCGATAATTATACTTGGCGTAGCGATAGACGCTTCCGTCGAGTTTGATTTCTTTCGGAGCCAAGTACAAAGTAAAAATTTGTGTTTAAAAACTTTTAAAGAGTACAGCTTTCAGTAAGACACGTTCCATCCAATGCAATGCTGCAAGAGAAAAGTTACTTTGTACTCGGTTCGGAAGAAAATCAAACTCCTCGACGGAAACATCTATTGCTCGCCAAGTATAATTATCGCCAAGTTACGTGAAAACGCGTCGGCCAATCCCTATCAGAATTCAGCCATCTCGAAGAGTTTCTTTGCGGATACTGTGAATATGCCACTCACTACTGACAGTGAAATGAAATCGTGGCCTATTGCCGCACGACCTCTACCGGCTGCTTCTGGAACCATCACCGTGCAGTCAGTAACAGCAGATATGCTTTCTCGTGTGAGAGTTGGGTTTAGCTATCGCTTATATTTTTAATGTGCAGCAAACGGTGGACACATTGAACATTTGTAATGTCTTAATTTTTTTTTTAACTCCCGCTTTTCATCGGTATAAAGATTGTACATTTTGGATTGGTACTTTAATAAATATAATTTTCAGAAAATGTGTCCATCATTTATAATAACTCTGTATTGTAACCATTTTAGTATGTTTACAGAAATACCCATTTTTAATAAACTTTAAGAATTTTTTTGATAAAAATATGCATGAATATTAGTATATTTTTGA
This sequence comes from Maratus speculifer, assembly GCA_964019185.1. NCBI lineage: Eukaryota > Metazoa > Arthropoda > Arachnida > Araneae > Salticidae > Maratus > Maratus speculifer. Next base: position 419,538,402 of record OZ025291.1, on the reverse strand, counting down.
GTTCGAAGTATTTTAATTTGCGTTATAAGCTACTGTTTAAATCACCATTGTAATGATGCATTATATATTATTTACAAACTGATTTTAAATGATTATTCCATAAAAAAATATATTTAAAAAAATAAACTAAAAAAAGTTAAGGATTTTAATTTCCGTTAAAAGCTGCTATTTAAATCACCGTTGTAATGATGAATTGTATATTATTTACAAGCTGTTTTTAATTGCCTTTTTCATACAAAAATGATTTTAAAAAATAAAATAAGAAAAGCTTGTAAAAAGTTAAAGACGATAATTTTTGTTAAATATATTCCTGCTTAATATCAAGCATAAACTTTTTTTCAAAATTGCATAAACACATTTAGCAATCAAGATAAGTTCCATATATTCACTTAAATTAATTTTATGGTTTCATTTAAATTGGAAATGGCTTTAAAAATTCCTTTTATCAAGAATTCTTTATCTTTTATAGTTTTTTAATTTATTTTTTAAATAAAAATGCGTTGTAATGAATTTTTTTTGTCTGCTAATTTAAATTGAGCAAAACCATCTGTGTTTAAAAAACAAGATTGGAATTAATCTGACTTTTTTTTCTTTTGCTGAGTAATTGAAAAACTCCAAAAGTAAATGCTTGCACACAACAATTAGAGTGTATAATGAAACTCCTTTTTTTTTCTCAACAAAGATTTGCACTTGTTTTAAAATCGACATTATCTAGTTTTTTGATAGATACATTTAATTTTAATTGTCACATTGGAAAAGAGAAAAAATGTTTTGTTTTTACGGATAAGTTACATTTTAAACAATATTTTAACTCTCATTGATTGGTTTGGTTTGGTTTATTTTATGACGGGTCATTATCTACATGAGGTATATATGCCCTTAAGGGGTGCTCTCCGTGGGGGTCTTTCTAAGGGAACCTAATCCGTTATCACACAAGGAAATCCAAGGTTCGAAGAAAACCACGGAAAACTCCGAACGTTTATTCGCACGGCCACGAATGGGTTCGAACCCAGCACAAGCCGTCTACCAATTTAGATGTCTAACTCTCATTGAAAAAGCTTATTTTAAAATTTTATTGAAAATAGTTTTAAGCTTTTTAATGATTGAATAGAAAACAAAGCAGATTTTGTATTGTATACACATTTATTTTTAAGTTAAAGATATATGAAATTTTTATTAAAAATTACATTAAGTTTCATATTGTTACAGAAAAAAAGCATCTACAGCTGCAATGAGATTTATCATTATAATGATAAACCTATTGATATTGAAAAATACGATACAAATTCATAAATTAATGTAAATTTTCTAATATGAATAAATCAAGAAAACATTACTTATATATTTCAGCAAATTATAACTAGGAAATTATAGGATGCTACAGGGTGTTTCACAAAGGACCCCTAACTTTAAAAATCTATAACTCGGAAACGGTAATAGATATAAACATAAAACCAGTGGTGTGTTTATTAAAAAATCGTAAGAATCTTATACATAAATCAGAAAATTTAGTTAAAAATAGCGCTCATAGATGGCGCTGAGAGCGATAGGCGCTCTGTTGAGGCTGATACTGATGTTATTTAGCACTGAAGCGAAATAAGGAGTTTTATGCGGAGTGTGCCTTGTTCGAAAATGCACTTTTGCTTTTACGACCCGGTTTTGAATTCAATCCACATAATTTTGATTTTATTGGCGTCAGCACAGTAATAGACAAAAACAGTGTTTCCATAGGAATGACTCCTTTAAAATTGAAATGCGAGAAACAACGACGTATATAAAGACGATATTTCGAATGTTGTGGTTTCTCGCATTTAAATTTTAAAGGAGTCGTTCCTATGGAAACACTGTTTTTGTCTGTGCTGACGCCAACAAAATCAAAATTTTATGGATTGAATTCAAAATCGGGTCGTAAAAGCAAAAGTGCATTTTCGAACAAGAACCACTCCGCATAAAACTCCTTAATTCGCTTCAGTGCTAAATAACATCAATATCAGCCTCAACAGAGCGCCTATCGCTCTCAGCGCCATCTATGAGCGCTTTTTTAACTAATTTTTCTGATTTATGTATAAGATTCTTACGATTTTTTTTATAAACACACCACTGGTATCATGTTTCGATCTATCGCCGTTTCCGAGTTTATAGATTTTTAAAGTTAGGGGTCCTTTGTGAAACACCCTGTAGATAAAAATATGTTAATATCGACTCTCGATACAATGCTTAAAAAAATCTGAAATTTACAGATATATTTTTCTCAAATTTCACAGAAAAAGTTCTTTTTCACGACAAAAGAGAATTTTCGATTAAAAATTGAGGATTTTCATCATATTAACTGAAAATAACGAAACGGACGAAGATGAAAGGGAAAAACTGAGATATTCCGTTATCTATCACAAATTTATTTCCAATGTTTTTAAAACTTACATATTGTAACACAGAAATGAAAAAAACTCAATGAAAGAATTCGCTGTTTTGTAAGATTTGTATCATGCTATTAAATTTCCTGAATATTTTTCCTGAATTCCACAGAAAAAGTCCCTTTTCCACGACAAAAGAATTTTCCGTTAATAGTCAATCATACATTCCTATACAATAAAGGATTGTTAAAGCGTGTTCTACCTATCCTTAAAGATTGTACCATGAGTTTAGAAACTCCCTGTATACAGTTGAATCTCTATATAACGAAATCCACCGTTCCAGTAAAAAATTCGTTATATAGAGAAATTCGATGTATAGAGAATTATGTTAAAAATCGTATTTAATATGTGAAGTTTGAACAAATATTATTTTTGATCTTATGAATTAAGAATGTGAAATGTTTAAAAGTAAATATTAACCTAGCATTTTATTTCTTAATTATTTAAGCTGTTTCAAAAAAGAGAACAGACATTTATTTGAAAGCTCAATAAAAATCAAATAAGGAAGACTTGCAATTATGTCAGACGAAGAAATCTGTAAGTTCTTGTTGCTTTGATTTTAAAGTTGTTACGCTCTCAAAAACATGCTCAACTTTTATCAAGGAATGAAAAATTGTAGTTAACATTTCTCTTCACTTGAAGTCATCTCTTATGTGCTTCTCATTGATTCCTCTCTTATATGTGTAGCAATCCAATTGACACTGTTTTGAGAAGGATGTGGAAAAGTGTGTGAGAGGTGGGATGAATTCGTTGGATTAAAAAAAGGTAATATTAAAAAAAAAAAAAAAAAAAAGAAAAAAGAAAAAAAGAAAAAAAAACTAGCATTGACGATAAATTAAAAATAAGTGATGGAAAATTGATTCCATATGATTTCGAAGCTTTTTAAAATTGAATAAATTAAGACCAATTTTGAAAAAATTCGTTATATGGAGATAGGTATTTCGCTATATAGAGACTGTTTTTAATGTAATCATGCAAAAAGTGGACCGTTTCTACTAAAATTCCGTTATATAGGGAAATTCGATGTATGGAGTTTTGTTATAGGGTGACTCGACTGTATTTATATGCTAGTCTTACAGAGAAAAAAATATCTTTAAAATGAGTAAATTACAACACGCAGAAAAGAAAAAAAATGAGGTGAGATATACGTCTTATATTAAAACTGTACATTTAAAAAAAGATTTTTTTATGAATTTTTGTGACAACACATTGTGAATCACAGGGTGTAAAAATAGCACGGCTAACAAATTCCTTCAGTATTTCATCACTTTTTGCAAAATGAAGTTAGGTAAATGCTTGCAAAAAATACTTTACACAATTGGTATATAACTTATTAAATAGAAAAAGAAATTTGCATTTTTTACATTTAAAATATAAAATGAAAATACGCATGATGGTACATTAAAGTAAAGATAACAATTAGAAACTGTTATTAAAAATACCTAAATGTCGATTAAAAGATAAACTCAAAATTTCAACATAGAATGGATTTCTATAGTTCTGATTATTTTTAACAAACAAGCAGACTTTTTTTCTCATCTTGGAATCAAAAGTAAAAATATTTTCCATATTATCATTATACTTAAAGGCCCCGAGATTTAAATCGTCAGCATTTTATAAAACATTATTTTAAAATGTTTAACTCATTTTTATTTTTATTTTCCAAAAGTAACCGTCAGCTGTCACGGCAGCGATTGATATGTCATGTCATAATCAAAAAATGCTTTATTCAAACAGAAAAACTTGGCGCTGTACGTGGTAACATCTTTTAATCTTACTTAACCTGCTAATATTTTAAAAGCAAAGGTCATTAACACGTTTTCAAAGTCCGGTGGGCGTAACTCGCAGGTGACAAAAACCCCTCTATTAATGCTTATTACAATATTGAAATATTGACCAGATTTGTTTTTAAATTTATTTTATATATACATAGGTTTTATTATTTACTAATAGTTTAAAAAGTGCAGTCTTTTTTATATAAACGTCGTTAATAAAATCTTATTTAAATATTTTGTATCATATATCAAATTTATATCTATATTAATCTGTTTATATACCTATTTATAGATATATTTATCTACCGGGTCTTTATTTATATCTTTTACTAATAGTATAAAAAGTGCATTATTTTATATAAACGTCATTAATAAATATATTTATCTCACTGAAATACTTTGCAACATATATCACATTTATATCCATATTAATCTGTTTATCTATCTATTTATAGATTTATTTATTTGCTACGGCCTCCTGATAAAACTCATTATTTTCACTTGAATTTATAAACATTTAGATAATTCAGAAAAAAAACTATAAGGTAATCGTCTAAAATATTTTCTTTTTAAAATAATAATCCCTGTTTAAGCGTCATTAATTTAAATATCGATAAGCTTCTTTTTTTCGAAAATGGTTAGTGGCTATTGTAAAGGGACTTTTTTTCCCAATTCAAATTTGCACAAATCGATTTTTTAAAACAATATTTGGATTCACGTTTTTTTTTCAAAAATAAAAGAGCAATCATGTGTACAAAAAATTCTGAAGGATTTAAATACATTTTATAAATATTTTAAAGTGAATTCAGTAAAATAAATTAAATTTTTACTGTGATAATGATGCGTAATTTTCCTTTTTATAAACATTCTTACTTCAAGAATATTAGTTTTTGAAAATAAATAAATAAAATATAATTTTTTTTTATTTAACGCAAAGAATAACAATATATATTTGTTAATGAAACTTTATAAATCATTAATAAAAACAGATATTTTATATTTAATTTTATATATTATATTATAAATAATTTATTAAATTTTGTTGCAAAATCCTAAATGAAATATCTGTCTTACAATTTTCAGAGCTACAAATTTTTAAACTTCTAAACATCGTACATTTTTAATTTTTACACCAACGAATAGGGGAAAATGCACTTTAAATTAAATTAGTTTGAAAGCTGTATCTCAATTAGTTTTTGAGTGATTAATTTTTTTTTTTAGTTTTTTGTCCTTTTCTGTGGCAACAAAGGTATTCCATTTCTGGACTAAAAACATGGACCCACCTAAAAACAAATAAAATCCGGACATCACAGGATTTCAGATATGCTTTAGATATCTCTATTCTTTACCGATAGAAACAACCATTTTCCAAAAGGTACGAAAAAAAAACAAGTTGGAAATTGCACGTGAAGCGTAGCAAATGGTGTGCGTTCGTACGATGCAACGTAGATGCAACGAAGTTTTAAAAATATCACTCTCATATATGAATGTCATAAAATTGTAAATAGTTAATTACAATTAAAATGCGCACCAAACAATGTTCTTCCTATACCATTATGTAATGGAATACTTTTGTGTTGTCTTGTAAATCAATAACAAATATTCTTTGCACCACAGATTATGCAAAAAGAATATTATAATATGCACTTTAGAGATGCAAATCAATTTTTATTATGTTCGAATGAGTGTAACATCATTAAAATGCATTCGAAACATTTTTCTCCTTTGACCTTAATGTAACGGAATACTTTTGATTATACCTGTGATTGATCTATGCATCCAATTTTCATAAAATTTGAAATGACACAACAGAATTATGTAATAATTAATTATTTTAAATTTCAAACGATTCTGATGGGTAATTTTTGCGTCGTTATATCGGGACGGGCAGACGGACGGAATGAACGACAACTACGTACGAAGTGCCTACGAGTACCTACGAAGTGCTACATATTTACATAATTACGAATGCACCTAAAAAGGAAAACGTCGTTGCCTCAAACCATCTAAATAAAGAAATCGAATCAAATTTTAAAAGAAATCTGATGTACTTTATTAATTTGTTTCAGATCCAGAGATGCATAAATGTATAACAGCAATTCGATTTTAGGTTGCAACGGCTTATGTCAGGAGCTTCTTGGTGAAACTTGCTGATTACATCTTACCTCTATAAGAGCATAGCTTGAACGATTTAAACACACTCAGTTTCACGTTAAAGTAATATTTTTTTGTGAAGTTCTAGAGGAAATTTATAAATAGGTTAAATGTACAGAAGGGTGGAGCGAAAAAAATTATTTTTTTTAAAATCAAAAACGGGTAGGTGCCAAAAGTTGCCTTTACACTAGTACGCCAACTGTGTGAAATTTTACCGCTGAAAAGAAATGGCTTGAGTCTGCGCTTTTGCTCCAAAAATCGAAATTTTGGGTAAAATTTGTCATTTTTTGATATTTTTTCAAAAAAATAAAAAAATTCCTACAGAGCTGGTTATTATTAAAATGTGTTACTTAAACCTTTTTGTCAGCATACTCACTACCCTTAACACTCTATAATATATACATATTGTAAAAGTATAATGTAGCATGACTTACTGGTTTTTATTTTATTCCAATACTATTCTATCATTATCTTACTTCCAATCTCTTTATTTTGTTTTTCCTGGTTCCATGGCATATTCCATTTTTAAATCGGTTACTTATTTGTTTACTTTCGATTTGAACATCTTACATGTGCGTTCATGGTCGCTTTCTTCCGTCTGATCGCGATTTGCGATCTTCGCAAATCGCAACTTACGAGTAGCCGTATCTCCCTTTCGCAAAGCAGGAACGCATCCGCTCAACTCGGCAGACGCAAAGGGGGCGTTGTCCTCTGGCGATGTATAGAACGGCGAGGGGTATTTAAATCAGTCGGATTGTTTTGACTGCGGATGGTCTGACGATGTTTTGGTCTAGTAAAGGCCGTTTGTTGTCATAAATATTAGTTATGTAAGTTCAGTTGTAGTTTATCTTAGGGCCATGTCAGACGAGCGATTTTTTAAAACGTCGATATTGACGCCGTCTCTTGAGGGAATAGAAATGTTCTCGTCTGGTCAGACGACAGTTCCAGGGCCAGCGTCGCAAAAGCGGAAAAAATCTTGACGCTTGCACCTGGCGTTCCCCTCAGCCCGCTCGCCTCTGCTGACGGTCTGGAGGCTGTAGTTTAAATTACGATGGGCAGACGAACGTCTATTTCAACACTGATTTTGACTTTCTTTATCATTTTTTCATGAATTTTTGATGTCATTGCGCACCGAATTTTCTCCTTAGAGTTTGAAATGGATTTAGCCGTGGAATAAATAATTTTTGACGTACGAGAGGATTGTATATTGTATAATTAAGAATATTGTAGGGTATATCATCAGAATTAACTAAAGATAAAAATAGAAAAAACAATAAATTGATCAGTGGTATGTTGCACTCTAGATAAAAAAATAAAAAATTCAGAAAAATCTGAAGAAAATCAGGAAGTTATGGGAACACTATTTTAATTAATTTTGTTTCATATTTAAAAAAATCATTTAAAGTAATTTTACTGTAAAAAATTAGATTTTATATGAAAAATATTAGAACAATAAAATATTATTATAAGGAAAAACTGAAAGTAATCTTTATCAAATTATAGTAATATTATTTTGTCTTAGTATGTTTCCAGAATATTAAATTAAATTCAGAGGCCGTTGCAGGTGTTTTATTTTAGGGGGGGGGGGATTTTGCGAAAAATAAAAAGACTTTTTGTAAATAGTATTTTATGTTTGTGAAAAGTAACATTTTGTAAGGAAATATGAAATACAGTTACTGAAATTAAAAACCTGGGGAACTAGTTTCCTTTGAAAATTGCAGATTTTTAAACCTAACAATATAAAAGTAATGGATAGTATGTTTTTATGTTATAGAATTTTATGAAAGGGTTTTTTTAATAATTTCGGAGAAGGAGCCTGTTTCAATGTTTGGTTTTTGGAGAAGGGGGCCTGTTCACTGATGAAAAAAAATCTATTAAATTTATTGCAAAAACTGCTGGTGGCAATTTTGTCAGTATTTTTGTCATAAAAACTGCAGTAATACATACGTAATTTTTTTTCTTACATCTAATTTTACTGCAATTTTTACGGCAAAAACTGCTGGCAACATTTCTACGCGGTAAATTTAATGGATTTTTTAACAGTGTTTTATTAAATGAATTTTTGTGTAATGGCTCTAAATAGGCCCTAAATTATGCCTAAATTGACCTCGAAATTAAAATCATTATAAGTTAGATAAAGTTTTGAAAATTTGGAATGGAAAAACGGACAGCAAAGATATGATCAGAATGCGTCGTGATCATATCGCAGTAGCGGTTCTATTTACTGCAAGCATATAATTTTGTATAATTATGTATACAATACCAGCCAAGTTTTACGGGGTGTTTTCTCACCACTATATTTTAACATATAAATTTACCTTACTTAATCATCGGAAATATAATTTTAAGAAAATCAAATTTTTTCTGATCAAAAATAGTGGTAGGTAAACAGCGTAAAAGTTGAAATTTACTGTGTATAATATTCTTTCAAAAAGCTTTTAACTAAAGGAAAATAATCATAAAAAAATCGACATTTTTGTAAAAATTGTGTCCTGCAATTTGCTTAAAATTTTTTCTTGGGCTTTGCCATAATGCATTTAAATGAACTACCTGCGTGGCCGAAAATAGCCTTTTTTGCGCTCTGGATAAACATGGTTTTTGGCTCCCCCCTCCCCCCCCCCGCTTGAAATTTCCTCTGTAAATTATATTTAGTACATAAAAGTATACAAAGTAACATATAAAGAATAAAACAAAAAAAAAGTATCAGAATTTTATTAATATCCGACTTATTTTAAATTTTAAAACATCTAATCATAAAATGATACCAAACAATATGCTTTGTCAAATATTGATTCAATAAAATCTTGTAAACAAAATAAAAAATAATAGTAAAAAAAATCCATTTTATACAGTATCCTTATGCCATATCATTCTTAGATTCTTCAATGCTTTAGCATACCCCAGAGCCGGAATTTCCAGGCCCGGTCCAGCCCGTTGTAAAAACAAAAAGTTCGGCCTGGGCCCTGCCAGCCCAGTTCCTATTTTTACATTTCTAGGCCCGGCCTGGCCCGTTCTGGCCGGTCACAATTTCTACTATTTCTAAAAAATTCAGATTTTTATCATATAAGTAAGATTCTTTTAAAGAATACTTTATACATGTCTATGAGATCATTTTACAGCATATTTTACAGGAAATACTCATTACCAACATTAATAATTACTTAGATATTTAGATTTTCGACATTCAAAAAAAAGATTCATAAAAATATTAACATAGTTTAGAATAAAGGAAAAAAAAGAAAGTTAAAAACATAATAATTTTTGAAGCTGTACAGTAAAAATAGATTTATGGAAATATTTCCTCAAATCCAAAGGAGCTACTTTCTGACACTTATCTAAATTCATTTCTTTTTAGAAACGCATAAAATTAGCAGATATTTTTATTCAGAAACTATGTAATCGAATGGATTTATCAATTTTTTTGACACAAGCAATTTAAGAAAATACTGTCAAAGTTAGCGTTTTGAATAGAATTTCTGGAAGTGACAGCATGGGAAGGGAGAAAAATCTGCAAACATTTGACAACAATATCTTATATCTCAACAAGGTAATACAAGTATTTTATTTGCCAAAATCATAAACGCTATTCGATTCCAAATCCCTTTAATAGTCAGGCTTGTCAATTTTATACTTTTACTGTTAAAAATTAGTCAGACAATGTGTCAAACTTTCACGTTGTTGAGAAGTGAATTCAATAATCACTAAGAAGTTTGTATCCAAAGATTATGTTAACATAAGTTTTTTATCGCTATTAATAATTTTACAAATCAAATTGTCTACCCTAACTTCTTGAGAACAATTAAGTCTAGTTCCGGCTCAGTTCGTCTACATGTAGGAAAACAATGCAAGCCTGATCTCGGCCCGACGCGAGTCTGCTAAAAAAATATTAAGCCCACGTTACACACAATGTAACTATCCGATGCCGATCTCTACACTGTAGAAGTTACATTTCTGCATTGATGCTGTGAAACTAAGTATCGGCTCATGACGTACATTTCTACATGTTATTTTCGTTAAAGCCATATCCATTTAAAATAACTCATATTTTATCGTTTCTGCGCAAATCTTTATAACGGGCCGGTAGCCCCCGCTAAATTTTTTTACCGGCCCGGCCCGTATGGCCCATTCAATTTTTCTTATTTTTGCCGACCTGGGCCGCAGGCCGTCCCGGGCCCGTGCAGACCTCTACTCCTGACAGGACGATTTTAACAATACAATGCATACAGCGACATGAGTAAAATTGGTACACAAAATCTTCATTTGGCGCCCCTTCGTTTCGTATCAATAAATTATTCGAAAAATAAATGTAACCATATTTGTATATCACTCCAAACAAACAAAAACAAAAACTCCAAATATCAAGGGAATTTTTAGACATTAATAAATGTATCATTACGGAGGGAGAAGGTGTTCGATGAATGATAGAGTATACTATCGTAAGGGAGGAGGAGTTCCAAATTTACCAAAAAATTTATGACATCGTTATATATGCACGTACAGCCTCTAAACGGAAAAAAATATACCCTTTGCTCATGGGGGAGGGGGGGGGGGAGTGTTAGCTCATACTTCTTGACTCATGTAACGCAAATTTCACACTTTAGACATTTGTCAATCCTATTTTTCATTCATGCAACTAAGATGTTTGTTTTGCTATCACGTTCTGTAGCAACTTTTTTTTAATCGATTTAGTTTATTTATTTATTTAATAATACAATAAATAAGAAATTTCATCTAAATGAAAGTTGAATAACAATTACTGCCATTTTAAGTCCTGCATCTGCAGTCATATGTATTTCTTAAAAGATGGTAAATTTTTCATTTAACATCAGATGTAATTCTTGTAATTTTGGATATTTTAAATAAAAATACCCGGTAAATAATCGATCACTTATCATAGAATGAACACAGTACCGTCTGTGTATGCATATATTTTTTCTAATTTCTTGAATAATTGATAAAAAAATACAGAATACTTTATTTCCTCCAAAAAATCCATCTTATTTAAATTAAAAACATCGAATTAAAAGCTTCCTATTATCAATGGAGACGATAATCGTCTGCATATTTTGACGGAAAGGTCACGTTCGTGTGGATGGAAGTAGCGCAGATGTTTATTTCTCACTGGAAAACCAAAGCGTCAAAATAATCGGTCGTCTGTCATTAGCCTTAAGTAGTGAAAGATGGTGTTGTCTTACGGAATATTCCTGTTAGTCGATAGCGGGAATGTGATGATAAATATGTTGCTGTCATGAACTGTGTTAACATCCAAGGGTTTTTTTTTTTACTTTCTTTGAACTATTCCTGGACTTTATTTTTCGTCATCGTCCGATTTGAAAATTTCTTCTTCCAGTTATGCCATGGTGAGTTGTTCGTTTTGCAACCTGTACCGGTCATTTGGGCTTTACTTTACGTCATGCTATTTGTTTAATTAAGTATTTTTATTGTGTCAAATATGACTTTAATTTTATCGATAACATAATTTCAGAAATTACCTTTTTTTTTGGTTGAATCTTACCAGATATGATTTCTCTTTGTTTATTATTTCATATATACATATATTTTTATTTTGAATATGTTTTTTTCTTGAAAAATAAACGTTAGTTTATATTTTAATTAAATGCTTCTTTACTGACTTTATAACGCAACCACATATTGCCAATATTTATTTTCAGGTCACCAATTCTAATTTCTTTATCTCTGCTTGAGTTTTATTTAATTTTAGAACGGTTCTGGCCTCAGAACCGATCACGGGTTATGGGCCAAAGCTACTACGCTTTTTAACCTGTTATGGTGGCCATAACCTTCGTTGGCAATATCGTAAGCTAGTGGTAGCATGCGGCCATTAGACCTCCAAGTGATTTCTAGTGGGGGGGGGGGCGCAATAGTTTTTTTTAATTTATAATCATATCTAATTATTCTGGTATAAAATAGAAAGGTTCTTTTGTAAAAAAAAAAAAAAAAAAAAAAAAAAAAAAAAAAAATTGTCGTACTATTTGACTGTTTTAAAGTACGTTTTTTTGAAAAAAAATTCTTTTCCTTTCTGGTTAAATTTTATAAAGTCTAGTTAAGAGCATGGCAATGACCAACGTACAGGTTAGCATAAACAAACTGAACTCTCACAACTATGCAACCTGGGCAGCGGACGTAAAATACCTGCTGCTCGACAAAAATGCTTGGGGCATCGTGAATGGTACTGAAGAGGCTCCGAATACCAGTGATGCAGTGGCAACAAAGGAATATCAGGCACGGCTCAGGTCAGCACTGTCCATAGTATACTTAAACGCCGAAACTGAGTTCCGGAGAATAATAGAAAACATTGACGACCCTCATGAAGCATGGACAAAGCTGAAGACTCACTTTCAACCTGATAACCGTGCACGCCACATGCAGTTGTTTGGCGAGATCCTGTCCTGCAGAATACAGCCTGATGAGCCAGTCGACATGTTTGCTGCTCGCCTACAGAGACTTGCTGATCAGGTGGCTGCCATGAATTAGCCGATAAAAGAAATTTATCTAACATTCCAGTTGCTGAGATGGCTTCCTAAGAAGTTTGATAATCTCGTCCAGGGAATTTTGCGATGGCCCGAACAGCAGTTCAAGTTTAAAGATGTCCTGACCGAGTTAGTAGCAGAAGAATCCCGCATTAAATTACGAGAAGAAGACAGAGGTAGCCTGGTCCAATCCCATTTTTCCCGAGCCCGAACACCCAAGAGGTCCGCATATAAGCCTAAGTTCAAGGGAAGATGCCACAGGTGTGGTCAAGCCGGCCATGTGCTTCGTCAGTGTAAATTGCCTCAACAAGCTTCCAGTCCCGAATCCTGCCTCCATACTACTTTGAGAGACTCCTCAGACTCCTCATTCCAGAACTCCTCGGTATCCAGAGGATCATCGGTGTCCAGTCCAGTTCGAGTCCAACCCTGTAATTCCAGACCTAGCAGAGATGTGCCTCGCAATAGAGCTAGAAACCAACGTCAACGTAAGCCAACAAGCCAGGTAAATTACCTAATTCAATCTAATCTTAGTAATATTAAATGTGGTGGAGACGCCTGGGTCTTTGACACAGGTGCCTCCCACCACTTTTGCAAAGATAAAAACCTATATGTAAAATTCAAACCTTTGCAAAATGAGGAGTTGGCTGTTGCCGTTGACGGAGCAACTTTTCCTATTGAAGGAACTGGTCTAGTGGACTTAAAAATAAATGGGGAAATGGTTCGCTTCGGCGATGTTATGTATTGCCCAAGTTTAAGGCACAATTTGATATCTGGCCCTCGGCTTGATAAAACTGGTGCCAAGTTCAGAGGAGGTGAGGGCAGGGTTAGAGCATATCGTGACAGTGGTACCCTATTTCGTGCTTTTCTTAAAGATGGCATTTACTGCCTGTACCCAGATCCTAGCCCTAAAAATAAAACTAAAACTCAAAATAGTCAAAGTCCTAAAAAGGTGCGTTTTCAACCCTCTACTGTCCAGAAAGACGACTTTAAGTTATGGCATAGACGTTTCGGACACATTAGCTCCACTTTAATTGAACACACTGTAAAATGTAATGGTGTAAGGGGCTTACCACCTATTAAAAGTAAAGACTTTGAATGTGAGACATGTAAAATTAACAAACACAGGCGAACTTCCTTCCGTCCTATAAATCAAATAAGATCAAAACGACCCCTTGAATTACTTCATACTGACTTGTGGGGACCGACACAAATAACAGGTAGAAACGGCGAGAAGTACTTTTTAACTATAACTGACGACTTCTCACGAAAAGTATCAGTCTATCCCTTATGTAACAAATCACAAGTATTCAAGGTGTTCACTAATCATGTAAAGAGAGCTGAAAGATTTTTAGGCACTAAGGTAAAAGAAGTCCGTAGCGACAATGGGCGGGAGTTTGACAATGAAGCATTTACAAGATACTTTGAGGAAAACGGGATACACCATGAGTTTACCAACGTGTATTCTCCGGAACAAAATGGGGTCTCGGAACGTTTAAATCAGACTATAATGGACGGGGCACGCTCAATACTTAATGAGAGTAAACTTAGTTTAAAATTCTGGCCGGAAGCAGTTCTATACATCGCGTACACACTAAACAGGATATGTCATAAAACACAGAAAAAGACACCTTTCGAGTATTACTGTGGTAACAAACCCTCAATAAGACATTTACGCCCTTTTGGTACTGTGGCATACGTAGGAGTGCCCAAACAGTTAAGAAACTCAAAGTTTGATGCTAAGGCCAAAAAGGGGGTGTTAGTGGGTTACGCGATGTCAACCAAAGGCTACAGAGTATGGATTCCCGACACAAACAAAATAATAGAAACCATAAATGTTAGATTTGGGGATGAATCTGTACCAAGAAGTGTTCATAGACATAGCGAGCAAGGCCCAAGTTATTCAATAGGCACAAACCCTTTTACAACTTCAGAGCAGCACAACGGAAGCGACCTGGGACCCACATATATTTTAAGTTCAGAACAACCAGAAATTGACCCTTTGACCGACCTTCAACCTGACAGATTTCCTTTAACAAGATCTCCATCACCTAAGCCAGGCACCTCAAAAACTGATGAACCCGCCTCCGTTCACTCATCTGACGATGAAAGTGACGAGGAAGGCGAGTAATTCTCGAGAACACTGAGGGATGCTGTATGGTTCCGTAAGGCCATAACTAGGCCTGATAAGTCGAGAACCGACATCTATTATTATGAGATGGGTGAAACGCAACGTTTAAGATCACTCAGAGAAGTGCGGGAATACTGTCAGTCTAATGGTATAAAATTTGATCCAACCATGTTCAGTTTCAAAGGGGAAAATAAATACCAGGGTATTGTAAAATCTAATTCCAGTGCTAGTTCAAGTCCTGGTTACACACCTCCACACACATCTTTATCAGAAACACGTAAAAACAATATATGACTACAAGACTCCATACCAAACACATATAAGCAAGCCTTAAAATCCCCTCAGTGGGAACTCTGGAGACAGGCAATGCAGGAGGAAATAGACGTAATAAATAAAAGACATGTATGGGAATTAACATTACTACCACCCAACACTGAACCTCTAGGCTGCAGATGGGTCTTCACCATCAAACGAGACGATAAAGGGCATGTGGCAAGATACAAAGCAAGACTAGTAGCCCAAGGCTACAAACAGGTCAGGGGTGAAACTTATGACGAGACTTTTTCACCAGTCGTAAATTTTAGTCTAATCCGCTTTTTCTTTGCCGCCCTTGTCTCATGTCTCGGATGGATTCACACGCAATGCGATGTGAAAGGAGCCTATCTGTACGCCCCTCTCTCAGATGACATATACATGAAACAGCCTCCAGGTTTTGAAATAAAAGGGAAAGAGCACTTGGTCTGTAAACTCCAGAGGGCACTGTATGGCCTCCATCAGAGTGGCCGGGTGTGGTTTTATGAATTACATAAAGTTTTAATTTCTCTTGGTTTTAACAAACTGGATTGGTGTAATTGCATCTATACATTTTCTAACTACGCTGTTTTATTATTATATGTTGATGACTTTGTTGTTTTAAGTAACCATCAGAAACACATAAATGAAATTTTAAAATTATTATCTGAACATTTTGACATCAAAATCCTGGGGAAAACACGTAAACTCCTTGGAGTTGAGTTTGAGGAGGATAGGGAAGGTGTAGTGTCAATCCATCAAATGCAATATATTGATGATATCTGCACACGTTTTAAGGAATATAACTTTCCCATCACATCACGTCCCATAAGTAAAGGAGTAGTGTACTCCAAAGCACAGTGCCCTCAAACAGATACTGAAATCCAGGAGATGTCAAAATATCCGTACCGAAGTGTTTTGGGTTGCTTATCTTTTCTTACAAGCAGGACTCGCCCCGACATATCCTATGCAGTAAATATCTTCAGTCAATTCCAGAGTAATCCAGGAATAATCCACTGGAATGGTCTTTTAAAATTACTAGGATATGTACAAAGCACCAAACACTACAAATTGAAGCTACCTTGTCATAACATAAATCTAATAACATATACTGATGCCGATTTCGCCGCCAATCGTGATGACAGGACGTCAATGGGGGGACAACTTTTAATGTTAGACAAATCTCCTATCATGTGGAGGGCATTTAAACAAAAATCTGTCTGCTTGTCTACCATGGAATCAGAGTTTGTGGCTTTAACAGAAGCAACTAAAGAGCTTCTTTGGTTCAGTAGAATCATAACTGAGTGTTATGATAAACACATTTTTACAGGCCCACAAATTAAACCAACCTTGTTAGTAGACAATATGGCCTCCATTGATTTCCTTAAGTCTCCCATAGAAAACTACAGAACAAAACACATTGACGTTAAATTATTTTTTGTTAGAGACCTTTTAAACCAAGAGATATTTAATGTAAAACACGTAACTAGTAAAGCTAATCTCTCAGACATCTTTACAAAACCCTTAACGAAGTTTGATCTTAAAAGATTCATTGAAGTGATCTTTAGTTATAAGTAATATATAATGTTTTTAAATATGTTTTATTTAAAAGTAAAAAGTAAAATGTATAAAGATGTTAAAGGTATAAGGTGAAAAAAAAAACTCCCCCTCCTTTGGACTTGGGTCAAGTATTAAGATGCTTGTTTAGTTTTTTTTAAGTTAAACCCTGAAGTTTAACAAGTTTCATTTTTCAAATCTGAGATTTTGTATATTTCAGTGTTTTCTTTTTATAATGTTTGAATATGTGATTATACACTTGTTTTTCTTGTTATTTCATTTTTTTGTCTCATATGCATATGTTCTATTTTTATACATAAGTTTTTCAATACCCTCATTTCCAACATCGCGGACAATTTAACTCCCGCTGGAATGTGATCAGACCTCAGGATGGTTCATCCTCCGGGGTTCGAGCAGCCCCAGGAAGCGGCTCGCAGGGGTGCAATTGTAAATAGCCAGAGTAGCCTGCAGGGGGTAGTGGCCTTCTTGAGTGTTCTGATCACAGGAAGGCCTGTCGCGGGCATCGTTTCTTTTAAGTTTGTAAGTCCCTATTTTTGAACTATGGAAATGTCACATAGGTCCCGTCCGTGGTGTTGAAAATTGAGCTGTATTTTTTTTTGCATATATATAAATATGAAAAAGGGTTGTTTTACTTTTAAGAAATTGCATAACAAGTGTCCTTCACATTTTAAATCTTTGTTGAAACATTTGCAAAATGTGTATTATTTCAAAAACTTAAGCATGCATGTGGTCGTTATTGTTGTTGTTTGTTTTTGTGTGAGCGCTCACCGTCCTTATCATTATCATATTCACAGTCATTATCATGATCATGATCGTTAGTGTAATTATCATTAAATGTGTCTATGTTGCATATCATGAATTTCCCATACATTATCAAAGTGTTTTTGCATAGTAATTCATGTTTTGCTATTCTTCATATTTGTAATGTTTATGAATCTGTCGTATGATAATCATTTACTTTAGTGTAATTATGCAAATGTTTGTAAATGTAATCGTGTATTGTCAAGGCAAGGATCAAGAATCGACATACTAAAGAATGTTACGGTATGTACCGGTAATCGTAGTCACTTGCATGTGACGAGGTAAAATGGTAACAAATTTCCATGAACTCTTTTGAAATATTTGTGTACCTAAAAGACTTTCGAATTTTTAAGTTACTATGGTAACTAAAGACTCCTATACTATGAAAAAAATTGTTATTGTTAATCTTGTTGTTGTATAGTTATTAAATTGTTATTCATATTGTGTGGTTATTAACATTGTTAAAAAGTTGTTCATTTTTGGAAATTAACCTTGTTATATGATATTGTGAATTTGTTGCATTTATGCACGATAATATTGATTGTTCTCCATTAGTAACTGTCAAAGTATGATAGTAGGTATACTGATATCCTATGTTGTTAAATGATAAATATGACCTTTGATGTTATTTATATTAATTGGTAATACTTGGTAATTAGTTTTTTTTGTAGTACGAGTGTTAAGGGGGGGGGGCGATTGTCAGCATACTCACTACCCTTAACACTCTATAATATATACATATTGTAATAGTATAATGTAGCATGACTTACTGGTTTTTATTTTATTCCAATACTATTCTATCATTATCTTACTTCCAATCTCTTTATTTTGTTTTTCCTGGTTCCATGGCATATTCCATTTTTAAATCGGTTACTTATTTTTTTTACTTTCGATTTGAACATCTTACATGTGCGTTCATGGTCGCTTTCTTCCGTCTGATCGCGATTTGCGATCTTCGCAAATCGCAACTTACGAGTAGCCGTATCTCCCTTTCGCAAAGCAGGAACGCATCCGCTCAACTCGGCAGACGCAAAGGGGGCGTTGTCCTCTTGCGATGTATAGAACGGTGAGGGGTATTTAAATCAGTCGGATTGTTTTGACTGCGGATGGTCTGACGATGTTTTGGTCTAGTAAAGGCCGTTTGTTGTCATAAATATTAGTTATGTAAGTTCAGTTGTAGTTTATCTTAAGTAGTGAAAGATGGTGTTGTCTTACGGAATATTCCTGTTAGCCGATAGCGGGAATGTGATGATAAATATGTTGCTGTCATGAACTGTGTTAACATCCAAGGGTTTTTTTTTACTTTCTTTGAACTATTCCTGGACTTTATTTTTCGTCATCGTCCGATTTGAAAATTTCTTCTTCCAGTTATGCCATGGTGAGTTGTTCGTTTTGCAACCTGTACCGGTCATTTGGGCTTTACTTTACGTCATGCTATTTGTTTAATTAAGTATTTTTATTGTGCCAAATATGACTTTAATTTTATAGATAACATAATTTCAGAAATTACCTTTTTTTTGGTTGAATCTTACCAGATATGATTTCTCTTTGTTTATTATTTCATATATACATATATTTTTATTTTGAATATGTTTTTTTCTTGAAAAATAAACGTCAGTTTATATTTTAATTAAATGCTTCTTTACTGACTTTATAACGCAACCACATATTGCCAATATTTATTTTCAGGTCACCAATTCTAATTTCTTTATCTCTGCTTGAGTTTTATTTAATTTTAGAACGGTTCTGGCCTCAGAACCGATCACTTTTTATTTATCTGCTTAACATATTTAAACTATAAAATAATGTCTTTATTCCTTATAGCTGGAGCAAAACAGACAACTTTTGGTAAGAAAACGGCATTGCCACTCTATTGGGACATACCATGAATTGTTGTTTGAATGCATTTCTTACCTATCTGCTTTCAAAACTATTCTGTATATAACTCGTAGATGTGGCTGCATTTCATATCCCACCCGTCTCAGCCACCCAACAATCTAGGCCCAGTGTTTTATTTATGTATTGAATTGTTATTTTTCCCTGAAGAAGTTCATAAGTTTTCTATGTATCAAAGTAGTTTACCTCTTCTTTAAATTCACTGACATTGGATGCTACTGGTGTGACCTGCTGCACGTATATTTTTATACCTTGTATAACAGAAGAGGAAGCTGAGTTATTGTATTAGATATGTTGTTAATTGAACCTTTTCAGCAGTCTATTATCTTCAATAAATTTCATACAATTAATACATTATGATTGGGAGTTCTGTTACCACAACACTTTTTTCAATCAATTACATTATATATATGTTACAGGCCAAACCCGATTTTAGGCCAAACTAGATTGGCCTAGACCAAACCGGTCTATCCTAACGCCCATCGGATAAACTAGTTTTTCCTAGGCCAAACTAGTCTATCCTAAGGCCCATTGGACAAACTAGATTTTCCTAGGCCAAACTAGTTTGGCCTAACTCTTATAGGATAAACTAGTTTAAACTGCTGTTTATTGGTCTGAACTAGTTTATCCTAGGCCAATTCAATTTGGCTTGATTTTATTGAATTCAATGACCGCCTCAACGCCAACATTCTTGTTTGTTCTAGACTGATCTAGTTTATCCTAGGCCAATGTAGTTTTACGTGTTTTTAGCTCACGAGCGTCAGAGCCAGATAAATAATGGGCTCACAGGTTCTGTATGTATGTATGTACGCATGTATGTACGTATGTGCGTACTCATGTACGTAACGCGATAACTCTTGATAAAGATATCCGATTTGGTTCAAATTTTGGAAGTAGATTCATTCTGATAAGGTACTTTTCCGATTAATGGATAGGAATAAAGGGTAATAGGAATAAATATGTATGTACGTATGTGCGTAAGGCGATAACTCTCGATAGAAATAATGCAATTTGGCATGTTTTTAACTCATAAAGCTATTAAATCCTGAGAACTAATGTGCCCGTAGGTTCTGTATCTATGTAAGTACGTAACGCAATTATTCTTGATAGAAATAATCGATTTGCATCAAACATTCAATATAGGTTTATTCTTATAAGGAGCTTTTTTTATTACTTTTGAAGGTCATTGGAGAAGAATAAGTGGGGGGGGGAGAGAACGAGAGGCTAATTTGCCCCTTCCCTTAATTTAAATAAATGGGTTTCCATGCATTATTAGCATATCTTATTCAAATTTTAGATATAAGAGCATTCTCTTGAGGGGCCCCCATGATTAGTTGTAAGTGTTCATTGTTTAAGTATAGAGGGATGGGGATAGGAGTAACGCCCCATAATTTATGTAAATGCTTTTTTTCCACGCAGAATTTACCGATTTGCTTCAAATTTTAGAAATAAATTCATTCTGGTAAAAAATTCTCCCTAATTAGTTTTGGGGATTAATTAAATAAAAACAACCACAATAACGGGGGGGGGGGGTCCCGCCTAATTTTGGCAAATGTGTTTTTCATGCAGAATTAACCGATTTGCTGCAAATCTTGGATTTGTTCATTCTAATGAAGCGCTTCTCTGACTAATTTTTATGGTTCTTCGGTGAAATATAAGGGGAAAACTTGCAATTTATTTCTGTCTTTAAATTAGATAAATTGGTTATAATACAGAATTATCCAATCTGCATAAAGTTTTGGGCATGAATTCATATGATCAGGCGCTTCTTTAATTAATTTGAGTATTTCTTTTGTTTCAGTATATTGGGGTAGTGGACGTTTTATCGCCTTCCTTAAATTAGATAAATAGGTTTTATGCAAATTTATCCGATTTGTCGTAAATTTTGAATACAGTTTTTTTAAGGGGAATCCCTGAATTATTTTGAGGGTTTAATAATTAAGTATAAAGGAAGGGATGGAAGATTGCACTCCTTAAATCAGATGAATTCTTTTTTGAGCAGAATTATCCAATTCGCTTAAAATTTTGGTTAATTGTTTAACTTTATAAAGCGTATTTGTGATTCGTTTTGGGGATTCAATGGTTAAAAATAGTTGGGGGAAATGGGGAAAAGTAATCCAATTTACTTTATTTTTCGAGGTTGTTATTCTTTAAAAAAATAAGAATGTAATACAGAATAAGTGTGACACACAACAGACACAATACACAACAGACTGTGAATGCAAAGCTATCACTTTAATTAGGCAATATTCTTTTTAATATTGATCCAGACTACTGCTCCTAGCTAACCTTGTGCAATGTGGTTTTGTTATCACCCTTATATAATGTATTTTATTCGAAAGGTTGTAGAATACTGTCAGAGGTTTGCACGGGCCGCAATTTCCTGGCCAGGGCCCCGCCTGACCGGGCCACCAGGCCTCTAAATTATGTTGTGTTACCTACATTGCCCTTCCTTTTAGAGTTGAGGATTTTTATTGTTTAAGTCTAAAATTTAGACTTAAACAATAAACATCTACAACTAATCACGGAGGCGTCTTGTCTCAATGATCTTATATTTAAAATGAAAACTGATAATTCGGCTTGAGAAATCCATTTCTCTAAATTAAAGGTGGGGGGATTAGCCTCCCGTTCGCCCCCCTTTATTCCTACCCAATGAATTCCCAAAATCAATCACAAAAGTACGTTATCAAAATGAACCTATATCCAAAATTTGAACCAAATCGGATATCTCTATCAAGAGTTATTCCGTTACGTACATTACGTACGCACATACGTACATACATACGTGCATACGTACATACATACTGTGAGCCCATTATTTCTCTGGCTTTGACGGCCGTGAGCTAAAAGCACGTAAAACTACATTGGCCTAGGATAAACTAGATCAGCCTAGGACAAACAAGAATGTTGGCGTTGAGGCGGTCATTGAATTCAATAAAATCACGCCAAATTGAATTGGCCTAGGATAAACTAGTTCAAACCAATAAACAGCAGTCTAAACTAGTTTATCCTATAAGAGTTAGGCCAAACTAGTTTGGCCTAGGAACATCTAGTTTGTCCTATGGGCCATAGGATAGACTAGTTTGGCCTAGGAAAAACTAGTTTATCCGATGGGCGTTAGGCTAGACCGGTTTGGCCTAGGAAAAACTAATTTATCCGATGGGCGTAAGGATAGACCGGTTTGGCCTAGGCCATTCTAGTTTGGCCTAAAATCGGGTTTGGCCTATAACATATATAATGATATGCCTAAAAATTGATTGTATGAATTCAATTTCTAGTATGTCATCATTTACTGTACCTATTGCATAGAATATATTTTGAGAAGCTAGCAGTTTAATATTATGACGATCGTCACAGAGGATTGCAAACAAAATTTGCGTGTAAAGCAACAATATTTCGGAAGAAGTTTTATTATTTGTTTTATGTCGTTTCCTGTGTTGTTTCGTAGTCGAGTAATTTCTAATAAGTTTTTAGACCTATTCTTTAGGTGTGTATTACACTTGGTATAAAATATCCCGCGGTATAAACTTTGGTTATATATTTTGTGAGTGAATATATAAACTCTGACTGCCAATCTGTGCTTATATAAGGCGGAAAATTCTATTCGCTTTATGAGCTGTTTTTTGTGCGAGATGTTTTCTAAATTCTTATTCCCCATTTCTTCTGAGAAATAGCTTTCCTTATGAATTAGCTTTGCAATCTCCGACAGAAATTTCTAGTCTATTCTGAGTATCCTTTACTTAATTTGTGAAAAAAAATTCAAAATTATTATCTATTTTATAAAAAATTGCAATAGGAAGTGAATAGTACGTAGACAAACATTTTCTTATTGATCCAGTGAATACATGTAGATTATAACGTTTTATATCGACTTATCTAATAATTGATGCAGAGGAAATTCACTGGAGTTGAAGTAGCATATAATCCATTATTACACACAATTCTAAGCTTACCCAATGTAAAATGGTTCACAACGACAAATAGAATTCTCCTAAATTTAAATGAGTACTTATAGTCGATTAGAGTTTGTACATTCTCTCAAAAAGTACTATGCATTATAAAATTATGCCCAGGACAGTTCACCATCAAATATTGTTCACTTATAAAATGGGGATCTAAAAGTTAATGGGAAATTACCTGGCTACGAAAACACTTAGAAAACGGCATAAGACTAATGCAAAAAAAGTTATTTACAACAACGGTTGCTCTGCACGTGCAGGACGAATTCCCATTGCAATTCTGTCCGACGATCACTAGAAATTACATAAAACAGCTCGCTTCTCAACATATAAAAAATGTAAAAGCAGAATAAATGATGGCATACTTATAGTTGAAATACCTGAAATCATCTTTGAGGCAGGTCATTACGTAAAAAAATATAATTGACTGAAAAAAAATGTTGTGGTAACAGAACTTCCAATCACTTTCATCAACTGGATGTAAGTTTGATAAAGATAATAGATGGCCGAATAGACCCCTTTAATAATATTCCCGTTCATTACTCTGCTTGTCATTTTTTGTATAAGCTGTAAAAATATACATGAACGTAGTCACAGCAGCATGTGGATACAAAGAACATATAAACTAGGTGGATGCATCGAAAACATGCCAAATTTTGATAAAGAAAATCACAAATCAATATATAAGTAAAGTACGAAGTAAGTACTAAGATGATAGAATAGTTGGGACGGGTGGTATATGAAATATAGCCACCTGCACAATGTATGTCCAAGGTAGTTTTGAAAAGAAGAGCTGTATTTAAAACAACAATTCATTGTATGTCCCAATAAGGTGGTAATACCGTTCTCTTACCAAAAGTTGTCTGTTTTGCTCCAGTTATATAGAATAAAGATATTGTTTTATAGTTTAAATATGTTAAGCAGATAAATATAAAGGTTTAAGTAACACTTTTAAATAATAACCAGCTCTATAGGATTTTTTTAAGTTTTTTGAAAAAAATGTCAAAAAATGACAACTTTTACCCAAAATTTCAATTTTTGGAGCAAAAGCGCAGACTCAAGCCATTTTTTTTCAGCTGTAAAATTTCACACAGTTGATGTACTAGTATAAAAGCAACTTTTGGCACCTACACGTTTTTGATTTTTAAAAAATATTTTTTTTCGCTCCACCCTAATGTACAGTACAAAAACTATTACTATAAAAAAAACGAATAATGAAGGTAGGGGAGCTAAGTGGTAACTAACCATGATTTAGCCTATTATGCTTTGTGATATTTAACAAGTAAATCAAAAATTATGGACAATTGGCCTTGCTTAATTGCATACAATTGGTTCCATTGAACTTTATGCTAGCGGGATATGCATTTAACCAAGAGTAGCAATTAACGTTATTAGTATAGGTTATCATCTGATTCTATACTTCAAATATGACAAATAATAATGAGAAATAACAATTCACATAAAAATTTAGTATTACTCTTTACATAACAGTGTAATATAACAAACTGTCATGTATTACAATACTTTTTACGTGGCATAGTTTAATTTTTCGTTGTAATTTACGTGATTTAAGTGAAAACTAAAATGAAAGTAAAATAACATGTTTTTGTTATCAAAACACAACCTTTGAAAATATTAATAAATTTCCGCATAAATTAGTTTAATTTTTTATCGTTTACCAACTTATCCTCTACACTGTAAAAAAAATCTGTAAAGATACTAAACATTTTCTAGGAAACTGGGATTCCAAGAACTTTTCATGTAACGATAATAGGAAAAATCCATGTAACCGATTCTAAAACTTGAGTTTTTGTTGTTACCTTTACAGGAAAAGTTCTTGGAATCCCAGTTTCCTAGATAAAGTATAGTACCTTTACAGATTTTTTTTTACAGTGTACTCGTTGCCTAAAAAACAAAAAAAAGAAAAAAATCATTTAAATTTGTTTTTTTTCTGTGGTCACACATTTCTCTAATTCTGGTGCTAAATATTATTCGTTTATTCTCTTGACCGTCCCTATTGTATACCTTTCCAGTTCCAGGATTTTCAAAGAAGTTTCACTGGCACCTTGAGCCGCCAGCTTTTAAAAAAAATCACGCATTATCAAAATCAACATTCCCATGCGCTTCCAAGAATTAAAAGAATAAAGTCTATTTTTTCGCAACGATTTCTATTCTTCGATTTTATAGAATTACAAAAAAAAAAATTCCTGGGCTTATTTTTTTCCCCGTACACTGTAAAAAAAATCTGCAAAGGTCCTAAACATTTTCTAAGAAACTGGGATTCCAAGAACTTTTCCTGTAACGCTAACAGCAAAAATTCAAGTTTCAGAATCGATTACATGAATTTTTCCTGTTATCGTTACATGAAAAGTTCTTGGAATCCCAGTTTCTTAGAAAATGTTTAACATCTTCACAGATTTTTTTTTTTTTTTTTTTTTTTTTTTTTTTACAGTGTATAACGCATTTACAAAAATTTACAAAATCAGGATTGCTAGTTTGGGGGATATTTTATGCGATCAAACGAGTATTTTTAATATTCTGTTCCTCGGCGTTCTATACATATAAGCGGGTATGCAATTATCCGATATCTGGTTAAGTGATATAGGAAATCGATAGATAAATAGAAATAAATAGACTAACACTTTTTTAAATATTTAAATTAGATGTCTCATGTCACCACGGTGATCTATCGTTACAGTATTTTGAGATGTTTCGAAATTGTTTCAAATATGATTTTATTTTATTTTGATTATATTTGTATAATAGATTATTGATTGAAGTATATAACAAATAATTTACTCCAAATATTGTCCACATGGTGCAATTAAGAAAAGCAAATCATTGCAAGTTCGTGTCTGATGTAGTTTATTTGTTGAGATTTGGATACTGAAATTTTTCAGGAAAATTTTCACATTAAAATAAATAAATATTTCAAAAACTTCATTTAATTTAGAGAACGTGTGTTGGTTTTTGATGCTTGTTATTCAATGTTAAGTTTTCTTTAACCATGAAATACAATTACTTTAGTGTTCAAAACTTAATTTTTGTAGATCATTGTATTAGTTGTTATGATCATTTGTTATCAAACATAAATTAAAAAGATAGGGATAGGAAAATATGCATATATAAATTAATTTTCAAAAAATGGTCCCTGTTTTAATAAAGGATGTTTAAATCAAAAAAATGAGAATTCGAGACATGTATAATTGTACATATATCTAAATCGACATGTACACTGTAAAAAAAAAATTGTAAAGTTACTAAAAGTTTTCTACACTGTAAAAAAAAACGGTCGATCTACTAAAAAAAATTTAGTGATCCTTGTAATTACTAAAAAAAATTTTGTATTCTTACTCGGTTACAAGGAATCTGTAAGAATTACTAGAAAAAAGCTAGCAACAAATAGAGTTAATAGTTTTACATTTTTAATAGCTATTACTAAAACTCTCTTGCTATGGCCGTGATAGCCTGATGGTCATAGAACCGAACTCCAGGCTGAAAGTACCCGGGTTCGATGCTGGACGCCGCCAAATATGCACCGAATGCATTCAATGTAAGAACTTGTTAAATAAAGGGATTATGAAAATGATGTCGTAACAGTTACCATGGGTAATGATCTCTGAACTTTCCCTCTATTTTAGAAACATGTCAAAATAGAGGAGGTAGCGATGTTTGGTGCTGCCATCTATTGCGGCTTTGCCGAAAATCTTCCGTTTCAGAAGTCTGTCTTTTTACCCACTGGATGCAGCTCGAAGGAAGCTCCTTGCCCTTCGGGCACACGTAATGGTTACTAAAAATAATTTTGGAGCTATTACTAAAATTTGCTTGGTGGCTCATACTAAAAAGTTTTAAGTTAGTTATACAAAAAATTCTTTTGTTCAGTTTACAAAAGAAATGTTTGTTTCACTTGCAAAAAAAAAAGTTTGTAATGGTTACTAAAAAATTCTGTGGAATACAAATTTGCTAAAAAATTTTTAGTAACCTCTTGAATTTTTTTTACAGTGTAGGAAACTGGGATTCCTGGAACTTTTTATGAAACGGTAACAGCAAAAGTGCAAGTAACAGATACAGATTTTCACTGAAAAACGAAAATTCTGTAAGGTTACTAAGAAATCTTTAGGAAACTGGCGTTCTAAGAATTTTTTATGTAACTATAACATGTTACACATAAAACTTTAGTAAGGTCTCTGTAATTTTAGTAGATTCGTTTGTAAAGTTACAGATTTTTGTAGCTTTACAAAAGTTTATTCGGTAGATTTGCATTTTTCTTTGTAGGGTGCACAGTTGAAATGTTGGTAAGCATACAGATTTCGGCAATTTTCTATCTCTAGGATTACATTTTTTCTTACATTGTATCTTTAATAGAAATATATGTTTCAGTTTCTCAAACTTCATTACACTTTGATTTTTTTTTAAAGAGAAAAGTAAATAAATTCTCAATCTTAGTTTACTTATAAGTGTTTTAATTAAAAATACATGTCCTTTTTGACTTAAATACTTATCTTTTATCAAGATAATAAATTTGATTTATAATCAGTAAACATTAAAATTTTAAATTTCTTTAAATTTAATTTTTTTTTCCAAAATTTTATGGAAGTTATCTTTTTACATAATTTTTTTATTCATATGCGCTTTTATTTTTAGACTAATATATGCATACTTTTACTTTTTATTTGCAAACGAAATTAGAAGCGCTTAAAGAAACAAGAACCTTAACAAAATTTCAAATGCTTCTTTTGTTCGTAAAAAAAAATTACAGTGTTTACAATTCGAACAATTAACATATACGCTGGAAATTTATTACTCCAGAATTATTCTGCGCAAACATTGGCACATATTTACAATTAAAAAATTATTTTTGACATAAAAAAGACATTACTTAGAAAATAAATAAAATTAGTTGTGTTTATTCAAAGAAATACAAATCTTTAAATACTGTCTGTATGAAGTACTTCGGAGTAAAAAAAAAAATTTTGCACAAAAAATAAATGATTCATTCAAATATACATACATATAATTATGAAATGAGTGTTTAAGATTGTATAATTCTTCTATTCACTGTACTCAAAAATTAATTTTTCTGAAAAAGTAAAACAAAAATTGACAAGTGAGAGAGTATAAATTTGATTAAAATAAATTAAATATTTAAAAAATTTGAATTATTTTAATTTTTTGTGTAAAAAATAAAATATGTGTATACATATCATCCAATTTATAAACCACTGGGAATTTCCAGTACAGTTTTAAAACTTTGACTTAAAAATTGACTAAAAACTCCTAATACTAAATACTTTAAAATACAAAATAGAATTTCTAATGATAATCTTCAGAGACCTTTAAAAATAATTCATATACAGGGTGTCCAACAAATAAGACCCTGTTTTCAAAATTAAATTTATCAAAAACAAAGACTGATAGAATTATGCGGTAAAATGGTTTGTTTATTAGGTAAGGTGTAAAAATGTTATATAGAAATTTCGAACACTGAATATTTTCGAAAATTGTGTTCTGATTACAAAGAATTCGTGATGTGACATTTTTCTTGTTTTAGATATTTTAACAATTTTTTGAACGAAATTTTAGGAATTTTAAAATTCGTTAAAATATGGCACTGTAAGCCGAAAAACGCAATCTCTGCAAGCAAACAAACGCAAGAAAGATATCAAATCGAGCTTCATTTGCAATCAGAACACAATCTTTTCAAAATATTCACCATTCAAAATTATAGCTAATATTCGCAGTTTTTTCAAATATTCGCTGTACTTGGTTTAATAGACCAATTCCAATGCCTTTTTTTATTTATCTGAAGAGAGAAAAAGAGAGATAAACTATATAATTACAATTACAGGAATTTTTCGATAAAATTTGATATTTGAGAGAATTCTGTCCGTGTTTTTCGCTAATTGTCTCATGGTGATAGGATTGCTAACATTTTTCATTACCGAAATACAGAGATAACCATGCAATCGCATATAATTACATTGATTCCACTGCCCCCCCCCCCCATTATCTTGGATTCCAAATGGATAATTTTGAAGTGCTTTTTACAGTTTTATAAATAATTCCATTTTCTATCATTTAACATAGTTTCATAAACATTGATCTTGTTTCTGGGCCTTGTAACTAGCGGATTTTTCTTTTTTTCACTCTTTAGATTTTTCTTCTGAAATTATTTCTCAGAAATAAAAATACAAGATTTCTTAAAGTTAGAAATAAAATTGACAATGTCTATAATGGATGCCCCTTATAAACCAAAGGCTTGCACGATTTCCAGGCCTACATTGTCGAAAATAGTGGGTTACAATTCTCCCTCTCATAATTTATGTAATCTTTGGTGTTCCTCATATAACATAATTCTGTACTTTTCATATAAAAATACCCTACGAATTCTTAGATCTTAGATTGATAGCCAGAATAAACCATATTGAGCGCAGAATGCCGTACACGCTGCCGAATGCAGTGCAATTATAAACGCTAAGTTCGTTTTAAGTAGACTGTCACTAAGAAATATTAATAAAAAAACGAGGTACGCTGACAAATGTCATGGGGTCATCATAGCTAAATTGCTCGCGGAAAAAAATATCTGAATTATGCTCTGATTTTAGGTATATTTAATGTTTATTATTTCAAAATAACTGATAGGACATAGTGAACGCATATAAAATTAAAGGATGTAACATATTGAAATTTAACTGCAGTGCTATTCCATCATCCTAATCATAATTCCTAACTTATTTTGAATAATTTTACGATTTACATTATCTAAATATAGGAAACAGAAAATTAAAGTGTATTTTGAATTTCTTAGGGAAACCCTGTTTATATATATATATATGTATATATATTAACAGGGATAGCCGTTGAAAAAAGGTTAATTCAAAGGATGGTTTAACTGTTTATGTAACTGTTTAAGAACTGCTCACTTTCATTTGAGGTTTGGTAGCTGAGGTTTGGTAGCTGAGGTTTGGTAGCTAAGTATCTTGAACTTTTGTTTTTCAACATGGTCGTGGCGGGGTTTTGGTGAGTGTTACCGGTATAAAACTAGTTTAAACCGCACCGTGGGTCACAAGTCCCACGGCCCCGTCTTCAGTGGTTTATTCTCATTTTTTTTCTTTCTTGTTGTTCTATGTTCATAAGTTTGTATGATTGAGTTGGATTTTTGTTTATCGTTTGTTGTTCAACTTTTAGTAGTTTTCAAGTTTGTTCAAGAGGTATGTTAATTTTTCTTGTTTAGTTTAATATTTTATATTTTTATCAGTTCTGTAAAATTGTATATTATGGTGTAGTTTTCGATATATATATATATATTTATCGCATTTAAAGTTTATTTTTTCAAATAAAATTATTTGAACTATCTAAAAGAAATTTTACTGTTATATAATTAATTAATCTTTTGAAGTGCGGGAATACATATTTCTTTTCGATTTCTAGAAATATAAGTGAGTTCATATTCATTAAAATGTTTGAGATGTACTAAATACTCTTAACAACAAAATTAATTTAAACTTTATAAGATTACATATTTGGAAATTACGAGTTCAAAAGCATAAATTTCTAAATTCTGTCAACCGCTAAAAGTCACTGAATATTAAATTATATTTTCTATTTTTTTCATAAGTAATTTTAGCTGCCTCTGCCTAATAATAAAATAAGTCTATTAAATTT
This sequence comes from Maratus speculifer, assembly GCA_964019185.1. Taxonomy (NCBI): domain Eukaryota; kingdom Metazoa; phylum Arthropoda; class Arachnida; order Araneae; family Salticidae; genus Maratus; species Maratus speculifer. The sequence continues at coordinate 419,507,250 of OZ025291.1, read as the reverse complement.
AACAGGTCATATAAATTATTTTTGGCTATTAAAATGTACTATATAAAACATATTGCCCGTAAGGCATGGTGATGCCACTGCGACGACGTCGTTGTGAAGTCATACTGTGACTTTGTAACCATCGATTATCGATGTGACGTCACATGACGTCGATGTGAAGTCATAGAGACTAAAATATGAAGTCGTTATGGCCGTTTTAGAGCTGGTTTGTGACGTCACATAGTGACCACTTTGCGAAGTCTATTATTGATTTTCTATTGCATTTCGGAAAATATAATAGCACTGTCATCTACTATATCAAATTAGGATTACAATTAAATTATTTTTTTTTTCAATTACACACTACTTAAAAAAAATTCTTGCTTAAGAATATTTTAATGTAAATTGATGATAATATCTTAAAAGCAAGAGTCAAAGTTTCTAAATTTAAAATGTACACTTTTATCTATAATGTCAAACAATTTAAAAGTTTTAAGAGTTTTCTTTTGTGTTGAAACAATTTAAAAGTTTTATTTTGTGTTCGAACAAGTAATATGAATATTGTATTTTCGTTTAAAAATTTTTCATTGTTTATTTTTTCTATTAAAGAACAAAATAGCAAGAATGAGAGTTTCTATTTTTAAAATATTAATTTTATGTATAACATAAAAAAATTCAAAACTTTAGGTTATATCCTTCATGTTCAAATAGATAATAAAAATATTCCATTTTTGCCTTAAAGTCTTTCATAAATTATTTTTTTTCTCATCAAGGACAATAAAGACAATTACTAAATTATGCCGAACTATTACTTATCATTATTCTGTGTTAATTATAAATTATATGGAATATTTATATGGAATTACCCATTATTTATATATTTCAGTTTAAAGAAAGAAAAACATATGATTTTACAAGTAACATGGAATACATGTACATTTATCTTGTGTAATAATTTGAAATATGTCAGAATCCAATAGGAATTTATTTAACTTTTTCAATGTATTATTAAAAATAAATATAGAAATAGATACATCGAAAAAGATTTCTTTAAGTTAAACTCAAACGTAAGATTTTAATATGCAGCAGAAATGAGTATAAAAAATGCATCCTAATTTTATTTATTTTTAATAGTTAACTATAAATTGGTTTTTTTTTCCTATGAACACTTTAATTTACCTCGATTTTAATAAAACGTGTCATTTTTTCGCTAAAAAGAAACACGTCAATAAGTATTAGTGATTAAATTTCGCTTACAGCTTTTAACGCATTCACTAAATTTATTTGCCCTTCAAATATTAATATTTGTGGACAGTTACAAGAATTTTTGTTTTTAGTTTGTAGCTAAGTATTTATGTCACCCCAAGAAGCATGTAAAATAATAATAAAATGATAAGTAGTGAAAATAAAAGTATTTCTGGAAAGGATTATAAAAAAAAATGCTTTTAAGACACTTTAATGAGAAAATGTGTCTTGTCTTTTTTAGAAAGTTTAGGTATGTGCTTAAGTAAGTGGGAGTCTAATTTTTTTTTTGTTTTAAAATAAAGTTTCTCTATTAATCTTCTTAATGTACAATTAATTATTTACGTGAACTGTCAAAATTTTGAAATGGTCTCATACCTTTTTAATTACTTCCCAATAAAATTTTTATACTTTCTTTTTAGGTGCGTTCTTAATTCTGTTAATAGGTTGCACCTATAGACGTCGTTCAGTCAGTCTGTCTGTCTGAATATAACAGAGCAAAAACTATCCAACCGAATCATTTGAAATTTACAATAGATAGTTTTGGGATAATTTTCTCGAGTCATTTCAAATTTTATGAAAATCGGATCATAGTTTAATTACAGGGACAATCAAAAGTATGGAACTGCATAACGGACAATGGGAGAAAATAGTTTCAAGTGCATCGTATTGGTGTTATGCTCTTTCGAAAATAATAAAATTTATATGCATTTATGAAGCATATACTAAAATATACATTCTATATAATCTGTTGTGCAAAAAATATCTGTTAATAATCTACAGGGCTACAAAAAGGTATTCCATTACATAATATTATAGGGAGAAACATTGTTTGGTACATTGTTGTTATAAATTTTTTTCACATTTTCTGAAATTGATATATGTTACTGAGGTATATTATAAGTTATATCCTTTATAATAGTAAGTGGGAGTCTATTTTTTTGTTTGTTTTGTTTTAAAATAAAGTTTCTCTGTTAATCTTCTTAATGTACATGTCGTCTAATTTCAATTAATTATTCATGTGAGCTGTAAAAATTTTAAAGGTTCTCATAGCTTTTTATTTATTTCCCAATAAATATTTTATGCTTTCTTTTTAGGCGCGTTCGTTATTCATTAAATAATTAGCATCTATAGACGTCGTTAGGTCCGTCCGTCTGTCTGCATATAACAGAGCAAAAACTACCCAACCGAATCCTTTGAAATTTATAATAAATACTTTTTGGATAATTTTCGCGAGTCATTTCAGATTTTATGAAAATCGGATGCATAGTTTAATTACAGGGACAATTAAAATTATTGAATTGCATAGTAGCCAATGGAAGAAAATAGATTCAAGTGGATTGTAATAGTATTACGCTCTTTCGTAAGTAATAAAATTGATATTCATTTATGAAGCATTTACTAAAGTAGACATTCTGTACAATCTGTGATGCAAAAAATGTTTGTTAATAATTTACAGGGCTACAAAAAGGTATTCCATTGCATAATAGTATAGGGATAAACATTGTTTGGGGCGTGTTTTAATAATATTAAACTATTTCACATTTTCTGAAATTGATACACGTTCCTGAGGTTTACTACAAGTTACGTCCGGTACCATAGAAAGCAGATAGTATTTACAGGGATATGCAAAAGATTTTGGATACTCCACTGTATCCGAAGGACTGCTATACTAGTACACTAAGATCAGAAGTTTTTAAAACTTTGTTACAGTATGATCGCACCTCATGTGCTACGCTTGACTTGCAAGTCTCTATTTGTTATTCTTTTCAACATTTTATAACACATTACAAAAGTGTATATGACTTCCTTTTCTTTGTCCGTCTGTCCAGATTCTTACTCTCGTAAATAAACTTGGATTAACATATATATATTTTTTATTTTATTGACGTTTACAATAATATGATTGCTATTGAGAACGAAATGCGTAGCATTTACTTTTCAAATACGGGGACAATCAAAATTTATTTGTTATATTACCAGACCATGTAAAAATATAATTCCAAATGCATTTTATTGGTGTTAAATCTTTCACACATACTTAAAATTGGTATACGTTTATGAAGCACGCTTAAACGTATCCTTTCTATGGAATATGAGGTACAAAGGCTTATTTATTCATCATTTACACAAAAGAATTACGTTGCATAATAATTGACAAGGTAATTTTGTATCTTTTTTTAACTATGTCACACGATTTCAATGAGATTAACATATATTATTGATGCTAGAAGAAACTATAGAAAATGGAATGCATAGCATTTGTCACTAGTTTAACAGGAACAAAGAAAGGATTACTGATACAGGAAAATCTGTGAAATGCTATCTATTAACAATATTTTCTTAAATTACACTTTTTTAATTATTGTTTTTTGTTTTTAATTTAAATTACATTTTTGCATATTTTTGTGACATGTAAATGTGGTATAGATCACATACACAAAAGTACACTCTCAAAAAAACTTCCGTCTTTTCACGGAAAATGTACTGGCAGCAATGCTGCCAGAAATTGTCTGTAGATTGACGATTTTCCGTTTATTTTTTTCTCCGTCAAAAGAGGAAAAATATCCGTCACTTGAAAAAAGTTTGGAAAAAATTAATGCGGAAGAGGTGGGGATAGAACTCACGACCCCAGCATTACAAGGCCAGCGCTTTTCCACGGTTGCTCATGATTATTGAGCTTTAAAATAGAAGCGTTCATTTCATATGGATGTGGTTTGGTGTATTTTGTTAAAAAGCTTTTAATTTTGCAATTAATCTCGGAAAGATTTTATCTTTAATGAAACTGTGGCTTTTTTTTATTATTTATTTATTTTTTATTTTTTTACGTTTAGTATTAACATAGTATAAAAATGTGAATTTTAAGTATATTATGTAGATTGTTAGAGAAAAAACATGGATGTTCTATTTTTATTCGATAAGATTTTTTTTAATAATATCAATTTTTTTTTTTTTTTTTTTTTTTTTTTTTTGCATTTTTTTAAATTAAAATATTTTTTAAATGTATTCACTTAAAGTATATTTTATATGCGAATATTTATCATAGAAATAACTTAGTATATTGAACTTTATTCAACTTATCCAACTTTGAATAACAGATTGTGAGAATTTTTGAACGAATAAAGAAAGTAATTGTTATTTATTTTTAAATTCGAAACCATTTTTGTCTTTTAAAACTAAATTAGACATTTTAATCAATAGAATATTTTTGTTTTTCATTTTAAAAATAAATTCGAATTTGTTACTAACAGACCCAATGCGTGCTAAATATAAACGGAATCTTTTCCTCATTTTTCGACGTTCGGAATGAACTCACAGAACAAATACGTTTTCTGGGAGAACAGAAGTTATTTGTGAAAAAATAACGATAACTTAGTGTATATTGACGACTTTTTCTGGCAGTGTACTTACAGTAATTCGCAAGAGTTGCTAAATATAGATGTAAAAGAGTGGTTTGTAATTGAGCTATGCATGTTGGAGCTAAACTATATTTTTTTTATGGAAATAGATGATTAAGGAATATAGATAAAAACAAATTAATAGAACGTTTTAAAGCAAAAAAACTAGATACATCGCCACCAAGGGATGATGAATTTTGAAAATGTGATTTCAGTAGCTACAAACATGCTTCAGACTAATTAAATTTTAGCTTTATGTGTGTTGTTTTAAAAATCTATATGTAATATACAATGCTGTGCAAATTAATTCAAGTATGTTTTCATCTATTTGTTGAAATTGCTAAAGGTGAAGATTCACAACGATTCTAAAACTACATGTTAAGTTATATGCCAAATCTTAAAGTCATAAAAAATCAAAATTTCACAAAACGGCCGCTGTTTGGAATTTTGGTCAGATTTTCGAAGCTGTTTACAAAATCGAAATTGCTAAATTATTATAAGTACTAGCTAACCCGCCCGGCGTTGCCCGGGTCCGTAATAATAATGTTAAACGAACTTTAAATTTTTATGATTTTATCTTTAACTCGAAATATGATTAAATACACTGTTAAAAATTTGACCCTTTTGCTGCATCGTCACTCCACCACTTTTATAGAAAATGATTACTTCAGCCTATTATGGAGCATTCTCATAGGTCAAAAGAGAGATATTCTATAAAAGCGGGGTAGTGATGATGCAGCAAAAGGGTCAATTTTTTTACAGTGTACATAATATTAAATACGTGCCCCCTGACTGTGTCAAAAATCGGTTAAAAAAAACAAATATTTAGCTGCAAAAATACCCAAAATAACTGCAATGGGAAACGCAGGAGGGAATATGTGTCCAGCGATTGCGTGATTTTCGTGTTAAAGTGTTGATATTTATCCTTAAAATTACTGTTAAGTGACTTAACTAAATACTTTTTTCACATACATATCCCAAGTGAAATATTTTCAATTTCAAACTAATTATATCACGCTTAAATCCGACTATACCGTGAATGAAATCGATTCTCGGTGATTAGCTAAAAGATAGTATATAGTATTATATTTCCTAACCGTAACCAAGTTCTAATTTAACACTAACTATAAACGAAATATCTTAACCATCACGCGCTAAGTACTTAGTTTCACTTTCCACTGCTACGGAGCGCATTATGTTTTGTAGAACATCCTAATTTTAGGTTCGGATTGGATTCATGTCCATGGAAATTATTTTGTCTTCTTCGGATACAATTATGGTTGTTTGGAATACTTTTGTTCAGTTTAGATTCGATTCAATTCAGATTCCGTGTTTTTTTTCCCTTCAAATGGGATTTTTAGGTTCTGGTCGGGTTGTACTTTTATGGAAATTATTTTACCTAGTTCTAATGAGGTTATACTTAACTGAAATATTTTTGTTAGGTTTAGATTAAATTTAGTTCAAATTTCGAGATTTTTTTTTTAAACAAATTTTTTGATTAGGATTGGGTTTATGTCCATGGAAATTATATTGTCTTGTTCGTATCTGGTTATAGTTATTTGGAATATTTTCATCGGATTCAGATTTGGTTCGATTCAGATTTCAGGTATTTTTTCAAATTGATTTTTAAGGTTCTGGTCGGATTCATGTCCAGGGAAATTATTTTGTCTTGCTCGGATCCGGTTTTGGGTCTTTGGAATATTTTTTTCGGGTTCAGATGTCGTTCAATTCAGATTTCGGTTTTTTAATGGAATTTTTAGGTTCAGGTTGGGTTGCGCATCAACGGAAATTATTCTGCATTGTTCGAATAAGGATATGCTTCTCTGGAATATTTTTGTCAGATTCAGATTTAGTTCAGTTTTTTTAGGTTCGGATCGGGTTCATGTTCATGGAAATTTTTTGTTTTGTTCGGATCCGGGTATGGTTCTGTGGAATATTTTTGTCAGGTTCATATTTGGTTCGATTCAAATTTCAGGTATTTTTTCCAAATGGAATTTTAAGTTCGGATTAAGTTGATGTCCACGGAAATTATTTTGTCTTATGGTTCTTTCGAATATTTTGATCGGATTCAGATGTAATTTGCATAAAATTTCAGGTTTTGTTTTTTCAAATGGAATTTTTTAGGTTCGAGTAAGGTTTGTGTTCACGGAAATTATTTTGTCTTGCTCTTATCGGTTTTTTTTTTTTTTTTTTTTTTTTTGTCTTAGATTACAGTGTAATATTTTAAAGATTTTTCGAAATAAATTTTTAGAATTTCGAAATTTCAAAAATTTAATTTAAAAAAACTATGAAATGTGGCACTTTAAGCCGAAAAACACATTCTCTGGCAGCAATCTAAACCAAGAAAAATGTCAAATCGAAGCATTCTTTGCAATCAGAACACAATCTTTTCAATATATTTACCGTTCGAAACTTTTGTATAAGATTTTTACAGCTTACCTGATAAACAAACCGTTTACTGCATAATTCTATTGATCTTTGTTTTTGATTAATTTAATTTTGAAATCAGGATGTTATTTGCTGGACACCCTGTACATTCTAATGTACGAAGTACGAACGATCCGACGTAACAGCTGTGTTCAAAAATCTTACTGACATTTTGCCAGTCTATGAATTTTAAAGATCTTTGGGAAAAAAACAGTCACTTTTGAAATGTCAAAATCTCAAATTGGTTTCTTTCATAGAGTAAAAAGAAATTAATAGAGTGGAAGTATTATCTCTGGAGGTGATGCTGAAAATTTAACCCTACATTAAGTCCAATTAAGTACCGACAAAAGCACGTGCTTTGACACGCCTATCAATTGAAACAGTTTTAAATCCGTATTTTTTTGCTCTTGTTTCTTAAAAAGAACTAACCTATCGCTTCACCGGTAAAAATTTATTAATTATTTTATCATATGTGTTTTAAATATCAATATAGAAAATTAGTTTACCGTTTTGCTTGAAAATATAACATTCTTTTGTTAAAACATTAAAATCGTCTGCAGTCAGAAATCTATATTTTAGATTAATATTTATTACTTAAATTTTCATACATGATTTTAAAAGAACGTTTTCATCATTATATTTTATATATTTATTTATATGCAATTATTAAGTCATAAACATTTTTCATCTACGTTATAAAGTATTTAAAATTATATTAAATTAGGAAACTTTTAGTAATACAATTTTTAGTTCGCATCAAATGTTTTCAATATCTTATTTAATTTCAATTTGACATTTAATTATTGCTAATTTTCCAGTTTCTTTTATTTTAAAAGCGAACATTTATTTTAATAAATAATAATAGAACAAAGACCATTTTAAAAATTTGCTATTTCTTCTTAAAATATGCTTCAGTTGTAATTCATTCCTTTCAATTCGTATTATAATACAAAATCCCTTCCACGTCCTTTTGTTTGGAACATTAAAATTTGAGCGATAAATAGATTCATATTGCAAACCTTTTTTGAGGCTTACTTCACCTCCACTTATCTCATTTCTCCATGGGTTTCTTTAATTCTGTCTCAGCTTTCTTATTACTTCTGCGAAAATTTTTACACAACCAACCAACCGTAAAAAAATGAAAGAGAAAAAAAAATGGGAAAAGATCATTTTTTATGAGAGTGACCTCTCGATTTTAATTAATTACTCAGTTAATAATTGGAATTTCGAAATTCTGAGCGTCAGGTGCATCAGGAGAGATATTGGGCTACTCTCAGAAAAATTTTGAGCTTCGTACGTACCGTAGTTTTCGCTAACTATCGCAGACACACACACACACACACAGAGCGATTTGTTATTTTATTAATATAGATTTCAAGGTTTGTACAGCAATTGTCCAATTTAATTTGTAAAAACAAAACGGTGATAATTTGGATAATTTATGTTACAGAACGTACATCGCTAAAAAAGCTGTTTTAAGAAAATTTTTTGAAAATTTTTGATCAGCGCTTTTGTCAGCGTAGCGCTAGTCCATTAAATTGGTTCTGTGGACTTAAAAATAGGTAGCAAAAAGATTTTGAGAACAAATTCTAAATAATTTAGTTAGTTTAAAAAAGTCTTTTTTTTGTCGGGAAGGGGGTTGGAGGAGTTCTGGATCATTGCAGGAAAAAGTTCACTTAAAATATTGTACAGAAGAAAAACGTGAAAAGATATACAGGGTGTTTCCCATCCCAATGTTTTTGATTTTGGACTTAAAATTTAAGTTAGAGTCTAAACTTTGGAATAATTTCAACCCCATGTAGAAAATAACGGTAAAAAGTAGTTGTTCGTTACTCTAAAGTCTAAAGCGCCCTCTATCGATAATTTTTGAAAGTAACCTTTAAAATTTTTTTCTAAAGAAACCGTAATATAAAGAATGATTTTAGTGAAAACTGCAAACGAATCGACCCTTTTTTCCGTTTTCTATCATCGTTTGAAGTTTTGGACCCTAAACTTTAATGGCCCCTAGCTCCTACAGTAGACGTTTGCGCCCCATGGTTTCCCATTTAATAATGTTTGTCTTCATGTGTACTATCATCCTTCAAAGTTTGTCGGTCTGGTAGCGGAAAACCCTGTATAAAAAAATATTATCATATTAGCGTAGAATTACATATAATAGTACTCAATAAAATTGTATAGATGGTTAATCGAAGTGTTTGGGGTTAATCTGAGCTGCAATAAAATATATTAAAAATATACAAATGAATTATATTATACGTTGCAGTATATTAATAGTAGACACTGCAATATAAAAAGAAAATGTACTGCACATTTCTTGATTTATTTTAATGAAATTAGGATTTTAAAAATAATAATTATTACTAAATAACAATTAAGAAAATTTTAAAATAAATATTTAATAATAACTAATACTTATTTTTAAAGCTATATAAAGTTTGATAATATTGTTGCAGCGTATATAGGGTTCTTTTTAATCTTATGGTTAGACAACTTCAAACTCTTGCTTATGGAAAAGTAGAAAATAATTTATTTACAGAACTTCAGAACAACAGAGTCTTTGAAACTCACAAATACTTCTAGATATTCAAAAATAATTGTTCAAATCTATCGTATAAGTGCAGATATAGGTTCCAGAGACTCTTTATACAACGTCTCAACACTAAATCACATTCAAAATAACGTAAATAAGACTCAAGCAAACTCGCTTACGCCTTGTTCACTCAATGACTGACTGGTAAATAATAACAACAGCTCGCCTCGCTTCTCTTCTTATATAGGCTCGCAGCATGTGCGGGAAATTTCTAGAACCATCTCGAAAAATCCACCGAACAACAAACAATGTATCAGCATACCTAAGGGGGGGTTACCATACAGAGGAAAGGGTTACCATCGCCAACAATCGCCAAGTTTGTCGCCAACTTGGCGACCAAAATTAGTCGCCAAAAGTGACGCCAACTTGGCGATATCTCTACTATTTCGCCAATCTGCCGTAGATATACACTGAAAATAATAGACAAGTTTGCTTGATAACAGAGACAATGTAACAAAAACTAATATTAGTAAAGGAATGGAGATTAATAAGATTATTTACATTATTTTACAGTACAAACACTATCTATTTACAAAATTCGTAACACTACCCCCTCCTCAAAGACTGCACGTCCCGGGCAGTGCAATCCCCGAGTTAGAGGAAATCACTTAAAATAAATAAACAAACAAATAAATAAATAAATAATAATAACAATAATAATAAAATTTACATAAATAAGAACTAATTACTATTTACATATTTACAAAAAGTGACTTGAAATTCAAGTTTTGAATTTCTAATCACTTTGGCCAAAATAAGGGGCTAGCCGATTATAATGTACGACCTTGGGCTTGGTGTGTGGCGATTTTCGTATGCGTACGACGACGTCATTCAGCCTGTTGACGAGTGTGTAAGGACCGTCCCAGTTTCTTTGTAATTTTGGCGACAGTCCCTTGCGACATATGGGATTCCACAACCAAACTTTGTCACCTTCGTTGAACTCATGTGCAGTTGCCTTTGTGTCGTACCGTGTCTTCATCTTTTCCGATGGCAGTCCGATTCGGTTCCTCACTAGACGATGAATCTCCTCAATCCGTGCCTGGAGTTCATCCATGTACTCCTCGGGCGATAAAGGAGCATCAGGAGGACGGCCAAACAAAAGATCCGCAGGTAGACGAAGATCACGACCAAAGAGCATTTGAGAAGGGGAATAACCAGTGGCCTCATGAGTGGCACTCCTGTAGGCAAGCAGGAAAAGAGGCAATTTCTTGTCCCAGTCCTGTTGATCTTTAGACACCAGGAGGGAGAGGCTATTTAGGATGGTACGATTGAAACGCTCCACCATGCCGTCCGATTGAGGATGTAGAGGTGTAGTTCGAGTTTTATCCATGCCGAGTAGCCCATACATTTCCTTAAACACAGCCGAATCAAAATTTCTTCCTTGATCAGAATGGATTTGAAGAGGAACTCCGTATCTGGAAACCCAGTGTTGAACCAGAATTTCTGCTACGGTTACCGCCTCTTGATTAGGTATGGCGTAGGCTTCAGGCCACTTGGTGAAGTAATCCATGACAACGAGGATGTACTTGTTGCCGTCAGATGTTCTAGGAAGAGGACCCAGGATATCTAAAGCAATTCTTTCGAAAGGAGCTCCTACATTATAACGCTTCAATCGTCCACGGGTGCGCCTCTTTGGACCTTTACGTGCTACACAGGTGTCACAAGTTCGACACCACTTCTCCACATCAGTGCGAACATTATTCCAGTAGAAACGCTCTCAAACTTTTTGCAGGGTCTTCATTACACCAAAATGACCTCCTGTGGGACTTCCATGCAGCTCTTGAAGGACCATAGAAATTCTCGACTTAGGTAGTAGTAGTTGCCATCTACATGTCTTTCCATCGTCAGACTCCCATTTTCGGTACAAAATACCGTTCTTCAAATGTAGGGAATCCCAAAGAGCCCAATAACGTTTAGTCGTAGGATGATAATGGGCCATGTCTTGCCAGCTGGGCTTCTTGTTGGACTCCTCTTTCAGCTCTAGAATTGGTTTAATTTCAGGATCAGCAAGTTGATCTTTACGCAGGCTCTCGTCACTCCACGGATCTTGCGATGATGTAGACCCAGTTGTAACTTGTCTTACTATAGGACCTTTGACATTAAATTTCTTCTCAACCCGGTCGCAGTATCTACAATTCTCTGAGCAGGGTCTTCTTGAGAGAGCATCTGCATTTCCATGTGATGAGCCTTTTCGATGGCGTATCTCCATATCGTACTCTTGAAGCTTTTGTATCCACCTGGCTATCTGGCCTTCTGGGCTCTTAAAATTCAATAGCCAAGTTAGAGAAGCATGATCAGTTCGGATCAGGAATTTTCGACCGTAAAGATAGTGATGAATATAGTCTATGGCTTTCACTACAGCAAGAAGCTCTTTTCTTGTTACGCAGTAGTTTCGCTCTGCTTTTGACAAGCACTTGCTGAAATAGGCGATAACACGCTCCTGGCCGTCGATTTCCTGGGACAGTACAGTGCCAATGCTTTCGTTACTTGCGTCCGTATCAAGTATAAACTGTTTATCGATTTGAGGATACGACAGAATTGGAGTGGATGTCGCGGCCTCCTTAAGCTTTTCAAAAGCAGCGTCACATTCCTGTGTCCACATAAATTTTTGATTGGCTTCTGTTAATTTATGAAGTGGTCTTGCAATCATCGAGAAGCCTTTGACGAATTTTCTGTAATAGGTGCATAATCCTAGAAAACTTCGAAGCTGGTGAACATCTGCTGGACGACTCCAATTTTTCACAGCCGATATCTTATCCGGATCAGTCCTGACTCCATCCGCCGAAATGATGTGTACAAGGTAGGCGACTTCATTGCGAAACAAACTGCATTTCGAAGGGCTTAACTTCAAATTAGCTTCCTTTAACTTTTGTAGCTCCCGCCTGAGGTTATTTAGATGGTCATCAAAAGATTTTCCTATGATTATGATATCGTCTAAATAAACAAGACATGCCTCATATGACAGCCCCCGAAGGACCGTTTCCATAAGGCGTTCAAAAGTTGCAGGTGCGTTACATAGACCAAAAGGCATTACTTTGAACTGCCATAATCCTTGTCCCGTTGTAAAGGCAGTCTTCTCGCGGTCGTCGGGATGGATCTCTACCTGCCAGTAACCACTCTTCAGGTCTAAAGTCGAGAACCAAGTGTTGCCCGCAAGTGTGTCAAGAGTGTCGTCAATCCTTGGCAGAGGGTAACTATCCTTTTTGGTGACGTCATTCAGTCAGCGGTAGTCTACACAAAATCTTGTAGAACCATCCTTCTTTCTTACTAATACAATGGGAGACGCCCATGGACTTGTTGATGGTTCGATGACGTCATTTTCTTCCATATCTTTAATTAAATTCTGCACCTCTTCTTGCTTGGCAAAAGGTAATCGTCTAGGGTGCTGTTTAATAGGAGAGTGATCTCCCGTGTCAATTCGGTGTTGTGCCATTTTAGTTCGTCCAAAGTCTTCAGATGTTTGGGAAAATAAACTTTGGAATTCTCTAATTAAATTTTCCGCAGCTTCCATCTGTTTTGGATTTAAGTCTGTATTTTGTAACAAATCCTTGACTAAATTATCTGAAGATTTCTCAGAGTGACTGGAATTTTGACTTATGCACGTCACAGGAGCACATGACGCTATCACCTCTCCTTTCTTGATAGTCCTCGTCTTATCACTGATGTTAGCAATTCTGGCTGGAATGGTCTTTTTCGAGAGGTCTACCACAGAAGAAGCCACCAATACTCCTGCTTGTGTACCATTGTCTTCTGGATAATCTATATGGCCAAATCGGTAGTTAGTTTCATTTTTAATTACAGCTGGAACTAAAAATTCTGTTCTTGGATCTAGATGGATGTCTTCTTTGGCTATTACTGCTTGTTTACATTCAATTTCGTTATTTATTCATTTTTTCCGCCAACTCTTCTTGGCCTTTATTCATCTTTTCCGCCAACTCCTCTTGGCCTTTATTCATCTTTTCTGCCATCTCCTCTTGGCCTTTATTCATCTTTTCCGCCAACTCCTCTTGGCCTTTATCCATTTTATTTGATAATCCATTAATAGCTTTCAACAACTCATTCAGTTGCTCTTCCGTTGCTCTCGTTTTCGCCATAAGATCCCCCTTCTGACACCAAATGTTGCAGCGTATATAGGGTTCTTTTTAATCTTATGGTTAGACAACTTCAAACTCTTTTTTATGGAAAAGTAGAAAATAATTTATTTACAGAACTTCAGAACAACAGAGTCTTCGAAACTCACAAATATTTCTAGATATTCAAAAATAATTGTTCAAATCTATCGTATAAGTGCATATATAGGTTCCAGAGACTCTTTATACAAAGTCTCAACACTAAATCACATTCAAAATAACGTAAATAAGACTCAAGCAAACTCGCTTACGCCTTGTTCACTCAATGACTGACTGGTAAATAATAACAACAGCTCGCATCGCTTCTCTTCTTATATAGGCTCGCAGCATGTGCGGAAAATTTCTAGAACCATCTCGAAAAATCCACGGAACAACAAAAAATGTATCAGCATACCTAAGGGGGGGTTACCATCATCAACAATCGCCAAGTTTGTCGCCAACTTGGCGATATATCGCCAAATTTGGCGACCAAAATTAGTCGCCAAAGGTGACGCCAACTTGGCGATATCTCTACTATTTCGCCAATCTGCCGTAGATGTACACTGAAAATAATAGACAAGTTTGCTTGATAACAGAGACAATGTAACAAAAACTAATATTAGTAAAGGAATGGAGATTAATAAGATTATTTACATTATTTTACAGTACAAACACTAACTATTTACAAAATTCGTAACAATATTTTTAATAATATACATTTAATTTACAATATATGTATGTTTTTCATATTATGTCTAATTACGGCTTTTAAATTTAGATAAACTATTTTTATTTGAATATCTGTAATAACGAATAAATAAAAATTACTAATTCAAAAAGCGTACTTTCTTTAGAATAGATTTTTTTATTTAAATAAATAAATAAAAATATTGTAAATATGCTAAGGATTCAAGCAAATATTTTCGATAATATGAAGTTGTTATATATATATTTTTTTTTACTTAGAAGTACATAAATTGAATTTTAAGGTAATTATAATTTTTTGTTCATCATCATTAAACCAGTATTATCTTTCATTGAAAATGCAAATAACGTTTTAAAATTAATTCATGGAAAACATTCTCCCTATTTATAACTTTTTCTTTCCAAGTAAAATTGCAGCATATCAAAATAAATAGTATTTGTTTAAGGAAATTAAGCAAAATTATCTGAGTTTAAAAGAACATATTTTGGAGAGATTTAATATGTTTTTTTTTTTAAATGTGTAATTGTAAACTCCCAAAATTTAACCTTCCCATGAACAATTTTCATGTATAGATTAAAAAGCTAATTTCACAACAAAATATTCGCACTTGTTTTAATTTTGCAATTTCTTTTTTTTTTATTTTAATTGAAATATTTAATACATATTCTGTTACAAAAAAGATTTAAAAAAAAAAAGACTTAATTTCATGAAATAAAAATCAAAAAACGTTTAAAAGGAATACTAAATAAATATATCTATTTTCAATTAAATATAAGCAGACCTATAATAAAAAATTATGTTATAAACTATATTTAATTCTAAACTTTTTTTATTTAGATCAGTGTTACTCAACATTATTCTGATGACGCTAAAAATGTTTGAAACTTTTTGTGGCATACCTGAATATAAAAAATAAACCGTCAGATGTGGCAATCCCAAATTTTTCTTTGTGAAATATGAAATTCTAAAGAATGAAAATATACTATAAACTCTTTCGTGTTACCAACGAGTCCGGAGAACTCTGTTTATCTTTAAAAAACCTCAGAAAAAGAAAAGCAACAACAAAAAACTTGTTAGAAGTAGCAATCCCAAAACTTTCTTCTATTTTATGCATGTTAATACTTCTTGAAAAATGAAGCACAGCAGTGCCACCGGTTAGATAATTTAAACAGAAATCTAGTCAGCCACAACTTAATGTCAAGTTATAACACAATCTAAAATTTGATAAAATCCGAGCATTAGTTTTCAGGTAAAGTTATTGCAAAATCTTTAAAAAAATCTGCTTAACAGAGACACATGTTGGATGACGTACATCAAAAACTAGGTAAGATCAATTTTTTATCAGGTACTAACTGAATCTGAAGTTTGGGAAAAATCAATGCATGTGTTCTTGAGATACATTTATTGCGAAATCGTAAAAATGCAGCGTAGCAGTACTGTAGAAATTGAACTATTGTAAAAATTGTAAACAATGCAGCATAAAAGCACAACGCTTTGAGCAATATACATTGAAAACTAATCAAATCTAGATCATATCAAGGTCTTACAGAATCTAACGTATTTTGAAATCCCGTGCGTTAGTTCTTGAGATAGAGCATCCACACACTTTTTGTGACATACAGACGGACTGATTGAATGACAGAGAGACAGACAGATTCACAGACATATATTTTGCAAAACCACGTTTTTGGGGTGCTCTAAACCCTAAAGCGTCTAAATCCTTTGGAAACCATATTTCGAAAATTTTCACGAATCCAATACATTTTTTTTCTAAAAACTGAAGAAAGTAAAATACTGTGTGATTAAAAATATATACATTTATCTGTACAAAATTTATTCAAGGAGGTGGACGAGATTATTTTCTTGCGCAAATGGAATCAAAACGAGGTTCCAGTCACCAGACACGTTTAATTTTTTTTTTTTTTTGGTACACTTTTAAAAATTAGTCTTACTTTTTGTACTTAGTTCTATCATGCTGAAATTTCAAATTCCAAGGGCAAAATCAGAATAATTTTAATAGCTTCATACGAAATGCTCGATATTAATTTTTGACAGAAAGCCAAATCTCATACACATTTTTATCACAGAATGTTTGAACGCTAAAACTTATCATTTCTTCAATAAAATGAGCTGTTTCTTTTTCTGTTTTGCCCAATTTGCTATCTTCCAAGTTATAAATGCAGCGTCTACGCTGTAAAAAAATAATGCAAGATTTTACGGAGATTGTACTGGTAATCGGAAGCTGCGCTAGTACAATTCACTCTTTTTTAACGGAAAAAAATCCTTTAAATTCTAGAAAATACTAGAAAATATTTTGGAATACAGAAATTTTTTTTCCGTTAAAAAAGAGTGAATTGTACTGGCGGCCCTATTACCAGCAAAATCTCCAAAAAATCGTCCTTCTTTTAACAGTGTAATGCGGAGAAAGGAATGAAGACTGTAGTTAGCACATGATAAAAAGAAAATGTCGTATCGTTCATTCGTAAAATATAAGGACTAGCATATAATCCTCCCGTCAAAAATGATGGAATTTTAATCTGTGTTTCATTTTCATGTGATTTCATACAAACAGAATGAAGATTTTATTTAAAGATTTATAAATATGGATTTGAAACATCTATCAGCAGTTAATCAAAACGAAAGAGCTTTTCTGATAAAATATACTTTCTTAGAGAAATTTTGCAGAAGTAAGAGTCATTGATTTATATAAAAATAAGAGTACATGTATTATATACATTATATAACGTATGTTAATATAATACCATGTAATTTCAATTACTTGTAAAAAATCCTCGCGGCACATTTAACGATAATTCGTGGCTCACACAAGTTAAGAAACATTGTCCTTTTCTAATCAAGATATACTAAATAATCAATTCACATTTACTCTAATGTTTATGGTGGTTCAGTGTATTTATATAGACAGATATTTTCTATCTTTACAGACAAAACAAACTCATTTAATTATAGAAACAAACATTAAAAATCTATAAAAGGTCACTAATGTTACATCTCAAAAGATTATAGCATCAACCACAAATTATTTCGTTGCAGTTGATAAGTTTTCGTTACAGTTCAAGACAGAGTTTGCGTCGGCTAATTAGCTGGAACAAACATTCTGTTTTAGTTATTAACCAAACTAAAGGAAGTGTGTAAATTGTTCGTTGAACCATGCTATAATAATAATCTTTCTTTCTTATAACATGTTCAGATTTGCAATGAAATAGGAATCAATTTATACCATACTTCGAATAACCGGGTTCGTATAATACGGATTTACCTTCGTATCATACGTATCATCTCAGATGCTTCTTGTAAAAACTTTGTATTTTCCATTAGTTATTTTTTTATTTGAATGAATTAAAAACAAACTTAAAAGCTAATAGCAACATAAAAAAAAAATCAAAAAAAAAATCAAAATAATCTTTTATATTGTTATTATCATTAAAGTCAGTTTTTTTATTCTTCAGAAATGCAAAAAAGTGTTTTTAGGAAATAGTTCATTGGAAACCTTTCATGGTGTATAATTTTCTTTTCGCATGTAATTACGATAAAATTAAACAAGCATTTTATTTTATTTGGTTAAAGAAATTTCGTAACACCATCTGGATTTAAAACAACGAGGTTTGAAAATGAACGATATGTTTTTTTTTTCTTTCTGTTTTCCCTTTTTTTTCTAAATGTGTAATTTAACAATCTCAAAAGTTAAATACTTAGATAGAAGAATTACTGTCTGAAATGATTTTTTTTTCTACAAAGAATTTGCATTTATTTTTATCTATTTATTTTTTGATAGTAATAGCTCAACTCAAAAAAATAAATAAATAAATAAATAAATAATAAAAATAATACTAGAACTTTGGGAGAACCGACAGAAATGAAAAGTTGAACAATTTCGTGTGTATTTTTTGGTTCGTCAGGAAATATTTTATTGTGCGGAAAATACTTTTAAATGAAATGTTTTTATTCATTATTATTAACTACTATTACAAAAATTATTTTACAAATTTCATTTAATGCGCTATTGTTCAAACGCATATTACATACAAAAATTGCAATGTTTTGCGTAAATTTACAAATACATATAATTAAACAATATTCTTTCAAAATGGAATTTAATTAAATGGTATTCTTTCAAATGAATACTAATGAAACTTATGAATTAACATCCACAATTTCAACAACTCTTCTATCATCATCATCATCATCATTATATTCCAGAAATGATACTATAAGTTTATGGTAGCTAAAATAAGAAACAAACAGTTTTGATTCGAATCTATTTAAATATCTTGTAAAGACTGCATCAATTGTAGTTTTATATCTTGTTGTGCTAAGATTGCGATCATTGGTCATCGTTAAATCAAATTCTCTATTTAAAAATTCAATTAATTGTAGATTTTTATCATCCGCAAAGTTGATGTTCAAATTCACATTGAAAATCATTAGCAAATCATCAAATCTCTTCCAAAATTCATATTTAAGTAATGCAGAAATGCCTTTAGAGTATATAAATAAGTTTAAATACAAAAATTCTCTGACTGCACTTAAAGACTTATCCGGTGGCAGCCATTACAGTTAGCTGTCCATTTGCAGAGTGGCAACGACAAACACATATACCATAAATATTACCGATACCAGAAAAATTAATAGTAAACATCTGGTGTACTTTGCATGCACTGCATATCCATATGATTAATGCAAAATACGTCAGTTACATCAGAAAACCTTTTATAAATAGCTACTTATGCTTTTTTTCTTAATAATGCAACGGCACTGAAATAATAGTTACATAACGGTTTTGTAATGCCGTCCCGCAGCTACTCTTCAATTTACTTGCATAATTCTTTTTCTTTAACCCCTAAACGCGCAGTGTTGCCGGGTCGGCAACACCTAAAGTTCCCCCGTTTAGAGACACAAAAACTCCGTGAATATTTCAAAAACTACTCTAATGGCTACTTTAAATCTTTCTTATGCGTTCTAGATGGCAGCACCACAGAGATCAAACTCTACTGTTTTTAAATGATAGGTAAAATGTTTTACTGTAATACGCGCTTCACAGCAATGCTCTTCTCAGTGCGCTTATCAATGCTTTACTTATTCGAGGTTACCACTTCGGCAGCAGCTGTATAATTAAAATGGTTAGTGCAATCTTTACAAAACAATACCTGTGTACTCCTCTAGGCCTAAATAGATTGCCATTTTTTTTTCATTAAATTCCAACTTTAAAGAGTAGTGCGCCGGAAAGGGTTAAACGGACATTTGACGAGGGTGTTAATATTACGGATATATAGTCCCTTAGTACTTTCGTTTTTTGTATTGTTTCGTATTTTTAACTCCGTGAAATTTCATGTTATTTGTTGATATGCTCTGATTATGGAGGTGACATTCGTGCGGATATTTCTATCATCGATGTGGTTTAAATCTGTTTCGTCCTTTATTTCAATAAAAGGATACAGCCAATAAAGACATCTGCTTGACCTGTTTTACGTTCTGATATAGTGGTATACCGTCCTGATCACACTTGAGTGAACCCCGTGTAATTATGTCTTTCCCTATGATAAGGAGAGACAGCTATTTATGACGAATCTAGAACATATATTGTAGTCGTAAACAGAGTTCCATCTGTCTGAATACCAGTGTTATAACATCCCAGTGGTGTTAGACTACCTCCTCCGAAAATCCCCAGTTGTATGGTTTCTTGTTGCAGGTTGGGGAGGACCAATTCATTGATAAAGATCCTTCTTTATTGCTGTAATTTGGTTATCGATGTCGATTACTCATCTGTTATGTATACTATTTCTAGGTGAGTTCGTAACTATGTAAATACGTAGTAGGTGAATACATAAACGAGGTGGAACCCGTCGAATTTCGACGAAAGAAAATGTTCAGAAAGGAACTGTTTTATTGATTTATAATAAACCCACAAAATTAGCTACAGTAAAAAATGCATCTTAGATTGGTCAGTCTAACTTTCAAACGAATATTATTTTAAGCTAAAAAAGAAAAGAAAAAAAACTGTTTTTTTAAAACTCAGGTGTCCAAATTATTAAAAAAAGTCCTTCCGGCGATGCCGGGAGGAAGAGGTAGCTTTCATATACTTATTTATTTATTTTAAATTCAGTTATATATATCAAATATACGAAGCTCAAACTAGTGGAACACGATTATGTAAGATTGAATACTAGTTGTCAATATTGAATTTTAATAGGAATTTTTTTAAATTAGTCATCTTTTATTCAACCTGGTTTTATTTTAAGCGATTTATAGGGTCGCCAAATTCCACGATATTCATTTTAAAGCAGCATGATGGATAAAAAAAAAGCCTAATGAGCTTGATCGAAATCTTAATTCATGTGAACATGCATACTCACATCGAAATCGATTAATATATACGAGTGCTGTGGCGGGCAAATTGAATTTAAAAAAAAATGTCACCCACATTAGAAATTCAATCTGCTATATCCCAGGCGTTTTTCAAGGTAAAGAAAAAGCAAAAAATACTCCGGAGTTCATTATTAAGATAAATAGTTTAGAAAGAACCTTTTTACAATTTCTAAATTTTTGTTTATACATCATTATACATTTAAAAGATTTTTGAGAAATTTAAACGGCCGCCATTTTGAAACAAGATAGCGGATAAAGTTGGCCCGTGAACTCGGTTAAGACATTGGTATGTACCATGAACACACGGAGTTATATCGAAATCAGTTTATAAATATGCCTATTAATGCATGACAAATTTCAGACCGTTTCAAAATGTCAATCTTACTGGAAATTGAAAGTGCTAAAACTCAGCCATTTTTCAAGAAGCAGACGAAACAAAAAATGCTCTGGAATCTTTGTATAAAGGTCAAAACACAAAAGAAAAATCTTTTTCAATTTCTTACTTTTTTGCACCCAATTTTAAAATTTAAAATAAAAAAAAATAATATTCTGTCATTTTGAAACAAGACAGTGGTTGGAACTGGCCAACGAACTCTGTCCAGGCATCAGTATGTCCTATCTACACACCAAGTTTCATCCAAATACGCGTGTTATCACGTGAACGAAAACATCATTTCAAAATGTGAGCAACACTAGAAATTAAAAGTATTATAACTCAGACATTTCTTAAGATACAGACGAAACAAAAACTGCTTTCAAATCTTTGTATCAAGGTCAAATGCATAAAAGAAAAATCTTTTTCAATGTCTCAATTTTTGGTACCTAATTTCAAATTTTAATTTTTTTAATTTAAATGGCCGCCATTTTTAAACAAGATGGCGGATGGAACTGGTTAACGAACTCGGTCCAGGCTTTATTAAGTACTATGTACACACCATATTACATCCAAATCGATTTATAAATACGAGTGTTATCACGTGACAAAAATCAGATCGTTTCAAAATGTCAGCCGTAAGAAAAATTCAAAGTGCTATAACTCAATCATTTTTTAAGATATAGACAAAGTAAAAAGTGTTCTAGAATAGTTGTTTTGGGATCTAAAAATATTTTTCAACTTTTAATTTTTTCGCATTAAGTTTTAAATTTAAAATTTTTAAATTTTTTTAAAATGGCCGCCATTTTGAAACAGGATGGCGGATGATGCAGGCCAACGAACTAGGTCGAGACATTTGTAAGTACTATGTACATACCAAGTTTAATTCAAATCGTTTCATAAATACGTTAGTTATAGCATGACAAAAATCAGATCGCTTCAAAATGTCAGCCATAAGAAAAATTCAACGTGCTATAACCCAATCATTTTTTAAGATATAGACAAAGTAAAAAGTGTTCCGAATATGGTATTTTAAGATTTAACACATAAAATAAAAATATATTTCAACTTTTAATTTTTCGCATTTAATTTTTAATTTTAAATTTTAAAATTTTTTTTAAATGGCCGGCATTTTGAAACAAGATGGCAGATGATGCTGGCCAATGAACTCGGTCGAGATATTTGTATGTACTATGTACATACCAAGTCTCATTCAAACCGGTTCATAAACTCATAGTTATAGCATGACAAAAATCAGATCGTTTCAAAACGTCAGCCATAAGAAAAATTCAAAGTGCTATAACTCAATCATTTTTTAAGATAATAAGACAAAATAAAAAGTGTTCTGGAATTGTTGTTTTAATATCTAACATATAAAGTAAAAATATTTTTCAACTTTTAATTTTTTCGCATTTAATTTAAAATTTAAAATTTTTAAATTTTTTTTTAATGGCCGCCATTTTGAAATAAGATGGCGGATGATGCTGGCCAACGAACTCGGTCGAGATATTAGTATGTACTATGTACATACCAAGTTTCATTTAAATCGATTCATAAATACGTTAGTTATCGCATGACAAACATCAGATATATATATATATATATATATATATCCTTATATATATTATAAATGTGAAAGTGTGTCCGAAAATTGGAATGAACTTGGCTTCAAAACGGATGGATTAATGTCCTTGAATTTTTGTATATAGGTGAATTATTGGCCTGAAATGAACATAGGCTAATTTTTATTTATTTTATTCAAATATTTTTCTTAATAATTCAATATTTCACTATTTTTCATACAGAATAAATTGAAAATTTTTCCATAATATTTAATTATCTTTCTTTTTTCGTTGCCAAAAAATAAAAAAAAACCATTATTTCTCTTCTGTAATTAATTTTCAACTGAAAGATTTTCCCGTGATAAAATAAAATGAAATAAATAAATGGACCCTATTCTGTTTTTCGGTTCGAGATTAAAAACCGCAATTTCACCAATTGTGACGTCTGAGGAATACTGTTTTTCTTCTTATATCACGCAAACGATTATATAAAATTTCTTTTACACTTAAAGGACTTTACAAGAATATAACTTCACAGTTTACAAGAATATAAATATTTTAGTAGTTTTTCCAGATATTAATCCGTAATCAAAATGAACCTTTTTCTTTCATTCGGTTCGAGGCTATAAAATTCAATTTTTTACCAATTGTGACGTCAGAGGAATACTTTCCATTAAGAATTTTAAAAATATCAATGTAACGTCATATATGAAACAAAGTGTAAGTTTTCAAGTTTTCATTTTTAATAACACAATGTAATTTTGAGTAAGTGCTAAAAAGAGACGACTGTGACGTCACATATTGAAAATAAAAATAAATATCTCTGATGTCGCAATGAAATGAGATTGAATTATGATATCAAAAGTTATTATTTAAAGAAAGTAAAGTTTATCGTCTGAGCGTGGTTAATATTTAATTTTAAAATGAAATACGTTTTTTTAAAGGTTAAATATTAAACGACTAGAAAATATTAATAATTTATACAGATCGTAAATGACGTAATGATCAATGAAAAAACTTTATCATTTTTAGAAAGTAAGAAAAGCTCAACTAATAAAAAAAAATGTTTTTGTGTGTTAATTCTGCAAAATGTTCAATTCTGAAGATATAAATAAATATCACCATAAAAATGCACTTTCGGGCTTAAAATCTAAAGATTTAATGTAATTGTGAGAAAATACATTCCCTCAGTCAATATTTCAATTTGGCATAATGTGCTCAAAGTGTACTGGAAACAGGTTTGTAAATGGATATTAAATGCACATTTTTTTAGCTCTTAAAAAGTAAAAATATGTTGTCACTTTTAAGAATGTTTTTTATAATAAATTTCTATAAATTTTTATGGTATGCAGAGCATATATGTACAAATTATACAAAAATGCCACCTAAAACACAGTTTTGTAGTATATTTTTCCTAACACTGTTTTTTTTTCGTTTTACGGAAACTACCCGCTTTTTGACACTTTTTAACATGGTCTAAAAGTGTTTACGATTTCAACCTGTCTGTACACCGGATGCCGAGTGCCTGGGGTCTGCCGTCTGTCTGTCCGTTTTTCAACTTGGGTAAATATAGTGGAATTCATACGAAAATAACATACGTTATTGAGATTTACCATAGCATATGCGGCATTGAAAATAGACCAGGTAGCAATTATAGCTGAATCACAGGAGCACTCAAAAGGAAACTTTACATTATGGTCTAAGGCGAAAAAATCATTTGTGGTGTATTTTGATAATGTTACATAATTTTAAATGTAATGAAATTTACATGTATTTTTAAGGTTCAGAAGAACATGGTTACTATCGAATATGTTAAATGTAGTACTTATAGTGTGCGTACAGGGAGCTCAAAAGTATTTCAATATATTATGGTCTGTGAAGAAAAACCATTTGCACCGTATTTTAATAATGTTATTTTATTAAGGTTATTTTAATAATATTGAAACTGATATCAGGTTCTGAAGTGCACTAAAATAGGATTTCTGTAGAAAATGGGGTGAAAAGATTCAACATTCACTTACAAGATTACAGAAAAATGTTCGGTAATATAATAGTCTACGGAGAAAAAAATATTCCCAGCGTATTTTAATTGCGTTGCGCTATTTCAAACATGATGAAATTAATATACTGAGATAATCAATACAATGATAAATACTGGAATTTACTACAATAAGCTTGCAGTTAAGTATCATTTGCATCACATTTGTTGTTCATTTACAGAGACGCATAAAAGATTTTGGATCTATGTCCAGATCTCTGATATTGTATCCAAAGTATGGTCTATTAGAAAAGATTGCTGTAGAGTTTTTTCAATTATCGTATGTATTTGGAAAACTAATGCATCCTGAAGTTCAGCTACATTTGGTATAATAAGAGATGTTTGTAGAATTTAAATAAATCATGTATCGGACTATACAATAAACTGGATTGGTCACCAGTGCAATAGCGATTCCCGGAAATATGAATTCAATAATTTGAATCGGGTTTTTTGCTTGAATAATTTAAGCTAAATATGCGATCGTATACATATTTGCACGTAATATACAGAACTGTAAAAAAGAATTCAAGTAAGTTTCTGTCTATAATTAGAAATTGCTAAAGGTGAATTTTAATATTCGTTATACTTTTTCTCACTAAGCAAAATTTTAAAATTGTATTTAGAATATTTACAAACACATACATCATATACACAGCTGCAGAAAAGAATGTCTCGGTGAAGTTATGCATTATGGAAATGTTGGATATTTTTTTTATTACCTAGGTTTAACTCATGATTTTTCTTTCTTTGATATGGAATTCTGAAATGCACTACAACATGATTTCTGTACAATTGGGGTGCGTTACAGTTTTTCTACAGTATAAGTGGTTACAATTTCATTTTCGCGATTGTTCATATTATTTAACACATTTTCCTTTTATTTGACTGAGTTCTTTAAGTCCCCTATAAAAAAAACTACTGCATAGCCTTCTATAAGATAAATGTTATATATATTTTAAATTATTGTTAATGAACCGTTTTGTTTAATTAAAGCGTTTATCTTTTTTTTAATGCTACGTGAACGACGTCACGGGTAACAGCTAGTATATATATATATATATATATATATATATGTCAACATTTGACATATATATATATATATATGTCAACATTTGACGGAGGGTGGTTTTGGAGTCTGGGCGTCATGATCGGTGAAAATATACCAAAATTTTCTGGAAGTGCTTTCCTCCGGACGGCTGCAATAGGTAGCTTTTTACTTTTTGTAATGAAAGCTACCTAATAAACTTTAATCGCATATGTAATAAGTAAAGTATAACAAAGATCAGTTATTATGATAAAATTATCAATTGAGGCTCTTATGTTTGGTATAAAGCGAATGAAAAAAAATCCCAAATTGACATGATCATAGAATTCCCAGGTGAAATCTAAAACCGTCATAATTTTCATCGTCTCAAAATTTGCAAACGCACTTCCCATAGTATTTTAATTTGATAATTTTAAAATCACTTCCTTTTTCTTATATGTACAAAGACGTTATTTGCATCCGCTAAAAACATTCCATTTTTACGGATCCAGCCTTAAACATCTATAAAAAAAACATATGCATATGACGTCATTAGAACGGAATGTAACACAAACGCAGCAAAAACAATATTCAAGACACTCGGCGAAACAAATTGGATATCTGATGATTCACAAATCTTCACTTCTTTATTTATAATAGCTCTATGTTTTATCAGAAATCATTCATTTGTAATTTTTTTTTTTAATTTGGAAAATATTATTACATACACTCGTTTAGCTTTCTGATACGAACTGAGTAAATATTATTTAAAATACACTCGAATATTATTTAAAATACATTTTTGTAAAGGGAAAGTGTTGTATCCTTTGTAAATTAAGTTTGCAATAAACTAAAAAAACATTTAATTGGTGAATATAAACGCAATAAAATCGAAATTCATCGGATTTTATATCAGACGATTTCTTTTGACATGATATTTTTATTTCAGTTTTTATCAATTTTAAGAGAAAATGGCGTATTTCTGATGCCACAATTATAAAATTCGTATTAAAAACTATAAAAAAAATTAATAACTCATAAATAAATTGAGATACAGCTTTCAAAAAATTGCATTTGAAAGTATATTTTTTTCTCAATACGACGGTGTAAAAAATGAAAATTTGCGATATTTAGAAGTACAAAATTTGTAGTACTTAAAATTACAAAACCGAATTGCATGCGAAAGTGTTGCCATTCACAAAATGACGTATGCGTTACGCACAGATACGTTTGGCCTTTATAATATAGATACGCAGTAGCCGTTCAATCCATCCGTCTGTCCGCATATAACGATGCAAAAACTACTAACCGAATCGTTTGAAATTTAAAATATGTAAATATTACAAAATTTTGTCGAGTCATTTCAAATTTTATGAAAATCGGATGCACAGCTCAATTACAGGAACAATCTACAGTATTCCATTACATTACGGCCTATGGGAAAAAAACAGTTTCATGTGCATTTTAGTGAAGTTGCACTCTTTTGAAAATAATAACAATCATATGCATCTATGAAATATTACTAAAATATATGTTGTGTACAATTCATGCAAAGAATATTTTTATTTAATATACCGAGCCACAAAAAATATTCTATTATATAATAGTAAAGGGGGGAACATTGTTTGGGGCACGTTTTATTTATATTAAAATATTCATATTTCAAGAAATTGAAATACTTTGCTGACGTTTACTACAAGTTAATTTCTGTATAATAGAAAGCATTTAGTATTTAAAGGGGCAGACAAAAGATTTTGGATGCTGATTTCTTGCTTTTGCATTTTTATCACTTAAAACTCTATTATAAACAAATTTGTGTAAGATTTTTTTTTACTCTCTTAAATAGTTAATATTTTACATATTTTTTTCTAAATTCCATATCGATTTTCATGAGAGTTTTACCTTTTCATAATTAAAAAATCAAATTTCATTATTTTAATGAATCGAATTGTCTTAATCGAATTTTCAAAAGCTTACGTAATTTCTTTCTAAACAATATCAGGATATTTCCTTATCAATTTCATAAATATTGATAAAAAATTACTTCGCAAGAAATATTTTAAAAATCTAAAAATGTTGAAAAATTAGTTTTGAGAAAAACAGATTTAAAGCATAGAAATACGCTTACCTTTATTATTTATTTCTTAACACCTATATAAATAATATTTTAATAAGAAAAAATTGTTTTGGTACTATTATACCACAGAAATAGACCTTTTTGTGGAGATTTTGCTTAAATAAAAGTCCACTGTCCCCTTAAAAAGATTTCGTATTAACTGGTTTTCTTACTACATTATGCAATTTTCTTGGAATTTATAAACTTTTATTGTCTCTAATATATCGATTTAACGCGATTCCTTTACTAGTTGTACATATTTAGTTGTTGTAAACTACATATTTTTCATTAATTATTTTGTTATTTAAAGAAATTTAAAAGAAACTTAAAAGCTAATTGAAATATACAAAACATAGAATTTAAATCAAATTAAAATAATTTTTCATAGTGGTGATATTCATTAAATTCAGTTTTATTATTCTCAAAAAATTCCAACAGCTTTTAAGAAAAATTTGACGTTTGTAATTTTTCATTTCATACATAATTGCAGCATAATTAAATAAACATTATATTTTTTATTTGTGTAAGGAAAATATGCAAAACCACCTATGTTTTAAAGAACATTTCCTTCCAAAATGAATGACATATTTTTCTTTTTTCTCTCTCAAAATGTGTAATTGAAAAATCTCAAAACTTAAGCACCTAAACGGAACAATTAGAGTGTAAAATGAATTTTTTCCCACAAAAGATTTGCATTTACTTCGCAAAGTGTTTAAACGAAAAAAAAATAAATTAAAACCTATTTTAGCATAAAAGAAGTATTTGTTTTTTTAAACGCTAGTTGTATTTAACCCAACTACTATTATCTTTTTTTTCTCATCCGGTACTATTGTAGTTATATGTGGCCCCACTAAAATTTAAAATTTTTTACATGCAGCATTATAACTAAATGACTATAACCATTACTATTCATAGAGTTTGTTACAAAATATATGTTTTATATAATAAAGAATTTACAATATTTAAGGAAGTATGCATTTAATTATTAAAATTATACACTTTGTTTATATCAACATAAAATGAAAAAGAAAGCAGAATGCGTTTCGAGCTAAAAGAATAACAGCCCGTTATTAGCTGAAACATACACGGGTCCGTAAGGAGACATTGTCAGAGATAAACTGGAAGAAAGAGAGAGGAAATACAAAGAGTGTGACAGGTGGCGTTAGTTGAAAGAGCACAGGTGAAGTACAAAAATGATTCGAAAATAATTAAAGAAAAAAAGGTGTAAAAAATTGTAGTAATAATAATAATATTAATAATAAAATGAAATAAAAATAAAAATAAATAATTAAAGAAATAAATAATTAAGTAAAGGAATAAAAATAAAATTATTTGACATGGATGTTGTATACGCACTACATTTGCGCGACTGTAACAAAATGGTGATTTTATGCATTACATGGTAACTCCGCTGTTGTTATTTATTTAATAATAAACTGTTTACATATTTATATTTTGTTTTTTGAAATGATGTTTTGTTTTTTGAAATGATGTAAATATTTTTGTTATATAATTACTAACTAAAATTTTTTATTCATTATTATTTCCTTTTTAAAATAACAAATAATAATAATCTATACCTATATCATAAAGAGGAATGTTTGTTTGTTTGTTTGCAGGGGCTAATCTTCCGAACTACCGAACTAATTTCAAAAGTAATGGTCTGAAAGTGACCGTTTATAGAATTTACTCAAAATCCGTTATTCCCCAAATGAAGCAAAAAAATCATGTTTTTTTTTCCAAACTTAGTAGTACGTGCCATATTGTGCATTCTATATTGCCATTAATCAATGGATATATAGATACAACCCCTCATCTTTATCATAATTTGCAGTTTGAACGCTCTTGTTACATTAGTTTTGACAGGGTTATCTAAAAGATCTTCGTTCTTTTTCAATTTGTTAACGGTCACTAAGGGATTTCGCGAAAAATATATTTGCGAAAATAATGACTTGTACTATTTCGTTTCTGCATGCGGAGTTTCGGAGTCATTCCTCACGTATATGTATTTAAGAAAACGTTTAAAATCGCAAGCGTCAAGATTTTTTTTTGCTCGCACTATACATTGTATATCAGAATTATTTTGCGTAGCACTGTAAATAAACAATAAACTATTTTCACCATCATATTCTACGAAATACGTATTTTAGTGAATTTCACAGAATTCATGTCGATTTCATTATGTTTGAAATAGTGTAACATAATTAAAATATACGTGAAACGATTATTTCTCATTCATCGTAATATACCGGTATACTTTTGAGTGTCTCTGTAAATGAAGTTATAAAAGCTACACATTTCCTTTTATTTCGGACGTACTATAGAAACGTTAATAATATTATAAAAATTTCACGGGGACCTGAATACTAGAATTAGAATTCAAAGAGACGGACAATAAACCTTAGTCATTAACCCATTTGTACTATGTTACAAACATTTTCAAATAATAGTTTTAAGTACTTAAATATCTATCATGAAAAATATTATTAAAAATTTATGTATGTAGTTTTCAGATTATTAAAAATAATTATATAATTATATGATGTATAGGATATATTGTATTTATACACACAAAGGAC
This sequence comes from Maratus speculifer, assembly GCA_964019185.1. Classification (NCBI taxonomy): domain Eukaryota; kingdom Metazoa; phylum Arthropoda; class Arachnida; order Araneae; family Salticidae; genus Maratus; species Maratus speculifer. The sequence continues at coordinate 419,476,720 of OZ025291.1, read as the reverse complement.
TATGCAAAAATTTAGCTAAATTTCAAAACTCAAAATGTACTTTAAGCATTTATTGTTAATGTACTACACTGCAGATATACTGCTATATATCCTAAATCCTTTGTGTATCCTTGTAGATGAATAATAATTGTATATTAATTTCAATATAATTAAAACGAGTAATGTAATAAAAATGCTACAAACAACCCCCACCCACACATGCCATTATGTAACGGAATTCTTGCGTGTCTCCTTGCAAATTAAGAATTAATTCTTTGCTCCCCATATTCTACAGAATAGATTTTTTAATGCACATTACAAGTGGATGTCATTTTCGTTGTGTTTGAAATAATACAAATAATTGAAACCCACACAATCCGATATTTTACCATTGGATGTAACACAATGGAATAACATTTTGTGGCCCTGTAAATGATATATAAATGTTTCTAATGAACTATAAATACCGTTCGTTCGATAGAAACGTCAGTTACATAAAAATATTTCAGGGCAATCTGCGTGTATTTATCAGAATTAAAATTAAGAGAGACTGGCAGAAAAACCTAATCATAAATACTTTTGAATTATAGTTGAAAAGAGTTAAAAAGAATTTCAAAGAATAGTTTTAAATAGTTAAATATCTTTTGCAGAAAAAAGTACTAAACACTTTTATATGTATCTTAAATAATTTTATTTTCATATTCACTATTATTTTGTACTTTTTAAACAAATAAATGTCTTTCGAGCCACTGAAAATAATTAAATACTTTTTTTGAAATACACACAAAACTGCGAATAAAATTTCTTTATTTTATTTAATTATTTTCTGCTCCTTTTTAAAAAAAGCTTTGATTTATAAAACTAGAAATCCCACTTGCTTATTTAATTAAATTTTACATAAATGACTGTGTCAAAATAAATAAATAAATAAATAAATAAAGTAAAATTAAAAAAATAATAATAAAATAAAATAAAACAATAATAAAATGTTTGACATTTTTTTTCCTTTTAAAAAAGTACAGATTATTTGAAAAATCTTACTTATTATTAATTAGATAAAATATTAGGTATGTACTGCAGTAGAAATTTTTTTCCACAAAAGACAAAGACTTGTTCTAATCAACCGATTAACTACTATTCTAAAAATTGATTCTTAATTCTATTTCCTTATTACGAAAAAAAAAAATTACAAAGTAAATCCACATTTAAAATTGATTTTCAATTTCAATAAAGAAAATATTTCTATTAAGGATATTACTTAAAATGTCAATAGATAATCTTAAAGAAAGAAAAACCTTTGTACTTTTATCGTTTTGAGTTCAAGAAATATTTAAAATATATTTTAATCCACACACTCAGATATGGATAGTCAGATTTTACGCAGTTTTCTTCATTTTTGAAGAAACTGTTCACTGGGAAATGCTCCCAGTGAATATTTTGTCGTTTTGAGTAAATTTGTTTCTTTGAATGTTTGACGATAGGAATTTCGTCAAAAGTGCTTATTCGGAAAGTGCAATAAGTGCCATCAATTGAACAGTTAAAAAACGTCTGTATTTATAAACAGCGGAAAAAATATTATCTTCACGAGTATTCGATATCACAACCTCCTATTTGGGAGCCCGTCGTTCTAGCTGTTACTCCAAAGTACCCTTGAGAGGATGTGATTTTTAATTTATGTAGTGGATTTTACTGTGTGTTTATATTTTTGTAAGGTCAAATATAAATTACTTGTCAAAACATGTTCATTTACAAGAGCTAGAGAATAAATAAATATGATATAAACGACGGACAGATAAACCGAAGTCATAAACGCTCTCAACTATATTAGAAAACATTAAAAATTAAATTTCTTGTTAAATGTTGAAATGTTACAGAAAAATACAACTGTGTGATTTTGAAAACTTTCTAATTCACCTTAACCATTGAAAAATTAGATTGTCGCCCAGATTAGACATCTAGTAAGGATTTCTAATATTGTTTCATCACAAAATTAGATTGTGTGCCAATAATTCTATTCTATTAATGGCTTAAATTAAATAGATACGCCAATTTCTATTCAATTGCCATATAGAAATATTAGGAATGCGCCGTTTTCATATTTCAATAAAATACTAGAAAACCGCGAAATTTTTTTTTTGCTTTTCATCGAAGCAATGAAAAGCTTCGATTCAGTATATCATTTGAATCGAATATCCAAATGAAAACTATTTCAAGTTTCCCACCAAAAAAAATGTATTTTAATGAGAGCAAAAATAATCACTCTAAAGTAATTTTTTTCGAAAAGTAATATAATATATAATCATCATAAATTACGAATAATCACATCGAAATGAATAGAAATGAGGATGAAAGTGATAATAATCATTAGAAAAATCGTAATAAATTTGTGCCTTGATAACAGCCTCTGAGAAAAGGTGAAGTAATTATCCTAATGTGATGATATTAGCATAATTAGTACCATTATTTTATTAAAGTAATTTTTATGTATGCCTATTAAAATTATGATCACGCATTAAAAGTATATTTGCAATGTTGTATGACCCATACTCTTTAATCGAAGAACTAACCATTAAACGATGAACATTTATTAATAACTTAAAAAATATAGCTTTTAAAAATTAAAGCAAAAAAAAAAAACTTGTCACATGTGACTGTCCCAAAACTTTCTTCTATCTTATGCATGTTAATACTTCCTAAAAAATGCAGCAAAACAGCGCTACCGGTTAGGCGGTTTAAACCAAAATCTAGTCAGCAACAATTTTTGTCAACTAATAACTGAACTTATAAAGAAGTTTTAGTTTTGAAGCATCAGTTTTTTAGATAGAGCTATTGCAAAATCTGGAAAATAAAAATCTGCATAACAACGTCATATGTTGTGTGTCGTATATTAAAATCAAATCAAGATATATTTTTATCAGGTATTACAAGAATCTGAAGTTTGATGAAAATTCATGCATTAAATCTTGAGATATGTTTATTGCAAAATTGTGAAAAATGCAGCATAGCAGCTCCATCTGTTAGGCTATTTACACCAACTTTAACCAGATCTGGTTTATATCAAGGTCGCACAGAATCTAAAGTTTTGTGAAATTCCGTACATTAGTTCTTAAAACAGGTCTATTGCAATAATAATGAATAATGCTGCATGGCAGCACCACTTGTTGAGCGATTTGCACCAAATTGTAATCGGCACTATTTTATATAAAGTACTAACTAAATCTATAGTTTTGTGAAAACCCAAGAACTAGTTCTTGAGATATGGTTATTGTGGAAATTGTGAATAATGCAGCGGCATAGCAGTGCCACCTGTTGAGCGATTTTCCCCAAAATTAATCAGATCTATTTTATATCAAGGTCTAACAGAATATAAAGTTTTGTGAAATTACGTTTCCTAGTTCTAGAGATAGAGTATCCACAAAATTTTTGTCACATACAAATGGACAGATTGAAAGACTGGCCGACTTATACTCACAGACTCACAGACAGACAGACAATTTATAAAAACATGTTTTTCGGGTCCCCTAAAACGGTTAAATCCGTCGAAAACCGGATTTCGAAAATTTTTCCAAACGCAATACTTTCTTCTTGTAAAGATAGAAGAAAATAAAAAAAAAGAAGAAGCACTCAGTCAAGATGACGGTTAATAAGTTATAAATATCAGCATACTTAAAATTTATATGGAACTGATAGATGGAAGAAAGTAAAAATATATAGCAATTACTTTTCAATATAAATGCATGTAAAAAATTTAGAACATGAACAAATAACAGATAGAAAACATACAGACAAACAAAAGCCATAAACACTTTCAATTATATTAGACAGTGTTAAAAAAAATAAACTTCTTGTTAAATTTTGAAATGTCATAGAAAATTACAGTCGTATGATTTTGCAAACTTTTTCATTCAACTTAGCCATTACAAAATTAGATTGTCGCCTAGAATATGCAAATGAAAATTATTTCTGTCATCCCACCAAGAAAAATGTATTTTTATGCGAGAAAAGCAATCAGTGTGAGTTTTTTTTCTCTTTTTTGACGAGTAATATAATACATAATCATAATAAATTACGAATAATCACATAATCACATGTAAATGAATAGAAATAAGGATGAAAGTGATAATAATCTTCAGAAAAATCGTTATAAATTCCTGCCTTAATAACAGCCTGAAAGAAAAGATGAAGTAATTATGCTAATATGATGATAATAGCATAATTAATACCATTATTTTATTAAAGAACTTTTTAGGTATGCCTGATTTTGTTTTCGCACGTTAAAAGCACATTTTCATTGACGCGTGACCTATATTCTTTAATCGAAGAAATAACCGTAAAACAGTAAGTATTTAATGATTACTTAAGATACCTCTCGAGTCTCTCAAAAAGACCCGGATGACAATGTTAAATATATGAGGGCGTTATTTTCAAATACCTAGCAGAAATTTTAATATTTTTACATGGTTTTTTTGTGGATAGGATTGTTGAGGACGATCTATAACTGGGCTAGTTTTTACCTTTTCGATTTTGATCATTTATATTTTCTATATTTTGGTAGTTTCAATTTCAGAGCCGATTCCGAAATTTAAAGTAATTTTTTAGGACAATATAAGACTAAAATCGAAAAAATAAAAACTAGTTTGGTTAAAGATCGTCCTCAGCTATCCTATGCAAAAATGATCATGTAAAAATATTAAAAATTGAGTGAGCTATTTGTAAAAAAAGCCCCGTATGCTTAACGTTATCATCCGGATCTTATTGACTAGTGTGGGCTCTTAAGAATTCTTTTAAAGAAGATTTTAAAGATTAAAGCAAAAGAAAAAGAGTAATAAATAATTAAAATAAAATTTTGATATGTTTATTCAAATGTAACAGCAGAAAAAAATTACGCAATCATGAATAAAAATAAACTTATATATGTTGCAGCCAATACCCGAAATTGGCCAATTCTAGAACTGGCCGGCCAATTCCCGAATTGGCTAGCAACGTTACAAAATGACTGGCCAATTCTAGTATTGGCCAGCCAATTCGCGAACTGGCCAGATGCAATTGGCCTATTCGCGAACTGGCCAGATGTGACTGGCCAATTCCCGAAATAGATATAAGCACTCGGCTTAATCCTTTGTAACATAGCTGAAAGTGTCTATGAATTCAAATAGTCTAGACGTCAGCCTGTCCGTGATCTAACTCGAGTAAAGTTTCCGGTTAACTTGTAATTGTCATCGTATTTGGTTTATCAATTAATTTCGACATTGAAAGGGAATTGTGTACAATTTCTGGTTAATTTAGTTGGGTACACAAAAATATTTCGTTTCAATAGAATCAATGGGAATCTTTTTTACTGTACATTTTAATGTTACATTATCTTAATTACAAAAAAATTAGTACCTATGCATCATAGTTTGGATGTTGGCCAAGGCTTCCCGGCCAGTTCGCGAATTGGCCGGCCAAAACCCGAAATACGCTATTCATTTCATGTATTTCGGGTTTTGGCCAGGAAGCTTGGCCAGTTCGGGTATTGGCCGGCCAGTTATAGAATTGGCCATGCTCCGGGTATTGGCCGCAACATATATATATATAACTTTTGTTTAGTACATGCTTGATATATGCAATCTGGTTTTTTAAGTTCCCTAAGGCAAGTCCGAAATATTATTAAAGTTTTGAATTCATACTTCTATTTAAATATGCGAATACATAATATTGATTTATCGACTCGAGAAATTCCTATGTAAGGATTCAAAGGCGTTAACCGAATATGCATTATCAATGAAGAATGTTTTAAAAATAAATAAGATATTTTTGTAGTTTATTTTATTTGAAAAATGTTAAAATATTTATGCAAAAAATTGAAAGAAAATATATATTTTGCAGTATGCACAAACTTTCTAGTATGCAGTAGTAGCTTTGCAGTATGCACAAACTTTCTAGTATGCAGTAGTAGCTTTGCAGTATGCACAAACTTTCGGGTTTGTTTATGTGCTGTATGTATTTATCGTTTTACTTTTTAAATTGTTATTTTATTATATCTAAAGCTTGAAAAAGTGTTCTTATTTTCGTTTAGCAGTTTATAAATGTCCTCTTGTAATCTATATAAAAATTTAAACATATGCAGAAGATTTAAGGATTATCATTGAACAGTGCCTGGTAAGCGATTTTGCAAAATTTCAACGCTTTTTTTCTAGAATTAGTATTTTTTTTTCTAAGTGACAAAAGTAAAAAATAAGTCAATAATATAATATTGCAATTATCTCGGCAAAGAATATAGTAATAGATTAAAATAAATAAAGAATACTGCCCAGTTAAACTGATGGCATTGAGCTCACAGGCTACAAATACTAATTGTACATTAAAGCCTTATATTTTCAAGGGTTAATTCCGTTCGAAAAAAAATTAAGAAGGAGAAACAGCTCTCCCCTTTCCTCTTTTTTTATACTTAATCATTGAACCTCCTATAATATCAAAGACATGCTTTATCATATAAAAAATCTATATCCAAAATTCAGAGCAAATTAGATAATTCTTAATAAAAACCCATTTAGCATTGTATAATTTAAAAGGAGTTATCCCCCTCTTTTATACTTAACCATTAAACTTCCAAAACTATTCAGAGATTTGAACGGAATCTGAAAATTATCGTTTGAAAAACCCATTTATATAAATTAAGGGGGGGGCATTAGAACCCCTGTTCCCCCTATTTATACTTATTCAATGAACACCTAATAACAGTCACTGAATCACCTCATCAGAATGATCCTAATCTAAATTTTGAACGAAAACTTAATTCTCCATGAAAATCCCATTTATATCAACTAACGGGGGGGGGCATTAGAACCCCTGTTCCCCCTATTTATACTTATTCAATGAACACCTAATAACAGTCACGGAATCCCCTCATCAGAATGATCCTAATCTAAATTTTGAACGAAAACTTAATTCTGCATGAAGATCCCATTTATATCAACTAACGGGGGGGGGCATTAGAACCCCTGTTCCCCCTATTTATACTTATTCAATGAACACCTAATAACAGTCACGGAATCGCCTCATCAGAATGATCCTAATCTAAATTTTGCACGAAACTTAATTCTGCATGAAAATCCCATTTATATCAACTAACAGGGGGGGGGGCATTAGAATCCCTGTTCCCCCTATTTATACTTATTCAATGAACACCTAATAACAGTCACGGAATCGCCTCATCAGAATGATCCTAATCTAAATTTTGAACGAAAACTTAATTCTGCATGAAAATCCCATTTATATCAACTAACGGGGGGGATTAGAACCCCTGTTCCCCCTATTTATACTTATTCAATGAACACCTAATAACAGTCACGGAATCCCTTCATCAGAATGATCCTAATCTAAATTTTGAACGAAAACTTAATTCTGCTTGAAAATCCCATTTATATCAACTAACGGGGGGGGGCATTAGAACCCCTGTTCCCCCTATTTATACTTATTCAATGAACACCTAATAACAGTCACGGAATCGCCTCATCAGAATGATCCTAATCTAAATTTTGCACGAAAACTTAATTCTGCATGAAAATCCCATTTATATCAACTAACAGGGGGGGGGGGGCATTAGAACCCCTGTTCCCCCTATTTATACTTATTCAATGAACACCTAATAACAGTCACGGAATCGCCTCATCAGAATGATCCTAATCTAAATTTTGCACGAAAACTTAATTCTGCATGAAAATCCCATTTATATCAACTAACAGGGGGGGGGGCATTAGAACCCCTGTTCCCCCTATTTATACTTATTCAATGAACACCTAATAACAGTCACGGAATCCCTTCATCAGAATGATCCTAATCTAAATTTTGAACGAAAACTTAATTCTGCTTGAAAATCCCATTTATATCAACTAACGGGGGGGGGGGCATTAGAACCCCTGTTCCCCCTATTTATACTTATTCAATGAACACCTAATAACAGTTACGGAATCGCCTCATCAGAATGATCCTAATCTAAATTTTGCACGAAAACTTAATTCTGCATGAAAATCCCATTTAGTATATCAACTAACAGGGGGGGGGGCATTAGAACCCCTGTTTTCCCTATTTATACTCATTCAATGAACACCTAATAACAGTCACGGAATCGCCTCATCAGAATGATCCTAATCTAAATTTTGAACGAAAACTTAATTCTGCTTGAAAATCCCATTTATATCAACTAACGGGGGGGGGGCATTAGAACCCCTGTTCCCCCTATTTATACTTATTCAATGAACACCTAATAACAGTCACGGAATCGCCTCATCAGAATGATCCTAATCTAAATTTTGAACGAAAACTTAATTCTGCATGAAAATCCCATTTATATCAACTAACGGGGGGGGGGGCATTAGAACCCCTGTTCCCCCTATTTATACTTATTCAATGAACACCTAATAACAGTCACGGAATCCCTTCATCAGAATGATCCTAATCTAAATTTTGAACGAAAACTTAATTCTGCTTGAAAATCCCATTTATATCAACTAACGGGGGGGGGCATTAGAACCCCTGTTCCCCCTATTTATACTTATTCAATGAACACCTAATAACAGTTACGGAATCGCCTCATCAGAATGATCCTAATCTAAATTTTGCACGAAAACTTAATTCTGCATGAAAATCCCATTTAGTATATCAACTAACAGGGGGGGGGGGCATTAGAACCAGACTTCGAGTCGATTACAGAGGACTGTAATCGATTACAATTACGATTATTTTCAATTTCTAAAAACCGATTACGATTATGTCTCTTTTTATGCCAGTTGGATTACGATTACGTTTAAATTACGATTAATATTTTTTGTTGGATTATGATTACGTTTAGATTACGATTACATTTTTTTTTGTTGGATTACGATTACATTTAGATTACGATTACGGTTGACATTAACCCTTAACTACTGTTAGCGGTCTCATAGACCGCTGTTTTTCAGGTTTTGGAGATTAACTCGTAATTTTTAATTTAACTTTAGATACTGGTCAAATTTTGTTTCGTTTGGAGCCCTTATTATCTCTAGAGACTTATGAATAACTGAATTTTATTTATAATTGTCCTATATATAAAGTTTAATACAAAAATAGTATTCCGAGATTTAATTGAACTTTTTACTCATCTTTATATTAAGCGGTCTGACAGGCCGCTCTCAGTAGTTATGCGACAATTTTTGTTACAGCAGTTAAGTGTTAAATCTGTTGGCTTGTGTCTCAACCATTTGTGACTCTTATTAGGATTTACCCAATTTTTCACAAAACAAAATATTTTTCCGGAGAAAAAATTGTATTATTAAATTAAATATTAAGGTATATTATATTTATGTATATGCGCAATATCGCGTAGATTTCTTCCATTATAAAAAAGATAAATTTCTTATTAGAGTAATTAATTAGAGCAGCGGTTCCCAAACTTTCTTTGTACGCGACCCACCTTTCAGGAAAAAAAATTTTCGTGACCCACTTTTCAGTAAAAAAATATTTCGCGACCCACCCAAGATAAAGTTGTATGTCAGTATAGCAATTTTTGTACGATCTCTATACGTTCAGCTATCCCATCCTAAGAAAAACGCAAAATTTCTTACGGAAGATAAATTATCAATAGAAACCAGAATCGGTAATCTCAATGTGTGTAAATGAATATCGATAAAAAAATACACAAACTATAAAGATGGTTAAAAGTATGTTTAATTATCATGAAAACATAACTTTATAATCAATGAGATTTCTAATTGCTGTTTACCAATGTGGGAACTGGGAACATATATTAACACACAGTTTGTCTCAGTACTTGTCTTTCAAAAACAGCAAAGTAGAAAAAACATGTTCTCATTAACACAAAGTGTTGAATTCCATCAAGGATTTCAAAGTTGATTTAAATATTTCTGGATATTCTGTTCGTATATTAATCTAAAAGGAAAATAAGGATACTCCCATTATTTCCTTTCGAAATTGTCTTATCTTTTTAAACAGAAATAAAGTATTTTTATGACAAACTTAGATTGTTTTGCGAGCCACCAAAGCAACTGCCGCGGCCCACCAGTGGGTCGCGACCCATAGATTGGGAACCGCTGAATTCGAGTATCTTATTATAGTAATTTCTTATTAGAGTTTCTTATTAGTTTCTTACAGGCTAATATCATAATTGCATTAAATTAAAAAGTCAGTCTGAATCAGTTTCGAGTGGAAGTATGTTGAATTTGAATCGGGTTTCGGATTGACTAAAAATAAAATTCCAGGACTCTGATGTGGTTTAACCCGAGTTGTGCAGAGTTCTATTACGAACAACTTTTGTTTCGAATTCATTGTTTGACTACCTATATGCGATATTCACATTTTATAATACAATTTATAACCATTTCAAATTTCCCATGTTTTATGGTTATTATTATTTTTATTGAATTTTGATGATTTAACTTTACGGATTTCCTAAGAAAAATTCAGCCTAAATCACATTTTTTTCATATTATTATTCGATATTGGGAAAATACCTCTTTAAAAAAGTCTGAGGTTTTGTTTTGAACCTTCTCATTCACATTATAAAACATTAAATTTTCTTCTTTTTGTAAATTTCTATATGTGTGCCTTTTAATATGCAGTGCATAGCATACAGAAGCTACTTCAATAAGGCAAACACACCCATTCATTAATGTTAATCCTTTGGAAGAACTTTTTTTAAATATCTTCTTCGCATTTTAGTCTTTTAAACGTTTTTTCCGCATTGTTTAGCTCAGATCGATGTATATAAAGACCGTTTTCTACTTTTTTGATTTTGTATGAGTAGTAGGAAAAGGAGAGTACGGGCTCAGGAGCAGGTGGGACTGTGGGACCGTCCCGCCTGCTCCTCCGGCTGCCCCGCCTGCTCCTCCGACTGCCCGCTGCCCCGCCTGCGGTCCCTCCTGCTCCCACCATCTCACCGCCGCCCTCCTGCGCCCCCTAGTGGAAAAAAGGAACATTCTATTCTAACAGGATAGGTGAACAACCTTCCCTAATTAAAAATATTATCAATCACATCTCATCATTGAATCATACTATAAGATGAAGATTAAATTTGTATTTGAATTTTGAACAACCGTAATTTTAATGAGTATTATTAATTAAGCGAAACAATTAAAATCTCAGTTTTTAACCATTTTATGTAGATTTCTTCAACTACAAGATGAGATTATCAATTTAATACAAGAAAGTTAAACATATATTTGAATTTTGCTTCATAGACATCTTAATGAGTATCGTTAATTAAGTAAAAAACAATAGAAAATATCCAGTTTTATAGAAAAAGACTGATTTCTTACGATTTTTATCAACTATATGATCAATGTAACGAAAAAAGTTAAACATGTATCCTAGTTTTTCAACAGCTATAGCCTTAATGAGTATCGTTAATTAAGTAAAAAAACAATGGAAAATATCCAGTTTTATAGAAAAAGACTGATTTCTTACGATTTTTATCAACTATATGATCAATGTAACGAAAAAAGTTAAACATGTATCCTAGTTTTTCAACAGCTATAGCCTTAATGAGTATCGTTAATTAAATAAAAAAACAATGGAAAATATCAAGTTTTATAGAAAAAGACTGATTTTTTACGATTTTTTCAACTCAAACTTCGGGCTATCAATTTGATAGAAAGAAATTTAAGCATGCATTCCAGTTTTGGACAACCATTTCCTTCATGAACATTATTAATTAAGCAAAACAGAAAATATTAAATTTTTAACTGATTTCTTCATATTTTTTATTTATTTATTTATTTTTTAATATAAAATCAGAATACACAACTTAAAATAGAAATTTAAACATATTTTTTAGTTTTTGAACAGTCGTTACCTCAAAGAATTTCGATAATTGAACAATTAACAAAGGAAACTAATGATTTTTTAACGAAAAAAGACGAATTAAACGAATTTGGTTAACTTTTACTCTAATTGGAAATTTCATCGTACTTTATGTATACCAACTAAGTAGAATTTTAATGCATAAACGAATAATTTAAAGAAATCCCCAACACACAAATGTGAACCTGCAGAGCATTTCTTATTACGTCATATCTAAACTAAAACTTTTTTCTGCAACCCCACCATGCATGCATTCCAGGTAGGGGAACATAACAAAGAATCTTGACGTCACAACTTACAAAGGTATACAAATGTTTACGTTCAAGAAAAAGTATCACATAGAGTGAAAAAAAAGAAGAGATTTAAGTTATTTATCCATTCTAGTTTTATAACAGTTACTACAACATCTCCAAATTAAAATTTGGAAGTCATAATGAGTATAATTAATTAAGCAAAATAATAGAAATATTAGTTTTTCAGAGGGGAAAAGACGAATTTAAACAAATTTTATTAGTTTTACACTAGTTTAATAATAATTTTAAGGAGGAAAAAGACGAATTTAAACTTTTTTTTTAGTTTTACACTATTTTTTCTCATCTCCAACATGGATATATCAATTTTAACAGAAGAATTAAACGTATATTATAGTTTTTAACAACAAAATCTTAACAAGTATCATTAATTAAACAAAAATAAATATCAGTTTTAAAGAAAAGACGAATTTGAATAATTTTACACTAGTATTTTCAAAAGCAACATGGAAATATCAATACTTATTCACATATTTCACTTATTCACTGTATTCAATACTATATTTAATAAATTTGGATACACTTTAAGAATTTCCTAATCTATAATTAAATATTAGCTGTATATTTAATGTTACCCATGTTTTCAACATTAGTTCATAATCGTGAATTTTGTATTTTAAATACCATGTATTCAGGTTCAGATTATTTTCACTTGAAATCATACAGAATTTTTTAACAGAGTTTGTTTTTGAAATCATTGAAGCAACTGTATTTAATATTTTTAACACCAATTTTCTAAGATTTTCTAACATTTTCCGATTATACATTCTTCAGAAGTACATTTCTAAATGCTACAATCACTTTACATATCGAAAAGATATCATTGAAGCAACTGTATTTAATATTTTTAATACCAATTTTCTAAGATTTTTTAACATTTTCCGGTTATACATTCCTCAAAAGTTATTATTACGTATTCTAAACAATAGCAAATATTAATTTTAAGAATAAAAAGACGAATTTAAACAAATTTTATTAGTTTTACACTATTTTTTCTCACCTCCAACACGGATATATCAATTTTAACAGAAGAATTAAACGTATATTTTAGTTTTTAACAACAAAAATGTAATAAGTATCATTAATTAAACAAAAATAAATACCAATTTTCAAGAAAAGACAATTTTTTACACAAATTTTCAACTTTGAAATACATCGCTTACATATATTGTTACAGTATATTACTAAACTTAAACTTTTTAAAAAGTTTGAATGTCTTTACAAAGGGTTCATACTTATATTTTTCACGTCTTGACTGCATTCGAAATCTTACAACAAAAGTATACTTTTATTATTATTATTATTATTATTATTATTCTAGAAAACCTAAAAAATCGTTTCTTGCTGCTTTAGACACTTGACATATTAAAACTACTCTACCCATATAATTAATCAAATTAGGACATGATTCATCTTACACTTCAAAATTTCTGAATTTTTACAATACTTATTTTCATCAAACTTTATTCTTGATCCTATATATTTTAATAGCACAGAATTTTCACATCTGTTTTTATCTACTTATCAGAAAATTATTAAAACACCCAACAACATTTTTCAAATATGAATATTATCTTTACAATTTAATGATGCAAAACATACACGAATACAAAGTTTAATTTTTACAAACATTTCATATTTCAAACCAAACTATTCGAAATTTTCACAACGTAAGAGCAAACATTAGACGAACTTTTTAACATTAATATTGCTTAGATCTTTTCATCATAACTTTTAACTATGATAATTATCCATTTTTAGGTTGATTGTCGAAAAACTGTAACTGAAATTACATAAACTTAATGTAAAAAACCATGTTCTCACACAATTTCTTGAAATTCAACAAAGAATTGACTATTACTCCAATACTTATCTACTTCAATCTCGACTCTCGATAGTATATAGATATTACATCATTACATACTTACAACTCTTTTCAAACGTTTATCAGAAAATCAAGCCAATCAAAGTCTAGTAGTTATCACACCTGTTCCTCAGAAATATTACTATCATATGAAACAGTAAAGAAAATTAATAGATATTTAATATTTAATAACTTCATACGTGAAATTACTGTCGAATGAGAATACTAATAATCAATAAAATCAACTGTTGGACAAAAAAATAGTACAGATTACCGAAAATTCAAATCATTTTTTCTACAAAAATTACAAAAATTAACAAATGAATGACCAGTTAGAGAAATAATTAAAAAAAATAATGAACATATTTACAAATTTATTAAAATCACACCTTTTTCTGGATTACAAACCACAATTTCTTGAAAAATTTAACACCGAATTTGTAAGATTTTAATCCTAGTATTACATACACTCAATAAATATTCAAAATTAACAAAAAAATAATTTTTTTAGTCTCATCAATAAGCAGAAATTCTATATTAAAAGAATATTTTCATAGTAGTACTTATAAAAATGAGAGTTTACAAACTGATTTTCATAATTTTATCACATTTAAACTTAATTTTTATACATAAAACATTATTTAATCAAATTTTATACTTTCTAATTCAGTAAAATTCAATACTTTTTTAGTTTTTAAACCAATACCACAATATTTATTTACATCAAACTTGATTCTTTACCTTTTATATTTCCACATTACACAAGTGAGTTAAATACTAACTTGGAACGGGAGTTGAAGTCAATTGATTCAATTCGATTTTCATCGTATACGCATTTCCCCTACACGAAATTTCTTACTTCTATAATCATCTAATGTATTAAAACTAATCTACTCATATTTTTAATCAATTCATCAGATGTTTCATCTCGCAATTCTGAATTATCATCCACCAAGTTGCTTAAAATATAAATACTATCTTTAAAGTTTTAATGTAGTATACATGACTAATCTTGAGTTTCCATCTATACTATTAATCAAATTATCATATGTTTCATCTTACAGTTCAACGATTTCTGAATTATCGTCCATCTAGTTGTTTAAAATATTAATAAAATGTTTATAGTTTTTGATTATACGTAGTATGTATGAATACAATCTTTAATTTTTAACAGTTCATATTTCAAATAACCTATTTTCGAAACCAAACTATGTGAATTTTACCACAATACTTATCATCATACAGAGATTTGTGTTTCATACTTTTTCTAAAAATTATCAGATATGTACTCCTCAGAGGAATTTCTATCATATGAATAAATGAAAAAAAAAATTAATTTATATTAAACGTACAGCGAAATTTGATTGCAATATATATGTATTTAATAAAAATAAATAAATGAGCGATTATTTATACATTAAACCTTTACTAAATATATATTTCTTGCGTTATAAAGATGTTTCAACAAGATGAACCAAAACAGCAGCAAACTTCAGAAATTAATGATCTGAATGATTCATCCCTAGCACATGTAGCGTTAATGAATAATACATATGTAAGTACTTATATGAAAAATACTAGAATTCGTATATGAATCGTAATTAGAGTAAATATAAAATGATTTGTCTTACTGCCTACACTTTAACAAATGCCTTTTTACCTATATTGTTGAAAAGAATCCTAATTGTTTGCATTTTATTTCTATTACAGATGTGTTCTATTTGCTACAAACATTTCTTAAGTAAATCGAATTTAACAGAACATACAAAAATCCATACAGGTGAAAAACCTTACACTTGGGAAGATTACCAAATGCTGTTTTCAAGAAGGCGTGAATCAAAAGTGCACACATCATCATATAAAGCATCGTCAGTTATATGTAAACTTAGTGAGGATATTCAAAAATTATTCAGACGTTTGAAGAATTTAGACATAATGGAAGATATTTAGACTATATATCCATCATATTTTCATAACACTTACCACAATATCTCAAACTTAAAATTTGGAAGACATACACACTGCTGAAAAGTAATTTTGTTACCCGTGATTCTTCTAACCAGCATGAATGTATAGATATTATTTTGCAATGTATCCTTTAAATGCTCACATTAAATATTCCTTTATATACATATATCGTTGTGTTTATTTTTTAAAAACCTATTACATTAATAAAATAGGTTACACACACGTACATACACATAATATTTTAAGTAAAACAACACTCTCACAACTTAAAAAATGCATAAGAACATACAAAAATAAGCAGATGTATGAAAAAATATGCAAATTTACAAAATAATTTCACTGTTTTCTAGAAATACCAACAAAAAAATATTTAAAGTATAAAAAAATTACAAAAGTGAAAAGAAAAAACACAAATGTAAAACAAAAATCACAAAGTGAAAAACTCACAACAAAGTTTTTGAAAAAAAAAAAATTTACAACAAAAATTTTTTTACAAAAACCAAAACTTCAAAAATATTTTTCCAAAAAAATTTTTTTTCAAAAACATTTTTTACAAAAAAATTTTTTTTTCAAAATAAGTTTTTACAAAAGTAAAAAATAAAAAATCACAACGTTAAAAATATGAAAAATTTTAGTTAAAAAAAGTGTAAAAAAAATTGCAAAAAAAATTGCAAAAATTTCAAAAAAGTTACGAAAAAAGTTATCAAAATTTTTGTTCTTTTTAATACAGTATGCAATGGTGAAACCATTGTATTTACTATTAAAAAGAACAAAAATTTTGATACTTTTTTCGTAACTTTTTTGAAATTTTTGCAATTTTTTTTGCAATTTTTTTTACACTTTTTTTAACTAAAATTTTTCATATTTTTAACGTTGTGATTTTTTATTTTTTACTTTTGTAAAAACTTATTTTGAAAAAAAATTTTTTTTGTAAAAAATGTTTTTGAAAAAAAAATTTTTTGGAAAAATATTTTTGAAGTTTTGGTTTTTGTAAAAAAATTTTTGTTGTAAATTTTTTTTTTTTCAAAAACTTTGTTGTGAGTTTTTCACTTTGTGATTTTTGTTTTACATTTGTGTTTTTTCTTTTCACTTTTGTAATTTTTTTATACTTTAAATATTTTTTTGTTGGTATTTCTAGAAAACAGTGAAATTATTTTGTAAATTTGCATATTTTTTCATACATCTGCTTATTTTTGTATGTTCTTATGCATTTTTTAAGTTGTGAGAGTGTTGTTTCACTTAAAATGTTATGTGTATGTACGTGTGTGTAACCTATTTTATTAATGTAATAGGTTTTTAAAAAATAAACACAACGATATATGTATATAAAGGAATATTTAATGTGAGCATTTAAAGGATACATTGCAAAATAATATCTATACATTCATGCTGGTTAGAAGAATCACGGGTAACAAAATTACTTTTCAGCAGTGTGTATGTCTTCCAAATTTTAAGTTTGAGATATTGTGGTAAGTGTTATGAAAATATGATGGATATATAGTCTAAATATCTTCCATTATGTCTAAATTCTTCAAACGTCTGAATAATTTTTGAATATCCTCACTAAGTTTACATATAACTGACGATGCTTTATATGATGATGTGTGCACTTTTGATTCACGCCTTCTTGAAAACAGCATTTGGTAATCTTCCCAAGTGTAAGGTTTTTCACCTGTATGGATTTTTGTATGTTCTGTTAAATTCGATTTACTTAAGAAATGTTTGTAGCAAATAGAACACATCTGTAATAGAAATAAAATGCAAACAATTAGGATTCTTTTCAACAATATAGGTAAAAAGGCATTTGTTAAAGTGTAGGCAGTAAGACAAATCATTTTATATTTACTCTAATTACGATTCATATACGAATTCTAGTATTTTTCATATAAGTACTTACATATGTATTATTCATTAACGCTACATGTGCTAGGGATGAATCATTCAGATCATTAATTTCTGAAGTTTGCTGCTGTTTTGGTTCATCTTGTTGAAACATCTTTATAACGCAAGAAATATATATTTAGTAAAGGTTTAATGTATAAATAATCGCTCATTTATTTATTTTTATTAAATACATATATATTGCAATCAAATTTCGCTGTACGTTTAATATAAATTAATTTTTTTTTTCATTTATTCATATGATAGAAATTCCTCTGAGGAGTACATATCTGATAATTTTTAGAAAAAGTATGAAACACAAATCTCTGTATGATGATAAGTATTGTGGTAAAATTCACATAGTTTGGTTTCGAAAATAGGTTATTTGAAATATGAACTGTTAAAAATTAAAGATTGTATTCATACATACTATGTATAATCAAAAACTATAAACATTTTATTAATATTTTAAACAACTAGATGGACGATAATTCAGAAATCGTTGAACTGTAAGATGAAACATATGATAATTTGATTAATAGTATAGATGGAAACTCAAGATTAGTCATGTATACTACATTAAAACTTTAAAGATAGTATTTATATTTTAAGCAACTTGGTGGATGATAATTCAGAATTGCGAGATGAAACATCTGATGAATTGATTAAAAATATGAGTAGATTAGTTTTAATACATTAGATGATTATAGAAGTAAGAAATTTCGTGTAGGGGAAATGCGTATACGATGAAAATCGAATTGAATCAATTGACTTCAACTCCCGTTCCAAGTTAGTATTTAACTCACTTGTGTAATGTGGAAATATAAAAGGTAAAGAATCAAGTTTGATGTAAATAAATATTGTGGTATTGGTTTAAAAACTAAAAAAGTATTGAATTTTACTGAATTAGAAAGTATAAAATTTGATTAAATAATGTTTTATGTATAAAAATTAAGTTTAAATGTGATAAAATTATGAAAATCAGTTTGTAAACTCTCATTTTTATAAGTACTACTATGAAAATATTCTTTTAATATAGAATTTCTGCTTATTGATGAGACTAAAAAAATTATTTTTTTGTTAATTTTGAATATTTATTGAGTGTATGTAATACTAGGATTAAAATCTTACAAATTCGGTGTTAAATTTTTCAAGAAATTGTGGTTTGTAATCCAGAAAAAGGTGTGATTTTAATAAATTTGTAAATATGTTCATTATTTTTTTTAATTATTTCTCTAACTGGTCATTCATTTGTTAATTTTTGTAATTTTTGTAGAAAAAATGATTTGAATTTTCGGTAATCTGTACTATTTTTTTGTCCAACAGTTGATTTTATTGATTATTAGTATTCTCATTCGACAGTAATTTCACGTATGAAGTTATTAAATATTAAATATCTATTAATTTTCTTTACTGTTTCATATGATAGTAATATTTCTGAGGAACAGGTGTGATAACTACTAGACTTTGATTGGCTTGATTTTCTGATAAACGTTTGAAAAGAGTTGTAAGTATGTAATGATGTAATATCTATATACTATCGAGAGTCGAGATTGAAGTAGATAAGTATTGGAGTAATAGTCAATTCTTTGTTGAATTTCAAGAAATTGTGTGAGAACATGGTTTTTTACATTAAGTTTATGTAATTTCAGTTACAGTTTTTCGACAATCAACCTAAAAATGGATAATTATCATAGTTAAAAGTTATGATGAAAAGATCTAAGCAATATTAATGTTAAAAAGTTCGTCTAATGTTTGCTCTTACGTTGTGAAAATTTCGAATAGTTTGGTTTGAAATATGAAATGTTTGTAAAAATTAAACTTTGTATTCGTGTATGTTTTGCATCATTAAATTGTAAAGATAATATTCATATTTGAAAAATGTTGTTGGGTGTTTTAATAATTTTCTGATAAGTAGATAAAAACAGATGTGAAAATTCTGTGCTATTAAAATATATAGGATCAAGAATAAAGTTTGATGAAAATAAGTATTGTAAAAATTCAGAAATTTTGAAGTGTAAGATGAATCATGTCCTAATTTGATTAATTATATGGGTAGAGTAGTTTTAATATGTCAAGTGTCTAAAGCAGCAAGAAACGATTTTTTAGGTTTTCTAGAATAATAATAATAATAATAATAATAATAAAAGTATACTTTTGTTGTAAGATTTCGAATGCAGTCAAGACGTGAAAAATATAAGTATGAACCCTTTGTAAAGACATTCAAACTTTTTAAAAAGTTTAAGTTTAGTAATATACTGTAACAATATATGTAAGCGATGTATTTCAAAGTTGAAAATTTGTGTAAAAAATTGTCTTTTCTTGAAAATTGGTATTTATTTTTGTTTAATTAATGATACTTATTACATTTTTGTTGTTAAAAACTAAAATATACGTTTAATTCTTCTGTTAAAATTGATATATCCGTGTTGGAGGTGAGAAAAAATAGTGTAAAACTAATAAAATTTGTTTAAATTCGTCTTTTTATTCTTAAAATTAATATTTGCTATTGTTTAGAATACGTAATAATAACTTTTGAGGAATGTATAACCGGAAAATGTTAAAAAATCTTAGAAAATTGGTATTAAAAATATTAAATACAGTTGCTTCAATGATATCTTTTCGATATGTAAAGTGATTGTAGCATTTAGAAATGTACTTCTGAAGAATGTATAATCGGAAAATGTTAGAAAATCTTAGAAAATTGGTGTTAAAAATATTAAATACAGTTGCTTCAATGATTTCAAAAACAAACTCTGTTAAAAAATTCTGTATGATTTCAAGTGAAAATAATCTGAACCTGAATACATGGTATTTAAAATACAAAATTCACGATTATGAACTAATGTTGAAAACATGGGTAACATTAAATATACAGCTAATATTTAATTATAGATTAGGAAATTCTTAAAGTGTATCCAAATTTATTAAATATAGTATTGAATACAGTGAATAAGTGAAATATGTGAATAAGTATTGATATTTCCATGTTGCTTTTGAAAATACTAGTGTAAAATTATTCAAATTCGTCTTTTCTTTAAAACTGATATTTATTTTTGTTTAATTAATGATACTTGTTAAGATTTTGTTGTTAAAAACTATAATATACGTTTAATTCTTCTGTTAAAATTGATATATCCATGTTGGAGATGAGAAAAAATAGTGTAAAACTAAAAAAAAAGTTTAAATTCGTCTTTTTCCTCCTTAAAATTATTATTAAACTAGTGTAAAACTAATAAAATTTGTTTAAATTCGTCTTTTCCCCTCTGAAAAACTAATATTTCTATTATTTTGCTTAATTAATTATACTCATTATGACTTCCAAATTTTAATTTGGAGATGTTGTAGTAACTGTTATAAAACTAGAATGGATAAATAACTTAAATCTCTTCTTTTTTTTCACTCTATGTGATACTTTTTCTTGAACGTAAACATTTGTATACCTTTGTAAGTTGTGACGTCAAGATTCTTTGTTATGTTCCCCTACCTGGAATGCATGCATGGTGGGGTTGCAGAAAAAAGTTTTAGTTTAGATATGACGTAATAAGAAATGCTCTGCAGGTTCACATTTGTGTGTTGGGGATTTCTTTAAATTATTCGTTTATGCATTAAAATTCTACTTAGTTGGTATACATAAAGTACGATGAAATTTCCAATTAGAGTAAAAGTTAACCAAATTCGTTTAATTCGTCTTTTTTCGTTAAAAAATCATTAGTTTCCTTTGTTAATTGTTCAATTATCGAAATTCTTTGAGGTAACGACTGTTCAAAAACTAAAAAATATGTTTAAATTTCTATTTTAAGTTGTGTATTCTGATTTTATATTAAAAAATAAATAAATAAATAAAAAATATGAAGAAATCAGTTAAAAATTTAATATTTTCTGTTTTGCTTAATTAATAATGTTCATGAAGGAAAT
The DNA here is from genome assembly GCA_964019185.1 of Maratus speculifer. Classification (NCBI taxonomy): domain Eukaryota; kingdom Metazoa; phylum Arthropoda; class Arachnida; order Araneae; family Salticidae; genus Maratus; species Maratus speculifer. Next base: position 419,454,961 of record OZ025291.1, on the reverse strand, counting down.
GGTTGTCCAAAACTGGAATGCATGCTTAAATTTCTTTCTATCAAATTGATAGCCCGAAGTTTGAGTTGAAAAAATCGTAAAAAATCAGTCTTTTTCTATAAAACTTGATATTTTCCATTGTTTTTTTATTTAATTAACGATACTCATTAAGGCTATAGCTGTTGAAAAACTAGGATACATGTTTAACTTTTTTCGTTACATTGATCATATAGTTGATAAAAATCGTAAGAAATCAGTCTTTTTCTATAAAACTGGATATTTTCCATTGTTTTTTTACTTAATTAACGATACTCATTAAGGCTATAGCTGTTGAAAAACTAGGATACATGTTTAACTTTTTTCGTTACATTGATCATATAGTTGATAAAAATCGTAAGAAATCAGTCTTTTTCTATAAAACTGGATATTTTCTATTGTTTTTTACTTAATTAACGATACTCATTAAGATGTCTATGAAGCAAAATTCAAATATATGTTTAACTTTCTTGTATTAAATTGATAATCTCATCTTGTAGTTGAAGAAATCTACATAAAATGGCTAAAAAATGAGATTTTAATTGTTTCGCTTAATTAATAATACTCATTAAAATTACGGTTGTTCAAAATTCAAATACAAATTTAATCTTCATCTTATAGTATGATTCAATGATGAGATGTGATTGATAATATTTTTAATTAGGGAAGGTTGTTCACCTATCCTGTTAGAATAGAATGTTCCTTTTTTCCACTAGGGGGCGCAGGAGGGCGGCGGTGAGATGGTGGGAGCAGGAGGGACCGCAGGCGGGGCAGCGGGCAGTCGGAGGAGCAGGCGGGGCAGCCGGAGGAGCAGGCGGGACAGCCGGAGGAGCAGGCGGGACGGTCCCACAGTCCCACCTGCTCCTGAGCCCGTACTCTCCTTTTCCTACTACTTGTATGCATTCTTATTATAGGTGTTTTTATATCAAAAAGGTAAACTTTGCGACATAAGTTTTCATTTATTTTTGTTCGAAAATGCATGAAAATAGCAGGTGTTGATATTCAGAAACTATCTAATTGCATTCATTTATCTGTTTTTTGCAAACGCAATGGATATTTTAGAACAAGCCATCAAAGTTTACATTTCGAACGCATTTTCCGGCAAAAGCAGAAAAACCAGTCAATGAAAGGGACACAATCGTGAGATCACGTGACCAAAATAGCTCATAATTCGGTTGGTAATTTAATTGTCACAAAATTGAAAATTCAGTTCGATTCAAATTCGCTTCCATAGTCAGCCTTCCAATTTTTTATCTTTTCGTTAAAAAATGAATTTGTAAATGTGTCAAAATATTTTGCGCTTGCTGAGCAGAGCAGTTGAGAACACCCTTAAGATGTTTTTACTTTAGGAACCGGTTTTGAAAATGTAAATATACTCATTAAAATAAATAAATTAATTAATTAAAAACCATAGTGGAAATTGGAAGGGTAAAAATAAATCCGTTATCATACAGATCGACTTTAGTTGTTCAATGAGAAAAACATTTAAAAATATTGAAATGCAAGTGATCGAAAATTTGTTATCATAATTTTTTGCCCATAAGATTAACATTAGCGAAGGGGTGTTTTGGGATTACTAAAGTAACCCTTTAATAATTACATTGCTTTCGGAGAAAAAAAGGAAGAAATACAAACTAAAAAATATATACTGATATTCCTGATTTTCAAATTTCATAAATTTTAAAATTAATTTCAATTACATGAACAGCGGCGTAGAAGATGGGGGGGGGGATACAGATGCACTGGTATCACTAATTTATAAAGTTTTCTTTGCCATATCTAATCAGAGAATTTGAAGCTATTAGTCAAGGCGGAATCAACTTTTCGATTTTAATGGTATGAAGAGCATTTGGATCTTCCCCCCGGCTATGACTCTGTACAAGAACATTTAAAGGAAGAAAAAGCGCATTGTCTTCTGGTAGGACAGAATTTAAGGGGTGTGGGAATGCAGGATATAATGTTCAATAGTAAAACCATAAATAAAATTATTTTCTTTCTTTTCTTTTTTTACTTTTTATCCTTCACTACTTCCAATCAATGACCCATACCTCTGGATTGACCACATGTTGTTTTATTTTCTCACTTCCCATATCTCTGACAAACTCAAGTCAAATACTATTCCTATATCCTGTTACAGTGTGCGGTATACATTCTGTTTCACTTTACCCCATTGAAAGCTATCTCTATCTCTTATGACCTCTGACCTTCACACTCCTACTCTAGGGCCATTTAATGAGTTGAAAACATGAACCGAACTCTTCCTTTTCCGGTGGTACAATGTTTAGCAAACAAACCAAGTATATTTTGGTTTGGAAGAGAAAGGAAGGGAAAAAAGAAGACGTAATCCTAACGTAATCGCATATTTATTTAAGATTACGATTACTTTGCGGTTATATTAGGGTTCGATTATGATTAGATTATGATTATAATCGAGATGAAATCTCTTGATTATGATTATATTGAGATTATTTCAAAAACCAAAATCTATGATTACGATTACAGTGCGATTACACGGTTTTTGTAATCGATTATAATCGACTACGATTACACGATTACGATTACTCGAAGTCTGATTAGAACCCCTGTTCCCCCTATTTATACTTATTCAATGAACACCTAATAACAGTCACGGAATCCCTTCATCAGAATGATCCTAATCTAAATTTTGAACGAAAACTTAATTCTGCTTGAAAATCCCATTTATATCAACTAACGGGGGGGGGGGCATTAGAACCCCTGTTCCCCCTATTTATACTTATTCAATGAACACCTAATAACAGTCACGGAATCGCCTCATCAGAATGATCCTAATCTAAATTTTGAACGAAAACTTAATTCTGCATGAAAATCCCATTTATATCAACTAACGGGGGCGGGGGGTCATTAGAACCCCTGTTCCCCCTATTTATACTTATTCAATGAACACCTAATAACAGTCACGGAATCAACTCATCAGAATGATCCTAATCTAAATTTTGAACGAAAACTTAATTCTGCATGAAAATCCCATTTATATCAACTAACGGGGGCGGGGGGGCATTAGAACCCCTGTTCCCCCTATTTATACTTATTCAATGAACACCTAATAACAGTCACGGAATCAACTCATCAGAATGATCCTAATCTAAATTTTGAACGAAAACTTAATTCTGCATGAAAATCCCATTTATATCAACTAACGGGGGGGGGCATTAGAACCCCTGTTCCCCCTATTTATACTTATTCAATGAACACCTAATAACAGTCACGGAATCGCCTCATCAGAATGATCCTAATCTAAATTTTGAAAACTTAATTCTGCATGAAAATCCCATTTATATCAACTAACGGGGGGCATGAGCCCCCCGTTCCCCCTCTTATACATATCGAATGAACTCCAAAAACTAATCAGGGAAGCGCCTTGTCAGGATATACCTACATACAAAATTTCAAGTGGATCGGATATTTTTATCATGAGTTATCGCGTTACGCACGAACATACGAACGTACATACAGAACGGACGGGCACATAAGCTCTCAGGCTATGATAGCCTGTGAGCTAAAAAGGAAGCAAAAGAAAAAAAAATTAAATAAAATTTTATTGTATTCATTGAAATGTAACAGCAGATAAAATTACGCAATGATGAATGTAAAGAAATTTTAATTTATACCTTTTGTCTAGTTCTTGCTTGATATATGTAAACTGGTTTTTAAGTTCACTGAAGAAAATCTGAAATATCATTAAAGTTTTACATTCATACTTCTATTTAAATATGCAAAAAGATAATATTGATTTATTGACTCGAAAAATTCTTATTTAAAGATGTAAAGACATCAACCGAATATGCATTATAAAAGAAGAATTTTTTTTTTTAAATAATTAAGTTATTTTTGTAGTATTTCATTTTTTAAAATGTTAAAAAATATTTAGCAAGAAATTAAAGGAAAATACCTCTTTTTCGTACTTATTAATGCGGTTTATTTTATGCTGTATGTATTTTAATTTGTTATATTTCTATTTAATTTGTTATTTGATTATACAAAAAGCTTAAAAAATTTCTTATTTTCGTTTAGCAGTATATAAATAGTCTCTTGTAATCTATATACTGTAAAACAAATCCCTTAAATTTACGACAAAAATTGCTGTCATCAATGTTGCCAGTAGTTTTTGCCGTAAAAATTGCGGCAAAATTAAATGTAATTTTTTTTACATCCAATTTTACTTCAATTTTTACGACAAAAACTGCTAGCAACAGTGCTACCAGCAGTTTTTGTCGTAAATTTAGGGGATTATTTTGAAGTGTATAAAAATTTAAACAAATACAGAAGGTATGAGGATTATCACCGTACAGTGATTGGTGAGTGATTTTGCAAAATTTCAAGTTTTTTTGTTTTTTCCCTAAGTTACAAATAGAAGTAAAAATTAAGTCAATAATATAATATGTCAAATATATCGACAACGAATAAAGTAATATATTTTAAAAAGAAAGAAAGAAAAAGAAAAAATAATAATAAATAAAATAAAATAAAACTTTGATACGCTCATTCAAATGTAACAACAGATAAAATTGCGCCATTTTTATATACCTTTGTCTAGTTCATATTTGATATATGCAATCTGGTTTTTAAGTTCATTGAAGCAAGTCTGAAATATCATTTAAGTTTTGTAATCATACTTTTATTTAAATATGCGAACAGTTAACATTGATTTATTGACTCGAGAAATTCTTATTTAAATATTTAAAGACAATAACTGAATATACATTATAAATGAAGAATGTTTAAAAAAAATTAAGTTATTTTTGCAGTTATTTTTATTGAAACATTGCTTTTAAAAATGTTACGCAGAAAGTTAAAAGAAAATAGATTTTTTGCAATAGGTGCAGACTTTCTAATGCAGTTAATTTTTTTATGTATGTGTACTAAAATTTGTTCATTTAAGTAGCTTGTAAATTTTCAAGCTTCAAATTAAAAAAAAAAATGCTATACACATAGATTTAACGTATTTAAAAAGCTTTTAAAACATTGAATAAATAAACTCGGGTAGACTTGAATACATTTAAAAAATTAAAATTTATATACGAAAAATAAAAAATACTAAAAACATTTAAAAATACAAAAATTAAACGTTTCGCCAAGCTACTCGCCAGGAATCATCAGTACTATCAGTAGTTATTATCTATTTCTCGAAAAATAACTATTTGTAATCCTGTTTTCTAAACTCTTCGATTTTTCATGTCCCTGTATTTCATTCAAATTTCAATACAGAGATATATTTTAATTGGAAATGAAACGCTTAATCCGACGCAGTGAAATGTTAGTTACTAAGATTATGATTTTTGGAGGTATAAGGATGCTTCTTTTACTTAATTCGGTATTGCTTGAGTAGTTTGGAATTTTATGTAATTTGTCAAAAATAATTCATCAGCAATTCATTAATAGGGCATTACTATGTGTTAAATATATTTTAAATATACATTTAAATTTCATTTTGGAATTGCGATGCATTTTATATATAGTTTACACATCTTTTAGTTTCATATTTTATATTTTGCATATTCATGATGGGTAAGTATTACGGTGCCCCCTCCCAACGACTAGTTATTTATTTATTTTATCATGCTACAAAAGCGCATTGCATTAAAATTATAAACAATTTCGGAGCTGCGATTAATAATGTTATAGCGTCTTTCTCAGTTATATTTCACAAGTAAGCTTCTTAATCCTCAGCGTAAAATTAGACTGTTTAAATGATGTCTTCTGAATACTTACAATAAAACCCTTTTATGGAATTAATTATTAAAACAAAATTGGATCTCAAGCTTGACATTCACGATAAATGGTTTTATCGGATAAAAGCATGCAAAGTTAAATCTATATTTCCGGTTATTTAAACTACACAAATGTCCTATAAGATTTCTCTTAAGCTTTTCGATCGCTTTAATCAGATTTATTTAGGCAAAGTTGCAGTAATGGATATATTTAGACTCTTACAGGAGAGAAATTTATTTTTATGCTTCATTTATGTATACATAAAAGGAAAGCTACTGAAAAATGTACTAAATAATTAATAGGTATGTTTTTGAAAGTTTTTCAGAATGCATATCTTCCCGATTAATTTCTGAAATACAGTGTTTTGAAGTAAATATAAAATAAAATTATGAATATTAAAAAGTTTTGCAAAGTGTAAGATATATTCGTAATAAAAGAGTTCTTTCATTAGTAATCGGTTTTGTAAATGTTTTATAATATTAGTTTCTACGTGTTTTAAGAATATTAAAGTAATGCTGGTGGGTATACCACCGCCGCGCCGTCGCTGCTGTAATTGAATTTACTGCGGCCTTTACCATTTATCTGTTTATAATAAAAGAAAAAAATATTGCATATAAAATCATGAAAGTTTATAGATATTTTTTAAGAAAGAATGCTTGATAAAGACACTGAAACAGTTTTTAAACCAAATAATTGGTCATGGTAGTTCAGTTAAAAGAATTTTACATTATTAATTATGTGCGTAGAGTTTCAGCCATATTTTCAAGGCACATACAGAATTAAATTGTGATATCATTTTTTAAAAAGTTTTACTCTTTTTTAACATTTTGTTTTCTCTTTTAAACCATCAACATTTTTTAGTGTGATTAATTTCTTCATTCATAGTTTGAACTAATAGTATTTTACCTATTGTTATCAGCTTTTATATTACCTATTATTGATATTTATAAATACCATTGTAAAAATATTTATACGCGAAATAATAAAAATAAAGTAACATAATTAAATTATCACGTGAAAAAGCTTTTAAGGATGAGAATTTCTTCACATTTTAAAATGGTGCGAGTAAATTGAGGACAACATTCATGTAACGATGCCTTTGTACAGATAGAAATAAATTATTTTCTGAATTATAAACAGAAATAAATCTTCATCGTTACTTATGTAATAGAAAAAGTTACCCATCAACATGTTATTGGATATTTCAATGGGAATAACTTTTTTCCCTATTTGCAAAGTTTCATAATTTTGTGTAATACTAAAGAAATTTTATGAATTAAAAATCTTTGTTACATATTCTTTATGTGAGTTCTTAAAAAATAAACATTACAAAATATTTTTTTCATTTAATACGCAATAAGTCTATTTATTTATTGAGCAACATACATCTGACTTGTGTGCTCGAAATTGCATGAAAGCCTGCTTATAAGTCATCGTCAATATGCAAGGACAAGATAACACAAGGGATTTTACAATACAAGAGAAGTACAACCAAGAGCTCCACACAAAGTGTGTATGGAATGGAGCTAGTTGGATTCGAACCCACCACCTCCTACGCTCGCAAGCGATTAGCAGCGTTGCGGCCACGGAGGCCCAGAAACTCAGTTTAATGTAATTACTTTTTATTTAAATTTAATTTAAGTTTTTTTCATTAAAATGATTAATTTCTAAAATAAAGTGACAGTCGTGTGATATGTTTTATTATAAACATAAAAATGAATAATGTGTCCATACCATATTGAATAAATCAATAAGGATATAACACTCAACAGTGACTTTAATTCCATGATGGACCAATAAAGGCAAGATAATTTATCTTACCCACATTTCTTATATGTTTTAACAACAGAAGCTTAAAGATTTTTTGCTCAAGTTATAATACAACATTCATGTGACAGTGTCCTTGTTTATATCGCTCAGCCGCTAGATAGGTGACACAAGTCGCAAAAATTCTTTTGCGTTTTATTCCGCGAATGAATCTGTCAGAGATGCGTCTTGCTACAAAAAAGAAAAAGATCATTAGTTATCATTAAAATCGGTTTATTATGCTTTATGCCCATGTAAGTCTGTAATACATGAGGATCTATGAAGCAGTGTGACAAAAATTCGATTGGAATAAATTGAGTATATGGATAATTGACGTTAAATTTGAATATCAGTAATAATTGACTTAATTTAAATAGCAAAATATCGCTTGTTTTATTGTGGTCTTTAAAATTTTATTCCAATAACTGTGAAAAAACTAGTTGGATGTGTCAATCCCAAAACTTTCTTCTATCTCATAAGTACATTTTAATATTAAAAAAAAAAAAACGTGGTGATTCCAAAGTTACCCACTATCGAATTTCCTCGAACATTTGACCTAGTCTAATGAGATTCTGGTATCTGAAAAGCCTAAAACGCAAAATTTAATTAATATTCTGTGAAAATGAGCTTAGTAGTGCCTCATGTAAATTGCCTCATGGGTAATTTATACTAAAACCTAATAAGCATCTATTTATGTCAAGACCTAATAGAATCTGAAATGTGATGGAATTTCGTCCATTAGTTCTTGAGATATAGTTATAACAAAAAATTTTCAAAACGTAGCACCGCAACACCATATCTTGGACAATTTATGCCAAAACGTAAAAAAGCATCTAATTATGTTATGGTGTAAAATAATCTGAAGTTTGATGAAATTCTGTGCAGTAGTTCTTGAGATATAGCTAGTTTTAAAAAAACGTGTAAAATATAGCACAGCAGCACCATCAGTTGAAGGGTTTACAACAAAACGTAATCATCGTGTGTCATTATGTTATATGTCATTTTGTAACAAAATCTGAAGTTTGATGAAATTCTGTGAGTTGGTTGTTGAGATATAGCTATCGGAAGAATCGTGCAAAATACAGCATAGCTGCACCACCTGTTGCCCGGTTAATACCAAAATGTAATCAGCGTCTAATTATGTTATATATTCTAGTGTAACATAATCTAAAATTTGATGAATTTCTCTGCATTAGTTCTTGAGATATAGCTATCGCAAAAATCGTGCAAAATGTAGCATAGCAGCGCCACCTATAGGGCAGTTCACACCAAAACCTTATCAGCGGCTATGTATCTCAAGGTATCGCGAAATCTGAAGTTTGGTGAAATTCTGTGCATTAGTTCTTGAGATATAGCTATCATGAAAATCATGAAAAACGTGGCATAGCAGCTCCACCTGCTGGCCAATTTACACCAAAACTTAATCAGCGTCTATGTATATCAAGGGGTCACATAATCTGAAGTTTGGTGAAATGCTGTGCATTTGTTCTTGAGATATAGCAATCTTGAAAATCATGGAAAACATAGTGTACCAGCGCCACCTGCAGGCCAATTTTCACCAAAAACCAATAGGCACTAATTCATATCAAGGTCTAACTGAATATAAAATTTTATTAAATTTCGAGCAGTAGTTCTTGAGATAGAGCGCCCACAAATTTTTTGTTACATACAGACAGACAGACATACAGACAGACAGACAGACAGACAGACAGACAGACGGACAGACTCGCAGACAGACATTTTCTAAAAATAGTCAAAATGTGTTCAGGACCTTCTAAAACGTATAAATCCGTCGAAAACCGGAAGTCGAAAATTTTCATGAATCCAATACTTTCTTCTTGTAAAGATAGAAGAAAGTAAAAATAGAGTACAGTTTTTTTTTTAAATTAATAATTAATCAATACTGATTATCATTCGGAAATGTGGTTTACCTTAAAAACACATCACATAATTAGAAAATCACTTATATTTCATTTCCTGAAAAGAAAAAAGCATGCACTGTTAAAAGTGAAGGTGACAAACCGGTGCCATTTGTAACCTGGAGGTGAAAAGACCCTAGGGTCCATTGGAACCCGGGGCATTTGGACCCTAGGGTGCCATAGGGGCTTGGATATGTGGTTGCAGTGCCGAAGGTCTCTTACTGGGTGATTGGAGCTAAATAAGGTGTCATACACTTCGTATTGGCAGCAATGTGGCACCTCATCGGGTGACTGGAACCATGCGCATGCGCTGTGACGTGTGTCTTTCTGTTTTCTGTGACGGCAAGTAAAATCTATGGCTATGAATGAATAAAGTTGAGCTTGATGGCTGAGCGGTTAGAATGCTGAACTTGTAATCAGACGTTGTGAGTTCGAATCCTTCGACGGCCAAAAGTCGGTTTGTATATATTTTTTATTTTTTATTATTGGACACTCTGGATTAAGGGTGCCATCTTTTCACCCTAATTAAAGGTGTCATTCTGGCTTCTTTAGGGGTGCCACCAGTGAGACAAGCCTTTCACGCTTAAAAGGTGCAATGTGTCACCATTAGTTTTAACAGTGTAGTTCTTGTCATCTATGCACATAGTTCATTTTTTTTTCGATTTTTTTCACTTATACGCCTTGACTTATGCGGAAGTGTTGTGTGTATGATTTCTTGTTTTAAATAAGAACATAATGTTTTTGATTTATTATACAGTTATAGCTATATGAAAATTTAAACGATTTTTGAAGTAGTGTACTCTCCACCCCCCCCCCCCCCCCCTCAACCACCTCCTTCTCTATTCACTCTCCCATTTCCAAACATTTTATTATACTTTTATCAATTTATCAATCTGGAAAACGATTTCTTTCCCATAATTCTTTAAATTAAAAAAATTAACTTTTCCCTATATATCGATAGCGGAAACTTGCATTGAAGTTTTCAGCTGTGAACTTCAAACAAATCAATATTTGTCCCTGAAAAGAGAAAAATATTGATAAAGCTTAAAATCTCTTGGAAACTATTGGAAAAATTCCGCAAAAATATTTTTTTACCATACAGTAAAAATTGAAAATCTTGATAAAATCTTAAATATTGTTAATTACAGAATAGTTGCAGGAATGGGTTTGAAATATTATGGCTTTCTGTAGAAAAAAATCAATATTATATTGTACTATATTAAAACAAAATAAGGATTGGCAGAGGATTAATAAGAAGTTTTCATTTATCTGAATATCCTATCGTAATGGATTCATAAACGAATTTAATTTTTAACATAGTGAATAAGTATTTTTAATTTCTGTCATATATATATATATATGTATGTATATATATATAACTAATACTTTCATTTATTTCCATAAAGATCCTTAGATTCTAAAATAAATTATATCAGAATAAAAAAAAAAATTATGAATATTATTAATTATAATAACTAAGTTATTAATAATTAATTATACGAATAAAATGTGTACTATTAAAATACTTTTTATCCTAGTTAAGATGGCATCATGAACAGAGAAAGTTTTTTTGAACTACATAGATTGCATCCAAATTAGTCAGACCATGGTATGATATATTTCTAAGACATTTTGCTTATTAAAATTTGTGAGTAATTTCGCATACATGCTTTCATCAGTGGTGCAAAAATTCAAATTTATAGGAGGTGATTTAACGGTCATTTTAAAATAAATTCAACAGTCTGAATTATAAATTATTATTAAAAATATATCTGCTGATAATTAATAGTTGAAAATAATTATTACTAAACCACAAACCGTTCAATATTTGTTTAAATCAAATGAAAAATAATTAAATAATTAAACTTAAAATATTGTTATTTGATTTTTTCTAGACGGATGGTTTAAAAATCAATCAGAAAGTATTGATTCTTAAAAAACAGTTGTAATCTTAAAATCTTCTAATCAATCCATTTTCCAACAGTTAACATTAATCTGGCAGCTGTTGCGTGTCTATCTTTTAGCCTCCCATATAAATTATTTTCTCCTAACTCACATCTTCTTATGAATACAATGGAGAACTGCTCAATTTTTTATAAATAGTTTAAACATGTTTTATTTTCATAATTCAAAATTCCCTCATCGATTTCACGCCTGAAATTTCAAAATTAGTTTAAACTCGATTCGCATGCTAAAAAGCATTCGGTCTGTCAAGTCATATCTTGGTGGAAAATAGCTGGAAACGCAATTTTATCATTTGATTTGTAGGTTTAACATTGTGTTTTTCTGCTCCTAGTCTAGTTTTTCTGCTCCTTCACAAACACCCCCCCACCCCCACCCCCCAAAAAAAGAAAATGAGCCTTTTTATTTTCATATGTCACTTATTATAATATGTGTACTAATTTTAGATATTCAGTTATTTTCAAAATCCGGTCATTCATTTGTGTTAACCCTATAGATCTCTATAATGTGGAGGCGAGGTCAAAAAATTATGCATGATGGAATGTATTTCAATATACTATTTCGATTGCTGCTTCCTTAGCTATGTTACATTTTTACATTATGAGGTAGTTTCCTGGTAAAATTTATTCTTTTTTTTTTAAGCAAAATAAATTTTTTATTGTTTTTTAAAGTATAATTTATCAACCAGCAAAAGCCATGCTTTGTTTGGATTCGCGAAGTATTATGCTGTAAGATAAATATTTGAAAGTAATAATATATTTTTTAAATTACTTTTGCATCTTTATTAAGCAAAAATGTAATTTTATGTTTCGGCGCATTTTAATTTTAAAATGTACTTTAACCAAATGACTAAGAATTTCCTCAGATTGTTTATTTATGATATAAGACTGATATAAGTAAAAATATTTTCGAAGTAGAATTATAAAAAATATTAATTTTATTTGTTTACAATTCTTTTATTGCCACTTCACAAAAATATAATGTAATTCTTTTAAAATTCATAAATATCGTCTGCTTAAATGATTTCACAAAATAAGAATAAATTGTGTATTTGAATTCCTAACACAGAAAAATACTTTTATAATTGAATGTTAATAAGAGAATTTTCCCAAATTTTAATTCAATAAAAATATGTTATAATTTTTCTAAAAAAAAGGTATTTTATAAATATTATAAAAAAAATCATGAAACTATACATAGTTAAAAGGAATGAGCATAGTTTGAAAATCTGAAAGCAGTTTTTGAGATATTTTGCCAGAATAATGAAAATATATGTTATTTATTTAATGATGATTCTAGCTATAATTACCGACCTCATGATTTAAGTTTTTCTTCTGAAAATGTACGTGTTTTACTTTTTATTTGAAAAAATGCGTTCGTAATGGAAAAACATGTAAAATAAAATAATTAAAATTATATTTTTTTGAAAAGTATTTCTGTAAAAAAAATAATATTCTGCAAATCTACAGATCATAATTTATATTTGTGTTTAATTTCAAATCAAAATACTAGTTTTTTTGTAAAGTGTACGATAAATTGTCATTTGCGTAGCCTAGTTGAGGATTCGCTTCGCTCATCCTAATTACCCCAATTTAACTTTTTCAACTTTCTTTACATAAGAGTGCTTTTGATATTTAAATCATCCTGTTTATATTTTCAAGCGTATTAATTGTTATAAAATAAATAAAACTTTTCTTTTAATGGGTAGGGAATTTGATATTATTGCTTTTACCCTAAAACAAATGTAATTCAATGAATGTTATAAAATGTAAATAAAGTAATATATATCCAAGCTACATTAAATATCAAGTTACAGAAAATTTAGAGAAAAAATAAGTCATTATGTGATTTAATAAACTATCGTACAAAATAACTGTCGGTTAAAAATTACAAACATAAAATATTTCGCATTGCACAGAAAGAATAAAATTAAGTTTTTGTTTCTGGCATCTATGCAAAATTATATAAATATCTATAAAAGTAAAAATACATAAATAATAATGTGCAGAAATCAATTGTTTAAAATGGAAAGTATGTGCTACAAAAATTCAGTTTAAAGATCAAAGTGTGTGGAACATTGTTGTACTTTAGAAACTGAGAAAATAAAGAACCGCACAAAAGATGGATTTTCGTCTCTTATAACTATATTAAACATCATTTGTGAGGAATTAAAAATTAATTTCTTCTACTAAATGTTTAATTTGAAGTTAAAATCCACAATAAAAAACATTAAGTCATATCCCGATCCAAAAGGACCAAAATAGTTTCTGTAGACACAAACCGATCAGAACCCGAAAATTACAATTGAAGTCTATACTAAACCGAATCCAACCCCCCCCCCCCCCCCAAAAAAAGAAATTTCATTCAACCGCAATCCGATCTATATAAGACAAAATAATTTCTGCTGGAACGCAACTACATAGGCTTGAAAATTTAATTTGAAGTCAAGCCGTTTGAAGTCAGAATCTTAGCCGTTGTCTTCACTGCATATTTTTAAAAATATTTTTCGCCGAGGTTTTTTTTTTGGGGGGGGGGAGGGGGAGGTACAGAAATACTTTTTATGCCAATTAAAAAAATATATATTTTATAATCTTAATTATTAACCAATTAGATGAATCATATCTGCCAGCAATGAGGTTTTCTTTTGCTTTTCTAATATTTATTTTTTAATCGAAATTATTCAGAAACCTATTGATTCTTGGAAAAACATTAAAAATCTACTTCATCTGCAAATGTCTTTTTTACAGCACTTTTCTGACTTTACTTAGCCATCATACATAATATAGGGTAAGTCTTGCAATCGTTTTTATTATTATTATTATTTTAATGACGGATTTACGCGTTCTAGACAAAAAAGATTCCGATAAACATATTTTTATTGCCCTCCGTCTGTTTGTGTGTTTGTCTGTAAACACACTGTCTACCGTTAAAAAAATTGACATCTGTTTTTTGAGATTAAACATTTTACGAAATAAATTCAAATACTGTATCATAACTCAAAAAAATTCAGTATGTCCACTGTAAAAATGTTCTATTTGTCGTTCTGTATTAATGCTTTAATTAAATTTGTTTGGCAATATATGATAAAAATATTCCAAAAGTTGTCATTGAAAAACATTTCTAAATCACGAAAGCAGAAAAAAGTAGCTGTGCATATCGTAATGAAAAAAAAAAAAAAAAAAAAAAAAAAAAAAAACGTTCTATTTGGCGAAGTTTTTTTTTTCTTCATTTTCTTGATAGAAGCTTTCTTTTAAAGAAATATAGTTAACAGACTTGATATGCGCTCGGAGTGAGTTAGACAGGAACATAATTTAAAACGCTAATTTAGCAAACGAAGACTATGTTAAAAATCTCTTATCGTTACTATGTGACGTAATTACATTTTCTTTCATTGCGGTTTGTATAGCTTTGTAAAAGAAATATGCAAATAATCAAAAACAAATATGTGGTATAGAAAACTATTTTTTAAATATAATTATAGAAAAATACATATAACTTAAAAGAAATGTGTTTATATATGGAGTTTTATTATTGCATTTTATTATTGATGTCAAGTTTAATGTAAATTCTGATGAATTGTTTATACCTTATTTAAAAAATTACTTACATAACAAGGTAATATTCATTTAAATATTAATTTTAATTGCTCAATTCACCCTATTTTTTGAACATGAAAATTTTTACTTAAGAACTGAAAGCATCCGAAATAACTGTTTTTCGTTTCTTTTCTGTTTCATTTATCTCTTTTGATAAATTTCAAATTCGGTTAAAAAAATTTATGTCTCTTTTTTTTTAATTAAAACATTTTGCGAAATAGATTCATATACTGCAGGGTAGTAGAAAATAAATCAGTATGTCCAATGGGAAAAGATCTATTTTTCGTTCACTGTTAATGCTTTAATTAAATTTGATTGCTAATATATGTTAAAAATAATTCCAAAAGTTTTCATTAGAAAACATTTCTGCCTCACGGAAGTAGAAAAAATTAGCTGAGCATATCGTAATAAAAAAAACTTCTATTTTTAATGTATTTGGCGAAGGTATTTTGTCTTTATTTGCTTGACAGAATATTTTTTTTAAAGAAAGATTGTTAACGGACTTAGTATGCGTTTGAAGTGAGTTAGACTGAAACATAATTTAAAACGCCATTTTAGCAAATGGAGTTTGCATTAAAAAATCTCCTATCGTTAGCATACAGCGAAATTACTTTTTTCCTTCATTTCGGTATGTATAACTTTGTCAAAAAAATGTAGAAAAAAAAGAAAATTATTTTAAAAAATATAATAATTGAAAAAAGAAACAAGTTAAAAAAAATTCTATAGGCATGGAATTTTTTACTTAAGAATTGAAAGTAACACTGTTTCAGATCTTTTATTTTATTTATCATTTTTGATAAATTTTAAATTAATTTTAAAAAATTGATTTCGTTTTTAATTTATTTCGCGAAATAAATTCAAATATTATAGGATAACAACAGCAACAAAACTCCTCTGAGAAATGTCCACTATGAAAATATTTAGTTGCCGTTCTCTGTTCATGGTTAAATTAACCCTTTATCTACCGACGGTACTTATAAGTACCATAAAAATTTCTTATTATAAAATTCTTTTGATACCTGTTTGAATGCTGTTTAGAATGAGTTACAGATACATTACTTTATATTGTTCAAAGAGTATTATTGGTTACACAAAACAATTATATTTTATAAGGATGATTTCTTTTTCCTTTGTATCTTTTCAGATTTCTTGGCGCTGAGGAGGAAGATTTTTCAATTCGGAAATATTTTTATATTTATATTGTAAGAACATCACATTTGTACATTTTATAATTCTAAAAAATACCAAGAAAACAATTTATTAATAAAAGATTTGAGTGGGATTATTAAAATTGCAGAAAATCCCTGTAAATTCAAGTTTAATTAATCCTTCAATATTTTTAAAATCCTACAAAAATTTATTAAATGATTATGTAAATATTTAAATTTAGTTTAAACAATCTACGTAAAATGCTTTAGCATGTAAATGTTCATGAATTCATAATGTGGTAGATAAAGGGTTAAATTCGTTTGGTAATATATTTTTAAAATATACCCAAAAGTTTTCAGTGAAAAATATTTCAGCCACACGCAAGCAGAAAAAAGTCACTCGTAATAAGTGTATATCATAATAAAAAAAGGACATTTTTTATGTATTTGTCTAAGGCATTTTCTCTTTATTTGCTTGAAAGAACTTCTCTTTTAAAGAATGTTAATTAACGAACCAAGTATGCATTTGAGTTTACTTCGACAGGGACATCTTTTAAAATGTCATTTTAGCAAATGAAGACTGCTTTAAAAATCTCCTACCGTTAGGAAGCATCGAAATTACTTTTACTTTCATATCGGTTTGTATGACTTTGGAAGAGTTATATGCAAAAAAAACAAAAAACAAATGTAGGGCAAAGAAAACTATTTCTTTATATAAATATTTAAGGAAAAGTATTATTATTACTTTTTATTCTTGATATCAAGTTCAATGTGAATTCTGATGAAGGTTTTGTATCTTATTTATAATTTTATTTACTTTTCAATCTTTTTCGATAACATTTTGATGAAATATTTATAATGGACACTGTAAGAAAAAAAAGAAAATACAAATATATTCTAATATTCAAAAATATATTTAAAGGAAGTATGTAATAACCTTTTCAAGTTATTCAAGGTTCTGGAAAGCTTTATTTATATTTAGAAACATCTGAAAGAAAAATATTTTAAAGATTTAAAGAAGCATTTATATATATAAAAAAATGATTTCTTTTGTTATCGCTGATTTTCGAAATCTTCCCGAGTAGCTTTCATAGTGCAACAATATACATATATGGAATAATATAATTTTTTTCGCCATTTTCTCGTTTCGATTTCGTTCTAAATTCTTATAAGAATGTACTTTTATTTATATTTCAGTAATCTACTAATATTTAATTATTGGCTAAAGCTCCCTTTTCTCCTTAATTCAATTTATTATTTATTTTCCTGAAAATAACTCAATTGTATTATTTAAATGTCAATCACTTATTTCGAAATGTTAAATATATTCTATTAGTCCATTTCTTCTTTATAGAATAAAAAACATTTGTCAAAAGATTTATTTTTTATATTTTATTAAAATATCGTTTGGGCAATTCCATAATGCATTTCGGTTACGGACTTTTTACCTCTGTTTAATTTTGCAATTTACCGCGATTTGATAAAGAATCCGAACATGAATCTCCTCCTACTAACCAATGAAGTGATTGGAAACTTTCTATCCACGTTCCGATTCCCTTGATGGACATTCCATGCTTATGTTACATGCTTAGGTCAGCCTTAGCCCAGTCAGGATTGTAAGAGGTTCGATTAAAATTCCCAAACGCGCGGAAAAAAGCTCAGAATTGAATGCCCTTTTAACTGCTAAACTAATCCCCGCGAAGTATCAGTTTGTTATCGAATGTTCTTTGAGTCGTGATGCATTCTAAGCTGCATTATTTCAAGGACCTATTTTTATTTACCTTTTATAATTAATGTAACACTGAGTTGGAAGGTAGCTGTTTGTCGATTTCCATGTATTGTTGACAGAAGTGGTTGCATAAAGAACATTTTTTTATTTATTCTTGGGAGGTGATTTATGCTGATGTTTTTCATTTCATGAGAGGTGGAGATTGGAATGTTGTGTGGAGTAGCCGAGTGAAATTGGACAGCAATGAAGATTTATGTCACAAATTTCTTGATATCTTGCATTTTAATGGAGAAATCACCCAATAAACTCTCCCATCTGCCTTAGTATTCAAGCCACGAGTTATATAAAAGTTCACTTATTTTTCTTTAACTGAGACGAGTGATTCTACGTTATCCAGCTGCGTCATACAATGATCCGTTCTTGCCGTCTTTCACCTGGTGTTTTTTCTACGATCACTCCGACATTTCACATGTATATGTTTTATATCGGAACATCGATTTTTAGATTGCTATATATTTTCAAGCATTTTTAGTTCCATAACTCAATTTATGGGTAACAAGATATTATTAATCTAAATATAAATGTTAATCATTTTAATGTATCGTGTTTCGTAAACATGAGAATCTTTACTTATAGCATTCAAAATAACTTTGTTCCGCTTTTAGAAAAAGGAGTAACATTCTACAATCTTAAAACGAAGGGGTGGATTTCGCCTTTCAGGAAAGAGCTGTAATCTATTGAATCGTAAATGAGTTGTTTTTTAAATGCTTTAATCATCTTGATTTAATTACTTATTTAAATAACTCATCTTGATTTAAATTGTTTAAAAACAACTCATTCTCTTGAGTTGTTTCAACTCTTTATGAGAAACTGCCTTTCAAAACGTGAGATGAGCGAATTTCGGCTCAACTTGAGTTATATTTTGGCTGACATTTTAAAAGAGTATATAATCAACTCTGAAACACTTCGAATAAAGTCTTCAGTAAATCGCGATAATCTATTTGTTTCTTTCTTTCCTAAACAGAAAGAAAACTTTACTGAAATGATGTGTAATTCCTAAGAGGTTGTTACTTATTTTCGTTTGTGGTTAAATCATGATTTCAAAAATTGAGAAATATTTGTCTTTTTTACAGCATATTTTGTCTAAATTGAAGTTTTAAAAAAAAGAAGAACAAAACCTGCAGAATAATATTTTAGTTAACCGGAAGACTATTTATAAGCCGCTGATTTGAGAAACATGTCATTCTTGCATAATGTAAAATAGATGTATTACTTTTTATATAATATGTTTACTTCATCGAGTTTTTTATTATTCTTAAAACAGTTTAATATGAATTTCTTATTAAAAAATTCTTTTTAAAAGTTTAAAACTATCTACAGACCATTCTACAACACAAAAAAAGAAATATGCTTATTTTTAAAATACTTATTTGAGAACTATCTTATCCTTAAACAAGAATCAGCTATTAAAAAAAAGAAATTCAGAAATTCTTTAATTTTTAATCAATTTATCTATGTTAATCAAATTTAAAACAAGTTTAAAAAGTATGGTTCTATTTAAAATTAAAAAGTTCATTACCAATCATCGTGAGAAACGTGAGATAATTAAAAATGTACTTACAACACTAAGGCTTTTGCGCTAATTTTGATAGAGGTTTGATTTTTTTTTTTTTTTTTTTTTTTTTTTTTTTTTTTGTACTCTATGGACAATTTAATATTTTTTGTCAGGATTTAACATTCAAGTTTATAGTTATTTTTTAAAAAATATTTAAAGTTTTTTGAATTTTCTTCATTTTTTGAGTATACACGAGAGAAAAATAATTCATACTAAATGTAAAATCTCACACATATAAAAATCCATATACAGTTTTATGTACTATCATATATATTATAAAGCAGAAGTTCTGAAACTTCCAAACGAGCATCCAACGAAACGAGAAACTTCCAAAACAACATCTCAAAAATTTCATTAAGTAAAACATTAGTATTTTTTTCTTTCTTTTTTTAAAAATATTTTTAAATCTAATTTTCCCGTTATGTGTTTTACAGAAGAAACTCGCAGAATAATTTTTTTAATAAAAGGCTCTAATTGTTATTTGTATGTTGTTTGTTCAGTTGGGTGTTTCAATCTACTTTTGTCGCCAATCAATGCGATTCTAAACCAAAAAAGCACAAAACGGAGCGATGTTCGCAAGAACTAATTTCTCTCTCTCTCTTAATGAGTGAGAGCATTTTTAGGAAAAAATTTTACATTTAACTTAAATACATATATAGCAGTTAATACCACAAAAATGAAAAATATTTAAATTTTAGGGTAAATGTCTTTCCAGATACATAGATAATGTAAAATAATTTAACTGCAACTTTTAAAAAATTTTGGCTCAGATATCTCATACGCACTACATTGGTGCGATTTGTCTCTCACGCCAATACCATATATACATCAGGGTAATTAACTGACGCCAAAGAGTCATTATTTTGCTTGATATGGCAACCCGGATGTTATTGTCTATTTATTAATAAATTGTCTATTTAAAATTTTTTTCCAATTATATAAACTATTTTAATTTAGGCACATTTGTCATACATGCGCCACATTTGCGCGACTGCAATAAAATGGCGATATTATGCCTCACTTGGTAACCTGGCTGTTGTTTATTTATTAATAAATTTTTATTTTCTTTTATTTTTTAAAGGATATAAATAGTTTTGTTTTATAATTATTAACTAAACTTTTTAAAATGTAGTGTTATTTTCTATTTAAAATAACAGAAAATAATTGTAAACTATATATGTAACTGGTATTTGAAAACAAAATTTTTTCCGAATCGGCATCAGAAGTAAAAAAAAAAAATAAAAAAAAAAAAAAAAAAACTCGCCAATATGGTGCGTATATGTCATGTATACATTTTTTTCACTATACTAAAGCATTTAAACATGCTGTATAAATAACGATTACTGTTTTTTCTAAACATGTTTGGCACAGATATTATATACACACTGAGGTATCTGACTGTCACCAAAACGGTGTTATTTTGCCTGATATGGTAACCCAGCAATAATTGTTTCTGTATTAATAAATTGTTTATTTACTTTCAATTTCTTTTTAGAAATTCTATAAATTGTTTTGTGCTACAGTAGCTTTTTTTATTTATTAATATTTTCGTTTTAAAATAACAAAAATAATTTTAAAAAATGCACATTTCTTCGCTATTCTAAAACGAGGATTTTGCCGCATTGGTATTGGAAGGAAATCTTGCACATCCGGGTTTGAGCCGGAGTTTTTTGTGAAATATGATATTTTCAAATGTAAATTGAGTGCTACTTGATTAACACGTCGGACAATTTCGCCAAACTATTCAAATTTACATAAATTCATTTTAAAAAACGAAATAACAATAAACATAAATAAAAAATACAAATTAAAAGTCGAATTAAAAAGCACTTATGACGTAAAAAAATACGTGTAACACGTGTAATATCAATTGCTATCATACTTACGATCATCGATTATTGACATTTATTCCTATAATCTGCTATTAATTTTTTTCTCGACAGAATAATCAAGTAGTACCGTACATTTTACAAACTCCAGTTAATATTACAAAAATAGAGCTAAATAACTAAATTTAGGTGCAAATGCACACACCCATGTTGTAAGAAAGAGGCACAAATGTCATATATGCACCACGTTGGGGTGAAACATTTCTGGCGCCACTTTAACGGAAACTTCGTTTTCAAATGACAGATACATTTCTATTTTCTATTTTACTTTTCTATGTATAGAGCATAACATTTTGCATCATTTTAAAATGCAAATGAAAGTAAATAAATAATTCATTAATAAATTAAAAACAAAGCTGGATTACTATAAGATGCATAAAATGTTCATTTTGTTTCAATGATGCCAACGTGATGCGTATATGACATCTGTATCAAAAAATGAATTTCACACATTCAAAAAACATTCAACTTATTTTTCTAAGGAAAACTTTATTTAACTTTATTTATTCTGCTGCATTCCAAAAACGGAACACTGTGATAGATTTGTCAAGAGCAGATGTACGTTGCGAAATATAATATAATATTGATAGAGGATGTATTAAGGTTTCCACAGATACCCATATCCTCAAGTTGAGAGGTTTAGAGTTAAAAACTATCAAATGAAAATGAATCACTTGAAAATTGTTTAAATTCAATGGTCAATCTCTGCGATCATAATGCTCGCTATTTTAGAAGTATGGTGAATAGACAATATTTAAATTGCTCTTTTCATAATTGCCTCATTTATCTATCAAACTCTACAATAAATGGTCAACTGAAATATTTTTTTCTTAAAGAGTTCAAAAACTATCAAATGAAAATGAATCACTTGAAAATTGTTTAAATTCAATGGTCAATCTCTGCGATCATAATGCTCGCTATTTTAGAAGTATGGTGAATAGACAATATTTAAATTGCTCTTTTCATAATTGCCTCATTTATCTATCAAACTCTACAATAAATGGTCAACTGAAATATTTTTTTCTTAAAAGACCGAATTTTATCGAATGCATAAGCTGATACAACAGCATAATATTTTATTATTATTTTAATATATTTTGGCGTTAACGGGCCTTGCTTCCATTGTTGTTGTTTTTATTTTTGGCTCAGATTTGTTTTTTCTAGCTCGCTGAGTTTTTGCACTGATGAAGAATCTCGACAGTAGATTCGAAACAGCTGTTTGCTAACTTTTAATGCATTTTTGGTGCATTAATAATCGTTGGGTTTCTATCTTTAAATACAATGGCGTTTTGTATAATTTTCAGAAATGTGAAAGAGCATTCCAGGTGAAGTTGCTTTAAAAAACACAATCACATTCAATATTTTGTTTGATTCATGTTTTGCTTTGAAAAATAGACCAGCGCAGCGGGCTTAGCCTGCTAGTATTCTAATAAAAGTGGAAAACAAAATATTCATATTTATAGTAGTAATTTTGTTTAATTTTTAGATAATTTTATTTAACTTAAATTTGAGCAAAATAGGCTGTTTGAAGCTTTTAACTTCATTATACAGTATATCTATTAAACAAAATTTTACAATCTATTTCAATTTTGTTTGCAATTTAAAGAATATAAGAAATCTTATTTATCCGTATAATTGGATACTTGTCTGTTTCTCGACGTATCCAATTACTTTTAAATACAATTACAGTTTGGCAATGTAATGTTGTTTCTATTAGAATCGATAAAAAACAGACTAAACAAATAAAAAATCAAATATTTTCCTTACTTCCAATTAAAGCCAGGGTTTACATTCTATATTTTTTTAACAATTTATTTATCTTCGTTCAATTTAATCAAATATCAGAAGACATTGCTGATGTTATTTAGAAAGTCGTGTTATTTGAAAAACTATTTTGAAATAAAACAAGAACATTTTAAGTGTTCTTCTATTGATCATGCGGGAGCTTTAGTGTATCTGTGGCTTGGTAGTTACTATCTTTTGTAGAGCTTTTAAATCTTTGGATAAAAATTGAACAGTATGTATTGTTTATAATGTTTTTATAAATTTGTATGTTTTTAAATATAAATATATCACGCAGAGATGGCCAAAATTGTGGAAATTTTTATGTAATTTTCATAGCAAAATGTAAAAAACACCTATTGCAGATGTCCAAATGGAAGCACTTCGGGAAGGTTTGCTATATTATCGCCGATCACGACCCCCAAATCTCTAAACTTCATGTATATATACATGTACTGTACATATATATATGAAATTTCTTATGCTGTAACTCTCAATTTTTTTCAACCGGTTTGGATGAAATGTTTCACGTGCATAATACATATTAATGTCTTGCCCAAGGTCGTTGGCCTGCTTCATCCTCCGTGGTGTTTCAAAATAGCGGCCATTTGAATTTTTGATTTTTTTTTATGTTTTTCAAAATTATATATTTATAGAAAGTGTTACGTTTCACAAAAGTCAAACACTTATGTGCCTTTCTAAACAGAATACTGGAAATATTAAAATACATTTTAAAGAGTCACACAGTGTAAGTTAACAACATAGGGGAATTTAAGGAGACAATAGACAACATAAAAAACTTCCAAAAAAGTCTCAAAATTCAATTTCGCCCATTTTTAAAAAAATAGAGGATGGAGCAGGCCAAGGGACTCCGTCGAGACATTAGTATGATGTATTCAAATGAAAATTTTCGACCAAGTGGGTTCAATAATTCCAGAGTTACAGTATGATAAAATTAACGTATAGATGTTCATATACACTGGTGTGCAAAAATTAAGGACGAGAGGGTTTTTCGAATGTAACGTTGCACAGTAATTATCCACTTCGACCAAAATCATATCATAAGATATTCATGATACGAAAATATGGACAAATGATAAAAACCATGAAAACAAAAAATCAAAAGGATACAAAAGCACTTTATTGAAAAGATCACTTAGAGCACAATTGCAGAGAAGACAGAAACGTCCATCTTAGAAGGCAGGAAGTATTCAGTCTCTAATAGGGGATATGGTTACTCCGGACTGCAATTAAGGATTTGGAACATCTGTCCATGCTGAGAACAAGGTTGTCTAGGAACTGTTAAAGCATCGATTCTCATTCCTCTTGTAACACCAATTTCATCTCCGTAATGATTGCTGCTGCTAGTTACGTGATCCCAAGCGACTCCAGAGAAAGTCCTACATGTGTTCTATATGATTCATTCCCAGAGACTTTGCAGGTCAATCCACGCGTTCAATATATCGAATCTCCAAGAGCTTCTTCGACAGCTGCTGTAACGATAATCGGGAAGGTTTTCATCCATGAATAGGAAGTCTGGAGCCATAGCACCTCTAAACAGACGCATGTGAGGCAAGACAATCTCGACACAATAGCGGGCACGAGGGACTGAACCTTCTTGAAAGTAGTAAAGGCTCATACGACTACCAAGCGTGATATCACTTGAAACAGAAACTCCGGAAACCCCAAAACGGTCCCTTTCGATGATTGTGTTAGGGAGATTACGTGCTCCCTGTTCTCTGAAGATGTGTGAAAGTCCAGAATAACTCATCATACTAAATTGGCTCAAATCCTTAAAGAATTCTCGAGCCTACTCCTGTTGTGTCCATTTCTTGAGTTCCCGGCAACACAGAAACCGGGGTCTCCGATGAGCAGGAGTTAATTTTACACAATGTAATGCTTGTTGTGCATATAGACCACCTTAGTGCAGATTTTTAATCATGATAAATCTTGATGTCTGACGTCCAGTAGTCTGCTCCATCTGCGGTGCAATTTCTAAAGCTGTCTGCCTCTTGTTCACTTTCGTCTGTAGGACAATATAACGGTCCTCTGCTGTTGTTTTTGCTCATTAGCGATCACTGCTGAATTCTCGGACAGCTGATATCCTGGATTAAAATGCAGTTCACTCTCGTGAAAAATGCTGTAAGCGGTAACGAACACTTGTGCCACACTTATCACACTTCGAACTTTTTACAACTTCCCAACCAATAGACCTCGTGTAAAGTCATCCAGATGACATCTCCTGGATTGCCTCTTGGCCATATCACACAATGGTAGTAAAAAGACGTTGTTGAAATCACTTAACACTGTGCAATAGATTTCACAAAATTTCTGATCGACCACCGCCTCTGCGCTTTATCCTACTTCACACCACCTTCTTTTACGTAATATGCCATTTATGAGCATGTCTTATTGCATTTCTTCCGATCTATCTCCTGATTTGTCTCTCATTTAGTTCTGTTGCCTTATTTGGCTTTTATGGTAATTAATCAGCTCCGTCCTTAATTTTTGCACACCAGTGTATGTGTATATATATATATATATATATATATATATATATATATATATATATGTATGTATATATATATATATATATATATATATATATATATATATATATATATACAATTTTATTAAAACCATTCAATTAATTTTTAAAAAAATGAAGAAACAAATAAACAGTTTTTTACAGACCAATGCGCAAAATGCTACAAAAAGAAATGTAAAAAATGTATATAACAAAACTAAAAGAAATTCCATATCCCCAAAATACATGGAAGTCTTCATCAGGGAGGCCCCTCCATGTAGGGGTAAATAAAGAGAAGTTTCTGAAAGGATGTAGGCACATAAGCTAAATTACATCCTTAGCCCCCAAAAATAAACTTAAAAAAGGAGAAAACCAGCGCTAATAGCTACTTGGCCAAACCCCATTTTTAATATATACAATTTTATTAAAACCATTCAATTAATTTTTTAAAAAATGAAGAAACAAATAAACAGTTTTTTACAGACCAATGCGCAAAATGCTACAAAAAGAAATGTAAAAAATGTATATAACAAAACTAAAAGAAATTCCATATCCCCACCGTATGGAATGGGATATGGAATTTCTTTTAGTTTTGTTATATACATTTTTTACATTTCTTTTTGTAGCATTTTGCGCATTGGTCTGTAAAAAACTGTTTATTTGTTTCTTCATTTTTTAAAAAATTAATTGAATGGTTTTAATAAAATTGTATATATTAAAAATGGGGTTTGGCCAAGTAGCTATTAGCGCTGGTTTTCTCCTTTTTTAAGTTTATTTTTGGGGGCTAAGGATGTAATTTAGCTTATGTGCCTACATCCTTTCAGAAACTTCTCTTTATTTACCCCTACATGGAGGGGCCTCCCTGATGAAGACTTCCATGTATTTTGGGGATATGGAATTTCTTTTAGTTTTGTTATATACATTTTTTACATTTCTTTTTGTAGCATTTTGCGCATTGGTCTGTAAAAAACTGTTTATTTGTTTCTTCATTTTTTAAAAAATTAATTGAATGGTTTTAATAAAATTGTATATATTAAAAATGGGGTTTGGCCAAGTAGCTATTAGCGCTGGTTTTCTCCTTTTTTAAGTTTATTTTTGGGAGCTAAGGATGTAATTTAGCTTATGTGCCTACATCCTTTCAGAAACTTCTCTTTATTTACCCCTACATGGAGGGGCCTCCCTGATGAAGACTTCCATGTATTTTGGTGA
The DNA here is from genome assembly GCA_964019185.1 of Maratus speculifer. Taxonomy (NCBI): domain Eukaryota; kingdom Metazoa; phylum Arthropoda; class Arachnida; order Araneae; family Salticidae; genus Maratus; species Maratus speculifer. The sequence continues at coordinate 419,428,013 of OZ025291.1, read as the reverse complement.
TATGGAATTTCTTTTAGTTTTGTTATATATATATATATATATATATATATATATATATATATATATATATATAAATATATATATATATATATATGTATATATATATATACATATATATATATATATATACATATATAATACCATTAAAAGTAGACAAGATTCACCAATGGATTTTATCAATAAAAGAATTAAATTGAATTATAGTAAACAATATTAACCATTTGAAATTAACCATTGAATTTAATAACTTATAGTACATTGAACGTGGAAGGAAAAAAGAATAATATGAATACAAATGAAATTTGTAGAACCAAAGCAGAATCTTCAGGTCCCAAATACTTTGGAACTACAAATGGATTGTGTGGTTTCATCTTCGTATTTGCCATGAAAAAGCAAAACAATACGAATTTGGGACTACCATCACACAAAAACCAAATTATTAAACAAGGAACAAAGATATTTTACAAAAAGGAGTTGAAAGTAAGTAAAAATAATAGTTTTCCATAACAAACAAAAAAGATAAAGCAGAATGGAAATATAATTGAACCGGAAAAATAATTAATAATCGATATTAACATAAAATTAAATTAATAAAATGATTAAAATTAGAATTAAGAGATAACATTCATGTTAACATATAACTTAAAATACATTATTGTTACTTTAATCAGTAACACTTATTGTGACTTTACATGGTATAAACTCATTATCTTAATATAGGATAATAAAAATTAAAAAATAAAAAAATAATAATAATAGTAATAATATTAATAATAATACCAAAAATTATATCAATAACATTAAAAATAATTTGATAATTAAAATATAGCTATTTAATTATAGATATAACTAGACAAATATCCATATATTGGTGTAAATTAAACAGTTTAAAAATTATGTTAAAATAAATAACCCACTCTCAATTTTTTTTTTTAATAAATAATTTACCTTTGCGTTTTATCCAGACAACACCACCCTCCTCCGTACTCTAACATCTACCCACCCAACCAACCTATATATATATATTTTTTATTACTTTTTAACATTTTTAATTCTTTATTATTATTTTTATGTTTTATAAATTTTTTATACATTTTTACGCAAAGAATTAATTATAAGATCATGTAATATCTAATTATAAATTAAAGAATATATGAATTTTTTAGGATAACCATTATTTATAGCATCATATACAAGCTTTTTAATATTAGTATTAATTAAATGGGAAGAACATAGACATTTTATTCTATATAAATGGTTAAGTATTATATTACGATATACAGAATTATGAAGACAAGATTTAAAATTAGTAAAGGTATTAACTTTAAAATTAAATTCTTTCCTTTTGTCATAAATATCAGTTATAAATTTGTTCTCTTTTAATATAATTTTAATATCTAAGAAATTGATTGTATTATTAAAAAGTAGGTTTTTTGAAAGTTCTAGATTAGAAGGATAATCAACAGGGAATTGAGATAAACAGGTGTTATCAGTATCAATTAAAATTACATCATCTATATATCGATATAAATGTATTGTATTATTTAAATAATGACGTTCATAGTAATATAAGTATAAGTCAGATAATACACTAGATGTACTACCACCTTGTGGTATACCAACATTTTGAATATATATATTGTTATCATGCATGATAAAATTATTATAGATAATGAAATTAGTTAAGGTATGAAAGTAATCAGAATCGATATTATGTGATATATCCAACTCGTGTTGATATTTTTTTAAAAAGCTCATTTATGATATTATGTAAATCCGATAAATCTATATTATTAAATAAATCTTTAAAATCATAGGTAGTGATATTTTTTATACATTTAAGATTTTTCATAATATGGACCAGTTCATAACTATTTTTTATGCAATGTGTATTATCACTTTTTTTTGTAATATTATATATTTGATTAAGAATTACTAATAGAAGTTTGTTAGCAGCATTATTATAAGTATTGCAACCAATTGTAACAGTTCTGAATTTAACAGGATGCTTATGAAATTTGGGTATAAGGACTAGATAAAGATATTTAAAGTTAGTAGGGTTAATGTCTAGTAATTTATAGAATCCTTTAATTTTACGATTATTGGCAAGTAAGTTATCATTAATTTTTTGGAATGTGTTATTATTAGATATACTAGATTTAAGCAGTTGATGATAATAAGATTTACAAATAATGGCATAATTATTAGGAGATTTATCAACATAAGTTATTACAAAGTTTTGTTGTAATTTATTGATTTGCTTAAACAGATGCTGTGTATTTACATATTCTAGGTGTGAAATATTATATTTTAAGGACCTGGTTAATTTATCGATAACTAATATTTTCCATTGATTAAAATATTCAATGGGTTTATTATAATAAATTGCAAGTTTATAAATAAATATATCTATATCATATGTAAATTGTTTTATGATATATTTAATGTTTAATTTGGATGGAATTCTGTACTTGGTCCCATAACCCATAATTCTTCTAAGTTGTAAATCATCTACAAGATTAAGATTACCAGTAATAATATGTCCATGATCTTTATTTATATATTTTTGTAGAGAGGGGTCATTGCATTTACAGGGTAAAGTACTAGCATCAAAAGAAGATTTAGCGAAAGAATTATAGTTAAAAATCGTTCTGCCGATAGATATGGGATACTTAAAGGTTTTTGAAATATGAATATTATTAATAGGAAATTGACAGTTTTTATCATTTAATATGGAATTAATATTGATTTTATTAAATAATGGATTAGAAAAAGTAATTACCATTTGAGTATTAGTTTGTAGATTTTTAGGTTTTTTTAGTAAATTTATATTGTAAAGGTTGACACGAGTCATAAAGAGATCATAAAAAACATCTGAAAAATGTTTAGAGTAAGTTTTACTGAGAAAAATATTTAAATATTGTACTATATGTTTCTTTTTTATTCCAAAAATATATTTACGTATTAGAAACCAATTGTAATTTTTTAAATAATTACGATGCAGATTATTAATTTGTTGAATTATAATGTTTTTAGGAGTAATACTAGAAGATGAACCTTTACCTCTTTTGTTACGTGTAGTTTTAGGATTTATAAGATGATTTAAACTATGATAAATGGGAGAATAATCTGTAGTATCATTTATAGATGAAAAAACTTTAACAGATCTTTTAAAAATCTCATTATTAAGACCATAAGGATAAATTGTATTATAATATTTCATATATGAAGACTCTAAATAGAGACGCTCAGATTTATTTTTCTGAATTTGTATTATTTCAATAGTAGTATTTTTAAATTTATGTTTATGAAAATGCTGTATTTCAGCTGTAGACTGTATATTTTTTGCTAAATTTTTATCAGAATCTGACCGATGTTGATTCATGCGTATATGAAGAGGACCAGAAGTTTCACCAATATATTTCAAATTGCAAATGTTACACTTTATACTATAAATTACATTAAAAGCCTTACAAAAAATAGAAATATGAGGATCTGATACGATTTGTGACTGAGAAGCAGATGGACAAGTTTTACATCGGATATCAGAACATTTCTGAAAATATAATTGAGGAGGAGGAGCATGTATATGGAAACTGGATGACGGTCCAGGAGTAACCCTATTATTGCTCCTGTACCGGGCACTACACTGCAAAGAAGCATTGTGTATCTTGCCAGGATCGAGATTTTTACTAAGTACTGCCATAATATAAGAGAAAATACAAATAACATAAAAAGATAAAAATAGAAAAATTACAGTTAAATAATCGAGTATCTTGACTAATATAATTTACTAAAGAAAAGGATCTAGAATAATACAACTATAAAATGAAAATAGATACAATATGTACAAAGCTTTAATGCAATACTCAAACCTCCAAAAGGAAACAATAAACGACCATAATACTACCAATCCACACCACATATAAAAAGAATCATAGTACTCACAGTACAAAAAATGCAAAATCACAAAATCGACTCATTTAAAAGTGAAAAAATCACCGTACATAATAATCCACAAACTTATCCAATTAACATCTCAGCACAATGCTCACATTGTTGCTACATTTCACATAGGCTTAACTAATCATAATTTCAATGTATTTATTTAATGTAAAAAAAATAATAATAAATAATGATAATTTCAATGTATTACTTTAATATTAAAAAATAATAAATAATGAATATTGATGTTGACATTTAATATACCATATATCAAGACAATGAATTAAACATAATAGCAAAATTAACAGTTAAAATATTATAAATATACCACATATAATATTCATGATGAAACAATTTGCAACTCTTAATGGAAATCCTATTAAGTGGTAACGGAAAACTACATTGTAGAAATCTCACAGACAATACACAAAGGTTATGCGGATAGCAGCAATTACCTAGGCGCATCATATTTATAAAATTGCTATTAGCAACGGATGTTATATATTAATTATATATAAGATACCACAATAGGAAAAAATTCATTATGACTATTCAAAATAAAAAGATATCAATTAAATATCAAATTGTATACATTCATAATTACACGCGCGGAGCAGCATAATAATTTGAATGCTAATATAATACCATTAAAAGTAGACAAGATTCACCAATGGATTTTATCAATAAAAGAATTAAATTGAATTATAGTAAACAATATTAACCATTTGAAATTAACCATTGAATTTAATAACTTATAGTACATTGAACGTGGAAGGAAAAAAGAATAATATGAATACAAATGAAATTTGTAGAACCAAAGCAGAATCTTCAGGTCCCAAATACTTTGGAACTACAAATGGAGTGTGTGGTTTCATCTTCGTATTTGCCATGAAAAAGCAAAACAATACGAATTTGGGACTACCATCACACAAAAACCAAATTATTAAACAAGGAACAAAGATATTTTACAAAAAGGAGTTGAAAGTAAGTAAAAATAATAGTTTTCCATAACAAACAAAAAAGATAAAGCAGAATGGAAATATAATTGAACCGGAAAAATAATTAATAATCGATATTAACATAAAATTAAATTAATAAAATGATTAAAATTAGAATTAAGAGATAACATTCATGTTAACATATAACTTAAAATACATTATTGTTACTTTAATCAGTAACATTTATTGTGACTTTACATGGTATAAACTCATTATCTTAATATAGGATAATAAAAATTAAAAAATAAAAAAATAATAATAATAGTAATAATATTAATAATAATACCAAAAATTATATCAATAACATTAAAAATAATTTGATAATTAAAATATAGCTATTTAATTATAGATATAACTAGACAAATATCCATATATTGGTGTAAATTAAACAGTTTAAAAATTATGTTAAAATAAATAACCCACTCTCAATTTTTTTTTTTTTAATAAATAATTAACCTTTGCGTTTTATCCAGACAACACCACCCTCCTCCGTACTCTAACATCTACCCACCCAACCAACCTATATATATCTATTTTTTATTACTTTTTAACATTTTTAATTTTTTATTATTATTTTTATGTTTTATAAATTTTTTATACATTTTTACGCAAAGAATTAATTATAAGATCATGTAATATCTAATTATAAATTAAAGAATATATGAATTTTTTAGGATAACCATTATTTATAGCATCATATACAAGCTTTTTAATATTAGTATTAATTAAATGGGAAGAACATAGACATTTTATTCTATATAAATGGTTAAGTATTATATTACGATATACAGAATTATGAAGACAAGATTTAAAATTAGTAAAGGTATTAACTTTAAAATTAAATTCTTTCCTTTTGTCATAAATATCAGTTATAAATTTGTTCTCTTTTAATATAATTTTAATATCTAAGAAATTGATTGTATTATTAAAAAGTAGGTTTTTTGAAAGTTCTAGATTAGAAGGATAATCAACAGGGAATTGAGATAAACAGGTGTTATCAGTATCAATTAAAATTACATCATCTATATATCGATATAAATGTATTGTATTATTTAAATAATGACGTTCATAGTAATATAAGTATAAGTCAGATAATACACTAGATGTACTACCACCTTGTGGTATACCAACATTTTGAATATATATATTGTTATCATGCATGATAAAATTATTATAGATAATGAAATTAGTTAAGGTATGAAAGTAATCAGAATCGATATTATGTGATATATCCAACTCGTGTTGATATTTTTTAAAAAGCTCATTTATGATATTATGTAAATCCGATAAATCTATATTATTAAATAAATCTTTAAAATCATAGGTAGTGATATTTTTTATACATTTAAGATTTTTCATAATATGGACAAGTTCATAACTATTTTTTATGCAATGTGTATTATCACTTTTTTTTGTAATATTATATATTTGATTAAGAATTACTAATAGAAGTTTGTTAGCAGCATTATTATAAGTATTGCAACCAATTGTAACAGTTCTGAATTTAACAGGATGCTTATGAAATTTGGGTATAAGAACTAGATAAAGATATTTAAAGTTAGTAGGGTTAATGTCTAGTAATTTATAGAATCCTTTAATTTTACGATTATTGGCAAGTAAGTTATCATTAATTTTTTGGAATGTGTTATTATTAGATATACTAGATTTAAGCAGTTGATGATAATAAGATTTACAAATAATGGCATAATTATTAGGAGATTTATCAACATAAGTTATTACAAAGTTTTGTTGTAATTTATTGATTTGCTTAAACAGATGCTGTGTATTTACATATTCTAGGTGTGAAAAATTATATTTTAAGGACCTGGTTAATTTATCGATAACTAATATTTTCCATTGATTAAAATATAAAATGGGTTTATTATAATAAATTGCAAGTTTATAAATAAATATATCTATATCATATGTAAATTGTTTTATGATAGATTTAATGTTTAATTTGGATGGAATTCTGTACTTGGTCCCATAACCCATAATTCTTCTAAGTTGTAAATCATCTACAAGATTAAGATTACCAGTAATAATATGTCCATGATCTTTATTTATATATTTTTGTAGAGAGGGGTCATTGCATTTACAGGGTAAAGTACTAGCATCAAAAGAAGATTTAGCGAAAGAATTATAGTTAAAAATCGTTCTGCCGATAGATATGGGATACTTAAAGGTTTTTGAAATATGAATATTATTAATAGGAAATTGACAGTTTTTATCATTTAATATGGAATTAATATTGATTTTATTAAATAATGGATTAGAAAAAGTAATTACCATTTGAGTATTAGTTTGTAGATTTTTAGGTTTTTTTAGTAAATTTATATTGTAAAGGTTGACACGAGTCATAATGAGATCATAAAAAACATCTGAAAAATGTTTAGAGTAAGTTTTACTGAGAAAAATATTTAAATATTGTACTATATGTTTCTTTTTTATTCCAAAAATATATTTACGTATTAGAAACCAATTGTAATTTTTTAAATAATTACGATGCAGATTATTAATTTGTTGAATTATAATGTTTTTAGGAGTAATACTAGAAGATGAACCTTTACCTCTTTTGTTACGTGTAGTTTTAGGATTTATAAGATGATTTAAACTATGATAAATGGGAGAATAATCTGTAGTATCATTTATAGATGAAAAAACTTTAACAGATCTTTTAAAAATCTCATTATTAAGACCATAAGGATAAATTGTATTATAATATTTCATATATGAAGACTCTAAATAGAGACGCTCAGATTTATTTTTCTGAATTTGTATTATTTCAATAGTAGTATTTTTAAATTTATGTTTATGAAAATGCTGTATTTCAGCTGTAGACTGTATATTTTTTGCTAAATTTTTATCAGAATCTGACCGATGTTGATTCATGCGTATATGAAGAGGACCAGAAGTTTCACCAATATATTTCAAATTGCAAATGTTACACTTTATACTATAAATTACATTAAAAGCCTTACAAAAAATAGAAATATGAGGATCTGATACGATTTGTGACTGAGAAGCAGATGGACAAGTTTTACATCGGATATCAGAACATTTCTGAAAATATAGTTGAGGAGGAGGAGCATGTATATGGAAACTGGATGACGGTCCAGGAGTAACCCTATTATTGCTCCTGTACCGGGCACTACACTGCAAAGAAGCATTGTGTATCTTGCCAGGATCGAGATTTTTACTAAGTACTGCCATAATATAAGAGAAAATACAAATAAAATAAAAAGATAAAAATAGAAAAATTACAGTTAAATAATCGAGTATCTTGACTAATATAATTTACTAAAGAAAAGGATCTAGAATAATACAACTATAAAATGAAAATAGATACAATATGTACAAAGCTTTAATGCAATACTCAAACCTCCAAAAGGAAACAATAAACGACCATAATACTACCAATCCACACCACATATAAAAAGAATCATAGTACTCACAGTACAATAAATGCAAAATCACAAAATCGACTCATTTAAAAGTGAAAAAATCACCGTACATAATAATCCACAAACTTATCCAATTAACATCTCAGCACAATGCTCACATTGTTGCTACATTTCACATAGGCTTAACTAATCATAATTTCAATGTATTTATTTAATGTAAAAAAAAATAATAATAAATAATGATAATTTCAATGTATTACTTTAATATTAAAAAATAATAAATATTGAATATTGATGTTGACATTTAATATACCATATATCAAGACAATGAATTAAACATAATAGCAAAATTAACAGTTAAAATATTATAAATATACCACATATAATATTCATGATGAAACAATTTGCAACTCTTAATGGAAATCCTATTAAGTGGTAACGGAAAACTACATTGTAGAAATCTCACAGACAATACACAAAGGTTATGCGGATAGCAGCAATTACCTATGCGCACCATATTTATAAAATTGCTATTAGCAACGGATGTTATATATTAATTATATATAAGATACCACAATAGGAAAAAATTCATTATGACTATTCAAAATAAAAAGATATCAATTAAATATCAAATTGTATACATTCATAATTACACGCGCGGAGCAGCATAATAATTTGAATGCTAATATAATACCATTAAAAGTAGACAAGATTTACCAATGGATTTTATCAATAAAAGAATTAAATTGAATTATAGTAAACAATATTAACCATTTGAAATTAACCATTGAATTTAATAACTTATAGTACATTGAACGTGGAAGGAAAAAAGAATAATATGAATACAAATGAAATTTGTAGAACCAAAGCAGAATCTTCAGGTCCCAAATACTTTGGAACTACAAATGGAGTGTGTGGTTTCATCTTCGTATTTGCCATGAAAAAGCAAAACAATACGAATTTGGGACTACCATCACACAAAAACCAAATTATTAAACAAGGAACAAAGATATTTTACAAAAAGGAGTTGAAAGTAAGTAAAAATAATAGTTTTCCATAACAAACAAAAAAGATAAAGCAGAATGGAAATATAATTGAACCGGAAAAATAATTAATAATCGATATTAACATAAAATTAAATTAATAAAATGATTAAAATTAGAATTAAGAGATAACATTCATGTTAACATATAACTTAAAATACATTATTGTTACTTTAATCAGTAACATTTATTGTGACTTTACATGGTATAAACTCATTATCTTAATATAGGATAATAAAAATTAAAAAATAAAAAAATAATAATAATAGTAATAATATTAATAATAATACCAAAAATTATATCAATAACATTAAAAATAATTTGATAATTAAAATATAGCTATTTAATTATAGATATAACTAGACAAATATCCATATATTGGTGTAAATTAAACAGTTTAAAAATTATGTTAAAATAAATAACCCACTCTCAATTTTTTTTTTAAATAAATAATTAACCTTTGCGTTTTATCCAGACAACACCACCCTCCTCCGTACTCTAACATCTACCCACCCAACCAACCTATATATCTCTATTTTTTATTACTTTTTAACATTTTTAATTTTTTATTATTATTTTTATGTTTTATAAATTTTTTATACATTTTTACGCAAAGAATTAATTATAAGATCATGTAATATCTAATTATAAATTAAAGAATATATGAATTTTTTAGGATAACCATTATTTATAGCATCATATACAAGCTTTTTAATATTAGTATTAATTAAATGGGAAGAACATAGACATTTTATTCTATATAAATGGTTAAGTATTATATTACGATATACAGAATTATGAAGACAAGATTTTAAATTAGTAAAGGTATTAACTTTAAAATTAAATTCTTTCCTTTTGTCATAAATATCAGTTATAAATTTGTTCTCTTTTAATATAATTTTAATATCTAAGAAATTGATTGTATTATTAAAAAGTAGGTTTTTTGAAAGTTCTAGATTAGAAGGATAATCAACAGGGAATTGAGATAAACAGGTGTTATCAGTATCAATTAAAATTACATCATCTATATATCGATATAAATGTATTGTATTATTTAAATAATGACGTTCATAGTAATATATATATATGTAAGTCAACATTTCAACGGAGAATGGTTTGGTGGGATCTGGGAGTCATTGTAAGCGAAAATATAGCACAAATAACATTTTTACATTTTTTAAATGAAAGCTACATAAAATTTTCCACAATTTTGGCCACCACTATAGTTAAAATATAACTTTTTTTGAATTTATTAAAACTATATAACAAATTCTACACGTTTTTACAATTTTTTTTAATTTTGAGAATGAAGTTTGTAGCATTTATATAGCTCGATTAGAGAGCATACAAAATAATTCGTTTAAAAAAGTCTTTGTGATGCATTTTATTCATGTCACGCAATTTAAAACGTAATTTAAAACATAATATGCACCACTGAGGAGGCCACAAAATACTTTCTGAAGATCACAAAATAATTTTTTTATAGTTGTTTACAAGAATGCATAAAAGAGTTTCATTACATAAATATCTACACGGGGGAGGTCATATGCTGTGCTTTTTAACTATCTTCGGATACTTCAAGTAAAATAAAATTAAAAAGAATAACAACAGTAAACCATAAAAAAAATTATGCATTATAGTTTGAATAGCCTTTGTCGTTCTTTCAATAACACACAGAAAATATTCGATTGCAGAAATGATTATGAACGGCAACTGCAGGAAATGCGTTTTTCGAAACGATAACATTTTCCATGTTTTTTTAATTTTATTTTTATTTTTAAGCTATTGCATAGCTTTTATCACGGGCTTTGAGCGCGGCGACCGAATCCAAAAATTCCGTAACGCGAAAAATCCTAACACATCGGTAACGAAAAAACCTAACACTCGGCTAATGTCGTTTCAGCTCGGCAGACTGTATTGCTCGGCATGGTATCCTTCGGTAGACTTCGGTAGACATTGACGCGGTATTTTTCAGATATTTAGAGGATATCAAATCTCAAACTTATGTGTCTTATTTCAGTTACCATAAATCTATAGTTTCAATGATAAAAATTCCTGATAGAATGTGTATAGAAAAAAATCGTCTTAAGATAAAACAAGGTAGGATAATGTAGCTTTTGGTGATTGGAGAAACGCCCAACGGTGAGGATCGAAAAATTTAAAATGCTTATAACTCGCGATCTAATTTTCGTAGTGCGGCCAAATTTTGTTTGGTAATTTATTATGAGACAGTGTTAATTTTTGATGAAAAGAGACCCCCCACGGTGAGGGTCGAAAAATTTAAAATGCTTAAAACTCGCGATCTAATTTTCGTAGCTCGGCCATATTTTGTTTGGTAATTTATTATGAGACAGTTTTAACTTTTGGTGACAGAAAACCCCCCTCCCCGTGAGGGTCGAAAAAGTTAAAATGCTTATAATTCGCGATCTAATTTTCGTAGCGCGGCCAAATTTTGTTTGGTAATTTATTATGAGACAGTGTTACTTTTGGTGACTGGAGACCCCCACGGTGAGGGTCGAAAAATTTAAAATGCTTATAACTCGCGATCTAATTTTCGTATCGCGGCCAAATTTTGTTTGGCAATTTATTATGAGAGAGTGTTAATTTTTGGTGACAGGAGACCTCCCACGGTGAGGGTCGAAAAATTTAAAATGCTTATAGCTCGCGATCTAATTTTCGTAGCGCGGCCATATTTTGTTTGGTAATTTATTATGAGACAGTTTTAATTTTTGGTGACAGGAACCCCCCCCCCCCACGGTGAGGGTCGAAATATTTAAAATGCTTATAACTCGCAATCTAATTTTCGTATCGCGGCCAAATTTTGTTCGGTAATTTATTATGAGAGATTGTTAATTTTTGGTGACAGGAGACCCCCCCCACGGTGAGGGTCGAAAAATTTAAAATGCTTATAACTCGCGATCTAATTTTCGTATCGCGGCCAAATTTTGTTTGGTAATTTATAATGAAACAATGTTAATTTTAGTGACAGGAGATCCCCATGGTGAGGGTCGAAAAATTTAAAATGCTTATAACTCGTGATCTAATTTTCGTATCGCGGCCAAATTTTGTTTGGTAATTTATAATGAGACAATGTTAATTTTAGTGACAGGAGATCCCCATGGTGAGGGTCGAAAAATTTAAAATGCTTATAACTCGCGATCTAATTTTCGTAGCGCGGCCAAATTTTGTTTGATAATTTATTATGAGACAGTGTTACTTTTGGTGACAGGAGACCCCCCTCCCCCTCCCACGGTGAAGGTCGCAAAATTTAAAATGCTTATAACTCGCGATCTAATTTTCGTAGCGTGGCAAAATTTCGTTTGGTAATTTTTAATGAGACAATGTTAATTTTTGGTGACAGGAGACCCCCACGGTGAGGATCGGAAAATTTATAATGCTTATAACTCGCGATCTAATTTTCGTAGTGCGGCCAAATTTTGTTTGGTAATTTATTAATGTATTCCATATCTTTTATCGCGGGCTTTGAGAGCGGCGAAAGAATCTAGAAATTCCGTTACGAGAAAAAAACCTAACACTCCGGCTATCGTCGCTTGAGTTTGGTAGACTTCGGCACGGTATCCTTCGGTAGACTTCGGCAGACATTAAAGTGGTATTTTTCAGATATTTTGAGAATATCAAGTCTCAAACTTATTTTTTTTATTTCAGCTACCATAAAAGTATAGTCTCAATGATAAAAATTCCTGATTAACCTACATGTATTGTAAGATAATAAAAATATTTTAAACGATATTAATTTCTCATTTATTCAATAAAAGAAAAAAAAATGTTTTGTTATCGGTCATCACGCTCAAAAAGTATAACTTGAATTAATATCAAACACAAAAAAAAAACTGCATAAATAAAAAGTAAATAAATAATTATGATTGCATAAGTTGATAAAAAATGCTATGCAATAGCTTTACCGCGGCAGTCCCCGAGTGCCACACGTCTTTTTTTTTTCTTTTGCCGATATCGTATCCCAGCAATTTCATATTATTAAACCATGTTATATAACGTCTACTGCCATTCATGAACGTATATCGGACAGGTAGTTTAGATATTAGAGCAAAAGCAGGGTACGCTGTGGACCCGGGATCGAATCATGTCCCCAGCTAGTTGAGCCAGCTAACTATGTTCATATCTCTCTTAGTATATTTGAGCCTTTACTAAATAATTAATTAAATTCAGACATTAATTGATGCGTTCTTTAATTAGTAGATATATTTACAATTCTTGAAAATGAATTTTTAGAGTTATTTGTTTGTTTTTACTAGCTTATTTAAAAGCATCATTTAAATGAATAAAACAAATATTTTTCATGAGGATAAAAAATATTCTATTGTTCTTGGAAAGTTTTTTTATAACCTGTGGTAGATTTATTTCTCTTTTTTAAATTAAAAATATCTATTCTTAAAAGATATTGTAAAATTCTAAATGAAAAATATCAAATTATGAGATTAAAATAACTTTTAAATGCCGATAGGACATAGCTCCGAACTTTGATAAATCAACAATAATAAAAAATAAATAAATAAATATACATGATGTATTAAATTATCACTTTTGAATGCCGCTAGGGAATAATCTTGAAGTACCATTTTAGAATCAAAAGAAGAAAGATGAATGATGTATTAGAATGTAGTGTGATAACATTAAAGAAGTTTTATTAATTCATGGATTGCCATTGTCCTATTTATAGAATTGGTCAGTTCGCGGCAACTTACAGTGAAACAAAAACGTTAAATTTAGGCCAAAAAATGCTGGCAGCAACGTTGGCAAAAAATAGGAGCAAAATTAGATGTAATTTTTTTATTACCTTTATTTTTTATCTAATTTTATTGACCGGCAAAAAACTGCCAGCAGTTTTTTCTGAAAATTTAACTTTTTTTTAATACAGTGTATTATTTTTTCTGACATGATTATTTTTAATGATTCCGTAAAATTTAGCTATATTCGCTTTAAATCAAATATTGAGTAGAATTATACAGTGATACCATAGTTTTTGTAGATAATTCGTTCGAGAAAAATCGGTGATATCCGAAACTGATGAAAAGTTAATCATTTATTTTCATTTGAATCTATGTAAATCCAATTAATTTGTTCTAAACACTCGAAAAGACGAACCAAAAGCACAATTTATTGGAGAATAAGTGCAGGTTTAAAACTGAAAAAGTAAGAAATTAAGTTTTTGGTGTATGCTGTCACTTCGATTTTTAGTCTTTTTATACTAGGATTATATCAAAGTCAGAGAAATTATGTCACTGAAAAAAGTAATCTGTTTCTGTTGACTGTAAGATTTATCTATAATGGGCAAAATATTATCATTAACCATTTGAGTATAAAGCAGCACGATCACATTTTTTAGATCCGCAGAGTTCGGGCATTGTGGACCACAGACTGTATGCTATTTGAGACTTAACGAGATAAAACGGAAGAAAAATTATATCACTGCTTGGGTCTTTTTAGCATAAAATAAAAGAAGCGTTAGAGTGTTGTTTGGGTCTTTCCAACTGTGTTTTTTTTTTAAATCCTCGGGGATGGTTAAACAAGATCCCGACACGGCTTGCAATAGTTTTATCTTGATGATTTTTCACCAGAATACTCTGTACTTTACTCCATATAGAAAATATTTCTGAAGAAGACACATTCTTTGCTATCTTTTCCTTCTCATCTATCATCTGTTGCACTAGGAAAGGTCTTACAACTGTTCATTGGTGAGCTTTTCATTTTGTTCAGTTACCAACTCTTCCACATCCTCAAAACTCACCTCCAAAACCATGAACTTTCCAAAAGCAATAATCTACTGCAGTACATGTCTGAGGTCCGCTGAATTTCAAAACTTTCTTGGTTGTCATGATGGATCACCCACAATCAATAAAAAATGCCCCAAAATACCTTGGAAATAAGTGATATTTTTGTTTAAACGCCCAGGCACGTGATAGACACATGACAAGACTCGACGCCATACAGAGCAAGAGAATGTACCGTTTACAGAAAATGCAGCGAGACCACAGAATTCACCGTCGAAATTCCAGCCAATCCACGAGAACAGTACGGAGGTGTACTAAATTAAAAAGAAAAACTAAATTAAATAGAAATAGCAAGTAGACGGTAAATTTTAATGGAATGTTTATTTTGTTAGAGTCGCCGCTTGTAGCAGCATTCAGAGCTTGTTGCTAAGAGACCGTTTTTCTAAGCCAACTGCGTCACACAACACGTAAGCAGGGTTACACTAAATTGCCGATTGGCATATAATTGGTGTGGGCTGTGTTTGTCGCCAAGGCGATATTACAAAGTTACAATACAAGAGCGGAACATCCCGCCCGGCGTTGAAATATTTTTATGTTTCAAAATACATATGCAATACAAATAATAACACAACATGATACAAATTATAAGCAAAAAAAATAAATAAACACAAATAATACATGAAAAATTAATACTTAATAAAGCACATTTAAAGTTTAGGATCTATGATGTTGTCCTCAATGTGTAATATACTTATTTTTGAAATAGGTCGTTTAAAATTACCCTTAGCGGTACGAAATCCAACTACCCTGACTATCCTGTCCGCACCTGGGAATACCTTATTAATGCGGCCTAGTGACCAAGTGCAAATGGGTAGTTGTGAGTCCTTAAGCAAAACTAGCATTCCTGGCAGAATATTAGGCTTTTTAAATAGCCACTTATTCCTTTCTTGTAATTGGCTCAGATAATTATTCTGCCAACGTTTCCATATTAACTGCGTTAATTTTTGAGTCCTTTGCCATTTATTTAGCAAATTATCTTTGACCTCACTTAAATTGGGTTCTGGGATTAAATTAAGAGGCTTTCCTATGAGGATGTGACCAGGAGTCAACACCTGAAGATCGTCAGGATCTGTTGATAAAGGACAAAGTGGTCGCGAATTCAAAATAGCCTCTATCTGTGTGATAACTGTCAGGAATTCCTCGATCGTGAGATGAGCTGAGCCCACAGCTCTTTTTAAGTGGTATTTGAAAGATTTGACTCCAGCCTCCCAAAGGCCACCAAAATTTAGCGCCCTAGGAGGGGAGAACTTCCAGTTAATACCTTCAGAAGCTAAAAAGTTTGAAACTTCATCACTCGTAACAAGTCTGCGTAAACATTTTAGTTCTGCTGAAGCCCCAACGAAATTTGTAGCATTGTTGCTAAAGATTACAGAGCTTTTCCCACGACGAGCGAAGAATCTTTTTAGAGTTGCTATTATAGCCTCGGATGTCAAATCTGAGACAAAATCCAAGTGCACAGCTTTAGTGACCATACATACAAATATGGCAACATAGATTTTCTGAAAAGTACCCTTTCTTTGACCTTTATATTTTATTTTAAAAGGACCACTTAAATCTAATCCCACATTTGAAAATGGGGAACTGGGTACTATTCTTTCAGGAGGGAGATCCCCCATCATTTGACTAGCCGTTGTAGGTTTAATTTTAAAGCATTGTAAACACTCATGTACAATTTTACGCGCAATATTTCTGCCACCAAGCGGCCAATATTTTTGACGCACAGTGTTCAAAAGAGCTTGGGGTCCTACATGAAATTCTCGTTTATGATAATATTGAAAAATTAATTTCGTCAAGCGACAGCTCGCCGGAAGTATAATGGGGTGTTTGTGATCAAATTCAAATTTGATTTTGCTAGTCTTCCTCCCACTCTCAATAAGTTATCTCATCTAAAAAGGAATTTAAGAATTTTAACTTACTTACGCGATGAGCCGAAGATCCCGCTTGGAGGGCCGAAATTTCAATTTTGAAATACTTTACCTGTATATCTTTTATTAAATAATTCTCTGCCTTTCTTAATTCCTCCAGCAACAGAGGGCCGGTTGCAGATGTTACTTTTTTACATTTATGTATGAATCTGAAAATATAAGCTAAAATTCTAATTGATTTTTGGAAATTATTGCTAAGATTAATTAAATTATCACACAAATTAGAGTCAGTATGAATAGCGAATGTCAAGTTGCTGGGAGCTTTAAGCTCGCTAGAATAATGTTCATCTTTAATGTCACTTTTATGAGAATCAGTTTTTGGTATTGTTTCTTCAAGAATTGAAAGAGGCGGGCCATACCACCACAACTGGTTAGAAGACAGGTTTTCCACACTTGCACCTCTTGATATCAAGTCAGCTGGATTATGTTCTGACGTAATATGAAACCATGGAAAGTTCTTAATTTGTTCCTTAATTTGCACAACGCGGTTTCCTACAAACGTTTTCAGGAGATGAGGAGCAGTGTCTATCCAAGCTAAATCAATAGTTGAATCAGAAAATAAATTTACTGAAGCTACCTGTATGTCTAATGAATTAAAGACCTTGTTAGTGAGTTTAGCCAGAAGAAGACATGCTGACAGTTCGAGACGTGGCACTGTTATTACTTTGGTTGGACACACGCGGGATTTACTACATAATAAGCGATTGATGGTTTCACTAGAATTAGATGTTTGCATGTATATCACTGCACCATAAGCTTTGGAAGACGCATCTGCGAAACCATTTAGTACCACTGATTGGTTCACAGCTAGGAAGAATCTTGGTACTTAAATGGATTCCAGTTCTTTAAGACTTTCGAGGAAGGTTTCCCATTGTTTGGCAACATGAGAGGGCAGCTTCTCATTCCACTCTATTTTAAAAAGACACAGCTCCTGCATGAATATTTTTGCTTTAGCAATCACTGGCCCTAAGAGACCGAGAGGATCATAAATGCGGGCAATTTGCGAAAGTACATCTCTTTTTGTGAAATCACTTTTTGTGTTAATATTAACTTTATACATAAAGGTATCATTGAAACTGTTCCACAACATCCCTAATGTTTTAACAGTTATTTCTTCAGAATTTCTGTCCAGGGGAAACACGTGATTATCAGTAGATTGGACCTCATTGGTGCACCATTTGTGTAAAACCATCCCTCCCTTTAGGAGGAGTTCTGTTAATTGCGATTTCATTAATCTGAATTCTTCTAAATTGGATGAGACCGATAGGCAATCATCGATATAAAAGTCCTTCAAAACAATTTTCGATGCTAACGGGAATTCCTTTTTCTCATCTAGAGCTAATTGTTGTAATACTTTGGTGGCTAAGTAGGGGGCACAAGATGTTCCATACGAAACTGTTGTTAGCTGAAATACCTTAACCGGGGATGACAAATTGTCTTTCTACAAAATTTTTAAATATTTGTATTGAGATGGATTTATTTCTATCATCCTAAACATCTGTTTAATATCCGCAGTAAAAGCGTAAATATGCTTTCTAAATCTAATTAATATCGAAAAAAGATCATCTTGCAGAACTCCACCCTTACATAATAAATCGTTCAAAGATTTTCCGTTGGTTGACTTGGCACTAGCGTCAAAAACGACGCGTAGTTTTGTGGTTTTACTAGAGGGTCGTAAAACGCCGTGATGTGGTAAGTAATAGCCATCATTAAAGTTCGTGTTTTCTTTTATTTCATGCATGTGATTTAAATCTCTATATTCTTTAATAAATTCTGTGTATAAGTTTTTCATAACAGGATCTCGATCTAAACGTTGCCACAGAGAGTTTAATCTTTTCAAAGCAAGATTTTTGGAATTTCCCAAATCGGGTTCTAAAACCTGTGGTTTAAACGGCATCGTGACCACAAACCTACCATCCGGTTTTCTGAAGTGCGTTTTATCGAAGTGATCATTACAATATTCTAATTCTTCACTGTTACAGGGTTTTAAATTTTGTACTTCTTTAATTTCCCAGAAAGACTTCAAAGTGTCATTAAGTATTTCAAGATTTTTTGTTAAGAAACAATAATTAGTATTATTATTATTTACTGTTTTGTCATAAATACAACCAGATACAATATAACCGAAAATACTTGATTGCAAATATAAATTATTGCCTAACTTTATTTTTTCTTCATTTAAAAGAGAAAAATACAGTTCAGCACCGATAATTATCTCCACACTGCTGGGAATGTTAAATTTTTTATCCGCTAAACAAACATTTGCTGGAATTTTTAAATCTGATATGTTTATCTTTTTCGAGGGCGTGAAGTCACAGATGTTTGGAACGATTAATAACTCAATATCATAACTGGTACTATTCATTTTATTTGACAACTTTGATTTGATTCTAGATTTAATGTAAATAGGCAATTTATTTATTCCACTTACAGGAATATTTATTTTCTCTTTTTTCAAGCCTAATATTTTTGCTGCTTTAAATGTACAAAAACAATTCTGCGATGCGGAATCCAATATTGCCCTGAAAGGAATTTTGATGCCATTTGCATCTGTCAAATAAATTATTGCAGTGCTAATTAAAACAGATTTATTATTATCATTTTCATACGAAAAAAAATGAATGAGCAGTAGTTTCGTTTTGTGATAAATCTTCCGAAACAAAATTGCTATTTATTATTTCATGTATTGGGAGATTGTTTATAGGATTGTTTACTGGTGTTGTATAATTATGCAATGATGAATGATGGCTTACGCTCTTACAAACATGACAAGTGCTTTTTGAATTACAATAATTAATGAGGTGGGCTGAACTTAAACAATTGAAGCAAAGTTTATTTTTCTTAACAAGGTTAATTCGCTCATTTAACTTCATCTTTTTATATTTAACACAATGATATAAGGGGTGGTTTTCGGTTTTATAGATTACGCAATATTTACTTTGAGGTTTGTTTGTTTTTATGAATAAGGATTTTGCAGTATATTTAGAGGATACGTTTGAACTTATACTTTTTAAGATTTGACATCTTCGCTCAAGAAATTCTAAAAATTCATCAAAATTAGGCACTTCATTATCCTTTAATGTTAGTTCGTATTGTTTACGAGTTTCGTTATCTAGTATATTTAGAATAATATTCAGCAAAATTGCGTTCGAGAAATTATCTCTATCATACTTTAACATCTTTAGAGCCCTTAAATTCTTCTTTATGTTATCTAATAAAATGCGCAGATCCTTAGCGAATTCTTGTTTAATTACACAAAAGTTTAAAATATTCTTTATATGACAATCTACCATAACTCTTTTATTCTCGTATCTTTGTTCTGACGCATTGAAAAGTGAAACATAATTTTCATCTGGTGTAAGCAAACTCCTCGCTTCACCAGTCAAAGCAGAACGCAAATAAAATAATTTTTCATTATCTTTTAAATTTGAATTATCATTAATAAGCTCATTAAAAGTACTTTTAAATACGGACCATTCTTCAATTCTGCCACTAAAAACCGGTAATGTGACCCTAGGTAGCTTAATGCTAGACGTTTTAGCTTGGTCCTGTTCAATGGATTTTTTATTTGAATCAGTATTTTCATAATAAGCATTAATAGAGGATTTTAAGCTTACCTCTAGTTTTAGAATATCTTCGTCCAGTTGCGACAGTATTCTTTCAGTTTCTTCCAATTTTTCTTCTTCTATTATTCTGTAATATTCAAGCTTGACAGCTTCAAGCTTTTCTTCAGTTTTCGACAAAGAGTCCAGATGGGCTTTCCATTCAGATAAATTGAAGTTTTTTCCATCCGTTGCGTTAAATATCCTGGTGACTTGGGCCTTGATATTCCCTCGCCTTCTGTTCAACGCTGTTATTTCAGTTTCCGACATTATTCATCTTGTTGACGAAATTCGATAAATTCAAGTATTTTACTCAATAGAAAAGACGCTGGCTCGATCATACCTCCGGGTCGCTAGGACCAAAATTTACGGAGGTGTACTAAATTAAAAAGAAAAACTAAATAAAAAGAAATAGCAAGTAGACTGTAAATTTTAATGGAATGTTTATTTTGTTAGAGTCGCCGCTTGTAGCAGCATTCAGAGCTGGTTGCTAAGAGACCGTTTTTCTAAGCCAACTGCGTCACACAACACGTGAACAGGGTTACACTAAATTGCCGATTGGCGTATAATTGGCGTGGGCTGTGTTTGTCTCCAAGGCGATGTTACAAAGTTACAATACAGGAGCGGAACAAGAACCAAACCATGGAAACTGAAATCGAACTCAATGAAAACCGAGGTATCACTGTAATTGCAATTTCAGTATTTTTCTCGTTATAAAACTGAAAAAAAAAACAGCAACGTAATGAACTGCAAACAAAATAAATTTCAATGAATTCATGTGAAAGATTTTACTCTGTCTGTTTAGTTGACTGAACAAAATCTCAATTTAACAGTTCTATGGCTCGTGTTTTTTTGTTCACATAAAGTAATTTCTTGTTTCTATGGGAGAGCATTCCAAACGAGTAAGCGATCAAAACTAAAGCGGGATCTACCGAAAAGGTTTTCAGTAAATGAAATAAGTGCAATTTTTCAAAATGCAAAAAATTAATCATAGTAACAATGTAAATTATTTGAAAAAATTCAGAATTATAAAATACAAAAATTACAATGCTACAAAATATAAAAAAAAATTAAAACTACGAATCACAAATTCATTGTATACCAATGCATATTTGAATATAGATATTTATAGCTGTTATTTTAGGAATTTTTTTTGAAATAGTATATTTCACTATCTATTATAAAATAATTACTACTCTCTTTTATAAGCAGTACATTTTGATTCAAAACAAGAAACTATCTTTACGAAAATTACAAATTCAGTGAAATTATTGTAACAAAAGTTTATTGACACTAGCATCTCATATCCAACTATGTTTAGGAAATAAACATAGAAGTATTTAAACATTTCATAAATGAACTCCCATTCCAAGAACTCTTCCAAAAGTATTTAAAATTCCGAAAAAGTACACTAACTGCTTAATTTACAAGCGCATTCAACACCAAAGATCTAATTAACAATCCGTTAACGTCGTTGAAACCACTATGATGCTATACATTTGGCCGTTAAGGCTGCTTTTACGAGTTTTCGTAAATATTTCACTATGTTTATTTACCTAAAGGTATCTCTTCAACTTACAAAGTTTTACTTGGTAAAAGATTCTCGAAATGTTTAAAACGAACAACAATGTTAGTTTTGCTATAATATTTCTCATGTTTCTGAAACATACGATTATTTTATATAAAAATATTATAGAAGAGAAATAATAGAATCTATCTGCATAATATAATGAAATGCTAAATACAATATTAATTAATCTATATTTGGGTTTTTTATTCATGCCCAAGATTTGTTAGAAAAGTTTAAGTTCCAATCTAAATTTAAGTAAATAAAAATATTTTTTCATGTTTGTATGATCTAAAAATGTCTATTTTTTAAAATTATATAACTTTAAACATTCAAAAATATAATATATCTAGATTAAAAATAATTGAAATCTATACAATTTTAATGGGATTCGGAAAAAGAAGGCAGGAAAGGTTCTTTAAATGCATCGAAGAATCGAAATTTGATGTTAAAAAAGAAAAATGTAATTGTAAAAAAGTTGTTGAATAGTTAAAAAACAGAAATACATGAAGCATGTTATGGCAGCAGCTTACGAAAGAAAAAAAAATCATAATATTTTGCCTTAACATGTCCTTGGAATCTATGAAATGCTATAACAGACGCAAATTTCAGGCAAATATTGATCAAATATAGTCCTAATACATCGATAGCATAGGTGTGAAATGACTTAAAAAATATTAACAATGTATTTTTTACTCAAATGTGCTCTTTTAGCAAAACTTGAATGTACAACTAAGTTATCTTTAGCAATGAAGCTTAAAAAACAACATTCTTTCAAAAAAAATGTTTTTTGAACTAGAATATTTTTTATTAATAATTTTTGCCATTTATGTAGAAAGGCGTTCGCAGTCAAAATCATAATAAAAATATTAATTTAACCCTTTCGTGGTTATAAGCGCGTATACGCGCCCAGAATACCACTTAATTTGAATTGCGAAATGCCATACTGACACCGGAATTTTTAAATGAAAATTTTAATTTTACAAAGAACGTAAAAAAAACATTTATGTATTATGAAATAAATTTGTTTTTAAATTCCGGTGTCATTCAATCATTTTAGTATTTTATGAATAGAAGTGCTTTAACCGTCAAAGGGTTAAAGTGAAAATAAAATCTTTACGAGCATTTTTAACGTTTTCCAGTATTATTTAAAACTTTTTATGACTTTTCTTTGCCCGTCTTTCAGTACCCTAACTCAAGTGAGTATTGATATGAAATTGTTATACGTTATTCAGTCTTGTCATGGTATGTTGACGGTCTATGTGCAGGCGCACACGGAAGCATTACATCATCGCCTAAGAGAAAAGGTGCACTTTAATATTCTACGTATTTTAAACGTAATGAAAAGTACATACATTATTGATGTGGACTAGAAAATAGTCACAATAAAATATATTATATACAGCGCTTACAGTATGCGTACAGAGCGACTCAAATGTGTTTCGTTATAATATGGACTATGAAGAAAAATCGTTTGCGGCGTATTTTAATGATGTTACTCTCACTGTAAAACATTTGTGTTACGTTACTCCATAATATTGGTGGCAGCTACAACCTCCACTTTACGTAATTTTTCACTTATATAATGGTGTAATTTAAACATACATAACTGGTGTAACTTCGCAATGTTACACCATTTATATCGGTTAACGTACTCTACAAAATTGGAGGCAGCAAGGCTGCCACCAATTTTATGGAGTAACATTACACAAATGTTTTACAGTGCTGTTACAAATTTAATGAAATTGGTGCGCATTTCTAAAACTCACTAAAAAATTCTTTCTGTAGAATATGAAAAGCATTTATCATTTACGTAAAATGTCACACAATGATCTACGTGGAAAAAACTAATTGCAGTATTACAATAATTGTATTTCAGTGCTATAAAGTGTTTCATAATCCATGCTTGACGCATGATGTTTCTTTATTGTTAAATTCAAACTATTCTTTATAATATTTTTCCTATATGCATGTATACAGGGTGAGTCATAAATATCGAAACAATAGGCTATCTCCTTAAATGTTGCCCCTAGACCCTTACTTCCAATTGCAAAAATTCATAAAAAAATATGAATTTTTTGATAAGATAAGTTGCAACTCCATGGGGGGTCTGTTTTAATAAATACGAAAATTAAATTTTTATACGGCCCCCAGAGGATAAAACTTCCAATTAGAAAAAATTTCTTTATCTCTTCCTGAATTGAACAAAAAAATATTTCATCTCGATATCTGCAAATCCCCGAAAGATATTAATATCCAAAATTTTCCAAAATTCCTGACTTACACCACTTAAGCATGCCTCTGAGCGCTGCAAAATCAGTTCATTTGAAGTACAATTAAGGGATCGACCATAAATTTACGTATTGTTAAATGTCGATCTAAGACAACACTTAAACTTTTAGATATAAAATAAAAACGTATAGGTTTTTGCTTTAAACTTCGATGAAATATCTAGATGTCTGCAATATTTCGACATTGCCGCCAACTTCGTAACTGGCACGACTCATTGAACGGACCGTCTTATTAAACACTTATTAAAAGTGTTATCAAATTAAGTGATATTAATTAAACTCTCATTAAAAGTGTCTTAAAAACTTATTGGCGCAGGCAATAAGTTTTGTAAATATAGCAATAGCGAAAATGACTCTTCTATTAGCGGAATCAATGGAAATATATTTTAATAAATTACATAGAAATATTTTTTAAAATCTACTTTATACTACAGTTAAACCGCTATAACGGAGACTCCCGAATAGCAGACACCTCTGTTTAACGGACTATTTTCCAATCCTCATTCTCAAAACCTAAATTTGTGTATGTTTAACCTCTGAATAACGAACATTCCGAATAGTGGACACTATTTAAGGCGATAAAGGATGAAAAAGTATTTTTTAAGGACAAAAAAATGAAAAAAGTAAAAAGGCCTCTAAATTTATCAGGGAATTTTGTGATAAATGAACTGGGGAAAATCCCCCCCCCCCCACGTTCAGAGTTGAATTGATGGGGTTGCCAAGGAGGGACACCTTCCAGAGCATTGAAATATCCCCTCAGAAAATTGAGATTTTATGCTTTTAACAGCCAAAAAGTGCAATCCCCCTCCCCGACCGGAACTCTATAATGTCCAATAATGTCACTTTGAAAAACAAATTACATGTAATCGCAAGCAAAAGTTAACTTTTGTAACAGGGTTTTTTCACAAGCATGTAATGAACAGTGGGTAAAGGTGTGTACAGCTTTATTTAGCCCCATTGCTTAAAAAATAATTTTAATTTCTGATTAATCATATAAAAGAGGTTTTAGCACACATAAAAGTCAATTAATAAAATGGTAAACGTTTCTTAGCACTTTTTGAATATCTTTGATTTTCCCAATAGCGGACACCTCCGAATAGCGAACAATTTCTGCATTCCTGAGGTGTCCGTTATTTAGAGGTTTTACTGTATTCAGTTTAAAAATTTATGAAGGTTTTAAATCTATTTTTGCTTTCTTCTATTTTTACAAGAAGAAAGTATTGGATTCATGAAAATTTTGAATTCCGGTTTTCGATGGATTCACACATTTTAGGGCTCAGAGATACCGAAAAACATGTTTTTATGAAATGTCTGTCTGTGAGTCACAGCACAATGAAAAAATTTGAAATCGACGTGATAAAAAAATAAAGTTTAAATCAACTGACGCATTTAAACAGTAATTAAAGAAGGTGAAAATGGCAAAACTTAAACAAAATCTGAAATCGAAACTATACAGCATTTAAGCGTTAGGCGCCTATCTTTGTCCATCTTGAAACTAAATGCACTTTACTGCATCAAATGTTTTTATTTCAGTATTTCTCATTTTTAAACTGACATACCTCAATAACCGTCGGTTACGGTAACTTTTCAGCTCAGAAAATTTACTTTTAAAAATATGATTTGTTAACAAAAATTACTTTTTTTTAATATTGCTATTTAAATACTTTTATTTCTTTAAAATACATATTATTTAAAATGCTGAATTAAAATTGAAAATTAGAAATTTTTGTTTAATCAAAAGAAAAACATTCAACGCTACAAATAATATTTTGAGTTATAACAATTTTAATTTACTCAATTAAAAAAAAAAAAAAATATTAAGAAGTCTTATGATGTGATAATGCTTACAAATTATATGGTTAACCATCATAAAACATTCAAAATTACAACTTTATAAATAAATAAATAAATAAAATCAATGTTTCCTGGACCCATTACAGCAACATTGTTTCTTCAATTACACACATTTCAATTTGTGTCTGATCCCTTGAAACCTCACGATTTATTAAAATTGTCATAACTCTCTGAGTTTTGAAGATATCAAGATGAAATTTTTTTTGTTCAGTTCAGGAATGAATAAGGAAATTTTTTCTAATTGGAAGTTTTATCCTCTGGGGCCGTATATAAATTTAATTTTCGTATTTATTAAAACAGACCCCCAATGGAGTTGCAACTTATCTTATCAAAAAATCTTTGCAACTGGAAGTATGGGTCTAGGGGCAATATTTAAGGAGATAGCCTATTGTTTCGATATTTATGACTCACCCTGTATATTTGTCTACCTTTATCGACTGCTTTATCTACATAAATATCTACATATATCTGTGTTTGTATATCTCCATCTCTTCGTTTGAAAGAAAATTGCAATTCGAATTAAACGTACAAAATTTTATAAACTTTAAACATAATATTAATAGTCACTAAACTTTTAAAGGAAAACGAAATAATTGGGTATGCAGTAAAATGAAGCATTTTAATTTTCACATTGTATTTAAAATTATGATTCCCTTCGCATCGTCTAAATAATCAAATCAAACCGATTTCATTGTTTTAATTTTATTTCAGGCGTAACGTTTCCATTTGTTAAGCATTAAAATTCCTCGACTATAAATTTAGTCTCGGATTGTTTCCCAGAATTGAACAGTCTACTTTAATTAAATATATGTTCAAAAAATTGGACAGTTGTACTCACAGGTGAAATTAGGCGAAGAAACATTTTCCGTAAGACGAAGGTATTGCATTCGTCTTATTTATATTAAAGTGAGCAAATAAAATTGTTGAAGCTTCAATAAAGATTGCAGCAAACAAAATCATTATTTTTAATTCCGAATTTCAAAATTTATGAGAATAGGTATTACATCTCTACCAGCAAAACTGGAATTTAGTATAATATATATGAACAATTCAAAAAAGTAATCGGAAACAAACCAGTTTTTGAGAATTTTAAAAACATAATCTAAAATTTATACATTTAGAATTCATAAATTACACCAACATTACATAAAGTCACATACGGCCGTTTCTGGGAATCCCCGATCCTCATCATCAGTGTTAAAATAAAGATTAAAAAATTTAAATTTAAATTTAAATTAAAATTCAGACCATCAAAAATTAAAAGAGCCCTTTAGCTGTAAAGGGCTGGCTAATGGAATGACCAATATGGCAAAATAAAACTTTTAAATATCTGAAAATATGACCTATCTGCCAGGGTACTACCGGCAGCAGGCATTACTATGAGGATTTCTCCGCACAAGAAAGTTAAAAAGTAGTGATAGTCATATTATCGACAGAAAAATGTACATACTTATGTGCATTGTAAATCAGGTAGAAATAAAAATAGTCCTTCCGGCAGTTCCGGGAGGAAGAGGTAGCTTTCATATACTTATATATTTATTTATTTATTTTAAATTATGTTATATTATTCAAAAATACTCAGCTCAAATTAGTAGAACCTGATTATGAGCTTGGTCGAAATCTTAATTAAGGTGCACATGCACACTCATATTGAAATCGAGTAATATATATATGCGATAACTCAGCCATTTTTTAAGATACAGACGAAACAAAAAATGCTCTGGAATCTTTGTATCAAGGTCAAATGCATAAAAGAAAATTCTTTTTCAATTTCTCACTTTCTTGTACCTAATTTTAAATTTTAAAATTTATAAAATTTTTTAAATAGCCGCCATTTTGAAATAAGATGGCGGATGGAACTGAGTATCGAACTCGAATCAGGCCTCAGTATATACTATGGACACACCAAGTTACATTCAAATCGATTCATAAATACGCGTGTTATCACGTGACAAAAATCAGATCGTTTCAAAACGTCAGCCATAAGAAAAATTCAAAGTGCTATAACTCAATCATTTTTTAAGATATAGACAAAATAAAAAGTGTTGTGGAATCGTTGTTTTAGGTTCTAACACGTAAAAGAAAAATATTTTTCAACTTTTAATTTTTTCGCATTGAATTTTAAATTTTAATTTTTTTTTAAATTTAAAATGGCCGCCATTTTGAAACAAAATGGCGGATGATGCTGGCCAATGAACTCGGTCGAGACATTTGTATGTACTATGTACATACCAAGTTTCATTCAAATCGGTTCATAAATACGTTAGTTATCGCATGACAAAAATCAGATATATATATATATATATATATATAGTTATATATATATATATCAACATTTGAACGGAGGGTGGTTTTGGGGTCTGGGGGTCATGATCGGTGAAAATATACCAAAATTTTCCGGAAGTGCTTTGCTCCGGACGGCTGCTATAGGTAGCTTTTTACTTTTTGTAATGAAAGCTACCTAAAATTCCTATTACAATTTTAAAATATTTTAGCCTTAGAAAATATAAACTGATAACTGAAACTTCAACACTCTTAGCTATTGTAGTTTTATCCAATTCAAACATTCTAACATAATTTTTATATTACTTATATCTGAATATAAGCGCACTTTTCGTCTGTCCAAAATATCACAGCCAACATTTACAATAAATTCTATAAATGCCCCAAATGTTATGGCTGTACAACTACTATGGCTATACAAATATTATAACTTATTACAGTCATAAATTATAACCATAATATATATAATATAGAATTTATTGTAAATGTGGACTTTCAATTGTGCTTTTGAAGAAAACTGAATAATACCATGGAAAATCTGCTTCGAAACTTGTGTGAAAATTTGAAATATTTTACAAATATGAAATATTAAAATTTTTTGCATGTTCTCTTTTAACTTGCAATTATTTTTATTTGGCAGTCCAGACTTGTTACTTACTTTTCAACCACTTGCTTTTAACATAGAGTTTTGAAATGTGGAATAAATATCATTCACCCGCAAGAAAAATTTCACATCTTGCAAAAATTCCTTTTATGTTTTATCCCATCAATAGATATGTCATAATTGTGTCGAACTACACAGATTAGTTCCAGATGTTTAGCGATACGAAAAAGCACTTTATTATGCTATATGTTCATTTGTGGATAATAAAGAGACACGGATTATGCTCAGAGGTAAATTACCCAGTCATCTAAATCTTATCCCAAATCTTTATTTTAAAGTATTTTATGCTATTATGCAAGTTTCCATTCCAGCAGGCACAGGTTAAGGCTGTAATTTCACGTTGCGGTAAAATGATGCAAATATTCTTTTGCTTCTCCTGTGACATTTACTACTGTCGAAGTGCGTTGCTTTTCTTGTGGGTGCGCGATAGGTATTCCTGAAGGTAATACAGGATTTGGATATTGATTTTTTACAGGGTGTTCTTTTTTTTTAACTGACGCTATTTAGAGCTCTCTGTAGCTAATTTTAATAACCCGAACTGCTTTAAATTTTATATGGAGACTAATAAAACCGAGGGGAAAAATATTTAAAAAAAATGGCTCCAATCACCAGTAAGGGTTATTGCATGTGACAGGTTATGATCGGCCGTCGAAAATGTTATATAAAGGTGGGGTGCAAGAAAACGGTGATCGCATTGAATGTGGTCGACTTCCTCATCGGGAAAGTGAATATGATCAATAAATATGGTATTTTATCCAAATTATTAATTTTGTCTGTTTCTGGTATTTTCTTTCCAGGTATAGTGTCAAATTTCCCGTTGATGGCGGTGATTGAAACTATTATTTATTTATTTATCTATTGTTGGAATATTTTCCCCCTGGTTATATTAGTCAATTTATAATTTACTTGTCACTCCAGTTATTAGAACGAGCTACTGGTGGCTCTGAATAAAGTCAGTAAAAAAACTGTACTTTTTTTTTTTAACTAAAAGAAAGTACTGGATTTGTGAAAATTTTGAATGAATTCGATGAATTTACACGTCATAGGTGTCAGAAGACCTGTAAAAGATGTTTTTACAGATTGCCTGTCTATGAGTCTGTCAGTCTGTCTGTCTGTATCTGACAAAATTTTTGTGGGCGCTCTATTTCATGAACTAATGTGCGGATTTTCATCAAACTTCAGACCAGCTTTACATTGACATAAGTTGTTGCTGACTAGATTTTGTTTTAAACCACCTAATCGGTGGCACGACTATCACTGCCATATTTTTTCCGGAAGTATTAAATGCATCAAGAAGTATTAAATGCAACGAGAGGCAAATTTAAAATTAAAAAATAGCCATATCTTCAGAAGTCTGGATGCAGCTCGAAGAAAGCTCCTGCCCTTCGGACGCACGTAATTGTTATTAAAAATAATTTTGGAGCTATTACTAAAATTTGCTTGGTGGCTCATACTAAAAAATTTTAAGTTAGATATACAAAATATTCTTTTGTTCAGTTTACAAAAGAAATGCTTGTTTCACTTGCAAAAAAAAAAGTTTGTAATGGTTACTAAAAAATTCTGTGGAATACAAATTTACTAAAAAATATTTAGTAACCTCTTGAATTTTTTTTTACAGTGTAGTTATATTTACCCGGTATTTCAGAATAATGACTTAAGAAACATTGTCAAAATTCGATCAACAAGGGTTAACTTGAAACAAAGCGACATCCGTTTTTAAAAATTATCGCGAAAACACTACTAAAATTTAATGGTTACTCAGTTACAGTTTGATTTCCTATGAAGAAATCAGCTTCAACGATGAGTACTTTTTGAAAAATATTAAAGAGTAGATTACCACAGCAGCGCCACACTTCTCCGATTTTGGCGTAATATCACCAAACTTGGTAATGCATTAAAAAATATTTTTTTTGGCATTTTAGTGAATTTTAATAAGAGCATTTTTTTATTACAGTTTTATTATTTATTCATACTACTGTCACTTAAGATAACTTGGCCCAATTTCATTGGCGTTTGGTAACTTTGGAAACCACATTTATGAACTTTGGTCCATGTTGCCATAGTGGTACTTTGCGAATTATTTAACTGCCAACCTCACGATAGTGCTGCTACCTATGTATTGAGACCAAAAACTTGCCGATAACTGGAGTAATGCAGTAAATTTAATCTGTTTTGCTCTTTAGGCTGAAGTTACTCTTATACGTCAATGTTACCATAAATGACTGCATAGGTTTGAGGCTGTAAAGTGAAAAAAAAAGAACTCACAAGTGATGGAAGAATCGTAATGAATATTTTGTGCATCATTTAAAAAAATAAAAATATATATATCAAGCGTTTTTTTTTCTTTTTCTATTTTTGTGAGTTTATAATATATTTTACACTGCACATATAATCGATAATATAATAAAATTGAGTACATGTTTGTGTTTTTACACAATTTTCAGATTTAGAAAAAACCGTATTTAAGATAGAACTGAAATAGAAATGAAAAAATTTAATACACTGAACGTTTAATTTCTTTGTTATTACAGTTTCAGTTTCAATTTTATTTCGACTGAAGTGATGCAACTTCGTAGAGTAAAATTCCTTAAACACTCTGCCAATTTAAGTAAGCTTAAATATTGATTTTACATTATATCCTTTCATCTGATAAAATCAGTTATCGTTCATGGCTGGGTTAAGCTGCAATTTTATTACGGCTGGTGCTTCTTTAAGAAGATTTTATCGTTTATAGCTGGAATATGTGTATTTATATAAACTTATGATGCTGAGAGAAATTCACAATTTTTAAATGTGTTTGTAAAACTCTTGGATGCATAAATGCACAGGCTTTTATTTAAGAATCTTTTGTAAATTAGTAATAAATATCATTTTGTGATTTGGAAATGTACGGAAAAAAATCACTTTTGAAGTATACGGGAAATTATAAATTTATGCATCCAAATAAAGGTTGAAAATATTATTACTTGCCTTATCAAATACGTGTATCTACCCTAGGTGTAAATTAAAAACTCTGGAAATATTAGATAACATTTTAACTTTTAAATTCAAAATTTTTATAACACGAATTATGACGAAATGATTATAGTTAGTTGCATCATAATTCGTATTTGGGTCATTCCACGTCAAATGAGCAAAAATTAAAAAAAAGTCGTGGCCCCATGGTAACCGATTTTAATAAAATTTGATACACAGGTTTTATTCATATTCAAATAGAGCTCTGCAAAATATCTTGACAAAAGATAAATTATTTTAGCAGTTTTGGACTTATAAAAAACTTGTGATATAGAACGGCATGTGTGCAATCGTCCAATGTTGCAAGTGTAAAGCTCTGTAAAGCGTAAATATTTAACATAAATGAATTTGGCTTGCAATTTTAAAACCTCTGAATAATTATCTTTTTATTTATTGAGCAATAGCAATCTGGTAACAACGTAATTAATTTTAAATGGGTTGTTAAAATTGAAAATTTGTGAATTTTGAGAAAATTTGAAACATTATAAAAATTTTAAAAAATGATAAAACAAGTGAGAAATTGCTGCATGTTACAGTATTATATATGAAGATTGAATTCCCCAAGTTTGATAATTATCATTTAATTCCTTCATCTTCAAAAAAACTTAGAAACTTTAAAAAAAATTACAAAATCGTATTTTTTCCTCTTTTTTATGTTCAAATAATGAATAAGGGACAGGTCCTTCATGAACAATATTGCACAGATATAAAGATTAATAAGTCCATAATATGCTCGAAAAATTTGAATAGTGCCTTTTGATTCCTAACATTGAAAAAAAAAATGATTTCAAAAAAGTTGTTTTGGTACATTTCACGCAAACTTTCCTTTGAATTAGCGCGCTTTTTTAAAAATATTGTACGATTTCAATTTAAAATAGTGCTGCCATCTGTTAGATTTTAGGAATACTAGACAATTAATTATGCAATTCTCATCGCTTTTAATATAAGTCTGAAGGAAAAGAAGAAAAACGAAAAGAAAAGAAGAAAAGGCGAGAATTAGCATTTGAATATTTAAAATAGACACTTTTATCTTTGATATCAAGTAATTTGAAATGATATAAGAGATTTCCTTCAAGACTAAAAGAGCAATAGAAATATTAGCTTTACCCGTCCTTTTTTTCCTTATTTATTTTTTTTTCACATTAAGGAATAAAAAAGGCATATATGAAACTTCTTGTATTCAAAATATATACTTTTATGTAAAATGTCAAATAGTTTTGAAGCCATGACACCTGTCCTAAATTTTTTATAAGCAAAAGAAATATTGAATTTTCTTCTTAAAAATTTCCTTTTCTATATTTTTTTCTCAGTAAGGAATAAAAATTCAAAACCTAATTTACGCCAATCTCTTACTTAATATCCATTCTTATCTGAAAATAATTTATGATATAGTTTTTTCATTCCTAACGCTAATAATACAGATTGAAATTTAAAGCATGTAAACAAAAACTCGATTTTGTATCAACTTTTAAAGTGAGTTTACATACTTAAACAATCTGTCCTGTAATCTCTCATTTTGCATTTCTTCATAAATAAACATGTTGAACTCATATGCCAATTTTCATTCGAATCTGTGACATGGCAGCCACAGCTAATTTGCTCATTTTGCCTGGAATGACCCATTTGCGATATCTACAACATCATACATATATAGAATGGATGATATTTTTAAGAGATTTTACCTTTTCTACCTTTTGGTTTATTTTTTAAAATATGGTTTAAATGATGAACTTATTGAATATTAACACCCAGCTAAAAGTGAGTTTTGAAAAAAAACTGCATAATATATAATTAAAATATTTTAAATGTTAAAAAATACTTTTTTAGCTTACAGGCTATCAAAGCCTGATAGCTTATCTGCCTGCCCTTTCAGTATGTATATATGCATGTACGTGCGCGCGGTTGTACGTAACGCGATAACTCATGATACAAATATTTGATTTACTTGAAATTTTGGATATAGGCTTATTATGAAAAGGCGCTTGCCTGATTAGTTTTGAGAGTTCATTCGATAAGTATACGAAGGGAAAAGGCTTATACTCCTCCCCTTATTTTTTATAAAATAGGGTTTTCATGCAGAATTATCAAATTTCGTTCAAGTCTTAGATGTAGGATTATTCTGATTAGGCACCCCCGTGATTAGTATTGAGTGCTCATTGTATAAGTATTAAGAAGGGAATCGGAGGCTATTGCCCCTCTCCTTAATTTATATAAATGGGTTTTTCATTCGGAATTATTAGATTTCATTCAAATCTAAGATATGGGATCATTCTGATGAGGTGTTTCCGTGATTAGTATTGGGTGTTCCTTGAATAACTTTAAGGAGGGGGAATGGGGGACCCCCCCTCTTAATTTTTTAGCACAAAGGCTATCAAAGCGTGATTGCTTATGTGCCCGCCCGTTCTGTATGTATGTATATATGTGCGTACGTATGTACGTAACGCGATGACTCATGATAAAAATATACGATTTACTTGAAATTTTGGATATAGAATATGATAAGGTGGGAGATTTTGGATATATTATGATAAGGCGCTTTCCTGATTAGTTTTTAGAGTTCATTCGATAAGTATAAGAAGGGAAAAAGGGGATAATGCCCTTCCCCTTAATTTATATAAATGAGTTTTTCATGCAGAATTATCAGATATCGTTAAAGTCTTAGATATAGGATCATTCTGATGAGTCGCCTCCGTGAATAGTGTTGGGTGTCCATTGGATAAGTTTAAAGAGGGAGAATGGGAGGTAGTCACCCCCCCCTCTTAATTTAGGTTAATGGGTTTTTCATGCAAAATTTAAAGATTTGCTTCAAATTTTGGATATAGGTTAATTCTGAAAAGGCGCTTCTCTGTTTTGTGTTTAGAAGTCATTGGATTAGTATAAAGGGGGGTATTAGGAACTACTTTCATAATTTAGGTAAATGTTTTTCCATGCAGAATTAACCGATTTGCTTAAATTTTTGGATACAGATTCATAGTGGTAAGAAGTTCCCTCATTAGTTATTGTGTTCTTTTGTTAAGTATAAAGGGGGGTACGGGCAATTACCTTCCCTTTAAGTTAGCTAAATATAATTTCATGCAGAGTTATCCAATTTGCTTTAACATTTGGATGTAGGTTATTTTTGATAAGTTGAGTTTCTGGACAGTTTTGGAGATTTAATGGTTAATATAAAGAAGAGAAAAGGGAACAACGCTTCTTTTTCAAATAATCAAAACACGCGACTGTTTAATCCGCGGCTATTAAAGGATTACTATATCTTAAAAAATATCCAATTAATTTTGGAAAGATTTCCATAATAAATACCTGAAACATGATTTCTCGTTCTTGTTATTGCACAAATAAGAATAAATCTTTTTATAACGTTACTGTTGTCAAATAATTTAATTTAACTAAAAAATTTATTTATTCTACTTTTATTAAATAATGCTACGTAAAATTACTAGTGAATATGATTAAAAATTTATTTAATTTATTGCGTTATTCGCAATTTAATGAATGGAATAAGAAATATTCTCCTTTTAAATACTTGACTTTAGGAGATCATGTTTTGAGAAATTTCATTTTAAGTATTTTTTCTTTTTAAACTAATTATGTCCCAAATATTTTAAATTACATTTAATTCAATTATACTTCTTAATATTGAAAAACAGTACGCTGACACTTTAAACTTTAGAAAGAAGAGATTTCTAAAAGAGTTAATTGTGTTGTTCTTTTCAAATGTTTTAATGCGTTTGACATGAAAAGCAAATAAATAGACTCTATTTAGATATCATTAAGAAAATGTGTATTGAAAGTCGAAAAATCAGACATAATTAAAAAAAATCTTTCATTCGTAAAAATTAATATGAATAGTAGCCTTTTGCACACTGTAAAAAAAGTAAATCTACAGATGTATTACAGAAATATGTATGCTTACTAAACTTTCATCTTCACTGTTAAAAATATGCTGCATTAAAAATATGCTGCAACGCACTCCCCCGCTTGTATAGAAAACGGTTACTTGGCCGTGAAATGGAACTTTCTCATTGGTTGGAATTGATATATTATATAATTCCATTATATTAATTCCATGAATGAAAAAGGATGTAAGTCTACATATCTAATTTATGCGTAACTTTACAGAAAAGTTACTAAACTAACCGTAGTCTTTTTAAAATTTTATCTCTAACCCAGGTACAGTTACGTAAAAAGTTCTAGACCTCCCAGTTTCATAAAAAATTCTTAGTACTCTTAGAGATTTTTTTATTTACAGTGAAAACGTGTATTTGTTATATGAACTTTTGTTGTTGCCCTTCCATAGTTTTTTTTATAAATCAAAGTTTCCTCGAAAGAATGACAGTAATTCTACAGATTTTTTTACAGTACAAAGAAGGAATGGAAATACATTTTTCTCCTTATATTGAACAAATAAACAAACAAACGACAGCAACAAAAAAAAAATAAATAAAATAAATAAAAATAAAACATTATTTCATTTCATCTTTCGGATCAAAAAAAGTGCGTATTCATTAGTTTTCTTTTCAACTTCCCAATCAAAATCCCTGTAAAGTGCTTATTTGAGGCAAATGTGGCCATATTTAGATAAATAAAATCAGATAAGTTGGAATTAAAATTTTATAAATTAGATCATATATAACTTATTCATCGAACAAATTTTCAGTATATACATAAGAACAGTTACTTTACTATTATTTTTCTTTTTTTAACAACTTCCAGTGTCTAACTAAAAACCACATTTTTTAACACTATTCAACATAGTTCAAAAGTGTTTATGAATTCGATTTGTCTATCTGTGAGTCCGTCAGTCCGGGGTCTTAACTTTTCTACATATACTAGAATTGTCACGTAATTTTCATAAGTTAATGAAATCCGGTATGTAATGTTATCTATTGATAAAGGAACTGCGTTGTATTTAAGTATTGTTTAAAAATATGCACAAAAACATCTGCTTAAATTAAAATATATGGGATAAAAATCTTTATAGTATATTTTATTCATGATTAGATATTTCTAACATAATGGGATTCATATGCATTATTTAAGTGGATTAGAAAATGTTTATTTTATAAGATCACTTCTTATAAGGTTTACTTTGATGCTGCTCGCACATAGCATCGGGATCTGATGCATTTTGTAACCCTATACATAAAAAAACCGATAACATTTGTCTGTTAAAATCACATTTTATGTTGTTTGGTTTTTACAATTTTAATTTATTGTTATTGAATTTTTATTTGCGTATTTTACGCCAAAAAGTGAATTAAGTCACCAAGCAGGCCGCTAAACACCTTTCGATTGCTTTATCTTTCTGGTGTCTAGTATATGCACAATACATGTTAGCATTAAATTAGATTGCCATACGTTTGATAATAACATAAAAATCAAGAATATATTTTAAATATGTAGGCGATAAATGTAGGAGAGACCGGGGTTAGTTGTGCCAGGGGCAAGTTGTGCCATCGAGCTTCCTGACTGACCCAATAGGTTGCAGCACTTGTCGCGTCATGCGAGTGAAGAGGTTGATTGTCTCAATGTGCTGCATATTTTTTGAAGTATAACGTCGCGTTGTTTTCGAGATAAAAATATTTTTCTTGTTTTCTATCGTAAAAGTAAATTTTGCGACCTTCATTTGAATCCTCATTGCCACTAGCGAAACTGAGGTACGTAAACTTACTTAACATTATTTAAATGCTTTTATTTTGAGCTGTTGTTCTATGTATTTCATTTGTTAATCATGCCAATATTTCGGAAATTAATGAATAAAATTCAAAATGGCGTAACGCGGGGCTAGTTGTGACGAAGTCTAAGGGGCAAGTTGTGACATTTCCACCTTACACGAGTCACAGATTACAGCCCCTTGATGTGTCAGTATACGGGCCGTTCAAAAAATTCTACAATCAGGCTGTATGTGGATGGTTGAAATTGCATTCTGGAAGGCACTATGTCGATCTACGACATACCAGGTATTGTCAAAATAGCTCTTTCTAGTGCTGCCTCTCCAAAATACAGTCATGCAGGATTTCGTTGTAGTGGAATTTGGGAATTTAATCGGAACATTTTTACAGATGAAGACTTCCTATGTTCCTCAGTAACTGATCCACCGTTACCTATCGGAGATGAGAGCGTTAAAGACCAGAATGACAATGAAAAATAATAAATATGTAACTGTTAATAAACCAAGTACTTCTGCAATAACTTTAATCAATGATGGTGAGATTGCAGGACCGTCTTCAGAAGAAGAAAAATGTCATTGAATTAAATGATTCTATGACAACTGATAATAACCATGTGTCAGTAGTAAGTCTTACAGAAATAAGATTACCTCCTAAATCAGCACCTCGAAACGCTGAAACAAGCGATGACAATATAGGATATAGACCTACACGTTGTAGTAGGCTTCCGAATCAAAGTTCAATAAGATTAGTGTTGGCTTACTTTTTATTTCTTTCCTAATTAAGACAGTTTTTTTTTTGGGGGGGAGGGGGGTTAAGTGTCTCTAAAAATATCTTTATAAAAGATTAAGTGTTTACATTTGTAAACACTTAATCATTAAACACTTTATTATTTACAATATTATTAAAACATGAAAATGTTTTATTGTGTTAAGAACGTTTTAAATGAATAAATTTCTCATTCTTGATTTAACGTATCCCATTTAATCGCCTTTCTTACATAATTTGTATATGTTACAATGTACTTGTATGCGTCATTTATATGTCACAATATGCCCCAAGCATGCGACTTGCCCCGTACCATGGGTTAGTAGTGAAAAATTTCGAGGTTACTCAGAATTCATTTTCTGTTATGAAAAACGTTAATAATGTTAATAGTAGTTTCATAAATATGTTACGCAAGACTTACTCTAATGATATGTTACTCTAAATCTTTCGCTTCAGTTCAAATTTTACGGTTAATATAAAAAATGTCGAAAATGTCACTACTAGCCCCGGTCTCCCCTATAAATAATAAATATATATATCTGTTTAAAAGCTTTCAACGTCATAGAAAACTGGTTTTATTTAAATTAAAATACAAAATGCGCATTTTATTTTCTTTCGATGTCATGTAGAATAAAGCTTCGAATGATTAAATTAAAAGTTGTTACATTAAATGTTGTGTCTTTTGGTAAAAGTAATAAAACAGAAAAGACAAATTCTTAAACAATTAGAAAATTTAATCTCACCTAATTAAGTTGAACATTAGAATTTCTAACGTTATCCAAACCAATGATTACTCACACATGACAAGCAGCTGTAACATTTGGACAAGGTTCCCGGAAAGCTCAACTTATAAAATAAAAGCCAAAAACGTAAATATAATATTATGATTTTTCGATATCAATTTCTTAGATTCTTGAAGAAATTTTTTAACTTTTTTTAATATTTTATGCTTATTGTTGACTAAATTGTATTTTTAAATGTTTTTCTTAAAAAAAAAAAAAAAAAAAAAAAAAAAAGTTAATAATTCAATACGTGATTTCGGAAATTATATTTTCAGACAGTTATGCTGCTGTGAAATCACAAGTTATAATTTTAATGGAAGAGTTCTTTAAGGAAAATATCACTTTAATAGAGAAATCGCTTCTGAAACACTCTAATGCATTTCAAAGTCTACAGTTCAGACACTTAAAGATCTGAATAGTTCAAAGTTTGGAATTTCCAGCGGCAATACTCAGGAAAGGAGGAAAGAAAAAAAACTGTCGAAATAATCAACAACAAAGAAAAGGGTCAACAGCAAATATTCTGTACAGAATAATGTTCTATAGTTAAGAATGTTACAATTCGTTATGATTCGATCTTTCCTAAAAATAAATATCTACATTTTTTTACCTTTTATTTTGTTTTGATTTATTTAATGAAAATGATTGTTTAAACTAGTATTAATAGCTGTATGCAAATTTTTATATATGAACATTATAATTTGTAAAATTTATTTTTCTTTTTATTAGAAAATCAATATTTTTGATGATGTGAAATTCGAAAAAATCCAAATTTCGGACATAGTAAAGTCTTGAAAATTCCCTACTTTAGACTTTGTATTGTATAAGGCTTTAAAATGCATCATGTCTAAATGCTAAGCCCAATTACCAGCAAAAGTGATTTAATTGACTAAAGTATAGGGTAAGTAGCATTTATATATAGTTTGTTTAGAAGGGCGCACAAGGGGATTTCTGTCAAATATTTTTCAACTTGTAGAAAAAGTTACTTTTACCTTAATAGCATTAACACTAGCTATTCAAATCGAATAATTAGTGTTTAACGAATATTTAATTGTCTGAAAGATAATGAATGTAGTTGTTTTGCGTAATATTAAATTAATATTCATATGGTAATAGGATAAGGAAGGATTCTTGGAGATGTCTGGAAAATATTACATTACATTAACATTTAACTTACATTACAAATTTATAATACTTTTTGTGCTTTATTACACATGATTCTGTAAGTAAAGTAACTTTTATTTCAAATTTAAAGAGTGAAATATATGTAATAATAAAAATGTGGAAATAAAAGAATCTCATATAACGCAAAGAGAATTTAACAAATAATGATTATTGTTATTATTACTAAATGCCTAAAGATAAATGAAGTCACATAATAAATGCATAGACATACAGTAAAATTACTACATGCAAATAGTTGCAAAAGTATTTCTTAAAACAAAATAGTACTTCATTTAAATACATGTACTATTAATAGTACACAAAACCTTGAAATAAACAGATAAAGATATACCTGTACAAGGGTTAAGATATATGGATAAAAACATTTGCTGTGTATTTTATTGTTGTCATATTACGGAAAGCAAAATGAAATAAATAGTATATAATTTAGGAAGTATAGTTACTACTCAAATATAAAATATTGCAATATTTTAAATTTTGCATTCTTGACTGGTCTAGCCTAATCTGATTATTAAAATCTGCAATTAAAATGATGTTAAAAATACATCCGTACATTTAATTTATCATAATAGAAATAACTTCAAAAAATAGTTGTTTTAAACAAATATATCTTTCTAACGCAATCAACAAAAGTACAGATGAACTAAAACTGCATTTCTTAAAATTATGTTAAAAAAAAAGATCGTAACTGAAGTCTTTTAAATCATTACAATAGCATAGAACGGAAATTGCAAAATTCTTATTTAAAAACTGATCAAGGATATAAAAATCTATACAGCATAAAAATATTGATTGAAATATTTCCATTAATTAAATACATTTTTCTGTTATTAATACACATTCTAAATTCTTTACTTCATGACATATGCGATATTATTTTACTTTTCTTTATCTATTAACAAAGCTCAACAGAGGAAATGAAAGAAAGATAATTTCTATGCACAAAACAAGAACATATTTTACTTCTTGAAGCGATTCAGTTTTATTAAAAAATGTGTTTAAAAATATGAGTCTTCAAATATTTATCTAAAAGAAGCTAAACAAATAGAATGTATTTTTTTTTTTAATTTTCCTTCCCCCAAACATAAAACCCTTCCAACACATACAAAGAACGTGATACCATTTACAAATGCATAAAAAAGAAATCCTTTATTATGATCAGCATAATGAGGATTTTCTATTTCCCAAACACAAAACATTTTTTAAATTCATAAATAATTTCTTTGGCATATTTTATAGCTATCTAATTAAAGCATTAGCATTGAATGGTAACAAGATTTCTTTTCTCCCAATGGAGTATTTTATTTTTTGCTTTACAGTTTTTAGGCGAAAGAATATTTTAATTTTAGAATGCATTTCATTTTTTACTCAAGTTTAAGTATTGTCTCCATATACGAATAGAATAAAAAAAACATTTTTTTAATATAATTTGTGGATTGTTTGTCATTTGTTTGTTTACTATTTCTGGTTGGAGGCTGTTGATTAGGTTATATCTTAAATCAAATCAATTGTTTGAATAATAATATTTTTGTTTTAATTTTTTTATAAATGTTTCTTCGTGAGAAAAGGTTAATAATATATTTATATCTTACAGTCTAAGTTATTATAATTGTACAGATTTAATGGTCCCATCAATATATATTAAAAAAAAGAACTCATTTACTCGATTTTGCATTAAATTGAAAAAATTGGAACTTTGGCTTATATTAATTTAGCGTACGAATCCGTCCACGAAAAAAAATGTTCGTTCAGGTGACAATTTACCTATTTAACAATTTTGTTTATTTTTAAAATTCTTGTTCACATGATGAACTTACTGCATTTCACTGTTCAACTGAAAGTGAATTTTGAATAAAAAATTTAAGAGCATAATTAATTTAAATTAAAAAAAATTGCATTTTTTAAAAACCGACCAGTCAGATAGTAGGAAGGACATCTTATTCGCGACAAACAAAAAGTAAATATTTTGAAAACAAAAACGATATTAATACTACTAAATAAGATCGATAATAATGCAAAGTATGAAAACCAGAAGAATTTATAAAAAGTGTTTGATATTAAGTGAATATCTTTTACGTCAATTTACCGGGTGTCCCAAAAATGACTGATGGATTTTAAAATTCAATAACTTGCAAACGGTGACAGCTATTTAAAAAAAAATTGCAGGAGGTTTATGCATAATGTCAGGATCTCAAACAATAGGTGGCGCTGACGGCGATTGAAGGCCAGGTTATCAATGCTGAATGAAGCAATGCTGGCCTTCAATCGCTGTCATCGCACCTATTGTTTGATATACGAACTAAAATAAAAAATTACGGAAAAAAAAAAAAACTCCTGACATTGTACATAACCCTGCTGCAAAAATTTTTAAATAGCTGTCACCGTTTGCAAGTTATTAAATTTTAAAATCTATCAGTCATTTTCGGGACACCTGGTAAGTAATAATAATGTATATTTAAAACGAAATTACCACACATTTATTAGTTCATTCCTTATTTATATTTTTCTATACTTTTATGCTTCATATATCCATTGCACATATTTTTTTATATCATGAAAAGAAATTGAATATTGATTCTCTCATACATTACTATAAGCTAAATGATTTAATTTATGAACGGCAGTTTGAGATACCTTATTATCTCACGTAATGGCTGTCACATTATTATGTCACTAAACTCACTGTCATTTGATACTTAATGTTCTGTAACGATAATGACTTCATTTACATCTTAGTATTTTTATGTATATCGTATATCATTGAGAAAAAAGTTAAATTACATGAACATTTAATTCGCTTTTTGTTTAATATACAATTTTGAACTAATTTAAAAATATAAATAGGGTATTTCGGTTCTTGAAATAAAAATATTTCATTTTAAGCAAGTTGAATCAAAAATAATGCTTTATAAATGAAGCAAAAATTATGCTATTAGTTTTATTAAAGAGTTCTCGCAGAAAGGAAATTCAATTTCCTTTTATCAGATTTTACAGTGTTCTAAATGAGTTCTTTAAGTACAGAAGTTCTAAAAACAAAACAACGAAACATTAATGTACAAATAATATATATATATATATTCTGTACACATTTTTATATGCAAAAATTAAGCTTAATGCTTTTAATTTAATGATAAACATGCACCAGAAAAAATATAAATTCATTTAAGTCTACATTTGTTAAGTTAGTCTACATAAGACACATCATTATATTGTAAAATAAAATCTGTACAGATTTCCCAGTTTCCTAGAAAAGTTACTAAACTTTTTCTAGGAAACTGGATTCCTAGGACATTTTATAAAACGGTAGCAGTATAAAATCGTGTTATAGAATCGGTTACGTGAATTTTTGCTGTTATGGTTATATAAAAAGCTCTAGGGCTCCCAGTTTTCTAGGAAAACTATAGTAATTTTACAGATTTTTTTTACAGTGCAGAAACTTCCAAGAGTTTTTTTACTAGTATTTTATTAAGTGAAAAACAATATACCCAAACCTCATTAACACGAACGCTCTTAATACGAATTTCTTTTAGTAAGATCCGTTTCCAATTACTCCCTCTACTTGTATGTAATGTATTTCAGTTCGGATAACATGAACAGAAAAGATTTTCCCATGCTCTAAAAATAAAATAAATTAAAATTAAATTGTTAAGTTACTAAAAGTTTCCTGGGATTACTTGAACTTTTTATGTAACGATACAGCAAAAATTCATGTAACAGATGCAGGTTTACACTGAAAAAAAATTGTAAGGTTACTATGAATTTTTTAGAAAACTGGGATTCCTAA
This sequence comes from Maratus speculifer, assembly GCA_964019185.1. NCBI lineage: Eukaryota > Metazoa > Arthropoda > Arachnida > Araneae > Salticidae > Maratus > Maratus speculifer. The sequence goes on along the minus strand of OZ025291.1, from coordinate 419,383,427 downwards.
ATTTATTTATGTAACTTCAACCTAGGTTACCTATAAAATTTTAGTAAGATAACTGTAATATTAGTAGTTTTCGTTTATAAAGTTACAGATTTCTTTAGCTTTACAAAAATTTGTTTTATAGATTTGCATATTTTCCTGTACAGAGCACAGATAAAATGTTAGTAAGCATACTGATTTCGGCGCCTTTACATCTGTAGGATTACAGATATATATATATATATATATAATTATTTTTTTTTACAGTGCATGAGCGTTAATTAATTGCGACTACATAGTGTATCATGCGTTTGAAAATAATGTGATTTATCAAAGAAACGTAGAATTAAATTTGATAAAACTATAAAGAATACCGAATATGTAAAGGGAATTTAAAATCTTATTTTGCATCCGAATACGTAATTTAATGGCAAGAATTACACTAAAAGTAATATAAAACATTATTCAATTTTATATTGTACGTTTAATATCCCAGAGCTTTAAAAAATGCAGTGATTACAAAACATCAAAATTTAAAAAAAAAAAACACAATTTGCATCTGCAAAAGAAATTTTAGGTTTTGTATATGAATAATTTGAATATATATATATATTTTGTACAATGAAATGATGTAATCTGACTTTTCTTTGTTGATATGTAGGCGTATGAAATATCTGTTATTACTAAAAATTATTGTGAAACATTATTGTCTCTGTTAATGTATACTAATGTCATACTGATTCTAAAAATGCAAAATTCCTTTCATTGTTTTAAGTAAATACAAAATGTATCGACAAAAGAAACTTTAGATATTGTGTTAATAAAATTTTAGTCATTTTCTTCATGTAATATCAATGCAATCTATGCAATTTTTTTTCTTCATACATTTGCGTATGAAAAATGTCATTATGTAGACAGTATTGAAAGTTTATATTTTGTGCGTCTACCAATACGATTCTTATCTCTTTATGTGCTTGACGAAATTTCAATGTTAAAGAAAAATTGTTAACAAATCGAGGATGCGTTCTAATTTATTAGTTTTTTAGATAAAGATTCTTTTATATGACTTAAAAAATAAAAATAAAACCGCAACTGCTGCGGGTAATATGAAGGAAAAATTATCTTTTCTTACAAAAATTGGTAATGGATTAGAATATGGAAACCAGAAATTAATTCGTAACAATTTTTTTACCTAAGGATTTTTTCTGAAAAATCTTTTTAATAAATCGGAAATTATTGCAGTGATTGTGTGCATTTGAAATTATATTTTCTTTCATTTGAGTTTTTATAAATTCTAAAAAAATATGGAGATAAACTACACTGTTAAAAATAAATCTGTGAATTCCAGGTGAAACTTTGCTGGGAATTCCAGGTGAATTCCCAGCAAAGTAGCCGAACTGTTACCGTTCCGTAAGTAGATTTTCCGTTGTAGGACATGCAAGAAAGGAGAACTCCGTTTGAAGAAGCGGTAACTTTCTGTTCCAAAGTCTGATTTTTAATGATAATAATTTAATATAATTTTTAAAATTAATAAATCGATTAATTGTCAAAGAATTCGAAATTACCGAGTGATTTTAAGCTGCTATGTTATTTTACGTATTATTATTATTGCACAATTTAGCTCACGCCGTCCTCAGGATCGAACTCGGGACCTTTTGATAGCAGAATAAATCCTTACTAACGAGCCAAAGCTGCTGATGCCGGGTTGTACAGAATATGTCTTTTATAAGTTAGTGGGAAAATCTGTTGTGCTTTTTAAAGATTTCCTTTCAAATACATTCTTTATAATATTTGTAAACAGTTTATTTTATTTTATTTTAGACTGATGCATAATGCTTATTATTTTTTAAAATCAATTTTTATTTTTTAAATAGTTTAAATAAAAAAAATCAATGTTTAAAACCCCTGTTTTTTTTTTTTTTTTTTTTGAATGAATGAATGAATGAAAAAAACTTTTTATTAAAAACTTTTTTTTAGAAAAATAATGTTATAGACAATTTTTTGAAATTGTCGTACACTATTTATTTATTTATTTATTTATTGGCTAATTAATTAAAAGATTTATTAATAAGAAATAAGAGAAAAATAAACAGAAAAAATGTAATTTAAAAGGGACTTTCTAAGTTTGCATTATTTCTTGCCGCCAGTGGGATACGAACGCACAATCTGCGTTCGCAGGCAATTAGCGGAATGGTGCCTTGACCACTGGGCCACGGAGCCCCTTACGCATCGCAGTGTCTCCGTTTTTTGTTTTTATTACGGTTTGCAGTTAAATCCATTTCGAAGATTGAGAAATATTTGTCTTTTTTTACAGTGTATATTTTTTATTAATCATTGGGTTTTTTTTAAGACAGAGGAATAAGTGAGTTAACCGGAGGAATATTTACGAATTGTTGGTGTAAGAAGTATGCCAATTAATCATATTATATAAAAGCTGTATTTCTTTAAATCGAATGCTTTTTGTCCATATATTTTTTTGATATTCCATTTAACAGTTTAATAAAAATTTATATATTTTTTAAAAATCTTTCAAAAATAAATTTTTATGAGATTTAAAATGTTTAGAGATATTTCGTAATCCAAAAATAAGCAAATACGCATTATTTTTCATATTATTTGAAAAATATACTTATGGCCAATTTTAAGCTAAAAGAAAAAAAGTAAAAAGTGAACCAAGAAATTTTTCATTTTTTAGGCAATTTATGTTAGTTAATCAAATTTTACATAATTCTAAACACGTAAGAAAAGTCATGTGTTGAGCATAGATTATGAATCATTTTCCAACATTTCATGAAATTTTTAATAAATTTTCGTTACTTAGGGAAATATGGTTAATGTCTAAAGCCAAATTGCATTCCAATACTTTTGAACAGTCCTGTATTTGTTTCGCCGGTTGATATATTATGTAGTGAATTTTTTTTTGTGTGTGGGCCTGTAAATGAATAATAGCTATTTTTTCACCACATATTTTACAGAATGAAGATTTTAGTGCACTTCATAAATGTATATAAATTGTAATACGTTTGTCAGGATGCAAGATCTTTATAATTCATTTGAAACGATGTTTTACCATAGGCTGCAATGTAACGACACATTTTGACTGCCCTTGTAAATGAACTAATCAAGCTAGATTCTTCATTTCAAATAAGGTTTATTCTAAGGCTAACGTCAATAACGACCAAAAATTTCAGGGCAATCCGAGTATATTTACGGGGATTAGCGCGCGGTTAGATGGCCAGATGGCCAGATGGATAGATAAACCGAAACTATGGGCACTTTTTAAATTTTGGAAAGTGTTAAAAATATGGTTCTGTTTAAAGTAGAAGTATTTACTACTGGTCATTGAAAATAATGTGAAATAGTAATAAAAAAATCTAATAGTCTGTAAAGAAGTAAGGGTTATTGTTAAGATTCGTTGCTAATATTTTAATTTGATCGCTACGATAAGGTACATTAAAAACAAATTTGCTATGATTAAAAAATAAAAAATGCAGCTGCTAAGAAGAAAAACGTCATTATGCTGACAGTAATTAAAAGTTTCTTTCTTCTTCGTCTGCAAATGCGATCCTTATCTCTAACGATTTCAATTTTAAAGAAAAATAGTCATCAAACCGAGAATGCATTCTAATTTATTTACTTTTAGGGATTCGTTCATCTGACGAAATCCTATTCGTCTCTATCCTCTGTCTGTCTGTCTATCACAGAGTCCGTACACAAAAACTGTACAAGTCAGAGTATCCAAATTTTGTGTACTTATAGCTGAATGCCTCTTGTCACTCAACAAATGATAAAATTTTGAAAAATACTATTATTTTAAATAAATTATTTTTTAATATCATCAGTCCATTTTTTGTAAGTTTTTTTTTCTTCTCATTGTTGCATGCAAGTTTAAATAGATATAAAAATTGTTTTTTACGCTTTTTTTATAAATGGAGTACTTCTGTTGCCATAATCACAAAATTGGTATTAAAAACTACAAAAAAATTATTATCTCAAAAATAAGTACTTTTTGGCACTATTATTTTATACGATGGTGTAAAAATTGAAAATGTGCGATATTTAGAAGTTTAAAAAATTGCAGTAGCGTAAATTTCAAAATTTAAATTTCTTCTTTTCTAATTGTTGCACACAAGTTTAAATAAAATTATTATGTATGTAACATAAATTAATGGATTAAATAAATCACGTGAAAAACGTTTTTATTTGTTTTTATTTCATCATATTACATCATAGTTATCCTCTATTTTGACATGCGAAGTGAAATATTTTTTCTATTTATTACATTCCTATTCATTTAAATTACTAGCCATCTCTGGTGACCGGTTTGGTCTCCCTTAAACTAAAAATCTAAGGTTTGTACTACCTTTGGTAATGCTAAACTTTGTAACATTTTACTTTTATACATAACTTTATTTACTTGCGTACCTTCACTAAATCTGTATATTCTGATAGAGATCAAGGCAGCATTTAGGGTAATTCAGTATTCTGTATTATTATTGGCGAATAAATCCGAAATAGCGCCAAAAAAACTACTTTTCGTTTATTAATTTAATGATAAATACAGGTAATAAAGCTGTAACGTGTGGGTACACAGACTGGGCGTCATTTGTACCGGTAGGGTGGATATGTAGACGAAATGAAGACATAATTCTAGATATAAGTTAAAACCAGAGTTTATTTAAACTGTTAGGACTCAGGGAAAGTGAAGCGTCAGTTCGATAATTTCAACAACTAGTCACAATACTAAAAGATTAAACTCAAAACTATACTCACAACTCCGGCGCTAGACTCAGTCGGGGCACTTCAAATCAACTTCTCGTTCCGACTTCAGCTAAACACTAGATACAACTTTATAAGACAGCCCGTGGCTGTGAACACTCTTTATTATCTAAAATACTCAACGTAATTAAACTATCTCTTACCACCGGCACTCTCCCTGGATAGCTCCGCTGGTGATAAACTCACTCGGCAAAAGCTGCTGGCAATCTCACTTTAAAACTCCTAGCTAATTCACTGGAGGCTAATAATAACTCGCTACAACGCAATCCAAATCACCTGGCTAGCTTTCGCCGCCTTCTCACCTCCTCACCGCACATCAATCAAAGCTTTTATAGGCTGCAAATTGAAGTCGATACTATAAATTTGCATATTACTCCTAACTGCGACATAACTGTAGAACCGAGGCGACACACACGCTCTAGAAAGTTAAAGTAAAATAAAGGATAGAGGTCGCTTTCACGCCACACATGTTAAAACATTGACGTCACGATCTCACTAAAATGCTAGAGTGCCTTTATCACAAAGGTCACTCCCTCACAAAGCTTTGGGAGACATACATACATTTTAATACATTTTAAGATGTTTAACTTTAGGTGATTGCTTTCAACACCAGGAATAGTTACAGCAATGAATTTTTGCATCGTGCCACGTATAAAAAAATAAAATAGCTTGTTGTAACATAATGAGTTTTTGCAACGTATTTATTTTTATTGGTACATACAAAATTTTAGTGAGGATATTTAATTAGTTTTTTCAAAAGTTGAACAAAATTTAAAGCCTGATAAAAAAAAAGTATTATATTTCGAATAAAAATTTCAGAAAGACTCGTTATGGACAGATTTAATTAAAAGTTTATTTAAAAAGAAATAATAATCAAATTTTTTTTACCTTTCTATGCGTTTTTTTTTTAAGTTTAAAATGTTTTTAAAGAAAAGTGTCGCTTTTAAAATTTATAATACTTACCATAAATGACTACCAATACTGCAACAGAAGTAAAAAACGACATGTCCACTGAGAAAAAATATGTTTGGATATCATTCACTGGTAATGCTTTAATTAGATTGGTACGGTAAGATACATCAAAATAAGCTATGTGTTTCATTTTTGAAAAAAAAAAAAACAGCCATGTAAAAAGGTAAAAAATTTACTATGCAGATATTAATAAAAATGTTCTTTTTTGCGTATTTGCAAATGTCACTCTTCACACCCCCTCCCCTCTCTCTCTCTTATTTTTTGTTTAACGATATTTCAATTTTAAATAAAAATAGACAACAAACAGATAATGCATTTTCATTTAGTAACTCTTCTGAAATACTGATCAATCTGAAAAACTCTTTTAAGGAGAAAAACTAAAAAAATCTTTTCTGGTTTAAAACTGCATGCATTGAAATTATCTTTTCTTCCATTTTGTTTTATCTCGATTTTTTAAAATAAATATTAAAGGTATGAAAAAAATTTGTAAAATACAAATGATTTTTTTAAAGCATTTTATATAAATTTTAATTAATATTTTTAATTTTTGATATCAATTTGAAAGATAATTCTAATGACATGTTTATACAGAACGTGAGTAAAATCGTTTTTATTTTATGCTATAATTTTGAGATACTAAACTTTTTTTAATTTCGTTTTTACAGATTCTTAAAAAATACTCATAAATACATGTGAACCATAAAATTAAGAAAATTGAAACAATGAACTTCATATCGCTTTTTATTTATTTATTAATTTTTTTTTTCGGAGTATAAAAAATTTGATCTCTAGGTTTTGAGCAGATTTATAGAACAATTCAAAATTATTAATTATATTAGATATTTTGGAAACAACAAGAATTTGCATCATTCTTTCGAGGAATGAATTGACATGTATTATTTGTAGTATCAATTTTAACACAAAAAACATGTAAATAAATAAATAAAAAATATAAATAAATAGATAAAAATGAATATATTATTAAACATGATGTTTTATTTGATTATCATCCATAAACACTTTTAATGAGTACTTGATTTCCAAAAGTTAAAAAAAAGTTTGGTTATGTGATAAATAAAAATTGTATTATATTTAAAATAATTATTTGAGGATTATCATAATGAACCGCTTTAAGCTAAAAACCTATTTTTAAAAAAGGATACTAATTACTTACTGTTTTATATGGTTTATCTTTGTTTTTAAAGTTTGAAATGTATTAAAAGAATACAGGTGCTTTTAAGAATTAAAATATTTGCTATAACTGTTTACTAATACTACAAAGGTAGTAAAAAAAAAATTACATTTTTCTTGAAAGAAGAAAGATCTAGCGATCATTCACTGCTAATGCTTTAATCAAACTGGTACGGTACGATACGTCAAAATAAGCCTCTTTTTTCATTTTAAGGGGGCTCAGGGGTAGAAAACTTTTCAAAAAATCGATTTTTTTATGATCTAATTTGATTATTCATTTAATTCTTAACTCAATGCAAAAAACCGCATAAAAATATTTGCATTTTTAACGGAGTTATAAGCATTTATGTATCAACACTTTCATAGCCGCATCCATATAATTTCAACTTTAAGTCGCGTTTTCTCAGAACTTGATTTTTGATGACTAACACCAAGATTTAAAAAAAAAAACTATTTGATGGAATGGCTTAATTTTTTTTACATGTATATAACATCATTATCTAGATTATGAATTAATATATTTTAGATAGTTTAATATTTCGAGTATTTTTAATGAAAAAAAAGTGGTATTTTTTAGGGTTTTTTTTAATTTTCAACTTTGAGAGATTTTTTAATACTGTTTTAATTAAGTGATAGTTATTTCCTTAATTCATAATCTAGATTATGATGTTATATGCAGGCAAAAAAAAATTAAGCCATTCCATCAAATAGTTTTTTTTAAATCTTGGTGTTAGTCCTCAAAAATCAAGTTTTGAGAAAACACGACTTAAAGTTGAAATTATATGGATGCGGCTATGTTGATACATAAATGCTTATAACTCCGTTAAAAATGCTGATATTTTTATGCGGTTGTTTGCATTGAGTTAAGAATTAATTGAATAATCAAACTAGATCATAAAATAAAATCGATTTTTTGAGAAGTTTTCAACCCCTGAGCCCCCTTAAGAAAAAAGATGAATGTATGAAGAGCTTAAAATACCTTATGCAGATCGTAATGAAAAAATTCCTTTTTTTGTGTGTGTATTTGCAAGTGTCACTCGTATTTGTCTTTCTTTTTATTTAACGAGATTTCATTTTAAAATAAAATAGCTAATAAACCTAGAATAAATTAGAATTTAATAAATCTTTGAAATACAGATTTATTTGAAACGATTTTTATTTTAGTTATTGATTGAGAACTATGCTAAAAAATGAATGTGGCTAATGTGCAGTAGAGTTATATAAAATAAATACTGATAATGCATCTTTTTTTGCTAATTTCACGAAAAATATATGCAATTTATTGAAAGTATTTTATTTATAACCTTTATTATTACTTTTAAATCTTAATATCAATTTAATAAATTTTATTGATATATTTATACAAATTCTGTGTAATATCGTTTTTGGTTTTGTGGTGTAATTTAGAAATACTCAAATGTTTTTTCTCTCTACTGATTCTTTAAAAGTATATCTATAAATGCATATCAATGCAATCTAGAGCAAGAACTAGAGATGAAGTGAAATGCATATAACTTTTTATATGAGACTGTAAAACATTTATTTCTAGATTTTGTGAAAATTTTATTTAACAGCTCAAAATTCTTCATTATGCTAGCTATTTTTGCGACAGTAAGAATTTGTGTAATTCTTTCCGGTAATCAATTGTCGTGTGCAATTTGTTGTAACAATCTTAATTTAAAAAATTAATTGTTTCATTAATTAATAAATAAAATAAATCAATCAATAAATAGAAGTATTTGTGCTATTATCAAACATGTTGAATAAATAATAATAAAAAACAATAGTTTCTTTTAACATACTATTTTTATTCTATATATTTTAATAATCCATAAAAATATTTAACTAGTAAAATATTTTTTTTAAAAGTTTGAAAAAATTAAAGCTTATTTTCTTAACAAAAATAATGTCTTATATTTCAAATAATTATTTGGAAAATTTTCCTAATGAACAGCCTTAAGCCATAAGTATATTTAAAAATCAACAGAGCAAAAAAATAACGTATTCCTTAATTTTGTACACGCTTTATCTTTGTTCATAAAGTTTAAAATATATTAAAAAAACGTGTTCTTTTTAAAATAAAACTATTTTCTATAAATAAATACCAATTCTGTTACAGAAGTAAAAAACACCAATTCCGTTGAGAGGAAAGTGAGCTATTTATTATTCTTTACTAATGCCTTAATCAGATTGGTACGCTAAGAAAAGATAAAATAAGTTCCGTTTTTCTTACTTAAATATATATAAACATACATGACATATACATACATACATACATATCTATCTATATATATATGTATGCATATGGGAAGAGGTAAAAAAATCATTATGCATTTAGTAAAAAAAAGGTTTTTGTGTGTGTGTGTGTATTGCAAATGTTATCCTTATCTTTTTCCTTTTCACGAACAATGGGTAACAAACCAAGAATGTATTCTAATTTATTAAATCTTTAAAAAAAAGATTAGTTTAAAACGGCTTTTTTCCCGAATGAAATTTTTACTAAAAAAAACTGTTGTGATTATGACAAACATGATTTTTTCCTGTTATCGTTACATGAAAAGTTCTTGGAATCCCAGTTTCCTAGAAAATGTTTAGTACCTTTACAGATTGTTTTTACAGTGTGTATAGCACTTAAATTACCTTTATTTTGTTCCCTTCTTTTATTTTTCGTGTGTGAGTTTATATAAGTCTTATAAAATAATCATAATGGAAGGTGTATAGAGACTTGAATAAAAAGAGATTTATACTTCACAACATAAGAAACCGTTGTTCCTTTTAAATACTTCCTATAAGCAAATTTTATAGCTTAACAAATTCTTCATACAATGTAACAAAAAATGTGAAGTTACTAAGATTTTTCTAGTAGATTTGCATTCTAAGAACTTTTCATATAACGGTAACAGCAAAATTTCATGTAACTGAGGAAGGTTATTTGAGTTTTTACTGTTACCGTTACATGAAAAGTTCTTGGAATACAAATCTACAAGAAAAAAATCTTAGTTACTGTACATATATATATATATTACAGTGTACTTAGCATTAAATATCAAAACACATTATTTCGAGGTTAAGTAATATTACAGTGTCAGAAGAAATATGTATATAGACGATTTTTGATTACTTTGGTCATTTTCTATTGCCACTACAAGCTTTCCTTTTATCGATGTGAGGATAGATAATTCATGGATAAGTCCCATTCAGTTTAAGAAGAAAAAAAATCCCCATAAAATTATAACAAAATGTACACAGTTCAGTGCAATTTACCTTTTATTTTCATTTCTATAGTTAAATCGGTAAACCGAAAAAATATAATATATTTATAATTAATTAATTAACTAAATAGTGTGGTTAAAATAAATGGAGTATCAATAAAATATAATAATACACGCAGTCTTCAACTTTTAAAATGCAGTTATTTTGTAGTTTAAAGTTATATTTAAGAAGTAATAGAATTTGGATTTTAAAAAATTAAGGTTAGCATTCTAAAGCGTTGATATCGAGTGTTACATAGTTACTTTCTGGATCGATGGATTTTTTTCATTGCGAGTATAGTAAATCAAAACATGTCTTGATGCCAGAGGAAATTTTTTTGAGTGAACCATGGCAACTTTCTAAGCATGAGGTGCACCCTGATGCGGCTTTTTGGAAAGATATTTGTTGGAAAATTTCTCTACCGTGGTATAAATGCTCTGACATGGTACATCTGCGTAAACAAGCGCTTCCAAATGTTGGCAGAATTTAATTTTCGCTCCTTAATGTTCAAACGCTGTGGACCTTATATTTATTTTAAATTCGAGACTATGAAAACTGCCATTTTACCTTTTGCGACGTCATAGGAATATTGTCTGTCCTACACTGTAAAAAAAATCTGCAAAGGTACTAAACCTTCTCTAGGAAACTGGGATTCCAAGAACTTTTCCTGTAACGGTAACAGCAAAAATTCAAGTTTCAGAATCGATTACATGAATTTTTCCTGTTATCGTTACATGAAAAGTTCTTGGAATCCCAGTTTCCTAGAAAATGTTTAGTACCTTCTCAGATTTTTTTTTACAGTGTACTTGTTGTGTCCAGACGATTACAGAAAATTTCTTTATTTAAACTTATTCTTAAATTTTCAAACACTTAAAATATCATAAATGATTTTACATTCCCCACAAAAATAATCTATCTGAAAAAATCTTCAGTTTCTTAAAAATTTACAAAAATCCAAAGACATTTTGCAGATTTAGCTTTATTTTCAAAATATCTGCAGAATTTTATCAGAAGTTCTTATAAATAGCCACAAAATGGGCCACTTTCTACAGATTTTCTACAAATTTTCGGGCAATTTGCCTACAGATTTTCGATGGATTTTTTCTAGTGGGGTTTGTTTATAAATATTTTATAAAAATATGAAGCCCATTTTTTCTTTTGGTTCAAAGCTATAAAAATTGCCACTTCATCTTATGTTATGTCATAGGAATACTGTCCATTTCTGCTTTCGATGAACTTGAGCGACTGAAGTTCATTGACAGTGCTTGTCTATGCAAACTTTATATTGGGCGTTCTTTCTCATCCGATTTCACGTACTATATACTGATGCGGTAAAATACTTTACCTGTCTTTCAATACATATAAAAGATATCACTGCAGTTTTCAACTTTTTGACCCCAATAGGAAAACATATAGAACTGGAATGAAAAAATATATATGCATTAGGGTGGACCTTATTTTTCAAGTTTCAAAATGTAATCTTCTCACCCTCTAAATTTGTTCCTTTTTATGAAAAAATAATTCTGGTAAAATATTAGCTCAATTGAACAATATTTAGAGGTAGCTCAATGATGTAGAAGTTTTCAATGTATGAGCAATGATAAACATACGCGTATTCGCATGCTATGTCATAGAAAATAAATTCTATCTTCTAAAATATTTTAAAATGCATTTACCTTTACATTTTTATTCATAGATGGCAGTACTGTGCACAATAATATTTAAAACAATAAACTGCATTTCGCAAATAGCAATCTTTGAAGCCATTGAAGACTGGGGAATAGCAGATAATATACGTGCAATGTGCTTTGACACTCCCAACTCAAACACTGGTTATAATAATTCTGGTGCATGTGTTCTTTTAGAACATAAATTGAAAAAAGAGCTGTTATCATTTGCTTGCAGACATCACATTATGGAGCTGATAATTAGTACTGTATTTGAAGTATGCATGGGAGTCAAATCTTCACCTGAAGTTAAACGCTTTCAGAAATATTGGAGCTTATTGATAAAGACAAGTACGAAACGGGAATTTCATTTGATGATATTGCAAATCTAGTAGAAGATATTAAGCAAGAGACTATCAACTATGCAAAGAAGTACCTAGAAGAGCAAAGAGAAACAAAGCTAAGAGGTTATTATAAGGAATTTTTAGAACTTGTAATTATATTTCTAGGTGCTGTCCCAGAAAGAGGAATCATATTTATGTCACCAGATGCAATGCACCGTGCTCGTTGGATGTCCAAAGTAATATATTGTCTCAAGATCTGGATGTTCCAGGCTCAGTTTAAATTGACTGTAAAAGAGGAAGAAGGTATACGTGATATGTGTGTTTTTACAGTTCGTGTATACTTGAAAGCTTGGATCACTGCACCTCAAGCTACATGTGCACCATATAATGACCTGTTGTTGCTCAAATCACTACTTGACTACTCATCAATACGTTCAACTGCTTCCAAGTCATCATCACGTAAATTTGCTAATCACTTGTGGTATTTGTCTGAAGGACTTGTTGGTTTAGCTTTATTTGATAGCCATATGTGAGTTTATTAACTAAAAGATACATGGTTATTGATTTACAGAATGAAGCTAATTCTAAAAAACAAGCTCAGATTTATTCCAAACGAGTCAGTGTTGCTCTACATTCATTCAAGAATAAAGGATTGAAAGATTTTGTCACCACTAAGTCAATGATGTTGTTTCAATTGTTGGAACTTCCGGGTGGTTTTTTTGCAGTAGATCCTGAATTGTGGGAGTTAAGAGAAGACTATAAACAGACAAAAGAGGTCATAAAATCTCTACAAGTAATAAATGACCATGCCGAACATGCAGTTGTACAAGAATACAATGGATTGATAACTCATGATGAAATGCAACTACAATTTTTCCTACAAGTTGTCGAAGATCATCGTAAAATGTACCCTGATAGCAAAAAAATGCGTCTCTCTCAACCTGCACAAATGCAATAAAATTTTAATGTAACATGAAAACCTAATAATTGTTCTGTAAATTAAATAAATTGTCGCAATTAAAGCATTAAAACATTTAAAGTGATTACTTATTTATTGTAGCTAATATTCTGAATTTTTTCCGAATTCTATAAATTTAGGTCAATTGAGCTACCTCTAAATATTTGAATTTATTGCTGAAACTTTTTACATAATGTTTTTGTATCAAAAGGAACAAAATAGGGGGGTGAGACTTGTAAAAATAATAATTTAAAAAAATCATGGCATTTAAGGTCCACCCTAATATGCATTAAACTATTTCAAATCATTACATTGAAGTGTACAGTTATTTTAAGATGTAAACTGCGTTTCATAAAAAAAGTATCCAAAAATCTTTAACTGCATAGATTTTTCAGTTAATGTTTAATTTTTTCACACAAATCCGTTATAATGTGACGAGATTTTTTAATATCTTTTAATTAAATTTGCAACAATGTCTTTTTAAAAAAAGCTAAGTTCTAAAATACAGCTCATATTCAAAATATTAGAATAATTGAGAAAAAGTAATAAGAAAAAATTATTTGTCATTTATTTATTTTTTATGCTAAGTAAATGCAATTAAATTTCTTATAAATTAAATCTGGAATGTTTAGATAAGATTTTAACATTTATAAAATATAAAATACAGCACAATAAATTAGGTATACAGCTTCCTTAAACACACCAGAATATTAAAATAAAATTTAGATTGGTTCAAAATATTAGAATATTTTATTTTACGCAACAATATTACCTTATGAATTTGAAGTAAATGGTAGTTAATATTTTGTAGCATCCCCTTTAGCTTTCATAACAGCGTACAATCGATCTTGCATACTATATACAAGGTGTTTACAAACATTTCTATCAATATTAGCCCAAATAGACTTTATACGTGCCACTAACTCAGTTTTACTTGAAGGAGGATTTTCTTGAAGTTTTTTCTTCATTATACACCATAAGTTTTCGATGGGATTAAGATCTGGTGAATTTGGTGGCCAAGGAAGTACCTTAATGTTGCGTTGGCGGAACCAATTCTTAGTTGACACCGAGGTATGCGGGGACGCTAAATCTTGTTGAAAGATGAAATCATCTTCAAATAAATCTTCTGATGATGGAATCATGTAATATTCTAAAATTTCTTGATATATCAGAGAGTTAACCTTTTCGTAGACGATGCATAACTTTCCAGGTCCTTCTGCACTCATACAACCCCAAACCATGACACTAGCAGCAAATTTTACGGAACGTTTAAGGCATTCTTTATCAAATGCTTCTTGCTTCATTCTCCAAACTCGAATACCTTGATTACCATATGAAACACAAAACATACTTTCATCACTAAATAATATATTTTTCCAATCTTCATTGCTCCATAAACGTCTTGATTTACACCAATTCAATCTTATACGCTTTTGTCTTGCAGTCATGAGAAGTTTTGTTTTCGGTACACGAGATTCAAATTTAAATTTATGGAGACGTCTTAATGTTGTCGATGTAGAAACTTCAACTCCTTCTTCTTTCCATTTTCGGTGCAAGAATCGCACACTTTTAAAACGGTTTTTCTTAACTATACGCTTCAGTTTCCTGTCATCTCTAGCAGATGTTTTTGGTTTTCGGCCACCATTTCGGCGATTATTTTGAAATTTTCCAATTTTTGAATATTGTGTTAGTATTTTACTAACGCTCGATTGCGAACAATGTAAATAATTCGCTATAAAACATTGATTTTTATCGTGCCGATACAAATCAACCATACGAAGTTTAGTAGATTCAGGAATATCACTCACACGGCCCATTTTAAGACGAAAAAGAAACAAACTGCAAAAAAGAATACTGATTTTAAATAAAATAGTCTGAATTTAATCAATGATGCCACCAGTTAAGAATTGGTAATAATTAAAGGAGAATTAATGTGAAATATTCTAATATTTTGAACCACTTGAATAAATATTCTAATATTTTGACTTTTCAAAATAATTTTTTTTTTGCAATTAATCTTTTCAAAAATGATATTAAATTTAAGATAACAAGTAAGTTTAATCAACAATAAGTTCTTAATAAAAATATCGTTTGCATATTTTCATTAAAAGACATTAAATTACCAAACGGTATTTTCAATTTCTAAAAAAAAGGTAATTATTCTAATATTTTGAATATGAGCTGTATTGCTATATCTCTTAGCTGAAAAACTCTAATATATAAGCATTTAAGTGCAAATATAATGCATAAAAGGAAATAACAAATTTTTCGTTTATGAAATCTACATTTGTTTGAGTTTATGATATATATTTTTAATATCGACAAACACTATATCTTGCTTCGAAAAAAAAATTAGATTAAAAATATAATTTAACATATTGTTTTTCATTTTAATAAATAAACACGTTGAAAATGTTATGGAATAGAGAATAAAGACAATTTACAATGTTTAAACATTTGTAATACTCGTACATTGTCCTTCATTTGTAATATATTTATAATACATTGTTAAATGTATGCTCACAATTCTTTTTAATGATTATTGATTTCCAGTTTTTGAAATAGCAAAAAGAAAAAAAAGTATTGTTTCAATAATGAAAATACTTACAGTATATTGGTAAAGCTTTATTAATAAATGATAAACAAGATTTCACATTATTTTCAATTTATGTTTTATAGCATTGAAAATATAAAATGCAATTTGATGAAATGTGCAACTTAAAGGTTTATTTAACACTTAAATCAAAGATACGTTTCATGATATATTAAATGATAACAACATGACAGGGAGGCCTCTGGTTACGTTTGAATTGGCAAAAAATATGTACGATTGTACATATATGTATGTACGATTTGCATCTGTTAAAAATTGCATTCCGTGAAAACAATAACATTATAAAGAAACTGATATTGTTCTATAAATTTTTAACGTTTTATCTTGATATAATTTCTGGAGTTTCGTGATTTAGATGTTAAATATACTAAAGACTTTCAGTGCAAATAGAACAATTATCGTATCCCTAATCAAAATCCGGTATGTAGGGAAAAAATGAAGCAACGGTAAATATACCCGAAAAACATACTTTATAACACAGGTAACTCTTACGACTATGTGTCTGCGTGTGCATGTACATTTTATCTTAAAAATGACTATGATGAATTGTACTAAATTTTGTGTACTACCGTGTTAGTATATGAGAAGACCATTGAGATGGATCCAATGTTCGAGAGAAATCGGTGAGTAGAAAATTTTGGGCCCACTATGGGTCATTATTGCACTTCAATGGGAATAAAGGTTTAACAATTGTTCTTGAATAGTTGGTAATAAACGATTTAAGACGGTAACAACATAAAAAAAATTTCTGAGTGTAGGGAGTAATTGGAAACAGTTCATACTATAGCGTGTTTGTGTAAACGAGGTTTGACTATATTATTTTTCTCTTATTTTAATGATGTTAAAGAAATCTTGAATGTTTCTACACTGAAAAGAAAATCTGTAAAGTTACTAAATTTTGTCTATGATACTGAGTTTCCCAGAATTTTTTACGTAACGGTAACAGCAAAAATTCATGTAACCGATTTTATAACATGAAGTTTTACCGTTACCGTTACTGTTACATAAAAAGTTCTAGGAATCCCAGTTTCTTAGAAAAAGTTTATTAATTGTTACGACTTCCCCATAACCTTGAATGTCGCGCGCCTCCATCGCACATTCTACTGTACTTTAGATTTGCCGTTTTGGCAACATATGAAAATCGTCTGTTGTTGTTTTATTATCAGCGATCACAGCGGACCTATCGTGAGGTCGCTGGATCCACTTTCTTTAATTAAAATTTAAATATAATATGTAAATAATTTGTATATAAAGAATTTTAAGTAATATTCATAGTAATTGAAACAGCGACCAAATGCGTATTTAAAAATACTGGGAACATTCCACAATTCGTTCCAGTAATTTTACAGATTTTTTATTTTACAGTGTACACTTAAATGAAATTATGTTTTTCTGATACATGTTTATCGTTAAATTAAAAACAATACACTTATTTTTTGGTATAAAAATGATTACAGAAGTTTTATATATATATTATTTGTACATTTATATTCCGTTGTTTGTGTTTTCAAATGAATAATTAAACAAATTCACTTAGAACAATGTAAAAACTGATCAAAAGAAATAATTTTTTTTTGCTGTCAAAACGCTTTAATAAAACTAATAGCATTATTTATAAAACCTTATTTCTGATTCAACTTGTTTAAAGTAAAATATTTTTATTTCTAAAACGAAGCATCCTATTTATATTTTTAAATTAGTTCAAAATTGCATAATAAACAAAAAGTGAATTTAATGTTCATGTAATTTAACTTTTTTTCTAAGTGAAATATGTTGTACCTAAAAATGTTAAAATGTAAATGAAGTCATTATCGTCACAGTACATTAAGTATCAAATGACAGCGAATTTAGTGAAAGAATAACCATTACGTGAGTTAATAAGGTATCAAAAACTGCCGTTCAAAAATTAAGACATTAATCGTAATGTATTTAAAAATCAAGCTTCAATTTCGTTCTCATAATATAAAAAGATACATTCAAAGAAATTTTTGTAGCATAAAGGTATAAAACATAATGTTGATATTATGAACTTCAATGATTAGACTGTTTTCCTATCCTGTTTAAATTCTTACTCATTCTCCTTGTATTTAACGTGCTTTCTTATATGTAGTTTTTCTTTGTTAACTTTAGTGGCAATTGTTGGTTATTAGTTTAAAATAAGTTTTTTCAGCTTGTTCCATAGCGGAAGAATGTTAGTTTTCTTTTCCTAAATTAAAGTTATCTTCGTAATGTTTATTTCATATTTTTTATCTGAATTAAGTTAATTAATTCTTGTTTACCCATTATCTGCTAAAATATTTTCAAGCGGTTATGCTCCCAAACTTGCTTCATACTGCGCGATAGTTACGATAACGATAATTAGTCCTAACCAACGATAAAACGCATTTCAAATTTGTGTGTTTGGTTAGTTAATAAAAAAAAAATATGGAACTTTTTACGATTGATAAACTTCTTGGATCTGAGAATTAGGTCAGATGGATGGTGGAAGCTTGCTAATGGAAAAAGAAAATGCTTTCGAGGTGTGTTCTGGAGAGATTGTACAGCCAGAACCGGTTCCCGAAGGCGCTGCTGCTGCTGCAGATAGGAACAAATATAACAGTGACTTAGCCAACTTCAATAAAAGCAATAGAGCTGCTAGAGGTATTTTTTCAAGAACTCTAGATAGCAGAATATGTGACCTCGTATCGATGTGCAAAACTGCAAGAGAAATATGGGTGAAACTATATGAACTGTTTGAGCAGAAAAATACTCAAGCTCAATATGCCTGCCAAATGCAATTTTCATCTTTTGTGCGAGATCCGACGGATTCAATGGCTATGCACATAGCAAAACTAGATCACCTAGTGTCACGGATGTCTGATTTGGATATCAAACCAAATGACTTTGTGGTAATGAGTAAGCTTTTGGGGACTTTATCTAGTGACTTTGAGCCACAGAAAATGGCTTGGTGTGCAAGACCTGAAGAGCAACAGACACTAGTGGAGCTTAAGAAATTACTTGTTGCAGAAGAGAAAAGAAGAATGTTAGATTCTTCCAAACAAAATGAATTAAGTGCCTTAGTTGCCAAGTCTACTTTGAGAAAGGTTCACAGTGCTGCAGAAAATTATGGCAACCATGCAAACAAGCAGGGGAAGCAATTTAAATGTTTTAGATGTGGGAAAAGGGGTCACATGAAACGTGATTGCACTTTTAAGAAAGGTAATAATGTGCATGAGAAAAAATTAAAAGATGAAGTTTTTATTAGTGAATGCCTTACAGCCAATTGTGATGACACATGGGTCATTGATACAGGAGCCACACAACATATAACTAACAAACACGATGTCTTTCAAAGTTTTACACAGTACAAGTGGCATATAGAAGTAAGGGTTAGTAATAATTCCACAATGAAAACGTATGGCCATGGTGAAATCTCTGCGAAAATGTTAGTTAATGGCAACTGGAAAGCCACTGTAATGGAAAATGTATTATATGCTCCAGATACTTCGAGAAATTTATTTTCTGTAAGTCAAGCTCTAGACCATAGATCAAATTTTAAGATGTGTAACAATAAGTGTGAATTTGTAAAATCTAAAGGAGTTGTTGCTGTGGGAATACGCCAAGGTAACTTATTCAGACTGCTATGCAAAGTAATAGTACCTGAGGTAAACAGTGCAACTAACATTGTAACAGTGCCTCTTCTGAAGTTCAACTTACTGAATCAACTCGCTTCAACTTTGGCATGAGAGACTTGGACATTTGAATAAACAGCATGTCAAAAAGTTTCTGCACACTCAAGGTATAGATGTGAAAGATGATGGTGAATTTTGCGAAGCATGCGTGCTAGGTAAACAACATCGATTACCATTTCGAAATCGTCAACAACGAGGTTAGGATGTTGGTGATGTTATCCATACTGATGTCTGTGGGCCTATGGAAGATGAATCATTAGGTGGTGCCAATTACTATGTATGTTTTACTGATGATTACTCTAAATTCAGAAAAGTGTATTTTCTCAAGCATAAATCCGAGGTTACATCTAAATTTAAAGAATTTTGTGCTTTCTTCAGAAATCAAACCAATTAAGGCAGTCCTTAGTGATGGTGGATTGGAATATAACAACAAAATTTTGAAAGGTTTGCTTCAGAAAATGGGAGCAGAATTTCGATACAGCACACCCTATACACCTCAACAAAATGGATCTGCTGAACGAAATATCGAACTCTCATCGAGTTAGCTAGATCAATCATGATCGCAAAAGATTTACCAAAATCTCTGTGGGCTGAAATAGTCAATGCTGTAGTACATATACTGAATCGTGCTGAAACATCTGCAGTTGAACCAAAGTCCCCTTATGAAGTTTTTTATGGGAAAACACCAAGACTCAGTCATCTTCGAATTATTGGCACGGAGTGTTTTGTTCATACCCCCAAGCAGAAGCGCAAGAAGTGGGATCCGAAAGGCTAGAAAGGTATTTTAGTTGGCTACTTTGATGATGTTGATGGTTATCGTGTATGGTTCAAAGGTACTAGAAAAATAGAACGAACAAGAGAAGTAGTGTTTTCTCCTGAATCTTTATCAAGATCAACTGTAGTAGCAATTGAGTCGGAACAGTTTAGAATAGATGAAAGTCCTACTCCTGACGGTTATGAAACTTGTTTTAATGCAGATGAAACTTCTGGAAATGTGTAGCATGATCGAAATCTAAGAGACAGGACGAAGTTAAAGGCACTTGAACGTCTTAGTGAATGCTGTATTGCCGAAGAAATTGAACCAGAACAGTACTACCAAGCGGTAAAATCGGAAAAGGCAAATGAATGGCAAGCTGCAATGGATGAGGAAATTAAATCGTTACTAGAAAACAATACTTGGTATTTGGCCGACCTGCCAGAAGAAAGAAGAGCCATTACAAACAGATGGGTATATAAATTGAAGCGTCATGCTAATGTTGACATTGATCGGTTCAAAGCTAGGCTTGTAGTTAAAGGATGTTCTCAAAGAAAATATGGTATTACAAAGAGTGCTGCTGATCCATGTTTGTTTTGCAGTAACGAGAAGCAACAGAAGTTGTTATTAGCATTACATGTAGATGATGGACTTGTTGCCACAACTCCTGAAATCCAGAAACATTTCCTTGAAGAATTGCAGCGTGAATTCATAGTAACATACAAAGATGCTGAATACTATCTTGGTGTAGAGATTAAAAAGCTGACAAGTGGAAATATTGCTATTAGTCAGCAAAATTATGCTAATAAAGTTTTGGAAAAATTCAACATGAAAGATGCTAATCCAGTTTCTACTCCCATAGAAAAGGATAATCTTTCAGGGGAAGATAATGAAGAGATTGTTTCTGAAAAAGTTCCTTACAGACAAGCTGTAGGCAGTTTGATGTACATGGCAGTTGCTACCGTCCCGATATTGCCTTTGCTGTTTCATATTGTTCCCAGTTCTTGAATAAAGCAAAACAAAAACATTGGTCAATCGTAAAACCAATACTAAAGTACATCAAGGGAACATCTAATTTTGCATTAGTGTTTAAGTCTGGTTTTCATCCTGGTATCTTAGAAGCATACAGTGATGCAGATTACGCCAGTGACACAAGAACCAGAAAATCAGTTTCCGGTATTGTATTTAAATACAGTGGAGGAGCCATTGACTGGGCAAGTCGTCGACAGCAGTGTGTGTCATTAAGCACCACAGAAGCAGAGTATATAGCTGCAAGCGAGGCAACCAAAGAAATTGTTTGGCTGAAACGTCTCTTTGATGACATTGCCCCATTAACATCAACTCCTATTCTACAAGTTGATAATGCCAGTGCAGTTCGTTTGGCTAAAAATCCTGAGTTCTATCAGCGAACTAAACATATAGATATTAGATTTCATTTTGTTCGAGAAAAGTGTTTAATTGGTGAAGTCAGTGTCCAGCATATTGATGGCGAATACCAAATTGCTGATATTTTTACAAAAGCCTTACCTAGAAAACGTTTTGAAATGTTAAGGACTCTCTTGGGTATGGTAAGAACGCCATAATTGCAAGTTCAAGGGGAAGTGTTGATATTATGAACTTCAATTACACTGATAAACAAGGTTTCTGTTTCTAACTAAGTATGTGGTGACTTTTATATTTTAGGTGTAAAAGAATATGCCATTAAAAAGTTTCCATCACCCACAGATTTTTAAAAATTCAAAATCCTGAAAATCTCAATTTTGTAGTATTTATTAAACACATACACCTTATGAAATTTATCCTTTGGTATTTTAGTAATGACAAAATTTTAAATAAACATTTATAAAGCTTAAAATTAATATTTAAAACACTGAAAGTATGCATTGTTTATAAAGTTTCAGAAAAATATAATTTTTTTTGTAAAAAGAAATGATATTAATAAGAAATTTCATACTTTATGTAGCTGTAAATGTCTTAGCTGTGGGTGCTCTCTTATAGGTTATTGTTCCGAGTTATATTGACAATTTAAAGCAGACATTAAGCCACTTATATCATTACAGTAGTGTAAATCATCTTTTCTTTTAAAAAATGTTGAATATTTCTTATATAAATCTCGATAAATAGATATCTTTGTATTGTTTTCCAGGAGATTCCAACCTTGCAATCTGATCAAGCAATTCTGAGTTTTTCATTGATAAATTTAAGTCTCTCACAAAATCATTTAATTCTTTTTGAGTTATTAGGTGTGGTTATTCATTTATGCCAGGAGAATAGTTCATATCAGATCTAGAGGAAGTTTCAGTTTCATCGATTTCCATTTCTACTGCTGCATCATCATATGTAAAATTCTCTGGAGGTTTCGGTATTTTTAAATCACCATTATGTAATGCTGGTCACATTGCTGAATCTAAGTTCATGTACTTAATTTTATGTTTACTTCCTTCAAAGAATCCTTTAATTTTTGTAATACATTAGTAGCACTCAGTCATTTGATCCTTCGGCATGTGTTGTGTCATATCATGGGTAGAGCAAAGGACATACACTTTTTTGTATTTTTTATCCACGTCCGGAAGTTTGTAACACGTTGTGTATAACAAGAACGAGGTGCTTATTTTTTATCTCGTTCAACTACTTTATATCCAAAGTACATATGATAGGCGCATCGATGCTTTTTCAAAGTTAGCTCCCCGCACACACAGCAAAAAGAATCGGGTTCATTAACGCATCCTCTAGACATGTTTTACATATTGTAGAGGAAGATATGATAATTATAATAAAAAAGTCTTACAGAACAAAGAAACAATAGTACATTTGCTCCGAAAGATAAGTTTTCACTGTCAGGGATTTGCGTTAAAGTCAAATACTGTGGGGGTGGCTAGAGCTATCTGTTTAAGGTCGCTAACATAAAATTTATTAGGGGGACATCTGTTTCTACTCTCTTGCTGTATCTTCTATCCTTTTAATAAGAAAAAGGAATGTTTGTATGAATCGAGTACATGAAAGAGAATAATATAATATAATTATAATGCCTATACGATGCCTACATACTCCAAAACGTATTAATGAAATTTCTCAAAATTGGAGGGTGATAGAAAATTTTTACAAACATATTCTTTTTCAGCAGCTTGAAATCTGTAAGAAACACCCAACGTATATAGAGAAATCGAAAATTCGTTAAAATTTGTTTATCAGTGTTATTAGATTGTTTTCTTATCCTGTTTAAATTCTTACTCATACTCCTTGTATTTAACGTGCTTTCTTATATGTAGTTTTTCTTTGTTAACTTTAAAGGCAATTGTTGGTTATTAGTTTAAAATAAGTTTTTTCAGCTTGTTCCATAGCGGAAGCCTGTTAGTTTTCTTTTCCTAAATTAGAGTTAGTTTCCTTTTCCTAAATTAAAGTTATCTTCGTAATGTTTATTTCATATTTTTTATCTGAATTAAGTTAATTAATTCTAGTTTACCCATTATCTGCTAAAATATTTTCAAGTTATAAATTAATAAATTAATAAATAAGTTTATTGCAGTTTCGTTTTAAATATACATTATTATTATTCAAAAGGACGTGAAATGCTCATTAATCGAAAATTTACTTTATAAACTCTCCCGTTTTTATTATTTACATTCTTATTTATTTTATTTAACCCTTTCGGGGTCCGAATTTTTTTCCGTTTTGAGAACAAAATTACTTTAATCTTAAAAACCTTAATCGTAATTATCCAAATACACTTAGTGTTGTTTAAAGATTATCTCATTGTCTGAAGTCTTACGAATGTAATTAATATGTGTGCGATTCATTTCATATTTATATGATAATAGACCAGAGTTTTTGAAGACGTTTGGAAAATAGAGTATTACAATGGGATTTGACAGGGTATTACAACTGTCTAATGTTTTTTTTTTTTTTTTTTTTTTTTTTTTTTTTTTTTTTTTTTTTTGCGCTTTATCATGCATGATTGGTTTAGAAATGTAACTCATTTCTTAAATTTAAAGGGTGAAATACACTATATTGCCATTGATTATGGGACACTTGCGATTTTAGACATTTTACTAAATATCTAAAAAAATACATGAGGAATCATCTCGAAACTCTTAGTGTATAAATATAATAGTATACGTCATACATCTCCGTGAAGAGTTTTTACCGAAACTCCATAGGGGACCGTCAACAAATTAAAAAAGAATGAATATCTTTTGAATAACCCTGTCAAAACTAATGTAGCAAAAGCGCTCAAACTCTAAATTATGATTGAGTGCCTTATTGTAATACACTGTGTTCAATTTTATGCAAATAGCATGCATACTCGCAGAGTAATTAAGGTTTTTATAAAAATGGTCCCAAATTTTTCCAAGTTTTTTCCTTATAATTTTCAGAGTTCTTAATATAAAATAATATTTTTTTCAGAAAATATGACAAACAATGATGACAAAATAAAGGAATCGCCAATGATGCAAAGAGAGTTAAATAATCCTTTATTATTACTATTATTACTAAATGTAAAACCCTAAATGAAGTCATAATAAAAAAGGCATAGCCATATACTATCATTTCTATATAAAGAAAGTAACTGAATAATTATTAAGACAAAATAATACACGATTAAAAGGTATGTACTATTAATAGTACAAAGGGTTAAAATTAATACCTTTTGATAGTCAAAAATATTTACTATTCTTTGTACTAGTATATTCATTTATAGTTTAATGTTTAATTTTTTAAATGTCGCCTATAAGACACATCTCACCTTCTATACGACAGGTCAGATAACCTGGACAAATCTAGATTATTAGCAGCTTACTGTGTCTATTTTTGAATGCAGCTATCATTTTTATTTATCTTTAATAGAAGAAAGCATTGGATACATGAAAATTTTCGAAATATGGCTTTTAACGGGTTTACACGTTTCAGGGGTCAGAAAACCCGAAAAACATGTTTTAACAAAATGTTTGTCAGTGAGTCTGTGACAAAAATTCTGTGGACGCTCTGTTTTAAAAACTAATGTATGGAATTTCACAAAATTTTAGATTCTGTTAGACTTTAATATGATCTACATATGATAACTTTTTAGTGTATATTGCTCAACAGGTGGAAAGAAGAAATTTGTGATTGCAGCAAACATAATCGTAGTTGTGGAAAATATGCATGCGGGATTGATTTAAAAAAAACAGAGTAATTATCATCGCAATTAATTCATATCACTATATTTAAATACTTTAGACTTGAAGGAAATTATATTTTGTCGAACACGCGTATTTGGTGGAACACGCGACCATTTTTAAATGGAAAAGATAACTTTTCCTTTTAGTATCTTTTCTATTGAAATATAGATGCGTGTGCGTCCGAAATAATTCCAGAAATATATTAAAAATATTATATTTATGCAGTTGTAAACAACTTTTAAGTAACTATATGTATATTTTAAAGTTTAAATTTAACACACTTAGTTTGTATACTTATTAATAATGCGGAAAATTATTTTCTGAGCTTTCCAAAAGAAAAAAAAATTAAATAGTACATAAAGCTTATTATTATTTTTATTTAACAGCAAAGTTCGAACAAGATTTTTTCCACAGTCAAAGTGTGTTATAAAATAATAAGATGACAATAATAAGATATTTGTTTTATAAAATCACAAGAAATACATTTTTTTTCAACTAATAATTTTCACTTAGGAAATCCTAAAAATGAAACAGATTCAACCCAAATATAACAGTTATGAAGGTATCTATTTTTGGATTCCAACAAATAAATATTTTCCACCATTTCAGGAATTTTTCCCCTTTTTGATATTCACGTGAAGATGCTTTTATCGTCAGAAAGGGGAAAAAATTATTTCCAATGCCTTGGAATTGGCAATAATAATTTTAAAAAAAACATTTAGAAATGTGAAATGTCTCAAGTAGATATATTTTTAAATTTATACATTTTGCAATATCATTGTTTGGCTATTTTTAATATGACGTATTTTTTATATTTACGGCGGTTAATGCATTCTAATGAAGTTATTAGTTTTATATTTTATTTCTCTTTTAATATTCAGAAGAAAATATAGCTTTATGACGTAATTTTCAACATTGTTTTCGCCACTAATTCGTAATTATTTAATTCTCATTTGAAAGTTTATTTGTTTGTAATACCCGCGTGCAAATATATATATATGTATATTTAGTTTGGAGGCAATTGATCATTTGGTAACAACTTAAAATAATAACTTTTTCTAAAAAATCTAAAACACGTTTATCAAAATGGTAAGAATTTGAATTCAAAATGGAAATAAATCCTCAAAATAATTAAAATAAAAAAAATCCCTGTCGGCTTGGCCTATAATCGGAGGTAAATTTCGAAGAGTTTTCATTTCAACAACAAAAAATAAAATATTATTAACGATAAATCCATATTAACTATTTTATTTGACCGCTTTAAAAAAAAAAAAATTAATTTCATTTTTCTGTAAGAACTGATTTTTTCAAAATCCTCTTAAACGAAAATTCGGCTCAAATGCCCATTTTGAAAACATATTTTGAATATCTATTCTGAATTTATTAAAAAATCGACCTGTACGCACATTATATAATTCCTAAATAACAAAAAAAAACTGTCAATTGAATGTGTTTGAGAGCAAAATTGAATTTAAAAATGGTCATAAAATAACTGATTAGTTATTTGAATACATCCACAATTCTTTAATCAAGATCTCTTCGGGAAATTTTGTGCGAAGTGCCAAATTTGACAGCTTTTTTTAAATATATATATGCCTTTTTCAAAAAATGACCAATACGGCCCATTACACAGTTCCTAAATAACAAATAACTGTCAATTGAATGCGTTTGAGAGCAAAATTGAATTTAATGAGTCATAAAATAAAATGAGTCATAAAATTAAATGAGTCATAAAATAACCAATTTGTTATTTGAATACATTTTCAATTCTTTATCATAATCGCTTTAGAGTTTTTTTTTTTTTTTTTTTTTTTTTTTTTTGCGAAGTGCTTTTTGACAGCTTTTTTTTAAATTATATTTAGCCTCTATCAAAAAATTAGTGAATACGCACATTATATAGTTTCTAAATAACAAACAACTGTCAATTGAATGCATTTGAGAGCAAAATTGGATTTAAAAATGAGTCATAAAATAAGCAATTTGTTATTTGAATACATCCTCAATTCTTAAATCATGATCGCTTTGGGAAATTTTGTTCGAAGTGCCCATTTTAGCAGTCTTGTTTGAAATATATTCTGCCTTTATCAAAAAACTGCCCAATCCGTCTCACTATACAGTTGCTAAATAAGAGGAGCTGTAAATTGGATGCGTTTGAGAACAAAAGTGGATTTAAAAATGACTCAGAAAAAACGCAATTTGTTATACTTCCTCATTTTTTCAATCACTATTACTTCGGGAAATTCTGTTCAAAATACCCTTTTTGGCAGACTTTTTTGAAATATATTCTGCCTTTATCAAAACACCGGCCAATATATCACATTATATAGTTCCTAAAAAAGAGGATCTGCCATTTCGATGCGTTTATAATCAAAAATGAATTTAAAAATGAGTCAGAATATCAGCAGTTTGAATTTGAGGTTTTTTTTCTCAAACTCCTATTTTTGTTTAATTTATTTTTGATATAAGAATTGGTCCTATGAAAAACTTGTTGCAATAAAAGTTGTAGATATTATTGAGAAGATGTAAAATAAATTTAATTAGATTTGATTGCTTAAGAATTGAGTAAGTTATGGATTTTTTTCTTTTTCCTCCCCCCCTTTTTCTTTTCGTTTTTAATTTTTTTCATCGGTAAAACTTGGTCCTATCAAAAACTTGTAAATAAAAAAGTTTTAGATAATGTTGAGTACATTTCTAAAAAATTTAGTTGGATTTGATATTTTAAGAATTGACGAAGTTATGATTTTTTTTCTCTAAAAAACCCTGTTTTTTTCGCCCCTTGAGCCCACTTTTAACTTTATCAAAAATCTGTCAAGCATTAACTTTTAGCCCATTTTTTAGAAGTACTATAAATTTTAAACGGATTCGATATCTAATTTAATTAGGAAGTTATCGCGTTTTTTCGGTTTTCACAAAACCCCTCCCTATTTCCACCCCCTTGGTCCGATTTGCCCATTAACGAACTCGACCGAGATTTTATGCCCCTTGATTTCATGTAAAAATTTTTAGAAGATCTGAGCATAAATAATGAAGTTATCGTGTCTAAAAGAAAGTGAAATATATATATACAATGGCGGTCAAAAGTTTCCGGCCAGCAAAAATTTTTCAGTTAATTTGTAAATATACCCATATGAAGCAGAATCTCAAAGCGATACTTATACATTTTATTGACATGTTAGTTAAGAACTTACTTACAGAAGAACGCGTAAATATCAATAAATTTAATTGACAAAATTAAGTATAAAAGAAAACGCATGTTCTCAAAAGCTTCCGGCCACTTAACATTCTTTAGTTTTTTTCTATCCGTAAAGTGTTTTTTGGTTGTGTTTATGAATGAATCAACGTGTATAGCATAGTTTGAATTCAAATTTGAAAAGTTCAACAATTATTGTTCATAAATGAGTGATCAGTTTGTCGCTAAATGGTCAATCTTCCTGAGATATTGCGGCTAAGTTATCGATCGGTAAAATCGACTGTAAACAATATTTAAAAATTATATAAAGATGGCCATGGCTTTCAGGACTTTCAAAAGTCCGGGAGACCCCGGAAAATTACCATTCCTGTGAACAGAATTATCAGGAGAAAAACCATTGATAATCCGCATGAAAATTCCTTTGCAATATACTGCCATTTACGGAATGAAAATATTGCTGGAATAAGTTTGTCCACCGTGTTATGATGCTGACGTGATACAAAACTTTATGGAAGAGTCTATGTTAAAATATTTTCAGAGGTTAAAAATATACCGACGTACCCTACTTTCATTTTCCAAGGAACACAAAGTCTGGTCAAGTGAAAACTGGACAAAAGTTCTATTTTTTCATTAATCGAATTCAAAACAGTTTTGGAAGTGATGTCAGACACAACGTCCGATGACCTAACAACAAAAGATATCATTCGACCTATGTTATTCCTATGAAGCATGGCGGAGGACACGTTATGCCGTGGGGAGTATTTTTTTCAATAAATGTCGGTCTGTTATTTGAAATCCACAGCCAAGTGAATGATACAATGTATAAGGATATCTTGCAAGACCATTTTCTGAATTATTAGAGAAAAAATTTTGGTCGCAACTTTTTTTCTTAACATGATAGCGACATAAATAATGTATGCAAGCCTCGACAAGCAATTGTTTTCACACAAAAAATTTCGTTTTTGAAATGGTCAGCAAAAACGCCCAACATGAATCCAATAGAAAATATTTGGAAAGAAGTTGGCAAAAGTCTGCGGAACTATAAATATTCCAACTCAGCCGAAATTTCTCCAAAATTGCAAGAAATGTGGAAAAAACGTACCATAGACGATCTTTAACCGTTGATTGTATGAATGTTACGTTGCTGCCCTCAGTATTTATTTTTAAAGCTAATAAAATAGTAATACGATAAAATACTAATTGTAAATGTTGTATATCACTGTAATTTTCTATTATAATACCACTTTTTTACAAACTTGTGAAGGTGGCCGGAAACTTTTGAGAACTTCCGTTTTCCTTTATACTTAATTTTTTCAATTAAATTTATTGATATTTACAAGTTCTTCTATAAGTAAGTTCCTAACTGTTATGTCAATAAAATGCATAAGTATCACTTTGAGATTCCTCTTTATATGGGTATACTTACAAATGAACAGAAAAATTTTTGCTGGCCCTATCTTTTGACCGCCACTGTAAATATATAGATAGATAGATAGATAGCTATATAAACTTTTTTACTGATGGTAGTTTTGGGGTCTAGGAGTAATGATCAGTGTAGATCTGCAAAAAAGTTTCAGAAATTCAAACATGGGAGAGAATGCAATAGGTAGTATTTCATACGAAATCTACCTAATAAATGCAATCTGCAGGCCGAGAACTGTTAATGTGGAAAATGATCTATTTTTTTTTAATTGCTATGTATAATTTTTGCTTCTATAAAACTTTTTAATGGACCAATGTTGACCAAATTTAATATTAAATATCTCTTAAAGTATTTATTTGATTTAGAAATTGCTTACAACAGCATGTATATCAAATATTTGTATATACTACCACCAATTTTTATACTTTTGTGTCAGTAGATTTTAATATTAGCGAATGGATACTCTAAGTCACAAAAAACTCATTGTCAGCGACTGTGACAGCGTCAGTGTTAATTACTGTTTTATTATTATTATTATTATTATTAAGAATAGAGGAAGACAAAATATTTGAAAATATAAATTGTCTTAAAGTTATACATTTTAACAGAAGACGGATTTGTACGCTAATTCCGAGTGGAAAAATTTAAATTTAATATGAAATCAAGTAATTTAAGCATTTTTAAAAATTAAAATATCTACAATCATAAGGTTATCAAATCTAAATAATTATATAAATTTCGCGTGTAAGAAATAAAGTTAATTTTAACTTTTTCTCAGGCAGAAACATTTATAAATAGCGTTAAAACAAAAAAAAAATAATTATTCGAACAATAATTTTGATATTTTGATTTTAGAAAGAACCTAATCAAAAGCTTCCAACAGAAAGCAGCAAACAAACAAATAAAAAACAATCCACAACTGATAAAAAAATGAGTTATTTTTCTTATTCAATTTGACTATGAAGATAAAGTTTAAAATAGGGTAAAAATCAACTGCATTCCAAAATTCAAATATTGTTTGGTCTAAATACAATTAAAAGAACAAAAAGAAGAAAATAATTAAGAGAAAATAAATTTTGGAGAAAAACCCACTTTTTTGGTTAAAAATTTATATTTATAGGGTTATTAAACCTCTACATTTATATCGAATTTGTCTGTAAGATATAATATTGATATTAACTTTTTCTCACAAAGAAGCATTTATAAAATAATTTAGTGAAAAATATTATTATTCAAAGAATTATTTTCATTTAGGAAAGGAAATTATCAACAGCCTCCAAACAAGTAATAAACGACACATAAATGATAAAAAATGTATTATCCTTCTAATTGTATTCGTCTTTGAGGATAATGTTTAAAATGAAATGAAAAATTCAACTGTATTTTACAATTAAAAATATTGCTAGTCCTGAATATTGTAAGGCAAAAAGCATTAAAAAATATTTCTATTGCGAGAAAAGAAATCTTGTTATCATTGAATGGTAATGCTTAAATTAGACAGATATAAAACATGCCAAAGAAATTATTTATGAATTAAAAAAAAATGTATTCGGGAAATAGAAAAACGTTATTATGCAGATCGTAATAAAAAGTTTCTTTTTTATGTATTTGTAAACGGTATCACGTTCTTTGCATGTGTTGGAAGTAATTTCTGTTTGGGGGAAGGATAGTTAAAAAAAATACATTCTATTTGTTCAAATTTTTTATGCAATTTTTTAGAGACTGATAGTTTTAAATACATTTTTTGATAAAACTGAATCGCTTCAAGAAGTAAAATATGTTCTTGTTTTGTGTATAGAAATTATCTTCTTTTTTATTTCCTCTGTTTAGTTTTGTTAATAGATTGGAAAAGTAAAAGAATATAGCATACGTAATGAAGTAAAAAATTTAGAATTCTTACTAATAACATAAAAAAATATTTAACTTAATGTAAATATTCATATCAATATCTTTCTATTCATTTCATATTGTTGATTGGATTTTTAATAAGAATTTAGACGTTTCTTTTATTTGATGGTCCAAAGATTTAAAGTATTAATTTGCAATCTTTTGTTATATATTTTTAAGAAATGCACTTTTTATGCATAATTAAAATGGATATATGTGTTTTAAATCTATTAATTACAGATTTTATTAATCAAATATAGTTAGATCAGTCAAAAGTACAAAATTTCAAAATATGTAATATATTTATATTTTCATAGAAACTGTACTTTATAATTACAAGGTAGAACCCGTCGAATTTCGACGAAAGAAAATATTTAAGGAGGAGCTGTTTTACTGATTTATAACAAACCTACAAAATTAGTTACAATAAAAAATGCACCTTACATTGCTAAGTCTAACTCTTAAACTATTTAAACTAAAGTTAACAAAATACTATTTATATAACTGAGAAATAGTTGAAATTAAACTTTAATCGTACATGTAAGACGTAAAAAATAGATCTGTTATTATGATAAAGTTATTGATTAATACTCTTACGGTAGTATTCCAAAATGAAACAAAGCAACCTTTATTCCACTTTGACTCAGTTATATAGAATTTTTTTTCCCGTGAAATTTAAACCCAACATCATTTTTACAATACCAAAATTTACATACGCACTTTGCATATTTATATTCACTTTAAAAAAAAAGGTATTTTATTTGACCATTTTGATTCAAAACTCTAAGCTTCGATGCTATTAGCTGAAACAGATACTAAACTATTTATATTCTTTTAAGTGTACATGAATTTTTGTACATGACATCAAAATTCACTGGGTTTTATAACAGAAACGCACACGCGTAACACGCGCGCGTTTTATAACACAACACGCGTTTAAATTTCATTTTTTTTCCCTTTTTGAGAGAATGGCAACATAAAGATACAGTAATAATTTTTTCCTTTTTTTCTTTGCTTTAAATTGAAATGGAGTACTCCTGTTGTCACAATTAGAAAAACGGTATTAAAAACAACAAAAAAATTAATATTTCAAAAATAAATTAAGGTACAGTTTTCAAATAAATGGCATTTAAAAGTACATTTTTTTTATACGATGGTGTAAAAATTAAAAATTTGCGATGTTTATAAGTTTAAAAATTTGCAGTAGTAAAAATTGCAAAACCGAAATTGCTTTTCAAATTTTAAAGTGTTGCCATTCGAAAAATGACGTATGCGTTACGCACAGATACGTTTGGCTTTTATAATATAGATATACTTTTTATTTCTTTATGTTTGAAGTACCATAGCGTCATTAACAAGCGTCGCAAACGATTTTTAGTGGCATATCATACTGTAGTGAAATTGCCTTGCGCCCCCCTTTAAACAAACTATAAATGCTACTTACTCTAAATTTCTGAAAAAACTTTTTCTAATCTACCAAATTGATACTTATCAGTCCTATTATATTTTTAATATTTAAGCCTGTTTGAAATGCACCGTAAAGAAATTTTCTCTCATAGGTTATATAGCGTGAAAATAATTTAACGACCCTACTTTCACGTTCTCTGAAGACAAAACTATTGCCCATAAGTTGTGAAAAAAAAGTATAGTAATGTGTCATAAAGTTGTGAACTAACTTTGTGACAAACACAAAAAAAATGGGAATTTGTTTAAGTAAAAAATTAAAATAAAAAATAGTTCAAAATTCTTCCACCAGAGGGGGATTTTTACGAATATTTAATGTTACGATAGTTTAGAATTTTTATTTATAGATCTCAGAAGCCAAGCGGTATAAGAGACAAAATTGAAAAAAATGAATTAAGTGTACAGAACGATCGGGAAATATGATTTTTAATTATGAGGTAAAGAAATATAGCTGTTTTTTAATTATGTGCTGCATTCTAGATATAAACCACTTTCGCAGATATTTATAGATTAATTATAAATTTAATGAAAATTGTACTCTATTTTTTCACACTTATTGAAATAAGAGTTGAAAGATCACAATGAAATTCGCGGCAGTTTCCTATTTCAAATTAGTCTATTATTATTGATTTTCAAATTTAAAGTCAATTATCTTTAAACTCAGTTTACTCCAAATCAAATTTTTGCCACGCGTATCCTTTGGCTTTTGAGATCGTCATTTATTAACTTAAACTGATTCTAAAAACATCATTTCATGACATGCTCCTCGCATTTTCCAGATCACACAGTGGCCAACTGAGAAACATGCTGTCTTACGACACCAATTGGTACCTGAGAATAATAACAGGGACATATTCGGTTATAAAAAATTAGTTAATTATCGTAAATGCGTACTGTAATTCGTTAAAAAATGGTCTCCTAATTTTTGTTTTTGCTAAAATAAATTCCCATAACTTTTTTTTAAATCCTCCAACAAATGTTCACAACATTCTGAATAATAGTTTCGTCTATACACAACTTTGAAATTGGGTCATTTAATTATGGATACCCTGTATGGGACGGTCAATAAATAATGTCAGGCTTGGAAGGAGGGGGGGGGGCTCGTAAAATTGTGACAAGTGGGTGGGAGGAGGGTAAGAAGAAGTATTCATTACATATTTCACACATTTTGGTTAAAATAACAAAACTAAAAATCAGCAGATTACATTTTAAAGTTATATTTAAATTAATGTACTTTGTGTTCATAAAGTAAAAATAAGATTTAAAGTCATTTCAAATTTCTAAATACTACTGTTTTCAATTGCTCTTTCTGAACAATGTTTTATTACCATTGTATATCAATTATGTTTTGAGATGTAAAATTTAATCCTATTTAATACAAAATAAGTACAGGAATCACTTTTATTACTGTGGTACAAATGTCATTAAAACAGATAAAGTATTAAAAAAGAATTTGGAATAATATCGGCAACGTAGTGCTTTGTTTCTGAACAACAAGTATATAATTATATAATATAGCGTGATATGTCGTCAACTGAGAATAACGAGGTTCTATATGTGTTTTTGAAAAAATTGACTTATCATATAGAAATGTTCTATTTGTATCAATGAATGCATTTTTGGATTAAAATAATGTCATAATGTAACTGTAATGTCATCTGTAAATTATATATAGAGCCATTTTGATGCACAAATGCCTTTAATGTTTAGATACAAATATAATCTTTCAATATCTATAAGTCAGTTTTTTCAAAAACACAAATAGAACTTTATTATTCTCAGGTGACGATGTGACAAGGAGGGAGAAGGGTATAACGATTATTTCGTTATATATTGGTTATTTTCTTAAATTATTCCTTCCCCCCAGTCTCTTTTCAATTCAAAATCAGTTTTAAGTGTCCTTCATTCACTTTCCATTTTTTTTCCTCGCCTAGTTTTTCTCTAACCGAAAAATCGGCAGCTGCTTAACTTTGTCTGTGAGAAATACACTCACATATTAATCAACCGTTTAAAACTATTTCCAGAGGTCTGCTATTTCCGATCGAAGCAATTCTGCATTACCTTATAAGGAGATCATCTCTGTTTCACAGTTAAAATTTATGCTTACGCTTCTTTTTCCTTTCTCGACAAAACCCTAAAAAGAATTTAACATCTGCGCAGTAAAATCTGATATCTCTTTGGTGTGCCTCTTTATTAGACATAATAACACGTGTAACATTTTATCGTTTGGCAACCTTTCCTTTCCCATCCCAGCTTGGAAACCATATTGTATTCTTATCTTGCCGGCTGCATTTTAACTGTATTTGGCGTATACTATCCATTGTGCATGGGCGAACTTGTGTATGTTGGCGATTTTCTATGATGCCAAAGGTGGTAGTTTGTTGCTATGTACGAGGGCACTTGACTCTCTGCGCTTGTCTTGTCAACGTGCTAATTTTTGGTTCGGAGATTTTCTCCGAGTGCTGTAAGTGTGCCCCCCTTAGTAATATATGTCTAAATAAATTGTAACTTAGCAATCATCGTGGGGTTTTTTTTCGTACATCCGAATCTGGACTACTATATGATCACGCTTCTTCTAAGTATGCTAATACAATAGCAGCTGCTACCAAACTACGCTACAAGAATCTCCATTACAAAGGGGGTATGGTGAAGTGTGACATCATCTATGGTCAACCCCTAAGTAAAATTGCTAAACTATCGTAATGCTAAATGTGTAATTTATTAAATATCGCCTTAAAGGGACAAAATTTTAAACTATCTAGCACACACACACATATATATATATATTTCTATATACACATATTCATATATATACATTTGTTTAAACAAATTTGTTTACTATCAAGCAAAACTGCAGGCGTTAGGTATTTAATTTAAATTCAATAATTATTAATTCCAGTTTGTCACGTTCTGCGTGATTGTATTTTTTTATTTACATTCTA
The DNA here is from genome assembly GCA_964019185.1 of Maratus speculifer. Classification (NCBI taxonomy): domain Eukaryota; kingdom Metazoa; phylum Arthropoda; class Arachnida; order Araneae; family Salticidae; genus Maratus; species Maratus speculifer. Next base: position 419,347,184 of record OZ025291.1, on the reverse strand, counting down.
AAGATAACTCAATAAAAATAAGTTGAAACATGTGAATTTTTAATATATTTTTAAAAGTTTTATTAAAAAAGTGATGTCTTATATGCAAAAAAATATTTATAACACAAGTTCTTATTTTTTCGTTGTAGAATAGATATCATTATGATTACGTTGTTGCATATTTAATTTGAATTCAATAAATATTCATTCCAGTTTTTACTTACCCATCATACGTAGTATAGGGTAAATCTTGCAATCGTTTTGAAAATCGAAAAAAAATTTTTGACGGATTTACACGTTTTAGAAATTGGAGATTCCGAAAAACATATTTTTAGAAAAAAAATTTTGCCGTCCGTCTGTCTGTCTGTCTGTCTGTAAACGCTATATCTCCCGAACAAATTGATATAGAGACTTGAAATTTTGTATGTAGTTAGTATGTAAAAATGGGACGAACCCTATTTAATATCAGCAACTTCGATTATCCGGAACTATTTTTTTCGGACTCTCGAAAAATTCGTTCTGATGAAAGGTATATAAAAATTTTCGAATTTTTTTGTTCTGAGGAATGGACGTAAAAGGCAATAAAATAACACACATTTTGCATATAGAACGAAGTCGATCGGATTATTAGTTGCCGAAATATTTGTAATCTTGTTTTCCACATTCTTCGATTTTTCATGACCCTGTATTTCATTCAAATTTCAATTCAGAAGTATATTTTAATTGGAAATGAGACGCTTAATCCGAATCAGTTAATTGTTAGTTAATAGAATTATTATTTTTGGAGTTATAAGGACGTTTCTTTTACGCAGTTCGGTACTACTTGAGTAGTTTGGCGTTTTATATAATTTGTCGAAATTGGTACATCAGCAGTTCTTTAATATAGCATTACTATGTATATTAACAATATTTAAATTTTGTTTATGAATTGCAATGCATTGTATAAATAGTTTCACGTTTTATTTTCATATACATATCCATGATGGGTAAGTATTACGGTGGCCCCCAACGACTAGTTTACGTTCAGTGTGATTGATTTTTTTAAATTTACATTCTGAAGATAACTCAATGAAAATGAGTTGAAAGATGTGAATTTTTAATATATTATTTAAATTTTTATTAAAAAAGTGATGTCTTATGAGCAAAAAGATATTTATAACATAAATTTTTTTGATGTAGAATATATATCATTATGATTACGGTGTAGTTTACGGATGTAATCAACTGCTTTTATTTTTCAAATTGATGACCATAAACATTTCGTCATAATCTGTGTTTTCAAAACTTTAAATTTTAATATTAAAATGTTGTGTCATATTTCCAGTGTGGTTTTAATTTAGACATAAGGTAAATATACGTATTTGATAAAACAAGTAATAATATTTTCAACGTTTAATTGTATTTACCAATTTATAATTTTCCGTATACTTCAAATGTTCTCTTTGATGAACATATCTAAGTCACAACATGATATTATTAATAATTTTTAAATGTTTCTTAAATAAAAGCCTTTGCATTTATGCATCCAAAAACTTTGCAAACACATTTTATATTTCTGAATTTCTATGAGCATCATAAGTTAAACTAAATACACATATTCTACCTATAAACGGTGAAATCCTCTTAAAGAATCACCAGTCGTAATAAAATTGCAGCTTAACCCAGGCATGCAAGATAACTGATTTTATCAGGTGAAAGGAGAAAATGTTAAATCGATATTTTAGTTTACTTAAATTGGCTGAGAGCTTAGGGAACCTTATTCAACGAAGTTGCATCCTTTCAATCGAAATGAAATTGAAACTAAAACTGTAATAATAGAGAAATTTAACTTTCAGTAGTTTAATTTTTTTCAATTTTAATTCTAATCTTAAATATGTTTTTTTTTAATCTGGAAATTGTGTAAAAATATAAAAAATATGTGCTCAATTTTACTTTAGTATAGATTATCTGTACAATGTAATATATATATATAAATATATATAAATTCTTAAGAAAAGAAAATTAAAATAAAAAATGCTTGATAGGAAATCGCTTTTATTTCTCAAATAATACGTAAAATATTAATTACAAATCTTCCAAGATCTGTGAGTCTTTTCAAAATGCAACCTCATAGCTATACTGTCAATAATGGTAAATTTGACCTTTAAGGATAACTTTGGCATAAAATGATAAAAAAAAGAAATTTGCCACATTGCTTTAATTTGCTAAGTTTTGGTCTCAGTATATTGGTAGCAGTACTATCGTGAGTTTGGCAACGTATTGTAAAATGATTCGTCAAGGTTTCACCATGAGAGCATGGACCAAAGTTTCATAGATTATCATAAAAGTTTCATAAATGGCTTTAAATAGGTCCAGTTCTTATATCTATTGACTACACGGCAAGTACATAATATAATTGTAATAAAAAACATGCTCCTAATTAAAATTCACAAAAATGTCGAAAAAAATGTTATTTAATGCGCTACCAAGTTTTGTGATTTTCGCAGAAGTCTGGCGCTGCTATAGTATGCTAGCCTTTAATACTTTTCAAAAATTACTTATTGTTGAAGCTGATTTCTTCATAGGAAATAAACTGAAACTGACTAACCATTAAGTTTAAGTAGTATTTTCGCAATAATTTTCGAAAACGGATGGAACTTAGCGGTAATATCTCCCTTGTTGATCGAATTTAGAAAAAATCTGAAATACATCTTTACTAATTTTAGTTACACTATAGGAAAGAAAACTTGAAGATTTTATTTTCGTTGGTTTAAAATATATTTCCATTTTTTAATTTTATATTTGTTTCACGTTGCTCCCTATAGGAATCATATATTTAAAAGAAAATCAATACCTGTATTGCCTTTATGAATACATATCGCTCACCCAGAAGAAAAGTGACATACCTCGACAAAAGTAAATGTCACAGGAGATGCAAAGGCATACTTAAAACTACACTATGTGTAAATTACTTAAACTGATAACAGAAAAAAATATATTTAAAAAAGGTGTTAAATCAATTTAATCTTTAATGCTTTCAACTGTAATCACAGCCATCGCCAAATAATATAAAAATACAAACATTAACATCTTAATTTTGAAATGTCACGTAATTGGTGTCTTAAAGGAGTGAAAGTAAAAGTAAATTATTTAAGATCCGAAAATTATTGGAAAAATAAAATGTAGATATTGAGGAAAGGGGAATATTACTTATATCGTGCTTCTTTATGTAAACTGATCCAAATTCTTGGCATGGTGTAGGATAAAATGTCATTACAAACACTATTTCCTTTAGTAATAATTTCTTTTGACTCTCGTATGATTAATCCTAGGCAATTCCACAAGGGACATATAACTTTTGCATCTTCAAAATTAGCTTGAATATTTTGCTACTAGTTGAGTCTTGACTGGATTATTGCTGGCCGATTGTACTTTAAACCTCTCAAATGATCTTTGGATCTTTGAATTTACGAGAAGTCATTCCTATATATTCTGCTTATTTATTTGCTGATGCAAAGGCATGTTTGCATGATTTTACTGCAACGTTAAATTACAGTCCTCAGCTCTGCATGCAGGAATGGAAACTTGCATAATAGCTTAAAACACTTTAAAACGAAGACTTTGGATAATGTTTAGAGGATTGGCTAAATTACCTCTCATCGCTCTTTTGTTGTTACAAATAGACATATAGCGTAATGCTTTGCTTTTTTGCATAGTTACACCTCTAAAACTGTTTGTATTGTAAGACACAATTATGACAGATCTCTTAATGGAATAGAACGTAAAATGAATGATTGTAAGACTTGACATTTTTCTTGTGGTTGAGCGATATATATTCCGCATTTCAAAGCTCTACGTTAAAAGTTAGTGAGTGAAAAATGAGTGATAAAACTGGACTTCAATATAAACAGAAAGAATCTATATAACACAGGCATAAGTCATGTGAGTGTCGACAATTCCGGGCCACATGACAGCTTCACATTTTATATTACAGGCGATAATTTTTGCACAATGACGTTACCCAGGAGCAGGTGATAAGTCGTCAAATATTGTCTATCACTATGATTTCGTCTATACTATAATAGTCCAAGTCATGTGACTATCATAAATAACTACGAGCTGATTTAATCGTTTTTTATATACAAGCTTTCCGTTTGATTAAAAGATCAAAATTAATTTTTCGTATAAAATTACTTAAAAGTTAACATCATTTTTTTATTAGCCAAGTGCAAATCTTGCCAATATCATTTTAACTCGCCAGTTCGCGTTTTTTTTTTTTCACGTAGAATATAAAGATGAAGCTTTGGAGTTAAACATCGTGATTTGTGGTATTATTTAATATTTATCTATTCTTTTTGTTTTTAAAAAAGGGAGGAGGAAAGTTATGAAAACCGTGAATTTTAAATGTATTTTTAAATGAAGTGAGTGAAAAGATTATATCTTTAATTAAACACAAAAAATGTGATAGGAAAAATGCTTGGCGATTTATCACCTGCGCTTGTCAACATAAAAATAAAGACTATCTTAATTTCTAAATCAGTATTTCAGGTTTGGTGAAATACTGAACAAGTAAATTTATTATGAATAAAAGTAACTTTATACAATGCTTAGCATTCAGGGAGACCAAACTCGTCGCCAAAGGCGGCTAATGTAAAAAACAGAAATATTTGAAATTTTCAGACAAGTTTCCAAGCAGATTTCCCGTCGAAATATTTAGTTTTCTTTATCGGGTATCGACAAAATTAAAAGGCCACATTCGCGATAAATTTTAATAATTGTTTATATTATGACTATAATTTAAGACTGCAATAGGCCATAATAATTGTTTAGCAATGAATTTGTACAGCCATAATTTTTGGGGAATTTATTATGAATGTTGGCTGTCATAGTTTGGACAGACGAAAAGTGAGGTTATATTCAAATCTAAATAACATGACAATTATGAAATTATTAAAAAGTTACAAATTGAAATAATATTGAAATTATTAGAAAGTTTGAATTGGATGAAATTACGATAGCTAAATTTCTTGAAGTTCCAATTATCAGTTTAACTTTTCTGAGGATAAAACCTTTTAAAAATATAATTGGAGGTTTTTGATCTGGATTTCTACGTGGCTTATAATATGCAAATTTTCCGGTCCATGACATAACTATCACTACTTTTAACTTTCACTTGTGGATCCTGATAATGATGCTTATTTTCAATGGTATCCTGGCAGGTACGCCATATTTATCTAATATTTAAATATTTGTTTTTGTTGCTTTAGCCAGCACAGAGGTTTATAGATAAAAGGATTCTTTAAATACGTTTTAATTTGATTTTTTATCTTTATTTTAATACTGATGATGGGGAAAGGGGAATCCTCGAAACGGCCGTATATGGTTTTATGTAATGTTGATGTAATTTGCAAAATTTAATGTACTACATTTTAGATTATGTTTTTAGAATTTGCAAAAACGAATTTGTTTCCGGTTACTATTTAACTTGGTTATACGTTTTATAGTAAATTTAATTTTTATTACAAGAAAAGTAATGTCTATTCTCATCAATCTTTAACATAGGAATTGAAAATAATGTTTAGTGCATCGAAATCTTAATTCAAGCTTTAAAAATGTTATTTACCCACTTGAATATAAATAAGACGAATGCAATACCTTCGTCTGTCGGAAATTGTTTCCTCGCCTAATTTCGCCTAAGGGTACAATTGTCCAAATTTTAGATCATATATTTAATTAAAGTGACTGTTGAACACTGAGAAACAATCCGATATTAAATTTATAGTCGAGGAATTTTGCAAACTTAAGAACTGGAAATGTTACGCCTGAAATGAAATTAAAATAATGAAATCGGGCAGATTTGATTATTTAGACGATGCAAAGGGATATCATAAATTTAAATGCAATGTGAAAATTAAAATGCTCCATTTTACTGTATACCCAATTGTTCCGTCTTTCTTTAAAAGTTTAGTGAGTATTAATATTATGTTTGTAGTTTTTTAAAATTTTGTACTTTTTGAATTCGAATTGCAGTTTTCTTTAAAAGAAAAAAATGTGGATATACAGATATGTACATATAGATTAGGAATGCATGGAGAAAATTATGTAGATAAAGAAATCGATAAAGGCAGATAGATGCTAGTGGATATAGGTAAAATATCATAAACAACAATGTTACTTTAATAAAAAAGAAAAATCATGCATCAAGCGTGGATTATGAAATACTTGGCAACACAGAAATACATTTACTGTAGACACTGCGATTATTTCCCCCCATAGACGAATATATTACTGAACCATTTGTGTGACATTGTACATAAATGATAAATACTTTGCACCCCATATTCTACAGAAAGCGTTTTTTAATGCGTCTTAGAAATACATATAAATTTCATTAAATTTCAAATATAGTAACATCATAAAAATACGCCGCAAATGATTTTTCTTCGATATAGAGGATAATATAGGCGATAGGATATTTAGAGAGGATATTTAAACGATAATATAAAGAAATACATTCGAGTTCCCTTGTATGTTTAAGCCCTCCCTCCATACGGTAAGTGGTATACTTAACACATCCTGTGGTAAATTTTTTGTAGTTTACAACAATTATGTAAATAAATTTTATTAAGTTTAAAATTTCATAACCCTATAAAAAACACCTTTAGTCATAGACGATAATGGAATGGAATATTTTTGTTTACTCTACATGTAAACTGTGACCACTGGACACTTAATTTTCAACACCAAACATATTATAGCAAGTGGTAATAACTTATAATAGTTTCATGTCTATCCGAGTATATTTACTTGAATTTGGGCACGAAAAAACAGATGGTAGACAAACAAACCGAAGATTTAAGCCCTTTCCGACTGTGTTCAAAAAGTTAAAAATGCTCGTAATTATTTTATTTTCACTTTATATTAATGTCGTTACTATGACTTTGACTACAAACGTTTTTCTACATAAATGACAAACGTCATTAATGTAAAATCATTCCATCGCAAAAAGTATTTTATGTTATTCTGAAAAAACATTTTTTTTTTTCATTCAAAATTATTTCACGCCCTTGTTATCGATATATTATGACTCTTAATATTTTTCTGAAGATAAGTAGGTATGCCTCTGCAATTCCTTATCATAGCATTTTGCGACAAGTTAAGTGGGAGTTTTATGTTTTTCTGTAGTTGCAGCAATATATTGCTTCAAATTTTTTTTTCTTATTATTCAACAGCTCTTATATAAACACGTTTTTCTATGCTAATGTCGATTTTCGTTTCTTCGATGCATTAAAACTACCTTTTCTGTGTTCAGTTTCTCAATCTCGTAAAATTTGCCCATGTGGCCACTATTTTTATCTGGAAAAAATATATTGTTAATGTTTAAGCTATATCCTTTAAAACTACAGACATTTTCAGCTCCAGAAGCATTAAAAATTATTATTATTTATGAGAATTTCGATTGAATCTTATACTTTCCTATAATTTAATTTGTGTGTGATTTGTGTGCGTAATTGTTGAACGAGTGTCCAGTATATGACTAAAAAACCCAAAGATTGATTAATTAATAATGTATTTTGCACTTCATTATATTTCGCAGATAGATTCTATTATTCCTCTTATACAGTATTTTCATTCGTTATCAAATAAGAAAGGTTTGAGAAACTTTAGAAATATTATAGCAAAACTAATATTGTTATTAATTTCAAACATGAATACATTTGAAGAATCCTTTACCAAGTAAAACTTTGGGTAATTTGAAGAGATACTTTTATGTAAATAAACATAGTGAAATATTTCGATCTTCCTAAAGGCATTCTTAACGGCCAAATGTTTAGCATCATCGTGGTTTCAACGACGTTAACGGATTGTTAATTAGATCTTTGGTGTTGAATGTGCTTGTAGATTAAACAGTTAGAGTACTTTTTCGGAAGTTTAAATATTTTTGGAAGAGTTCTTGGAATGGAAGTTCAACTATGAATTGTTTAGATACTTCTATGTTTATTTCCTGAAAATTGTTAGATATGAGCTGCTAGAGTCAATAAACTAGTGTTGCAATAAATATATTGAATGGTAATTTTTGTAAAGATAATTTCGTCTTTCTTCTTTTACTGCTTATAAAAAGGTGGGGTAATTTAAAAAAAATTAAAATATATTATTTCTAAATATTGCAATTCTTAAAATATTTAGTATAAATATACATATTCAAATATGTAATGGTACAATGAAGTGTTTCATAATTTTGTAATTTTTCATATTTTGTAATTTTGTAATTTTTAGTATTTGTTAATTCTGAATTTTTTTGTATTTTGTAATTTTCAAGTATTTATATTGTTATTATCGTTACTTTTTTGCATATTGAAAATGTTCACTCTTAAAACAGCATTTACTGAAAACCTTTTTTGGTAGATTGGGTTTTATTTTTGTTTACTTACTAATTTAGAATGTCCGATTCCATAGAAACAAGAAATTCCTTCCTGTGAATAAAAATAAAATAAAATAAAATAAACTCAAGCCATACGACTCTTAAAATGTGATTTTGTTCAGTAAACTAATTGTAAATAAGACAGAGTAAAATATTTCACATGAATTCATTGAAATTCCTTTTGTTTACTGCTCATTGCAATACTATTTCCTTTTTGTTTTATCGCGAGAAAATCAGTGAAATTTCAATGACAGTAACACTAGGATTTTCGTCGAGTTCGGTTATTTTCGATTTCAGTTTCCGTCGATTTATTTCGCGAAAAAATTGTTTTCATTCTCGTCGGTGTATTCTGTGGTTTCGCTGCATTCTCTGAAAACGAATGGGACAACCGCACATTCTCTTGCTCAATGTGGCGTTGTGTCTGGTCATGTGGGTATCACCCTGCATGTCTCAACAACAGTATCACTTATTTCCAGGGTATTTTGGGGCATTTTTTGTTGAATGGACTGGTCCTTGCATTTCATATTAAATTTTCCACGAACTTCAACTTTTCATCGGCGAAAGTCATCAAATATGAAATTAAATGAATGACATTCATATGTGTTGAAATATCCGAATTTATTACAGAAATAATTGACTGCATCATCCTTGTTGAAAAGAATCAGTACATATTTCAGCTTGCTCATCAGTAATCTTATTCTTAAATCTTATCTCTATTTAAACATTTCTAAAAACATTTACTCTATGGAACTTTTGATAGTTGAACTTTTAGATAAAAAGTGCATCTAAATTTTTTTATTGACATTCATAAACTCTTAATTGTCTTAATTAATTGTTCTATTTAAAAGTTTAAAATGTAATTTATTATTGTAGCAACTTTAGGTTCGCCCAGAATAAATCGGGTAAACATTTATGAAACAATTGTATTTTTTTAAAATAAATGTTAGTTGCGGCTTGTTGAGCTCAAGCCATATGGTAAGCCTCCTCACTTAACTGAATCTGAATGCATTGATCCATCATGAGACCCAAGAAAGGTTAGGGATACAGTGTACCTTAGACATATGATGCAGTCAATTATTGACTCTGAATAGTCTGTGGATTTGGAGGTGAGTGGTGAGGATTGGAAGAGTTGGTAGATGAGCAAAATGAAAAACTCAGAAACTGAAGAGCTGCAAGAGCTTTCCGAGTGCAACAAATAACAGATGAGGAGGAAAATGTAGTGGAGATTGTTGCGAGATTGAGGAAATCTTTTTTGTATGAAGTAAGGTAGAGAGCTTTGTGGTGAAAAATTACGGCGTCTGCATCTTGTTTAACCGTTTTAGTCCGACGGGTTTTGAAAAAACACTATCAAAGAATTCCAAGCAGCGCGCCAGCGTTTTTTTATTTTATGCAGAAAAGATCCAAGCAGCGTGATAACGTTTCTTTTATTTTATGCTTAAAGTCCCAGGCAGAGCGATAGAATTTTTTTTTTGTTTAATGCCGAAAAGATCCAAACAGGGCGTCAATGCTACATCAGTTTTATGTCGATAAGTCCCATTCGGCGAACAATCAGCGGTCTACAAAGCTCGAAATGTGCTGGGTTTCTCGATATAAAGTCTGAAATCTGTGATCGCGTTGCTTAGTACTCAAATGGTTAGTAAAAATGTCTTTTTCATTCTAGGTAAATATTAAAGAGGCGACAAAACCAGACAACTAATTTTAAAGCAACATAGTTACTCTGATTCTGAAGTAGTTCTAGTGTCAAAAGACCAAACAAAAATGACAATCAAGAACATAATTTCTTACTGTATTAGTATTAAACCTGTACTTATTCTTTATAAATTGTTCTTTGGTATGTATTTCGGAGTGTTTAGAGTGGATTAATTTTATTTATATAGATTCATATAGAAATAATTCCTTCGATATAAAATCTGAACAGCGCGATCGCGCTACTTAATACTCAAGCAGTTAACCTTTACGCAGGGGCTCGCTCAGTGTCTACCTGAGAATACATGTAAGCCCGGACAGATGCTGTCACAGCCCCTCCGTAAAGGTTAATGATAATGCCTTTCCCATTCTCGACGAATATTAATGTTTAGGAATGATTAGATAACATTACATAGCATAAAGTTATCATTTAATACGTAGTGCATCTTTCTTTTTTTTAAATTCTTAACGGGTACTTTGGGGCTTTGTCCAGTCGATATTTAAAAGCTATTTTAAATCATAAATTAATCTTTTTCCTTTAAGAATTTATAAAAAATCTTCAAAATTAATTTTTTTTAATTAAAAAAGGAGAAAAATATAATAAATTAGAAATTTTTTCCAGAGTATAATAGAATATTTTTACTCCTACTGAAAAAATACTTTTTATTCAGTCTAATGATGCTTTTAAATAAGCAATTAAAAACAAAGACAAAATGACAGTAAAATTTCAATTTCAAGAATTATGATCATATACTAATTAAAGAACGCATAAATTAATGTCTGAATATAAATAATTTTTTATTAAAGCCACACATATTTTTTAAGATAGACATGACCAGAATTAATACAAGACCTCAACATGGAGTGAAAAATTAGTCGGGCCAAGATTTGAACTCAGGTCCACAGCGTAACGGGCTGTTGCTCTAGCGTCTAAGCCACCTCCCGTTATAGGTTCATACACGACCATGGGCGTTTTCTAACATGGTTTATTAGCAAGAAGTTGCTTGCTATGATATCGACCTGATGCTTTAGATGACTGAACAACGTTGAGCACGTTTCGCTGTGGGTCCAGGTTCGAATCCTGGCTCTGGATAACTTTTCACTCTATGTTGGGTAAAAACATGTTGCGAAAACATAGTTTTAATTGTGTTTATGTATGTCTTAATATATATGTCCCTTTAATAAACAAAATATACAGTAATGCTTGCGAATTCTTTCGTGAAACTTTGTATGTGATGTATATACAGAATTGAATATATATACATCCTGTGTTACACTAAAAAATAGGGAAGAAATACAATATGTAACCTGTTTCGACAAACGTATTTTCTACAATTACTGTTCATAGTCATTTCTGCAATTGAATATTTTCTGTGTATAAGTGGATGAACGTCAAAAGTTATGCAAATTATAATGTATAAAACATTTTATAGTGTACTACTGTGATTATATTTAATTTTATCATGCTTGAAGTATCATAAGATCATTAACCATTTATCAATGATTAAAAAAACTGCAAAGTAATGCCTATTTTTTTTTCATGTCTTTTACAGACTTTATAATCTTTTATCACCGGTTTTACAAAAAAGAAATCTTTGTCTAATTAAGTTAGAAAAATGCTCACATTATGTAATGCAAAATCTACCGTAAAAATTCACTAGAAGCAATAATAAATCATGATTGTAATATGTATGCCCGTACGTGATACGGGAAAATCATGAATAGCAAATAAACTTTGCCAGTATGACGTACGCACAAGTCAGGGAAACTGTTAAAAATGCATTGCAGAAGATCACCCCCCCCTCTCCACCGCATAGCTCATTATGCATTATTGTAAACAACTATAAAGAATTTATTTTATGTTCTTCAGAAAATACTCTGCGGCCCGCCTCACTGTTGTATATGAATCTCATTATGTTTCCAACAGCATAACATCAATAAAATGTATCGCAAAGAACTGTTTAAATCGAAAAATGTTGTGTGCCCTCTAATCGAACTATATAAATGCTACAAACGTCATTTTCAAAACTGAAAACTACATAAAAATATATAGAATTTGTTATACAGTTATATAATATATATATATATATATATATATATATATATATATATATAAGGATAACAATCACGCAATACATACACATAAGGTACCCGCATGATCAATAGAAAAACACTTAAAATGTTATTGTTTTATCAGAAAATAGCTTTTTCAAATAACATGACTTCTTAAATAACATCAGCGATGTTTCCTAATATTTACTGAAATTGAACGAAGATAAATAAGTTGTTCTAAAAATCTAGAATGTAAACGTTCGCTTTAATCGAAAGCAAGGAAAATATTTTATTTTTTATTAGTTTAGTCTACTTTTTATTGATTCAAATAAAAACAACGCGATATTGCCAAATTATCTGCTCCAAAGAGTAATTGTATTTAAAAGTAATTGGATAAGTAGAGAAACAGACAAGTATCCAATTAAACGGATAAAAAAGCGTTCTTATATTCTCTAAATTGCAAATACAGGGATAACCAAGATTGAAGTAGATAGTAAATTTGCATTTAATGGACCTATAGCATAATTAAGTATAAAGTTTCAAAATATTTTTTCTCGAATTTTGAAATATGTTTTTCTGTTGTGTAATATTTTTATTTCTCAATATTAAGCAATGTAAATTATATATTAGAATTATTTCAAGCTAAAAGGTTTTTAGATATAGGCTTTGATTAAAAGAAGCAAACTAGTACGAAAATACATTAACTGCATTCTATAACTTTATTTATAATACTTTTAACAAGTATTTTAATTATGTTAGTGTGTTTATAAAAAATAATTCAAATCTAATTTAGAGAAATAACTAAAATTTATTCAAATTAATGTCTGGGATGTGCAATAAGTGCTCATTTGGAAACTGCTGAGTCTGAAAACTAATCTTTTTATTTTCTGCTGTCTGTATGAATAGAAAGTACTAGATTCGTCAAAATTTTCGACTTGTTGTTTTCTATGGATTTATACATTTTTGAAGATCCTGAGTATAGTTTGATATTTTTTAGAAAAGGGTTATTTGCCATTCTGTCACTCTGTGAGTTTATATGTGACAAAATTTTTGTGGGAGCTCTATCTCAAGAACTAATGAACGAAATTTTATAAAACTTTAGATAATGGATAGAGTCTGGAACTCATTAGTTTGTGGTATATATTTATCAACACGCGCGTTGCTATGCAACATTATTAACAATTTTCAGAATAGATGAATTTGAGAATTAATCTCAATAACGAATGTACGAATATTCATAAAATTCTAGATTCAGTTAGCTCTTAATATAATTTAGTGTTGACAACATTTTGGAGAAAATCTCTTAAAAAGATGGCGCTGCTGTCTGATGACTATTTTCTGCAAAAGTTAGAAAAATAAATTTTTATAATTTTTTTCTGCTCAAAGTTTCTGTTTATCTTAAATGGGAATAATATATCCTATCCCTAAAGGGGTTAAAGGGCGATGCGTGTTCTTCTGTCCAACTATAGGAGATGCTAATAGTTTGCCCGTTTTATACAGTACTTGTTTTATTACATACACTTTTTTAAACATTATCAAAAAAACTAATTAATAAATGCGTATTTCAATATATCGTGAAGATTTTATATTTTTATTCATAACACATGGTATAAATAGCTTTATTAACATAAATTCAAATAAAATATTTATAAATATTTTGTGACTAGTTATTTTCTGGATATTATTAATGTTGTATTTTTAACCGTTTAAACTCAAAGGTAAATCCAAATGGGAACATTGCATCATTTGTAATACAAAACATGTATTTTCCGACATCATAACGATGTCTTTCTTTTTCCTATAAAATATAAGGTTGATTTGAACTCTTGAAAGAAAATTATGTTTAAGCATTTATCACAGGTACAAGGAAAATGTAAATTCATTAATTTGCATAAAAAAAAATTATTATTTGCTTTTATCTTTTTTTATATTACTTATATTTGACCGCTAGTAATCTAAATGTTTCTGGAATTCGAGAAAATATTCAAGAAAAATATACAATTGCATTAAGCGGAAAACAATTTTTTTATATTTGAATAGGTTGTCAATCAATATGTTCCAAAAATGTTCCAAAATGCAAACATTGAAATGAAGCCAAAAAAAATATACAGAAATACTTTTTATTGTTATTTTATAAATTTTTATGCACAAATTAAAACATTTGAAGCTGTAGTATAGGAAAACAAAATTAATATTACATTGCGATATTAATTCGGAGTGTAAACGTTTAATACAAATTATTGGCTCAAATAACATTATAATAGCTTAAAACATAGCTTTCATAAATCATTCGTGCAATTTTCTTACAGTCGAAAAAATCCTAACTTATTGGTTATCAGTAAAAAATAACACAATGTACAGATTGTTTTATGGAATAATGTAAGTAAAATATAACTGATAATTAAAAAAAATCATAATGTTTTTTTTTCTATTGTTTAATAATTACTTTTCATTTTTAAGCAAAGTAAATGGAAAGTAAAAATGCTGTAAATCATGCTTGAAATCTTATTAGTCCCAGGTGATTAGTGAAATACTATTGCCAAAACAACAGAAATCTTCACTCAACAAAAGCTTTTACATCGAAAAACTAAAATGTGTTTTACAGAAAATGTACTGCTTTACAATACAAAGATATGACTTTTACCCTTAAAATGTCTGCCTGCATCTTAATTCCTAAAGGACCAATAAGGTTATTTTAAAAGTACAAAATTTGTTCAAGGAAAGAATAGAAAAATTTAAAGACATATTTTATTGTTATTTTATAAATATAAAATTAACGGAAAAATCCAATAATCAATAGTCTTTTTAAAATATGTACATAGCTTAATGACCACCCATCAATAAAAGAATCAATCCGTTCAATAAATCTTTTAAATTTGTACTTTTTTTTAAATTTGGACCTTTTATGCAAGTACTTGAAATTTAAAGAAATGTGATGTTTATTTCGTTTTATTTATTTGAAAACTTTCAAAATATTTAAAAGACTAATGCAATTTTTGCATAAATAACACTTTTGAATTGTATTTTCAAAAAAAAATTGTTTCTTTCATAACATGCGTTTAAAAGTGTTATTAAACGAGGGTCAATGTCGCATCCGAATTCGAGGCGTCCCCATGTTATCCTATGGCTCCAGGGGAGTCGCTTGGAAAGCGACCGATTAAGTTTTGACGATTCGTCTTTGATACCTGAAAGGAAGCAAGTTTCCAGTAACAAACAACCAATCGAATGCTTAAAAATCTGACATTGGTAAAGATTTTTCTGGATCAGAAAACGAAAATGCAGGTGATTTTTGTCGCTTGAAATTTTTACGTGTAATAGTACTTAAAGATCGTTTCATTTCTATTAACATCATCGTTACCTCTGTTTTGTCCTATCTTATTAAAGATACGCGAACATAATTACAAATTCGAAATCGAAACGACAAGTTTGAAAGTCAAAGATAAAGTCCAATACAAGTGAAATAACAATTCTACACAGAAGTCAAACTGGGGGCAGAAATAATTCAGTAATAATAAATAATTTTCCAAGTCGGTGAAAAAAGCTCTTGCCTGATTTGAATCAGGGATGCATTCGCTGAAGCAGACAATGCATTTCCAACTGAGCCATTCTGGCCGAATACTGGAGGACTACCTCTCCAAATGACCTCGAATGACCCTTATGAAATGAAATATAAGTTTAAAAAGAAAAAATATTTAAAACAAAATTTCTCATAACATAATCTCCTAAAGTCAAGTATTTAAAAGGAGAATATTTCTTAATTTGATTCATTAAATTGCTAACGGCGCAATAGATTAAATTAATTTTTTATCGTATTTACTAGTAATTTAAGGTGCCATTAATAAAAGTAGAATGCATTGAATTTTTTTAATTAATTTTATTATTTTACAGCAGTAAAGTTATAAAAAGATTTATTCCTATTTGTGCAATAACAAGAACGGAAAATCATGTTTCATTTATTATGGAAATCTCCAAAATTAATTGTATATTATTAACACACGATAACCACCTAATATTCGGTAATTAATTGATTTAACAGTCGCGAGTTTTGATTATTCACAAAAGAAAAAAAAAGATAATTATTTCAACATTCGCGAACATTTAACGTTGTTATTCGCTAATTCTGTTATGAAGAATATATTTTTTAGAAAGTAAACTTGCTTTTTTTCATCAATTCCGTAAACTAACTTGGCACTAGATAGACGCATTGTACTGTATAGCCTAACATTCAAGGATTTCACTCTTTGTATTCTGACAAAATATATATCAGCATTTCCGAGAAACCAGAAACATGACTTAATGCTAAAAATAAAAATTACCTAAATTTTCTAAAACCCATTTTTTTCAATTGAGAATTTTCCTTCAAAAATTCTTTAGAAAATCACAAAGTTTGCATTAAAAATGGCTTAGAAATTATGTATAATAGATTTTTGATTAAAAAAAATGTAATCATAGAGCGAAAAAAAAGAGTTTTAGGGGGGAAAGTTTTAGTACTTCATTAAAATTCCAAGAAGAATTATATTTTATATAAATCTTCTTAATATAATCTAAAACTCTTATATTGACGAGTTTTTGATAGGATCAACTCTTATTGCAATAAATAGATAAATAAATAACGAAAAAAAAGAAGAAAGAAATACATAATTTCGTCAATTCACAAAATATCAAACCCGCTCAAATTTTTTAAAAATCTTCTTAATATTGTCTACAACTTTTGTATTGAAAAGATTTTGATAGAACCGATTCAAACAACGAAAAGAAATAATAAATAAGCAGCGGTTGATGAAAAAATTTTTGTGCACTGAAGTTAAAACTGCTTACTTGTTGACTTTTTAACAAGTTGTTGACTTTCGCTGCCGCTCACGTGAAAGCGCGTGATATGGCGCCAACGTTAAGGGGCCATCACGCGCCAGCACGTGATGTGAGGTGATGTCCAATAGCCAGTCACGCGCTGGCGCGGGATAATCTTTCACTGATTCTTTGTTATAAAAAGTAAATCGGCTTCTGGGAAAAACCCACTTCTACAGTGCGGCATTAACTATCATCACATCTTTTTGTAAGCGGCAGCGAACGTGTTAATTTTTTTTATTTCTTTTTACTCTTAAACGCAATTAATTGGCAGTTTTCCTCATTCAGAAATTATATAATATCTTTTAATGAATGATTTTTCGATAAAGGCTGAATAGGCTTTAAAAAATTCCGTCAAAGTAAACATTTTGAATCAATTTTTCGGAATCGATATTCTAAAAACGAAAAATATGGTTGTACGTTGAAAATAATTTTATATAAAGCAAGAAATAATTAGTTGAAAGAAAAATAAAAGCACAAGTGACTTATAAATCTCTTTATAAACACGTCAGCATGCTTCATGTTTTTAATTTTTTTAAAAAATCTAAAACAATGTCAGAAAACTTCGAGTTGTTGAGTATGGAAAGATGTTTTTTAAAAGCGACTTATTACACTTGTTTAAAACCAACTATTACAGAAATTCGCCAAAAGTGGCCAGATAAACTTAATTTATCTAAAATATTGATTTAATTATTGTTGGCGAAATTAGCACTTAACTTTAATATCTATCTCCGCTCGTAGGCAGAGCCGGCAGGAATTTTTTCTTAGTACACCCAGCGCAATTACTCATACAACTTAAAACTTAATGATTTTTTCTTTATGTTCCCAACTCTTGCACGTTATAAAAATGCTCAGGTATTTTTTGCATTTGAGATAGAGATTTAAACTTTTTGTGTATGTTATTTATTAGGTATGTGATATATCTGCTCCTGGAATTATTCAGGTACTTCGTTGATAGTTATTATTATTAAAGATGCATGCTGTTTGCTAATAATATTTTTTTAAATAAAAGAATATAAAGTTGTGTTAGATTTCATCATTTTTAACTCACAGGTTATCAAAACCTGAGAGATTGTGTGTCCACTCATTCTGTATGTATGTACGTACGTGCGTGCGTACGTGCGTAATGCGATAACTCATGATAAAAATATCCGATTAATTTGAAATTTTGTATGTATGTTTATTATGATAAGACGCTTCCCTGATTAGTTTTGTGAGTTTATCCGATAAGTATAAGAAGGGGAAATAAGAAGGGGCTAATGACCCTCCCCATAATTTGCATAGATGAATTTTTTATACAGCATTATTAATTTTCGCTCAAATTTTAGATATAGGATCATTCTGATGAGGCACCTCCGTGATTAATATTGGGTGGTCATTAGATAAGTATTAAGAATGGGAACGGGGGCTAATACCCCTCCCCTTAATTTATGTAAATTAGTTTTTCATGCAGAATTATCAGATTTCGTTCAAATCATAGATATAGGATCATTCTCAAGAGGCGTCTCCGTGATTAATATTGTGTGTTCTTTGGATAAGTATTAAGAAGGGGATGGTGGCTATTTCCTTCCTTAATTTTTTTGAAGGGCATTATTATATGAGGCTCTAATATACAATTGGTGTGCATAACCTGTGAGCTCTATGCCATCAGTTTAACTGGGCAATATTCTTTTTATCATTATATATATATATATCAGTAAAAATACATTAAATGTAATATTAGACGAATAAAAAAATCCGTCCACAGTCTTGTTTAAAAAAGATTTAAAAATCTAAAAAAAGAATTGATTAAAAATATTAATATTTACAAAGTAGTAGGAATTTTAAAAAACACAATTTTTTAAATTTCGTAAAAATTTTAATTAAACACCATGTAGTTATTTTTTTTAATTCGCTTTTAGCTGAATGCTGATATGCAGGGAGTTCAGCATTTAAACTATATTTTTAAAAATAAACAAAATTGTGGAAAAAGTAAACTGTCCCTTTATTAAATCATCACTTCTATACCTGGAGGAGGATGTAGATATCGCAAATAGGAATTATGATGCAATAGATCATAACCCTTTCGTCACAATCGTTTTCAAAACTTTTAATTTTAAAGTTTTAATGTCGCTTTACTTTTAACGTTTTTTAATTTACTCAAAGGAAAATTCATTACGTTTTTGATAAAGCTAGTAAGTAATATTTTCATGTTTTATTTGCATACATGAATTTATAATTTATCGTATACTTCAAATGTTTTGTTTGACGTACATTTCTAAATCACAAAATGATTGTTGTTATAAATTTACAAAATGTTTCTTAGATAAAAGACTGTGTATTTATGCATCCAAGGGTTTGTAAACACACTTTAAATTTCTGAATTTCTCTCAGCATCATAAGTTCAACTAAATACACATATTCTAGCTATAAATAGTGAAATTCTCTTAAAGAAGCACCAGCCGTAATAAAATTGCAGCTTAACCCACCCATGCAAGATAACGGATTTTATCAGATGAAAGGATAAAATGTTAAATCAATATTTTAGTTTACTTAAATTGGCAGAGTGCTTAAAAAACCCTATTCTGCGAACTTGCATCCTTTCAGTCGAAATGAAATTAAAACTGAAACTATAATAATAGAAAAATTAAACTTTCAGTTGTTTAAATTTTTTTTATTTCAATTTCAATTCAAATCTTAAATATATTTTTTTAAATCTGATAAATGTGTAAAAATTAAACAATATGTATTTAATTTTACTTTAATATAATTATCTGTATAGTGCAAGAAAAAAAGCGCACACGAATAGAAATAGAAAAAAAAGCTTTATATAAAACTGTTTTTATGTCTTAAGTAACTAGGGGGCTCTGCCTCCTTACGAGCTACGCTCACCAACCCCCTTTGGTGTACGATAATCTCCATAAATATGCTAATTTGATCAGCTTTTAAAAGATTGCGAAACATTAAATTTCTTTCTTTTTCTTTAAATATCGATTTTTCTTTAAACGAATTTCCTTTCAATTGCCTTTGATAGGGGAATTTTTAAGTCTTAGGGATTCTATAAGAATTTAGGGATCGCATTAAGACGTCACACTACTGGCTGAAAAATGGATGATAATGTAATGTCTATGGGGGCTTTCATTTCAAATATCTCGCTCAAATTTTAATATTTTCACCTAATTATTTTGCATAGGAAAGCTGAAGACGATCCACTACCGGCCTACTTTTTACTTCTTTAATTTTGGTTTCAGATTAAAAAAAATACTTTAAATTTCAAAACCGTTTTATCATAATGTAAAAAGTATCATAATGTAAAAAATATATATAAACAAAATAGAAAAAGTAAAAATTAGGCTGATTGTAGATCGCCTCAGCTATTCTATACAAAAAAAAAATCGGGTAAAAATATTAAAATCTGAGCAAGATATTTGAAAAGAACGCTCCTTTAGATTTTACATTATCATCCAGGTCTTTTTCAGTGACTGTTGTGGGGGCCTTAAACGAACAAATTAAAACCATATTTAATTCTAGTATTGCATTCAGGAATACACATCGCTCACCCGCATGAAAACTGACACATCTCGACCAAAGTAAATGTTACAGGAGAGGCAAAGTAATGTTTGCATTATTTTTCTGCAACGTGAAATGAGAGCCCTCAACCAACGCCAACTTCATTAGAGGCTACCGAAGCTTTTGCTTGTGAAGACCCAAACACATTTGACCACTTCTTGAAGTTCGGTGTCGGCTGGTTTGTGGTGGTGACGTGGTGTTTTTTTAGGTGCGTTCGTAATTATGTAAATACGTAGCACCTATTGTTGTCGCTCAGTCCGTCCGTCTGTCTGTCTGTCCGTCTGTCTATCCGCCTGTCTGTCCGCATATAACAACGCAAAAACTACCCAACCGAATCGTTTGAAATTTAAAATTATGACATAATTTTGTCGAGTCATTTCAAGTTTTATGAAAATCGGATGGATAGATCAGTTACAGGGATAATCAAAAGGATTCCGTTACATTGTCAATGGGGAAAAAAGTTTCAAATGCATTTTAATCGTTTGAAATTTAAACATATAATTATTGCGTAATTTTGTCGAGTCATTTCAAATGTTATGAAAGTCGGATGCATAGATCATTTACAGGGACAATCAAAAGGATTCCATTACATTACGGTCAATCGGGAAAAAGTTTCGAATGCATTTTAATGATGTTACACTTATTCGAACATAATAGAATTGGCATGAATCTATGAAATATATACTAAAATATGCATTCCATACAATCTGTGATGCAAAAAATTTTTATTATTAAATTACAGGGCCACACAAAAGTATTCCACTACATAATGCTATACGGGGAAACATTGTTTGGGGGTGTTTTAATTATATTCAACTATTTCACATTTACAGAAACACAAAGATTTCGTCTACTATACCATATCTGAAGTACGCTCTGCTATCTCAGCAATATCTGAATATTTATAAAAATTCGTTATCGTACGAACGCACCTCATTTGCTACGTTCACGTGCAATTTCCAACTTGTTTCTTAATGAGTTTTGCAGGAAGGGACAGTTGTCAGTCAAAAGAAAAATCTTTCCTTGAAGTAGGGTGGATTGCTTATCTCCCAGTTCTTTTTTTCACTCCTCTCCGTTCTATTATGAAGAAACCGCAAATGGATCCTATACAAAAGACATCCCCACATTTTCCAAGAATTCAGCTGAAAGGAAGATTATTTTAATCTAAACGAGGTCTTAAGGCGAAATTTCTGACGGAGTTCGTGACATCAGATCATGTGATCTCCACTGATACAATCCCGCGAGAAAACTGTTCCTAGCAAGGGGCGTTATAAACAAGGGCTGTCTCTGCCGATAGGATACACAGTTAAAAATATGCAGCATTTTATCCAGTCATTTGACCGTTTTCTACTAAAAAAAGTAAAACAACCGTCTTTTTACGTTATTCTGAACTTATTATTACCAATTTTATGGTCAGAATAGAGTTAAATTACGGTTATGTTACTGGTTTTTCAGAAAACGGTGAAATGACTGTACAAAATGCTGCAAGATTTTTAACAGTGTAGACATTATATGACGTCATGAACACTTTCCTAACAACCGAGCGTTTCCAAGGCTTCTAATGAAGTTGCTCATACCTCAGCTCAGCATGCAAGAATGGAAACTTGCATAATACCATAAGACACCTTAAAAGGAAGACTTAGGATAAAGCTTAGTGGATTGGGGAATTTACTTCTCAACATAATAACTCCAGCTTTTATAGCCAGAAATATACATATAGCGTGTTAAAGAGAATTTTTGCATAGCTACACTCCTGAAACTATTTGTATAGCAAGACACAATTATGACAAATCTATTAAGGGAATAAATCTTAACGATTCGAAAGATAATATGTTAAATTATATTTTAAAAAAATATGATGGGAAAAATGTTGGCGATTTATCACTTATGCTTGCCAAATCTAAAAATAAAGAGATCCAAATTTATCTATCAGTATCTTCGGATTAGGTGGAAGATTGAGCAAGTAAATGAATTACGAATAAATGAGTATTGCAATCTGAACACAGCCTTAAGGCGGGATTTACGACGAAGTTCATGACATCAGATCATGTGATCTCCGCTAATACAATCCCGCCAGAAAGCTGCTCCTACCAAGGGGCGTTGCAAACAAGGGCTGTCTCTGCCGATTGGATCAACTTCATATGACGTCATGAGCTCTATCCTAACAACCAAGAGCTTACAAGCCTATAATAGATTGCTCATGCCTCAGCTAAGTACGCAGGAATGGAAACTTGCATAATACCATAAGACACTTTAAAATAAAGACTTAGGATAAAGTTCAGAGGATTGGGGAATTTATATCTCAACATAAAACATCTAGATTTTGTACTCACAAATAAACATATAGCGTATTAAAGTGCTTTTTCGCTTAGGAAAAGAACGTAAAATTAATTTTTGAGATTTATGTAATTTTTCTTGCGGGTGACCGATATATATACAACATTTCAAAGTTCTGCTTTAAAAGGAAATGGGCGAAAAATGAGCAACAAGATTATATTGCCATATAAACAGAAATGCAAGTTAAAAGAAAGCATCTACATAATAAAGGCCTCAGTCATCATCAATTCTGGGCTCCGCTTCACTTTTTATATTCCAGCTAACAATTTTGGTACTTTAATGTTAGCCAAGCGCAGACGATAAGCTACCAAATATTGTCTATCGCCATCATTTCATCTGTTTTATAATAGTGCAAATCCCGTGACTGTCATAAACAACAATGAGCTGATTTCATCGCTTTTTTATAAGCAAGGATTCCATTTTGATTATATTTTATCGAATAAAGTTAAATAAAAGTTAACATGGTAGCAAAGAATTCTTGATACTTTTATGTTAGTCGGGATAATATTTCAAATTAAATAAAAAAAATGTGATGGGAACAATGTTTGGCGATTTATGACTTATGCTCACCAAACATAAAAATAAAGACCTCCAAAATTTTCTGTCATTATCTTCGAATTTGGCGGAAGATGGAGCAAATAAATTAATTAAGAATAAAAGTAACTTGATAACTTGCTTAGTATGCATTTAAGAGAGAACAAACTGGTCACCAAAGTCCGATAGTTTAAAAAGTAGAAATATTTGAAAGATTCAAGACAGACAAGTTTCCAAGCATATTTTTCTTCGTATTATTCAGTTTTCTTCACAATAAAAACACAATTGAGAGCCCACAATCATAATCAGTTTTATAAATTGCGTATATTATGATTGTAATTTATGACTATGATAAGCTATAACATTTGTATAGCCATTATAGTTGCACAAACATAATAGTATGGACATTTTTTATGAATGTGGGCTGTCATATTTTGGTCAGACAAAAAGTACGTTATATTCAGATATAAGTAACATGAAAATTATTTTAGAATTGAATGTTGGAATTTAAATTGTTTGAATGTTGAAAACTACAATAGCTAAGTTTGTTGAAGTTTTAATTATAAGTTAAACTTTTCGAAGGCTGAAATCTTTTAGAAATGTAATTGAAGGCTTTTGATCTGGATTGCTAGAAGACTTATAATATGCATAAATATGCGCATTTTTTGGATAATGACAGGAATTCCACCAATTTTAATTTTCTTGTATGCAGAGATCCTGATAGTGATGCCTATTTTCGCTGCTATCCTTGCAAGTACGTCACATTTTCAGATATTTAAAAGTTTTCTCTTGCCACTTTGGTCATGCCTTTAACCAGTACTCGGTCCTATAGATAAAAGGGTTCTTTAATTACGTTTTAAAAACAAATCTTTTAAATTTAAATTTTGATTTTGATTTTTTATCTGTATTTCAATACTGATAATGAAGATCGGGGAATTCTTGAAATGGCCGTAAGTGGTTTTATATAATGTTGGTGTAAATTGTGAATTTTAATGTTTTAAATTTTAGATACTGTTTGTAAGATTCTCAAAAACAGATTTTTTCCCAGTTACTGTTATACTTATCCATATGTTTTATATTAAATGTAAGATTTCCAGTTAGAGAAATAATATCTATTCTCATCAATCTTTAACATCGAAATTAATAATAATGATTTTGTATACTGCAACTTTAATTCAAGCTTTAACAATTTTATTTGCTCAGTTTCATATAAATAAGATAAATGAACATCGTCTTACGGAAATTGTTTCCTCGCCTAATTTCACCTAAGTATACAACTGTCTAAATTTTTGAACATATATTTAATTAAAGTAGACTGTTGAACACTGGGAAACAATCCGAGATTAAATTAATAGTCTAGGAATTTTGCAAGTTTAAGAACTGGAAATATTACGGGTGAAGTAAGATTAAAATAATGAAATCGGGCATATTTGATTGTTTAGACGATGTAAAGGTATATCACAATTTTAAATAAAACGTGAAAATTAAAATACTTCATCTTACTGATACCAAACTCTTTCGTTTCTCATTAAAAGTTTACTTATTATTAATATTTTGCTTGTTATTTTTTAAATTTTGTACTTTTGCATTCGAACTGTAGTTTTCTTTAAAAGAAAGAGATACAGATATACTGATATATACAGATAGAGGTACAGATACATGTAGATAAATGAATATTTTCTAAAAATATATGAAGTTATGAAAAGAGCTGAATTATATTTTTTGTTTAAGTGTTTGGCTATGACTAGTTGGTCCTCCCTGAATTTAATAAAAAATTCCAGAAGAGGGCGCTGCAATAGCGATCTTTGTGCCAATTTCAATATTGCAACACCTAAAAGTGTATGAAGTTATCTATAGAATTGAACCAATATTTTGTATAAGTGTTTGGCTATGGCGACTGGGTCCGTCCTGAATTTGAAAAAAAAAAATCCACCTGAAGGGGGCGCTGTAATAAAGATTTTTGAGCCCTTTCCTACATTATACCACCTAAAAGTGTATAAAGTTATTCACAGAAGTAGAGCAATTTTTTGTGTAATTGTTTTTTCTGTGGTCAGCAGGTTTTCTCAGAATTCGAAAAAAACCTTCCGGTAAAGGGTTTTATAAACGTCATTTCCGTGCTATTTTCATTAATGTACGATTAAAAAGTGTATAAATTTATGCACAGAATTGAACCAAATTTTTGTGTATGTTTTTGGCTATGGCCAACAGATCTTCCTTCAATTTGAAAATATTTCATAGGA
Source organism: Maratus speculifer (assembly GCA_964019185.1). Classification (NCBI taxonomy): domain Eukaryota; kingdom Metazoa; phylum Arthropoda; class Arachnida; order Araneae; family Salticidae; genus Maratus; species Maratus speculifer. Next base: position 419,321,561 of record OZ025291.1, on the reverse strand, counting down.
AAGGAGCATTGTCATAACTTAGCACTTTTTGCGTCATTTTCTTGATTCTATATTGTCGTTCTACTGTCCATCAGCTCGTACAGATACGACAACTCGCAAACCGGCTATTTGTAACCAACTAATGATAACAGAATAGGGAAAGACTTTTGAATTTAATAAATATCATGATCCACATTAACTCTTTTTACTCCGATTTATTGACTGAAGCAAAAATTTTAAATGCAAATCAAAGTTGGTATAGTATTGAATTAATAATAGTAAAGTATTAGCATGTGTAACTATACTTACCCATCATACATAGTATAGGGTAAATCTTGCAATCGTTTTGAAAATCGAAAAAAAAATTTTGGCGGATTTACACCTTTCAGGTACTGGGGATTCTAAAAAAACATATTTTTAGAAAAAAATATGCCGTCCGTTCGTCTGTCAGTCTGTGTCTGTAAACGCTCTATCTCTGGAACATATTGAGATAGAGACTTGTAAATTTGTATGTACTTAGTATGTAAGTGTAGGACGAAGCTTATTTAATATTAGTAACCTCGATTATCCGGAACTATTTGTTTCGGACTCTCGAAAAATTCGTTCTGATGAAAGGCACATAAAAATTTTCTATTTTTTTTATTTTAAGGACTGAAAGTAAAAGGTAATAAAATAACATAATTTTTCATAAAGATCGAAGTCGATCGGATTATTAGTTTTTTAAACATTTCTAATCCTGTTTTCCATATTCTTCGATTTTTCATGACTCTGTATTTCATTCAAATATCAATTCAAATATATATTTTAATTTGAAATAAGACGCTTAATCCGAAGCAGTAAACTGTTAATTAATATGATTATTATTTTTGGAGCTATATTTCTTTTATGCAATTAAGTACTACTTGAGTAGTTTGACGTTTTATATAATCTGTCGAAATTGGTTCATCAGCAATTCATTAATAGAGCATTATTATGTATATTAATAATATTTAAATGTATGTTTGAATTTTGTTTTGGAATTGCAATGCATTTTATAAATAGTTTACACATGTTTTCTTTTCGTATGTTATAATATGCATATCCATGATGGGTAGATATTACGGTGGCCCCCAACGACTAGTTTAGTTGAACATTGAAATGTTCATCATTCAATGTTCATCAAACATTCATCATCTAAACCATAATTTTAAAGTTAAACATAATTGTTGAAAATGTAAGTTGTCACCTGAAAGAGTTATATTTTTACTGTTGCCGGATTTGTACGCTAATAAAGAGTGAGCCAAAGTCCTAAAAATTTTTAACTTAATGTAAAATAAAGTAATCGAACTCTTTTTTTTATGTATATTTATGGGATTATAAAATTTGTACAATTATATCAACTTTGCCTGTAAGATATGAAATTGATATTAACATTTTCTCACGAAGAAACATTTATAAAATATTTTGGAGCAAAAATATTATTATTTAAACACTGATTTTGATTTAAGAAAGAACTTAATCAATTGCCTTCAACCAAAAATAACAAACAATCACAATTTATAAAAAAGTACTTTTTTCTGTTTGCCTTTGAAGCTATAGCTTACAATAAGATAAAAAATTAACTACATTCTAAAATGAAAATATTCTTTGGCCTAAAAACTTATAGGCAAAAAATAAAATGAAATAAAATAAATTAAATAACTCCGTTGCGTGAAAAGAAATCTTGTTATTATTCAATGCTAATGCTTTAATTAGATAGACATAAAATATGTCAAAGAAAATATTTATGAATTTAATTAATGTTTTGTGTTCGGGAAATTATAAAAAACCTCATTATGCAGATCATAATAAAGGTTTTCTTTTTTATGCATTTATAAATGGTATCACGTTATTTGTATGAGTTGGAAGGAATTGTTTTGGGAACTGTTTGGAACTGTGTTGGTAAAGGATAGTTAAAATAAAATATATTCAATTTGTTCAACTTTTTTTAGATAAATATTTGAAGTCTGATATTTTTAAACACATTTTTTAATAAAACTGAATTGCTTCGAGAAGTAAAATATGTTCTTGTTTTGTGTATAGAAATTATCTTTTTTTTTTATTTCCTCTGTTTAGCTTTGTTAGTAGATAGTAAAGTAAAAGAATATTGCATATGATATCAAGTGAAGAACTTAGAAGTGGTACTAATAACAGAAAAAATGAATTTAATCTAAAGGAAACATTTATATCAAAATCTTTATGCTTATTTCATATTGTTGATAAGAATTTTGATAGTTCCTTTACATACATTTCTAAAGACTTAAAAGACTCATTAATTTTCATCTTTTTCGTCTTACATATTACTTACTCATCATACGGAGCATAGGGTAAGTTTTGGAATCGTTTTGAAAATCGAAAAAAAATTGGACGGATTTACACGTTTCAGATACTAAAAACATGTTTTAAGAAAAAAAAATTGCCGTCCGTCCACCTGTGTGTCTGTGTGTCTGTAAACTCTCTATCTGCAGAACAAATTTAGATCTAGATTTGAAATTACGAGTTTACTTAGTATGTAAGAATGGGACAAAGACTATTTAATATCAGTAACCTTGATTATACAGAACTTTTTCTTTCGAACTTTCGAAAAATTCGTTCTGATGAAAGGTATATAAAAATTTTCGATTTTCTTTATTTTAAGGAATGAACGTAAAATACAATAAAATAGCTCATATTTTGCATAAAGAACAAAGTCATTTGGATTATTAGCTGCCGAAATATTTGTAATCCTGTTTTCCACATTCTCCGATTTTTCATGACCTTTCATGATGTTACATTCGAATTTCAATTCAAAGATATATTTTAATTGGAAATGAGATGCTTAATCCGGCGCAATAAAATGTTAGTTAATATGATTATTATTTTTTGAGCTATAAGGATGTTTATTTTACATAATTCGGTACTACTTGAGTAGTTTGGCGTTTTATATAATTTGTCGAAATTGGTCCATCAGTAATTCATTTTTAGAGCATTGCTGGGTGCATTAAAAATATTTAAATTTACGTTTAAATTTTGTTTTGGAATTGCAATGCGTTTTATGGATAGTTTACACATGTTTTTTATTTTCATATATGATGTTATTTATATCTTCGATGGGTAAGTATTACTGTGGCACCCAATGAGTAGTTTTAAGAATGCACTTTTTGTTCATCTGTACTGTATGTACTGTGTGTACATATAGTACTGTGTGTATACGTGTTCCTGTTCATGTGGCTGCGATGGCTAGCAAAAATTACGATACGTACGACGCTCATTTTTTTCTGAAATTAGTCCAAGGTCTCTCCTGATGTACCTGAATCTCAGAATTTTAATTTTTTTATTATATTGTGAGATATAAATTACAAAGCACAACTTATTCACATCAAAAAGTCAAATTTTAAATGCACGGGAAACTGAGAAGCTTGCACATGCGCACAAACGCATTCACGTTCGGAAACAAAGGCAAGAAGCATTTTCGACTGCAATTCTGTTTATTTAGTATTGTTTTGTTTTAATCGATGTAATGTAAATTGTAAATTGATTAATGTAAATTGATCAAACTCTTCAGTAAAATTAAACTTGTTCATGTATATTATACTAAATTTAAGTTATACTGGTTGAGACGAATTATCTATTCCCCTCAATCTGTAACATCGAAATTAAAATTAATGATTTTGTATACTGTAATTTTTAATCAAGCTTTATCAATTTTATTTACTTTCTTTAATATAAATAATAAGAACGAATGCAATACCTTCATCTTACGAAAATTATTTCCTCGCCTAATTTAATCTAAGAGTACGACTGTCCAAATTTTTTAACATATATTTAATTAAAGTAGATTATTGAATTCTGGAAAACAATCCGAGATTAAATTTACAGTCGAGAAATTTGCAAGCTTAAGAAATGGAAATGTTACGCCTGAAATAAGATTAAAATAATGAAATCTGGCAGATTTGATTATTTAGACGATGTAAAAGGATTTCATAATTTTAAATGCAATGATAAAATTAAATGCTACATTTTACTGTATGCCCAATCCTTTCGTCACTCTTTAATAGTTTAGTGAATATTAATATTTTGATTGTTTTGTTTTAAAACTTTTGCATTCAAACTGCAGTTAGAAAAAAAAGGAAATATACATATGTATACTGATAGAGATACCAGAGTTACCCCCAGAGGTTTTCAGGGGAGCGCTCCGCCCCACCTGCCCTTTAGTTTTAAAAATAGCACCCCTCGTGCCCCTCATCCAAAAACTAGCGTCTCCCTTGTCTCTCATTCAAAAAAAAATTGCACCCTTCTTGTCCCACATTTGAAAAAACGCAGCTCTTCAGCGATGATGCGGAAGCCCTATAACGAGTAAATTACGTAAAAAATCGGCAACGGAACGCAAAATATAGCTCTTACGCGTCCCACAAAACGTGCAATTTCGTCAAAAAGTTGCGAAAAAAAGTCAAATTGGAAAAATTCGCGAAAAAATGGCTAATTTCGTTACAAAATCCCGTAAAAACGACAGATTTCCTTAAAAGATCGCCAAAACGACAAATTTCGATTAAAAATCGCGATAAACCGGAAACTTTTGTCAAACAATTCACGAAAAACGGGAAATTTCATTAAAAAATATGCGATAAAATGGCAGATTTCGTCAAAAGATTTGCGGAGAAATAGCAAATTTCGTCCAAAAATCGCAGTAAAACGGAAAATTCTGTCAAAAGATTTGCGAAAAGCGGCTAATTTTGCCAAAAATTCGCGAAAAAACGCAAAATTTGTTGAAATATCCCGAAAAAAGGATTTCGTCAAAATATTGCGAAAAAATACAAATTTCATCAAAGAGACACACACACATAAAAAGTTAATGCCAGAAGTGAATTTTTCTGTTCTAAAACCTAATTTTTATGCTTCAAATTTATGTTTTTAATGCTAAAAAAAGCGGATTTTCCTGCTTCATAATCAGGGCGTGTGAAGAGAAAATTGCACCCAGGGCATAATTAGAATTTGAGGCCTCCCCACTCCCAACTTTTTCTTGTGACAGGACAAAAATGACGTTTGTAGTATAAATTTGGCACCTCCTAAATTTTCGCGCCCGGGGCGACCTCCTCCTTCGCTGCCCCCTTCCCCCTCATTTGACTCTCCAAAACTATCTAAATGTGAATCCTGAAAGCACCCGTTTATGAAACAAAATTAACCCTTTATTCAACAAAAGTATTCTTTAAAAAAACAATGTCTTTTTCAATAAATCAGGCTTGCCCCTTAACAATCTTTTAATAAAATCGCGATCTTTCGCGATCTTTTAACAAAATTTGCCGTTTTTTGCGAAATGTACTTTTTTTTAAATTTTTTGGCGAAATTTTTGTTTTTTCTCGATTTTTTTGTGAAATTTCTGTTTTTTCACGATTTTTTGAACTGATAGATTCTAGATTCAACTGCATAAAAGTGCCCTTAAAAATAAAAAAAATGCCCTTTTCAGAACAGTAGCGCCCTACCCCTTTTTAAACCTGGGGGAAACTCTGTGAGATACACATGTAGAAGAAGAAGTCGATAAAGGGGGACAAATATGTATGGATATCAGGAAAATATTATAAATAATAGTTTTAAATTATGAATAATAATGAAAAAAATGCGATTAGAGAAAAATCATGCCATTATGAATTATTTTCCAATACTGAAATCTATTTATTGTGTACACTGGGAATTGTTTTTCCCCGTCGATCATTATCATTGTGACTAAGAATTAATTTCTTCTTAAATGGCAAAAAACATTAATATAAAACATTCCAGTGCAAAAAAGTTTTCATTTTATTCTGAACGAAATCTGTTTTATTTTACGCAACTTTGTCAAAGATAACTCAGCATACAAGGATTGTTAAAGAAAAAGTACCTTGTTATTTTTTTCTTTGAAAATTACGCTCTTGTTATCGATGTATTATGACTCATAATATTTGCATAGAGATCAACACGTACGCCTCAGTCATTGCATGTCACAGCATCTAGGGACAAGTTAAATCAAAGTATTATAATTTTTCTTTTCTTTTTTTTATCTGTAACTGCGACAATATATTGCTTCATGTCTTTTGTTTTTCTAATTATTCCGTAACTTTTATAAAAAGACATGTTTCCATGCTTATGTAGATTTTCTTTTCTTCGATGCATTAAAAACTACCTGTTCCGCCTTTATTTTTCTAATCCCGCAAAAAGTGCAAATATGGCAACTATTTTTATCTGAAGAGATAATATTTTTATATGTTTAAATTATACATTTCAAAATCACATATTTCAGATTCACACATCAGATCATACAAATATTAAGTTATATGAAGATTCTTTTCAATTTTGATTGGATATTAGATGTTCCTATAATTAAATTGAACAGTGTAAGCATGAGGCAAAAACCCAAAGAATGATTAATTATAAATTTATTTTTATAGAACAATTTCATTGCATGTTGTAGATAGTTTCTGTTATTTCTGTTATAAAATAATTTTATTGTTTATCAAAAATGAAACACTTGAGAAACTTGAGAAATATCATAGCAAAACTAATATCGTTATTAACTTCAAACATGAATACATTTCAAGAATCCTTTACCAAGTAAAACTTTGGATAATTTGAAGAGATACCTTTATGTAAATAAACATAGTGAAATATTTCGAACTTCATAAAAGCGTAATTAACGACCAAATGTTTAGCATCATCGTGGTTTCAACGACGTTAACGGATTGTTAATTAGATCTTTGCGTTAAATGCGTTTGTAAATTAAGTAGTTAGTATACTTTTACGGAATTTTAAATACTTTTGTAAGAGTTTTTAGAATGAAAGTTCAGCTATGAAATGTTTACATAGTTTTATGATTATTTCCAAAACATAGTTGATATGAACTGCTAGAGTCAATAAACTAATTTTGCAATAATTATATTCAATGGCAATTTTTGTAAAGATAGTTTCTTCTTTTGCATTAAAATGTATTGTTTAAAAAAGAGAATAGTAATTTGAAATAAATTGAAATATATTATTTCAAAATATTCTAATTCCTAAAATAATTGCTATAAATATCTATATTCAAATTTTTATTGGTATATTATTATAATTAGTATTTACTGGTAAAAAAAGCCATACCAGAATTAATATGTGATTTTATTCTGTCAACTAAATATAAACTGGACAGAGTAAATTCCTACACATAAATTTATTGACATTCATTTATTTTGCAGCTCATTGTATTGCTGTTTCTTTTCTGTTTAATAGTAAGAAAATCAGTGAAATTGCAATTACCTAGGTTTTACTGTAATTAGTTCGTTACAGTAAATCGAGGTCATTTCGGTTATCGTCAGTTTCGGTTTCTGTCGAATTTTCCGCGAAAAAATTGATTTGATTCTCGTCGGTTGTCTGAAATTTCGTTGGTATGCTCTGTGGTCTCGCTACATTTTCAGCGAAAAAAAGGGACAACCAACATTTTCTTGCTTAATATGGCGTTGTCTCTTGTCGTGTAGTCATCACCATGCGCATCTAAACAACAATATCACTTATTTCCTGGGTATTTTGGGGGCATTTTTACTGACTGGGAGTGGTTCATCATGAGAACCAAGAAAGTTTTGAGATACAGCGTACCTTAGACATGCGGTGCAGTCGATTATTGATTTTCGAAAGTCTATGGATTTGGAGATGAGAAGTGAGAATGTTGAAGAGTTAATGGGTGAAAAACTCTCCCATGAAGAGCTGTATGCTCTTTCCAGGACTGCCGCAGGTAACTATTTTTATGTTCTTTTCGGACCAGTAATTTTATGTAAACTTTGAAGTACATTTTTCTTGCAAATATTGTCAAAGTGTCTGTTAAGGATTACTGTTCAGAAAAATTGGTGCCAGTTTGAATTAAAAAATAGTGGCTTGTCACTGTCCTGCCTTCCTAGTGCAACAAATAACAGATGAGGAGGAAAATATAGTGGAGAGTGTACCTTCTTCAAAGATTGAGTAAATCTTTTCTGTATGGAGCAATGCACAAAGCTTTGTGGAGCCATGTCTGCATGTTGTTTACTCGTATAAGACTGTTTAGTCACACGAGGTTTTAGTTCCACCAGAGGCGACAGGTTCTTCTCTTGAAAGTGGTAAACGATATGTGCTGAGTCCGAACGCAATATTGGCCGTCGGCATAATCGTTCAGTTTTCCATGATTTCCTACGAACCATGGATTTTCTTGCATAAATACGTAGTAGGCTCCCTTAGAAAGATCTCTACGGTGAGGACAAGTCGTCACTTATGGTCTATATCCGTCGATAATTATCCGCTGATAATTATCCGTTACAAATTCAACCAACCAATTTACGGAATTTACGTAAAATACTGGCGAAAAATCTCAAGCTGGGCGATAGCGCGTCTTTTATTTATAGTTGAAAGGACCCAATCAGCATGATAGCACTTCTTTTATTTTATGCCGAAACATCCAGGCAGTGCGATAACACTTCTATTTTATGTCGACAAGTTCGAATCAACGCAAAATCAGTGGTCCACAACGCTCGAAATGTGCTGGATTTCTGGATATAATATGTGAGCAGTGCGATCGCATTGCTTGGTACTCAAATTGTTAATAATAATGGCTTTCCCATTCGAGGCAAATCTTAAATAGGCGACAGAAACAGACCACTTTTTTGAGCGACATAGTTTTTCTGACTCTGAAGTAGTCGTAATATCAAATGACGGAAAAAAGATGCGACAGCATAACAAGAACAAGAACTTAATTTCGACATAAAAGCGACACAAGAACTTAATTTCTTACTTTTTTATTATTAAACCTATATTTATGCTTTATAAATTGTGATTTAATACGTATTTGGAATGTTTAAAACGGATTAGTTGGATTTACATACATTTGTATCGAAAACATTGCCTCGATATTTGCGGGTTTTGGATTTCGGCGATTGTCCTCGAATAAATTATCGCCGAAAACTAAGACTCACTATATAGGGTTACTCAAGATTAAATTTAAAGCAAATATAGCTACAATTTTATAGAGTCATTAAAAAAAAAGTCATGCCAGATAAAATAGTAAGATGTCGCGAACTTCAAAAATCTGATAAGTTGAATAAACAGGACAATTGGAATGTATGACTAACTTCTTTAATGTTAATAAAGCTTCTTTAAGGCTATAACATTGCTTTCTAATGCATCATGCATATTTTGTCTTTTGATTCTGAAATGGTGTTTCAAAACTATGTAGATTCAACATTTCAAACTTATTTTAAATTAATAATGTACAGTAAAATACATCATGCATCTTTCTTCGATTGATTCTAAAAGGGTACTTCAAAGCTATGATCTAGCGACATTTAAAAGTAATTTGAAAGTGATAATTTAATACACAAATGCATCTTTTTTCTTTTTATTCTAAACGGGTACATCCAAATTATGTCCTATCCATCTTTAAAAGTTATTTAAAAAATAATTTAATGTTTTCCTTTTGCAATTTTAAAAAAATTTCGAAATAATTTTTTAATTAAAAAAGAAGAAATAAAATCCACCACAGATTATAAAAAAAATTCCAAGAATATTTTTAATCCTCATGAATCAATTAAAAAATCCTTTTCAAGATTTTTAATGATATGACTAATTAATGAATGCAGAAATTAACATCTGAATTTAATTAAATAATTATTAAAGGCATATATATATTATAACAGGCATCAACAATATTAATACAGTAACTCAACATGGAGTGAAAAGGATTCGAACCAGGGTCCACAGCGTAAACTACTGTTAGTCTAACATCTAAGCCACCTGCCATATGATCGTTCATATATGACAAATAGACATTCTCCAACATGGTTTATTATTGAGAAGTTGCCCGTATACGGTATCAGCCAGAGTGGCTTAAATGTTAGAGCAACAGCACGGAACGCTAAGGACCTGGGTTCAAACCCTGTTTATTTTTCCCTTCATGTTGGATTACTGTTCTAACTGTGTTCATATCTGTCTTAATATATATGTGCCTGTAATAAATATATATATAGTAATGCTTGCGAATTCTTACGTGGAAACTTGTATATGGTCTACATACAGAGTTGAATATATATACAGGGTGAGTCATAAATATCGAAACTATAGGCTATCTCCTTAAATATTGCCCCTAGACCCATACTTCCAGTTGAAAAGTTTCATAAAAAAGGTGATTTTTTTTATAAGATAAGTTGCAACTCCATGGGGGGGGGGTCTATTTTAAAAATTACGAAAATTAAATTTTTACACGTCCCGCAGAGGATAAAACTTCCAATTAGAAAAAATTTCATTATCCATTCCTGAATTAAACAAAAAAAATCATCTCTATATTTAAAAATCCCCGAAAGATATTAAAATCCAAATTTTTCCAAAATTCGTGACTTACACCACAAGCATACCTCTAAGCGCAGCGATATCAGTTTATTTGAAATACAATTTAGGGATCGACCATAAATTTACGCATTATTAAATGTCGATCAAAGACAATATTTTAACTTTTAGATATAAAATAAAAGTGTATAGGTTTTTGCTTTAAACTTCTTTGAAATATGCTAGATGTCTGCAATATCTCGGCCAGCCTCGTAAGTGGCACGACCCATTGGCCGGACCGTCTTATTAAATACTTATTAAAAGTGTTATTAAATTAAGTGGTATTAATTAAACTCTCATTAAAAGTGTCTTAAAAACTTATTACCGCAGGCAATAAGTTTAGTAAAAATAGTAATAGCGATAATGATACTTCTGTTAACGGAATCATTGGAAATATATTTTAATAAATTACACCGAAATATTTTCAAAAATCGACTTTTTACTTCGACTTTTTACTTCTATTCAACTTCAAAATTTATGATGTTTTTAAACCAATTTTTATTTTCAAGAAGAAAGTATTGAATTCATGAAAATTTTCAATTCCGGTTTTCGACGGATTCACACATTTTAGGGCTCAGAGATACCGAAAAACATGTTTTTACAAAATGTATGACTGTGAGTCACTGCTCCTGTATCTCTGTATATGCCATAAATTTTGTGAGCGCTCTATCTCAAGAACTAATCCACAGAATTTAAAAAAAATTATATTTACTTAGTCCTTGATACAAATTGGTGCTGATTTGTTTTTGGTGTGCATCGCTTAACAGGTGGCCCTACTGTACCGGCTTTTGTGCGATTTCCGCAATAGCTGTATCTCCAGAATTATAGGCCTAGTGTCGCCCGTAATTAGAGGCACCTTTTACGCACTGTGCAATAGCAATTTTAACAAGGAAAATATGAAGTTAACAGGGGCAAAACAATGAAAAAAATTGAAATCGACGTGATAAAAAATGAGGTTTAAATCAACTGACGCATTTAAACAGTAATTAAAGAAGGTGAGAATGGCAAAACTTAAACAAAATTAGAAATCGAAACTGTACAGGACGTAGTTAATCACCTAGAAACTTTTAACAAGCATTTAAACATTAGAAGTCCATCTTTGTTTAAAACTAAATGCACTTTTTTGCATCAAATGTTTTTATTTCAGTATTTCTCATTTTTAAACTGACATAAGTCAATAACCGTTGGTTGTGGTAACAATCCAGCGAGTTCAATGTTTTTTTAACATCCCTCCCCCCCCCCAAAAAAAAATGCCCAACGCGCCGAAAGAAGTTTTCACCTCAGAAAATTTACTTTTAAAAATATGATTTGTATACAAAAAAATTGCATCTCTTTTATATTGCTATTTTAAGTACTTTTATTTATATAAATAAATAAATATTATTTAAAATCTGAATCGAAATTGAAATATAGACATTTTTATTTAATCAAAAGAAAAAAAATCAACGCGACAAATAATATTTTAAGTTATAACAATTTTAATTTACTCTCAATTTTTTGAAAAATTATTAAGATAAATATTTTTTTAAGAAGTTTGATGTTATAATGCTTAAAAATTATATGGTTAACCATCACAAAACTTTTTGAATTCTTACTCTATAAATAAATAAATAAAATAAATGTTTCCTTGACAAATTACAGCAACATTGTTTCTTCAATTACACGCATTTCAATTTGTGTCTGATCCCTTGAAATCTCACGATTTATTAAAATTGCCATAATTCGAGATATCGAGATGAATTGTTTTTTGCTCAATTCAGTAATGGATAAGGAAAAATTTTCTAATTGGAAGTTTTTTCCTCTGGGGGCCGTATAAAAATTTAATTTTCGTAATTTTTAAAATAGACCTCCCATGGAGTTGCAACTTATCTTATAAAAAAATTCACCTTTTTTATGAAACTTCGCAATTGGAAGTATGGGTCTAGGAGTAATATTTAAGGAGATAGCCTATTGATTCGATATTTATGATTCACCCTGTATATCCTGTGTTATACAAAATATAAAAGGCTTCGAAAAACGCTTTTTCTGCAATTGCCATTCATAATCATTTCTGCAATTGAATATTTTTCTGTGTATCTGTGAATGAACGACAAAGGTTATGCAAACAATAATGCATAAAACATTTTATAGTGTACTGTTGTGATTCTTTTAAAATTTATTATGCTTGAAGTATCACAATATCATTAACCACTGAACTGATCAATGTTTTTGAGAAAGAACTTTGAAGTAATGCTTATTCTTTTTCATGTTTTTTTTATCGCCAGTTTTTCAAAGCAGAAATTTTTGCCTAATTAAAATCAGAAAAATGCTGGGATTAAGTAATGCAAAATTTACAATAAAATTTTACTGTCAAAAATAATAAATAAGGATTGAAATACAAATGCCCATACTTGCTACGGGAAAATCATGATATTGGCAAATACACGTTGCCCATACGGCGTACCGGAAGGGAATCATTGGAGCGGTTAAAATGCACCGCATATGGCACACACGATCATTATATAATGGAATTTTTATGCGTTTTTGTAGAAAACTATAAATAATATATTTTATGCACTTCAGAAAGTTTTGTGGATGTAAATCTCATTATGTTTCAAACAGTGTGACATCAATAAGATGTATCGCAAAGAACTTTTTACCCGAATAGAGTTGTGTGCTCTGTGATCGAACAATATTAATGCTACAAACTTCATTTTCAAAACTGAAAATTCTATTAAAACATACAGAATTTGTTATATAATTTTTATAACAGTTTTTATAGTTTTTATAGTTTTCTTATAGTTTTTCAATAAAAATTTTATTTCGACTAAGGTATTCTTATCTGAAAATATATAGAAATTTATAAAAACATTAAAAACAATACATTTTGTAAATTTTTTCTCCGAAGAATTTAAAGCTCTACAAAAGATAGTAGCTACCAAGACATACATACACCAAAGCACTCGCTTGATCAGTAGAGGAACACTTAAAATGCTATTGCTTAAATTGTGATATGCTGCATTAAAAATAGCTTTTTCAAATAATACGAAGTCTTAACCTCTTCAAACCTGAGCATAAACTAACTCTACAAATATATATTTATTATTTTTACATAATCGAAATGACAGCATAGATGACAGAAAGAGTCATTTTTTATGAAAGCAGTACTTTAGGGGACTAGTAATTTAGATTTATAAATATGGATATAAAAGTACTAATCCCCTTAAAACATCAGTTTAACTATCAGTAATATAAATTTACGCAATAATAAAATTAAGGTCTTTAAACAAGTAAGTGATCAGCAAATCTTCAAAATTTTTTGTTGTAAAGCATTTAAGTTAAATAATCATAAATATTTCTTACTTTCTTGGCCACAATGTCTTGAAGGTATTTTCGAAACTCGGATGAAAATAATATTTATTTTATGTGGTAGTATTCATCAGTGCTTGCATTTATTGGTTTTGTTTAAAAGCAAAAAACATTCAGCTGTATAGAAGTAAAGTAAAAATGCAAAAAATTCGAACAATTTAGTTTTTATGAAGAAAAGAATGGAGGTACACAATTGTGTACCTCAGGTCTGAAGAGGTTAAACAAGATCAGCAATATTTTCTAATATTTTATGAAACTGAAAAAAGATAAATAAGTTGTCTAAAAAAATCTGAAATGCAAACGCTCGCTTTAATTGAAAACAAAGAAAATATTTGATTTTTTATTTGTTTAGTTTCCTTTTTATTGATTCCAATAAAAACAACATTATATTGGCAAACTGCACGATCCGAGGAGTAATTGTATTTGAAAGTAATTGGATATGTCGAGAAATAGAGAAATATCCAATTTAATGGATAAAAAAGATTTCTTATATTCTCTAAATTGCAAAAAAAGGTATAAACGAGATTGAAATAGATTGTAAAATTGCGTTTAATAGACCTATAGCATAATTAAGTATGGAATTTTCTTATATATTTTTTTGTTGAATTTCAAAATGTGTTTTGCTATTGTTTAATAATTTTTATTTATCAATATTACACGATGTAAAACACATATTAAGATTATTTCAAGATAAGTTTTTTTAAATATAAGATTTTGATTAAAAGAAACAATCTTGTAAAGAAATGCTTTGTTTATAATAATATTAATAAATATGGTAATTATGTTAACTATATTAATGTGTTCATAAAAAAGGTGTAATCTAAATCAAACAAAGATTCCTTCTCGTACTTTTCTGGGGTTTGTCATTTTGAAATTTCAATGTCCGCAAACTAATTTTTTTAGTTCTGTCTCAGGGCTCCCAAATGGTCCGCGAACTGAACATCAATATTTTTAAACAGAAAATTCCATGATTGGTTTCTAAAGAATTTGCGCTAAAATCAACTTCCAAAGATGGTGTCTCGGCAATTTGCAAGAAAAATCTAAAAATGAAATTTCGCAAACAAAATTCTGATATTCAGTTGGCGGACCGTTTGGGAGCCCTGCTGTCTTTACAAAAGAAATTTTCGACTTCCGGTTTTCGATGCATTTATCCATTTTAGAAGATCCGGAACACGATTTGATGGTTTTCAGAAAATGCCTGTCAGTCAGTCTGTCACTCTGTGAGTCTGTATATGACAAAAAATTTGTGGACGCTTTGTCTCAAGAACTAAGAATTTCACAAAACTTTAGATTCTATTAGACACTGATAAAAACTGGTGCTGATTAGTTAAGTTCATATCGTTTAACAAGTGGTGCTGTAGTCTTCATTTTTCTACGATTTTCACAATAGCTGTATCTCAAGAACTAATGCATGAATTTTCATTAAACTGTAGATTCAGTTAGTCCTTCATATAATTTGGTGCTGAGAACTTTTTGGTTCAAATCGCTCAAGAGAGGGTGCTATATGCTGCATTATTCATGATTATAGCAACAACTCTATCTCAGGAACTACTGACAATTTTTTTTTTTTTTTTTTTTTTTTTTTTTTTTTTTTTGTCAAAGTTCAAATTCTGTTAGTTTATAATTTAGATTAGTGGTGTTTAGTTTTAGGTTTAAGTAACTTAACAGGTGGCGCGTTACTCTTAATTTCGCAATAGCTGTATCTCAAGAATTAGTGCATGGATTTTCATCAAAGTAAGATTTATTTAGTATCTGATGAAAATATATCATGATTAGTTATTATTGTGCATTGCCATCAGATGACGCTGTTATGCAGATTTTTTTAAGATCAACGCAATATCTCAAAAAAAATTGCAGTGATTTTCACCAAACTCCAGATTCAGTTAGGAGTTGGCATAAGATCTAAATTGGCTAGATTTTAATGTAAGTCACCTAACTGGTGGGGCTGCTATGCTGTATTTTTCAGAAAGTATTGACATGCATGAGATGGTAAAAATCTTTATTAATCTTAACACTTTCGGATCCGAATTTCTTTCAATTTTTTGAAAAAAAAATTACTTTTATTTTAATAACATTAAAAGTAACTATCCAAATTGATTAACCCATTAACGCCCAAATTATCAATTTTTGAAAATTTTCTTTGAAATTAACACATATGGGTAAAAATGCATAAATTAAGGATATTTCGAAAGCATTTTGAAAAAAAAAAATTGCAACCCTATTTTTCAAGCCGCCCTCATTTGATGACGCTGGGCGTTTGTATGAAAAAAATCTAAAATTTTAAAAAATGATTTTTTTTTATAAAAAGACATTTTTTTAATATATAAGCAAACTAATGGAGAAAATATTGTTTCAAATCAAAATTTATTCTTAGATATGCAAGAAAACTCTTTTTTTTACATTTTTAAGATTGACTCTTAGTGTGAAAAAGTGTAAAACATTCCATACATAGTGTTACATTGCATTTCATACAATAAGTTCTTGGCTTTGAAGAACATTTATCGTATTGGCAACGTCTTTGTTTCTCCCTTTTGCCAATAACATGCTGTATTTTGTCAAATTTTACGTCCGGAAGCACACTGGATCTGGATGTTATTTGCCTTTGTATTGGCCTTCCGGGAATTGCTCTTGAATCAGCACCTTTTTTTAAATAGGTTACTGCAATATATCTCCTAAAATCTTTGATTGTCATCGATTTCGACCCATGAATCTTCTTATAAATGGCATAGCCATTAACTACAGCCATGTCTATCATCCTAGTGACAAGGCAAAAATACCATTTCTTTCCACGTATAGCTATAGAATGTTTCTCAAGTAGCCAGTCATGCAGGTCAACGCCCCCCATGAATGAAGTATAGGAACTTATAGCATGAGGCTGATTCACCTTCACCTTTTCTTTTTTTTCTACATTCCATCTTTGTACCGATGTCAGTGGTAATATTGTATCAAAATTAGTGGCTAAAGAAACACACTTATTGTCCTTCCACTTAACAACAAGAATTTCATTTGTTTTATCAAATTTACTATCGAAAAACCCTCTCTCTTTTTTACTCATTTTCTTGTCATCCATTATTGGACATTTCTCAGTACGATTTTCTCGTATTGTTCCACTAGCTCTGAATTGCATTTCTTTCAGTTTTTTTAGTAACATATGGCTGGTAAAGAAGTTATCAAAATAAACACAATGGCTGTTTGGATCTTGAACAGTAGATAATAAATTTAACACCACTTTTGTACCTAAAGGTAGTTTGTCGGATTCAGAAGAATTTGATTCTTTTCCACAATACAGTGTAAAGTTATAACAATAACCATCGCTGCCGCACAAAGCCCAGAGTTTATATCCAAATCTAATAGGTTTAGATTTTATAAACTGTTTTAGTGTATGATGACCATAATATCGAACGATCATTTCATCGATAGACAAATTTTCATGGAAAATGCCCCATTTCTGAAAATTTTTGGAAAGCATTTCTATCAAGGGACGTATTTTGAACGATTTATCATGTTTGTTGCATTCGTGTAATTTATTATCTTGGAAGTGTAATAATCTCTTGAGCTCTAAGTAAAAATTTCTAGTCATAGCATTCTTCACTATTGTAACTCCTAAATCTTCTCCTTCTGCCCAATAATCCCGTTCACTTGGTAAAGTATGATATCCTGAAAATATCAAAAATCCAATAAATGTTTTTATTTCGTCTTTAGTAACATTATAGTTCAATTTATTTTTCACTTCATGAGTATATCGATTTGTTTCTTCAACGATCATATCATAGACACTTCCAGTAAAAAATTCTTCAAACAATTCAACTGGACTCAGATTACTAGTTTCCGTAGTTAGTATATCCATATTTCTCTTTGAAGAATTCTCCAAAGTGCCAAATTTTATAAGCGGGGTTTTCATTTGTCCATACAACTGGTACTTCTCTTTTACGCTTGTGAGATTTTTTTTCCTTTTTTTCATCCAAAATAATCGAGTTTTCCTTGTCATCTGGTATAGTAATTTCCAATGTACCTGCAACATCTGATACAACCGGTGTATCCAAATTATCATCATCAAAGTGTTCTTCATCAGTTAGATCATCCACATCCGGAGGCATTAATATAATATCTGCTTCTATTTCTTCAGAAAAAAGATAAGCAGTTGCCTCTTCCAAGCTTTTAAAAACTTTTTTTCGACTCATGTTTCAATTTTCTTTTATAGCTTATCTGCAATAAAAAAATTAAAACTTTTGAGAAAGAAATCTGAATATGAAAAAAAGTATACCCAAATGCCCAGCGTCCTCAATTGATGACGGATAACTTTTCCTGTTTATTGCGGATATATTAACAACAATAAAAATTAAAAAACATGCTAATGGCATAATATGGACTATCTAGGTTATATTTATACTAAATTCAAAGAATTTACCTCATTAATCCAGTTCCATACAGTAGTATCAAAAATACATAACGTGATCACAAAAAAACCCGGGAAATTATACCATATCTTTCCCGCGTATTTTCACTTAATTAAAAATAATCGCATGTGTGATATTGTGTAGTGCTGCCATCTATAAGACCAATTTGTAAATAAAATAATATTTTTAATTTTAAGGCGGGGAATAAATTTTTTTTAAAGCGTCCTCAAACGAGGACGCTGGGCGTTAATGGGTTAAGTAGTGTTTAACGAATATTTCATTATCTGAAATTTAACGAATGTTATTGTTTCGCGTACTAATCAATTCATATTAATATGACAATAGGCTAAGGAACAATTTTTGGAGACGTTAAGAAAATATTGTATTACAATTAGATTTAAATAATATTACAACTTTATAATACTTTTTGCGCATTGTTACACTTGATTCTTTCAGGAAAGTAACTTTTAGTATAAATTTAGAGTGTGAAATATATCTTTAAAATAAAAGAATCGCAAACGGCGCAAAGAGAATTTAGCAAATAATAATAATTATTATTATTACTAAAATATAAACATAAATGATCCCTCATAGCATGCATGGTCACAGTGACGTCACAATGACGTCACTGGGAGTCACTTTGGTCACATCACATCTGTGACGAAAATGCCACTACTCAGTGACGTCACATTGTGACTAAGATGTGACTTTATAAAAAAAATTTCACAGTTCGTCACAATGTTAATGTCAAAATAGTCACAAATGACACACTTTTCAAAAATTGGTCACATTGTAACGTCACAAAGTGGTCACAATGTGACGTCACAAAAAAGCTCTAAAACGGATATAACGACTTCACATTTTAGTCACTGTGACTTCACATCGACGTCACGTGACGTCACATCGACAATCGATGGTCACAAAGTCCCAATGTGACTTCACAACGACGTCGCAGTGACGTCACCATGTCTTACGGGATGTTATATAGTAAATGCATGAACTTTAGATATACTAACATTACTACATGCAAATAGTAGTAGCAAAAGTATTTCTTAAAACAAAATACTACTCCTTTAAAAGACATGTACTATTAATAGTACACCAGAATCGAAATGGTTAAGTTTTATATAATATGTCCCAACATTCAAGGGATTGAAAGGTGTTCTTCTGTCCCATTATTCTATAAAACAAATGCTAGTATTTGACCCATTCTATAGCGCACTTGTTTGATTTACATATATTCTTTTAGTCACTTTGTGGTATTTACGTATTACGCCACCGCAACAGAAGTTGCGCTAATGCTCCAATAAAGAGCAATCTTGTTGTTCGTACGCACACAAATGAGCAAAAAGAAGGCACTAATGAGCAAAAAAAGGCACTAAAAATCACTAAAAATCACTAAAAAATGGCGTGAAAAATCAGCAAACAACAAGGCAACAAGGAATCCAAAAGATAACTGTGTGCGCGTGCACTGTAAAAAAAAATTCAAGAGGTTACTAAAAATTTCTTAGTAAATTTGTATTCCACAGAATTTTTTAGTAACCATTACAAACTTTTTTTTTTTGCAAGTGAAACAAGCATTTCTTTTGTAAACTGAACAAAAGAATTTTTTGTATAATTAACTTAAAAATTTTTAGTATGAGACACAAAGCAAATTTTAGTAATAGTTCCAAAATTATTTTTAATAACCATTACGTGCGCCTGAAGTTTTATATGAAGGGCTTCCTTCTAGCTGCATCCAGACTTCTGAAGCGGAAAACTTTCAGCAAAACCGCAATAGATGGCAGCACCAAACATTCCTACCTCCACCGACAGGATTTTCATAATCCCTTTATTAACGACACTACATACATTCGGGTCGTATTTGGCGGTGGCAAGTTTCGAACCCGGGACCTTTTTAGCCTGGAGTCCGTTACTATAACCACTACGCTATCAAGGCCACACCAACTGAGTTTTAGTAAGAGCTATTAAAAATATAAAACTATTAACTCTATTCGTTGCTAACTTTTTTCTAGTAATTCTTACAGATTTTTTTGTAACCGACTAAGATTACTAAAACTTTTAGTAATTACTAGGATCACTAAAGTTTTTTTAGTAGATCGACTCTTTTTTTTTACAGTGTGCGTACAATAAGATTGCTCTTTATTGGCGCATTAACGCAACTTCTGCTGCGGTGGCGTTAATACGTAAGTATCCATTTTGTTAGTAAAATTATTAATAAACGACTATTTAAAATATATCGATAAGTTGCTATAATTATTTTGATAAAAAGATTATTAAACTCGTTTTATTAGCAATAAAGTAAAATAACATTTGCCATTATTATATGCCATTTTATTTTTTGCAACTTATTATTATTCTTTTCTAAATACGAACAAGTCGTTATCTCAAGTAACATGAAAATAGCTTAAAAGATAATAGACAGATTAAAACAAGTTGGAAATTGTAAGTAAAGCGTAGCAAATGAGGTGCGTTCGTTGATAACGAAGTTTTAAAATATTCAGATCTTGCTGATATAGTAGAGCGTATTTTGGATACAGTATAGTGGTCGAAATCTTTCTGTTCCTGTAAATATGCAGGGAGTAATTTTTATTATACTTCATTAACGTATATCTTATTCATAAAATGTCAAGCAATTTAATATAATTAAAACACCCCCCAAACAATGTTTCCCCGTATAACATTATTTAGTGGAATACATTTGTGTGGCCCTGTAATTTAACAATAAATATTCTTTGCATCACAGATTGTACAAAATGTATTTTTAGTACATATTTCATAAATTCATGTCAATTCTGTTATATTCAAATGAGTGTAACACCATTAAAATGCATTTGAAACTTTTTTCCCCATTGACCGTAATGTAACGGAATACTTTTGATTGTCCCTGTAATTAATCAATGCATCCGATTTTCATAACATTTGAAAAGACTCGACAAAATTATGTAATAAATATAGTTTTAAACTTCAAACGATTAAAATGCATTTGAAACTTTTTTCCTCATTGACCGTAATGTAACGGAATCCTTTTCATTGTCCCTGTAATTGATCTATCCATCCGATTTTCATAAAATTTAAAATGACTCCACAAAATTATGTAATAATTATGTATTTTAAATTTCAAACGATTCGGTTGGGTAGTTTTTGCGTTGTTATATGCGGACGGACAGACGGACAGACAGACAGACAGACGGACGGACTGAGCGACAACAATAGGTGCTACGTATTTACATAATTACGAACACACCAAAAAAAAAACATAAATCCATAAGCCATTCGTGTAATTTTATAACAGACATAAAAATCCTAAATTATTCATACTTAGTGAATATCAGCTAAAAATAAAAGTTTTGATACATAATGTTTTATGCAATTCATTTAAACTATAATGGTAATTACAGAAACACAAAAATTGAAAAAAAAAAATCCCAAATCAATATTTTTTACCATTTTTTTAATAATTACTTTGTATTTTTTAAAGCAAAATAAATGGAAAGTGAAAATATTGTAAATCACGTTTGAAATCTCATTAGTCTCAGGCGACTAATAAAATGTTATTGCCAAAACAACGACGAATCTTCACTAATATAATGCTTTTAACCTAGAAAAAACTAAAATAAGTTTTTATATTTTTATTCATAGCACATAGTATGCATAGCTTTATCAACAATAATTTAAATAAAATATTTATAAATACTTTATGAATAGTTATTTTCTTGATTTTATTAATTTTTTAAATCTTTAATCAAAATTATTGTATCAAATAATATTAAATTACTTAAAAACATAGTTTTCATAAACCATTCGTGCAATTTTATTACATACGTAAAAATCCTAACTTATTGATGCTTAGCGATTATGAATAAAAAATAACGCAATGTACAAAATGTTTTATGCAAGAATTATAAAATATAACTAGCAATTAAAAACTAGTCGTTTGAGGCCACCGTAATACTTACCCATCATTTATATGCATATGAAAATAAAATATGTGAAAACTATTTATACAATGTATTTCAATTCCAAAACTAAATTTAAATGCTGTTAATACGCATAGTAATACTCTATTAATGAATTGCTGATGCACCAATTTCAACAAATTATATAAAACGCCAAACTACTCAAGAAGTACCAAACTATGTATAAGAAACATCCTTATAACTCCAAAAATAATAATCATATTAACTAACAGTTTGCTGCGTCGGATTAAGCGTCTCATTTTCAATTAAAATATACCTCTGAATTGAAATTTGAATGAAATGCAGGATCATGAAAAATCGAAGAATGTAGAAAACAGGATTACAAATATCTCGACAACTAATAATCCGATCGACTTCGTTCTTTATGCAAAATTTGTGTTTTTTATTGGATTTTACATGCATTCCTTAAAATAAAAAAATTCGAAAATTTTTATACACCTTTCATCAGAACGAATTTTTCGAGAATCCGGAAAAAATAGTTCCGGATAATCGAGGTTTCTGATATTCAATAGTCTTCGTCCCATTCTTACATACTAAGTGCATACAAAATTTCAAGTCTCTATCTCAATTTGTTCGTGAGATAGA
Source organism: Maratus speculifer (assembly GCA_964019185.1). Classification (NCBI taxonomy): domain Eukaryota; kingdom Metazoa; phylum Arthropoda; class Arachnida; order Araneae; family Salticidae; genus Maratus; species Maratus speculifer. The sequence goes on along the minus strand of OZ025291.1, from coordinate 419,298,925 downwards.
GCGTTTACAGACAGACAGACGGACGGCAAATTTTTTTTTCTAAAAATATGTTTTTCGAAATCTCCAGTGTCTAAAACGTGTAAATCCGTCAAAAAAAATTTTTCGATTTTCAAAACGATTGCAAGACTTACCCTATACTACGTATGATGGGTAAGTAAAAGTACAATGTACAAAATGTTTTATGCAAGAATTATAAAATATAACTAGCAATTAAAAAAGAAAACATACACAACAAAATCACAAATCGATATTTTTTTCCCATTGTTTAATAATTGCTTTGTATTTTTTTAAGCCAAGTAAATGGAAAGTGAAAATAGTGTAAGTCATGTTAGATATCTTATTAGTCTCGAGTGACTAATAAAATATTATTGCCAAAACGACAACAAATCTACACTAATGAAAAGCTTTTAACAAAGAAAAACTAAAATAAGTTTCACAGAAAAAGCAATACAAACATTTAATAACTTTTACCCCCAAAAGGCCCACTTCCATCTTTATTCCTAAAGGACCAATACGATTATTTTAAAAGTGCAAAATTTGTTCAAGGAAAGAAAAGAAAATTTAAAGCTATATTTTAATATTATCACTGTATGAATAGAGAATAAATGAAAAAAAAAATCCCATAAAGAATATATATTTTTAATATATGCATATAGTTGTTCATATTACGCCATCCAACATAAGTGAAAATAAAACTTTCAAATTTCTATTTTATTTTATAACGTTTGGATCTTTAGTGCACGAGCTTGTTTAAAAGGTCTACACTGTAAAAAAAAATTCAAGAGGTTACTAAAAATTTTTTTGTAAATTTGTATTCCACAGAATTTTTTAGTAACCATTACAAACTTTTTTTTTTTTTTTTGCAAGTGAAACAAACATTTCTTTTGTAAACTGAACAAAAGAATTTTTTGTATAACTAACTTAAAACTTTTTAGTATGAGCCACCAAGCAAATTTTAGTAATAACTCCAAAATTATCTTTAATCATAAGCTGCAATAGATGGCAGCACCAAACATTGCTACCTACTCCGACAGGTCTATTATAATCCCTTTATTTAAAGAGTACTTATACTGCATACATTCAAGGGCGTATTTGGTGGCGTCCGGCATCGAACCCGAGACCTTTCAGCCTGGAGATCGGTGCTATGACCACTAGGCTATCATGGCCACACCAAGTGAGTTTTAGTAATAGCTATTAAAAATAAAAAACTATTAACTCTATTCGTTGCTAGCTTTTTTCTAGTAATTCTTACAGATTTTCTAGTAACCGAGTAAGATTTAAAAAAATTTTTAGTAATTACAAGGATCACTAAATTTTTTTTTAGTAGATCGAACTTTTTTTTTTTTTACAGTGTAGGGCACATTTTAAAATATTTTTTTTTATTATTGATTTAAAATTTTGAAATTTTTCTGATGGTTAATTATATAATTTGTAAAGAAATCACATGATAGAACTTCTAATATAAAAAAAAATAAATTTTAAATTTATGAAAAAATTGGGGTAATTTAAAATCATTATAACTAGGAATATTATTTGTAAAATTTCAATTATTTTCCATTTATATGAACAGAAATATGTAAATTTCCATTATTATAAAGATATATTAAAAAATATTAATTTTTTTAAAATTAAAAAGTTATAAATCAGTAAAATTTTGGGATTTGCAGAAATGTAAATTTCTAAATATATATTTTTTCATTATTATTTTTAGTCTTCATTATATCGATAAAAATTGGAAGTTTTATAGCTAAATCTGCATATGGGCAGCATCGCAGAAATATTTTTTATAAGTTTTCGTGTATGTAAATAATTATACATTGTGATTAAAAATATTTGCTGAATGTATTCACATTAGGTTAAGTATTCAGCATACACTGTAAAAAAAAATTCAAGAGGTTATTAAAAATTTCTTAGAAAATTTGTATTCCACAGAATTTTTTTAGTAACCATTACAAACTTTTTTTTTTTTTTTTTGCAAGTGAAACAAGCATTTCTTTTGTAAACTGAACGAAAGAATTTTTTGTATAACTAACTTAAAGCTTTTTGGTATGAGCCATTAATCAAATTTTAGTAATAGCTCCAAAATTATTTTTAGTAACCATTACGTGTTGCCCGAAGGGCAGGACCTTCCTTCGAGCTGCATCCAGTGGGTAAAAAGAGAGACTTCTGAAATGGAAGATTTTCGGTAAAGCCGTAATAGATGGCAGCACGAAACATTGCTACCTACTCTATTTTGACATGTTTCTAAAGAGGCGGCAAAGTTCAGAGATCATTACCCATAGTAACTGCTACGACAGGATTTTCATAATCCCTTTATTTACATTCGATGCATATTTCGCAGCGGCCAGCATCGAACCCAGGTACTTTCAGCCTGGAGTTCGGTGCTATGACCACTAGGCTATCAGGGCCACGCCAAGTGAGTTTTAGTAATAGCTATTAAAAATGTAAAACTATTAACTCTATTCGTTGCTAGCTTTTTTCTAGTAATTCTTACAGATTCCTTGTAACCGAGTAAGATTACTAAAAATTTTTTTAGTAATTACAAGGATTACTAATATTTTTTTAGTACATCGACCCTTTTTTTTTTACAGTGTAGACGGAACAAAATTAGAAAACTATCCTGCTGCATTTTACGCTGCTGTTCCGGTTTCTAAATATAACAATTTATCACAATATAAACTTCAACGTAAACTCAAGCCTTCATTTCTGAAGAACCATTGGCTATTGAACTTTATGACTTTCTTACATTTATCCTTTGACTATATTCTATTAATACATAATTGTTTATAGAATTCTATATTTCTAACTGCTGGAAGCCCTCGTTATTAGTTATGTAAAATTCTATTCAACAAAACTCTATTCAGTATCTGAACTTCAGTGTTTCAAATAGGCGAACATTCAACTGGAATTGTTGAAGTTTAAAACTTATATTCAGGTATTTTCGAAGCATATTTTTTATATAATTTTACTTCTATTTTAAATCTAACTAAACATTTCTCATACATTTTCAACAAACATATATAATTAAATGTTAATACTGTACATAACAAAAAATTTCTATCATTTAATTATTGCTGTTGATAATATTTAAATATAGGCAGCTACGTATAGTAATTTGTATAGATAAAGCCTATCATTTTTTAAAAATTAAATTTGACTATATATATATATATATATATATATATTTATATATATATATACCGGGTATCCCAAAAATGACTGATGAATTTTAAAATTCAATAACTTGCAAACGGTGACAGCTATTTAAAATTTTTTTGCAGGAGGGGTATGTATAATGTCAGGAATTTTTTTACCGTAATTTTTTATTTTAGTTCGAATTTAAAACAACAGGTGGCACTGACAGCGATTGAAGTCCAGGTGATCGGTGCTGAGCGAAGCGTCGACCTGGCCTTCAATCGCCGAATCGTCGAATAATAATTCGACGAAGGCTATGTTCCGTAAACTCCTAAGAATGTTACTTCTAAGAATCAGCAGCAGCACGAGCAGAGTAGTCGCTCGGGCAGTTGGCAAGCAATGGAAGAGTTGCATTCGGGTATTTCCCCATTATAAAAACAAAATCCATGAGTCTTTCAATTCCTTTATTTATTAATTCATAAACTACGTAAGCTCTTCCCCACGTTCACCTTGGCCTGGTCATCAATTATTCCAAAACTTCGTGATTAATCTGCATTCCAAGACATTAGAATTTTTCGGGGAAAAAGAAACAGCATCCTAATATTTTAAAAGTCAATCGCCTTCTGCGCTCTGGAAAAATCAAATGAGAAATCCACATTTTCACGACAAACTAGCCCCTCCTACTCCGCGTCAATCATTTTAAAAATACAACCAGGATTAATCTCAATCTACACTGTAAAAAAAAATTCAAGAGGTTACTAAAAATTTTTTAGTAAATTTGTATTCCACAGAATTTTTTAGTAACCATTACAAACTTTTTTTTGCAAGCGAAACAAGCATTTCTTTTGTAAACTGAACAAAAGAATTTTTTGTATAACTAACTTAAAATTTTTTAGTATGAGCCACCAAGCAAATTTTAGTAATAGCTCCAAAATTAATTTTAATAACCATTACGTGGGCTCGGGGCAGGAGCTTCCTTCGAGCTGCATCCAGACTTCTGGAGCGGAAGATTTTCGGCCAAACCGCAATAGATGGCAGCACCAAACATTTCTACTGCTCCGTCAGGATATTCACAATCCCTTTACAAACGAGTACTTACACTGCATACATTCGGGGCGTATTTGGCAGCGGCCAATATCGAACCCGGGACCTTTTAACCTGGAGTCCGTTACTATAACCACTATGCTATCAAGGCCACACCACGTGAGCTTTAGTAATAGCTATTAAAAATATAAAATTATTAACTCTATTCGTTGCTAACTTTTCTCTAGTAATTCTTACAGATTTTCTTGTAACCGACTAAGATTACTAAAAATTTTTTAGTAATTACAAGGATCACTAAAGTTTTTTTAGTAGATCGACACTTTTTTTTTTACAGTGTACGTAATAAAAATTATCACCTCTGATTGGCCTAGGAAGAGCGAACCTCGGTAGGAATTACTTCACGTCTCGCAAAGAGACAAGCCTTTTAACATCTTCGCTCATTAACACAAATCAGGTGATTAATAAAAAATAAAATTAAAAATCTCGAGAATATTCAAAAAAGGAAAGATTACGAAATAATTTCTCGCCTTTTTAAGAAACAAGCAATAGATTATTAATAAGTTAAATAAAAAAAGAAAAAGGACTTTAGCTGTTAAAAGGTTAATATATTACGAAACTAAGATTAAAATATGATCCACAATTTTAGAATTAAAAGCTCAGAGAGAGCAAAATGGCGCAAAAATTTTTATTTTATTACACATATATATAAATATTTGCATCTAGCACACATCATTCCATGTAATTGGAGTTTCAAAATTTATAAATAAGAATAAATAGCTTTCAGTAAGCTGCTAATACACATTTGAAAGTAAATTATTATAATGTAAACTATTATATAGAAAATGAAATACAGAAACTCCAAACAAAGAATGACATGTATGCAAATGGATATCATGTTAATCCAGCATAAGCTAAAACTTCATTTCTGAGCAGATACTAAAAGCTTTTATTGAAAATCATATCTATTATAATTTGAAAGTTATATTAAATTTCATAATTCAGATCATTGAAAGAGAATATGACTACGAATATCACTTTTTTAAAGAAAAAAAAGAAAATCATAAAATGAAATATATATTCACACAATGATTAAAGAATCGTCTTACACTGAATTAATGAAGATCACAGACGTATACGATCGATTGAATTGAAAAATAATAGGTCTTTTTTTAATGCTTTTTTCTTAAGTGTTAAGAAAAACTAGATTTATTAGAGATTTTTGAAACTCATTTAGTATTAAAAGATTTATGCAATAAAATTTACGTAAAATAAAATGTATATCAAAAATTTAATTTTTTTTTTTTAATTGTATGCCCAATGATAAAAAGTTATGTTTTGTAATATTTGTGGAAATATAATTACTGAGTCAGAATTTTTTTTTACATTGTTTTATCGTAATGTACACTGTAAAAAAAATCTGTGAAGGTACTAAACATTTTCTAGGAAACTGGGATTCCAAGAACTTTTCATGTAACGATAACAGGAAAAATTCATGTAATCGATTCTGAAACTTGAATTTTTGCTGTTACAGTTACAGGAAAATTTCTTGGAATCCCAGTTTCCTAGAAAAGGTTTACTACCTTTGCAGATTTTTTTTTCAGTGTAGACATATTGAGGCAGTGGAATGAATTTAACGTGTTTTTCCTTGAATAAATAAGTAATCATAGTTTATTTTTTTATACTTTTGGAATATGTCATCTAAGAACAGTTTCCATCATTCATTATAAAGCTCAAATTCTGATGTTACATTTTATACACTGTAAAACATATCTTGGAAACTGGGATTCCTAGAACGTTTTATGTAACGATAAACAGCAGAAAATCATGTAACAGATACAGATTTGCACTGAAAATCAAAAAACCTGTATGGTTACTAAGAATTTTTTAGGAACTTGGGATGCCTAAAATATATTATGTAACGGCAACAGCAGAAAATCATGTAACAGATACAGATTTGCTCTGAAAATCAAAAAATCTGTACGGTTACTAAGAATTTTTTAGGAACTTGGGATGCCTAAAATATATTATGTAACGGCAACAGCAGAAAATCATGTAACAGATACAGATTTGCACTGAAAATCTAAAAATCTGTATGGTTACTAAGAATTTTTTAGGAACTTGGGATGCCTAAAATATATTATGTAATTGCAACCGAGGTTACAAATAAAATTTTAGTAAGATAACTATAATTTTAATAGATTCGTGTGTAGAGCTACTTTTTTTTGTAGCTTTACAACAATTAGTTTTGTAGATTTACATATTTTCTTGTACTGTGTACAAGTAACAAATAGTAAACATGCAGATTTCAGCAACTTTACATTTGTAGGATTATCGATTTTTAAAATATTTTATCCGTTTTTTCATTAAAAAATGCTCTTGTTGCTATTGTTAAATCTTTATTTTATTTTACATAAGTAAATTACTTTTTTTCTATTTAACATCATTTTTTTTCTTTCATATATAGTATTGGGAAAGAATGCAGAACATTTGTTAAAGAAGAATAACAACTTTTTATTTTTTTACAAGTAACGCTTTTTTTTCAAATTCCTTTTTTAAAAGTATTTTGTAACGAAAATATATGCAAAACCAAATATGATAGACGATTATAGAAGTTTTATATTTTTCCCATTATTTTTGCTTGTTAAACATTAAATAAACCTTCATTAGATTTTCGTTACTTTAAAAATAGAATGCAATTATACTAAATATTTCCGTTTACGTTTTTTTCATATTTTAACGGGTAAGGAACATATCTGTCCTTCAAAATGTTTGCATAAATTAATTTAATGGTTTATAACAAAATGTAAAGTGCTGTATATGTATTATAACTTTATCGTAAGAAGGGTTTTATTAACTTCAGTTCTTTTTTCCCAGTTTCCTGGTACTTGAAAATTCTAGAAGCATGTTTTATAAATATCATCGCCCTAATAATTTAACATAAAAGTTTTACATTTATGCAAGTTATATACAAGCAATATATGCTGTATAGAATTTATTCCAGAAAATTATATTTTTATAATAAAATGAGATTTCTATTTTCTGTGATTATTTCTCATTATTAATATTAGGCCCGGCCCGGTCTGGTCGGATTCTCCAGGGAAAAGGTAAAGCCCGATCCTGGCCCGGAAAGAATAGTGACTAGGCCCTGACCTATCCGAGCCTTCAAAAAAATTAAAGTTCGGCCCGGCCCGGCCCGACCGAATGCAGAAAATGAAAATCGTGTTGGCCTAATCTTCGCCGCTGGCCGAGTTCGGGTTTCGGGCCCAGACCTGGCCCTGCAAATCTCTATTGCACGAAGTTGTATTATCACAATAAAATTATTTTATTTGTAGATTTTCACTGAGAACGTCAAAAATATTATTCAGCTTTCCACGTTAAAAAAGGCAATAACAAGAAAAAAGAAGCAAAACTTTTTGTGTGTCCTTCCAGTCAATCAAGGAACATTTTGTTTTGCTTTTATCGAAGCAACAACAAGATTTATGAAATTATTTTTGTAATGATTCAGCATAAATGCTTCTGGCATAATTTTAGTGTTTATTCCCTGCAATTTATTTTAAATGCTAATAAAAGAGGGATTTTCTATCATGGTATAATTTTTTTATTACGTATATGCTTATAATCCTTGAGAGTATCAATTATAAATTAATTTCTTAAAACTGGATTATATTTGTAGAATTATATTAATTTAAATAAAGCTTCAATTGCAGTGAAACCTGCAGCCTAATGAACAGATATATCCGGTCGCGGCAGTGGGAAGGTAATTTTTATCGTACTACTAATTGAAAAAATGTGTTTATATTAACGTGCAGAAACGAATTCAAAGATGAAATAAAGTGGAAATCATTTTCTTGTTACGAATCTTTGATTTACGGTTTAAAGGACCGCAAAGTTTGAAATCTGCAAAAATGTACTCTCTTAAAAAGTCAGCCACAAAATAGCTCAATTTGAGCTGAAATCCACTCATCTCAATGTTGAAAGGCAGCTTCTCAAAAAAGAGTTGAAATAAATCGAGTTTTAACCAATTTAAATGAAGTTGAGCTATTTAAATAACCAATTTAGATCAAGAAGATTTAATCGCTTGAAAAACTTTTCTTTTATGATCGAAAAAATTACAGCTCTTTCATGAGAAGCCAAATCAGCTCTTTCGTTTTAATAGTGTATTTTCTATAAAAATGTATTTTCAAAATACAAAATAAATATAAAAAGCATTACAAAATATATTACTAAATTACTTTCGGATCGTCAGGTTAAAATACAAAATACAAAATACAAATGTATTTTGAAAATGCATTTCAAATGCACGTATTTTCGATACTGGCCAACTGTGATAAATGGTCATAGCTAAAATGATTTTTTTTACTAAAATCAGTTTAATTTTATAATCCAAAACAAATTCATTAGGCATGCATTCACAAAAACATGTTCATTGGGCTGCAGGTTTCACTGCAATTGAAGCTTTATTATTTTTATGTTAATTATTTTTAATGTAACTGTCTCAAAAGAAAAATTGAAAATGGGTACTGTCTAGCCTTAAAAATAAAAATAATTATTTAGTTTAAATGTGAAGCTGTCAAATATGACAAACAATGTGTAAAATGCAAAATCCTTTTTTATGATGTAAAAAAAAAAAAAAAAAAAAAAAAAAAAAAAAAAAAAAAAAAAAAAATGCTAATACAAATAAATAAATTTAATGCAGCAGAAGTTCCTGAGCCGATATAAATTTATTTTATATTGAAATACAAATGCATTGTCCTTTTCTTAAAGACAGGATTTGTAAAAGCGAGTGATGAAAATATTGATCCCGAGGGCAAACAAATGCTTTTTTTGCCTTTCTATTTTAATGAATTATGTTGTAACTTTTCTTTCTTTCAAAATCATTTATAAAGATTTCCAAAAAGTGAACAGACTTTTTGCTCCTCATAAATGTAATGTTGCTATGATCATGTTTATTTTATTTGAGAAAAAAAAGATTAAAAAAAAGGGAAATTATTGGCATAAGTTTATAACTATTTGCGTTTGATATAGTAGTTGTTTTACAAATGATTATAGCAATAGAAATTTTGAGGTATATTGGATAAATACAAGAGTTTTTGTATGAATAAAGTTTTTTTGAAAAAGTAAATAATATAAATAGTTTTCATTATAAACGTTTAAACAAATAATTTAACGAGAAACATATTTTATTAAAATAGTAAACTAGTCGTTGGAGGCCACCGTAATACTTACCCATCATTTATATGCATATGAAAATAAAATATGTGAAAACTATTTATACAATGTATTTCAATTCCAAAACTAAATTTAAATGTTGCTAATACACATAGTAATACTCTATTAATGAATTGCTGATGCACCAATTTCAACAAATTATATAAAACGCCAAACTACTCAAGAAGTACCAAACTACGTAAAAGAAACATCCTTATAACTCCAAAAATAATAATCATATTAACTAACAGTTTGCTGCGTCAAATTAAGCGTCTCATTTTCAATTAAAATATACCTCTGAATTGAAATTTGAATGAAATACAGGATCATGAAAAATCGAAAAATGTGGAAAACAGGATTACAAATATCTCGACAACTAATAATCCGATAGACTTCGTTCTTTATGCAATTCTTTTTTTTTTTTTTTTTTTTTTTTTTTTTTTTTTTTTTTTTTTTTTGCCTTTTACATGCATTCCTTAAAATAAAAAAATTCGAAAATTTTTATATACCTTTCATCAGAACGAATTTTTCGAGAATCCGGAAAAAATAGTTCCGGATAATCGAGGTTGCTGATATTCAATAGACTTCGTCTCATTCTTACATACTAAGTACATACAAAATTTCAAGTCTCTATCTCAATTTGTTCGTGAGGTAGAGCGTTTACAGACAGACAGACCGACAGACAGACGGACGGCAAATTTTTTTTTCTAAAAATATATTTTTCGAAATCTCCAGAGTCTAAAACGTGTAAATCCGTCAAAAAAATTTTCGATTTTCAAAACGATTGCAAGACTTACCCTATACTACGTATGATGGGTAAGTAAAAATTAATTTATAAAAAAATGGTTGGTTGTATTTGTAACGGTCAATTAACTGCACGAGGGATATAAGCATTACAGAAAGCGGGGATGCCTTTTGAACTGAAAAAAATATTAGAATCATACACATAGAATAATATTTGATTTACGCTTTACTACGTTAAAAAAATATTTTTTAAGCATTTGAATTTTCTTGAATGATGTAATAGAACAGCAATGAGTTAGTTTTAAAATAAACTTAGTTTTCGAGTTAATGAATTGTACACTCTTGTTTGGGAAAAGGAAGTAAAATAACTATAAAATATGCTTTTTTTAAAAAAAATACTAACCGACTTAAAAAAAAATACCAAGCTTGGCGACAACGTGGCACTAACGCATATGAATGCATAGTTTTAATATGGTTATGACTTGAAAACATTGCAACAATGAAAGATGATTTGCGACAAATCATTATTTTTTTTATTAAATCCACATTTTGTTATTTAAAAAACATTCTAGTCACCAGAATTTAATGAAATTAAAAGATCTAGTATCGGTGTCAGAGTTATAGCCTGAAATTTTATTTGTTTATTCTACACACACATCTGACTTGTGTGCTCGACATGAAAACCTGCGATTACCTGAAAAATGAACGCTTCTAATTGGATGACTGCTTCAAAAAGAGTTGGAATTTTCATGTTTTTATTTTTAAAAAGTTCTAATCGCAAGTATTTGATAAAATTGAAATGGGACCATGTGGGCCTCTTACACTTTCAAACAAAAAAAGAATTATTAAAATCGGTTCATATTTACGGAAGTTATGAGTGAACAACAAATACATGCAGGTCGAAATCATAATCTCCTCCTTGAAGTCGGTTAAAAATGTGCAATATATTTTTTAAATAAATACTAAATGCTAAGTTACATAATGCATACTAAAATATGCAATATATGACTTAAATCATAATCCTTCGAAAATACATAATAAGACCATACTAAATCAGAAAAAACTTCGAGTAGAAAACAATTGAAAAGCTAATTTGAAAGTATTTAGTTTAATTTTTCATATATTATCTTAGAAAAGACTTTAGGTGTAAATACCAAAACATGGTAAAACCTAACAAAGAAGTACGGAAACATAGTGGGTAGTCATTATCTGTTCAGAAAAAAATTATTTTGATTAATGGTATTTTTTACCAGTGAGTTTTTATCAAATTTTCTACAGTAAGTGTTATTGGTTATATAGTATTCTATTTCTATCAAAACTGTTCTCAATGGTAATTTAAAAAAAAAATTATCATTAAAAAACATAAGTAACAACCAGTGGATGAAAGGAAAAGACATAATTATTTTTATTTCTTAAAAAAGAGATTGTCTATTCGTGAAGTAAAAATCTCTTTTAACTCTTCAGTGATCTTCTTAAATCTCTTTTAACTCTGAAAATATAATGAAAATATAATGTTAATATATTTTTAGCTTAAAACTTAATTTTTCTTAAAATCCTATTATAAACTACACTGTATGTTTTATATTAAAATAAAATCTTATTAAAATAATGGTATTCCCAAAATTATATTTTCAATAAGATTCATGAAAATTGCAAACAAATAAAATATAAAAAATTAAACTCAAATTTCGATATTATTGAGCTTATACATTAAGTTTACAGCATTTATCCAATATCAATTTATAAATTGCTTTGCGTATTTTAAGAACGCAATATGTTCTGCTATTTTTATCCCGAAACTAAAATAAAAGTTTTGATGCTGGCAATCGAATTCCAGTTATTTATTTTTTTAGCTTTGCAATTTTCAGAATTATATTAGATTTTCATGCGTAACTGCTAACGCGTTCAAAATATTGAAATCAATAAATTGCATCCATAAACCATTATTAAATTCTAATGAATTATGTTTGCATATTCAAATTAAAATTCGAGATATTGTCAATATTTATTATTTTATAGGAATATTAAGCATATCCTAAATTACATAAACTGCTTGTACAATCTGGTATTAGAAAATTTATAGCTGTAATATTCCAAAAAACAAAAATAATAATAATAAAAAAATAAAGCTATACAGGTCTCACTATGTATTTGCATAGAAATACTGAACTATTAATAAATTTCTAATTATTTTCAAGTGCAGTTAATCAGTGAGAGAATAACATTACAATTTCTAGAAATTTTCTTTTATATTATACATTAAAAGCCAAAAACCCATTTAAAAATGAAAAGCAAACATTGTTTAATAAAAGTACATTATATTAAAATGTGACATTGAGTTTGTATTTCACATTTACTCTTGAACGAATTAAAGGAATTGAGAATTAAAAAGAAAACCTAATATCTATAGTAACCAGAAATCTTACACTAATTCTCAAAATTTAGAAATAAAAATTTGCTCTCCAGACATTGGTATTTTTCTTATATTTGCTAAAATTCGTATAATAGTGTTAACTACATTATTGCATTATTGTAGATAAAAATGGGAAATAAGAAGGATTTTTTAATTTCTGTTAAGTCTTTGAGGGAAAAAGAATTGCGTTTTGTAATGCTGAATTCTCATTAAAAAATTTGATTTTTTTTTTTTTTTTTTTTTTTTTTACAGAAATCAATTTTTTAAGTACTTTTCCCTAAAGTAAGAAAAATAAAACTTTTAAAAATTTCTGGTGCAAATCTTAATTAAACTAAGACGGGATATAATTTATCCTACCACCCATCAAGATGTTAAGAGGCCAATCAAATCACTCAAAAAGTTATGTCTATGGGGCATTATTTTCAAATATCATACTAATATTTTAATATTTTTACATGATTTTTACTTACCCATCATACGTAGTATAGGGTAAGTCTTGCAATCGTTTTGAAAATTGAAAAAAACAATTTTACGGATTTACACGTTTTAGATAGTGGAGATTCCGAAAAACATATTTTTAGAAAAAAAAATTTGCCGTCCGTCTGTCTGTCTGTCTGTAAACGCTCTATCTCCCGAACAAATTGAGATAAAGACTTGAAATTTTGTATGTAGTTAGTATGTGAGAATGGGACGAAGCCTATTTAATATCAGCAACCTTGATTATCCGGAACTATTTTTTTCGGACCCTCAAAAAATTCGTTCTGATGAAAGATATATAAAAATTTTCGATTTTTTTTTTTTTTGTTTTAAGAAGTGGATGTAAAAGGCTATAAAATAACACACATTTTGCATATAGAACGAAGTCAATCAGATTATTAGTTGCCGAGATATTTGTAATCCTGTTTTCCACATTCTTCGATTTTTCATGACCCTGTATTTCATTCAAATTTCAATTCAGAGGTATATTTTAATTGGAAATGAGACGCTTAATCCGACACAATTAATTGTTAGTTAATATAATTATTATTTTTGGAGTTATAAGGATGTTTCTTTTACGCAGTTCGGTACTACTTGAGTAGTTTGGCGTTTTTTATAATTTGTCGAAATTGGTACATCAGCAGTTCTTTAATAAAGCATTACTATGTATATTAACAATATTTAAATTTTGTTTACGAATTGCAATGCATTGTATAAATAGTTTTCACATGTTTTATTTTCATATACATATCCATGATGGGTAAGTATTACGGTGGCCCCCAACGACTAGTTTCTTTTTTGCATAAGAAGGCAAAGGACGATCTACTACTGGGCTAGTTTTTAATTTTTCGAATTTGGCTGTATATTTTTTATATTATCATAGTCTCAATTTGGAACCGGTTCCGAAAGTTAAGGTATTTTTTTTAAACTTCTGAAACTAAAATCAAAAAAGCAAAAACTAACCCGATTGTAGATCCAAAGTAGAAACTATAATGCAAAAATAATGAAAATATAATGAAAATGTGCAAAAAAAATAAAGATAAAATAAAAATAAAAAAATAATCATGTAAAAATAATAAAATTTGAGCAAGATATTTGAAAATAACGCTTCTATAGACTTACCATTATCGTTCGAGCTTTTTAAGTGACTAGTGTAGACTGTTAACGCTGTTTTGCCTTTAAATTTGTAAAGAAAAAAATGCTTTCCATATGAACAAATACTATTAAAAATCTTGATTATGTTTTTTTTTTCAATAGCAATTGAAGAAATAAAAAAAATATATGTTGTCAATCTCCATGAACCAGTTTTCTCAAACACTAGCAGAAAATAAGTATCATAAATCTGTATAAAAAAATATCATTTCGTCATAACTTTTTTGTGTTTTTAATTCTACAAAAGAAGCTAGCATTGTTTAACTCATTGTATTGAAATCCATAAATACTGTCCATTTCCACAATATATGTATTTAAGAAAACATCATAGAATTTCTACTAATTATTTCTAAAATATATGTGCCGAATATTTTACTAGATTGCTAAAGGTAAAATAGTTTAGCGAGTAAAATCTACAGTTTTTGAATGTCTATTTTAATAAAACCAAAAATAAGTATAAAATTAAACTATGGAATGTACAATTGAAATATCTTTTCGGTAAGTTCACTAAAATTACGTCTTTTTCATTTCAAAAGATACGAAACATCAGAATCTTGTATAGAAAACAAAACTTCATCATTAATTTAGTATCTGAAAATGCTCATTTTCGTTCTCGTAACTTTTTACATATGTGATCGTCCACAAATAATGCCCGATTGGAGGGCGAGGTGAGTGTGTGTGTGTGGGGGGGGGGGGGGGTCCTGAAATTGTGACAGTTTGTGACAAGTGGGTGGAAGTGGGTACGAAGAAATGTGACATTACACATTTTGGTTGAAATAAAAAACATCGAAAATCAGCAAAATAAATTTTGAAGTTATTTTGAAATTAAAATATTTTGTGTTCATAAAGTAAAAACAAGATTTAAAGCCAAATATATTCAATTCTATTTTCAATTTCGAAATACTGCTAGTTTTACCTGGTCTTTCATACTAATATTTTTATTCTATTGTATATGAATTATGTTTTTGTTGTCAACTTTAATCTTATTTCATACAAAATAAATATGTGAAACATTTTCATTGATATGCTTACAAATATCATTAACACATATAGTTAAAGTACAGAAATAAAGTTTCAGATGTAATCTATAGTGTATTACACTTTGTTTCTGAACTGCAAGTATATATTTATGTAATAAAGTGTGACATTTGACAAGAGGGGAAGGAGAGAATGGGCGGGGGTGTGGTGAAGCATGACATTTTGTGACAACAGAATGCGGTAGGAGGATACGAAATATAAAAACTAGTCGTTGGAGGCCACCGTAATACTTACCCATCATGGATATGTATATGAAAATAAAACATGTGAAAACTATTTATACAATGCATTGCAATTCATAAAAAAAAATTAAATATTGTTAATATACATAGTAATGCTCTACTAAAGAACTGCTGATTACCAATTTTGATAAATTATATAAAACGCTAAACTACTAGTACCGAACTGCGTAAAATAAACATCCTTATAACTCCTAAAATAATAATTCAATTAACTAACAATTAAATGTGCCGGATGAAGCGTCTCCTCTCCAATTAAAATATACCTCTGAATTGAAATTTGAATGAAATACAGGGTCATGAAAAATCGAAGAATGTGGAAAACAGGATTACAAATATCTCGGCAACTAATAATCCGATCAACTTTGTTTTATATGCAAAATGTGTGTTATTTCATTGCCTTTTACGTCCATTCCTTAGAACAAAAAATTTCAAAAATTTTTATATACCTTTCATCAGAACGAATTTTTCGAGAGTCCGAAAAAAATAGTTCCGGATAATCGAGGTTTCTGATATTAAATAGGCTTCTTTCTATTCTTACATACTAACTACATACAAAATTTCAAGTCTCTATCTCAATTTGTTTGGGAGATAGAGCGTTTACAGACAGACAGACAGACAGAGTGACAGACGGACGGCAAATTTTTTTTTTCTAAAATTATGTTTTTCGGAATCTCCACTATCTAAAACGTGTAAATCCGTCAAAAAAAATTTTTCGATTTTCAAAACAATTGCAAGACTTACCCTATACTACGTATGATGGGTAAGTAAAAAAAAAAAAGGTGTGACATCATTTATGGACAGCTCCTATAGTGTACATGTGCTTTCTTACTGGAAGAATTTAAAAAAAACTATTATTATAAATCTTTTCTAAAAATACAGCCCTGAAAAAAAAGTGACTACCTCCTAATAATTCTGTTGTTAAAATAGGTATGGAGCTACCAAGTATCAATTGACATGCACTAATATCCACTGTTTAAACCGTTAAGAATCAAAGAATTTCTGATCTAAAAATGTTCAAATAAGTAATTCACACCGAAATTCATGAACAAAATGAGTTGAAAATAATCAAGAGAATGTGTTTTTGCGAACATTATGAAATGAAAAGTTTACTAAAAATTACTGGTGCCGTTTGACAATTTTTGGATTAAAATTAACCGCTCAACCGTTTAAATTTGCTAACAGCACTACTAATACTTTGTTACTGCTTAGCAGCACCCCTAAAAGGGTTAATACTATGCATAAAATACCATTCCAGGACAGTTTGCATGTTAAAAGTTATTCCAATTTTGCTTCTTCAAACTGCATTGCAGGTGAAAAAAAAAATAAAAAATGGAGGATACTAAATACAAATATATACATATAACTCGATAAACTTTAAGCCCAAACACCAAGAAACCGCAAAACGATTAAAATATTTATCCTTTAATAAGATACAATGGATAAACCCAAACATAAACTAAACATTTTTGCGATTCAAAATCGTACTTTATATTATGGAAATAATTGATAAAATCATTAATAATGAGTGGACATAAAATTATTTTCTATGCAGTCAGACAGACTATATAAAAAACAATCAAATCGTATTCAGGACACTTAAACGTGCATATTCGTGAAAAACCTAATGTTAAAAATTTTAAAGCTTCAACATTTTTTCAATATATACTAGAAAAAAATACAAAATATCGAGTCCAATATGAAAGTATCCTCTAATGGAAAACTCCAATAAATTAAATATTGCCACAATATTTTTTTAACACAGGCAATATCACAAATATTGGTTTGATATTAGATGTGACTCATAAATTGCTTTTATTTTCATTTTTATTACTTGCTTAAATGCAAATCTATAACATTTACCTTTCTTATTAAATTATTTTGTTTCAAATATCTGAAAAAAAATGTTCCATTTACTACTTATTTGTGATAAAATCACATCCAATTCATAGTCATATAAAATAACACATTTTAATGAAAAAAGAAATAATGTAAATAAAATATTTTCCGGCACAAATAATACTAAAGTAAAAACTGCGTGTTATGATAAAAACAATGTTAATAGACTGATATGCATTCTGTGATAAAAAGTGCCCGAGGCAAAAAGACTTTTTGGTAGTAAAATAACTGATGGAAGGCTTATATGTTTTTTGCACAGCTTTGTCAGTCTTCGTTATGTTGTGGCAAATATGTCTGAAAGTACTTCGAAAAAAATGAAAGAAATGTACTTTTTTCTGCCTGTACTCGTTTTTTGTTAATTCTTGATTTTTTTTTTTTTTCTCATTTCCATTTATATTAGATTCTGTTGATTCTTTTGTTTCGAATCTTCATAGGTAAAATAGTGAAAACAAATGACTAAATATTTTTTTATTGTTTTCTTTTGTTTTTGTTGCATGTTGTTGTCATTCTTTATATTACTTTCTTTTGGCACTGGTATCTATGAAAATGAACGATTTATAAGTCATGAAGCTAAAAAGAAATCATCACATTTTACTAAAAAGATTTTGTGGAAAATAAATAAAGACCAACATAGTTCGGACGGCCGCCCCGATACCGTTATTATAGCTCAATGAATTAAGAATATGTTTTGTTTATATTTAGTTCTTTCTTACTAAAATAAAAGTACTTTTTTTTCATGTTTTAGTCCTTCAGGGGTAGATGTCAAAATATAGCAAAGAGTAACATTCATATATGAAAATAAATTGTGTATTCATCATATTTTCATTATTTTTTTTTAATTAGCGAAAACCATGCTTTGTTTGGATTAACAAAGCATTATTTCACGAGATAAATATTTAAAAGAAACAATATATTTATACATATTTTTATAAATTCTTCTTCCACGTTCAATGCAAATCAGTTAAGGGAAACCCAAACCCCATTTTCGGCCAAAAATCATCAAAAGTTCATTTTTTTTTTCCTCAGAAAACGATAAAATACATATTTGCGAATATCCATGCAAAATGTCAGAACTCGGGGACAATTGGAACAGATAGAAAAGGAGCTTTTTAAATTGTACTCACTATAGAGTTTAAAGGACTAGAGGCCATTTAAAACGTGTTTTCCTGAAAATGACTTTTTTCATATTTTGCCTAAGTTCAAAGTACTAAGGCTCAGTGGTAAAATGATTTAGAAACAAAGTGTTTGTGTTTTTAGAATATTAAAAAAATTTGCAACAGAAGTAAGGAGAGATTTTTTTTTAACTATTTCTGAAAATTTTACATAAATTGGTAAACATGAAAATTATAACGAATTTAAAGAAATTTACCATGCGTATTTTTTTTTTTTTTTAGCCGATTAAAATAGAAAATTAAAAATATCTCTCCTTAGTTCTTTTCTATATACTATAACACTATTTAAGAAATTTTAGTAATACCAAAATATTTAAAATTGAATGAGGAGTAGTAATTTTAAAAAGTGTATTTTTCGACAAAAAAATCATAAAAATCCCCATAAAAAATATACTTTTTAATAAAATGTGAATTTTTTTGCTAATTATTCCTTACAAGAAGATTCTTAAATAGTACACCAAAATTCATTACTTTAAAATCAATAATAAAAATTTTGGTTTTTTTTCTTACGGGTCTCCCTTAAGTGGTTAAATGAATGTAAATGTCGTATTTAGTATAAACTTTTAATAGTATATTGATATTATTTAAATTAGGGTCGATGTAAGTAGAATAGTTTAAGCTTAACTTTTTACTAAAAAAATTTGCTTTTAGAGAGTTTTTTTGATGAATGACACTTTTATCTGGATTTGTATTATCCGGATTATAACTATCACACGTCACTTCCGATAATACTTCGCATAACTCCTGCATCCCTGTTCTTATAATATAAGATAATTATAGTCTAGTAAATTGATAATACACCTTTCAAGTAAATAATTACAGTAAAAAATATTATATGCAGAAATTCCGAACAAAGAATGACTTATATTTAAATCAGTCTCATGTTAATCCTGCTTGAACTGAAATTTCATTTTTGAATACGTATTAAAAGACTTTATTGAAATTCACATTTATTATGTGTTGAATACTGTATTAAATTTCTTTAATTCTGATCATTGAAACGGAATATTTTTACGAATATCACTTCTTTAAAGGGAAAAAAAGGGAATCATTAAATGAAATTGATAATCATTCAATAAAAGAGGAATCGTCTAACATACAGAATTAATTATGTTCGCAGCAGCTGCCGATCGATTGGAATGAAAAATGACGCGTATCGTTCTTTTGTAACTATTCTTTAAGGGGACAAGAGACCTTTAAAATAATTTTTTTATTTTTAAAATTGCGCTTTAAATATTATTCAATGGTTTATTATATGCATTATAACATATATTTATCAAAAAAAAAATTAAAAAAATTATTTTTTTTTTTTTGAAAAAAACGGGAAATTTGTGTAATATTTTCGATTTAATGAGAGCTTTTCAAAATGTCCCATGCGCATTCCATATCAATAAAAATCTCCAATATTATTTATACAAGTTTGATTTACATAGATAAATAAAACTGTGCATGGAATTTCATATACCTGAATATAAAGCTAAGAAAAAAAATATATTTCTAATTTTTTCGGGAATTTTGAGCATTTTTGAATCTATTTTTACAATAAACTACGTATAACTTTTACAATTATTTTTATTTTCAAAAAACCATGCACAGTTTTATGACATATATTGAAATGAATAACTATAAAAAATTCAGAGCATTCAAAGAAAAAATAATGCGCATGGAGCATTTTGAAAAGTTCTCGTTAAATTTAAATTATTACAAAAATTTCAAATTTTTTGTCAAAAAAAATTTCTTTTTTACATTTTTGTGATAAATATGTGCTATAATGCATACAATGTACCCTTCAATAATATTCAAAGTACAAATTTTAAAAATATAAAAAAACATTTTGAAGGTCCCTTGTCCCCTTAAGCATTGATAATAATTAGATTTATTCAAGATATTTAGAATTCGTTTAGTATGAAAATAATTATTCAATGAATTTTATGCGGAAAAGTGCAAGATAAGAAACGCAGCTTTTTTTACTTACAAGGTTAGCCTTGCAATGGTTTTCAAAATTAAAAAAAAAAAAAAAAAAAAAAAAAAAAAAGACTGATCACATTTTAGGCGCTGGAGGTTCCGAAAAACACTTTTTTTGAAAAGAAAAAACCGTCCGTCTCTCTCTGTGTTTGCAACCGCTCTATCCCAGGAACAAATTGAGATAGAGAATATCATTAACCTTGATAATCCGGCACCATTTTTTTCGGACCCTCGAAATATTCGTTCTGATGAAACGGACATAAAGATTCCATTTATTTTTTAATTTTAAGGAATGCATTTAAAAGACAATAACAAATATAAATTCTGCATAAAGAATAACGTTGATCAGATAATTAATTGCCGAGATATTTGTAAACCTACTTTCTACATTCTTCGATTTTTAATGACTCTGTATTACATTCAAATTTTAATTCAAAGACATATTTTAATTGGATTTGAGACGCTTAATCTAATGCAGTGAACTGCTAGTTTATATAATTAACATTTTCGGATACATAAGGAAGTTTCTTTTACGCAATTCAGTACTACTTGATTATTATGTCGATCAAACAACCTATGTCGAACTATAGGATTAGATGAGAATATAGACTTATCGTAAATGTCATATTCACTTGACATTAAACACATTACACGTGTTTGTTACGTCATCAAGTGATTTTCAATTTGACGCTTTATTTGTATTTTTGAAACTTACATCTATTATATATTGATTACCATATTAAATATCTTTAATAGAGATCGTTGAAACAGAATATTATTACGAATATCACTTCTTCAAAGGACAAAAAAATGGAATCTTTAAATAAAATTGATAAATCACACAATGAAATAAGAATCGTCTTATATACAGAATCAATGGCGTTCACAGCAGCTGCCGATCGATGGAAATGAAAAATGACACGTATCTTTCTTTTGTAACTATTGTTTAAGTATTGAGAACAATTAGATTTATCCAAGATATTTGGAATTCGTTTAGTACGAAAATAATTACGATGGATAAAATCATTGCAAAAATTGCAAAAAAATCTGAATAGAAGTGCCACCTGTTGGGCGATTTATTCCAAAAATAAAGAATGCTAATTTATGTCAAGAACTAACTGAATCTGAAGTTTGATGAAAATTCATGCATTAATTCCTGAGATATAGTTCTTGCGATAACCATTAATAATGAATCATAGCAGCGTCACGTATTAAGCGATTTACACCCAAAAGTGATCAGTACCATATTACATCAAAGAATTATGGAATCTGAAGTTTTATAAAAAATCAGACCATAATTTTTTGATACATAACTATTGCGGAAATCCTGAAAAAAGTGGCATAGCATTGCAGCTTATTGGGCGAAAACAACATCATTTTGATACATCAAAAAGTAATCAGCAGCAATTTTTTAAGAAATCTAAAGTTATTTAGAGATTAGCTAAAAACTAAGAAATCAAATAATCTAAAGTTTCCTGAAATTCTATGCATTAGTTGTTGAGATAGAGATTCACAAAGTGACAGAGAGGCAGAAAGTATCGAGACAGACCTTTTGTAAAAACATTTTTTTTTAGTTTCTCTTTTTCCTAAAAAGTGTAAATCCGTCGAAAATCGGAAGTCGCCAAATTCAACGAATCCAATATTTTTCTTTATTGTAAAGATGAAAAAAAGTGGAAAAGACAAACATGCGACAATGTCAGAAAATGAAATCCTCAGTAATCAAAATATGATACCACCTCTTCCAAATACAGTAAAACCCCGGTTATTCGAAAAGCATGATACTAAAGCATTTTCGGATAAAAGGGGTTCATATGAATTTTCGGATAATCAGAATTCCATATAATTTTTTAAAGAATCGAGAAAATTTTGGTGAAAACTTGTTTGGTAAAAAGGTGTGATCGTAATTTAGAACATTGTTGTTATGAAAATGTTGTGGTACCGTATTTAAAGCACTCTGAATGACAAACTAAAATTACAACAGCAAGGCTTGTCGGTTAAAATCGAAGATCAGCACACATAGTGATGTAACAGGAGTTCTATTTTAAAACATGCGAAAAGAGAATTTTTTGCGCAGAGGAGAGAGATACGCGCGCAACACAGAGCCACGGAAAACAAATACAAACTTTAAGTTTTATAAGTTGGCGGAATTGGGGCACATTGATACAGTTTTTTTTTTTTTCTAAGAAATTTTTTGGTGTCTACAAAGTAGAAATTTCAAGTTATTTTTCCATGTGGTGTCAGCAAAACTTGTGTTGTGTGTTATAAAAAATGTACAATCGTTTTTTATATAGTATTTTTGCATGTAATTAAAAAAAATCAAAAAAGTAATTTGTATCAATGTGCCCCATCCCCGGGGCAGATTGATACATCTTATGAGACACTTTGATTCGTTTGGAGAAAATGGAGACAAAATAACACCAATGTATATTTTTTATAGGACATTAGTTAGCAAACCATTCTAT
Organism: Maratus speculifer; assembly: GCA_964019185.1. Taxonomy (NCBI): domain Eukaryota; kingdom Metazoa; phylum Arthropoda; class Arachnida; order Araneae; family Salticidae; genus Maratus; species Maratus speculifer. The sequence continues at coordinate 419,275,977 of OZ025291.1, read as the reverse complement.
ATTTATTTAAAGAAATTCAAATCTCCCACAATTTATTTCTAAGTAACATTAAAGCAATCAAAATGAAATGAATAATGACTTGATGTTCTGGCTGTTCCTTGCCTGTGATTGTTGGCTGTGGAAAATGTTTCATATCTGGCACTTCAACCCCAGCATTATCTTCTTTCATAGGAAAGATGAAAAATACCAGATTTTCTGTTTATAAATCGGTTTATAAACAGGAAATAAAGGATAATTATATTTAAAATTCTGTTTATAATTATATTTTGCTATTCTGCAGCATGTTTCTTTTACTTAATATTTGTCATCCCGAAAATACTTTTTTTCTGGAAAATCGGTATAAATTCGAGATTTTCCAGGCTGCTTCGAGATTTGCCAGATCTTTTAAAACAGAATCCAAATCGTTCAAAATAATTAACGTTGTTATTTGTTTCATTATACGTTTGCTTCATTTAATATATATATATATATATATAAACAGGTGGTTATCAAAATAATGGAAACACTTGCGAATGAAAGGAACATTTAAGAATTTCCTTCGTAAGCATTAAAAATAATCTTAGCTACCAGGTTTTTTTTAATATAAAAAGCACATGTACTAGGTAGTATGAGAGAGCTCTAGAAGAGTTGTCTACATTTTGATTTTTTTTTTTTTTTTTTTTTTTTTTTGTCAGAAGCGTAAAATGTCAGACCTCACAGATTTTCAAAGAGGCCAAATTGTAGGAGCCCGACTAGCTGGAGCAACGGTGACCGAAACATCCCAGCTTATAGGCGTTTCTAGAGGTACGGTGTCTAAAGTCATGACAGCATACACACAGCGCGGAAAGACAAGCTCAGCAAAGCAAAATAGTGGACGGAAGAAGAAGCTGAGTGAAAGAGACCGACCGGTATTGAAGCGGATTGCAATGTCTAAAAAGAAAACAACTGTAGCCAAAGTGACCGCAGAGCTCAATCAGCATCTGGATTCTCCAGTGTCAACAATTACAGTTCGGATATACCTTCATAAAGAGAACATTTAAGGCAGAACATCAATTCCCAAGCCACTTGTCCCAGATGCTAATGCCAAACGCCGAGTAGAGTGGTGCCACAACCACAAAACCTGGTCGATTGATAAGCGGAAGACTGTCATATGTTCAGACGAATCATCTTTCACATTTTCCCCCACAACAGGACGGGTACATGTCTGGAGAACACCTACACAAGCGTCTGATCCTGATTGCCTCCGTCCAACTGTCAAGCATGGAGGTGGATCGGTCATGGTATGGGCAGCCGTGTCATGATTTTCTGCTGGTCCAATCGTAACCCTGAAAGGAAGGATCACTGGGGAGAAGAATAGAGAAGTTTTAGCTGACCAGGTCCATCCCATGATGCAAATTTTGTTTCCTGCAGGAGATGGAATTTTTCAGGATGATAATGCCCGTATTCATGCAGCCAGAGTTGTCCAATCATGGTTTGATGAACATGAGGATGAGGTGGAACATATACATTGACCCACACAGTCCACAGACCTCAACATAATCGAACCGTTGTGGTCTATTTTAGAGCTTTCAATCCGGAATCGATATAATCCACCGGCATCTCTCACGGAACTTTCACAATATCTCCATGAAGAATGGTACAATATTCCTCTAAACATTATTCAAAATTTGTATGATTCGATTCCCAGGCGAATCCAAGCTGTATTACATGCCAAAGGCGGTCCTACGCCATATTAATAAAGAATTCTTTCAAAATCTAGAGTGTTTCCATTATTTTGTATTATTATTTGATTATTTCCATTATTACCCCTGTATACATATACCAGGTATCCCAAAAATGACTGATGGATTTTAAAATTCAATAACTTACAAACGGTGACAGCCATTTAAAATACATTTGCAGGAGGGTTATGTATAATGTCAGGAGTTTTTTTACCGTAATTTTTTATTTTAGTTCGCATTTCAAACAATAGGTGGCGCTGTCGGCGATTGAAGGCCAGGTGATCAATGCTGAGTAAAGCGTCGACCTGGCCTTCAATCGCCGTCAGCGCCACCTATTGTTTGAGATGCGAACTAAAATAAAAAATTGCGGTAACAAAAACTCCTGACATTATACATAACCCTACTGCAAAAATTTTTTAAATAGCAGTCACCGTTTGCAAGTTATTGAATTTTAAAATCCATCAGTCATTTTTGGGACACCCTGTATATACAGTGGCGGTCAAAAGTTTTCGGCCATTTAGTTTCTTCAATTTATTTACCAAAAGGTTTCAGCAAAGAAGAAGCACAACTGCTTCGAAAGTTAGGAATATATGAATGACCTCTGACCACGTGATCATTTTTGATTGGATACTGAAGATGCTTCATGCAAAAGGATAAAATCCGAAGTTCGCGTGTGCAAAAGTTTCCGAAATATGTCCGTATACCGTATCAACATGCTGACGTGATGCATGACTTTATGGAAGAGTCTGTGTTAAATTTTTTATCAGAGTTTAAAAAAAATACAAACGTACCCGACTGGCGTTTTCCAAAAACCACAAAGTCTGTTCAAGAGAAAACTTGAAAAAGTTCTATTTTTCCATCATCCGAATTCGAAACAGTTTTGGAAGTGGTGGCAGACACAACGTCCAATGACCTAACAACAAAAGATATGATTCGACCTATGTTATTCCTAGAATGAAGCATGGCGGAGGACACGTTATGCCGTGGGGAGCGTTTTCTTCAAAAAGTGTCGGTCCGTTATTTGAAATCCACAGCCAGGTGAATGATACAATGTATAAGGATATCTTGCAAGACTATTTTCTGCCTTATTAGAGAAAAAAATTTGGTCGCAACTATTTTTCATAACAGTATAACGACATAAATATTGTTTGTAAACCTCGATAAGCAATGGTTTTCGCACAAAAAAATTTCGTTTTTGAAATGATCAGCCCAAGCGCCCAACATGAATCCAATAGAATATCATTGAAAAGAAGTTGACAAAAGCCTGCGGAACTATAAATATTCCAACTCAGCCGAAATTTCGCCAAAATTGCAAGAAATGTGGGAAAAACGTACCATAGACGATCTTTAACCGTTGATTGTATGAATGTCACGTTGCTGGGCCGCAGTACTTATTACTAAAGCTAATAAAATAGTAATACTTTAAAATACTAATTGTAAATGCTGTTGATCACTGTAATTTTCTATTACAATACCACTTTTTGATTGTGAAGGTGGTATTGTAATTACCGGGATTGTGAAGGTGGCCGGAAACTTTTGAGAACATGCGTTTTCCTTTATACTTAATTTTGTCAGTTAAATTTATTGATATTTACATGTTCTTCTATAAGTACGTTCCTAACTTTTACGTCAATAAATTATATAAATATCACTTTGATATTCCTCTTCATATGGGTATATTTACAAATTAACTGAAAAATTTTTGCTGGCCGGAAACTTTTGACCGCCACTGTATATATATATATATATAGATAGATATTCGAAAAATTTTAAACCTGCGAATGGCTTTTTGTTAAAAACTATTTCTGTTTTGTTGATTTTAGGTTCTAAGCACTTAGGCGAACATAAAAACATAAAGAAAACAACAATTATTTAATGAATTACTTATGTAGTTCACCATGCTGTAGAGGTCTGCACGGGCCCGGGCCTGGCCCGTGGCCCGTACCCAGCCCGGCGGAATCGTTTCGAATTTTCTCACGGGCCGGGCCGGGCCGGCAGATTTATAATAGTTTTTTCAACAGGCCGGGCCGGGCCGGCAAAAAAATTGAACGGGACAGACGGGCCGGGTCGGGCTGATAAAAAAAATTTCGGGCCTGCCGGCCCGTTCTGAAGATTTAAGCAGAAACGATAAAATATGAGTTATTTTCAACGAAAATGGTTTTAACGAGAATAAGTATAAATATGGCCAGCCACTAGTTTGACAGCATCAATATAAAAATTGCACAGTGTATCGGCATCGGAGAATTACATTATGTGTAACCCGTTTTAATATTTTTTTAGCTGATTCATGCCGATCCGAGATCACGCTTGCACTATTTTTCTACATATAGACTGGCCGGACCGGTACTAGACTTAATTATTGGCAGAAAACATTATTTGTAAAATTATTAACAGCGATAAAGAACTTATGTTAGCTTAGTTTTCGGATATATACTTCTTGATGATTTTTAAATTAATTTCTCAATAATGCGAAAGTTTGACACATTTTCTGATTAATTTTAAATTGTAAAAGTATAAAAGTGATAAGCCTAACTATTGAAGGGATTTGGAATCTAATAGCGTTTTTCATTTTTGGTAAATAAAATACTTGTATAACCTTGTTGAGTTATAATAGTTTCTCAAATGATTGCAGGTTTTTCTCCCTTCCCTTGCTATTGCTTCCGGAAATTCTATTCAAAACGCTAATTATCATAGTATTTTATTTGTTTGCAGTATTCTTAAATTGCTTGTATCAAAAAATGGATAACGCCATTCGATTATATAGTTTCTGAATAAAGATATCTGTTAATCCTATGCGTTTCTGAGAAAAAAAAATGAATTTAGAAATGTATCAGAAAGGAGCTTCTTTGAATTTAAGAATGAATTTAGATTTGAAATCTATAATAAAATGATATAGAAATATATTTATAAATCTTCTTTTATTAAACAGCTTCAAAATTAACCATGTTTTTAGCTTTCTTTCTTTTTTCTTTTATTCTAAGCCATATTAATTTTTTAATGAATCTTTATTCGAATGTTTAAAGCCTAAGAATATAAGTAATCATTAATGTTGTTAATGTGTGTTTGCTGTAAAATGTACTGTAAAATCATTCCATAGATATGTATGCAGTATTCTTTAAAGGAATCTTAGTTATATGATAAAAATCTGAATTTTTTAGAAATCGTAGAAATTGTAACGTGCCAAAACGGGCCGGGCCGGGCCTGTTTTCGCTGATTTTTGTACGGGCCGGGCCGGGCCTAAAATATAAAAATGTAAACGAGCCGGGCCAAACTTTTGAGTTTTACAACGGGCCGGGACGGGCCGAAATAACTTTCCTACGGGCCAGGCCGGGCCGGGCCTAGAAATTCCGGCCCGTGCAGACCTCTACCATGCTGTAAACTGAAAACTCTTTCATCATTATAATTAAAATTTCAAACTGTTCCTTTGTTATTTTCCGTTATTATTAAAAGTTTTTATTATTGAATTAGAAAAAGTTTTTCTGTTTTTTTTTTTTTTTTTTTTTTTTTTTTTTTATTGTCACCGAAAATATGCTTTTCTGCTAATTAAATAATCTCGTTAAAAAGAATAAGCGAATAAAAATTATAAAATAGATTTTTTTTCAAAATATTAGTACCCATATGTTTTAAGTAAATGAATATTCTTAACAAAAACGCAATAAAAAATGAGCGTTTTTCATAAAATTTTTGTACAGTTTCTTTTGTTTTCGTATGCAGTTTAAATTAGGATTGATGAAGTAACTCCTCTTCCAGGCTATACAAATTACATTTTGTGATACCCTTTACAAAAAAAACTATTTAGTATTTTGACTTAAACATAGAAATAAATTATGATCTGTACAATCGAGCATTATTATTATTGTTATTTTACAAAATAACCTTAAAAAATTACTATTTTAAGTAATTTATTTACATTTTTTTCCATTATGGACGCTTTTTTGCAAATAAAAAGTGAAACGCGTATATTTTCAGAAAAAAATCATGGAGTTAATAATTACAGATACAATCATGATGAATTAACTAATAAAAATATTTTTTCAGTATTCTCCAAGATATCTCATAAGCTGGTTTTAAAAATTAAGGTACTACATGGTTATCCCGTCGACCAAGAAACTATCGCCAAACTAAAAGATTAAGTGCCAATAATGGATGATCATGAATGTCACATTCAATGACATTATGCATGATACATGTGTTAAACGTCATTAAGTGATTTTTATTTCGATTTTTTATTTGTATTTTTAATTAATATTCTACTAATTATTTGTTTTTTCGCTATTTAAAATAAAAATTATGTCAACATGTATGATTTGGCTATTAGTTTGAGAATTTGTATAATTTGGCGAAATTGGTCGACGGAATAACAAAGTAGTACCGAAATTAATTAAGGAATGAAAAAATTTTGGACCTGATAGAAATAAAATATGATCTGTAGATTCTGGCAATATTATTTTGTTATCAAATGATTAAAATAAATAAAGCATAAGCATTTTTATTATTTTGTTAACTATATTTTGCCATTATATGGATTCTTTTTGGAAATTTGTTCTATTTTTGAAAACATGCGTATTTCTTGCAATAAATAACAAGTTGGAAATTGCACGTGAACGTAGCAAATGAGGTGCGTTCGTACGATATCGAAGTTTTAAAAATATTCAGATCTTGCTGAAATAGTAGAGCGTACTTCGGATACAGTATAGTAGTCGAAATCTTTGTGTTTCTGTAAATATGCAGAAAGTAATTTTTATTACACCTCAGAAACGTATATCTTATTCATAAAATGTGAAATAGTTGAATATAATTAAAACACGCCCCAAACAATGTTTCCCCGTATAGCATTATGTAGTGGAATACTTTTGTGTGGCCCTGTAATTTAATAATAAAAATTCTTTGCATCACAGATTGTACAGAATGCATATTTTAATATATATTTCATAGATTCATGCCAATTCAATTATGTTCGAATGAGTGTAACATCATAAAAATGCATTTGAATCTTTTTTTCCCATTGACCGTAATGTAATGGAATACCTTTGATTGTCCCTGTAAATGATCTATTCATCCGACTTTCATATAATTTGAAATGACTCGATAAAATTACGTAATAATTATATGTTTTAAATTTCAAACGATTAAAATGCATTTGAAATTTTTTCCCCATTGACCGTAATGTAACGGAATCCTTTTGATGGTCCCTGTAATTGATCTATGCATCCAATTTTCATAACATTTGAAATGACTCGACAAAATTACGCAATAATTATATGTTTTAAATTTCAAACGATTAATATGCATTTGAAACTTTTTTTCCCCATTGACCGTAATGTAACGGAATCCTTTTGATTGTCCCTGTAATTGATCTATCCATCCGATTTTCATAAAATTTGAAATGACTCGACAAAATTATGTTATAATTATGTATTTTAAATTTCAAACGATTCGGTTGGGTATTTTTTGAGTTGTTATATGCGGACGGACAGACAGACAGACAGACAGACGGACAGACAGACAGACAGACAGACGGACGGACTGAGCGACAACAATAGGTGCTACGTATTTACATAATTACGAACGCACCTAAAAATCATTGAGTCGGTGAAAGCTATTATAGTCATGAATGATTAAATATGTGAAATATTATCATTGAATCAGAATTTCTCCTCCTTTAAAAAATTATTTAAATAAAGGAAGGAACCTACATATCGGCTTTTTGCGAAGACAAAGTATTTTAAGTATTGAAAATAATTGCAGAATTTATACTTCCAACCGTAAAAAAAAATTAAAATTTCTTAAATTAAAAATTTATGTTATTTGAGAGGGATGCATCCATTTTAATAGAGTATTTTATTAAGATTTGTTGGAAATGGCTCATATTTTGATGTTTATTCCTTTTAATAATATGATAGTTTCATAATTTCTTCTATGAAATTTTTAAAATACCTTTTTTACAAAACTTTTAGCATATTTTTATTGAATTAAATTTTAATTGTTTGCATGCAATTAAAAAGTATATTTCAGTGTTAAGAATTCCAGTACACCATTTATTCTTATTATATGAATTATATTATGATTTCTTTTATAAAGTGGCAACAAAAGAATTGTAAACAAATAAAATTAATAACTATTTTGTAAAATTTTGCTTCGAAAATATTTTTATTTATACCAGTCTTTCATTATAAATAAAAAAGGCCCGAGGAAATTCTTAGTTATTTGGCTGATTTTACATTTCTAAAAGTAAAATGCGCTAAAACATGAAATAACGATTCTGTTTAATAAAGATGCAAAAATAATATAAAAAAATATTGTTACTTTCAAATATTTATCTTATAAAATAATGCTTTGCGAATCCAAGCAAAGCATGGCTTTCGCTTGTATAAATAAATATTATATAAATATTTAGTAAATATTAAATAATAATTATATATTGTATAAATAATTACCGTAGTAAAATTTAATTTGAATGCAACGAAACATAGAATGACGAAAACTAAGATTATTTTAACACATGACGCTGAACGATTAATATCATTATACTCTATATAATGCATTTCAGTTATTTATTCAACAGTTCCGAAATACATTTATCTAACGAAATGTTTTTATTAAGCTTTGTTTGGAATTATTTTAAGTTTTTTCATGTCCAATTTTTCTGTGGTTTCCATAAGATTATCTGAAATTTGGTAGGGTCCAGAAGAGTAATTATGGCCATTTTGTACATTTTCAACATTGCTATTATTATTTTTTTTTACCTTTTTCTATTTGGAAAAGTGATAATTTTAGTACATGCGAAGTAACTTTGACTTATAAACAACACTTTTTAAAAGTTTTAATTCACATAGCTATTTTTTTTCTACAGTTAAAAAGTGGTCATAATTAGCCAATTAGCGTTTGGGGTAGTTAAGACCACAAGTGGGGAAATTATGAGTCCTATTTTTGCTACATATTTTGCTATTCGGATATAAAAAGTGCTTCAGACTAGTGATAATAATAACAATAATGATAATGATAAAACATTATGAAATCAATATTTAAGCGTGGAACAAAATTTTAGCGTACACAGTTTTCTCAAATATGGAAGTGGTCACAATTAACCCCTTGTTCATAATTCCCCCTACCTAACCCTTCATCAGTATATTAAAAAATAGCTCAGAAATATATATAAAAATAGATCACAAATAAGTATAAAATATAGCTCACAAATTTATAAAACCTTCTCATTAACAATCTTAAAGCAATTTTTTAAATATGAATATTACTGAATACCACTTTAATTATACAAGCTTGATTGCGTGTTTAACGCTACACTGTATAAAAAAAATCTGTAAAGGTACTAAACATTTTCTAGGAAACTGGGATTCCAAGAACTTTTCATGTAACGATAACAGGAAAAATTCATGTAATCGATTCTGAAACGCGATTTTTTGCTGTTACCGCTACAGGAAAAGTTCTCGGAATCCCAGTTTCCTAGAAAAAGTTTAGTACCTTTACAGATTTTTTTTACAGTGTATCGTTTGATGATGGACTTAAATGAAAATCACTGATATGAATTTATAATGTAAGAAGTGCTTAGCATAACATTAAATGTTAAGTATGTTCGAGAATAATGCATAATTTTTCCACTTTGGAGATTATTCATCTAAATGATAAATATCAATAATGATCCAATCAACATATTGTTCAGAATTGAATTGTAGAGCATACTACTTAAATGTGTAGCAAGGTAGCAGAGTAATAAACGCAGTTTGAATAGGAAAAATATATTTAATAAAGGTACGATCTAAATAAACAACCTACATGATAGACATTAAAATATAAAACTACTTAAAAACAGAATTTGTAGAAGTTGCCAAATAATAAAATCATAATAAACATTGAACGGCAGGTTGCACGAGAACTCATAATTCAACACCCCTCCTCAAGCTGCCGCATTAAAAATAATTTTATCACACATTTTATTAAATTTAATTTTGCTCAATGGCTTTGTAAACATATCTGCAGTCATGTTATGAGATTCACAGTACTTTATATTAAACACACCATCTTTATAGAGCTCACGTATAAAACAGTAACGAACATCGATGTGTTTGGATCTTTGACGAATTCGTTCGTTTTTAATCAGGGCTATACATCCTTGGTTGTCTTCATGAATCGTAAATTGCCTTTTCTGAGTATCCTCAATTTCACACAATAATTGTACTAACCACACACCCTCTTTACATGCTTCAGACACAGCAATAAATTCAGCTTCAGTAGAGGACAGTGAAACTGAGTGTTGTTTCCTACTAGACCATATTACAGGTGAATTTCCTAGCATAATTATGAATCCGGTTGTAGACTTCCGATCTGAAATATTTCCACCCAATCAGCATGAACAAAAACTTCAACCGATGATAGATCTTTCCCAAATTTAAGTTTATACTCAGATGTTCCTTTAAGATATCTCATAACTTGTTTAACTGCATTCCAGTCATTTTCAGTTGGTTTACTAACTCGTCTTGATAAGATTCCAACTGCTATTGAAATATCTGGTCTTGAGGTATTAGAAATATATAAAAGAGATCCAACTGCTTCTCTATACTTGTTATTTGTTTCTAATTCTTTTGATGAATATTCATTTTTTTAAAATTCTGGATTCATAGGGATATTTACAGTTTTAGCTTCATTTAATCCATATTTTTTAATAAGTTGATCAATTTTTATTTTCTGGTTTATTACAAAACATCCATCTTCTAGTCGTTCAACTTGAACTCCTAAATAATATGACACTTGTCCTAAATCAGATATATCAAATGATTCTTGAAATATTTGCATTATATTAATTTCAGTTTCTTCATCTAATGTACAAATAAGTATGTCATCAACATATAAAAGAATATAACTCCAACCATTTTCTTCTTTTCTGATGTAGAGACACTGATCCACTTTACTGCGTACATAACCATTTAAAGATAAAATTGAATTTACCTTATCATTCCAAGCTTTTGCCGATTGTTTTAAGCCGTATAAATCTTTCTTTAATCTGTAAACTTTATCTTCTTGACCTTTAATAATGTATCCTTCTGGTTGTCGTATATATAATTCTTCATCTATATCAGCATTTAAAAAGGCTGTTTTTACATCTAAATGTTTTATTTTCATATTCTTGGCACTTGCCACTGTTAAGAGGACTCGAAATGTTACATTGTTTGCAACAGGAGCATATGTTTCTTTAAAATCTTCTCCTGGCTTTTGAGTAAATCCCTTAGCTACAAGTCGAGCCTTATAACGTGAAACATTTCCGGTTTGATCTTGTTTAAGTTTAAAAACCCATTTAGTACCAATTGCATTTCGGTTTTGAGGTAAATCTGTAAGTTCCCAAACATTTCTTTCTTCGATTGATTTAATTTCGTCGTCTGCAGCTTTAATCCATTTATTTTGTTCATCTTCAGATAACTTTTTCATTTCAGCCCATGACATAGGTTCATCAACACTTTTAACAGATGTTTTATATGCTGTAATATATCTTACAGGAGGTACACCTTTGTTGGAACGTTCTGAACGTCTTACTTTTACATTTTCGTTCGCTTCTAAATCTTTCTCTTCCTCTAAAGGTTTTACTTCGTGCTCATCATTTAAGTTTAAGATAATTTTCTTGTGTTTATTACAGTCGTCTGTTTCATGAGAACTGGTTAATATTTCATTTTCTCCATCATTGAGACAAATTACATTTCTTGAAATAATTACTTTGTTTGTTTCTTTATCAAGAATAATATAACCTTTAGATTCTTCTGCATAACCAAGAAAAATTCCTTCTTTACCTCTGTTGTCTAATTTTCTTCTTAATACAGGTGCAATATAATAAACAACTTTGCAACCAAAAATCTTCAAGTGCTTTGCTGTTGGTTTATATCCATGCCATATTTCAAAAGGTGTTTTCTCGCAAGCATTTGTGGGTAAACGATTTTGCAGGTAGGTCGATGTCATTATAGCTGCTCCCCAAAACTTTTTACCCAACTTTGAATCTTCCAGCATGCATTTTCCCATTTCAGTCAAATAACGATTCCTTCTTTCTGCAACTCCGTTCTGTTGAGGAGAATGTAGTACTGATAACTGGTATTTAATTCCTTCTTTAATCATGAAATTTCGGAGTCTTTCATTTACAAATTCCCCTCCTCTGTCACATCTTAAAAACTTTGGCGTACGTTCAAATTTAGTTTTCACATAACGGAAAAATTCTTCAATTTTTGTCGCTGCTTCACTTTTATGTTTCAGTAAATAAACAGTTAGATATCTTGACTTGTCATCTATAAGTGTTAAGAAATATCGCTTTCCTGTGGGAGTCTCATTTGGAAAAGGTCCACAAATATCAGCATGGAATAAATCTGCAACTTTTGATGCTCGATGTTCACTTCTCTTAGGATAAGCATTCTGAACTTTCTTAACCTTTGTACAACATAAACATTTCATTTTCTGCTTACAGTCCTTCATTTTTAAACCATGGACTAAATGATTATCTTGTAATTCCTTGATTGCTCGAAGATCACGATGTCCAAATATTCTATGCCACATATGAATACAATTAATATGCGATTCTTCAAAAACTTTATTAGCAATTTCATTGCAGTTTAACTTGTACAAACCATTTTCTAATTTTCCTTCAATTATGACTTGGTCGTTTTTCATTATTGTACATTTCCTGTTGCCAAAGTGCACAAAACAGTCGTTTTCATCAAGTCGCTTCACTGATAATAAACTGCTATCAAGATCTGGAACATATAGGACATCACAAAATTTTATATTTCTAACTTCATTGCCTGGTCCTCTGTATTTCATTAAACAATCACCAATACCTTTAATATCGAGTAATTGACCACTAGCAACTTGTACTTGGCCTCTTTTTGGCTTTATTTCAGTGCAATAAATATTTTTATCATTTGTCATGTGAGTTGTCGCAGCAGAATCAATATACCAATTAACATTAGAGAATTTATTCGAAGCTTTAAGACAGTGAAAAATTTCATTTTCCGTTTTAATTTCCTCGCTATCTGTAATCATTTTAACTTTGTGACTTCTTGTTTTATGCTGCTCAGCTTTCCATAAATAACAAAATTTCTTAATATGTCCTGACCGTTTACAGTAATGGCAAAGCTGTTTTGACTTGTTTTCAGAGTTAACCCTAAAATTTCCCTTTTTCTTTGGATCTTTAACTATTTTCATCGCTGTTTCTTCATTCAATTTAAACGTTTCTAAACGACGCTCATACGTTGCAATAAGTTTACTTTTTACGTATTCTAATGATAATTCCTCAGAAGAACGAGCTTCTAAACTTGTAATTAAGGAATCATAACTCTCTGGAACACCGCATAGTAAAATTGCAATGATATCATCATCTGGGATGACTTTACCAAGACCTCTTAGTTGATCAACTACTTCTAATATACTTTGAATATAATCTTTCATGTTTAAGGTTTCATCATATTTCATACTGTATAACTTTCTTTGCAAGAAAAGTTTCGTATTTAAATGCTTTTGTTCATAAACTTTACGTAAAGAATCCCACATACCTTTTGCTGTTTCCTCATGTTTGATATGTATTAGCTGATTATCTTCGACACTTAAAGCAATTTTTGCTTTAGCAGACTTGTTTGCTTTAATCCAAGCATCTCGATCAGCTCCCGGTTTAGTAGGTTGTTCGGATGTAATAACATCCCATAATCCTTTATCAGTTAAAAACATTTCCATCTTGAATTTCCAAACATCATAATTACTGTTATTTAACATTGTAAAGTTAGCTTGCTGTTCAGCCATATTTCATATGTTAAATCGCACTTCTTCACAAAAAATGAAATTGAACTGTTAAATAAATTTTCCTAATTCAAAAGAAAATAGCCTTCTGGGCAACATAACCTGTTCAGAATTGAATTGTAGAGCATACTACTTAAATGTGTAGCAAGGTAGCAGAGTAATAAACGCAGTTTGAATAGGAAAAATATATTTAATAAAGGTACGATCTAAATAAACAACCTACATGATAGACATTAACCCTTTGATTACGGAGTTGGGACATATGTCGTCCCAGAGACTATTACTTTATTTCATTAGCACCACTTCTTGAAAACTATTCTATTTTATAGACATATAGAAAAGTAATTTTTAGAGAAATCTATCACAATGAAATTTCTCTGTAAATTTTGGTTCGAATTAATTTAAAAATAGTCATCGTTGTAGCCCGTAATCAAAAGGTTAAAATATAAAACTACTTAAAAACAGAATTTGTAGAAGTTGCCAAATAATAAAATCATAATAAACATTGAACGGCAGGTTGCACGAGAACTCATAATTCAACACATATTAGTAAAATTGATTGTAAGGTTTTCATTTATGTCATATAAAATTCACAGTGTTAATGCTTAATTGTAGAAAATGAAAATAATAGGAAATAGTTTTACGTAAGAAAAGGCAATCCGTTATTTTAATATAAAACATACAAAATTCATTTTTTATTGTAATTCTTTAACAAAATAACAGAAAATACTTTAAATCAGGAAATATTTTAAATATATTTTAGAGAATTTAATTTTTTAAATTAAGTTAACAATAGTAATTTTAAGTCAATTACGTTGTGGCGCACCCGGCAAGGCCGACACGTAAATGAGAGTTCATTTTTATAGAAGAAATATTAAAAAAATTTATTAAAACTTTAGGGATGGCAAGGAGAAACTTCGATGAATTATATAAACTTCCGAAAAGATTAAAATTAAAAAATGAAACAACGCACATGATCTAATTTTTTTAATGCCTTGAATGATAATTGCGATTATGATAATATATAAAAAGAAGAAGAAAACAGCATCTGATTTTATTAAAACAAGGTAGAAACCGTCGAATTTCGACGAAAAAAATGTTTAAAAAAGAACTGTTTCATTGATTTATAATAAACATACAAAATTATTTATAGTAAAAATGCAAATAAAAGTAAGTCTAACTCTTAAACAAACAATATTTAACGTCAAATTAGCAAAATAATCTTTCTATAAAACTCAGTTGTAGAAATTGTTAAAATTAAGTTCATGTAAGCAGTACATGTAAGCAGTAAAAAATAATAAAGATCTGTTGTCATGATAAAGTTATCAATTTAGGTTCTTATGCTAGTATTTCAAAATGAAAAAAAAAAAATTATTCCAATTTGACTCAATCATAGAATTTATTTCCTGTGATATCTAAATCCGGCATCATTTTCATGATATAAAAATTTACAAATGCCCATTTCGTATCTGTATTCACCTTTGCAGAAAAAATTGGAATTTTAATTTGATCATTTGATTCAAAACTTGAAGTCTCAATGCTATTAGCTGAAACAGATATTAATCTGCTGATATTCTTTTACGTGTAAATCAAATTTTTTAAATGAAATCAAAAGTCACCGGATTTATAACAGAAGATATTTAAATTTCCATTTTTTCACTTTTAATGAGAAAATGGCAACATAAAGATACGGTAATCAATTTCTTCCCTTTTTTCCTTTGCTTTTAATAGAAATGGAGTAATCCTGTTGCCACGATTAGAAAAGCAGTATTAAAAACTACTAAAATTTAATATTTCAAAAACAAACTAAGATACAGCTTTCAAACAAATTTCATTTAAAAGTGCACTTTTTTCCTTACACGATGGTATAAAAATTAAAAATGTACGATATTTAGAAGGATAAAAATTTGTAGTAGCAAAAGTTGCAATACCGTAGTTTCATTTAAAATTTGAAAGTGTTGCCATTCGGAAAATGACGTATGCATAACGCACAGATACGTTAGGCCTTTATAATGTATATATGATCAAACTTCAGTCTAAGCTCTCTTTCTTAGACGAAAAAGACTTCAATTCTTCCTACCTTTTTACTTTTGTAAGTTGTAATTAAAATAGTGAAAAAAATATTTACGAGACCAAGAGAAACCAAATCATGTTCACAAAAAAAAAAAAAAAAAAAAAAAAAAAACGAGACTTTTTAAAACGGAGTTACGAATCACTTACAAAGTTTTTACAACTTTAAAGTGCAATTATTCTGTAAATATGATAGCCAAATAACTGTATAAATTACATACTCACCAAACAAATCAGAAATGTTACAACTAATTTAAAGAATGTTTCATTTTTCTGTTAAAAAATGGCTTTGGGCTGTCTTAGCTATAGCAATGTCCAAAGTAACATGTAAACAAAATCATGAATTGTCTCAGTTTTTACTTTTTATCATTTATGCATTGAATTTAATTGTGCATTTAATGCATTTAATTGCATTTAAATGCATTTAATAGTATTTCTAATCAATTCATTGATTAGACAATAGCGCAAAGCCATTTATTAGCTGAAATGTCTGTTATTTTAAAATTTGTGTATACAATGTTTATCAACAATTTAATAGGTATGTACTTTCATTTAATTTTACCATTAATGTAATTCATGAATCCTTAAATTTTAAAGTTACTAAAGCCTTAATGAATCGCCTTTTACTTTTTATATAAAAATCACAGTATACTGTGATTTTTATAGATTGTGATTTTATAGTGTGATTATAAAATATCAAAAATATTCTACAAAGAGTATAGCGATATAATCGATGTTTTTTGCGCCTTGACACGAAAGAAGAGAAACTGCCAACTGCACAATTCAAAAGACAAATATCAACAAAATATACTTTAGAATATGCGTTACAGATTTTCTTATCTAAAACAGAAATTATATCTTTTTTGTATTTTTCGTTTTATATCTAATTCTGCATTAATGTAATGTGCCTTTATTATTTGTTATTATTATAAACTGTTTCCCGAAAATATGGTACGTATTGAAACCGTTTGAATGTTATATTCAGATTTAGCGTGGTCAAATCTACATTTATATCATAGAAAGGCAAAATTTTTATTTTATTTTTTGCCAATTTTTGTAATTACGTAATCAAAGGCGAAAAAATTATTTGATTATTGGAATTTTTAAAATCTTATTATTTAATTTTTATATTTATATTTAATTATACTTTAATTTTTATATTTTTTACTGTTAATTTTTATATCTACAGTAATTCTTTGAAATGCATTAAAAAAAAAGAAAAGAAAGGAAAACTTATTTCAGTATGGAACCAAATTAGATTTAGTAGTGCAAAGAATACTTGTTATTCATTTACAGAGCCACACAAAAGTATTTCGTTACATAATGGTATAGGGGGAAACATTGCTTGAGACGAGTGAACTATTTCAAATTTAATGAAATTGATATATGTTACTGATATTTACTTATTGTATAATAGAAAGCAGATAGTATTTACAGGGACATACAAGATATTTCGGATATTTATACGGTATCCGAATTACTGTGTACTATTACACCAAAATCTGAATATTTTTAAAACTTCGTAACAGTAGGAGTGCACCTCAGTTGCCATAGTTGACGTGCAGTTTGCAACTTATTTTAATTTTGTCAATTATAATCTTTAGCTACGGGGGGGGGGGGCTCATTTAAAAGAATTCAAATCAATGCTCAAATCATTCTTGTAAATACTTTATAATCTGATCTACAAGATTACAATGAACAAATGGGACTTATTCGAGATTATCGCAATGGCTCTATCTAAAGAACTAATGCACGAAATTTTCTAAAATTTGAGATTCACTTAATCTCTGATAAAGATTAGTGTTATTTAGTTTTTGTTGTAAATTGCCCTACAGATGCAGCATTTTTCACGATTTTTCAATAAATGCATCTAATGTTTGGATTTTCATTTCAAACCTCAGATTCAGATAGTACTATATAAGAGATTGATCCTGACCAGTTTTTTTTTTCTTATGATTTTGCAATAGATCTATCGCAAAAACTAATCTACTGTTTTCATCAAAATTTATCCACTTATAAACTGACATAACTAGTTGCTGACTAGATTTTGGTTTAAACCATCCAACTGATAGCGCTGCTATGCTACATTTTTCAGGAAGTATTAACATACGTAAGATAGAAGAAAGTTTTAGGATTGCCACATGCCACTAGTTTCATCTATGACGACATAAAAGTTGTTTATTAATGTAAATATATTAAATAATTATGTACAATATTTTAAAATAAACTAAAAGTTCTTGTAAATAATGTTTCTGTCGTCATAATATTCTAATAGTGTATCTTGTTAATAGTTGTACTATTTTTCTTAACAAATAATCAATTAAACGAATCTAGTGAACAATTTTGAATGGGAAAAATGTTAGTATATTTTTACTTTAATTTGTATATTAAGAGGTAAGATATGCATGACGGTTCATATTTGAACACAAACAATGGTATCAAAAGCGGGTAGTTGTGTTTCTCAATTTTGAGTACATTAGGATCGGAATTATTTTGAGTATGTGGCGTGTTTGAAACTGAGTAATTTTTACTCAATTTTGAGTACATATATTTTTTCAGCCCATTTAATGTATTTTTTGGTTGTCCATCAAATGTAATAAAAAGTAATTTTTGTGATAGTTGTCAATTAGATATACGAAAATAAATATTTTATAGTTTAATATAATAATAAAAAAACTTGCTAGTTTAATTCAAGTAATCTTCGAAAAATTGCGTTGCTTCAGTTTACCATTTAAAACAAAAGAAGAATTGTATATATAAATAAAAAAGTGAAGCACTCAGTCAAGATGATGGTTGGTAAATTTTAGATATCCGCATGCTTGAAATCCTCGGTGAAATAGGTAACAAAATGTAGAACACATATGAGGTGTCTGCATCAATGTGCATAAGTATGAATACATCAAGCTATGACAAATATGTGCATAGTGGTGTCCCAAATTGTAGAAACATTTAGGCAGTTTTCATTACAAAAATTAAAAATATGCTTACTTCAGCCATCTGGAGGATAGCACATTCAGAAAATTTTGGTATATTTTCACCAATCATAACCCCAGACCCCTAAACCTCTTTCTGTTCAAATGTTGATGCATATTTATGTATGTATATAACAAATTTAGTTAAAGTGTAACCCAGAATTTAACAACATAATAAAACTGAAAATAACAATCAAACTTCATAGGACTGTAAAACACATAAAACTTGAAAACAGGAAAACAAAATCCAAAAACAAAAAAGCTGTGATCCCCACAGCAGTAGGCAAACTACAAAACACTGCAATGTACCAGACAGCATGTATAATATGTAAAAACTATTGCGAATAGTGGCAATGGGTTTCGATGAGAGTGTTGTAATGCAGAAAAATAATTGATATCATAACACGAATATTCCCCCACCTGAGCCGACGCAACAATATACAACATATCTCCCATTCCGAAAGTACAGCTGATTCATAACGTATGTATAATATACACTAAAACAGCAATAAAAGTTTTATTACGTAAGCTTGAGAAACACAGCCACAAAAACAACCAAAATCTAGTATTCCATAATCAGTCCGTGCTCGTTTTCTGTCATTATATATCTATATTCATACAGAGAATGAGATAGGGATATATATATATATATATATATATATATAGAACCATTAGATAATACTACAAATCAACATCAGTTACTGTAAAAACTTGTTAATGCCAAATTATATCATACAGAGGAGTTGTCAGAATTAGGAATAAAATTGGAAATGTGGTATTTAGCTCGTTATCAAGGGCAATGCTAAATAGCCACATTAATTGCGATTAATTTCTGAATGGAAATCAGGATAGACCTAAAAATAATTTCCATATTGCCCGATTAATCGCAAATGAGAACTCATTTCAGAGAAAAATATTAGAAAAATAATAAGACCATAATAGAATTATCAATATATTAATTGCAATAGAAAAACTATTTCAAAAAAAAAATATTAGAAAAATAATTAAACTGTAATTGAATATTGATAAAGATAAACTTACAATTATCAATCGCAACCATAATTTCCATTGAGAACAGTAAAAAGAAAATAATAATATAATTGAATTATCATTGATTAAATTGAATTGAATTAAATTGAAAATCATGACAAATGGAAATAATTAGACTAATTAAATTATTAAAATAGCAAATAAAGCCTTTGTGCACAAATGTTTAAAGATAGAAAACCAACGAATATAAATGCACAAATAAAGTATGAGAAAGTAGCAAATAGCAATTTCAAATCTACTAACGAGATTCTTCATCAGTGCAAAACTCAGCGAGCTAAAAGTAGCAAAACTGAGCAAAGAGACAGAGAGACGCAGGCTTATATACCCGCTATGGGAACAATCCCGCCTAAAGAAAAGCAACCAATGAGAAGAAAGCAGCCAAAACCAACTGAGTGGACAAGTAGCGACATCTATCGGAGAACAAGCAAAACAAAAACTAAAAAGCGAGTGAAAAAAAAAAGTATTAAATTAAAGATTTCCAAATACTTGGAAAATAAGGAGTACTAGATAAGTCATTGACTAAGGAGTGAGAATTTTTTATGATATGGTAAGCTTCCCAAAAATCAAGATCAAGAATAGAAGGACATTTATGGATGATGGTGGCTGAAGAAAAGTTAAACTTATGTTGAGAAGACCAACAATGTTGAGCAATAGAGGAACGTTTAAGCTCCTGATTTTTGACATACCTTTTATGTTCCATTAAACGAAATCTGAGAGCACGTTTAGTCTGACCAATATAAGAAAGACCACATTGGCAAGAAATTTGGTAAATACCCGAGTTATCTAAGTGATCAATGGGGTGCTTAAGATTTGAAAAAGCAATTTTATTAACAGGAGAAAAAATAACATGGAAATCGAACCTTTTTAAAATTTTAGCAACTTGCTGACTGATTTTGGGGAAAAAAGGCAAAACAACCAAAGCATTGGAGTTCGAATTAAAGTACTTACTTTCAGATTGTGTGGATTTTGTCAATTTTCTATGAATAGAATCTATAATATTAGGTGAATAACCACGATCAACAGTAATAGCTTTTAGGTAATTAAGTTCATCACTGAGTAACTGAGGAGTTGAACAAATATTGGAAACCCGGAAAACAAAAGTTTTAAAAGCCGCAACTTTCTGGTTAGGAGGATGAGAAGAATATCTGTGAGGTGGAAGACTGACCGCAAAAGGTTTGCGAAAGACAGTAGTCTGAAAATTATTTTCATTGCGAATAACAAGAACATCCAGAAAAGGAAGGCAATTGTCCGATTCAGTCTCAAAAGTAAATTGAATGCAAGAATCAATAGAATTCATGGCAGAGAGAATATGATTTATATCAGAATTCACTTCAACTAAAGCATAGATATCATCTACATAACGAACATAGAACGGAAATTTTAAGACTTCAAATAATTTTATTTCAAAGTAATGCATGTACAAATCGCATAAAGTCGGACTAAGAGGATTACCCATAGCCAAACCGTCAATCATACGAAAGAAATTCCCGTTAAAAACAAAAGAATTTTGAGATAAGGAAGCACGAGTTAGATGAATAAGCTCCTCGATTTCGAAAAAGGAAAAATGAAATTCACAGAGCCTTTTCTTGAGGCAATCTAAAGCACCTTCGACAGGAACATTGGTAAATAATGATTTAACATCAAAAGAAACCATCATGTGGCCTTGTGGCTTAAAACTGTGAAGTTTATTAGTAAATTCAAAAGAATTCTTAACAGTGAAAGAATTACTGCTTGAGAGAGGAGAAAATATGGAAACAAGATATTTGGCAAGTTTATAAGAAGCCGTACCGATACTGGAAAAAATGGGTCTAAAAGGGATGTCAGGTTTATGGACCTTAGGTAAAGCATAAAACCTGGCACAATGAGCAATTGAAGGAATAAGAGACCTCTTTAATTTAGCAGGAATAATGTGTGAAGACTTAATGGCAGATTTGATAGTAGCAATTTTATTAGAAGAAGGGTCTTTGTGGATATCCACATAGGGACCATCATTAATTAATTTATGGGATTTTTCTAAATATGAAGACTTGTCAAGAACGACAATCTGACCACCTTTGTTTGTCTGACCGCTGAGTTTTGCACTGATGAAGAATCTCGTTAGTAGATTCGAAATAGCTATTTGCTACCTTCTCATACTTTATTTGTGCATTTATATTCGTTGGTTTTCTATCTTTAAATAATTAAATTATATAATAGGTTAACTTACAAATATCAATTTCGACCATGTGATAGCAATACAATTTTGCATTCAGTCACATTAGACAGTTAATATCCAAGTTAAAGTAGTAAAAGTAGAAAACAAATAGTTTTTATTAATAATAGATATTTAAATAACTATTTTCGAAAATAATTAATTACAAAACATAAGTAGACAAAAAAAAATTAACATAATAAAAATAGTTAAACTATTTAATACTAATTACAAGTTTTAAATTATAATTATAGAATTAATTGAATCGATTGATATCGATAAATTTTGTACATGTGAGATAAATGCAGATTAACTACTAAAGAGTTAGTGTCGCCATCTATAGTTGCTAAACACAATAAAATATTGCAAAAAATTATTTAACTATAAAAACAAAATCTTACAAATCACGATATTTATATTTAATACAGGGTTGGAAAAAACATTTCGGTTTAAAAAAAAAACATAAAACGGTGTTTTTTTATTGGTTTAAACTAGGGAATTTTTGGGACAAACCGAATATCTATTTGTAAGCAACCAAACTACAGTGGATTAACTTGATAATAGAAGAAAAAAAAATTATTTTTCATTTAAACAGTTATCCTTTACATAAAAAATAGACCAAGTCCCACTGTATGAAATTAGAAGTCTGAAATTAGAGAGAAAAAAATATATATAAAAATAAAATAAAAATAAGAAATATCTTTAGTAATTTTCAAAAGATTAAAAAAAAATGTAATAATAATATTCATATAATCTACTGTAACCTATTTTTATTATATTTGTAAACAACCTATAAACAGATGATTAAGTAGTTATTATAATAAAAAAATAATAATAATGATAATAATAATAATAATAAATTATTTTTATGTAAACAGTTGTTCCTATACATATAAAATTGACCAAGGCCCCTTGTATAAAATTAGAAGTTTGAATTTATTCAGCAAAAAATAAAATAAAGTAAATATATGTATATATATATACTTTTATAAATACATCCAAAGTTATTCAGACAAATCCAATGTTTTCCGTACTGTAACTATTATATTTAAGAACCTATTTATATGTAATTTAGTGTCAACATAGTACTTACCAATGTCTCGAAAAAAATCATTGGCCAGCTTTATTGGATTCTGCTACGCTGATAAGCGTTGTAGGAATTTTTCATTCATTTTTTATTTAAAAATGCTTCTGCTGCTGGTAAATATAAATCTTTATTCTATTTTATATAAGTATAGTACTCTTTTTTAATACTATCAATGTTTTTGTTACATTTATAATGTTAGAAGAAAAGTACAGAACAATTGGTAAGGAAGTTGTGAGGGAGTGTCCCTTTGTGATAAAAGCACTCTAGTATTTTTTTGAGATCGTGACGTCAATGTTCTAACATGTGTGGTGCAAAAGCGACATCTATCCTTTATTCAATTTTAACTTTCCGGAGTGTGTGTGGCGCCCTCAAGTCTACAGTTAGCTGTGGTTAGGAGTATTATGCAAATTTATAGCTCCGTCTTCAGTTTGCAATGTATAAAAGCTATGAGTTGGAATATGTTGTGAGGTGTAGTGAAGCGGCAGAAGCCCGCAAAGTGAGATAGATAATGTTGTGAAGCGGCGGGAGCCTGCATAGTGAAATAGATTGTGTTGTGAAGCGGCAGGAGCCAGTAAATTGAGATAGATTGTGTTGAGAAGCGGCAAGAGCCCGCAGAGTGAGATAGATTGTGTTGTAAAGCGAAGCAAGGTGTTCTGCATCGAGATAGCTAGTATTGTGAGCCGAGTTAGCTTGTGTTGTGAGCTGAGTTACCTAACAGGAAAGCCAGCTGGCTTTCCTGTAAGGTAAGGGTAAGGGTAAGGGTCCGGGTAAGGGTTTTTTAATACATTGAGTATTTTGAAAAATAAAGGTTATTTGAAGCCACGGGCTGTTTTATTATAGATTTAAACTAACTTTTAGCCGCAACCTGAAAGTAGAGCCGGTGTGAGTGTCCGAGCTGAAATTAAGCCGTGGACGTGAGTATAGTTTACAATTTAATCTCTTAGTATTATGCTTAGTGACTGAAATCTTGAACTTAGCTCCATTTCACATTGCCCAGAGGTTTAAATAAAGTGTTTAATTTTAACTTTTACTTAAGATTATGTATTCATTCAACCAGCATACCACGTCGCAAAGTTAGTAAGAACTCGTATTTAAAAAAAATAACAGTAACTACATATTTATCTAAAAAAATAAAAATATTTTATAACTAAAATGTTTGCCAATGCGTTTATGGAAATTTATTGATTTTATTTTTTCCTGTTATCTTCGCTTGTTAAATTCTAAATAAACCTGCATTAGATTTTATAAAAATAATCAATGTCATTTGAAAACTAGAATGCTCTTTTAAATTAAGTACAGGGTGATCAGAAAGTCAGTATACATTTGATAAATTAATAATTCACTGAATAATGTAGGTAGAGAGGTAAAAATTGGCACACATGCTTGGAATGACATGGGGTTTTATTTAACAAAAAATAAATAAAAAGTTCAAAAAATAGCCGACAGATGGCGCTGCACAGCAAAACGTCAGTGACGCTGCCTGAGAATCGTGTATAAAAGGCGCTGTAAATGAGACAGAGAATCAGATGCACCAGCAATCGCAGCATGTTGACGTTACCAGAGAAGGCATTGTTAGTGAAGCTCATATATCAGAAAGGGGGAATCTGCTACTGCAGCTTTACGATCCTATCGCCATAAGAAGGGTACTCGAACGGGTAAAGGTCCTATGACAATTGCAGCTGTGAAGGGAATGATGTCGAAGTTCGAAGAGGTTGTTTAGACGATGGACCCCGTAGTGGCCGACCGACCACAAGTGCTAATGTTGCTCAGACTGTTCAGGACGAAATGGAGGTTGTAGCGGGTTCGTCTACGCATGGAGAAGTGAGTGCTCGTGATGTTGCACGTCGCACTGGCATTCCATACAGTACTGTTTGGGCAGCACTAAGGCGTACCCTCCGATACTATCCGTTCAAAATCCAGCGGCATCATGAACTGTTACCCGGCGATTTTGAGCAGCGAAGAGCATTTGCGGTGTGGGCATTTCAAAAGATGGCGGAAGAAGTCGATTGGTTGTCTAACGTGTTATGGACCGACGAAGCCCATTTCACACTCCGAGAGTCTGTCAACCCCCACAACTGCAGAATTTGGGCTACCGAAAATCCCAGAACTTTCGTGCAAACTCCATTGCACGACGAGAAAGTCACTGTGTGGTGTGGATTTACCACATCTACCGTTATCGGGCCTTTTTTCTTCCAGAAAAGTCGTGATTCTGGTTTTGTAACTGTTTCCGTGACGGGTGAGAGGTACGCCAATATGTTACAAAATCACATCATCCCTAGCCTGGCTGATAAACATCTGCTGGAAACTACGATTTTTATGCAGGATGGCGCTCCACCCCATATTCATAGACGTGTGAAAGATCTCTTGCACACGTCGTTTGGTGATGATCGCGTGCTGAGCCGCCATTTTCCTCATGCTTAGCCTCCCAGGTCCCCAGATCTCACTCCGTGTGATTTTTGGCTCTGGGGTTACATGAAGTCGCAAGTCTACCGCAATCGACCGACATCAATAGGGATGCTAAAAGACAACATCCTACGGCAATTTCGCAACATAACTTCAGATATGCTGTACAGTGCTGTGCACAACATTGTCCCTCGACTACAGCTATTGTTAAGGAATGACGGTGGACATGTTGAGCATTTGGTCTGAAGAACATCGTCTTTGCTTTGTCGTAATTTGTTATGCTAATTAATGATTTTCTTATCACATGAAGCGCCATCTGTCGGCCATTTTTTTTGAACTTTTTATTTATTTTTTGTTAAATAAAACCCCATGTCATTCCAAGCATGTGTGTCATTTTTTACCTCTCTACCTGCATTATTCAGTGAATTATTAATTTATCAAATGTATACTGACTTTCTGATCACCCTGTATTTCTGTTTACGTTTACACTGAATTTTAACACGTAAGGAATATTTTCATCCTCCAAAATATTTACATGAAATTATTTTAATGGAATTATAATGTACTGAAATGATGCTTAAGGCCACACTTGCATTTTAATTTTCTCGCAACTATTGTTGCTGTTTTTTTTTTGTTTTTTTTTACTTCAGTTTTTTATTTCTAGTTTTTTTTATTGTTGAATATTTTATAAGCATATTCCAACATTATCACGCAGATAATTCGATACGCAAATTTTACTGTACGCAAGATTAAAAAAAAATACTAGAATGCTGTTTTAAGATTTTGAAAAAATCTGTGTATGAAATCTCTAATTCAAGGAATGCATATATTCTATAATTTTATAAAGAATGACATTTTTAACAAATTTTTTCATTAATCAATTTCTATTAAAGAAATCAAATATATATGCAATACACATACACTTTACGTCTGAATTAAAAAAAAATATTAAAAGACTGAATAATATAAATTAAGACAGACTTGAATACATTTAAAAAATAAAAATAAAACTCATATACAAAAAAAAATATTAAAAAACATTTAAAAATACAAAGGTAAACGTTTCGCCAAGCTACACTCAAGGCCTCATCAGTGCAAACAATTATTCATGAAACACATCCCGCAGTTTGCGAACGCCAGTATCTTAAAATCAGAATGTAGCAGATATCACGGCAGATTGCTCCTCGAATGTTGGTTCACTTGTTTACGATCGCCAACTCTGAATGATGCTCGTGCTTTCCCGAATGAATATTATCATTGTCTAATAAAACTAGTCGTTGGGGGCCACCGTAATACTTACCCATCATGGATATGTATATGAAAATAAAACATATGAAAACTATTTATACAATGCATTGCAATTCATAAACAAAATTTAAATATTGTTAATATACATAGTAATGCTATATTAAAGAACTGCTGATGTACCAATTTCGACAAATTATATAAAACGCCAGAGTACCCAAGTAGTGCCGAACTGCGTAAAAGAAACATCCTTATATCTCCAAAAATAATAATTCTATTAACTAACAATTAACTGCGTCGGATTAAGCGTCTCATTCCCAATTAAAATATACCTCTGAATCGAAATTTGAATGAAATACATTGTCATGAAAAATCGAAGAATGTGGAAAACAGGATTACAAATATCTCGGCAACTAATAATCCGATCGACTTCGTTCTATATGCAAAATGTGTGTTATTTTATTGCCTTTTACGACCATTCGAAAATTTTTATATACCTTTCATCAGAACGAATTTTTCGAGAATCCGAAAAAAATAGTTCCGGATAATCGAGGTTGCTGATATTAAATAGGCTTCGTCCCATTCTTACATACTAACTACATACAAATTTCAAGTCTCTATCTCAATTTGTTCGGGAGATAGAGCGTTTACAGACAGACAGACGGACGACAAAATTTTTTTTTGTCTAAAAATATGTTTTTCGGAATCTCCACTATCTAAAACGTGTAAATCCGTCAAAAAAATTTTTTTCGCTTTTCAAAACGATTGCAAGATTTACCCTACACTACGTATGATGGGTAAGTAATAATAACTAACTGTAGCTTGGCGAAATGTTTATTCTTGTATTTTTAAATGTTTTTAGTGTTTTATTTTTTGTATATGAATTTTATTTTTAAAAAATGTATTTAAGTCTGTCTTAGTGTCTTTATTTAATTTTTTAGTCAAATATATAATTATGCAATTCTTTTATATATTAGTAGTTTTCTCCGTGTTTTAAGAACTATTTTTAACATTGAACAAATTATATTTTTAATACTACTGGTGTGTATGGTTTTTAAATACATTTCGTTTTCTGAAAAGGTAATAGTGATACAACTAATCACGTATGTACTCCCCCCCCCCCGATCTTTTATTTTTTTTTTCAACGAAAGATATTATGGTTTGAGAAAAAGCGTTAATTTGGTGAATATTAAATTTACTGAACTATACCATAAATATGTTAAACAAAATTCATGTTAAAATAAACTGCTTAATTTTGTTTGGAGTCGAAAAAAGGTAAGGAAATAAAAACACTTTGATTAAAAAAAAAAAAAAAAAATCTTATTGTTAATTAGTCCAAAAAGAAAACCTTCATTTTATGCATGAGTAATTTATTTCTTTTGATTTTTTGCTCCTTGTACCTTTTTTTGGTTGAGAATATTATTTTATTGCGGTTAATTAAAAGCGATGCAAATTACAAATTGTATTTTTTTTTCAAAGACAATTAAAAGAATACAAAATTAAATATTTTAGATTTACATTGTAATGGTTTTTATAAAGAAACGCTATTTAAATGCATTCTTTTATTTTTCATTCAATGCAATCCCAGAAAGTTAAACAAACTACTGATTAAAAATATTTATTTAATTATCAATATTTCATGCTAATGAAATTCCATTTCTATTTGATTAGTTTTTAATTTAATTTGAGAAATATGCAGTAAAAAATCATCTAAAGAAAATGTCAAGTTGTAAAATAGCATTGGTTCATCATCATTAATTGGTTGAATTTCAGCTATACTAAACATGATTTCCAGTGCGTTACTACAGAAAAACGTTTGAATTTATCTGAATACAACCCACTTTTAAAGAAACAAAATATAAAATACTAAAAACATAATATAAATAAGGGAATGGATTGAAGTATGACAAGTTTTTCAATCACTTACAGAGGAATGAATAGAATAAAAATTGACAAAATGTATTTTGAAATTTTTATTTGCCCATTATGCGTAGGAGAATCTTGCAATCATTTTGAAAATCGAAAAAAATATTTTTTTTTTACGGATTTGGAAGTTTCAGATACTGGAGATTCCGAAAAACATATTTTTAGAAAAAAATTGCTGTCTGTCTGTCTGTAAACGGCTCTATATCTCAAGCAAATTAAGATAGACCTTTAAAATTTGGTGTGCACTTAATCTGTAATAATGTAATAATCAAGCCTATTAAATATCGGTAACCTCGATAAATTTTCGATTTTTTTTTTATTTTAAGTAGTGGCTGTAAAAGACAATAAAAAATATATACATTTTGCCTGAAATATGTAATTTTCGGATATTTAGCTGTGGAGATATTTATAATCCTATTTTCTACACTGTTCAATTTTTTATGATCTATATTTCATTCAAATTTCAATTCAAATATATATTTTAATTAAAAATTAGACACTTCATCTGAGTTAGTAAACTTTTTCTTAATAGGTTACTCTTTTGGAGTTATATGGATGTTTCTTTTACTACATAATAAATACGTCGACCAAATACTATCGCTATACTGTAAAATTAAATGAAGATTAAATTCCATTAATGACTTATCATGAATGTCACCTGCACCTGATATTAAATAAGTTATACGAATGTGTTTATATATCATATGTATGTGTTTGTATATCATGCGTATATGTTTGTATACCATACGTACAGTGGCGGTCAAAAGTTTCCGGCCAGCGAATTTTTTCAGTTAATTTGGAAGTATACCCATATGAAGAGGAATTCTTAAAGTGGTATTTATACATTTTATTGGCATAATAGCTAGGTACTTATTTATGGAATAACATACAAATATCAATAATTTTAATTGACAAAATTAAGCACATAGAAAAACGCATGTTCTCAAATGTTACCGACCAAATTCGCAAGTTTGGAAAAAAATTGTATTGTAATAAAAAATCACAGTGATCAACAACATTTAAAATTAATATTTTTTCAGAATACCTTTGATAATAAGTTCTGCGGCTCAGTAACATGAAATTCATACAATCAGCGGTTAAAGATGACCTATGATGCGTTTTTTTGGTTTTTCTTGAACTTTTTAGGAAATTTCGACTGATTTGAAATATTTATAGCTCCGCACACATTTGACAACTTTTTTCCAATTATTTTCTATTGGATTAATGTCGAGCGCTTGGGCTCTCCATTTCAAAAGCGAAATTATTTGCGCGAAAGTCATTGCTTGTCGAGGATTGCAAATAATCTTTAAATCGTTATCATGTTAAAATAAATAGTTGCGACCAGAATTTTTCTTTTAATAAAGCAGCAAATGATCTTGCAAGATATCCTTATACATTGCATCATTCATCTTGCCGTGGATTTTAAATAACGGACCAACATTTTTTGAAGAAAATACTTCCCACAGCATAATGTGTCCTCCGCCATGATTCATTGTAGGAATAACATAGGTCGAACCAAATTTTTTGTTGTTAGATTATCGGACGTAGTGTCTGCTATCACTTCCAAAAAGTTTTAAATTCGATTGATGGAAAAACAATACTTTTGTTTAGTTTTCACTTGACCAGACTTTGTGTTTTTTGGAAAACGCCAGACGGATACGTAGATATATATATATATATTTTTACCTATGAGAATTTTTAAACACCGACACTTCCATTAACTTTTGCATCACGTCAGCATCTTGGCACGGTAGATCGACTTATTTCAACAATATTTTCATTTCGTAAATCGCGGGATATTTCAACGGAATTTTCATGCGGGTCATCAATTGATTTTCTCCTGATAATTCTGTCCACACGAATAATCATTTTTTTGGTTTTCCCCGGACTTCAGAAATTCCTTAAGGTCATGACTATCTTTATATAATTTTTAAATATCTTTCACATTCGATTTATCGATCGATAACTTTTCCGCAATATCTCGAGAAGATTGGCCCATTAGCGACAAACTAATCCCTCATTTACGAACAATAATTGTTGAACTTTTCAATTTTGAATTTAAACGATGCTGTTTACCTTGATTCATTACAGACACGATCACAATAAACTCTACCGATAGAAAAAAAAAATCAAAGGAATGATGAGTGGCCGGAAACTTTTGAACACGCGAACTTCGAATTCTACCCCTTTACATGAATCGTTTTCAACATCCAATCAAAATGATCACGTGGTCAAATGTCATTCACATATTCCTAACTTTTCAAGCAAATGTGCTTCTTCTTCGCTGGACCCTTTTCATAAATAAATCAACGAAACTAACTGGCCGGAAACTTTCGACCGCCACTGTATGTTTTTGTATAGCATACGTATGTGTTTGTATATCATAATTGGTTTTGAATTTGATGTTTTATTTGTACAAGTCTCGATTAGGTAGCAGTTCTGAGTTTCCCCTCCCAGCATCACCCCCTTCCCCTCATTGTGGACATTTTAATGTCAATTCAGTAGTCAGTACTAATGCAACAATAAATGATTAATTTGATTTTAGTAACACGAGGTTGAACCCATCGAAATATATTTTTATTCGAAAATATTTTTATTTATACCAGTGTTTCATTATAAATAAAAAGGCCCGAGGAAATTCTTAGTTATTTGGCTGATTTTACATTTCTAAAACTAAAATGCGCTAAAACATGAATAACGGTTCTGTTTAATAAAGATGCAAAAATAATATAAAAAATATTGTTACTTTCAAATATTTATCTTATAAAATATTGCTTTGCGAATCCAAACAAAGCATGACTTTCGCTTGTATAAATAAATATTATATAAATATTTAGTAAATATTAAATAATAATTAAATATTGTATAAAAAATTACCGTAGTAAAATTTAATTTGAATGCAACGAAACATAGAATGACCATAACTAAGATTATTTTAACACATGACGCAGAACGATTAATATCATTATACTCTTTATAATGCATTTCAGTTATTTATTCAACAGTTCCGAAATGCATTTATGTAACGAAATGTTTTTATTAAGCGTTGTTTGGAATTATTTTAAGTTTTTTCATGTCCAATTTTTGTGTGGTTTCCATAAGATTATCTGAAATTTGGTAGGGTCCAGAAGAGTAATTATGGCCATTTTTTACATTTTCAACATTGTTATTATTATTTTTTTTACCTTTTTAGGTGCGTTCGTAATTATGTAAATACGTAGCACCTATTGTTGTAGCTCAGTCCGTTCGTCTGTCCGTCTGTCTGTGTCATATTTACAGGAACACAAAGATTTTGACCACTGTACTGTATCCAAAGTACGTTCTACTATATCAGCAAGATCTGAATATTTTAAAACTTATAGTACGAACGCACCTCATTTGCTACGCTTCACGTGCAATTTCCAACTTGTTCTATTTGGAAAAGTGATAATTTTAGTACATGCGAAGTAACTTTGACTTATAAACAACACTTTTTAAAAGTTTTAATTCACATAGCTATTTTTTTCTACAGTTAAAAAGTGGTCATAATTAGCCAATTAGCGTTTGGGGTAGTTAAGACCACTAGTGGGAAAATTATGAGTGCTACATGTTTTGCTATTCGGATATAAAAATATTTAATCGTGGAACAAAATTTTACCGTATACAGTTTGGTGGAGTGGTCACAATTAACCCCTTGTTCATAATTCCCCCTACCTGACCCTTCATCAGTATATTAAAAAATAGCTCAGAAATATATATAAAAATAGCTCACAAATAAGTATAAAATATAGCTCACAAATTTATAAAAACTTTTCATTAACAATCTTAAAGCAATTTTTAAAATATGAATATTACTCAATACCATTTTATTTATACATTGCATGTTTAACGCTATCGTTTAATCATTAATCCCCCAACTTCACTTAAAATCTGAAACCAACTTCATTGACATAGAGTTAAATGATGATGGACTTAAATGAAAATCACTGATTTGAATTTATAATGTAAGAACTGCTTAGCATAACATTAAATGTTAAGTATGTTTGAGAATAATGCATAATTTTTCCACTTTGGAGATTATTGATCTAAATGATAAATATCAATAATGATCTAATCAACATATTAGTAAAATTGATTGTAAGGTTTTCATTTATGTCATATAAAATTCACAGTGTTAATGCTTAATTGCAGCAAATGAAAATAATAGGAAATAGTTTTACGTAAGAAAAGATAATCCGTTATTTTTATCTAAAACATACAAAATTCATTTTTTATTGTAATTCTTTAACAAAATAACAGAAAATACTTTAAATCAAGAAATATTTTAAATATATTTTAGAGAATTTAATTTTTTAAATTAAGTTAATAATAGTAATTTTAAGTTAATTACGTTGTGGCGTACCCGGCAAGGCCGACACGTAAATGAGAATTCATTTTTATAGCAGAAATGTTAAAAAAATTTATTAAAACTTTAGGGATGGGATTTTGGCAAGGGGAAACTTCGATGAATTATATAAACTTCCGAAAAAATTAAAATTAAAAAATGAAACAACTCACATAATCTAATTTTTTAATGCCTTGAATGATAATCGCGATTATGATAATATATAAACAGAAGAAAAAAACAGCATCTGATATTATTAAAACAAGGTAGAAACCGTTGAATTTTGACGAAAGAAAATGTTTAAAAAAGATCTGTTTCATTGATTCATAATAAACATACAAAATTATTTATAGTAAAAAATGCACCTAAAAGTAAGTCTAACTCTTAAACAAACGATATTTAACGTCAAATTAGCAATATAATATTTCTATAAAACTCAATTGTAGAAATTATTAAAATTAAGTTTTAATCGTACATGTAAGCAGTAAAAAATAATAAAGATCTGTTATTATGATAAAGTTATCAATTTAGGTTCTTATGCTAGTATTTCAAAATGAAAAAAAAAATATTCCAATTTGACTCAATCATAGAATTTATTTCCTGTGATATCTAAATCCGGCATCATTTTCATCATATCAAAATTTACAAATGCCCATTTCGCATCTGTATTCACCTTTGCAGAAAAAATTGGAATTTTAATTTGATCATTTGATTCAAAACTTGAAGTCTCAATGCTATTAGCTGAAACAGATATTAATCTGCTGATATTCTTTTACGTGTAAATCAATTTTTTTAAATGAAATCAAAAGTCACCGGATTTATAACAGAAGATATTTAAATTTCCATTTTTTCACTTTTAATGAGAAAATGGCAACATAAAGATACAGTAATCAATTTCTTCCCTTTTTTCCTTTGCTTTTAATAGAAATGGAGTAATCCTGTTGCCACGATTA
The DNA here is from genome assembly GCA_964019185.1 of Maratus speculifer. Taxonomy (NCBI): domain Eukaryota; kingdom Metazoa; phylum Arthropoda; class Arachnida; order Araneae; family Salticidae; genus Maratus; species Maratus speculifer. The sequence goes on along the minus strand of OZ025291.1, from coordinate 419,242,236 downwards.
GAAAAGCGGTAATAAAAACTACTAAAATTTAATATTTCAAAAACAAACTAAGATACAGCTTTCAAACAAATTTCATTTAAAAGTACACTTTTTTCCTTACACGATGGTATAAAAATTAAAAATGTACGATATTTAGAAGGATAAAAATTTGTAGTAGCAAAAGTTGCAATATCGTAGTTTCATTTAAAATTTGAAAGTGTTGCCATTCGGAAAATGACGTATGCGAAACGCACAGATACGTTAGGCCTTTATAATGTATATATGATCAAACTTCAGTCTAAGCTCTCTTTCTTAGACGAAAAAGACTTCAATTCTTCCTACCGTTTTACTTTTGTAAGTTGTAATTAAAATAGTGAAAAAAATATTTACGAGACCAAGAGAAACCAAATCATGTTCACAAAAAAAAAAAAAAAAAAAAAAAAAAAAAAAAAAAAAAAAAACGAGACTTTTTAAAACGGAGTTACGAATCACTTACAAAGTTTTTACAACTTTAAAGTGCAATTATTCTGTAAATATGATAGCCAAATAACTGTATAAATTACATACTCACCAAACAAATCAGAAATGTTACAAATAATTTAAAGAATGTTTCATTTTTCTGTTAAAAGATGGCTTTGGGCTGTCTTAGCTATAGCAATGTCCAAAGTAACATGTAAACAAAATCATGAATTGTCTCAGTTTTTACTTTTTATCATTTATGCATTGAATTTAATTGTGCATTTAATGCATTTAATTGCATTTAAATGCATTTAATTGTATTTCTAATCAATTCATTGATTAGACAATAGCGCAAAGCCATTTATTAGCTGAAATGTCTGTTATTTTAAAATTTGTGTATACAATGTTTATCAACAATTTAATAGGTATGTACTTTCATTTAATTTTACCATTAATGTAATTCATGAATCCTTAAATTTTAAAGTTACTAAAGCCTTAATGAATCGCCTTTTACTTTTTATATAAAAATCACAGTATACTGTGATTTTTATAGATTGTGATTTTATAGTGTGATTATAAAATATCAAAAATATTCTACAAAGAGTATAGCGATATAATCGATGTTTTTTTTGCGCCTTGACACGAAAGAAGAGAAACTGCCAACTGCACAATTCAAAAGACAAATATCAACAAAATATACTTTAGAATATGCGTTACAGATTTTCTTATCTAAAACAGAAATTATATCTTTTTTGTATTTTTCGTTTTATATCTAATTCTGCATTAATGTAATGTGCCTTTATTATTTGTTATTATTATAAACTGTTTCCCGAAAATATGGTACGTATTGAAACCGTTTGAATGTTATATTCAGATTTAGCGTGGTCAAATCTACATTTATATCATAGAAAGGCAAAATTTTTATTTTATTTTTTGCCAATTTTTGTAATTACGTAATCAAAGGCGAAAAAATTATTTGATTATTGGAATTTTTAAAATCTTATTATTTAATTTTTATATTTATATTTAATTATACTTTAATTTTTATATTTTTTACTGTTAATTTTTATATCTACAGTAATTCTTTGAAATGCATTAAAAAAAAGAAAAGAAAGGAAAACTTATTTCAGTATGGAACCAAATTAGATTTAGTAGTGCAAAGAATACTTGTTATTCATTTACAGAGCCACACAAAAGTATTTCGTTACATAATGGTATAGGGGGAAACATTGCTTGAGACGAGTGAACTATTTCAAATTTAATGAAATTGATATATGTTACTGATATTTACTTCCTGTATAATAGAAAGCAGATAGTATTTACAGGGACATACAAGATATTTCGGATATTTATACGGTATCCGAATTACTGTGTACTATTACACCAAAATCTGAATATTTTTAAAACTTCGTAACAGTAGGAGTGCACCTCAGTTGCCATAGTTGACGTGCAGTTTGCAACTTATTTTAATTTTGTCAATTATAATCTTTAGCTACGAGGGGGGGGGGGGGGCTCATTTAAAAGAATTCAAATCAATGCTCAAATCATTCTTGTAAATACTTTATAATCTGATCTACAAGATTACAATGAACAAATGGGACTTATTCGAGATTATCGCAATGGCTCTATCTAAAGAACTAATGCACGAAATTTTCTAAAATTTGAGATTCACTTAATCTCTGATGTAGATTAGTGTTATTTAGTTTTTGTTGTAAATTGCCCTACAGATGCAGCATTTTTCACGATTTTTCAATAAATGCATCTAATGTTTGGATTTTCATTTCAAACCTCAGATTCAGATAGTACTATATAAGAGATTGATCCTGACCAGTTTTTTTTTTCCTTATGATTTTGCAATAGATCTATCGCAAAAACTAATCTACTGTTTTCATCAAAATTTATCCACTTATAAACTGACATAACTAGTTGCTGACTAGATTTTGGTTTAAACCATCCAACTGATAGCGCTGCTATGCTACATTTTTCAGGAAGTATTAACATACGTAAGATAGAAGAAAGTTTTAGGATTGCCACATGCCACTAGTTTCATCTATGACGACATAAAAGTTGTTTATTAATGTAAATATATTAAATTATGTACAATATTTTAAAATAAACTAAAAGTTCTTGTAAATAATGTTTCTGTCGTCATAATATTCTAATAGTGTATCTTGTTAATAGTTGTACTATTTTTCTTAACAAATAACCAATTAAACGAATCTAGTGAACAATTTTGAATGGGAAAAATGTTAGTATATTTTTACTTTAATTTGTATATTAAGAGGTAAGATATGCATGACGGTTCATATTTGAACACAAACAATGGTATCAAAAGCGGGTAGTTGTGTTTCTCAATTTTGAGTACATTAGGATCGGAATTATTTTGAGTATGTGGCGTGTTTGAAACTGAGTAATTTTTACTCAATTTTGAGTACATATATTTTTTCAGCCCATTTAATGTATTTTTTGGTTGTCCATCAAATGTAATAAAAAGTAATTTTTGTGATAGTTGTCAATTAGATATACAAAAATAAATATTTTATAGTTTAACATAATAATAAAAAAACTTGCTAGTTTAATTCAAGTAATATTCGAAAAATTGCGTTGCTTCAGTTTACCATTTAAAACAAAAGAAGAATTGTATATATAAATAAAAAAGTGAAGCACTCAGTCAAGATGATGGTTGGTAAATTTTAGATATCCGCATGCTTGAAATCCTCGGTGAAATAGGTAACAAAATGTAGAACACATATGAGGTGTCTGCATCAATGTACATAAGTATGAATACATCAAGCTATGACAAATATGTGCATAGTGGTGTCCCAAATTGTAGAAACATTTAGGCAGTTTTCATTACAAAAATTAAAAATATGCTTACTTCAGCCATCTGGAGGATAGCACATTCAGAAAATTTTGGTATATTTTCACCAATCATAACCCCAGACCCCTAAACCTCTTTCTGTTCAAATGTTGATGTATATTTATGTATGTATATAACAAATTTAGTTAAAGTGTAACCCAGAATTTAACAACATAATAAAACTGAAAATAACAATCAAACTTCATAGGACTGTAAAACACATAAAACTTGAAAACAGGAAAACAAAATCCAAAAACAAAAAAGCTGTGATCCCCACAGCAGTAGGCAAACTACAAAACACTGCAATGTACCAGACAGCATGTATAATATGTAAAAACTATTGCTAATAGTGGCAATGGGTTTCGATGAGAGTGTTGTAATGCAGAAAAATAATTGATATCATAACACGAATATTCCCCCACCTGAGCCGACGCAACAATATACAACATATCTCCCATTCCGAAAGTACAGCTGATTCATAACGTATGTATAATATACACTAAAACAGCAATAAAAGTTTTATTACGTAAGCTTGAGAAACACAGCCACAAAAACAACCAAAATCTAGTATTCCATAATCAGTCCGTGCTCGTTTTCTGTCATTATATATCTATATTCATACAGAGAATGAGATAGGGATACATATATATATATATATATATATATATATATATATATATATATATATATATATATATATATATATATATATATATATATATAGAACCATTAGATAATACTACAAATCAACATCAGTTACTGTAAAAACTTGTTAATGCCAAATTATATCATACAGAGGAGTTGTCAGAATTAGGAATAAAATTGGAAATGTGGTATTTAGCTCGTTATCAAGGGCAATGCTAAATAGCCACATTAATTGCGATTAATTTCTGAATGGAAATCAGGATAGACCTAAAAATAATTTCCATATTGCCCGATTAATCGCAAATGAGAACTCATTTCAGAGAAAAATATTAGAAAAATAATAAGACCATAATAGAATTATCAATATATTAATTGCAATAGAAAAACTATTTCAAAAAAAAATATTAGAAAAATAATTAAACTGTAATTGAATATTGATAAAGATAAACTTACAATTATCAATCGCAACCATAATTTCCATTGAGAACAGTAAAAAGAAAATAATAATATAATTGAATTATCATTGATTAAATTAAATTGAAAATCATGACAAATGGAAATAATTAGACTAATTAAATTATTAAAATAGCAAATAAAGCCTTTGTGCACAAATGTTTAAAGATAGAAAACCAACGAATATAAATGCACAAATAAAGTATGAGAAGGTAGCAAATAGCAATTTCGAATCTACTAACGAGATTCTTCATCAGTGCAAAACTCAGCGAGCTAAAAGTAGCAAAACTGAGCAAAGAGACAGAGAGACGCAGGCTTATATACCCGCTATGGGAACAATCCCGCCTAAAGAAAAGCAACCAATGAGAAGAAAGCAGCCAAAACCAACTGAGTGGACAAGTAGCGACATCTATCGGAGAACAAGCAAAACAAAAACTAAAAAGCGAGTGAAAAAAAAAGTATTAAATTAAAGATTTCCAAATACTTGGAAAATAAGGAGTACTAGATAAGTCATTGACTAAGGAGTGAGAATTTTTTATGATATGGTAAGCTTCCCAAAAATCAAGATCAAGAATAGAAGGACATTTATGGATGATGGTGGCTGAAGAAAAGTTAAACTTATGTTGAGAAGACCAACAATGTTGAGCAATAGAGGAACGTTTAAGCTCCTGATTTTTGACATACCTTTTATGTTCCATTAAACGAAATCTGAGAGCACGTTTAGTCTGACCAATATAAGAAAGACCACATTGGCAAGAAATTTGGTAAATACCCGAGTTATCTAAGTGATCAATGGGGTGCTTAAGATTTGAAAAAGCAATTTTATTAACAGGAGAAAAAATAACATGGAAATCGAACCTTTTTAAAATTTTAGCAACTTGCTGACTGATTTTGGGGAAAAAAGGCAAAACAACCAAAGCATTGGAGTTCGAATTAAAGTTCTTACTTTCAGATTGTGTGGATTTTGTCAATTTTCTATGAATAGAATCTATAATATTAGGAGAATAACCACGATCAACAGTAATAGCTTTTAGGTAATTAAGTTCATCACTGAGTAACTGAGGAGTTGAACAAATATTGGAAGCCCGGAAAACAAAAGTTTTAAAAGCCGCAACTTTCTGGTTAGGAGGATGAGAAGAATATCTGTGAGGTGGAAGACTGACCGCAAAAGGTTTGCGAAAGACAGTAGTCTGAAAATTATTTTCATTGCGAATAACAAGAACATCCAGAAAAGGAAGGCAATTGTCCGATTCAGTCTCAAAAGTAAATTGAATGCAAGAATCAATAGAATTCATGGCAGAGAGAATATGATTTATATCAGAATTCACTTCAACTAAAGCATAGATATCATCTACATAACGAACATAGAACGGAAATTTTAAGACTTCAAATAATTTTATTTCAAAGCAATGCATGTACAAATCGCATAAAGTCGGACTAAGAGGATTACCCATAGCCAAACCGTCAATCATACGAAAGAAATTCCCGTTAAAAACAAAAGAATTTTGAGATAAGGAAGCACGAGTTAGATGAATAAGCTCCTCGATTTCGAAAAAGGAAAAATGAAATTCACAGAGCCTTTTCTTGAGGCAATCTAAAGCACCTTCGACAGGAACATTGGTAAATAATGATTTAACATCAAAAGAAACCATCATGTGGCCTTGTGGCTTAAAACTGTGAAGTTTATTAGTAAATTCAAAAGAATTCTTAACAGTGAAAGAATTACTGCTTGAGAGAGGAGAAAATATGGAAACAAGATATTTGGCAAGTTTATAAGAAGCCGTACCGATACTGGAAACAATGGGTCTAAAAGGGATGTCAGGTTTATGGACCTTAGGTAAAGCATAAAACCTGGCACAATGAGCAATTGAAGGAATAAGAGACCTCTTTAATTTAGCAGGAATAATGTGTGAAGACTTAATGGCAGATTTGATAGTAGCAATTTCATTAGAGGAAGGGTCTTTGTGGATATCCACATAGGGACCATCATTAATTAATTTATGGGATTTTTCTAAATATGAAGACTTGTCAAGAACGACAATCTGACCACCTTTGTTTGTCTGACCGCTGAGTTTTGCACTGATGAAGAATCTCGTTAGTAGATTCGAAATAGCTATTTGCTACCTTCTCATACTTTATTTGTGCATTTATATTCGTTGGTTTTCTATCTTTAAATAATTAAATTATATAATAGGTTAACTTACAAATATCAATTTCGACCATGTGATAGCAATACAATTTTGCATTCAGTCACATTAGACAGTTAATATCCAAGTTAAAGTAGTAAAAGTAGAAAACAAATAGTTTTTATTAATAATAGATATTTAAATAACTATTTTCGAAAATAATTAATTACAAAACATAAGTAGACAAAAAAAAATTAACATAATAAAAATAGTTAAACTATTTAATACTAATAACAAGTTTTAAATTATAATTATAGAATTAATTGAATCGATTGATATCGATAAATTTTGTACATGTGAGATAAATGCAGATTAACTACTAAAGTGTTAGTGTCGCCATCTATAGTTGCTAAACACAATAAAATATTGCAAAAAATTATTTAACTATAAAAACAAAATCTTACAAATCACGATATTTATATTTAATACAGGGTTGGAAAAAACATTTCGGTTTAAAAAAAAAAAAAAACATAAAACGGTGTTTTTTTATTGGTTTAAACTAGGGAATTTTTGGGACAAACCGAATATCTATTTGTAAGCAACCAAACTACAGTGGATTAACTTGATAATAGAAGAAAAAAAAATTATTTTTCATTTAAACAGTTATCCCTTTACATAAAAAATAGACCAAGTCCCACTGTATGAAATTAGAAGTCTGAAATTAGAGAGAAAAAAATATATATAAAAATAAAATAAAAATAAGAAATATCTTTAGTAATTTTCAAAAGATTAAAAAAAATGTAATAATAATATTCATATAATCTATTGTAATCTATTTTTATTATATTTGTAAACAACCTATAAGCAGATGATTAAGTAGTTATTATGATAAAAAAAAAATAATAATGATAATAATAATAATAATAAATTATTTTTATGTGAACAGTTGTTCCTATACATATAAAATTGACCAAGGCCCCTTGTATAAAATTAGAAGTCTGAATTTATTCAGAAAAAAATTAAATAAAGTAAATATATGTATATATATATACTTTTATAAATACATCTAAAGTTATTCAGACAAATCCAATGTTTTCCGTACTGTAACTATTATATTTAAGAACCTATTTATATGTAATTTAGTGTCAACATAGTACTTACCAATGTCTCGAAAAAAATCATTGACCAGCTTTATTGGATTCTGCTACGCTGATAAGCGTTGTAGGAATTTTTCATTCATTTTTTATTTAAAAATGCTTCTGCTGCTGGTAAACATAAATCTTTATTCTATTTTACATAAGTATAGTACTCTTTTTTAATACTATCAATGTTTTTGTTACATTTATAATGTTAGAAGAAAAGTACAGAACAATTGGTAAGGAAGTTGTGAGGGAGTGTCCCTTTGTGATAAAAGCACTCTAGTATTTTTGTGAGATCGTGACGTCAATGTTCTAACATGTGTGGTGCAAAAGCGACATCTATCCTTTATTCAATTTTAACTTTCCGGAGTGTGTGTGGCGCCCTCAAGTCTACAGTTAGCTGTGGTTAGGAGTATTATGCAAATTTATAGCTCCGTCTTCAGTTTGCAATGTATAAAAGCTATGAGTTGGAATACGTTGTGAGGTGTAGTGAAGCGGCAAAAGCCCGCAAAGTGAGATATATAATGTTGTGAAGCGGCGGGAGCCTGCATAGTGAAATAGATTGTGTTGTGAAGCGGCAGGAGCCAGTAAATTGAGATAGATTGTGTTGTGAAGCGGCAAGAGCCCGCAGAGTGAGATAGATTGTGTTGTAAAGCGAAGCAAGGTGTTCTGCATCGAGATAGCTAGTATTGTGAGCCGAGTTAGCTTGTGTTGTGAGCTGAGTTACCTAACAGGAAAGCCAGCTGGCTTTCCTGTAAGGTAAGGGTAAAAGTTCGGGTCCGGGTAAGGGTTTTTTAATACATTGAGTATTTTGAAAAATAAAGGTTATTTGAAGCCACGGGCTGTTTTATTATAGATTTAAACTAATTTTTAGCCGCAACCTGAAAGTAGAGCCGGTGTGAGTGTCCGAGCTGAAATTAAGCCGTGGACGTGAGTATAGTTTACAATTTAATCTCTTAGTATTATGCTTAGTGACTGAAATCTTGAACTTAGCTCCATTTCACATTGCCCAGAGGTTTAAATAAAGTGTTTAATTTTAACTTTTACTTAAGATTATGTATTCATTCAACCAGCATACCACGTCGCAAAGTTAGTAAGAACTCGTATTTAAAAAAAATAACAGTAACTACATATTTATCTAAAAAAATAAAAATATTTTATAACTAAAATGTTTGCTAATATAAATATATAGTGCGTTTATGGAAATTTATTGATTTTATTTTTTCCTGTTATCTTCGCTTGTTAAATTCTAAATAAACCTGCATTAGATTTTATAAAAATAATCAATGTCATTTGAAAACTAGAATGCTCTTTTAAATTAAGTACAGGGTGATCAGAAAGTCAGTATACATTTGATAAATTAATAATTCACTGAATAATGTAGGTAGAGAGGTAAAAATTGACACACATGCTTGGAATGACATGGGGTTTTATTTAACAAAAAATAAATAAAAAGTTCAAAAAATGGCCGACAGATGGCGCTGCACAGCAAAACGTCAGTGACGCTGCCTGAGAATCGTGTATAAAAGGCGCTGTAAATGAGACAGAGAATCAGATGCACCAGCAATCGCAGCATGTTGACGTTACCAGAGAAGGCATTGTTAGTGAAGCTCATATATCAGAAAGGGGGAATCTGCTACTGCAGCTTTACGATCCTATCGCCATAAGAAGGGTACTCGAAAGGGTAAAGGTCCTATGACAATTGCAGCTGTGAAGGGAATGATGTCGAAGTTCGAAGCCAGAGGTTGTTTAGACGATGGACCCCGTAGTGGCCGACCGACCACAAGTGCTAATGTTGCTCAGACTGTTCAGGACGAAATGGAGGTTGTAGCGGGTTCGTCTACGCATGGAGAAGTGAGTGCTCGTGATGTTGCACGTCGCACTGGCATTCCATACAGTACTGTTTGGGCAGCACTAAGGCGTACCCTCCGATACTATCCGTTCAAAATCCAGCGGCATCATGAACTGTTACCCGGCGATTTTGAGCAGCGAAGAGCATTTGCGGTGTGGGCATTTCAAAAGATGGCGGAAGAAGACGATTGGTTGTCTAACGTGTTATGGACCGACGAAGCCCATTTCACACTCCGAGGGTCTGTCAACACCCACAACTGCAGAATTTGGGCTACCGAAAATCCCAGAACTTTCGTGCAAACTCCATTGCACGACGAGAAAGTCACTGTGTGGTGTAGATTTACCACATCTACCGTTATCGGGCCTTTTTTCTTCCAGAAAAGTCGTGATTCTGGTTTTGTAACTGTTTCCGTGACGTGAGAGGTACGCCAATATGTTACAAAATCACATCATCCCTAGCCTGGCTGATAAACATCTGCTGGAAACTACGATTTTTATGCAGGATGGCGCTCCACCCCATATTCATAGACGTGTGAAAGATCTCTTGCACATGTCGTTTGGTGATGATCGCGTGCTGAGCCGCCATTTTCCTCATGCGTGGCCTCCCAGGTCCCCAGATCTCACTCCGTGTGATTTTTGGCTCTGGGGTTACATGAAGTCGCAAGTCTACCGCAATCGACCGACATCAATAGGGATGCTAAAAGACAACATCCTACGGCAATTTCGCAACATAACTTCAGATATGCTGTACAGTGCTGTGCACAACATTGTCCCTCGACTACAGCTATTGTTGAGGAATGACGGTGGACATGTTGAGCATTTGGTCTGAAGAACATCGTCTTTGCTTTGTCGTAATTTGTTATGCTAATTAATGATTTTCTTATCACATGAAGCGCCATCTGTCGGCCATTTTTTGAACTTTTTATTTATTTTTTGTTAAATAAAACCCCATGTCATTCCAAGCATGTGTGTCATTTTTTACCTCTCTACCTACATTATTCAGTGAATTATTAATTTATCAAATGTATACTGACTTTCTGATCACCCTGTATTTCTGTTTACGTTTACACTGAATTTTAACAGGTAAGGAATATTTTCATCCTCCAAAATATTTATATGAAATTATTTTAATGGAATTATAATGTACTGAAATGATGCTTAAGGCCACACTTGCATTTTAATTTTCTCGCAACTATTGTTGCTGTTTTTTTTTTTTTTTTGTTTTTTTTTTACTTCAGTTTTTTATTCCTAGTTTTTTTTTATTGTTGAATATTTTATAAGCATATTCCAACATTATCACGCAGATAATTCGATACGCAAATTTTACTGTACGCAAGATTAAAAAAAAATACTAGAATGCTGTTTTAAGATTTTGAAAAAATCTGTGTATGAAATCTCTAATTCAAGGAATGCATATATTCTATAATTTTATAAAGAATGACATTTTTAACAAATTTTTTCATTAATCAATTTCTATTAAAGAAATCAAATATATATGCAATACACATACACTTTACGTCTGAATTAAAAAAAAAAATATTAAAAGACTGAATAATATAAATTAAGACAGACTTGAATACATTTAAAAAATAAAAATAAAACTCATGCACAAAAAATAAAATACTAATAAACATTTAAAAATACAAAAGTAAACGTTTCGCCAAGTTACACTCAAGGCCTCATCAGTGCAAACAATTATTCATGGAAAACATCCCGAAGTTTTCGAACGCCAGTATCTTAAAATCAGAATGTAGCAGTTATCACGGCAGATTACTCCTCGAATGTTGGTTCACTTGTTTACGATCGCCAACTCTGAATGCGGCTCGTGCTTTCCCGAATGAATATTATCATTTTCTAATAAAATAAGTAAAACCTCTAAATAACGGACACCTCGGGAACGCATAAATTGTCCGCTATTCGGAGGTGTCCGCCATTGGGAAAACCCCAGAGATTCAAAAACCGCTAAGAAATGCTTATTGTTTCATTGACTTTTATATGTCCTAAAACCTCTATTATATAATTAATCAGAAATTAAAAAAAAAATTTAAGCAATAAAATTGTGCAGATCCACTGTTTTTTATATGACAAAAATACATGTGAAAAAAATCTGTTACAAAAGTTTATTTTTGCTTGCGATTATATGTAATTTGTTTTTCTGTGAGATGTTATTGGACATTGCAGAGTTCCGGACGAGGAGGGAGGGATTGCACTTTTTGATCTTTAAAAGCATAAAATCTTAAAATGTTCTTGGATGACATTTCAATAGTCTGGGAGATTATTCTCCCGGGTAACCCCCTGAATTTAGCACTGAACGTTGGGGAGGATTTATCCCATCTCTTTATCTACAGTTGAACTGTGATCACAAAATTTGTGACACGTTGTCCTGATAAATTCAGATTCTTTTTTACTTTTTCCTTTTTTTCTGTTTAAAAAATACTTTTTCATACTTTATCGCCGAATAAAGTGTCCGGTATTCCGAATGTCCGTTATTCAGAGGTTAAACATGCAAAAATTTAAGTTTTGGGAATGGGAATAGGAAAACTGTCCATTAAATAGAGGTGTCCGCTATTCGGGAGTGTCCGGTTATGGAGGTTTTACTATAATAACTAACTGTAGCTGTCTTGATTTGTTCCAATGTTTGTTATCGAAGGAATAATTATTTGTACTGATGAGGCATTACGTGTAGCTTGGCGAAATATTTATTCTTGTATTTTTAAATGTTTTTAGTGTTTTATTTTTTGTATATGAATTTTATTTTTAAAAAATGTATTTAAGTCTGTATTAGTTTATATTATTTATTTTTTTAGTCAAATATATAATTATGCAATTCTTTTATATATTAGTAGTTTTCTCCGCGTTTTAAGAACTATTTTCAACATTGAACAAATTATATTTTTAATACTACTGGTATGTATGGTTTTTAAATACATTTCGTTTTCTGAAAAGGTAATAGTGATACAATTAATCACGTATGTACTTCCCACCCATCTTTTATTTTTTTTCCAACGAAAGATACTATGGTTCGAGAAAAAGCGTTAATTTGGTGAATATTAAATTTACTGAACTTTACCATAAATATGTTAAACAAAATTCATGTTAAAATAAACTGATTAATTTTGTTTGAAGTCGAAAAAAGTAAGGAAATAAAAACACTTTGATGTAAAAAAAAATCTTATTGTTAATTAGTCCAAAAAGAAAACCTTCATTTTATGCATGAGTAATTTATTCGTTTTGATTTTTGTCCTTGTACCTTTTTTTGGTTGAGAATATTATTTTATTGCGGTTAATTAAAAGCGATGCAAATTACAAATTGTATTTTTTTTTTCAAAGACAATTAAAAGAATACAAAATTAAATATTTTAGATTTACATTGTAATGGTTTTTATAAAGAAACGCTATTTAAATGCATTCTTTTATTTTTCATTCAATGCAATCCCAGAAAGTTAAACAAACTACTGATTAAAAATATTTATTTAATTATCAATATTTCATGCTAATGAAATTCCATTTCTATTTGATTAGTTTTTAATTTAATTTGAGAAATATGCAGTAAAAAATCATCTAAAGAAAATGTCAAGTTGTAAAATAGCATTGGTTCATCATCATTAATTGGTTGAATTTCAGCTATACTAAACATGATTTCCAGTGCGTTACTACAGAAAAACGTTTGAATTTATCTGAATACAACCCACTTTTAAAGAAACAAAATATAAAATACTAAAAACATAATATAAATAAGGGAATGGATTGAAGTATGACAAGTTTTTCAATCACTTACAGAGGAATGAATAGAATAAAAATTGACAAAATGTATTTTGAAATTTTTATTTGCCCATTATGCGTAGGAGAATCTTGCAATCATTTTGAAAATCGAAAAAAATATTTTTTTACGGATTTGCAAGTTTCAGACACTGGAGATTCCGATAAACATATTTTTAGAAAAAAAATTGCTGTCTGTCTGTCTGTAAACGGCTCTATATCTCAAGCAAATTAAGATAGATCTTTAAAATTTGGTGTGCACTTAATGTGTAATAATGTAATAATCAAGCTTATTAAATATCAGTAACCTCGATAAATTTTCGTTTTTTTTAAATTTTAAGTAGTGGTTGTAAAAGACAATAAAAAATATATACATTTTGCCTGAAGTATGTAATTTTCGGATATTTAGCTGTGGAAATATTTATAATCCTATTTTCCCCACTGTTCAATTTTTTATGATCTATATTTCATTCAAATTTCAATTCAAATATATATTTTAATTAAAAATTAGACACTTCATTTGAGTCAGTAAACTTTTTCTTAATAGGTTACTCTTTTGGAGTTATATGGATGTTTCTTTTACTACATGATAAATACGTCGACCAAATACTATCGCTATACTGTAAAATTAAATGAAGATTAAATATTATTAATGGCTTATCATGAATGTCACCTGCACCTGATATGAAATAAGTTATATGAATGTGTTTATATATCATATATATATGTTTTTATAGCATACGTATGTGTTTGTATATCATACGTATATGTTTGTATACCATACGTACAGTGGCGGTCAAAAGTTTCCGGCCAGCGAATTTTTTCAGTTAATTTGGAAGTATACCCATATGAAGAGGAATTCTTAAAGTGGTACTTATACATTTTATTGACATAATAGCTAGGTACTTATTTATGGAATAACATACAAATATCAATAATTTTAATTGACAAAATTAAGCACATAGAAAAACGCATGTTCTCAAAAGTTTCCGACCACCTTCGCAAGTTTGGAAAAAAATTGTATAGTAATAGAAAATCACAGTGATCAACAACATTTAAGATTAGTATTTTTTCAGAATGCCTTTGATAATAAGTTCTGCGGCGCAGTAACATGAAATTCATACAATCAGCGGTTAAAGATGGCCTATGATACGTTTTTTTGGTTTTTCTCGCACTTTTTAGGAAATTTCGGCTGATTTGAAATATTTATAACTCCGCACACGTTTGACAACTTCTTTCCAATTATTTGCTATTGGATTAATGTCGAGCGCTTGGGCTCTCCATTTCAAAAGCGAAATTATTTGCGCGAAAGTTATTCCTTGTCGAGGATTGCAAATAATCTTTAAATCGTTATTATGTTAAAATAAATAGTTGCGACCAGAATTTTTCTTCTAATAAAGCAGCAAATGATCTTGCAAGATATCCTTATACATTGCATCATTCATCTTGCCGTGGATTTTAAATAACGGACCAACATTTTTTGAAGAAAATACTCCCCACAGCATAACGTGTCCTCCGCCATGATTCATTGTAGGAATAACATAGGTCGAACCAAATTTTTTTTTGTTAGATTATCGGACGTAGTGTCTGCTATCACTTCCAAAAAGTTTTAAATTCGATTGATGGAAAAACAATACTTTTGTTTAGTTTTCACTTGACCAGACTTTGTGTTTTTTGGAAAACGCCAGACGGATACGTAGATATATATATATATTTTTACCTATGAGAATTTTTAAACACCGACACTTCCATTAACTTTTGCATCACGTCAGCATCTTGGCACGGTAGATCGACTTATTTCAACAATATTTTCATTTCGTAAATCGCGGGATATTTCAACGGAATTTTCATGCGGGTCATCAATTGATTTTCTCCTGATAATTCTGTCCACACGAATAATCATTTTTTTGGTTTTCCCCGGACTTCAGAAATTCCTTAAGGTCATGACTATCTTTATATAATTTTTAAATATCTTTCACATTCGATTTATCGATCGATAACTTTTCCGCAATATCTCGAGAAGATTGGCCCATTAGCGACAAACTAATCCCTCATTTACGAACAATAATTGTTGAACTTTTCAATTTTGAATTTAAACGATGCTGTTTACCTTGATTCATTACAGACACGATCACAATAAACTCTACCGATAGAAAAAAAAAATCAAAGGAATGATGAGTGGCCGGAAACTTTTGAACACGCGAACTTCGAATTCTACCCCTTTACATGAATCGTTTTCAACATCCAATCAAAATGATCACGTGGTCAAATGTCATTCACATATTCCTAACTTTTCAAGCAAATGTGCTTCTTCTTCGCTGGACCCTTTTCATAAATAAATCAACGAAACTAACTGGCCGGAAACTTTCGACCGCCACTGTATGTTTTTGTATAGCATACGTATGTGTTTGTATATCATAATTGGTTTTGAATTTGATGTTTTATTTGTACAAGTCTCGATTAGGTAGCAGTTCTGAGTTTCCCCTCCCAGCATCACCCCCTTCCCCTCATTGTGGACATTTTGATGTCAATTCAGTAGTCAGTACTAATGCAACAATAAATGATTAATTTGATTTTAGTAACACGAGGTTGAACCCATCGAAATTCGATGAAAGAAAATCTTTGAAAAAGAACTGTATTATTTATTTATAATAAATCTATAAAATTAGTTACAGTAAAAAATACATCTTATATTGGTTAGTCTAATTCTCAAGAAAACTTTTTTAAAACTAAAATTAACAAAATACTATAAAACTCAATATTACTCATCCATTTTAGCTTTCCTTAGATGAAATCCTCATACCTTAAGATTTCGCAGTGATACAGGATGTTTAAAATAATCTGACAGCATTTTAAAACTTTTTTTTAACATAGTATCTGTCCGTCCTTTTTACTCTCGTAAAAACATCCGATCCACCAATCCAGACATTTTTTTATACTACAGCACAAACGTATTCATTTTAGTTTTCCTTAGATGATGCCTATATCTCAAGATTTCTCAATAATACAGGATCTTTAAAATAATACGATAACTTTTTAAAACTTTTTTTAACACAGTACCTATCCGTCCTTTAACTCTCGTAAAAGCACCCGAACCTACATTAATTTTTTTCATGTTTTTGACGCTTATTATAGTGGAATTTCTATTAAAAAGGAAGTGCATAGAATTTATAATTAGTTTACACTGAGAGAAAAAATTATTCAGTTACATTACGACCATTTCGTTAAAATCTTTTCAATTGCGTTTCGACGATATTGCGTCATTTCAAACATATTGAAATAAATATATGTTTATGCAGTGGACTATAGCAAGATTTCTTTAGCTTATGGATGTGCAAAGTATTTGTTATTCATTTACAGAACTATACAATATACAGGTGGTTATCAAAATAATGGAAACACTTGTGAATGAAAGGGACATTTAAGAATTCCCTTCGTAAGCATTAAAATATAATCTTAGCTACCAGATTTTTTTAATATAAAAAGTACATGTATTAGGTATTATGAGAGAGTTCTAGAAGAGTTGTCTACGTTTTGATTTTTTTTTTTTTTTTTTTGTCAGAAGCGTAAAATGTTAAACCTCACAGATTTTCAGAGGCCAAATTGTAGGAGTCCGACAAGCTGGAGCAATGGTGACCAAAACATCCCAGCTTACAGGTGTTTCTAGAGGTACGGTGTCTAAAGTCATGACAGCATACACACAGCGCGGAAAGACAAGCTCAGCAAAGTAAAATAGTGGACGGAAGGAGAAGCTGAGTGAAAGAGACCGACGGGTATTGAAGCGGATTGTAAAGTCTAAAAAGAAAACAACTGCAGCCAAAGTGACCGCAGAGCTCAATCAGCATCTGGATTCTCTAGTGTAAGTTACAGCTACAGTTCGGATATACCTTCATAAAGAGAACATTTACGGCAGAACAGCAATTCCCAAGCCACTTGTCACAGATGCTAATGCCAAACGTCGTGTAGAGTGGTGCCACAACCACAAAACCTGGTCGATTGATAAGTGGAAGACTGTTATATGGTCAGACGAATCATCTTTCACATTTTTCCCCACAACAGGACGGGTGCATGTCTAGAGAACACCTGCACAAGCGTATGATCCTGATTGCCTCCGTCCAACTGTCAAGCATGGAGGTGGATCGGTCATGGTATGGGCAGCCGCGTTATGGTTTCCTGCTGGTCTAATCGTAACCCTGAAAGGAATTATCACTGGGGAAAAGTATAGAGAAGTTTTAGCTGACCAGGTCCATCCCATGATGCAAATTTTGTTTCCTACAGAAGATGGAATTTTCCAGTATGATAATGCTCCTATTAATGCAGCCAGAGTTGTCCAATCATGGTTTAATGAACATGAGGATGAGGTGGAACATCTTCCATGGCCCGCACAGTCCCCTGACCTCAACATAATCGAACCGTTGTGGTCTATTTTAAAGCTTTCAATCCGGAATCGATATCCTTTACCGGCATCTCTCACGGAACTTTCACAATATCTCCATGAAGAATGGTACAATATTCCTCTAAACACTATTCAGAATTTGTATGATTCGATTCCCAGGCGAATCCAAGCTGTATTACATGCCAAAGGCGGTCCTATGCCATATTAATAAAGAATTCCTTCAAAATCTAGGGTGTTTCCATTATTTTGATAACCACCTGTATTTCTGTTAAATAAATGCTGAACAAGGAAAATCGTTTGCAACATGTTTTATTGTTGTTATATTACACAAAACATACAACAATATTTAAAGCGTACAGTAAGTTTGTTACGGTAAAATATTATGCATATTATATTTTACATTGGAAATTTGCCAAAATGTATGATATATGATTTTCTGTTTATTTCAGATACGGTAAAAAGTTCATTTTTTTTTATGTTTTAGCTTTTAATTATTTTCAAATATTGTTTTATTGTAATATTTGAATAAATATCTTTGAAGTCGGAGTTGTTCAATTCCAAATGATTAAAGAAACAAGTTAAAAGAGTAAGGCAATTTTTTATATTTTAATTAGAATAAAAAAAGGATTTTTATTTGTAAAATATGTCTACCGAAACATACAAAATAATATGACTGTGAAATAAAACAAAGGAAAACGTTTGCATTCGAAATAATTCGTATTTACTTTAGAAGTTTTTACATGGCTGAAAGTGAACTGAATTTATTTCATGTAAATCTTGAAAATAAGATATGTAATCTGTAACTTTCTAAATCTTTTATCCTAAGGCAATAAATAAATAAATAAATAAATAAAATATACAAAAAATAAATTCAATGCATAGAAAAAGATGAAGTTCATAAGTAAAAATTAATTATTTAATTATTTTGTTGAAATGTAAAGATCTAAAATGTAACAGAGAAACTGTAAAATTTCTGAGTAAAAAAAAGTAATAAAAGTAATAATAATAATAATAATAATTACTTTTATTACTTTTTTTTTTTACTCAGAAATTTTACAGTTCTTCTGTTATATTTTAGATCTTTACATTTCAACAAAATAATTAAATAATTAATTTTTACTTATGAACTTCATCTTTTTCTATACATTGAATTTATTTTTAGTATATTTATTTTATTTATTTATTTATTTTATTATTATTATATATTTTATATATTTTATATTTTATTATATTTTATATTTTATTATTATTATTATTATTATATTATTTAATAAATAAATAAATAAATAAAATAAATATACAAAAAATAAATTCAATGTATAGAAAAAGATGAAGTTCATAAGTAAAAATTAATTATTTAATTATTTTGTTGAAATGTAAAGATCTAAAATGTAACAGAGAAACTGTAAAATTTCTGAGTAAAAAAAAGTAATAAAAGTAATAATAATAATAATAATAATTACTTTTATTACTTTTTTTTTTTTACTCAGAAATTTTACAGTTCTTCTGTTATATTTTAGATCTTTACATTTCAACAAAATAATTAAATAATTAATTTTTACTTATGAACTTCATCTTTTTCTATACATTGAATTTATTTTTTGTATATTTATTTTATTTATTTATTTATTTATTTATTTTATTATTATTATATATTTTATATATTTTATATTTTATTATATTTTATATTTTATTATTATTATTATTATTATATTATTTAATAAATAAATAAATAAATAAATAAATAAATAAAATAAATATACAAAAAATAAATTCAATGTATAGAAAAAGATGAAGTTCATAAGTAAAAATTAATTATTTAATTATTTTGTTGAAATGTAAAGATCTAAAATATAACAGAAGAACTGTAAAATTTCTGAGTAAAAAAAAAGTAATAAAAGTAATAATAATAATAATAATAATAATAATAATGCAGCAAAAGCTTTTGAGGCTAGATAAATTTATTTCAAATTGAAATGCAAATGCAAAATCTTTTTCTAAAAGGCAGGATTTGTAAAAGTGAGTGATGGAAATATTGACCCCAAGAGCAAACAAAAACCTCTTTCACCTTCTTAAGCTAATGAATTATGTTGAAATGTTTTTTTCTTTCATAGATTTCTTTCTTTATAAAGATTTCCAAAAAATGATCAGACTTTTTGTTTCTCATAAAAATAACGTTGTTATTATCATGTTTACTTTATTTCAGAAAAGAAAGTCGGAAATTTTTTGTGAATTTATGAAATAAATGGCATAAGATTAAAACTATTTAAAACTAACGTGACTGTGAAAAAAATTGAATGATAAAGTAGAAAGAAAGATTAGAAATAATTCATATTTGGTTTAAAAGTTTTTACATGGCTCAAAGTAAACTCAATTTATTTCATGTAAATCTCCAAAATATGAGATATATATATTATATACATTATATACATATATATTGTATATAAGTTCAATGCATAGAAACAAAAGTTTTTACACTGTAAAACATTTGTGTAACATTACTCCATAAAACAGTGTTATAATGGGATTTTTTTCATTTATATAATGGAGTAATTTAAACATATTTTACTGGTGTAACATTACATATTAGTGTAATGTTACGCTAGTTATCTTGGTTTAACCAGTATCCTCAATAAAGTTGGTGGAAGCTTGGCTGCCACCAACTTTATGGAGTGACGTTACACAAATGTTTTACAGTGTAGTTTAAAAGTAAAAATAATTATTTAAATATTTTATACAAATGTAAAGCTGTACAATATGATACAGTGACTGTGTAATGCTAAACATTTTATCCTAAAGTTAAAAGAAAAAAGAAAAAAAGAAACGAATGAAAAGTTTACATTAGAAATAATTCGTATTTTTTTTTAAGTTTTAACAGGGCTCAAAGTAAACTCAATTTAATTCATGTAAATCTTAAAAATAAGGTATGGAAACTGTAACTTTCTAAATCTTTTTTTTCCTAAGACAAAAAAAGTAAATATATATTTAAAAATAAGTTCAAAGTATAAAAAAAGTATGAAGTGTATAAGTAAAAATAATTATTTAATTTTTTTTTTGTATAAATGTTAAGCTTTATAATATGACAGAGGAACTGTCAAATTTCTGTGTAAAGTTAGATAATAATGCAGCAAAAGTTTTTGAGGCTAGATAAATTTACTTCATATTGAAATGCAAATGCAAAATCTTTTGCTAAAAAGCAGGATTTGTAAAAGTGAGTGATGAAAATATTGATCCCAAGAGCAAATAAATACTTCTTTTACCTTCTTAAGTTAATGAATTATGTTGAAATGTTTCTTTCTTATAAAACCATTTATAAAGATTCCACCATTTATAAAGTGCTCAGACTTTGTTTCTCATAAAGATAACTCATGCTATTACCATATTTATTTCATTTTAGAAAAGAAAGAGGAAAATGTTATTGTGAAATTATTGAAATAATCGAGTTTCAAATTATTTGTGTTTGATAAAATAGTTTTTTACAAATGATTATAGTAACAGAAGATTTGAATTACTTTATTTACGTACTTAGATTAAGGTTGTATTCGAAAAAATGCTTTTCCACCTTCAACAGCTCGAAATTTTCCGATACAATTTCAGACACATTTTTAAAAGTAGAAACATGAAACTTGCTGAGGGGATGTTTGAAGAGAAGTATAAAGCGCCGTGTGATGTCATTTTACGCTCAATTCATTGGAATTTGATTTATAAACAATTTCTTTCTCAGTATGACCCAATTTTTCGTTCACAAATCTCCCGCTTCGGAAAAATCGGTTCAAAATGCTGTTTTTGATTGCTTTTTTGCAATATTTTCAGCATTTATCAAAGAATCGACAATTACGGCACCTAGTCTACTTTCTAAATAAGACAATTTGCCAGTTTGATGCATGTGAGAGCAAAAATGAATTTAAAAATAAATCGGAAAATAAGCAGTTTGAATCGAAATACACCCTTAAGTTGCAGACTTTTTGTTCGATAGAACTTTTATGAAAGAAATTAATAACATAAACATTTTTCTGAATAGTATCAACAATACGACATTTCTTTATTTATCAAGTGATTAACATTACTTCCCTTGTCTTATTTATTTACTTTATTGGTCAACATACATCGGGCCTGTGTGCTTGACATTCAAGCCTGCTTTTAAGTCATCGCCAATATACAGGAGATAAAGCGCAACGGAGCCAGCGGAAATCGAACCCACAACCTTCTACTCTCGGATTAGCGGCGTGGGGCCTTAAGAGCCCACAATAGTCACAGAAAAAGTACGCAAAAAGACCCGGATGATTATGTAAAGTCTATGGGAGCGTTCTTTTCTAATATCTCGCTCAAATTTTAATGTTTTTACATGATTTTTTTGCATAGGCTAGCTTAGGACGATCTACAACCGGGCTAGTTTTTACTTTTTTGATTTTGGTTTCAGATTTTTTTTAAAATATTTTAACTTTCAAAACCGGTTTAAACCGGTTCTGTAATTGAAACTATCATAATACAAAAAATATATGAGCAAAATCGAAAAAGTAAAAACTAGCCCGGTTGTAGATCGTCCTAAGCTAGCCTATGCAAAAAAAATCATGTAAAAACATTAAAATTTGAGCGAGATATTAGAAAAGAACGCTCCCATAGACTTTACATAATTATCCGGGTCTTTTTGTGTACTTTTTCTGTGACTATTGTGGGCTCTTAACCACTTGGCTACGGAGTCACCCGTCGTAACTAACGTCGTTTTAATTAGTTTTTGAGATAATAATGACGATGCCAACTCACACTCATGAAGACGACATTTTTATTAAAATTCGGGGGAACGAAAACGCTTGCACATGCACACAAGAACATCTTAAGCACTGAAACGAAGAAGGACACATTTTTCGGGTTTATTTCTGCTTCTAAATCATTTTGTTTAAGTACAAATCTACCAAACTGCTCGACTGATTTTTATCTGTAGGGGCTCATAAAGGATCATGTTTATGTGTCTCCACTACCAGCTGACCATTGCAGCTGTTGTAAAAATGACCCCACAAACACTAATCAACGTTGACGAAGTTGCTTTCATTTGTTTCAGTCTTCCATTATTAAAATTTCTACTTGTTTGTCTCAAACAAAAATCACTTTAATGCATTTTCTTCGACTGTCGACATTATTCCCCAGAAAGCATTGTCCACATTTGACCTATTTGTACAATCTAAATGCACAAACTAAAGACTTATTGCCTTCAACTCAAACATACTCATTTTTATCAGAACATATGATTATTTTCCCCCAATTTAGCATAAAAAAATTGTATAAGAAAAACCTGTACATGTTCGAAAAGTTTTGTATTGATTTATTCTTTCTTTAAAAAAGATCTTAAGCATCTTAATATTTATAGAATCACTTTTTAATACCTATCTAAAAAGTTTTTTCAACGTTCTGTACATTATGAAAAATATAAGTTTATGAACGTTAGCCGGTTATCGCCCGGTTAGCTTAACAGATAAAGCATTGGCCTTGTAAGCCAAGTATCCGGATTCGATTCCCGGCATGGCAATTTTTCGCTCAGTTGGAAATATTCAAATCCGTATGATAACTTTACCAATCAGTTAGATTGTGTTAAAAATAATAGTATATCTACGTATCCATCGTTCTATGGAGTTCCATTACCTGCGGCTTATTCTGCCGAGCTGTCTAAATGACAGACCAGAGGTTACGGCCAATAAGGTTATCTGAGCGAAGAATCCCAGCCGGTTATCGCCCGGTTAGCTTAACAGATAAAGCATTGGCCTTGTAAGCCAAGTATCCGGGTTCGATTCCCGGCCTGGGCAATTTTTCACTCAGTTGGAAATATTCAAATCCGTATAAGTATATGAACTCTATGTCGGGAAGAAATTTCATTCTACGTGAAATCCTTCTATAAATAACATATTCACTTTTATTACAAAATTCTAATGAAAAATAATAATATTTCCAAGTTTATCCGTTAAATAAGATTAATAAAATATGCGAACAAGGAATATTGAAAATAAAGCCAAAATTTCGATACTTTAGAGCGTTTCTAATTTAGATAATTTCAGAATTTAAGCATCACCCATTATTAAATAAGAATGATCCTTGGAAAAATGTTCTTTTAAATGAGATTAATGAAAATTGCAAACAAACAAAATTGAAATAAAAGCTAGAATTTCGATATAATTGAGCTTTTAAATTATGTTTACAACATTTATCTAATATCTAATTATAATTTAGTTGCACTGTTTCATAAACGGATAACTTTTAGCAATTTTTATCTTGAAGCTAAAATCACGTCCATTGTCCCCTTAAGTAAGATAAATAAAATCTCCAAACAAGGAAAATTGAAAATAAAGCCAAAATTTCGATACTTCAGGCCTATAAATTAAACTTTATGAATTTAAGCAGCACCCAATATTAAATTAGAATGATCCTTGACGAAATAGTCTTTTAAATAAGAATAATGAAAATTGCAAACAAACAAAATTTCGCACGCTAAAATTTCAATACTATTGAGCTTACAAATTAAATTTACAGCATTTATCCAATATAAAATTATAAGCTGCATTGAGTATTTCATAAAAGGATGGCAATGCTTATCATGACACTAAAATCAGATTTTTCATGTCAGCAATCGAATTCCAATTATTTATTTTTCTTGCTATTTGCAATTTACAATTTTATACCGGATTTTCAGGTGTAAGTGTAAACGCGTTCAAATTGCTGAAATCAATAAATTGTATCCATAAATCATTACTAAATTTTAATAAATCATAATTGCATAGTGAAATTTACTTTGGAAACTTTATTTATGTTTAGCATTTTCTAACAATTTAAAGCATATCTTAAATTATGTAAGCAGCTTATATAGTATAGTTACCAGATAATATGTTAGCTAAAATATTTCAAAGAAAAGGAATTTATTGTAAAATTATGAATAATGTATCTATATAGTGATATAAAACAAATAAGAAATTAATTATTTTGAAATATTAATTAATTAGTGATATTATGTAATAAAAATATTATAATGTTA
The DNA here is from genome assembly GCA_964019185.1 of Maratus speculifer. Taxonomy (NCBI): domain Eukaryota; kingdom Metazoa; phylum Arthropoda; class Arachnida; order Araneae; family Salticidae; genus Maratus; species Maratus speculifer. The sequence goes on along the minus strand of OZ025291.1, from coordinate 419,217,551 downwards.
TACTGCCTTTATACATTCTAAAAAATAAATGCGTAAATTTGCACATACTTAACGGGTTTTTTTTTCGTACAATGAATTGAAATTATGGAAAGAACACCACTTTTTTTAAGCTGCAGTATTCGCAATATTTAGTCAAACATTTCTGAAACATGAATAGTATGAGATTTTCTTTAAAAAATCGTGGTTTCAAAAGTTTTAAGTGATGTATCAAACAAAATCTTCTTGGACGTACAACGTATAACGCAAATCAGTTCAGTGGTTAAAGCAGATATTTTGATGATTCAAAAACCATTTGCATGTATACGTAAAATAGAATGTAAATTGCCAAATAGACACCCTGATATTTCAGTTTCAAAATACACGTTTTCCTGTGTGTTTTAATAGTATATTAAGCGGCTGAAACATGTGTCATGAGATAACTCAGAAATGAAAATTTAATGTGAAAATTGTACACGAGTACATACGTATCTGTGTAAAGTACAAAATTAATTGATTTTGTACATAGTACATAACCTCATAGTTTTGGGATATAAGTTTAGTGTTAAATATTTTTATGGTCGGAAAATTTGCGCGAAGAACAAATATGTCTGTTTAGTGTGGTTCTTTTCTTTCATAAGTATTTGTTTTTAAACCAGAAAATAATGCAGCTTTAATTTACGAAAAATTGGATCATGTGAAATTATACTTATTGAAAAGCACTCGTTGCTAAATCTTTTCTAAACCATAAAATAATATAGTCATGATTTACTAATATAATCCGTTTCAGCTGGAAAATAAATAAATAAATAAATAATAACAATAATAAAATAGAAATGTCGAAAGCCCGATATTTGCATTTTATCTTTTTAGTATCATTTTATCTTACAAGGAAGGTCTCCATATTGGTCATACTCAGAATATTTTGAAAAAAAAATACTCATTAAATTACTCATGTATGCTATAAAGGATCAGTCAAATTTAGCGGCGGAAATACAATAGAAAGTCTTTAACAAAATAAAATACTTTCGAATATTGGCGCGAAAAAACGAAAGAGTCACTCGATTTGTAAATAAGCAGTTTTCCTCGCCAAAAACAAACGAATTTAATGCACCTGCAAATTGTTCCGTAATGATTTTAGAATGCGAATAAGTGGCTCTTAATTAATCTAAACTTAAACAATGAGAAATTTAACATATATATACATATATATATAATATACATTGTATTACGTATATACCGGATGTCCCAAAAATGACTGATGGATTTTAAAATTCAATAACTTGCAAACAGTGACAGCTATTTAAAAATATTTTGCAGGAGGGTTATGTATAATGTCGGGAGTTTTTTTACCGTATTTTTTTATTTTAGTTCGCATCTCAAACAATAGGTGGCGCTGACGGCAATTGAAGGCCAGGTGATCACTGCTGAGTGAAGCGTCGACCTGGCCTTCAATTGCCGTCAGCGCCACCTATTGTTTGAGATGCGAACTAAAATAAAAAAATACGGTAAAAAAACTCCCGACATTATACATAACCCTCCTGCAAAATATTTTTAAATAGCTGTCACTGTTTGCAAGTTATTGAATTTTAAAATCCATCACTGATTTTTGGGACACCCGGTATATTGCATGGCGTGCTTTATATATATATATATAATTCATATTGAAAAAATATATTTACACATTTAACCTTATTCAAAAATAAAAGGCAGCTAGTTAAACATTTGAATATGTACAAAATTGTTTCGATAGAAAAAAAAAACTGTCTACAATGTTAAATTGGTTTTAATTTTGAGCTTGAAAACAATTTTAAATAATATAAATTTTCTATTTCCTTCTAAATCGTAATTTTTTATGCTTAAATTTTACTAAAAAGCAGATAAATATCGATATGACAAAATTATAGGTAAAAAAAATAAAACTGATAAAACCAAAATTATTTAAATTAAAATAATTTAAACACGTTCAACATGAAAAATTTCTTCTTAAAAGTGTATTTGATGTAAAAAGTATAATTTGAAACCGTATTCTATCGCCAACCGATGAAAAATTGCTAAATAACGAATTTTTAATTATTTTTTTACGTACGCTGTATGGAAGCTCCGCCGAAATTTCTTTTATAAACATATACAAGGTGTTCCTAAACTCATGGTACATACGCTAGGGTGCGATAGAACAACACATCAAGATGAGTGATAGTAAATAGGAAACCAAGGGTCCCAAACATATTCCAAAGGAGATAGGCGTCATCAAAGTTTAGGGTCCCAAATTGCAAATGATAATAAGAAATGGAAAAATGAGTCGATTTATTTACACATTTCTGACTAACACTGTTATACATAACCTGGTCTAAAATTCTTTTTTTCATAATGGTCGAAGCTATATTCTGGCTTCACGGTTTTTGAACTAGTGGATCAGCCATTGCAGTGGCTAAAGAGACCCTTCACCATACTTACCAGGAAACATGAGAGGATGTAGCTATTAGAAGAATAGCCATCATCTTCACCAATAAAGGCACTGTAATCTATTTCAAGTCTGTTTAATATGGATGCAATGGTACAAGCCATACCATCTTTAGATATCATACTGACTCTGAGCTCAGCTCTCAATGTCCCTTTACGCTATTGCTTCTAACCCTTCAACACAGGGGGTATTCTCTAAATTGGTCTTGAACTCGGTCAGATCTGATTGGAGAAATGTGATATTCAGCGACTGATCCCATTCTTCTCACAGTGCTGGTAACTAAGGTATGTAAGAGTGTAGGCAGACAAGCCAGGGGTCCTAACGTGCATTTGATACTACTGAGTGGCACACTGTCATAACACCTAGAGTGACATTGTGAGGTCTGGGACAGATGATCACTTTTACTCGTTTTGTCTTTGCTGGTGTCCTAATGGTTTGTATGTATGGCTTATGATATCAAGTCGCATATGTACCATTCATCAGCAAGATAACGCATCATATACTGCAATATACTCACATTAATGTTCACAAGGACGTAATTCCTGTAATTATGGTATTTCCTGTTGAGTCACGAACTCTTTCTCCAATAGAAAATTTTATGAATATGTTCTCATGGCGACTTCCACAGTCTTGGAATATCACCGAACTATTTTATTAGTGCGTATACTTATGATAGAATCTACCGCAGACAAAAACGTACATTTTTTTTTTTTTTTTTTTTTTTTTTTTTTTGCTGATAGTAGTAAATAAAATGTTTTTATTCTGAAATTATGTATATTTTTTAAGCACTTACATTTTTTAAAACCACAAATCTTTAATCATATCTTCAATCACAAATTTAAAACTTCATGATTTCCAAATAAAGCTTCACAAGTAATATATTAATAGTCGATATAATAAAATAAATATATCATTTATTTGTTTAAAAATAAATTAAACATTCAAGCTCTTTCGAACATTTAAATAATAAAACTTGGTATCGAATTACTCTTAAATAGTTTTGTTTTTCTCTTTTTAACATGACAACTTTGGTGAAAATTAAAACGCCGAAATAAAAAGGAATTGCGTAATTGCATCCAACATTTACGAATTCAATTTGTGTGTTAAATTGGATGTTCACTGAAAAAAAAAAAAAAAGTCTTTTAAATTCGAACCGACATTGTTAAAATTCATTAACATTTTTGCTTTCTTTATTACACGCCGGTTTCATTTTAACAATTTTTTTAATTCCAAATTTTAAAGAAATGTGAATTAATTTTTGTTAAAAGTTATTTATGTTTTGCTGATTTCAGCTTTTAAGCAGTTAGACGAAAATATACAAAGAAAAAAATAACTATTTAATTAATTATTACTCGCATATTTCAACTTCTTGAAGTAAATTGAAAAATACATTATCATTATACTTAATTAAATTTTAAAAACTTCCCTTTATTATTTTCTTTTATTTAATTAGAAAAGCTTTTTGTGCATCTTTTTTATCGTTATGGATTTTTTTTTTTCTAATTAAATAATCACATTAAAAACAATAACCCAATAAAATTAATTTTAAAATACATTTTATTTAATAGTTGAAAATGTACGGGATCTCGATGAAAAGAACAAATAAAAAAAATCACAAAGAAATAATTCTTATAAAGAAAACAAGACATATTTATTATAAAGAAATATTCATTATAATAATAATTATGCTTATCTTATGCAATAACAAAAGTGTCTTTTTAATAAAAACTTTATACACTTCCTTTTCTTTTCGTGTGTAGTTTTGAATTTATATGCAAGTGATTTGTTTCATATTTCAGATATTCTTTTTAGGCAAGTCGAATATTAAACAATTATCATAGTAAAATGAAATTTGAATTGATTGAGATGTGGAAGGATTGGGGAAGGGGGGGGTGAAAAAGACAATTAAAACTCGCGCGAAAAAAATATATAATAATTATTTTAACACATTTTATGTATTTATTAACAGTTACATAATAACTTTATATAATAGCCTATCTGAATCAGAAAAAAATTATGCACATCATTCTTACACAATACTTTTTAGGGGGGGGGGGGTAATAAAAATGTGAGAAATCAGTTGAAGCTGATTTTCATATGCAAAATGATAAGGTTTAATGCAAGGTTGGAATATAAACGGATTAAGTAGGCCTTTGAAATAAAATCTATCAAAAGAACTGGATAGAATAAATCCATGACAATGATAATACAACTTTTGTTTGTTTTCATTAATTAATGATGTCCTAAAATTTGCATATTGTAGTTTAACAGTTCGAATATTAACAGTTGGAGAGCAACCGTTTCCAAATTTTTGGAAAAAAAATCACAACTTTATACTGCTAATAGTTTTGCAAACATGATTTTTTAATATGAATATTAAAATAAAATAAATGTAATATGGATATTAAAACGTAGGAGAATTATATCTCTAGTCAAAATACAAGGAATAGAATTTACTCTAAAAGAATATGTAAAACCATCATTTTTTGTCATTAAACTGAAGTTATAACTTGCTTAAAATGAAATAAGTGCATTTAAAAGCATATACTATGATATGTTTAGTATAATATTTACATTATAATCTGATGTATATATTTTGTATGCATAATTGGTAACTTGATCATTATCAATATTGATAGAAATTATTTTTGATCAAGTTTAAAATCAACTTGATAAACATGTAGATAAGATTAAAGTACATTTATATCTCTTTTTTTATTAGGTGCGTTCGTAATTATGTAAATACGTAGCACGTATAGTTGTCGTTCAGTCCGTCCGTCTGTCCGTCTGTCTGTCCGTCTGTCTGTCTGTCTGTCTGTCCGTCTGTCTGTCCGCATATAACAACGCAAAAACTACCCAACGGAATCGTTTGAAATTTACAATATATAATTATTACATAAGTTTGTCGTGTCATTTCAAATTTTATGAAAATCGGATGGATATATCAATTACAGGGACAATCAAAAGTATTCTGTTACATTACGGTCAATGGGGGAAAAGTTTCAAATGCATTTTAATGGTGTTACACGCATTCAAACATAATAAAATTGATATGCATCTATGAAATATATACTATAATATACAATTTGCACAATCTGTGTTGCGAAGAACATTTATTATTGATTTACAAGGCCGCACAAAAGTATTCCATTACATAAAGGTAGAAGGAGAATATTGTTTGGTGAGCGTTTTAATTGTAATTAACTATTTAACATTTTATGAGATTGATATACACTGTAAAAAAAAAATTCAAGAGGTTACTAAAAATTTCTTAGTAAATTTGTATTCCACAGAATTTTTTAGTAACCATTACAAACTTTTTTTTTTTGCAAGTGAAACAAGTATTTCTTTCGTAAACTGAACAAAAGAATTTTTTGTATAACTAACTTAAAAATTTTTAGTATGAACCACCAAGCAAATTTTAGTAATAGCTCCAAAATTACTTTTAATAACCATTACGTGCGCCCGAAGGGCAGGAGGTTCCTTCCAGCTACATCCAGATTTCTGAAGCGAAATATTTTCGGCAAAACTGCAATAGATGGCAGCACCAAACATTGCTAACTGCTCCGACAGGATTTTCAAAATCCCTTTACTAACGAGTACTTGCACTACATACATTAGGGGCGTATTTGGCTGTGGCCAGTATCGAACCCGGGACCTTTTAGTCTGGAATCCGTTACTATAACCACTATGCTATCAAGACCACACCAAGTGAGTTTTAGTAATAGTTATTAAAAATATAAAACTATTAACTCTCTTCGTTGCTAACTTTTTTCTGGTAATTCTTACAGATTTTCTTGTAACCGACTAAGATTACTAAAATTTTTTAAGTAATTAAAAGGATCACTAAGGATTTTTAGTAGATCGACCCTTTTTTTTTACAGTGTACGTTGCTGAGGAATACTACAAGATATTTCCTTTATAAAATAAAGCAGATAGTATTTACAGGGACACACAAAACATTGGGGTACTATAGTGTATCCGAAGTACTATCTACTATCACAGCAAGATCTGAATATTTTCAAAACTTCCTTATCGTACGAACGCACCTCATTTGCTAAGTTTTACGTGCAATTTTCAACTTGTTTTTAGATTGTTATAACTTTAGTTTAATAAAACAAATTATGGAAAAATATTTTTTTGCAACAACCATATAAATTTTATAAATGACAATTTTAAATATTAGATTTCTAAAATAATAAAATACATTTCCATTGAATGAAATTGAGATTCTAAAAAAATCTAGTTAAATATGCGAAAGAGAAAATGAAGAAAAGTTAAACTGTTTCTCTGAAGAGTCATACGTCTAAAATTATTTCAGTTATTTCATTTTGTAAAGATGTAACGACATGAAATGTTATATTTTCTCATAGTAAAAAGGTTTCATAGATTGAATTCAAAAAATGTGATTTCTAGTCTGGATCATCAATTGTAAAAATATTACTTTTGTCGGTATTTATGGAACAAACAAATAAGCATAAAAAACATTGTTTTGAATACAAAATATAAAATATGAAATTTAAAATGTTCAGTTTTACTTAAAAAACAACTAGAGTTTGTTTTAATTAAAATATCTTTGTACTTTTAAGCCTTAATCGGACTCTTCCTCAGACAATATTTTTATAACTTATTGTTTACAACACACAATAAATTCGGCTCATCAGTGTATAATAGATGTTAAAAACTTTAATTCAAAATTATGTACTTCTTACAATAAAAGTAGAAATAATTAAAAAATTATGTAAGTAGTACATAATTTTCAATTAAAAGTTTTAACATCTATTATACACTGATGAGCCGAATTTATTGTGTGTTGTACTATCAAACAGTGTTATAGGTCCTTTTATAATGAAGTAATAATTATTGTTTATTTATACATGTACATGATTTCGCTTTGAAAATGAACGAGCCAATAATTATTACAGTTGAAAATAGAAATAGTTTTTTTTTTATTAAACGTAATGAGAGGAGATATATATTATTATTGAAATCCATTTACTTTATCAATCCACTCTGTTTTCATTCGTCACTTTTCATTTCAAAATCGGTAAGAATTTCACCCTCAAATTTGGTAAGAAATCGCGTTCCGTCATATGTATTTATTTATTTAACATAGTTTTAAATAACAGAAATCCCAACACAGATTAACCGTGTTGTAATTTTTTTTCTGCTGTACAAAAAACTGATGTAAATCGCTTACAGCATTAAACAATTTAATATATATATATATATATATATCTATTAATTTTCTTCAATTGTCCTTAAAAGTGTTTGTGAAAGGCAATAATTGTATATTTGAAAAAAAAAATGTTTTATATTTTAATAAAAAAAACTATAGAAGTACATAATGAATGAACACCTTGTAATAATACATTATTTCTAATTGCTAAAATGGTGTTAGATTAAGATTTTAAAAGCTGTAAAATAATTTTATTTAACTGTTGACATGTTTCAACTCTTCCCATTCATTTTCAAAACAAATAACAATAATATCTTGATACTGCACGGTCTATGATGCATTGTACTGAAATTCTATCATTCAGTTTTTCTTGTGCCACACTTTATTTTTTATTTTACTCTGGTGTTTATTTCTATTTGCAAAACCATTGAGTAACTCGTGCCTCAATTTTGGTAAGTTGAATTATGTTGTATCGTCTGATATGGAAATTATACGTATTAGAATCTTTATTGTTTTTCTAATTATGGATAGATTTGTATGAGAGAAAAGTTATTTTACTTTCGTTGAAATTTATATGGATAATTTCTTCATGATGTAATTTGGCTAGGACTATGGTTTTCCTATTATATTTATTATTAGCTACATACTCATTTTACCTATACTTAAATTTCGTGCTTGTCATTCCAATATAGTTATTCTTTGATCCGGTTGCCTTAATTAATGATATTTCATATACTTCTGAACAACTCTCAACATTAATTGGACCAATTTTTGTACAAATGGCATTCTTCAATTTCGTTTATATTGAACCGCGTAAAACTGTATTTTAATTTCTTAAAAGAATCTGGATAATATTGAATTGAATAAAGTTTGCATTTTTACGAACCAAGTTTATATTCAGGCTTCTTATTATTGATAATATTCACTATTAATCTATTAATATGGTGAACTTTGAAAGCATTATTATAAGCAATTCTACGCATGTTATCTAATTCATCTTTCAAATAGTTTTCTGTGCATACTAGAAAATCATTACTTCAGATATTTTGTAAGAGGACCTTACACACCGCTGAGAAATTTGCGAAGTACGTCGAGTGAATTCTGATGGTGGTCTTTATTTCTTCTTTGTTTCATCTCGACTCTCTAGCAAAAGCCAGGCAGAAATACGCCGAACGATATCCCAAGTGCTGAAGATCTAGTTGAAGCCAGAATGAAAATAAATCAGGCAGTTAAAGTGTACAAATTTAAATGAGAAATTAACTAAATAAAAGCCACCGAAAATCGAAAAATGAAAAAACTGTAGGTGATAATACTTAAAAAAGGAAAATTGCGAGTTTTTATTGATTACTTTTGAGAGATATAAATGATAATTTAAGCAAAAAAAGTATGTATTTAAATACAACATGTTGGTTAAAAAATTTTACCGAGCGGGGTTTAGGTATATGCGTACATATCGTTAAACAGAAAGCCACAGGAGTGGAGCTTGCAAGCAATCTGTGGGGTAAAGATCTGTCAACTACAGATTCTAATAGAAATCAATAGGTTTTGAGACTTTTTAGCTCACAGATCATTCATGAAACAGACATATGTTTGACAGTGGCGTAAGATGTTCAGAATGGAGAAAGCTTTCAAGCAGAGATACGCTATAAAGATCTGTGTAAAACTAAACATATTGGGTACTGAGATATTTCCCATGGTACAAGAATCTATGGAACGGATTCTTTGTCCAAGTCTCAAACGATTAGGTGGAGCAAATCCTTTTAAAATGAAAGAAATGACATTGAGAATATTGACAACAACGTCACGGACGCAAAATGCAAATGCCTCTGATTATTGGACAAATGCCAAAAGATATCAGAGACATTAGTACTTACAAAGTCAACTTTGCATCCAACTGTCATAGAAAAACTTCAAATGTGGAAAATTTGTAACAAGTTATTTCTTCTAAGTAGCCCAGTTTCTGGCAAAACACAGCGTCGCAACACTACCTCCAACAACGTATAGCTTCAATTTGCCATTGTCTGACTTTCTTATAGTCTCTTGAATAAAATAAAGCTTAAAAATTAATCATTTTAACAATCTGATGAACATGCAGAAAAAACTAACGGGCATTCTGAATAGCATTCCTATTTACTTCTTCTGGAGGGGTATAAACGATTGGTAAAGTTATTGACAACGGTTTATTAATACAGAAATATGGTATTTTGGAGAATAATAAGCGTTTTGTAAAGGAGATAGAGCCTTTACAGAAAGACAGACATACTGACAGACGGATAGCAATTTCTTTTTGCTAAAAGTACGTTTTTCGGAATCTCCAATGTCTGAAATTTGTAAATCCGTCAAAAGTTTCTTTTCGAATTGCAAATTTATTGCAAGACATACCTTATACTATGTATGATGAGTAAGTAAAAAAACCATTTTCGAAACGATTGTAAGACTTACTCTATATTAAGTATAATGGATAAATAAAAAAAAAAATATTTAGATTTTCAAAACGATTGCAAGACTTATCCTATACTACGTATTTTGGTTAAATAAGAACAAAATTTATGTTAGTTCTGTGTTATTTTATTCACTATTTGCATAGATACGTAACTACCATTTTTTTTTTTTTTTTTTTTTTTTTTTTTTTTTTTTTACATTTCTAGTAAATTTTAACAAAGGAAAAGGAAAAATTCAACATTCTTCCTTTTAATACTTTTTTCAGAATAAAAAACAAACGTGTACGAAAAAATAAATACCGAATTGAGAAAAACGAAATTCTAATCCACCACTAATCCTATAATTAGATTCTGCTACGCTGATAAGCGTTATAGGAAATTGTGAATTCTTTTTTAATTATCATTTATGATAAATTTAAATCGTTATTTTATTTTACATTTGTAAATGTCTCTTGTTTTGAACATCAATATTTTTGTGGCATATATAATAGTATAAGAAGAAGAGGACATAACAAATTTTTCGGAAGATTAATAACAACTAATATTTTTATAACGGTTTTTTCCAATTTCTCTTTAAAAATATTTTATAACGAAAATATTTGAAAATATAAATACATATTATGATTTTGAAAGTTTATTAATTCTCCTTTTTCCCATTATTTGCGCTTGTTAAGTTTTAAATAAACCTACGTTGAATTTTATAAAAATGTTCAATGTTATGTTAAAACTCGAATGGATTTTTAAATTAAATAATTTCGTTCATATTTTCTTTAGTTTTTAAAAGTTAAAAAATATTTTCATCTTTCAAAATATTTACATGAAATTAGTTTAATGGGATTGTAATATATTTTAAAAATTCATAACGCTGTATATGTTTCATAATAATAATGCAAGTACTCTTTTATTATCTGTATTCTTTTTTTTCTGGTTGTTAAAAATTCTATAACCGTATGTTCGAAAAAATTAAAAATGCAAATAAATTAGAATACAGCTTTTATACTTATGTACGATATATGCAAGTAATAAGTGATATTTAGAATTTATCCATGTAATTTTTATTTTTATGTAATAAATTGAAATTATTACTTCCTGTGTTTATTTCACAAAATTAATATTTTAAATACGTACTTAAACTAATTTTAAAATTTATCGGATAAGATGTTGCTAGGTTTTGGTTTGTGATCAGTCCTTCGTATGTGTCCCACATTTTATGAGCGCTGAATCTCAACAACTAACACATGGAACACATAATCAAATCTAGTTTATTTGGATCTTGACATAGCCTGGTGTCGAGTAGGTTTTCATACAAATCCCACAGCATTTGGCGCTGTTATGTTAAATTTCGCACCCACTCTGCGATAATTTTATCTGAAGAACTGTTGTATAATGCTGGATGCTTATGTCTCAAAAAATATGATACACTGTACACTGCATTTCAAAATATGCATTAAAATATTTAATTGCTATAAAGGACGTCAAATACTAATAAAAACATTAAAAGATCTTAATAATTTTTACATGTTTCGATTGAATTTACTCAATCATCATCAGAAAAACAAAATACAAATAAACACAAAGCGTTGTCATTTTGTCATTTTCCATCTTTGTGTTTATTTGTATTTTGTTTTTCTGATGATGATTGAGTAAATTCAATCGAAACGTGTAAAAATTATTAAGATCTTTTAATGTTTTTTATTAGTATTTGACGTCCTTTATAGCAATTAAATATTTTAATGCATATTTTGAAATGATTTTAATGGACGTATAGGAAAACTTCTATTTATAATTAATGTCACTGTACACTGGTTAAATTTGTACTTGGGTTTGTATTGTACACAACTGTATGAAAAAAAAACAACGCTCACCTGCAAGAAGTGTGATGCATCTCGCAAAAATTCAATTTACGTTTCATTCCACTAATAGTCCTGTCTTGTTACACAAAATGTTTCCTAAGTATAGTTATACTATAAATCATTTTATCGCGCTGTATATCCATTTCTGAACACTGAAGAATGGTAGATTATGTGGGGAGGTAACATTTATCAATCCTCCAAATCTTATCCTATGTCTCAATTCTTAAGGGTTTAACGTTTTATGCACTTCACCATCCCTGCATGGAGAGCTAAGTGCTATAGTATCGTATTCTAGGAAAGTCATGCTATTTTTTTATTTATTTATTTTTTTTTATTATTATTATTATTATTATTTTTTTTTTTTGCGTTTCTTGTTAGCCCAAGAGCTAAGGTGGTTAGTCCAAGAGCATTAAAACCTAGGGTATTGAGCACAAGAAAGAAACCTTTAATAAAATAAAGGTTTCTGTTTTGTGCTCAACTCCCTAGGTTTTTATACTAGTAATGCTAGGTGGCTATGCTAGGTTTTTATGCTAGGTTAGTATGCTAGGTTTTTATGTTAGGAAGAGTATGTTATAAAAAGATCTAATGATCCACGTCTTCCGGAAGTGAAGTGGTGCATAAGCCAAAAATTAATACCACCATTAATACCACTCGTAGTTGGCTTACCATTGTATTTGTCGTAAAATCAAAGGTATGAAGTGATTGCACGGCAAACACAACAATAAGCCTACGGGTAAACCAGTTGATGCTTTAATTTTGGACTTATGCACCACTTCATTTCAGCAGACATGAATCATTCGATTCCCCTATTACTACTCTTCCATAGAGTAAAGGATTGTTTCATGTGCTCGATTACTTAGGTTTTTGTGAAGTCGGCTCTTGGACTATGTCGGAATTGATTTGTGTAGAGATGCGTCGATATGCTTTTGGGTAAGCGATATGTATAAAAATTAGGATTTTCATTGGAACAGAAAGCATCCCGTGTTTGCAATTATCTTCGAGTGCGAAAGTCAAGTTTTAAGGAAAGCGTTTTAATTTCACTGTCAGTCTCCAACATTTGAAAAGACATAAAATGCCAGCTTTCCGCATAAAATAAATCTTTTGACGTCTTTTTTTTTTAAATCAGAATTTTCAAAAGCTACTAACTACACTGAAAAAAAAAGGGTCGATCTACTAAAAAAAATTTTAGTTTCTCTCAGTGATCCTTGCAATTACTAAAACTTTTTTGTAATCTTACTCAGTTACAAGAAAATCTGTAAGAATTACTAGAAAAAAGCTAGCAACAAATAGAGTTAATAGTTTTATATTTTTAATAGCTATTACTAAAACTCACATGGTGTGTCCGTGATAGCCTAGTGGTCATAGCATCGAACTCCAGGCTAAAAGGTTCCGGGTTCAATGCTCGCCACCGCCAAAGGCGCACCGAGTGTATGCACTGTGAGTGCTCGTTAAATAAAGGGGTTATGGAAATCCTGTCGTAGCAGTTTCCATGGGTAACCCCCTTCCCTCCCCTTCAGAAGCAAGCCAAAATTGAGCAAGTGGCAATGTTTGATGCTGCCATCTATTGAGGCGGTCCCGAAAATCTTCCGCTGCAGAAGTCTGTCTTCTTACCCACTGGGTGCAGTTCGTAGGAATCTTCTACACTGTAAAAAAATTCAAGAGGTTACTAAAATTTTTTTAGCAAATTTGTATTCCACAGAATTTTTTAGTAACCATTGCAAACTTTTTTTTTGCAAGTGAAACAAACATTTTTTGTAAACTGAACAAAAGATATTTTGTATAACTAACTTAAAACTTTTTAGTATGAGCCACCAAGCAAATTTTAGTAATAGCTCCAAAATTATTTATAGTAACCATTACGAGTGCCCGAAGGGCAGGAGCTTCCTGTGAGCTGCATCCAGTGGGTAAAAAGACAGACTCCTGAAGCGGAAGATTTTCGGCAAAGCCGCAATAGACAGCAGCACCAAACATTGCTACCTGCTCTATTTTGACATGTTTTTCAAGGAGAGGGAAAATCCAGAGATCATTACTCATGGTAACTGCTACGACAGGATTTTCACAATCCCTTTATTTAACGAGTCCTTACATTGCATATACTTCGGTGCACATTTGGTGGCGTCCAGCATGGAACCCGGGTACTTTCAGCCTGAAGTTCGGTGCTATAACCACTAGGCTATCACGGCCACACCAAGTGAGTTTTAGTAATAGCTATTAAAAATGTAAAACTATTAACTCTATTCGTTGCTAGCTTTTTTCTAGTAATTCTTACAGATTCCTTGTAACCGAGTAAGATTACAAAAAAAATTTTAGTAATTACAAGGATCACTAAATTTTTTTTAGTAGATCGACTCTTTTTTTTTTCAGTGTACCCTTCAGGCACACGTCAAAAACAAAACTTTATTGGTGGTTCTCGCTAAAATATTTTAAGTATTTTTATACGAAAAATTCATTTATACAGTTTTACTTGCTGAAATTGCGTTTGGAATAGTTACTAAGAATCTGTGAGTAATGGTTACCAGAAATAATTTTGGAACTGTTACTAAAACTTGCTTGGTGGCTCATACTAAAAAGTTTTAAGTTAGTTATACAAAAGATTCTCTTGTTCAGTTTACAAAAGAAATATTTATTTCAATTGAAAAAAAAAAGTTTGGAATGTTTACTATTTGTACTGCGAGTAATGGTTACTAAAAGATTCTGTGGAATACAAATTTACTAAAAGATTTTTAGTAACCTCATGAATTTTTTTTACAGTGTAGGCAAATAAATGCATATTTTACGATGCTATCATATAGACCATTTGGCAACTGTGTGCTGCTCATTTATGAAGGCGCTTCTTCAACCTTAAATTTTATCCCTTTGAGGGCGGTGGTATGTCTATGAAACCACTTAATTTTAATTCTCAAAAGCCACATTGGCACCAGAATTTCTATAAAAAAATCCATTCATTATATATTTGAAATATAGTTTATTCATACTTACAAATAAATTTATTTACAAATTCCGGTGTCATTCATTAATTTTAACACATCTGAAATAGAATTGCTTTGCCCCTCAAACGGTTAATGGTATTTTTCAACTTATATAATGACAAATTTTCTGAGATTTAACAAAGCAAATAATACTATTAAAATTTAGGGGGAGAGTCAATCATTTTGATTAGAGTCCCTCATCCTTGGTGTTACTGTAATAATCAACAATAAATAAAAAAAAAAAAAAACGAAACAAAAACAGATGGTTTTTACATAAATAATTAAGTCTTAGATTTCCAAAATTGGAAGTTTTTATTGCAAAAGCATCCACTCGAAATAGAGTTTTAAGATTTTGTAAATTTTATAATTTTATACATTAAAACTTCAATGCGATAAATGTATATGTATATAATTTTATAAATGAATTATTCTTAAAGAAAATCTAATTATTGTTTAATTAATTTCTATTTAAGAAACAGAAATAAAAAATATATTTTTGCAATTCGTTTTTCAAGTATCTCAGTAAATTTCTTTGAGTTTTTCCACAGAACTATTTTTAAAATTAAGTAAAACTATCTTAACTACGATATGTGTATGTAATTTTTAAATACATTAAGTTTTTTGAAAAGGTGATAGTGATACACTTAATCACGTATGCAATCACTCCCACCCCTTGTTTTTTCTCGAATAAACATAATTATAGTTTGAGAAAAATGCGATAACTTGGAGAATATGAAATTTAAGATTTACTTCGTTAGACTACAAATAAGGTAAATAAAATTCAATTTCAAATAAATTCGTTAATTTTATATGAAGTGAAAAAAAGTTAATAAAACATTCTTTAACCAAAAGTTAAAAAAATCTCATTGCTAAATCTTTTAACAAGAAAACTTTCATTTTATGGTTGAATTATTCGTTCATTTTTATTTTTTGCTTCTTTTATCTTTCTTTGGTTGAGGATATTACTTTATTGCGGTTAATTAAAATAGAGGCAAATTACAAACTATAATTGAGAGAGTGATTTTTTTACAAAGAGAATTGAAAAAAAAAATAAGGAATTTAGGTTTACAATGTATTTTTTTTTTTCAGAAAAGAAACTTAAAATATTTTTTTTTTCATCCATGAAATTCCAAGGGAGCGAAACAAAATTACTGATTAAAAATATTTAATCATTTTTCAAAATTTCATGCTAATTCAATTCCATTTGAATTTGAATTATTTTTAATTCATTTTCAGGAATATGCTGTAAAACCTCGTCTTAAGAAAATGTTCCGTTCTAGGAAACATGTATTTATCAAGATTTCAGTTAAACTAAACATGAATTTCAGAACTTTACTATAAAAAAGAGAAATTAATCTACCTAAACACCACACATAATATTAAATATTTTTTTTATAAAAAAATATATAATATTAAAATTACAATAAACAAGCATAATTCCACTGACGTTAGACAGGTGCAACTTTTCAGTCGGACAAAGAAGAGACAACAATACAAAAGTGTGTCCACTAAAGTTCATTGGCACCCAAATAACTTAAGAACGTCAAGAGCTACATTTATAAAAGTGGGGTCTGGGTATAATAAAGTAGTCATGAACTACTAAATGAAACCTTCTACGTCGCTACCTGGTTAAAACTGCGGAGTTAGCATTACTATATTGAAAACGTGATCTACAAAACTGGACAGCATCGTCTATGTGGTATGGAAGAAGAACTTTGCGTAATAAATGTGTTGTTGAAAATAGCGGAAGTAAGCATTTTAACGGTACTAAATTAAATGCGAATTTGTTTTACCGTGACTTCTTACACCGCGCATCCACGAAATTTGGGCAGAAGGAAAAATGATTTTTTTTCGGACAAATGTACATCCAAATATACACAGCAGCTGCCAGTGAAAAGTTTGAACATATCAAATAAAAATATATTGTTCTAACTATTTATTTGTTTTCTTTCTAGGACCATTTCGTCCCAAAAAATGGATCTCAGGATATGAAATTGAACGCCTTAACCGTTTCATTCTTTGCATTAATGCAGCGGTTCCCAAACTTTTGGGCTCGCGGAGCCCTTTTTGGGAAGACTTTCTAGGGCGGAGCCCCTGAACTCGGCAGTTTATAAATTAATGCTTTTTTATGTCTATGAAGCTGAGAAAACTCTGCTGGATAAAAATCTGAGCCAGTAATTTTCAACATTGGACCAATTTTCTCAGTTTGGCCTTATCCTGATGCAGAAATTCTAAATTCATATTAGAAATTTTAAAAATCTTAAATTTTAAAACAAACTATTTTTACTCGATCTATGTTCAAGCATTATTGTTAAGGGGTTAATGAAATCCATTTTTAAAATGTAAAATATTCTTTTGGGATTTCTAGTATGAATTTGGAATTAAAGATGAAAATGGTAACCATGTTTGGATTATGCATTGCATTGGGGCTTACGTTAAACTATTATTATTTATGGCGAAAACCACACTCACACAGAAAAAAAGGTAAGTTATCCAGTTTTCGTCTGCACGGAGATACTTTTATGTAATTCTAAAAGGCTATTCGCTAAAAAAGAAAAAAAAAAGCGTAGTACCAGCTACCCATGAGAAAATATGGAACACGTTTCGCTAGTACCGCCTACCCGTAATAGAATCAGTGTTGGGTATGAACGCGCTCACTGAACGAAAACTCACGAGTTTCGCTCACTATTTGTGAACTTTGAACTGAACTTCGCTCACTATTTTATAAACGAGTTTGAACTGAACGGAAACTCAAAAAATAGACGAGTTTGAACGAAATTTACGTTCAAATTTACGTTCAATTTTTTCATAATTTATTTAAAAGTTTTTCCCGACCTTAGTACACTTTCTCCCTCTTTCAAATGCCATTTAGAGGCCTACACGAGCCTCAGGACGGGTTAAGTCTGGATATCATTTCTCTGGGTAGTATCCTAGTCTTACTTCTTCTGCAGACTCGGGTCACGCCGAACCGGACCTGGGCTGTATACAATTTCGCCGAAAATAGATATATACAGTAAACTCTCTGTACAAGGTGGACTGTGTAAGGCGGAAATATGTCAAAATCGGAATGATTTTCAAGCTCCTGCGAATCCGCAGACAGAGTAGAATTTGTCTAAGACGGCGTATTGTCTTCTACGGAAAATTTTCAAGATACCGATCGATTCCGCTATAGCCATAGTTTATTCTGATTTTAAATTGCCATGATTCAACAATTAAACTTTTCTTTAAAGAATAGTTCATATACAATGCTAGGGGAGGGGGGAAACAGTATTATAAAATGTGCTACATCTGTACATGACGAAATCCTGTCTTAAACGAAACAATTTCTAAATCGGTACAAAATGGATAGAATAATCCGTGTAAAAAAAATCATAACACATTTGTAAAAGACGGCGAATTTCTTAATAAAGAATCTGTCTACAATGAATTTTTCTAAGTGTTTTTTTTATTATTATTATTATTATTATTATTATTATTAGATTCACCAGTATAGAAATTTTTATATTTTTAAGCCTCCAATCCGTGGAAATGTGTTAATGTTATTAATATACGGCACTTCTGCATAAATGGAGATTATAAACAGACTAAGGTAAGTTTTTTTTGGCCAGAACTCTTCCGTAAGGGTAAATATCAATGTCCTGTAGAAATGTACTCGGGGTCGGACAGGGTTCGGTGCGAAATTTCAACTTTTTTTTCCGGGTCTTGCCAAGCTCGGGCCTTGTTTTTAGCTATTATATCGGGCCGGGTCGAGTCTTGATTTTAGCTATTATATCAGGCCGGGTCGGGCCGCTAAATTTTCTCTACGAGCCGGGCTGGGCTCGGGCCGAAATTTTTATTTTGATATCGGGCCGGACATTTTTTTTTCTATGGATCGGGCCTGGAAATTTCCGTCCGTGCGTACCTCTATTTTACATATCGAATAATCAAATGATTAGTTCACAAAATTTTGTAAATTTGGACAATAATATCCAAACATAAAAAATGAACTTTTTAGTGAACTTCGTTCACTTTACAAGTGAGTTTGATTTGAACGAGTTCGTTTGAAAATTTTTGAGTTTGAACGTGAACTTAAATCACTTTTCAGAAATTGAACGTGAGTTTGAGTTAGTTCGTTTGTTTTGTGAACGTGCCCAACACTGAATAGAATTATGCAATTATAAAATATTTTTCCGTTTTTTTTTTTTTTTTTTTTTTTTTTTTTTTTTTTTTTTTTTTGTACTACTTCTAAGCTTGCAACGAAAATAAATTGCCCCTCAGCTTCTTTTTTTTTTAAACATTTTTTAAAAATATATTTAGATGCAGGTCATTATTTTAGTATTTAAGTGTGTGGGGAAAATCTATAAGCTGTATTATCAGGTGCAGCATTGTTCACTTTTTGGATATTTTACTTTAAGCATTTGGCAATTAATTACACTTTTGAAAAAAAAAACTTTCTTTCGTCATTATTTTGCCTAAAAACAGACATGAGAGTTAAAAACTACACCTGCTAAACGAACTGCAATTAGTGAAAGAACTTTACTAACGAAATGGAATATATGGGTGGAATTAAATTTATATCAGGGCGGGTACTCATTGTCAAAATGTCTAAGCAAGTCTGAACAAAATTTTAAATTTTTAGTGTGATGGCAAACGTAAAGAACCAATATATAATCTTTTCAACTGCTACAGATTTATTTTTGATTGGAAAATGTGGCAGAGACCAATTAAAAGAAAATTTTAAACAGGGGTTGTAAAGTGATACAAGATGCAAAAAAAAAAAAAAAATAAATAAATGTGTTTTCAGTAATGTACATTGTTTATAAAATTAAGTACAATTATGTAAAACAGCATAGAAAATTTAACCACTTTTTTGATTTGCCCGTACGCCGTTCGGGCAAGACGAATTTGCTTAATTCATCATTTAAAGCTTTTTGGCTCCACTTTTTTTTCTTTTCATTAAGTACAATTTCATAATATTTAATTTCAGAAGCGTTTAGACTAAATATTACGAATATTTAAGCTTAAAAAACTAGTGTTAACTCACATTTTCAATTTATGGTACGTAAAATAAGGGTCCAGTTAAGGGGTTAAACAACAAAGAAAAAGAAAATATAAAAATAAAATTATTAAAGCAAGATTAAAGCAATTAAAGTACGAAAAGTAAAAAAAATCTATATACACAACGTATATAAATATGTTAAAGGAATTTAATGAGGGGTTTATTAAATGATACACAATATTACAAAAAAGGGACGTTTTCATCGATAAACATTGTTGTACAA
Organism: Maratus speculifer; assembly: GCA_964019185.1. Taxonomy (NCBI): domain Eukaryota; kingdom Metazoa; phylum Arthropoda; class Arachnida; order Araneae; family Salticidae; genus Maratus; species Maratus speculifer. The sequence goes on along the minus strand of OZ025291.1, from coordinate 419,197,408 downwards.
TGAAAAACGGAATAGAAAATTTAAATATACAAATAACATCAATAGATTAAAGAATTTAAATTTATATATATAAAAAGAAATATGCATACACAAATGTATTATGAATCTAATGAGGGGATATAAATGATAGAAGATGCAATAAAAAATATATTTTCAGCGACAAACTTTATTTTACTATGAAAAACAGCATACAAAATTTAAATAAATAAAACTTAATACAAATAGCTGAAACAATTTAAAAAAATTAAAGCTATAAAAATAAAAAGAAATATATACACACATTGCACACAAATAAATCTAGTGAGGAATTTTAAATGATACAAGATCTTTTAAAAAAAGATGTTTCAAGTGGCAGTCCATGTTTTAAAAATTAAATACAATTTTGAAAACTAGGATAGAAGATTTAATTAAGTAAAATTTAATAAAAATATAATTAACAGTTTATAGAAATTAAAATTTTAAAAATAAAAATAATACAATATGCAATGTATACAAATATAAAATTCTGATAGTTTTTTTTTAATTATTATTCTGCATAAAATTTGACGAACAATAATATATAAAAGTTTAGTGTGAAAGATGTGCTTGAATTGTTTTGCACAGTTTTTTGATATCTGGTGCAATTTTCTATGATTGTAAGCGAATGTCTGGTTCTGCATTTAACCGGTTTCTGTACTTTATTTTGATACTTGTGTAAGTGGAGAATCCCGCTTCATATAGATATGTCGTTGAAAATTAGAGTAAAGTTAACTTTGCTCTGTCTGACAAGATTTTATATTCATCTATCAAATGACACCAAAATTCAGTAATACACTTGCTTTGAAAAGAGATTTCTATATCGCTTTAAGATGTTAAATCATTGAGAGCTTCGTATTCCTCAGAGTATTCCTTTACGGAGTATTCCTTTCCTTTTAAAGGATTTAGTACCCATTTAAAATCGTCTAGCATCATCTTTCGAGCAGCTGGAAAGTAATGCTCTAACGAAACGATAAGAGCTTCGAGATGATCTTGAATTTTTTAACATGATATTATGATAATTTAAGAACGTTTTAGTAAGAGGAAAGCCACTTATATCAGTCATTTCTATGCATTCAGACCAGAAGGTAAATCTCCTCTTAAATGCTAACACTTTGGAATGCATCAAAAACAGTAACACTCTCTCCTTGCAATGATAAATTCATTTCCTTCATTTAACTAATAATGTCCACCAAATATGCCAATTGACATCACCAATCTTCATCATTTAAAATTGTTTTTAATTGTCAAAAATGCTTCAACCTCTGCACGCAGTTTCAGCAAACGTTTTTCCTTGGGATAACGATCTTACTTCAGTATGCAGCAGTAAGGAATGATGCAGGCTTCCCATTTCTTCGCAAATCAATTTCAAAAGTCTACTTTAAAGTGGTCTTGATTTTATAAAATTTATTATTTTTATGGCATCATTCAAGACTGTCATAAGTTCAAGGGGCATTTTTCTTGAGGCTAGCGCATGTCTGTGAAAAACATAGCGACTAATGCTACATTCCTTTGACTTAGCCTTAATTTTAGAAATAGCTCCAACAATGTGAACTACCAATGCTTTTGCACCATTTGTGCATATATCTTTGCAGTTTTCTCATGGTATTTCATTTGATGGGCAAAATTCATTCAAAAGATTAAATATTTCATCTCCTGGTGTATTGGATTCGAGTGGTATGCAAAGAAGATCTTCCTGATAGCTATGGGAATAAACATAACGGACAAATAGTATTAAAAACGCCGATCGGGCGACGTCTGTCTTTTCATGCATTTGTATGGCAAAGGAGGTGGGCTAATAAGGGCCATTTTTCGCCCATCAGCACCTAGATGTGACAGACATTTTTTTTTTCATTAGTGTACCCCATAACAAATAAGAAAATAACAATATCTTGAATGAAAGTCTAACAATTGATGGAAAAATAAAATATGTATTTAAGTAAATACCATGTATATTAAAGATCATAAACACTATTACCATTAGTTTTAATCCAAGAAATCTATAGCAAATACAACACTAAATGCAATATTACGATGAATGGAGCTTATTAAGACTTTTATTTCAATATATAAAATATCGGAAATAATAAATAACAGAAAATATAATCATACAGTTTCAGACACTTTTAGCAATATGTTTCAGATTATTTTCCTACTTGGTTGCTTCACCAGAATCACTACTAAACCATCCATTGGCCACATCTTGTAGTATATGAGCATATTCAATACTTGTTTTTTAAGTTTTGGTTGAGTTATGGCACAAGTAAACCAGAAATCATAGTACGCAAGCAACATGCGCCTGGTACTCTTAGACACTTGCGCCTACTTTACATTGACAGTGCCATTGTGTGATGCTGCTTCGCTGATTTTTTTTTAATCCAAGTATTATAGATATAGTTTTTTACACTTTTGAGTCGAACAATCAAACTTTGGTCTCGAGAAGTGACCCTTAGCATCCTCTGTTGAAAACTGTTGTTGCTATTTAGGAATCTTGGCATGTCATGTTCGATATTCAATTCTTGCAGAGGTTCCAAACAATATCGTAAAAACCTATCAGTTCTCTCAACATCGTTTAGCTTCAGCAACTCTCTGATATTATGTGATTTTTTTAATATATGTGTAAGTATGTTAGCGTAATTGTTCTTTGAATCCGCGAAGTAAGGACCGAAAACATCCACAATATAATTTGAAGAAGTGAAGAATGCCGTACGCTTAACGAAAGATCTTCCTTTGTATAACCAGAATGAATTTCTCAAAAAGGATTAGTTCTCACTTTTCTAGATATAAAAGTACGTGCTATCAAAAATAATCAATACAGTATTGTCATCATCCGGAATAAATAATCTTCCTGCTAAAGGCCTCGTATATTTTTCAAATACCTGTGTTCTGGTGATGTGTTTCATTCCAAGGTTTGTAGGACAAAATTCTTAATCAATGTCTGTTTTGCATATTTAAAGAAGATATTATTATTTTTCTTATATTGAATAATGTGGACTGGACACCATTAAAGAGACCAGTTCTAAGTTTTACAAGTAACACTGCAAAGCAAGCACGAAATAATCTCTTTTTTGAGGAACGTATGATATACGTTTAAAGATACAGCTAAAATGGTACATAGATATACCATAGCTGCCAACCTTTAAGCATTTTTGCTACCACTAAAATTGCAGAGAGATTTTCAATTTCTTTAATATTAAGATTTTGACGATTAAATAAAGACAATATTTATTAGAAAATTTTTGTGGTAGGAAAAATGCTTAAAAATTGGCAGCTATGGATATACCCATGAGAGTATATCAATCAATTTTGGCAAAGTGTCCAGTGTATCAAAATCGAGGTCTTCTGCTTTGTAGATTTCTGATATTGTTTTAAATACTTTTAATATATATTTCATACATCGATGTATTCTCACATACAGAGAGTAAATCTTGCAGAGCCAATTTTCTGAAGACCGATCAAGAAATATGAATTTTACATCATCGTTTTCAAAAAATATATAGATTCTAGTTTCTATAAAGGCTTGAATTTCAACATCTTTTGCTGCAATAACGAGGCAGTTCTTACCTTTACATATTATACAACAAGTGTTACAGTACTTACAATGAGATATTCATAAATGTATAATAGATTTCTTATTCGTGATCTCGCCGGCTGTAATTGTTGACGCATACACAACAAGAAAATCATCACACCAGTCAATTACATCACAAGAAAAAATAAAAGTATTTCGAGCCTGAAGATCACGAAATACATACTATATATATTTAGAGCACTACTTAGAACCACTCTGTAGATCGCAGTTTTTCGAACATCTAAGTATTGATATAGCTTTTTCCGCTAAGCTTTACAACTCAATGACACTGATATCCAAGCATTATTGACATCCAACATATAACGAATGTCTAAAAAAGCCAAAACGATCTATTTTGGGGCTATAATTTCCGTGACTTACCATTTTATTTATCATGTAAAGTTTATACTAAATAAAAATACATATCTTTAATTATGCAAAGCCACTAAACAATTATCGGAATTCGAAACTCTTTTTTTCGGGTATATGATGGGCGAAAAATAGCCCTTATTAGCCCACCTCCTTTATTATGTTTGAGACGATCATTGAGTGTTTAATTTACGTCATCTGCCATATCGCTAATTCGTCGGAAAATAGTACTACTTGAAAAAGGAATATTGGGAACTAAATTGGCAGCTTTTTCATCAAACAAACATCTTGCAATATCAATTGCACAAATGGTTTAATAAGAGGTTCTAAGGTATGGATTAGCCAGCTTTCATTATTTTGCAACTTATTATATAGGAAACTTCCAGCGCTTTTTCATTATTTGTTTTCGCAGCTGTAGCCATAATTTTCTTTGAAGCAAAAATTTAGTTGCATTTTCTCTTTTAAAAATAAAATAGTTTATCTTTTAATTCTGGATTATTGCCCTCGAAATGATACCGCAAGCAAATTGAGCTGTTGTTCAAAACTTTACCACAAAATACACCGAGAGGTCGATTGTCATCTGTTTCAGTAAATCCCATTTTTAAGTGATTTTCATCATATTTTAGCTTTTTATTGAGATTTCTTTCCTCCAAAGCCTCGGTTCTGTCTTGTTTTTATAACAATACTAGATTTGGGGTTAGCGGCTCAAAAATGCTTTCATTGGCCAAAAGTTCTTTTGTTGATTCGTCTGATTATAAAGTGTAAGCAAAAAGTAATTAAGTGTAAGGATATGAATAGGCGGAGCTCCAAAGAACAAAACTATTCTCTCTTTTGTTTGGCATGCAGAATTAACAGAATATGCGGGTTATTTCTGTTTCGATTCACGATCTGCATTCGATTAAGAATACTATTTCTTGTAAGTTTATTTTAAATCTAGTTTTCAAAACACACTAAATTCAGAAACATAAAATAAAGCAATTTAAATCAAAAATATTATACAGAAAATAGGTACATGTATAATGCAAAAGTTTAAAAAAAAGGTTTGAAGTATATTATTGAATTTTTCAACCAGTTAAAGATATATTTATTTTTAACATACATACACAAATATTACTACAACCTTTTGAAAATCTATCATTTGCAATATGCTAATTTCTTTCAGTTTTGTTTATTTTCCCGGAACGTCGCGGAGCCCCTACAAAGTTCAGGCGGAGCCCCAAGGGCTCAGCGGAGCACACTTTGGGAACCTCTGCATTAATGTATACAAGATGTCTTTTCGTACTAAATCAATGATGGACTAAAACTTTCTAAATCACTTTTCCCCCCTATCTTTTTCCATTTTTGAGGTAAGAATGCTAATTCTGCAGTTTCTCACCAAATGGCGACTTAGGAGGTTTAATTTAGTAGTACAAGAATAATTTACTGTACCTAGACCTCACTTTTATGACTATACATTTATCGTTCAGAAATTATTGGGGTGACACCTGATTTTAGCGGGCACTCTGTAGAATAAAAAGCTGAGAAAATGTATTTTGATATTTTAAAAATATTCTTCGATTTTTCCAAATTCACACACCGGGTATATCTACTGTTGTTCAATAACTGATCTGTTCCGCTTTGCAGAAGAAGAAGTAGAAACTCTGTCTATACTGAAATGATTTTCCGTCTTTTTTAGATTATTTATAACTCAATTCAAAACAGTTTTTTATAGCAAACTACACATTTGTATTTTTTAGTTTTAGTTAGAAGGTGCATTATACCATAACATTTCATAATAAACCATCACACTAACTAAAATACCCAGATGGTATTTTCGCTGTTAATAAGCATTTATCGCTTCGGTTTATCTGTGAGCCTGTCGTCCTTTAACTCTTGTAAAAATGCTTTCATCACCCTTCATTTTTTAAAACTTTTATTGACCTTTACTATAGTACGTTTTCTATTAAATAAAAATTGTGTGCATCCATAGTTCACTTACCGTTATAATAAAAACCATTCTTCCTACATTAATATCAATGAGAAAAAATCGTTTCAACTGCATTTTTACGGTGTTACAATATTCAAACAAGATATTATTCTTATATTTTTTTGAAGTAAATGGGCCATTTTCACCATTCGCTTACATTTCAAAATTTTATTTTTATGTTTCAAACTTGATAATTTCTTTTAAAAATGGAGACGCAGGTGTTAAAGTAAATGTTTAAGGCACATGAAAAAAAATGGTTGTGCACTTTGCCCTATAATATAATATGTAAATGTTATTTAAAGTTGGTTTGTAAGGCAAATTGTCACGTCCTTTACCATACAAAATTGCTGGCAATACTCAGCTTTAAATTCATTAAATTTCTTACAACCAACTTACTTTGAAGTGACTTATGTCCCTAAATTTCAAAACATGATATTTATCAATAATACTTAAATTAAATTTAAATAAGAGACAGTTTTAGTCACAAGATTTTGATCATATAGAAATTATACAAGAACTTTTTCTAATAATTATAGTATATATTCATCTAAATTTTTTAATTTTAAGGACATTGCATAGTTGTTTCTTAGTTGAATAAGAAATAAAAGTAGAATGGTGAAAAAATGATAATCATTAAAAAACTGTGCAGTAATAGACTTGACACCATGTTGAAAATAGCCGATATTATAATATGCTTTCTTTAGCAAATGCGTTCTAAAAAAAAAATAAATAAAAATAAAAAAAAAGACAGGTGTTTTTAAGAAATACACATTTAACGTAATCACGGACGAAAATATTCGAAAACCGCTTCCCAATTTATCAGGTACTCCGAAACGACAAGACTTTTACTTTAGAAACCTCAGAAAATTATTTATTTAAAAAAATTAAAAAATAATTTATAAGAATGTATTTTGTTATAAGCTGTCCTCAGTACTAGAATCACAAACAAAAATATACAATAACTTCTTCCGAGGCACCGAAGATTCAGAAAAAAATTCTTTTATTTTTAAAGAAAATTACAAAATAATTTATCTTTGAAATTTAAAGCACAATTTATAAAAATATTTTTTTATTACCTGCCCGTAGTTTTCGAATATGTTTTCAAGGAGCTTTTAGAATCGATTAATTAGTTCTCTCCACCCGTAACTCGTTTTTTCGACTGCTATCAGGCCTCAATCAAATAATTTCTGCTCCATAACTGAAACTGTGCATGTGATTTTAACTAAAAACAGCAATATATATACATATATACACTGGTGTCCAAAAGTTAAGCATAATTGGTAATTAAGTAATTATTTTTAAGTAATGAAAGAAATATGAATCGGAATATGCTGAAACTCCAGGTGTGTAAACAAAATAGTACGTGTCACATATTTTCACGAAGAGTTTTCCCCGAAATCGAACAGGGGACCGTCAACAAATTGAAAAAGAACGAAGATCTTTTGGATAACCCTGTCAAAACTAATGTAGCAAAAGCGTTCAAACTGCACATTATGATTAATTGGCTTATTGTAATGTACTGTGTTAATTTTTACAAGGATAGCATGTATACTCGTAGAGAAATTAAGGTTTTTATAAAAACAGTCCTAAATTTTTCCAAGTTTTTTGCCTATAATTTGCAGAGTTCTTATTATATATAATGTATAATATGTTTATAAAATAATGTTCTTTTCTGAAAATATGACAAACATCATTGTACACAATACCCTGTCATCAGAATTTAAAAATAATAAAAATTGTATGAAAAATGTGTATGTTTAGTAAATAATTTTTCATTGCGCATGCGTCAACGATATCAAAATATCATTTGCATATTGTGTTAGCTAAATTAGTATAGAGCAACTTCTGTAAAAGTTTCAAAAACATAGCTTGAAAATTCTGGAAATGGGAGCCTATAGAATCAACTCAAAATCCTTTATTCCCTAAATGAAGCAAAAAGATGAGGGGCTGTATCCATATTCCATTGTTTAGTCCCTACACAATATTGCACGTACAACTATATTTAGATAAAACCCCTGACTTTTTTGCCCTCTGCATTGAGCATATACCTTCTGTTTAGAACGTATATCCTCTGTGATTTTTACGACTACAACCCTGCTGGTATCGCGCACTAATAAGAAAACCTAACAATGATGTTACGATATTATAGGTACGAATGTAAATAGAAAGCAACAGAATGCTATTAGCAGGACAACGTGCTAGAACAAAATCAAAATTGCTTTTCGATGATTTAAGATGATGTATATAACGACATAAGACTGTCTGTTAAAGATTATGTACATTTCGTAACGAATATCCAACGACGCAATTAATAAGTATAATTAATTCGTGTACTATGTTCTATATGTTACATATATATATATATATATATATATATATATATATATATATATATTTTTGCTTTCTTGTAAATAAATGTAAATAGTAATAGAATGTAGATTCTATGTAGCAATAATAAGGTCAGGAGGGGTATTTATGACCACTTTTTACATTTTCAACATTGTTATTATTTCTTTACTTGTGTATTTGGAAAAGTGTTTTTTTTTTATTTATTTGTTTTTTAGTCCATAGGAAAGTATTTAGATCCTTTAAGAACGCTTCTTAAAAGTTTAAATTCTAACAGCCTTTTTTCTTCTTTTAAAAATTGATTATAAGTTGGTTGTAAATTAGTTAAGATGGTTATAATTACCTCATTAAAAAGTCACAATCACAAAAGTTTAGGGTAATTAAGAGCACTAGTGGGGAAAATATGACCACTCTATTTTATCTTTCTGCTTGCCTTTCACACATTCACTTGGGTGTTATTAAGACCATTAGAACTTCAAACTGACAAATCCGTTTTTTTTTAATTTTGGTAACTTTGTATCAAATTGCTATTTGGATCTCAAAAATGCTTCACACTAGTGATAAAGAATGTGAATGTCTAAAATGAAACATACATTATGAGGTAAAAATCAAAGCGTGAAACAAAATTTCACCATACGCAATTTTCTCTATTATAGGGGTGGTCATAATTCCCCCCTGGTCATAATTACCCCATTTGATCCTATGTTTTATCATTGTATAGTGCAACCAAGCCTCATCATCGTTGCAGCACCTTTTCCAACTATATCTATAGAGTCAAATCAATGTAATTTCGAAATAAAAACAGATGTTTTGTTATGAAGTGTTAAAAAAAACTATAATATTAAACTAATTCACAGTACTTTTATTAATAAAAACACATTTTACCATCTAATGCACTAGTGCTTTTCGAAGACCAGAAAATATAATGCGCACAAACAAAAGAAAAATTCTTTTGTTCCGTGTTGTGAATAAAAAATAGATTTTCCGCTTCATGCTTGAATTAATCATTCTTTTTACATATATGTATTTTTTTTAATTGTCCCTCTGTTTTTCGATTTTATTACGTTATAGTAACTAACAGAATCCATGGTAAAAAAAATAACAAAATAAGATTTTTTTTTATATAAGTAGCAGACTCTCTTTAGTAATGAGAATTAATTTTTAAAAATATATACGATATATGCTTTGAAACATATTTTTTAATAAACATCAGATATTCCACTTTTTTTAATTTCAAAGAGTTTCGAGAAAATAACATAAAATTAATGGTGACTGAATTTTATTTAATTAACAAAAAACATTTTTAGCATATTTCTCTATATAATTTTTTAAAGAAAAAAATTTAATGTTCAGGAATTCAGATATGTAATTAAAATTGGAATATGCAATGAAAAATCATGCAAAAAATTTTTTAAATAAAAAGTAATACAATAAAATGTAATGTTCGCACAGAAAGTTTTATTTTTATTTTTTATTTTAATAAATTTATAATTATTTGTAGAAAACTATTTCTGAAGCATATATATATATATATATATATATATATATATATATTTAAAAAAGTGTGAATGTATATGATACATAATAATATATGTATATATATTTTTTGCATATATTTTTTCTTTTATATTAGACTATAAATTATGCAGTTTGAATGATTAATCTATTACTTATGTCTATGTTGCCTTTAAAATGAAAATAAATAACAAAATGTATTTAAATATAATAAAATATATTACTGTTTGCTATTTCTGTAAATTGTTTATAAAAACCGGAAAATTTTATAATCATAATTAATTACATCGCACCATGTTTTATAATTTTTTTTATAATTTTTTAAAAACTTATTGGTGAATTATTGGCAAACGACCAGTAATTTTATTTTATTTTAACTTACGCATTAATTATAATCATTGTGTTCCCTGAAAAAAAAATTATTTCGACATTAATGAGTTGGTGTTATTTATGAAGGCCGATTATCTGCACTAGGGATATAATTCCGAATGGGAGTGCCCTCCGTGAAAGGGGATGGGTCTTTTTCAGGGATCCTAACAAGCAAGATTTAATAAGATTCGAAGAAAACCATGAAAAACTCCGAACAGTTAGGCCGAAAGGCGCAATTGAGTTCAAACCCAGCACCTCCCGTCTACCAGCTTCGAGAGCATAGCCTCTGAGCTACTTGTGTGCCACCGATATTAAGAGATCTCAGCGTTTTTAAATCTTTTAACTTTTTGAAAGTTTATTTTTTTAAAGGATTTTTATTTTTAAGAGGCTACTTCACTCAAATGAAAAGACCCGTTCGTTAATGCTAATCCTATGGGAGAAATTTATAAAGATATCTTGGTTGCATTTTAATATTTTTAGATGATTCTTTTTGCATTGGACAACTCAGATTGATCTGAATGGAGGTCGTTTTTTAGTTTTTCGATTTTGGTTGCAGATATTTTTTATGGGGTTGCTTTCGCTTTCCAAACCGGTTCCGTAAATGAAAGCGTGCTCGTAAAAAATAACTGTAAACAAAATGAAAAAAGTAACTAACGGCATGCATACAGATCGATCTCAGATATCCAAAGCCAAAAAAATCATTTAAAAATATTGAAATGCAACCGAGATATCTGTATAAATTTCTTCCATAGGATTAGCATTAGTGAATGGGTCTTTTCATTTGACTGAAGTAGCCCCTTAAGAAAAATTTCTGAATGGAAATATTAGAATGGGCGCGAAATATATATTCAAGAGACGCCATGGAAACAGCAGGCTACATATTGTACAGCTCTGCCCTATACTAGCTTCATCCAATTTACATAAAATCAATATAAACCCATGTTGATGGTAAGTAACAAATTCCGTTCATGAAACTTATAGACAAAAAGTTCGTGTTACATAAACATGAAAAAATTACTTTTTCATTCTTATTATTAAATTTAGCTTTTTAAATTTTTTATTTTATTTATTTTAAAATACAATATTCATTGATCTAGTGAATACACAAATTTTGGTTTATTATTTTTTTTTAACATTTTAATTACGTAAAATAAATGATCTCTCGCATAAAGTCATTTGGAGCATTACAACTATACATAAATAAACTCGGCAACAAAAAAAAAAGAAATGTGTTTTGAAAATAAACATAAGTTTTAAGCTGGTAATGCAAGTGATTATTATATGACTCGAGGTAAACTAAATTTATTTTATATAATCCACACAAAACGAGTTAGAAACAAAAAAACTCCAAACGTTTTATCTTTGGAAAACGGTCCAAAAACAATTTTCGAAGTAAGATGAATTTTGTTCATAATGATAATATTACATCCGTTTCTGAAAAGCAGGATTTGTAAAAATGAATGATGAAAACTTAAGAGAAAACAAATACTTGAAATTAACATTTTAGTATTCTTGTAGTTGTTTCTTAGTTGAAACCATTTATAAAGATTTTAAAAAGTGAGTTTATGGTTTACTTTTCTTGAAAATATTCAAGCGAATGAAATGCATGCACTACTTTAAAGAAGAAAGAAAAGTATTTTCAAACTCAGTTTCTAAAGTAAGTTAAATAAATTATATGGAGTTTAAACAAGTAGAAACTTATTTAAAGGATTGATATGGTACAAAAAGAAGAACAACAAATCAACGAACCCATAAAACGTTGTGTTTCTATTGTGAGATATTATATGTGACTATCTAAGACCTGTAATGACAATGAATAATTTATGTTATTAGGTTAAAACTGAAAATACAATATACATAATTTCAGAAAGATTAAGTATTTTCTGGAATTACTAAATTTCTAATTATCAAACGCAATAATTCGATTTTAATAAAAGATAATATTCTTTATTTCTGAATACTGGTATTAAAAGACAAGAAAAAAAATGTAAAATTTTAATTTTTGAAGGAAAAAAATTAATTGAGTAATAACTCAAACAAAATGACATCATCGAAATTGAAGAAGTGGTGGATCTTAATGCTGTTATCTATTGGAACTTAGCCAATAATCCTGTGCTGCTGAAGCCTGACTTCCAACCCCCTGGGTGCAGACCAATGGAAGCTCCAGCAACCCTCTTGCCCTTCGGTCACATGTCAACAACAATATTCCTAATCTCTTTTTGATAATACTATGAAGTTAAATAATGATTTCACACAAAGGTGGAAATCACCGTGCGAAGGTAATAAGGGCTTCACAGCAGACTCTTCAATTGACAGTCTCCAACGAATCACCGGATATATCAGGTAACCAAGAAAGTTCGTGCGGTTTTCATCAGACATGTTTTTTATGTTTATCCACAAAAATCTCAAACACTTATTTTATTCTTTGAAGTAATTAGCATTGGCTTCAATTACGTGTTCCAATCGAGACACAAGCTTATAAATATAAAAGTCTAATAAAGTCTCTCCAAACACGGAGCATATTCTTCTAGCGGCCTCTGCAGCTTTGTTTCCTAATTTGAACTCGTAGAGCAAAATAGGCCTCAAAATATCCTGTATCAACGACATCCTTTGTCAACGATTGCACTTCCTACGAAACTGATAGCGAAACGTGAGATACGTTAAACAGTTTTCTACTGATTGCAATTTAAAGGCAATGTACAGAAAAGACGTCATCAGAATCAGTATGACCACTCCTACGCAACAAAAGTAGCTGTTCTCAAAAACCGCATGAACTTTCTTGGTTACCTGATATGTGACATATGAGTCAGTGATTCATTTGAATGCAAGGCTGATGAGGGAGTCTACACTAGTCACTCAAACAGACACAGATGATTATGCTAAGACTATTGGGGCGTTATTTTCAAATATCTCGCTCAAATTTTAATATTTTTGCAAGATTTTTTTATTTTATTTTATTTTTTTTTTATTTTTTTTTTATTTATTTTTTTTTATTTATTTTTTTTTTTTAGGATAGTTGAGGACGATCTACAAACGGACTATTTTTTACTTTTTCGATTTTTGTTTTAGAATAAAAAAAATAATTTAATTTTCGGAATCGGTTTTGAAATTGAAACTATCTTAATATTAAAAAAAATAACCAAAATTGAAAAAGTTAAAACTAGCCCGGTTGTAGATCTCCCTCAGCTATCCTATGAAAAAAATATAAAAAATATTTAGATTTGAGCAAGATATTAGACTTTTGATATCCATCTCTTTTTGAATGAGTGGAGAAGTACTTTTATAGTAGAGTTCCATAACTTTGAGACTCTTCAAAAATTTACAATCATGACTGAGACACTTGAGACCATTTTTGATCTAAAGTGATGTCGCATTTGTTATTTTTAGTACAAAAATTCTAATTATTTCTATCTGCCATTTACAAAATCTTTTTGAAATCATTCACAAATGAAATTTCTGTAGGGGAATTAGAATTTTGTGTTGGTCCATTAAATTATGAATAACAGTATAATAATAAAAGTATTTTTATTCAAATTTTTTAAAATTCATTTCTGCACATTAACGCAATCAACTTAGAAATTAATGAACATCAAAAGAGTTAACGAAAGGGTTTCGATATTTGGAATAAAGTAACTTAGAATCACTGACTGATAAAAGGTATCAAACCAAATTATTAGTTTAATGGATACACTTTGAATTTAATATACACTTGATCGCAAAATTAGTTTTAGTCTTGTTTAAAAATAGAGTAAGAGAATCTAAATAATGAATAGAGATGTACTCATAAACAGGTGCAAAATGTTAGCATAGCGGATTCAAAATGGCCCTCTCTTTTAAGTCCAAAATATATTTGGCGAATGTTTAAAAATCTGTATATATTTGGGTCAATAGTTCTTTATCACTTTCCTCAATTTGAACTTTCGACGTTCCATACTTTACTCCTAAAATGGCTATGGCAGACAGCCACAGGAGGGATCTCATAATCTTTACGTTTTCTTTTAAATACGGAACCCTAAAAAAAGAATAAAAATAAATTCGTATGCTAAAAATTATACTAATTTTTTCATATCAGAAGAATATAATATTAAATGATTTTTTTTTAATTCTAATATCGCAATATAAGTAAGTAAAAGCAATTTGTTAATTTCTTGAACTGCAGCATTTGTATGTTTAGAATTAGAGAATTTACACACCTTTATTTTATCTTATTTTATAGTTATGTTTGCATGGCGTTACAAAATAGCATTGATAAAGAGATCTCGCCACTACATTTTTTGAAAGAATATCTGCCAAAATATTCTTTATTCTCAAACATAGTCAATAATTGCTGTATCAAATCCTATATTAAAAAGAAAATAAATAAAAAACTAAGCTTTTAAAATAGCTAGAACGTCGTGGCGTGATTATCCCAAGGACCTCAGTTTTTCCGAGCAATGCAATAGACAGTAACTTATTAATGAAGGGGGAAAAATGAAAAATACAAATGATTTTATATAATACTTAAATGTTGTATAAAAAATAAATTTCTAAATTTTTACAGAAATAACTTTTTTAAACCATGAATTGCTTTTAAGATGAGGAGCATGAACTTTTGAGAAATATTTCAGAATGGAGCAAGCCTTTAAAGCTTCTTTCTGTAAATTCTAAATGCTTTCTATTATAGAAGAATTAACTTATAGTAAACCTCAGCAATGTATATCAATTTCATAAAATGTGAAATAGTTTAATATAATTAAAACACACCATAAACAATGTTTCCTCCTATACCATTAGGTAACGGAATATTTCTGTATGTCCCTTTATACTAATATTCTTTGCACCACAGATTGTACAGAATGTATATTTTAGTTTAAATTCCTTTGATGGAAATGAATTGTGTTATGTTTGAAAGAGTGTAACATCATTAAAATGCACTTGAAACTATTTTCTTCCCAATGACCGTCATGTAACAGAATAATTTTGATTGTCCCTGAAAATGAACTATATATCCAAATTTAATAACATTTGAAATGATTTGACAAAATTATGTAATAATTATGTATTTTAAATTTCAAACAATTCGGTTGGGTAGTTTTTGCGTTGATATATGCTGACAGATTGGTGGATTGAATTACGACTATAGATGCGACGTATTTTCATCATTATAATCACAAATAAAAATAAATAAATAATTACTCTCGAAAAGATTTTTGTTCATTTGTTATAACAAAAAAAATAATTTTCTAAATAATAATAATAATAATAATAATAATAATAATAATAATAATAATAATAATAATTCTTTGAAGATAAATGTAACTTGTGAGAATAAAGCTAAAGTTTATTATTTTCATCAAAACAAACAAAGGATTACGTTATGTAATCCTTAAAATATCACGCATAAACACTAAGACACTAATAGATTTTTTTTTAGCTCCAAGCTACAAATAAATGAAACAAAGTGGAATATTTTTAGCTGAAATGAATTGCATTTCAAACTGGAATGCAAATGATATATTATTTTGTTTAAATACGGATTTGTAAAAGTGAATGATGGAATTTCTAAGCTAAAAGGCAAACAACTTCTTTAACTTGTCATGAATTAATAAATTACATATGTTCTTTATCTGCCACTGAAAAGATTTTCATTGAAACTATTTTCAATTTTTATGTTTTGTTTCATAAAATGCCCTTTCCTATTATAAAGCTTAAACATGTTTTTAAAAAAAAGAATAATGACTTATTTAAAAGTTTTTGACTTCTTAGAATACAGAATTTTAAAAGTCTAATACCTTTTGTTTATAAAAATGCTTAAAGGTTTTTGTTCCAATAAAAATTTCTTAAATGAATGTAAATGAAGAAAATATTCAATGCAGTTGCTTATATATTTTTATTTTTCAGATATTCAATGTATTTATAATATAATTGTTAGAATAATTGTGAATTTTAATTAATTGCGCATTTTTTGCGCAGAAGAAAGTGGTTTGTACACAAAGAAAAATAAACAATCATTATGTGTTTTTAAGGTATTTTGTGTATTTGTCATCATGTATTGATATATATATATATATATATATATATATATTTAATTTACAAAAAAGTGTTGAAAAAATGACAAAGAGAATGTGTCATTTACATTCTTAATATTTATTAAAAATACCAACATTTATTTTATGTTATATTACATTTTGAATAACCCAAATCAAATGAAAATATGCTTGCTCCTTATTAATGCTGTCAGTTTTGGTGTTCAAATGTTTCTTATTCATGGAATATGGAATATTTTGTTTCTCGTGATAAAGATGAAATTCGTTTTTTGATTTCTCCTCGTTAATAGTGTATTCGCAGGTAAAAAAAAGCAGTTTGACATCAATAATGATTTCAAAATAGTAATATTTTATTTAAAAAAAACTAAGAAAACTAGTATTATAAAAATGCACATAAACATTTTTAATACAAAAATTAGACTACTGTATAATGCATAAATAAAAAAAGAAAAACTTGCTTTGCTTTAATTTTTCAATGAATATTTGTTTTTAAAAGTAGTTAAAATTACTTTTATCTTCAAAAAAGGTAATTTTTATTTATTACACATTTATTCTAAAAACAAGATAGTCTTGTAAATATAAAATATCAAAAATTTATGTAATTAAACATAATTATTGGGATAGAGATATCATTTGGGAATAATAGGACATTTCCCGCTCCTGCCTGAGTCATTATGTCCCATCTATTCCTGCCAATGTCATGCAACCATTCCCCTTCCAACCCTTTTTAGGTGCGTTCGTAATTATGTAAATAGGTAGCACCTATTGTTGTCGTTCAGTCCGTCCGTCTGTCTGTCCGTTTGTCTGTCCGCATATAACAACGCAAAAACTACCCAACTGAATCGTTTTAAATTTAAACTAAATAATTATTACATAATTTTCTCGAGTCATTTCAAATTTTATGAAAATCGGATGCATAGATCAATTACAGGGACAATCAAAAGGATTCCGTTACATTACGGTCAATGGGGGAAATGTTTCAAATGCATTTTAATGGTATTAAACTCAATCGAATGTAATAAAATTGATATGCATCTATAAAGTACATATTATAATATACATTTTGCATAATCTGTAGTGCAAAGAATATTTGTTATG
Organism: Maratus speculifer; assembly: GCA_964019185.1. Taxonomy (NCBI): domain Eukaryota; kingdom Metazoa; phylum Arthropoda; class Arachnida; order Araneae; family Salticidae; genus Maratus; species Maratus speculifer. The sequence goes on along the minus strand of OZ025291.1, from coordinate 419,180,133 downwards.
ATTTACAAGGCCACACAAAAGTATTCCATTGCATAATGGTATAGGGAGAACATTGTTTCGTGCGCATTTTAATTGTAATTATTTACAATTTTATGAGATTGATATATGAGAGTGATATTTTTAAAACTTTGTTGTCGTACGAACGCAACTCATTTGCTACGCTTTACGTGCAATTTCCAACATGTTATTAAAAGAAATAATTAAAACGAAGTGAAAAGACTAGCGCTCTCGACGAGAATCGAAGGGAAGTGAAGAGAGGAGCGCGGGATAAGAGTGTCGGTGTTCGAATGGTGGTGGGGTGTGTGGAACACCCGAGGTAAAGTTTTCCTTTCGGAAGTTTGGAGTCATTTGTTATTGGTTACATAATGTCATTCATGTATATTGTTATCTCATCTGTATATAGATATTGTAAATAATTTTGTTATTAAATTCAGTAAATGTTATTAAATTCAGCGTGATTAGTTCAGTATCGGTCACCCGGACATCACAACCAACATTAAAAAAACAAATAGGTATTACAAAAAGCATGTGACTGTGGTAAACATAATTTAACTATTAATACATGAAGAGTTTACAAAGCATCTAAAGTAATTAAGTTAGCAAAAAAGGAAAAGATTGGAAATTTACATTAAACATATTTCGTAGTTATTTACTTTTAATAGTGTAAAATAAAATTCTTAAGTCACAAACTCATAGTTGCTTGCAATGAAAAAGATTTTTAGTAGAAGTATGACGCAATGATTGCTCGCAACTTATGGAAGAATCATAAATAAAAGATAAAGTTTATTTAAGGAAGTCCAAAACACGTCCAAAATCTCCAAATTTCTAAAAATATTCTTTTGTATTAAAACTTTTCCCTGTTTTTAGGTGCGTTCGTAATTATACGTAGCACCTATTGTTGTCGTTCAGTCCGTCCGTCTGTCTGTCCGTCCGTCCGCATATAACAACGCAAAAACTACCCAACTGAATCGTTTGAAATTTAAAATGCATAATTATTACATAATTTTGTCGAGTCATTTCAAATTTTATGAAAATCGGAAGCATAGATCAATTACAGGGACAATCAAAAGGATTCCGTTACATTACGGTCAATGGGGAAAAAAGCTTCAAATGCATTTTAATCGTTTGAAAATTTAAATACATAATTATTACATAATTTTGTCGAGTCATTTCAAATTTTATGAAAATCGGATGAATAGTTCAATTACAGGGACAATCAAAAGGATTCCGTTGCATTACGGTTAATGGGGAAAAATGTTTCAAATGCATTTTAATGGTGTTACACTCATTCGAACGTAATAAAATTGATATGCATCTATAAAGTACATATTATAATATACATTTTGCATACTCTGTGGTGCAAAGAATATTTTTTATTGATTTACAAGGCCACACAAAAGTATTCCATTGCATAATGGTATAGGGAGAACATTGTTTCGTGCGCATTTTAATTGTAATTATTTACAGTTTTATGAGATTGATATATTCTAGTGATATTTTTAAAACTTCGTTATCGTACGAACGCACCTCATTTGCTACGCTTCCCGTACAATTTCCAACTTGTTTATGCTTAAAATGTCGTTTAAATCATATTTCGATCTGAATTAGAAGAGGAAGTGTTTTTTTTTTTTCGTTTTGACTTGTTTTAATAATCTAGCATTCAAGCAATGGTTGTCATGAGAAAATCCTTGTTGGGAAAATGCGTTTTTCTTCATCATGGGTTTTTACACAATTTCTCAAATTTAAATTGTTATAGTTGAAAAACAATTAAAGATAAATGCTTCAAATTTGAAATATGTCTTTTTTGATTGTTTTAGTTTAATATTGATTCAGAAAATTTGAAAAAAAAATATACGTTTGAAAATATGATTTTTTAAAATAAATCATTTTTTTCATCATCATTTTTTCAAATTTTTATATTAAGTATTTTTATTATTAATAAAATATTTTTTCATTTTTAAAAATGCTGAACCAAAATTAAAATTCAGATATTTCTGTTTTTACCGATGTGAAATATTTGAAATTTTTAAAATAATATTTTTAGTTATAACAATTTAAAATTATCCTTTTTTTAAATGTAAATTTAAAGTTAAAAAGTTATGATTAGTTTTATCATGTAGTTATGTTTACAAATAACATGGTTAATCATCTTTTAAAAAAATCAAAATTTTAACTTAATATATAAAAATTGTGCCCCAATCCCTTTAAGGGGACTGTGGATGTTATTATTATTTTTTTTTTTCAACATAGCAATATGAAATTTTGTGCATATATACAATTAACCGAAAACGTATAGAAAATTTTAAAAAAATTCCAGACTTTTAATAACTTTTTATAACTCAAAATTTTTAATTTTTTTATTTAAATTTTTAAACGAAATTTTAAAATGCTCCTTTGTGTCTTAATTTTTGAGATATTTTCTTGCTTTTGCATTTTTATCACTGAAAACTGTATTATAAACAAATTTTTTAAAAAATCGCTTCAATTGTTAATATTTTACAGATTTTTTTTTCTAAATTCCTTATCGATTTCCATCAAAATTTTTCCTTTTAATAAATAAAAAATCGAATTAGACTATTTTAATGAAGAAGAATTTTAAAAAGCTTAAACAATTTCTTTCTAAACAATATCAGGATAATTCCTTATAAATTTCATAAATATTGATTTAAAAAATTAAGTCGCAAGGAGCATTTCACAAATCTAAAAACGCTGAAAAATTAGTTTTGAGAAAAACACATTTAAAGTATGCAAATGCACTTACCTTTATTATTTACTTATTAAAACCTTCATAAATTATATTTTAATAAGAAATAAAGAATACTGCCCAGTTAAATTGATGGCATTGAGCTCACAGGCTACAAATACTAATTGTACATTAAAGCCTTATATTTTCAAGGGTTAATTCTGTTCGAAAAAAAAAATAATAAAGGGAAACAGCTCTCCCCCTTTTTTTTATACTTGTTCAATTGAACCTCCTAAACTATCAAGGACATGCTTTATCATATAAAAAATCTATATCCAAAATTCAGAGCAAATGAGATAATTCTTAATAAAAACCATTTAGCATTTATATAATTTAAAAGGAGTTATCCCCCTCGTTTATACTTAACCATTAAACTTCCAAAACTATTCAGAGATTTGAACGAAATCTGAAAATTCTGCTTGAAAAACCCATTTATATAAATTAAGGGGGGGGGGGATTAGAACCACTGTTCCCCCTATTTATACTTATTCAATGAACACCTAATAACAGTCACGGAATCGCCTCATCATAATGATCCTAATCTAAATTTTGAACGAAAACTTAATTCTGCATGAAAATCTCATTTATATCAACTAAGGGAGGGGCCCCCCGTTCCCCCTCTTATACATATCGAATGAACTCCAAAAACTAATCAGGCAAGCGCCTTGTCAGGATATACCTACATAAAAATTTCAAGTGGATCGGATATTTTTATCTCGAGTTATCGCGTTACGCACGAACGAACATGCAGAACGGACGGGCACATAAGCTCTCAGACTATGATAGCCTGTGAGCTAAAAACTGTTTTGATACTATTATGCGACAGAAACAGACCATTTTTGTGACGATTTTGCTCAAATAAAGATTCATTGTCCCCTTAAGCATTATTGCAGAAATCCCATCCCTCCGTAATCTCTTATATAATTTAAGAATAAAAATAATAACTTTCAAGTCACCGATGATTCCGAAAATTGCTCATTTAAATTTAAAAACCTTAGAATATTAATAAGTTTAAAAAATTTAAGAAATAATTTATAAAAATCAATTTTTATTAGCTACCTGTCATTTTTGGAAATGTTTCTGAACAGCTATTACAGTACAGTAATCAATTTTCTTAAATCGGTATATCACTTTTTCGCGTACTATCGATTCTCAGGTAAATATTTTGATATCCAGAAAACGAGTTTAACAAGAAAAAATACATACGATAACAGCATAAATATTAATATGAAAATCAACATTATATTTTTACAATTGTATGCGCAAATTCAGTAATGCAGCTGAAAATGTTTTTTGAGAATTGATAGAATTTGGAAAACGTACGGTTAGAGAAAACTGATTAATGCATTTTAAAAACTACTTGGAAGCGTTTCCGAAAATGTTGACCAGTCAATGAAAATTTCATTTTATAATTTCTTTTTTTTTTAATTTCGAAAAGAAACTGTTTTGTTAGCTGCCGAAAGACAAAGAAACATTCATTCGAATATTTGACGATTCAGAAGTGGTTATTAGTTGCGTTTCTAGTTATGTAAATACGTATTACATATAGTCCTCGTTAAATCCAGTCCGTCTGTCTGCACCTAACAAATCAAAAACTACCTAACCGAATCATTTTAAATTTTAAATATATAATTATTACACAATTTCGTCGAGTCATTTCAATTTTTTTGAAAATCTGATGTATATTTCAATGACAGTGACTCTCAAAAGTACACCGTTACTTTGCAGTCAATAGGAAATAATAGTGACTATGGCAGTTAAATGATGTGACACTATTTCTAACATAATACAATTCATACGCATCTATGAAATATATACTAAAATGTACATTATGTACAATCTGTGGTGCAAAGAACATTTTTATTAATATACAGGGACACAAAAATTTTTCCGCTAGATAATTTTATAAAAGAAAACATTGGTTGGGTTGCCTTTCTATTTCACATTTTATGAAAACGTTATGTACAATGTTGAAAATGGCCCTTATAGATAATCTAGATTTATACAGCGTACCAAGAAAATTTTTTTTGAAAGAAAATAAAATATTTTAAGTGTAAAATTATTCGATAAAGTTAAGTACATTTTTATTAGCAAAACATTCTGCATAATTTTATGCTTTTTATAGATATAATAACGTAATATTAATATAAATCAGATAATGTATATCTGTAACATAAGCTGAAATTCTATCATAAAATAGAGAATAAAAATTGAATACAACAATGACTGCTTACATAAGCAATACTAATGTAAAAATTGCGTGTTATTATATAAATGATAATGTTCATAAAAACCGAATCTTGTGAAAAAGAAGAATAAGTAAAAGCTTTTTTTTTACGGAAGCACTTACGAAGATTTAATATGTTTTTGTGCTTCTTTGTTAGTTTTTATTATGACTTGAAAACTTCGCCAGAAGGCATTTCGAAGAAAATGGAAGAAATTTATTAAGTGTTTGTTAATCAGTAATTATTTTATTTTATTTAGTTTTTTAGCTCACGGGCTATCATAGCCTGAGAGCTTATGTGCCCGCCCGTTCTGTATGTATGTTCGTACGTAACGCGTTAACTCATGATAAAAATATCCGATCCACTTGAAATTTTGTACATAGGTATATCCTGATAAGGAGCTTCCCTGATTAGTTTTTGGAGTTCATTCGATATGTATAAGAGGGGGAACGAGCGGCTCATGCCCCTCCCCTTAATTGATATAAATGGGTTTTTCAAGCAGAATTTTTTCGTTCAAAATTTAGATATAGGATCATTCTGATGGGACGATTCCGTAACTGTTATTAGGGGTTCATTGAATAAATATAAACAGGGGGAACGGGGGTTCTAATGCCCCTCCATTTAATTTATATAAATGGGTTTTTCAAGCAGAATTGTCAGATTTGGTTCAAATCTCTGAATAGTTTTGGAAGTTTAATGGTTAAGTATAAAAGAGGGGAATAACTCTTCTTAAATTATATAAATGCTAAATGGGTTTTTATTAAGAATTATCCGATTTTGCTCTGAATTTTGGATATAAATTTTTTATATGATAAAGCATGTCCTTGATAGTTTAGGAGGTTCAATTGAACAAGTATAAAAAAAAGGGGGAGAGCTGTTTCCCTTTATTATTTTTTTTTTCGAACAGAATTAACCCTTGGAAATATAAGGCTGTAGTGTACAATCAATATGCGTAGCCTGTGAGCTCAATGCCATCAGTTTAACTGGGCAATATTCTTTTTTATTTATTACTTGCTAGGATTTTTTTTTCTTATTTACACCTGAACGAAATTCTGATATGCATTTATAATGAGGATACACGAAAAAAAAAATAATTCACAAATATTTTACTTTTTTCTAATTGATGTAGCATATCCTAAGAATAAAAGTTAAAAAAATCATATTTCACAAACATCCCATTATTATCTGAAAATAATTATATAAAGTCATAATTACAATTTATACAGTTCAATAAATTTGTGTTGCAATACATTAATTTGGCGTTATCTATGTGTAACGCTGACGTCATCCTACAAATGAGAGCAGCTAACAGTTGCCGTGCCTGAGAATTTTTATATAAATAAAACGCATTAAAAGGGGATAAGCAGTGATATTTTAAGATAAATTTGGTTTGGTGAAAAACTTTTATAGTGGAAAGGTAGAATATTTCATATTGTACCTTCTACATCAGTAAGTTTGAGTTTTTTCACTAGAAAATTTACGAAGAAAGAAGTAATCGAATACATGTCATTTCGTTACATTGTTTGTGTCGTAAAGGATATCAGAAAAGGGGAAGGCTATATTATATTTTTGATAAATGGATACACGATGATATTTTTTCAAAGCTTAATATTAAATGCAGTTTCAAGCAATAAAGAAGCTTTATATGACATTTTTAAAGCAGGAGAAGAAAAGATTTTAACTGGATTTGGCGAGCAAAATAAGTGAAAAATCTCCCGATTCTTTCCAATATTTTACAGTTTTACAGAGCAGGTAAAAAAAAAATATTTTATGTTTTACAGTCAAAAGTAACAAGAAGATACTTTTTGGAAGCCCTTTTTTTTAATTAAATAATCGGATTATTAAAATAAATTTTAAGCTACATAAAAAAATTCCTGAAAATAAAATATTTTTAAATATGACTTCGTTTTATCTATGCTTCAAGTACTTCATCATTAGCATGAAAAGCTATGTTATTTAAACAGCTTTTTAACAAAATTGATGACTTTTGCAAATGATAAGAAATGTGTAATAGCCATTAGCGGTTGTTCTAGATTTTTCTATCTTTACGTTATGCATTGCAATTTGAAATATTTCATTTTAAACAAACTATTATGGTTTTTTATTCTATAATATATTTATCAAATGTTTCTCTTTCATTAATGTACAAAAAAAATATAAATAAAAATATGTCATAAAAATAACAATTCAAGAAAGTAAAAAATGCACACACAAATCTTCAAGCTGAACATCTGAGTAAAGACTTACATCCAAATGGATTTCACAAATTGATTAAGCAGTGAGTCATAAATTTCATTTCAATAAATATACAAAATAAGCGTGCTCAATTTGCAACATACTCTGAGATATAGATTTATCGCAGTTCAAAATGTAAAATAAAGTTTTAAATTTAAAATTTTTAATTATTAATTTTTAAAAAATTAAAAATAAATCATATTGTACTATATTTTGATTATTAATTTAGCGTGTACAAGATTGAAATTACCTAACTTAAAAGAAAAATTCCAGATAAGTACACATCTTACTCAGGTAAAGTTCGTTTAGATTAATTAGTCTCAAATCAACAAAATAATAGTAAATCATGTTTATTATAAGTGCACTATAGTGAAAAGGGAGTTCTAGTGATTTTGTAATTGTGCTACGTATCGACCGAAATCCGTTTATCGTTGTTATTTTCTAATAATATGTTCATCATGTAACTGGCAACAATATGTAGTGAGTTAGTGGCTGTGGCATATTCACAGTATCCGCAAAGAAACTCTTCGGGAGGGTTGAACTCTGATAGGGATTGGCCGACGCGTTTTCACGTAACTTGGCGATAATTATACTTGGCGTAGCGATAGACGCTTCCGTCGAGTTTGATTTCCTTCGGAGCCGTGTACAAAGTAAAAATTTGTGGTTAAAAACTTTTAAAGAGTACAGCTTTCAGTAAGACACGTTCCATCCAATGCAATGCCGCAAGAGAAAAGTTACTTTGTACTCGGTTCGGAAGGAAATCAAACTCCTCGACGGAAGCATCTATCGCTCGCCAAGTATAATTATCGCCAAGTTACGTGAAAACGCATCGGCCAATCCCTATCAGAATTCAACCCTCTCGAAGAGTTTCTTTGCGGATACTGTGAATATGCGTGGCTGTGTGCAGTGAATTTGGAACGGATACAGTCAAATAGAAATTAGGTTGTTGCTTGCTGTCTGTGTCACACAGTGAGACAAAAGGCGCGCTTTCGTGGGTATGAATATAGATTCCATAAAATAAGTCAAAATGACATGATAGTTGCTAACGTTATGTTCTTAATCTAGAAAAACGAACATGAAAACAAATTGTGAAATTTCTATAAAAAAAAAAAAAAAAATGGAGGAAAATCAAGAATGTTACGCTTAAACCTTGTGCATACAAACTTCGATTACTTAAATATTTTCGAATGCACTAATGAGTTCTAATTAGCTTCATAGATGTATCACGTCGGATGAAATTATTATGAATTTATATCATCCAATACTTATGTAAAAAAAAATAATAAAACCCGTTTACTGAAACAATTCGGAAATGCTTCCAACCAGATCTGTTTGTAAAAGTAAAATTTAGAAACATCTTCTTTTAGAAAGAAAATATAACAAATACAAGAAAAATCACACATTTTGATTAAGTGACGTAGAATGACAAAAGAAAGATAATTTATGAAATAGAAACATTAATTGTCAATTCCAACTAAACAAATTTAGAAAAACCTCGAAATTTCGTAAATTCTTCAAAAAGGTTTTTATGAAGGTATTCGTTATATTTTTATAAAGTTCACAGTTTTCACATAAAATTTCGAATTTATAATGTGTTTTCTTCTTGATTTAACTGTATGGAAATATCGGCATGGTTGGCAAAATTAGAATATATTTTATTTAAACTAAAATCTCTCTTTATAGATATTTTAACAGAAGTTCTACAGACATTTCTATTTAAGTTTTACATATGTTTCTACAGCTTTTGGTTAAACTAGTTTATTGAAACACAGCCATAATTCTAGATGATTCTACAATACTTTTTCTATAAAATATTTTATAAAATTCTATTGGAATTTTTTGTAAGGAGAGTGTTTTTGAATTATGCTTGAATGAAATAAAATTAGGAAATTAATAGCCTGTTGAAACACATTTCGTTGTTGGTATCACTATTGCTGTTTATTAGTAATTTTATAATTGATTGAGAATAATTCAATAAAACATTTATTTTTAATTAATTTTATGTGATAAGAGAAGCTTTATCAATAAACTTTCGTAATGTTACAACTTATCAATGCATTTACTTCGTTCAAATATTGAATATTAGATAAAATAGTTAAGGAGGAATTTATTTGAAAAAGGCTTTTAATTACTACAAACAATTATTGGAAATAATGTTTCAGAAGTTGATCTTAGATTACAAACATGATTTCTCAAAACTGAATTCTAAGTAACAGTGATTTATGATCATAGCTTATTTGTTTAATAATTTTGATCACCTTTATGATTTTTTCAGTAAAATATATTAAAACAGTTGTATGGGAAGTGCGATAAAATAAATATTGGAATTTATTGGTAGATACAAATTAACCATTTTAACTTCTGATTTTTATGGTGTGAATTAGAACTGCGTAAAAGTAATTTAAACGTCAAAGAGGTTAGTTGTAATATTTTTCTTACTTTATTTATCCTATATTCAAGTCTAGAGGTCTGCACGGGCCGGAATTTTTCCTACGGGCCGGGCCCGGCCCGGTCCGTAGGAAAATTTTTTCGGCCTGACCCGTCATAAAACTCAAAAGTTCGGCCAGGGCCTGTCCCGGCCCGTTTACATTTTTATATTTTAGGCCCGGCCCGGCCCATACAAAAATCAGTGAAAACAGGCCCGGCCAGTTTTGGCCCGTTACAATTTCTAAAAAATTCATATTTTTATCATATAATTAAGATTCCTTTAAAGAATACTGCATAAATAGCTATGGAATGATTTTACAGTATATTTTTCAGGAAATACACATTAGCAACATTAATGATTACTTAGATTCTTAGGCTTTCAGCATTCAAATAGAGATTCATTAAAACTTAATATGGCTTAGAATTTTAAAAAAAAGTTAAAAACATCGTAACTTTTGAAGCTGTTTAATAAAAGAAGATTTATAAATATATTTCTATATCATTTTATTAAAGATTTTAAATCCAAATTCATTCGTTAATTAAAAGAAGCTCCTCTCTGATACATTTCTAAATTCATTTTTTTTTTCAAAAACGCATAAGATTAGCAAGTGTCTTTATTCAGAAACTATATAATCGAATGGCATTATCCATTTTTTTATACAAGCACTTTAAGAATACTGAAAGCAAATAAATTATTGTCATAGTTAGCGTTTTGAATAGAATTTCCGGAAGCGATAGCATGGGAAGGGAGAAAAACCTGCAACCATTTGAGAAACTATTGTATCTCAACTAAGTTATACCAGTATTTTTTTACCAAAAATGAAAAATGCTATTCGATTCCAAATCATTTCAATAGTCAGGCATATCACTTTTCTATACAATTAAAAATTAATCTGAAAATGCGTTCTTTTGTGGAACTTTCGCGTTATTGAGAAATTAATTTGAAAACCATCAAGAAGTATACATTCAAAGATTAAACTAACATAAGTTCTTTATCTCTGTTAGTAATTTTACAAATCATGTTTTCTGTTCTACAGATATTGAAAACAATTAAGTCTAGTTCCAGTCCGGGCAGTCTATATGAAGAAAAATAATGCAAGCTTGATCTCGGCCCGGCATGAGTCAGAATATTAAAACGGATTACACACAATGTAGCTCTCCGGTGCCGATCTCTACACTGTACATTTTTATATTGATGCTGTCAAACTAGTATGGCTCGTGACGCACATTTTACTTATTTTCGTTAAAACCATTTTCGTTGAAAGTACCTCATATTTTATCGTTTCTGCTTAAATCTTCAGAACGGGCCGGTAGCCTCGAAATTTTTTTTATCGGCTCGGACCGTCTGGCGCGTTATAAGTTCTTTACCGCTGTTAATATTTATCAAATCATGTTGTCTGCCCTACAGATCTTGAGAACAATTAAGTCTTGTTCCGGTCCGGCAAGCCTATGTGTAGAAAAATAATGCAAGCTTGATCTCGGCACGAGTCAGATAAAAAAAAAAATATTAAAACAGGTTATACACAGTGTAAATGTCCGATGCCCATCCCTACACTGTACAAGTTACACATTTATATTGATGTTGTCAAACTAGTATGGCTCGGGACGCACATTTATATTTATTCTCGTTAAAATCATCTTCGTTGAAAATGGGTCACATTTTATCATTTCAGCTGAAATCTTCAAAATGGGCCGGCAGGCCCGAAAATTTCTTTATCGGCCCGGCCCGTATGGCTCGTTCAATTTTTTTTCCGGCCCGGCCCGTTGAAAAAACTATTCTAATTCTGCCGGCCCGGTCCGTTAGAAAAAATGGACGATCCGCCGGGGCCGGGTACGGGTCACGGGCCAAGCCCGGGTCCGTGCAGACCTCTAATTCAAGTGTTGCTTAACTCATATATGTATAAATATACAACAGACATATATATATATGTGTGTGTGTCTGTCAGTGTGTCTGTGTGTATGTCGCCATTCTACCATCAAAAAGTGTATGAAGTTATGCATAGAATTGAACAAAATTTTTTGTGAATGTTTTTGGCTGTGGCAAGCAGGTCCTCCTCCTGTTTTGAAATATTCCGCCGGAAGGGGGCTCTGCAATCGCGATTTTTGTGCCATTTTCAATATTTTACCGACCAAAAGTATATGAAGTTATGCATCGAATTGAACCAAATTGTTTGTGTAAGTGTATGACTATGGCTAGTTGGTCCTCCCTGAATTTCAAAAACGTCCGTCGGAAGGGGGCGCTGCAATCGCGATTTTTGTGCCATTTTCAATACTGTACCGACCAAAAGTACATGAAGTTATCCATCGAATTGAACGAAATTTTTTGTGTAAGTGTATGACTATGGCTAGTTGGTTGTCTCTGAATTTGAAAAAAATCCGAAGGAAGCGTGCGCTGCAATAGCGAATTATATGCAATTTTCAATATTGCATCACTTAAAAGTGTATGAAGTTAGTTCTAGAACTGAACTAAATTTTTTGTATATGATTATTTTTTGGTAAGGCAAGTAAGTCCTCCCTGAATTTAAAAAAAAAAAATCTTCCTATCATTCTAGTGTCCATCGGCTCGTGCAGAGACGGAAATTCGTTTTTACTCCGATTAACTGATTGAAGCAGAAATTTAAGATGAAAATCAAAGTTGGTATGGTATTGAATTGAAATTATTAAAGCATTAAAATGAGTAACTATTTTTTTAAAATATTAAAATGTACGATAGAAGAAAGTTTTTGGATTGGCACATCCAACTAGTTTTTAATATCTCCATCTAAACTGCAGGCATGAAACTGAAACTGTCTCTTTCTTAGCACTGCAGTAAACATCGACATTTTTGAATCAGGGGAAATTGTAAGTTGTAACTCAATAAAAAAAAATATTCCAGAAAGGGTAAATTTAGCAGTTTTGTATGCTTATGGCTAAATAATAAGTAAAGAGAAAAAGAGTTTTCAATAAACAGGTTACTATGTTTGAAATAAAAATTATTTGCACGTTTGAATTGAAAGTACTAGCGATTAAGGGTGTATTTAAATCCAAACTGCTTAGTTTCTAATTTATTTATAAATTCCTTTTTGCTCCCAAATGCATCAAATTGTCAAATTCTCTTACTTACAAACTGAATAATGTGTCGTGTTTATATATATATATATATATATATATACATAAATGCAGAAAGTGTTACAAAAAGGCTGTCAAAGTTGGTGTTTTAAACTGAAATTGCCGAAGCGAGATTTCTGAAAACGAAAAAAAGGGTCATACTTATAAATAAAATTTTAATTAATTGAGCGAAAACTGAAAGTACACGGCCTCTTATACATCTCTTCAAAAATCTCCTCAAAAAGTTTCATGTTTTTAATTTTAGAAAAGAATCTGAAAATGTCTTAGAAATGTTTGAGCTCTTCAGTATGGAAAAATATTTTTTAACACAATTTTGAAACTTAATATACATTTTGGCACGGTGCTGGTATAGCAAAAAAGTATTAAAATGTATCCAAAAAAGTATGTTTCAAATGATGCCACTTTTCTGTAAACTGAATTATGGAATGTCGGATCAATTTAACCCTCTATTTTAACGTTCATTATGCGCCAAACTATGCCAATCAACTTATGCCAATCGTCGGTAGAATCGATTTTTTAATTTAACCACCTTAATAAATACATACACTGTAAAAAAGGGTCGATCTACTAAAAAAACTTTAGTAATCCTTGTAATTACTAAAAAATGTTTAGTAATCTTAGTCGGTTACTAGAAAATCTGTAAGAATTACCAGAAAAAAGTTAGCAACGAAGAGAGTTAATAGTTTTATAGATCGGTCTTTCATAATTCATTCACCGAACTTTATTGTCAGAGGCTCAGAGGGAGTATATACATGTAAAATAGTTATATTACATACATTTAAAATACACGCCTATCACACATTTCATCAAAGATACAAAATAATAAGGGAAGAGTTCCAAGTCCTCTTCTGATTGGCGCGATTGGCGAAGAAATCCAAGATGACCATTTTAATATCTTCTCAAATTTTTCAAGGTATCGAAAAAATTTATTTTTAAATTTTTATAAATATATAATTTTATATTGTAAACATTATGTTTGTTTTCTATCAAATAAATAAAAATAATAATTCATAATATATTAACAACAATATCCAGGTTACATGACAGATCAAAAAAGCCATTTTTGCGATAATTAGGTATCCCGATTCGTATATTCCATAAATATCCAAATGAATAATCGTCAGTTCTCTTATTTTTTTTAATTGTATATTTATTTAAATAAAATTACTAACTATTTTTTTCTCTTTGTTCATATGTTTACCAATTAATATAGCAGTTATAATTATTTAATCAACAACAGCATAATATATCGTTTGCGCAGCTGAAAAACATCTAAAAATAACAATCTTCGCGAAAAAAAAAAAAAAAAAAAAAAAAAAAAAAAAAAAAAAAAAAAAACCTTTTTTTTTTTTTTTTTTTTTTTTTTTTTTTTTTTAATTTGTTGTATCGTTATAGTATGAGAATACTAGACCAACCTAAGCAGTGATGTCAGTAATTTTTAAAAACGCATACAGCAGTTCTTGAAATTAACTTTGGCATACTTAAAAAATTTCAGTTTAAAAAATGGCGTCATTTATATTTTATTTCATTTCAATTTCAATTTCAGATAATTTTTTGTTATTTCGTAGCCAAGTATGTAGGCAAAAAAGTGATAAATTGCCAGACATTGATTCAATCAATCGACTTTGACAACTCATATTTCATTAAAACCGTATAAAAATTGCCTCCATATTTAAATAAAATAGTGTTATTTTAAATTATTTCTAACTAGCTGACCCACCCGGCGTTGCACGGTTCCGAGATAATAATATTAAAAGAACATGAAATTTGTGATTTTATCGCTAACTCGAAATATGTTAAATTACGTTGTCTGAAATACACGGCCACTGACTGTGTGAAAAATTGGTTTGAAAAATGAACAAATAACATTTAGCTGTAAAAATATTCAAAAGGACTGAAATGGGAAACGGGAGAGGAACTACTCAAGTAATAATTAGAATTTCGAAAATCTCAATGTCACATACATCACGAGAGACTTTGGGGGATTTTTAAGAAAGATTTGAGATCGCAAATCGATCGCAAATACATCGAGAAATTATCGATCTTAATCAGGCTTCTTTAATAAGTATCGTAAATGAACTAAAACCGAATTTTTAGTGTATACTGTAAATGCCGTACACTCTATAATCCTTAGAAAGCATGTAAAAACTTCAGCAATTTTGTGATGTTTGAAGTATCATAACATCGTTCAAATGCACCTATAGCTATTTTTCCTACGAGAGACCATAGTGTTATTTTCTTTTTTTCTTCGTAACTGTAAACGAACTAAAAATGCTACTTATTCTATACTACATATATACTCCCTGTGAGTTGCAGTTTTGCTCTCCCAAAACACCTCATTAATTGCTTTGGTCAGCGTTCTCTCACGGAGAGGGAGTGACGTGTTCAGACCAGCTCATGGGTGTGAATTTGCTGACTACCACTTTTTATCCAATTAGCCTGGTAACAGTAAAAATTCAAACAGAATCATTCTCAGCTGTGATACGTGTAAGACGTCCCTATCGAGCTCCGGAAAATATAGCCGATTGTTTCGGATATGTAGCAGAATGGCACCAAAACCCCCCTTCATTTTAAGTTATAAATAGTCATTGTACCATAAAGTCAAGAAATATTAAATGTTATTTACAACATCCCTTGGATTTCCTTATTTACATATACGTATGTATATACTAGGTCTAAATTATTCATTCGGTTTCAGACCACTTTGTATTCTGATGTATAAGACCTACAAAGAAAGTTAATACATGACTCATCAATTTTAAAAGCCCAACTTGTGGCTCGTGTGCAAGAACGCATTACTGCTGCTATGACAGATATTGACAAGAATATGCCATTGAACGTACAAGTAAACTAGATTAGTGTAGGGATGTGTAACGGGTGACTGAAAGAAGCACATATTAACTGCTTGTAGTACATATTAAAAACTTGGACAAGTGACACCCGACTTTGTACAACGTATGCTTTTGAACAAACAGCCATTATAAAGCCTATGAATCTTTTAGGCTAACCCTGTACATTTCATTTATTGGAATTAGTTAAGAATTTATAAGAACTTTCAAGAGAACAACATACTCCTCTTGAAATGTTTATCTATTCACCATTATCAATGGGATATTAAAATTAATAGTCCACACCACTGATTGAAAAAGACCCGGATGATAATGTAAAATCTATGAGGGCGTTCTTTCAAATTTTAATATTTTGATGTGATATTATTGCAAAGGATAGCTGAGAACGATCCACAACTGGTCTAGTTTTTACTCTTTTGATTTTGGTTATATCCTTTTTATATTAGAATAGTTTCAGTTTCATAACCGGTTCAGAAAGTTAAAGTATTTCTTTTCTTTTTTTTTTTTTTTAATCTGACACTAAAATAAAAAAAAGTAAAAACTAGGCCGGTTGTGGATCGTCCTTAGCAGTGATGTAGTCCTAAAAACAACAGAAGGTATACGCTCTAAGCAGAGGATATACGTTCAAGGCAGAGCGCATACCCTAGAGTGTACATGTGAAGAATATTTTTCGTTCATGTTTCTCAAGACCAAGATCTGACTATGTATGTGGCATTTATTGATGAAACTTAAAAGAGTATTACACTCTTATGGGGTGACCCCCGGTAAACAGACAAATACTGGGATACTACATCTTGACAGCCGGACGGTCAGAGATTGAATGATTCCTGACATCAAATAAGGTAGCCAAAATGCGTCGAGCTAAAATGTGGTTACCCTTAGATTCTAATAACCCTATACATATAGTTCATAAAGAAAGTTTAAATTAAAAACATGCCAACCGGACCGTTAATTTGGCGATTAATATATCAGCGTACAAATATGCATGCCAATACTGATTGCTGGGAAAAATATTTCTATATGCATAACACAGATGTCAGACTCCGCTTTAATATAAACAGAGCGTTAGATTTTAAGCCGAAAAAGGAGTTGTAATGTCTGTTAATTTGGAAAGGAATTAAGTGACTGCGTAACTGCAAAAGGGCATATGGTTTTTAAAATATCTTACAATGTACTCTTTGAACAAACGAAAGTATGCAGGCTCAGAAAATGATTTTAGGATGAGAAAAGATTTGTTTTTGATTTATTTTATTAACGGCCTCGGTTAAGAATGAAAACCTACTTAACCGCAATTTAAAGGAAAGAGATAAATATATTCTTTTTAGAAAGTAAAAATGATGTTTAATTGATTTGAAATTGGGAAAGATAATTTGAATTTTAAACCTGAGAATTTAAATAAAAAAAGAAGTTATTATGTGATGTTATGTTATTTTCAACATCACATATCTCTCCCCCTTTCCCGGAAAAATTATTATAACCCACATGAATTTAGCTCGACACATTTAGTGACGTAGAATAACAGTACAATAATACATACATAATAGAAAATAAAGTTGCAACTAAGATATATATGATATGGATAAATGAGCTCATAAAATCTTTTTAAGCATATGCATTAATTAATAAAATATTGAGATTTAATTTCTCAAATAAAATATATAAGGTATACCATTTTCATATATTTGTTGACATATAAAATAAAATCTCTTTATTGAACTAGAGATCATAATCTGGAATTTTTTTTTATTGTGCACCGGTGACTTTAAAATATTATACTTCCAGATCTTTCATATTGCTTGACTTCAAGTCCTCAAGCTGAAACATTTTTTTGGTGTCCAAGACACATGTCTTGGATATGTCCCAACCAAAAGATTATGTTGAAATATAGATATCAACACAAAAATCTATATGTTATGAAATTTTTTAAAATTCAATAAGCATACATATATAAGGCATAGTTATAATAAAATATAAATGACACATAAAATATCTAGTGTGGCTAGAGACATCAACGATTAGGAATAGTAAATTAGAATCAGTAAACACATTAAATTTACTCAATGAAGTCAAATTTTCACTTTTTTTTAAGTAAGAAAATTAAAAAGGTGATCACAATCTGTAGCATGTAATTGAAAACTGAAAATGTGAAAATCTAAAGCATTTGTTCTGATGAAATGTATAAGTATTGATAAAGGTAAAATTTCTCTTGAATGTGAAGAGAGTGTGTTTGTAAAATCGGTGAAATAGAGAGTAAATATGTGCAGTTAAAATGCAACCATTAACTGGGCTTCTATTGAAGATAGGGCTGGTATAAATACCAACAAGGTTGCACTTACATTTAACTTTTTTATAAAATACTCTCAACACCAAAAGATTAGAAATAAAGTGTGAATTAATGTTTATAAAACTACACCTTGTCTAAAAGAAGTTATGTTAAATTGAATGTACGTTAAAAATTACCTGAAAATTAAGTGAAAGAGTCAAATAGGCATACAAGAATACAGATGGATTGAGTTGTTGACTTCCTGATAAAGTAACTAACATCTTCAAATAAAAATTCAATTTAGAATATTTAATGTGACTTTTTATTGTAATAGAATATCTTTTTTTTAAAAGTAAAGATTTTAGAAGAAACCAGTGACATAATTTTGATGTATATGTGTCATGCCGATTATAAATGCATATGAATAAAAGAGTACAAAACAATTTACAAATTGAAATATCAGATGCTGTATTCTTATATTTATCACAGCAATATGCATCATCATTGCTAAACTGTACTGTAATCATAAAGATCATCCTAAGTTTTCAGTAATGCATAAATATATCTATTTCAAATGTAAATAAAAAGGTAATGTAAAGAAAAGCATTGTGTATTTGTGTCATTCCCTATATTAAAAAAAACAACAACAAGTAAATGTAAAAGAAATTAAAATGTAAGTGTAAAAAGTGATTAAAATGTAAATGTAAAGAGATTAAAATGAAAGTTATTATAATGTATCATGTTATAAAAAAAAATATAAACTTTAATCAACCATTATACAATACGCATACTATTGCGATGCAATAAGTAAGTAAGTACAATTGTTCATCATTTACGATGTTAAAAACTAATATCATGAAAACATAACTAGTTAACTAGTACTTACAAGGAATATGCGGTTATTGAATGGTGTTAATGTAAGTTTGAAGTGTTCATGTTAAACAATATGCGTTATGAAAGAAATAAAAAAATGAAAAGGTCGTGTTAATACACGTGAATGAAAA
Source organism: Maratus speculifer (assembly GCA_964019185.1). Taxonomy (NCBI): domain Eukaryota; kingdom Metazoa; phylum Arthropoda; class Arachnida; order Araneae; family Salticidae; genus Maratus; species Maratus speculifer. The sequence continues at coordinate 419,161,279 of OZ025291.1, read as the reverse complement.
CCTTGAAATTTCGTACTAGAAATGGTACACTGATTGACACATTGATTCGTAATATTGATTCGTACATTGAATAAAAGATTGATTAGCACCTTGATTGAAAACATTGATTCGAACACTGATTGGACATTAACTGAAAAAAAAACATGGTTCGCACTTGGATTGACACTTTGAATGAATTATAATGTATGTAACATTGACCAAAAATGTATATAGTGTTTGATAAAGTAACTCACTTATAATCTCGACAGAAATTAATTAAATTGGTCTACATCAAATAAGAGTTCACAAACACTATGGCAAACATGAAAAAGAATGTAAAAAAATGTGTAAAATTTTAATGGTATGTCCTAAAATGAAAAAAATGTATGTGATAAAGTTATATCTCCTATATGATCTGTAACGGCGCACATGAGAAAAAGGAAAACATTACATGAAAAAAAAAGAGGACACCATCACATACTGCCAATATGGCTATAGGCTATGGTAAAGCAGTATAAAATCTAAACGATTTTTGCTATATTCTATTTAAAAATAAGAACGGTTAAACTACTTTACCAAGAAATAACTTATGAAAATGTTAATTGGGAAGTGTAAAAATGTTTATGTCACCTAAAGTAAAAATGTACATAATTTCAAAAGCACACAATGCATGTTATAAAAAACTGAATCATAGTTTAAATAGTCTTGACTTGTAACACTCCATAATAACATTAATTGAAATTGTATCTAATGTGTGTAGTGTATGATATGCAAAATTCGCAAATAATGTCTTCAGAAATTACAGAAACTGGCATCTTAACCTAATAAAATTTTGTAACCTTACGAACAGTTTAAAAAGTGCTCTCTATATATGTGTTTTTTTTTTTTTTTTTTTTTTTTTTAACAAGTGTAATTCTAAAAGAAGGAGAAGATACAGAAAGTTATATTTCCTACATAAATATGCAACAGTGCGCGTGTAAAAATAACCATGAGTGGATATATTAAGTGTCAATGTGTGTAAAATGAAAAGGCACGGTTGCATGTTACCAAAATGGTTATAGGATATGGTAAAATAGTGTCAAAAATCACGAAGATTATTGTACATTTTACATCTGAGTAAATGCATTAAACCTACTTTACCAAAATAATAACTTCTGAAATTGAAATGATAACGATGATAAACTGTGATTTAAATTAATGATAGAAAAAAATGAGCGTGTCATTTAATAACTTAAAAAAAAATATTGAGAATGAATGAAATAAACCAATATCATTTTGACTTGGCAAGCATTGGCGACCAGCGCCATACGGTAACAACCAAGTACAAAAGATAAACACTTTCAAAAAAATTATTTCCGGCCGTGAAATATCCAAATGAAAGGGTTCATAACATTTTGAAATATTAGCTATTGCATTGTAATGTGCATTTTGAAAATTAATTTTAAATGTAAAATAGTGAACCTGACATTTCAAAAAAAATTGTGCGATGTAATAATAATGACACATGCATGGTTAATTGCCTGCATGATAGAAAATGTTTCTGTGTTGTAGTAAAAGAATAAAATGAAATGAGCGATGAAATGTGTAAACCCTGTTATGATATAGTACTGAAAATACGTTTAACAATCTTCTAAAGTATTCCTGTAACTATTTTTTTTAATTATCCTGCATGCTGAAAAAAATGTCAAAATCTCTAGTGTTAAATATGCATTTATATCTAGTCGAAAATTGTAGTCAGCCAATTATTGATAATTACAGTACGACTGATAGTATGCATACTCTAATGTGGAAAATTCAAAAGAAAAGTAAAAAAAATATTTATAACTTCTTTGTCTACACCGAACAAAGTATTAAATAGATGTTCTCTAGCGCACACTGTGTGTATTTTTTAAAAAATAATATACATAACTATACATGTAGTACATTTAAAAAAATGTGCACTTGAAAATTTTCATTTTCAGCCATACTTTTAGTATTAATTAAAAGATAAGCTGTTTAGATAAGCTGTAATGTATTACCTTCAACACATGACAAAATATAAAATACAACTAACGTTAAACTAAAACATGATAAAGTAAAACTTAACTTTAAGAACATTCACAAGTTTTGTATGTGCAGTTGTAAATAAAACAATTTAAAAGAAAAAGGACAAAAAGTAATTTGTGATTTGTTAATAAAAATGGGTTTAATGATTTGTTACCATTATCTAATTTTAACAATAAATTATCCACTGTAAATAAGAGGAAGTTTCCATGCCAGAAAATCATTAAAATGTATGGTTTAAAAAAAGCAAAAAATGTGAATTAATTTGAACAGTATCATGAAACTAAAGTGAATGATAAAAAAAAATTGAGAAAGAATTACACCTATAATATACAGAATCGCCAGGCCACAACTTGTATATGAGTATAAATGCTATACCATGAGTCAACCTAAGCGGTTTATAACAAAGTATGTGTACCCTAAAATAATTATTTCTTTGGCAAAGTAATATTGTAAGTGAGATAAAGAAGAAAAAAATATATATAACAAAGTTTCAAAACACTTATTTTTAGTACTAGAGTAAATTATGTACTATTATATTATAAGCAAAAACTGTACAGTGAATATTGAAATTTGCAGAGGGGGAAAATGCAGAATGTGTAAATGTCACTATAAACTCCAAAAGTTAGGAGGGTACAGCAACACACGTGTAAAATTGATGGAACTTACAAAAAAATATAATTGGCAAATGTAAATATGTGTGTAAAAATAAGTAGGCATCGCTGTACACAACTAACTGGTTAACTTATAGATTTTTTTATGATATTGAAAATGATATTAAAAATTTATTAATTTTCATGCAGAAAAGAAAATTTTATTCATAAAATGTGTCAAAAATTAAAATAATTTACCAACACTGTCGACTTACCTAGAAAAATTACCTCAGTGGACAATCTAAAGTTAAACTATAACCATATGCAAAAATTGATTTTCTCTTTTTTTTTTTTAACCAAAAAAAAGGAAAAACATTCTTGTAAAATTATTTTAGTACCAAAAATGCTCATTGATTAAATATTAACTTTCCATAAAAATCTCTATATTAAAAATATAGGTATTATATTTCTGAAATATAATAGAAAAAGTAAAAAAAAATGTTCTTTGTATTTAACAATAATACCTGAAGTAGAGTTTCTTTCTTTCTTTTTTTTTAATCACTTTGTAAATCACAATGGTAACATTAAACAACTTACCTTGTATATTATTTTAAAATAACCATGAACATGTTTGCAAAATATAATATAAAAATATGTATACTTTTAAGCTGAAAAAAAATCCATCTGAACTAAAAGTAAATAAAGAGAAACATACCTGTAAATCAAATTATCGAAATGCATTTTTTTTAACTAAAGAACAATTGAATTCCAAAACAATCTTAAGTATTATTTTTTTTTAATAAATTCTAAATTATTAAAAAACTAAACAACACTTCTGGTCATAGCTCATCAAATATTCGTCCGCTGAAAATTAAAATAACTTAGTTTTCTACTCAGATTCGGAGAGCAGTCACTCAATAGCACATAAAGACTCGAAACTGTTTGTCCCGACCTTTGGCCTTGAAAAGTTTCTGATTCAGTTACCAGCTGATTAAAAGATGAGCCGAGATCAGCTGAGAAAAAAAAATCTTGAACTTTGAGTTGAAGTCCGAACATACGTCGCATACACAAAGTGTTCTTCGATCTTTTTGAAGAGCTTAAATAAAAGTGTAAAGTCATTTATTTTCTTCTACCAGGGAGTGTCGTAGGTAAAATAATTATCGGAGTAAATATAATTTCTTTTTCTTTCATTTTCTTTTCACGATCATTTGAGGATGATTTTCAAGTAATATGAATGTGAAGTATTTCAAAGCAGGCGATATTATAATAAACCTATAAATGGGCCGATAGATGCAGCTATGTTTTTTTTTTCCTTGGTTAAATGCACACCGCACCCAAAACGATCATCAAAATAGCATATTTCACGTTTTTCTCCTCGCGGAGAGGAATTTGTCTTAACACACGGGAAGCATATTTCACTTTTTTTTTTCTTCGGTAAGTGTTATGCGGGAGGAGGGAATCGAAGAATCATTAATCCTACTACAGCAGAGTTCACGATTGCAGGAAAAATCAACATATCAGGATCCCAGTTGTTACACAGTGACTTAGCACTTTTTTTTATTTATCCTCGTAAACATTCAGGAATTGAGACGATCCAACATGAGTCACAAGTTTGAATGATCACAGCGCATCTTACTCAACATAGCATCTTAATCCTATACCGATGGTAAATTCGGAAACATTTTCCGCGCTCCATAGGTGAAGTGTCTCACTGAAGCATAATACACATAATAGAATTCCTCTAAATGGAGGATATCATATAACACCAATTCACAGTGATGATAACGAATGGCAAGTACGGGAAATTTCTTTCTTGTAGACAGTGAATTTCGCAAACATGCTCTCGTTCGTACTGCAGTGTAGAATCCATAAGAGTCGAACGCAGCTTTGTTAAAAGTTCAATTTATGACGAAAAGATAGTCTCCACTTGAAAATATAGTACGCAAATAGCAAGAAAGATTAGTTCAGAGGGGTCATCCTAGCCACTTTAAGTCATATGAGTCTCTACTGGTGCTAGGCACCAATTTATGTGAAGAATATTTTTCGTTCATGTTTTAAAGATTGCAAGTTAAAGTTTGTTAACTGCTTGAGACGTATAAAATCAGCCGTGATGATTAAATTACATTGCGTAAAATAGCAATAACACAAGTAGGAGAGACTCAAGACCAAGATATGACTATGTATGTGGCATTTATTGATGAAACTTAAAAGAGTATTACACTCTTATGGGGTGAGCCCCGGTAAACAGACAAATACTGGGATACTACATCTTGACAGCCGGACGGTCAGAGATTGAATGATTCCTGACATCAAATAAGGTAGCCAAAATGCGTCGAGCTAAAATGTGGTTATCCTTAGATTCTAATAACCCTATACATATAGTTCATAAAGAAAGTTTAAATTAAAAACATGCCAACCGGACCGTTAATTTGGCGATTAATATATCAGCGTACAAATATGCATGCCAATACTGATTGCTGGGGAAAATATTTCTATATGCATAACACAGATGTCAGACTCCGCTTTAATATAAACAGAGCGTTAGATTTTAAGCCGAAAAAAGAGTTGTAATGTCTGTTAATTTGGAAAGGAATTAAGTGACTGCGTAACTGCAAAAGGGCATATGATTTTTAAAATATCTTACAATGTACTCTTTGAACAAACGAAAGTATGCAGGCTCAGAAAATGATTTTAGGATGAGAAAAGATTTGTTTTTGATTTATTTTATTAACGGCCTCGGTTAAGAATGAAAACCTACTTAACCGCAATTTAAAGGAAAGAGATAAATATATTCTTTTTAGAAAGTAAAAATGATGTTTAATTGATTTGAAATTGGGAAAGATAATTTAAATTTTAAACCTGAGAATTTAAATAAAAAAAAAAAGAAGTTAATATGTGATGTTATGTTATTTTCAACATCACAGTACATACTATAGCTTTCTTGAGAAACTGAAGGTATATTGTACTCTTTAACAATTTCCAGAAGGTATACGGCGTATATCCGCGTATACCTTCCACTGCATCCCTGGTCCTTAGATATGCTATGCAAAAAATAAATAAATAAATAAATAAATAAATAAAAAATCTTGTCTAAATCTTAAAATTTGAGAGAGACACTTGAAAAAAACGCTCCCATAGACTTTACATTATCATCCACATCTTTTTCAGTCAGTAATGTGGCGTCTTAAGAATAAAATCAACAAATAATCTACCATTTTACTTGTACAAAAAAGTTACATAAAATACAATTTATATAAATTTAAAACAATTAAACGATTTTAGTAATTTTTCCATCACATTTCTCCAAACAACCACAATGAACGTGCTTTACAAAATAATAATAGTAATGATAATAATAATAATGCACTAACTATTATCAAAAAGGTTATTATAGTTTAGGATTTTTTAAGGAAAACAAATAATCAAATAAATTGAAGCATTCATTTTATTTCTTAGAATAACATATTTTTAATACTTTACAACTTTTGAACTCATTTCACGTTTCAGAACTTACGAGTGTAAATATCGATCAGATCTTCTGAAAAAATATCCCATTATAATGCATATTTCCATACATGTTAAAACTAGTTTTAAAGTACTATAAATCAACAAAAATTACTAGTTTTTACATAATCATTTTTTACATTTTGACACGTTCCTGCAAGAAACTTTCATTTTAATGACAAACTCATTGATTGGTGATCATATTAATTAAATCGCTGTTCAAAAACCACTTAAAGTGTCAAAAACTGTTATATTTTGCGCAATTTTTCAGATATCTTTTACGTAGACAACTTTATAATGACAAGGATTTTTTTTTTCATTTACATCGACAAAATGTTACGTTAATAGAGAACATGAAAAAATAAAGAATGAAATAAATTATCTCTCGTCACCCCAATTAAAAAAAATAATAGAAAGTTTCTTTGAAGTATTGTTTTTTATTAGAATTAAATATTTATTTTGCTATTAAGTAAATTTTAAGTGTTTAAGTGTTAATGGATGTAAACTTTCACCATGAAAACTTTTTGCATATTAATGAAAATTTAGCCGACAGTAAAGTAAAACTAATGTAGAAATAAAGATGTAAAAAATAATATCATTTTCCTAATTCAAAACAATATATTTAAATATTATAATTAATTGCTAAAAAGTGTTTAATCTAAACTTTACTTTAAAAATACATTATAAATTGCGAGTGCATATTTATTTTTTAGTTGAGTTTATTAGAAAACATGCTTTTGTCATTTTCTTTTGTGTAAATATTTAAACAAAATTAAAATAAAATAAAACAACAGTAAAATAAATTGCTTTATCGCTACATTCTTTTTATGTTTACAGTGGTAGGGATTGATCTATACTTCTTTTAAAGTTATCTATCTATTTTGCTATCCCACCATTACTAGCACATAATTATATCTTAACATCATATGGTTAATGTTAATGCGTTCAAATTATAATCTTGTTGCAATATTTCTGATATCTTCGTACATTGTAAAAAAAAAAAAAAAAAAAAAAAAAAAAAAAAAAAAAAAAAAGTTAAATTTACGGCAAAATCTGCCTTCAGTAATGTTGACAACAGCTTTTGCCGTAAAAATTACTGTAAAATAAAATGTCATAAAAAAATTTACATTTAATTTTAATGTAGTTTTTACGGCAAAAGCAGCTGGCAATATTGCTGCCAACAATTTTTGCCGTAAATTTAACTGAACTTTTTTACAGCATATTTCACCTTTTGATATATCTAAATGAAACATTACACAGGCCTACCAAAAAAAAAAAAAAACTTTTTTTTGTGCTAAGGATTTTACAATTGATTTTAGATATTTTCAGGATACTGAACCTAAATATGAAATCAGTTTTTCCCTAACAGCTCTACTTTTATAGATATACGAAGAGAGCTAAAGAAATTTTAGAACTAAAGTGACCTTGAATGCTTAAACGGACCTTCCTACACATGAGCCTGTCGCGGCGCTCAAGGCAATTTGTGAGGCTTTGAAATATGAAAAGCTCTTAAAGAACTGATGTCCAAACTAAATTGAGATTTTGAACATGCTTATGATTTCGAACAGTCCATCCATAAAGACAAATGGAAAAGGCGCCAAGAGATAAGTTAGTTTCAGAGTCCTCTCCGGGGCGGTAAAATATTGTTGACCTTCCGTGCTATTTGTGCTTGGGACAGAGGTCTTATAAAGTTAACTTAAAATGTGCTGTGTTATAGATTGTTATATTTGTGCTGTTGAATTGAACTTAAATAAATTCAAGTAGAAGAAGTTGTGTAAATCATCCCGATGTGCTGTGCTTTACTACATATGCGGAAAATATATGTTAAAAGAGCACAGAAAAAATTTTACTTACTTTGTAAGTAAAGAGAGCTTATCTTGGATATTTTGTTATTAGACTTGTGATCAGGATAAAACCTGAACACCGCATCAGGTCTGTAAAACTTGTACAGAACATTTACAACAATGGACTAACGCGAAAAGAAAAAGTCTCAAACTCGACATACCAATGGTTTGGCGAGAACCTCAAAACTATTTGAATGGCATTTATTTCTGCTTAGTAAATATTATTGGAATTAATCGAAACAACCGTCACAAGTGGACTTATCCTAATTTAGTCTCCGCAAGACGTGCGGTTCTTCACTAAGAGGAAGTGTCGAATCCAACGTTTTACCAGCTACCATAGCTCAGTAAGGATGAATACTGTCCTACTGATCATACTTCCAATAGTTATGAAAGTGATTGTGAGAAGATGTCGCCAATGCCTCAACGTTTCAATCAGGATGACTTAAATGAACTCGCCAGAGATCTCAATCTATCAAAAGATGTGTCTAAATCACAGGCTTCAACACTGAAAGAGAAAGATTTACTGGAACATGGAACAAAAATTACCTTTTACCGCACAAGAGAAAAGAATATACTACCCTTCTTTTCCCAAGAAATCTTGTATTTTGTTGTGAAATTAGAGATCTTCTGGAAAAAACGGGTCTTTCTGACTCTTTTTCAGATGATTAGCCCTTATTTGTTGGCAGCCCAAAGCGGAGTTTGTACCCCCTCTACACAATGGGAACAAGTATGGTTCCATACCAATTGCCTACTCAACAAAAATGAAAGAAAAATATAACACAATACCTTTGGTCTTTGACAAAATGAAGTACCAAGAACATCAATGGGTGATTTGGGTGAATTTTAAAAGTGGTAAACTTTCGTCTTTGACAGCAAAGCGGTTACACCAAATATTCTTGCTTTTCGTGTCTTTTGGATAATAATGATAAAAAGCACCACTGGATTAGAAAAGAGTGGCCTGAAAAATAAAGCATGGTTTTTGAGAAAAAAGAATGTCATTAATAACATCTCAGTTGGGTAAAAGAATATCATACCTTCTGCCACTGCGTATCAAGCTCTGTCTTATAAAGAAGTAAAGGATCTTGATAAGAACGGATCATGCTTTGCATACATAGGAGAGAAAATACCTAATTGAGTTATGAAAAAATTAAAGAAAGAATATTTAACAGATCGCAAGTATGCCAACTGAACAAGGATCCTGTCATCGTAAATTCGATGAATGAGGCTGAACGAAAAGCCTGCACTTCTTTTATGGCAGTTGTCGGAAATTTTCTTTGCAAACACAAAGTAGAAACTATGTAGAGCTGGTAAATGAAATATGTAATAGTTTTAAATCGGTTGAGTGTAATATGAGCATTAAAGAAACTATTTGCACTAGATTGCACTATTTACGCAGCCATTTTCGTGAAAAATTAGGACACACAAGTGAGAAGCAGGGCGAAAAATTTCACCAGAATATTAAGACTATGGAGGACTCCTATAAAAAAGATGAGATACGTATAATGTTGGCAGATTCCTGTTTGAGTTATAAAGGAACTGTTCTTAAAAATGTTTGAGAATGTCACGGAAAAGAAGCTTCCGACGCGTTCAGTGAGAATCGGTCTCATTAATGACGTTTTTCTCTATATTTGTAAGTAAAAATATTTGTATAAAATAATTTTAAAAATTATTATTTGAATATGTGTATATCGTAATAATAACAATTAATATTTGTATATTATAAAAATCAAAAATCTGTGTTTATTTTATTTTTATACATATTTTTTAATACATGGATTTATATTAAAATAATGCAACATATATTTTACAAAAAGTTGTTTGTCTTAAAAATTTGAGCTGCTAAGGAAAATCTAATGCCATATTTGAATTCAGGAAATCAAATTCATATAAAATCAGCTCTAAATACCTAGACACCAAAACAGCTGTTAGACAAGTGTTATTAATCAAATGGTTAATCAAATTAAAAAAAATAGCCATTAGAATTAATAATACAAAATTGCATGATTTGGTTTTTATGATATTTGCTTGATGTTTCCTAGGGAAAAAGTATCTTTTCTTTACTTTTGATTTGCCATTTGTAGAAATTGCTTCTGAATCTGAAAAATTTGATAAAAATCTATTATTTTAATCTTTTATACTTTTGTAATTGGTTGTGTGAAATGTTTTGCATTTAAAAGACACGTTATTCAAAAAACGTGCACTTCCATTTATAAATTTGCATTTTCATTTTGCCTATCACTCGGTTTTTTTTTTTACTTATAATTCATTAAATGAAATTAAGCAGTTATTTTTAGTCATTATTAATGCAATTAGCCTACTAAAACCTGAACATAAAATCGGATTTTTATACGACAGTTAAAAATCCGATGCATAACATACATTCACGTGTAAAAATGATACTCTTTCTAATTTCATAACCAAGAATTAACTAAAAAATACTACTTACATGAAAATTCAATTTTTTAATTGATTTTTTTAATCACCTTTCAAAAAAGAATATTGAAGGCGTTTTTTTTTAGACATACTTGTATTAGTGAAAGTTAATGTACAGATTAAAAGTTGTAAAGTATTAATGAGAAAATTATGAAATATTTCTAACAGTTGGTTGTGTTAATGACGACTATTCATCAATACGAAGGATATAGTGATTGGCCTTTGTTTGGGCCTGTCTAAGAAAAACTAAGCCTTATTTACGCAATGAAATCCAAGGTTCGAAGACCGCGGAAAACTCCGAATAATTAAGCCGACGGGTCCGAACACATCACCTGCCGTCTACCTGTTTCGAGAGTAGAGCCTCTCGGCCACTAGTGAGGCTCGAAAATTTGTAATGAAAAAACGGTATGTTTTTTCTTTTTAAACAATTGCACGATTTGCCACAAGTTAAGACGTAAACAAGTTTTATCTACAAATTTCTAAAGAACTGCGTCAAGTGGTTGCTTACATTTCCTAATTGTTCTAAAACAATATCAATAACTTCGAGGTAGTCGGGGATATTTGAGCTATTTTTGACTTTATCAATTAACCCCTTGCGGCGCTATGGTATATCTATGAAACCACTTAATTTTATTTCCCAAACGCCACATTGGCACCGGAATTTTTTTAAAAAAAATTTGCAGTTTATTGAATTCCTGCGAAATAACATTTTCTTAATTACAAATAATGTTGTTTTTAAATTCCGGTGTCAGTCATCAATTTCAACACTTAAGCAATGAATTTGCTCCGCGCCACAAAGGTTTAATTGTGCTACGTTCTAAATTGTGGGTTAAAAAAGATTAGTGAAATGAGCGTTGGGTTTTATCCAAGGTATAGTCTGTGAAAGAAAAAAAAAAGACCCAACTGATCAGAGGTCACTTGTAAAAATGATTTGTTTTCAAAAACATTATCCTGAAGATAGAACATTTATAGAGCAAAAATGGTTACAATATTATCAAAAAATGAATCGTTAAGAAGTCATCGGGTAGTTTAACATTGTTATATGATAAGATATAAAGAAACTCGATAAAAACTGTTGATGTTTTATTAACCCCATAACTTTTCAGTTAACAGCATGACAAAAATGTTATTACATATTCATAAAGTTCATCCCAAAAGGTGTTTTTAATAACGCAGAATTAAGTAAGTAAAATTGTAACAATTTGCGCAAATTTCATTACATAAGTTTAAACTACAACATTATAACGCACAAATTTTGTAAGAACCCCCCCCCCCCAAAGAAAATGTGTGAAAAATCTACAATAGCTAAACATTGCTGGAAGTCCAACCATCACTTTAATTATAAAGAGGCTAAGTTAATTCAAAAATGCAGTTCAGTTTTAAAATTTAAACTTTTTCGAAGCTTATAATATTCATAAACATATTGCTACTTTAGTAAACGATATGTTCAGCACCCCTTTGCTTTCACAACTGTGGAGAGATCCTGCGTAGTGGCTCTAATTTAATTATTTCCGGACAGCTACGTCATTCCTTTAGGGTATTTAAACTCTTTGCTTACACATTTTCATTTATTCCACTGACAGTACTCGGGGCTATAACCGAGCGGGGTTTTTGAACCCATTTCATCTTTTTTTTTTTCTTCTTGCTCTGAGGAAGGCGATCGAGGCATCCTGAAAACGGCGTATGTCATTCTTTGGGAGGGTTTGGGTTTTACGAAATTTGTGCGTTATAACGTTGCAGTTTTTAACTTATGTAACAGAATTAAATATTCCCCACCAATTTACACGCACGTAGCAAACCCTAGTGACACCAGATTGTAGAAGTATATTGAGGCATGATACTTCATAATGGTGAGTGCAGAAGAGAAAGCATTGTACGTAATGTAAGTTAGTTGTTCGAAACAAAGTCTGTCACAGCGTCGTTATTCAATTAATAACTTTTTGGTAAATTTGATAAAATTCTGACTATGACCGTTATTGGATTAATAACGTTTTTAATTGCAACTTAATATGTAACTTATTTTATATTGTTAAAAAACTTTTTGCACTTTACGAATATGTAATAATATTTTTCATTGTGCTCTTAAATCAAAAGTTTTAGAGTAAGACATTTTTTGTCACCCTGTATATAAAACATGTAGAAGTATGAAAATAAATCGGAATTTTTTTGCAAAAATGATGAGTAATAACAATTCGAGAAATGATTATAAATTACTGTGTTCAATTTAAATTTTAACCAAGGTCCATTAGTTTTTTTTCCCATAAATTGCGTTACAAAACTGTATTGCTAGTTCACTTTGATCGTTTGAATAAAAAATAAAAAATAATAAATAATCATGACGTCATTGTAAAACAAGGATGGTAAATATCTAATTCATATCACTTTTAATTCATTATTTCTGTATTTGTCTGCATTTAAAACTCATGGTTCGACTAAAACTTAATGAATAGTCATTTGGAGTATGAAATCAATCAACAGTAGATTTCCTACAATTTCTTGTAACACCGTTTTTGGAATAAACAACAGCATATGGGTACACTGTCACTAAATATTTCTTTTTTTTTTATTTTATTGAAAGTATTTTGCTCAAAAATTTGGTTGTTTTTATTGTACTACATAGAACAGACACATCAGTTTGAAAATTTATTATGCTGTCAATTTATTATGCTATACTAAACACAGCCTTTCCACTTTGCTTATGGAAATGCATCTAAAAGTTACGGAAAGCCATACAAACCCCACTAAAAAAATCTGTTGAAAATCTATAGCTTTTTGGCCCAAAATCTGTGGGAAATCTGAAGGTATTTGGCCCATTTTGCAGATATTTTTAAGAATATCTTTAAAAATTCTGCAGATATATTAAAGATAAAGCTAAGTCTGTAAATTTTCTTCAAATTTCTGTAGAAATTCTGTAGAAATTGGCAATTTCTTCAGATAATCTAAAGATTATTTTTAGTGGAGAAAGCACGGAGGAATAAAGTTTCGATAACACATTCATTAAGGCCCCTGTCCCTGCTTGCGAAGACAGCCACGAGCTAATGTAGGGAGGCATTTTTCTAATAACTCTTTCGCATTTTGACATTTTTATTATTTTTTCTCAGCATTGGATAGCTGAGGTCCCTCTCAAGATCACTCTTTGACTACTTTTTTCGATTTTGGTAACAGGTATTTTCTACAAAGTTACTTTCACTTTCTGAACCAGTTCTGAAAGTGAAAGTAGCTTCATAAAAAGTATCTGCGAACAAAATCGAAAAAGTTGTCAAGGAGCGATCTTGAGAGAGACTCCAGCTATCCAATGCAAAAAAATATATATTTAAAAATGTCAAAATGCGAAAGAGTTTTTAGAAAAATGTCTCCCACAGAAATTGCATTAGCTCCTGGGTGTCTTTGCGGGAGAACCAGGGGCCTTAAGATCACGTGTATCCCATGGCCTTCGTACTTTAGTTCAGTATCGTTGTACTAATTTATTAAACTATAAGAATATAAGCAATTTCTGTCACGATATAAATTATTTAAAATATTTTATTTTAAACATTTTTACAAAAACTTTTTTAAAATAATAAAAGGAAATGCATTAAAAAATTAATGTAAAAGGTAGAAGTTTAACTGTCATTTATCAGCCAAAACTAAATGAGCGTAGAGCTTTAATTATTTAAACTATTTAAAATTTAAAATAATCATTAAAATTCCGTTATATTGTAATGAATATATATTTACCTTTCAGCCAAATGGTACAAAACGGCATGCAAAGGCACGAGATATCGATGCCGTTTTGTTAATATATTTATGAAGATCGTGCATTTCGGATGGCTTTCACATTTTAAAACAGCATATCAGTAATTATTTATTAAACAATAAGCATATAGAATATTTCAGTCACGATCTAAATTATTTAAAATATTTTATTTTAAACTTTTCAATTTTAAAAATGTTAAATGTAATTGTATCGAAAATTCAATATAAAAGTTTTATTGTCATTTAAGCCTTTCAACCACATTTTAATGAGCATATAGCTTTAATTAATAATTTTACTTCTAATTTAAAATAATCATTAAAATTTCCCTTATTTTGTAATAAATATATTACCTTTTATTTATAATGTCGTTTTCATATTAATATTTTACGCTCGTTCAAATAAATTCTAAAATAAGATAGACAATTATTTATTTAATACCTTACTTCATTTGAACAATTTATTTCTTTCATAATTTAAAAAATTACTAATTTCCCTTCGTTAAAATTTCATTCTGATAAAAGTAATATTTTCTATTATATTACATTTATCCCAAAAACTGGAACCATTTTAACTGTAAATCTTACTTTTAAAAAGAAAAAATGGTAATTGCGAAGTCAGTTTGTGACTAAATATAGAATATTTTATGATAAATTATGTGATTTGCTGCTTTAAACTAACGAGTATCAGACACAATTTGTATGACTTTTTAAATTATCTTACTAAAATTTCTCTTAACGATTTTAAAATAGTAATCTTTTTTAAAAACTGTAATTAGTTCTTAGCGATAAATGACATTTTTCTTACCTTATAAAAATATAAACATTTTTACTCTGTTCATTAAAAAAACTCAAACTTAATTAACTTTCCAAAACCATCAGTAAAAATCTAATGAAGTTATTCTTATCGCATTTTTCTTTGTTTCTTTTTCTTTAATTAAATGGATCTTATAACATGTAAATGCAATTTTTATGTAGATACACATTAGTGAACAAAATTAGAGAAATATTCATAAAAATCAATTTATTAAGTTTCAAAATTTAAAGCGGATTTTAATTTTGAAGTAAATCCATAAAAGCGCATTTCAGTGAAAAGATAAAATAATCTGTGTTATCTTTAGCACATATCGTTATCGCTAGCAAAAATATTTCGTACAACTACAGATGTTACATAAAATATTGAATATATAGATATAGTTAGAATATATTTATATTCCAACAACACTTTATTGTTTCTATTACACGTAGCAATTTTTCAAAAACTTATGTTACATTTGGTTGAAAATCAGACCCTTCAGAAATTAAAATTACAAAAATCGGTAAAATATGGCACTATATGCCGAAAAGCGCGTTATCTGCAAGCAATCTATAACAAAACAAATCTGAAGTCTAGCATCCTTTGGAAACAGAACACAATCTTTTCAAAATATTCACCGTTCGAAACTTCTGTATAATATTTTTACAGATTACCTAATAAACAAACGGTTTATCGCATAATTCTATCGATCTTTGTTTTTGAGAAATTTAATTTTGAAATCGGGGTCTTATTTGCTGGACACCCTGTATATGTGTGTATGAGAGGGAGAATGGAGTTTATAATTTTTAATACGTGCTCTTTATTGAAACTGTGTGTGGAATTAAGCATTGAGGTTTTTAGTTTCCTATCTAAACAAAATTATATGAAACTGAGTTACATTTCATCTTTTCTATTATATTGCACTGTTAAAAATCTGCTGCATTTTGTTGCAACGCACTCCACCGCTTGTATATAATATCTCTATTCCAACCAATGAGAAAACTCCATTTCACGGCCAAGTAACCGTTTTCTATACAAGCAGAAGAGTGCGTTGCAACAAAATGCAGCAGATTTTTAACAGTGTGACAGTTTACTATTATATGAAATTTATAATTAAATGTACATTAAAGTAAATGCACAAGTTGTGTAATATGTATTAGTAAATGCAAGAAAGAAGTCGAATAAAACCATGAAAAATGAAAGGAATAATAAAAATATTTTTAAAAAAGTAAAAATTCCGTAATTTGCAGAAAAAAATTAATAAATGTGCAATCTAAAAATTTTTGTTTTTAATATTTTGATTTTATTTAAATGTTATAATACAAAAAAAGTATAATATTCATCATAAGTATTAACATTTAAATAAAAATATTGCAAATCTATCATCTACCCTTAAGCTCTAATCCTCATTTTATTTGTTTTAAAGGAGAATCGATTATTGTTTTTATTAAAAAAAGAAAGAAAGTTCCAAGGTATTTTAATGCGAAACTCTTTATTTACGTTATGTAACCGCGTCCCCTTAGGTTAAGATTTCCCTATCCGTTCAGCTTTTTCTTGCCTTTTCTTCAAATAGAACACGTTGTTTTAATCAACTCCCATTGTTTTAGTACTTGTTTTTATTAGATAAGTAAGAATATAACTGAATTGCGATAAACTTCTGTCCAAGTTTTGTTTACTGAATTCCAACAAAAGATACGAATTTTATTCGCTTTGCAGAACTGTTTTTGAATATACATAGTAAAGAATGATTGATGAACATTTCTTTAAAAAAAATTTTTAAATAAAAATAAACAGTGGTGGTCGTAACGTAAACAGAATTCGCTGAATAAACTAAGATTTTTTTTAATCATAAAGGCATTTTTTACCATTTTTATAATTCTACAAAAACAAACATTTTTATTAATGCATTAATATAAGTCTAAATTAATTTTTTCAAAAAATTCAAGTGAAAATAATTTAAGAAATTTTAATTAGTCTGTTCAAAATTTCTTATGTACCAACTAACTTATGCTCCGATAACATTTTATTGATAACATTCGTCATATAACCGCATTAAATTTCATTTTTTGTATTTATAATTAAATGTTCATGAAAGTCAATGCACGAGTTATGTAATATATATTAGTAAATGTCTGAAAAATGTCGACCAAAAACACGTAAATAATTGAAAAAATAATAAGTGTGTTAAAAAAAACTGTAATTTTCGGGGAAAAAATAATTAATGGGCACTTAAAACATTTTTGTTTTTCAAACTTTGCTTTTATTTAAACATTATAATATTGCGAAAAAGAAATATTCATCATAATTCCTAATACTAAAATAAAAAAATTGCAAAACTACCATCTACCCTTAAGCTCTAATCCATATTTTATTTGCTTTAAAGGAAAATCGATTATTCTTATGGTAAAACAGAAAAAAAAGTTGCAAGGTATTTTAACGCAGAAACTATTTATTCACGTTATGTAACCACGGTCCCCTTAGGTTATTATTTCCATATATATTCAGCTTTTTCTTACCTTTTCTTCAAATAGAACACGTTGTTTTAATCAACTCGTATTGTTTCAGTACTTGTTTTTATTGGATGAGAAAGAATATAACTGCATTACGATAAACTTCTGTCCAAGTTTTGTTTTCTGAATTCCAAAAAAAATACGAATTTCTTTCTTTTTCAGAACTGTTTTTGAATGTACATCGTAAAGAATGAGTGATTAACAATTCTTTAGAAAACTTTAAATAAAAAGAAACAATGGTGGTTGCAATTCAAACAGAACTCTCTGAATAAACTGTGTTTTTTTTAACGCATTAGGACAGTTTTTAGCATTTTCATAATACTACAAATATAAACATTTATATTAATGCATTAATATAAATCTAAATTAATGTATTCAAAAAATTAAAATTAAAATACTTTAACAAATTTTAATTAGTCTGTTCTAAATCTCCTATATAGCAACTAACTTATATTCCGACAAAATTTTATTGGTAACATTCATTATATTATCACATTAAAATTCATTTTTTTATTTATAATTAAATGTACATGAAAGTTCATACACAAGTTGTATAATACATATTAGTTAAATGTATGAAAAAAGTCGACGAAAAACACGTTGATAATTGAGAAAGTAATAAAAAAGGTAAAAAATATGATAATTCTATAATTTTCAGAAAAAAAAATAATTTAAGCGCCGTTAAAACATTTTTGTTTTTTTAATTTTGCTTTCATTTAAATATTATAATATTGCAAAAAAGAAAAATTCATCATGATTCCTAATATTAAAATTAAAAATTTTTCAAAGTCAATTACCTACCCTAAAACTCTAATTCAGATTATATTTGTTTTAAAAGAAAATCGATTATTGTTGCAGTAAAACAGAAAAAAAGTTCCAAATTATTTTAACTCAGAAACTATTTATTTGCGTTGTGTAACCTCTGTCCCCCTTAGGTTAAGATTTCCATATTTTTTCAGCTTTTTTCTTGTCTTTGCATCAAATAGAATACTTTGTTTTAATCAACTCCCATTGTTTCAGTACTTGTTTTTATTGGACGAGAAAGAACATAACTGCATTACCATAAACTTCTGTTTAAGTTTTGTTTACTGAATTCCAAAGCATTTACGAATTTCGTTCTTTCCCAGAAATGTTTTTGAATGTACATAGTAAAGAATGAGTGATGAACATTTCTTCAGAAAAGTCCAAATAAAAAGAAACAGAGAAGGTTGCAACTCAAACAGAAATCTCTGTATAAACTGCGCTATTTTTATTTTTTTTAACACATAAGGACAGTTTATAACATTTTCAAAATGATACAAAAATAAACATTTATGTTAATTTAATTATAAAAATTTAAATTTATGTATCGAAAAAATTCAAATGAAAAGAATTTAACAAATTTTAATTAGTCTGTTTAAAATCTCCTGTATACCAACTAAATTATGGCTCATCCTGTATACCAACTAAACATTTTATTCATAACACTCGCCATGTAACCACATTAAATTTCATTTTTTGTATTCATAATTAAATGTACATGAAAGTCAATGCACAAGTTATGTAATATATATTAGTAAATGTATGAAGAAAGTCGACCAAAAAAACACGTAAATCTTTGAGAAAGTAATAAGTATGTTAAAAAATAAATAAATAAACTAAAAAATCTGTATTTTTTTTTTTTTTTTTTTTTTTTTTTTTTTTGGAAAAAGTTAATTAATGGGCACTTAAAACATTTTTATTTTTCAAATTTTGCTTTTATTTAAACATAATAATATTTCGAAAAAGAAACATTCATCATAAAATATCATTAAAATCATTAAAATAAAAATATTGCAAATTTACCAACTACCCTTAAGCTCTAATCCAGATTTTTTTTTTTTTCTTTATTTATTTATTTATAAATTTTTTTTTTTTTTTTTTTTTTTTTTTTTTGGAAGAAAAATTGATTATTCCAGCTTTAAAAAAGGAAAAAGTTCCAAGTTATTTTAATGCAGAAACTATTTATTTTTGTTATGTAACCGCGTCCCCTTAGGTTAAGATTTCCATATCCTTTCATCTTTTTCTTCAAATAGAACATGTTTTTTTAATCAACTCCCATTGTTTTAGTATTTATTTTTATTGGACGAGAAAGAACATAACTGCATTACAATAAACTTCTGTCCAAGTTTTGTTTACGAATTTCTTTCTTTTCCAGAAATGTTTTTGAATGTACATAGTAAAGAATGAGTGATGAACATTTCTTCAGAAAAGTTCAAATAAAAAGAATCAGCAATGGTTGCAAGTCAAACAGAACTCTCTGAATAAACTGTGTTTTTTTTTTTTTAACTCATAAGGGCAACTTTTAACATTTTCATAATACTACAAAAGCAAACATTTATTTTAATGTATTTATGTAAATTCCAATTAATATATTGAGAAAATTTAAACGAAAATAATTTAACAAAATTGAAAATTCTGTTCTAAATCTTATATATAGTAACTAACTTAGACAACAATTTATTGATAACATTCATCATATTATTCCATCAAAGTTTATTTTTTGAATCCATAGTATATTTCTGAAATTTAATCACGTGACCATGTTTTAAAATTTCAGAGGTTTATATATGTGTGTGCTTATAAGAATGATAATTGAGTTTATAATTTTTTATAAGTGCTCCTGATTGAAACTGAGCGGTATCTAAATAAAATTATAAGAAACAGGGTTACATTTCATCTATTCTGTTATACATGACAGTTTACTATCATGTATATGAAATTTATAATTAAATGTACATGACAGTCAATGCACAAGTTGTATAATATCTATATTATAAAGGCCAAACGTATCTGTGCGTAACGCATACGTCATTTTGCGAATGGCAACACTTTCAAATTTTAAATGAAATTTAAGTTTTGTATTTTTTCTTTTGCAAACTTTTAAACTTCTAAATACGGCACATTTTTATTTTTATACCATCGTATAGGAAAAAAAAATTACTTTTTAATGCAATTTGTTTGAAAGCTGTATCTTTATTTGTTATTGAGTTATTAATTTTTTCGTAGTTTTTTTATACCGTTTTTGATTTGTGGCAACAGACATACTCCATTTTTATTAAAATGAAAATGAAAAAAACAAATTAATGTATCTTTTTGTTGTCATTTTTTTAAAGTGAAAAAAATTCGTTTTAGTTCGTTTTTATCTATTACTTAAAGGATTTTTAGTTTATTAAAAACTTTCTTTAAACTCGATACAACACTTTCTTTTTACACTCTGACGTCACAGAAATATTGTTTATCGTATTTATTACATGCATGTTATTTCAGAAATTTTCATTTACGCTTAAAAGAATATAAATAAATTAGTTTCTGTTTATAACTAATAGCAATTGATACTTCAAGTTTTGAGTTAAAAGGATTTTCAAATGATCAAATTAAAATACCATTTTTTTTTTTTTATTTTTTTTTTTGAACGTGAACACTGATAAGAGATGTGCATATGTAAATTTTGAAGTGGTAAAAATAATGTCGGATTTAGATTTCATGGGGCAAAAAATTCTATGATTGAGTTAAAGTGGAGTATTGTTTTGACGTAATTGATAACTTAATAATAATACAAGATCTTTATTATATTTTATTGTTTACATTTCGATTAAAGTTTAATTTTAATAATTTTTACAACTGAGTTTTATAGAAATAGTATTTTATAAACTTTAGGTTAAATATAATTTATTTAAGAGTTAGACTTACGAACATAAGGTGCATTTTTTATTGTAACTAATTAAGTAAATTTATTATAGATCAATGAAACAGTTCCTTCTTAAACATTTTTTTTCGTCGAAATTCGACGGGTTCTACCTTGTATATTAGTAAATGTAAGAAGGAAGTCGACCAAAAACGTGAGTAATTAAATAAATATAATATGTTTAAAAAAAAAAAATTAAAATTTTGTAATTTGCAGAAAACTAATTCATAAATGCGCAGTCTAAATATTTTTGTTTTTGAAATTTTTATTTCATTTAAATATTATAATACTGCAAAAAAGCAATATTCATCATAATTCTTAAAGTTAAAATATTTAAAAGCAAACGTTTACCCTTAAGCTCTAATCCAGGTTTTATTTGTTTTAAAGGAAAATCGATTATTCTTGTTATAAAAAAAAGAAAGTTCCAAAGTATGTTAATGCGGAAACTATTTATTTACGTCATGTAACCACTGTCCCCTTTGGTTAAGATTAGCATATCCTTTCAGCTTTTTCTTGCCTTTTTTATCAAATAGAACACGTTGTTCTAATCAACTCGCATTGTTTTAGTGCTTGTTTTTATTGGATGGGAAAGAAAATAACTACATTACGATAAACTTCTGTCCAAGTTTTGTTTACTAAATTTTAACGCATTTACGAATTTTATTCTTTTTGAGAACTTGCTTTTTAATGTACATAATAAAGAATACAGGATGAATATTTCTTCAGAAAAATTCAAATAAAAAGTTACAGTGATGGTTGCAACTCAAACAGAACTCTCTGAATAAACTGAGGCTTTTTGTTTAGCTGATAGGAGCAGCTTTTAACATTTTCACAATACAACAAAAATAAACATTTATATTAATTTACTTACTTAAATTCAAATTAATATATTGAAAAAATGCAAATGAAAATACTTTAGCAGAATTATATTAGTTTGTTCTAAATTTTATACATAGTAATTAACTTAGACAACATTTTATTGATAACATTCATCATATTATTCCATCAAACTTTATTTTTTGTATCCTTATGAAATTTTATCTCGTGGCAAGGCTTTTTTTTAGCTCATAAGGGCAGCTTTTATTAGCATTTTCATAATACTACAAAAACAAATATTTATATTAATTAACTTACTTAAACTCAATATATTGAAAAAATGCAAATGAAAATAATTTAACAGAATTAAACTAAACTGTTCTATATTTTATATAAAGTAACTAACGTAGACAACATTTTATTGATAACATCTATCATATTATTCCATCAAACTTATTTTTTGTAAAAAATAAAGTTTGAAAAAAATAAATAAAATTCTACAGATAATTAAAGATAAACAGAGCAACAGACTATCTGAATATAAGGAAATTCTGGGTGTTTTTAATGTTTCCTGTAAAATTTGATGTCTAATTTTCAATCTAAGGTTATCTATTTCAATCTATGCAGTCTAATTAAAGTAATATTATTTGTTCTCTTTATAATTTATCCTACCAAAGATTTCCAGCGTAAAGAAATCGAATTTTGTAAATATTTTCTCAAACTTTTAAAAGTATCAGGTGCACTATTACGTGAGTCTACACCAGCTATCGGACCCACTCTAAATGGGAAGCTCAAGGAGCCAGTTTTTTCTCAGTAGATTACGGCAGAAATACGAGATCTTGTCAGTCGCAGCCCGTAACCACGCACATAGCACTAACTTCTTGCGCTATCTTTGGTCTTTCGTTTCGGCGCTTTGATCTAAAACTGCTTTTTCAGTGCACTGAATCTGAACTTCAAGAGATGAATCTAACGCAAAATCAGTTGTCAGCTTTACGACTGAAGATGTGGTAGATAAAAGTTCCCCTTCCTTTGTCAATTTGGTAGGGTCCGTCCCTCAAAAATCATTAAAAGAGGTTTCACCCTTGTTCCGTTCGGAAACAAAGATTGATTGATTGCTCTTTTAGTGTAATAAAAACTAGTGCTGTTCGCTCGCAGCCGACACAAAATTCATTTCTTTCTTGCGGCATACCAATTTTCGGCTGCCCCCTTCCTCCCCCTTTCCAAATGTCTACTCTGTTATGCTTCTCTGTTAGTTTCTTGTAAAGGATTCAGCAAAGCCCTTGTACAAAGTTTTAACTCGGTATTGTGGGAATTGCTCTTCAAAAAAAGTGGTCGTAAACTTGCAAAATTCCAACTTTCATTAACAGTTATTAAATCTTTTAGATTTTTAAATCACAAGATATTAAGAAATACACCTTTTACGTAGAAACACTTCAATAAACAATTTTATTTTACTTGATAGGTGTAACGAAAAATTAAAAACAAATATTGGCGTGTTTCGATTCCATCTTATAAGAACCATAATCATAATAAAATAAAAATAAAAATACGAATCGTTTCACGGTCAATACAAACTGCTCGCGACAATGAGATGTAAATAAAAAACCACTATTGTAAAAATAATAAATTAAAAATAGACCATGATTAAAATTTTTTTAAATTATTATTATTTATTAAAATGAAATTTATACACGTAAAACCTTTGTTTCCAATGTTAATATTTCTTTTAATATTCATAAATTATGGTTAGAGTTTATAAATAAATCCCTGGCGAAAGCTTGACTATGAGGAGATTGGCGCCGGTTGGTTTTGATCTGAGGACCTCGTGATCAGGAAACGAGTGCGTTAACCGTTGAGCAAGCCAGTTACTCGCAGGTAGTAACTCGCTTTATACTGATCGAGATCGTTACAGAGTATGCCCCCAGTGAGTGAGATGTATTACTGACGTCTGACGAGCGATATGCACTCGTGAATGAATGCTGTCGTACGCATAGTGTGATGCGAGGACAGGCTTTGCGTTGAGAGATTTTGTTTGGTGCTGCCATCTGTTGATAATGAGGTGAGTTGATTGTTGTGTGCTGGAAGTTGAGGATGAAAGAGAGAGAGAGTGGCGTGCGTGTCCTGTGTCACCAATGAGGAGATTGGCGCCGGTTGGTTTTGATCTGAGGGCCTCGTGATCAGGAAACGAGTGCGTTAACCGTTGAGCAAAAGGCCAAGCCAGTTACTCGCAGGTAGTAACTCGCTTTATACTGATCACGATCGTTACAAGTAGGATGAACCAAGTTGATAATTAATTCTGATCATGGTCTATTTTTAATTTATTATTTTTACAATAGTGCGCGTGGTTTTTTATTTACATCTCATTGTCGCGAGACGTTTGTATTGATCGTGAAACGATTGGCATTTTTATTTTTATTTTAATATGATTATGGTTCTTATAACATGGAATCGAAATATATTAATATTTATTTTTAATTTTTCGCTACACCTATCAAATAAAATATAATTGTTTATTGAAACGCCAACTTTATCTGTGTTGCTTTTTTCTAGATTGGATATTAATGAGTATCTCAGGTAATAACCAAAATTTTTCTTCAAAGTCATTATAACTAATGATATAACTATGATATAACTGTTATATATCTGGTATGTGTTATTATAAACTGAGAATGTGTAGTCGACACTTTTTCTTTTTTTGAATAAAATTCCAATGTAAGGCAAATTCATTATCATTGTACTTTCTAAGATTAAAATATTTATTTTTCTACGGACATTTGACAGGTATATTAAACGATAGTGTATTCGCCGAAATCATGAAATGTCTCCAAGTGAGGATACCAAGCAGTGTTCTCGCTGTTGCTTGCCAATGCGATAAATTGCGACTAAATTCTTCATTTGGCGAGTAAACAAGTGATTAGATTCGCCAAATTGCTAGTACTCAATTTTTCCTTTTTTTTTTCGTTTTTCATACAAATGCATATATACATATATTTAATATATACATATTTTTTAAATTTGTAGCGAATAGTTGAAATTAGATTAATAACAATCGCTGTCACAGTTATAAAAACTATATTGGAAAAAAGGGGGTACATTAAAGTAAAGATATATATGTATATATATATATATTTTTTTTTTTTTTTTTTTTGTGCTACACGACGAATCTATTTTGCTAATAATTTTTTCGTTTGGCGAATGTTTTTTTATTTTTAATTAGCAAATTACTAACGTTGGTCAAAAGTCAGCGAGAACACTGATACCAAGATTTTGCTGTACTTCCTGCTGTTCAGCAAACGAAAACAAAACTTGTCTAAGGAGAATTTTTAAGGTCAAAAACGAATTTATGCTCCGAAAATCCAAATGAAATTACAGTCGGCTCTCGTTAATTCGAACTCGTCGGGACCACAAGAAATGTTCGACTTATCCGAAGTTCGAATTATGGAAAATATGAAATGAAAACATGCTTAATATGGTACTATTACAGAGCAATTAATGTTATGGTGTTTTTTAAATTTATTTCGTCTGTTATCATTAGAATATGACTTAATATTAAATTAGAATGTATGAATACACAAACTAATTAAAAGATTAGAAACAAACACTATGGATGAAAAATTTGAAGCGTCACTGATGGACACACGGGGCTCTAAGAAAGTAGATATTAAATGCATTGCATTATATGTATACCCTTTTGGAACAATTTTCACAAAAATCAAAGAAATAAAGTTATTCAAATAATCTGAAATCCGTGAGAAAGAAGAGAAAAATGAAAAAATCGGAATTCTCGTTAGTTCAAATTAAACGAAGTCAGGAGAAAATGAGTGCGAATTATTGAAATTTTTTAACGTTATTCTGCCATTGAAAATTTCGGGACTTCATATTTAGTTCGAATTAAGCGAAAATTCGAATTACCCGATTTCGAATTAACGAGAGTCGACTGTATGTTGGAAAATCTAATTTAGTTTTGAGAGTACTTTCACAGTTTTGCAGAAATACTAAATTGCAACTCAGTTTTAACACTCGCTCATCCAATTGCACATACGAAGCTAACATGGTGTTTAATATAGTACTTGGTATACACTCGAATTTTTCATCATCCTATTATTTTTAGTATAAAATGAAGTTATTACAGCAGTTTAATAAGCAACATAGTACCTACTTAATTATCTTTCTGCGTCAGAGAGAAAGAGAGAGGTTGAAAAAGAGTGATCCCCCCCTTGCATTTTCTTGTGCCTCCCTCTGTTATTTTCTTCTAGCTACGGCCCTGATTCTCCCCCCATCTTTATCACAAAGTGCCACACTTCACCATACACCCTACTCACCCCCATCTGTCACATGTCACGCTATAATTACATAAGCATATACAGTCAACTCTCGTTAATTCGAAATCGGATAATTCGAATCTTCGCTTAATTCGAACTAAACATGAAGTCCCGAAAATTTCAATGGCAGAATAACGTTAACAATTTTCATTAATTCGAACTCATTCTATCTTGACTTTGTTTAATTCCAACTAACGAGAATTACGATTTTTCTTTTATTCTTTTCTTTCTCACGGATTTCAGATCATTTGAATAACTTTATTTCTTTGATTTTTGTGAAAATTGTTCTAAAAGGTTATACATATAATGCAATGCATTTGACATCTACTTTCTTAGAGCCCCGTGTGTCCATCAGTGACGTTTTAAATTTTCCTTCCATCGCGCTTGTTTCTAGTCTTTTAATTAGTTTATGCATTTATACATTCTAATTTAATATTAAGTCATGTTCTAATGAAAACAGACGAAAGAAATTTAAAAAACACCATAACATTAATTCCTTTGTAATAGTACCATATTAAGCATGTTTTATTTAATATATTCCATAATTCGAACTTCGGATATTTCAACATTTCTTGTGGTCCCGACGAGTTCGAATTAACGAGAGCCGACTGTACTTGTACAAAAAACAGCCAACTTTTACGTATAAAAAAACATTTCATATTTATTTACTTAGAACAGGTGTCACAAATAAAAATTTAAAAGTTGACATGTTTCGGTTCATTCATAAGAACCGTATTCATAACACAAAAATCGGTAGAAAACTAAATGACACTGGATATAAATATAATTTAAAAACAATAATAATTATTGTTAAACAATAATAATTAATAATTATAATTTAAAAAATTTAATTTTTTTATAATTTAAAAATTTTAAATTATATTTATATCCAGTGTCATTTAGTTTTCTACCGATTTTTGTGTTATGAATACGGTTCTTATGAATGAACCGAAACATGTCAACTTTTAAATTTTTTTTTTTGTGACACCTGTTCTATGTAAATAAATATGAAATGTTTTTTATACGTAAATGAGAAAAGGTGAAGTGATTTTGTTTTAGTTTTTAGTTTTGTAAAAACGAAAGCTAACAACAATTTTAACAGCCAACTTTTGTTGCTTTCAACCATAAGTTACTTTCAGGAACAAAGTACGAATACTATGTTATAGATCACATTTCAAATTTTATTTTTAAACTTTAACTTTGTGTTTTAATGAGATCTGAAAGCATAACAACAAAAATTATTCCTGCATTTCTTTTGTATGAAATAAGATTAAGGCTTACAGCAAAAAATGTAATTAATATACGATATTAATAAAATATTAATATGAAGGAACAGTCGAATACAGTAGTATTTTGGATTTTGAATTGGAGTTTAATATATTTCACATTAAGTCTTTACTTTATGAACGCAAAATACTTTAACTTGAAAAAATATTCTTCTGATTTTTAATGTTTTTATTGTAACCAAAATGTGTGATGCCACCTTTCTTCTTACCCGATCCTACCTCCTTGTCACTAACTGTCACGATTTCGTGAACTTCCTCCCCCTCCTAGCGTGACATCATTTCTGAATGGCCTCTAAAATGAAATTTTGCTTATTTTAGAAGGTTCAGTAAAACCTGTGATTGCTCTGTAAAGAAATATTGTTTAAAATGAGAAAACAAAAATACCTTACAATAAAACGTTCGAAAATTTGCGTAAAACGGAATTTAATTATCTTAGAAAGTACAGTGAAATGTGTGAACCTATCAATAACGGCCACAGGTGTAGAGTTTTAGGTTCTCTCGGTGCTTAAGCTCCTCCAGTATTTTGAAAGATTTTTTTTTCGCCTTTTTTACAGTTAAAAAAACTTCAGATTTTATCTAATAATTTTATAAATATTTTAATGTTACATTTTCAGCAGATAATTCATTTATTTTTCTCAAAAAAATAAAATAAAATAAGAAAAAATGCAAATTTATAGAAAAACATCTTTTTTGAGAAAAATAACATAGCATTCTTTCAAAGATTTAAATATACATATATGTTGTCGTTGTGCTTATTCGATTATTTGAATTTCTGTAAAGTTTTAAATTTTTCATGGTCACCGTTTAATTTCAATGTCCAAACTGACAAATGGCACCAGTAATTTTTTAATACAATTCCGATCTCATATTTTAAATTAAAAAAAAAAAAAAAGCTTTCGGTAATTTTCAAATAAATTTGCACGTAAATTGAAGTGACAATTAGTTATTTGTACATTTTTGGAGCAGAAGGACCTTGCTCCTGAAAGGGTGAAAGTTTTCTGATTTTTTATGTATTGCATTCAGTAGCCATTTTATAATATAGCCTTCACCGTTTAATTTTATTCGAAGAAAACTTTTAAAATATAATTTTAGAAGGACACACTTCCTTGAAATTGGTCAAAATATCGATTTTTTTTCTTTTTTTCCCTATCTTTTTCTTTAATATTAACTGAAAGCTTCTTCAATTGTGAATATTTTTACACCTTGTTTTAATCGATACAATAACTGTATCGCGAGATATTGCCATTTTGTTAATAAATCCAGCGCAATGACTCATACAAATGAAAACTTTAAACTTATTTTTCTTCCTGTTCATATTTTTATAACGCGCTTGTTCGATAAATACTAAGGCTTTTTTGCTAATTTAGATAGAGCTTTAATTTTTTTTACTTGTTCTCTATGGTGTATTTAATATTTTTGGGCATGGATTTATCATTCAAATTTATAGTTATTATTTTTTAATATTCAAATTGAGAGTTTGTTGCATTTCTTTCTTTTTTAATGTATACGAGAGATTTTAAAATAAATGCTAAATTTAAAATCCATACATTTAAAAATCCATGCAATGTTTTATATAGTATATTCTGATGAATATATAAAAAATAATTGAAACAAATATATTCATATTTATATTAGTAGTAAGAGTTTTTTTTAAATAGATTTTTTTTTATTTACATTTTAGTAAAATAAGCTGTTCTATAGGAATTTAATTTTAATTTAATTTAATTTTTGCTAATAAGAATTGTGCTATCATATAATTTTACAGTTTTATTCAAAATTGAATTATACTCAAAATTAATTAAAGTTAAATTCAAAATTGATTTTAAAGTATCATTATTCAAAATTGATTTCAAACTTAATGTATCCCCTTTAAATGAATATAAATGTTGAATTATATTACATGCATATAGAAACATATGTTTGTGATAAAAAGTGTTTTATTAGAATGAAGCTTTCCCAATAATTCTGAAAACTTTACGCCTATATAACGGACCTACCTACACCTGAATAATGGAATACGTCATACTCAAGAGGAAAAAAAAATAAATCTTTATTTTTCGCCTTTTATGTGGGCATATCCTGTGAGTCATTGGCAATGGGAATCTTGCCATAAAAGGACACTTCTGATGTTTGTTCCAAATTTCGCTTTTTCTTTTCTGCTAAAACATCCTGTCGTTTTACTCACCTACTTGTTATACTCAAACGAAACTCGTTCTTATTTCAACTCCGTAGGCGTCCGACCTACCGGGTCAAGCTCTTTGCTACAATTGAGACAGCGCATGCGCCAGTGTCGAAGCCCGCTCAGCGGAGTTTTCCAGAGTGTCTTAGTTCATTTTACGCTATTTTATTTTAGAATGTATTGCTCAAAAAAAGAGAAAAAGGTTTACCAATGATCAAAATTGATTAACACTTCTGTCCCTAGGTCTGTATTTGGGGACCTCTGTTCTTTTGCTTATAAAAAACTAAAATGCCTCTTTTTTACATCACTTCTTAGGGGCTATGCAAATATAATGTTATCATTTTAGGGGAAAGGGGGGCTGGCAAATGATATCGTAAGATATTTCTAGAGGGAGGGGGGATTTGTTTTTTTGATTCAACCAAAATTTTCTTTTTTTATTTGTATCATGGTTATTGGTTCAAAATAGTGTGTTATCGTTTTTTAGTCTGTTATCTATTTTTATGAAAATACAAGTTTTCCATAAAATCATCAAATTATTATAAAAAATTTTATTTTTAAAATATGGAATACTCCAACTTTTGACATTACTATTCTTCTGCAAGTGTACATCCATATATAATCATTTTTCGAGAAACTATATGGTTAGTATATTTGTAAAAAAGCTTGCGTTTACTAACAAATCAAAGAAAAAGTAAAAGAATGTAGCCCACTTGTTTTGTTGATAAGAATTTCTATCTTTTAATTTTAAATATTAACAATTTATTTTAAATGTTACAGAATATAAAGTAATATTTTATTGACTTCTCTTCATTTGAATCAATAAAGTGGGCGAAAAAAAATGTAATTAGTTTTATAGTTTTATATATTAATCCAAACAAAAGAAAATAATTCTAAAAATCCAAATAATAATAATAATAAATAAATAAACCTTTATAATCATATCAATATCCGTGGGGGGGGGGGGGGGCGTCAATGGATGATAACGTATGATATCGGAAAAAGGTCTAAAATTGCTAAAAAGTTAATAACGTTACATATGCACAGCCCTTAGTAACTGAATGTTTTTTGTGGAAAGCAAACGAATGAATGACTGCATGTAAGCTGAATCACTCATATAATAAATTTTTTTTTTCATCTGAGTATACAAAATGCCTGAAAATACCAAAAAGACAGTGTGGGCAAGACAGTGATAAATTGCAGTGATTTTCATGAGTATATAACTTAAATCTTTTTCTATAAATTTTTTGAGGATTTGTACATTACTTACTTGTTTAAAGATCTCAAATTTGTGAATTCAAAATTCGAAATTCATTTATATTAAACGTTATTAAATGGATGTTTTTAAGGGGGTTTATTGTTTCAGATCCCTATTTTCGGACCTAAATTACGAACGATCAATTTCAGAAAAGATATTTTTTCTGTCATTTACAATGTCATTTTGTTAAAAAAAAAAAAAAAAAAAAAAAAAATGAATAAAACTGAATGAATGAATTACAGTGAATAACCTAAAATAATGAATTTGTATTATTAATTGAAGATAATATGAACTGAAGAGGTTAAAAGAGGAGAAAAACTTCGAAAGGAAAATGCTATTCCTATCAGGGTCCGATCAAGACAAATCACATGCCGTTTTCTTCCATAAAATTAAAATATTCGATTACGTAATAAATACATGCTTCCATAAATTTTTATTGAGCGTATACCCTCTGCCTAGAGAAAATATTCTCTGTTTTTTTTTTTTTTTTTTTTTTTTTTTTTTTTTTTTTTTTTACGACTACACCACCGTTTTCGATTTCATCTTGACAGGTTTTACTATTTATATAACCTGAAGGAAAATTTTGAATCCCTTCCGAAAAGATTTTTTTTTCTACACTATTGGTCGTGGTCATATAAGTTCACTTTTGGAGTATACGCTAAGTCTGTCCCCACTTCAGAAGTGGGGAGTATACGGAGTTTCTTTAAGAAATCCAAAAAACTGTATGACGTATATCTCCCTGTATAAAAATAAATAAATAAATAAAATCAAAAGTTTCGCAACAAGTCTGGAGTATACGCTAATGCTATAGCTTTATCAGCGATGTGGGGAGTATACGGAGCTTCTTTAAGAAATCCAAAAACTGTATGACGTATATCTCCCTGTATAAAAATAAATAAATAAATAAAATCAAAAGTTTCGCAACAAGTCTGGAGTATACGCTAATGCTATAGCTTTATCAGCGATGTGGGGAGTATACGGAGCTTCTTTAAGAAATCCAAAAACTGTATGACGTATATATCCATATATAAAAATAAATAAATAAATAAAAACAAAAATTGTCGCCACTGGTCTGGAGTATACGCTAATGACACAGCTTTATTAGAGAAATGGGGAGCATATGGTGTTTCTTTAAGAAATCCAAATACTGTATGACGTACATCTCCGTACATAAAAATAAATAAATAAATAAAATCAGGTTTCTTTACTTGCGCGTGGAAAATGGACCGGCAAGTTAGTTCAGCGCTCTTTTCTCGCCTTGCTTCTTTTTCTTTCCCATTGCGTTGGCTGCCGGTTGCAGCGTCCTTACACCTCCACTTTTTACTTAGACGCATTTAAGGCGCGCCTAACCAAGTTTCGTGTTCTCTCGTGTGTCATCTTTGGGAATAGAAAGACGCGTGTGATATTGAAATTAATATTGGTTACCTGAAATTTTTGAAATAGAATCATGCGTGAAATCGTCCACATCCAAGCAGGACAATGCGGAAATCAGATCGGGGCCAAAGTAATTATTTTTTTCTTTTCTTTTTTTGCTTCTTTTAAAGTGTGAATATTTTATTTATAATGTCTAGTATGATTGCAAGAATCTATTTATTTATAATTTTTTGAGGCATACCAGTGTTTATACTCTATTTCAATAAAAAAATTCCCTAACAGTTCCATGTTTTCCAGGCCATATTTCCTATAATTCTCTGACCAACAATTCACGACATTTTTAGAAATTCTTAATGATCGAATTTATACCGCAAAAGAGAATATATTGCTAGATTAATAGCAATAAAATGAAAATTTACCTCTGAAAATAAAAATAACCTGTGCATTTGAAAGTAAAACTTAATATCATTTGATATTTAAAATATAACAAATATGATAACAAATTAAAATCAATTAAATAAAAAAAAACCCCACGAAAATACAATTCAGATTGATTCAAAATAACTTTTTAATCAAATAACTGAATTTAATCATATTAAACCTTCAAATTTTTTTAGACAGTTCTGCTCATCATATCATTTTATTTTTGTTATTTTAGAAGCAGTTTGTTGCGTAAGTTTAATTTTTTTGTCTTTTAACATTTTAAATTCAGCTACAACATTTCTTTTTCAGTTTCTTTTTTGCTTACTTCGTAATTTTCTTATTTAATATATTTGACAAATTTGTATAGCTAAAAGATATTTTTGTTAAACATGTGAATTTATCAAAAATTCTATTTGTAAGTGAAAAATATGAGTTTTTTTGTAGACGGACTTCGGAACTCAAGAGAATTCTATCACATGATAGCACGCACACACAAAAAAAATTCCCTGACTTTTCCAGATTTTAGAAAAAAATTGTCATTTTTTCAGATTTTTCCATGACTTTTTGAGCGCTTGTCATTTTCCCTGTTTTCCACTAGCTTGGAACCCTGGATATACTTGTAATCGCATGGATTCATTGCTTTGAATAATGTATATTCGAAAGATTTAAATTTTATCGCCTGGCAACAGTAATTTAAATTCAATTCTGCATTAGAATTTTTAATCTTATGACGTCATATATGTGTTAGCTGTGTTATGTGTGTGTGAGCTGCCGTGAAATAATTAGATATCGATCGAAAATTCAGTTTTTTTTTCGGCCATATATCCCAGTTTTGCCGAAAATTCGTTTTCACCGAAAATGCTGCAGAAAATTCAGCCGGACCGAGACTTCCTGTATTCTAAAACTAGCCTTTCTTCCTTTGAAAATTTTAGACATTACTCATTGATTTCAATTGTATTGGTTCAAATGAGACTACACTGCAATGAATTTCATTATTTAAAATGATTAGTCATGACTGACCAAGACGTGAGTGCAAATTATAAAGCAAGTAATGCATGTATGACTAAATATTTTCACTTGCCAAATTGAAGCTGCAGACTTAATGGTGATAGATTTTTTTTTAGTTCGAGTCCACAAAGTGTTCCGAATATGTTCTAGTAAAACGGGTGAACATTTACA
Source organism: Maratus speculifer (assembly GCA_964019185.1). Lineage (NCBI taxonomy): Eukaryota > Metazoa > Arthropoda > Arachnida > Araneae > Salticidae > Maratus > Maratus speculifer. The sequence goes on along the minus strand of OZ025291.1, from coordinate 419,127,305 downwards.
AAAATCTTTATGAAAGAAAAATCGAAGTGTGTATGCCTAAAACTAAAATGTTCTCTATTCGCATAATTAGAAGATTTTCCTGTGCGTTGAAGAATTAATTACATTCTATTTTATATAAAATAAAAAGTTTTGTATATAAGACACATAAATATTTAATAAATACCTTTCATCAATTAATAATTATGTATATTTAATAAATATATATAATTAGTTAATTATTATGTGTACTTATGTATGTAGTAATGACTTTAAAAAAATTTGGACATTTTTGTTTTCGGCTGAAAGTATTAAGATCACTGAAATTCGGTTTCCATTTCGGCCTGAAACACCTGTTTCGGTTGTTTCTTGAAAATAACAAACCAGTCTCTTGACGCAATAGAGGCCAGAATCAAAAACGAGAATCGCTTTAATATTTGTAGATTATTTAAAGTCTGCTTTTTTATATTAATTCAATGTAAATGCATTAATATTTTTTTTACATTGATATTTTTAATGAAGATTGCAAAGATTTGGTTTCATTTAATAAATTTGTACATTCTTTATTTTTTCTTTATTTCTTTATTATTTTATTTCATCTATTTATTGCAAAATTTCAAGATTTTTATTTTGATACTAATAGAAAACTTTAAATTTTATATACTAATGACCATTTAAAAAATTTCATTTATGTGGTTTTAAGACCAGTATCCATTACTGGAACGCTCATGAGTCCATTTTCACATTTGTAGTAATAATCACTTCATGTAGACATTGCTAATAATGCAATTTCACTAATTAAAATCTATTGACTTAATTGAAAGCGCAAACAATAAAATTTTAATTTTAAATTACATTTACCAAAATGTAATAGCATCAATTTTTTTTATAAATAACTGATTTCAAATAGTTAATATAATTTTCACAATTTTTAAAAAAACTATTTTTTATAGTTTTACCTTGCATATTTTAGAATTTGGCAATAAAACAAATAAGGAAGCAGTTAATATTGTTTAAGGAATAGGGGTTCAAAGGGTTAAATTCATCCTTGCTTAAATAAAAGGATATAAGTTAGGGAAGTTGTTAAAAATCTTTATATTTTCTTATCTTAAATGTTTACTTATTCATCTCTGACAAAAAGAAGTATTGTAGTATTAATTAAATTTTTAGTAGTAACGATACTAGTAAATCTGCAGAGATGTGGCCTCAAACATCAATTCTACAGTTTTATTTGAAATTATTTTAAACATTTAACCCACAGTATCATTTCTTCATATCTATATTGCTAATTAGTACAAGAAATATATCAAGTAGATACAGGGACTTTAATTATTAAAAGTATAAAATAGTGGGAAGTATACGAATTTATGCTCTAATATTCCAATTTTTAGATTCCCCCCCCCCTTCCCCCCAATAAACTTTCCGCTGTCTCACTAATTTGATAGCTGTAATTCCCTGGCATTTATTATTTTCAGTCATTTATCTAAAATAATATTGAACTTAAAGTACTAATCTTGCGATCCTGTAAAAGCATCTATTTTCGCAAGTCTTAATTTTTGCGAAGATGAAAATATCGGTGATTTCGCGAGCTGAAATGTCGCGAATTTTATATGAACAGAACAGAGAGTTGAAAAATCCAAAACGCATTTAACGGTCTTAAGAGCTCACACTACTGAGTGGAAAAGCCCCGGATTATAATATTAAGTCTATGAGGGCGCTCTTTTCAAATATCTCGCTCAAATTTTAATATTTTTACTTTTTTGCATAGGACAGCTGAGGACGATCTACAATCGAGCTAGTTTTTACTTTTTCAATTTTGGTTTTAGATTTTTTAAAAATTACTTTAACTTTCGAAACCGGTTTGATTCGGTTCTGAAATTGAAACTATCATAATATAAAAACTATACGACCGAAATCGAAAAAGTAAAAACTAGGCCAGTTGTAGACCATCCTCAGCTATACTTTGAAAAAAAGTCCTTTAAAAATAATTAAAAATTGAATAAGATATTTGAAAAGAACGTCCCCATAAACTTAACATTATCATCCGGATCTTTTTCACCCAGTAGTGTGGGCTCTTAAAACTAAACATGAGATAATTTTGAATGGCTTCAAAGAAGCTGTATTTATTGTTTATATCCAAATGTTAATTGTATTTATTGTTTTTATCCAAAAAATAGTCGTATAATATTCAAGAAATAATTGTAAGGTTTCAAGAAATTTTCGTACTTATTTCCTATTGAAGTAATTGTAATCCTTAAATTTTAGATAAAAGAAATATTTCTGATTTTTATTAATATTTGAGACCAAAAAAGAAAATCGCGAGGCTTATTTTTTTGCGATTAAGACAGGCTCGCGAAAATAAGTGTTTTTACAGTAGTCACAATAATTAGTTTAAGCACTGTATAATTCTCGCAAATATTTGATTAATTATTGATGTCCTAATTATTAATTTTATTTGAAAATTACTATTTGGTTTTATTAGTATGCTTTTGTTAAATTTGAGCTATAAAAAGAATTATAACAATTATTGTTTGTGAGGGTGTGCATTATCGTACTTCTGGATGTTTTGATATATTCCTATTACTTAAAATTAAATTTTACTTCATATTGGGAAGTGAAACTATAAAAACCGTTAAATATTGTTGATAGATTAATATAATGTTGGAAAAACTGGAATGTAATAATTACAAATATTAAAAAAAAATTAAAAGAAATTTCTTAAGGTATCTATTAGGGGCATATCTACCCTATATATTAAAGAATAAAAGTTAAGTTTAGTTATATGCAAACTTAAAACAGAAAAATTGACTAATATTTAAAATGTTAGTTTTTAATGTACTTCAGTTATTTACATCTGGTGGTTTTTACAACTTTAGGCGTTGAGGGTGCTTTTCATTGTTTGACATTTCTGTAAAATAAAATTATACCTACCAATTTTTATTTTATAAAGAATATTATACGAATGCAACACATTAGATAATGAGCTGACCATTGAGCTAACTTATTATTTAAATAAAACCTTATGTTTTTGCTTTACCTTAGACTGTCTCAATTTCCGTAAAATAGCACCATATGGGATCAATTTTTATATTTGCCATCTTTATGTTATTTAAATTTTTCAATTCACCCAGTACTATTACTAAATAGAGCCACCAGCAGTGAAGTGTGTAAAAATAACTTCACACAAATAGCTTTTAAGAAGCTACTTCAGTCAAGTGAAAATACCTGTACGCTAATACTAATCCTATTGAAGAAATTTATAAACATATCGCCATGACAATAAGTTGAAACTGGTGTGAATTAATATAAAGAGATAAAAACTTCTTAAACAAACCATGAAAAACTTAAATTCGCTAGGCCTTTTAAAAAAACTGAAGAAGACGTGCGTTTATTATGTCGTGCCGCTGCTTTCATACTAGACGCACGTCTTCTTTTGAAAGGCCTATTTTTTATGGTGCGTTCAGAAGTTTTCATCGCTTCATAAAAATATCTTGGTTGCTTTTTAATATTTTTAAATGAATTCGATAGCTGAGATTGATCCGTACATTTGCTTTTTCCCCCTTTTTCGAATTTGATTGTAGATTTTTTTTAATGAAAAAATTGACTACACGAAGACCTTCGAAACCGGTTCCGATAATGAAAGTATCTCCATTAAAAATATCTGTAAACAAAGTATAAAAAAATATATAAAAGCTTTTGTACAGATTGATCTCAACTATACAGTGCAAAAAAGAATCATTTAAAACTTTTGATATACAACTGAGATATGTTTATAAATATCCTTCATAGCGAACGGTTTTTTTCACTTGACTCAAGTAATCACTTAATCCTTTAACTGTTATATTTTATTTTACAACATAAATATAAATAAGGATTAAACATCACTTTTTCCATGTTAAAATATTTGGCTTACTTAATCGAAAAGTAACTCACTGCTAATAAAGATAAGTTTACAATTACAAATTAGAGATATCAAAAAGCTTTTAGTAACGAGGCAAGTAAAGAGTCCTTGCTCGAATCCAGTTTGGGCAATATGGTTATGAGGCTACATCAGTCCACTGAAAAAGATCCGCACATCAATACTAATCCTATGGAAGAAAGTTTTAAAGATTTAACTACAGATTGAACACTTTCATTTTCGGAACCGGTTTCAGAAGCATCCTCTTGAAAAATATCTGCAAATAAAATCGAAAAAGTAAAAAAGGACATATAATCCGGGCAATAGATAATATATATATTTTTAATCTTTACTATATTTATTTTGTTTGATTAAAGTTTATTTTAAAGAAATCGACTACCTTTGTGGACGAAGGCTACAAATTACCTATATTTAATTTATAATTTGAAATCTCATCAGTTTTAGCAATTATTTTCATTTAAACGAAAGGCGTCAAAAGACCCCTTTTGGTAGAAATAGGTAATACAAAAATGCGATATAAATAGTTTTAAGGCTTAGCATTATCAGAATAATAAAAAGTCATTCTAATAAAAACAAAGTTCACGTTTATCATTAAGCAGATTTCTTGATTGTATATGTCTTATATGTATGACTGTATTGTCTCTGATAATCTGATAAGTCAGCGTTTGTATATAATAGTTTTTGTTCTATTTTCTGATTTTGAATACTTGTATTCTAGTTCTGGGAGGTTATATCCGACGAGCATGGCATCGACCCCACTGGAACCTATCACGGTGATTCAGACTTGCAGCTAGAAAGAATTAATGTATACTACAATGAAGCCTCAGGTGAGCTAATTTTTTCGGTACTTTTCGGTTTACCAAACGCCAGTGTTATATATATTATATATATATAATATGATTCTTCAAATTTCGATTGTATTCATTTTAATTAATTTTTTTACACTTTACAATGTGGTAATTTTGTATTAAGTTCAATGGTTTATATATTGTATTACAATTAATGGTTTTATATGTGTGCGTGTATATATACATATATATACACAAACGCACATATATATACATATAAAAATTTATATATATATATATATATATATATATATATATATATATATATATATATATATGTATGTATATATATATATATATATCTCAATATCTTGTTTTCATACTTTTTATCGAAATTATATATGCAAGTAATGTTTATCATTTCCACGTGCATAAATAGGGTTAATTTGTACTCTTGTTACTGACACTATTTGCTGCACGCTATTGTTTCAATATATGTATATTTTCATTTTTTCAACTATTTATTTCTATGTTCCTTGTTTAATAATATGGTTTTTGTGTGCTGGTAGCCCCAATTACGTATTATTTTGCTATTTCATGGCTAATACGTGGATGAAACCGCACACTTCATTTGTAGTTCCAGAGCATTTGGGGCCTGACGATTCTGTTCTGTGGACTACAAATTTCCTTTGCATTCATTTTATTTTATTTATTTATTTATTCAGATATTCTTGTTTCACTATTTATTTTTTATTTATTTATTTTTTTTATTTATTTATTTTTTTTTTTTTTATAATTCAATTCTATTCAAATCCTTCGTTTTGGTTTATTGTTTTATTGATAAAATCTATTGGTGAATTTTGTCTACTTTTAATGGTATTATATATATCTATATATATATATGTGTGTGTGTGTATATACATACATATATCGCTGATCCGTAAGAAAAGTGTCACATCTCGACAAAAATAAATTTCACAGTAGAATCAAAAGAAAATTTTCTTGGTTTTACTGTACACGAAATCATAGTACTTAATTTTTAGATGCAGGCATGAAAACGTGGATAAAAGCATAAAACTCTTAAGAATGAAGACATAGGATGATATTTGAAAGACTGGGTAATTTTACCTTCTCAGACAATCCACCCCTCTTCTGTTGTGTCAAATGGACATATAGCGTAAGAAAGTGATTTTCGGCAGAGCTACACTTTGGAAGGTGTATCAAAATGCACCTATGACAGAAATATCAGTGGAATAAAATACAAAAGGAATTATTGCGAGATGTGTCACTTTTTTTGAGGATGAGCGATAAGTATTATATGTGTATACCTATATATATGTGTACATGTACTGGTTAACACAACGAACTAAAAAATACTTGATTCTCTTTTGTATTTCATTTTTTCATGCTCATCTGCATCATGACAGCAATTTTTCTTTATTCTTTTAAATAAAAATAATAATGATGTAAAACAGAGCAGATATGGTAGACTTCTTCAAACTTGCATGGCTTCGAACTAAAGGTTTTGCTGGTTTTGGAGTTTTGTGGATTTCTCGTCGTTGGTTTGTGATCGTGGAAATAACAAGAAATTCGTGAAATGGTTGCAAAAAAGAAATGTGAATTTCATCAAAGGACCGAGGGAAAAACACGATAAATAGATCGCAGAAAAAAATGCGATTTTTTTTCATAGTTCCTAGAAAAATGTGAATTGTATCAAAAAATTGAAAAAAAAGCCGCAAATGTTGTAAAAGGATAGAGGGAAAAAACATGTGTTTTGTCAAAGGATCGAGAAAAAAAATGCAAATTCTTTCATAGGATTTTTCGATTTTGTTAAAAAAAATTTTAACTTTTAGAAATGGCTTTAAATTAAAAGGTACCCAGATTTTTTAAAAGAAAAAGGAAGAAACTGCAAATAATAAAACACGTTCATGAAATTCACAAATATTTTTGGAAGTCACTAAACTTAAATTTGACAATCGAAATTTCAAAATTTGAATAGACTCTGTTGATTAATATACAGCAATAATAACTTAAGTATTATAAAATGGAGTAAAATTCTTGCGGCAAAAACTTCCAAATGTAGTGGCAAATTTTTCCTTTACCAAAACAGATTTTTTTTCTGTTCACTAAAGAAAGTTAAAGTGAAGAAAGTTAAAGGAAGTTAAAGTGAATTTTGATCTTGTGGCCAAAATGTATTTTTACCAGAATGGTTCAAACCAGTACAACATGCACCTTACTCTTTTTAAAACCTGGTCGAAATTCTGGCATTCATAAAATGATTTTTATGGCTAACATTTCTGCCTTTAAAAAATTAAATAGATATACACTCAAGAGCATTCAAAATATTATGACCACCTACCTAATAACTTGAACCATTTTTGACCCGGAAAATAGCTGTAAAATGCCTTGACATTTATGGTACAAATTCTTCGTAGATGATAGGAGATGAATTGTATTAGTGATTCAAGCTGCGGACATGTACATGCGGCATATTCTAAAATGATTCTTTTTTATCTTAGTGAAGGGCACCCGAACTGTGCTATATCAGATTAAGATCCGTTGAGATAGGCGACCGGGAATGGGATCCAGATTTGTAAATTGGGATCCAGAATTATGTTACTGGAGCCAATCGAACACAATTCGAGTCATGTGACATGGAGCGTTGTCTTGCATGTAGACTTCATTTCCATTTCGGAACTCAGATACCATGTAATGGGGCAAATATTCCGTAATGATGTTCAGATATTCCATGGTCTGCTCAACAACGACCACTGAATCCACGGACCCCCATAAGAATGTTTCCCAAAGATTAATACTTCCACAACTGATCCGTGTATGGTGTGTTGTAAAAGCGGGGGTAATAGTTTACGTAGAAGACAAACGGCCTAAGACATGTTGAAGGATCAACCATGTTTTATCCGGCGAAATAATTCTCTCCCTATGTTTCATAGTCCAGTCATGATGTACCTGGGCCTAAAGTAGGAATATTTGGCGAAGACGATTGGGCATTAGAAACACATGACAAGGAACGTTGTGCCCGTAATCTCACATTCAACAGTGTCAGCTGAACTGTATGCTACAACAGAATTCCATTTGGACCTGTATTATCTTAATATATAAATTGAACCAGTCTCTTGTGCTGATTTTGCTTTACCAAAATTGGGGAATCTCTGGCGTTCTTTTGATTTGATAACGGCTGCTCATCCAACTCGATAAAATCTATTGATGGTTTCACCGTCATTCATCCACTTTGTACAAGTACTAACCACGATATGATCCGAACAATCCATGAGACGTGCAATTTCGAAGTTACTTGTTCTGAGTCGCCTAACGACTAAATTCTGCCCTCTATCAAAGTAGCTTAAATCAGCAGCCTTTACCCTCACAAACCCTCCTAAGCGAAAAAGGGTTCCAGAGACGACCTAATATTATTAAAATAGCTTTTCTACCAGATTACATGGTTTTCGCGTCATCCTAGCGAGTTCATTGCAAAATGTGTGGATGGTCATAATGTTTTAGCTTTTGAGTGTATATGTATATATTTTTGTGTCTTTCTTTCATTAAACAGTATTTTAATGCATTTATTTTAAATTTACTTTAATTTAACAAGAATTAAGCTTGAAAGAAATTGATTGCAAGAGAAACAAAAAGTCTGCATGTCACTGCTTATTAATAAACCTTCAATTTCCATGTCCCAGAATGTCGTTTTCAGTTGATATAATATATGAACCTTTTTTAAAATTTCAATCTAATATAATTTCTTTTTTTGTTTTTCAGGAGGCAAATATGTACCTCGGGCCATCCTGCTCGATCTTGAGCCAGGTACGATGGACTCTGTCCGATCCGGTCCCTTCGGTCAACTCTTCAGGCCAGACAACTTCATATTTGGTAAGTTCTTACTTGTTTTGATCTCTATTATGTCCTTTTTTGCGTGTGTGAAACCATTAAAATAATAGTAAAGAAATTTTTTCAAAGAAAAAAACAGCTAGGCGTCAAATTTAACAGCTTAGAATATTTTTGTATTAGCGAAATAAAAAAATTTGTTTACATTTGATAACTAACGACCGTTATTTTCTAACACTATTTACAATCTTTGTCTCGGCCCATCAAACAAAATCACTAATTTTTATTCATAAAATTAAAAATATTAAAAAACTTTGCCCTTTTTTTAACATTTTTATTTTAAACCAAATCTGTTCTGTTATTTATAGTTATCAGTTTAAAATTGCCTTAAAAGTTGTTAGTCATAAGTTCCTTTTTATGCTACATTGTGTCTATATTTCTTAATCTTCAACTCTAAAGAAACACTATTCCAAATTATTTTAATTTGCACTATATATTTTTGCATAAAAATAAGTTTTTGCAATGATAAAATGACTGCTTTATTAAAGAAAATCTCTAATTTGTTCTTTTCTTTTGAATTGGATATGCTGCATTTTTATAATTTTACCTTTTAGATTTGTCATGTGCAATACACTGTAAAAAACGGACCATTTTACGGAGATTATACTGGCAATTAGAACGTCAGTACAATTCACTATTTTTTAAAGGAAAAATTTCTGTAAATTCCAGAAAATTTTCCCTTTTTCCCTTTTTTTACAATGTATATACATTTATTATGATAATGTTTATCGTATAACTGATACCGCTATTCTAAATATGCTTATGACTAATAAGTTAAAGGTTTTACACTATTATCTCCAAACAACAAAATCTGCATAATTTTACATTATTTGTATTGAAAATATGTTATAAAAAAGAGTATGTTGTTTGGAAATAGTGGTGTTTAAGTTTTTTCGTAACATTTCTTCCACGACAAATTATTTTTCTTTATTATACTATCTATAATATATTTCTTTTATACTATTTTTGTTGTCTTACTATTTTAATTACCCCTTTTTTATGTTATTGCGCATCACTGTTGTATTTGTATTGTATAATCTTTTATTTAACATAAATATTCACACAAAATCATGCCATTCTTCTAACATGTTCGTAATTTTCAGCAAAACCATGCAAAAATAATGAAATAAACCAACATAAAACCAGATGTTAAATCTATTTTTTAGTGCTTTCACTCTGAAATGTTTTTGATAACTTTTGATAGCTTTTGAAGAAAAATATACTGTAATATGCAGCTCGGAAAGCCATATTATTTTCCTATATTTCATGTCAGTTTTACATTTTTCGAACGGTACAGATTAAATTAAAACAGTTGCCGTGTCTGAAATTTTTTACATAAATAAAACGCATTAAAAAGTGATAAGCAGTGACATTTTAAGATAAATTTGGTTTGGTGAAAATACATTATAGTGGAAAGACAGCATATTTCATATTGTACTTTATACATTTATAAGTTTGAATTTTTTCACTGGGAAATATATGAAAAAAGAAGTAATCGAGAACATGTCACATAGTTACATTTTTTTGTGTGTCGTAAAGGATATGAGGCTATATTATATTTTTGATAAATGGATACATGATGACATTTTTTTCAAAGCGTAATATTAAAGGCAGTTTCAAGCAATAAAAAAATTTTGTAAGACATTTTTAAAGCAGAAGAAGAAATGTTAACAGAATTAAGCGTGCGAAATAAGTGACAAATATCCCATTTCTTTTCAATATTTTACAGTTTCATAGAGCGGTTAAAAGTGTAAAAATTAAAATTTTAAAATTTATAATCAGAAAAAAGGACATTTTTTTAGAATGCCTTTTCTAAAATAATCCTATTTCTAAAATGATTTTTAAGCTACATTAAAAAATTCTTGAAAATGAGATATTTATATATGAATTGTGAAAATTTGTAGGTTGTAATAAATTCTACATATGAGGATGTGAATTTCGAAACTCGTCATTTTTTCTAACATTTTTTTATACTATTAGTGAACCTGCATTGAAAGTACACTACTGTCTGAAAACAAATTGTGCTATCATGTATTTCTGGCATTGAAAAAATTTGGTTTACTGGTGAATATCACAGAATGTCGGATATTGCTCACCTGAGATATCGAAAGTATTCATTGAATATAATTCAAAGACATTTCTTGCCATACATGCACCAGGATAATGGCAATTTTATCCTAAAACATTTTCTACATTCTTTTAATTTCTTTGGTCGTAAAAGATATCAGAAAAGGAGAAGGATTTTACTCGTGCAGTTACACGTAATACGGTACTCGTTACTGTAGTTACTCGTGTATACCGCATATGCGTGTATAACGCGCACCCCTTTCTTTTGAAAAATGGCGATTTTTTGAAGTATCGTATATAGTGCGCACCATAAATTTGATATGCAAATAAATGAATGGCCAAAGGAATTTAAGTAAAGAATGTCGAATCAATCATTGCGTTAGGCCGGAAAACAAGACGAAATTACATTTTTAGACTTCGGGTAGGGAGTAAATGTCGGGGGATAGGCGTGGGTGACGGCAGTGATAATTGCTAATTAGTGTTGAAATAATGGTACTAGTGTTGAAATAATGGTACTAGTGTTTTTCTATAAAAAGGTGCAAGGAGTGGAATAAAGATGCAGCAATACTTCTGTTAAGTAAGATTTTTTTTTTCTTACTGTCTTCTTTGAATACATTTCTTAATTCTATGTATATCGTGTGATTACTTCAAGCAGTTAAATATTATTCCTTATATAACGCGCATCTCCGACTTTTGTCTTAATTTTTTTGAAAAAAGTGCGCATTATACACGAGTAAATACGGTATAGTCTATTTTTAATTAATGGATACATGATGCTATTTTTTTTCAAAGCCTAGTATTAAATTCAGTTTTAAGCAATTAAAAAGTTTTATAAGACATTTTCAAAGCGGAAAAGGAAAAAAAAATTAACCGAATTCAGCGTGTAAAATGATTGTCAAATCTCCCATTTCTTTTCAATAATTTACAGTTTCACAGAGTTGTTAAAAGCAAAATATTTTAAGTTTTATATTCAGAAAAAAATATAAAAAATATTTTTTTAAATACTCTTTCTAAAATAATCTTATTTTTAAATTAAATTTTATGCTACATTAAAAAATTCTTGAAAATGACTTATTTTTATACGAATTATGAAAATTTGCAGATTGTAATATATTTTATATATGAGGACATAGGTTTCGAAATTCGCCTTTTTTTCTGACCGCCTATTCTATTAGTGAAGTTTCATTGAAAATACACTGATGTCTGCAAAAAAAGTTTTATAGAGTATTTCTGATAATGAAAAAAGTTTGTACAAATTATCCGTTGCCAGATTAGGCAGTGGATAATTTATATAAACTTTCAAAGGGTAATTTCAATATCTCAGATAATCAAAATCTCGCATTTTCTAATATTCACCTTAAAGGTATCCTCTTACGTTTAAAACGCCAATTACGATGGAAATTCACATTTTTTTTTCGAATCAAACAAACATTTTTGTATCTAAATCTGTTTTTCTTTTTCCTGTAGTTTTCCTATTAGAAATGAAAATAGAATTTAGAAAATTGCAGATGGTGTTAATTTAAACCAAAGTTGAAATCTTTACATGCGTTTTCTGAAAAATAAGATTTTCATCGGCAAAGGTAAACGACAATTGCTCTAAATCAAAATTTTATAGTCCTACAGCGATGAAACTTTTTGTGTAGGTAATTAGTTGGTTTTGTGTAGTTGGCAACAAACTTGGCGATATTTGGCGACAGAACTGGGCCCCACCCATTGCTGTATCCACCTAGATTTTCATTGGTCCATTTCCAATTCGTTATATTTTTTATATATATAGATTAAAAAAATGTTAAAAAATGACCCAAATTCTTCAAAATTTTAAAAAGTTGCATAGGTATTACATGTATTTTTTAAATTTGCTTTATTTTGTGTTAGATAACACTGAAAAATACCAAACAAATGTATCAAAAGTAGAGTTTAAAAAGAATTGCCTTCGAACGTTTACGAACCTTAACCGTTTCTGTTTGTTAACAGGTCAGAGTGGTGCCGGTAACAACTGGGCCAAAGGTCATTATACGGAAGGTGCTGAGCTAGTGGACACAGTTTTGGACGTGGTGAGGAAAGAATCAGAAAGCTGTGACTGCCTTCAAGGTTTCCAGCTGGCACACTCCCTCGGAGGTGGCACCGGTTCGGGAATGGGCACACTGCTCATCTCGAAAATACGAGAGGAATATCCCGACAGAATCATGAACACATTCAGTGTTATGCCATCACCTAAGGTATTGTATCTATTTTAATTAATTCATTGTGTATATTGCTTACCATTGGATCTAGGCTAGATGGCAACACCTTTTCGAATTATTTTATATATATCCAATGGTAGGGTGTACAACGATTTTAATCAAGGTCAAGAACGATTTCAACTTTGTTGAAAAGTGTTAAAAATGAATAAAGTCCCTTTAAGGAGGAAAAAATAAACCATATTCATTAATGTGTTAATATTAATGAAGTGACGATGATATGTTGAGAAACTTATTTACAAGTCCCAAAAAAGTAGTTTCATATTTTCTTTCCTGTTACCTATTTTAAGAAAGAAGCAGGGGACATAAATTTTATAATAAATTCATTTGCTTGTGCTTTTTACCAAGTATACAGGGTGATTCATAAAAGATGGCAGAACTTTAAGGAGTTATAGTACACTTAAAGACAAATAATATTAAATAGGAGACTAAGGGTCCCAGACGTATTCCCAAGGAGATAGGGGGCATTAAAGTTTAGGGTCCGAAATTTCAAATGATTATAAAAAATGGAAAAATTGGTCGATTCGTTTGCGGTTTTTGCAAAAAATTTTCTTTATGCCAGTATTTTCTTGAAATAAAATTTTAAAGTTCAATTTCAAAAAATGCCGATAGGGGGCGCTTTAGACTTTGGAGTAACAAACAACTATTTTTTAACGTTATTTTTTGTATTTCTTTAAATGATTTCGAAAGCTTAGACTTAAACTTAAATTTTGATCTAAAAATCTGAGTCCTAACGAGTAGTTAAGTAGCGTAAACTGAAATTTGAAATTTGAAACCCTTCTCCCCCCAGAACAAAAATCAGTTATTCCCGATCTTTGTGTCGTAGATTAGGCTCTAACTACTGCCGCGTTTTGCTAAAATTATTCTTTATGTCAGTATTTTCTTGAAAATAAATTTTAAAGAAAAGTTTCAAAAAATTCCGATAGAGGGCGCTTTAGACTTTGGAGTAACGAACAACTATTTTATACCGTTATTTTTTGTGTCTCATTAAATGCTTTCTAAAGCTTAGACTTAAACTTAAATTTTCAGCTCAAAATCTGAGTCGCTGAGCGTGGTTCAGTAGCGAGGGGAGGGGGTTCAAATTTCAACTTCTGAACATAGTTCAGTTTGCACTACTTAACCATGCCCAACGATTCTGTGCTGTGATACGAGGCAAAAATACAACTTTCGTCAAGGACTGCATAGTCGGAATTCACTCATAAAGGCACTGGCACAGTTGGAAACGTCGCTCATTTAAACGTTAAAGTTCCATTCCTGACGCTAGTCACCGGGTGAAGAAGGAGACAGAAAGTATGCAAATGTCAAATGGGGAAGAAGAAGAACACGTATGCAAAATTTCGACACGATTCAGGCATAAAAACCACTGAACGGTGAGTCAAGTGTAAGTCGCTGTAGTAATGAATCGGAAGATGGTGCCCTTCACGAATAAGGAAAAGGCTGAGATGCATTTAATTTACGGAGCGGCAGATGGAAATGGTGCAGAGGCACAACGAATGTACGGAGAGCGATTTCCCAACAGGCGGTTGCCTAACCGCAAAACTTTCGAGCGCTTGCACAGACAGTTGTGTGAGACGGGATCATTTCTCGCTTCCCGGTCGAATGCAGGTCATGCAAAAAAGGACGAATCAGTAGTTGTTGCAGAAGCCATTCTGGATGTAGTAGCGGCGCAGCCAAGTACAAGTACACGAACAGTGGCTAGGCAGGTGGATACCTCACAGTCCATGACTTGGAGGGTATTGAAGGATGAACATTTGCTCCCGTTTCATGTGCAACGAGTCCAGAAACTGTCTCCAGGGGATTATCCAAATCGTATTGAATTCGCCCGCTGGTTTCTGCAGCAGAACGCGCTAAATCCACATTTTGGACGAACTGTGCTTTTCACCGATGAATGTACCTTCACACGTGAAGGTACATTTAACACACACAATGCACATGTATGGGCGGATGTCAATCCACATGCTACGTATCCACATGCTCATCAGAGACGCTTTTCCATCAATGTTTGGGCAGGAATCCTCGGAGACCACCTAATCGGACCGTATCTTCTTCCTGAACGCCTCAACGGTAAAACATACCTCACATTTCTGCAACATGTGCTGCCAGACCTGATAAACGTTGTTCCTCCACGCATCCGGCGGGTCATGTGGTTCCAGCACGATGGAGCGCCAGCCCATTACGTACGAGACGTCCGCAACTATCTGGACATCACATTTCCGAACAGATGGATTGGTCGAGGTGGTCCTGTTGCTTGGCCTGCTCGCTCGCCAGATCTTTCACCCCTCGATTTGTTTTTTTGGGGACAACTGAAGGCTCTTATGTATGAGACATCCATTGAATCCCCCGAGGAACTGGTCGCCAGACTTTCCGCCGCTGTAGGGGAAGTGCTCGAAAAGCCTGATGTTTTCGCGAATGTTCGTCGTTCCATTCTTCGCCGTTGTTCTGCGTGCATAACCTCTGGTGGTCACAATTTTGAACATTTATTGTAATTACATGTTAATAAATATGCTTTGGTAACATAATCCTAATTTGTGTCTTTTTACCTCGTATCACAGCACACAATGTGTGGACATGGTAAACTGAACTGTTCTCAGGAGTAGAAATTTCAAACCCCTCTCCCCAGAAACTTAACCACGTCTAACGATTCAGATTTTGGGCTGAAAATTTAAGTCTAAGCTTTAGAAAGCATTTAATGAGACACAAAAAATAACGGTATAAAATAGTTGTTCGTTATTCCAAAGTCTAAAGCGCCCTCTATCGGAATTTTTTGAAAATTTTCTTTAAAATTTATTTTCAAGAAAATACTGACATAAAGAATAATTTTAGCAAAACGCGGCAGTAGTTAGAGCCTAATCTACGACACAAAGATCGGGAATAACTGATTTTTGTTCTGGGGGGAGAAGGGTTTCAAATTTCAAATTTCAGTTTACGCTACTTAACTACTCGTTAGGACTCAGATTTTTAGATCAAAATTTAAGTTTAAGTCTAAGCTTTCGAAATCATTTAAAGAAATACAAAAAATAACGTTAAAAAATAGTTGTTTGTTACTCCAAAGTCTAAAGCGCCCCCTATCGACATTTTTTGAAATTGAACTTTAAAATTTTATTTCAAGAAAATACTGGCATAAAGAAAATTTTTTGCAAAAACCGCAAACGAATCGACCAATTTTCCATTTTTTATAATCATTTGAAATTTCGGACCCTAAACTTTAATGCCCCTTATCTCCGTGGGAATACGTCTGGGACCCTTAGTCTCCTATTTAATATTATTTGTCTTTAAGTGTACTATAACCCCTTAAAGTTCTGCCCATCTTTTATGAATCACCCTGTATAAAAAAATCAATTTTATTTTTCATAATCGAAACTGGTGCCCGCGCTTTATAAATGCATTATAACAGGATATTTTGGGGAGAAAACATAAATTGCAGTCAAACAGAGAAATAGCATTTTCAAGGTACAGTTGACTTTAGTTAATTCGAAATCGGATAAATCGAATATTCGCTTAATTCCAACTAAACATGAAGTTTTTAAGCATGAAGAAACGAAATTTTCAACAGAATAACGTTAAAATTTTTCATTTATTCGAACTCATTTTCTCTTGACTTCGTTTAATTCGAACTAACGAGAATTTCCATTTTTCATTTTTTATTACTTTTACACGGACTTCAAATCCTTGAAATAACTTTTTTTTTTCATTTTTGTGAGAATTATTCTAACATTAGTATAAATATAATCCCATGAATTTGATTCCCGCTTACTGAACGCCTTGTCTGTCCATCCATGACAATTCGAACCCTTCTTCCACTGTGCTTGTTTCTAATCCCTTAATGAGTTTATTTATATCTTTTAATTTATTATTGAGTCATATTCTAATGATAACGACCGAAATAAATTTTAAAAAATACTATAATATTTATTCTTTTGTAATAGTACCCCTTTAAACATGTTTTCCTCTAACACTTTCCATAATTCGAACATTTCCCATGGTTCCGACAAGTTCGAATTAACGAGACCCGACTGTAGTTTTTTGTAACAGAATATTTAAAAAATTCCGGTCTCATTACATTTATTATTTTTTTCCTTTTCAGGTGTCTGATACTGTGGTAGAACCATACAACGCGACACTCTCTGTACATCAGCTAGTCGAAAATACTGATGAAACTTTCTGCATAGACAATGAAGCCTTGTACGATATTTGTTTCAGAACGCTCAAACTCACCACCCCCACTTACGGCGACCTCAACCACCTAGTCTCTGTCACCATGTCTGGCGTCACCACCTGCCTGCGATTCCCCGGTCAGCTCAACGCTGATTTAAGAAAACTCGCGGTCAACATGGTTCCTTTCCCACGTCTGCATTTCTTCATGCCTGGTGAGTCTGTTCATGTTTTCTTTTATTTATAACCAATAATAATGAATCGTCATTATTATACAGTTATAATATTTTTTTACAAGTTAAAGTTGATCGGTCACTTGAGATTTTAGCCGTTTTGTTAAATATCCAGAAAAATGTATGAGGAATTATGCTGAAAACTCCAAGTGCTTAAACAGAATAGTACAGGTAATACATTTCTTAGGAGATTTTATCTCGAAATTCCACAATGGACCGTCAACAAATTGAAAAAGAACGAAGATCTTTTGCATAACCCTGCCAAAACTAATGTAGCAATAGCGTCCAAACTGCAGATTATTTTTAAATGCTTTGAGGATTTTAGGTATAAGAAAATAAAGAAAACGTTGATTCATGGTATGGGATTAAAATATAATAAATGTTAAGACATTATTAAATAACTGCGGGTGGAGGGTAGTTGGATATTATAAGAATTTGGAAATAATTAATTAAGATAAATGGCGAAATTTTTTTTCCATTATATATGTTCATTTTTCAGTGTTATTTCTTAAACTCAACAACCACTTTGATTTTAATCTTAAATTTCTTTTCCATTTTACTAATCAAAATACGGAATTAATTTCAATCATAATATTTAATGAAATCGATAGTTTTAGTTATTCTATTTTTTCTCAATTACTTTTGAATCGATTGGTTAACGGGATGTAAAATTTCCATTGTTGTATGAACAGCTGATGTACAATTGAACTACGAAAAATCTACAAAAAAAATCATGTTTACAGTTATTTTTTCTGGGACAGTATCCACGATTTCAACTAGCACATGACATCTCAAAAACATATGTATGAAGTTTGGGTCCATTCTTTAACTCCTTCATAAATGATTTCGTAATAAAAGGAGGACAGACAAGCATTTTGTAAAGACGTTTTTTCGGACTTTAAAATGTTCGTCTAAACCTGGAAGTCGGGAAAAAATTAGATTGCAATACTTTCTTCTTTTTTATAATCAGATTCCTGTTGAATGCGAGTTAATATGGGGGCTCTCGATTAACTAGAACCCAATTGCGCCCGTTGGCTTAATCGTTCAAAACCTTTCGTGGTTTTCTTCGAATCTTAGATTTCTTTGCGTAAATACGGGTTAGGTTCTCTTAGAAAAACCCCCAGGGAGGACATCCTTTCCTTTGGTCCTACATCCCTCTTGTAGATTATCTGCCTTCATAAACCAAACCAAACCTCAATTGGCTAGAATTATGTCCTATTTTCTCAAAGTGTTTCATTTCTCATTACGGATGTGCCTATTTAATAAAAAATAATGCATTATTCTTTTGCCACCAGGTTTCGCACCTTTAACGTCCAGAGGAAGTCAGCAATACAGAGCTTTGACCGTGCCAGAACTCACACAACAGATGTTTGATGCCAAAAACATGATGGCCGCATGTGATCCAAGACATGGCCGTTACCTCACAGTCGCTACAATCTTCAGGTAAAACAATTCTTAATTGTATTCTACGAATTTTTTTTTATTGAAGTTTATTTTTTAGGTGCGTTCGTAATTATGTAAATACGTAGCACCTATTGTTGTCGCTCAGTCCGTCCGTCCGTCTGTCTGTCCGTCTGTCCGCATATAACAACGCAAAAACTACCCAACCGAATCCTTTGAAATTTAAAATACATAATTATAACATAATTTTGTCGAGTCATTTCAAATTTTATGAAAATCGGATGGATAGATCAATTACAGGGACAATCAAAATGATTCCGTTACATTACGGCCAATGGGGGAAAAAGTTTCAAATGCATTTTAATCGTTTGAAATTTAAAACATATAATTATTGCGTAATTTTGTCGAGTCATTTCAAATTTTATGAAAATCGGATGGATAGATCAATTACAGGGACAATCAAAAGGATTCCGTTACATTACGGTCAATGGGGAAAAAAGTTTCAAATGCATTTTAATCGTTTGAAATTTAAAACATGTAATTATTGCGTAATTTTGTTGAGTCATTTCAAATGTTATGAAAATCGGATGCATAGCTCAATTACAGGGACAATCAAAAGGATTCCGTTACATTGCGGTTAATGGGAAAAAAATTTTCAAATGCATTTTAATTTGTTTGAAATTTAAAAATATAATTATTGCGTAATTTTGTCGAGTCATTTCAGATGTTATGAAAGTCGGATGCATAAATAATTTACAGGGACAATCAAAAGTATTCCATTACAGTACGGTCATTTGGGAAAAAGTTTCAAATGCATTTTAATGATATTACATTCATTCGAATATAATAGAATTGGCATGAATCTATGAAATATATACTAAAATATGCATTCTGTACAATCTGTGATGCAAAGAATTTTTATTATTAAATTACAGGGCCACACAAAAGTATTCCACTACATAATGCTGTACTGGGAAACATTGTTTGGGACGTATTTTAATTATATTCAACTATTTCACATTTTATGAATAAGATATACGTTGCTGAGGTGTAATAAAAATTACCTTCTGCATATTTACAGAAACGTAAAGATTTCGACTACTATACTGTATCCGTAGTACGCTCTACTATATCAGCAAGATCTGAATATTTTTAAAACTTCGTTATCGTACGAACGCACCTCATTTGCTACGTTCACGTGCAATTTCCAACTTGTTCTTATTTATTTTTACCTCATATTATAAATCTCACGGCTGCGGAGTCGATGGGGAAAATGGCCGACTCTGACTCCGACTCCTGGCTGGCTAAAATAACAGTGTTGCTGTTGAATAAAATTATGAGGAAACGCAAGAAAAATAAGGCAAGAAATTCGCTATTTCGGTATTATCTCAGTTCTTAGAGCTTTGGAAGAAAAATGTATTCCGTTTTACTAATTTTTTTCATTTCACGTCCCACAAACCCCAAAAATTCAACTATGAAAATCTGCAGAAGAAAACAAAGCAGAAATTTTACTATTTCGGATTTGTGGACTTGAAAAGTGGAAGTTGTTTACAATTTTTATATTATTTGTGTAAGCCAGAGTAGAAAATTTTCGACGGAAAGGGGAAAAAAATATTAAAATTTTACTAGTTCGGAAATAATTTTCAGGATCTACTAAAGTTTTTAATTATAAACAGGTTTCCCCTACAATGCACGCCGGGCTGTATATTGAAAATCCTTAACTTGGGTAGCCCGATATAATAAAAAAATAACAATAATAATTCCTTATGGATTTAAAATTATATATATTTGGTTTAATTTCACTTCAAACTGTCTAACAAAAAAACTGGAATCGGCTTTTTTAGCGACTCCGACTCCGACTCTGACTCAGACTCGACTCGATTCCGACGCAATAGCCCTGATAAATCTTGACAAATAGCAGCACTTAAGAAAATAAAGTTCACAATCAAAACATACAAGCTGACCAAAGTTTCTCTTTTGAAGCAATCATTTTTAATTCTAATGCATTTAAAAACTTTTTTTACATTTCTGTGTGCTGCAAGTAATACTACACACCAAACTAAACTGACTTATTCTATAAATTTCAAAATTATGAAAACATTCTCATAATGTATAGTAGGGCTGTTTGCTATTTAATAGAGTAACTAAATCTTAAGTGGAATTTAATTTCTTGCCTATTAAACAAGTTAATTGCACTGAAAACATATTGACAGATAAAACCTATATAGAAATTTACGAAATAAAACACATTATAAATCCTAAAATGACCTTTAACAAATTTTTTTAATAGAAGTTTTATGGTAGTTTATTTTCTCTCAGGTGAACTATTACCTCTATTTTCATATATTTTACATAATAAAACAAAGTTATGTAAGAAAATAACGTACCATTAAAATCTTCATCGTTATTGTACTCTAAAAGTGATAAAATTTCATTTAAAAGTTTGACTTTAAATAAACAGATCTGCATGTTCTTATATTTAAATAAAAGGATGAAACAATTCATCTTCTCAAATGTCCATTTTATAAAAGAACCTGTTTTTTTTATACCTGTAATTTTTGGTCAAAAACTTCATTTAAAATAAATATTTTAATAGTGCTGATCTTTAAAAAGTTGCCGTTTGTGTATCATTCTTATTTTTGGAAATATAAATTTTTATAAACCAACCATTCATTTACACTGTTAAAATCTGTCACTTTTGCTGTATAACCACTCCACCGCTTTTATAGAAAACAGTAAATTTACAAGACTACTGAGCATTTTTATTTACCAGAATAGAGATATTCTATAAAAGCAGTGGAGTGATTATGCAGCAAAAGCTGCAGATTTTTGACAGTGTATGCCACGTCTACGACATTATCTAATAAATCTGCCTAATTTTCTTCTTCCGCCAGGGGTCGCATGAGCATGAAGGAAGTGGACGAGCAGATGTTGAACGTGCAAAACAAGAACAGCAGCTACTTCGTGGAATGGATACCGAACAACGTGAAGACGGCTGTCTGCGACATTCCACCACGAGGACTCAAGATGTCCGCAACCTTCATCGGCAACTCCACTGCCATCCAAGAGATCTTCAAGAGGATCTCGGAACAATTCACTGGTATTGTTATTGTCATTATTATTATAATTACATGCCGACTCCGGCGACCAGTTAGGTCTCCGCTTGAATCTCCAATTATTCGATTTTATTAATTAATTTCTTACTCAACTCAAAATTAATTACTCATCTCTGGTTTTAAACAGTTTATTCTCATGAGAAAACTCATCTCAGTTCTTTCGAACATAGATAATTTAACAAAACACAACTCCAATACAAACCGTAATATTTTTACACATATACTCAAAAAAAAAAAAAAAAAAAAACATTTTAATCAAACTCAAAAACAAAAAGAAAAAAATGTTTCACACAGCTTAGGTAAAAGCTGAAGAAATAAACAGATAATGTATTTATCACAAATTATCGTTTGCACAGAAAACTTTTTACATTTTGAAATAATTAGGTACATCTTGGTTGCTAGGCGACACCGCCAGTAGAAAATTAAATAGCATTTTATCAAACACCGCTAAATATATGCACAGTATTGTGATGCATCACTTTTATTCATAATTTAATTTACTCATTCTTAATTTAATTAACCTTCACCAAATCAGAAGATTTTAATACACTGTTACAAATCTTGTCTTAGTTTGAACCAAAATTTGGTACTCAATATCTGCCACTGTAAGATGGTGAAATCTTGAACCAATATTTGATACTCCTGTTGAAGCATAGTTCCAATAGTTGGAATGAGGTTGAAATGAGAAACTCCAAATGTTGGTACGAGATTTTACTTTCATATAGTGACAGCTACTGAGCACCAAAATTTGGTTTAAATTAGAGCAAAATTTTTAATAGTGTATTACCAGTTTGGTCTCCCTTAAATTCATGTAAATCATTGTATTACTTTACTTTAATTCAGAAACTTTACTTTAATGCTCTATCCTTCACCAAATCGCCAAAGATTTTAAGAGACAAATCAAAAACTTTTTTTTTATGTTATCTAGGCGCATGTGATAAATTACCAAACACTTTTAGCGTCATATTTTTTCGTATTTTAATAATTTCATTTAAAATATAATTTCAGAATATTAATGTGATAGGTATTTAATATATACCAATGGAATAAAAATCTGGTATATATGAAATACATATCTCTTTATCAAATAATGTTCAAAAAGTCTACATCGACATGACAACAGAAGACATTAGACAGAATAAGCAGATTACAGCTCTTTCTCATTTATACTTGGCTAATAAGGGTTGCTACATTAACTTTCAAGAGGCAAAAATCATAGTACCGTGCCATAACCCATATGAAAGTAAAATAAGAGAATCTGTTGAAATTATTGCGCTCGAAAATAAACTGTGTAACGATAATTTATTATATAATATACCAAAAATATCGCATAATACCATAAAATCTTAAAAAATTTGTATCTGTTTGCAATATTTTATTTTTTCCCTCACGCGTTGATGGCAACATATTCAAATTTTTGATTCATTTCGATTTAATTTTATTAGAAATATTATCTCTCTCTCAGGAAGCAAAGTTTTAATGCTTTCACCGTCATATTTTCCTGAAGACGGCAGCAGAAGACGGCTCGAAACGTCGATTTTATATTTTATTTTAATTGTACAAGTTCTTATTAAAGTTCCTGTTTTTGGGCACCAATGAGCAACATTTTGTATTTTCAGCAAATACATTCTCAGTAGCTATGTCGTATTGTTTTCTATTAAAAACCTTCATATGTCAGAATTGAAATAAATGTACACTAGCCACCCTTGGCGACCAGTTTGGTCTCCCTCTAATGTATACTAAGCATTAAATCATATTGCTTTTATAAATATATATAGGACAGTTGCACCATAAAATTTAACTAATAATAACACATTACTCAGTGGTGCACAAAACAGGAATTTTAATATACATTAGTACAATTAAAATAAAATAAAACCTTCAACGTTTCGCGCCGTCTTCTGCGGGCGTCTTCAGGAAAATATGATGATGGAAAGGACTACGTTTGCATCTTGATCGAGAGATAATATTTCTACTAAATTAAAATCTAAATGAATTAAAATTTTAAAAAATGTTGCCACTTACACGTGAGTAAAAATTAAAATATTGCAAGGCAATAAAAATTTTAAGATTTTATGATGTTATGCCAGATTTTTGGTATATTGTAGGATAAATTATCATTAATGTAGGATAATGTAGGCGAATTATTGTAGGATAAACCATGTAATGATAATTCATCCTACAATATACCAAAAATCTGACATAACATCATAAAATCTTAAAATTTTTATTTCCTTGCAATATTTTAATTTTTACTCACGTGTAAGTGGCAACATTTTTTTAAATTTTAATTCATTTAGATTTTAATTTAATAGAAATATTATTTCTCGATCAAGATGCAAACGTAGTCCTTTCCATCATCATATTTTCCTGAAGACGCCCGCAGAAGACGGCGCGAAACGTTGAAAGTTTTATTTTATTTTAATATGTACAAATGTATATTAAAATTCCTGTTTTGTGCACCACTGAGCAATGTGTTATTATCAGTCATATTGCTTTTATTCATAATTTATTTTAATTGCTCAATTTTTTGCCAAATTAGAAGATTCTGCTAGAAAAATAGACAAAGATGTCATATACGCAGCACATTGGCGCGATGCCAACAAAATGGCAATTATATGTGCCTCACATGGTAACGCGGCTACTGTTATTTATTTATTAATAAACTGCTTATTTACCTTTATTTTCTTTTTTTAAATGATATAAATTATTTTATTCTATAATTATAAAATAAACTTTTTTATTTATTATTATTTCTTTAGTTTAAAAATATGTAAGTAACTGGTATTTGAAAACGAAGTTTTCGCCAAATTGGCGTCCGAAAAATAACGCGCTAATGTGGTGTATATATGACATCTGTGCTGGATAAATCAAGAAGTCAGCATTTTTATGTTAGCCTAACGCAGATAATAAATCGCCAAATATTGCACCTTTGGCATTTTTTCGTATTACATTAAATATTTAAAATGTAATAATATAATCCTTTGACTCATTTCATTTATAAAGCAGAACTTTAATTTGAAACTTAAAAGTTTAAAATTCATGACTTTTATTTATTTATTTTAAGTAAAAAGAACAGAAAAAAAATAAAAATAATGATATTTTGAAGCTCCATAATTGCAGCTAAAAAAACAAAACATAAGTAAATCCAGTTCACCACAGCCTAAATCTTACCAAAGGACTATTGTACAGTAACCCATAAGATGTGTTTCATTTGGATGTTGCCATTAAACAATTAACAAATAATCGTGATTTTTATGCTACATACGTTAGCGTAATATATATGAGGACCCCAGAAGCCAAGGGGTATAAGTGACAAAATTGAAAAAATTGAGTTACGTGCACAGGGTATCTGGAAATATGCTTTTTTCATTTCAGGTAAAGAAATATAGGTCAGTTTCTGATAATTTGGGGAGTTATAGAGATAAAGCACTTTTTTCGAAAAACAAATAATATTGATTAATTATACATTTCAAGAAAAATGTACTCTATTTTTTTAACAGTTATTGAAATGAGAGTTCAAAGATTAGAATGCAACAAGCAGATGTTTCCTATTTCAATTTAGTCAATTGTTATTGATGTTCCAATTTAACATCAATTATCTTTAAACTCAATTTACTCCAAATCGACATTCTGTCACTTGTACCCCTTGGCTTCTGGGCTCCTCATATATAGATTCTGTTACGGTGTTGGTTTAATAGTAAAGTACCGTAAAATGGGGTGAATAGGAACAGTGGGGTGAATAGGAACGAAACTTTCCAGTCATACAAATAAATTCATTATAAATATATGTGATGATATTTTTAGTTGCCAAATTTTTTATAAGAAGGTTATAACATTAAGAGTTGGGAAATTCAGTTTTGACATGTTTTCACCACTACTGGGGTATATAAAAAACTTCAAGAGGATCCTCAAAAACCTCATTTTTGCAACGTCTTCAAAACTTTGTATGTAACTACAGTGTTTTTCGTATTCTGAACCTAAGAGAGGGGATTTTTAATTAATGATATTCCTGTTAACGATATTCTGTTTTAAATTCTACTTATTTCTAAACTAGATAATAAAAAAATGAAAAATGGCTTGAAACACCAGAGTTTTAAGATTTACGGGGTGAATCGGAACACGTTTTATCTCATGGTTAATTTTTCTATACAATAATAGTTTCATGCAATATATGAAAACATATGTATGAATGTGTATTGTAACAATATTTTGTTTGTTCTAATTACTTGAAGAATTTAAGGGTGCCAAGGAATTGCTTGGTTAAACAAAAAAGTCAACGCCTAATCCAACAGACATGGAACATACAATAAAAGACTTTTAAAATAGCAAATTAGTTAGAAAAACTGTACAGAATTAATCTCTGGCATCCACAACGTTACACAAACATCTCAAAATGAAAAACCAATTAAAGAAGAAAGGGATGCAAACAGTACTATGGGCTGGGGATGAGGGCGTATAAGTAGATCGTATTAATACAAGCAGCGATTGGGGCTACTCAATAGATTTACTTACCCAATGACTACTAGTAAAGGATAAAACATAACAGGGCTAAATTTGCATTAAATTCTACATTTCCAATTCGAATATAATTTCTTAAAATAAATTTTAATTTATCTTGTTTTAAAAGTTGTTTTCTAATTTTTAAAAAGGCATATCTTTACTTGTATATAAAATAAAGGCTTGGTTTCACAGTAACTACGTGTTCCTATTCCTCCTTTATTATTATTACCTGTTTTTATTAACCCTATTAAAGTTTAAATCGGAATAAATAAAGATTCTAGCATTTGTTCCGATTCACCCCTATCTGCGGGGTGAATCGGAACACCATTAAAAATTTAAATAATTTATATATAAACAGTAAAAATGTTTCGTTTTTGCTTAAAAAGTAAAAAACAAAACAAGACCGAAGTTTCTAGTAGAAAAATTAAAAATTTAAAAAATCAGTTGTTGCTTTTTTTTAACGTTAAAGTTGAAAAGTGTTCCGATTCACCCCATTTTACGGTACTGAATGTTTAAAACAAATAAGTTAAAATTATTTTTACTCATTTTACAATGCATTAAAAAAACTAATGTTTCCCACAGCCATGTTCCGTCGTAAAGCTTTCTTGCATTGGTACACCGGGGAAGGCATGGACGAGATGGAGTTCACGGAGGCAGAGTCTAACATGAACGACTTGGTATCCGAGTACCAGCAGTACCAGGAGGCCACGGCTGACGATGAAGGGGACTTTGAAGAAGAGGATGTCGGCGAAACAGCTTAATCTATTCACAATTCTATTCATCTGTGCACAATTGAGGACTCGAATCTCCTTCACTACAGATTCTGTTTTTATACTTTGTACATGTTTGTTATACCTAATGGTGTAGCTGCCAAGTTGCACAGTTTTTTTAATTTGATATCATGTGAATTAAAGTCCTTAAAGTGCTATTAAAAACCGTGTTATGACTGTTTTTGGTTTTGTTTTGTTTTTGTTTTTGTTTTACTTGCATCATTCTTTACAAGAAAGTGGTACAATAGTACAAATGGATCTTTACAAGTATTGGATTTGTGAGAAATTCCGAATCCCAGTTTTCGACGGATTTACACTTTCAGGGGTCAGAAAACATGAAAAACATGTTTAACATGTTTTTACAAAATGTGTGTCTGTGAGTCTGTCTGTATGTGACATAAATTTTGTGGGCGCTCTATTTTAAGAGCAAATACAAAATTTCAAAAAACTTTAGATTCAGTTAGAGTTTGATATGAACTGGATATGATTAGTTTTTTCTGTATATCTCCCAACAGGTTTCGCTACTATTCTGTCTTTTACACGATTTCTACAACAGCTATATTTTAAGAACTAGTGGAAGGACTCTCAGAAAACTTCAGGTTCCGTTTTGCTGGAAGTATTAACATGCATGAGATAGAAGAAAGTTTTGGGATTGTCACATTCGACTATTTTTTTCTTTTTTTTTAATCTGTGCATACTTAAAACTGCCAATTGTTACAGATTTTTGTTTCCATTTTTTAACCCTTTGTTACTCAAATTAGCCACTACGAAAATATTAGCACGAAAATATTAAATGATAATAATAATAGCAATTAAAAAACATCCGATTTGAGTAGAACTATGAAAATATCAAGAGAAATAATAAAATTCTAGATAGGAATGTTGTCCCACTCCACCTAAGATATCTTGTGGAACTTTGCCAATTAATATAATTCATTTTAAAAATGACATTATATCAAGTCCTAGAATAGAAATCGAAAGTTATCAGACAAAATAGTCAGTTTTTACTTACATTCGCATTATAAACTGTGTTGAATTCAGACACTTTTATCCGGGAGAGATTTCTGTAGTTCCGAGGGGGATATTGTAGAGTTCCGGGGGGGGGGAGGGGATTACACTTTTTTACCACTGAAAACAAAATCTCAAACCTTCCGCGGAGGACATCTCATTAATTAGGGGGAGAATATCCCATCCTGGCCACCCCCTGAAATCAACACTGATTATAAAGCTAAAACGAACTATATTTTTAGGCTTCCAAAATCGCCTGTTTCGTAGTTGCAAAATATTTTGATAAAATTTGGTCATAATGAGGAAAAAAACGCGGAAAGAGTGCCGTATAATATTTTCTTTATGGAGTGACAACAGTAAGACCTTTTTTATTTGGATCTGGAACTTCTCAGAGCAACGAACAACATATGTTTCAAAAAGTGGCAAAGTTGTTCTAGTTGAGGGTACATATTTCATTCATCAATATTAATTTCGTATTTATAAGAAGTTTTGAGAAAAATAAATACTCCTGTTAAAAAGTTTATCTAAACAGTATTATCAACCCTAAATTAAAACCAAGAAAAGAAGTGAAATGTTCAAATAATGTGCCTTTTTGCAGGTATGAAACAAAAAAGAAAACTTTTGTTATATTAAACGCAATTTATATCAATTTTGAAACAATTTCAAAACATTAATATTTTTGGCACATTATTCCAGACAATCACAATGAAAGCATTATGCAAATAATAATAATAATAAAGATAATGATAATAATAATAATAATAATAATAATAATAATAATAATAATAATAATAATAATAATAATAATAATAATAATAATAATAGTAATAATAATAATAATAATAATAACAATAATAATGCACTACTATTTAAACTAACTTCAATTTAAACAATAAAAATCTTTATATTTTCGGATTTTTACCAATGGATTCAAATTGAACGATTCATTTTATATAAGAATAATATATTTTTAATAATTAATATTTTTAAAGTTATTTAAATTTTAATAACATATGAATACAAATATCCATCGCACACTGAAAAACTATACTATTATGATACATTTATAATGTAACTTAAAACTAGTTTAAAAATAAGATAAATAAACAATTGCTATTTTTTCACTTAATTATTTGTTATGTTTTGACACGTTCAAACAAGAAACTTTCATTTTAATGACAAACTCATTGATTGGTGATCATATTAATAAAATAGCTGTTCAAAAACCACTTAAAGTGACAAAAACTATTATATTTTACGCACTTTTTATGCCGTGTTTTACTAAACAAGTTTATAATGAAAATGTTTTTTTTTATTTCTGTCAACAGAATGGTATGTTAATAGAGAACATAAAAAAATCAAAGAATAAAATAAATTATCTTTCGACACCGCGATCTAAAAAATTACTAAATAAATAAAAGCAAAATTTCTCTAAAATATTTTTAAATTTTCAATAAATATTTATTATGTTGTTAAAAAATTTTTAAGTGTTTAAGTATTAATGGATGCAGAATTTCACATTGAAAGCTTGATACATATTAATGAAAAATCACACAATACTGAAATAAAATTAATGTCGAAATAACGATGTAGAAAGTAACTATTTTCTTAATGCAAAAAAATGAAAAATTTCTATAAGAATGAATCTTTGAAAAAATATTTCAGCAAAATATTACATTAAAAGTGCATTATTATTTGTCAAAGCAAATTAAATTTTTAGGTGAATTCAATAGAAGAATATACTGTTATAATTTTCGTTTATGTAACTATTTAAACAAAATTAAATTAAAAGAATCGTAAAGTAAATTGTTTTCTTGTTATATTCTTTTTTGTGTTTAAAGTAGCTAGAATTAGGTGTATAATTGACTTATGAGCACAATGAAACACCCCCTACTTTTTATATCCCTTTATTACTTTTTTTTTTTTTTTCAAAGCCTCATATTTTGGTAGAGGGCAAAAATAAAATGCAGTATAGTACAATGTAGTAGTAAATAAAATTGGTACAGTGAAAAAATAAAATGAACTGATAGTTTCAGGGCTCCTAATTGGTCCGCAAACTAAACATCTTTTTTTTTTTTTTTTTTTTTTTTTTTTTTTTAACAGAATATTTCATTGTAGGCTTCTACAGAATTTGCTCTATATGCACTAAAAGTTATATTATATGCTCTAAAAATAATCATCGAAGGTGTTTTCTGTACAGATAGCAAGAAAAATCTAAAACAATTTTTTTTTTTCTAAGAAAATATTGATGTTCAGTTGGCAGGCCATTTGGGAGCCCTGTAGTTTAACACATTCGCTGCCGCTTAAATGAAGATGTGTTGATAGTTAATGCTGCACTGTAGATGTGGGTTTTCCCCAGAAGCCGATTTACTTTTTATAACAAAGAATCAGTGAGAGATTTTCCCGTGCCAGTGCGTGACTGGCCATTGGACATCACCCGCACATCACGCGCTGGCGCGTGAGTGGCCCCTCAACGTTGGCACCACATCACGCGCTTTCGCGTGAGCGGCAGCGAATCTGTTAACCGTTTTATTCTGACTAAAATTTAAAAAAGAAAAAGAAAAAGAGCATTTTTGCAATCGATGCATTGTAGAAATAAAAAAAGAATGAATTTATTTAAATTATTATGTCATCAGAAATAGATTAATTTAATATAATTCTATTATTACGAAGATTGCATTGAATTTTTTGTGTCATTTTCTAATTTTAAAGTTCATTAGCAAAACATAGTTTCTTACATTAGATTTTTGAAATGAAGCCATGATTAAATAAGTATTAATGCATTTTATGTTTTGCATTAGTAAAAAAAGTATTTAATTTATGTATTTTTTAAAATTTACTTGCGGTCCGTAGAGCGACATGTTATGGACTATTTTACCCCGGTTTTAAGTTAAAATAGTTCACTTTGTCAGTTTTTAAATATAATATATATATATATTACAAATTTAAAATTTTTTCGCCAAAACTAACCTTTATACTATCTTAATTTTCTTATAATAATGTTCCGTACTTACTTCAAATTATTAAATTAAAATCTTGTTTCTAAATCTAATCTGTTAATCCTTATGCAGACGATATAAATTCTTAATTTGCCTTAAAAAACATTATTCCAGTATGCGTAAATTTAAAAAGATGGCTCTAAATTAAAAATATTCTTAATTAAAACTTTACTTCTTAATATTCCAAATAAAACTGATTTCTTCTATGTTTTTATCAACCCTTTTTAAGAAAGTCTTATTAAATTTATTCCAAACCCATACCTTTCAAAAATATCATTATTTTATTTTATCTATTTATTTATTTTTCCTACGTCAACCTTTCATGTGTGCATATTAATAAATTCATTTCTTTTCTTTTTCTCTTAAAATTAATCATTTATAAAAATCGTCTGCCTAAGATATTTAAAATTCTGAGTCAATTATAAATTGGTTAAATAATATTTTTTTAAAAATAAATTTATCTTTTGTGGAAAATAATCTCGTAGCTGGACAAGAATTCTGTTTACATAAAAAAATGATGGTTTGAGGTTACAGAATGTTCCAGAACTTTCTTTTTAGTTTAAAAAGGTGGAAGTCTCGAGATGAAAAAGAAGATTTCTTGGGTTGCTTCTTCGATGAGGACAGCTCGCTGAAATAATGATGGAATTTTTGCAAAACGAGCTTTACCTTCCTCATTATTACGAATTTAATAAATGAATTTACAGCAGCCCATGAATAATTATTGGATCTTCTACATTTATTTATTTATTTTGTTTTTTCCCTCGCTTGCCATGACTGTGTGTTTCTTTTTAACCAGTGGAAATAATTCGAGTTCTCCTTAAATCGTCACAACTAATCGAAAAGTCGGACAGGATTTGTTATCTGTGCTGCCTTTTTAATGAATGATATTTAAAGAAAATTGCGATGGAACGAAGAAAAGCACGCTATCGCCGGAGTTCGATTGAAGGACAGCCTATATGGTATTTTTAGCTTGCTAATGAATAGTACTTGCTTCGAGTCTGATGTGGATTTCCTGACGCTTGATGTTGATCTGTGCGCACAAATTTTGATTCAGTATTCATGGTCATAGGAAAATTTTTGAAAATTAATGACTTCAAAGTGGTGAGTATGCGAAAGGTATTTGATGAGGAATTTAATGAAGAATGGATTTTATTGAAGATTTTTCGTGAACTGTAAGTTATTTTATTAAATGTTTTGATTATTATTTCTATTCTACTTATGATTGATGGAAAGTATTTATTATTTATTTATTTATTTATTTATTATTTTATTGATGAGAGTAATTTGAAGTTAATTTATTAATTTACTAATTTATTTATTATTTTATTATTTATTGTATGTTATGGATCTGATATAGTAATTTTGAAAATATATGTAATTGATAGAAATTATTAACTTTGAAATTTATTGCGAATGATTTTACGATCAGGATTTAATAAAGAATATAGAAGTGCTTCATTTATTCTAATGAGTAAGAATCAAAAAATTATGGAAGTTCCTAAGTTCGTACCGTTTGACCCGAGTTCTGTAATGAACATTTTGTCGTGGTTAACTTATTTTGATACAACATGTGAAAAGGAGAAGAAAAATCTAGAATGGAAATTTAATTCTATTGCGCAATATCTGAAAGGGGAAGCGCAAAAAATTTATATCAATGACTGTTTAAATTGTACGGATTTTGAACAAATTAAGAAAATTTTGATAGAAAGATTCATTCAATTAGACATCCCGAGTTTTTCTGATTTTTCAAATCTGAAATTAGATAATTTAGACAATTTAGAAACTTATTTTCGTAAAAAAGTGGAAATTGGTAGGAAATTACATCTTAGTGAAAATATACTATTACAAGGTTTAACTGATGGTTTAAAACCAGAATTCAAAAACAATATTATTATAAATCCTCCTAGTAGTACCACAGAATGGTACCGGGTTGTCAAACAATTCGTGGAAGTTTCCACCCCACTAGTTTCAAACCAAGTAATAAATCAACCATCAGCTAGACAAAATTTTCAACCTTTTCAACCAACTAGGCCCTGGATTCAGCCAGTTAGGCCCAATAATACACTTAGGAATTGGATTCCCCAAAGGCAATCTCAGTTTCAAAGACCTAGAGTTTGTCAAAATAATTATATTCAAAATTCATACCCTTCAAGACCTTGTAGGATATGCACAAATAGGGATGTCAGTAATTCTTTTCATTGGGAAAGAGAATGTATTTTTAGGAGTGAGTTGCCATCCTCTGATACTCTTCCAAGTAGCTCACAAAATAATTCTCATAATATTTGACTATTAATTGTGTATGGATGTACAAATAATTATAAATTACCATTCGTTGTAGATAGTTCTCTGTTTGTCAGGTTTATTTATTTGATTATTTATCTGTGAATCTTACTTACTTACCTATTTATGAGTATTATTATTATCATTATTATGTGTTGGAGATTGAAATATTTTTATTCTTAAGGATTTAATTGAGGAGTATGATGTTCTTAAGATATTTACTGTTACTTATTAAGACTATTATGATATTTCTATGCACGATTAAGGGCAAGTTTGTAATAAAAAAGTATAACTATGATGTTTACAATTTCTATTTTATTAGATAAAATTTCTGGTTAATGTTAACAGCTAAATATAGTCACAATTTCACGATAATTTTGATTCAATTTTTTTTTAAATGGTGGGTAATGGTTTTGTGTGAGGCAATTAAAATGTATACACCATCAGTAGACAAAGCCCTCAAAATTGCGAAAGCGCGAACTCAGGAATTTCACCTTAAAAGTAAAAGGCTCTATGATCGAAATTTTGTCAAATGCCCATTAAAAATACAAGACTCTGTAATTTATGAAGAATTTAAATACCCTAACACTCGAAAATTAGAACCTACTTTCTCTGGACCATACAAAATTATAAATAAACTTTCTGATGTAACTTATGAAATAGATAAATTTAATTATGAGACAGGACAGAATTCCGTTATTGTGCATGTTTCTAAATTAAGACCCTATTTTTCACCAGAAGATTTTAAACTGTTTCATGAGCAACCCAAAAAACAAACAAAACCTCAGATACAATCACAATCACTAGATCAAACTAAAGTCAAGACAGTAGATTAAGTTTTAATTCTTATTCTTTAAATAGTTTATCACCATAATTTTCAACATTAGCAGGTATGTTCTTGGAGGCCTACAAGAATATTACTTGTTTTTGGGAGTTTTTTGGGGTTAAATTGGGCTCCTTATGCAGGCATAAGGTGTACACTTTGATTGTAAAAGCTTTCAAATTGATGTTGATAAATTAATTTTAAGGGTGTTTAAGTCTAAGTATATTTACTCATGTATTTGACATTAGTATTATTCTATTTATTCAGCAGATATTTATGTTATAACAGTTATAAAATCTAATGATTCTACTCAAACCTATAACATAATATGTGATTTTCAGTGATTGTGAAAACTACAGATATTAAAAGTTTTTCAAAAAAGCACACTATTTTTATTTCCATTTCTCAATTAAGAATGACACTTTTTATTCCTATTGTATTTTATTATTAAAGTTTATAAACCATGTGTAGATAAAACATTATTCTACATTTGGCATTTGAAAACTTATAACCAAATTTGACAATTTTGTAAAAGAGTATCAGAGAGGAATTATTGTAAGGAAATACTGGTTGAGAGTCCATTTTCTAAATAGTTAGATTTAATTTTATTTGGATTTTGGAATTATTATGATTTTTTTTATTTATACTTTCGGCTAGCAAAAAATACTTTCTTATGCTATTAGAAGATAAAAAAATTATTTAGTTGCTATGTAATTATTTTTATCCTCAACCAATATTTTCCCTATCAATAATAAACAAATAGTGATATTTTCTTTTGATTATACTCTTGTTTTACTATTATTATTATTATTATGATTTCTATAATGAAGTTTAGTATTAATTATACTCTTATTGAAAAATATTAGGATATGGAGTCTTATTATACTATTACTTATTATTGTTGTTATTGTAATTATTTAAATTTTTCTATATTATTTATTATTGATATTGAGAGTGATGCTATTTATTATTGAAAAATTGATATATTACTGAAAGATGTTGGATCCAACATAACATTAAAACCAAAGATTAAACTAGGTTTGAAGATTTTTAATTAAAGAGACTATATTCAGAGAACATTGGAAAAGACTCTTTTATATATACTATTGAAAGACTTGTTTCATTTAAAGGACTTATTTAAAATAAACTATGCATTAAGTCATTGTGATTATTTAAACTTCCATGAGAACGAATTTTTATTGTTTTTATTATATTTTTATCTCTTGCTTATTAATATTCATAACTTATTTACTGTTATTATATGTATTATCTCCTATGCACTTACAAATGGTAAGTGATGTTGTAACATTATTGTATTTCTTTCAGGGAAATGCTCCTACCTAAATTTAATTCAGAATTATTTTCTCTTAACTATTTTATTTTAATCGCTAATATTTTTTATATTGCGTTAATTTTCTTTTCTTCCATCTCTTGGCTTCCTGAGTTTGACAGTTTTACTCCAAAATTTAGCTTTTCTAAATTATCATATTTCTGTTGTCTGAACTTGTAGTTTTATTTAACTATCAATTTCATACAAAGTCTTGGGGAGGGGGGATAATATTACAAATTTAAAATTTTTTCGCCAAAACTAACCTTTATACTATCTTAATTTTCTTATAATAATGTTCCGTACTTACTTCAAATTATTAAATTAAAATCTTGTTTCTAAATCTAATCTGTTAATCCTTATGCAGACGATATAAATTCTTAATTTGCCTTAAAAAACATTATTCCAGTATGCGTAAATTTAAAAAGATGGCTCTAAATTAAAAATATTCTTAATTAAAACTTTACTTCTTAATATTCCAAATAAAACTGATTTCTTCTATGTTTTTATCAACCCTTTTTAAGAAAGTCTTATTAAATTTATTCCAAACCCATACCTTTCAAAAATATCATTATTTTATTTTATCTATTTATTTATTTTTCCTACGTCAACCTTTCATGTGTGCATATTAATAAATTCATTTCTTTTCTTTTTCTCTTAAAATTAATCATTTATAAAAATCGTCTGCCTAAGATATTTAAAATTCTGAGTCAATTATAAATTGGTTAAATAATATTTTTTTTTAAATAAATTTATCGTTTGTGGAAAATAATCTCGTAGCTGGACAAGAATTCTGTTTACATAAAAGAATGATGGTTTGAGGTTACAGAATGTTCCAGAACTTTCTTTTTAGTTTAAAAAGGTGGAAGTCTCGAGATGAAAAAAAAGATTTCTTGGGTTGCTTCTTCGATGAGGACAGTTCGCTGAAATAATGATGGAATTTTTGCAAAAGGAGCTTTTCCTTCCTCATTATTACGAATTTAATAAATGAATTTACAGCAGCCCATGAATAATTATTGGATCTTCTACATTTATTTATTTATTTTGTTTTTTCCCTCGCTTGCCATGACTGTGTGTTTCTTTTTAACCAGTGGAAATAATTCGAGTTCTCCTTAAATCGTCACATATATATATATATATATATATATACCGGATGTCCCAAAAATGACTGATGGATTTAAAAATTCAATAACTTGCAAACGGTGACAGCTATTTAAATAATTTTTGCAGGAGGGTTATGTATAATGTCAGGAGTTTTTTTACCGTAATTTTTATTTTAGTTCGCATTTCAAACAATAGGTGGCGCTGACGGCGATTGAAGGCCAGGTCGACGCTTTACTCAGCACTGATCATCTGATCTTCAATCGCCGTCAGCGCCCCCTATTGTTTGAGATGCGAACTAAAATAAAAAATTACGGTAAAAAAACTCCTGACATTAAACATAAACCTCCTGCAAAAATTTTTTAAACAGCTGTCACCGTTTACAAGTTATCGAATTTTAAAATCCACCAGTCATTTTTGGGACACCCGATATATATATATACACATAAAAGTAATGATATTTATTGGTTTTGAGTTAGTATAACTTAACATTTACATTTTTTCAAAAAAAAAATATATATATATAATATTGTGAGACAAAATTGCGAAAATGCATAAAAGTGGTCCATTGTACCCCAGTCTTCCCCCCTTCTTCTTTACGACATCTATTTTGCCAAACTTTTACTACTAGCTCATCACTAAAATTTGAAGATGTTACAGACATAATTAATGTTTTCAAATAATAATCTGTATGCAATGTTTCTGATATCTTTCTATTTTACTTTTTATTCTTTTATCGTAATCCGAGTCATTTTCTTGACGATAAGAACCAGTATTTTTAAAGTAAGATCAAAGTGGAATTTAAAGAAAGCTCGCAAACCTTGCAGTTACCATGCCTCTTTTTTTTAAAAATAATGCATAAATATATTTTTTATATTTAAAAAAACATTAATCGAACTGTATTTTTATTTCTTTAATAATCTGTAATTAACATTATTTTGCGTATATAGATCACTAATCAATTATTATGTAAAAGTCTTTTATAACTGAATAATTATCAATAAAATTTTCAATCAGATTAACAATAATTAATGTTCTTTAAAACTAGCATTACAATTTGGTAATGTTAGTAATTAATTGATTTTTATATTAATTGTTTGCTGTTAAAAAGCTAGTTGGAAGTGCCAATCCCAAAACTTTCTTCTATCTAATAGCTATATTTTAATATTTTAAAAAATAGTTACACATGTTTTAACGATTTTAATTCAGTAACTTTATCAACTTTCATTTTCAAGTTGAAGAAAGAACTGAAAACTAGAATTAAAGAACATATAGCAGACATCAAATACAATAGGAAAACTACAGCTCTCTCAAGATTATATAGCAAAGAACCATTACAAATAGATTTTAAAAATAGCAGAATAATATACCCTTCTAGATCATATTTTCCGTCAATCATAAGAGAATCAATAGAAATCTTCATACGTAAAGACAATATTTGCAATGAATTTGCCTCCATGGAACTACCTAAAATATGGAAAGAAATGCTTCAAAGGTTTTTAAGACAATAATTTGTAATATGTCACGCTCACAATTATTTTTATTCATTTTTATTTCCAGTTTATTTTTATATGCTCATGTTCACGTGATTGGAGTTTTTTTTTTTTCTGTTTATTTCGGGAAATTCCTTTTTATCATTTTATTTGCTTTTGAAAATGTTGCCGTAAGAGCAATGAAACATGTAAAGCTATAATCTTTTTATGTTATTTTAATTTATCACTTAAAGCATTTAAATTAAATTGATATTTTAAAGTGATGTTTATATTATATAGAAAAATCTTTTTCAAGTTCTCCCTTTCTTGTACCTAATTTTAAATTTTAAAATTTATAAAAATTTTTAAATGGCCGCCATTTTGAAATAAGATGGCGGATGGAACTGAGTATCGAACTCGATTCAGGCCTCAGTATATCCTATGTACACACCAAGTTACATCCAAATCGATTCATAAAAACGCATGTTATCACGTGACAAATATCAGATCGTTCCAAAATGTCAGCCATAAGAAAAAGTCAAAGTGTTATAACTCAATCATTTTTTAAGATATGAACAAAATAAAAAGTGTTCTGGAATCGTTGTTTTAGGTTCTAACACGTAAAAGAAAAATATTTTTCAACTTTTAATTTTTTCGCATTTAATTTTAAATTTTAAATTTTTTTTAATTTAAAATGGCCGCCATTTTGAAACAAAATGGCGGATGATGCTGGCCAACGAACTCGGTTGAGACATTTGTATGTACTATGTACATACCAAGTTTCATTCAAGTCCGTTCATAAATACGCGTGTTATCACGTGACAAAAATCAGATTGTTTCAAAATGTCAGCCATAAGAAAAATTCAAAGTGCGATAACTCAATTATTTTTTAAGATATACACAAAATAAAAGATGTTCTGGAATCGTTGTTTTACGTTCTAACACGTAAAAGAAAAATATTTTTCAACTTTTAATTTTTTCACATTGAATTTTAAATTTTAAATTTTTTTAAATTTAAAATGGCCGCCATATAGAAACAAAATGGCGGATGATGCTGGCCAACGAGCTCGGTCGAGAGATTTGTATGTACTATGTACATACCAAGTTTCATTCAAATCGGTTCATAAATACGTTAGTTATCGCATGACAAAAATTATATGTATATATATATATATATATATATATATATATATATATGTCAACATTTGAACGGAGGGTGGTTTTGGGGTCTGGGGGTCATGATCGGTGAAAATATACCAAAATTTTCCGGAAGTGCTTTCCTCCGGACGGCTGCAATAGGTAGTTTTTTACTTTTTGTAATGAAAGCTACCTAAAAATGGACCGTTCCTGCTAAAAATTCGTTATATAGAGAAATTCGATGAATGGAGTTTCGTTATAGAGACACTCGACTGTATTTAAAAAATATCGATTTCCGGTTTTTGACGGTTTTGAACGTTTTAGGGGTCAGAGATTCCGAAAAAACATGTTTTTACAAAATGTCCGTATGTCGCCATTCTACCACCAAAAAGTGTATGAAGATATGCATAGAATTGAACCAAACTTTTTGTGAATGTTTTTGGCTGTGGCAAGCAGGTCCTGCTACAATGTTAAAATATTCCACAGGAAGGGGGCGCTGCAATAGCTATTTTTGTGCCATTTTCAATATTGCACCGACTCAAAGTAAATGAAGTTATGCATAGAATTGAACCAATTTCGTTTGGTAAGTGTTTGGCTATGGCTAGTTGGTCCTCTCTGAATTTGAAAAAAATCCGCCGGAAGAGGGCGTTGAAATAGAGTGTGCCATTTTTAATATTATAAAAGTGTATGAAGTTATACATAGAACTGAACCAAAATTTTTATGTAAGTGTTTGGCTATAGCTTGTAGGTCCGCCCTGTATTTGAAAAAAATCCGCTGAAAGGGGACGTTATAATCACGATGCCTGTGCCATTTTCATTATTTTACCATCAAAAAGTGTACTAAGTTGTACATAGACCTGAACTAAAATTTTTGTGTAGGATTATTATTGAGTACGGCAAGTAGGTCCTCTCTGAATTTGAAAAAATTCTGCCTATCATTCTATTGTCCATCGGCTCTTGCGGAGACAGAAACTCGTTTTTAGTCCGATTAATTCATTGAAGCAAAAATTAGGATGAAAATCAAAGTTGAATTAAAATTATTGAATTAAAATTATTAAAGCATTAACATGTGTAACTATTTTTTTAAATATTAAAATGAGACAGAAGAAAGTTTAGGGATTGGCACATCCAAGTAGTTTTAGTTTGGAATTGCAATAAACGACAATATATGAGTATACTGTCCGTAAATGTGCAGTTTTTTTACTATATTGAAGGCATTTGGTCTAAAAGTTTAGTAGTTTTTATTGTGCAACAAAGCAAAGATTCATCAATTTGCGCCGGCCGATTCACCTAGCTATATCAATTATTACCATCATAACCACATAGATACTTTGTTCACGAAAATGCAACCAAAAGTCACAATAGTTATTCAAAGGCTCGAGACGTTCCCTTTCGATGGCGCATTCATAAAAATTGTGCGTTTCGGATGGCTTTCATGTTTCAAATTAATATTTTAATAATTACTAGCTGCACCCGTCGAAACTCGACGGAAAGGAATATATATTAGGTATGATATATATCAATCTTATATGGGCAGTAAAAAACTGAGCGAAATAAACAATTGTTACCTCTTAAAATAGGGATAACATAGCTTTTCATGATGAAGATACACAAACTT
The DNA here is from genome assembly GCA_964019185.1 of Maratus speculifer. NCBI lineage: Eukaryota > Metazoa > Arthropoda > Arachnida > Araneae > Salticidae > Maratus > Maratus speculifer. Next base: position 419,086,472 of record OZ025291.1, on the reverse strand, counting down.
CAGAAAATAAAAAAAAAATAAGGAAAACAACTCATAAATTATATTATGTTGGACTTAACTTCAGCTACAAATCTTTTTTTAATGCAGTTTCTAAACCTTAAATATTATTTAAATGCCAAATTATTTAGGAAATTAATATTATACTCCGGAAGACAAATTCAAAAATATCTGCATAGTTTATTTTTTCTCCGTTTAAATATCGCTTGATAACTGTACAATAATTATAATATCAATGATACTTTTTAACTATAATAGAAACAGGGACTGACTAAACTGCCTAACCAACCCATTACACATTTACAGCATTTGCAATAAATTTAATTTATTTATTGGTTTGTATCCTCCATGAACTTGTAAAAATTAATTTTATTGTTATGGCAACGAAAAAAAAAACGATATCTCTGTTATCAAAAAGAATAAATTTTTTGCATTTGTTGCTGAAATGCAGAATTTTTTTTTTAATTTTAAACAATAAGTTAATACAATGAAATGACTTTAATTATTTTTTGATATTATGCAAGATAGAAATATAGTAATACCGGCACATCACAGGTTTTATTTTTTTTATTTATTTATTTTTTTTTTTTTAATATGACATCTTTTACACCTTCTGAAATACTCATATTTTCTTAAATAAAAGCGTGATTTATGCAGTTATTTAAGAATTCTTTAGTTTCATAAAATATTCAGTATAATTAAATAGAAATGGCGCAGTTTATAGAAATATTTTCATTTGTGCACACCACGGACCTTTAAATTAATAGAAGTTCATTTTATTTAGATACAGGAATTAAAGTCAGTGAATATGACATCATCACTGACACAGGAATAAACTATAACAATGTATATTATATTCATGGAATAAATTTATCTGGTTTCTGTATGACGACATTTTCTCCATCGACAAAATTTCACTTTAGATATTATATTTTATTAAAGTTTATCTTCTGTTATTTTACTTGCATAATACTTAATAATATTACTCAGTAAATAATCTGTATATTGCAGGGAATAACTATGTGCAATCATTTTATTATGATTAAATTTAACGAAAACCTTTTTTTTTTTTTTTTTTTTTTTTTTTGTTTGAAATGCGATTATACATTTACCGATGAGATCAAGCTCCTGATTGGTGGAAAATAATGAAACAAAATAAATTTTTAGAAAAGCTTAACCTGTTGCCACTGTTTTGAAGAAATGTCATGAAAAAGCTTTTAAAATTAAAAATAAAATATAAAAATTGAAATAAATTAAAAATTAGCCAGAATGGGCACATCTACACATAAACAGCTTTTATTAAAAAAAAAATAATTATCAAAATCGGGCCAGTAGAAAGCTCAGGGCTGATGACCAAAAAATCAGCCAGGTCTTTTAAATATATAGATTTAATTTAAGTATAAGCATATAAAAACATATTCAATCACAATTTAAATTAGTTAAAATATTTTAATTCAAACTTTTTACTTTTAAAATTATGAAATGTAAGTGGATTAAAAATTCATTTAGAAGAGGGAAATTTAATTGTCATTTAAACACATCAGCTACCTTAAAATTCGCAGAGAGTTTCAATTAATAATGCTATTTAAAATTATAAATATAAAATCATTTCTATTATTTTATGATGAATACATTAAATTTTTTTATAGCTTCTCTTTCACATTAACAAGCTGTGTTTGTTCAAATCTTTTTTTTTATATATATATATAAGAAACACAATTATTTATTTAATATTTTACTTCATTTAAACAATTTATTTTCTTCATAATTAACAAAAAAAATTATTTTCCTTTTTTTATAATCCTATTCTAACAAATTTGCTATTTTCTAATAATTTTTATCTAGGCTAAAACTTGAAATCATTTTTAACTGTACTTTGAAAAAACAAAATTAGAAATTACAGATTGTGACTAAATATAAAATATTTTCTGATAAAAAATGAAATTTTCTGCTTTAATTTATCGTCTATCGGATACAATTTTAATGAACTTTTAAATTATCTTCCAACCATTTCTTTTAACGATTTTAAAATAACAGTTTTTTTTCTAAGCTTTGATTAGCTATTAATTATAAATGACAGTTTTCTTACCTTATAAAAACATAAACATGTATCTATTTTTTCTCCGTTAATTTAAACAAACTCAAATTTAATTAACTTTCGGAAGCTATTAGTAAAAATCTAATAATGAGGTGATTCTTGTCACATTTTTTTCTAATTAAATGGATGTTATCATATATCATAGAAATGTTATTTTTCTATAAACATTTTTAATGCATACATTGTGTATGCATAGTATATACTACATTGTATATGCATTGTTTATATATTGTATATAAGGTGGTCTGGTGTAATAACGCCAGGCGGGGTAATAACGCCAAGTGCTAATATTATGCATAATTATGAAATAATCTGGTAAATGACACCCATGTGATCTGCGCAGAAGGGTTTTGAGTCACAAAAATCGCAAAAAACAGCTTCAAGTTAATTTGTTCCATTTTTAGGTTTTATTGTTTTTACAAGCAACTAAAATTAACGCTTGATCTAAAATTTGCAACATACGTTTTGTGATGTGAAGACTATTTTTTTTATCCGGAAATACTTTGTTAATTACATAAATTTGTAGTACATTTCATGGACTTTCAAAATGTCGTTGAAGATTTTGGATATCTTCTCGAGATAATTTGTAATTTAAAATGAACAGGCAATAATTATAACGGGGTAATAACGCCAATCCTTGGCATTAAGACCCCGCTTGATTCCCTACAGTGGCCGAGCTATATCCTAAATACTGATTCAAATAAACACAGTTAAAACTGTGCAATTTTTCTAATAATTCTATTTAAGCTGTCTTTTTTAAGCAAAAAGAAGCTCACGGTCTGATATTCATTTGCTTCATCCTCCCCCCCCCCCCCCCCCACACACACACACCACATCTTTATTTTTCTTACACTTTCACAAAAAATTGAACATTTTCAATAGTTTAGAATGCAATTTGTCAATTTCTAAGTTTGTAGAATTTGTATTTTTAGAATTGGGCAATCTACATGCAATTATTCCATCTTATTTTATAGTTCTGTTTGCATGGCGTTATTACCATATGGGTAATAACGCCAATGTATTGGGTGAGTGCAAAAGTTCGTGCGGAGGTGCAACAGATGTCGTTAGAAGCGGCGTAAAGTGTTGTCATTAATACTGCCATCTACAAAAGACAGATCATTGGAAAGGTGACGTGTGCAGCTTTCATTTCAAACAAAATAATTTGCGTAGGTACAAACAAACTGCTTCAAGAAAGTTAACTTTCCAAATGAGTGTCGTAAAGGTGCATTTACGGCATGTTATGCTTTACAAGTTTCGGAAGGGAATAAACGTTGCAGAAGCAGTAAAAATAAATTAAGAGGTTTATCAAGATCAAGCACCAGCTAAACGAACTGTGGAAAAATGGTTTGCGATATTTCGCTGCGGAGAGTTTAACCTTGAAGGCGGACCACAATCCGGTCGACTCTCACACATTGATGTCGATATTGTGAGTACTTTAGTTAAAAATACTCCGCGAATTTCAACATAGGAAGTTGCTACAGCAACAACCACTTTTCGGCGTTCAAAAAATATAAGATTCGATTTGAAGCTCGATATATGGGTGCTACATTTGCTGACCGAGGGGAACAAAATCGAGCAAATTTCTGCTGAAGTTTCTTTACTCGGGCGGTTCAAAAACGAGCCGTTTTTGGTTCGATTAGTGACGGGCGATGAGAAATGGGTCCTTTACAACAATGTTCAGCAATGTGAGCATTATGACGAGATGGCAAAGGCCAGTTAGCGCCCGATGAAGGTGATGCTCTGTGTTTGGTGGGATTGCAAGAGTATAATTTATTTTTAGTTTTTCTTCGCTTGCCAAACGGTTGATTCAGTGAAGTACTGTCGCCAATCAACCAGTCTGAATCGAGAAATCAAACAGAAATGTCCGATTTTGCCAAATAGCAAGTTTGTAGTCTTTCATCATGACGACGCCAGACCACATGTTTCGAAATAGACGTTGCGCAAACAGAACAACTTGAAATGGGATATCCTAATTCATCCACCATATTCCTCTGATATTGCACCACCTGATTGTCATTTGTTCTGATAATTGCAAAATCATTTAAGTGGAAAAAACTTGACTCTTTGGATGCCTTTAAAAACGTCATGTCTTCGTTCTTCGAACCTAAACCGCGGAAATTTTATGATCCGGGCATCCGTATGCTGCCAGAACGTTGGAAACAGATTATATAAAACGATGGAGCATATGTCATTGATTGAATAAAGAACTTTGCTTGCCTAATCACTGTGTGACTTTTACTCTCAAACTCCGCACGAACTTTTGCACTCACCCAATAGCATTGGTCAAGAAATCACGCCATTACATTTTATGAATACATATCTGTTAAATTATTTTTTTAAATAGATAGTCAATGAGTTGCTGTATCAAATCATATATTTGTTTGAAAAATACAAACTAAAACTGAGCCGTAAAAACTACTAGAACCTTAACGTGGCGTTATTTCCCGAGGGTACCTTACATTGTACAGGGTGTTCAAGAAAGGACTCCCCAACTTTGAAATGGCATAACTTCGAAACAGTGAGAGATATAAATGTGAAACAAGTTGAATGTTAGACAGATAGGTCTGGAATTTTTTAAACACCAATTTGAAAAAATAGTTCCAATATTGGATAATAGGTAGCAGCACAATCACGTGGAGCTTTAAATGGTACTCAGAAGTACAGAAATTTCATTCGTGCGTCTGTTTCTTTGCTGACGCGTGTAAAAAAAGTCTTTTTGTGGGATTACTTGAAGGATGCTGTTTATTCTAAGAATCCCCAAACATTGGAACAGCTTGAACAATTCATCTGTGAGGCAAGTGCATCCATTTCATTAGAAGTGTTGCAACAAGTGATTTTGAACTTACGTCATGTTGATGCTAAAAAAAAGTATCCATATCGAAACCATTGTAATGTGATTTTTGGCTCAGTTCAAACAGCTCACTTTCAGAAACTATTTCAAAGACACAGCTTTGTGATTGCAGCGCCCTCTCGTGTCCAATATTGGAACAATTTTTTAAAATTGTATATAAAAAAAATCCAGACCTATCTGTCTAACATTCAACTTGTTTCACATTTCTATCTCTCACTGTTTCGAAATTATGTCATTTCAAAGTTGAGGAGTCCTTTCTTGAACACCCTGTATATGCATCAGTCTACAAAATTAGAGAAAATATTTTTTTTAATTAATTTCTATTGTTTGATAGTGTATAATGAAGCATGGCTATAAAATTGCATATCATTGTACAGATGAAACAATCCAGAACATAATACAATAATCCTCAAAAGAACTTTTGTATTATAATATCTCATTGTGAAGAAGAATGCTGAAAAATGTAGAAAAAATAAAATTAAAAAAAATTCGCCAAGCTTTTTAATTCTTATTTCAAACTTTAGTAACAACATTGAAACGCTTCCCCATGGAGTGAGCAAAATTTTAAAATTTTGTAATTGTTTTGATTCAAAACCAAGATTCAATTATTGTTCTATTAATTAAGCTCAATTTTAAAAACATAATTGCATATTTGATAATATATTGATGCATTATTCACGATATGATATTATGTTAGTACATTGTTTTTGGTGTATTTTTATTGGAAAATACATATTACTTTTTTATTTTAAATTTTGAAAGAAGTTTATTTAAATTTCTTTTCAATTTTTATGAGCTTTCATTAGCATAAAAGATATTTTCTTTTAAATCTATTTTTTATTATTATTTAAAGACTGAATGTAAAAGACAATAAGAAAACATAAATTTTCCATAAAGAACGAAGTCAATCGGATTAGTTGTCCAGATATTTAAACTCTTATTTTCATATTCTTCGATTTTTCATGACCCTGTATTTCATTCATATTTCAATTCAGGGATATATTTTAATAGGATATCAGAACTTAATCCGACTTAGTAAACTGTTAGTTAATATAAATACTATTGTTGAAGTTATAAGGATGTTTCATTTACGCAATGCGGTATTACTTGATTATCCCATCGACTAAAAACTATCGCCAAACTATACGTTTAAATTTTATTACAGAATTGCACTGCATTTTATAAATAGTTTACACATGTTTTATTTTCGTATTTTATATTATGCATATCCATGATAGGTAAGTATTATTACCAGGGAAGTGCTTAAAGGGGAAGCAAGGGGCTACGGGGGGGGGGGGGGCTTAGTCCCTTCCTAAAACATTTTGAACCTCTCCTGAAAAAGATTCCAAAGTCAGTAAATGAATTTGTGTTCCAAAAATCTAAATGTAATTATGTTCAAAAATTTAATTTAGCTTTGAGGCCCTTCCCCAATTTTGCAGAAATACTAAATTGTAATTAAAATACCGTATTTACTCGTGTATAAGGCGCACCCCTACTTTACAAGTAAAAATGGCAATTTCTTAAAATCTCGTATATAACGCGCACCATAAATTTGATACGCTAATGAAGAATGACCAAATGTATTTCAGTAAAAAAAAAAAAAAAAAAGTCGAAACAAACATTACACCAGACCAGAAAACAAAACGAAAATGCCTTTTTAGACTTCGGGTTGTAAGAGAACGACGGGAAATAGGAATGAGTGACGGTAAAGAGAATTGCTAAATTGGCGTTTAGATAATGTCACTAGCTCTGTTGTATAAAATACTGCAAAGAATGAAATAAATATGGAGTAATACTTCAATTAAGTAACATTTTTCGAGGTTTAATATCTTCTTTGAATAATTCCTTGTTTCATATGTATATCGTTCGACTACATCCAACAGTAAAAAATTATTCCGTGTATAAGACGCACCTAGGAATTTTGCCCTAATTTTTTGGAAAAAAAGTGCGCCTTATACAAGAGTAAATACGGTAAATGTTTCAACATTTATACATCCTATTTGTACATTAATGTGTACATATGATACTAGCATTATTTTTAATTTTGCATTAGTTATACACAGAAATTTTTTATCATCATACTTTCTTTTAGCATAAAATGAAGTCACTACAACAGTTTAATAAGAAACATAGTGCCTACAATATCAATATACACTAAATCATTAATTTATCTTTCTGCATCAGAGAGAGTGTGGAAAAAAATGACCCCCCTCCCTCCTACATTTTCTTGAGCACACCCTATTGATCATTTGATCAATAGGGGGGTGCATATTGTATCATATTGATCATATTGACCCGATATTGAGCATCCACTTCTTAGCTACGGCCCTGAGTATTGCGGTGGCCCCCAACAACTAGTTTCCTTCGTATACACGATTTACCATTTTTTAAATAATTACCCCATTAAAAAAATACTTGATGAATTTTTAAATCAACGAGCGTGTTATATATAAATGTCCTATAATATTGGCTTGATAAATTATCATGGATGTATGAAATTATTTCCAATTTTAAATATACTGCAATATAAATGTAACTTATATAACATGCATTGCATATTCTTAGGTGCTTTAGAATTTCGCAATCGATGTTATATTCTCATTTCAACTTTTCTTTCCGATGTTACTTTAGAGAAGATCCAGATTATTTAATGTTACTGGAATTGTACTGCCATCTATTATGATAAAAGAGAATTACAAATTCGCAGAACATTTCATTATTTTAATATTGAAACAAGCTTTTTCATTTTATTGTAATTAGTTTATAGGTACTATTGTACGTCGAATCACTTATTGAGAAATTTGCATTTTATAAACACAGTCTGTTTCATTTAATGTGAAATAAACATGTTTGTTTTCAAAAATAAAATTAAAATAAAAGTATAATCTATATTATAAAGGCCAAACGCATTTGTGCGTAACGCATATGTCATTTTGCGAATGGCAACACTTTCCCCTGCAATTTCGGTACACAATTTTACATTTTTTTTTTTTTTTTCAATTTTCGGTACTACAAAACTTTAAGCATCTATACATAACACATTTTAAATTTTTACACCTTCGGATAGAGAAAAAAATGCACTTTTAAATGCAATTTGTTTGAAAGCTGTATCTCAATTTCTTTTTTATGTACATTTTTTTTATAGTTTTTAGTACCAATTTTGTAATTGTGGCAACAGAAACACTCCATTTTCCCTTTAAAAAAACATAAATAAATAAATAAGTAAATAAATAAAAATTAAAATGCGTATAGTATTTTAAAAATATCATCTGTTATAAAATCCGGTGAATTTCGGTTTTATTTCGTTTAATAATTTGGATAATTGGGTTTTGTTAATTTTAGCTTAAAATAATATTTGTTTGAGAGTTAGATTGACCAATATAAGATGCATTTTTTACTGTAACTAATTTTGTAGATTTATTATAAATCAATGAAACATTGATTTAAACATTGATTGATGAATTTTGACGGGATTCAACTTGTATTTTTAACGTTGAAATGAAAACAAGAAATGATTTACTTTTCCTTAAATTAACAAATCGAAAATTGTACGTCAGACGAAACAAATGAAGTGCGTTCGTATTGTAACAGAGTTTTTAATGTATACAGTATTTCGGATGCACTATAGCATCCGAAATCTTTTGCGTATCCTTGTAAATTACCAAGTGCTTTCTATTTTACAGTAATTAACTCGTAGTAAATCTCAGCAACGTGCATCAGTTTCATAAAATGTGAAATATTTTAATAGAATTAAAACGCACTCCAAACAATGTTTCTGTCAGTATCATTATGTAATCAAATACTTTTGTGGGTATATTAATAAAAAATATTCTTTGCACTACAGATTGTACAGAATATAAATTTTAGTATATATTTCATAGATGCATAAGAATCGTATTATGTTTGAAAGAGTTTAACATAGTTGAAATGCACTTGGAACTGTTTTTCCCATTAGCCGTTAAATAACGGAGTACTTTTGATCATCTCTTTAATTCAAACATATATCCGATTTTCATAAAATTTGAAATAACACGACAAAATTACATAACAATTATATTTTTTTAATTTCAAATGACGCGGTTGAGTAGTTATTGTTCTGTTGTATGCGTATAGACAGACATACGGACGGACGGAACGACGACTATAGGTGCTTCGTTTTACATAATAAGAAACGCATCTAAATATAGAAATGGTTTACTTATATTAAAAATGTGAAATGCACATGTAAAAATTATGCTTGCATTCTGGTATCGATATCTGTTAATTATAAACGAAACGAGAAGTGACAGATATAAAATATATTCTCTCTTTATCGCAGTTTTAATTTATTACATTTAATTAATTAATTGCAAATGGATACAATGTCACTCCAATACTTAGTTCTCTAACCTAATTAGTTCGAAATCGAATAGAATTTTACAGTAAGAAATAAAGAAAATATGATTAAGTAGTTCCCATATACCGAATTACTCCCTGTATGGCAAACAATGCAGTATAGAGGACATTGGAAAGAAATATATAGACATTATTAAAGAATTGCTGTTAACTTTCTGATTTCAAAGACAGGTATGAATAATATTTTTTCTAGTAAATAATAATATAAGTTGTTCTTACCTTACGGGTTGTGAGCAGGACCGTAGCTAGAAATGAACAATGGGGGGGGGGGACAAGAGAATATGCGGGGAGGGCCCATAATTTTTTTCCTCTCTCTCTGACGCAGAAAGATAAATTAATGCATATTCACATTTTAGGTACTATGTTTCCTATTAAGCTGTTGTAATAACTTCATTTTATGCTAAAAAGAGTATATGACGATGAAAATTTTAAGTATATAACTGGTGCAAAATTAAGCATCATGTTAGCTTCATAGGTACAAATAGGATGAGGGAGTATTAAAACACCTATTTTAGATACAATTTAGTAATTCTTCAAAACTGTGAAAGGGTCTCAAAACTAAGTTAGATTTTTGAACAGAATTTCATTTGGATTTTCGGAAAAAAAATTCATTCAGTGACCTTATAGTTTTTTCCTGCGGGGGGGGTCTCAAAATATGTTAGGGGGGGCTGAGCCGCCCATAGCGCCCCCTTAGCTACCGTCCTGCCGTCCTACGTCCTAAGTATTTCCGGATAAAAAAATAGTCTTCACATCACAAAACGTATCTTGCAAATTTTAGATCAAGCGTTAATTTTAGTTGCTTGTAAAAACAATAAGACATAAAAATGAAACAAATTAACTTAAAGCTGTTTTTTTGCGATTTATATGACTCAAAACTCTTCTGCGCGGAGCACATGGGTGTCATTTACCAGATTATTTCATAATTATGCAAAATAATTGCACTTGGCGTTATTACACCAGACCACCTTATAAGAAAAACAATAAAGAAAAAATTATGCATCAAGCATAGATTATGAAGCACTTTCTAACACACTTAGATTAATGTAACAAATCTGCACCGTTTACAAAATTAAAATATATATGGAAATGTATAACGCTTTTCAAAACCGAATTCCAGCTGTTCCTCTTTACAATAGGAAAATTATGCAAAATTTTTAGTAGCTCTGGATAAAATATAGAGATTTGTATCTATTAACAACATGCATCGCAAAATGTAGTTTATTTATGAGATACATATATTTCAATTGAAAATTTTCCTTCAGCAATTTCCTTTAGTAAGATTAAAGGTATGAGAATACTTTTGTGCAACCATATACAGCGAAACTTCCAAATAAAGGATACTCCGAATAAGGGACACCTATATTTAAGGGTCAAAAGTTCCTGTCCCATTGCTGTCCCTTATTTGGAAGTTACACTGTAATAAAAACTCCGAATAAGGGACACCTATACTTAAGGATTAAAAGTTCCGGTCCCATAGCTGTCCCTTATTTGGAAGTTTCACTGTAATAAAAACTCCGAATAAGGGACACCTACATTTAAGGATTAAAAGTTCCGGTCCCATAGCTGTCCCTTATTTGGAAGTTTCACTGTAATAAAAACTCCGAATAAGGGACACCTCTATTTAATGGATATAATTTCCGGTCCCATAGGTGTCCCTTATTCGGAAGTTTCACTGTATATGTGGTATAGAATTTATATAAAAAGAGAAATATGCGAAAAACTAATTAAATTTAAAAGCGCATACCAAATTTTAAAACATACTCTCCAGCAATTATTAAGCAAAGACAGTACTGTAACCGATTTCTTTTGCGTGTCCCTGTAAATGAATAAAAAATGCTATGAATGCTCTGTTTTAACCTGATCAGAGTAAAAATTTAGTGATTTATATCAATTTCAATGCATTTAAAATAACGTTGTGTCAATACTCTCCAAACGATTTTTCACCATACATAATGATGTAATCGAATTTTTTTTAATATCCCCTTAAATGAAATCTTAAACATGCATACTTCATATGCAATACCAAGCATGCTTTGGGGATCCTAAATGAGCTTTATCAATTGCTTAAAAATCCCAGTCTATTTATGGGAGTCAGAGTGTGAACAGACGGACAGAAATCCGAATGCATAAACACTTTTCAACTTTGTTGGAAAGTTGGCTAAATATCATGTACGATCGTAAACAGTTAAAAAGTAATAGAGATGTTAAAAATCTGAAAGTTTTTTTTATTTATAACAGCAACAACAACAATAATATTAATAATAATTAAATGTGCAGTCTAATCTTTTTTTCCACTTTTTCTTTTATTTAAATGTTATGATTATGCGCATAATCACTATTCATCATAATTCCTTAAATTTAAAATAAAAATATTGCAAAGTTACGAACTACCCTTAAGTTCTAACCCAGATTTTATTTGTTTTTGAAGAAAAATCGATTATTCTTGCTTTAAAAAAGAAAAAAGTTCCAAGTTATTTTAATGCAGAAACTGTTTATTTTCGTTATGCAACCACTGTCCCCTTAGGTTAAGATTCCCATACCCTTTCAGCTTTTCCTTGCCTTTTCTTCAAATGGAACACGTTGTTTTAATCAACTCGCATTGTTTTAGTACTTGTTTTTATTAGATAAGTAAGAATATAACTGCATTGCGATAAACTTCTGTCCAAGTTTTGTTTACTGAATTCCAAAGCATTTGCGAATTTTATTTCATTTTTAGAATTGTTTTTGAATGTACATAGTAAAGAATGAATGATGAACATTTCTTCAGAAAAGTTCAAATAAAAAGAAACAGTGATAGTTGGAACATAAACAGTACTCACTGAATAAATTGGGGCTTTTTTAATTCCACTTTTTAACATTTTCGTAGTACTACAAAAAATAGGCATTTATGTTAATGCATCAATGTAAATTTAAATTAAAGTATAAAAAAAATAAATGAAAACAATTTAGCAAAATTAAATTAGTTTATTCAAAATATCCTATATAGTAACTAAATTATACTCCGGCAGCCTTTTAACCCTTTAACGATCATAGCATTTTCATTGCTAAGATGTAGAAATAAATGAATGACACCGGTAATTAAGAACAAATATATTTCTAAATAAGAAAACGTGATTTTTTCACATATAAAATAAAAGGGATATTTTTAGATAAAAATACCGGTGTCAGTGTTGCGTATCGGAATTAAAATTTTGTGGTTTCGTGGCGAAACCAATGAACGTTAAAGGGTTAATGTTAAAATTCAACATATTATTACACCAAACTTTATTTTTTGTATCCATAATAGACTTGATGAAATTTAGTCTAGTGACATTATCATTATTAAGCAGTATTTAATAATACAAAAGCTTTCAAAAAAACCTGTGAATCGCATGCATTTTTTCTTTCTTTTTTGTAAGAGTAACAATATAAAAATAAATATAGAAAAATATTTTAATGTTAATCCTTTTAATATTTAATAGTTTATTATGTGATTCGAATGCAAACTATCATTCGTTCTTTATTGTGAACGATGGGTTCCCTTTTATAAAGACCTTGTTCAAGATTTAAACTTGGCATTATGCCAAACGCGCTTTGAAAGTAAGTCGTAAAGGAGCAATACTAACTTGGTCAGTTTAAATATTTTTTCTGGTTAAAATGTTAAAAATATGTCCGTTAATTACCGATTTTTTTTCCAAAAGTCATTATCGACAATGTTTGAAAGGTTCCGCGTCGATAGGTACCTTGTGTGTTTCTCAAATCATTCGCATATTGCCCGAAAAGTAAAGTTTATGTGTAACGTAAAAATGAGATTTTCTCAAAACAGTGAGACCTAGGATAATGACTATAGTTTTCCTGAAAGGTTTAAACAAACTCTCAATACTCCTATATTTTTAACGAATTTCAGTAGATATAAAGATATGCAAAAAAAAAGAAAGAAATTGAAAACGATTTTTTGCTCATGTATTTGATCTCAATACAAAGATTTTGGAGCAGTTTTTGTTTCCGTTTATATTTTCAAAAATGGCTCAGTTATAACACTTTGAATTTCTAGTGTGGCTGATATTTTTAAACGATCTGATTTTTCTCATGCGTATTTATGAACCGATTTAGATATAAATTGGTGTATAAGTAGTATATACCAATGTCTTGACCGAATTCGTTAGCCGAATTCATCTACCATCTTCTTTTTAAAAAAAGAGGCCATTTAAAAAAATTAAATTAATTTTATAATGTCGTATAAAAAATAGAAATTTAAAAAAGGTTAATTAAAGGGGTTTGATCTTGATAGACGGATTCCGAGATATTTTTGTTTTGTTTTTATCTTAAAAAATGGCTGAGATATACCAGTTTGAATTTCTAATATAAATAAAAAAAAGGGCTGATTTTTTTTTTTTTTTTTTTTTTTTTTTTTTTTTTTTTTTTGAGTACGATATCTCCGAAAATAGAGTATAAAAAATTTAAACGAATGTGTGATACAGTCGTTTGTTACAAGATCTTTTAAACGATACCCCCTTTCAATATTATATAAGTGAATTGCTTCTTTAAATTATACAATATGTAATGGCTAATGCTTGATATACTATTTATCAAAAGCACTCAACTGCAGTGTTAGCGGTCATGTGGCACTTGTTGGTAAGGCAAAAAAAAAAATTAAATTCCTTGGAATATTTCCCACTTAAATCAAACGTAGGCGATTTTCTTTTTAAGCCAATTTTTTTTTTTTCGATCTTCACGTCACAGTGACAATTCCACTAATACTTCGGTTTAAATTTTGTACCGACGTAAGATGCCGCCATAGTAAGACTGAAAGAAGATATTACAACATCAGAACTTCACGTATTAAAGAGTAAATCCACTAGATGACAGTGTTTTGTTTAACAGTCGAAAAACATTAAATTCTGCTACTCAAGTCAAATTAATCGAATTATGTATCAAAATGCGCATGAATACAGGATTTTACAACAACGTTTATCGTTGCCAATTTTTTTTAAAGCGGGAATTTGACCAATACGAAATTTAACACACGAAAAAAGAAAATAATTCTTTCAAACGATCAGATGGAATCGTGACGCAATCAGGCTCTAGCGTCTCTCGTAGAGAACTGTGGGTAATCGAATGATATTTTTAAAAAGCACAATAAAACAATTACAGAATAAAATTAGTAATGGGACTTTAGGGAAATTGTTGTTTTTAACAGATTAAAGTTTTTAGAATAAGAAAATAAATAATGTGTAGATTAAAGATATAGAATTAAAATATAATAAATCTGTTAAGATATTATTAAAAGACAGAGAAAATTTAGATATTATAAAAATTTGGAAATAATTAATGGCAAACAATTTTTTTTATTATCACATACATATAAATATATTACTTAACCCTCCCAAATTTTTGTCAACGATTCCACATTCCATAAATATCGAGAAAAACGGCTAGCACAGACAGACAGACAGGCACACGTGTGATCTTATAATGGTTTTGTTTTTATTTTTTAAGTAAGGAACCCTAAAAACAACTTAATGAATAACGGAATTATCAGTATGGTAACTGCGTCTGACAAAACTGAATTTTGAAAATAACGGAATGAAAATAGTTAATGTTCATTATTTAGATTTATAATCCTCCTTCCTCACACCTCTTTGAAAAAGAATATATTGTTCTTTATAACATTTAATGACGGGTTCATTTTTACTTTCTTCTATCTTCAATAGAAGAAAGTATTGTAATCAAAAAAATTTTTTGACTTCCGATTTCAGATGGATTTACACGTTTTAGGGGGCTGAGTTTCTAAAAAACATGTTTTTACAAAATGTTTGTCGGCCCGTGTGTATGTGTGCGTCCATATGTCGCCATTGTCGCCATCGTAAAGTGTATAAAGTTATGCATAGAATAGAAACCAAATTTTTTGTATGTAGTTTGGGCCAGGCAAGCAAGCCTACCTTCAATTTTGAAATATTCCGCCGGAAGGGGCATTGTAATAGCGATTTTTGTGCCTTTTCAACATTGTACCATCGAAAAGTGTATAAAGTTATGCATAGAATAGAAACCAAATTTTTTGTATGTAGTTTGGGCCAGGCAAGCAAGCCTACCTTCAATTTTGAAATATTCCGCCGGAAGGGGCATTGTAATAGCGATTTTTGTGCCTTTTCAACATTGTACCATCGAAAAGTGTATAAAGTTATGCATAGAATAGAAACCAAATTTTTTGTATGTAGTTTCGGCCAGGCAAGCAAGCCTACCTTCAATTTTGAAATATTCCGCCGGAAGGGGCATTGTAATAGCGATTTTTGTGCCTTTTCAACATTGTACCATCGAAAAGTGTATAAAGTTATGCATAGAACAGAAACCAAATTTTTTGTATGTAGTTTGGGCCAGGCAAGCAAGCCTACCTTCAATTTTGAAATATTCCGCCGGAAGGGGCATTGTAATAGCGATTTTTGTGCCTTTTCAACATTGTACCATCGAAAAGTGTATAAAGTTATGCATAGAATAGAAACCAAATTTTTTGTATGTAGTTTGGGCCAGGCAAGCAAGCCTACCTTCAATTTTGAAATATTCCGCCGGAAGGGGCATTGTAATAGCGATTTTTGTGCCTTTTCAACATTGTACCATCGAAAAGTGTATAAAGTTATGCATAGAACAGAAACCAAATTTTTTGTATGTAGCCAGGCAAGCAAGCCTACCTTCAATTTTGAAATATTCCGCCGGAAGGGGCATTGTAATAGCGATTTTTGTGCCTTTTCAACATTGTACCATCGAAAAGTGTATAAAGTTAAGCATAGAATAGAAACCAAATTTTTTGTATGTAGTTTGGGCCAGGCAAGCAAGCCTACCTTCAATTTTGAAATATTCCGCCGGAAGGGGCATTGTAATAGCGATTTTTGTGCCTTTTCAACATTGTACCATCGAAAAGTGTATAAAGTTATGCATAGAATAGAAACCAAATTTTTTGTATGTAGTTTGGGCCAGGCAAGCAAGCCTACCTTCAATTTTGAAATATTCCGCCGGAAGGGGCATTGTAATAGCGATTTTTGTGCCTTTTCAACATTGTACCATCGAAAAGTGTATAAAGTTATGCATAGAATATAAACCAAATTTTTTGTATGTAGTTTGGGCCAGGCAAGCAAGCCTACCTTCAATTTTGAAATATTCCGCCGGAAGGGGCATTGTAATAGCGATTTTTGTGCCTTTTCAACATTGTACCATCGAAAAGTGTATAAAGTTATGCATAGAATAGAAACCAAATTTTTTGTATGTAGTTTGGGCCAGGCAAGCAAGCCTACCTTCAATTTTGAAATATTCCGCCGGAAGGGGCATTGTAATAGCGATTTTTGTGCCTTTTCAACATTGTACCATCGAAAAGTGTATAAAGTTATGCATAGAACAGAAACCAAATTTTTTGTATGTAGTTTGGGCCAGGCAAGCAAGCCTACCTTCAATTTTGAAATATTCCGCCGGAAGGGGCATTGTAATAGCGATTTTTGTGCCTTTTCAACATTGTACCATCGAAAAGTGTATAAAGTTATGCATAGAATAGAAACCAAATTTTTTGTGTGTAGTTTGGGCCAGGCAAGCAAGCCTACCTTCAATTTTGAAATATTCCGCCGGAAGGGGCATTGTAATAGCGATTTTTGTGCCTTTTCAACATTGTACCATCGAAAAGTGTATAAAGTTATGCATAGAACAGAAACCAAATTTTTTGTATGTAGTTTGGGCCAGGCAAGCAAGCCTACCTTCAATTTTGAAATATTCCGCCGGAAGGGGCATTGTAATAGCGATTTTTGTGCCTTTTCAACATTGTACCATCGAAAAGTGTATAAAGTTATGCATAGAATAGAAACCAAATTTTTTGTATGTAGTTTGGGCCAGGCAAGCAAGCCTACCTTCAATTTTGAAATATTCCGCCGGAAGGGGCATTGTAATAGCGATTTTTGTGCCTTTTCAACATTGTACCATCGAAAAGTGTATAAAGTTAAGCATAGAATAGAAACCAAATTTTTTGTATGTAGTTTGGGCCAGGCAAGCAAGCCTACCTTCAATTTTGAAATATTCCGCCGGAAGGGGCATTGTAATAGCGATTTTTGTGCCTTTTCAACATTGTACCATCGAAAAGTGTATAAAGTTATGCATAGAATAGAAACCAAATTTTTTGTATGTAGTTTGGGCCAGGCAAGCAAGCCTACCTTCAATTTTGAAATATTCCGCCGGAAGGGGCATTGTAATAGCGATTTTTGTGCCTTTTCAACATTGTACCATCGAAAAGTGTATAAAGTTATGCATAGAATAGAAACCAAATTTTTTGTATGTAGTTTGGGCCAGGCAAGCAAGCCTACCTTCAATTTTGAAATATTCCGCCGGAAGGGGCATTGTAATAGCGATTTTTGTGCCTTTTCAACATTGTACCATCGAAAAGTGTATAAAGTTATGCATAGAATAGAAACCAAATTTTTTGTATGTAGTTTCGGCCAGGCAAGCAAGCCTACCTTCAATTTTGAAATATTCCGCCGGAAGGGGCATTGTAATAGCGATTTTTGTGCCTTTTCAACATTGTACCATCGAAAAGTGTATAAAGTTATGCATAGAACAGAAACCAAATTTTTTGTATGTAGTTTGGGCCAGGCAAGCAAGCCTACCTTCAATTTTGAAATATTCCGCCGGAAGGGGCATTGTAATAGCGATTTTTGTGCCTTTTCAACATTGTACCATCGAAAAGTGTATAAAGTTATGCATAGAATAGAAACCAAATTTTTTGTATGTAGTTTGGGCCAGGCAAGCAAGCCTACCTTCAATTTTGAAATATTCCGCCGGAAGGGGCATTGTAATAGCGATTTTTGTGCCTTTTCAACATTGTACCATCGAAAAGTGTATAAAGTTATGCATAGAACAGAAACCAAATTTTTTGTATGTAGCCAGGCAAGCAAGCCTACCTTCAATTTTGAAATATTCCGCCGGAAGGGGCATTGTAATAGCGATTTTTGTGCCTTTTCAACATTGTACCATCGAAAAGTGTATAAAGTTAAGCATAGAATAGAAACCAAATTTTTTGTATGTAGTTTGGGCCAGGCAAGCAAGCCTACCTTCAATTTTGAAATATTCCGCCGGAAGGGGCATTGTAATAGCGATTTTTGTGCCTTTTCAACATTGTACCATCGAAAAGTGTATAAAGTTATGCATAGAATAGAAACCAAATTTTTTGTATGTAGTTTGGGCCAGGCAAGCAAGCCTACCTTCAATTTTGAAATATTCCGCCGGAAGGGGCATTGTAATAGCGATTTTTGTGCCTTTTCAACATTGTACCATCGAAAAGTGTATAAAGTTATGCATAGAATATAAACCAAATTTTTTGTATGTAGTTTGGGCCAGGCAAGCAAGCCTACCTTCAATTTTGAAATATTCCGCCGGAAGGGGCATTGTAATAGCGATTTTTGTGCCTTTTCAACATTGTACCATCGAAAAGTGTATAAAGTTATGCATAGAATAGAAACCAAATTTTTTGTATGTAGTTTGGGCCAGGCAAGCAAGCCTACCTTCAATTTTGAAATATTCCGCCGGAAGGGGCATTGTAATAGCGATTTTTGTGCCTTTTCAACATTGTACCATCGAAAAGTGTATAAAGTTATGCATAGAACAGAAACCAAATTTTTTGTATGTAGTTTGGGCCAGGCAAGCAAGCCTACCTTCAATTTTGAAATATTCCGCCGGAAGGGGCATTGTAATAGCGATTTTTGTGCCTTTTCAACATTGTACCATCGAAAAGTGTATAAAGTTATGCATAGAATAGAAACCAAATTTTTTGTGTGTAGTTTGGGCCAGGCAAGCAAGCCTACCTTCAATTTTGAAATATTCCGCCGGAAGGGGCATTGTAATAGCGATTTTTGTGCCTTTTCAACATTGTACCATCGAAAAGTGTATAAAGTTATGCATAGAACAGAAACCAAATTTTTTGTATGTAGTTTGGGCCAGGCAAGCAAGCCTACCTTCAATTTTGAAATATTCCGCCGGAAGGGGCATTGTAATAGCGATTTTTGTGCCTTTTCAACATTGTACCATCGAAAAGTGTATAAAGTTATGCATAGAATAGAAACCAAATTTTTTGTATGTAGTTTGGGCCAGGCAAGCAAGCCTACCTTCAATTTTGAAATATTCCGCCGGAAGGGGCATTGTAATAGCGATTTTTGTGCCTTTTCAACATTGTACCATCGAAAAGTGTATAAAGTTATGCATAGAATAGAAACCAAATTTTTTGTATGTAGTTTGGGCCAGGCAAGCAAGCCTACCTTCAATTTTGAAATATTCCGCCGGAAGGGGCATTGTAATAGCGATTTTTGTGCCTTTTCAACATTGTACCATCGAAAAGTGTATAAAGTTATGCATAGAATAGAAACCAAATTTTTTGTGTGTAGTTTGGGCCAGGCAAGCAAGCCTACCTTCAATTTTGAAATATTCCGCCGGAAGGGGCATTGTAATAGCGATTTTTGTGCCTTTTCAACATTGTACCATCGAAAAGTGTATAAAGTTATGCATAGAACAGAAACCAAATTTTTTGTATGTAGTTTGGGCCAGGCAAGCAAGCCTACCTTCAATTTTGAAATATTCCGCCGGAAGGGGCATTGTAATAGCGATTTTTGTGCCTTTTCAACATTGTACCATCGAAAAGTGTATAAAGTTATGCATAGAATAGAAACCAAATTTTTTGTATGTAGTTTGGGCCAGGCAAGCAAGCCTACCTTCAATTTTGAAATATTCCGCCGGAAGGGGCATTGTAATAGCGATTTTTGTGCCTTTTCAACATTGTACCATCGAAAAGTGTATAAAGTTATGCATAGAACAGAAACCAAATTTTTTGTATGTAGTTTGGGCCAGGCAAGCAAGCCTACCTTCAATTTTGAAATATTCCGCCGGAAGGGGCATTGTAATAGCGATTTTTGTGCCTTTTCAACATTGTACCATCGAAAATTGTATAAAGTTATGCATAGAATAGAAACCAAATTTTTTGTATGTAGTTTGGGCCAGGCAAGCAAGCCTACCTTCAATTTTGAAATATTCCGCCGGAAGGGGCATTGTAATAGCGATTTTTGTGCCTTTTCAACATTGTACCATCGAAAATTGTATAAAGTTATGCATAGAATAGAAACCAAATTTTTTGTATGTAGTTTGGGCCAGGCAAGCAAGCCTACCTTCAATTTTGAAATATTCCGCCGGAAGGGGCATTGTAATAGCGATTTTTGTGCCTTTTCAACATTGTATCATCGAAAAGTGTATAAAGTTATGCATAGAATAGAAACCAAATTTTTTGTATGTAGTTTGGGCCAGGCAAGCAAGCCTACCTTCAATTTTGAAATATTCCGCCGAAAGGGGCATTGTAATAGCGATTTTTGTGCCTTTTCAACATTGTACCATCGAAAAGTGTATAAAGTTATGCATAGAATAGAAACCAAATTTTTTGTATGTAGTTTGGGCCAGGCAAGCAAGCCTACCTTCAATTTTGAAATATTCCGCCGGAAGGGGCATTGTAATAGCGATTTTTGTGCCTTTTCAACATTGTACCATCGAAAAGTGTATAAAGTTATGCATAGAATAGAAACCAAATTTTTTGTATGTAGTTTGGGCCAGGCAAGCAAGCCTACCTTCAATTTTGAAATATTCCGCCGGAAGGGGCATTGTAATAGCGATTTTTGTGCCTTTTCAACATTGTACCATCGAAAAGTGTATAAAGTTATGCATAGAATAGAAACCAAATTTTTTGTATGTAGTTTGGGCCAGGCAAGCAAGCCTACCTTCAATTTTGAAATATTCCGCCGGAAGGGGCATTGTAATAGCGATTTTTGTGCCTTTTCAACATTGTACCATCGAAAAGTGTATAAAATTAGGCATAGAAATAAACCTTTTTTTTTTGTGTGTGTGTGTGTGCAAATGTTTGGCTATGGCTAGTTGGTCCTCCCTGAATTTGAAAAAAATCGTCCGGAAGGGGGCGCTCTGATAGCGATTTTTGTACCTTTTTAATATTATACCACCGAATAGTGTATAAATTTATATGTGCGGAATTGAACCAAAAAGTTTGTGTGTGTTTTTGATTATAACCAGCCAATCTTCCGTGAATTTGAAAATATTCCGTGGGGGAAAAAAAACATTGTAATACCTTTTTTTTTTTTTTTTCTTTATCATTTTCTCGATCTCTCGTAGTTCTATTGTCCATCGGCTTGTGAAGATACGGAAAAACGCGTCCTAGTAAGCCGATTATTTGTAAACAGCTGATATTAAAAGCAGAATAAGAGAAAGCAATTGATTTTAATAAATATCATGATCCACATTAACTTTTTTTTATTCCGATTAATTGACTGAAGCAGAAATTTAAGATGAAAATCAAAGTTGTATAGTATTGCATAATAATATTAAAGCATTAGCATATGTACCTATTGTTTGAAATATTAACATATATGTATGAGATAAAAGAAAGTTTTGTTATTGGCACATCCAACCAATTCTAAATTCATTTTATTTCTTCAACGCATTATTATAAAACTTTTTGAATCAATTTTAACAAAACTCAAAATGTACATTCTGAACTATGTATAGTACCATAACAATGAGACTTGATGATGGTGGCCTGGATATCAAAAAGAATACCAATTCAATAATTTTATAATTTTATGTACGATGTGAATTTTTCTCTTAATAAATATAACAACAAAATAGAAAATTGCGTTGAAAAATATTTCATAGATAAAAATGCTTACGATTTTAGTAATATTCATTAATGAAAATAGTTCTTAAGAAGTATTTCTGCTCTAATAGAAAAGAATGTATGTAATATTTTCTTTTTTATACAACATAAGGTGTGTAATGATTATAGGTAATAAGAGAAAAAATTCTAATAAAAATCCTTTTTATCGTGAAACCTGTTTAAGCGTGGTTTCGATTTTTGGAAATGGGAAACCATCTTCTTAAGATTCTTATAAATGTGTAGCGTAATACCAAAGACATTTTTTCGCTTTAACCTTTAGTATTATACTTTATGTATGTGCTCATAATGGCATCATTACAAATTTATCGCTAGATAATATTGAACACATTCATAAGAAATGTAATTTGTATGTATAAAGGATAAATTAAAAATCTTTAAATAATACTTCCAATAATGTAAGAAATCATTCAATGAAATGGTATTTTCATTCCTTCATCAACACAATTAAATGAATTTTTAAAACCATTGTGAGTGTTTAAAAATCATCGTGAATGATAAATCAAATGATAAATCTTAAAATAACACTTCAAATAATGAAAGAAATCATTCAATGAAATGTCATTTTCAATCCTTCATCAATACAATTAAATGAATTTTTAAAATCATTGTGAGTGTTTAAAAAATCATCGTGAAAACTAACTGCAAGTACAAAGCGATTAAAAAAAGTCATAACAAAATGATAAAATCTTTTAATCCCTTGAAAAGCAAAGCAGTGGGATATATTTTATCCCACCTTTTTTAAACGAGATTCTCATTAGAAACTTTTAATGAAATTTTATTTATTTATTTACTTATTTATTTATTTTATTTATTAGTTTTTTTTTTTTTCTTGCGGCGGCAAAATGTTGAAATTTTGTCTTTTCTTATTTTAAAAACAAAATTTTTAGATTTTCCCTGTGAGAATTCAATATGACATTATTGCTTGCCCCTCAAGAAGTTAAACAGCTTAAGTTCGTTTCGAGTTACTTACATATTCCTTATTCCCTAAAAGTTTTACAGGCATAAGAAATGTTGAATTGCTGGTTACTTTGTCACTCGACAGGGAGAACCGATACGATTATAAATAGAGTGTGACGGTAAAGCCATGGCGCACTTTTGACGGGCATGGGAAATCAACGATATAAGGTTGAAATGTGAAATCTCTCACCAAATAAAAGAAAAATTCTTAAAGTTTCGTACCTGTTTTTATTTCTTGCCCTTCACGCTTTTAAATGATATTCATGTCCAGGGCCTGACAGGTACATGCGAGGCAGTTGCCCTGGGACCACTCCTCCCCCTAAGGACAGATATCAGTTTTCTAAAAAGCGAGCCATGTGATAAAATTTGCCAAAAATGAACAGATTTTAATTTAAAGTGCTTTTAATTTTTTTGTATATAATTTCTTTCTTACTGATTTCATAAAGATTTTTTTAAATACCTAAGTTTCGTTAAAATAGTACCGTAAAATTACGCATCTCTTATCTGGTGCGTTTCTGCTTAAAAAAAGGCCTAGCAGGAAATTTTATACCGAACCAAAGTGCTTTAGTACATTATGAAGAATGTAGTAACAACATAACAAATATTGAAATTTGTTGCCATTGTTATTAAATGCATACCAACACTGCTTTTCTGTGTGATGAAATCGCCTAAAAACATGCAGTAATGTTTGAAATAATTGTATTTAAGTTTTAACAACTAGCATTTATCTTTTTACTTCTATAACAAAAAAAAAAAAAAAAAAAAAAAACTCTATAGATTTTTTAAATTATCAATCTTGTGTTATTCTGTATATAGATGTGAATAATACTCGGCATGAAATTCATCTATATATACAATAAGTATAAAGTGAAGTTTTAGTGTTATCCGCATAATTTACGAAATTTTTCAAAAAATAAAAGGGGGCCCTCAAATAATGTTTGCCCCACACTGTAAAAAAAAATTCAAGAGGTTACTAAAAATTTTTTTAGTAAATTTGTATTCCACGGAATTTTTTAGTAACCATTACAAACTTTTTTTTTGCAAGCGAAACAAGCATTTCTTTTGTAAACTGAACAAAAGAATTTTTTGTATAACTAACATAAAAATTTTTAGTATGAGCCACCAAGCAAATTTTAGTAATAGCTCCAAAATTATTTTTAATAACCATTACGTAGGCTCGAAGGGCATCCAGACTTCTGGAGCGGAAGATTTTGGGCAAAAACGCAATAGATGGCAGCACCAAATATTATGAACACCCTGCTCCGTCAGGATATTCATAATTCCTTTATTAACGAGTACTTGCACTGCATACATTCGGGGTGTATTGGGCAGCAGCCAGTATCGAACCTGGGACCTTTTAGCCTGGAGTCCGTTACTATAACCACTATGCTACCAAGGCCACACCAAGTGAGCTTTAGTAATAGCTATTGAAAATATAAAATTATTAACTCTATTCGTTGCTAACTTTTTTCTAGTAATTCTTACAGATTTTCTTGTAACCGACTAAGATTACTAAATATTTTTTAGTAATTACAAGGATCACTAAAGTTTTTTTAGTAGATCGACACTTTTTTTTTTACAGTGCAGGGCCCCCCACTGTCAAACTTGAGGTCTGTTCATGTTTTTTTTTTCCCACACACAGTTAAGGACATCAGCTGTAACAGAGTAAATAACGTCTGTGATTCTCTGTTTCAAATGAAGGCCACTCACAACTGCACGGAAATGGTATGAAACTTGGAGAGTTTTCATTTTATTTGGTAAAGATTTCACATTTCCATCTTGTTTCGAGGATTTCTTGTGACCAATCGAAAGTGCACCATGACTTTACAGACACACTGTATACAAAGTGCCTCAAGCAGATTAAAACAAGCTTTAGTTTTTTTGGCTGCTTAAGATACATAGACAATGTAAACTGAAAAAGTATTTTAAATAAGGTAATTAAGTAAGAATATATTAATAAAAGAATCCTTTCGTTAATCGATAGTAATATTATGAAGAAGAAACGTTATTTTGCTGATAGAGTTTAATAACAATCGGCGCTTTAACATAAATTATTTTTTTATGTCAGTGCACTTTCCTCCAAGTACATGGCAGAGCAAAAAACTTTATAAAGTAATTATTTATTTAAGAATATAATTCTTTGGAACTACGGAACCGATTTCAAACTTAAAGGTGTCAAATTGTCGATGACAATCTCTGTTCCAACATCTATATATATAAAATAAGAGATGTATGTCTACCTGTCTGCCTACCTGAACGCGGATAACGCCAAAATTATAACGACCAGATCTCTGAAATATTTGTCATGTGTGAATGCTAACATCGGAAAGTGCACTTCGCAGCGGGATTTTTAAATTTCAGTTTAGTTTTTTTTAATTAAAACTTACTGGGTAAGAGAGTATTTGCAATCCAGGGCAACGAAGCAGCCAGGTTAGAGGCTATTTGCAACTCGCCACAAATCTTCGGCAACAAAGCAACCAGCCAATGAGAGCAGGCTGTAAATATGGGATTTAACGACTGCATTTCACGACTGAATGCTTGCAACAAATTGCACGCGCTTTTTGTTAATAAGTCCTGTTTTGATGATTTTGTTTTTCCTGATTGATTTACAATCGATCTTCAAAATCCATCCATGGCACCACACAAAATAGATAATAATTCAGGTAATTACTCCTTTTATGCCTTCCTAGGGTATGTTCAGATGTGCAGCGCATGTCGTGAACGTCTTCAGAAGATTTTGCATGGAGTAGGTCTCATTGAACATAGAAATAAAAAAAATCAATTATTGCATTATTTTTGTAATTCAAAACAGGTAAAATCAACGAATCTATTTCCTTATCCTTCCAAAACTTGGTTTTCATAACAGAAATAAATACTTGTGTTCACACCGATAAAATTTAAAATATTCTAAAATTTAAAATATTCTTCAGATAATTTTTAGTATGAATGGAGATTTTAAACATTCGCAATTTGTTGACGACGCAGGAGAAAAAAATAAGTTTTAAACTATGATTTTTGAGATACTGGAGGGACTAAAATCTATAAATTTGTCTTTGTGATTACTTCTAAATTATAAATGCTCTCTACTAAAATAAAATTCTAATAAAATCTGAAATTTAAAAAGTCGGTTTAAGATTAAAAGACATTTGGAAAAAAAAACTGGATATCATGCCGGAAGCATTTTAAATAACGAAATCTTCGGAATTTTTAGGTAAGTTTTTAAGTAACAATATTTTGCAAAACTTGTAACCTGCATAAAAGTCTGCGGGTAATACACAGGTCTGCATATAATGAGTCAATCATGTTTCTGTCTATTGGTATAAATTGTTAAAAACTAATTGTTCTCACCCTATTACGAGTTTTCTTACTAAATTATATTTTAGCATCCTATGTAGAATGTGTGCAAATCTATAAATCAAATACAGAGCTGCGCAAAAGAATTGGAGTAATTCTCGGCATTTTTTTTAATCTGGTTTTTAAATATGTAATGCGTTTTCAAAAATTTACTCTAGTGCCTTATTTACCTGATTAAACAGTGAAGATTTCTTAAAATATTCTAAAATGTTTTGGAAAATGTTTCACAATCTATTTTTCAAGCATGGTTATTCTTTCATGTTATTGAAGTACTTAGATTTTTTTTACCACAACTTATTAAATTTTGAAAATAAAGGTATGCAATTATTTTAATGACCTTTTTAGTGCAAAAATGGGGATGTTTTTGTCTGGTCCATTTCTTCGAGAGAACTGGAGAGGGGCGTATAATTTTTTTTAGTTACAATTTCTTAAAAAATAACGAAAGGACTATTGTATAAGATCAATTTATTTTTTTCCTCTTTTTTTTCATTTTCAGCTACACATTTTTCTCAAATAGTTGAAGAATAAAAAGTGCGTTTTGACCGTTTTGAGAAAACCTGTGTGCATTCCTAACCGAAATAAATACAGTAAATCTAATTAATTCTTTTGTTTCACTAATTAATATTTTTTTGTTTAGCTATGATAATTTACCAACCAAGATTTTTATTTTTTTTTATATAAAATAGTATTACATACAAAAAAATCCATAAATAAATTTATTGTGATCATTTACTTAAAAATTTATAAACAAGTTAATTTTTACTTACGGTTCCATTTTAAGCATTAAGATATATTTCTTAAAACTTTACTTTTTTTCTTCTAAATCTAAAAAAAATTGCATAACATATATGTTCTCCAATATATGTTCTCCATTTAATTAAATGTAAAATTAACTTGCCATTTCGAAAACTACTACTACGGTTATAAATATAATTTCGATTTGTTAAAATAATTGTTTGAACTAAACGAATATCGGTACTTACGGTCGATCGATTGACAACAGATGTGCAAGCCGTTAGTTCTACACTCATAAAATAAAATTTTCTTCACGAAATAATTATTCATTTCAATTTATTTTTTCTCTGATAATGAAAACTCATTTTCTTATAACAATGTACATTCTTTTTCGTTATTAAATTATATTTCGTTGCTTTGTATTAAAGAGTTCTTGTCTGTAAAAATGTAATTTTCGACTTTTTAAAATTCTTTTTCACTTTAAATTTAAATGTTTCGGCATTTAATTATTACTCGCTTACATTTTTATTGTCTGGTAAGGGAAAAAAATTATAAGAAAGAATGTATTTTAATCGAAATTTTTTTAATCGATCAGGGTTTTCTTACTACTTTTTATCTGCCAAGCGCTTATCTCAGCTCAATCGTGTAACTCATAATTGTAATGCATTAATTTCAAAGATAAGCGCATAATATAGTAAAAGTAGAAAATATATAATATGAGCTTTAAAATATTCAATTTTACTTAAAAAGTGATTAAAATAATCAAATAGAAATATTAATAGTTAATTTTATTTAAAATATATTAGTACTTTGAAACCTTAGTCAGGTACTTCATCAGCGAATATTTTTATAACTAATTTTTGTTTATTTACACAAATACATGATTCTTTTTTTATTTTTTTTTTTGTTTCTTTGATATATTTGTATAAATCAACAAAAATAAGTTATAAAAATATTCTCTGAGGAAGAGTTTGGTTAAGGTTTGAAAGTACTAAGATGTTTTTAAATAAAATTGTCATCTCTATTTGATTATTTGAATCACCTTTTAAGTAAAACTAAATATTTTATAGTTCATGTTACATATTTCGTGTTTAAAATAAAGTTAAAGTGAAAAGAAAAAATGAATTATATTATTGATGCGAATTCTCAAAATGTTCATTGAAAATTATTTATTTTCGGGAACTCTCTCCGGGTTTCATTACAGATACTAATGAATGGCCTCGTACTACTTCAAATGTGTAAAGTCAGTTACTTTTCTCATTATAGGCTAAAGCAAAGAGCAAACGCCTTCTAACAAACTACTGCAATCTGCTAATGGACTTTTAAAAAGGGCTCTGGATCGAAGTTCTGTCAAAGGTAAAAGATACATGTAACGCATTCTTTATGCCCTCTAACTAACAAACCATTTTCCTTAATTATTTTCTTTCCTTTGAATGTATTATTATGCGGGGTATCGTTTCTGCATTCTGCCATTATTCAAACAATTGCACTGGGTGTTTTAAAAGATTAAAAAATAACTACCATTGTTTTGATTGTGTGGTATGTAAATCGCAAAAGTATTTAAAATAAATTAGGAATTAAGATTATATTGATGCAATAATACTGCAATTTATTTTAAATTTTTTAAAGTTATTCATATTTTATTTGAAACTGCGTATTATTGAAATTTGATAGCTAGTAACATCACTTTCGATTTAATTAAAACCATAAAAATATACATCAATGGAAGATAATTTCTTCAAAAATACTGGTGTCCATAAAAGTTATAAATTTTAATAGTATCCACTGGAAGTGTTGGCATTCGGCCGTAAACTAAAAGCTCTTAATTAATCAGGAATTCCTAAAACTAAAATATTCTTCACGTTATTTTATTGATGAACTTTATTTATTACTTATTTTATTGATACAGGACGTATCATATCAGTGACAACCTGAAATCCTGAATTTTTGACATGAACATTATGACGATATGCATCATATTGGTTCAAATCTACAAATGAAAAGTAAAATAGAATGTATCAGATCGGTGCATGACAGTCTGATATCCTAAAGTTTTTATATCAAATTTATCAAGGCCATAAATTAACTTTATCACAATATGCATCATATTGGTACAAATCTGCAAATGTAAAGTACAATTGGACCTTTTTCGACAAGAGATAACCTCATAACCGGAAATTTTGACAAACATATATTTTAATAACTAAATAATTAAAAATTCTTTGATTGAAATTTTTAAAAGAGTCACAACTAACTAGTTTATGTTTTAAATCTGAAAATTAATAAATTTCTAAATCTGTATCTTTTAATTTAACATCGTATATAAACAAAATTATACGGTCTATAGGGGAAAAAATCGTTTGAAATAAATTTTAAAGATGTTACACCCTGTCAATCAGAACAAAATTTATATGCATATACGAAGTGGACTAAAATACATATTCCGTAAAATATGCGATGAAAGGAATAGTTATTATTTATTTACAGGACAACACAAAATAATTCCATTTCTTAATGCTAAAGAAGAAGAATTGTTTGCGACATATTTTAATTATATTAAATGATTTCATGTATAATAAATTTGGTATACAACGCTAAAGCTTAATATAAGTTATTTCAAGTATAATACGAAGCGCATAAACATTTACAGGGACACACAAAATGTTTCAATGTACTACTTGCTTATTCCGTCGATCAACAACTATCGCCAAGCTTTATAATTAAATCCAATAGTGGATGATCTTAAGTTACATTCATTTAACAATAAACATGTTACACGTGTTTCTTATATCATTAAAAAAGTTTAAATTCTATTGGGATTTTTTCTTTGTTTTTAATGTTTTACTATTTTTTTGTTGTTGTTGTTCTTTCGTTGCTTAATACAAAAATTGTGCAAGTTTGTATAAACCGAAAAAAAATGCTTCCTTATTAAAATGAATAAAAAAGAATAGGCAATACAACGAAATTCTTATAACAAAAGTCCAACAGATGAGAAAAATGCATAAACGGTACTCTACTGTATTTATAATCCTGAATTATAAAATTAGAAATTCAAATGTACTTAAAAACGTTTGAACTTCGAAACGCGTTTAAATAGCGCAATAGAAACAAAATTAAATTGAAAAATGTAGTACTAATATTCCACTTTCATTTCATTTACAAGAGAAAATAACTTTTAAATTCTTACATAGTCACTTTAGAGGTTCAAAAAACAAATGAAATAGCACGATTAATTTCCTCGGAAATAAATTTTACCCTAAAATAATGTATAAAACTTTTGGTGAACAAATTCTTTCAAATGAATGCAGTACCAAAGTAATTTCACAGTAAATTAAAGAATAAAAATAAAATGCCCGTGACTTATTGAGTTTTGTATTGTTTTATACACTCTTGTATTTAATTCAGAGGGGTATTTGTATGTAAAAATGGAATTTTCCATTAGATTTTTAACCCACTTCTAGATATGCTGGAATTATACAAATAATGTGCAGTTGTAGATTTAAAAAAAAAAAAAGTAAACA
Source organism: Maratus speculifer (assembly GCA_964019185.1). NCBI lineage: Eukaryota > Metazoa > Arthropoda > Arachnida > Araneae > Salticidae > Maratus > Maratus speculifer. The sequence goes on along the minus strand of OZ025291.1, from coordinate 419,055,837 downwards.
CTCCCTACTAATTCTGCAAAAAATATCGCTGAAGAAATTTACTGGTACCAATCGATTGGAAATAAAGTCTACTTTTAAGGGTGTATTTCGATTCAAACTGCTTATTTTCCGATTTATTTTTAAATTCACTTTTGCTCTCAAATGCACCAAACTGGCAAATTGTCTTATTTAGAAAGTACACGAGGTGCCGTGATTGTCGATTCTTTGATAAATGCAGAAAATATTGCAAAAAAAGAAATCAAAAACGGCATTTTGTACCGATTTTTTTTGAAGCGGGAGATCTGGTAACAAAAAAAAGGGTCATACTGTGAAGGTAATTGTTTATAAATCAAATTCTAATAAATTGGGCGTAAAATGACATCACACGGCACCTCATACGTCCCTTCAAGAATCTCTTCAGCAAGTTTCATGATTCTACTTTTAAAAATATGTCTAAAATTGTATCGGAAAATTTTGAGCTGTTGAAGATAGAAAAGCGTTTTTTTCCGAATACAGCCTTAAATGATGAATGCTTGTGCGGCCATCTACATATTAAAAATAACCCTAACTTAGTTTTTTCAATAGCAGTACCCGACTATGACAATATAAATAAACTGTACACTCTTTAATAAGCCTAAAAACAAATTTTAACGCAATTCGTACGAAAAGTTTCCGAGAAATTAATTATTTTAAAACGAGCCTATCTTTGGAACTGTATCCAAGTTCGGTACTCGATTGTTAACCGGGAGATCCCCGTTTTTAATCAAGGTATCTTAGGCATCACTCAAGTAGTCATTGAAGTCTCTTCATCTGATCAAGGTTCTAAATTACGAGATCAACTTGAGTAGCCATTTGCAGTACGAAACAACAGGATACAACGCTAAGCAACCGACAAAACAAAGTACAGTCGGCTCACGGTTATTCGAACTCGTCGGGACCACATGAAATGTTCGAATTATCCGAAGCTCGAATTATGGAAAATATGAAATGAAAACATGCTTAATAGGGTACTATTACAAAGGAATTGATGTTATGGTGTTTTTTAAATTTATTTCGTATGTTATCATATATATAGTTGACTTAATATTAAATTAGAATGTATAAATACATAAACTAATTAAAAGATTAGAAATAAGCACAATGGAATAAAAATTTAAAGCATCACTGATGGACAGACGGGACACTAATAAAGTGGATATCAAATGCATTGAATTATATGTATACTTGTTCTGAACAATTTTTACAAAAATCAAAGAAAAAAAGTTATTCAAATGATTTGAAATCCGTGAGAAAGAAGAGAAAAATGAAAAATCGGAATTCTCGTTAGTTGGAATTAAACGAAGTCAAGAGAAAATGAGTTAGAATTAATGAAAATTTTTAACGTTATTCTGCCATTGAGAATTTGGGACTTCATATTTAGTTCGAATTAAGCAAAGGTTCGAAATATCCGATTTCGAATTAACGAGAGTCGCTGTATGTTCAAATGAGAAGCAAATACTACAGCTATGATAACGTGAGAAGCGAAGCCATCAGGTTTATTGCCGCTACGCTGCGATTAGGCGGTCACTCGCCCGATACTAGATATCTAACCCGTGAAGCTGAGGTAACTCGGTAGGTAGGGGCCTGGTCATCGGTTAGAAAGAAAGAAAGTAGTCATTGAAGACTGCTAGATTACAGGATAGCATAATATATTTCAAAATATCTTGTCGCTTCTATCGTAGATGGCCCCTTAAACCATCATTTTGCTGTTTTTTAAGTAAAATTTGAAAATTACTTAGAAGAAAAATTGGAAATTTTGGATTCCCATAAAGCAAGATTTAACAAATCTAAATCCATCAAAAAAATTGTAGATTGCAATTCATATATTTTTCCAATATTAATTTCATAATTCATAATTCATATCATAAAATTATAAAAATTGAAAATTCAACATATTTATGTTTCGGTAGTTTGATGTTATTGTAATATAAAAAATTATCATATTAGGTGTATAATTGCAAGAGATGTTGATAAAAATATGAAAACGTAATTTAACATTAGAAACACTAAATTTAGAATGTTTATCATTCAAAAGACTTGAAATTTGATGCAATGCCCAATACAGGCTTAGCATAAACCAAAAAGACAAAAAATCGATTTTTCTTTATTTAAATATTAAATAAAAGCCTGTTTAACTGTGAATATTTCGACATTTCCTTTTTACCTAGACGGTAATTATATATCGCGAGTTCTTATAAATATTTATATATACAACCAACGCAGTTACCCAATTAAATTAAAACAATAAACGGCTGTTTCTCCATGTTTCTATTTTCTTCACTTTCATGTTTTGAAAATGCTAATTTTTTTGTTTTTAAGATAGAAATTAAAATTTTTTGTATAAGTTCTTTATTGTATATGTAATAAATCTGCGCATGAAAACAGTACCAAAAAAAAAGTGCATGAAGATGTATTAGATTTCATCGTTTTACTCTTACATGTATCAGTAAAACAATATTATAAGCATAATATTAGAAGGATCTAAAGACAGTATTTAGAAACAGTAATTAGAAGTAACTAGAGACAGTAATGCAGGCTTAGCAAGCTTTCGCTTCTCTGTCTCTTTGTTCAACTTTGCTTTTTCTAGCACGCTGAGTCTTGCTCACATGAAGTATCTGATAGTAGACTCGAAACGGCTGTTTGCTATCTTTTCATGCAGTATTTGTGGATTTCTAATCGTTTGTTATTTTATCCGTATACATTTTTGCACAAAGGCTTTATTTCTTATTTTAATTTGTTTCACGTATTTTTGTTGAAATTGCTAAAAGATCAAGATATAAAACAAAACTGAAAAATATAATCCGCTTAAAGCAAAATATAACGTTGTTACCAAATTATTTGTGAGAAAATAAATCTTAGGAACCATTTCACTCGAGAAAACGACCAAAAACTATTTAAAAGATATTAAATATAATTAAGCGGTTTTCTGCTTAATGAAATTTTCTTAAACATGGCCGTAGCGAGCTTATATGACCCTATTTACAATTCAAGTGCGTTTTAAACATTAATATTCTGTTTAATGTCTCTTGCGAACTCCTATTGTTCGAGATAATTCTAAGAGTAGCAGTTAACATCTTTCAACAGTTTTAGGAAGAATAGGTTTAAATATGTAGCACTTGAGGGAAAATAACGTTCAATCTGCTCTAGTTCTAACCCATTTCTTATCAGAGTAGTTATTAAAATACAATTACTAGAATATATTATGCAAATTTGTTTAACACGTGTCTCTAATTGTGTTAATTTATAGCTAGTATTTCCTTCTAAGTAAACAGGCATGATATGTTTATGTAAAACCTTAAAATTTTAAAACTGATCAAAATATACAATAAATAACAAGTTGGAAATTGCACGTGAAGCGTAGCAAATGAGGTGCGTTCGTACGATAACGAAGTTTTAAAAATATTACTTTTATATATCAATCTCATAAAATTGTAAATAGTGAATTACAATTAAAACGCTCATCAAACAATGTTCTCCCTATACCATTACGTAATGGAATACTTTTGTGTGGCATTGTAAATCAATAACAAATGTTCTTTGCACCACAAATTATGTAAGATGTATATTATAATATGTACTTTATAGTTACATATAAATTTTATTAAGTTCACGTAACACGATTAAAATGCATTTGAAACATTTTTACCCATTGACCGTAATGTAACGGAATACTTTTGATTATCCCTGTAATTGATCTATGCATCCGATTTTCCTAAAATTTGAAATAACTCGACAAGATTATGTAATAATTATGTATTTTAAATTTCCAACGTATAGAATATATTTGAAACTTTTTCCCCATTGACCATAATGTAATTGAGTACTTTTGATTCCCCCTGTAATTGATCTATGCACACGATTATCAAAAAATTTGAAATAACTCGACAGAATTATGTAATAATTGCGTATTTTAAATTTCAAACGATTAAAATGCATTTGAAACTTTTTTCCCCGTTGACCGTAATATAATGGAATACTTTTGATTGTGCCTGTAATTGATCTATGCATCCGAGTTTCATAAAATTTGAAATGACTCGACAAAATTATGTAATAATTATGTATTTTAAATTTCAAACGATTCGGTTGGGTAGTTCTTGCGTTGTTATATGCGGACGGACAGACGGACGGACTGAACGACCACTATAGGTGCTACGTATTATATAATTACGAACGCACCTAAAAACGAACGTTTGAGGAGGACACGTTTTAAACATGGTAGTGAAAAGTATCTTTTCAACAGTATTTTAATTTTTTTTCAAAATGGTAAACTTATTACATTTTAATGCTCAACTAAAAGAATATTTTGAACGAAAAATTAATTGCATATTTCATCAAAATTTTTTACAGCTTATAAAAATTCTAATTTTTAAAAAATCTTTACTACTTTTTTAAAAATTTATACTTTTGTCCAATTTTTATTTATTATTTCCAAATGTGTATTACACAAGACTGCATATGGATTTTTCGATACTTCCAATATTACGTTTAAAATATTTTTTTACTGATACAAATAAGTGTTAAACGACGAAATCTAACACATCTTTTTTTGCACTCTTTTTTTGTTAATGGTAACCTGTTGGCTGTTTTCATGCTCAGATTTATCACATATATAATAAAGAAGATGAACAAAAAATTTTAAACCTTTTTATGAAATACAAAGGAAGCCATAGCATTTTCAAAACATGAAAGTGAAGGAACAGGAAAATGGAGAAAAAGCTGTAGTAGTACATGCAATATTGCGGAGACATTAATCAATGGAATATGGATACAACTCCTCATTTTTTGTTTCATTTTGGGAATAACGGATTTTGATCGTATTCTTTCGACGATAATTTACAGAATTTTCAAGCTATGATTTTGAAATTTTGACAAAAGTTTCTCTATATATTTATGTAACACAATATGCAAATGAAATTTTTATAGATTTGACGGATGCGTAGTGAAAATTTATTTAGTAAACCTGCTCATTTTTTATACAATTAGTCGATCCTCTATATAACGAAACTCCATACATCGAATTTCTCCATATAACGAATTTTTAGTAAGAACGGTCCCCTTTTCGCATGATTACATTAAAAACAGACTCTATATAGCGAAATATCTCTCTCCATATAACGAATTTTTTCATAAATTGATCTTAATTTATTCAGTTTTAAAAAAGCTTCGAAATCATATGGAATCAATTTTCCATCACTTATTTTTGATTTATCGTTCAGTGGAGAGGTTTTTTTTTTTTAAATATTACTTCTCTCCTTATTCTTTAAATCTAACAAGTTCATCCCACCTCCCACACACCTTTCAACATCCTTCTCAAAACACAGTCAATTGAATTGTTACACATATAAGAGAGGAATCAATGAGAGCACATAAGAGAGACCTTCAAATGGAGGAAAATATCAACTACAATTTTTCATTCCTTACTAAAATTTGAGATTTTTTTTTTGAGAGCGTAACAATTGTAATTTTAAAATCAAAACAACAAAAAATTACAGATTTCTTCCTCTGAAATTTATGTAAGTCTTCCTTATTTGATTTTCATTAAGCTTTCAAATAAATATCTTTTCTCTTTTTTTGAAACTGCTTAAATAAGTAAGAAATAAAATGTTAGTTTAATATATACTTTTAAACATTTCAAATTCTTAATAAAAAAATCAAAAATAATATTTGTTCAAAATTTACACATTAAATGCTATTTTTAACATCATACTCTATACATCGAATTTCTCTATATAACGAATTTTTTACTCGAACGATGGATTTCGTTATATAGAGGCTCGACTGTATTAATAATTTTTTATTTTGATTGCAGGGTGTTATGTACAATGTTAAATCATTTTTTCTAAAAAGAACGTTGTTTTATATGAATAATTCTACAAAATATAAGCAAAAAACTTGGCAAAATTTTGGTATTAATTTTGACAGGGGTATCCAGAAGTTATTTGTTCTATTTCAATTTGTTGTTGATCCCCTATGGAGTTTCAAGAAATCTTCGCGAAAATTTATGACCTGTATTATTTTGTTTACACACCTGGAGTTTCAGAATATTTTCTTAGATATATTTCTAGATATTAAACATAACGACTAAAATTGAAAATGTCAAGATTTTTTTTTTTTTTTTTTTTTTTTTTTTTTTTTTTTGTTGACACTGTATTTCTAATAAAATTAAATGGTTATCTCTTATCCAAAGCACTATACAAATACTACTCACATTTCAATCCTATAACATAACTCTAAAAAACTAACTTCAAAGTTTACTTCCTGAAAACTTAGAAATATCATTCATTCTTACTTTTTCCTAAACATATGTTAAAGGGGAAAACGATACTTTTTGAAACTAGGTACTTCTGATACTGTCATTAGAGTAATGACCGAAAAGAGAAATTACATTGATTTTCGCCCCGAAACCCATTTGCAGAAAAGCTTTCGGATTGCTCGTGTAAAAGAATCACCCGTGAACTGTGAATAATGGCCGCAGTGTGCAACTGAAAGAAGAAATCTTGCTTAACTTGTAGGAGAAACTTTTGAGTTTTTTTGGAAGCATAAATTACGGGAGTTATTAGTGAAGTTCAGAATTGTTACCAAATCATGAATAATTGATTGAACTTAATGGCATTTCCTAATATTATACTGGATTCCGTATACAGCGTGCTCGCTAAAGTTCTGTCTGTATTCTAATGAGAACAGACAGATGAGTACTTCCGCGCATCTTCATGGTGTATATATATAGCACAATGCCGATGCACTACGCCACAAAACGCCATTGAGTTACAAACTATGAGTTATTGTTCCTATCTCAAAATCTAGATAAGAAAGAAAAATTTATCAGAAATGGGATACCGATTATTAGCGAGATTTATACCGCCTTTTTTCTTTTAATTTTTCCACAAGCAGTGTGGCATTGAGACGAAATTTTTAAGCTACCTGATAAATAAATTGCTTAATTGATCTGTAAATTTATATAGTCAATGAACAAATGGATTTTAAAGCTAGGTATATTTTTTGAGAAAACTTTACATGTATGTCCATAATGTAAACATTTTGAGTACAAAATTATTTAAAAACAAAAGTTATGGTTGTTAATAATAATAAAACTAATAAATAAACAACTTAACTTCTCTTTTACTGTAAATGTCGATATATAAGAAGTATTTTATGTGCTTAAAACCTTATTTTCAGGACAAAAACATAATCAAAATAGGGCAAGTAATGCTTTTGATGGATTTCTTTTATTACTTCTAATTAAATTAAATGATATCTCTTATGCAAAACTATAAAATGCTACTCACTCTTAAATCTTATAATTCTAAAAAAATAACTTCAAAACTTACTTTCTGAAAACCTGGAAATGTAATTCATTCTGACTTTTTCCTAAATATATGTAAAGGGGAAAATGATAGTCTTTGTAACAAGGTACTTCAAGTACTGTCATTAGAGTAATGACCAAAAGTAGAAATTACATTGATTTTCACCCCAAAACACATTTGCAGAAAAGTTTTCGGATTGCTCGTGTAAAATAATCACCCTTCCCTTAAACTGTGAACAATGAAGTGAGAATTATGCAACTGAAATAAGAATTCTTGCTTAATTTGTTGGAAAAACTTTTTCTTAAATTTTATTTATTTATTTTTTTAAGTATAAATCATAGGAGTTATTAGTAGAGTTCTGAGTTGTTTCTAAGTCATGAATAATTAATTGATCTTACCGACCACTCCTTAATATTGTACTGGATTTCGAATACAGGGTGCTTTGTAAAGTTGCGTCTATCTTCATTAACTTCAATCGTCATAGTGTATACGTCTAGCCTTTAATGACGATGCGCTACGCGATAAAACGCCATCGAGATACATACTATGAGTTAAGAAAAATGTGATACCGATTAATACCGAGATTTATATTGACTTTTTTTCTTTCAATTTTTCCATAATCAGAGTGGTACTTTGACAAAATTTGTAAGGTACCTGATAAACAAATTGCTTAATTTTTCTGTAAATTTACATAGCTAATGAACAAAGGGATTTTAAAGCTAGGCATCTTTTTGAGAACCCCCTATATGTATACTCACGATGTGATTGCTTTGAGTTTGCAATTATTTAAAAACAAATTTATGTTGTATGTATATTAAATGGTATCTCTTATCCAAAACTATAAAATTCTACTCACTCTTCAATCTTATAACATAATTTTAAAAAACTAAATTCAAAACTTACTTCCTGAAGACCTGGAAATATCATTCATTCTGACTTTTTCCTAAACATATGGTAAAAGGGAAAACGATATTTTTTGTAACTAGGTTCTTCTGATAGTGTCATAAGAGTAATGACCGAAAACAGAAATTACATTGATTTTCTTCCAAAAACTCATTTGCAGAAACGTTTTCGGATTGCTCGTGTAAAAGAATCATCCGTGAGCTGTGAATAATGGCCACAGTGTGCAATTGAAGTAAGAATTCTTGCTTAATTTGGTGGAAAAACTTTTTGTTTTTGGAAGCATAAATCACGGGAGTTACTAGTAACGTCTCTGAGATGTTACCAAGTCATGAATAATTAATTGATCTTACCGATATCTCCATAATATTATACTGGATTTCGAATACAGGGTGCTTTGTAAAGTTGTGTCTATCTTCATTGATTTCAATATGTGGTCATAGTGTATACTTATAGTACTTAATGGCGATGCGCTACCATCGATGAAATGCCATCGAACTACAAACTACGAGTTAATGTTTCTAACTCAAAAACGAGAAAAGAAAGATAAATGTGATACCGATCAATACCCAGATTTATATTGACTTTTTTTTTTCTTCAATTTTTTCGTAATCAGAGTGGTATTTAGACAAAATTTTTAAGATAGATGATAAACGAAATGCTTAATTCCTCTGTAAATTTATATAGCTAATGAACAAATGGATTTTAAGGCTAAGTATATTTTTGAGAATACTCTATATGTATACTCAAAACATGATCGCTTGGAGTGTAAAATTATTTAAAAACAAAAATTATGTTGTTAATACCAACACAACTATTAAATAAACAAATTAGCTTCTCTTTTGCTGTAAATGTCAGTACATAAAAAGTATTTTATGTATCCTTAAATAATTATTTTCCGAACAAAAACGCCATCAAAATAGTACAAGTAAGGTTTTTGTTGGATTTCCTTTATTACTTCTAATAAAATCAAACGGTATCTCTTTTCCAAAACACTATAAAATGCTACTCTCTCTTTAATACTATTACATAACTCTAGAAAACTAACCTTCAACATCTACTTCCTGTAAACCTCGAAATATCATTTATTCTGATTAACTTCAGTATATTGTCATGGTGTATATGTATAGCGCAATCATCCAGCGCTACGCGATAAAACGCCATCGAGTTGCAAACTACGGAGTAAATTTACCTATCTCAAAATCGAAATAAGAAAGAAACATCTATCGAGAAAGCTAAGTATCTTTTTGAGAATACTCTAAATATATGGCCATAATTAGGCCATTTTGAGTGTAAAATTATTTAAAAACAAAAATTATGTTGTTAATAACAACACAACTATTAAACAAACAATTTAACTTATCTTTTGATGTGAATGTCAGTGCATGAGAAACATTTTTTGTATCCTTAAATTCTTATTTTTCGAATAAAAATGCCCTTAAATCATTTTAGAAATATTTAAAAAATCTAAGAAGAAAAAAGGAAAAATACTTTGAGGAAAAAAAAAAAGAAGAAGTTAAAAATATTAATATCCTGAGAGATATTTTAATTATAAGAAAGCAATAAATAATAGGACAAGTAATACTTTTGTTGGAGTTTTTTTATTACTTCTAATAAAATTAAATGGTTATCTCTTATCGAAAACAGTATAAAAATGCTACTCACTGTTTAATCTTATAACATAACTCTAAAAAACTAACTTCAAAACTTTCATCCTGAAATTTTGGAAATATCATTCATTTTGACTTTTCCTAAACATATGTTAAAGGGGAAAACGATACTTTTTTTGTAACTAGGTACTTCCCGTACTATCAATAGCGTAATGATCGAGAGGAGAAATTACATTGATTTTCGCACTAAAGCCCATTTGCAGAAAAGTTTTTGGTTTTCGGAAAATCTATCGAGAAATGCGATACCGATTAATACCGAGACTTATAATGACTTTTTTCCCTTCAATTTTTCCAGAATCAGTGTGGCATTTAATCGAAATTTTGCAGCTACCGGATAAACAAGTTATTTAATTCATCTGTAAATTTGTATAGGTAATGAACAAATGCATTTTAAAAGTAGGTACCCGTTTGAGAACATCCTGCTTCTGTGTCCATAATGTAACATTTTAAATGTAAAATGTTTTGCAAAAAAAAATTATGCTGTTAATAACAATGCAACTATTAAGTAAACAGCTTAACTTCACTTTTGCTCAAAAGGTCAATGAAAAAGAAATATTTTATGCATCCTTAAATACTTATTTTCCGAATAAAAATGCCCATAAAATAGGACAAGTAATGCTCTTGTTGAATTTCTTTTAGTATTCTAATAAAAGTAAAGGACATCGCTTATTTAAAACACTATAAAATGCTACTAACTCTTCAATCTTATAACATAACTCTAAAACACTAACTAACTTCAAAACTTGCATCCTGAAAATCTCGAAATATCATTCAGCCTGACTATTTCCTAAACATATATTAAAGGGGAAAACGATACTTTTTTGTAACTAGGTACTTCTCATACTGTCATTAGAGTAATGACCGAAAGGAGAAATTGCGTTGATTTTCGCCCCGAAACCCATTTGCAGAAAAGTTTTCGGATTGCTCGTGTAAAAGAATCACCCGTGAACTGTGAATAATGGTCACAGTATGCAACTTAAGTAAGAATTCTCGCTAATTTGGAGGAAAAACTTTTGAGGGTTTTTTGGAAGCATAAATCACGGGAATTATTAATAGAGTTCTGAGTTGTTACCAAGTCATGAATAATTAATTCGGATTGCTTGTGTAAAAGAAACACCCGTGAACTGTGAATAATGGCCACAGTATGCAACTGAAGTAAGAATTGTAGCTTAACTTAATTCAAAATCTTTAGTTTAATTGGAGGCATAAATTACAAGAGTTATTAGATGAGATCTGAATTATTATCACTTCATGAATAAGTAATTTGACTTAAAGACATCTAGATAATATTATGTTGGATTTCATATACAGGGTGTTCAGCACTCTCTTAAAACCTTCAGTAATGCGATATTATTTATTTATTTATTGCTGTGAACGTCACTGTTTATAGGTATTTGTCATGCCTGACTCTTGACGGGGCTGCAAATTATAAAGAATACAATGTATGTATGACAAGTTTAATGACAGGGACAATCAAAAGTATTTCGTTACATATGGTCAATGAGAAACAATAGTTTCAAGTGCATTTTAATGATGCTACAGTTTTTCAAACATAATACAATTCAAATGCCTCTATGAAATATGTACTAAAATATACATTTTGTACAATCTGCGGTACGAAGAATATTCATTTGTGATTCATTTACAGGGCCGCACAGAGTTTCCATTGCATAATGGTATAGGCAGAAACATTGCTTGGAGTGTGCTTTAAAACATATTAAAATATTAAACTATTTCACCTTTTATGAATTTGATATACGTTGCTGAAATTTACTACAGATTATCTCCTGTATAATCGAAAGCTGATAGTATTTATACGAACACAAAAGTTTCTGGCCTTTATACTGAGTCAGATGTTCTGTGTACTATTACACCAAGGTCTAACGATCTGAGATTTTTAAAACTTTGTCATAGTACGAACGCACCTCATTATCTACGTTTGGCGTGCAATTTCCAATTTGTATAATTAGATGAAATTCATATAATAATAATCATTAGATAATCGTGCTGTCTCGTTAAAGAATTAATTACGTTTTATTTTATATGAAAATAAATAGTTTTTGTCTGAGCTAACAGACTGAACTTGGGTCACACGCATAATTAAGTATTAATTATGTATATTTATGCATGTACTAATTACTTTTTCAAAAAAATGAAATTTTTGATTTTGGCCGAAATCAGAAAGATTACCGAAATTCGGTTTCGGTCTTGAAAATCTGTTTTGGTCAATGTCTGTTTCTTATTCGGTGCGCACAAATTTTATTGATAATGTACAGGGCTGCGCTTAAAAATTCGCACACTTTAGTAACTATGGACAGTAATTGCTGAAAATGGAATTTTACTGTTTTATCTGTTCTTTTAAATAGACTAATTAGCCCCACCAGTCCCCGAGAGGTTCTGACCTCTTAACTGGTAGACGGCAGCTGCTAGGTTCGAACCCAATCGCGTCCGTCGGCCTATCCGTTCGGAGTTTTCCGTGAACCTTGGATTTCCTTGTGTAAATACGGATTAGGTTCCCTTAGAAAGACCCCCCCCCCCACGGAGGGCACCTCAGCCTTTTCAGGCCTATATCCCACGTGTAGATTATCGGCCATCATCAAATAGACTAGCTAAATTTATCATTCCCTTGTATGTAAAAATAAAATTTCTTCTCAATACTCTGAAATTGCTGTTAAGTGTTTCATAGTACAGTCGACTCTCGTTAATTCGAAATCGGATAATTCGAATCTTCGCTTAATTCGAACTAAACATGAATTCCCGAAATTTTCAATGGCAGAATAACGTTAAAAACTTTCGCTAATTCGAACTCATTTTCTCTTGACTTCGTTTAATTCGAACTAACAAGAATTCAGATTTTTCATTTTTCTTTTTTTTCTCACGGATTTCAGATAATTTGAATAATTTTATTTCTTTGATTTTTGTGAAAATTGTTCCGAACGAGTATATATATAATCCAATGCATTTGATATTCACTTTCTTTAGTGCCCCGTCTGTCCATCAGTGACACCTCAAATTTTTCTTCCATTGTGCTTGTTTCTAATCATTTAATTAATTTATGTATTTATATATTCTAATTTATGATTAAGTCCTATTCTAATGATAAAAGACGAAATATACTTAAAAAACACTATAACATTCATTCCTTTGTAATAGTATCATATTAAGCATGTTTTTATTTCATATTTTCCATAATTCGAACTTCGGATAATTCGAACATTTCTTGTGGTCCCGACGAGTTCGAATTAACGAGAGTCGACTATATGCCTTACACGTGTTATTCTTTTCGTGTACATTTTTCACCTACAGATCTAGATTGACACATAATATGTTTGCGCTTATTAATATGAAGTTAAAAAGCTCCTTTTTAACAAAATTACAAATATTCTCATATAAATAAAAACACGTCGGAAATAGCACGTCGAACGTCGCAAATAAGGTGCGTTCGTACTATAACGAAGTTTTAAAAGTATTCAGATCTTGGTATAATAGTAGACAGTACTTCGGATACAGTTCAGTAGCCGAAGTCTTTTGTGTGTCCCTGTAAATACTATCTGATTTCTGTTATACACGAAATAACTTGTAGTAAACCTCAGCAACGTATGTCAGTTCCATAAAATCTGAAATAGTTTAATATAATTAAAACACGCCCCAAACAGTGTTTCTACCTATACCATTATGTAATGGAATACTTTTGTGTGGCCCAGTAAATTATTAGCAAATGTTCTTTGCACTACAGATTGTACAGTATGTATATTTTGTTACATATTTCATAGATGTATATGAATTTTTTTTATGTTCGAATGTGTGTAACATCATTAAAATGCACTGGAAACTATTTTTTTCCATTTGCTGTCATGTAAGGAAATAATTTTGACTGTGCCTGTAATTAAATTATACATCCGATTTTCTTAAAATTTGAAATGACTCGACAAAATTATGCCACGATTATATATTTTAAATTTCAAACGATGCAGTTGGGAGTTTTTGCTCTGTTATATGTTAATGGACAGACAGACGGACTGAACGAGGACTATAGATGCTTCGTATTTACATAATTACGAACGCGCCTAAAAATAAGTATACCAAAATGCTTCGGATGAATATAAAAAAAAAAACATGCCTTCTTATTTACCAAAAGCTTACACAATGTCCCAAAAATTGATACATGGATATTTTTTAATCTCACTAAGTTAAGCTACTTATTTTTTCTTTAGAAAATAAATTTAAGGCACTTTTTAGGTGCGTTCGTAATTATGAAAAATACGTAGCACCTATTGTTGTCGCTCAGTCCGTCCGTCTGTCTGTCTGTCCGTCTGTCTGTCTGTCCGTCTGTCTGTCTGTCTGTCCGTCTGTCTGTCCGTCTGTCTGTCTGTCTGTCCGTCCGCATATAACAACGCAAAAACTACCCAACCGAATCGTTTGAAATTTAAAATACATAATTATAACATAATTTTGTCGAGTCATTTCAAATTTTATGAAAATCGGATGGATAGATTAATTACAGGGACAATCAAAAGGATTCCGTTACATTATGGTCAATGGGGAAAAAAGTTTCAAATGCATTTTAATCGTTTGAAATTTAAAACATATAATTATTGCGTAATTTTGTCGAGTCATTTCAATTGTTATGAAAATCGGATGCATAGATCAATTACAGGGACAATCAAAAGGATTCCGTTACATTAGGGTCAATGGGGAAAAAATTTCAAATGCATTTTAATCGTTTGAAATTTAAAACATATAATTATTACGTAATTTTATCGAGTCATTTCAAATGTTATGAAAGTCGGATGCATAGATCATTTACAGGGACAATCAAAGGTATTCCATTACATTACGGTCAATGGGAAAAATATTCAAATGCATTTTTATGATGTTACACTAATTCGAACATAATAGAATTGGTATGAATCTATGAAATACATACTAAAATATGCATTCTGTACAATCTGTGATGCAAAGAATTTGTATTATTAAATTACAGGGCCACACAAAAGTATTCCACTACATAATGCTATACGGGGAAACATTGTTTGGGGCGTGTTTTAATTATATTCAACTATTTCACATTTTATGAATAAGATATACGTTGCTGAGGTGTAATAAAAATTACTTTCTGCATATTTACAGAAACACAAAGATTTCGACTACTATACTGTATCCGAAGTACTCTCTACTATATCAGCAAGATCTGAATATTTTTAAAACTTCGTTATCGTACGAACGCACCTCATTTGCTACGTTCACGTGCAATTTCCAACTTGTTTAATTTAAGGAAGGGGGAGAGAGGTATACTAATGCACTATGCAGTTTATACTCTCAACAATTGACATCTTATTAAAACTACAGAAATATTATTTCTCAACTAACATAAAAAATTGTGCGTTATTACAAATTCGATCTTTTGCAATTGTCGGTAACGTCACCGTCTTTTCTAGAACACAAAATAAATATGAACAGAGTGTTATATGCACACCTAATTCTGTTTTGAAATTATCAAAAAGGTTTACGAACATTAAAAACCAATGTATTTTTTAAATATTAATAATCGTCTTATTTAAACAATGTTTTGTACTATTAAAAAGCGGAAAATTACCATTAATAAAATAATGTTATTCTATGTCCGCATGTCTTTAAACAGAAAAAAAAGAGACAGCGTAAAAACAAAATTATGTGTAAATGTATGTTTTTTCTAATACCAAAATCCTTATCTTAGCATAAATTGTTACATGAAATAGTTATCTATTTTATGTAATTTAAAATACACAATGTCCTTTGCTTTCCAGCTTCTTGTTTTTATTAAAGATTTTCTGAAAAGTATGAAACGAAATATCGTCAATAGGTAGCAGCACTACTCACATAAATCTTTTATTTAAAATTTTGGTGCTGCCATCTATTGTTAAATTTCTCTTAAGAGTGAATTCTCTTAAGAGTGTTCTCTTTCAAGTGAGCGAAATCGAAGTATTTATTGCAGCGGTTCCCAATCTTTATTGATACACGACCCATCTTCAAATAAAAAAGCTTTTCACGACCCATTTGATATAAGGGTTTATATCGGTATAAACTATAGAACTCCATAAACTATAGGATATTTCTCTGCGAAAAATTCTTATTTTCGCAAGAAGAATATACTATCAACAAAAACAAGAATTTGTAATCCCAGTGTTGAATACTTATTAGAAAACACACAAAGATAATTTAAAATCGTTTAATTATTACCAAAACATAACTTTATACTCAATGAGATTTCTGGCAATGGTGTCTTTTACCGATGAGGACATTTATATTAGGATAAAAACTTGATAATTTTAACCATAAGTTACTTTTTATACGCAGTTTTTTTTTTCCTTAACAGCAATGTAAAAAAGCGTGCCATGTTGAACCACATTAAGGAATTCAAAGCTAATTTAAATATTTATGGTTGTTCTGCTCATATACTCACACAGAATGAAATTAAGCATTTTCCTTGCTGTTCAAATTGTTACTGTTTTGAAACTGTTGAAATAAATGATACATTTTTGTGATAAACCTCGATTGTTCCTCGACCCATAGTTTGGGAACCGCTGATCTATTGTATTTCACAGCTAATTTACTATTTCAAAACTTCGTCAATCAAGAAAAAACAAATTTTGTCTATTTTAAGTAAATAGTTTGATGGATTTTTGAATAAATATTACCCATCAATTGAAATATTTTCGAATAAAATACATGTGCATTATTTTTTTATTATAATATTTTTTTTTTCATTGTGAGAAAGAAATAAAATTTAAATATTTAACAACATATTTAAATGTTTATTTAAGTAAAAAGAGTAGTTAATAATGAATTTTGTTATCTCAATATGATGTTAGTTCTAAAAACTTTAGTTAAAACAAATGGTTAATAACAAATATCAAATATTATTTTAAATTTTAGATGTAATTAATATAAGCAAAATAAATAATTACTTACAAATTGTGTTAGTGATATTAGTCAGTTTAAGCAATAATAAGTTTTAAGTAAAATAACTAAAAATATTAAGTATTAAATGGTATTTTAAATTTTACATATAATCAACATAAGTAAAATGAGTAATTAAGTGTATATTTTGTTAGTAATATAAATTTAACATTTTTTTAAGTAAAATAATTGATTAAAAATAAATGTTAAATATTATTTTAAATTTTAGATGTATTCAATATACGAAAAACAAGCAATTAATTGAAAATTTTGTTACCAATGTGATTTTGGTAGTTTATGAAAAAGAATTTATTGGTAAAAGCAGTTATGAATTATTTTTAATTTTAGATGTAATCAATGCAATTGATTCAGTCAGTGTAAATAAAAGTGAGCTTTCCATTTTTTGATAAATAAATAATTCAATTTTAAGTGATTTTACTCATGCGACGATTGGTTTTTAGCTCACAGGCTATTAAAGCCTGGGAGCTTATATGTGCCCTTCCGTTCTGTATGTGCGTATCTAAGTAACGCGATAACTCATGATAAAAATATCCAATTCACTTGAAATTTTGGATACATGTATATTCTTATAAGGCGCTGCCTTGATTAGTTTTTGGAGTTCATTTGATATGTATAACAGGGGAAACGGGGGCTAATCCCCTTCCCCCTTAATTTATATAAATGGGTTTTTCGTGCAGAATTAGCAGTTTTCGTTTAAAATTTAGATGGAGGATCATTCTGATGAGGCACTTCCGTGATTAGTATTAGATGTTCATTGGATAAGTATAAAAAAGGGGAACGGGGGGCTCGTGCCCTTCCCCTTAATTGATATAAATGGGGTTTCATGCTGAATTATCAGTTTTTGTTCAAAATTTAGACATAGAACCATTCTGATAAGGCGCCTCCGTGATTAATATTATTCATGAAGATTTTATTATGATAAGTCATATCCCTGATTAGTTTAAGGGGCTCAATGATTAAGTATAAAACGGGGAAATGGAGGTAGCTAACTACCCCCCCCCCTTTCATTTGTTTTTCGAACGGAATTAACCTTTGAAAATATAAGGCTGTAATATATAATTAGTATGCGTAGCCTGTGAGCTCAATGCTATCAGTTTAACTGGGCAATATTCTTTTATTCTCTTTTCGGTCCATCTGACGTCTGGAAATTCGCTTCAAAACGCCAAAATTGACAATATTTTCCGAAAGATCTCTTGCGTATACCAAAACGTGGGAAACATCTTTCGATTACACAGTTTATGGATAACAATGCTTGTCAACTTGTCATGTATTTCCTAACAAAAATTAATAAAAAAATAAAACTGAAAATAGTTTCTTTGAAGTTGAATACAGCTTTAAGCGAATAAATAAAAAACATATGACGGAACGCACTTTTAACCTTTTTTTAAACACATAACTAATAACATAAATTTTAAATTGTTCATTTTTACTCTTAAGGCCTTTTAAGTAAAACTGAACATTGTGGTTGGATCGGTTTATGACAGCCAGTTATCAAGAGGAAGAACATAGACCCTAGGAGGGGTGCCCCCGGTGGGAGTCTTTCTAAGTGAACCTAACCCGTCTTTACGTTAGGAAATACAAGGTTTGAAGAAAACCACTTCAAACGATTAGGCCAACGGTCGTGATTAGGTATGAACACAAGCATCTTGCCGTCTAACAGTTTTGAGAGCAGAACCTCTCAGCCACTGGTGGCAGAAACAAAACATCTTAAAGCTCATATTATATATTTTATATTTAGGCTTAAATGCTGCCCCCCCCCCCCCCTTCTCAAAGGTGTATTCCAATCCAAACTGCTTATTTTCTTATTTATTTTTACATTCATTATCGCTCTCAAGCGCATGAAACTGGCAAATGATCTTGTTTAGAAAGTAATATAACGTTCCCATAGACTTAACATTATCATCTGGGTCTTTTTTGGGGAACTCGAGTGGCATCTTAAGATGATTTTAAGCAAATAATTCATTATCTGTTATTTTTTCTTTGACTAAATTGTCAAATATGGAAGTCTGAAATATTCCACGATTGAAGAGATATCCACGAAGTTTAAAACTATTTGAATAATAGCATGTCTGGTCTGTTTGAAATTCTGAGTTATTTAACAATAATAACCAATAATAAATATCCAGAATATTTTCAAGGATGTGATGATAGCAAGCTAAAGTATTTCTTTGTTCATATTGTGATCCAGAAGAACACAAATTTATTTCGATAATCTGGTATTAACAAAGGTTTTGTCAAAACTCATACATTTTACTTGCTCTATAACTGTGCGCTACTCCAACGTTCCATAGCAGCAGAAACTATTGCCTTACTATTCCTGCTTAATGATTTGGAAAAGTAAATAATTGGTCAATAAGTTTACCTGAAACAATGCAGGGTTGCTACTCATATAGCAGAATGAAATGCCCTGACTTTTTCAGGTGTATTTCAAGAAAACTCTAGTCTAGCATTGTAGCGCGTAGTAGACATGCTGAGGGTAAAAAAAAAAAAAATGTTATATTACTCAAAAAACACTAAAATTTCTTGAATAGAGTTGCTAATAATCTTTGAGCTAAAGCTCTTTATCCCAATTCCCCTCCCAAATCACTAACAATATTGCTCTCTTTAATAATTTATGATTGCAAGCTTTCAAATAAAATTTTCTACAAACTGTACAAACTTGCTACAAAATATTTGCGCACTGAGTTCACAATTTTGTTAACTATACCTCAAAATCATTGTCTAGTTAAAATTTATTTTCAACAAAGGAAGGGAGAAGCAGAGTGGGGAGATAGAGGTTTGTGATAATTACTTATTGTTGCATGAAAATAATTGCTGGAAAAAGTTTTAAAATCTATAATAATGTGTATTCTGGCTGAACAACAATCAAACTCTCCTAGACATCACAATGAAAGTTTATCAAATTCCCTGACTTTTCCAGGTTTTAGGGTAAAATATTGAAATCCCGTGACTTATTTGTCTAATTTTCCAATTCCCTGATTTTTCTGGGTTCTCCAAGTTGTGTAGCAACCGTGAATGGATATTGTCTATAGCTTCAAATAATGAAATATAATCTAAAAAATTTGTCATCCTAGTGAAAAATGAAAAGAACGCTTTTCGAAAACTCGATTTTTAAGTTATTTGCTTTGCATTTTCGGCTTTTGATACGAATATGGCCATTTAGAACAACACTTTGCGAATATCAAAAAATCAATTTGTAAAATTTATAAACATTATCTTATAAATTTCTACGCATTTTAGCTATTTAAGACAAAAATAATGGAGAACTATTTTTCCAGGCGCATTGTCACTGTCTCTATCTTTCATAATGCTGTCAAGTTGAAGTAAAATAGAGTGTAAACATGAAGTACTTCAGTCCAGTCTGCGTTTAGACAATAGACTGCGTAAATACATTGAAACTTGAAACAAATAATAGCCTAATATCATACTATGGCTCAATTTTGCAATGACTAAGGATTTTTAATAATAATTTATAATTAGATTACAAAATATGTCAAATTTTATTTTTATTTTTTTTTTTAAGATTCAAACCTTAATAGCGACCCTTAAAACATATTTTAAAATTTTGAACTTTTTGTGGATGTCATTATTGTATACATAGAACAAAATAGGAAAAAACCCCATTCAAAATTTAAATGTCAATTCTTTAAGGACAACCTTGCATGGATCTTACAGAAAAAACACAGATGAATGATATTCTTCAATTTTTGTTACTTTTTTTTTAAAGAAATATTTAAAAATTTTGATAATACCCTGATCAAGTAATATAAGATACTGGTGATGTTAGGTGGAAGAATTATTATTTTTATTTACTTCAATGTTAAATCTGGAGGACGTGCAGCGCAGCTGCATAACTAGGGCAATATATTTTTTAAGTTTTTTTGTCCCATTGCAGAAGAAAATCAATGAAAATTGAAGGTGTCATCCACGATTTTTTATTGTTGCGGCGGTCCACAGGAACATTATTCACTCATTTAACCCTTTCCGGCACGGGCAAATTCTGTTTAGTAAAATGAGAAATTATCAACTGCCACCGGAATTTACAAATGATTTTTTTTAGAAATTAAGAATTCCTCAATTTATTCTTTCATTGGAAAGATAAAATTTTGTTAAAATATCATTGGTGCCGGTCGCAAGTTTGGAATTAAAATTATGTATCTCAGACTGGGCATAGTGTGCCGGAAAAAATTAAAACTGCTCGATTTCTTACTTCTCCCAATCACCAAAGATGATTGAGTTACTCCCGCTATGTTGCTCGTTAGAAGAGCAGTTACACGTTGCTGTATTCCTTCTCTTGCATTCCTTCACTGTTCTATATTTTTAAAATATTAGTGTGCTGTGGTAAAGCCCTGTAAAACAGTGCTGTCACACCAGTGTCAATGATCTAAGAAAAATCATAGTCTTTCAATAAATCGAGGAAAATATTTTCTTTCCAATAATCTCCAGCTTCGAAATCTACGTTCTACTTTTCTCCATACTATTTCCGATAAACGATATTGTTTCATTCTTTCCATCGTAACAACCAGCCATCAGAGTATCTGAAGTGTTTAACACTCATAATTTGTACGAACTGTTCGGCTTTCTCGCACAAAATTCCGTGAGAAATGATTTTTTTTTTTTTAATTTGGCATTTTTTAAACCATTTTAAATTACTGCTTCGATTTTGTCTTTTTTTTCCTTTTCACTTCCGTTGGCTACAATTTCATATTTAATATTGTCTTTGTTCTTAAGCAAATTGCATAAAGCAAATTGGGAAATCCCAAGCTTTGACGCCACTTCTTTTTTGGCTACATTTCGATATATTATCATCATTCTCTAAAATCTCACTCTTTTTCTTTTTCTTTTCTTTTTTTTTTTTTCAAGCTTAAATCGCTTTTCTTACCCTACTCGCTAGGGTTTCAAATGAAACAAAACTTAATCAAACTAAACTAAACTCTCTTATAGAAATTACAAAAAGCAAAAAAATAAGCCACATGGTCACAATATCAACAATTTTGGAAACTTACCACCGCACCAATAATTTTTGAAAGAATGTATTCGTTTATCCTCTCCCCCATTCATCATCAAATTACAACATTTTCCTTTAATCTCCCTTTTCTTTCTAAGCTATTCTTCTACGAGATCTGAGGAGGGGAAAGGGTTTTTAGGACGTGTGATGAGCAATTTGTTGCTAAACTCTCTAAAAAATTGACTGTAAATTTTTTTAGCTTAATCTGAAAAATATGCAAAAAAGAAAATTTTCAGTAAAAATTAAACCAATTGTTTTGCTTGCACACAACTACTACGATCTCCTGCAGAAGATTTTTTTTTAAATTTATTAACCGGCGCGGCGTGGCGATGGAGATTTTATAAAGAGGCAGTTTTAACATAAATTTGAATTGATTTTATTCCGCATTTCACAATTTGATCACGTTACGCTGCTGATTTTATTAACCAGAGATTTTATTAAGCAGCGGGCATCGTACTTTCATGCATTTTCTTCTCTTTAGTAAGTTTGCTAAGGGAAAAAAATACCTTTGAATTATAATTATCCATTGAAAAAATTTAATTTAATTTAAAAAATCATATTTTTTTCATGTGAAAGCTTTTTTTTAAATTAAAAAAAAAAAATAAAAAAGGTGTATTTGAATTTTTATGGGTATGTGTGTGTGTAATGGTATAAAATAAATAATTCGTACTCAGAAAATTAAAGAATATTTAATAGAATCTATAAAATACATAAATACAGTTTCAGTACTTCTCTGAAAGAGATGAAGAAAAAAAATGAAAAACAAATGAATATCTACATGAATATAATTTAATTATTTTTATCATGAATACCCGTTAATGAAAATTCCATCAATGATGATGTTTCTATGAAAACGTGTTTGTTATTCAAAAGGAATCACGATAGACCTTTTCTTCAATGAATGAGTTGAAAGTTCTAGCAAACTTGACAGTTTGAAAGTTTGCTGTGAGAATTTTGTTTGCATGACAGTAATTTCAGCATCGTCTTTCAATCAAAAAAATCTGAAAGTAAAAGCATGTCCCCCGAGAGAATATTTCGACAATGATTGACATAAATACCAATTGAACAGAGTTCAGGGTGGAGAACATAAATAGAAAATAGTAATAAAACTTATTTTGGTACTACTTGGTTATCCCGTCGACCAAAATACTATCGCCAAATTATAAGATTAAATGCCAATAATGGGTGATCGTGAATGTCACATTCAATGACATTAAATATGATACGCTTGTTTAAAACGTCATTAAGTTATTTTCATTTCGACTTTTTGTTTGTATTTTTTATTAATATTCTACTAATTATTATTATTATTATTATTATTATTATTATTTAAAATAAAAATTACGTCAATATGTATAATTTGGCTATTAGTTTGGCGATTAGTATAATTTGCCGAAATCGGTCGACGGGATAACAGATTAGTAGCCTTATTTTCCATAGGATGCAATCACTACCAGTCAGATCGAGGGTGGAATTGTGCCCCTTTGACGAAAATACTTAATTCATTTTTCACTAAATGTTTAATTATTTTAAGCCATTTCACAATAATATATGTATATATTTTTTTATTACGAGAGCAAAAAATAAATAACTTTCAAATCCATATACGAGCAATAGCTTTCCTTGCCTCTGCTTGCGTGCGATCGTGAAGAGTGAAAAGACATGAATTAAAGAAACAGATGTCATAGATGAAATCACTTTGAATCTCTGGTAAGGCCTATTTTTTAACGTTTTATTTATTTATTTAATAACATTTGCGTAGTAGTATAAAACTCCATCACATATTAACTAAATAGCTAATACGTGACATATCAGCGACATATTAGCTAAATAGCTAATATGTCAAATCTTCTGTAACATATATAAACAGTCTTTTAAACAAAAAGGAATCACAGAACTAGTATCTTTAAATCTCATGTTTTAGAAAAAAAGTCTTAGAAAAAAAAATCGCTTCAGCCTTGGGCTAAAAATAGGCCTTACCTAGACGAGGGATGTAGTGGAGGGTATGCGGGGGTATACGCCTTATACCTTCTGTATTTTTTAAAGGAACGCCGTGTATCCTCTGTTTCTCAAGAAAGCTATAGTATACACACTCTAGGGTATACCCTCTGCTTTGAGCGTAAATCCTCTCTGCTTAAAGCATACATTCTCTGTTCTTTTTACAACTACACCCCTGACCTAGCCATCTCTTTTTGAAATCATCGTAACTTCTTATTTTAGCGTTAATTCACATTCGCTCCAATGATCATACTTTAAATTAAATGATATGATTAATCTCTCTGGAAAATATTTCTGATGAGAATTGCTGAAATTTGCAGTGTAATTGTTACTTTCCACAAGAATAGCAGACGTTCTATAGTTTTTCACCAGAGAGACTAGTCAAGTTGTAGTACGAATGATCTGGAAACCTGTCCAGCTCAATATATTCATTGTTGCTGATCATCAATTTGTCTAACATCCGTACAAGTTCTTGGAAAGGTGGCCGCTTTTGGGCATCTTCCTCCCAACAGTAAAACATCACATTAAAGAGTTCTCTACCACAATGTTCTGGTTTTTCGAGTCTTGCTCCCTTTTTGACGCGGCGCATCACATCTGCTGCTGACATGCCAGGGTACGGCGTCGAACCTACATTTATATAAAAAAAAAACCAAAATGAGTAAAATTGAACAGTGATTATGTATTGTTTTAACAATAAAGTGTGCGAAAAAAAGTGAGGTTTCCGTTTTAGTATAAAACTTCTTTTTCATCAATATGGAAATAGTGTACGCTATTAAAAATTTCGTGATACTCTGAATCAGTTTTTGGTGCTTCAGTAGCTGCAACATGCGAAATAGTGAAATCTTGAACTAAAATTTGGAACCAAGGTTCAACCAGAGCTCCAAATCTTGGAGTGGATCTCCGATAGCAGATGGTTGTAACTAGATGGTTGCAGCTACTGCAGCACCAAAAGTTGGTTCAATCCACTACAAAATTTTTAACAGTGTAAAATCAGCAGTCAGCAGTGTCAACCTAACCTAATTATATTACAATCATCAATAATTTTCTGCATATCGTTCAAATTACAAGACTATGATCTAGCAATCAATGATTTTCAACTTAGGAAGCTCATACAGATGGGAGTAGATGGGAGTATTACGCGAAAATGTATAACATTAATTTTTGTAAAACAGAAAAATTAAATATTATTTCAAATTTTAATTGCTTAAAAGAAATATGACCAACAGAATGAAAAAGCGTCCCTGCCAGAACTCGAACCCGAGCCAACGGTACAGAGCACCAACATTCTACCAACTAAACCACTTGAAACGATACCCAACCTGGTATTTATCACTTCATATGTTAGCAAGGCTACAACCGCAGCACAAGATGGAATATTTTTCTGTGAGCCACCAGCTCTAGGAAAAACATGAAACTAATGAAAATCCATCATTGATGAAATTGAATAAATCTACATGATTATTGGAAATTTTTTCGGTAAAAAATTTCCCACAGCGTGCATTCAATATTAATTCAAATTTTAATTTACTTAAAAGAAGTATAGCCAATACAGTGAAAAACTATCCAAGCTGGGACTCGAACCCGAGTCATTGGTATACTTGATTGCTTAAAATGCGTATAACCAACAGAGTGAAAAAGTACCCAAATTGGAACTCGAACAAAGGCCATTAGTACATTTAATCGCTGAAAAGGCGTATAGCCAATAGAGTGAAAAAGTACCCGAAGCGGCATTCGAACCGAGGCCATCGGTATATTTAATTGCTAAAAAGGCGTAAAGCCAACAGAGTGAAAAGGTTCACAACCTAGGACTCGAATCCGGGCCATCAGTATATTTAATTGCTTAACAGGCATATAGCCAACAGATTGAAGAAGTGTCCAAGCCTGGACACTTTGTCACTCTGTTGGCTATATGTTTATCAAGCAATAATAATTTGAATTAATATTGAATGAAAGGCGTGTAAAATTTTCTACAGAAAAAATTTCCAATAGCATGTAGAAAATTAAAAATTAAAACTAAAAAACTGAGCTCTGTTATACAAACTCAAGAAACTCGTTGAAAACATTAAAAGTCACGTCTACATTTTAAAATGAATATATATCTATATTATAAAGGCCAAACGTAGCTGTGCGTAACGCATACGTCATTTTGCGAATGGCAACACTTTCTTCTGCAATTTCGGTTTTGCAATTTTCGCTACTGCAAATTTTACACTTCTAATAGAGGTCTGCACGGGCAGGAATTTCCAGGCCCGGGTCCGGCCCGTAGGAAAAAATTTTCTGCCCGTTCCGTTGTAAAACTCAAAAGTTCGGCCCGAGCCCGGCCCGACCCGTTTTGGCACGTTACAATTTCTACGATTTCTAAAAATTTCAGATTTTTATCATATAATTAAGATTTTTTTAAAGAGTACTGCATACATATCTATGAAATGATTTTACAGTATATTTTACAGGAAATACACATTAGTAACATTAATGATTACTAAAATTCTTAGGCTTTCAACATTCAAATAAAGATTCATTAAAAAATTAATATGGCTTAGGATAAAAGAAAAAAAAAAGAAATTTAAAAATATCGTAACTTTTGAAGCTGTTTAATAAAGGAAGATTTATAAAAATATTTCTATATCATTTTATTAAAGATTTTAAATCCAAATTCATACGTTAATTCAAAGAAGCTCCTTTCTGATACATTTCTAAATTCATATTTTTTTCAGAAATGCATAAGATTAGCAGGTGTCTTTATTCAGAAACTATATAATCGAATGGCGTTATCCATTTTTTGATACAAGCAATTTAAGAACACTGCAAGCAAATAAAATATTGTCATAGTTAGCGTATTAAATAGAATTTCCGGAAGCGATAGCATGGGAAGGGAGAAACCTGCAACCATTTGAGAAACTATTGTATCTCAACAAGGTTATACAAGTATTTTATTTACCAAAAATGAAAAGCACTATTCGATTCCAAATCCCTTCAATAGTCAGGCTTATCACTTTTATATTTTTACAATTAAAAATTAATGTAAAAATGTGTCAAACTTTCGCGTTATTGAAAAATTAATTTAAAAACCATCAAGAAGTATATATCCAAAGATTAAGCTAACATAAGTTCTTTATCGCTGTTCATAATTTTACAAATTATGTTGTCTGCCCTACAGATCTTGAGAACAATTAAGTCTTCATTCGGTCCGGCAAGTCTATATGTAGAAAAATAATGTCTTGATCTCCAATTTTGATCTTGACCCTGCACGAGTCAGTTTAAAAAATATTAAAACGGGTTACACACAATGTAACTGTCGGATGCCGATCTCTACACTGTACAAGTTACATTTTTATATTGATTCTGTCAAACTAGTATGGCTCGTGACGCACATTTATATTTATTCTCTTTAAAACCATTTTCATTGAAAATAGGTTTATATTTTATCGTTTATGTGTAAATCTTCAAAACGGGCCGGTAGGCCCGAAAATTTTTATATCGGCCCGGCCCGTTAGCAAATTCGAAACGAATCTGCCGGCCCGGCCTTGCCCGTGCAGACCTCTAACTTCTAAATATCACACATTTTTAATTTTTTCACCGTCGTATAGAGAAAAAAATATACTTTTAAATGCAATTTGTTTGAAAGCTGTATCTCAATTTATTTTTGAGCTATTATTTTTTTTTTTTTTTTTTAGTTTTTAATACCAATTTAATAATGTGGCAATTGAAACACTCCATTTTTCTCTTAAAATTTGAAAAAAAAAATAGAAATTAAAATGTGTTTACCATTTTTAAAATATCGTCTGTTATAAAATCCGGTGAGTTTTGGTTTAATTTCGTTAAATAATTTGGATAATTGAGTTTTATAGTTTTTTGTTAAATTTAGCTTAAAATAATATTTGTTTGAGAGTTGGACTGATTAATATAAGATGTATTTTTTACTGTAAAACTATTTATGTAGGTTTATTATAAATCAATGAAACAGTTCTTTCTTAAAAAATTTTCTTTCGTCGAATTTCGACGGGTTCCATCTCGTTTCTTTAATTTCCACAATAAATCACTGTGATAAAAAATTATTGTAATGATGTTTCAATTTGTTTCAGTATTAGGCGCTATGCTTAAAAAATAATAAATTACAAAATATAAAATAAAAATTAAGACTGGGATATCATTAAGTTGATTTATTAAGCTAACTTATCAAATTTGCAAAAAAACACAAATATTTTTATGTGGAAGTATGGACAAAAGAGCACTTAAGTGAGAAGGGGTTATGCATAAATGAAAAATGAAAATTATACAAGAGAGTATATTAAAAGTTGTTTATTAAAAGATATGTATTGATGAAAATAGGCGATTTAATTTTTTATAAAAAACTGGAGCATATTAAGTCTTCTGGATTGCAGTGTTTTTTTAGTTATAGGAATATTTAGTCCTTTTTTTCCTGCTACTTATATTTTCATAAAGATTATTTTCAAATAAAAGTTTTGGGAAAATGCCGTATTTTTATTTTAATGAAATTTTATTTATAGTTGGATTATTGATATATGAAATTTTATTTATTGTATCCATATTTTTTAGGGGTATTTAATTTTTTATATAGCTCACGAACCACTATTTTTTTTTTTTATTATTAATAATAAGCGAGACTTAGCTGGTTTTGCTAGGTAGCTTCATCGTCCCGGGTCCAACCCATCTCGCTTTTCAGTGCCTTTTATTTGTACAAGTCTGCATGTAAATGTATACTTGCAAACTTGTTTGCAAACAATGTTTGCATGTAAAATATACGGTATCAATTTTTTCACCATTCCTTTAAGAAAGTCGGATATTCGGGATGAAGGTGGGATCGAGGATGAAATTTGGCGGCTCCCACGGCAGTATGTACAAAAACCACCTTTACGAAACTTTAATACACTCTGCCATGGCGGAATCTTGACGAACTATTTCCAAATGAACTGCTAAACTCACACTAGTGCTGTTATCTATATTTTGAGACCAAAACTTTGCCGTTAACTCAATTGATGTAGCACATTTAATCTTTTTTTTTTCCTCTCTTGGCCCAGAGATACCCTCATAGGTCAAAGTTACCTTAATTGACTCGATAGCAACGGTAAGGGGCTTGACAAACACTCTATTTTGAGATATTTAAATAAATCTCAATATGTCTGAATCCATTTCGATATTTTAGCTTCAATAATAGTTTTAAATACCTGAAATTGCTTTGACTTATTATTCTTCATTACTAGATGACGCATCATGCATTTAAAAACCATTATAGCAGATATGGTCACTAAATGTGAGATGAATTTGATCATTCTGTGATTGTATCTCATGCAATCGAAGATTCATTTATTGAAAAACTACAAGTTAGCATATGAAAAATTTGGATCCACCTGCCATTTCATGTTATGGCTCGCGTAAAAATAAATTTAGCTTTAACTCCAGCAATCGTACCATTCTTTTTGTATATACTGTATAAAGCTACGGCATAGAAACAACTTGACAAAAATCCTTAATAATGGACTACTGTCAATAAGATGCCTCATGAGTCTTACACTGTTAAAAATAAAGGTGACGAACCGGCTGCATTTGACGCTCAGGGGTGAAAAGGTTAAATCACTTGGCACCAGCGGGCTTGAAAATGTGTTTGGGGTGCCATTGATTGTTTCACGCTAATTAGGGTGCCGCGCAATGCATACCGTTGGAAGATTTTTACCCCTTAGTCATTTGCGCATGCTCTGTAACGTGTATCCTTGCACTTCAACTCGCTGTCCCTGGTGGATCAACACAGCGATTTTTTCCTACGGTGACTATCACCGCTATACGCTATCCCAATTTTGTTTAGAACTTCGGATGGCTAACTTTTGGCGAGCTTTTTTATATAAAGCAACCTTTGAATTTCAGGACATATGAACATTTCAGGGAGACTTTGAAGGTGAGCTTGATGGCCGAGTGGATAGGGCGCTGAGCTTGTAATCAGACGTTCTGCGTTTGAATCCATCGAGGGCCGAAAGTCGGTTAGTATATTTTTTAATTTTTTATCATTGGGCACTCTGGATTAAGGGTGTCATCTTTTCACCCTAATTAAAAGTGCTATTTTGGCTCCTCTAGGGGTGTCACCAGTGAGACAAGCCTTTCACCCTTAAAAGGTGCAATGTGTCACCATTAGTTTTAAAAGTGTACTTTCTACATGGCGGCTCAATTTAGTAACATGTCACAATTAATTTTTTTCGCAGTAACTATGAAACATAAATTAGTGATGCACAACATTTTTGCAAGAAAATTGTTCGCCACCAGAATGTTTGAAAAGTGAGATTTGTTTTATTTAATAGCAAAGTTTCTGTTGTTATTATAAGGGAAAATTTTCTGCATGAATTTATAGGTAGCTTTGTGGCCCGCGGACCCCAGGTTGTGTACCCTAAACATAAATGTATGAAAATTTTAATAGACACAATTAAATATCCTCTTCTATTTAACCCTTAAATGCATAGGATAGAACGCGTTCCAAAAAATGCGCAATTCAAAGAATCAGAATTCATACCAGAAAAATCTAAATAGTAAATTTTTCTTTATTTAATTACGAATGGTCTGTCATTAAGTAAAGTGAAAATTGCTCTTTTAAATTTCTGGTGAGAATACGGAATATGTGAATAAAACCCCCAATAAATCGGGAACACTTATGGTATCGAAAATGATACAATATGCATTTAAGGGTTAGAATATATTTTTTAATAATCTATACTTATTTTTTTATGTTTAATTTTGATGAAAATTTTAAAATTTTCTTTTGACTTGCACAAACTGCACGCAAGATTGAAGCAAAACTATTGGTTGAAGAGTCTCCAAAATATTAATAATGATATACAAGTAATGTATCCTGAACGTATACGTCATTTTTAAGCCATTTTTTATTTATTTATTTATTTAAAATTAGTTATTTTTTGATAAAAAATTTTATAATTCAAAATTTTATAATTAAAATTTTGTTTTAAATAAATAAATAAATAAATTGCTTACAAATGACGTATATATTGAAGATCTAATACTTTTACATCATTTTCAATATTTTCAGGTCTCTTCAACTAATAGTCTTGCTACAATCTTGCGCGTAGTGGATGTAAGTCAAAACAAAATTTTCACCAAAATTAAACTTAAAAAATAATTTTAAAAAAATTTCAGTATAGACTATTAAAAAATATTTTAAATAGAAGGGATATTAAGTTGTTTGCACTGAATAGTTTATGCATTTATCTTTAATAGAGAGTGAGAAAAAAAATTAAATGTTACATGCTGCTAAATTGCACGGACAGGTATAAAAGAAAGACTCCTGAAACCCCTTAAAAAAACTGTGAAAGTTGTGTCAATAATAAAATCAAATAAAAAGCATAAAAATAATAAAAATAATGAAAAAGTTATCATTCTTAGAGATCAAAGAGATCATTCACTTTATAAGTGTCTGTATTGTATCTCTGGCTGACACTTTGTATGCAACACAAAACACAAATATGATCTTGAAAAATCTAACTAATCTTAATTAAGCACTTACCTAGTGTTACAATTTCCCACATAAGTACTCCAAAAGACCACACATCAGTCATGGTAGTATAGATGTTATCATAGAGAGATTCTGGTGCCATCCATCTTATAGGCAAGCATCCCTGAGAGAAAATAAAAGATAGGAGTTTTTTAAACTGTTGACATAAGAACCTGTTACATACACTATAATGCCAAAGGTCACCGGTCACTTTGACGTTTTCTTAAATATCTAGGAAATATAAAAGAGAAATTTTTCTGAAACTACAAGTATATAAACAGATTAGTACAGGTCACATATTTCCTGAAACCCCATAGCAAACCGTCAACAAATTGAAAAATAACGGATACCTTTTAGATTAACCCTGTCAAAACTAATGTAGCAAAAGCTTTCAAATTGTAGATTATGATTAAATTCCTTATTCTTATAAGCTGTGTGTTTTTTATGAGGATAGCGTGTAAACACGTATAAAAATTAAGTTTTTCTTAAAAACAGTCCTAAATTTTGCAATGGTTTTTTCTTATAATTTGCAGAGTTCTTAAAATTAAAAAAACATTCTTTACAGAAATTACGACAAACAACATTATACATAATACCAAGTAATCAGAATTAAAAAATAATAAAAATTGTATGAATAATGAGCAGGTTTACAAAATAATTTTTCATTGCGCATGCGTGAAAGCAATCAAAAATAATTTGCATAATGTATTGGCAAAATGTATAGAGCAACTTTTGTGAAAATCTCAAAAACATAGCTTTAAAAGTCTGGAAATTATCGTTGATAGAATAAGCTCAAAATCCCTTGTTCCCAAGAGGAAGCAAAAAGATGAGGCATAGTATCCAAATCTAGTAGTACATGTAATATTATGTATGATGTATTGACACTAATCAATAGTTACACCTACATCCTCATATCTTTTTGCTACCTTTTAAGAACAACGGATTTTAAGCTTATTCTATCGAAGATAATTTGTAGAATTTTCAAGTTTTGTTTTTATGATTTTTACAAAAGTTGCTTTATACATTTAGCTAACACAATATGCAAATTAAATTTTGATTGCTTTCACGCATACACAGTGAAATATTATTTAGTAAATATGATCATTATTCATACAATTTTTAGTAGTTTTTAATTCTGATTACGAAATATTGTTTAAAATGTTTTTGTAATGTTTTCTTCAAAGAACATTTTTTTTTACATTATGAATTCTCCAAATTATAAGCGAAACATTGGTAAAATTCGGGACTGCTTCTATGAGAACCTTTATTTTTCTACAAGTATATATGCTATCCTCATAAAAAAGACACACACAACATAATACAATTTCAATAAACCACTTAATCATAATAGGTCCAACGCTTTTGTTACATTAGTTTCGACAGGGCTATCCAAAAGATATTCATTATTTTTCAATTTGACGGTCCCCTATGGGATTTAGGGAAAAGCGTCCGCGGAAATTTATGACCTGTGGTATTCTGTTTAAACACTTGGAGTTTCAGGATAATGCCTCATGTATTTGTCTAGTTATTTAATAAAGCGTCAAAATTCGCAAGTGTCCGATCACTTTTGGCCATATAGTATATATCACAACGGTGTATTTATATTTAAAGATGTGTATAGTTTAACACAGGTTGAATCTAAACGATAGTCCTGATTGGAAATGATTAAAACACCATTGCTAACGATGCTAAGAGGAGCAAATTGAACGCAGCACAATGTAAACTTCAAAGTTTTGTCTGAGAACTTTATTACTTGTGCGACTAAACGATTGCCTTTAGGCACATCGACAGTTCTGTTTTATACCAGACATTGATACGTATATTTACAGCAACTGCTGACTTGCACCCGTACCAAATAGTCGCATAAACTATCCAAATAACACTTGCATGTAATAGTAAAGAAAACAAAGATCGCACAACTTTGTGTTTGAAATACTACAGAAAACATTGATTTTAAGTTATTATATAACACCAAGAAGTGTTACATAGAATATTGATCAAAAATTGTAAAAGAAACCTTGAATTTTCATCTTATTGGCTAAGTTTTGGTGCCGTCTTTTTGTTGTTCTTCATATCGTACCAATTTTCCTTTATAAACCGCTTAAAATTTAGACTCAGTATGCCGTAATGTTATATACATTTGAATTTTCATAATATATAAAAAGCATTTATAGTCAATTCTGCTGACGAATATACAGCCAGTAATTTAAAAAAAAAAAGTTCTTAAAAAACATCGGTTACGTAAAATGAATGTAGATAATATGCATAATTAATTAACTGAATTATTTTATGATACACTAAAAAAAAAAAAAACTCTGTAACGTTACTAAAATTACTCTAGGAAACTGGGTCTCCTGAGTTTTTATGTAATGTCAGCAACAAAAATTCATGCATGAGCTCACTTTTTTCACCGAAAATCCAAACATCTGTAATGTTGCAAACAGTGTTAAACTTGGATGCCTAGAACTTTTTATGTAACAAGAACCGGGGTTAACCGGGTTTTGTAAGGATACAATACATCTAGTAGATTCTTTCGTAAAGCTACTGATTTTTGTAGCGGTACAAAAAATAATTTTGTAATTATAATCTTTTTCTGCACAGTATACAGATAAAATTTTAGTAAGTTAACAGAATTCTCTAACTTTACATCTGTACACTCTAAAAAAATAAAAATAAATAAACAAATAAATAAAAAATAAAAAAATCTGTAATCCTACATTGTAAAAAGAAATCTGTAAAGTTACTAAAAGTTTTCTAGGAAACTGGGATTCGTAGAACAATTTATGTAACGGCAACAGCAAAAGTGCATGTAACAGATACAGATCTACACTGAAAATCAAAAGAATTGTACGGCTAATAAGAAATTTTTAGGAGACTGGGATTCCAAGACGTTTTTATAAAATTTAACTACAACTGTAACTACAAACCATGTTACAGATAAAGTTTTAGTAAGGTTACTGTAATTCTAGTAGATTCGTTTGTAAAGTTACAGATTTCTGTAGCTTAACAAAAATTAGTTCTGTAGATTTACATCTTTCCTTGCACAGTATACAGATGAAATTTTAGCAAGCATACAGATTTCGGCAACTTTTCATCTGTAGGATTACAGATTTTTTGTTATAGTGTGCATATGTAAAGTTGCCAAAATCTGTATGCTTATTTCTCTGTATCTGTATCACATTTCTTCTGTGCACTATACAAGAAAAGATGTAAATCTACAAAACTATTTTTTGTAAAAGTACAGAAATTTTTAACTTTGCAATCGATTCAACTAAAGTTACAGTTGTCTTACTAAAATTCTATCTGTAACCGGGTTGCGGTTACATAAAAAATTCTAGGAATTTCAATTTCCTAAAAACTTCTTAGTAACTAGTAACTTCATTTTTTTTTTAATTTTCAAATCTGTATCATTTACATGAATTTTTGCTGTTACCGTTACATAAAAAATTCTTGGAATCACAGAACTTTATTAACTCTACAGATTTGTTTTAGCATAT
This sequence comes from Maratus speculifer, assembly GCA_964019185.1. NCBI lineage: Eukaryota > Metazoa > Arthropoda > Arachnida > Araneae > Salticidae > Maratus > Maratus speculifer. Next base: position 419,020,972 of record OZ025291.1, on the reverse strand, counting down.
ATTTTCTACAGTGTACGAAATAATAAAGTAATTTAAAATCATAACCAAAATTTAAATCGCTACACTACTTGGGAATTTAATGTATTTATTGATTTTACCTCTGACTTTCTTTCATATACATGAGAAACGCTGACATCTCTTGCAAAACCAAAATCAGCCACTTTGCATATCTTGCTTTCAGATACTAGAATGTTGCGAGCAGCAAGGTCTCGATGAATTATCTAAAAAATGTACAGAGAAATTACAAATATTTAAGTAAAATGGATTTTTTTATAATGAAATTAGATATACTGGATGTCCTATACATCTGGGCGCATTTAAAAAACAAATTTTGAAAAGCAAATAAAATGACGTATCAGAAAATGGTTTGTACCCGAAAATATCTCTGATAATTTCTCAGAAAAAAAAAAAAAAAAAGAACTAGTCATTGAGAACCACTGTAATACTTACTCATCGAAGATATGCATAACATAAAATATGAAAATAAAACATGTGTAAACTATTCATAAATTTTACTGTAATTCCAAAACAAAATTTCACATGAGTTTTACATCATTATAAATATCTTTTGGGATTCTTTAACCAATAGTTTTGCTACAGTCTTGCGCGCAATGGATGCAAGTAAAAAAAAAAAAAAAAAGAGAGAACTAGTCATTGGGAACCACTGTAATACTTTAATACTTACTCATCAAAGATATGCATAATAGGGTGGGCCGAAAAAAACTTTTTTTCGATTTTTGATTATAGCGGGTGCGGAAAAGTGGCCACTGGTGGCACTCAGTTCATACAAAAAATTTGAGATTTTTTGGACATTTCCTTACCCTGCCGCAAACGGCTTGAAGTTTTGCAAAAATGTTCATTTTTGAACTTTTTTCGATAAAAATTAAAAATTGTTAAATTAAATTTATTTTGGTTGTATTTACTTGAAAATGCATATTTAATGTACCAAATGTTTAAATAATATCTGATCATGCATTATTTAATATCTATTTGTATTATAACTTAGGCTATTTTTATAGCTTTTTCGCGTATAATAGGCAAAAGTTGTATTTGTTTGAATCGATCGCTAGTTTCTATATTATTTATGTCCCTTGGTCTTCTTTATATTTTTTCCCTGTGTCAAACGTCATATATTTGGGGAAAAGACAGCAGTATACTTCAAAAACAAATCTGGAAGGTGAGAAAGTGAGAAAGTGGTGAAGCAAGACTCTAAGCGAGCGCAATGACTCGTCGTAATACTCAGGGAGTGTAGGACGAAATAGCTGAGAGCCAAAATGCGATAAAGGGTTCTTATTATTTATCCTTGCTCAGTAACCTGCGACATTTCTTCAGTGTTAACGTGAAACCTTTTTGTAGTGATTATACAGTGCTTTTTGGGTCGTTTAATGTGCCATTATAGTGTTTTGTGCGTTTTATTACGACAAGCTTGGAAATGGCTAATATAAAGGGCCATGACAATGCAAAGACACGCGATAGCCTGAGAGCGTGAAGAGTAACTTTTTGGGGGCATCATCATATTGAAAAAATTGCAATTGCCAACTTATGCTGATAATCATGCGTCACTACTACTGATTGCTTCACCATGTAGAAGTTGTGACAGCAGAGGATACGAATCTTATCATCGATAAAAACAAAGTCAGAAGAGAGAAATAGAAACTTGGAAAGAAAATACATGCAGAAGAAGTTATTGAAAGAAGGAAAATTAAAATCATATTTTTTGATGGTAGAAAGGAATTAAGGATAAAAGTATATTCAGAGGGAAAAAAGAACAAGCGGCACCGTCGAGAGAAAGGCGAGAAACACATCACCATGTTGTTTGAACATGGTTAGGAATACTTGGGTCACTTGATACCTCGTCAATTCAGAAAAGTCTAACTTGTGGTGACTTGGAAAATTGTATAATGATTTTGTTATTTCTTTTCCGTGACCGGAACGAGGTGTCATGTGACCCAAGTATTCCTAACCAGGTTCAAACAACACGGTGATATGTTTTTCGCCTTTCTTTTGACGGTGTCTCTTGTTCTTTTGTTTCCTTTGAATATACTTTTATCCTTTCTACCGTCAAAAAATGTACTTTTAATGTTCCCTCCTTCAATAACTTCTTCAGCTTGTATCTTCTTTCCAAGTTTCTATTTCTCTCTTCTGACTTGGTTTTATCGATGACGAGATTCGTATCCTCTGCTGTTACAACTTCTACATGGTGAAGCAACCAGTAGTAGTGGCGCATGATTATCAGCATAAGTTGGCAATTGCAATTCTTTCAATATGCATGATGCCCCCAAAAGTTACTCTTCATGCTATCGCGTGTCTTTGCTTTGCTATGACCCTTCATACTAGCCATTTCTAAGCTCGTCGTAATAAAACGCACAAAACACTATAATGGCACATTAAACGACGCAAAAAGCACTGTATATCACTAGAAAAGGGTTTCCCGTTAACACTGAACAAATATGGCAGATAACTGAGCAAGGACAAATAATAAGAATCCTTTATCGCGTTTTGGCTCTCATCTGTTTCGTCCTTCGTCCTTCACTCCCTGAGTATTACGACGAGTCATTGCGCTTGCTTAGAGTCCTGCTTCACCACCTTCTCACCTTCCAGATTTGTTTTTGAAGTATATTGCTGTCTGTTGCCCCAATATATGACGTTTGACACATAGAAAAAATATAAAGAAGGCCAAAAGACATAAATAAGAGAGAAACTAACGATCGATTCAAAGAAATACAACTTTTGCCTATTATACGTGAAAAAGCTATAAAAATAGCCTAAGTTATATACACATAGATATTAAATAATGCATTAAACATTTGGTACATTAAATATGTCTTTTCAAATAAATACAACCAAAATAAATTTAACTTAACATTTTTTAATTCTTTTTGAAAAAAGTTCAAAAATGAGCATTTTTGCAAAACTTCAAGCCGTTTGCGGCAGGGTAAGGAAATGTGCAAAAAAATCTCAAATTTTTTGTATGAACTGAGTGCCACCAGTGGCCACTTTTCCGCACCCGCCATTATCGAAAATCGAAAAGAAGTTTTTTTCGGCCCACCCAAGTTCAAGATACATGAGTTTTACATCATTATAAATATCTTTTGGGATTCTTTAACCAATAGTTTAGCTACAGTCTTGCGCGCAACGGATGCAAGTAAAAAAAAAAAAAAAAAAAAAAAAATGAACTAGTCATTGGGAACCACTGAAATACTTACTCATCAAAGATATGCATAACATAAAATATGAAAATAAAACATGTGTAAACTATTCATAAATTTTACTGTAATTCCGAAACAAAATTTCAACGTACATTTAACTATACAAAGTTTTGTATACATTTTCAATAAAAAATGATTTTTTTTTTCAAAATTTTATCATTTAAATTTAAAGTCCAATTAAATAAATTGCTTTAAAATGACGTATAAGTTCAAGATACATGAGTTTTACATCATTATAAATATCTTTTGGAGTTCTTTAACCAATAGTTTAGCTACAGTCTTGCGCGCAATAAATGCAAGTAAAAAAAAAAAAAAAAAAAAAAAAAAAAAAAATCAATTTTTTATCAAAATTAAACTTTAAAAAATCAAAAATAAATTTCTAAGTAGAGTTTTTTAAATTATTGTTTATTTTTAATTCATTGTAGAGCGCAGTGGATGCAAGTAAAAAATAAAAAAAAAATTTCTCATAATTTAAACTTTAAAAAATTAAAATAAAATTTCAATTGAAAAAAATATTTTAAATACAAGAGACATTAAGCCGTCTATATTAAAATTTTTATGCATTTATGTTTTAAAGGGACGGAGAAACAAAAATAAATGTGACATGTTGCTAAATTGCACTTCCAGGTAAAAAATAAAACTCCTGTGACCCTTAATTGTAATTTCTCATTGAGATAATCATAAATAACATTAACATCAATTTACCCCTTTCGATGAGAGATATTCCATTCCTCTTGCCACCTGATACGCGAAACCTGTAAGATCTCGAGCCGTGAGGGTATCCCCCGTACTCTCTTCACCGGACTGTTGGGACCTCTTTTCGCGACGCTCTCGTAGGTAGGACTGCAACTTTCCATGAACAGCGAATTCCATAATCAGGAACAGGGGATCTGGAAAGAAACAAATACATGCTAAAAGTGTTTTGCACTGTATGGAAACGATTTTTACAGTTAATTTTTATACTAAAAAAAAATTAAACCTGTGGTGTTAGGATCAGAGCTGCAGCTAGAAGTAAATAATAAGTAGGTCTCATATTTTATCTCACTGTATGTGACACAGAAAAATAAATGTGTGCATTTTCACACTGTAGTTACCATTTTCTTATTAAACTGTTGTAATAACTTCATTTTATGCTAAGAAAAGAATAGGACGATGAAAAATTCGAGTGTATACCGAGTACTACATTAAACATCATGTTAGCTTAGGCGCAAATAGGTTGTGAGAGTATTGAGACACTTATTTTAGTTGCAATTTCGTGTTTTTGTGAAACTGTGAAAGGGCCTTTAACCTAAATGAGATTTTAGAACAGAATATCATTTGGATTTTCGGAACAGAAATTATTTTACTGACCTTAGAATCTTTTCCAGGAAAAGCTCAAAAAGTTTTTTTTTTCTTTTTTTTTTGTGTGTGTGGTGGGGGGGGGGGTGACTGAGCCGCCCCTAACAGACCCTTAGGTAGGTCCATTAAGGATCGGGGTCTACTGTGCCCAACCACGTTGTCTTGACCCTAAGGTACTATGCAGCATATAGCTTGGCTAGGTGGTCAGCTTAAACTGGGATGCTCAGCATTTAGTAATAAGTTTGTAATAACTTGACACGCGTTTTATCGAGCCCGAAGGGATGAAAGATTCAGTAAACCTTGCCCATTTTACAGACGAACTCTAGACGAGTTGCGTGGTAGCCAGAAATTTTGACTACTAATCCACTGAGCCTCTACGCTAATTTTGCATACATTGATTTTTTTTTTTACTTTTTAGGTGCGTTCGTAATTATGTAAATACGTAGCACCTACAGTGGTCGTTCAGTCCGTCCGTCTGTATGTCTGTCCGCATATAACAACGCAAAAACTACTCAACCGAATTGTTTGAAATTAAAAATATATAATTATTACATAATTTTGTCGAGTCACTTCAAATTTTATGAAAATCGGATGCATAGATCAATTACAGGGGTAGTCAAAAGTATTCCATTACATTACGGTCAATGGGGAAAAAAGTTTCAAATGCATTTTAATGGTTTGAAATTTAAAATACGTAATTATTACATAATTTTGTCGGGTCATTTCAGATTTTTTGATAATCGGGTGCATAGATCAACTACAGGGACAATCAAAATTATTCAATTACATTATGGTCAATGGGGAAAAAGTTTCAAATGCATTTTAATGGTTTGAAATTTAAAAGACATAATTATTACATAATTTTGTCGAGTTTTTTTAATTTTTTTGATAATCGGGTGCATAAATAAATTACAGGGGCAATCAAAAGTATTCAATTACATTATGGTCAATGGGGAAAAAGTTTCAAATGCATTTTATACGTTTGAAGTTTAAAATACATAATTATTACATAATTTTGTCGAGTTATTTCAAATTTTATGAAAATCGGATGCATAGATCAATTACAGGGACAATCAAAAGTACTCTGTTACATTACGGTCAATGGGGAAAAATGTTTCAAATGCATTTTAATGGTGTTACAGTCATTCGAACTTAATCAAATTTATATGCAACTATAAAGTACACATTATAATATACATTTTACATAATTTGTGGTGCAAAGAACATTTGTTATGGATTTATAAGACCACACAAAGTATTCCATTACATAATGGTATAGGGTTTGATGAGCGTTTTAATTGTAATTCACTATTTACAATTTTATGAGATTGATATATGAGAGTAATATTTTTAAAACTTCGTTATCGTACGAACGCACCTCATTTGCTACGCTTCACGTTCAATTTCCAACTTGTTTACTCTATGAGATAACCTTGACAATTAGATACATTTCTTGAATCAAAATCTCCATGATAGTATAATTTTGTTTCAGTACTGTCCTATCAATTTTCTCCCACATCTCTTTTACGGCTTTTCAAAGCATTTTATGTGTTCAATAAATGGAATTTTTTAACGCTCGCTCTAACAAACATCTAGCTAATAAAAAATAGAAATTTGTGGTACCACTGGAGGATAAATGTCCTATTTGAATGACTGCAACAAAAACAGTTTTTTCGGCAATCAATGGCAACACTGGTACCATAATTAATAGTAAATTACTGTGTAATCAATATATAATAAGACATGAAGGTAAATTGATCTAAGTTCTAGTTTTTGGGCTAAGAAAACCTTGAAAGCTTTTTACAGCCACTGAATTGTGAGTTTTGGGCACAATTTTTTCATATTTACGCAGAATTAAAAATTGAGATTTTATCTTCCTAATCACTTCTGTTTTTATCGGAGTATTATAGAGTTAAGGGGGTTATATAATGAAAATTAATGAAAATCATAGGTATTATTTATAAATTGGGTGCTGATAACCAAAGTGGATCAAATCCATTTTTTGTTGTTGTTGTTGTTGTTATTGTTATTCGACTGTATTAGAGATAAATCCGTACTTTATGGACAATAATTTGTCCAGTGCCGTGACAAACAAAGTCCTAGTTTGAGAACGTAAAAATATAATAGTCTTATGATTTTGTATAAAATGCAATGTTATTGATGTTACCTCAAAATATATCTAATTAATCTTTCATGAATTTGATCATAAAATTTTGAATGACTTATTTGACTTTCAAAGCTATCATCCATGTGTTAGCCCCTTTCAGACCTGATTTTCAGGTATGAGGCACACAAATGTCGACTTCTATTCTTAACCCCTTAAAACTAAAACCGTTTGCTTATTTTACATTTTTACTTTATTTCTACATAGATAGCTGGTTTTGCTTTGTAGAAAAACCAATAAATGATAAATATAAATGTTATTTTTAAATTAGTTTGTAAAAAGTTCTCAAGACAGTATGGCCAAGAAAGTAAGAAATTTTCATAAGTACTCAATTTTAACCCTTTACATTTAAAAAAAAATCAGGATTTGTGGATCAGTTACTTTTTAAAATCTTTTTAATTCGTTATTGCTTGAATTTTGATTATTGGCAGTTAAATTTATACATTAAGGCTTCTGGTTATTCATTTTCCGAATTTTCCTCCGTACTGTCAATTCTATGAGCGTTTGTTGCATTCTTCTACTTAAAATATCTCCTCGTGAAATTAATCTTTCTTACTTCTTCTTTCGATGTTCTCTCTTCTTAAAGGATGTGTCTTTTTTTTTTTATCAGTTTTCAAAATATTTCTAAAATCTATGCTGAATCTAATATTTTATATGTGTTAAAAATTGAGAAATTGAAAGTAAACTTTTAACACTTCCTATAAAATTCAGCATAGATTTTAGAAATTTTTTGAAAACTGATAAAAAAAATTGACATCCTTTAATAGTCCAAGAGCCGACCGCACGAAACCCTAAGTCATCGAGAACAAGAAAAATTCCTTTATTTTATGTAAGAGTAGGAAAAGGAAAATCTAATCATCCATGTCTACCGGAAGCATATTTCAGATGTGTATATTGTTGGGACGATTACTGTTTCTAAACCAATAGGAGACCGTCATTATCACGGTCAAGTACACGCCCACACAGTTTGATTGACAGGAACTCGTGGACAATTGACGGTGCTAATTATAACGATAATCTGTTGCGGATGAAAGTGAGCTGACTGGCTGAATGGTTAGAGCGTCGAGCTTGAAACCGGAGACTATGGGTTCGAGTCCATCGCAGGCCGAGAGTCCGTTGGTGATTTTTTTTTTTTTTTTAATTATTGGAGGCTGTCTTTTATTAATAAATAAGACATTTAAAAAAAAATTAAACCCTTTTAATATTCTAAATATCGTTCCAAAATGATTTATATATATATTAAACAAATGGGAAAAAAAGTATTCTGCGAAAATATCCGTATAAGCAAAATTCTTACTTTAATTTTTATTTATTTATTTATTTATTTATTTCAGGATCAGAGGAAGTATAATTTCTAATTGAAGTAAATAAAATTCAGTCATTTTTAAAAAAAAAAATTCTTTCGTACCTTTAATTTTTAATTATCGAGTACAAATTCAAACAATCCGAGTACAAATAAATAATAAACACACACGATCAATTGTCCACGAGTTCCTGTCAATCAAACTGTGTGGGCGTGTACTTGACCGTGATAATGACGGTCTCCTATTGGTTTAGAAACAGTAATCGTCCCAGCAATATACACATCTGAAATATGCCTACCGGAAGCGAAGTGGTGCATAAGCCAAAAAGGAATACCACTAGTGGTTGACTCGTAGGTTTAGCATTGTGTTTTCCTGCACCCAATTTTGCATTTTTTCATACCTTTAATTGTATGGCAGACACAATGTTAAACGTACGAGTGAACCACTAGTGGCATTCCTTTTCTGGCTTATGCACCACTTCGCTTCCGGCAGACATGGATCATTAGATTCCTCACTTACTACTCTTCCATAAAATAAAGGGTTTTATTTTTCTTGTGCTCGATGACTGAGGGTTTTGTGCGGTCGGCTCTTGGACTATAAGAAGAGATCACCGAAAGAAGAAGCTAAAAATATTAATTTCCTGGGGAGATATTTTAAATAAGAGAATGCATCATACGACTTAACATTGCGTAAAGAAATTTGAATAGTGAGTGACCAGCAGCCTTCAGGAAGGTAGTAATTTTAGATCCATTTTTTAAACCTAAATTATCAGTCCTCCATAGTAACATTTTCCGAAAAAAAAAGCTACTTGTACCATCTATAATGTGATTTTGTGGGCGAAAAAGCAATAAGTATGAATTTGCAGGATTATTTTCACGTCATATCTCAAAAGAGATTAGACTGCCTATCTCACCGAGTCCTTTGTTATAGAGAACAACGTATAATAAACGACATTCACTATAGCAGAAAAGGTGTATTATTAATGTGAAGCTCAATCTATCAATTAAATGGAGAGTATTTTATTGGTGTAAGTCTGTGGAGGCGTTATTTTTAAATATCTCGCTCAAATTGCAATATTTTGACATGATATTTTCTGTATGAATAGCTGATCTACAACCGCTTTTAGTTTTTACTTTATCGATTTTGGCTTCATAGTTTCCTTAAAAAATTACTTTAAATTTCGAAACCGGTTGGAAGCGGTTCTGAAATTAAAACTATCCTAATTTAAAAAAAATATATATAATCAAAATCGAAAAGGTAAAAACTAGGCCGGTTGTAGATCATCATCCGCTAACCTCTGAAAAAAAATCATATAAAAATACTAAAATTTGAGCAAGATATTTGAAAAGAATACTCCCATAGACTTAATATTATCACCCAGGTCTTTTGAGTGACTCAAGTGGCATTTTAAGGCTTATCTATACATATAATAAAACAGTAGGACCCGGTGTGTCTGTACATTGAAGATAATTGACAAAAATGGAGTCAGGGCGATAAAAGAAAACCAATGAAACACAAAAAAAATTTTTTGAATTTTTTGTCTGTCTGTCTGTCTGTCTGTCTGTCTGTTTGTTCGAGGTTATCTTCGTAACTACTGAATGGATTTTTATGCGGTTTTCACTAATGAAGAATGCACACTCCCGGGCAGTGTATAGGCTTTGTTTCATCAAAATCGGACAACAGACAAAAAAGTAACAAAAAGAAACAAAAGAAACTATTAGGTGCGCTGCTCACGTTTTTTAGTACATAACGTTTTTTAGTACATATAAAATCCAATAGATGTCACTGTGCGATTTTAAAACGCGCTATCGTTATGTTTTCGCCAGTCTACTTAAGTATGAGAAAGTTTCAAGCTGGCTGTCGTTCCATGTGGTTTAGTCGGTAGAACGTCAGTGCGCCATACTGATGGCCCGGGTTCGATTCCCAGCAAGGAATTTTTTTTCACTATGTTGGCATTAACGCCTATAAGCAATTAAAAGAATTTGAAATATTGTATTCAAGGCGAATTTTCTCTCTGGGAAAATTTCCTTGCATTAATATGTCAGTGTAATTTTTTTTTCGATTTAATTTTTTTTTTCGAAACTTTGTTTTTCTTAAAAAATTACAGTAAATATTTGATATTTCCCAACGTTTTTTGAATGATCGACTTGCTTTTTTTTTTTTTTTTAATGTATGTCTGAACCTTATCTAACTACTTCTTCAAGATTTCTTTAGATAAACCGACCAGCGTAGCGGGCGAAGGCCGCTAGTCTGTATAATAAATCATTCAAATCAGTTAGTGACCAACAACTTTTACTGTTATTATACACTTAAGGGGACAGTGGACCTTTATTTGAGCAAAATCGTCGCAAAAAAGATCTATTTCAGTGGTATAATAGTACCAAAACAGTTTTTTTTAAATATCATTTATGAAGATTTTAAGAAATAAATAAAGGTAAGTGTATTTATATACTTTAAATCTGTTTTTCTTAAAACTAATTTTTCAGTGTTTTTAGATTTCTGAAATACTTCTTGGGACGTATTTTTTTTTATCCATATTTATGAAATTGATAAGGAATTATCCTGAGATTGTTTAGAAGTATAAAATGTGTGTGTTTAGTGTAAGCTTTTTACAATTCATTAAGATATTCATTCACTTCATTAAGATAGTCAAATTTGATTTTTTACTTATTAAAAGGCAAAATTTTCATGAAAATCAATATGGAATTTAGAAAAAATCTGCAAAATTTTTACTATTCAAGAGATTAAAAAAACCATACACAATTTTCTTTATAATAGAATTTTAAATGATAAAAATGCAAAAGCAAGAAAATATCTCAAAAATTAAAACATGAGGAGTATTTTAAAATTTAATTTAAAAATTAAATTTTTTTTAACTTAAAAATTTTAATAAAATTGAACTTTTTAAGGTGTACTATATGCTTTCGGTGAAATGTATATATGCACAAAATTTCATATTGCTGTTATGAAAATTAAAATAAAAAAAATTTTAACGTCCACGGTCTCCTTAAGATTAATGGATACTACTCTGTTATCCCGTCCATCGATTTCGCCAATTTATACAAATCGCCAAACTAATAGCCAAATTATACATACTGACGTAATTTTTCTTTTAAATAGTTAAAAAAAAAGAAATAATTAGTAGAATATTAATAAAAATACAAATCACAAGTCAAAATAAAAATCACTTAATGACGTTTTAAACACGTGAATCTTATTTAATGTCATTGAATGTGACATTCACGATCATCCATTATTGCCATTTAATCCTATAGTTTGGCGATAATATTTTGGTCGACGGGGTAACAGAGTAGTACCGATTAATGCTCCAGTAAAATCAATGATGGATTTATCAATGATCCATTAATACTTACCCCTGTCAGTGCAACATCCGAGTAAAGTAATGACGTTAGGATGAGGATCAAGCAGCTTCATGACATCCAGTTCATTGACTAAATCTAATTTCTCTTTCTCTGAAGCATTTTCTGAAAATAAAGAAAAGTTAAAGATAATCTCATAGTAATTTAAAAAACATCTAACTGCTATTACTGTTTAATTTCTCCTCATATTTGACTTCATCGTATTTGTTATGTTAGTATGTTTAAGTTAAGATGATGTGTGGCTAAAAGCAATCCTTTAAATTTATGAATTTACTTGTATTTCCAAAAGGAAGTTATTTTTATGCTAAAAATAAACTTAATAGTAAAGAATTCTTCAAAGCTTTAATATTTCTAATTTAAATGTCTTATACAAAATCTCTTTAACCCTTTCCGGCGCACTACTCTTTAAAGTTGGGATTTAAAGAAAAAAAATTAGGCAATCTTTTTAGGCCTAGAGGAGTGCACAGGTATTGTTTTGTAAAGATTGCACTAACCATTTTAATTATACAGCTGTTGCCGAAGTGGTAACCTCCCATAAGTAAAGCATTGACAAGCGCAGTGAGAAGAGCATTGCTGTGAAGCGCGTATTACAGTAAAACATTTTACCTATTTTTTAAAAACAATAGAGTTTGATTTATGTGCTGCTGCCATCTAGAACTCATAAGAAAGATTTAAAGTAGCCATTAGAGTAGTTTTTAAAATATTCACGGAGTTTTTGTGTCTCTAAACAGGGGGAACTTTAGGTGTTGCCGACCCGGCAACACTGCGCGTTAAGGGGTTAAATACCGTGTATATTTTATTACATATTTAAAATTTCTCTGCATTTGAAATATGCAGTCTTGTTATTTATTAGGGTGATCAAAGCGAATCCTTTACTAGGACAGACAAATTACATTTTGTCGTACACTTTACAAAAAATAAAAATAAAAATAAAATAAAATAAAATAAAATAAAATAAAAAATAAAATAAATCAATATTTTCATTTGAAATTAAACATAATATAATAAATAAAGTAATAAACATTCTAAATAATTTAAAGTGATAATAGATATTCTTATCACAAATAACTGATTGATTTAAAACTTTGATTTATAGAAAAATATGTATTAAACGCACTCAAATCCGCAACCCTAAAATCCACAACCCTCTAAAATTCGCACATAATTTACGAATGTAAACAATTAACATTCAATTCAAATATAGGGACTAAATTTGACTTTTTTAGTTTTGTATCAATTCCATACATGTTTTAATTTGTAACTTTTGTTAATATTACTGAATCCATGTTTTTTCATGAAGGAAGAATAAATTTATTTCTGAAAAATAATTAAGATATTCCTAATATCACTGGTAATCATAATCTTCTTACCAATTGTATTTATGCCTTAGTCAAGCTTTTTTGGTTATTAAATCAGCTAAATCTGAAATATCCTTATTTCAGACTTCCTTATTTTTTAATTTTGGTGTGCATTAGTAATCTACTTTTATGAGGCAAGTTTCATTGAATAATTTACGAAAAATACATTTCAACTTCTTAATGAATATTTAATCATACATTATTGATTATTAACATGAACTTTGCTCGTAATATTTTAATCATTTCTAAATTTTTATTATTGAAATTTTTACTTATTTTAATATTTTATTATATTGCAGGCATTCACTATAGTTTCAATTGCATTATTAATTACATTCAACTGTTAAAAAATGTAAACAAAGCAATGACCATAAATCCGCAAAACCTCTGGTCTCGAACTGTGCGGATTAGAGGGAGTCTAGAGTCTACTGTACTTAGATTTTTTTTTTTAATAAATCTAAATATTAACATCTCTATTTGAGTATTTTAATCGCCTTTTAAGTAATATTTTCTGTTAAAAACAAGGCGAAAATTTCGTTCCTTCATATGTTTTTATATGAAATATGTTTTTATATAAATTCATAATATTTCTATTTTATGATTATTTTTTTTTTTTCAGAAACAATTTTTAAATATCAAAACAGTTTTACAAAATTCCCAAGTAAAAAAAAAAAAAAAAAAAAAAAAAAAAAAAAAAAAAAAAATAGGTCAGAGGTTACAAAATTAATTTTTTTTTTTTTAAATATATGTATTTTTTTTACCTTTCAGTGTTTTGACGGCTACGAGGGCTGCGGCGCCTTCTTCCGCATCCCGTGCGATGTTAAGGGCTTCGCACTTCCACACCTGGCCGAAGCAGCCTTCATCCAGTAAACACAAGAACCGAAGCTGATGTCTTGGGAATTCCCATTTCCTGTCTTCAGGAATTACCTGCAAGATACAAGGTAAAAGTCCACTGTTAAAAAATGTTTGCCGTAAAATCAAAGATATGAAAAGAGTATATGGTAAACACAATGCTAAACCTACGTGTCAACTACTAGTGGTATTAATTTTTGGCTTATGTACCACTCCAATTCCGGCTAACATAGATAATCAGATTCCCCTATTTCGAATCTTCCATAAAATAAGGTAACCTGGGGTAATAACGCCACGTTAAGGTTCTACCAATTTTCACGGGTAAGTTTTAGATTGTATTTTTCAAACAAATATATGATTTGATACAGCAATTCATCGGCTATCTATATAAAAAAATAATTTAACAGATATGTATTCATAAAATGTAATGGCGTGATTTCTTGACCAATGCTATTTGGCGTTATTACTGCATTCTAAGCTATTGAAAATGTTCAACTTTTTGTGAAAGAGTAAGAAAAATAAAGATGTGGTGTGGGGGATGAGGCAAAAGAATATCAGACCGTGAGCTTCTTTTTGCTTAAAAAAAACTGCTTAAATAGAAATTTTAGAAGCATTGCACAGTTTTAACTGTGTTTATTTGAATGATTTTTTAGGATGTAGCTCGTCCACTGTAGGGAATCAACTGGGGTATAAATGCCAAAGATTGGCGTTATATGACTCAAAACCCTTCTGCGCAGAGCACATAGGTGTCATTTACCAGATTATTTCATAATTATGCATAATATTAGCACTTGGCGTTATTACCCCGCCTGGCGTTATTACACCAGACCACCTTAATAGTTTTTTCCTTGTGCTCGATATCTTAGGTTTTTGTGCTATCGGTTCTTGGACTATAAAGACTTAAAATTTGGCATTTCGGATAAAAAAGTATTTGGAAGATACAAGAATTTCCTAATAGTGATATTGCCTTGTTTAAATTGACATTTTGTAATGCTACTCACAGTGTTTTTGAGTGAACCCAAATGACTTAATTTTCTGGTGGCTGTAAACTATCAGAGAGGCAATTTTGTTTTGAGATTGCGCTTGAATTTATTGAACATTTTGGAAAAAGCATTTCGACTTCCCTCATCCCGCGACGACCACTGAGTATTTTAGTTTTTGAATCGTATTTGCAATCATTTTTAATTTAAGTCTGCCCGCTCTATTGTAAATCCCCTTATTGTTACTTTAAAATTTTTTTGTTATTTTTAGTATTGTGTTATGGCTACTTATTAAGCTGATCGCCCGGAAAGGTATGTCGCAAAGTGCCTAGTATGTTCGAAAGTCAAAATGTCATCGTATGTTTTAAATCTTGTTTTCTTTAATAATTATTAGGTACATGTATATAAATTGTAAGGAAATATTAAAGTAGTTCCTTTCCTTAAAATTTTATTTTTTTTATAAAAAATCAATTTTTTTTTTATTAAGTCAGAAATAAATATATTTTTTCAGAGAATTTATCACATTGAGCATAAAATAACACTGTCAATAACTAATTCTCATCTTTCTGTCTCTCTCTATTTATGTATCTTTCTTTCTTTCTTTCTTTATAAGTTCATACCTAGGCAAAAGTGTATAATTAAAAGGATCAATTATCGAAATTATCTGAATTAAATACACAGTTAAAAATAAACAGTATTTCATAAAAGTGTAAACCTCGGACACTATTCAAAAATATATTAAAAACTTAATTTGGAAACATAAATCGTTGGGTCAAAATTTAGATCATTTTGTACATTGTCATTTGATTATGATATAAAATTTTTCTTAAAAATCGAAAAAATTATTTTCACAAAATCTGGTATTAGAGGCAAAATAACCGTATTATGTTTTAAACAAGTCGAAATTCGCACATCCGACGTAGCAAAAAAGTGAGTTCGTACTATGATAAAAATTTTATTAAATCCAATAGATTTTTTTAAATCACCAGATTTTAAAAGTTTCATCCTTTTATATAAACATTTTAATAAAAATTTTATTTTACTTAAGAAAGGTGTTATAATAATTAAAAATAAATGGCATTGAAATGTTTCGGATCCGACTAATAAGATCCATAATCATAATAAAAATAAAAATTAAATTTCAAAACATTCCACGGTCAATACAAATGACACGCGACAATGAAATATAAACAACAAAAATCACGCGCTCTATTGTAAAAAATTAAATTAAAATAGACCATGGTCTGAAAGAATTTCCAATGATACCGTTCCTTTAATTATTCCTAAGTTATGGTTAGAAGTAATGAATAAATTCCTCGTGACAGCTTGAATGGGATGAACCATGTTGGAAATTCTTTTAGACCATGGTCTATTTTAATTTAATTTTTTACAATAGAGCGCGTGATTTTTGTTTTTTGTTGTTTATATCTCATTGTCGCGTGTCATTTGTATTGACCGTGAAAGGTTTTGAAATTTAATTTTTATTTTTATTATGATTATGGATCTTATTTGACGAATCCGAAACATGTCAATGTCATTTATTTTTAATTATTATAACACCTTTCTTAAGTAAAATAATTTTTTTTAAATGAGTTCGTACTATAACGAAGTTTTAAAAATACGGATATAATACACTATTCGAAAAAATTTTATGTGTCCTTGTAAATACTAAATGATTTCTATTATACAGGGATTAAATTATAGTAAATCTCATCAACGTATATATATTTCATAAAATGTGAAGTTTAATATAATTAAAACGCTCCCCAAACATTGTTTCCCCATAAAACATTTTGAAATGGATTACTTTCGTGGGGCCCTGTATATTAATAAATATATTCTTTGAGCTACAAATTGCACACAATGTATATTTTTGTATATATTTAATAGTTTCATATGATTTGAATTATATTCGAAAGAGTGTAACATCATTAAAATGCACTTGAAATTATTTTTTCTCATTGACCGTCGTGTAACGGAATGCTTTTGATTATCTCTGTCATGAAACTAAACATCCGATTTTCATAAAATTTGAAATGACCCGACAAAATTATGTGATAATCATTCATTTTAAATTTCAAACGATTCGTTAAAGTAGTTTTTGCGTTGTTACATACGGACAGATGGACGGATTGATGGACAACTACAGGTGCTACGTAATTACATAACTACACACGCATCTAAAAATGAGTATTTTTTTTAAAGATAAAATTTGAGTTTTTTTCTTACACTTGAGTTTTATTCTAATATAAAAATTTGAATGGAGTACAAAATTTTACAATACTGCAATCGGCTAAATTTTAATATAGGTTTATAAAAAAATTACCGCTTAACAGGATAATATAATTACATTATTACTGCAGATAACAGCTGGCGTGTTTTACAGAGAAGAGAGAAGGTGAATAAAAAAATGTACAGTACATCTAGATTATTAAAAAAGAATTTTTTAAAAAACTTACCCCTGTTGTCTCTTCAGATTCGTATCTGTTGGAATTAGCTGCTCTTGCCGTCCGTTGCAAGTAAGGCACGCTGTTCGTATTCGAATCGAGATCGACAGATAATCCACTCATACTCCGGTTCGAAAGCTTCTTTTCCTAAAATTATGTAGCGAATATTCAATACTTTAGAAACTGAATGTTCATTAATAATAATAATAATAATAATAATAATAATAATAATAATAATAATAATAATAATAATAATAATAATAATAATGGTAAACAATTTATATTACTACTTGAGAGAGAGGTGTTGCAGAAAAATATTAAAATCAAATAAAATTGACATGTTTAGTTTCCAATCTGTTAAAACATAACCATAATAAAAATTAATAATATTAATAAAGTAATTTTTTTATTATGATTACGATTCTTATAAGAATGCAAATAAAAAAAGTCAATGTTATTTGTTTTTCATATTTTTCGGCAATACAAGTAATATAAATTGTTTATTAAAATGTTTATATAAAAGGTGATGATCTTAAAATCTATTAATTTAAAAATCTAATGGATATAATAAAATTTTTACTATAGTAATTATGATAATTTTGATTTTATTACTACTACTACTATTACTACTGCTGTTACAACAACAACTACTACTGCTACTAATAATAATAATATTAATGTTGACAACCAAATTTATAGTAATTTAAATTTTATCCCTAACTAGAAAACAACGCGTTACGTAAAAATGTGTAAATGATCTTTACATGAATGTTATGCCACAAATGGATTTCTTCGGCTTTATTCTGGAACAGAGGCATTACATCTTTTTAAATTATTATAAACATATAGGAGTACTTTAATAGACTTTGCGAACTCACATACATGCATATTATTATTTATATACACAATTTATATTTTAATTTATATTTACATGCAATTTCATAAACATGCCGTAGCTGTTCCCAAACTACGAGCCATGATCGATGTTCTGACGGGTCGAAGAACCATCAGTCAAACATTCAAAAATGAATAATTAATTTTATCTGCCATAAAAACAATACGTTACAACTTTAAAATAACTCATCATAAAATAATGTATAAATAACTGTATGAGAATAAACTATTAAACTTTGTGTAGATACCGGCAAAACGCTAAATTTAAAAAGTTTCCTGATACAGAATTTATCATTGGTACAACGCAATGCCATAAATTTTATTGCATATTAAATCATATTATTATCTTTAATAAATTTGTTTTTCTTTACACAATAAATAAATAAAAACGATTTCTGATCATTTCCGCTTTACATTAAATATTACTTTTCTATCACTATTTTTTTTTCTTTTTTTGTATGCTTTTTGTGGAAATTAATTTATTTCGTAGTATCAGATTATGCAAATGATCCTATATTCCCCTATATTAATTCTTTAACCTCTGAGAATGTTGAAAATGGGTAAAATTGTAATGTTGTTTACAATGCATTTTGTTTTAAATGCTCAGAAAATATAATTCTATAAACATTATATATATTAAAAAAGAAAAAGAAAAAACTTAATTACAAATATAAATGTAATCTTTGAGATTATTCATCATTCTTCAATTTATTGAAAATTTATTACATCTATAGAATAATAATGCTATTATCTTCAATATTGCTGATATTGCAATGAAGCCTGGAGCTTAATTAATGGAATATTACGTTCCAAACACTTAGAGGGTTAAGCATCCGTAGCGTATTTTCCTGTCATGCGTTTTACTTCAAAGATTGATTTATTAAAAAAATAGTACTAATGTTCCTTTTTTAGCCGTGCATAAGATAAATAAGTATGACTGAGGACAATGTCTAACAGGGACCTGGCGTATCACTTAGCACAACGTCTTTGAGCGCAATGTTTGACTAATAAAAATCATTTTTAAAAATCTTAAAATTATAATAAAGTTTATAACACAGAGTATAAAATTCATGAAAAATAAAATGCAGTTTCTTTCGCATGTAATATATAGAATTATATTTAATTTCTAAAAATCATCTATATTTTAGGAAATTTGAAATATTTATTTATTTTTCGTATTTTATTTGTATTTATTTTCTTTTTTTTAATTTAATTTATTTATTTTTGCGTTTACAATAACTTTGGGATCCTGACATTTATACATTCCTCGACAATTATGTCAAGCTTTTCTCTGCAAAGAAGTATAGTTATTTCTAAATTTTTCTAGCAAAATACATTTAAAGACTAATTTAGATTAACATTATTAATTTACACAGAGTAACATTATTTGGAATTACAAGGAGAGGCTCGATACCCCTAACAAGACTCCAACTAATGCGGATACCTGGGTAGCTGATGATTTTACTGGCCTCTCTACCAGGGCCGTAGCTGGAAGTGAACAATAGGGGGGGGGGCTCAAGAGAATGTAGGGGGGCTCATAATTTTTTTTCTCTGCCTTTCTGACACAGAAAGATAAATTAGTGCATATTCACATTATAGGTACTATGTTTCTTATTAAACTGTTATAATAACTTCATTTTGTGCTAAGAAAAGTATACGATGATCAAAATTTTAAGTGTATAACTTCTGCAAAATTAAATATCAAATATCATGTTAGCTTAACATGTACAAATAGGATAAGGGAGTGTTGAAAGACTTATTTTAGATACAATTTATTCTGTATACAAATAATTCTGCAAAACTGTGAAAGGATCACAAAACTAAATTAGATATTTGAACAGAATTTCATTTGAATTTTTGGAACTGAAATTCATTTAGTGACCTTGGAATCTTTTCTGGGGGGGGGCTCAAAATATTTTAGGGGGGGGCTGAGCTGCCCATAGTGCCCCCTTAGCTACGGCCCTGCTCTCTACACCGCTAAAAATTTGAAAGTGTTGCTCCATCGTCATTCCACCGCTTTTATAGAATACCTCTATTCTGACCAATGAGAATGCTTCATAATACAGTGAAATAATCGCATTCAATAAAAGCGGTTGAATGGCGATGCAGCAATAGTTTCAAATTTTTAAAGATGAAAGGTAATCAATTCCAAATCCTTATACAAAATATTTTTCTAGTTGTTATTTTATGAATCGTTCATGAAATATTCCACTGAATGCTTAAAAAGTTAATGGGTTGAGAAAAAAATTAACATGGATCTTATATAGAATCTATTCAACTGTCTTCTCATTCTTTCTCAATAAACTCACCAGTCCTAAGGTCACCTATAGGAGACACTGAAAAAACTTTAAATGAATTTAAATGCCTCTAGAATTGTTAAAATTACTTCCAGACTTTTAAAATAAATGTGAGCATATCATAAATATTGATATATAAGCTGATACATCTTTGAAGATTTTTTATAATAATTTAAAACCGGTTTTTGCGGTCCACGATAATATTTGTCACAGGACTGAGGGGTGTTAATGCTGAACTACTTATAAATGGTCTACAATTATATTGTGTAATAAATAGTCTAAATTCTTTTTCTCCTACACTATAAAAATCTGCAGAAAATTATGCGGCAATTTGATCGTTTTTATATAAAACGGTTACACAACCGTAAATTATCTCTATTCTGAACATAAAATGGTCAATAATATGATCAGATGTGCTTAATAATATGATCAAGTAACCGTTATCTTTGAAAACGGTCTGATTGCTGGACAGTTTGTTGTAGATTTTTAGCAGTGTACAATTTTGAAAAGAGGAGTTTTTTTTTCACTTTTAATTGTTTTTGCATTTAATTTACTGATTTTAAAAGCAATAGCATTTTATTACTTATGCAGGCGTAACATACTTGTGGTTTTGGGATGAACTCCTTTAAAAAAAATCATGTAGAAAGTGATTAAACAGTAAGAAATATACAAAAACATGCTCGTGGTTTCAACAAACCGCAATAATAATAATAATAATAATAATAATAATAATAATAATAATACAATTGGTAAATGCAGAACAAATTTTGATACAAAATACAACCTATTTCCAAGCGTTATACATATTTTGAATGCCTTATCCGTTTATTTCAATTTGCAGTAACTGCGATACTACTCTGTTAAAAATTTTGCTCTAGTTTGAACCAAATTTTGGTGCTCAGTAGCTGCCATTATAAGATGGTGAAATCTCGCATCAACATTTCGAGCTTCCTTATTCGACTTCATTCCAACTATTAGAACCATTCTTCAACAGGAATTTCAAATATTTGTTCAAGATTTCCCCCCTCTTATGGTGGCAGCTTTTGAGCACCAAAATCTATTTCAATCTAGAGGAAAATTTTTAACAGTGTACAACAGTTAAAATTTGTACTTACCGCTGCTGTCTTTTCCTGCATCCGACACCTTCTGTGAATTAACCACAGTATCACTAAAGCTACAGGAGCGAAAGCAACTGTGGCTATAATCGGAAAGACTACTGGTGTGATTTCGCTGTCATTTTGCTGATGTGGTATCTCGATTTCTGACACAGACATCTTGTTAGATCCGTTGTTTTGACCTGGTATCACGGGTACATCTGAACTAGTGGACTCGGCCGGACGTTTCGTTGCAGTCGGTGCTCCGTTATTAGGCGGGAACGGTCTGTGAGGCGGTCGAGAGAATGTTCTGAATGCTGGATGTGAAGGAAACCCAACGTGATTCAGGGGAACATGATGAGCGACATGATGGGACTCTATCACCGATCGAGACGAGGATTCGCTTGGTTTTAAAACTCTTATATAAACTTCTATTTTGGCCTGAAATGCATAACAGTTATCAGTGCGTCGTCGTTCTATGTAGCAAATGTATCACAAAATGACCAGACATTTAAAAATAATAATAATAAAATACGCTAATAATAATAATTTTTTTAATTAGACCATTAGTAAATGAATCATTCCATGGTAACTTACGTTACATTTAGAACAATTTACTGCAGTAATATACACTGGTGTCCAAAATTTAAGCATAATTGGTAATTAATTAATTATTTTTAAGTAATGAAAGAAATATGAATCGGAATGTGCTGAAACTCCAGGTGTGTAAACAAAATAGAACGCGTCACATATTTTCGCGAAGAGTTTTCCCCGAAATCGAACAGGGGACCGTTAACAAATTGAAAAAGAACGAAGATCTTTTGGATAACCCTGTCAAAACTAATGTAGGAAAAGCGTTCAAACTGCACATTATGATTAATTGGCTTATTGTAATGTACTGTGTTAATTTTTACAAGGATAGCATGTATACTCGTAGAGAAATTAAGGTTTTTATAAAAACAGCCCTAAGTTTTTTGCTTATAATTTGCAGAGTTCTTAATATAAAATAGTGTTCTTTTTTGAAAAAATGACAAACATCATTGTACACAATACCCTGTCATCAGAATTTAAAAATAATAAAAATTGTATGAAAAATGAGTATGTTTAGTAAATAATTTTTCATTGCGCATGCGTCAACGATATCAAAATGTCATTTGCATATTGTGTTAGCTAAATGTATAGAGCAACTTCTGTAAAAGTTTCAAAAACATAACTTGAAAATTCTGAAAATGGGAGCCTATAGAATCAACTCAAAATCCTTTATTCCCTAAATGAAGCAAAAAGATGAGGGGCTGTATCCATATTCCATTGTTTAGTGCCTACACAATATCGCACGTACAACTATATTTAGGTAAAACCCCTGATTTTTTTGCTTCCTTTAGGAATAACGGATTTTGAGTTGATTCTATAGGCTCCCATTTTCAGAATTTTCAAGCTATGTTTTTGAAACTTTTACAGAAGTTGCTCTATACATTTAGCTAACACAATATGCAAATGACATTTTGATATCGCTGACGCATGCGCAATGAAAAATTATTTACTAAACATACTCATTTTTCATACAATTTTTATTATTTTTAAATTCCGATGACAGGGTATTGTGCACAATGTTGTTTGCCATATTTTCAGAAAAGAACATTATTTTATATTGAGAATTCTGCAAATTATAAGCAAAAAACTTGGAAAAACTTAGGACTGTTTTTATAAAAACCTTAATTTCTCTACGAGTATACATGCTATCCTTGTAAAAATTAACACAGTACATTACAATAAGCCAAATAATCATAATGTGCAGTTTGAACGCTTTTGCTACATTAGTTTTGACAGGGTTATCCAAAAGATCTTCGTTCTTTTTCAATTTGTTGACGGTCCCCTGTTCGATTTCGGGGAAAACTCTTCGCGAAAATATGTGACGCGTACTATTTTGTTTACTCACCTGGAGTTTCAGCACTTTCCGATTCATATTTCTTTCATTACTTAAAAATAATTACTTAATTACCAATTATGCTTAAATTTTGGACACCAGTGTAAAACTAAAAAATATTCAGTTGTAAAATTAACATGATTTGTCAATGAAACCTATCTGAGGGTCAATTTGGACAGAAATTATCTAAAAAAAATGAGTAAAATTAACTATAAATGTGTAAAATTAAATTATTTGTTTTTATTTTAAAGGAATAAAATGAATTTAAAATAATCTGTCGCATAATTGATGTTTTAAAGTGAGCTGACATTTTAAATCTACCGCTATTGTTTTCAAGGTTAAACCAAAGCAGACAGTTTTATTTGCTGTTTCTTACAACCACTGAATTAAAAAAATATATATATATATGAAAAAGTACAAATTCTAAAAACACATGGAAATTGTTATTACAAACAAACTTAACAAGTCAGCTTTCTTTCAGCGAGGTGATACACATGGACTACCAATTTCATGCGACTTGACATTATTAGACTTTTTTCTTTAGAGTTGCGGAGAAACACGGATACAAACTTGTATTTTAATATTTTTCGATGACTTTTTTTGCATATTATACCTCAGTACACTTTTTAAACTTACATTCCTTTCTCAGTAATGGCAGTTACTATAGTAAATAAAAGTACCAAAATTTAAGAAAAAACATGAAAATTAGGTAATTTTCATCTAAATTGGGCTTTGAATAAGTTTAATTAACAAACCATGTCAAATTTACATTTTGATTAATTTTTTTGTGTGTGCTATATTACTAAAATTACTCAAAATAGTTCAAAGTATAACATAAGTTTCCATGGAATGACCCAAATACACTGTCAGCAGAAAAAAAAAATATTAACTTTTATGATGTTAAAAATGTGAAGTTTATGACAGATTTTCCTTACATATACAAGCGGCCTTGCTTTTTTTTAGGGAATAGATAGTTTGCCTTGATGCTTATAAATCTAAGGCTTTACAAGCTATTGAAAAAAATTGTTGTAATAAAGTCAAAGAACGAGGTTGTTCAAGAATTGTAAGCTTTTTACGTCGATTATGTGCACCAAACAAATTTCTTTTTGTAGAGAAAAGAATTTAAAAAACCCTCTTTTCGAACTATTACTAGAAATAAAAAACATAAAGGAAAAACTCTCAATCAGGTTAAGCTGCAAGGCTCATCACTCGAAGTAACCAACTCGTGATAGAAACTCCCATCGGCCTCTTATTTTTAAAACTTGAAAAATAGAATAAAAAATTTGAACATTAAGATTGTGGCTTAAATATCAAGACTGTTTTTTTTCTGGCACTGTATGAAACATTGATTTAAAGCAGACATATGAAAACATCTGAAAACTGACCGCCTCCGCTGAGGTAAAACATGTCATAATTTTCCATGACATTTTGAAATAATTGGAAAAATTTCAACAGTGTTGTATCTAATTTCTTCTTTAAGCTCATCGATGGTTTTCGATTTCTTGAGTATGTTTAATGCTTAAGAGCCTAAACTTGTCACTCGGAGAATCTCGAATGCTAATGTTAAACCCATGGTAGAACTCTTTACAGATTTCTCGCTTGTAGTTTAGTATTTTAATTTTTTTAATGTCTAACAATTATTGATATCGATTGTACGTTTATCTTTTTCAGTTTTGAGTTACAATTTTTATATGCGGATATTTCATTTTTGAAACCGGTTGGAATAAATCTATCCTCATATTTAAAAAAAACTTTAACCAAAAGTGAAAAAATACAAACGCACAACAATAAATATTGAACTGAGGTATAATATGCAAAAAAAGTCATCGAAAAATATTAAAATACAAGTTTGAATCCGTGTTTCTCCGCAACTCTAAAGAAAAAAGTCTAATAATATCAAGTCGCATGAAATTGGTAGTCTATGTGTATCACCTCGCTGAAAGAAAGCTGACTTGTTAAGTTTGTTTATAATAACACTTTCCATGTGTTTTTAGAATTTGTACTTTTTCATATATATATATATTTTTAATTCAGTGGTTGTAAGAAACAGCAAATAAAGCTGTCTGCTTTGGTTTAACCTTGAAAACAATAGCGGCAGATTTAAAATGTCAGCTCATTTTAAAACATCAATTATGCGATAGATTATTTTAAATTCATTTTATTCCTTTACAATAAAAACGAATAATTAAATTTTAGTCATTTATATTAAATTTATTGGCTTCAATGACTAATGGCAATATATCAAAACAACATAAAAAGAGAAGTAGAATTATAAAAGTACAATGAAACTCGTTTGAGATACGTCCATTTAATATACGATCCCGCTTAAGAGCTCACACTAGTCACTCAAAAAGACATGGATGATAATGTTAAGTCTATGGGGGCGTTTTTTTAAATATCTCGCTTATATTTTAATATTTTTACATGACTTTTTTTGCATGGGATAGCTGAGGACGATCTATAACCTAGCTTATTTTTACGAGCTGATTTTCGTTTTTGGTTTCAGATTTTTTTTTAAAAAAGTTACTTTAAATTTCGGAACCAATTGGTACCGGTTCTAAAATTGAAACTCTCATAATATAAAAAAATATACAAATAAAATTGAAAAGCGGTCCTAAATCGACCTCAACTATCATATGCATACAAAAATCATGTACAAAATTTAAAATTTGAGCGAGATATTTGAAATTAACGCCCCCAAAGATTCAACGTTAACATCCGGATCTTTGAATGACTATAGTGGAACCTAAAGATATTGCCAGGGTCCCTTGAAAAATAAGCCTGTGTAAAATTAACCGCAAAAGATACGATCCCGCTTAAAATAGGAAATATCCTGGGTCCCTTGATTTGTATTTCAAAAGGTTTTCACTGTATAAGCATATTAATAAAATTGGTTTTTGTCTTTCTGACGTGGTCAAGATGAAACATTCTTCAAAGAAAATACAATTAAGAGCACACTAGTCATTCAAAAAGACCCGGATGATAAGTTATATGGGGATTTTAATTTCAAATATCATACCCAAACTTTAATATTTTTATTTTTTTTTTTTCCATGGGATAAACGGGAACAATCTACAATCGGGGTAGTTTTTATTTCGGAACCGGTTGAAACCGGTTCTAAATTGAAACTATCCTAATATAAAAAAATAGCCAAAATCGAAAGGGTAAAAATTATTCCGGTGCAGATCATCCTCAGATACCTAAAAACACGTAAAAATATTAAAATTTGAGCGAGATATTTGAAAATTACGCTCCCATAGACTTAACGTTATTATCCGTATCTTTTTTAGTGATTGGAGTGGCATCTTAAAATCTTTTGCTAGCATATTTAATTTCATCCTGCCGTTCTCTATGTGTTTGTACGACTGGAAATGAAATTTAATTGCTGATAATTTTTTTACTCAAAATTGTTTTTTCAAAATTTGATAAGTTTCTTGCTATATACCTAACATTGTGAGGTATAAATATCGATCAAAAACAATTTTGTTTTCAGTAAAAAACGTTATGAGCTGTTCGGATCATGTAAACAAAGAAAATCAAGGTTAAAGGGAGTCTTCACTCATTTGAAAACTCCCGCTCTGTGATGTTAAATCAATGGGCAGGTTAATTTCGAATTACTCGTTTAAATTTGAATATTTTTAAACGAATTTTTTTTATTCATTTTTTTTTTTTTTTTTTTTTTTTTTTTTTTTCATAGGATAGCTAAGCTCGATCTTCCGTATGGCTTTTTTTTCGATTTTGGGTGCATATATTTTTTAAAAACGTACTTTCAGTTTCAAAATCTGTTCCGAAAGTAAGAGTACCTTTAAACAAATCTGTAGCTAAAATCGAAAAAGAAAAAAATAGTCATACTAAAGATCAAACTCAGCTATCCTATGAAAAAAAAATCATTTAAAAATATTCAAATTTAAACGAGAAATAGGAAATTAACCTGCTCATTGGTTTAACAATACGGAGCGGGAGTTTTCAAGTGAGTGAAGACTCCCTTTAAAATATTATTATCTAAAGACCAGTCATGATCATCGTAAAGCCATTTAATTAAAGTTTAATAGCACACTTTGTTTAATTATAGGAAAGGTGAAAAATCAATTACATTTTTCTTATATTATCTTTATACTAGTATAATAACCCCGTCAAAAATGACGGAATTTTCATTTGCATTTTATTTTCATAATAATACAAACAGAATGAAGATTTTAGTATTGAAGAGTTTGTATTGTAGAAAAGCACATTTTAAAAATAACAATAGATTTCTACAAATACAAATGATACAGTTTTTTTTTTTTTTTTTTTTTTTTTTTTTTTTTTTTTTTGAACAAGTTTTAATTTCCAAAAAAAGAGCAGTATTTATTACAATAACGATAATAATATTTAGCAAAATGAAACCCAATTTCTGAAGATTTCACAAAGCATTAAAATTAAATATTGAAGTTTTTTAAATTTTAAAATACATTATTTTTATTAAAAGTATGATTCGGCAGTGGCTTTAATCATGAGCATATGATAGACTTTTTAGTTCGATGCTTTTAGGCATAAATTAAGAAGCTTTGTGTTTTGTTTTTTAAATTTGGATTTGGCGCTATCTATACGCAGTTAATGTAAACAAAACAACTTTTTTAAAAAAATAGCAGTTTTATTTTGAAAATAGCAAGCTTTTCAAGAAAATTCGCGTATTTTCGACTATCTTTCGAGAAAATTCGTTTATTTCCCTTGATTTTTCGAGAAAATTTGTTTATTTCCCTTGATTTTTCGAGAAAATTCGCGTATTTTCGACTATCTTTCGAGAAAATTCGTTTATTTCCCTTGATTTTTCGAGAAAATTTGTTTATTTCCCTTGATTTTTCGAGAAAATTCGCATATTTTCCGCGATTTTTTGACAAAATTTGCGTATTTTCCGCGATTTTTCGACAAATTTCGCGTATTTTCCCCGATTTTTCGACAAAATTCTCGTATTTTCCGCGATTTTTTGACAGAATTCGCATATTTTCCTTGATCTTTTGTCAAAATTCTCGTATTTCTCACGATCTTTCGTTAAGATTCGCCTATTTTCCGCTATTTTTTGACAAAATGTGCTTATTTTCCCCGATTTTTCTACAAAATTTTGATATTTTCCCGGATTTTTCTTCAAAATTCGCGTATTTTCGGACGATTTTTCTGCAAAATTCGAGTATTTTACACGATTTTTCGATAAAATTCGAGTATTTTTCACGATCTTTTGATGAAATTCGAGTATTTTTCCGCAGCCTGTTCACGGAAATCGCGTTTTCCCTGCAATCTTTTGACGAAAATCGCGCCTTGTTCGTGATTCTTTAACAATAATCCTGTCTTTTCCTGCAATCCTTTAACGGAATTTTTTTTTCTTTTTTTCTGCAATCCTTTGATGGAAATCGCATTATCTCCCGCGATTCTCTGAAAAAAATAATATTTTTTTCAACATTTTTTTTTTTTTTTTTTTTTTTTTTCTTGTGTGTGTGTGATCATTTGCAGAAATTTGCTTAATTTGGTGCAGTTCGTACTGGCTTTTTTGTTCTATTTCATCCGTCATGTCCCTCACCCCCTTAAAATATCAATATAGTTTAATGCATCTTTGCAACGATCTCAGGGGTAGTAAAATTCGTCGCCGAAAAAGCGGAGTTTCGCGTTACCGCGGAAAAGTAGAAGGTCTCTTCAAAAACAGGTTCGCGAGTCCTTTGTTAGCTCATAGATGGCAGCACTGAAAAGTATTAGATGAGAGGAAGACGTCGGTAGCCTTCACTCCATAAAATGAAATCGTACTAACGATAAAAAACTTATCAGTTCAAACTTCCGTTGATATATTTATGTATTATAATTGGGTACCATAAACATGTTTTATATGAAAATATGCTGAACAAACATTATTTCAAGTGGAAGAAATTTTAAAAGCATCATTTTAGCACCAATTTTCAGCTAAGCCTAACGTGGCGTTGATCTTCAGTGGATTCCCGAGTGGTACGACCTGGAACCGTTCTTACACTTCCTAAAGACGCAAATTATTATAAGTAGATATATTTATTTATTTATATAGGGTAAGATCCCCAGTAATTGGCACATTAAGGATTTATCTTTAAACTTACTTCTATTTTCATTACCAAGAAATAAAATATTTACTTGCGAATATTTTTAAATCAAAGAGTGCATATCTGTGCATCTATTTTGCCCACTAAAAGCAAAAATTTTCGAAAAAGTATTTTTATAAAAATATATTTGTAAAAAGTTGCTGTAATCACCAGTAATTGGCACTTAGACTTTTACACAATTAAAGTAACACTTTTCAACTAAACAAAACTGTTGTCAATTAGAATTTAAAATATACTATAAATCAGATAATAATAAATTGAAATGAATGCCTTTCTTAAGCCAGAGGAAAAGCATTTGCAACAAAAATGACTAACTAGATACAAGCCATAATTGTTTCTCTTTGCTAGGCACTATTGTCATTTAGTAGCATAAATCAAAGTTATAATCTCTAAAGTAAATGAGCATATAACTGGTATATGCTCTTGCATTTTTAAAAGACTGGACATAAATCTTATTTTTGTAGGATGTGCCAATCACTGGTGCCTGCCAATCACTGGGGTTGTTACCCTACATTGCGATCAGCTTTTGCTAAATGTTTCACTTCTAATTTGTATGTCAATGTCAGATGTCATCTATGCCACAAGTTTTAATCTAGGTTCATAAGTCATAAATTTAAGTAAATTAAATTATCATAAATTAAACCTTATTAACTTAATAACTTATTATTTTAACCTTATTAACTTAACCTTTTGACTGAGGTTTTGGGACATCGCACGTCTAGGAGACTATTTTTATACTTTATTTGTACAACAGGTTAAAAAATAATCTGCGCCATGCCCTTATAGATATCAATATCAACAAAAAGACGTTTCTTTTTAAATAAATTGTGGTACGATTGAAAATTTAAATAATTATCAGCCCTCGGCAGTAGTCAAAAGATTAATATTTCATCATTTATAAAATTATACATATAAAAGTGAACAAATCTGTTTTAATCAATGTTTCAAGATAAAATAAAACGATAAAAAGGAAAAAAATTATTACCGTTTGGTGGCCATCATTTGCCGTTATGAATAGATATAAATCATCTCCAGCCTAGAAATAATGAAAAAGAAAAATCAGTATTTGATAATCGTTGTTGCCTTTTTAGATGTTTCATTACTACAATAATTCTAATCTTGATCTATTCAATTCAATTTAAATTTATTTAAATGTTAATGACATTTTAATAGATAAAGTAAAAACGTCATTAGCAAAATACATTCAAATAGGAATAAAAAAGAGTTAGACTAAAATAAATCAAATGGAATTTTGTTAAAATAAAAACTTAGACAAGTTCGAGTGAATTAATCAATAAAAAACTATTTCAGTTTCGATTATAAGCTAATTTTAATGCACTGTTAACAACAACAAAAAAAAAAACTGGAAAATTATTAAATTTTTTTTAGGAAACTGGGATTCCTGGAACATTTTATGTAACGGCCACAACAAAAATCCATACATAACAAATGCATTTGCAAGGTTACTAAGAAGTTTTTAGAAAACTGGTATGCCCAGAACTTTTTATGTAATTTCAACCCAGACTACAAATAAAATTTCGGTAAGATTACTAAAATTTCAGTAGATTTGTTTTGCGAAGCCACTAATTACGGTAGCTTACAAAAACTAGTCTTGTTGATTTACATCTTATTCTGCACAGTGTAGAGATAAAATTTTAGTAAGCACTCAGTACCGGTAAATTTACATTTGTAGAATTACGGATTCTTTTTCATAGTGTAGAGATGTTCTTTTAAATTTCTTGTTTGTATTTCAATATAAATAAAATTTAAGATAATTTAAATTTTTAATAGGATATCTGAGGTCGATAGTTAACGTAATATCGTTCCAAGGATATTTTTAATTTCTCACGTGCATGAAATAGACTCTTAAGTCTTTTTTTATTCTGACTTTATCAATTAGTGCATGAATGCACTATAATTGCATATATCCACCTTCAAAAAAAAAAAAAAAAAAAAAAAAAAAAAAAAAAAATGAAAAACTTGTTTTGGACACCAACAAAAAAGTAAAGTTACTTTTGCTTTCTTTAATTTAAATATTTCTGTGATTGTTTAGATAAAAATAACTTTAAAAAAAAAGTAGTGCCAATCGAATAAAATTTGTGTAAAAGCTGTTGCTCTCTAGGGAGTTAATAAATCATAGAATTGTGGTAACTAAAAAGATTTCAGCGGATGATTTAATTTTTAAAATAAAAATTCTCTCGTTTTCGAATTTCCTAAAGCTTCTGATACAATATAAACAGCTTTTACAAATTAAAATATATAAATAAATAAATAAAGATAATCTTTTTTTTTTCATAAGTTTTTGTTGGTTTTTTTCTAATTTCTAATTTCTTATCAACACTGTTGATAGAATTTGAAAATAGCAAATATGTTTTCAAAGAGGAATCGAAAATAGAACATAAAAACATTCGAAAAATGAACTTTTTAAACAGGGATCACAATAAAGCTTTAAATGAATCGATTTATTTATTTATTTACATACTTATTTATTTTGTATTTCGTGCACTTTGTCTAAATAATAGTAATATCAGAACTTTAAAATTTTACAAATTCCTAAATCTTTCTCTTTTTTTTTTTTTTTTTTCCTTTCAAAATTTTGAATGAAAAAATAAAAAAAAAACTAAGATCGGAGACGTGGGATCCTCTACCCACCTGTAACTAAAATGCTCTGAACTTGTGGTTTTCATACAATATAATTAATGTTCACTCGTATAAACAGCTTATCACATATTCTATCTTATTTCAGCTCCATAAATAATAAAAAAAAGCACTAAACAACTTTTTTTTCTCTTTTCCTTTTTTATTATTTCTAAAGGGTTCTCAGGAGTCTTACTTTTTATAAGGTTTTGCAATTTAGCAACATGTCACATTTAATTTTTTTTCCGTCCCTGTTAAACACAAATGTATTAATTTTTAATATAGACCACTTAATATATTTTCCCTTTATAATATATTTTTATTGTCTATATTGAAATTTCATTTTTTTATGTTTAAAAGTTTCTAACATCTAACAATATATATTTTGTAATGAAAAATTCGTATACAATACAATTTTGTGTTAGAAAATTGATAATATTTATGTGAAGTACATAATTTCCTGTATAATGCAAATGTAAAAAAAAAGGTACCTTTTAATCTATATGTACTTTTAAATGTTTTAAAATTTTACTATTTTTTTACACACATTTAATGAAGTATTCTAACACCCGATTAATTTTTATCAAATCGTTAACGAGTCGTAAAGGGTAAACATCAGGGTAAAAGATAAAACAAGGGGTAAAAGCTTCCTTTATGTTTAAATCTTATTTCAGGTTAAATAAATTAGTTGCATGATTGTGTGCCAATTTCTTCACCTATTTACAGTAAAATAAACACATTTGAAATCGAAATTGTACTTACCAATTGACAAGCTGGCAGTTCTCTGTTGTAATTTATGGTTTTTTTTTTTTTTTTTTTTTTTTTTTTTTTTTTTTTTGTAAAAATTGGTTTTTGATAAATAATTCGTAAATAAATAAAAGCAAATTATGTGTAAAAGACACATGTTTTATTTCAAACGTCTCATGTCATTCGATATTCCTTCGAGTTTATATGCCTACAGCATCGTCATTTAACCTTGTCACGTGCGGGTGTCTGCATCCTATCTCCTAAAGATTGAAAAATGATCTTCACCATGTTTAAATACTTCCAAAAGATATAAAAGACGTGAAATAGTAAGGGGGAAAAAACCAATCATACAGAAAAACGCATTTGAAATTTTAAACAAAGTTTGACTTTTAATAAAATGTTTAAATGCTTTTTTTTTAAATTGAGAGTGAAAATTAACTCATTTCTGTAGCTTAAACTTCCGATTCAGTATAACATTTGCCATTTCCACTTCCTTTCTATACTGATGTTTAAAAGTCCGTCAGTTATTTAAAACAATGTTTTTTTTTAACATGCGGATTAAGAGCTTTTCATAATTTTAGCTCGCACAATTTCAGGTTTTCTATCGTTCCGGCGAAGTTGTTTAAAAAAAATTCTGTATTCCGGGACAGTACCCGGATGTTACTTTTTTCTGAAGAGTTACCATTCCGAACATAGAGTATTGGTTTACATAATGGTTTCCTATATGTTTAAATTTTATTTCAGGTTAAATAAATCGGTGGTAGTTCATATTGTTTGTGTAAAAATTGTTTTTTAGTAAATAATTCATAAACGAAAAAAGCAAATTACATGTAAAAGACATTTGTTTTACTTCAAACGCCCCTTGTCATTCAACATCGCTCCGATTTTATATGCCTACAGCATCGTCATTTAACCTTGTCACGTGCGGATGTCTGCACCCTACCTTAGAAAGATTGAAAAATGATCGTAACCATGTTTGAATGTTTTCAAAAGACAAAAAAGTTGTAAAAGGAATGAAAAATGAGAAAATTCAGAATAAGTTGTGCTATTTTTCATCTCACAGCAAATTTCATTTAAACAATCTTGATTCTATTTTGCCAGAAGAATTCGCAGAAAACTTTCATACAACTGTTTATAGAGCAAAATTTTCCTAACAGATTAAAAATAGATATGACCACGATGTGTTAAAAATTATGTAATACCTGGTTTATGACACATTAGTTCTTTAGTGTTTTTTCTTTTCTTTTATAATTATATTATGTAGACACATACATTGTTTTTCTACAGCTAAAATATATCACGTTGCAAAAAACTTTTGCTGTCAGTTTGGCTTGTCGCAAAAAGCTTTAAAAAATTCCGCCGCAGACACTAAAACTATGTGACCATAACCAAGTCTTAAATCATCTAATGCCAGATACTACAGAAGCAAGTAAAATAATAATAATAAATGACTCCGTTAAAATACCGTATTTACTCGTGTATAACGCGCACTTAAAAAAAACTAGTCGTTGGGGGCCACCGTAATACTTACCCATCATGGATGTATATGAAAATAAAACATGTGAAAACTATTTATACAATGCATTGCAATTCATAAACAAAATCTAAATATTGTTAATATACACAGTAATGCTATATTAAAGAACTGCTGATGTACCAATTTTGACAAATAATATAAAACGCCAAACTACTCAAGTAGTACCGAACTGCGTATAAGAAACATCCGTATAACTCCAAAAATAATAATTTTATTATCTAACAATTAACTGAGTCGGATTAAGCGTCTCATTTCCAATTAAAATATACCTCTGAATTGAAATTTGAATGAAATACAGGGTCATGAAAAATCGAAGAATGTGGAAAACAAGATTACAAATATCTCGGCAACTAATAATCCGATCGACTTCGTTCTATATGCAAAATGTGTGTTATTTTATTGCCTTTTACGTCCATTCCTTAGAACAAAAAAAGAAATGTGTGGCACTCGGTGACTGCCGCGGTAAAGCTATTGCATAGCATTTTTTATCAACTTATGCAAAAATACCGCGTCAATGTCTGCTAAAGTCTATCAAAGGATACCGCGCCGAAGTCTGCCAAATTCAAACGTCGTTATCCGGAGTGTTAGGATTTTTTCTCGTTACGGAATTTCTAGATTCGGCCGCCGCGCTCAAAGCCCGCGATAATAGCTATGCAATAGCTTAATAAATTACCAAAGAAAATTTGGTCGTGCTACGAAAATTAGATCGCAAGTTATAAGCATTTTAAATTTTTCGACCCTCACGGTGGTGGGGGGGGGGGTCTCATGTCAACAAAAATTAACACTGTCTCATAAAAAATTACCAAACAAAAATTGGCCGCGCTACGAAAATTAGATCGCGAGTTATAAGCATTTTAAATTTTTTCGACCCTCACCGTGGGGGTCTCCTGTCACCAAAAATTAACAATATCTCATAATAAATTACCAAACAAAATTTGGCCGCGCTACGAAAATTAGATCGCGAGTTATAACCATTTTAAATTTTTCGACCCTCACCGTGGGGGGTCTCCTGTCACCAAAAATTAACACTGACTCATAATAAGTTACCAAACAAAATTTGGCCGCGCTACGAAAATTAGATCGCGAGTTATAAGCATTTTAAATTTTTCGACCCTCACCGTGGGGGGGCTCTTGTCACCAAAAATTTACACTGACTCATAATAAATTACGAAACAAAATTTGGCCGAGCTACTAAAATTAGATCGCGAGTTATAAGCCTTTTAATTTTTTCGACCCTCACCGTGGGGGGTCTCCTGTCACCAAAAATTAACAGTCTCATATTAAATTACCAAACAAAATTTGGCCGTGCTACGAAAATTAGATCGTGAGTTATAAGCATTTTAAATTTTCCGACCCTCACCGTGGGGGTTCTAATGTCCCCAAAAATTAACACTGCCTCATAATAAATTACCAAACAAAATTTGGCCGCGCTAAAAAAATTAGATCGCGAGTTATAAGCATTTAAAATTTTTCGACCCTCACCTTGGAGGGTCTCCTGTCACCAAAAATTAACACTGTCTTATAATAAATTACCAAACAATATTTTGCCAAGCTACCAAAATTAGATCGCGAGTTATAAGCATTTTTAATTTTTCGACCCTCACCGTGGGGTGTCTTCTGTCACCAACAATTAACAATGTCTCATAATAAATTACCAAACAAAATTTGGCCGCGCTACGAAAATTAGATCGCGAGTTATGAGCATTTTAAATATTTCGATCCTCACCGTGGGGTGTCTCCTGTCACCAGAAATTAACAATGTCTCATAATAATTTACCAAACAATATTTTGCCAAGGTACCAAAATTAGATCGCGAGTTATAAGCATTTTTAATTTTTCGACCCTCACCGTGGGGTGTCTTCTGTCACCAACAATTAACAATGTCTCATAATAAATTACCAAACAAAATTTGGCCGCGCTACGAAAATTAGATCGCGAGTTATGAGCATTTTAAATTTTTCTATCCTCACCGTGGGGTGTCTCCTGTCACCAGAAATTAACAATGTCTCATAATAAATTACCAAACAAAGTTTGGCCGCGCTACGAAAATTAGATCGCGAGTTATAAGCATTTTAAATTTTTCGACCCTCACCGTGGGTGTCTCCTGTCACCAGAAATTAACAATGTCTCATAATAAATTACCAAACAAAGTTTGGCCGCGCTTCGAAAGTTAGATCGCGAGTTATAAGCATTTTAAATTTTTCGAACCTTACGGTGGGGGGTCTCCTGTCACCAAAATAAATAAGACCACCAAAATAAACATTGTCTCATAATAAATTACCAAACAAAATTTGGCCGCGCTATGAAAATTAGATCGTAAGAAACATAAGTTTGAGACTTGATATCCTAATATCTGATAAACACCACGTCAATGTCTGCCGAAGTCTACCGAAGGATACCGTCCCGAAGTTTTCCGAACGGAAACGACGTTACCCGAGTGTTAGGTTTTTTCGTTACGGATGTGTTAGGATTTTTCGCGTTACGGAATTTTTGGATTCGGTCACCGCGCTCAAAGCCCGCGATAAAAGCTATGCAATAGCTTAAAAAGTTTGAAAATTTTTATATACCTTTCATCAGAACGAATTTTTCGAGAGTCCGAAAAAAATAGTTCCAGATAATCGAGGTTGCTGATGTTATAAAAGGCTTCGTCCCATTCTTACATACTAACTACATACAAAATTTCAAGTCTCTATCTCAATTTGTTCGGGAGATAGAGCGTTTACAGACAGACGAGCGGCAATTTTTATTTTTTTTTTTTTTTTAAATATGTTTTTCGAAATCTCCACTATCTAAAACGTGTAAATCCGTCAAAATTTTTTTTTCGATTTTCAAAACGATTGCAAGATTTACCCTATACTACGTATGATGTGTAAGTAATAAGGCAAAACTCCTTGGTGCGCGTTATATACGGAATAATTTTTTACTGCTAAGATGTAATCACACGATATACATTTGAATCAAGAAGTGTATTCAAAGAAGACACTAAAATTCGGAAAAATCTTACTTAATTGAAATATCACTGCATCTTTATTTCCCACCTTGCACCTTTTTATACATTAAGGCCCCTGTCCTCTCTCGAGGAAACGCTCGCGAGCTAATGCTATTCCTATGGGGAAGCATTTTTCTAATAACTCTTTCGCATTTTGACATTTTTGATTTTTTTTTTTTTTTTGCATTGGATAGCTGAGGTGCATGCCGACAGCGCACCTTTTTTACTTTTTCGATTTTGGTTGCAAATATTTTTTTTAAAAGCACTTTCAGTTTCGAAACTGGTTTTGAAAGTGAAACTAACTTTGTAAAAAATATCTGCAACCAAAATCGAAAAAGTAAAAAAAGTGCGCTGTCGGCATGCACCTCAGCTATCCAATGCAAAAAAAAAAAAAAAAAAAAAAAAAAAAAAAATTAAAAATGTCAAAATGCGAAAGAGTTATTAGAAAAATGCTTCCCCATAGGAATAGCATTAGCTCGCGAGCGTTTCCTCGAGCGAGGACAGGGCCCTTAATTTTATATAAACGCTATTTATAAATTCTCACTGCTGTCACTCACTCCTACCCCCCCCCGCCCCCCGTGTTAGTTTAAAAATGTATTTTCTCCTTGTTTTTAGCCTGATGTAATGTTTGTTTCAACTTTCTTTACTAAAATTCATTTAGTCATTCATTTATTTGCATATCAAATTTACAGTGCGCGTTATATACGAGATTTTAAAAAATCGCCATTTTTTCGTGTAGAGTACGCAGTGCGCGCTATACACGTTTGTGCGCGGCATACACGAGTAAATATGGTATTCGAAAATCAAAGGTATACAACACAGTCTGGCCCAATTTGACACTGAATACCACCATAAGTAAGATTGGAACTGAGCTTTTTTATGTTTACCCTCCCGTATTATATTTGCAAAAAAAAACTCGTGGAAGATGCAAGTTTTTCTAAAAATCCAAATTTAATTTTTCAAAGGTTTAAATTAACTATAAAATTCACATAAAATATAATGATACATAACTTAATGTATTTTTCTTAGATTCAATAAGAATTTCTCAATAGTTTTTAATAAAGAAGCATATTTTATTCAATCTAAGCAATAAATCGCGTGATCGAAATTTGTTTGTATAGATTAAATCTTACATAATGTCGTGCATAAGAAAATGGCTATTAAAAATAAAATTCTTGTGTAAAAGTGCTTTTTGCAATTTTAAATGTATGAATGCATGGCAAATGAAAGTATGTTCTGCATTTCGTAATCTTAAAAAAGTGGCTTTAAAAAATATGTTATTTTAAATATTCTAGTTATTCGTTCTATGTAGAAAAATGTAAGTTTTTAGATTATAAGTTTCGAATTTCGTTGGGAGCATCCTAAAACCTAGAAGACAAGGCATACGCATATTGTACCTATTGTATCTAGGCCCCTGTGCACTATTGCAAGTAAGATTTCAGGTATCTTATTTAATTATTTTCTTATTCTTTTCAAGATATTCAATTCATGTAAATTATTATGGGAATTATAATGCATCAACACTCTGTTTACTTTGTGTGAAAGCATTTATTATACAAAAGAGGTTCTGCTCTCTTCAACTCTATTTAACTTATACTCCCCGTAAAGCATGGTGACGTCACTGCAACGTGTCACATCGTGACTTTGTGACCATCGATTTTCGATGTGACGTCACGTGACGTCGATGTGAAGTCACAATGACTAAAATGTGAAGTCGTTATGGCCGTTTTAGAGCTCTTTTGTGACGTTTCACAAAGTGGTCACAATGTGACAAATTTGTGAAAAATGTGTCATTTGTGACTAATTTGACATTAACATTGTGACGAAACTGTGACAAAAGCGACGATATTTAAATTGCCAGAAACATGTTTTTTAAAGTAAATAACATGGTTTGAAGGATATTTATAAATTTCTAAAGATTTTTAAGAAAGTCACATCTCAGTCACAATGTGACGTCACTGAGTAGTGGCATTTTGGTCACAGATGTGATGTGACTAATTTGACATTAACATTGTGACGAAACTGTGACAAAAGCGACGATATTTAAATTGCCAGAAACATGTTTTTTAAAGTAAATAATATGGTTTGAAGGATATTTATAAATTTCTAAAGATTTTTAAGAAAGTCACATCTCAGTCACAATGTGACGTCACTGAGTAGTGGCATTTTGGTCACAGATGTGATGTGACCAAAGTGACACACAGTGACGTCACTGTGACATGCATGCTATTAGGGTAAATTTCCTAATTGAACAATGAAAACTATCAATAATTAATTATATAAGAATAATTATATTCTTTTCATTTTATCAGTTCTAATTGTTTAATTTATTTGAAGCTGACCCCTTGAGACCTTCCATTTGTGCACGCACGCGGGGGGAGGAGGTAGGGCTAAAGGGGCTGAAGCCGCGATGCTAGACTAACTATTTTAAATGCTTTAAAAAATTATGGTAATTTATTTCATTGTTTTTGGTAGGTCCAGCAAAATAGAAAATTTCAAGAATACTTATCTCTTCATAATCTTTTTATTATGAAATTTGAAATATTAGCATTTTTAATATTCACCACTTAATGCAATATTTTCTTTTTTTTTTTTAATCAAAGAAGTTTAAGCCTTCAGAATTAGCCCCATCAAAAATTTTCAGAGCTCTATCCCACCACTCAGTCTTCGATCTGTATAAAATCAACAGAAAAAATATATGACCGGACTCGGCACATCTCGTTCATTTTAAATCAAATGTTAAATAATAATAATAATAATAATAATAATAATAATAATAATAATAAATAAATAAATAAATAAATAAATCGGGTCGAATTTGTCTAACATTTCGGGCCAGATCAGGAAACAAGAGACTTCTAAAATATGCTAGCCCCCTCCTGGATGTGCAATTAAGCCCCTCCCAAAAAAATAATGTTTGAATTACTACGTTACTGACCACTGACACTCCATGTAGCGGACAATTCATTAAAAAAAAAAAAAAAAAAAAAAAAAAAAAACTTTCAAGCCAACTAACGGTCAAAAACGACAAAGATGACGTGCCTACACACTGCATCCCTTCTTATTTAAAGTAGTAAACAATCTATCCTTCGTACGTGAGGAATTAGAGCCCGTATTTGCTGCCATTCCTTGGAACAAGGCGCCTCAACCAGGATACGAGAACCCGGATATGTGTCGGCCCCCCACCCCCCTTCTGCCTCGGCCCCACCTCTCATTCTTCTTCTCTTGCTTCCATTATACTTTTTTTCTTCTTAGCATTTTTATTATTTTTTTTTTCTACATCACTTGCTATACGGCTGCTGCACCCCCTTAACAGCCAGCGGGATTTGAAAGTGAGGTTATTAGGTCCTAATAGCTGTAGACTCCATCAAAACCGAAGTTTGGAAAGAGAAAGCTATCTTAACGATCAACACGGATTATTGCTTCTTCTTTTATTTATTTTTTTTTTGTTGTTTTTTTTTTAACTTTCTAATGTTTGTTCCGATTAAAAGTAAAACTGTTGAGAAAGTAATCTGAAATATTGTCACGAGCAGAGTCAAACATGAACGACTGCAGGGAAAACAATTATCCCTCTCAAAATTTAACTACCCCTCCGTAAATTTTTTTTTATTTAGAAAGGGGTAATTAGCTCTCCCTATAACTTCTGAAAATTATGAAAAATTCTGAAATTAAAATTTTAAATTTAATTTGAGAATGTTTCAGAGGAGTAATTGCCTATTAATCCTAATGATCAATACTGATTATTGCTTATTTTTTTTTCTTTTATTTTTTTTGTTGTTTTTAACTTTCTAATGTTTGTTCCGATTAAAAATAAAACGGGCTGAGTAAGTAATCTAAAATATTGTCACGAGCAAAGTCAAACATGAACGCCCGCGGGACATGCAATAACCCTCCTAAATTAAAAAATTTAGGGAGGGGTAATTACCTTGAATTGAATTTTTAATTTTAGAATTTTTCAAGGGGATAATTTAACCAATAATCTTAACGATCAACACTGATTATAGCTTAATCTTTTATTTTTATTTTATTGTTGTTTTTTAACTTTCTAATGTTTGTTCCGATTAAAAATAAAACGGGCTGAGTAAGTAATCTAAAATATTGTCACGAGCAAAGTCAAACATGAACGCCCGCGGGACATGCAATAACCCTCCTAAATTAAAAAATTTAGGGAGGGGTAATTACCTTGAATTGAATTTTTAATTTTAGAATTTTTCAAGGGGATAATTTAACCAATAATCTTAACGATCAACACTGATTATAGCTTAATCTTTTATTTTTATTTTATTGTTGTTTTTTAACTTTCTAATGTTTGTTCCGATTAAAAATAAAACGGGCTGAGTAAGTAATCTAAAATATTGTCACGAGCAGAGACAAACATGAACGCCCGCGGGACATGCAATAACCCTCCCTAAATTTAAAAATTTAGGGAGGGGTAATTACCTTGAATTGAATTTTTAATTTTAGAATTTTTCAAGGGGATAATTTAACCAATAATCTTAACGATCAACACTGATTATAGCTTAATATTTTATTTTTATTTTATTGTTGTTTTTTAACTTTCTAATGTTTGTTCCGATTAAAAATAAAACGGGCTGGGGAAGTAATCTAAAATATTGTCAGGAGCGGAGCCAAAGATGAAAGCCAGTGAGACATGCAATTACCCTCCCAAAATTAAACTAGTTGGATGTGCCAATGCCAAAACTTTCTTCTATCTCATACGTACATTTTAATATTTTAAAAAAAATAGTTACTCATTTTAATGCTTTAATAATTTTAATTTATACCATACCAGCTTTGATTTTCATCTTAAATTTCTGCTTCAATCAATTAATCGGAGTAAAAACGAATTTCCGTCCCTGCACGAACCGATAGACAATAGAATGATAGGCAGATTTTTTTTTTAAATTCAGGGAGGACTTACTTGCCTTACCAAAAAATAATCATATACAAAAAATTTAGTTCAGTTCTAGAACTAACTTCATACACTTTTAAGTGATGCAATATTGAAAATGGCATAAAATTCGCTATTGCAGCGCCCCCTTCCGACGGATTTTTTCAGATTCAGGGCGATCCAACTAGCCATAGCCATACACTTACACAAAAAAATTCGTTCAATTCGATGCATAACTTCACATACTTTTGGTAGGTACAATATTGAAAATGGCACAAAAATCGCGATTGCAGCGCCCCCTTCTGACGGTTGTTTTTCAAATTCAGGAAGTACCAACTAGCCATAGTCATACAAATACACAAAAATTTTGGTTCAATTCGATGCATAAATTCATGTACTTTTGGTCGGTACAATATTGAAAATGGCACAAAACTCGCGATTGCAGCGTCCCCTTTCGGCGGAATATTTCAAAATTGAAGGAGGACCTGCTTGCCACAGCCAAAAACATTCACAAAAAATTTGGTTCAATTCTATGCATAACTTCATACACTTTTTGATGGTAGAATGGCGACATACACACAGACACACACAGAGACAGACACACAGATAGACACACGGACAGACAGACATTTTGTAAAAACATGTTTTTTGGAATCTCTGACAGGTAAAACGTGTAAATCCGTCGAAAACCGGAAGTCGAAAAAATTTCGATTACAATACTTTCTTCTATTGAAGATAGAAGAAAGTAAAAATTAAATTTAAATATTTAGGGAGGAGTAATTACCTAAAATTAAATTTTTAAATTTAATTTCAGAATTTTTCAGGGGGGTAATTTACCCATTAATATTAGAAATCAACACGGATTATTGCTTTTTCTTTTTCTTTTACTTTTATTGTTGTTTTTAACTTTCTAATGTTTGTTCCGATGAAAAATAAAACGGGCTGAGTAAGTAATCTAAAATATTGTCAAGAGCAGAGTCAAGCATGAACGCCCGCGGGATATGCAATAACCCTCCCTAAATTTAAAAATTTAATTTGCAAATTTAGGGAGGGGTAACTACCTTAAATGAAATTTTTAAA
Source organism: Maratus speculifer (assembly GCA_964019185.1). Taxonomy (NCBI): domain Eukaryota; kingdom Metazoa; phylum Arthropoda; class Arachnida; order Araneae; family Salticidae; genus Maratus; species Maratus speculifer. The sequence continues at coordinate 418,977,752 of OZ025291.1, read as the reverse complement.
TTTAATTTTTAGATTTTTTAAGAGGGGTAGTTTACCCATTAACCTTAATGATCAACACTGATTATTGCTTCTTCTTTTATTATTTTTTTAATTGTGTTTTTTTAACTTTTTAATGTTTGTTTCGATTAAAAGTAAAACGGGCTGAGAAAATAATCTAAAACATTGTCATGAGCGAAATCAAACATGATAGCCCGCGGGACATGTAATAACCCTCCCTAAATTAAAAAAATTACGGAGGGGTAATTATTTTGAATTAAATTTTTAATTTCAGAATTTCTCAGAGGGATAATTTACCCATTAATTTTAATGATAAATGCTCCTTTTATTTTTATTTTATTGTTGTTTTTTTAACTTTCTAGTGTTTGTTCCGATTAAAAGAAAAATGGGCAGGAAAAGTAATCTAAAATATTGTTGCGAGCAGAGTCAAGCATGAATGCCCGCATGAAAGCAAGTACACCACCCCAAATATTTAAATTTAGAGAAAGATTATTGCCCCCCCACCCCCTTAACTTTTAAAAATTTTGAAACTAAATTTTTAAATTTAATTTCAGAATTTTTCAGAGGAGCAATTGCCTCTAATCTTAACGACCAACACTGATTATTTATTTGTTTTATTTTTTTCTAGTATTTTTTTTTTTTTTTATTGTTGTTTTTAACTCACTAATGTTTGTTTCGATTAAAAGTAAAATGGTTTTTAGGGCTTGTGAGAAGTGAAACTAAAAAATTGGTAAAAAGGTATTTTTTTACTTTTTGTCTTTAAAATCTTTAGGAACATAATTAATAACGAAATTGTGAAATTTTCGCCTTATTTTCTTACATACCCTCATAAACTTAGACCAGCAGCAAGACTGTATATTAGCCAGCCCTAAGTCGGAGTTAGAATCGGAGTTGGAGTCGAAATCATCGAAATTTCCGGAGTTGGAGCCCACTCCGCAACCCTGCTTTTTAGGTGCTTTCATAATTATGCAAATCTTTGTTGTGTACAAATGTACACATAGTGTACAAAGAACAAAATGTACAAATAAGTTGTTCAGTCCGTCCCTTTGCCCGCCTATAACAGCGCAAAAAATACCCAACCGAATCGTTTGAAATTTAAAATATATAATTATTACATAATTTTTTCGAGTCATTTCAAATTTTATGTATTATTCAATGACAGGGACAATGAAAAGCATTCCGTTACATGGCGGTCGGTGGGAAAAATAGTTTCAAGTGCATTTTAATGATTTTACACTCTTTCAAACGTAATAAAATTCATATGCATCTATGAAATATACATTCTCTACAATCTGTGGTGCAAAGAATATTCTTATTAAATGTAAATTATCATTAATTTACTAAATCATTAAAAAATCATTAATTTTAATGATGTGTACACTTTTTCGAACGTAATAAAACTCATATGCATCTTTGAAATATACATTCTCTACAATCTGTGGTGCAAAGAATTTTCTTATTAATTTACAAGGCCACACAAAAGTATTACATAATGGTATGGGGGGAAATATTGCATGGGTTGCTTTTTTTTTTTTTTTTTTTTTTTTTTTATTAAACTATTTCACACTTTACGAAATGGATATACGTTGCTGAGGTTTAATACAAGTTAATTCCTGTATAATAGAAAGCATTGAGTATTTACAGGGACACACAAAAGATTTCGGAAACTGTACTGATTCGGAAGTATTGTCTATTTAAAAAACTTCCTTATATTACGAACGCATCTCATTTGCTACGTTTGATATGAAATTTGCGATTTGTTACGCTCAACTTACAAAAAAAAAAAAAAAAAAAAAAAAAAAAAAAAAAAAAAAATTAATAATAATAATAATAAAATAAATAAATAAATAAATAAATAAATAACAATCAAATAAATCAATTTACAAAATTTACTTTTGCGATGACGGTACTTTTGATATCATCGATTCCCGGACATTATGTTTCTTCCGCTTTTAAATTTTTGTCACGATCCGAAGAAGACAAACGGAAAACAAAATTCTGATTGAATTTGATATGCACCAATGCGTGCCGCGCATTTAGAAAATGTCTTAGGACGTCTGTTTAAGTTATCCAACAGGAACTAGTGGATTGATTGTTTCGTGGTGATTGCTCGGTTTGTGGTCACAGTTCGATTAGCGTCCAGATGTAATTTGTCAAAAATATTTTTTTTTCTAGTGCAGATCGTAAATATGATATGTGCATATTGTATAGCTATTGATAAATTTTTCTATTGCCAAAAGCTTAAAAAAAGTCAAGTATGTAGTTTTGAGATTTAAAGAATTTCCAAAAAATTTTTTGATAGCTGTTCAAAAAACTTTATTGTATGTTATGTTACCTATTTTACGCTGATATTTTGATATTATAACTGATAAATTCTAAAGAAACCAGTCTCTTTTCTTAAAAAATTATATTTTTCATTGTTTTGCTTAATTAATAATATTCATTAAGATGATTGCTATTCAAAAAACTAAGATGTATGTTCAAGTTTTCTTTTCTTAAGTTGATATTCTGATATTGTAATTGAAAATATCTCAAGAAGTCGACAGAAAATTGATATTTTCCATTGTTTTGTTTAATTAATAATAATCATTAAGGTGATAGCTGTTCAAAAAACTCTAATGCATATTATGTTCCCTATTTTTAAACTGATATTTTGATATTATAGTTGATAAAATTCTGGTTGCATTTGAAATGCTCCAATGCGTGCCGCGCATTTAGAAAATGTCTTGGGACGTCTGTTTAAGTTATCCAACAGGAACTAGTAGCTTGATTGTTTCGTAGTGAACTGTTCTCGTGATGTGCTCGCTTTGTGATCACAGTTTGATTACCGTCTAGATATAATTTGTCAAAAATAATTATTTTTTCTATTTCTAGTGCAGATCGTAAATATGATATGAGTATATTGTATAACTATTGATAAATTTTTCTATTGCCAAATGCTTAAGAAAAAAAATTTATGTAGTTTTGAGATTTAAAGAAGTTCCAAAAATTTTTTGATAGCTGTTCAAAAAACTGTAATGTATGTTACGCTTCCTATTTTTAAGCTGATATTTTGATATTATTGTTGATAGATTCTAAAGAAATCAGTCTCTTTCCTTAAAAATTTATATTTTTCATTGCTTTGCTTAATTAATAATATTCATTAATGTGATTGCTGTTCCAAAAACTAAGATGTGTGTTTAAGTTTCCTTTTCTCAAGTTGATATTCCGATATTATAGTTGGAAATATCTAAATAAATCGACAAAAAATTGATATTTTTCACTGTTTTGCTTAATAATACTCATTAAGGTGATAGCTGTTAAAAAAACTGTAATGCATGTTATGTTTCCTATTTTTATGCTGATATTTTGATATTATAGCTGATAAAATTCTGATTGCATTCGAAATGCTCCAATGCTTGCCGCGCATTCAGAAAATGACTTGGGATGTCCGTTTAAGTTATTCATCAGAAACTACTGGCTTGATTGTTGGTTATTATCACCGTAGTGAACTGTTCTTGTGAACTGCTTTCTTTGTGGTCACAGTTCGATTACTGCTCAGATGTAATTTGTCAAAAATAATTATTTTTTTCTATTCTAACTAGGGAACTGCAAAAAGTGTAAGTCACCGATTTTGACGAAAGTGGTATCGTTGGAAAGATCTCTTTGTGAGCAGTAAAAAAGTCAATGGAACTACCCGTCGCAAATGATTCATTTTCGAGATATCCGACAATTAATGTCACGTAGCTAGTGCACACTTAATGGGTAACCACAAAAATTCTATAAATATATATAGGACAGTTGCACCATAAAATTTAACTAATAATAACACATTGCTCAGTGGTGCACAAAACAGGAATTTTAATATACATTTGTACATATTAAAATAAAATAAAACTTTCAACGTTTCGCGCCGTCTTCTGCGGGCCAAAAATTTTAGTGTCGATTTTAACGAAAGTGGGATCGTTGAAAAGATCTCTTCGTGAAAATTAAAAAACTCAATGGTATCATCCGTCGGAAATGTGAAGTTTTCGAGATATTCAACAATTTGTATCACACTGCTAATGCACACTGCTGGGAAACTGCATTAAGATTAAGCGGCATAAATTGTCGTATATCTCGAAAACAGTTCATTTCAGATGGTTAGTTCCATTGAGTTTTTTACTTCTCACAATGATATATTTGCAACGACACCATTTTCATCAAAATCGAGAAAGCAATTTTTTGCGGTCCCCCATTAAGTGTGCACTAGAACAGTATGCACTAGCTACATGACAAATTATCTTATATCTCAAAAACGGCTCATTTCCAACAGATAGTTCTATTGAGTTTTTTCTTCCTCATGATGATCTTTTTAACGATACCACTTTCGTTAAAATCGAGACTAAAATTTTTTGTGGTTACCCATTAAGTGTGCACTAGCTACGTGACATTAATTGTCGGATATATCGAAAATGAATCATTTACGACGGGTAGTTCCATTGAGTTTTTTACTGCTCTCGATGAGATCTTTCCAACGATACTAGTTTCGTCAAAATCGGTGGCTTACACTTCTTGCGGTTCCCTAGTAAGTGCAGATCGTAAATAAGAAATGAGACATAAAAAATGCAAAAAAAAAAAAAAAAAAAAAAAAAAAATTGAAAAAGAAATTATCATATGTATTATATTCAAGTATGTTATTTATCATTTAAACAAATTGACGTGTCAAAATAAAAAGATAAGGAACTAGAACAGTATGCACTAGCTACATGACAAATTATCTTATATCTTAAAAACGGCTCATTTCCAACAGATAGTTCTATTGAGTTTTTTCTTCCTCATGATGATCTTTTTAACGATACCACTTTCGTTAAAATCGAGACTAAAATTTTTTGTGGTTACCCATTAAGTGTGCACTAGCTACGTGACATTAATTGTCGGATATATCGAAAATGAATCATTTACGACGGGTAGTTCCATTGAGTTTTTTACTGCTCTTGATGAGATCTTTCCAACGATACCACTTTCGTCAAAATCTGTGGCTTACACTTCTTGCGGTTCCCTAGTAAGTGCAGATCGTAAATAAGAAATGAAACATAAAAGATGCAAAAAAAAAATTGAAAAAGAAATTATCATACGTATTATATTCAAGTATGTTATTTATCATTTAAACAAATTGACGTGTCAAAATAAAAAGATAATGAATATGTGGTTTGAAGTTTTATTACATTTGACAGACTTTTGGAAATTCTTAATATCAAACTTACATTTTAGATTTTCCTTTTTCTTTTTTTAAGCATTTGGCAACAGAAAAATGCATCAATAGTACCAATAAGCTTACCTCATTGGTTCTTTAATATCAATGAAAAAAAAAAAAATAATAATAATACAGTTAAATTATTACGTGCAATAAATTTATAACAATAATTTCAACTATAATAAACAAGTTTTAAAATGTTTATACAAAATTTTTCATAATAATAACTAGCCATGTAAATTTTCAAAGTATTGTATACTGTTTAAAAATTTACTGTTAAAAAATTGGCAACAATACGAAGTGGAGGCATAGCCTGGAATGGCCATGATTTCTGAAACTTATTATAGGATATGATTGTCTTAAAGTCTAATTATTAGAACATATAATGACGGATGGTACAGCAAAATGAAGGAAAGTGCAAATTAAGATATAAATTGGATTGTTTTACGATTTATGAAGAGGAAATTCAGTAAGTTTTATGTTCTTGTGAAATCACGGCTGGAATATATGAATCCAGAACTAGTGCAGTAAGAAGTAAATTTTTTCTTTGTATTATAATGGCGGGTCCGGATATAGGCAATGCATTGATTTTTATTTTACTTTGAATACAAAAATTCTTGAATTTAGTAAACATTTATTTTGCTTGCTATATTTTATTTATTTAATTTATAATTTATTTAGTTTTAGAATGCTTTATAATAATTTTTGACCTTTAATTAAAGTTAAAAAATTCATATTTATTATTAGTTTGTGTTTTGTTTACGGATGTATCGTCATACGAAACCTGCCGATAGTACTTTTAATTGAATTTAAAATACTTATTTTTGGGTACATCAGGGCTGCATTATTAATTTTTTTAATGCATCACTGTAGTATTAAGTTTCGTGCAAAATTACTAAATGTGTGGAATAAACTTAATTACAGATTAAGTGGTGCGAAAAGTTCGCACATCAAACATGTTAAAAAAAAAAAAAAAAAAAACTTGAAATGTTCTTTATTTTCATATATCGCTTTTTTACAATATGTGCAAAAGTTTTGAAAATGTAATTTTTTAAAACCCAGACAATCATTCACATTCACTCTAACTCTGTACTTTGTATTGCATATATTTTCCAAAAATTAGCGTTCAATGAAATTTTTAACCGTCTTACATAATTATTATTATTATTATTATTATTTTTTTAATACAGAATAACCTATAATAAAACTAACAAACTTCATAAGTAAAGGTAATATTGTTCGGTCTCTATCTGGCCGAAAAAAAGAATAAAATGATCCTTATTTCTTTTCAGTGTCAAGGAACTTTCTCTTTGCAAGATCATCCAAATAGAACCTGAAGAAAGTATAATACACACACCCTTAAATTGATTCCTTAAGTCATCCGGCATTATATTCAAGGGTCATCACCTCTAGATCCTTGGCTAAGAGTGCGGACACACACAATTACTTTTTGCGGTTATAATTCGGCGTGTTTTATGTTCGCATGCGATGAGTTTTACGTATAATGACTTTTCCATGTTCAACTTCAATCCAACTGTAAGACAGGGACTTTTCCCTTAAGTAAGATTGAGATATTTATCTCCTACACCATCGTAATATCTCCGTTTTCTATTGTCAATAAACCGCCGAAGGGGGGAGAAGAAAGGATTTCTTCGAATTTAGTTGAAGTTGAGCAAAATACACGCGTGCTCGCAGCGTAAGTCCTTGGACTTACTTAGTTTCCAAGTGAGGGAAATTGAACGCGGATCTAAATTCGATCTTCAAGGACGCGCCTTCGGAAAAATTTTTGATTCTTTTGTTTCGCAGTCGATCATAAAAATAAATCATGGGAATCGAACAGGTAATGCTTAAGGGGTGTCAAAAGCAGAAGCTTAAAAATAAATTTATGTATTTTAAAATCCTGTTGAGTTTCGTTCACATAAAAATAATTGGCACTCTCCGCACAGAGAAAGCTTTAATCTTTTCTTTACTGTTTTTGAGGATACACATTTCGTCACTTGAGAATAATAAGGTTCTATCTGTGTTTTTGAAAAAATTGACTTATCAATATAAAAAGTTTCTATTTGTATCTATGAAGGCATTTTTTCATCTAAATGATGTTATAAATACTTTACATGAGGTATTACAATTATATTATGACATTATTTTAATTCAGAAGTGCCTTCATAGATACAAATAGAACATTTCTATATCTATAAGACAATTTTTTCAAAAACAGAGATAGACCCTTATTCCACGAATTGAATATTTCCAGCTGAGCAAAAAAATTGCCCAGGCCGGGAATCGAACCCGGATACTTGGCTTACAAGGCCAATGCTTTACCTGTTAAGCTAACCGGGCGATAACCGGCTGGGATTTTCTCGCTCAGATAATCATATTGGCCATAACATCTGGTCTGTTATGTAGACAGCTCGGCAGATAAGCCGCAGGTAATGGAACTCCATAGAACAATGGATACGTACATATACTATTATTTTAACACAATCTAACTGATTGGTAAAGTTATCACACGAATTGAATATTTCCAGTTGAGCGAAAAATTGCCCACGCCGGGAATCGAACCCGGATACTTGGCTTACTTTTCGTTCAGCTGGCAATATTCAATTCGTGTGATAACTTTACAAATCAGTTAGATTGTGTTAAAATAAAATTAGACCCTTATTATTCTCAGGTGACGATTTTACTAGTGAATTCTTAGTAACCTTCGTTATATAGTGCAAGTCAGAAAAAAAAAAAGTCCGTCTTTATCAACTAACCTTTTTACTTATTGAGATTAAGCTAAGGCTCCACACATAAAACCGTTCAACATTAAAAACATATAAACAAGTTGGAAATTGCACGTGAACGTAGCAAATGAGGTGCGTTCGTCCGATAACGAAGTTTTAAAAATATTCAGATCTTGCTGATATAGTAGAGCGTACTTCGGATACAGTATAGTAGTCGAAAACTTTGTGTTTCTGTAAATATGCAGGAAGTAATTTTTATTACACCTCAGCAACGTATATCTTATTCATAAAATGTGAAATAGTTGAATATAATTAAAACGCGCCCCAAACAATGTTTCCCCGTATAGCATTATGTAGTGGAATACTTTTGTGTGGCCCTGTAATTTAATAATAAAAAATATTTGCATCACAGATTGTACGGAATGCATATTTTAGTATATATTTCATAGATTCATGCCAATTCTATTATGTTCGAATCAGTGTAACATCATTAAAATGCATTCGAAACTTTTTTCCCATTGACCGTAATGTAATGGAATACTTTTGATTGTCCCTGTAAATGATCTATGCATCCGACTTTCATAACATTTGAAATGACTCGGCAAAATTACGTAATAATTATATGTTTTAAATTTGAAACGATTAAAATGTATTTGAAACTTTTTTCCCCATTGACCGTAATGTAACGGAATCCTTTTGATTATCCCTGTAACTGATCTATCCACCCGATTTTTATAAAATTTGAAACTCGACAAAATTATGTTATAATTATGTATTTTAAATTTCAAACGATTCGGTTGGGTAGTTTTTGCGTTGTTATATGCGGACGGACAGACAGACGGACGGTGTGGTGTGGTGTATTTTTGTCGGCCGATTATCTACGCTATGGGATATAGGCCCTATGGGGTGGGTTGCCCTCCGTGGGGGTCTTTCTAAGGGAACCTAACCCGTATTTACGCAAGGTTCGAAGAAAACCACGGAAAACTTCGAACGGTTAGGCCGACGGTCGCGATTGGGTTCGAACCCAGCACCTACCGTCTACCAGTTTGGAGGTCAGAACCTCGCGGCCACTGACAGATGGACGGACTGAGCGACAATAATAGGTGCTACGTATTTACATAATTACGAACGCACCTAATAAAAACGATAAAATAGTCTTCTTGATTTCGCTGCTTCGGAGGATTGTCCATCCTCAGAGCATTGTCCATATTCGAGGCTATAAATTTTTAAGACGCAACTCGTGTTTTTTAAAAAGACCCGAATGATAATGTTCAGTTTATGGGGGCGTTCTTTTCAAATATCTCGCTAAAATTTTAATATTTTTACATGATTTTTTTTTTCATAGGATAGCTGAGGACGATCTACAACCGGGCTAGTTTTTGCTTTTTGGATTTTAGTTTCAGTTTTTTTTTTCTGAGAAAAATTATTGAACTTTCAAAATCGGTTAAAACCGGTTCTGCAATTGGAACTGACAAAATATTAAAAATATATAATCAAAATCGAAAAAGTAAAAACTAACCCGGTTGTAGATAGTTCTCAGTTATCCTATGCAAAAAAATCATCTAAAAATATTAAAATTTGAGCAAGATATTAGAAAATAACGCCCCCATAGACTTAAAATTATCGTCCGGGTATTTTTGAATGAGTCGAATGGCCTCTAAGGGGACACATTACTTTTAAAACCATCTCTTCAATTATGAATAATTCTGTAATACTATGTGTTAGAACAATACTTAATACTAAATTTTTTTTAAAAAATGAAATAAGAAATCTTATAAAATAGCCCATTTGACTCAAATTTAATTTTTTTTAATTAATAATTCCCACTACTTTTACAAGCGTGAATTTTTTTCCCATTCATCAGAATATAACTATTTAAAACTGTGTATGGATCTTACATTTAATATGGGTTTTATTTACATCATGTATATAAATAAATGAAAAAAAATTCAACATAATCTAGATTTAAATACTTTTTTTTAAATATCAATGAATTTTAATAATAAATCATTACATAAATATATTAAATACACCAAGTAGAATAGAACAAGTAAAAACACAAAAAAATCAAACTTCTATTTAAATTATCAAAACAGCCTTAGTATTTAATGAACAAGCAAGTTATAAAAATATGAAAAGGTAGAAAAATCAATTTAAAGTTTTCATTTGTGTGGGTCAATGCGCTAGATCTATTAACAAAATTTACAATATCTCGCGATATAATTGTCGTATAGGTAATAATGATGTATCAAAATATTTACAATCAAAAAAGCTTTTAGCTAATATTAAAAACACAAAATCGATATTTTGACCAGTTTCAAGGAGGTATGTACCTTTACCCACTTAACCAATTCTCTTTTTTCTTTATTTTATGCACAATAAATTGAAAATATGGGGTAAACACCACTTTTTTAAAGCTAAAATATTCGTAATATTTAGACTAATCATTTCTGCCATGAAATAGTATAAAATTGTATTTAAAAAATTTAGTGGTGTCAAAACTCTAAACGCTTTAATTGATGAATCAAGCCAACTCTTCTTGCCCGTACGTTGTACGGGCAAAGTCGTAACTAATATTTTTTAACGTTCAATGTAAGTTTTCCAAACGAACTTAGGGATGGTTATCAGATCACCCCATTGTCTTCAGTAGCATAAAAGCAGATTCTCTTGTATTCGCAGCCATAAATACTGAATACGGTCATAAATTGAAAACATAACTAAAAATTTGTAACTTTCATTCTTCTGTTAAAGCATCTATATACAATATAGTATTGAAAGAGCCTTTTTTTGCGATTTTTTGACAATATACTACAAAAAAAAAAAAAAAAAAAAAAAAAAAAAAAAAAAATACATGATTTTTAAATATATATATATTTATGCTAAACTATGATTCCAGAGCTCTGCCTGAAACTTTTCTTCAATAAGTTTTTGCAGACATTATATTTTAGTTTCATAAAAATTACAAAAACCTTCCCTTTCCAAAATTCATCTATAAAATGAATGCATCATATATGTTCACAATAAGAAAATATCTCGATAACTAAATAAGTATTATAATCGATTAAGATAAAAGTGCTAAAGATCCATTGACGCAGAAAAGTAAGTCGGGAAAGTACGCTAAAATCTTTTAAAAGGCACCGAATTTATTTCATGTACTGATAAAATGTCAAAATGCTTGATGTTTAGTTTATTAACGGATAGTCTTAATTGAAAATCTCTTCCACATCAAGATCTTTACACAATCAAACTCAATGTAACTATTACAAAATAGAGAAGTTGGTTGGTTGTTTTTATTTGTAACGGCCGATTATAGACCTTAGAGAGAGGGCCCTCCGTGGGTTTTTTTCTAAGGGAACCTAACCCGTATTTACGCAAAAAAATCCAAGTTTCGGTGAAAACCGCGGAAAACTCAGAACGATTAGGGCGACGCACATACGGGTATTTCAACATTCTACGCGGTCAAAAGTCGAATTATGAAAGTATGAAGATTTTTAAAAAGAATGACAACCTGAGTTAGAGGACAGTTTCGAGAACTATAACCCAATCCCTTCCAGTTTTTCCAAACGCACGCGTCTCCCTAATTTTAGTCGGAATTTGATCGTTCAATTTGTTGCTTGTGTCTATTCTTGAGGTTCATGTAAACACATTATCTTTTTAGTGAAATATTTATTATTTTACCCTTATTTTGAAAAAATTTCTGGTGGATCCTGATACAACAGGTAATAATGCGAAATTTAATATAATTTTTTGTTGTTTTATCATTATGAAGTTTAGTTATTGTACTTTGAAGGTACACTCTTAATACAGTAAGATTATTTCTAAAATATTTTATTTAATCGAGTGTTTGTTGTACTACCCAGTCAGATCCTGTTATAATTTCTCTCTGAAACAACAGTTTGAAGCTTTGAGTTGTGAAAAATCAAAGAAACTGCCGCGGAAATGCGCGAATATGTATCTTGGTGCTTTGAATTTTTTTTTCCCAAATATAGAAAAAAAATTGTTACCGTAAATAGCATTTTAAAAGAAAATATTTTTATTGTAGGTTCACAAGGTGCCTTGGGAATAAGGATTCTGGATATTTGTTTGATTCTAAATATTTGTTTGATCTAACACAGAGCTTTAGAAGATAAATTAAATTTCTTAAAAGATCAACTAATATCGGGTGAAGGTTATAGATAACCCATCAAATACCTTTGTGTGCGACGGCCGCAATTGGGTTCCAACCCAGCACGTGCTGTCTACCAGTTTCGAGAGCAGAACCTCTCAGCCACTGGTGGGGTGCAAAAGATAGAAAATACCTTTACACCACGACTTTATAATTTAAGCCATTTTATGCTTCATTCGATAAAGCACAAGCCATAAAATCAAAATCGAACTTTTAAGAGTTTATCAGAGTTTTTACAGAAAATATTTTACAAATTGCAAAACACCTAGTTTTGGTTTACAATGTAGACCTGGTGCAGGTATCGAACAGAATCTGTTTTCTATTCTGAGTCCCCAAACATATGTATCTTGCATACAAAAATTTATAAAGACTTTCAAAAGGTTCTAAGTTTTTTTTCCTAAATTCTGCATTTCAGGTATTTGGAATTATTGCACATAATAATTAAGGAGATAATTTTTCAAAATTTTGAAATTTAACGATTACTACAATTATTTACTTTAATAATATTGAGTTTAATGGCGATGGATGATTCAGGGTTCCTCAAATAGGGGCATGTGTACCTTTTAGGGATATAAGAGCAGGGATGCAGTGGAGGGTATACGGGGATATACGCCGTATACCCTCTGGATTATTTAAGGGAGCACTGTATACCCTATGTTTCTCAAGAAAGCTAATAGTATACACATTCTAAGGTATACTCTCTGCCTTGAGCGTATACCCTCTGCTTAGACCGTCTATCCTCTGTTATTTTTGCAACTGCATCCCTGTAGAAAATAGTCTCCTCTTAAGGAGATTCTAAAGGTATGCGACGTGTCTTTTTAACGTGCAACAAATGGCGCATTACAACGAAATAAGGAAGAGAAGGTTATTTAAATTTTTTTTATCATTGATTGTTTAAAAATAACGTATATAAACACATTAGATTTTGAAAATCATTTATTTATTGTCAACAATCCTAGAAACAAAAACGTACAAAGCGGAATGGAAATCGCTAGGTAGCGATTTTCTCTCCTAACAAATACCGCTACGTCATTTGATGAAATTCATTGTAGATGAAAATTTTAAAGATGTGTATATTGGTTTTTGGTGTATTTTTAAAAAGCACTGAAAAAAAATTGCTGAAATTTTAATAGGACCAATTTGAGAGTATCCTCTTTCAATAACAATGAAAAAACCGCAGGAAAAGATCGTGTTGTTTCAGATTTAATGATGACCATACACTATATATATATATATAAAACAATTATATAATACTACAGTTCAACATCTACAATGAATATTGAATAACCCAATATAACAAACTTAAACATGACAAGGCAAGACAATCAAATGCAATTAGCAATATTGGAACAATTACTAATAAAATTGGAGACTGTGATACGTGGCTCGCTATCAAGGGTAATGCCACGCAGACACAACAATTACGATTATTTTCTGAGGTAGAAATCAGGAAAAAGTTCTAATGCATAATTTCTACATTGCCTGATTAATCGTAACCAAAAAATGTAAGTAAAAAAAAAAGAAAAAAAAAGAAAACAGGACATATAAAAACACGTATACAGTCTGAATCATATTAAGAATTCGATAATTTATATCGATCATTCATATCGATCGATTTGATCATTTATATATATACATAAATGTATACTCTTATGTGTTGAACTCAAAATCTCTTCTTTTTTTATGTCAGTTAAAAATGAACTATTTCAAATCTTTTCTCTCCTTTTATTATCGGCACAATTTTATATAGCCTAGAAAAAGTATATTTCAGAATGAGTTCTTTGAACAACGACAAAATTGCCATTGCACATGCACATGAACCAGTAGTATATGAACCATAATGGCTGCTGCACGAATGGATCGGGAGCAGATCGAAGGGTCAAACACGACTTGTTTTCCTTAACCAGTTCATGAAAAATTGTTAGACCTAGTTCAAGAGACCAAACATTTGTAGTTTTTATTTATGTCGTATTGGAAGAAAATACTGAATACAATTTTTTCTCACATTTTAAGATTTGGGTGCATTACAATCCAAACAGTTTATTTTCTGATTTATTTTTAAATTCAATTTTGCTCTCAAATGCATCAAACTGGCAAAATTATCTTATTTAGAAACTATACAATGAGCCGTGTAAATCGATTTTTAAAAATAATAATTATATTGCAAAATATTGCAAAAAAAAAAAAAAAAAAAAATGCTGTCAAAATTAGTGTTTTGAACAAAATTTTCTGAAGCGGAAGATTTGAGAACGTAAAGAGTCATATTGAGAAAATAATTGTTCATAAATCTAATTATAATGAATTGAGCGAAAAATGAAATCACAAGGCCTCTTATACATCTCTTGAAATAAGTGTTATCGAAGGGTCAAACACGCAAAAAAATGTACTTTATCCAGATCGTGAAAAATTCTCACCCCTACAGGATGACACATAAATACTGTGACGTGATTAAGATGTCAATTTAATATCGCGTGTTTTTCGCGATTTTGAGTTATACTCTTGTTTTATTTATATTCAACGCTCGTTTTTTGTTGTCGAATTGTCATTCTTGCTGACATTGATTTGCTGTTTTGTAGGAAAAAAAGGTATGCAAAAGCTAATCCTGCATTCCCCCAAATTTCTTCCCTCAAAAGAACTTCGCGGATCCAGAAACAAAAAATATATGCAATCAAGCACTAGTTCTTGAATTCACAGAAAAGCGTCCTAGAAAAGCCATAGTTCGGAATCACGCAGGAAATAGTTTATCGCGGCCATCTTGAAAAATTTCCAAAAGTGCCTTTCGAATGGTGAACAAAACGTGTTATTTTGTTTGTTCAGTTAAAAGTTATGGTCATTTATTTGTGTCACTGTATTTATGTGTCACCCTGTATAGAAAATAATCATTTCAACTTTTATTTATGTCGTATACAAAGAAAATACTGGTTGCATTTTATTCATTCAAAATATCAACCTTGTTTTGAATACTTTTGAAGTTTACCATAATCTTGAACAGATGAAAAATTAAATAATTAAATTAGTAAATTCGCGCCAAATTACTCTCATCTTCAAACTGAACTACTCAAAATATTTTCTCCCTGTTTGTTTTTGTGCCATTTTACATAACCTGGAATAACAACATTTCAAAATGAGTTCTTTGAACAGCGATAAACTCGCGATTGCCTCCATTAGTAGCACGGGCGAAACAGTGACCATAATGAATGCTGCACGAATGGACCGGGAGCAACTCATCAGGCAGCTACCTTAAGTCACGAAAATCGGTATGAGCTATCGAAGGGTCAAACACGAAGATATTTTTTTCCTTACCCAGTTCGTGAAAAATTCTTACACCTAGTTCAAGAAGCCAAACATTTCAACTTTTATTTATGTCGTATTCGAAGAAAATACTAGTTGCATTTTATTCTTTCTAAATCGCTTCCTTATTTTGAACTCTTTCGCAATTTAAATGGTTTACTATAGTCCGTAACAAGCGAAAAAATAAAGTACCTTTTAATGTTTTGGATAGCAATCTGTATACGCAATCACCAGTGAAAATTCGCGCCAAATTATCCTCATCTTCAAACTGAACTACTCCAAATATCTTCTCCCCATTTATATTTCGCGCCATTTCGTATAACCTGGAATAACTACATTTCAAAATGAGTTCTTTGAACAGCGATAAACTTGCGATTGCCACCAATAAGTAGTATGGACGGACAGTGACCATAATGAATACTGCACGAATGGAGCGGGAGCAGCCCATCAGGCGGCTACCTTAAGTCACGAAAACCGGTGTGAGTTATCAAAGGGTCAAACCAAAAAAAAAAAAAAAATTTTTTTTTACCCAGTTCGTGAAAAATTGTTAGACCTAGTTCAAGAAACCAATCGTTTCAACTTTCATTCTTATCGTATTAAATGAAAATACTGGTTCCACTTCATTCTTAATTTCTACGTTGTTTTCAACACTTTTGCAGTTTACATGTAGTCTGCACTGTAAAAAAAAAAAAAAAAAAAAAAATTGTCGATTTTACGGAAATTTTACTGATTATCGGGACGTCAGTACAATTCATGGTTTGTTAACGGAAAAATTCCTGTAAATTAAAAAAATATATTAAAAAATTGTACGATTTTTTTTTTTTTTTTTTTTTTTTTTTTTTTTTTTTTTTTAGTGTACATAATTATGGATCGCACACCCCTTGGAATTTCCAAGGACTCTGGCACCACTATTAATGATAAGAAAATTTATATTTAATTTTTAAGAAAAAGAATTCGCAATTACCATCTTTATTCTTAAATTATACGATATTCTCCTGCAATGAAATACTTTAAAAATACTGTTAAAATTTTCTGGTAAATTTGTGCGAACCCTGATAATTTTGAACATTTGGAAAAATAAAATACATTTTACTGTTTTGGATGTATTCCGTAGACACTATCATTAGTGAAAATCCGCACCAAATTATTCTTGCCTTCAAACTACTCCAAATTTTCTCTCCCCTTTTTTTTTTTTTTTTTTTTTTTTTTTTTTGCGCCATTTTAGATAACCTGGAATAGCTACATTTCAAAATGAGTTCTTTGAACAGCGATAAATTTGCGATTGCCTCCAATAAGTAGCATGGAGGAACAGTGACCATAATGAATGCTGCACGAATGGACCGGGAGCAGACCATCAGGCGGCTACCTTAAGTCACGAAAACCGGTGTGAGTTATCGAAGGGTCAAACACGAATTTTTTTTTTTTTTTTTTTTCTCCCTTACCCAGTTCGTGAAAAATGTTTAGACCTAGTTCAAGAAGCCAAATATTTCAGATTTTATTTATTTCGTACAGGAAGAAAATACTGGATACAGTTTTTTTTTCACATTTTAAAAAACACATTTTTTTTTTTTTTTTTTTTTTTTTTTTTTTTTTTTTTTTTTTTTTAAGAATAGCACTTTAATCTTGTCATGCGAAAATTGTAATTTATAAATTAAAAAATACAAATTTTGCTTGAAATGGATTGTAAAGGAATTATTATGAAAAAAAAATTTACATTTAGAAAAAAAAAAAAAAAAAAAAAAAGTCTTGCATTTCTTTCAAAATTGCAAAAGAAACTTCATATATGAAGTTTACAGGTATTAAGAGTTATTGATATCACCTAATAAATATTTTTTTGCTATAATTTAAATTTTACCATAAATTAAATTCTTAACACAAAATACAAAGAGTTAAGTTCTTCCTGGTCATGTTTTTATTTCTTTTTCCTTTTTTTTTTTTTTATTTTTTTAGCTCCAAGAGCATTTTAGAAGGTATTCTCTCACACAGAATAGAATCAAATTTTTCAAAAGTGAATTTTGTAACAGAATATTCGAAAGAATAGTGATTCTGCAATCTATTTCTTTAATCCACAAATGTTATTGAGCAAGAAATAAACAGTGTTAACAGATATGGAAAAAAAAAAAAAAAAAAAAAAAAAAAAAAAAAAATCCAAAGAAAGATGCCTATGAAAGATCGTCTTTTAAAGCAAAAAAAGTCTGATTATTGAGCTCACTGATTACGAAATGTACGACGATCACGAAAAAGGAAACAATCTAATGTTAAACCAATTAATTGTAAAAACCATTTTTTTTAATAGAATTTATTTATAAGTCTTAGATTTTAGTCTTTGAAAAAATCATTTTTCGAATAGTTGTTATAATTTGCTAAATTACATTTAAAAAAAAATATTATCAGTATTTATTAACGAAATTTCTATATTTATTTATTATTAGTAGTTGTAGTATTTTAATATCACCAAAAATGTTAACGAAAATTGTTTTAAAACAGCTTTACATCAATAAATCTTCTTAGTTAAGATCTGCAATGCTGCAGCCAAGGGCGTATTGCCCGCAAACTGCTTTGCCTAGGGCCCCATGGCTTGTTACGCCGGTCGTGGAATTAAATAAAAGCGTCTGAAATGAATCTTGTTTACTGTAAATAACGTTCAATCATTATCAGCTAATATGTAAGGCTATTACGTCATAAGGTGAACAATGGTGGAACCTGATGAGTCATTTACTATTCTAGCACAAATGTGGGTCATATATATGCCTTAAACAAATATCTCCCAACTCAGTTAACGACCCCATCAGGTCAATATCTAGAAGATTATTAGCTTTAGGAAGAAAAATGTTTCAGCTCTTGAAAAATGTTCCACAGTTATTTTCGTAAATGTATTAAAGTGGTTTCGGAATGTCTGGAATGTGAGAAGGAATTTCCGATAAACTAAACATTAAAATATTTCTCTCTCCGAAAATCCCTCATGAAATAAAATATATACTGGGCTTAAGCTTTTCTGAGGAGGGAAAAGGGAATAAATTTCAGAACGTGACAGATGAAAAAAAAAATAATAATAATAACCTAGAAATGGAATTTTAAGTTTTATTTTTTTTATTATTTAGAAAATGGTTGCTATTTTCGGTTGAGTATGGAACTTGTGGTGGCCGCATGTTGCTTTTTTTATGATAGGACAGGGAATATTAATGTTTAATCCATGGTGTACTTAATATGATTCTGTTAATATAAGCCACGTTTTCATCATCGTAAAAATGTTGTTTATATTATGTATCGTATAACTGTTGTTGTTTTTATTACAGTTTAATGTGATTTTTATTAACTCAATGGGAAACATCCAAACATTTTGCTTTGGGCAATGGATGTCCGCATTTTATTTATTATTTTCTTTTTCTTTTTGCAGAATTCTTTACGTTTAAAATTATTTTTATTTAGATCGAAAATCGAAAGGTCGTTAATAAAGAAGAGAATAAAAAAGTTACAAAATAGGCTTCAAAGAAAGTTACATAATAGGCTTCTTTAAAGAATCTTGTTTACTTTAAATACCGTTAATAGTTATCAGCTAATATGTAAGGCTATTACATTATAAGGTGAAACTTGATGAGTCATTCACTGTTTTGGCACAAATATGGGTCATATATGTTTTAAACATTCATCTCTTAACTCAGGTAACGACCACATCAGGTCACTATCTAGATGAGTATTAGCTTTAGGGAGAAAAAGCTTTCAGAAGTTGAAGAATGTTCCACAGTTATTTCCGTAAATGTGTTAAAGTGGTTTCAGGACATCTGGAATGCCAGAAAGAATTTCCGATAAACGAAACATTAAAATATTTCTCTCCCCGAAAATCCACCATGAAAGAATATATAACTGGACTTAAGCTTTTCTAAGGAGGGAAAATGGAATAAATTCCGAAATTTACATTACACAATGTGAGAAATGAAGGAAAAAATAGTAATCTAGAAAATTAACTCTGTAAAATATTGCAAGAATTTAGAAAAGGGGCTGTTCTGTAAAAAATCATGATATATTTTTGAGAAAAATTGCATGGCATTTGATGCACGTATCTTCTCGATTATTTCTCAGTTAGATATAACCTTTGTCTTTAAAGTAAAACTTCATACATACTTTGTAATTACTAACAATGATTCACAGAATGATATTTAATAGGAATCTTAGATTTTAAAATAAAACATATATTTTTAAGAGAAGAAGGGTCGGCAGCGGTCTTATTAATGGATGCAATATCTTATGACACAGTAAGAGAAAATGAAGTTTGAATTACTCAGATATTTTATTTATCAAATTATGCATTCAATTAATATTGTGCTTCCAAGGCTCTGCCATAGCAAACCGGAATTATGTTCATGTTCGTGAAATTATGACCAACATTGCTCTGGTTCGTTAAATTATGGTAAATATCGTTCGTGAAAATTTTAAAACATATTATTGCAGTTTTATGCATATAGCATATCGTGTTTCTCTGTTTATGAACGGCTACCAGTGGCCGAGAGGTTCTGCTTCAGAAAGTGGTAGGTGCTGGGCAGGTGCTGGGTTCGAACCCGATTGCCGCCGTCGGCCTAACCGTTCGGAGTTTTCCGTGGTTTTCTTCGAGCCTTGGATTTCCTTGCGAAAATACGAGTTAGGCTCCCTTAGAAAGACCCCCAAGGAGAGCATACCCCCCCTTTTACGCCCTATATCCCAAGTGTAGATAATTGGCTTGGCCGTCATAAACACAAAACAAACAAGCTTTGTTGATGCACAAGAGAATGATGAAAAATTATTGATTTTAATAAATATCATGATTGAGAATAACTTCTTTTACATTCCGATTAATTAACTGAAGCAGCAATTTCCGATGACAAATAAAGATGGTATAATATTGAACTGATAATATTGAAGCATTGAACTAAAATTTTGAAATATTGAACTAATAATAAAGTTAAATATTAACATTAACTACTTTTTTAGTTCTTAAATTGTATAATATCGAAGAAAATTTGTGTATTGGCGCATCCATGCAGTTTTAATTGTTTTTGTATGATTAGATATAAATTTTCTGTAATTCAAGAAATATTTTAGACAACAATATTTTGAAAAATCGTTCCTCTTCGTGGTGTTTTCTATTTCGAGCCTTGGATGCCTCTCATAAAGGATAACTTAAAAAAAAAATCTTTCAGAACATAAGAGCACAGAAAAGGGGATGTGTTCTGATAAAGCGTGCAGTTGTATCGGAACCAAATCTATAAAGGGCTCCGCCAGGAACTGATTTCATATCATGTACTCATTCCATGTGTCCATGTACTGGGTGTCCCAAAAGTGACTGATGGATTTTACAATTCAATAACTTGCAAACGGTGACAGCTATCTAAAAATTTTTTGCAGGAGAGTTATGTATAATGTCAGGCGTTTTTTTACCGTAAAATTTTATTTTAGTTCGCATCTCAAACAATAGGTGGCGCTGACGGCGATTAAAGGCCAGGTCGACGCTTCACTCAGCGCTGATCACCTGGCCTTCAATCGCTGTCAGTGCCACCTATTGTTTGAGATGCGAACTAAAATGAAAAATTACGGTAAAAAAACTCCTGACGTTATACATAACTCCCCTGCAAAAAATTTTTAAATAGATCGTTTGCAAGTTATTGAAAATCCATCAGTCATTTTTGGGACACCCGGTACCAGACATGCAAATAGCCCACCTCCATATTTATTCCGGGCGTCACATTTTCTGTGCACACAAAAAGATCTTTAAATAAATATCTTTCAGTATCAGAGAAACTTTATCTTTCTTCAATTTAATCTGCTTAGTGGAGAATCTTCTAGCGATTACTTATAAAAGTATTTAAAAAAATAATTTTTGTTAAGCTATAGTGGGGAACTCAATTTTTTTTTTTTTTTTTTTTTTTTTTTTTTTTTTTTTTTTTAAGACCATTCTTTAGTGGTAAACTACTATATTTTGTATGTTATTATCTTATCCGGAAATATCCATTAGCATTATTTGAAATTATCAAAAAAATAAAATTATTTTGTATTACTGCCATCAACATAGTGTCAAGTCCGTTATCAAATGTCAAGTCTGTTACCGCACGGTTTTTTAATGATTATCATTTTTTCACCATTCTGCTTTTATTTTTTATTCAACTAAGAAACAACCATGCTATTTCCTTGAAAATTTAATAATTTACATGAATATATACTGTCATTATTAGATAAATTTCTTGTATAATTTCTATGTGTTCAAAATCTTGTGGCTAAAACTTCTCTCGTTTCAATTTAATTTAAGTATTATTGATAAATATCATGTTTTGAAATTTAGGGACATAAGTCACTTTAAAGTAAGTTGGTTTTAGGAAATTTAATAAATTTAAAGTTGAGCATTTTCAGTAATTTTGTATGGTAACGGACTTGACAATTTGACTTACAAGCCAACTTTAAATAGAATTTACATATTATATTATAGAGAAAAGTAGACAACCAATTTTTTTTTCATGTACCTTAAACATTTATTTTAACACCTGTCTCCAGTTTTAAAAGAAATTATTAAAAGTTTGAAAAATAAAAATAAAATTCTGAAGTGTTAGCGAATGGTGAAAACGGCCCATTAAGTCAAGAAAGACCTGCTCAATTTCAATTTACGTTTATATAATAAAAATGTATTTTTATCTTAATGATATGTTTTTTTCTTTTTCTTTTCGATAAAAACTTTATTCTCAAATTCGTCCTTCACATTTTTTACTCCTTCCCTTTGATCTTCACGTTTAGAAACAGGTAAACAGGTGGATTTTAAAAGGCGTTCAAATCCTTAACATTTTATAAGTGATCAAAAATAGCTTTTTTTTTTTTTTTTTTTTTTTTTTTTACATACAGTTTAAAAAGTATTTCTTTTTATCAACAGAAGAAGTTTAAACTCAAATTTTTAGATATTATTTTTTGCTTTAAAAATATTTAATGCTGGATTTTAAGCATGAAGTTTAATATTTTTCCTTTTCACTCCGTTATTAATTTATCAAAACTGATATAATAATGCGGCAAGCATAAATCCGCTGTAATCCATCGCAAATAAAAATTGATTTATTTTCCAAAAGTTCTGCCGTTCATCAGCTATTCATGTTATTGGCCAAAATGTTGCTTTGGATGTTAATAAGAATTAATTTTCTTTTTTTTCTCTCCCCATCAATGGCCACAAATACTAAGTTCGACTACATCCGGATTTGCTTTATTATTGCAAGGATCATTTGTCTAATTTCCGATCCAATCTAGCAAGCAGCGTGCCACAAGATAAAACAATGCAAGACTCCGGTCAAGCATTTCTTGGCATCCGTCTAAGGATGATAATAGAAAATGATAAATGGAAAGACAAAGGGAAGAGAAAAAGAAAAAAACATGCTTCAAGCATAGATTATTAAAAAACGCTTTCCATCATTTCCAGAATTCTTTAACAAAACTTCGTTCTTTAAGGGTCCTGCCCCTGCCCGCGAAGACACTCGCGAGCTAATGCTATTCCTATGGAGAGGCATTTTTCTAATAACTCTTTCGCTTTTTGACATTTTTAAAATAATTTTTTTGCATTGGATAGCTTAGGTCCCTCTCAAGATCGCTCCTTGATTACAGTTTCGATTTTGGTCGCAGATATTTTTTATAAAGTTACTTGAAGAACCGATTCAGAAAGTGAAAGTATATTTATAAAAAATATCTGCGACCAAAATCGAAAAAGTAACCAAGGAGAGATCTTGAGAGGGACCTCAACTAAGCAGTGTAAAAAAAATGATTTAAAAATGTCAAAATGCGAAAGTGTTATTAGAAAAATAAGTCCCCATAGGAACAGCTTTAGCTCGCAAGTGTCATCGTGGGAAGGGACAGGAACCTTAACCCTCTAGTGCAACTATATTCAACCTGCGTCCTGCGGGCCGCATGTGGTCCGGTGACATTTTACTTAAGGTCCGAGACACATAATCATTAATCTATATTTATATAAATAATTGAAATGCATATAAAAAAAAAAAAAAAGAATTTATGATTTTCAACGTCTTTTTATATTTTTTCATAGAAAGACAATTACATATAACGGTGCAGATTTTAACTTGAAAATTATGTTAAAAACCGTTTTCCTTAGTTTAAAGTTACTTTTGCATGTCGTTATATTTGTCTTACAGCAATGTACAATTTTTTTAAGGATGTATTCGAAAAAATATTTAATCACCCTCACCAGCTCGAAATTTTATGATACATTTTCAGACTCATTTTTAAAAATAAAAACATGAAAACTGCTGGGGCGATTTTTGAAGAGATGTATAAGAGGTCGTGTGATTTCATATTTTTGCTAGCCAGAGAATTCAGATTGACGATACTACCAGAGAACTTGCTATCACGAGAATATCGCTAAATATGGTATCGTTTTTCGATATAAGGATGCAAAATATGATATCTAGTTAACAATAATGATAGGACTTTAGTAGGTATTATGTTGAAAACAATTGAAGGTTTGTACATCCATGTACAATAAAAAGCGTCTTATTCCTTTACATTTCACGTTTTTTAAGTTGGACAATGGAACTACTTTTGGGACGTTCCATCAACGCTGATTTCCTCGCATTTCATTATTCTTAATTTTGAATCTTCAAAAAAAGTTTCAGACATCTTGAACTAGCTATATATTAAAATAACTGATTTTACTTTGAGCTTCTCTTATATGCTAAATGTTACACCCATTTGATATTCATCATAGCTCCATTTTTAGGTGCATTCGTAATTATGTAAATACGTAGCACCTATAGTCGATTTTCAGTCCATACGCCGGCTTGTTTGAATCTGTATGTACGGCTATCCGCATACACTGTAAAAAAATGAGTCGATCTACTAAAAAAAATTTAGTGATCCTTGTAATTACTAAAAAATTTTTAGTAATCTTATTTGGTTACAAGAAATCTTTAAGAATTACTAGAAAAAAGCTAGCAACGAATGGAGTTAATAGTTTTACATTTTTAATAGCTATTACTAAAACTCACTTGGTGTGGCCGTAATAGCCCAGTGGTCATAGCATCGAACTCCAGGCTGAAAGTACCTGGGTTCGATGCTGGCCTGCACCGAATATATGCAATATAAGTACTTGTTAAGTAAAGGGATTATGAAAATCCTGTCGTAGCAAATACCACGGGTAATGATCTCTGAATTTTCCCTCCCCACCTTTAGAAACATGTCAAAATAGAGCAGGTAGCAATGTTTGGTGCTGCCATCTGTTGCGGCTTTGACGAAAATCTTCCATTTCAGAAGTCTGTCTTTTTACCCACTGGATGCAGCTCAAATAAGGCTCCTGCCCTTCGGGCACACGTAATGGTTACTAAAAATAATTTTGGAGCTATTACTAAAATTTGCTTGGTGGCTTATACTAAAAAGTTTGAAGTTAGTTATACAAAAAATTCTTTTGTTCAGTTTACAAAAGAAATGTTTGTTTCACTTGCAAAAAAAAGTTTGCAATGGTTACTAAAAAATTCTGTGGAATACAAATTTACTAAGAAATTTTTAGTAACCTCTTGAATTTTTTTTAACAGTGTATAACAGCGCAAAAACTTTAAAACTGAATCGTTTAAAATTTAAAATATATAATTGTTGTATAATTTTACAGAATATTTTAAAAATTTATGAAAATTAGATGGTTTAATGACAGGCACAAACAAGAGTATTCCGTTACATTTCAGCCAATGGAAAAAAATAGTTTCAAATCTAATTTAGTGATGCTAAACTCTTTCGACTTTAATAAAATTGATATGCATGTATGAAGTGTATACTAAAATATATATTCTGAATAGTATCATTACCTTCTGAATATTACAAAAGTTACCAACTGGTTTTGTGACGTAGTAAAAGAAAGTTTAAAAAACTCAACTGTGTACTGATGTTTTCTCTACAATATTCAGCCAAAAACTTACTACAGTAGAACTAATTCGGACCCCGTTAATCCGGATCAATTTGGTCATTTTTTTTTTTTTAAGTTTGAGAAGCGATTGGCTAATTTCCATAACATTAACTTGTTTCATCGTCGTATTCTGAATATATATAAAAAAACTTTTTTTGAAATCTTTTTGGAGGAATTAAACAAAATAAACATTCTTACTTGACTGTAAATATTCAATACGTTTAACATGAAGGGGATTTTCTGTAAGTATGTTTTATTTTATTTAATTTTTTTTCTAATTCTCCGGATAATCTGGATTGGGTCTGATCCCAATTAATCCGAATTATCGGGGTTTTACTGTACTAGCTGGATAAGATTATTTAATATTTATTTAAGGAAGCGGTTCATTTATTCTTTGTTATTTATTTAAGTTCTTTCAATTCTTTCGAAAAACTAATTTTATAAAAGTAAAAAGCTATTTTTTATAAACTGCTAACTCTTTTTTAAGTGTGTTCGTAACTATGTAAATATGTGGCACTTACAGTTGGGTCAATCCATTTCAAGTGGTCCAGAAAATATTTTTTTGGTATTTTAAAAAATCTGAAATTTTTTGTACAACAACCCTAACATGACGAAAGTTCAAAATGACCGTACTTTTAATTTTACTATTTTTTGTTTGCGCATGGCGGCCATCTTTGTTTCATCGTGTGCAGCGATTTTCTCAGATACTAGGATACACAAAATTGTAAATATCTCGTCTTCTATTTTCCCAATTGAAATGCGGTTTGCAGCATTTTGTTCAGAATAAAATAGGCTAAATATACAATGGAAGAAAAATTTTGAAAAACAAATTTTTACAGGTGAAATTTTAGCACAAAATGTACGATTTTTTTCAAAATCTATCCGTTTGCAAGAGGAAAATTTTCATTCAAGGGAAATTGTCAACCTTACACAATTTTTTCTACAAATAGGTCAAAAGTACGTGTACTCATACACCAAGTCCCAGATCTGGGAGTTAATTTCTCTTTGCTAAAAAAATTCCGAAATTCGTCAAAAATTTCAAAAATTGCACTTTTTAGGCTTTGATATCTCTGGTAGGGCACGAGATAAAAATCTGAAATTTTGGCCTATGATAGTATTGTGTAGTAGCGTTATGTACAAAAACTTTCAAGAAGGAGATTTGACTACAAGCTGAGATATGACATGGAAAATATGTGAAAACAACACTGCCAAACTATTGTAAACCTACTATGTAATTGTTCAACAAGACTGTCAACCTTGCACAATTTTTTCTACAAATAGGTCAGAAGTGTGTATACTCATACACCAAGTCCCATATCTAGGAAATAATTTCTCTTTCCGAAAAAAAATTCCGAAATTCGTCGAAAATTTCAAAAATCGCACTTTTTAGGCTTTGATATCTCTGGTGGAGCACGAGATAAAAATCTGAAATTCTGGCCTTTGATAGTATTGTGCAGTAGTGTTATGTACAAAAAATTTCAAGAAGGAGATTTGACTACAAACTGAGATACGGTGATTTAAAAAAATGTTAAGAAATGTTATTACGAGTACGTTAGGAGAAATGATATTTGTCTCTTTTATTACAATATTTGCACAGAAAATATCGTTTGTTGAAAACAGTAAAATAATAAACATTTAATTTACAAAATACTATGTATGCTCAACAAAGAGCTTAACAATATTTACGAGATGTTATGAGTTCGACCAGTTACTGTTGTCAGTCCATCAGGCTGTTCTTTCTAAAAAATTTATTTGAAGCCCCCCCCCCCCCCCAAGTCTTGTTATCCCTTGTTAACTTGAATGAAATTCTTTAGGCTTAATAATTGAAGCCATGTCAACTCGATCAGTTGCAATCCATTGTCTATAATTTACTTTTCCTAAAATGTGTTCCGAGTAAAATTGTTGCAATAGCATTTCTAGTAGATTTGTTCATCTGGACAAATAGTGTATTGGCTTAGCATACATTCTGAATTGTTTAAATCACAAAACACTTGAAAAAGATATTTGTAATTAACATTTAACTTTGTACCATAAATAATTAATTTAAAATTTTGGAGGTATGAACAATTAGATAGTAGGTTACAATAGTTTGACAGTATTGTTTTCACATATTGTCCATGTCATATCTCAGCTTGTAGTCATATCTCCTTCTTGAAATTTTTTGTACATAACACTATTACATAATACTATCAAAGGCCAGAATTTCAGATTTTTATCTCGTGCTCCACCAGAGATATCAAAGCCTAAAAAGTGCGATTTTTGAAATTTTCGACGAATTTCGGAATTTTTTTCGCAAAGAGAAATTAACTCCCAGATCTGGGACTTGGTGTATGAGTACACGCACTTTTGACTTATTTGTAGAAAAAATTGTGCAAGGTTGACAGTCTTGTTGAACAATTACATAGTAGGTTTACAATAGTTTGGCAGTGTTGTTTTCACATATTTTCCATGTCATATCTCAGCTTGTAGTCAAATCTCCTTCTTGAAATTTTTTGTACATAACGCTACTACACTATACTATCATAGGCCAAAATTTCAGATTTTTATCTCGTGCCCCACCAGAGATATCAAAGCCTAAAAAGTGCGATTTTTGAAATTTTTGACGAATTTCGGAATTTTTTTCGCAAAGAGAAATTAACTCCCAGATCTGGGACTTGGTGTATGAGTACACGCACTTTTGACTTATTTGTAGAAAAAATTGTGTAATGTTGACAGTTTCCCTTGCATGAAAATTTTCCTCTTGCAAACGGATAAATTTTCGAAAAAATCGTACATTTTGTGCTAAAATTTCACTTGTAAAAATTTATTTTTCAAAATTTTTCTTCCATTGCATATTTAGCTTATTTTATTCTGAACAAAATACTGCAAACCCCATTTCAATTGGGAAAATAGAAGACGAGATATTTATAATTTTGTGTATCCTAGTATCTGAGAAAATCGCTGCACACGATGAAACAAAGATGGCCGTCATGCATAAACAAAAAGTAGTAGAATTAAAATAACGGTCATTTTGAACTTCCATCATGTTAGGGTTGTTGTACAAAAAAATTCAGATTTTTAAAAAATAGTCGAGCGACCAGTGCTGGACCACTTGAAAAGGATTGACCCAGTTGTCGTTCAGTCTGTCCACCTGTCGATATATAACAACGGAAAAATACCCAATAAATCGTTTGAAATTTAAAATTTACAATTATTACATAAATTGGTCAATTCATTTCAAATTTTGGTGAAAATAGAATACATAGTTCAATTACAAGGACAATCAAAAATATTCCGATACATTACGGTCAAAGGGAAAAAAGTTTAAAGTGCATTTTAATGATGTTACACTCTTTCGAATTTAATAAAACTGGTATACATTTATGAAGTATATACTAAAATATACATCCTGTACAACCTGTGGTGCAAAGATTATTTGTTATTTATTTACAGGGCGACACAAAAGTATTCCATTACATAACGGTATAAGGGAACATTGCTTGTGTCGAGACATAATTGTATTAAACTCGTCGAATTTTTATAAAATTAATACGTTAAGGAAGATTACTACAAGTTACTTCCTGCATAATAAACAGCAGATAGTGGTTACAGGTATGCACAAAAGATTTCGACTATTATACTGTATCCGAAATACTGTATACTATTATACTAAGATCTGAATATTTTTTAAACTTTGCTATAGTATTAACACCTTTATTTGCTACGCTTGACGTGCAATTTTCGACTTGTTTTAATTCTCAAGTTTATGTCATTAAGTTGTCTAAAAGATAGATACAATTTTTTTAAAGAAGTCGTATGCACATTATTATGTTGTAGTATTAAAATTTAATACAACGCAAACTTTAAACGAATAAAAAGAATATTGCCTAGTTAAACTGATCGCATTGAGCTCACAGGCTACGCATACTAACTGTACATTAATACATTAATACATTACAGCCTTATATTTTCAAGGGTTAATTCCGTTCGAAAAACAAATTAACGAGGGGAAACAGCTCCCCCCATTTCCCATTTTTATGCTTAATCATTGAACTCCCTAAACTATTTAGGGACATGTTTTATCATATAAAAAAATCTATATTCAAAATTCAGAGCAAATCGGAAAATTCTTAATAAAAATCCATTTATATAATTTAAGAAGAGTTATCCCCCTCTTTTAGGCTTAACCATTAAACTTCCAAAACTATTCAGATTCGCCTTTACATCCAAAATTAAAAGGAAATCGGACAATTCTGTATCAAATTTAAGAGGGAGGGGGGTAATCACAAGGACACCTTAAACAAGAACTTAACAAAAGAAACCCACAGCGAATTACGGAAGCATCTTAACACTATCAACCTGTATCCGAAAATTGAAGCAAAACTGTTAATTCTGCAAGAAAAAACATTTGCCTAAATTAAGAGAGTAATCCCACCGATCTCCCATTTATATTTATCCAATGAATTCCCAAAACCAATCAGGGAAGCGCCTGACCAGAATGAACCAATATTTGAAGAAAATCGCTAAATTCTGAGGGAAAATCCTATTAACCTTTATAAAGGGAGGGGGGGGTACTTCCCATTTCTTGTAAAGAAAAAAGAATGTAAAAATGTTTCACTATTGCTTGATATCGCAGCGGAATAATTATGTTTATGTTTAACAATTCAAAAACCATGATATTCCGATTTCCCTGGAAAAGGGGAAATAGAAAATGTCTGACTACATGGAATTCCAAGAAAATATTATTAAGTGATTACTTATTCATCAAAGGCAAATTTTTCATGGTATTCTTGCATTCTTTATTTATGGTGAAAAATTCTGATTGATTTCCAATGATATTTTTCAACAATAATATTTCCTAATTTTAGACATTCTCGTCTAAAGTATTTCTTGATTTTATTTAATAAGAAAAATCCCGCATTTTTTATTGAAATTACTTCCCTGGTGTCAAATGATCTCTCTTAAGATTTTGATCGATGATTATATTATTTATTTTTAAAACTAATTAACAGGGAAATAAACATTCAATGTATTAAAAGGAGTCGGTAATTATTATATTTCATGAACTACAAATAAATTGCCTCAAGTAAAAGTCTTTTCTAATTTTCTTTTTTTAAAATTTTTTGTACTACTTCTTTATCATTTTCCTGGTAACATAATCATTTTGAATATAATGCATATTACCCACAATAGTTTTTAAACGACAATATGCAAATGAATACTTACAGCGCATGTATGATACATATCAAAATATTCTTTTGTGCTTTAAATACGAAGGGAAATTAAAACAAGGGGCTGTGGATATATAACGTTATCATTTTAGGAGGTTTGGGGGGGGGGGGGTCTGGCACATGATATCTTAGGGGGAGCGGCGATTTGTCTTTCGATATTGATATCATTGTTTTATCCAATGAAAATCGTCTCTTTTTATTTGAAACATGGTCTTTCTCTTTGATTCAAAATACAATCGGCTCTCGTTAATTCGAACTCGTCGGGACCACAAGAAATGTTCGAATTATCCGAAGCTCGAATTATGGAAAGTATACATATGGAAAGTATACATGTATATTACAAAAATATACATTCTGTACACAATATAAGAACATGCTTAATATGGTACTATTACAAAGGAATTATTGTTATAGTGTTTTTAAAATTTATTACATCTGTTATCATTAGAAAATGACTTAATATTACGTTAGAATGTATAAATACATAAATTAGAAGATTAGAAGCAAGCAAAAAATGAAGAAAAATCTGAAGCGTCACTGATGGACAGATGGGCATTAAAAAATGGATATCAAATGCATGGGATTATATGTATACTCGTTCCGAACAATTTTCACAAAAATCAAAGAAAGAAAGTTATTCAAATGATCTGCAATCCGTGAGAAAGAAAGGAAGAATGAAAAATCGGAATTCTCGTTAGCTCGAATTAAACGATGTCAAGAGAAAATGAGTTCAAATTAAAGGAAAAGTTTAACGTTATTCTGCCATTGAAAATTTCGGGACTTCATGTTTAGTTCGAATTAAGAAAAGATTCGAATTATCCGATTTCGAATTAACGAGAGTCGACTGTAGTATGTTATATAACTTTTAATCAGTCATCTACTTCTGTGAAAACAAAGTTATTATTAAAATCACTAAATTATTATAAAGTTATCTAGTTCTAAAATGTGGAATACCCCAACGTTTGACATCCCTATTCATCTTCATATGTGTATTCATATATAATCACAGTTCGAGAAACCATACGTGAAGTATATTTGAAATGAAGCTTATGATAATAAATAAATAAAAGATATAGAATGTTGTCCAATTGTTTTATTGATAAGAATTTCTATTTCTTCCCTCCCCACGCCTTCCCTGTTCCGGACACGTGCAACAAGGCTTTATTACTGATGAATGTATTATGTAACTACAAGCTATTATAAAATATTTATAAATAGTATCTTTTTCTGTTAAGTGTTATTGACATAAAGTGTTACTTGATTGACTTCTATTCATTTGAATCAATAAACTGTGAGTAAAGTAAATTTAACAAGTTTTTTATATCACTTCAAACAAAAGAACTAAATTCTAAAAAAAAAAAAAAAATGCCACTTTGATAACGATATCATTATCGGAGGGAGAATTCCAGGGATGATAATGTATGATACCGAAAGGGAGGGGGGGGGGAGCGGGTCCAAAATTATCAAAAAGTATAAAGAGCGTTATATTTGCAAGCCCCAACCAATATTCATTAATGCAGTGTGTTGAAAAATATTAATTCATACGTATATTATATGAGGTTTTTTTTTTTTTTTTTACGAACTTTAAAACATAGACTGTATGGCAAATATTGAATTTAATATTTCACAAAACTAATAATAAAATACAAACTGCAATAAATCTTATAAATACAAAGGTTTATATATTTACAAAATACAGGAATATTTAGGTCTATCTGAAAATTTTGAAATTACATGAAATAGTAAATAAGACTAGCGGTATAATTAACAAAGTTATTTCTAAATCACAAAAAAAAAAAAAAAAAAAAAAAAAAAATTCTCTGTAATCTCTCTTCCCAACATAATAAAATTGACATGCATCTATGAAGTATGTACAAAAATATACATTCTGTACAATCTGTGATGCAAAGAACTTGCTCCCATTATTTGTATTAAATTACTTAATGGTACAGGGGGAAACATTATCTGGGGTTCGTTTTAATACAATTAAACTATTTCGCATTTTATGAAATTTATATAAGTTGCTGAAGTTTAATACAAATTACTTCCTGTACAAAAGAAAGCAGACAGTACATATACAGAGACACACGAAAGATTTCGGATACTCTACTGTATCCAAAATACTGTATACTATTACACCAGGATCTAAATATTTTTTTAAATTTCCTTATAGTACGAACGCACCTCAATCGCTACGCTTGACGTGCAATTTCTAACTTGTTTGCATTTCCAGAAAATAAGTTGAAACTGGTGCTAATCAATTGAAGTGAAAAAATTTCTTTAAAACACCATAAAATAAATTAAATTGGCAAGGACTTTCGAAAGAACTTAGTCTTTCTTCGTCAGGCGCAAAAGCACGTGCTTCTACTATGAATGTAGGGGCAAGACTGAAATGAAAAGGCGAGAAAGGGAGCAAGCTGAAGGAACAGCCAATAGGAAAGTAGCAAATTTTTTCACTCCAATTGTTTGCATTTATTTTACAGTTCATGTGAGAAGGATACTCACCATTCCGATGAGAGGACTAGCAAGAAGAACTTCGCCGCTTTTCGGGTCGATTTTGAAATATCCAGATCCGTCTAAGAACAGTGCAGGTTCGATACCGAACTCGATAGGGTCACCCTCGTCGTCCCGGGTACGGACTATTGTCACCCGACGACCTGTAAAATAAAAAATAAGATTTAAAATTGATGATAGGAGAATTGACATAGCATTAAGCAAAGCAAATATAAAAGAAAACTCGGTTACAGACAGACTTTAATTTAAAATAAATACAGTCGGCTTTCGTTAATTCGAAATTGGATAAATTGAATCTTTGCTTAAGGTTCCTGTCCCAGCCCACGAAGACACTCGCGAGCTAATGCTATTTTTATGAGGAGGCATTTTTCTAATAACTCTTTCGCATTTTGGGATTTTTAAATATATAGGGGAAGATGGGGATACTTGAGCCATTTTTTGAATTTTAATTTTTTTTTAATTTTTTATATTTTTTTAGAATAAAATAAAATGTTGAAAATGAAAATTTGATATTTTTCCTTCAACTAAAAACCACTTTCAATAAATTTTGAACTATTTTTCTATGTATAATAAATGTTTATTTTTTGTTTTACATCGTGGCTCAAGTATCCCCATGGTGGGGATACTTGAGCCATAGTGAAGGGATACTTGAGCCACTACGGAAAAATACCTACAAAAGTAATTTTTTTCACTTTATTTTTGCACAAACATTTTACAGAATGATAAATTATGAAACGTAAAGTCTTTCAAAACCAATTGAGAAAACAAAGCTAGTAATACGATCATTTTTTGTCGTTAAAACTGGTTGTCGAAGGATAATTTGAACTTCAGTTCTAATGACGGTAGAAACATCCTCAGTTCAGAGCCCTTTAAATTTGGAATCTGCAATTCTTCGGGCACATTTCATTTTTTAAAATATTAAGCACTTATCCAACAAATATTTTTACAGTTTTCTTTCTGGCGTATTTTATTAGTAACCAACCATCAATAGAAGGTTTTCTTTCACATCATCACCATCATTGACAGAAGTTTCCTCTAATGATATTGTCGAACTCATGCTTTTAGTTTAGTAGCTGTCGGAATTTAAGCCAGATGTATCATTCTACTATTTCAAACACTTTTTTGATTTCACAGGAAAAGATTTTGTCTTCCTCTTTGGCTCCATGTAGATAAGTTTGAACTGGGATTTTTGTTGCTTTTCTTGTTTTTGTGTGCTCTTTTTACCAATTTTTCTTCAATTTTCTTAGTTAAAAAAAAAGTTATAAGCAACAGAGGTTACGATTTCAATATAAAATACTAATCTTAATATGTTATATTAAAAAATAAATATTTTAATATGTTGGAATTAACTAATTAAAGTATTAGAGATTATAGCCTGTAAAACCGTTTTAAAAAGTTATTTTCATTTAATGAAAGTTAAATTGAAAACTATGTTTACATTTATCTAGACAGGCTATTTTGTTAGTCAAATCGAAAAATAAAATAGACATTTTCATTTAAAAAATATACATTTTTAAACATTTTTAGGTCGTTATTTTTTTAAGGAAAAAAAAAAAATAAAATGAAAAATTATTCTCCCTTTTCTCCAGAAAAATATCTATTAGTGAATATAAGGATGGAATTTTATTTTTTGTTTGTTTCACCCATGTTTAATTTCTAGTGGGGATGGTTAAGACATGGCTCATGTATCCCCACTCTTATTGGCTCAAGTATCCCCACTATCACTATTTTTGTTTCCCAGAGTTTTACTAAATAAAGCATGCAGCAATTATAACTATTTTAGACTCAAAATACAATTGAAATTATGCTTATTGAATGTATGTATATAGTTGCAACTTTAAACAAAACTTTGATTACAAAAAAACAAAAAAACCATGCACCCAAATATTTACTTCAGATAGGGAAAAGACAACTATTAATCACTATGCTTTCAAAATGGTACCAAGATGTGTGATTTCTTTTTTACATGTTCAGAACTATAAATATGTTATCATATTGGCAGTTTTAGAAAGAAAAATTAACCAACTGTAGAGATAATAGGGGTGGCTCAAGTATCCCCTATGCTCAAGTATCCCCACTCTCCCCTATATATATATATATATATATATATATATGTGTGTGTGTGTATATATATTTGCATTGGATAGCTGATGTCCCTTTCAAGATCGCTCCTTGATTACTTTTTCGATTTTGGTTGCAACTATTTTTTATAAAGTTACTTTCACTGCCAAAACCGGTTCCGAATGTGAAAGTAACTTTATAAAAAATATTTGCGACCAATTCAATATAGTTTTTGAATTATTGGAATTCAGTTATATTAAATTTGCTTCGCTTTTTATTTTCTTTTAAATTTCGTATCACAATTGATCGGACAATTTGAGTAAAATAGTGCTATGACATGCTTTACTTAAACAAAAATCAATTGTTTTTTACTTATAAAATGGAATAATGCCCTTAAAAACGTGTTTCACAGTATACAAGTTTCATTTTTCTGCTTATCGTATTTTTCCTACTATATATTTTAATCTTCCACTTTTTTAAATAGAGAATATAGGATATACAGTTTTACTGTATAAAAATTGTTTTATTTATTTATGGTCGATTTTTCATTTGTTTTAATATTTGATATTTTCAAAAAGTTTCACCATATATATATAAAATATAGTGCGTGTATGTATATATTCGTGTTATAAAAATACCTAACATACTTTTTTTTCTTTTTCTTTTCTTTTTTTTGGGGGGGGGAGATGGGGGCTTAAAAAGAAAAGAAAATAGGGTATTGTTTGCACACGCATTTTTTTAATTAACATACAGTCGAGTCTCCCTATAACGAAACTCCATACATCGAATTTCTCTATATAACGAATTTTTTTTAGGAACTGTCCCCTTTTCGCTTGATTACATTAAAAACAGTCTCTATATAGCGAAATATCTATCTCCATATAACGAATTTTTTCATAAATTGGTCTTAATTTATTCAGTTTTAAAAAAGATTCGAAATCATATGGAATCAATTTTCCATCGCTTATTTTTGATTTATCGTTCAGTGCTGAGTTTTTTTTTTTTTTTTTTTTTTTTTTTTTTTTTTTTTTTTATGTTACTTATCTCCTTGTTATTTAAATCCAACGAATTTATCCCACCTCCCAGACACCTTTCAACAGCCTTCTCAAAACAGAGTCAATTAGATTGTTACACATATAAGAAAGGAATCAATGAGAGGCACATAAGAGAGGCCTTCAAATGGAGGAAAATGTTAACTACAATTTTTCATTCCTTGCTAAAATTTGTGCCTTTTTTTGAGAGCGTAACAATTTTAAAATCAAAACAACAAAACATTACAGATTTCTTCGTCTGAAATTAATGCAAGTCTTCCTTATTTGATTTTCATTAAGCTTTCAAATAAATGTCGATTCTCTTTTTTTGAAACTGCTTAAATAATTAAGAAATAGAATGTTAGGTTAATATTTACTTTTAAACATCACAAATTCTTAATTAATAACATCAAAAATAATATTTGTCCAAAATTTACACATCGAATACGATTTTTAACATCATTTTCAATACATCGAATTTCTCTATATAACGAATTTTTTACTGGAACGATGGATTTCGTTATATAGAGACTCGACTGTATATCAATATTTCAACAACGATAAAACGTGGGACTTGAAACGGTTTAAAATAAAACAAGGTCACCAAAGTCAAGTGCAAGGTTTTTATTTTTTTCGCGCTCACGCAGTTCTTTAGCAATAACTTCATACTTCAATTCGTAACTCTTCCAGGTTTTCTTCTTAGAAAAAAAAAATTAAATACAGTCGGCTCTCGTTTTAATTCGAAATCGGATAAATCGAATCTTCATTTAATTCGAACTAAACATCAATTCCCGAAATTTTCAATAGCAGAATAACGTTAAAAGTTTTCATTTATTCGAACTCATTTTCTCTTGACTTCGTTTAAGTCGAACTAATAAAACTCCAATTTTTCATTTAAAAGGAAAAAAAAAAAACTTTCTTCCGGATTTTATATAAGGTACCCTGGGGTAATAACGCCACGTTAAGGTTCTACCAATTTTCACGGCTTAGTTTTAGATTGTATTTTTCAAACAAATATAGGATCTGATACAGCAACTCATTGACTATCTATATAAAATAAACGCCATGCAAACAAAACTATGAAATAAGATGGAATAACTGCATGTAGATTGCCCAATTCTGAAAATACAAACTCTACAAACTTAGAAATTGACAAATTGCATTCTAAGCTATTGAAAATGTTCAATTTTTTGTGAAAGTGTAAGAAAAATAAAGGTGTGGTGTGGGAGGGGGGTTGAGGCAAAAGAATATCAGACCGTGAGCTTCTTTTTGCTTAAAAAGGACCGCTTAAATAGAAATATGAGAAACATTGGACAGTTTTAACTGTGTTTATTTGAATCAGTATTTAGGATGTAGCTCGGACACTGTAGGGAATCAACCGGGGTATTAAAGTCAAGGATTGGCGTTATTACCCGTTATAGTTATTGCGCTGTACATTTTAAATTACAAAATATCTCGAGAAAATAGCCAAAATCTTCAACAACATTTTAAAAGTACATGAAATGCACTACAAATTTATGTAATTAACAGAGTATTTCCGGATAAAAAGATAGTCTCCACATCACAAAACGTATCTCGCAAATTTTAGATCAAGCGTTAATTTTAGTTGTTTGTAAGAACAATAAGACTTAAAAATGAAACAAATTAACTTGAAGCTGTTTTTTGCGATTTATATGACTCAAAACCCTTCTGCGTAGAGCACATGGGTATCATTTACCTGATTATTTCATAATTATGCAAAATATAAGCACTTGGCGTTATTACCCCGCCTGGCGTTATTAACCCAGGGTACCTTATTTGAAATAATTGTCTTTTTTATCAGAATTGTTCTGAACAAGTATACATATAGTCCCATGCATTTGATATCCACCTTTCTTGGTGCCCCGTCTGTCCATCAATAACACCTCCACTCATCTTCGTTCTTTCTAATCCTTAGCTTATATATTTATATATTTTAATTTAATATTAAGTCATATTTTAATGATATATTTTTAAGGGAGACTCGTACCCCATTATCGGCCAAAAATCATCAAAAGTTCAATTTTTTTTTTTTTTTTTTTTTTTTTTTCTCAGAAAACGATAAAATACATATTTGCGAATATCCATGCAAAATTTCAGAACTCGGGGACACTTGGAACAGGTAGAAAAGGAGCTTTTTTTATTGTACTCACTATAGAGTTTAAAGGACTAGCGGTAATTTAAAACGTGTTTTCCTGAAAATGACTTTTTTCATATTTTGCCTAAGTTCAAAGTACTAAGGCTCAGTAGTAAAAAGATTTAGAAACAAAGTGTTTATGTTTTTAGAATCTTAAAAAAACAACAAAAGTAAGGAGAGATATATTTTTTAACTATTTCTGAAAATTTTACATAAATTGGTAAACATGAAAATTATAACGAATTTAAGGAAATTTACCATGCGTATTTTTATTTATTTTTTTCTCAGCCGATTAAAATAGAAAATTAAAAATATCTCTCCTTAGTTCTTTTCTATATACTATAACACCATTTAAGAAATTTTAGTAATACCAAAATATTGAAAATTGAATGAGGAGTAGTAATTTTAAAAAGTGTATTTTTCGACAAAAAAAATCATAAAAATCCCCATAAAAAATATACTTTTTAATAAAAAGTGAATTTTTTTGCTAATTATTCCTTACAAGAAGATTCTTAAATAGTACACCAAAATTCATTGCTTTAAAATCAATAATAAAAATTTTGGGTTTTTTCTTACGGGTCTCCCTTAAGGGTGTTCTTAACTGATCCGCTCAACAAGCGAAAAACGTTTTGACACATTTACAAATTCATACTTTAACAGAAAGTTATACAATTTTAATGCCTGACTATGAAAGCGATTTCGAATTGAACTTATTTTTCCATTTTATGATAATTAAATTACTTATCGAGTTATAAGCTATTTCGATGACGCAATCTCCCGTTTTCCCCTCCTTTTCGACCGGTTTTTCTGCTTTCGTCGGGAAATAGGCTCAAAAGTGTCAACTTTGAAGGCTTGTTATGAAAAATCTATTGTGTTTTTCAAAAAACAAAAGAATGAGTGCAATTAGACAGTTTCTGAATAACAACACTTGCTATTTTCATACATTTCCGAACAAAAATAAATTAATGAATGTGTCACAAAGTTGCCCTTTTTGATTTAAGAACAGCCTTAAAGTACAATAGCACTGATTTCTTTGTCATAATACACCTTCAAACATGATTTCCTTCCATACTTTGCATAATTCGAACATTTCTTGTGGTAACGACGAGTTCGAATTAACGAGAGCCGACTGTATTATATTTTCTAATAACTGTTAATCTATATTTAAAAAAAAAAACGACATAACTCCTATATTGTATTGTAGATTCCTACAGGGTTATTATCTCAAAATCAGGGAGGGGGGGGGGGGGTATATTTAATTTGACACGTCTTTGCACTTTGTAATTTTTTTTAGTCATATGTTTTATAATTTACCTTTCTCATTAAAATATTTTTAATAAATATCTTTATAAATCGCATAAACAAATTAATAATATAAGTTATGCTATCAGAAAATATTTCAAATTTTAGGCATGGCTAAAATTTATTTATTTATTTATTTTTATTTTATTTGTATTTATTATTTGTTTAAGAATTTACATTGCAAAATAAATCTATCAATAAATATACATTTCAAGGGGAAAAACATGACAAAAATATATCAGAAATATATTTTTTAAAAAGTTAATTTCTGTGTCCCGGAGCATTTAGCAGGTAATAATCGGTAAAAGGTCCAATAAATTCTTTGATCACGTGCAAAATTTTGTTTATATAATCTTCTACAGATAGTTCAATAATAATAAATATGATAACAATAATAATAGTAACAAAAACAACAACAAAAAAATCTAGTCGTTGGGGATCCACCGTAACACTTACCCATCATGGATATGCATATTATAAAGTATGAAAATAAAACATGTGTAAGCTATTTATAAAATGCATTGTCATTCCAAAATAGAATTTAAATATTTAAATATTTTTAACACATAGTAATGTCCTATTAAAACTCTTTCACTGATAAATCCGTCTTAACACCTTCACTAAGCTCCAGGTTTCCCCGCAATTAACAATATTTTAATAATAATATAAATCTAACGATTTAATGCATTTTTAATGCATTGTACAATGATTAATAATCTCGCGCTTCACATTATATTTGTAATCAAGTATTTCTACATAATGCTGAAACAATCATGTTTTTTTTCAGCAATTAAAATAAAATTAAGAGAAAACAACATTGCAAATTTGCCCTTTTGTAAGACTGTCAATGAATTGCTGTTAATCCAATTTCGACAAATTATATAAAACGCCAAATTACTCAAGTAGTACCAATTGCGTAAAATAAGCATCCTTATAACTCCAAAAATAATAATGCTATTAAATAACAGTTTACTGCGTCGAAGGAAATGTCTCATTTCTAGTTAAAATACATATTTTAATTGAAATTTGAATAAAATACAGGGTCATGAAAAATCGAAGAGTGCGAAAAAAGAAAAAGGATTACAATTATACCTGCAATTCATTATTCGATCGACTTCGTTCTTCATGCAAAATTTGTGTTATTTTATTGTCTTTTACTTCTGCTCCTTAAAATAAAAAAAATTCGAAAATTTTTATATGTCTTTCATCAGAACAAATATCTCGAGAGTCCGAAAAAATAGTTCCGGATCATCGAGGATCCTGATATTAAATACAAAGTACACACCAAATTGCAAGTCTCTATCTAAATTTGATCGGGTGATAGAGAGTTTGCTGACACACACACACACGGACAGACAGGCATACAGACAGACGGCATTTTTTTTAACATATATTATTCGGAACCTTCAGTGAATTAAAACTTGTAAATCCGTCAATTTCGATTTTCAAAACGATTGCAAGATTTATCCTACACTACGTATGATAGGTAAGTAATAAAGAAATAAGAAAAATCTACCTTGCATACATCATAACATACTCAGAAAATTTCTTGTTTCAAAATTAACATTTTTTTTTTTTTTTTTCAAAGGAGATAATTTTTCTTGATGCCAAATGAAATAAAAATTTTGAAGAAGAGTATGCTGGGTAGGTCGAATTGCGTTTCCGCGTTTGGGGTCATCAGGTTGAGGTCAAGCCACGACGCAAGGACAACGGTAAACGGGTTTCAAGCAAATATTCAGAGACATGCCGGCTTTTACCAGAGTTCTCTGTAATCGCGGGGGATCCTAAAAAAGTTATACTGGTTGAGTATGCTCAGGGGCCTCGCTAAGGGGGGAGACAGGGAGAAGCTTCCCCCCCCCCCAAAAAAAAAAAGTTTGAAAATGCTGTTACAGTTGCAAAAGTTACATACTAAATTCGCAAATTAGTTGAAAACTTTAATAAAAACTATAATGCATTTTCAATTTCTGATAAATTTGACGAAAATTACCAATGTAATTACAAATAATATTAAGCAGTTTACAAATAAAAACTATATTACATTTTCTAATTGTGATAACTTAGCTAAATTATAAAACTACAGTCGAGTCTCTATATAACGAAATCCACCGTTCCAGTAAAAAATTCGTTATATAGAGAAATTCGATGTATAGAGAATGATGTTAAAAATCGTATTTAATGTGTAAAATTGGAACAAATATTATTTTTGATCTTTTGAATTAAGAATTTGAACATGAATTCGTAAAAGTGTGTAAAAGTAAATATTAACCTAACATTTTATTTCTTAATTATTTAAGCTGTTTCAATAAAGAGAACAGACATTTATTTGAAAGCTTAATGAAAATCAAATAAGGAAGACTTGCGTGAATTTCAGACGAAGAAATCTGTATCTTTTTTTTTTTTTTTAAGTTGATACGCTCTTAAAAAAAATGTTCAAATTCTACTAAGGAATGAAAAATTGTAGTTAACATTTTCCTCCATTTGAAGGCCTCTCTTATGTGCCTCTCATTGATTCCTCTCTTACATGTGTATCAATCCAATTGACACTGTTTTGAGAAAGATGTGGAAAGGTGTGTAGGAGGTGGGATGAATTCGTTGGATTTAAAGAACAAGAAGAGAAGTAATAATAATAATAATAATAATAATAATAATAATAATAATAAAAAAAAAAAAACTTAGCACTGACGATAAATCAAAAATAAGTGATGGAAAATTGATTCCATATGATTTCGAAGTTATTTAAAACTGTTTTTTATGACCAATTTATGAAAAAATTCGTTATATGGAGATAGATATTTCGCTATATAGAGACAGTTTTAATGTAACCGTTTCTACTAAAAATTCGTTATATAGAGAAATTCGATGTATGGAGTTTCGTTGTAGAGAGACTCGACTGTAGTTGGCAAACGACGAAAACTATTTATGTTTGCTTTTCACTGAGTTAGCAAATACTGGATTTTGATTTGGCAATTAAAGGCTGTTTCCCCCACGAATAAAAATTCTTCGCGAAGCCCCCTGAGTATGCTCCTTACAATGGCGGCAAAGTGAGAGGACTGAAGACTATAGCACCCATCCAAGTCGAAATCAGCCCAAATCCGTGATTTTCATCCAGTTTTTGACACAATTTAGCCCTTTTTTCTGCTCTCCAACTCCGAAACAAAATCTTGTGTACTTCGCAAGCTCCCGGATACCCACCCCCTTCCATTGATTTAAACAAAAACAACAGAAAAAAAGGGAAAGAAAAAATATGTTGAATTTAATAATTTGCGAAAGAAATTTATTAATATAAAAAGTCAAATTGAAAATGTAGTATACATTATAGCTAGTTTTAGGGTCGAAATTAGAAATATGCCTGTTCGACAGCTATGGGGGAGATAAAAATGAAACATGATTATTTATCAAAACTCCCATACTTATTATTTCTATACATATCAGAATAAAATAAAATAAAATAAATGCAAAAAAATTATAAATTACGAAAAATTAAAAATTTAAAAGTATACTTCTGCCGGTGCAATTTTCAAAATTTGAAACAATAAATGCGATTTTAAAGAATAAATGCTTCGCATTCTTTATCTATACAAAATATGTTGTTATTCATTTCATTGATGCATGTTAGATTCATTCTGTTTTGAAACGTCGTAGATTCATTTCAGTAATGTACAAACAACATCCTTTTCCTTTGATCATTGTGTAATGGGATTCTTTTTTGCATCTCTGTAAATGAACCATAAATGTTACTTATACTATGCTCAGAGTTTCCCCCAGAGGGTTTCAGGGGGGCGCTCCGCCCCTCCTGCCCTTTAGTTTAAAAAATAGCGCCCCTCTTGCTCCTCATCCTAAAACTAGCGCCCCTCTTGTCATTCATTAAAAAAAATAGCGTCCTTCTTACCCCACATTTGAAAAACGCAGCCCTCCAGCGATGATCCGAACGCGCTATAGCGCGTAAATTACACAGGAAATCGGTGACGGAATGCAAAAATAGCCTCATATGCGTCCCGTGGGATGGGTAATTTCGTCATAAAATCGCTAAAAAAACAGCAATTTTCGTTAAAAATTGCAAAATAACGACTAATTTCCGGCAAGATTTGCAAAAAAATGGCTAATTTTGGCAAAAAATGTCACAAAACGGCAGATTTTTTCAAAAGATCGTGGAAAAACGGCAAATTTCGTCCAAAAACCACAATAAAACGGAGAATTCTGTGAAAAGTTCTGTTTTTTCGCTATATTTTGACGAGATTTGTTGTTTTTTCCGATTTTTTAAGCAAAATATGCCGTTTTTTGCGATCTTATAACAAAAACTGCTGTTTTTACGATCTTTTAAAAAAATAGGCCGTTTTTTCAAGATCTTTTATCAATATTTGCCGTTTTTTCGGGATCTTTTAAAAAATATACCTTTGTTTTTTCTTTTTTTCAATTTTTTGATTGAATTTCTGTTTTTTCGCGATTTTTTGAACCGCTAGATTCTTGATTCAACTCTATAAAAGTGCCCTTAAAAATGAAAAAGTGCCTTTAAAAATGTAAAAAGTGCCCTGAAAAATGTAAAAAGTGCCTTTTTCAGAGCAGTAGCGCCCTGCCCTTTTTTAAACCTGGGGGAAACTCTGCTATGCTTTAGACAAAAAAACATTTGTCATCTACCTCAAGGATGCACACATGAGCTTCACTATGTTTGATTTCAAGGGGTTCTTTCTGGTGTACAACTATAAATGCGACACTTTTCATTTTCAATAATGAACATGTTATAGTAATTATCAGTAATATATATCGGTTACTTGGGG
This sequence comes from Maratus speculifer, assembly GCA_964019185.1. Taxonomy (NCBI): domain Eukaryota; kingdom Metazoa; phylum Arthropoda; class Arachnida; order Araneae; family Salticidae; genus Maratus; species Maratus speculifer. Next base: position 418,933,403 of record OZ025291.1, on the reverse strand, counting down.
GTCACGAGAGTTAAAGCACTGATGGGCAGGTGTCAGACACATATAAAAATGGAAATCATAAACACTTTTCAAAAATGCTGGAAAGAACAGAAAATGTTTACTTTTTTCAGAGGCAATAGAAAGACTGGGCTTCAATAAATGTCAATTTTGACTGTGATCAACTTTAGCTTTATGGATCTCTGGTCATTCTCGGAAGTAAATAAATTTAAAGTTGCAATTCTCTTCCGAAATATTTTGAGTTGCAGCATAAAATAACTAATATAAGTAAAAGAACATCCCAATATCAATTTACTTCCACACAGAGTAAATTATCATCATCAATGATTAAAATATTGTAATAAAAATCAGAAATTTCAGTTTTGTTGTAGTTTTTGGACCAAAAACAAGAGTTTCGGCCGTCGTTCCTTTTCCAAAAAATTCGTTTTCGTAGGAAATGCTGCCGAAAATTCGGCCGACTGACTCTTTACCGGAACTACCTGTATTCCAAAAACCTCATTTCTTTTTTGGGAAATTTTCAGCATTACTCATTGATTTGAGCTGGCTCGGCTAAATTGAGACGCTTTTTAGGTGCGTTCGTAATTATGTAAATACGTAGCACCTATAATTGTCGTTCAGTCCGTCTGTCTGTCCGCATATAACAACGTAAAAACTACCCAACCGAATCGTTTGAAATTTAAAATATATAATTATTACAAAATTTTGTCGAATCACTTCAAATTTTAGGAAAATAGGATGCATAGATCAATTACACGGACAGTCAAAACAATTTTGTTACAAAGGGAAACCCCCGGTCAATTGGAAAAAAAGTTTCAAGTGCATTTTAATCGTTTGAAATTTAAAATATATAATTTTTAGATAATTTTGTCGAGTCATTTCAAATTTTTTGAAAATTGGATGCATAGATCAATTATAGGGACAGTCAAAAGTATTAGTGGGTAGAACGTCAGTGCGCTATACTGATGGTCCGGGTTCGTATCCCGGCATGGAAACATTTTCACTAGCTGGCATTACTCCTCTTAATCAATTAAAAATTTGAAATTTAATTTTCATTTGAAATACCGAGTAGTCTTTATAGTGCATTAACCCTTTGAGCTCTGGGGTGTAAATTTCTAAAAAAAATTCCAAATGTCACATTGGCACCAGTATTTTGAAGAGAAAAAAAACCGGTTAACGATAAACACGAAAAAATGCATTAAACATTTTTCAAATTAATTTGGTCGAATTTTCTAGTGCCATTGTGACATTTCAGAATTAAAATTATGTGGTAGAAAATTCCACCATCAGAGCTCAAGGGGTTAATCAGTTCACTTTACCCAGAAAATAAGATTTTCGAGAGCTATCAGATCTGAATCAAACATTTTCAGCTGTATAATTGAAATGCTGCATGCAATTGTAACAGAAAAATTGTTAATGTTAATGTTGTTAATTTTACATATTTTTCAATTAAAATTTTTTTTAAAAACATGAAAATATTTACTTGAGAAATCACAGCATCCGAGAAAAATAATTTCTAGGCAGACAAAACTAAAACTGACTAATGTACTAGAAAAATTTCTCCGAAATGTTTTCGAAAACTACGGGTAGCTAATAGAATTTTATTTTTACTAATTCTTCTTTAAATTTCAGAGAAAAACATTTTTTGAGGCTTCTAAAGATAAAGGAACGCTTTTCGGAATCTTGGATGACTTGGAAGAGATTACTGTACATTTTCGTACGCGATTATATTACATTTTCGTAAATTAAAAACATCAGTCTTTTTTTTTACTATACACGGATACTCGAGTCTTGCCGCGAAGATATTAAGGGTGCAAGTCACTCAGCGTCTGAATTAGCCTTGGTACTGTTAAGGGGGCTCAGGTCTTGATCGATACGGAAAAACATGTAAACACAGCTCTCGATTCGAGTCCATATAAAAACAGAAGTATTCAGTGTAATTAATTTAAACTTTCTGATATATTAAAGGTATGGTTGCAGTCTTATAAAATTACAAAATGAAGTAAGTTCAATGTAATGTATAAAAAAAATAGCAAAATTTATATAACACAATTTTCGAAAAAAAAAATTATATGTTATATCATCAACACCAAGATATCTTAACGTTGAATTGACTTAAGAACCTAATTTTTGCTGTAAAACGATCCGGAAACTTTACTCTATAGAAAGAATTAAGGATATAACAATCACTCAAAAAAATAAATTATTAAAAAAACTCTCAAACTTAAAAATTAAAAAACCCCCTAAAAATACAATTTTTTTTTCATTAAAAATACTCAACATATTAAAATATCTAAAATATATTAATTCATTCTATAGATAATGATGTTATACGCATGAAAAAAAAATTCCAAATAGTTTTTTTAAATCTTGGTGTTAGTCGTCAAAATTCAAGTTTTGAGAAAACGCGACTTAAAGTTGAAATTCTACGGGCGCGGCTTTGAAAATGTTGATACATAAATGCTTATAACCCCCTTAAAAATGCAAATATTTTTATGCGATTTTTTGCACTAAGTTCAGAATTAATTGAATAATTAAAACAGATCATAAAAAAATCGATTTTTAGAAAAGTTTTTAAGCCCTGAGCCCCCATAAGTCTACGGTCGTTTGGTGCATTTTTATTTTCAACATATCGCCCTGGGAAATCTATATTTTTAACTTTTTTTCTTCTCATCTTAAAAGACTGGTATTCTTTTCTTAGTTTTCAAGATACTTCTAAATTGAATTCACAGTTTCATATGAAATGTTAAAATTTTTACTTCCAGCTTGTCAGTTTTTAAAACATAAAATATTAAATTGAGTACAAATTTTAGAAATATTTTGACATGTAAGAACAAAAAATAAAGTTCTTTAAAAAGAGAACACTGAAAATAAAAAGAATATTGTCCAGTTAAACTGATGGCATTGAGCTCACAAGCTACGCATACTAATTGTACATTACAGGTTTATATTTTCAAGGGTTAATTCCGTTCGAAAAAAAATTAAGAAAGGGAAACAGCTCTCCCCTTTCCCCTTTTTTTATACTTAATCATTGAACCTCCAAAACTATCAAGGACATGCTTTATCATATAAAAAATCTACATCCAAAATTCATAGCAAATCGGATAATTCTTAATAAAAACCCATTTAGCATTTATATAATTTAAGAGGAGTTATCTTCCTCTTTTATACTTAACCATTAAACTTCCAAAACTATTCAGAGATTTGAACGAACTCTGACAATTCTGCTTAAAAAAATACATTTATATCAATTAAGGGGAGGGGCATTAGAACCCCCGTTCCCCCTTTTTATACTTATTCAATGAACACCTAATAACAGTCACGAAATCGCCTCATCAAAATGATCCTATATCTAAATTTTGAACGAAAACTGTTAATTCTGCATGAAAAACCCATTAAATCAATTAAGGGGAGGGGCATGAGCCCCCCGTTCCCCTTTTTATACATATCGAATGAACTCCAAAAACTAATCAGGGAAGCGCCTTATCAGGATATACCTATATACGAAATTTCAAGTGGATCCGATATTTTTAACCTGAGTTATCGCGTTACGCACGAACATACGAACGTACATACAGAACGGGCGGGCACATAAGCTCTCAGGCTATGATAGCCTGTGAGCTAAAAAAGAAGACAAAAATATTAATTCCCCGAGAAGGTATTTTGAATATAAGAATTCATCAAGTGCCTATAGACTTAAAGATGTTCTTAAGAACATCCTGCTCCGCCATACAAGCTCAAAATGCTTTGACACATTTACAAATTCATTTTTTAACAGACACAAATGAAATTAAAAGGCCTGACTATGGAAGCGATTTCGAATCGAGCTTAGTTTTCAATTTTATGATAATTAAATTACCTATCCAATTCTAAGCTATTTCGATCACGTGATCACCCTTTTTTCTCTTGCTTTTCGACCGGTTTTGTCTGCTTTCGTCCGGAAATGTGTTCAAAAACGTCAACTTTGAAGGCTTGTTATGAAAGATTAGATTGTGTTTGTAAAAAACAAAAAACTGAGTGCAATTAGATACTTTCTGAACAACAACACCTGCTAGTTGCATGCATTTCCGAACAAAAATAAATTAAAACTTATGTCACAAAGTTGTCCTTTTTGATTAAAGAACACCCTTAACATTACCGAGGGAAATTCGGTGGCTGAGTAACTAGCACCCTTAAGGCTGTTCTTAAATCAAAAAGGGCAACTTTGTGACACATTCATTAATTTATTTTTGTTCGGAAATGCAGGAAAATAGCAGGTGTTATTATTCAGAAACTGTCTAATTGCACTCATTCTTTTGTTTTTTGAAAAACACAATAGATTTTTCATAACAAGCCTTCAAAGTTGACACTTTTGAGCCTATTTCCCGACGAAAGCAGAAAAACCGGTCGAAAAGGAGGGGAAACGGGAGATTGCGTCATCGAAATAGCTTATAACTCGATAAGTAATTTAATTATCATAAAATGGAAAAATAAGTTCAATTCGAAATCGCTTTCATAGTCAGGCATTAAAATTTTATAACTTTCTGTTAAAGTATGAATTTGTAAATGTGTCAAAACGTTTTTCGCTTGTTGAGCGGATCAGTTAAGAACACCCTTAAAGGATGTCGTTTACCGGAATCTGGAAACTCCGTTAACAATTAATTGTTCAGATTTAGGCATCACTCACCGACGGGTTCGTCTTCCGGAATGAGCCACTCTCGCTTCATGTCAAAAACTGGAGGCGTGTTCTGGCCTGCGAAGGAAATACCTGGAAAAAAAAGTATAAAAAAATGGACATTATTATTTTATTCTGAGTATTTACGCTAGTAATTTCAAGTTTTCATTTATTACACTTTAAATTACAATTGAACTTTAAAATTAGTAATACAGAACCTTTAAATAATTAAAGTGATGGTACAGTGAAAATGTGCTTCATCGATATAAAGAATGTCCCAAAAGTCTCCGTGCAAATTCGAAATTCTATTACTTTTTTAAATAATACGCCTACAGCAAAACTAATTACAATAGTGCATAGAGTACTTTAAAAACTTTTTTCTACTACCTTAGTCTACTTCTTCATGAGATCCTTTCGTTGCATGAAGAATATCCAGTCGATATTCCAATTCTATCCACGTGCATTTCAGCATGCTCACATAAACAGTAGTTACAACCTGGGGTGTAGTCGTACAAATAACAGAAGATATGCGCTCTAAGCAGAGGGTATACACTCAAGTCAGAAGGTATACCCTAGAGTCTGTATACTATAAACTTTCTTAATAAAAAGGGGATATACGGTGTGCCTTTAAAAAGTCCAGAAGGTATACGGCGTATATCGCCGTATACCCTCCACTACATCCCTGGTTACAACTGTTTGGATATTTCGTTTCAATTCCAAGAGATTGTTCACTTTCGTTCGGTACACGGCATCTTTTACATAACCCCAAACGAAAAAGACCAGTGGGGTGACGTCAGGAGACTCGGGCGGGTAGCCATGTTATAGGGTCATCCCTGTCAATCTAACCCTGCGGGAATTAATTATTCAACAGACCAAAAAAAAAATACTTTTAAGTTATTCTATGTACTTTTGTAATTATTTTCTGTGAGTTTTTTTTTCTTCTTTGATTTAAAATAATTTTTTGAAATTGTATAGAAACTTTTGCGACACCTTGTATTTTTACTCGGCTACCTAGGACAATAAAGTATCAATTTATACAGCAAAACTAATCGCATTAGGTACTAACTTACTCATTTTCCAAGTACAAGATGGTTGTAATTAAAGTTATCCTGTTCTGGTTGACAGAGATCGATGAAATTTAGAAAATACATTAAATGGACCACGCAGAAAAGAAATTTACAATAAAAAATAGTTTAATTTTCGATCGATAGGTAATAGTGTTCACTTGAAGAGGCCGGAGCAAAAAAAGAACAAGCATAACTGGTGAAGCTTTCTGACTGTTTGTCAGAAAGACAGCAATTTGTCATGAAAGATGGTACACCATCTCATTTAGATATGGTTTTTGGCTAAGTGAAGTAATGCACACTGTAAAACAAAATCCGTTAAATATACGGCAAAAACTGCTGGCAGCAATGTTGCCAGCAGCTTTTGCCGTAAAAATTGCAGTAAAATTAGATGTAATTTTTTTTTATTACATCTAATTTTACAGCAGTTTTTGCCGTAAATTTTACGGATTTCTTTTACAGTGCGCCGTTTTTCCTTTCAAGTTACTGTAACTGTACTCACAGCGAATTTTTAAACAATGAGTGGTAAACAGAGGTTATTTGCAATTTATGAAACATGACGCATTTTCAGTGTAGCTTCTAGTTTGTGAAATATGACGCTTTTTCAATGTATATTTTATGTGAAGCTTTTCGAAAAGATAATAGCACTTGATGTTTATTAGTCTTTAATTCTCTAAACTGAATAACGTACATTTTCCTCAAAAGATAGATCTTTTTTTTAAATCCGCGAACAGAAATTCCTATAGAGGAAAGAATCTGATTTAATAATGATATTAAAAAAAACGTGCTTTCCCTCGGCATTCTCAACCGGAGCAAACAGTATCATCCATCTTTTGGAAGGTGCAGTTCGTGACCTCTATATTAATAATCTTTTTTTATCATTCGTATCAGGGGCTAAATATTAAAAAGTGATTTTCTCCAGAACCTTCTCACCTGCATATGGAATCAAGGGGCCAGGAGGAACTTCATCCTGCATTCTGTGGTTTCTTTCTCATAAAACTTACCATTAAAACACGATGATGGTGTATCAAATATAGAGGGAAAAAAGAAAAGTGGCAATAAAGATTTTTCTAACATTTTATATCTAAAATTTTGAAAAATATTGTTAAACTTTCTCAAGTTTCAACATTAAGAAATTTAGTTTAACTGTAGTATATAATTATATGAAAATAATTATATTTAAAATAAAAAAAAAAAAGTATAAGAAAGATACAAACCAATTTCATAGAATAAATAAATAAAAGTTTAAATTTGACGTAAAAGAATATAATAAGAAAAAAAATCCACTAGTTTTTAAGGTAAAAAATCATCAAGATGGTAGCCAACTATAATCGGAAACTTGCATACAAAAGCCCCAGGTCGGACAATCATGGAGAAAATGCAGGCTTTATATATTAGTGTTTCATTGCGAATTTTTTAAGGTTCAATAGATTAGCTATTCATAGAAAGCTATTTGACCAATTAAATAAAGGATCAAATATTCAAACTACGTCTAATAATGATATCATAGATATATATATGTACTCATTTCTGACTGTCCTTAAATGTCTACTGTAAAATTTAAATAGATTTTGCGTACTAAATTTACTTGTAAACATAGATCGGGAAGAAAAGACAGGTTTTATGTATTAGTGTTTTTTTTTTAAGTTTTTTTTCTTTAATTTATTACAGAGATTGGGATTTCCCCCTGACCACTGAGCAAAAGGGCAAAATTGTAATGTTGTTTTCTCGTAATTTTTTTAAAAATCTAAAAAAAGATGATTTTTTTTTTAAACATGACATAAAAAATTTAATTACGTATAGGAGTATAGGCCTTGAGAGTATTAATTATAACAAAATGTTTTAAAACTGCATTATATTTGTAAAAATATATTAATTTAAATAATGTTTCTACAGCTGTGAAACCTGCAGTTTAATGAATGGATATATAAGTTCGCGGCGGTGAGAAGGTTCTTAAAAGATTCAATACATTTGAAAAAGTCGGCGACCTCATCTCTCATGTTAAGAATTTTTCACAGACCAAATTGGACTTTTTGACACATTTTTAATTTCTTAAAAACCTTAAAATCCGCACAAGTTTTTTTTAATTATTTTTATTTACAATCTAAGTACTAGAACTGTTTTCCATTTTACAATAAACGCAGAAGTTTTTTCAAAAAAAAAAAAAAAAAAAAAAAAAAAAAAAACTGTGAAATAGGCATTTTGAACCAAACATCCCCGACGCAACAGCGCTGGAAAGGACAAAAACTGCCTTTATAAAACAACAATCTCGTATAACTCAATATATAATTCATTTACCAAAAATGCAAACTGTTCCATGACAAATTACTTCAATAATCATGCTTTAAAGTGTCATGCTTTTACGTTTAAAAAGATATTTAAAAATGTGGCAGAAAGTTTCAGGTTGTTAAGAGGGGGATAAATATTTTTTGAGAACCAACATAATATATCTGATCCCCTGATTTTTGATATCATCTTTAAAAACCAAAGATAGTGTTGTTAAGATTCAGTATATTAAAGTAGGAGAAAGTTTTAAAGAAGTAAATAGCAACAATTTTAGATTCATCAGTTTAAAGAGTGTATTTCAATCCAAACTGCTTATTTTCTAATCTATTCTTAGATTCACTTTTGCTCTCAAATGCATCAAACTGGCAAATTCTCTTATTTAGAAATTGTATATTGTGCCGTACTTGTCGATTTTTGATAACGGAAGAAAATATGACAAAAAATGCTGTCAAAGTTGACACTTTGAACCAATTTTCCGAAATCTGGGAACGAAAACAGCGTTCATACTAAGAAAATAATTGTTTATAAATCAAATTCTAATGAATTGAGTAAAAAATGAAATCACACGGTTTCTTACACATCTCTTCAAAAATAACTTCAACAAGTTTCATGTTTTTGCGCTTAAAAATGAGTCATAAAATGTATCAGAAAATTTCCAGCTGTTGAAGGTTGGAAATGTATTTTTTCGAATACTCTCTTAACATGCCAAAGGTTACACCAGTCCATGGACATATGAAGGTGTTTTTGGGGCATGTTTCTGCATTAAAAAAATAAAGGTTGTCTGCTGAGGTGTAAATAATGGTATCACCCGCATATAAAACTAAATAAATTAACACTATAAGAGTAAAAATCAAAATGAAAGGCATTGGTGCAAAACAGATTCCTGTATGATGTCTGAAATGATAATTGGAGTGTACTTCAAAATGATTATAATTATTATTACTGTAAGATTTTTTGTTTATTAGTTTTCTTGGTTATTAAATAAAATTGCGAAAAATACAACATTTGAGTTTTCTTATTATCTTTCGAAAGGACTTTTAATTATACTTCAGATCTAGTCAACCAATTTTTTACTTATTTCTCTAGAATATTTTTCAGTAGTAATTCCACAAACGGTCGAAAAAAGTTTAGTTTTTCCAATATTTTAAGAATATTTATGCTCCAATGTTTATAAAAAGAAAAAAATCATGCGTAAAGCATAGATTATAAAACACTTACCAGCACTTTCTGAATGCTTTAATAAAACTTCGTTATTTAGGGAAACGAAGTAAATAAGATAACTAAGTAAACATTTTAGAAAACGAATACAGAACATTTGAAAAATTGATTTAAACGATTACCGTTTATAGCCAAGTATGTATTCCAATTCTTTTGAACAGCCCTGTATTTGATCTTAGGTTGATACACTATATATTATATAACAGTAAAACTTAGCTTTGCAAGAAAATTCATAACAAGATTATATTTCTTTTACAGAAATTTATATTAATAGATGAAAATATACTTAAATATTTTTGTATAGCCCTGTAGTTTGCCTAGTACTTTTATTACAAGTCATTAATTAGCCAAAATTTAATTTAAACAACTAAAAGCCTTTTCAAATTACTGAAATTAAATTTCCAGAAATGATCATTATTGAGCTCCTCTAAGTTTATGAGATTTAATTTAAAAAAAACATGTATACACTATATCTATTTCCGAGCTTCTTTCGTGCAAAAAATCCGGACGAAGGAATTAAAGTGAGTATTACTATTTAAAAAATAAACGTTCATATAATTTTTGATGTGTAGACGATCCTTATTTTTAAAATTGCATTCATAAATGAGAAGTATAAGCACGATTTCCAGACGATCGGTACTTCTTGCATATATGTACAACAATTTATGGATGAAATAGCATGGGATGAGTGTGTCTGTGTGTGTTGGTTTTCCACGACTTTACTCTATGAAAGAAAAGAAAGTAAATTTATGGAAATTTTACCTTGAATTGCTCCAGTAAATTTATGGAAAATGCCAGTTCATTCAGATAAACGGTCAAATCCCGTCATCATCACTTTTTTTAAAACAAAACTTGTTTATCTGCAGGCAAAGCCCGTTTACTTAGCAACAAAGGAATCTTTCTGGCCGAGTCCGGGGCTGGCTCGAAGTACTTAGACGGTCCGGCTCGCGGTCGGGCGGAATTTACACCAATTTTCAAACGGGTCGGGCCGACAGAATTTTAAAAAAATTCAATGAGTCAAAAAAATAAATAAATAAATAAATAAATAAAAATAAAAATAAATAAATAAATAAACGTTCCGGAACAGCAAAAAAAATTGAACGGATCATATGGGCCGGGCCAATAAAAAAAATTTAACGGGACTATCGACCTGATATAAAGATTTAAACAAAAACGATGAAATATGGGGTATTTTTAATGAATACGGTCGGCTGTAACGAGAATAAGTATAAATGTGCGTCACGAGTCGATGCCAGTTTGACAACATAAATACAGAAATGTAGCTTCTCCAGTGTAGAGATCGGCATCGTACAGCTACATTGTGTCTCACCCGGGCTTAATATTCTTTTAGCAGACTCGTGCTGGGTCGAGATCAATGTTGCATTGTTTTCCTACATAGTTGAGCTGGACTGGAACTGGACTTAGTTGTTCTCAAGTTGTGTAGGACATACATTGTGTTTTGCAAAAGTATTAATAGCGATAATTAACTTTTGTTAACGTAATTTTTGTAAATATACCTTAAGATGATTCTTAAATACACTATTTTAAACCGTGAAACTTTCACACATTTTATGACTAATTTTTAACTGTAAAAATATAAAAATGATAAGCTTGACTATTGAAGGGATTCTGAATTGAATAGCATTTTTAAATTTTGGCAAATACATTACTTGCTGAGATATAAAAGATTCTTGTCATGTGGCCTCAGATTTTTCTTACTTCCCATGCTGTCGCTTCTGGAAATTTGATTCAAAACGCTTACTTTACCAGTATTTTCTAAAGTGTATATTGCTTTTATAAAAAAAATGGATAATATCATTCCATTACATAGTTTCTGAATAAGAACAACTGCTAATTTTATGCGTTACAGAAAAAAAAATGAAATCAGAAATGTATCAGAAAGTTGCATTTTTGGATTTGTGAAAATCTTTAATAAATGATATAGAAATATTTTCACAAATCAACTTTTTACTAAACAGCTTGAAAAGTTATAACGTTTTAAACTTTTTTTTCTTTTATTTTGAAGAATATTACTTTTTTAATGAATCCATATTTTAATGTTGAAAGTCTAAGAATCTAAATAATCATTAATGTAACTATTGAATATTTTCTGTAAAATAGATTATAAAATTATCCCATAAATATGCATGCAGTATTTTTTAAAATAATCTTAATTATGTAATAAAAATCGGAATTTTTAAGAAATGGTAGAAATTGAATCGGGCCGGGTCGGGCTTTATTTCACTGATTTCTGTACGGGCCGAGCTCGGTCCGAGCTTTTGAGTTTTACACTGGGCAGGGCCGGGCTTATATTCACTGATTTCTGAACGGACCGAGCTCAGGCCAAACTTTTGAGTTTTACACTGGGCTGTGCCAAAAAACTTTCCTTCGGCCCGGTCAAAGCCGACATGTCTTTTTCAAATGCTTTAATTTAATTTTAATTCAGCAACTTAAAAAAAAAAAAAAAAAAAAAAAAAAAAAAAAAAAAAAAAAAAACTAGAAAATGAATTTTTTTTAAAAGTTACATCTTTTTCTTTTTCATTTTTTTTAATTTAAATATTTTTAATTTTTATTTTAATAATTATTTTTTAAAATGCTTAATCAGAATTAAGACTTATATATTTCTCTTTATTTAAATCAAAATAAATTAAAATTCTATAATTAGTATTTCGAGGATATAACGACCCACGGTCAAAATTCCGACACGTGCACATCTCTAGAGTAACGTCGCACTGAATAGCTGCTCATAAAGAACTGACAGAAATGTTATTTATTTTTTTATGAAGGCACAAAAGCGTTGAAGATGAACTTCGTTTCGCTTGTTCTACTTCCGCTGCCATTAAAGACTAAAGAATGATACACAAGACATTCTGGATATGGATTCCACAGAGCGTAACGCTTCGGGTCATCCCAACTAGAAAGGAAAAATAAGAAGTGCCGCTTTCATAAAAGATATCGCTACTCATTCTCAAACTCATACTTTTGAAATGAAAGAAATCAAGAAAACGTATGGTAGCTTTTGCATCTATCCAATAACAGATTTATTAGAACCAGCTAAATCATTCTTACCACGAAGTATTAAACATTTTATTATTATTATTTTAATTTTAATTATTATTATTAAATTTAAATTAATTTACAAATTGGGTTGTTATAGCCTAGAAATACTAATTATAGAATTTTAATTTATTTTCATTTAAATAAACAAAAATATATAAGTTTTAATTCTGATCCAGCATTTTAAAAAATAATTATTAAAATAAAAGTTTAAAATATTTAAAGTAAAAAATTAAAAAAAATGATGTAACTGAAAAAAAAGTCATATTTTTTAGTTTTTCTTTTAATTTGCTTCTAAACTAAATCTAATAAAAATTAAAGGAAAACATTTGAAAAAGATATGTTCAAGTTTGAACAATTTTTCGTTAACGGTTTTTGAGTTATAACAATTAAAATATGCGAAATGGTGAAAAAATTCATCATGAAGAAAAATCAATTTTCACAAGAAGTCATTCCCATGACAACCATTGCTTGCAAGCTAGATTGTGAAAATAAACAAAAGCGAAAAAAGTTAATATTGGGGTCCATAAATGATGTCACACATTTTTTCAATATTTTTGACGCCCCCCCCCTCCTCACTTTGTCACAACATCTCCCACTCAACCTTACCCCCTTCCCTTTCTTGTTAGATGTCATGCTCCATTGCATTGACATATACTTTCAGTTCAGAAACAAAGCACTACATTATAGATCATATTTCAAAACTTATTTTTAAATTTTAACTACAGTCGAGTCTCTCTATAACGAAACTCCATACACCGAATTTCTCTATACAACGAATTTTTTGCAGGAGCGGTCCCCTTTTCGCATGATTACATTAAAATCAGTCTCTATATAGCAAAATATCTATTTCCATATAACGAATTTTTTCATAAATTGGTCTTAATTTATTCAATTTTAAAAAAGCTTCGGAATCATATGGAATCAATTTTTCATCACTTATTTTTTATTTATCGTTCAGTGTTGAGTTTTTTTCTTTACATTACTTCTCTCCTTGTTCTTTAAGTCCAACAAATTCATCCCGCCTCATACACACTTTTCAACATCCTTCTCAAAACAGAGTCAATTAGATTATTACACATATAAGAGAGGAATCAATGAGAGGCACATAAGAGAGGCCTTCAAATGGAGGAATATGTTTACAATTTTTCATTCCTTGCTAAAATTTGAGCATTTTTTTTCTTTTTGAGAACGTAGCGATTTTAAAATCAAAACAACAAAAAATTATAAATTTCTTCATCTGAAATTAATGCAAGTCTTCCTTATTTGATTTTCATTAAACTTTCAAATAAATGTCTGTTCTCTTTTTTGAAACTGCTTAAATAATTAAGAAATAAAATTTTAGGTTAATATTTACTTTTAAACATTTCAAATTCTTAATTAAAAACATCAAAATAATATTTGTTCAAAATTTACACATTAAAAACGATATTTAACATCATTTTCTATACATCGAATTTCTCTATATAACGAATTTTTTACTGGAATGATGGATTTCATTATATAGAGACTCGACTGTATGTGTTTTAATAACATATGTAAGCATAAAAATAATTCTTGTGCTTATTTTGTATGAAATAAGGTTTACAGCAAAAAGCATGAATAATATACAATAGTAATAAAATATTAATATGAAACAGCAAATGAAAACAGCAGTATTTTGGAAATTTGAAATGGTATTTAATATATTTGACTTTAAATTCTTACTTTATTAACACAAAATACTTAAATTTTAAAATAACTTCAAAATTTAATAAGCTGATTTTTAATGCTTTTATTTTAACCAGAATGTGTTATGTCACATTCCTTCTTACTTCCTCCCACCCCCTTATTACCAAAAGTCAGAATTTTACTAGCCCATCTTTCTCCTCCCCCCCTTCAAGCGTGACATAATTTGTGGACGGCCCCATTTCTTATTTCAATTAAGATAAAAACATGATTTAAAGGTCATTTTATCCAGAAAAAAAAAATAGAAAAAAAATTAATGCAATAATTTTTAAAAGAAAATTTGAAAATTTTTGTGCCCCGAACCGCCTAAACTCAACCTGGTTTTTGTATATAAAGATGACATTTTATTACCGATTTTCAACCCACTTTCGGGTATGCTAGAATTATAACATTTATGTATGAACGTCTCTTTTCGATGATAATGCAACATTTTAACATTTTTACAACTTAATTATTAGTTAATAAATTAATTTTAAAGTATTTCCTTATTATCCCAGCAGGTGATAAATTGGCAAATATTCTCAGTAATTATAATGTTCCATGGGAGGTGAAAAAACAAAGGCTTTAATGATGCACATATAAACGCTCGCCAAATAAGGAAAGCGCTGTGCAACTGCAACAGTGAAATATTTTAAATGCTTTATTGTTAAATATTTAAAATATTTAATAATTAAAGAAATAAAAATATTAATATTTTTTAAATGCTGAATCAAAATTAAACTTTACATGTTTTTGTTCATTTAAATGCAAAAAAAAAATTGAAATTCTACAAATATTATTTTCAGTTAACGATTTTAAATTACTCCACTTTAACAATTTTTAAATTAAAATTAAAAAAAAAATTATGAAAAGTTTTATCATGTGATTTTGTTTACAAATAATATGGTTAACCATCGACCCCCCCCCCCCCCAAAAAAAACCCTCAAAATTTTAACTCAATAAATAAAAATTATTTTAAAATTCGTCCTGGATCCCCTACCCCCCACTAATTCCATTTCTATATTCGTCATTTTAAATAGCCTGTCTCATGAAAAAACATCAATGAAGATTTTGTTGTAATCTTTTCAAACTTGTTCAACAATCCTAACTTAAAGATGGCTATAATGTAAAAATCATTGAAAGTTTAACTGGTTAGTTCATTGATAATTATGATTAGTATAATGTTAATATATACAGTTTATGACACATAATATACAGTATATGGCCAAAAGTGACCGGCTATTTGCGATTTCAGACTTTTTTGTTAAATATCTAGAAAAAGTACATGAGAAATTATCCTGAAACTCTAAGTGTGTGAACATAATAGTACAGGTCATGCATTTCCGTAAAAAAAAAATTTTTTTTAAAGAAAATCCATAAAGGTGCGCCAACAAATTGAAAACAACAAATATATTTTGGATAAACTACTGTAGCAAAATGTAGCTTTATCCATATATACATTGATTAGTGTCAATATAGAATACACAATATAGCACGTACTACTATATTTGGATACAAACCCTCATTTTTTTCACTTCAATTTTAGAACAACGGATTTTGAGCTTATTCTATCGACGATCACTTTCAGAATTTTCAAGCTAAGTTTTTGAGGCTTTCACAAAAGTCGCTCTATACATTTAGCTAACACAATATGCAAATGAAATTTTGATAGCGTTGACACACGCGCAGTAAAAAATTATTTAATAAACCTGCTCATTTTTCATACAATTTTCATTATTTTTTAATTTATATTACAGGGTTTTTATGTACAACTTTGTTTGTCGTATTTTTTAGAAAGAGTATTATTTTATATTAAGAAACTCAGTAAATTATATAAGCAAAAAACTTAGCAGAATTAGGACCTTAACTTCTCTACGAGTATACATGCTATCCGCTAAATAATGAACACTGTTTATTACAATAAGTCCCTTTTTCATAATGTACAGTTTGAACGCTTTTGCTACATTAGTTTTGACAGGGTTATCAATAGAATATTAGTTCTTTTTCAATTTGTTGACGGTCCCCTATAGAGTTTAAGGAAAAAATCTTCATAGTAATATATGACCTGTACTGTTATGCTTACACATCTTGTATTTCTGGAAAATGCCTCATGTATTTTTCTAGATATTTAACAAATGTTTACAAGTGGCCGGTTACCTTTGGCCATATAGTGTATACAGTGGGATATAAAGGTTATTGTTGGGATGCATCGCAATTGCGTTTTTGAATTTGGAGGCGTTATTGCAGCAAGGTCGGAGTTGAATGCTCTTTCAGTGTTTAATACTATTGTTCATGCGGGTTGTTACAAAAGTCCATTGCAATTAGTTCAAAACCTTTATTGAGGACGTGTTTCTTCTTTTGTTTTGATTTAACCTCCTGACCACCGAGCTAAAGGACAAATTGTAAAGTTGTTTTCTCAGTAATTTAAAACTAGTCGTTGGGGGCCACCGTAATACTTACCCATCATGGATATGTATATGAAAATAAAACATGTGAAAACTATTTATACAATGCATTGCAATTCATAAACAAAATTTAAATATTGTTAATGTACATAGTAATGCTTTATTAAAGAACTGCTGATGTACCAATTTCGACAAATTATATAAAACGCCAAACTACTCAAGTAGGACCGAACTGCGTAAAAGAAACATCCTCATAACTCCAAAAATAATAATTCTATTAACTAACAATTAACTGTGTCGGATTAAGCGTCTCGTTTCCAATTAAAATATACCTCTGAATTGAAATTTGAATGAAATACAGGGTCATGAAAAATCGAAGAATGTGGTAAACAGGATTACAAATATCTCAGCAACTAATAATCCGATCGACTTCGTTCTATATGCAAAATGTGTGTTATTTTATTGCCTTTTGCGTCCATTCCTTAAAACAAAAAAATTCGAAAATTTTTATATACCTTTCATCAGAACGAATTTTTCGAGGGTCCGAAAAAAATAGTTCTGGATAATCGAGGTTGCTGATATTGAATAGGCTTCGTCCCATTCTTACATACTAACTACATACAAAATTTCAAGTCTCTATCTCAATTTGTTCGGGAGATAGAGCGTTTACAGACAGACAGACAGACAGACAGACGGACGGCAAATTTTTTTTTCTAAAAATATGTTTTTCGGAATCTCCACTATCTAAAACGTGTAAATCCGTCAAAAAAATTTTCGATTTTGAAAACGATTGCAAGACTTACCCTATACTACGTATGATGGGTAAGTAAAACTAGTCGTTGGGGGGCCACCGTAATACTTACCCATCGTAATATAAAATCTGAAAATAAAATGGTGGAAACTATCTATGGCAATTCCAAAATAAAATTTAAACGCATAAATAAATAATTTTAACATACATAATAATGCTCCATGAATGAATTTCTGACGAGCCAATTTCGACAAATTATATAAAACGCCAAAATACTCGAGTAGTACCGCATTGCGTAAAAGAAACATCCTTATAACTCCAAAAATAATAATGATATTAACTAACAATTTGCTGCGTCGGATTAAGCGTCTTATTTCCAATCAAAATATATCTGAGAATTGAAATTTGAATGAAATACAGGGTCATGAAAAATTGAAGAATTTGGAAAACAAGATTACACATATCTCGGTAACTAATGATCCGATCGACTTCGTTTTCGGTGCAAAATTTGTGTTATTTTATTGCCTTTTACGACCATCCCTCAAAATAAAAAAATTCGAAAATTTTTATATACCTTTCATCAGAACGATTTTTTCGAGAGTCCAAAAAAAATAGTTCCGGATAATCGAGGTTACTGATATTAAATAGGCTTCGTCCCATTCTTACATACTAAGTACATACAAAATTTCAAGTTTCTATCTCAATTTGTTCGGGAGATAGAGCGGTTACAGACAGACAGACACACAGACGGCAAAATTTTTTTTTCTAAAAATATGTTTTTCGGAATCTCCAGCATTTGAAACGTGTAAATCCGTCAAAAATTTTTTTTCGATTTTCAAAACGATTGCAAGACTTACCCTATACTACGTATGATGGGTAAGTAATTATGATTTTACCAACATAACGAGAAAATTTTAATTAGGTATATGAATATAAAAGCTTAAGAGTATTAATCATTAAAAAGATTTTAAAATCGCATTATATTTGTAGAATTATATAAATTTAAATAATGCCCCCCCCCCCTCCCTCCCTACAAAAAAGAGAACCTATTTATTAGTACCAAATAATAACAATAAAAAGACTTCCAGTGCCACACACTGCATCTTCATAGCAACGGTTTTGGAAATAAAGTGGTTATTTAGAAAAACATCGGTGGATATTTTTTTTTCCTCGATGCACTTGATAATAAAACCGATTCTCGTTCTCTCATTAATATTTGATTTTTAAAAAGATTTCATAATTTTAAATATTTTTAAACGATTAAAGTAAGTTTTTTGTTCCATACGGAGACGTAAAATATGGCAGCGTATTAATAAAGTATCAAATAAATATCAATTGGTGAACAACAAACTTCTCTTTTTCGGCAAAATGTAAACTTAATAAAAAAAGAAAGAAAAAAGGCCGCGGAAAATATAACAATTTTCGTACGAATTCTGTAATAGCTCTTTTATTTATTTATTTATTTATTTATTTTTTTAAATAGTGCATAACATTTACTATGTTGGGCTAAAAGTTTCAATCGCCAACTAACTTGAAGAATAAGGGAGGTACGCGAATCGCTCCGTTCAATATAAATTTATAAAAAATTGAATACAAAAATCCAAATTTTGATCCTATAGTATATTCAGGCATTTATTTGGAAGCAAATTTGTAGAGCCCTATGGGCGATAGATCACACTATTCATTACGAACACACAAATACACAGATACAAACAAAAACATCATTTTATAAATATAGATATAAGTAATTGAATTTATCCATGAAATTTCTTAAGAATTCAAATGTATAAGCGTAAAAAAAATAATAAAGAAAAATTTAAAAAATCGATATTTGTAAAAGTTTATAAAAAAAGTAAAAAAAAAAAAAAAACTCATATTTTTAGCACTTCAAATCTTAGAGCAAGAATACTTTAAAATCACACATTTTAACTACTTATAAATTACTATAAATATTTAATATTAATTAGAAAATAAAGAGTAGCTATAAATAACTATTTATAAGTACTTTTTATAAGTAAGTACTTTTATTAAAATCAGATTATAAAATGAATAAAATTTTTGTTTGACAATTTTTTGATTTACTTTTTATTAATGAAAATTATATAGAAATAAGCGGCATAATTATTTAAGGTATCTTAAATTTAACAGACAAAAATCCATTTTATCAGCACTTTACTATCTAGCACTTTTTGAACTTAATTTCCAATTAAAAATATTACGCGCTAAACAATAAATAAAATAAAAAAATTGTTTTGTGACTGCAACAATAAATAAATTTAGGCTCATTCTTAAAATAGATAGAATCTACTATCCCTAAAACTGTCATAAAAAATATAAATTATTTCAAATGATGTATTGTACGGAATTTTAAAAAAGGAAACAGTTTAATATAAATCACTATTTTTGATCGCTGATTATAAAAAACATAGCTGATTTTAGGGTTTTAATCATGTGACGAAACCCTATTCCTCTCAGTCATCTGTATGCCTGTCTGTCACAGAGTCCGTGCACAAAAATTCTATAAGCCAGAGACTTCTAACTTTACCTACAGCTGAATACCTTGTACCACAAGAAAATCATAAAATTTTGAAAAAGTTTATGACTTTAATTAAATTAGTTTCTTCGGTGCCATCCGTTCATTTTTGCGATTTAAATTTTATTTGAGAATCTTAATTTCAACATTTTGCGTGTAGGCATCATAGCTTGGAGGTACAGCATCTCGATAGTAAACTGAAAGTTCTTAGTTCGAGCCCAGGTACTGGAAGTGGAATTTTTCATATTAGGATGGATTTAATTACAAGAAATCTTGTATTTGTTGCCAATTTGAGAGTTTATATATATATATTATATTATTCCTTCTTTTATTTTACGTTAAATGTTGAGTTTAGGATAATATTGTAAAATTAAATTAAATTAATTTCAATTTTTATTTTTATTATTTTTTCGCTCCTGTTTACATTTATATCCTCTTTTTACATATCTAAACATTAATGTCTGGTGCGTTTCTTTTTCCTCATCTATCCATTTAATAATATTATTATGATTTATTTTTAATGCTTTTCTCCATTTTATTTTGGTTTTATGTGTGTTGGTAATCCTAAATTCGTACTATTTTGCTTTTCATGGTTGATGCGAAGATGAAAACACACACTTTATTTGCGGTTCTATAGTATTTGAGGTCTGAAGAGTCTACTATAATTATGCAAATTCCAAATATTAATTCCAATTATTTTTTTTTCATTTTTTGCTGTCATATATTATTTTACAATTAATGGTTTGATATAATTATATATATAGATAAATAGATAGATAGATAGATAGATAGATAGATAGGTAGATACATAGATGGGTAGATAGATAGATTGATAGATAGATATAGACTGACATTCATAATATTTTTTGGAAATCAGTTTTCTTTCTATTCTAAAAACTATCGCAATTTATTAATGATTCAGGGTTTTAAATTTAGCTAAAATTATTTTTTTCGTTTTTAGAAATTTAAAATTTTATTTATATGTTAGCTATTTCTTTTTCTTCTTCTAATTCTTCTTTTTTTTTTTTAATTTAGAATTTTGTATTTTATTTAAGTAATTTGATTTGAACATTTTAAATTTGATTAAAATAAATAACTTTCTTTTTTAATTATTTTTAAATTAAATTTATTGGTGCTACCATGTAAGAATTTAATGGTTATAAATTAACAATTTGCATTTATTATCTAAAGAATTAGTTGTTTTGAAAGAAATATTAAACGAAACCCTCTATATGATCTGCGAATACACTTATCCACTTGTGTTACTCATAATTAGCATAGTTATCGGATTGGATTTTTTATTGTCATAAAATATTGTCTTTCACATATATACATACACATGATGCATAAAAATGCATATAATACAAGTATACCATTGAAATTTAAAAATAAATTATAAGTTCGTATATATATATATAATCCAGTTTACATGTTTGTTTGTTTTTTGTCAATGAGGGTTTTTTTTTTTTTTTTTTTTTTTTTTTTTTTTTTTTTTTTTTAAAGATTTATCAGTTATTAGTATTATTTTCTCCGGGAGGGATTTTTCTGCTCCAGGGGGAAGGGGAACTTTTTACAATTGAAAACACAAATCTCCTCAAATTTTCTACCTGGGGGGGGGGGATAGAAAGCTCATAGCTCGAGGAAAGGTGGGAGATGTCCTTCCTATAGAGTGAACCCCGGAATAAAAAAATTGTCAGTCATTGACCTGTCAATTACATTGATTTAAATGGGCAAGTGCATTCGAAGAGAAAACTATGCCCGGGGCAAAGTCTCAATTTTGCGCCCCCGCCCAAATTTTTTCTTGTGACAGGCTACAAATGAAGTTTGTAGTGTAAATTTGGCGCTCCCTAAATTTCTGAGCCTGGAGCGACTGCCTCCTCCGCCGCCCTCCGTTTCGTATGGCGCTGTAAATGGGATCAGGTAAATATAAAAATTCATAAATATCGAAAGTACATTTAAAATTTAAACTCAATACAAATATTAAAAATCGATATTCACTCACCCGAGGACCACAGACTGATCATCACTGCCAAATAAAACATCGCAAAAGATAGATCGCTTAGAATAAACTTTGATCTACTCTTTTTCACTTGGAATGCACGTCCATCATCCGTTCCCGGGACCCATGGTGTGCGCTTTTTGGAGAGTCACGAATCCAACAAAGTTGCGTCACATGTTGCTCCTCTGAAGTTTCTCTCTATAATAGAGAATGCTCACCGGGAACTCACCTGAAGTGATGCACGGAGAAATACTATTCTCCACTCCGAAACTTCGTAAGAGGTTACTGGGAAAAAAAAACGAATTGTAAACAATCGCCAAATAATCGCCAAAGTTGGAAAACAGTGAATGCTGAGATATTTGGCGAAAGTAGACTTTCAAAATCCCTTTTTATTACTTACCCATCATACGTAGTATAGGGTAAGTCTTGCAATCGTTTTGAAAATCGGAAAATTTTTTTTTGACGGATTTACACGTTTCAGGTTCTGAAGATTCCGAAAAACATATTTTTAGAAAAAAAAAACTGTCGTCCGTCCGTCTGTGTGTCTGTCCATCTGTCTGTCAGCCTGTCAACGCTCTATATCCCGAACAAATTGAGATAGAGACTTCAAATTTTGTATGTACTTAGTATGTAAGAATGGAAATAAACCTATTAAACTTCAGTAACCTCGATAATCCGGAACTATTTTTTTCGGACACTCGAAAAATTCATTCTGATGAAAGGTACATAAAAAATTTTGAAATTTTTTATTTTAAGGAGTGGACGTAAAAGGCAATAAAATAATACAAATTTTACATAAAGAACGAAGTCGATCGGATTGTCAGTTGCTGACATACTTGTAGTCCTGTTTTCCACATTCTTTGATTTTTCATGACCCTGTATTTCATTCAAATTTCAATTCAAAGATATGTTTTAAATAAAAATGAGACGCTTAATCCGACGCAATAAACTGTTGTTATTATTATTATTATTATTATTATTATTATTATTATTATTATTATTATTATTATTATTATTATTGAGTTATAAGGATTTTTTTTTTTTTTTTTTTTTTTTTTTTGCGTAATTTGGTGCTACTTGAATAGTTTGGCGTTTTACACAATTTATTGAAATTGGTTCATCAGCAATTCATTAATAGAGCATTACTATATAGTACACTCCATCAAATCCGCACAGTTTGGGACGAGAGGTTTTGCGGATTTTAGAATTTTGCAGATTTTTGGCCATTGCTTTGTTTACATTTTTTTAAACAGTAACTTGGTACGAATGTAATTAACAATAAAATTGAAACTATTATGAAGGTTTACAATATAATAAAACATTAAAATAAGTAATAAACTAAAATAATAAAAAATAAGATAATTTTAAACATGATTAAAATATTAAAAGCAAAGATTAAGTTAATAATCAATAATGTATGATTAAATATTTATTATAAAGATAGGATGCATTTTTCATATGAAATTTGCTTTATAAAGATACATTACTAATTCACATCAAAATCATAAAATAAGGAAGTTCTATTTCAACTTTAGCCAGACTTAATAACTTAAAACGTTTCGTTAATACATATATTATATTTGGTAAAATGATTGTGATTACCAGTGATATCAACAATATCTCAATTTATTCCAAAATAATTTTATTCTTCCTTCATGAAAACACATGAATTCAGAAATATTAATGAAAATTACAAAATAAAATATATATGGAATTGATATAAAAATAAAAAAGTCAAAATTTGACCCTACATCAAAACTGAATCTTTCATTGTTTACATCTGTAAATTATATGCGGATTTTAGAGAATTGCGGATTTGAGGGAGTCTACTGTATATATTAAAAATATTTATTTTTATTTGTTTAATCCCTTGAAGGATGATGGATATAATATATCCCACTTAATTTTAATTGCGAAAATGCCACATTGCCACCAGAATATTGAAATGAAAATTTTCATTGTATTAAGAACATGGAGAAAAGCTTTTATCTGTTTTAAAATTCTGGTGTCATTCAATAAATTCAGCATTTTACAACTAGAAGTGCTTTGCTCCTCAAAAGGTTAAGGGGTCTTAGGAGTCTTTCTTTATAGCTGGTGGTGCAATTTAGCAACGTGTCACATTTTTTTTTTTCTCAGTCTCAATGAAACGTGAATGCATAGAGTTTTTAATAATATAGACAACTTAATATCTCTTCTAGTTAAGATATATTTTTTTAATACTCTATATTGAAATTTTATTTTTTTTATGTTTCATTTTGATTTAAAAAAAATTAAAATTGTTCTTTGACTTGCATCGACTGCTCATAAGATTTCTCAAAAACTAATATAACAATTTACATGAAACTTGATAAATATCTTCATTGTCAGTTAAACAATAACTTATACTTCAAATTTAATATTATAAATGCATTAAATATTTAAAATTTCTAATTTTTCAATAAAAGATGGGGTTTTTTTGAAATTTTTTTAATTTAAATTTAAATTTCGAATAAAAGTAAAAGTAAACAAATAATTTGCTTTCGAATGAAATATAAGTTCAAGGTACATTAATTTTACATCATTACCAATATTTTGGAGGACTCTTGAACCAATAGTTTTGCTACAGTCTTGCCCATGTTAGATGCAAATCAAAACAAAATTTTAATTTTTTTATAAAAATTAAGCATAAAAAATTAATTAAAATTTCAATGTAGAATATTTAAAAAAATATTTTAAATAAAGGAGATATTACGTTATCTATACAAAAAAATTTATGCATTTATGTTTTTAGGAACTGAGAAAAAAAAAATTGTGACACGTTGCTAAATTGCACCATCAGGTGAAAAATCAAACACCTGAAACCCCTTAAATTAATTAGTTAATCAATAAATGTCTATTAAACACTTTTCAACATAGTTGGAAAGTGTCAATGAATTCGGTTAGTATTCCTATCGTTTGTCATCTGCCTGTTCGTTCTCTAACAATCCTAAATAAACTTGGATTGCTTTCAAATTTTTATATGTTGTTGCGGTATTCTGTAGAATGATCGGCCTTTAAAATAAATTGTATAGCATTTACAGTTAACTTAAAGAGACCCCTCCCCAAAAAAAAGAGTTTCCGGTGTATTTTATTTCGAAACGTTTTTTCAGTCGTGTTATTTTATTGCTGTGATACCTCAAATATATCTAAATCACGGAAATGCACTACATGCTTTCAATGGTATCCATACTGGGTATCATTTATCGTTCATTTACAGTAACTCACTAAAGAATTCAAATACAGAACTAATTCAGGTCGCTACTCCAAGAAAAAGGAATTGATTAAAACTACAAAACATGTTTTTTTTAGTACATTTTGGTTATTTTAAGTGAATTATTTAGTTAAACTGAAAAATCGGTTTTATTGCTCAGACAAAAAAATATTGTTAACACTCTTATGGTAACAAAATTTCATCCATTTTATTTGAGTCTTACTTAAGTCTTGTATTTTCAGTTTGTAATTCCAACAAAATTTTGTTGTTTTTGCAAAATTTAAATTGGTGTGCAGCAGCCATATCTCTCTCACGCAATTTTGTTCAATTCACTTACATAGCTATAAAGAATTAACATAATATTTGGATAATAAAAACTTTTCAAATTGAGCCGGAATAATGACGATTTTATTATTTTATTATGCATTTCAAATGAAGATTGTGGACAAAAAATTGCAAAAATAAATAAATAAATAAATAAATAAATAAATCAAAAATCAAAAATCAACAATCTTTTTTTGTTTATTCAAACAAAATTTCTATTGACCCATATTTAAAGGAAAATATTTGTTGGACTAAACAAATTTTTGTTGATCCAACAAATCATTTTTCTAGGTGTGAAATTGCTGAAAATGCATTTTCTACAGTTGTATGTGCATTATTAAATCATAACCATGTACTATCCTTTATACAAGGTGTTTCTAAACTCATGGTACAAACTTTAAGGGGTGATAGTACACATCAAGACAAACAATATTAAACAGGAAACTAAGGGTCCCCAACGTCTTCCGAAGGATATAGGCGCCAATAAAGTTTAGGGTCCAAAAATTCAAATGATTATAAAAAACAGAAAAAATTGGTCGATTCGTTTGCGGTTTTCACTAAAACTATTCTTTATGTCAGTATTGTCTTGAAAATAAATTATAAAGATAAATTTCAAAAAATGCCGATAGAGGGCGCTTTAGACTGGTTTAACGAACAACTATTTTTTACCGTTATTTTTTGCATCTCATTAAATATTTTTAGAAGCTTAGACATAAACTGAAAGTTTGAGCTCAAAATCTAAATCGTTGTGAGTGGTTAAGTAGCGCAAACTGTGGGGGGAGGTTAAAATTTCAAATGATTATAAAAAACGAAAAAATTGGTCAGTTGATTTTAGATATTCACTAAAATTATTCTTTATGTCAGTATTATCTTGAAAATAATTTATAAAGAAAAAATTTAAAAAATGCCGATAGAGGGCTTTAGACTTTGGAGCAACGTACAACTATTTTTTACCGTTATTTTGTGCATCTCATAATTTTTTTTTAGAAGCTTAGACATAAACTTAAATTTTGAGATGAAAATCTGAATCGTTAGCAGTGGTTAAGTAGCGCAAATCGAACACTGTTCAATAAGGGTGGGGAGGTTCAAATTTCAAATGGTTATAAAACAAACGGGAAAATTGGTCGATTCGTTTGCGCTTTTCACTAAAACTATTCTTTATGTCAATATTTCCTTGAAAATAAATTTTAAAGATATTTTTCAAAAAATTCCGTCAGAGGGCGCTTTAAAATTTATAGTAACCAACAACTATTTTTAACCTTTTTTTTTTTTTTTTTTTTTTTTTTTTTTTTTTTTTTTAATCTAATTAAATGCTTGTAAAAGTTCAAACTTAAATTTTGAGCTCAAAATCTTCTTCGTTGTGAGTAATTCAGTTGCGGAAAATTGAACTGTGTTGGATGAGTGAGGAGGGTGGGAGGGTAACATTTCAACTCCTGAACACAGTTCAGTTTGCGCCTCTTAATCCCTCCCATCGATTTAGAATTTGAGTTCAAAATTTAAGTCTAAGCTTTTGCAAGCATTTAATTAGATACAAAAAATAACGGTTAAAAATAGTTGTTTGTTACTCTAAAATTTAACGCGCCCTCTAACGGATTTTTTTTAATTTATCTTTAAAATTTATTTTCAAGGAAATATTGACATAAAGAATAGTTTAAGCGAAAACTGACCAATTTTTCCGTTTTTTATAATCATTTGAAATTTGAAGCTCCCCACCCCCATTGAACACAGTTCCGCTTGCGCTACTTAACCACTCCCAACGATTCAGATTTTCATCTAAAAATTTAAGTTTATGTCTAAGCTTCTAAAAAAAATTTATGAGGTGCAAAAAATAACGGTAAAAAATAGTTGTACGTTACTCCAAAGTATAAAGCGCCCTCTATCGGCATTTTTTAAATTTTATCTTTATAATTTATATTCAAGATAATACTGACATAAAAAATAATTTTAATGAAAACCGCAAATCAATCAACCAATTTTTCTGTTTTTTATAATCATTTGAAATTTTAATCTCCCCCCACAGTTCAGTTTGCCTTACTTAACCAGTCCCAACGATTTAAATTTTGAGCTCAAAATTTAAGTTTATGTCTAAGCTTCTAAAAATTTAATGAGATACAAAATATAACGGTAAAAAATAGTTGTTCGTTACTCCAAAGTCTAAAGCGCCCTCTATCGGCATTTTTTGAAATTTATCTTTATAATTTATTTTCAAGACGATACTGACATAAAGAATAGTTTTAGTGAAAACCGCCAACGAATCGACCAATTTTTCTGTTTTTTATAATCATTTGAATTTTTGGACGCTAAACTTTAATGACGCCTATCTCCTTCGGAAGACGTTGGGGACCCTTAGTTTCCTATTTATTATTGTTTGTCTTGATGTGTACTATCACCCCTTAAAGTTTGTATCATGAGTTTAGAAACACCCTGTATATGAGAAAATAACAAAAGTGATTGTTAAGACAAAATCATACTTGATTAAAACACTTGTACTAGTAATAGTAGACCAGACTCGAAAGGATTAAAATAAATAACTTAATTTTATAATTATTGCCGATACGTCAGTGAAGGCTTACTTTGGAGACACGAAATTTTTTGGTTTCTGTCTGTCTGTCAGTCTGTCTGTCTGTTCCGCGATAATTAACGCAAAAAGCATCCGATTGGCTTGAAATTAAGTGGGTATGTTAGTGAGGCACTGGGATTAAGTTGTATAGTTTTTTGTTACATTTGATTCATTCGTTCGGAAAATATAGAATATTTTATTTTGCGCAATAATGCTTTTCTATGGCAAATCCAATGATTTTCAATTTTTTTTTCTTGAGAGAAAATGACACATTTCATTAATGGAATTCAATGTGATAAATGGATACTGAAATTTATCAGTTAAATTATTCGTATTGTTTTGAAATTTTGTCTGCGCATTTGTCAGATTTTTAAAGTTATTACTGTAAATTTTGGAGATTTTTTATAAATGTATTTCAATAATATAAGCTGATTTGTTTCAGAGATTTACTTATTTCAAATGTATTTATTTCATTTTCTTTATTTTCTCTTAATGGTTGCTAAGCAACCATTCATCCTAATCCTTTTTTTTATAATGTTATAAATCTGAATGCGTGTACGAAAATTTAAATGAAGTCAGCGTCAAAACTAATGAGTTAATTAATGTCTTTGTATCTTTGCGTATAAATATAACATAACCCAGAAAAGAACATAGGCTATCTTTTATTAATTTTATTCAAATATTTTCTTCAATAATTCAAAATTTCCTTCTTTTTCATACAGAATCAATAGCGATTTTTTAGATAAAATTTAACCAATTTCCTTTATCGTTGCCAAAAAATTCAAAATCTGGAATAATTTTTCAACGGCAATAAG
The DNA here is from genome assembly GCA_964019185.1 of Maratus speculifer. Taxonomy (NCBI): domain Eukaryota; kingdom Metazoa; phylum Arthropoda; class Arachnida; order Araneae; family Salticidae; genus Maratus; species Maratus speculifer. Next base: position 418,904,807 of record OZ025291.1, on the reverse strand, counting down.
TTTCAATTGAGCAATTTCCATTCGAAAAATTAAACCAAGAAAAAATAAACATGACGTCAGAATTAAAATAAAAATAAATATAGTACTTTGTTAAATATTAAACACGGAATTTTGTTTCGTTAATAAGAATTTTTCTGACAAAAAGGAGGACATAATTAGAAGTAAAAGAAATAAAAAATAATTTTTAACCAATATTTCACTTGGTAAAATTTTACGTCATAGTTTAAATAAAACAGGTATTTTATAGTAGTCGTCAAAAATACAAGAAACATGGATAGCAATAACTCATGAATAATGACGTCATTGCCGAAACTTTAGTGAATGCTTTTTTTATCGACACAAAATTTATTGTTTTCCGCCTGTCAGTCTGTTCTTCTGTCTGTCTGTCCGCGATAATTGCCACAAAATGCAATCAAAACTTCTTTTTTTCGGAAACAAAATTGTAAAACCATAGATTACTAAGTTTACACTTTCAAAAGTTCCTGATACATCAGATTTAAATGTTTGTGGAGGGCAGGTATGTAGAAGTATGAGGATAATGAAAAATGCTTATTAAAACTGTTACTTATCCTTATAATTCAAAATGTATAAAGAAATACAAGATATACGATAACCATTAGCAAATTGATAGAAAGTTACAAATTTAAATTTAATGAGACTACGGGGGTTCCTCTTTTAAATTTAAAATCTACTATGTTATAATAATAAAAAAAAATAATAAAAAAATAATAGATCATGAAATTTTCAGAATATCCTAGCATAACTAAATCTTTAATTTAACGCTTTTGATGGTTGAAAACTTCTTATTCTTATTTTATTCTTATAAATAATTACGTAATTTGAAAATTTTAAATTACAGTTTTCCAGGAAGTTGAATGTTACCCATAGTGTGTTTTAAAAAAAATGATGTGCAAAGCTGACGTTGAGGCTCCTGATCTGTAGATTTACTAGTATTTAAATTAAATTTATTGGTGCTATCGTCTATGTAAAAATTTAATAATTATAAATTAACAATTTGGATTTATTAATTAAAAAATAAGTTGTTTGGAAGAAATATTAACTGAAACCCTTTGTGCAATCTGCGATCATACTTACCCACTTGTTTCTTCATTTTTTTTGTATTTTTTAAAGGCGCCCCTGGACTTTCAAATTTGTGGAAAAGATCAAAAACATGATGTTTTTCAAATTACCAAAACGCAAACAATATCCAATTAAAACCTTTTTCTTTTCTTTTTTGCCTAAAGAATATATTCTTAGTTCTATTATCTAGAAAAATAAACTTTGTACATATAAAACTAATACAGTCGATTCTCTTTAATTCAAAATCGGATAAGTCTAATCTTCGCTTAATTCGAACTAAATGTGAAGTCCGGAAATTTTCAATGGCAGAATAACGTTAAAAATTTTCGTTAATTCGAACTCATTTTCTCTTGACTTCGTTTAATTCGAACTGACGAGAATTCCGATTTTTCATTTTTCTCTTCCTTCTCACGAATTTCAGATCATTTGAATAACTTTCTTTTTTTGATTTTTGTGAAAATTGTTCCGAACGAGTACACATATAATCCAATGCATTTGATATCCACTTTCTTAGGGCCCCGTGTGTCCATCAGTGACGCTATAAATTTTTGTTCTATTGTGCTTGTATCTAGTATTTTAATTAGTTTATTCATTCTAATTTAATATTAAGTCATATTTTAATGACAACAGACGAAATAAATTAAAAAAAACACTATAACATTAATTCCTTTGTAATAGACATTAATTCCTTTGTACTACACAGTCGAACCTCGTTAACATGAACCTCGAGGGGAATCAAAATTTTGTTCATATTAACAGCAATTCATGTTATCAGTATCAAATCTTTGTATTCGTTTTTATAGGGAACTGTGAAAACAGTTCATGTAGAAAGTTCATGTCGAACGTTTGTAATAATTCACGCTAAGCGTGTTCATGTTAACGAGGTTTAACTATATTAAACATGTTTTCATTTCATATTTTCCATAATTCGAAATTCGGATAATTCGAAAATTTCTTGTGGTGCCGACGAGTTCGAATTAACGAGAGCCGACTGTATTTAAATTTTAAAATTGGAAATTCATACCACTGATGCATGAACTAAAATCATTAACTATTGCGAGCATGATGAAACTTTAAATTGTGCACATATAAATTAATTTCTATAAAAAAAAAATAGGAGTATAACACACTTGCTTGTGAATTAAAATCAAGATATATATACAAAAAGATTTTTTCTTTTTTTTTAATCTCATAGCACACACAAAGAATATACATACATTTTTCAAGTTTAAAAAATAAAGATAAAAAATACTAATTTTCCGAGCAGATATTCTAAAAATACGCATGCATAAAACACCCATAGACTTTACATTAGTGAGGCACATTCGAAAGTTTTGTGACTAGCCCATTTATTGATATTTTGAAATTAATCAAAATTAATAGGAAAAAATATCTTATAAAAATAAATAAATTAATAATAATAAAAGCAATGAAGCTGAATTGAAATAGGCTTTTAAAATTGAGTAGCTTTTTATGAAAAACAAATTTTAAATGACTTAAAGGGCCGTAGGTGTAGTCATAAAAACAACAGAGGATATACGCTCTAAGCAGACGGTATACGCTCAAGGCATAGGATATACCATAGGATGTGTATACTAGCTTTCTTGAGAAACAGAGGGTATACGATACGGTGTTCCTTTAAAAATCCAGCAGGTATACGGCGTATACCCCCCGTATACCCTCCACTACATCTCTGTAAAGGGCTATTAGCTATATACCTTTTAAATGCTTCGAATAAACGAAAAATGTTTTATTGATCTTTATAATGTAATGTAATGCTGAACTCTGAATAAAACGCATTGAAAAAATCGCAGTTGATCTGGAAATGCATAACTTAAACATTTTAATTCCATTTCAGAAAGGAAATACATTATTCTAACTTTACACTTCATTTTGAAAGATTTGTCATCATATTCATGATAATCCTTAAGATTAAAGAAAAATATTTTCAGTGTTGTTAAACTTTTTTTTTTATGTGTGTATCATTTTATTGACTATATAACATGAATAAATGTTGAGTTAATTCAACATTTATCTTTTTTAATGTTTAATTAATAATAATTTCAATACATTTTTTTTCGTTTTTAAAATGTGCATGAATTTTCAAAATATTTACCTCGGAGGATGTCTGTATTTTTCATTTATTTTACAAATTGCAGTTTTGAAATCATTTTAACGCAGGTTGTGTGTTAATACCTACTGCATGCTTCGTTTAAAGGAATAATTGATTATTTTTAAACGTGATATTACTATTACTGTGTTGTTTTTAGTTTTATTAAAGTCTTATTTTAAATGTCTTTTTAGTAGTATAAATGCAATTCAAATGCAATACAATTCTCATTCAAACTTTCATTTGAAATTTTGCAGCTAAGATTATAATTTACTTCATATTTATTCTTCAGGCTGCAAGAAGCAAGAATCTTATGTAAGAACAAGTAATTTATGTTCGATTTTAAGCATTCGATTAAACTGTTTCCTATGATGGAAAATATGGTTTAACCCAAATGAAATCTTGGACTTACGCTGTAAACATTATAAGTTAAAAGCAAAAATTATTACTTATCAGCGTAAAAAAAACAATTTATTAAATTCCTAACGTTTCGAACTCAATCTAATGAGTCATCTTCAGAGGTATATTTTTAAAGGAGAAATAATTTACATTAAAAACAGATTGGCATACTATAAATTGACAAAAAAAATACTAAATAAACATTAAAGGCATTAAAAACTGGTACATGTTTTTATTCAAAAATAAAAACATGTACCAGTTGCCATCACTCAGTAGACAATACAACAATGACAAAAACATGGAGGAAAACTTACAAAAGTATTTCTTTTAAAATATTAAACCAGATATTCGGTATTTGAAAGGACATATTGTCATTGCAGACTTCTTTCATCCTGAAACCAATTTCTATAGATTCCCTTATGAGTGCTTTTTGCGGATTTGAACAATGAGAAATAATCTTTACTTTATCAAAACAAACATTTTCAAAAGTCCCCTTCATCGATAACCTGGACAGAGCAGTTGATGGTCTATTAAATTTTAAATCGGCTTTATGCTACTTGATCCTCTCAAATAACCACCTCATAGATTTGCCTACATATGACGTCACTGTACCATTATTCAGTTCTATAGTTCTATAATTTTTGCTTTTAACTTATGGTTTAACGGCCTTATGGCTTAATGGTCGCAATAAATTACGGTTTAAAAATTCAAATTCATTATTGCCACCACTTTTTTGAAAAAAAAAAGATTCATCTTATTTAATGACAAGTAAAATAATACCAGAATAACATGAGTAAAACCAATTACACTGTTTTATAAAACTGGTGGGAATCAAACAATTCTGAATAAAAGCCGTAAAGCTTGCAGCCCCGTGAATGTCTCAGGCGCGACGATTAAGTGGTTAAGCAAATGAAATAAAATTATTCAAATAAACAAAAAACAAAGGTTTTTGGCTAATACCTGCATTATACTATAAATTTATAGATTTACCGATTTTCATCATATACTATTGTACTAAAAAAAGATGTATTTCACGCATGTCTGTGTTTTTTGATACTTGCTACTTTCGACATACATTCGAACTTTCCTTTTACGAAACCCCTATTTAACGAAGTTTTCTACTTAACGAAATTTTCTGCTGAACTTTGATTTTGAACACCTTTAACATACAAATTAATTTCCAATATTACGAAAAATGTGTTCTTTATAACGAAGTTTATTCCACTCGCATTCATACGTATACAACACGCAAACGGAGAGGTTGCTGTTGCAAAGCGTGTACGAATATTTTTAAACGGATTGTATGGAAAAAATTATTTAATCATTTCCATCATAAAAAAGATATGATTAAAGCTTTCAAAACAATAAGAAGGGAGGTATAATTCCATGTAAATGTAACAGATGAATTTTGTGAATATTTGCAAAAGGAAGAAAACTTTTATGTACAGTGTATTTTTTATATTTACTATAAAGAAATCTGTACAAAGTAATATTACAGACTTTCTTTAAGATAAAAATTTAAAATTCTAAAAAAAAAAAAAAAAAAAAAAAAAAAAAAAAAAAAAAAAAAGGTGAAAAGTACGCTGCGTTTTAGTTTTTATTTACCCCTCTTTATTATATGCCTTATGTTTTTTAGACATTTTTCTAATCAAATTTTTCTCATATCTACATTGCAAAAAAAAAAAAAAAAAAAAAAAAAAAAGTTATAGCCAAAATTAAAAAATATTTTTTCAAGCCGAAATTAAAAAATATTTTTTTTAATATTTCCATTTAATGTGTATTTTTCATTTTATAGATGTAATTTTAGTGTCGAAATTTCGTAAATTTCATATGATTTCTATTCAACGAATTTCTTCATAACGAAATGTTTAAGCATAACGATAAGACCTCTTTAAATGGACGTTTTTCTATATAATTATTGAATGTTGTAAATGAGTAGCTGTTAAGAAATCTTTTGAACATTTCTTTGTGCAATTTACAATCATATGTAACCATAGGGAATGCAATTGCATGCCCCCTAGTTTTTAAAAATAATGTAACTTGAAATATTAAGAGAGTGTTCCGTTTCAACTAATATCAACACTCCTTCCTCCGCCACTATAGAAAATGTTGTTTACGTTTTACGTTCTACACCTATGTCAGTGGTATCGCGCGAGTTTTCACTATAGTAAAAAATTTCCAACATTCCAACTCCATGAACTCAGGGTCGTAGCTAGAAGTGAATATGGGGGGTTCAAGAAATTATAGGTGGGGGGGAGGGCTCATATTTTCTCTCATGCACAAAGATAAATCAGTGCATATTCACACTGTAGTTACTATATGGTCTCTCATTAAACTGTTGTAATAACTTCATTTTAAGCTAAGAAAGTAATAGGATGATGAAAAATTCGAGTGTACAACTAGTGCAATATGTACATACTATTAGCTTCACATGTGCAAATAGGATGAGCATAGCAAGCGTTGAAACACTTATTTTAGTAACAATTTATTCTTTTTTGCAAAACTGCGAAAGCTTTCTCAAAACTAAATTAGATTTTTGAATAGAATTTCATTTGGATTTTTGGAATACAAATTCTTTTAGTAACCTTGGAATCTTTTCCAGGGGAAAGGGGGGGGGAGCTAAAAATATTTTAGTGGGGGCTGAGCCGCCTATAGCACCCCCTTAGCTACGGCCCTGCATGAAGTCAAAGCAAAAATCGAAATAGAGATTCTACCACCCGTCCACTACAGGAAAAAAAATTAAAGGATAAATCTAAAGAAAGGTGTTTTATCTCAAAATCCATAAGTTCAGTCAAAGAACAATTTAAAAAAATGTTAATCAAAATTAAAGATAAAATAATAATAAAATTGCATAATAGAATATTTGAAGAATAATTTTAAATAGAAGAGATATTAAAGTTGCCTACATTAAAAATTTCATGCATTTATGTTTTATAGGGATTGAGACAAAAATTAAATGTGGCATAACACTAAATTGCACTAAGATAAAAGGTAAGACTCCTGAGACCCCTTAAATTACTCTTGTGCAGAACTATATCTTATATTGTAAATAGACAAAGAAAATATGTTTGTGTTTTGCGATGTAATAAATCTTTTATTATCTATATTCTAGGGTGCTACCTCGTGTAATTTTGCAGTTATTTTAATACTTAATTATTACAAGTAGAAAGTAAGGACGAGGAAGACCAAAAAATATGATTTCACCTAATAATTGTGAAAAAAAAAAAAAAAAAAAAAAAAAAAAAAAAAAAAAAAGGGGGGGGCAGAGGAAAACAGCTTGACTTCGGTTTTCTCTGCTGTGTTATGAATGTGTTATTTTAAATTATCGTCTGCTACAGCATTTACGGAGGTGGTAATTTAGAAGTTAAACAATGATGGTAACTCATGGGAAATTCTTCTTTTTGAGGGGAAAACAGAGGTCTGTGGGAAAAAGGGAATTTTTGTTGTTTTGTGGGAAATTTCGACGTTTCTGATATTTTTCTTCCACAGTTTTAGCATCAGCAAAATTTCCCCCTGAAATTTCTGCTATGGAATTACTGTGCATAATTCTCAATTCTTCATAATATGAAGGGTTGATAATACATGTTGGATGATCATTTTTGCAGCATAGATGGGTGGGCAAGTAGAGCTAAAGCCATATGGAGACCTCCCACTTTGCTGACCCTGTCATAGCAAAGGAGTAAATCTGAGCAGGACAGTTGCATTACCTAACTGAGCACTGTTGATACTGATTTTTTAATTCTCAAAATTTTCTTGCAGATGTATTAAAACTGTTTAAAAATCAAATATTTTAATTTACTACTAATCGTTAAAAGAATATGTGCTTAGTTTAAATGAAACAAATTACTGCAGAGTGGAAAATTTTGCTGTTTTTTAAGTAGGAATTTTCTATGAAAAAACATTTGTGCCGAAGAAGTTTGTGGTCAGGCATACGAACCTGTTACTGTACCCCCCCCCCTCCCCAGGATGTTAGATCTCAAGTGCATACTTTTTTTCCCCGTAAAATAAGAAAAAAAGTTATTAGTTGTTTGCGTTCACTAAATTTTTCCTAAAAAAAATATTTTTTAAATGTTGAAAAGCGTAAAAGAGGGGAGATAGCATAATATAGGAAATTATTTAGTTAGAACTTTTTCCGATTGAGGGCAGCACCGTCAGATATAATTGTGAGGGAAAAATCAGGATGATGTGGGAATTTTTGAGGCAAAAAGCAGGTTCATGAAGTTAAGTTACTTGCTCCTTTTCGGCATTTAATGAATGATAATTTTTTCCACTTTCAAAGAGATTGATGACTCCATTGAAACTTTCGTCGCTTACGTGAAATTATTGGAAAGAAATTTTATTTATAATGAATGATGTTAAGAAAGAGAAAAAAGTAGCAGAAATTATTTGTCGTATGTCTCTTAAGCTGTATAATTTGTTAAATTATTTACCTCCTTCGAAAATTTCGGAAATTCTTCAAGAATACTCTGAAATTGTCGATATTCAGCTTAAACAGTTAAACTCCACCACACCAACAAGTTTTATAATCGGATAAAGTTCCATAAATGTTTTCAAGCTGAAAATTAATCTATTCAAGATTTTTTAAAAAAAACGACGTACTGTGCTTTTCCCAGTACTATTTTAATAAAATTTGCTGGAACATTTTCTACAACGATTAAAATTCATTTCAAGTTTGAATTTACGAAGTAACTTTCATTTTAAGTTTGAAGTGAAGTAACTTTTTTATTTATATATAAGATGAAAATTATTCCATAAATATGATTCAAAATGACTTTCATATTTTTTATTTATTTATTTTATTTTATTAGCTTTTTGTTGACGAATAAAAAGAGATGTATCAGTTATTTTAAATCTGAATTAAAACCTCTAACGTTTTTATTTATACATATGATGAAAATTATTCCATGAATATAACTCAAAGTAACTTTCGTATTTTTTTTTCTTTTTTTTTTTTTGCATAGTTTTTGTTGAAGAAGAAAAAGAAGAGATGAATTAGTTATTTTGAGTCTGAATTGAAATATCTAGGTGTTTTGTTTATATATCCGATGAAAATTTTTCCATAAATATGATTCAGAAGGATTTTTTACACACACACACATATATATATATATATATATATATATACTTTTATAAATACATCCAAAGTTATTCAGACAATACCAATAAAAGAACCAATGAAACCAGTATTGTTACAATCATATTGTTAAAAACAGTTGAAGTTTGAAGAGAAATGAAGGCAGATTACCAAATTACTAAGAAATATGTGGATAAATGGACATTATATAACCAGAGTAATTCATATATTACCATACAATAAACCAATGAAACCAGTATTTTTACAATTATCTTATTGAAAACAGTTGAAGTTTGAAGTGAAATAGAAGGCAGATTACCAAAATAATGAAAGATAAATGGATAAAAAGGCAGTATAAGGCTTTTCTATTTAACTACTTCTTCAGGGGTGTATAGTTTAACAAAAAAGCAAAAACATCCAACCAGTTTCTGTTATGAGTCGTGCTGAAAGCTAAGAATTCGACTCACAATACACCCGACTGGCTGGAAGCTATTCAGATGACAAATTAGTAGAAAGATACACATAGAAGAAAATAAAATCAATATGACAAAATAACAATAATACATTATTCCATTAAAAAAAAGGATATACATACGAAGATATTTACCATTACCCATATCCTAGCAAGATTTGTAGTGCAATCAGATACAAACTACATGTAACTTACTAACAGTCAAGGTTATGGTCATAGTATAAATCACATAGATAATAAAATAAAGTTGTAACAATAATTATAAAAATTAGTAAAACCTATATTATACTATATAATTCATAATATATTTAGAAAAAATAGATGCTACTATTAGAAATATTATATTTTTATTTTTTATCAATTATTAATATTACTGTATTAATTAATTAACTAGAATATATTACTACAACTGCTAGCAGAAAAATATTTTAGTGCTGCCATCTAAAGGATTAATATATTAATTAAATTATATGCTTATGGTGCTGCCCTCTATTATAGGAAAAAATAAATTATTTATTAGCTAAGAATTTCCAAGAATAATTTATATTCTAATATTTTACAAATAATTTCTTTAAGACAAATACAATAGACAACCATATCTTATCTCAATAACTTGATCATTTTTAAGTTATGCATATTAGTTTTTAGGAAAACATAAACTTTAATACTATGTGTAAAGTTAATTTTTTTTAAATTATTAAATATATAATAATTAACCATTGCGTATTATCCAGACAACACCGCCCTCCCTCGTAATCTAACATCTAACCCACCCAACCATCCTATTATTCATATTTTTTATTTTTTTTTATTTTTTATTTATTTTTATTTTTTATTTATTTATTTATTTATTTTTTTGTATTATTTTTATTTTTTATAATTTATTTTTTAAAACATTATTTTTAAACATTTTTTTTTTTTATTATTTTTTTTTAACATTTTTTTTTAAACATTTTTTTTACGCAATGTGTTAATTATTTTTAAGATCATGTAATAACATATTATATATTAAAGACTATAGGAGTTCTTATCAATAACATCATATGGTAATATTGGTTGAAGAAAAAATAGACAGTTAATACTAAATAAATGTTTATACAGATAATATTTTTTTAACCAAATGTAAAGGATAACCATATCTTATAGCAGTTTCTTGTACAGTTTTTAAATTATGCATATTAAAATTATGTGAACAAATATTTTTAATTCTATGGGCAAAATTAAGTAATATATTGACATAGACAGATTTATGTAGGCAAGAATTATAATGAGTAAAGAGGTTTACTTTAAAAGGAAAGTCATTACGTTTGTCATAAATATCAAATAGAATTTTATTATCAGAAAGCGTAATATTAAGACCAAGAAAGTTAATTGTATTATTATGCATATCATTATAACTGTATTTTAAATTTTTGTGGTATTTGATTCGTAGCGAATAGTTAGATGACTTTTTAGAATATAAAATTATTATATCATCAAGATACCTGTATAGAAAACAATTAACAATAGAAGTATTACGTTCATAATAATGTAAGTAGAGATCAGCACAAATGGATGATACAATCCCACCTTGTGGAAGACCGACTATTTGTTTGAATATTGTAGTATTAAATAATATATAATTATGATAAAGAATAAATTTGGTTAAAGATTTGAAGTAAGATAAAGATACATGTATGTTAAGAGAATTCCTATATTCCTTGAATAATAAATTTATGATCCTGAACATATCTGCAATATCAATTGTATTAAATAAATCATTAAAGTCATATGTTTTGATGTACTTAATGTTTTGTAAATTTTTGATATTATTTACAAGATGTAAACTATTTTTTTATACTATAGAATTTATTATTAGTTTTTGCAATATCTAGCATTTTTGTAAGTATTGTTAATAATTCTTTACCTGCATTATTGTTATAAGTATTACACCCAATAGTTATAGTACGAAACTTTATAGGAATTTTATGGAATTTTGGAATAACCACAATGTAAGGATAGTTATAATTATGATTTTTTATTTTTAATAATTTATAATATTGAGCTATATGTCTATTTTTAATAATAGTATCAATGTCGGTTTTAATGAAATTTGAACTAGAATTTATTGCTTGATTTAATAATGTAGAGTAATAATGTTTACATATGAAAGCATAGTTGTTAGGAGATTTATCGACATATGTTATGATAAATTTATTTTGTAAGTTTTTTATTTCATCATTTAATTGTTTAAAATTTAAATTGAAGGTATCGATATTCCTATAAAGTTCAATATTTAATTTATCTAAAACATTAAGTTTCCATTCAGTGAAGTATTCCAGAGGCTTATTGTAGTCTATCGAAATTTTATAAATAAAAAGATCTAAATCTAAATTAAACTGTTTTATGATTGATTTGATATTAGTACATGAAGGAACACGATATTTAGTACCATTAGCCATTAAATTTCGTAAAGAATCATTTTCAACGATATTAATATCCCCAGTAATAATGTGACCATGATCTTGATTTACGAAGTTACTATAACAGGGATCATTACAATAACATGGATAATTAGTATTATTGGTTAAAAATTTAGAAAATTTATTGTAGTTAAATATCTTACGTCCAAGTGTAACATTATATTTGAAGGATTTATGTATAGAAAAATTTTTTATAGGGAAATTATTATTTTTTATCATTAATAATGTTGTGTAGATTAATTTTATTAAGTACATTATTGGTAAAAGTAATTATGAGTTGAGTATTATTAGTTTTTTTATATGTATTTTTAGAAATTTTAACATTAAGAAAATTAATTCTATAGTACAATAAATCAAAGTAAATATCACTAAAATGTGAAGTTAAATCAATAGATAGAAATACTTTATAATATAAATTTAGATGTTTCTTTTTTATTGAAAAAATGTGTTTCCTAATATCCTTCCATTGATACGAGTTATTATATTCAGATTCCAACTTAATTATTTGTTGTTTGACCTCATTTCTAGAAATATATAGATTATTAGCCTTATTTTTACCTCTTGTTGTACGTGTAGTTTTTTTAATAGCAGAATGATTTAATTTTGCATACGTACTACTATAATGTTCATAATTATTAGTATTAGTAAAGACAATGTTAGTACGATTGAATAATTTAGAATTTAGACCGTAAGGGTATAAAGAATTACGAGATTTAATATAAATTGATTCATAAAGTAATCTATCATTTAGATTTTTATGCATACTTAAGATTTTGATGGTTATATTTTGAAAGTTATGGTGCCTGAAATGTATATGTTCAACATTAATAGAGCTGTTTTTTAAAATATCCTGTCTATGTTGATTGATTCTTCTATGCAAAGGATTACATGTTTGACCTATATATTCTAACTTACAGATGTTGCAATTAATTGAGTATATTACGTTGTATGCCTTACAAAATAGCACATTGTTTTTAGAACTGGAATCATTATCAATTTGTTGTGTATCTGCATGAGGGCAAGTTAAGCATTTGGGAGATAAGCACTTTTTAAATTTAAGTTTAATCGAGGGACAATATGACAGGTAACTGTTTGACGATCCAAAGAAATCCCTATCTATTTCTTTGTACCGAGCATTAGACATCTTACATTTTGAAGAGCCTAAATTGCCAGTCGCTAAATTTGTTTTGTAACTATTCATCATAAGAAAGATTATTTATATCCAATAGGACAAAATATATTACATAAAAATTAGTATAAGGACAATTTATAATACTATATAAATTTAAGCTAAAAAAAGAAATTCACATAATATATATATCAGTTGAAATCTTGGCTATTTGATTAAAAAATGATAACTGACAAAATATATCTTGAATAAAAATAATATATATATCATTTAATTCCCTAAATAATTTATATCACTAATAAGGATAAAATAAAAGTAATTAAATTAAAAAAATAATTTTCAATAATAATAAAGTGAAAGTACTTGATTACATAAATAATAATTATATATACAATATTTACACGAAAAGAAAAAATCCCAAACTTAAATCCAAAAGTAGTCTCATAGTAAATAAATTATGCAGTACACATAAACATAATATCCTATAAATAAAGCCCCCATGTTTAATTACATTTCAACTAAATTCCAATATGGTAAAATCCGAAGTTATAACAATGGCAGATATTTCCAAAAAGTATTAAAGAAGCAGCAAGAATAACAAATTGAAGAAATACATCATTTCATGCGCTGTGCATCATCAAAGTAATGTATTTTAAATTTTTTTAAAAATAGGTTAATTTATGCCAAAATGGGCCTAAAGTGAAATAATCCACTAAAAGCTGCAAGAATCCATGTTATCTTATGATAACATAAATGACATAAAAGACTAAACTATCCTTTAATGATTGTGCTTATGCATCTTATCATTATGGAAGTTGAATATATAAATACTTTTATAAATACATCCAAAGTTATTCAGACAATACCAATAAAAGAACCAATGAAACCAGTATTGTTACAATCATATTGTTAAAAACAGTTGAAGTTTGAAGAGAAATGAAGGCAGATTACCAAATTACTAAGAAATATGTGGATAAATGGACATTATATAACCAGAGTAATTCATATATTACCATACAATATACCAATGAAACCAGTATTTTTACAATTATCTTATTGAAAACAGTTGAAGTTTGAAGTGAAATAGAAGGCAGATTACCAAAATAATGAAAGATAAATGGATAAAAAGGCAGTATAAGGCTTTTCTATTAAACTACTTCTTCAGGGGTGTATAGTTTAACAAAAAAGCAAAAACATCCAACCAGTTTCTGTTGAGTCGTGCTGAAAGCTAAGAATTCGACTCACAATACACCCGACTGGCTGGAAGCTATTCAGATGACAAATTAGTAGAAAGATACACATAGAAGAAAATAAAATCAATATGACAAAATAACAATAATACATTATTCCATTAAAAAAAAGGATATACATACGAAGATATTTACCATTACCCATATCCTAGCAAGATTTGTAGTGCAATCAGATACAAACTACATGTAACTTACTAACAGTCAAGGTTATGGTCATAGTATAAATCACATAGATAATAAAATAAAGTTGTAACAATAATTATAAAAATTAGTAAAACATATATTATACTATATAATTCATAATATATTTAGAAAAAATAGATGCTACTATTAGAAATATTATATTTTTATTTTTTATCAATTATTAATATTACTTTATTAATTAATTAACTAGAATATATTACTACAACTTCTAGCAGAAAATTATTTTAGTGCTGCCATCTAAAGGATTAATATATTAATTAAATTATATGCTTATGGTGCTGCCCTCTATTATAGGAAAAAATAAATTATTTATTAGCTAAGAATTTCCAAGAATAATTTATATTCTAATATTTTACAAATAATTTCTTTAAGACAAATACAATAGACAACCATATCTTATCTCAAAAACTTGATCATTTTTAAGTTATGCATATTAGTTTTTAGGAAAACATAAACTTTAATACTATGTGTAAAGTTAATTTTTTTTTAAATTATTAAATATATAATAATTAACCATTGCGTATTATCCAGACAACACCGCCCTCCCCCGTAATCTAACATCTAACCCACCCAACCATCCTATTATTCATATTTTTTATTTTTTTTATTTTTTATTTTTTTGTATTTTTTATTTATTTATTTATTTATTTTTTTGTATTATTTTTATTTTTTATAATTTTTTTTTAACATTTTTTTTTAACATTTTTTTTATTTTTTTTTAAACATTTTTTTTTAAACATTTTTTTACGCAATGTGTTAATTATTTTTAAGATCATGTAATAACATATTATATATTAAAGACTATAGGAGTTCTTATCAATAACATCATATGGTAATATTGGTTGAAGAAAAAATAGACAGTTAATACTAAATAAATGTTTATACAGATAATATTTTTTTAACCAAATGTAAAGGATAACCATATCTTATAGCAGTTTCTTGTACAGTTTTTAAATTATGCATATTAAAATTATGTGAACAAATATTTTTAATTCTATGGGCAAAATTAAGTAATATATTGACATAGACAGATTTATGTAGGCAAGAATTATAATGAGTAAAGAGGTTTACTTTAAAAGGAAAGTCATTACGTTTGTCATAAATATCAAATAGAATTTTATTATCAGAAAGCGTAATATTAAGATCAAGAAAGTTAATTGTATTATTATGCATATCATTATAACTGTATTTTAAATTTTTGTGGTATTTGATTGGTAGCGAATAGTTAGATGACATTTTAGAATATAAAATTATTATATCATCAAGATACCTGTATAGAAAACAATTAACAATAGAAGTATTGCTTTCATAATAATGTAAGTAGAGATCAGCACAAATGGATGATACAATCCCACCTTGTGGAAGACCGACTATTTGTTTGAATATTGTAGTATTAAATAATATATAATTATGATAAAGAATAAATTTGGTTAAAGATTTGAAGTAAGATAAAGATACATGTATGTTAAGAGAATTCCTATATTCCTTGAATAATAAATTTATGATCCTGAACATATCTGCAATATCAATTGTATTAAATAAATCATTAAAGTCATATGTTTTGATGTACTTAATGTTTTGTAAATTTTTGATATTATTTACAAGATGTAAACTATTTTTTATACTATAGAATTTATTATTAGTTTTTGCAATATCTAGCATTTTTGTAAGTATTGTTAATAATTCTTTACCTGCATTATTGTTATAAGTATTACACCCAATAGTTATAGTACGAAACTTTATAGGAATTTTATGGAATTTTGGAATAACCACAATGTAAGGATAGTTATAATTATGATTTTTTATTTTTAATAATTTATAATATTGAGCTATATGTCTATTTTTAATAATAGTATCAATATCGGTTTTAATGAAATTTGAACTAGAATTTATTGCTTGATTTAATAATGTAGAGTAATAATGTTTACATATGAAAGCATAGTTGTTAGGAGATTTATCGACATATGTTATGATAAATTTATTTTGTAAGTTTTTTATTTCATCATTTAATTGTTTATATATATATATATATATATATATATATATATATATATATATATATATATATATATGTATGTATGTATATATATATAGCTTTTTGTTGACGAAGGAAATGAGATAAATCAGTTAAAGTCTGGATTGGAATAACAAACGTTTTTATTTTTAAATATAATATAAATATTATTCCATGAATATGATTTAAAAAAAACTGTTATTATTTTTTTTTTCATAGATTTTCGTTGAAGAAGAAGAGATGAATCAATTGTTTTGTGTCTGAATTGAAATTCTTTTATTTATATATACGAAGAAAATTATTCCATTGGAATACCATTCGAAGTAACTTACTTTTTTCTTTCTTTTGTTTTCTTTTGTTTTATTTATTTATTTTTCATTTATTTATTTATTTATTTTTTGTAGAAAAGCTCAATTATTTTAAACCTGAATTTAAGTATCTAACTTTTTTCTTTATATGTAAGTTAAAAAATTTTCCATGAATTTGATTCAAAGTAACTTTCGCATTTTTCTTTTATTTATTTATTTATTTATTTTTATTTATTTATTTATTTATTTATTTATTGACTGAAAAAGAGAAAAATCAGTTATTTCAAGATCTGAATACGATGAAAGTTGTTTCATGAATACAATTCGAAGTAACATTAGTTTTATAAAAAAAAAAAGTCTTAAAGAATAAGAATTCTATCTGTTTCAATTTTTCAGCCACATTCCTCTGCCTCCCATATATATCCACTTACTTTTACACATGTGATTTTATTTTAATTATGATCATTAATGCACTCACGGGGGGAGTTATGGGGGCTTAAGTCCCTCCCAGACAGCAAAACTAGGCTAATTATTCAAAATTTTCTAAAATTATGAAAATTTATTTTCATTATTTTTAATAAGTCCTGCAAAATATAATTTTTAAAAACTACTAATCTTTTCAATTTTTTTTCTTTTCTATAATTTTTCTTATGAAATTTGAAATATTTGCATTTTAATATTCACCATTTAAAACAAAATCTTATCAACCTTTTTACAAACCTCCCCCCCCCCTCCCCCACTTCCAGACTTCACTCTGCATCATGTCAACAGATTAAAAAAAATGTACGTCGGGCTCGACACATCTCATCCATTTTAAATGATATGTAAAAAAAAAAAAAAAAAAATAAATTGGACTGAGCTTGTCCGACATTTAAAGCTAGCATATTTTAGAGGCCTTTATTTTCTAAAACTTAAACCTCTACTCTAAAATATACTAGCCCCGTCCAAAGTTTAATCCTGGGTGTGCCACTGATTATGATGTACATACATAATTTCTAATTGACTAAAGCACAAATTCCTCTGATGAGATGACTTTTCGCCAAGGTAATTATCCTTTCGTGAAATTCTCTTAACAGTCTCCGCATCCAAGATTGTTTCCAAACAATTAATACGCCATTCGCATCCACATCATCAACTCATATTTCACCGAACTGTTTCCGAAGAATGCAGAAGTAACTTTTTGTTGTTGTTGTTGTTAAATTAACAGGAGATAAATCAATTATTTAAAGTCTGTATTTAACAATCTAACTCTTTTATTTATATGTAAGATGAAAATTATTCCATGAATATGGTTTGAAGTAACTTTCTTATATTTTTCGAGTAACTTTTCGTTGAAGAAGAAAAGATGACTCAATTATTTTCAGTCTGATTTAAGTTTTATAATTGTTTTGTTTATTTATACGATGAAAATTATTTCATGAATATATGTTTTGAGATCTGAATACGATGAAAGTTTTTTCAATGAATATAATTCGAAATAACTTTTGTTTAAATTTATTAACAGTTTTAAAGAATCAGGATTCTGTGAGTTTCAATTTTTCAACCCCACCTCTCTGCTTCCCATGTATATCCATTCCTTTCACACATATGATTTTATTTTAATTATATACATATGTTGTGCAATTTCTAATTGACTAAAACACAAATCCGTCTGATGAGATGACTTTTCTCCAAGATAATTATCCTTTCGTGAATTTTCCTTACGTGTTAATCATAACCGCGTCCAAGATTGTTTCCAAACAATTAATACGCCATTCGCATCCCACATCACCAACTCACAATTCTCCGAACTGTTTCCGAAGAATGCAGAAGTAACTTTTTTTTTTATCGTAAAGAAGAAAATGGGATAAATTAATTATTTTAAGTCTCAAATTGAGTATCTAACTGAAAGTTAAACTTATATGAATGTTGGAAATTATTCCATGAAAGTGATTAGAGGTAACTTTAACACCTTTTTTCGAGTAACTTTTCGTTGAGGAAGAAAAGATGAATCAGTTATTTTGAGTCTGAATTGAAATATCTAATTGTTTTGTTTATATATTGATGAAAATTATTCCATGAACGCAATTCAAAATAAAGTTCGTATTTTTTTTCTTTTTATTTTAAGATAGATAAGATTTTATTTTAAGATATTTTATAAAATCAGTTAGAATTTAGAAATTTTTTTAGAATCAGTTACTTTGAGTCTGAATTGAAATATCTAATTGTTCTTTTTTATATATGATAAAAATTATTCTATAAAAAAAAATTCAAAATAAAATTCTTTTTTTTTTTTTTTTTTTTTTTTTAATGATGTATATATGTAATTTCTAATTGACCAAAGCACAAATTCCTCTGATGAGATGACTTTTCGCCAAGATAATTATCCTTTCGTGAATTTTCCTTAAGAGCTAAAACCGCATCCAAGATTGTTTCCAAACAATTAATACGCCATTCGCATCCACATCATCAACTCATAATTCACCGAACTGTTTCCGAAGAATGCAGAAATAAATAACTCATAAGATGACCCGGAACTCGGCTGCGAGCTGGCCACTTTTTAAAATTCGGAAACACCCTCGAACGCCTCCGCTGCCGCTACAATAAAATAAAAATCGTTGATCACAAAACCAAAAATTGCAACAATGAGAAACGTGCAAAAGGAGGAATATAATTTCTGAAAAGCTTATCCCCCCCCGTAGGTCATGTGTGTATACAAGAGGAGCCAACCACCCTGGCTGAGGAACCGGTTTGCGTCTCATGATCATCTTCAGGAGGGAGTATGGCCATCATTTTTGGCGATGAAGCGCTCACTATAGCAAGTCATAAAAATAATGTATACAACTAAAAATATATACTAAAATAAATAAATTACTAAATGGTACACTTATAAAAATAATATATTTAAAATACAATTATAAATTCATCAACGTTTTATTCGTTTCTACACACGTCGTCAGGATACAATATAAAGATGTTAAATGCATTTAAGATTAAAGATATTATATTAAAGATGTATAATATTATTAAATTATATATGATATTATTTATTAGGATGAGCGAAGCAAATCCTCTACTAGGCTACTCAAATTACATTTTGTCGTACATTTTACAAAAAAAACTATTCAATATTTTGACTTGAAATTAAACACAAAAATTAATTAGGATCTGCAGATTTGCACAATATAATTTTTTTTATAAAATAATCTTAGAAAATTTATTATTTTAATTAATATATTTTACATGTTTTTCCATTAAGGACACATTTTTGCAAATAAAGAATGAATGCACATTTTCAGATGAAGAATTAAATCATTGAGTCAGTAATTATAGATAGAATCATAATTAAATAAATAAATAAAATAGATTTTCATTATTCTGTCAAAATATCTCAAAAAGACTATCAACTATGTTTTTTCGTTTTAACCATATAATAGTTTCACGATTTCTTTTATGAAATTTTTAAAATATTTTTTTTGTTTAGGAAAATTATAGCATATTTTTAATGAATTAAAATTTGTGAAAATTCAAATATTTACATTCAATTAAAAAGTATTTTTCAGTATTAAGAATTCATATACACGATTTGTTCTTATTTTGTGAAATCATTTATGCAAACAATACGTATGCATTTTAAAATAATTATATTATTATTATTATTATTATTTATTTATTATTATTTTGTGAAGTGACATTAAAAGAAATGTAAACAAATAAAATTTATTAATATTTTGTATAATTATGCTTCATATTTTGCTAAAATATTTTTATTAATATTAGTCTTATTCATAAATAAAAAATTCCAAGGAAATTATTAGTTATTTGGCTAAATTTAGATTTCTAAAATTAAAATACGTCGAAGCATGACGTGACGTTTTCGCTTAATAAAGATGCAAAAGTAATAAAAAAATTATATTATTTTCAAATATTATGAAATAATGCTTCGCGAATCCAAACAAAACTTGGTTTTTGCTAGTATATATTATATATATATATATATATATATATATATATATTGTATTAAAGATGTTAAATACATTTAACATCTTTATATTGTATCCTGATGACGTTCGTCGAAACGAAAGAATCGTTGATGAATTTATAATTTTATTTTAAATATATTGTTTTTAGCTCACAGGCTATCATAGCCTGAGAGCTTATGTGAACGCCCGTTCTGTATGTACGTTCGTGCGTAACGCGATAACTCATGATAAAAATATCGGATCCACTTGAAATTTTGTATATAGGTATATCCTGATAAGGCGCTTCCCTGATTAGTTTTTGGAGTTCATTCGATATGTATAAGAGGGGGAACGGGGTGCTCATGCCCCTCCCCTTAATTGATTTAATGGGTTTTTCATGCAGAATTAACAGTTTTCGTTCAAAAATTTAGATATAGGATCATTTTGATGAGGCAATTTCGTGAATATTATTAGGTGTTCATTGAATAAGTATAAACAAGGGGAACGGGGGTTCTAATGCCCCTCCCCTTAATTGATATAAAAGGGTTTTTCAAGCAAAGTTGTCAGATTTCGTTCAAATCTCTGAATAGTTTTGGAAGTCTAATGGTTAAGTATAAAAGAGGGGGATAGCTCCTCTTAAATTATATAAATATTAAATGGGTTTTTATTAAGCATTATCCGATTTGCTCTGAATTTTGGATATAGATTTTTTATATGATAAAGCATGTTCTTGATAGTTTAGGAGGTTTAATGATTAAGTATAAAAAAGAGGAAAGGAGAGAGCTGTTTCCCTTTCTTAATTTTTTTTCCAACGGAATTAACCCTTGAAAATATAAGGCTGCAATGTACAATTAGTATGCGTAGCCTGTGAGCTCAATGCCATCAGTATAATTGGGCAATATTCTTTTTTATTTATAAGTGTACCATTTAGTAATTATATTTATTTTAGTACATATTTTTAGTATAATTTATGGTGCAATTGTCCAATTTATTATTAATGTATATTAATTAATTTTATAAACAGTAACGTTTGTTTCTTTACAAAGGCTAATTTCTGGAATTATCGAATCGATTTTAAAAGTATTTTAATATTATATATACTCACGGATAAGTTGAGGAGTTTCTGAGAATTTTCGACAAGTAAACTGGGGGAGGGGGGGGGCGACTTATTAGAGATGAGTTCGGACTGGATTTTCTGAGCCAGGCCCGCCCGACCCCGGTATCAAAAATATACAAAACAAAATTGTATGATATTTAAAAATTGTTTCGAAAGTGATGATTCATTTTTAAATTATTCTCACACATATATTATTGTTCAATGATAATTTAAATTCAAACTTATCATAATCCGTGTCAAACAAAAATATATTTCATACTTAAAAATGCTTTTATGTTTTCGCCTACTTTAACTTGTAAATTTGATGGACACGTTTGTGTTTAATGAATAAATGCATGAAATTTGCAGAAATTATCATTTGTCAGCTGGCGAATCGAACAACGTTTTCCAATTTTCTGTAAAATATGTACATCTTTAACCATAATCGATTCATTTCTCATAACAATCTTCCGCAATCGACAGGCAGCTGAAAATCAACGCAAATTTAACTAGTTGGATATGCCAATCCCAATACTTTCGTCTATCTCATACGTACATTTTAATATTTTAAAATTTAGTAAAACATGGTGATGCGTTAATAATATTAATTCAATACTATACCAACTATGATTTGCATCTTAAATTTCTGTTTCTGTCAACTAATCGGAATAAAACGAGTTTTCGTATCTGCACGAGTCGATGAACAGTAGAACGATATTTAGTTTTTTTTTTTTTTTTTTTTTTTCAAAGTCAGGAAGGATCTACTCGCCATACTCCAAAAAAAAAAAAAAATCATAAACAAAAAAATTAGTTCAGATCTATGCATAACATCAAACACTTTTTAATGGTAAAATAATAAAACTGGCACAGACATCGCGATTATAGCACCTCCTTCCGGCGGATATTTTTCAAATTTAGGGAGGGTCTGCTGACCATAATAAAAAATTTATACAAAAAATTTCATTCAATTCTATGCATAACTTCATACACTTTTCTATGGTAAAATATTGAAAATGGCCCAAAAATCTTTTGATAGTACATCACTTTTTGATAGATCACTTTAGATAGTAGATCACTTTTAGATAGTACAATATTCACAATGGCACAAAAATTGCTATTGAAGCGCCCCCTTCTAGCGGATTTTTTTCAAATTCAGGGAGGGTAAACTAGCCATAGCCAAATACTTTCGCAAAAAATTTCGTTCAATTCGATGCGTAACTTCATACACTTTTTGATGGTAGAATGGCGACATACCGACACACACATAGACAGACGGACAGACAGACATTTTGTAAAAACATGTTTTTTGGAATATCTGACCCCTAAAACGTATAAATCCGTCAAAAACCGGAAGTCGAAAAAAATTTCGATTACAGTATTTTCTTCTGTTGACGATAGAAGAGAGTAAAAATTGACATTATTATTTAAAAATCTGATGCTTTTATAGGAAAAGAGGAAACACTGATCATTTGCTTTTTATCGGAATAACATGGTAATTATATTTACTAAAGAAGTAAAGTGCCTTTAAAAATGTTCAGAGTCCTCAGCATGATCAGAATTCATGACGATAATGACGAATAGATATAATAATCAGAAAATTTATTTTTATATAAAAAAACGACTATGACTCGTGCAAAATAGAAGATTAAATAATTTACAAACCCCTAGTTAATTACAAGGGCGGATCTGGAGAGTCCTCAAGGGGGGGGGGGGTGATTTTAGAAATTTGGACACTCGACTTTAATGCGTGGGTTGGGGCTAATTTTTTCACTGCGGGTCATGTTGCTTTTATTTTTTGCTGTGGGTCGGGCCTGGGTCCGGTTGACTTTGTCGCGAACTTAAAAAGGCGCGGTCCGGGGGGAGGGGGGGGGCGCCGGATTCTAGTTAGGATCCAACTCATTTCTTGCAAGGATACATGTATTTTGGGAAATTTTTATTAGCCCAAGAAGTGAAGACGATCGTCCCTCAGACCCGCCACTGGGCCCGACCCAAATCTGCAGAAAAATAATGATTACGATATTGCCCAGTTCTGAAAGCGAGAAGACCTGACCCAGCCCGAGCCTCACGAATTTAATAAGGCGCAGCTCGGGGCGGGCAGCGCCGGACTCGATTAGGCTTCAATTAATTTCCTGCGAGGATGCATGTCTTTTTAGGAAACTTTTATTAGCACGAGGGAGAAGGGGCCGATCGCCCTTTCGCGCCCCCTCCTTAGTCGCGCCATTGCTTCTCCCCCCTTATAGTCTGGGTCGATCCCAGACCGAGCGTTTATTTCAAGGAAGAACGAAATCCACGCCAGGCCCGCCCTGAAAAGAAAAGTGTGGCTCGATTCCGCTCTACAGGGAAAAGTAAGATTCGACCCGCCCCAGTTCTGAAAGTGTAAAGACCTAACCCAGTTCTTAAAAATGGAGCGGCCCGACCCGGGCCGCGCCGGTCTCGAGTTTAAGTCCAATCCTTTTTCCGTGCGGGCATCTAATATCGTTTTTCAGACTCTTTATTGGGCTCAAGGGGGAGCAATCGCCCCATCGCCCCCCCCCTAGATCCGCCATTGGTTAATTATCGTCTGTAAAACCGAAAAAAAATTCTCTTCGCGTTATGTAACTAAATAATCAATAAATAATCGATCTGAATAAAAAACAAGTAAGAAAAATCATGCGTTAAGTATCGATTATGAAACACTTTCCAACATTTCCTGTAATCTTTAACAAAACTTTGTTATCCAGGTAAATAAAGTATTACTGTCCTAGCCAAATCCGTATTCCAATACTTTTGAACAGCCCTGTATTTGATCTGTCGGTTGATATATAGACTATATAATGGGGAAATTTAGTTTATCAAGAAAACACCTAACTGGTTGAAATTTTCTTTTCTGCAATTTATACTAATAGATGGAATCATACGTGAATACTTTTGTTCAGCCCTGTAGTTTACCTAATACTTTTAATACAAGAAAGTATTTTTCTAAAATTTAGTTCAAGCAAAAATACTCTTTAAACTACTTAAATCACATTTCCAGAAATTATCATCCAAAGATGACCATGTATCCTGTTCCTTTCGTGACCCTGTATATCATTTTATCTGAATCCTACAAAAATTTCTTAGTAAATTGAATGTAGTTCAACATAAAAATGCATAGCTCATTTAAAAACCATCTTTAAGTAAATTACGCACATATTCAGTAACCTTTCCAAGATCTTTTATGTAACCCTGTATATATAAATATTGTTACTATTAAAGTTTATATACATTATATAATATGGATACATTTAATAAAACTTAAAAGCGCATATCAGAATTAAAAATCCATTTCATCCATCAAACAGCAATCATCCATATTATACAGTACTTCGTATAGAATGTACTATTTGAATTTTTTTGTGTGTCTCTGTAAATGCTATGCACTTCGTATTATGCATGAAATAACTCGTATTAAGCTTCAGTGACGTATATATATTTGATTATTATGTGAAATCTCTCACCATAGTTAAATTGTATGCCCCAAACAACACCCCCTTTATTATAATGCAATGGGACTATTTTGTGTGGCCCTGTAAATTAACAATAACAATTCTTTTCACAGCATACTTTACAAAATGCATATTTTAGTGCATGTATATGAATTTGAATATGTTTGGTAGGATGTAACATCTTTAAAATTCATTTGAAACGATTTTTCCCCATAGGCCGTAATGTAATGGAAAACTTTTGATCGTCCCCGTAAATAAACTAGTCATGGTATATAGAGACTTCATTTCCAATAGGGTTCATGCTAGAGTAAACCTCAATAGCGTCCAAAAATTTCATGGCAATCCGAACATATTTACGAGAGTTAGAGCGCGGACAGACGACCTTTCGGCCAGACGACAGACGGACAGACAAATCGAAAGCATAAGCATTTTTCAAATTTGTTGGAAAGTGTTAACAACTTCTGCTAACGAAAGCCAACTAAAAGCAAATCCATTGCTGTGTTTGTTTTGGTGGACGCCATGTAAATAAATCGTCGCCGGAAATTCCGTAGGCATAAATCTGTAATTATCGCAATTTTTTTTTTTTTTTTTGAAACAGCAGTGAAATCTATACTAATAAAAGAACAAAACGCTCTGTCTGTCTGTGTGTGTATCTGTGTGTGTGTGTCTGTGTGTGTGTCTGCGATGGCTAGCAAAATCTACAGCACGTACAAAGCTCAAAATTTTTTTGAGAGTAGCCCAATGTCTCTCCTGATGCACCTGAAGCTCAGAATTTTAAAATTCTATTTATTAACTGAGTAATTAATTAAATTCCAAAGCTCACTCTCATAAAAAATCGCCTTTTTTCGCTTTTTTTCCATTTCATTTTCTTATGGTTGATTGGTTGCATACAATTTTCGCAGAAAGAATTAAAAAAGCTGGGACAGACCTTTAAAATTCATAGACTGTCAAACTGGCAGTTTAAATGAGGATTTTTTTTTAAATCACAGCTGCTGTACACCATGGAGAAAAAGATAGGTGGCGGCGAAGTAAACCGAAAAAAGGTTTGCAGCACGGAGTAAGAAGTATCTTACTCCGTGGTTTGCAATATTAAACCATTTATCGCTGAAATTTTAATGCCTCAAACAAAAGCACGAGGAAGGAATTTTGTATTAATAAAACGAATTGAAAAAAACGAATTACAGCTGAAGCATATTTTACGAATAAATAGTAATTTTTTAAAATGGTTTTTTTCTATTATATTATTTAGGTTAAAGTTAAATTGCATTTATGTTATGGTTAGAATAAGGATATGTTACAATAAAGTGAATACATTTAGGCTAGGTTACATTTCTGTTATATTTAATTTACGGTAGGGTACTGTTAAGTCGCTGTTAGGTTACAGACAGGTTCTGGTTACGGTATAAAAGTTTAAGGTTAGGAATTTATACACAGAGTGAACCTATACGCAAGATTTGATTAAAAATAACACTTACTTTTGTTAAATAGCTCTGAAATTATAGTACTATATACCAACCTTTTAGCTACCATCGTGTATCGATTTCATTCATGGTATAGTCGGATTTAAGAGTGATATAATTAGTTTGAAATTCAAAATATTTCACTTGGGATTTGTATGTGAAAATAATAATTAGTTACGTGACTTAACAGTGATTTTACGGGTAAGTATCAACTTTTTTACACGAAAATCATGCAATCGTTGGATACACATTCCCTCCCGCGTTTTTCATTGCTCATTTTGAGTATTTTTAGAGCTTAATATTAGTTGTTTTTAAAACCGATTTTTCACACAGCCAGTGGCTACGTATTTCAGACAATGCATTTCTGCATGTAAATAGTTAATGATAAAATCATACAAATTTCAAGTTCGTTTAATATTGTTAATACGGACCCAGGCAACGCCGGGCGGGTCAGCTAGTACTAAAATAAATAAACACGATTGCTGTTCCCTTGTCATTTTGATCAAAATAACATTAAAGTGACTTGAAAAACAAGTACGCAATTTCAAGTGGGAAAAAAAATTCTTCCAATATTTTCTACATATAAGTAAACAAAATTTTCCGGTTTCAGAAAAAAAAAAAAAAAATGAGCCCGAGCCAGTGCGAGTCCGAAAACTAGAATAAAAATAGTGTTCAACCAGTGTCGGGTTCGGATTCGGCCTCGGGCTTAGGATGATCGATCTCGTCTCATCTCAACGATTTATATGCGAGTCATTTAAAAAAATTAAAAATCACTTTGAATACATTACTTTATCTATACTTACAATAAAGTTCTGTCTTTTTACATATATGAATAATAAAGGAATGTATAAAATATACAAATAATAATAATTTGTCATTAAAAAACATTTCAATGATTTGTTTTTGTTTACTTATCACCATTTTCGCATTGGAAAGTGAAATCTTTCTTTGGTTGGATTTTGTGCAAAATGCAAGTAAGAATTAAGAGGTCGATTTAATCGCGTTTTTTTCTTTTATAGAATTTGCATTCGAAAGTTAGGTGGTCGACTTATACGCAAGTATATACAATAGTGGAAATTTAAGGCTCCTGTCCCTGTCTAAGAAAACGCTCGAACTAATGCTATTCCTGTGGGGAAGTTATTTTATAACATTTGGTTTATATTTTTAAATATTTTTATTTTTTCATTGGATAGCTGAGCAATATGCCGACATAGCTCCTTTTATTATTTTTATTTATTTATTTATATATTTTGATTTTGATTGCAGATATTTTTTGTAAAAGGAATTTCTCTTTCGAAACCGGTTTTGAAAGTAAAACTAATTTTATAAAAAATGTCTGCAACCAAAATTGAAAAAATTAAAAAGAAGCGATGTTATCCAATGCAAAATAAATAAATAAATAAATAAATAAATAAATAACTATATAAATAAATAAATAAAAATATTAAAATGGAAACCAGTTATTAGAAACTAACCTCCCTATAGGAATAGCATTAGCTCGCGAGCGTTTCCTCGGTCAGGGACAGGAGCCTTAATAGTGCCAGCCCTTGCTCAACAATAGGCTATATTTTGATGATGCCACTTCACCCAAGAGGGGGGGGGGAGAGAAGGAGTGAAAAGCGTTTTGAAATTTCGATTTTTGATTACTGAAGGGGATGGAAATCTGAAATTTGGTATGGTAGTTATTAGCTCACAGGCTATCATAGGCTGAGAGCTTATGTGCCCGTCCGTTCTGTATGTACGTTCGTACGTTCGTGCGTAACGCGGTAACTCATGATAAAAATATCCGATCCACTTGAAATTTTGTATGTAGCTATATCCTGACAAGGCGCTTCCCTGATTAGTTTTTGGAGTTCATTCGTTATGTATAAGAGGGGGAACGGGGGGCTCATGCCCCTCCCCTTAGTTGCTATAAATGGGATTTTCATGCAGAATTAAGTTTTCGTTCAAAATTTAAATTAGGATCATTCTGATGAGGCGATTCCGTGACTATTATTAGGTGTTCATTGAATAAGTATAAATAGGGGGGACAGGGGTTCTAATGCCCCCCCCCCCTTAATTTATATAAATGGGTTTTTCAAGCAGAATTTTCAGATTTCGTTCAAATCTCTGAATAGTTTTAGAAGTTTAACGGTTAAGTATAAAAGAGGAATTAACCCTTGAAAATATAAGGCTTTAATGTACAATTAGTATTTGTAGCCTGTGAGCTCAATGCCATCAGTTTAACTGGGCAGTATTCTTTATTTATAGTATGTAAATGCTGTTTAAAAACGTTTCCTGAAAATTTTGAAACTTAAAAGTGTGAAATGCCGAAAAACATTCATAAAATGTTCTAAATTACGATATTTATGGAATCGTTAAGATTAGAATGTTGAAATTTCACATGGTTACTAAATTTAAGACAAAAGTTACACATAACAGTTTAAAAATAAATAAATAAATAAAAGAGTGTATAGAAAAAATAGTTTTAAATTTGGATATATCTATATATTTTTTTAATTGAAGGGACTAAAAACTATAAATTTGGTATAGCGTTT
Source organism: Maratus speculifer (assembly GCA_964019185.1). Taxonomy (NCBI): domain Eukaryota; kingdom Metazoa; phylum Arthropoda; class Arachnida; order Araneae; family Salticidae; genus Maratus; species Maratus speculifer. Next base: position 418,875,807 of record OZ025291.1, on the reverse strand, counting down.
AAATACAAATTCTATCTAAGTTTGGTTTATAAAAAATTAGAATTTTAAAAGAATGAAATGAACGGAGACCTCTCTAAGTTAGGATTTCTATGGAATTGGAGAACTTGATCAATAATATAGTATACAAACTTGAAATTTGACATGGCTGATACTTTTGAACGTAAATGCTCGTATTAACTTAAACATAAAAAGAGAGAGAGAGAGAAAGAAGAAGGAAAAAAAAAAGAAAAAAAGGAAAAAAAAATGAAATTCAAAAGGATGAAATACGCCAAAGGCATTCTGAAAACATTCTAAATTACTTCTGTATGGAATTGTTAAGGATAGAAACTTTAAATGTCTGCTACCTTTAAAACAAAAATGCACGCACAAAACCACACACACACACACACGAGATTTAAAAAATACAGGAGGAAAAAAATTCTATACTTACGATATTTGCGATTTCTGAAAGAAATGAAAACTTGAAATGTTGGTATTTTAAAGGGTACTCTTACTTAAAAAATATATTATCCGTACTTAAAAAAAGTAAAAACTATACCTTTATAAGATCATTCCTGTGTCTGTCTGTCTTTTACTCATAAATTATGTGACGCGGAAAGTTCAAATTGGAAAAAATAACATTGACCTTTGACCTATATATTTACATATCATTAAACATTCACAAATCTATTTAAGAAAAAATTTAGAAGGGCTAAAGTTACCTGAAAACAAAAAATCTTTTCTTTGTATTTCGTGTGTGATATACTGTGAAAGTTTTCGTAACGCTGAATTCAAAAAGGCATTTCTTTAAAAAGAGCAGTAAAAGCGTAGTAAAAACATGGCGCGTGGCGATTCTTGTAGAGTTTCCCCCCCCCCCCATTTTTTTTTCTTTTTTGTTTGTTTGTTTGTTTTCCTTTTTGCCCCTCGCGTTTCCCCCAGACCTCCTCCTGAAATCAACACTGAAAATAAGCGTTATTCCTTTATTTGTACTGTTTTTGATCAGCTACAGCGATCCTATTGGCCAACTTTATGGCGCATAATGAGAATTATAGCGTTTTTAGGTATGTGCAAGATGAGGCACCCGTGCAATGAAGGGTTAATGAATAACATTTAGTACCTCCTACTGGGAAAATTGGTAATGATCGCAAATGCCATGCGCTGAGATAAAAATTTTTGTTTATGGCCAATAGATGGCAGCACTGCCACTATTGCATTCCCTTTTGTAATTTAATTTTCAAAGAATAATGAAGAGTCGCAGTCATATGCTTATATCTCTGCTCATTTTTCATTGGTAAACAGTGGAGCCAACTTATATGGGCCAATGGGGCCCGAGACCAGCCAATAATTTTAAATCCTAACATACCCAGTTTTCATTGTTCTATTTAGTTACTTATTTCATTAATTTATTATTTTTTTCCTCCCTAGAACAAAATTTATTTTGTCAATGACCATGTATTTTAATTCTCCAACTGATATCCATAAATCCCAAAATAACTGAAATGTCCATATTTAACTTTCAGCTATTTCAGTTTGTAGTTATGTTCATGATATGATGACATTATAATAAATATTAGTGTTTTCATATGGAAAGACGCATGAAAATATAAATTAATAAAATTGCAACTTTATTAAAATATGGTAACTTGGCTTAAAATTCTCACATTTTAACCTTTTGCTCACCCTTTAAAGAATAACAAACTGGTCGTACCATTTTGTCAAACTATTTTTAAGCCCACCCAATATTTTTGACCTAACCCAATACTTTTCAAAAGTTTGTGTCACTGTTGATAAAAGTCGGTTTTTGTTTCAGTGCTTATCTTCAGGGACATAGCTACCGTGGAGCAATTGGAGCAAACTGCACCAAGCGACAAACCAGCAAATCCTAAAAGGGCAAAATTAGAAAGGACAAAATAAAAATATTTAGAAATATTTACATAAAAATATACAGTTAGAAATATATACATCTCTCATTATTGATCAAATATTACTAATGGAACGGAAATGATATATTCAGCATCAAAAGCGTGCGAAGAGAAAACTACGCGCGGGCCAAAGTTTCAATTTGGCGCCCCCCTCTCCCCCCCACTAGACGCTAACTCCACCCCCCCCTCAAAAAAAAGGAAGTTGGTAGTATAAATTTTTCGCAGCTTAAATTTCTGCGCCCGGGATGACCGCCCCTTTCTCACGGTGCTGCTGAGCATATTTCTAAAGGCCCTAACACATTTGACACTTTTTGAAGTTCGTTGTTTGAGCCGACACGCGGTGTTTTTGATCTTAATGAGTTTTGCAGGAAAGGGATCGTTGTCCGGCAAAAGAAAAATCTATCCGTCAAGTAGGTTGGATTGCTTATCTCCCGATTCTTTTGTGCGCTCTCCTCCGTTCTATTATGAAGAATCCGTAAATTGAACCTATACAATAGACCTCCCAACTTTTCTCAAGAATTCAGTTGAAGGGAAGTTTATTGCAATCTGAACGGAGCCTCAGTACATACTGCAGGTATTTTTGCCGATCCCACCGAAGCTAGCCTCGGAAGGAAATACAAGCTTCTGATTGGTTGAATACTTTAAAGCGCATTTTCTTTTGGTACATTTTTGAGTTTATGTTTACTTAATCATCCGTTTATGTTTGAAAACTATTTTGAAAGATGGATTTTGTCTGATTTTACACATTTATTAATAGTTGAATACAAAGATTTCCTGGAATTTTTTAGATGCTCTTTAAATTATTCAACCAATCAGAAGCCCATATTTTCTCCCTATGCTAACTTCGGTGGGAAAATGCCTCCTGCAGGTGAGACTGGGAAAGATCGCAAATACCATATTCTGAGATAATTATTTCTGTTTATTGCCAGTAGATGTCAGCACTATGACTATTGCATTCCATTTTGTAATTTAATTTTCAAAGAATAATGAGAAGTCACAGTCATATTCTTATATCTCTGCCCATTTTTCATTGGTAAGCGACAGATTTTCTTTTACTGATGATTTTCAGGTTCAGGGACGTAGCTACGGTAGGGCAATTGGAGAAAACTACTCCAAACAAACAATTTCTAAAGGTTCAAAATTAAACAAAAAGGGCAAAATAAAAATACAGTCGGCTCTCGTTAATTCGAAATCGGATAAGAATAATGTTAAAATTTTCCATTTATTCCAACTCATTCTCTGTTGACTTCGTTTAATTCAAACAACCGATAATTCCATTTTTTCATTTTCCCTTATTTTTTCATAGATCCTTGGAAAAAAAAAAAAAAAAAAAAAAAAAAAAAAAAGGAATTTTTTTTTTTTCTTAGAATTGTTCTGAACATATACATATAATCCCATGCATTTGATATCCATTTTCTTAGTGGCCTGTCTGTCCGTCATCGGACAAAGAACTTAACTATTTGTTACAAATACAAAAACTGCCTAAAATGTCAAAAATGAATAGGAATTTGTAAATATCAATTGATTATTTTTTGTTTTCACAATTGTGTTAAATAGAGTAAATAATTTCTTAAAAGTTAATCGAATTTCAAGTAAGAAAATTATAGTACAATTAATTTAAATTTTGAAATGCAGTTGTTTTATACTTTATTATTAATTTCCTTGTTTTATTTCTTTATTTTAATATTAATTATTAGTTTATGTATTTACATATTTTTTAAATTTAATATTAATTTATATTCAAGCGATACAACCCAAATATATTTTAAAACTAATATAATATTAGTTAATTTGTAATAGTACCCCTTTAAACATATTTTTCTCTCGCACTTTTCATAATTCGAACCCCTGATAGTTCGAACATTTCTTGTGGTCTCGACGAGTTTGAATTGAAGAGAATTGAATGTATTTAGAAATATTTGCATATTTTCTTTCATTATTAATCAAATATTATCGATAGATCAGAACTGATATACTCAACATATTCCTGTGACATTTTACATTTTCTTTCAGCTTCAACTATTTTGACTTCAAACAAGTTTTTATACCCAATTAAAAGAAATTACTTCTATTCACATTTTTATTTTATTTCATACTATAATGCCAGAGCATAAAGTAAGTAGTTCTTGTAACACCGCTTCAGGGTTTTTTCTTTCTTTTTAGAAGAATTGCAATTTTTTCAATCTTAAATTAATTAAAACTTATTTACAGGGTTCTCAGCGGTCACTTTAGTGGCCACACATTATTATTTACAAACAATAATTCTTCTATTTACGAAAAATGTATTCATTTTTTATAATGTTCATTTAATAAATATGTTCTTCCATAATTGTAGATTCGTAATAACTGCATTTTTTGTTTTATTCATTTATTTATTTATTTTTTAAAATTACAATTTAGCTATAGGCAAAACTACATAAAAAAAAATGCATTGGAATCACTTCATTATCTTCCCGAAAAAACAAATGAAAATAATTCGCTATCAGCCGTTTCTCCAAGAAATATGGTAAGTGTTGTTGCATTTATTATCCTAAAGTTGAACGGCATCTTAAGAGCCCACACTACTGATTGAAAGAGACCCGGATGATAATGTAAAGTCTATGGGGGCGTCCTTTTAAAATATCTTGCTCAAATTTTAACATTTTGACGTGATTTTTTTTTCATAGGATAGCTGAGGACGATCCATAATTGGCCTAATTTTTACTTTTTTGATTTTGGTTACATCCTTTTTATATTAGGATAGTTTTATAACCGGTTCAAACCGATTATGAAAGTTAAACTATTTAAAAAAAACTGACTCCAAAATCGAAAAAGTAAAAATTAGGTCGGTTATGGATCGTCCTCAGCTATCCTATGAAAAAAAAATCACGTCAAAATATTAATATTTAAGCGAGATATTTTAAAAGGACGCCGCCATAGACTTTACATTATCATCCGGGTCTCTTTCAATCAGTAGTGTGGCGTCTTAAAGGTAAACACACACACAGAAAACAACGACACAAAAAATGGACACACAAATACAAAATAAAGACTCTAGAAATAGGTTACTATTGTGGGGGTTTATTGTTAACAGATTGAGGTAGTTACCACTATTTTCATTATGGTACATTTAAAGCATAAAATTTCACATAATATTTTTGTTCATTAAATTGTTTTTTTTTTTTTTTTTTTTTTTTGTATACATTTGGAGGGAAGGTTCCAAGGATATTGATTAATTTCCATTTCTTATGACGGTGGAGACTTTGTGCAGCAGCACATTCTTGACAATAGTTTTCTGATGGACGAAAATCTTTTCTTAGGACGATCCTGCAAAGAAAAAAGACACGATCGATTAGTGTACAATATTTAATGTGGTAAATTAATCAAATAATGAAGCATAAATCAACGCTTTACATTTCTACATTATAAAAAAATGAAAAAAAAAATGGACCCATTTTTAAGCAACTTCAAATAAAGATTAAGCCTTGTGTGTTTTAGGGTCAAATTATATTGCAATTGAAAATTGACATATTGAAATAATATTGACTGGGATGTTGGCATTTGTATCTGTAGGATTATAGGGCAACATGAGATTTCTCAGCAAATACACAAACATTGTGAGGTATGTGAAATTTGCACTGATCCATTTTCCTTCAGAGTCATCTCACTAGAGGGCAGCACTAGAGCTGTCCCATGCAACTGTACATCCAACTATGATAGTGAACTTTAAGCAAGTAAGTATGGAGACTAGCGCCAGATGGCAGCACCAAACATTTAAAATCTCCATACATATGAACATAAATGCAAGCTCAGCTGATTGCCTTTGTTTCAAGAGGTTGAGAACTTTCAGATACTTTTGAAGGACCCTTAGTTTTGAAATAGGTCCTCAGAGGGAAAGACATGCCTTCCCTTTCTGTGTTTTACCTTTATGTAACAAAGGAAAGCTAATCCAGCTTCCTGAAAAAAAAAATACACTGAGAGGACCTGTCTTAAAAATTCAATATTACTGTTCTTAACATTAATCTAACTACATTTTATTTTGTTTGTTTTAGTATAATAATCAAGAAATAAATTTTTCAAGTGTGTTATATGCGTGTCAACTGGATTTTCTTGTTCCACCTTCTACACAAGTACAATGTGTCTTCCATTATTGCCTTCTGTTTACTATCTACTGTGATCAGGTAGGATCTATCCAATTTTATACTTAGTGACATTGTGGAATAATACTGAAATTAACAATAATTTCTTCTATCACTGTTCCCACATTCAACAGATTATGAGACTGAAAAGGGAACGTGATAGACTTTTTTACCTTTAATAAATAAACAAAACAAACCCAGTAATAAAAAAAAAAAAAAAAACTGATTAACATTTTATTTTCATGTATGATATATTATATATAAGTTATATGATTAATACTGAAAAATACTGAACTGATATTATATAAAATAAATAAATAAGGAAAGTCACGGAACTTCCTTACAAGAGCAATCAATTTATATTATATATTTATATATTAATTATATGCTAAAGTGTATAAATTGCTGAGTAACTGATTTATTATTGATTTATCAAGATACATTGTTTAATATATATATACACAATGGCCATGAGTAGGGATCTCACCTCCATTGAGAAACTAAATAATTCTAATTATTCAAATTGGTCCTTTAAGATTCAAAATTTGCTCATCAAAGATGATTTATTTAAATTTGTCCTTAATGATCCACCTGAGACACCAGACGAAACATACATACGTGACAGCGCGAAAGCAAAGGCCATTATTAACTTAAGTATCGAGGACAACCAGATAATTCACGTAAAGCACTTAGAAAACCCCAAACAAATTTGGGACAAATTAAAAGAAATTCATTTACGTGCTAATTTGAGCTCCAAGCTCTTCTTACTGAGAAAATTTTATTCTCAGAAATTACCTGAGAATGGCAACATGATAGATCATATCAACGAAATACTCACGATCAAAGATCGTCTCTCTGCAATAGGAGAGGATATTAAGGAGTCTCACATTGTTGCTATCCTCTTGTGCTCACTCCCACAGTCTTACGCACCATTGATAACTGCACTCGAAAGCAGAGATCAAGAGGATTTAACAATTGATCTCATTAAAAATAAATTAATTGGAGAATTTACGCATCGGGTTGAAGCTAAAAATGCAAATTTGCACCCCAGAGACACAGCGTACAACGCTGAAACCAGATATATGGGTTCCCGTCCCAAAGGTACTGCATACAAAAATAATAATTCAAACAGATCTAAAAAATTCTGTAACTTTTGCTCCCGTAACGGCCACATCAGAAGCGAATGCTTCCAATTGAAAAATAAAGAAAAACAGAATTCACAGAAGAATGCTTATAAAAACGAATTCAACAAAAATAAAACTTACAATAATAACAATAAAGGCCAAGACAATAAAGACCACTCATCCAACTACTGTTTCAACAGTAAGATAGAAATTATGGATGAGAAAAACGAATCGGATCTTCCTCCTTCCCCGATAGAACACACACTTAAAAATGAACTGGTACTAGTAAACAAATTACATGAAACTAACCCTCATTCATACATAATCGACTCAGGTTGTACTAGACATGTTACGTCCACAACAGAGCACTTCACAACATTTAAACCCGGAAATTTCGGTAACATTACCATTGCTAATGGGAAAAGATTAAACTCTCAAGGTATGGGCGATGTAACACTTAACTCAGGTCTAAAAAATAGCATAACTCTCAAGGATGTTCTTTATTGTCCGGAATTAAAGGGTAATCTTTTGTCAGTTAAAAAGGCAATTGATAATGATATAAAAGTAATTTTTGAAGGAGAAACATGTTTATTTGTCAAAGACAACAACACTATCTTGACCGCAAAATTGAATAATAATCTTTATGAGATAAACCCAACGGACGAATATGGTTACATTTTAAGTACACAAACATCATGCGATAATGAAAATTGCATTTACATTTGGCATCGCAGATTAGGTCATAAAAATTTTGAAGCAATTAGACATTTAGTTAACCATAAGCTAGCAGAAGGGATAACCATAAACAATTGCAAACACAAAACATACTGCACTAAGTGTATCGAAGGTAAACTATCAGTTTCGCCTTACCCTAAATCGGCTAAAAACAGAAGTGTAGAAATCTGTTCCCGAACACATTCGGATATTTGTGGACCCATGGAAACAATGACCCCTGGCGGGAAGCGCTATTTCATAACATTCACAGATGATTATAGTAGATTTACTGTAACGTATTTGTTAGCACATAAATCTGAAGCGGTAGAAAAGCTAAAGCAATATGTAGCCCTTACGAAGAATAAATTTGGAAAAACAATTAAATCTATAAGATCGGATAATGCCAAAAAATACCTTGGTGAAAATTTCGAAAAATACTTAGCTGAAAATGGCATTGAACGGGAATTAAGCGTACCTTATTCAAGCCCTCAGAACGGCGTCTCAGAGCGGAAAAATAGGACAATTGTGGAAATGGCACGTACTATGCTTTCTGACGCGAAATTACCTAGGCAATTCTGGGGCGAAGCAGTAATGACGGCCACATACCTAATTAACCGACTACCTACTAATGCAAACGAGAATCGCGCAACACCATACGAGTTATGGAATAACCGAAAGCCCGACCTATCTAATATCAAAACATTCGGATGTAAGGCATTCGCCTACATAGATAAATCAAAAAGAACCAAATTTGACGAGAAGGCTATTGAAGGAGTATTTATGGGTTATGATTTTCGTAGTAAAGGGTATAGAATTCATATTGGAAATAATAACATAATGATCTCGAGAACCGTTAAATTCCTTGAAGAGGGCATTGATCGGGAAGAAATTAATGACACGACAGAAATCGAAAACAGTGCGCGATTACCTACCGAAAGTATCGAATTTGATTTAACGAATGAGAACGAAGAGAAAATCGTAAATCCAACGCAAAATGATCCCGAACCTAGAAGGTCGCTAAGAGAAAATAAAGGTATACCACCGAACCGTTTTGGAATAACAGCTAACCTATGCAAAATTGAAGAACCCAGGTCGTGGGCTGATTTACAAAATATTGAGGACACTGAAATTAAAAATAAATGGTTGGAGGCGACCGATGAAGAAATAAAATCATTGCACAGAAACAAAACTTGGAAATTAATTAAAGCCGTACCCGGTAAACGCATCATAGGTTCGAGGTGGACCTTTAAGGCAAAAAGAGGGGCAGATGGAACCATAGAGAGATATAAAGCGAGATTGGTCGCTAAGGGATACTCTCAAAAATATGGATGCGATTACGACGAAACTTACGCTCCAGTCGTGTCACATACCACACTCAGAGCGTTTTTTAAATGCAGCTGTTTATAAGAATCTAGAAGTGACACATTTAGACGTGAAAACTGCATTTCTACACGGCGATCTTGAGGAGGAAGTATTTATGCATCAACCGGAGGGATATGTACAAGTTGGGGAGGAAGAGAAAGTATGTAAGCTAAACAAAGCAATTTATGGCCTTAAGCAGGCAGCTAGGGCATGGAATTTGAAAATTAGTCAGTCGTTAAGAAATTTAAAATTTACGGAATGTGAATCAGACCAATGCCTGTTCAAAAGTACTAAAAACGGAAAAATCGCTTACGTAATTGTGTACGTGGATGACATTCTTGTAGCGGGAAATAAAGATGACACACACGAGATTTACATCCAATTATCTAAGGAATATGAGATTAAAAATTTAGGACCGGTTAATCAATACTTGGGTATCAATATAAAAAGAACAGAAAATGGGAATTTCGAACTTGATCAGAAACATAAGATAATTGAAATCGGAGAAAAATTCAATTTAACCCTTAGTAAACCCACTTACACACCGATGTGCACAAATTATTTCAGTTTAGATCCCGACGGAACACTATTAGATGATAATAAAAAATATAGACAGGCAATTGGGGGGTTACTATACATCGCAACACTGACTAGGCCCGACATATCGGCAGCAGTAAACATATTGGGAAGGAGGAATGAATCTCCAAGACAAACTGACTGGGAAGCTGTTGAAAAAGTCATTAGGTATCTATTGACTACCAGACGAATAAAATTCGTTATTGATAAGTCGAAACCGCCAGTGTTGACAGTCTATAGCGACTCAGACTGGGCGAATGATCGGGACGACAGGAAGTCAACGACGGGGAACCTATTCATGTTGGGCAATAATGTGCTAGCCTGGGCCTCTAAGAAACAATCCAGCGTCGCACTGTCTTCCACTGAAAGCGAATATGTTGCACTTTCCACTGCAACACAAGAAATAAAATGGCTACTCACAATACTCAGTGACTTGGAACTTAACCAAGAATTACCCATAACCGTATATGAGGACAATTTGCCTGCCATTAGATTGACTAAAATCGAAAAGGCACATACCAAGTCAAAGCACATTGACGTGAAATTTCATCACATCAAACACCAGCACGAATGTGGCATAATTAAAATTATTAACTGTCCTACGGAAAAAATGCTAGCTGATGTTCTCACCAAGCCCGTCTCTAAAATTAAACTGGAGAAGTTTAGGCTTCAGTTCCAATTAAAGATGTTGTAGATTTGCTTCGAAAAGGAGGAATGTAGGATTATAGGGCAACATGAGATTTCTCAGCAAATACACAAACATTGTGAGGTATGTGAAATTTGCACTGATCCATTTTCCTTCAGAGTCATCTCACTAGAGGGCAGCACTAGAGCTGACCCATGCAACTGTACATCCAACTATGATAGTGAACTTTAAGCAAGTAAGTATGGAGACTAGCGCCAGATGGCAGCACCAAACATTTAAAATCTCCATACATATGAACATAAATGCAAGCTCAGCTGATTGCCTTTGTTTCAAGAGGTTGAGAACTTTCAGATACTTTTGAAGGACCCTTAGTTTTGAAATAGGTCCTCAGAGGGAAAGACATGCCTTCCCTTTCTGTGTTTTACCTTTATGTAACAAAGGAAAGCTAATCCAGCTTCCTGAAAAAAAAAATACACTGAGAGGACCTGTCTTAAAAATTCAATATTACTGTTCTTAACATTAATCTAACTACATTTTATTTTGTTTGTTTTAGTATAATAATCAAGAAATAAATTTTTCAAGTGTGTTATATGCGTGTCAACTGGATTTTCTTGTTCCACCTTCTACACAAGTACAATGTGTCTTCCATTATTGCCTTCTGTTTACTATCTACTGTGATCAGGTAGGATCTATCCAATTTTATACTTAGTGACATTGTGGAATAATACTGAAATTAACAATAATTTCTTCTATCACTGTTCCCACATTCAACAGTATCAAATAAATATTTTGGTAGATATAGAGGGTAAAATATATTCAAAGGTAAACACTATAATTTTGAAATATATACAGGGATTCAAGCGCTGTGTCCCAAATTGTCGATTTTCACCACTAAATTTTAAGAGTATTCTTCGTTCTGTTAAATCTCAGAAAATCTGTTATCAAATAAGGTGAGACATACTATAAAAATTTAGTTTCAGTTATCAGCCACTATGGCACAGTGCTTGCATCCCAGAATATATGATTCCTAAAATACGATAGATTCATTACAGATAAAGTTTAATTGCGTTTGCGAATACGATAATAGATCTGTTCTTGCATTATTTATTAGTCACCAGTATTGTACAGTAAAAAAAAAAAAAAAAAAAAAAAAAAAAAAAAAAACCTATTGGCATTACCTACAGGCGGAGGTAAATTTCGAAATAAAATACTAAATTAATCAACAAAAACTAAATGAAGATCGGAAATACTCACAGTTTAATGATTTTATCGGGCATTTTTTAAGGATTTTTTTATTTTTTTCTATAAGTTTATAAGGATTTATAAAGATTCCGTTTCTATCGCACTTTATAACATTTCTTGAAAAACAAATAAAATTTGGTTAAAACTCTGCGTATATGCGAAAAAAGAATCTGAATTTTTTTAATTCATTTTAAATAAAGTTTTTTTTTCTGAAATACTTTTTATCATGAACATATTTGCTGTACCGGAGTTACATAGTCATGTTCTATAACAGCAAGTAATTTCTAGCAAATTATTTTTCAGAATGATTTGCAAAAATCTTTTTTTTTTTATATAGAATTTGTTGTTGGCATCATAAATGACCACACGACTAACCTGTCACTGAAACGCATGTACTGAGGCATGTTCCAATCATTCCCAACGTTCCTAATTGTTCCCAGTATTCAGCAGTATTCAGAAGGCAGATAAACATGGGTATATACAGTCGAGTCCCTGTATAACGAAACTCCATTCAACAAATTTATGTATATAACGAACTTTTATTAGGAATAACCAATTTTTCATTGATTACCTTACACATATTATCTATATAGCGAAGTTTATATCTCCATATAATGAATTTTTTCAGAAATGTTCCTTCATTTTTTTCTGAAGATGCTTCAATTTATTTGTGAAATTCATTTTCCTGTGCTAATTCCTGGTATGTGTTTTATAGCTGCATACCTGCTGTCTTATCCATGTTCAAAACAGGCATTCATCCCTACCCCCTAAAACTGACTTCTTCTAAAATGTCTTTCAAATTCTTTCATGGTCTCGCTTGACTTAATTTCAACAATGATGAGTATGCGATTTTGTAAATTTTTGTTATTCCTCTGAAAGAAGGCAAATTTTCGCGCGTTTGAGCTAAATTTACTTTTTTATATATATAAAAAAAAAGTTTATATTTTACCTAAAAAAAAGTACCTGTACAAACGCTGATAAGCGTTAATTTTCTGTTTGAAACAGTTTAAATAAAAAAATAAAATATGAAATTTATGTTTAGCGTTAAACATTCCAAAAACTTAATTAAATAACTGAAGTATTTAAAAAAGAATTACTTATACATTGTAAATTTTTTCGCTTTTTTCTATTCAGCGAATTTTTCTATGTATCGAATTTTTTGACTGAACCATGAATTTCATTATATAGAGACTCGACTGTATTCCCAATTCTTTCAAAAGCACTGGAACGAATTTGAGCATTACATGTTATGCTACATTTTTTGTTTACAAAAGAATGTTTTAAGTGGAAATTATTGTTAATATCGTGCACAGTTTTTTACACATTTACGTCACAAAATAAGTATTGATTGTTTATTGCTTTTCAAATGTGTTCTTTAAATTACAAGTAGCTGAAGAAAAAACTGCACCTGGTTATTTATTTAAAGGTATATCTTGCACCTGTTTTCGTGATAGTTTATTTTAGGCAAATTAAATATGTCGTTTTTGAATCATTTTTTAAGCTGGACGAGTCATAGAAATTGTTGTCTCTATTCGAAAGTTAATAATGTAACTTTCTTAAAATGAAGAATGATGGTTTCTTAAAAGGTTATCCTGAGCACTAATTTCCATAAATAGTAAAGTTATTATACCATCGACCAAAAAATTACTGCCTTCACGTGATTAAAATGTCATTAAGTGATTTTTATTTTGACTTTTTATTAATATTTTTATTAGTATTCTACTAATTATTTGTTTTTTTCGTTATTTAAAATAAAAATAATGTCAATATATACAATTTGGCTATTAGTTTGGCGATTTGTAAATTTGGCGAAATTGGTTGACGGGATAACAGAGTAATACCTTTTGCGTGTGTGTGTGTGCGTGCGTATTAAAATTAATTGATGAGGACCTTTACCCAATATAATATCAATTTTATAAAAATTTAACAAACTGATATTCAAAAAAGACCGAAGTTATCTGTTTGTTTTGAATGTCAAAACGTAATATACAAAAATTAAAAAACTGCTTATGAAAACTTAAGTTGCGATTTTTTTTTTTTTGTTGCAAGTTGCTATACATTGTTGTGCATTTTCATTTGGAAGTATATTTTCTTATTAAATTGTAAATTTTAAAGGTATCATCCATATTTTTTCTGTTTTTGCCCAAAATGTTAAAAGCTTTTTTTTTTTTTTTTTTTTTTTTTTTTTTTTTTTTCAAGTTTAACCACTTGAGTGCAGAAGAAATCTGTTTGTTATATGCGAAAAATGTGAATGTGTTCGGATATAGATGTATAAAAAATTAATAAAATTAGTTAACTAATTAAATCACAAATATTGTCTTTTTTTTTTCAATTATATTTTGCCGTCTAAACTGCGTGAAGTCCTTTTTTATAGAACAAAGTTTTCAGAGCTCTTTTATAGAAACGCTATCGCGCTCCTCGGCACTCGAGTGATTAATAGTATGTCCAAACGCAAAGTCAGAGAGAAAAAATTAAGCAAAATTACATTTAATAATAATTTTTTCCATTGTAATATTATAATATTAGTAATTTTAACCCTTCGGACTCCGGTGCCTCTTACACAAATTTTATTTGATTAGCACCACTTTTTAAAAAGGACTTTCCTTGAAGAAGACAATTTCAAAAATTCTCTCATTAAATAAGGTAAATTTTATTTTCCTTTATTACTGGTGCCAAAAACAAATTTTGGAAGGAAAGATGATGTCTCTGCAGCGGAGTGCCAAGGGTTAAAATAAAAAAGATAACTAATTCAAGTTTATAGCTTTTTAATTCTCGATTTAATATGAAACATTCATAAGATAATTATTTTATTGAAATTTTTCTATTAAACTGGTGTGTGAAATGTATCAAATTCTAACCAACCTTTTATAACAACCGCATTTGAAAAGCTTGAAATGAATTCCTATGCAATAATAAAAAAAATTAAATAGTAATAAGTGTTTTGTCAGTCACATCATTCAGATTTTAATGCACGGATTTTTTACTCTTATCATGTTATATGAAAACAAAGTGCAACAAAAAATACAGCTTACTTTTTTAACTGCTGCTGCTAATGGCTTTTCTGTATCATCAAGAGAGGAAAAGCGTTCATTTTCTTTGTCTTCAAAAGGCATGATAAGGGCAGAATCTTGAACCATTTTTTCAGATATACAGTTCAGTTCTTCTTCACTTGATTGCACTTCTGTCATATCGTCTGACATGCTTGTGTATTCTACTGGTGGATCAAGATCTTCCATAATCTTGTGAGATTCATTATTCACTTCTTCTTGTCTTAAGTATATTTCAGGATTGTATTTTTCAGGATTGAATTCGTCTTTCCTTTCATCAGAAGCTGGGTGTGGATGAAGATCTTCCATAGGCATCAGAGATTCACAACCCAGATCATCTTGGCTTGATGTTTCTATTTTTTCAGGATTGATTTCGTCTTTTCTTTCATCAGAAGCTGGGTGTGGATGAAGATCTTCCATAGGCATCAGAGATTCACAACCCAAATCATCTTGGCTTGATGTTTCTATTTTTTCAGGATTGATTTCGTCTTTTCTTTCATCAGAAGCTGGGTGTGGATGAAGATCTTCCATAGGCATCAGAGATTCACAACCCAGATCATCTTGGCTTGATGTTTCTATTTTTTCAGGATTGATTTCGTCTTTTCTTTCATCAGAAGCTGGGTGTGGATGAAGATCTTCTATAGCCATCAGAGATTCACAACCCAGATCATCTTGGTTTGATGATGTTTCTATTTTTTCAAGATTGATTTCTTTTTTCTTTTCATCAGAAGCTGGGTGTGGATAAAGATCTTCCATAGCCATCTGAGATTCACAACCCAGATCATCTTGGCTTGATGTTTCTATTTTTTCAGGATTGGTTTCGTCTTTCTTTTCATCAGAAGCTGGGTGTGGAGGAAGATCTTCCATAGCCATCAGAGATTCACTACCCAGATCATCTTTGATTGATGATGTTTCTATTTTTTCAGGATGGATTTCTTCTTCACTGATATCAGAAGCTGAGGATGAGTGGAGATCTTCATCAGTTTTTTCAGATTTACAATCCATCTCAATCACAGCAGACTTCTTCTTTTTCTTCTTTTTCTTTTTATGTATGAATTTCTGCCTTTGAATATTTCTATGTGATAAATAATATTTGTTAATTAAAGGTGTTATCTGTAATTTAATAAGAAATTACATATTCATTTTTTTAATTAATATGAGAAAGGGAGTTTTTATGCTATAACCCACGAAATGAAATGTATATATATATATATATATATATATATATATATATATATACACTATATGGCCATTGATTATTGGACACTTGCGATTTTAGACATTTTGTTAAATATCTAGACAAATCCATGAGGAATAATCTCGAAACTCTTAGATTATAAATATAATAGTATACGTCATACATCTCCGTGAAGATTTTTTCCCGAAACTCCATAGGGGATCGTCAACAAATTAAAAAAGAATGAATATTTTTTGAATAACTAATGTAGCAAAAGCGCTCAAACTCTAGATTAAGATTAAATGCCTTATTGTAATACACTTTGTTCATTTTTATGCAAATAGCATGCATACTCGCAGAGTAATTAAGGTTTTTATAAAAATGGTCCCACATTTTTCCAAGTTTTTTTCCTTATAATTTTCAGAGTTCTTAATATAAAATAATATTTTTTCAGAAAATATGACAAACAACATTGCACACAGTACCCTGTAATCAGAATTAAAAAATAATGAAAATTGTATACAAAATGAGTTGGTTTACTAAATATTTTTTACTGCGCATGCGTCAACGATATCAAAATTTCATTTGCATATTATGTTAGCTAAATGTATAAAGCAACTTTTGTGAAAGTCCCAAAACCATAACTTGAAAATTCTGAAAATAATCGTCAATTGAATAAGTTGAAAATCCGTTATTCTCAAAATGAAGCAAAAACAAGAGGGGTTATATCAATATATTCATTGATTAGTGTCAATATAGAATACACAATACGGGATGTACTACTACATTTGGATAAAATCCCTCATTTTTTTGCTTCATTTTGGAAACAACGGATTTTGTCCTTTTTCTATAGACGATTACTTTCAGAATTTTTAAGCTATGATTTTGAGACTTTTACAAAAGTTGCTCTATACATTTAGCTAACATAATATGCAAATGAAATTTTTATATCTTTGACGTATACGCAGTAAAAAACTATTTAGCAAACTTACTTATTTTTCATACAATTTTTATTATTTTTTAATTCTGATTACAGGATACTATGTGCAATGTTGTTTGTCATATTTTCTGAAAAAAATATTATTTTATATTAAGAACTCTGAAAATTATAATTGAAAAACTTGGAAAAATTTGGGACCATTTTTATAAAAACCTTAATTACTCTGCGAGTATGCATGCTATTTGCATAAAAATGAACACAGTGTATTACAATAAGGCATTCAATCATATTCTAGAGTTTGAGCGCTTTTGCTACATTAGTTTTGACAGGGTTATTAGAAAGATATTTATTCTTTTTTAATTTGTTGACGGTCCCCTATGGAGTTTCGGTAAAAAAATCTTAGTTTCGAGATGATTCCTCGTGTATTTTTCTATATATTTAGTAAAATGTCTGAAATCGCAAGTGTCCAATAATTAGTGGCCATATAGTGTATATATATATATATTGTTACGAATTTTGTAAATAGTTAGTGTTTGTACTGTAAAATAATGTAAATAATCTTATTAAGCTCCATTTCTTTACTAATATTAGTTTTTGTTACATTGTCTCTGTTATCAAGCAAACTTGTCTATTATTTTCAGTGAATGTCTATGGCAGCTTTGCGAAATATTAGAGATATCGCCAAATTGGCGTCACTTTTGGCGACTAATTCTGGTCGCCAAATTTGGCGATATATCGCCAAGTTGGCGACAAACTTGGCGATTGTTGGCGATGGTAACCCCCCCTATTGATATACTGATACATTGAATGTTGTTCCGTGGATTTTTCGAAATGGTTCTAGAAATTTCCAGCACCTGCTGCGAGCCTATATAAGGAGAGCGATACGAGCTGTTGTTGTTATTATTTACCAGTCAGTCATTGAGTGAACAAGGCGTTTGTTAAACGAGTTTGCTTGAGTTTCATTTATGTTGTTTTGAATGTTATTAAGTGTTGAGACGTTGTATAAAGAGTCTCTGGGATCTAAAGCTGTACTTATACGATAGATTTGAGCAGTTATTTTAGAATATCTAGTAACATTCGTGAGTTTTGAAGACTCTGTTGTTCTGAAGATCTGTAAATAAATTATTTTCTACTTTTCTAAGAAACAAGAGTTTGAAGTTGTCTAACCATAAGATCAAAAGAACTATATATACGCAACATTTGGTGTGAGGAGTCGGGATCTTATGGCGAAAACAAGAACGATGGACGGACAACTGAAAGAACTGTTAGAAGCTATTAACGGATTAATGACAGATCTGAACAATAAAATCGAAAAAGGCCAAGAAGAGTTGGCGGAAAAGATGAATAAAGGCCAAGAAGAGTTATCAAAAGGCCAAGAAGAGATGGCGGAAAAGATGAATAAAGGCCAAGAAGAGTTGGCGGAAAAAATGAATAAAAACGAAGAAAGAATGGAACAGTTGACAAATAAAATTGACAAATGCCAAGAAGATGTGACTGAAAAGATTAATAAAGGCCAAGAAAAAATGAAGAAAACTTTAGAAGAAAAGTTCTCGTCGGTAGAGAGAAGAATAGGCTCGGTAGAAGAGAAAATAGAGGAAGTAGAAGAGAAAATTCAGAATGAAGTTAGTAATGTTGAACAGAAAAAGGAAAGGAAAATGTCGGAAGTAGAAGAGAAAATTCAGAATGAAGTTTGTAACGTTGAAGAGAAAATCAGTAACGTTGAAGAGAAAATCAGTAACGTTGAAGAGAAAATACTAGGTGAAGTAGATGAAAAGCTAAATAAAAAAGTACAAGATCTTGAGAAGAAGCTTTCAGCGTCCAGTGGTAATTATGAAGAATTTAGGAATCCGCCTGCTTCTCCCGTGCACATCAAGCTGTCGACATACGACGGAAAGAGTTCCTGGCAAGTTTACAAGACCCAATTCAATATTGTAGCCGAAGCGAACAATTGGAGTGACGAGGTGAAAGCTTGTCAACTGGCAGCATCTTTAAGAGGAAAAGCCGCCGACGTGCTGCAAACATTGCCCGATATGACGCAATTCAATTTTGAGACTTTAAGTTGTGCACTTGAAATGAGATTCGGAGAAAATTTTTTCAAAGATTACACGAGAATACAAATGAAGTGCCGCCATCAAAAATCGAGTGAAACCCTTCAAGAGTTTGCCTCAGAAATAGAACATCTGGCAAATTTAGCTTTCATCGACTGCCCAACAAATGTACGGGAAATGCTCTCATTGCAGTACTTGGTAGACGGAATAAAAGATCCGGAAGTGCAGAGAGCGGTACGAATGGCAGATGTGCAGGATTTAAAGGCTGCATTACTATATGCCTTAAAGTTGGAAGCAGCTACACAAGCCAGCCGAAGAGATCGTCATTCAGTCCGAGGGGCAACGGTGAACAAAAGCTCAGACACTGAGAGCGATGTCTTGAAAGAAATTAGGAAAATAAATCAAGAGATTGAAGCTTTAAAATATGGAAGAACAAGCTCAAGAAGACAGAATCTCACGTGCTGGGGATGCGGTGATACAGGACATCTCCGAAGAAATTGCCCCAAAATCTACGAACGTGAGATAAATTCAAACAGTCATCGGGGAAACTAAATGTTGGCCATCTCGCGGGGCGGAGGTTACCAGAGAATGAAAAGCCCCACCTGAAGATCCTCCAGATATCAAAAATGAGTGGCGGTGATAATGAATTATATGTGATAGGCGTTATTAACGGAATTCAGTGCCGTATGATCGTAGATACAGGAGCCAATGTAACAATAATAAGAGAAGATTTGGCTCGAAAACTGAAATCTAAACTCATCTGGACTCCACCATGCGTTACCCTGCAAACTGTGACGGGCGACAAGATTGGCATATATGGAAAGGCCAATTTAACCATCAACTTTGGAGGAAGCAAATATTATCATACGGCATATGTGGCTGACATAACAGATCCTTGCATAATCGGGCTAGATTTTCTGAAGAAGTTTGGCTTCAAACTTGATTTTAAAAATAATGAAATGCTATCTAAATTTCAAGAAATAAGCCTTTTTGGATTAAATAACGAAATTGAATATAAACAAACAGTAATAGCCAAAGAAGACATCAATCTAGGTCCAAGAACAGAATTTTTAGTTCCAGCTGTAATTAACAATGAAACTAATTATCGATTTGGCCATATAGATTATCCCGAAGACAATAGTAAACAAGCAGGAGTATTGGTGGCTTCATCTGTAGTGGACCTCTCGAAGAAGACCATTCCAGTCAGAATTGCTAACATCAGTGAAAAGACGAGGACTATCAAGAAAGGAAAGGTGATAGCATCATGTGCTCCAGTGACGTGCATAAGTCAAAATTCCAATCACTCTCAGAAATCTTCAGAAAATTTAGTCAAGGATTTGTTACAAAATACGGACTTAGATCCAAATCAAAGGGATGCTGCGGAAAGTTTAATTAGAGAATTCCAAAGTTTATTTTCCCAAACATCTGAAGACTTTGGACGAACTAAAATGACACAACACCGAATTGACACGGGAGATCACTCTCCTATTAAACAACACCCTAGACGATTACCTTTTGCCAAGCAAGAAGAGGTGCAGAATTTAATTAAAGATATGGAAGAAAATGACGTCATCGAACCATCAAAAAGTCCATGGGCGTCTCCCATTGTATTAGTAAGAAAGAAGGATGGTTCTACAAGATTTTGTGTAGACTACCGCCGACTGAATGACGTCACCAAAAAGGATAGTTACCCCCTACCAAGGATTGACGATACTCTCGACACACTTGCGGGCAACACTTGGTTCTCGACTCTGGATCTGAAGAGTGGTTACTGGCAGGTAGAGATCCATCCGGACGACCGCGAAAAGACTGCCTTTACAACGGGACAAGGATTATGGCAGTTCAAGGTAATGCCTTTTGGTCTGTGTAACGCACCTGCAACTTTCGAACGGCTTATGGAAACGGTTCTCCGGGGGCTGTCATATGAAGCACGTCTTGTTTATTTAGATGATATCATAATCATAGGAAAATCTTTCGATGAACATCTGAACAACCTCAGGCGTGTGCTACAAAAGTTAAAGGAAGCTAATTTGAAGTTAAGCCCTTCGAAATGCAGTTTGTTTCGCAGTGAATTCGCCTACCTTGGACACATCATTTCGGCGGATGGAGTCAGGACTGATCCGGAGAAGATATCAGCCGTGAAAAATTGGAGTCGTCAGGCAGATGTTCACCAGCTTCGAAGTTTTCTAGGATTATGCACCTATTACAGAAAATTTGTCAAAGGCTTCTCGATGATTGCAAGACCAGTTCATAAATTAACAGAAGCTAATCAAAAATTTATGTGGACACAGGAATGTGACGCTGCTTTCGAAAAGCTCAAGGAGGCCTTAACATCCATTCCAATTCTGTCATATCCTCAAATCGATAAACAGTTTATACTTCATACGGATGCAAGTAACGAAGGCATTGGCGCTGTACTGTCCCAGGAAATCGACGGTCAGGAGCGTGTTATCGCCTATTTCAGCAAGTGCTTATCAAAGGCTGAGCGAAACTACTGCGTAACAAGAAAAGAGCTTCTTGCTGTAGTGAAAGCCATAGACCATTTTCATCACTATCTTTACGGTCGAAAATTCCTGATCCGAAATGATCATGCTTCTCTAACTTGGCTATTGAATTTTAAGAACCCAGAAGGCCAGATAGCCAGGTGGATACAAAAGCTTCAAGAGTACGATATGGAGATACGCCATCGAAAAGGCTCATCACATGGAAATGCAGATGCTCTCTCAAGAAGACCCTGCTCAGAGAATTGTAGATACTGCGACCGGGTTGAGAAGAAATTTAATGTCAAAGGTCCTGTAGTAAGACAAGTTACAACTGGTTCTACATCATCGCAAGATCCGTGGAGTGACGAGAGCCTGCGTAAAGATCAACTTGCTGATCCTGAAATTAAGCCAATTCTAGAGCTGAAAGTGGAGTCCAACAGGAAGCCCAACTGGCACGACATGGCCCATTACCATCCTACGACTAAACGTTATTGGGCTCTCTGGGATTCCTTACATTTGAAGAACGGCATCTTGTACCGAAAATGGGAGTCTGACGATGGAAAGACATGTAGATGGCAACTACTACTCCCTAAGTCGAGAATTTCTATGTTCCTTCAAGAACTGCATGGTAGTCCCACAGGAGGTCATTTTGGTGTAATGAAGACCCTGCAAAAGGTTCGAGAGCGTTTCTACTGGAATAATGTTCGCAGTGACGTGGAGAAGTGGTGTCGAGCTTGTGACACCTGTGTAGCACGTAAAGGTCCTAAGAGGCGCACCCGTGGACGATTGCAACGTTATAATGTAGGAGCTCCTTTCGAACGAATTGCCTTAGACATCCTGGGTCCACTTCCTAGAACATCTGATGGCAATAAGTACATCCTCGTTGTCATGGACTACTTCACTAAGTGGCCTGAAGCCTACGCCATTCCTAATCAAGAGGCGGTAACCGTAGCAGACATACTGATTCAACACTGGGTTTCCAGATACGGAGTTCCTCTTCAAATCCATTCCGATCAAGGAAGAAATTTTGATTCGGCTATGTTCAAGGAAATGTGTGAACTACTCGGCATGGACAAAACTCGAACAAGACCTCTACACCCTCAATCGGACGGCATGGTGGAGCGGTTCAATCGTACCATCCTAAATAGCCTCTCTCTCCTGGTGTCTGGAGACCAACAGGACTGGGACAAGAAATTGCCTCTTTTCCTGCTTGCCTACAGGAGTGCCACTCATGAGGCCACTGGTTACTCCCCTTCTCAAATGCTCTTTGGTCGTGATCTTCGTTTGCCTGCGGATCTTTTGTTTGGCCATCCTCCTGACGCTCCTTTGTCGCCTGAAGAATACGTGGATGGACTCTAGGCACGGATTGAGGAGATTCATCGTCTAGCGAGGAACCGAATCGGACTGGCATCGGAAAAGATGAAGACACGGTACGACACAAAGGCAACTGGACATGAGTTCAACGAAGGTGACAAAGTTTGGTTGTGGAATCCCATACGTCGTAAGGGACTGTCGCCAAAACTACAAAGAAACTGGGACGGTCCTTACACAGTCGTCAACAGGCTGAATGACGTCGTCGTTCGCATACGAAAATCGCCACACAATATATATATAGCGAAAAAAATAAAAAAAAAATTAGTTACTGATGTTATATATTAAAAAAATATACATAAGATACCATAAATAGTAAAAAATTCATTATCAAAATGAAAGATACCATGTTATCAAATATCAAAGTGTACATACATTCATAATTACTATACGAGGGCTGTAAATTAAATAATGGCAACATAAGTCAATTTTTAATGAACTTACAAGTACAGTTGAATTACATTCCTTCTATGTAATCTCCAGAAAAGCTTATAACATTTTGCCGAATGTCGGGAAGCCGTTGTAGACCAGTTGCAAGGTGTTGATTGTTGATGTGAGCGACCGAGCGCCCTATTGCGTGGTTTACAGATGAACGTCATGACTCAGACCAACCTCTAAGGATAATTCTAGGACTGTCCATCAGTGGTATATTGTAAGGAGACCGCTCAGGATGTTTGAGGAATGGAGGGCCGGCCTGTGCGTTGCAGATCCGCAGTCTCATTCCGACCCGAACGAAATGCTCGAACCCATCGTCCTACTGTCCTATACGGTAAAGCATTTGTGCCACAGACTTTCACTAATCCTCGACAGCATTCTGTTGCATTTTTGTCACGGGCAAACTCGATTTTAAGCCACGGCTTCTGGTCACTTTTTGAAAACATGCTTTAGAGCAATGGAAAGGAAACACCTCACTTTGATGCCACCCAACAACTACCCTTCTAAGCAAATCGACCGTTTTTTTCACTCTACACATCGACAACAGTACCACCTCACCTTTCCCATATCCTATTTGTGCGTGCCCGCCTTTCTGCGAGTTTCAAGGTTAAGTTGCCACTATTTAATTTACAGCCCTCATATATATATATATATATATATATTGTGTGTGTGTGTATACATATATATGTATGGAGATTGCTTGAATTCTTCGCTTCGTCTAAATACCATACCAGGTTCTTTGGACGCAAATCAAGAAATAAGTAAAATACTTTCGTTGTCAATTAAAGAAATTGCTGTATTATCTCTATATAATAAAACATGGTGCGCATAGCTCACCATAGTGCACCAAGCAGATTTTTCAATCCAAAAAGTATTATAAAAAATAGTATTAATTTTTAATTATTAGTGTTATTTCAGTAGTTGACACAGGCTTTTTTAATTACTAAGTAATATAGCTCATTATTTAAAATTTTGTTTTATTAAGAAATCTTAATATTCTAATGATATATTAGCCGAAGCTTCACTCTTAAAACGAAAGAGCTGATTTGGCTTCTCATGAAAGAGCTGTAATTTTTTCGATCACGATTAAATCTCCTTGATCTTAATTGGTTATTTAAATAGCTCAACTTCATTTAAATTGGTTAAAACTCGAGTTATTTCAACTCTTTTTTGAGAAGCTGCCTTTCAACATTGAGATGAGTGGATTTCAGCTCAACTTGAGCTATTTTGTGGCTGACTTTTTAAGAGAGTTGATTTACCCAGAAGTATGGTAAATTCTAATAGTGTTTTGGAACATAAACTAGCCATAAAAACCATAAAATTATGGTCATCTAAACCCTTCCATATTGTCAATTTTATAAGATTTTTTTTTCAACTTTTTTTCAGAAAAACACATTTTTTGCGCATCGTCTTAGATTGTGTGTCTACACTATTAGAAAAAAACGTTGTATAACTAATTTTGTTGATTTCTGGTGCATAAATATTTAATTTAAGTTACTGAAGTTTAGTAGTCACTCTTCCTAATTCCTGTTAGTAATGTTATGTCTATTTTCGATTAAAATATTTTTAGGTTGAAAATATCACAGTAGGAAATTAACACTTTTATATCCTTCATTCAGTGTTTTCTTTTTAAAGCATGCCACTTTTTCTTTTAGTACTTAAAATATTTTTAAAATCTAGGCTTAATTTAATATTTTATGCTTTAAAAATAGACGAACTGGGAATAAAATATTAGCACATCATATAAAAAAAAACGTTGATTTTAGACATATTAAAAAAAAGCGACTTTCTTTTTTATAAGTATAACAGCAAAAATATCATCAGGGCGCGCGAAGAGAAAATTGCGCTCAGGTCAAAGTTAGAATTTAGCGTTCTCCCCCCTAACTTTTTTCTTGTGACAAGCCAAAAATGATACTGGTAATATAAATTTGGCGCTCCCTAAATTTCATCACCTAGGGCGACCGACCCCTTCGTCCTTCCCCCCTTTTCACACGGTGTTATATCACAAACAAGAAATTTTGATTGATATATACATAAATAACGATGAACTGGAAACACCAAGCCGATCACTTTCATCGTGTTACTCGAATCAATATGACACAAATTGGTAATACATATGCCGATTGCATCATGTTATCGCTCTTTTTCTGATAAACTAATATCATTTTAAACATCTTCTACCAGACTTCAATGCTTTCAATGCATTCGAACAATCTGTTATTTCCTTGGCAACAACGCATTCCTTTGAAATCATATCGAATGAGTCCAGAATCGGGGCCTGAGAGCAAGACTGTATGAGACAAATCCATAGCTGTAATCTCCTTCTTTTCCGTCAAAGCTGAATGAAGTAAGTTTCGGCGTCCACTGGCCGCCAGCCGCCATCAGCGCCATCTGTTGTTTGAAATTCGAACTAAAATCAAGAATTTTGGTAAAAAAAAAACTCCTGACATTATACATAGCCCTCCTGCAAAATTTTTTTAATAGCTGTCACCGTTTGCAAGTTATTGAACTTTAAAATCCATCAGTCATTTTTGGGACTCCCGATATATATATATAAATATATACACTATATTGCCATTGATTATGGGACACTTGCGATTTTAGACATTTTACTAAATATCTAGAAAAATACATTAGGAATCATCTCGAAATTCTTAGTGTATAAATATAATAGTATACGTCATACATCTCATTGAAGATTTTTTACCGAAACTCCATAGGGGACCGTCAACAAATTAAAAAAGAATGAAAATCTTTTGAATAACCCTGTCAAAACTAATGTAGCAAAAAAGCTCAAACTCTAGATTAT
Source organism: Maratus speculifer (assembly GCA_964019185.1). Lineage (NCBI taxonomy): Eukaryota > Metazoa > Arthropoda > Arachnida > Araneae > Salticidae > Maratus > Maratus speculifer. Next base: position 418,849,814 of record OZ025291.1, on the reverse strand, counting down.
GATTGAATGCTTTATTGTAATACACTGTGTTCATTTTTATGCAAATAGCATGCATACTCGCAGAGTAATTAAGGTTTTTATAAAAATGGCCCCAAATTTTTCTAAGTTTTTCCCTTATAATTTTCAGAGTTCTTAATATAAAATAATCTTTTTTTCAGAAAATATGACAAACAACATTGCACACTGTACCCTGTAATCAAAATTAAAAAATAATAAAAATTGTATGAAAAATCAGTAGGTTTACTAAATAATTTTTTACTGCGCATGCGTCAAAGATATCAAAATTTCATTTGCATATTATGTTAGCTAAATGTATAGAGCAACTTTTGTAAAAGTCTCAAAATTATAGCTTGAAAATTCTGAAAGTAATCGTCTATAGAAAAAGGACAAAATCCGTTGTTTCCAAAATGAAGCAAAAAAATGGGGGATTTTATCCAAAAATAGTCGTAACATCCCGTATTGTGTATTCTATATTGACACTAATCAATGAATATATGGATACAACCCCTCTTGTTTTTGCTTCATTTTGAGAATAACGGATTTTCAACTTATTCAATTGACGATTATTTTCAGAATTTTAGAGTTATGATTTTGTGACTTTCACAAAAGTTGCTCTATAGATTTACAGGGGTTGGACAAAAATATGGAAACACCTTTTGAAATGCATGTTTGAAAAGAAAGATTGATTATAATGAACTATGTTGATGGCACTGGAGTTTTCGCTTACTGACGCCACCTATACAACTTCGTAAAATCGCTGCACCGTTCAGTTGTTGTTGGAGCACTGTTATGTGAGATTATCATTGCATTAGGTCAGAGTTAACAGACTTCGAACGTGGACAAATTGTTGGCGCGCGTATGGTGAGTGCTTCCGTAAGCAAGGTAGCCGAGGTTTTTAGTGTTTCAAGAGGTACTGTGTCGAAGATTTATTCCGCATATTTGAAATGCGGAAAAAACATCATCCGCTAAATCACAGCGCGGACGAAAGTGTGTGCTGAGTGATCGTGACAGACGATCATTAAGGAGGATTATCGCGAAAAATAAGCAGTCCACAGCTGCAAAAGTTACTGCTGAAATGAATGTCGTGTTACCAAATCCTGTGACTACCAAAACAATTAGAAGGGAGCTTCATAAATAGGGAATTGCTGGCCGTGTTGCAATTGAAAAGCCATCCATCAGTAATGCTAATGTTTGTAACAGGAAAAAGTGGTGTTTCAGTCATAAAGCCTGGACTATACAGCAGTGGAAGAGCGTAATATGGTCTGATGAGTCTTCTTTCACATTGTTTCCCACTTCTGGCCGAGTTTACGTCTGGAGAACGCCATCTCAAGCCTATAATACAGACTGCTTGTTGCCAAGAGTGAAACATGGCGGGGGTTTGGTGATGGTTTGGGCAGCCATATCGTGGTTCTCTTCTGGCACTATGATAACTCTGCAAGGGCGTATTACTGCTCAGACTTATGTGAACATTTTGGCCGATCAAGTCCATCCAATGGTACAAGCTTTGTTCCCCAATGATGATGGTATCTTCCAAGACGACAACGTCTCCGTTCACACAGCTCACATTGTCCAGAACTGGTTTTTCTGAGCACGAGGATGAATTTTCGCATCTCCCCAGGCCACCAAAGTCCTCAGACTTGAATATTATCTAACCTTTGTGATCTACATTGGAGCGGAAAGTGCGTTCTCGCTATCCACCGCCAACATCGTTATCTGAACTTGCCACTGTTTTGCAGGAATAATGGTACAATATTCCCTTGGCAAACATACAGAAGCTTTATTTAGTCATTCCGAGAAGACTGCAAGCTGTTTTGAATAACTACGGGTACCGTACACAATACTAGGCAAGGAAATGTGTTTTTTTTAAGGTGTTTCCATATTTTTGTCCAACCCCTGTAGCTAACATAATATGCAAATGAAATTTTGATATCGTTGACGCATGCGCAGTAAAAAATTATTTAGTAAACCAACTCATTTTGTATACAATTTTCATTATTTTTTAATTCTGATTACAGGGTACTGTATGCAATGTTGTTTGTCATATTTTCTGAAAAAAATATTATTTTATATTAAGAACTCTGAAAATTATAAGGGAAAAACTTAGAAAAGTTTGGGGCCATTTTTATAAAAACCTTAATTACTCTGCGAGTATGCATGCTATTTGCATAAAAATGAACACAGTGTATTACAATAAGGCATTCAATCATAATCTAGAGTTTGAGCGCTTTTGCTACATTAGTTTTGACAGGGTTATTCAAAAGATATTCATTCTTTTTTAATTTGTTGACGGTCCTCCATGGAGTTTCGGTAAAAAATCTTCACGGAGATGTATGACGTATATTATTATATTTATACACTAAGAGTTTCGAGATGATTCCTAATGTATTTTTCTAGATATTTAGTAAAATGTATAAAATCGCAAGTGTCCCATAATCAATGGCAATATAGTATATATAACGAAAAAAATAACAAATTTTAGTTACTAATGTTACATATTAAAAATATATATATAAGATAACATAAATAGTAAAAAATTCATTATCAAAATGAAAGATACCATGTTATCAAATACCAATAAGTACATACATTCATAATTACTATACGAAGGCTGTAAATTAAGTAATCGCAACAGAAGTCAATTTTTAATGAACTTACAAGTACAGTTGCATTACATTCCTTCTATGTAATCACCAGCAAATCTTATGACCTTTTGCCAAATGTCGGGAAGCCGTTGTAGACCAGTTGCAAGGTGTTGATTGTTGATGTGAGCGACCGAGCGCCCTATTGTGTGGATTACAGATGAACGTCATGACTCAGACCAACCTGTAAGGATAATTCTAGGACAGTCCGTCGGTGGTATATTGTAAGGCGACCGCTGAGGACGTTTTAGGAATGGAGGGCCAGCCTGTGCGTTGCAGATACGCAGTCTCATTCCGACCCGAACGAAATGCATGAACCCATCGCGTTACCGTCCTGTTCGGTAAAGCATTTGTGCCACAGGCTTTCATAAATCCTCGATAGCATTCTGTAGCATTTTTGGCATGAGCAGCCTCGATTTTAAACCACGACTGCTGATTACTTTTTGAAAACATGCTTTAGAGCAATGGAAACGAAACACCTCACTTTGATGCCACACAACAACTACTCTTCTAAGCAAATCGACTGTTTTTTGCACTCTACACATCGACAACAGAATCCACTCATCTGACAGAATCCACTTATCTGACAGAAATCCCCTCATCTGACGATTTGAAAGTCTGCTTCTCATAAAGGGTTGAAACAAATTCGAGTGAAAGATTTATTTTAAGCAGTTTAAATCAAAATGAGTTAAATATTTAAAAAACAACTCATTCACGATCGAATAAATTACAACTCTTTATTTAGCAGCCAAATCCCCTCTTTCGTTTTAAGATTGCATATTGTGTTTTATAAATTAGAAAAAATAGTATTAATGAAATATACCAATAAAAATCTTGATTTGGTTTTCCCAAGTGGTTGCCACGTTTGGCTTTAAAATATCGATTCGGGATCTAACGGACCCAATTTTATAATGTAATCGAAAATTAGTTTCTTGATTTTTTATATTATACTAAAAGAATTGAACACATTAATAAATGGAACAATACAGTTACTGCTAATTATTTTAAAGTGTGATAGTAGTGGAAGAGAAAATACTGAAATACGTACTGGAGATCTTTTACGAAATTTTCTTTCCATTTTAATTCTGTTATTTGTAGCTCCTCATCTTCAGGAATACGGCACAATGTGATGGGCTCCCATTTGAGTTTTTGAAGTTTCTCTTCCCTGAAATTTAAATAAACACGTCACTTAAGATTTTAAATGGTACTGTGTAAATAATCTATTTGTGTATTTTGTCTAATTTATAAGCAACGTGACTTTCCGCAACTTTAGTGACGCTTGCTATACAGCAAATTCATGAAGTACTTTTGCAACACAAATTGAGCATAATAATTTACACGTCTAACTGAAATCGTTTTCGATTGTGTTGCAGGTGTGTTGCACTAGGAACAAGATTGTGCAAAAAGTGTTGTTAACTATGTGATTATAGATGACGCCTAAAAAAAAGCCAAACTTCACAATTTTTCAAAAACTGCAGTTTTTGATATTTATTGGTAAAAATTAGCCAATTCATTCAGTAATCACCTGCATATTTTTTTAGTATAAAAAGTAGTCCCTTATTTCTTTTTTTAATTGTGTAATTTTAAAGGAACCATGCAGAAAGTGCTTTGATATATATTAAAATTAATATTAATTGATTTAAAATATTTCAGCACATCAGCTTGAAATCCTGTTTTTGTCTTTGTACCAGATAAGGAACATAGAGCATAAAGCTCATAAAACATTCTAAAGAAAAATGGTGCGCAAAGGGCTAACGCAAGGTTAAATCAATGCAATCTTATTTGCATCTGATAGTGATGATCAGTCCTTACGAGTTTCTGATGATAGCTAGGATTATTCAACATACATTCTAGCTAACAATAACTGAAAATGCTATTTCTTCATATGAATCAGACGTTGACTGCAACAAATGTGATCCAAGAAATTGATTCAGCTGCCACAGGAGATATATTTTTGTAATTAATATTAAAGTCATTTCAAATTTCGTTAAAAGTACCATATAAAAGTTAAAATCAACAAGTCAAACAACAATTGAAGTCAGACGTTTTTCCGCTGCCGGACATTGTTATGAGCCGGGAGTGTATGTGGGGATATCAGTATGTGGATTAAATTTCTAAACCAACCAAATTTTCAACTTACCAGTGTGATTACATGTAAATTTTTCTCGACGAATGCTCCCCCTCCCTGACACTCTGAATTCAAAACTGAATATATACAATGAGAAGCATCAATTTAGAGGAAAGTTTTTATTCTTTCAGTTTATTCTTTCAGATGCTGCAGATAACCCTGCTGGACCCAGTGTTAATAGAAAAATGTCGGAAAGAAAAGACAAATATCTGAAGAGCAAATAAAATAGAGAGAAAGCATTTCATTATGGAAACTTCCTATCAGTTTTTGCCCTTTTTTTTAACACTAGACTTTTTAATCTTATTTCAGAAGAGAGACATAGATACAGCATAGGAAAGTATTTTTCTCTACCTTTACAAGTTTCCATTACGGATACTATTGAAGTGATGTTTTAGGAAACCAAACAATAAAAAATAAAATGTCTGTCAATGAATTTGAAAATAATCCGACAATTCTAAATAAATTCCGAAAGGCATGAAGGGCCGTGATAGACTTTTTGAATTAAGGTCTGTAATAGAGAGTATAAGGGCAGTGGGATATATTATATACCACGTGATTTGAATCAAGATTCGAACCAGAAGCTTTTAATTAAATTTTATATTTCTAACTTTGGCGAAAAAAGTGTTTCAAAATTGTTTCTTTCTTTATGTTTTTTTTTTCGAATATTCCGGTGTAAATTTAACATAAAAAAAGCAATTAAATTCCTGCAATAAAAATTTAATACATATTATGCTATTTTTGTATATATAATACACAAGTACTCTGAGCTTCATGCCACATTTGATAGAAAATGAAAATATCTCATTGTGTGCTTTGGGACACATATGGCACATACCATAAAAATCCACATTAAAAAAATATATATGAAGTCATAATTTTTTTTATTGTTTTTCCTTCTTTTGTGACTACCTAAAGGAATCAAAATAAGTTTTTCATACAGAAAACAAAAATCGTGCAGTGAAGGGATAAAAGAGTATGGTGACAAAATATTTCCACATTGTTGATCCTTAATTTTTATTTTGATTGTTTGCCTATTTTGCTCTTTTCAATTCATAAAATCTCAATCCGAAATTTAGTGAATTATAGTTTCGAGAAATACCATGCTATATTTTTAAAAACAAATATCATAGTTCATTTCACGTAATTTGCATTTAATCTATGATTAACATTACACAGACAATTCGATTGCTTAATATAAGCGCATAATCTACGCATTTCAAACTTCAGATTTTTAGCACTGATGTACCTTAATTTTGGGTGTATAAGCCGCAGATTAAACAATTCTTTTTCGACCCAGAATTTTTACGAAACAAATGTAACTAGTCAGATCTCCGTAAATATTTGTCTTCAATCACTAAATAAGATTTCTCGGTCCAAAGAGAATTGTTTGATCCGCGGCTTATACACCCGAAATTACGGTAAATCGGACATATTGGCCTGAAGTTATCCCTGTTAATAACATTCAACGAGAAAAAATTATGCATACTATGAGTGATTTTTAGCAGTCTATACGATTCTTTATGAGTAGACAACATCCCTGGTTAAGTTAGTAATTTCAGATGTTCGAATATTAAATTTGAGGGGTCACGTCAACCAGATATTTAATCTGAAAACACGAGCATAAATTTGATCATGGATAAGTAGGATCACACAGAGGGTTTCGTTTAAAATTTCTTTTAAAACAACTTATCCTTTAATTAATAAATACAAATTGTCAATGTATAAATATTGAATTTTTACATAGATGGTAGAATCAATCAATTTCATTTTAAAATATTTATTAAAAAAACGTTATTTATTTTAATCAAATTAAAAATATTCAAAGCAAATTATTTAAATAAAACACAAAATTCTAAATTCTTTGAAAATTAAAAGAAAATAGCAGATATAAAAATTAAAATTTCTGAAAACAACAAAAATTGCTTAAACAAAATTTAAAATGACGAATCAGTAATAAATTGTAATTGTTTTTCCAACAGAAAGATAATTGAATTCCAAAAAATATTTTGAATATCAGTGATAAAACAAAATAATAAAAAACATTAAATTGGAAAAAAAAATTAATTTATTTTAATGACATACATCTTAAAATGAAAATTTCAAGTTCCAATACTGAGATTCTAACAAAGGACCATATGTATACTAACGTGATGCTTTTTCTCCAAGCTATGATGTTTACACGAAAAACATTGAAATAGCGAATCTTTTTTATATTTTAAATAGCAAAAATAAACGGATGACATTGATAAAATTGACATATTCAAAATAATGGGGTTTTTTTTTCAAAATTTTAAGATTTGCATAAGACACGAGTTATTCAGCTGTACGTACTCGGAATTCGAAGTCCCTTACTTATACAGTTTTGTTTGCGGACTCTGTGTAGGACAGACATACAAAGGACAAAGAAAAATAGAATTTCGTCAGATGAACAAAATTTCAGTCTCTTGCATTCTATTTTACACAGATTTTCTTCAATTTCAATCTTTTCAAATCGTGAAGCGTGATGTCTGAAATTTAGTGCTTATATTTTCGAAAATTACCTCACAGTATTTTACAAAACACGTATATTTATTTATTTATTTCAATAACTTATTTTTCATCTATCATTGACATTATGCTGCTAATTCAATTGCTTATTGATGATATAAACATCGAAAATTCTAGACTTTCATCACTGATATAAATTATTAATTACATCATATTGGGCTAAAGTTGTCTTTGTTTCACCTTTAATGCAATCACCGAAAAAAATCTATTAAATCTACTAATTATTATTTCATGTTTGTCATGATTCTTTGTGAGTAGTTAACATACTTATTTAAGTATGAATTTCTGATGTTTGAAAACGCATTTGGAAGGATTAATTTCAAGTATATGAAAGTGCATGATGTATTTGAAAATACAGGATAAAAAATATCATATCTTAAAAACCGAAGTCGACTATTTGCTTTTCTTTGGTGATATAAATAGTTTTTAAAGCAATTAAATAGATTTATACACGTATGAAAATACTTCATTTAAGCTCAACTATTATTACAACAAGTATACTAAGTAAATCAACTATTTTAAATTTGAAAAAAATTACTTACATTTTTTGATGCCCCTTGCACTCCTTTTTGTAGACTATCACTTTATTCTTTTTGTAATTTTTCTTCATCCATTCTTTTAAGTCAGGGATATTTATAGATCTTAACAATTCCTGAAAAGAAATGAAAATTAGAAGCACTTATATCAACAGTACATAATCACAGTTATATTTTGAAACACAAAAGCTATTACTTTAAAAACTTACATATATATATATGATGCAGAGAGGCAAACCCTATTCTAACTTCAAGTACCACAGTTGTTTGAAGATAATTCATTCCAATAATCCTGTTCTGGACATTTTTAACTGCGTTGGAAATAAACCTCATATGTACTACTCCAAAGTTCTTCTAAAATCGCATTTCTCTCAATGTTTTTTTTTTAAATCATAAACGTAACTCCGAGAAATACTAGTTAATTTAGATCATTGTTCAAAAGCAGATTTATGTAAAATTTTAGTCAAAAGTAAAATTTTGGACAGTGAAACATCTAATTAATTAAGTTTCAAACGTGTTGATAAACTTTAAGCATTTTGAGAGGGAATATTTTTTCTCAAGTTCTGGGCTTAAATAATTTTCTTTAACCAAAGTTATAATTTTTAAAAATGCAGAAATTTTACATAAAGAAATGTAATTTTAACTTTTAAGAAGTTAAACATAAAAATAACAATGTTTAGAATTAGATTTTTGCAGACCGATTTTTTTATATCTCACTTGCATACCACGATGTACAAGTTTTATAATTTCGATGATAGCGCATATCATTTTAGAAACGTTAGAAAATATGTTAAATTATTCCTTTCGAATCTGCATGTAGAGATTTGCGCACTAACATTTATAATTGTTATATTCTTTTGTTTCTGAAACTCGATGCTGTGTATATTACAGAGAGCAAATGTACCCATTCGTAATGCCGATGTCATTTTAACGGTAGTAACACCAAAAATTAGTTTTTAGCATAATATTTTAAACTGCTAAACATCATACATTTTTATTATTTACAATGTCGAATAGGGAGGCACTTTAAAATGCAATTGGTTTGGAAAATGTATTGTAAATTATTTTAAAAACTGTACGCACTTTCTACTTTTTTTAATAGTTTTGAAATGCAAATTAATTTTAAAATTCAAACAATCGTGTGCAGCCGATTAGTTCATAAAAATATCTCAGCATTTAAACAAATAGTTCTGTTCATGTAAGCATATTTCTTTCTAGCTAATATCCTATAAAGAAATTAAAACTTTATAAATGAACAAAAATAATTGTATTTATGAAATAGATATAAGACATCTAATCGAACTACATTCGTAAACCATTGAAAGGATCAGAATCTGTATTGAATTGAGAGGTGGCCCAGAAGGACATCCCATTAGAGGCATTAACCCCCCCCCCCTTCCGTAAATTTGAATATTGTATTTTTTCAATGATATTCTGCGAAAATTCATAATGTTCCCCTTGGAGCAACTGAAATCCCTCCCGGAGAAAAATTTCTGAATTCAACACTATTCAGAATTATCAAGTCTGACATTGTACGTAAACTATGGCAAATAAGAACCGTTCGTTCTAAAACTAGTTATATAAATATTCATATCTTAATACAACAGCTGTTGCACTCTTATGCACAAATGCTGGAATATAATTCTTTTACGATTATATGTATATCCAATTCTATAGAAGTAATATACTCCAACTTAAATATATTTAATGTCTTTTGCAAATCCACCGTTAATTGATTAAACACATTCTTTGGTTAGTTCAAGGTACGAAGGCAAAACGAAATTAATAAATTTTAAAACATTATTTGAATGCATAATAGATGCTCGTACACAAAATGATGTTTATATTCTTAATGATCATTCTAAATAACATATTAAATGCAAAACTATCTCTTGTATTTTAAAAAAAATGGTTTTCTTTATATTTTGTAACCCGCGAAATCAGGAAAAATCCCTTTTTACTTTAATATTATTTATTTTTACGTTTTTGTAAATAATATTGACTCATTTCATAAAATGTTTTTACTTCATTATTTTTTCAAATTAAATTAGGTTCTATAAAGTACATAATTTGACTTACATATAGTACGTATGTTTCAACATCATCTTCATACATAAATCTTGATCTTAAGATACTTAAATCGTCACTGAAAAGTAAAAAACATTCGCAGATTAATGTAAAATGAAATCATGAACTTAAACAAATACACATTAGCATTTAGATGAATTATAAAACTATAAAATTCCATATTCAAAAATAAGATTCTTCACCACTGAATGCCCCACTAAAAAAAATCTTAAGATTATATGAAGAAATCGCCACTTTCTACAGAAATTCTACAGAATTTTGAAGAAAATTTACAGACTTAGCTTTATCCTTAAAATATCTGCAGAATTTTTAAAGATATTCTTAAAAATATCTGCAAAGTGGGCCAAATACCTTCGGATTACCTACAGATTTTAGGCCAAAAAGCTATAGATTTTCTACAGATTTTTTTTAGTGGGATGCTTATAGTGGAAAATTCCCATATAAATTTAGTTTCAATTTGGTTCATTCATTGCCATTCAACAAACTATAAACAAAATTGGAAAATTGACAATTTCAAAATGCCATGCTTAATATAAATTTAGAGAACTCTCTTTTCTACCATTTTACGAACTTTCCGTGTAGTAAGAATTTCAAATTCAGCAGATTTTTCTTTTCATTCCTTACAAATCTACCAGAATTTACCAATTGTAAGAATAGGCTTATTTAATCTATGATTAAATAAAATGATTTTTTTAAATAGAAATTCTGTACATTTCTGAATAAAAACAAATCCTCATAGTTGGGTACAGTGGACACGTAAGTTAAACGAAACGCTTACAGACTTTCTAACAATTTCTTTGAAAATTTATGTTGCATAATATTCTTAGAAAATCTTTCAAATCTTTCTTTCTGCAATATCATATAATTTTTGTAACGCATTTCTAGATACTGGCACAGTCCTCGATCACAATAATATTTTTGAAAAGTGTGTATTGCAAATTGATATTTAAGACGAATAAAACATGACAAATCGAACAGGCCTCCGTGTTCAGATTTTTAAAGCTCGTTTAACAATAAATGTACCAAAGAACACGAAGAGTATCAAGTAAATTGATAAAATGAAAAAACAAGGAAAATTAAATTTAGAAAATTTTAGCCTATCTTCATTAAAAAAATTCTAAGTATGAAACTGCTACGAACGTCATTTTACGAGTTTTAAAATTGGTACCATTTTTTTTTACTTCTTGCATCATTAATATACTGTGTATGAGAAACTTTTACACATTTAAGAAGGCAAGCACTTCGTTGCCAATAAAATTATACGTTTCCGAATTTTCATCAGTTTGATAGATTTATTAAATTTTAGTTCATTAACCCTTTATTATATTTTATAATGTCTGCTAAATTCAAACAATGAATGTTATTATACAGGGTGAGTCATAAATATCGAAACAATAGGCTATCTCCTTAAATATTGCTCCTAGACCCATACTTCCAATTGCAAAAATTCCTAAAAAAGATGAAGTTTCAGATAAGATAAGTTGCAACTCCATGGGTGGTCTATTAGAAAAAATACGAAAATTAAATTTTTATACGGCCCCCGTAGGGCAAAATTCCCAATTAGGAAATTATTCCTTATCCATTCCTAAAATGAACAAAAAAAAAAAAATCATCTAAATATCTAAAAATCTGACAGAGATATTAAAATCTGAAATTCTCCAAAATTCGCGACTTACACCACTTTACCATGCCTGTAAACAAAGAATTTTTCGCTAATTTTCAAAGCAAGTAAGGGGTCATCCATATATTGTCCATTATTAAATATCGTTTTAAGATAGTGCTTCTCATTTGGACATAACAAAGCAATGTATAAAATTAAATCTAAACTTTTTCAAACTATGTTGGCAGTCTGCACTGGAGGTCTGCATGGATCGAAATATCTTGATTCGGTCCCAAACCGACCCATAGAAGGAAAAGTTCAGCCCGGCCTGAAAAAATGTTAAAATCATAACCCGGACCGGTCTGAAAAATAGTTTAAATCATAGCCCGGTTCAGCCGCAAATTTCTACATAGTTTTTTACTTCGGTGTGGGAGAAAATTGTTTTGTATGGAAGAGTTTTGACCAAAAATTTATTTTATAGCTTTTAGTTTTTTCTATTTATACTTTTTATTATTAAAGAAGCTCAAAAGGCTGTAATATTTATATTTTATCAATGAATCTCTATTTACATATAAAGGTTTCACTTATATTTTAATATCGTTAATCTCAACGCATCCCATGCGTTGGAGACTTTGAAAAATGTTATACAGTAAAACCTTTTAAGACGGAATCACATAGTAAAGAAAAAATACGTTATAAAAGGATGCCCTCCGTAGGAGGTGTAGTTAGAGTTTAATTTTTTCCTCGGGTATCATTGTATTTATTTTGCATGAATCAACATATTTTCCGTTTAAGACAGAATTCCGTCATAGGCAGACTTTTTTTCACTGGTTTTATTGTATTTAATTTTTCAGCCTTTGAATATACTATTCTTTAAAAAAAAATGAATTTATTTATTTATTAATTTTGTAAAATTAAGATTTTAAAATCTATGTGTTTTTGAAAATATTTCGATTGAGCCGAATTTAATTTATTTTAAGTACGTATTAAGCCAATAAGAGACAGTGATTTTAATACGGGTTTGTGGAGACCGGGATTGGAAATTTCGTCCAATGTACACCTAGGAAGAAGATAGCAGTCCCCTCCTTTAGGCTCAGTTTGGCGGGTCTTCAGTAAAAAGGAACCTCTCGGTCCTGGCCCGGCCTGGGCCCAGAATACAGATTTTTTAACAGCCTCTCCAGGACGATAAAAAGCCTGAAGTTGTGAGAGATAAGTTTATAAAAAAGACTTAATCTGCATCTTAGAAAAAGCATTCTTTTAAATAAATGACATACATTTAAACAGTACACTTCGTTTTTCTCCATACTGAATTTTCCCCCCATTATTTCTTGTCCTTAAATTATTAAATGGTAAGAATTTTCAAAGGAAAAAGAACTTGAAACATGTCATTTTTAATTTTTTTTTTTTTACGTTAGTTTTCTTTCGGCAAATTTGAAAAAAAAAAAATATTTACTTTTGAAAATATGATTTTTAAAAAAGTTGTATTACTTTTTCAATAAATATTTTTAATATTTTTAAAATTAATAATAAAAAACAAAAACCCTGGAACAAAATTAAAATCAGATTTTCATCATTAATTAAATGGAAAGAAACTGAAATCCGATAAATAATGTTACGAGTTATTACGATTTTTAATTATCCTATTTTTAATTAAACAAGTACTAACCACATGAAATTTTTATAAATTGTATGAGAAATTTTAGAATGTGATTTTCTTATCAAACTATAAGGCTAACCATCACAAAAAAAAAAGAAAAAAAATCAAAATTCGACCCCAAAAAATAGATTTTTACGCGTTTCCTAGAACTGTTAAAGCAACGCTGTTTTTTGAATTGTGCACATTTCAATTTGTGTCTAATCCCTTAAAACCTGATGAATTTTTTAAACGGCTATAACTTAGCGAGTTTTAAAGATATGAAGATGCAACTTTTTGTGTCTTATTCAGGACAATCTAAGGAAAATTTTTCTAATTGGAATTTTAGAAAAAATGAAGTGTACGAATTGCAGTGATAGAAATGAGAATGGCTGCTGAGCAGTATTCCAATTTACAAACTAAAAGAATTCGCTAATCTTAAATCATAATAAAAATAAAGGAAATTTCTACCAATTAATCTCTTTTATCTCTCTTTTAATATGAAAGAAGATAACAATGCATTTTTTCAGACAAAAGATACATTATGCAAAAGAATGTAATGAAACATTGAAGTATCTATCCTTCTTTAAGTAATATTGTGCAACACTTTATTAGAAGAACATCCCAAAATACCAAAAATACTTTCTACGATTTAATTGATTGCCTTTGAAGATGTTTTACCTAAAATGCAATTTCGATTCCACAGAAGCAGGAAATTTTATAGAAATTGTTATCCATTTAGCTTTAATAAATTAAACATGACAAGTATTTTGGGACTTTATATTATTGTTTCCTATCTTAAATCAAAATTATACAACATAAGAAGCACTGTCAGAAAAATTCGTCAATATACACTAAGTTATCGTTATTTTTTCACAAATAACTTCTGTTTTCCCAAAAGACGTATTTGTTCTGTGAGTTCATTCCGAAAGTCGAAAAATGAGGAAACGTTTCCGTTTATAACTAGCACGCATGCGCATTGGGTCTGTTAGTAATAAATTCGAATTTATTTTTAAAATGAAAAACAAAAATATTCTATCGATTAAAATGTCTAATTTAGTTTTTAAAGACAAAAATGTTTTCGAATTTAAAAATAAATAACAATTACTTTCTTTATTCGTTCAAAAATTCTCACAATCTGTTATTCAAAGTTGGGTAAGTTGAATAAAGTTCAATATACTAAGTTATTTCGATAAATATTCGCATATAAAATATACTTTAAGTGAACACATTTAAAAATATTTTAATTAAAAAATAAAATGCAAAAAAAATTGATATTATTAAAAAAAATCTTATCGAATAAAAATAAAACATCCATGTTTTTTCTCTAACAATCTACGTAATATATTTAAAATTCACATTTTTATACTATATTAATATTAAAGTAAAAAAAACCCAGCCACAGTTTCATTAAAGATGAAGTCTTTCCGAGATTAACTGCAAAATTAAAAGCTTTTTAACGAAATACACCAAACCACACCCATATGAAATGAATACTTCTATTTAAAGCAAAAACTTCACAAGCAATCCTGGCGCCGCCGTGGATGCGCGTTGGTCTTGTAATCCTGAAGTCCTTGGTTCGATCCCCACCTCTTCCGCATTGATTTTTCCAAACTTTTTCCAAGTGACGGATATTTTTCCTCTTTTGACGGAGAAAAAAATAAACGGAAAGTCGTCAATATACAGACAATTTCTGGCAGCAGTGCTGCCAGTACATTTTCTGTAAAAAGACGGAAATTTTTTTGAGAGTGAGTGTAGAGTAAAATTAATTTCAACAATCACCTATCAATATCTGAATACTGGTATAAATATGATCGACGCATTTTTTTTTTCTTTTTTAAGTTAGGTTTTTGACGTTTTGCTAAACAATAGAGTCATAACAAAGCGGAAGTCGTATAATACTAAATTAAACTGATTAAAATTATTAGCACAAATCAAAAACTGTAAGTAATTTGTACGCTTTTACTTACCCATCATACGTAGTATAGGGTAAGTCTTGCAATCGTTTTGAAAATCGAAAAATTTTTTATGACGGATTTACACGTTTCAGATACTGAAGATTCCGAAAAACATATTTTTAGAAAAAAAATTTTGCCGTCCGTCCGTCTGTGTCTGTGTGTCTGTCTGTCTGTAACCGCTTTATCTCCCGAACAAATTGAGATAGAGACTTGAAATTTTGTATGTACTTAGTATGTAAGAATGGGACGAAGCCTATTTAATATCAGTAACCTCGATTATCCGGAACTATTTTTTTCGGACTCTCGAAAAATTCGTTCTGATGAAAGGTATATAAAAATTTTCGAATTTTTTTATTTTAAGAAGTGGACATAAAAGGCAATAAAATAACACAAATTTTGTATATAGAACGAAGTCGATCGGATTATTAGTTGCTGAAATATCTGTAATCCTGTTTTTCACATTCTTCGATTTTTCATGACCCTGTATTTCAATAAAATTTCAATACAAAGATATATTTTAATTGAAAATGAGACGCTTAATTCGACGCAGTAAATTTTTAGTTAATATGATTATTATTTTTGGAGTTATAAGGATGTTTCTTTTACGCAATCTGGTACTTACTTGAGTATTTTGGCGTTTTGTATAATTTGTCGAAATGGGTTCATCAGCAATTCATTATAGAGCATATATATAGAGCTATGTATATTAAAAGTATTAAAATGTATGTTTAAGTTTTGTTTTCGAATCGCAATGCATTTTATAAATAGTTTACACATGTTTTATTTTCATATTTTATATTATGCATATCAATGATGGGTAAGTGTTACGGTGGCCCCCAACGACTAGTTTTTAAAATAGGGCTAAAGTTTTCAAAATACTTACTGAAAATAATAACTTTCCATGTCATATGTTTTGTTAAGTCTTTCTCGTTCAATGCGTATTGCTTGTTCATGTTTGAAACGGTCATATCTCCACTTGATGTTCTTCAGAAATTCTCTCCTGGAAAAATAAAGAAGCACATTTCTTAAATGTTTAAATAAAATTATAAATAAGTAAATGCATATTTATGTTTTCTTGAGGTGCTATCCGTGATTTTAGTAGCGTTTTAGTCGCGAATCCTTTCAGATGCCTGTCAATGTTGAGAATGGAAAACTTCTCTACATCGAAAAAAAAAAAAAAAAAAAAAAAAAAAAACTAAAATTCTGCCAAAATAATCAAACTGCTCAGACAAAACCTTGTTTAAACCGAAATATGCTTCAGTCTTAAAGGTTATTTTTTACGGATTTTACAGTAACTTGTTTATTGAATCCCACGCAATTGGAACATTTTGATAACAGAAGCTTGTCCAAATCCAAAATATAACTTATGGTTTTCCGAGGAAAACCATGCAGTTTTTATTCAAAAACCTCGCAAGAAGGGGTAATTGCTACCGTCCTTATAGATTTTGTTATCAAAGATTTTACTGTTTTAGATTGTATATTGCAGTCAAAGATTCTGTTTCAGCGATGTTTTTTTTTCTTAGTACGTAAATTTGTTTTGTACGTTTTATGTAGGGAGAATGATTTTTAAGCGTTTAATACAGATGCGCATTAAAGACAGTTGCTAAAGACAGATTAGGACTTATTTTATTCTTAATCACTAAATTATTAATCTCATCCTTGTTTTTTTTCTCTCTTTGTCATTTTATTGTGACAATGGACCAGTTAAAAATAATGATCGGAGGCTTCAATGTGTTGGCGATGTTATGCTTCATCATGACTCGCCTTTAGTTGATGTCATACGATATCGTTATGTTTCATGTGCTGTATATGCGGCAACCATGAACAAAGAATAGTATAAGGCTATCTATTGTTACCAGTTTTGGAAGAAAAAAATTGTTTCTCGGAATATGTTTGAAATAGATGGCATATTACTGTTAAAAATCTGTTACATTTTTCGCCAAGTCACTCCATCGCTTTTATGGAATATCTCTATTTTGACCAATTAAAGTGCTCCAAAATATCGTCAAGTAAAGTTTTTCTATAAAAGCGGTGGAATGACCATGCAAAAAAATTGCTACAAATTACTAACAGTGAATACAGCACTTTACTATCAGAAGTCTCTAGTCCACCTGCTTCTCCATTTAGATTACATTTCCAACATCGTTTTTAGGAATAAAACTACTTTAACATAGTTTCACGTTATGATAATTGAAATTAGCGTCTCTATATTAACACAATTGGCAGTTCGGATTGAACTACTTTTGCATTCTATGCTCGTGATAATAACCGAAAGACAGGCAAAAGTTCAGTTTATCATATTTCGATTTGTGTGCTTGACATTTACTGCCTTCGTCGAAACTATCATCGATGTAAGAAAGGGATAGACGCAATAAAATATACAACTGCAAAGGATTACATCCGGGAACTGCACAAAGTATATGCAACTCAATCACCGAGAGTTGAATCCGGCAGCACTCCTAACGTAACAAGACAAAATCTTTACCAAAATGAGACCTTGGTATCAGCAGCTCTTTTGAACATGCGAAGCTTTCCACACTTTTTGTCGATTTCGCGAAAACATATTTTAGGTGCGTTCGTAATTATGTAAATAAGTAGCACCTATAGTTGTTGTTCAGGCCGTCTGTCTGTCTGTCCGTCCGTCTGTCTGTCCGCATATAACAACGCAAAAACTAACAAACCGAATCACTTGAAATTTAAAATACATAATTGTTACATAATTTTGTCCAATCATCTCAATTTTTATGCAAATCGGATGCATAGATCAATTACAAGGACAATCAAAAGGATTCCCTAACATTACAGTCAATGGGGGAGGGGGGGGGAGTTTCAAATGCATTTTAATATCGTTTGAAATTTAAAACATATAATTATTACATAATTTTCTCGAGTTATTTCACATTTTATCAAATTCGAATGCATGAATCAATTACAGGGACAAACAAAAGTATTCCGTTACATTACGTTCAATGGGAAAAAAAGTTTCAAATGCATTTTAATGGTGTTACGAACATTCAGACATAATAGTACGAACATAATAATTCGAACTAAAAGTATTCCATTACATTAAGATCTATACGAAAAAAAAAATTCAAGTATATTTTAATGTGTTAAACTCTTTCGAATATAATAAAATTGACATGAACCTATGAAGTATATATGTATACTAAAATATACATTCTCTACAATCTGCGATGCAAAAGATATTTATTATTAAATTTCAGGGTCACACCAAATTATTCCATTACATAATGCTATACGGGGAAACATTGTTTGGGGCTTGTTTTAATTATATTAAAAAACTTCACATTTTATGAATATGATATACGTTACTGAGGTGTAATAAAAATTACTTCCTGTATATTTACAGGAACACAAAAATTTTGACGACTATACTGTATTCGAAGTACTGTCTACTATAAAAGCAAGATCTGAATATATTTAAAACTTCGTTATCGTACGAACGCACCTCATTTGCTAAGCTTCATGTGCAATTTCGAACTTGTTTTTATTAGGATGCATCGATTTGTATCTTACTTTTTAAGACATCATTAGTTTTAGGGTTTCGTACTTAAAAACACCATCAGTTTGTCTATCACAGCCATTTTGCACATAAACTATGGAAAGTTTAAATTGGAGTAAGTAATTATGAAATTCTTTTAGATATTTACATATTATCAGACGTTCACAAATATATTTAGGGAAGATGTAGAAGAACTAATAGTTATTTGAAAAAAAATTCTCTTTGTATATCGTATGGGATATCGTATAAAAGTACTTTTAATGCCAAACTCAAAAATATATTTCTTTTAATTTTAGATATTGTAATTCCAGAGACAATGTTGAACATGTAGTGCAAACAAATATCCCCCCCCCCCCAAATTTTTTTCTAATCTAATAAAACTAAAATGATGATAAAGTTAGAGTTAGTAAAAATTAAAATAAAACTATTAAAAAAATTAATTTATTAAAAATATTAAGACAAACAATTATGAAAAAAATTACAG
The DNA here is from genome assembly GCA_964019185.1 of Maratus speculifer. Classification (NCBI taxonomy): domain Eukaryota; kingdom Metazoa; phylum Arthropoda; class Arachnida; order Araneae; family Salticidae; genus Maratus; species Maratus speculifer. The sequence goes on along the minus strand of OZ025291.1, from coordinate 418,830,678 downwards.
GTAGTAGATCTTGCAGGAAAACTATAGCGATACCCTACGTCACATAACCTTGGGAAAATCGCATTTTTCCGCAGGACAAAAATTTTGATTTGGAATTTAACAAAAGATTGTGTAGAGCTGGAGATACCTATTGTAGTAGAAATATAAATGAATTGTTTATAATCATTTTGGGAAAAAAATCGATTTTAATTACCCGACATATTAACTCTTAAAGACACGGGCGATTGGACATACGTAATAACAGGGGTGGCCTATTATTTGTACCACCAGCTTTTAAAGCCTTGATAGCAATTTTTAGATTTAGCAAAGTACTGTACTGTAATTTCAAAGAACATTTCTTAATGTCTTTGGAGTAATTTATATGTAATCCGAATTAAAGATTGAGCACATAATTTATTCCATTTTAGTACAGTTAAATATTTAATGTTAGATGTGGCAACGTGGGCATGATTTTACAATGTGACTCTGCTGATTCTTGGAATTCACCTTCCAAAAACTAACATTTACTTGAATGAATGTCTGCATCTTTGAAAATACGTTCATTTAGGTTCACTCTAGCAGAGAGAAATTTCCAAAACTACATTTTAATTCCATTTTAATGCATTTCAAAATTTATTATATAATTTAAATAATACGTTACATAATACATCTAAAAGTTAAAAAGCAAAGAAAATTCAAGAAATCAACATTGTTTGTAAAAAAAGGGCTGAATTCAAAATAACCTATCAAACCAACGGTAGAATTTTGATTGAGATGTTTTAGGAACAGAGACGTGGATGAAATTTGACAAGAGCTAAAACTTAGAAATCATAAATTGCTTTTTACAAAATAGTCTATGGCCAATTACTTCGTGGCTTCAGTTACTGCAATTCATTCATTAGTTTAGATTTTCTTTGCTCACATATGGATGTCCTAGCTTTAACTGTACTTAAAACTACTCTTTCACAAAAACTTTATCAACATATATTAGTTTTCATTCGCAAGATACGATTTAACATAAAAAACATGTTCCCGAATTGCTTAATATCTAAGTAAGAAATTTATGAATCTGAAAAACTTTTTGAGAGAATTAGTGTGTGTTAGAACGTAATTTTTTAAAACTTTTAAATAAACAAACTTCTAATTCTTACATAACAATAATCTACTTTCCTTTCTCGAATAAAAGATTTTTATACAAAATGTTTTGAATTTGTGTTTTATAAAACTTTTCAAAATACTTAGATTAACTTAAATAGAAGTTAAAAAATTAAGTTTAGAAGCTATTCTACAAAATTATAATATTTTTAAGTTCCTAAATGTAATAAAAAAATATTTGTACATACATATTCGAGTATCCACTGTCTACGTCCTTAAACAAATTGTCTTTAAGGTATGTATATGCTCTACTTATGTGAGATTTCAATGCCCTTATTTCAGATGCGGACAATGGTTCCTAAAAAAGAAAAAATAAATAAACACTTTTACACTTTTTACTCATAGTTACAAATGAATATACAAAAACATGTCTTTTTAAAAATTACTTATGTAAATGGGAGAAGTGATGCAAAAAATTCTTTTTTAAGCAAATTTCGCACGGGAAAAAATTAATTTATTTCTAAATTTTAATCGTGTTTGTTTCATTTAAATTTTTATTAAAAAGAAATTGTTGTGCTGATCGGGGCTTGTTGCTCAATTTTTTTCAATATATTTTTATTCTTTTTTTTACTTGATTGTAATTTTTATTTTTCCTTAGTTTATACAGTAATAATTTACACAATAAAGTAACGTTTGAAATGAGCAAAAATTTTAAAATATTAATAATAATAATTAATAATAATAATAATAATTAATAGTTTCTATATTGAGCTCAAAAGCACATCAAGTAACTGATCAAGCCTGCTCTATCGAGAGAGGTAGGTAGGGAATCTAAAATAATTTTATTTTGTGAAAGCTAGTGGAATTGGAAGAAAAGAAACAAAATAGTAAATGAAATTTTAGTGTAGTACATAAAACATATATAGGATATGAAAAGATATTGCGTTCAACTTTACTACAGCCTTCGTTGAGATCTTTCCGATCATCGCAAGAATGCAAATAGAAAAGATTCTATTTCCAATCACAGACAATTCATGTATTTGACATGCACTGATTCTACAAAATTATTTTTGTCGTTCAGTAAATACCGCCTTGACCTATAGCGCACACAAGTCTGGCTTTTCATTGACTTTTATATGCATATAATTGTAAAAAACAAGCTTTTAAAATGCAATAAAACCTGCCTCGTATTAAATAGGCCAATTTGCCCCATATCGCCATTTTGTTTTTTATTGGTGGTATCAACATGAGTGACTATATTTTTTTACAGTACTACTATTTTTCTGTATCTGAACAAAGATCTTTTGGATAATTATTTACAAAATTGAAGCTTTAATTTCTAAACAAATCAGAAGCCATTATTTTCACATTAAAAAAAAACCTTCTGTGACTGAAAATATTAAAAATTTCAGTTACATTCCCTTAATTACTTTTCCCTGCTGATTTTGTTGAAAGAATACGTAATAAGAGACACGACACCTTGATCAGATAGTGATGCCATTTAACGTTTATTTTGAAAAATAGGGTGGATGCGCCAACTTGTTCCTATGGTCAACATGACCAGATCACTCTGCTTCTATGGACACAGAAATACAGATTAAAGATGAATTTGGTCATTTTTTAAGGAGTCCGAACTCAACGATTTAAAATCAGAATCCGACCGACCGTTTTAAAAGTATTTTGTGACATCAGTGAATAATCTCGATAACAAGAGAACTTAGTACAAAGATGCTAATAATAATTAAAAATGTACTGAAGATTGTTTTATTCATTTAAAAATCTCTGCTCTGATAAAATTATCAATATTAAATACGTGCTCCTTCTCATGGCAACATCTACGGATTACAAATCTGTTTAAAAAAGGATTTTTTTTTTCAAAAATTGGCCGAAATCTACAAAATTCAAAAAAATTTTTCACTTTAAATACTGCACATGCATGAAAAAAAAAAGTGTTATGTTCCTGAGAATTTTTGTAAAAGAACTTCAAAAAGAACTCAAAAATATAAAAAAGATTTCCTACGGGTTTTTTACGCTAATAAACTGTTAATTAAAGTCATAAGAACAAGATTATGTCTCCTGATTTGTCATAAGTGAATTATTTTCAACTACCTTCCAAATTTACCTTTAAAAGATTTTAAAACATTTAAAGAAACTAAAACTATATTTGTTTCATAAATAGTAAATTTTTTCTAATTTTCTTCAATTTGCCAATAAAATTTTCACCCAGTTTCTTAAACTTACTTGAGCTTTGTGACTTGTATAAATATCGACCGGGACCATTTCTGTTTCTCGGTCCCGGGATGATTCAATTTATAATAATGCGCAAATTTCAGGCCAAAATTCCTAATTTAAAATTCTTAGATCTGTTAAAAGTAGGTTAATCATTTTATAAATATTTTTGTCATGTTTTTCATCGAGACCTATTCTGCATACCGTTCACAGATTCGATGATTGTAGATATGCTTTAAATATGTTGAAAGCTATAATATATTCCTTGAAATTCTTGTTGCTGTTTGGCGCTGATATTTCTAAAAATTAAACCCTCTATTCCTGCATCTTTAAATACTTTTTCATACTTTGGAAAGCAAATTATCTATTTCATACATTTGACAATCTTGATATTTACACTAATTTTTATTATTCGTACTTATTACATAATTTGTTTGGGATTTTTTTATTTAATTAAATACATATATGTATTTAAATCCGTATAATGTTACAAAAATGTTTTAACAACGTAATCTAGAATGATCTGATTTTACTTACTAAATCATTTTCATTAGTAGTTTCTTCACCAGCATCTCTGTCAACACTGCATGACGGCCTTGGATTAGCTAGTTGGACATTATTAACTTCACCAGCATTTCTGTCAACACTGGGTGATGACCCTTGATCAGCTAGTTGTACATCATTAACTTCAACAGCATCTCTGTGAAAACTGGATGATGACCCTTGATCAGCTAGTTGTACATCATTAACTTCATCTCCAGAATCAATACTTGATTCTGATTCTGATTCTTCCAGCCCGCTGTCAGAATAAGAATAATAATAAAAAATTGCATAAATTTGTATAAAATCATTGATTGTGATATTATGATATACCGCATGCAAAAAAAATCTTATTGATACATTCAATCTATTTATGCAATAATCTAAAGAAAAAATTTCAATAGGATTTTTCGTCAATAAAAGTTACTATTTTTTTTAACTGTTAAAAGCTAAATGCACTGTTCATTGTAAAAGCGCTTTGTTCACAGATAGGCTTTAGTGTTGTGTTGTTGAGGAAAATCTCACATTGTTTCATCCCTTTTTGATCATCTTGAATTAAAGTTCTACCAACTACTGCAATTATTCACATTAAACTGTTAGAATAATTATGATTTATAAAGATTAGGCTTATGGAATATTTCTATTAATCTTCTTTACAATCGTTTGTTGAAAATGTTTTGTTACGTTGGCTACACGCCATGGAAATTTTCGTCTATGAATACATATGGTATTATGCGATTGATATGAGTTTTAGAGAAGGGATGAAAGCAGGATAGGAAAACATGAGTATAACTATGAAAATAACATATCAAACACGGAGTAATGAAAATAAAGTTATTTAATACATATAAATATCTATATATGTAATATCTGACCATAGTTATGATGAATACTGTCGGTAAATAGTAAAATTCTTCTCTAAATAACACCATTTAGTCTTGAAGAATACTCGTAACTTTTGCAGTCATGTGGCACCAGGTCGTAAAGCAACAAATCAATATTCTTTGACATGATTCCTATTTAAATTAAAGAGACGCATCGAATATTTTTAATCATATTTATTCATATTCCACATCACAGAAAAAAAATTCCACTCATGGCGTAACATGCAGCCATTATAAGTAAAATATGTTATTACCATAGTACTTCATCAGATAGATTCTTCTAACTTGCAATACTAACTAACTAAATATTTATCCAATTTTTATGATTTTTTTTTTTTAAATGTTCGTCTGACCAAGAAGCACAACATAGCACAAAAATTATTTTTTTTTATGGCATACTGTAGGTGTACTGTAGAGTATTCTGAAAATCGACAAAAATTTTGTGTCACAGCACTTTTCTCGAAAACTACTAAAGATAAAAACTTAATTTTTTTTTTAAACAAAAGACAAACTTTTTATCCCGGGGTAGTCATCGAGAAAACTTTATTTCGCTGGGCGGTTTTTCTGAAATTGCGTATTTTCCAAACTTGGTCATAAATGGGTATATCTAACGTTCTATTGCAGATAGAATGTTGCGGTAAAGTTTATTTTAAAGATTTTGCGATGCTAATTAATCCTGCAAAAATTCATAGCTTTACGTTAAACAGTTTTTTTACAAGATGAAATAAAAGAATGGCAGTCATCAATCTAAGGTACTTGAGATCATCGGAGAGAAAAACCAGTTATACCATTCGATTAAGCATAAAAAAATACAGAATGCTTTTTTTTTCTCTTATTTTTAACTTAATTTTTTAACGAATTATGAATTTTTTTGAAATTTTTGACATGCTGATTTTTGTCATTTTTTAACACTAGAACGCCCGGATGGAGTCGATTCGACTCCAATCATGTAACTAAATTTCAATTCGAACCAGAAAATTTTTCTTGAAATAATTTAAATCTAATCCACGCAAATTTACGTTAAATAAATCAATTAAATAATTTTGAATAAAAATTCTGGTGAGAAATATTATTTTCAAACTTGAGTAGAATTTCCGGGCGTTCTAGTGTTAATGAATCATTTACTGAATAATTATGCACGGTGTCTAGCCCTGGTGGCTGTTAAATTTGATTTTTAATTTTAAATTAGGCAATTTTTTGCACCATACCAAATTTATATTTTATCCATTTTTTTTCATTTATTTATATTTTGTTTTTAGCACAATGGCATCAATGTCAAAAATGCCTGGCATACCTGTCAAATATTGGGGCCTTGTACTTTAACAAAGTGTATTTACTATAAGTATATACCGTATTTATTCTAATAGAATGCGCCCTCTAATAGAGCGCGTCTTCTAATAAAGTGCGCACCTTGGTGCTGATTGAAAAAATAAACATACGGAAACGATATAGTAGATAAGTAGAAAACGATTACTTAAATGCATTATCGAGGATTCTCATCGATGAAAATAGAGATATTCTATCAAAGCGATGGAGTGGCGATGCAGCAAAAGTTTCAAATTTTGAACAATGTACCACTCCTGTAAACTATAGCGCCAAGGATATGCACTCTGTTAAAAATCTGCTGCATTTTGCTGCAACGCACTCCCCTGCTTGTATAGAAAACGGTTACTTGGCCGTGAAATGGCGCTTTCTCATTGGTTGGAATCATTGTAAACGCGGCAGCGCGCAACAATAATATGATTGAGCGATATGCTTAAGCATAGGAAACCGCAAAAACACGGATTTTTCAATTTTTCTTTTTGCAATAACTAACTAAATACTTATCAAATTTTGATGATTTTTTTTTTTAAATGTTCGTCTGGCCAAGAAGCACAACATAGCACAAAAATTATTTTTTTTTTATGGCATACTGTAGGTGTACTGTAGAGTATTCTGAAAATCGGACAAAAATTTTGTGTCACAGCACTTTTCTCGAAAACTACTAAAGATAAAAACTTTATTTTTTTTAAACAAAAGACAAACTTTTTATCCCGGGAACATTTTTTATTTCTATATATAAAATACAAAACAAGTTGTGCAGTATCCCAGTGGAATATGGAAAAATAGAAGGACTAGTGAAAAATGCTCCAAGGAGCAGTGCAAAAGCAGAATATGATTTTAATTGAGCATTAAAAAGTAATGGACAAGTGCTTCTGTTAATTACTGATCATGAGGAAGGATAAGGGATCCCTTCTTGGCTACAACTCACTTCAATGCCAACTTTGAAAAAATCATATTTGCGCTTTTTCCGTGAAAACAAATCAGTCGCAGTTACTATAAAAATGTATAGTGTAAAGACGTAACCAGTAAAGATGCAGCTTAATTAGACATAAATGTAAAGGAAGGCGACATAATGCCACATACCTAGTTTTTGCAGGTATCACATTCATGCACTGCCACCAAGCATACCCTAAGTGTATAATTGCACAGAAAATTGATTTGTAGTATAGTGCAGAGTGAACAGTGCAGTTAACATCAGAGATGTAGTACAGGCTATACGCCGTACACCTTCTGGACTTTTTAATAGAACACCATATACCCTCTGTTTTTCAAGAAAGCTTATAGTGTACACATTCTAGAATATCCCTCTGCTTAGAGCATATATCTTATGTTATTTTTATGACTACACCCCTGGTTAACATCTAAAGCACGGTGGAAAATTCTACTAAAGAACCGCAAATTTCTTTTATATGGAAAAAGCGCAAATATGATTTTTTCAAAGTTGGCATTGAAGTGAGTTGTAGCCAAGAAGGGATCCCTTATCCTTCCTCATGCTCAGTAATTAACAGAAGCACTTGTCCATTACTTTTTAATGCTCAATTAAAATCATATTCTGCTTTTGCACTGCTCCTTGGAGCATTTTTCACTAGTTATACATTGTTTTCGCTTAAATTAAAATGTTTAAAAAAATAGCAGACTATTAATTAGGTCTAATCGTTACTGCGAATCTTGGCTCCCTCAAATAACATTTCTCTATGTTTGGCACATTTTTATGTTTCTGGTAAGCATTTAGCTTCAAAATGTTTGACTGTTGCTCGATTGTGCCTCATTTTAATGTAATTTTTTTTTTAAAAAATAGTGCATCTATTTATCATAGAATATGAAAAAGAAATAGGCATATTTGCTAGAATATTGTACTACAATTTCTTTGAACAAACTGACGAACTCGAATATTGCAATATTATACAAATAATGGGCTAAAATTCTGTAATCTCCTGAGCTTCTTGTAAATAGGTGAAATAATAATGTTTTCTTTTAATTTTGTTTTAAATGCCCAAAAATATGTTTCTTTCAACATTATACATATAAAAAAATATATAAATATGATTGTAATCTTTGAGATATTAAATCTATAGAATTATATTATATCAAATATTGCAGTGGAACTTGGAACTTAGTGAATGGAATATTATGTTCCAAATACGTCGAGGACTAAAATAGTACGCACTCTGACACATAACCATAGCAAATAATACTTTTTTTTTCAAGGAAATCATGAAAAGAGACAAATTTTATTTATTTCATAAATATTAGTAAAGAATATTAGTTATATTAGTTATAATTCTTTTTAATATGATGAATTCTCCGAATGATTATTAAAGAACTTTGAAGGATCATTGGGTATGCTGCAATCATGAGAGCAAAAGTTGCTCATTTTAAGAAAAAAAAACAGATTTACGTTGTTAATTTTCATATTAACGATACTGTGATGGAATTTTTTAAAAATACAGCTTAATCTGTATAAAATATGAATTGAAATTTTTTCCAAAAAGTTGACGTCTACCCGTTTCCAAAGTATATTGATATAGATATTTTGACATTCAGAACATTTCTTACAATTTTTAAGCTGTCCCTGAACTCATAATAGTGAACTTTCCCCGATGTCATCCCATTTCGAACAAAATAAAGAAAGCCGTGATAGAATTACAAAACTTTTAGGTAGATTTCGTATGAAATACAACCTATTGCGTTCAAACTCGTATTTTGGATCTTCTGAACATTTTTTGGATATCTACACCGATAATGAATCCTAGACCCCAAAACTACCGTCACTAAAAAAGTTTACCTATCTATTTATCTATATATATATATACATGTACATAGATATATATATATCACTTTTTATGGACACGATAATTTCTCTAATTCTGCACAAAATTCTTTTAAACTGATACATAAAATCAAGGGAAATCTCAGTCAAGATCGTTAATCGGCAAAATCGGATCAAGTGGGTGTAAATAGGAAGGGTTTTTGTTAAAACCGAAAAAGCGCCATAACTCCTTAAATAAAATAGATATTGAATAGGTTTAAAGTTCATTTTACTTCTAAAATGAGGCCAAAATTTTAGGCACAACAATATTTTATAAAGTTAACACTGTGCTCAAGAGGCAAAATAACAGGGTTTCTGGAAACAAATTCAAAACTTCACTAATTCTCAAAATATCAAATCTAACTAATTTTTTTTATAAATGATCTAAAGGTTATCTACAACTTTTGTATTTACAAGTTTTTGATAGGATCAACTTTTAACGATGGAAAAAAAATTAAAAACAAAAAGAAAAAGAGGGTTGGAAAAAGAAAAAAAATCCATAACTTCGTCAATTTTTAAGCTATCAAATCCGATTTTATTTATTTTAGATCTAAATAATAGCTACAACTTTTATACTGACAAGTGTTTTATACACATTTTATGTATTCTTACAGGAAAAACAAATTAAACTAAAGTTGGAGTTAAAGAAAAAATCTCAAATCCAAACTGCTTATATTCTGACTCATTTTTAAATTCATTTTCTGTTTTATACGCTTCCAAATAGCAGGTTCTCTTATTTAGGAACTAAATAATTTGACATATTGGTCAGTTACTTGATAAAGACAGAATAAATTTCAAAAACTGCTGCCAAAAAAGGATTTTGAACTGAATTTCCCGAAAACATCGTAATTGAAAAATTGAGGAAGTATTAAAATAATAAACTGCTTATTTTCCGATTCTATTTTAAAGCCAATTTTGCTCTCAAAGGTATCCAATTGATAGGTTTTCTTATTTAAAAACTGTATAATGTATCGTATTGGTCAGTTTTTCGATAAAAACAGAATATATATTAAAAATGCTGTCAAAGTAGCCATTTTGAGCAAAATTTCCCGAGGCGATCGTGATTGAAATTTGATGCTGCATTCAAATAACAAATTGCTTATTTCATCACTTATATTTAAATTCAATTTTGCTCTCAAATGCATTCAGTTGTCAGTTTCTTTTATTTAAGAAATATATAATGTGCGTGCCGTATTGGTCAAATTTTTATAAGTCAGAATATATTCCAAAAAATGCTATCAAAGTGCCTATTTGAGCCAAATTTAGCTTAAGATGATTCTGAAAAAACCTGTTCTTACAGAAAAATAAAATTAAAATTTCTATAAAAGCGGGAAAATAAAATTTTTAAACTGGATTTTTCTCTAATTACATTTTATTTTTTGCTGTTGAAATGAGCCCTTAATGAAATCTGCTACCGCCTATAGGCCAAGTGGACAGGGATTTTCTGATTGATGGAATCGTGTCTTAAAGAAGTTATCGAGCAAAATGCAAATTTTGAGGTGTTCAATTTTGAAGTTTTGTAAAAAGGACTATAGCCAAAACAATATGATGATTTCATCTTAATCGGCCGATTTGTTACAATCGAATTTCCGCGCAACGTGTTTTGTTGCACAGATCTTATTTTTTCGACTTATTGTTTAGAAATAACCAAAACTCGTTGTCGGAATCAGAAAGCTCTCAGCATACTATTGAATAATTTTCTTTTAAATTTTAAAATAGAAAAAAAAATAGAATTCTTACGTTTTATACCCTGAGTTGTTACATTTTTGAGCGATAATGAAATTTAGTTTGGAGAGAAAAAGCTCTTTTGAGAATTGATTAGCAGACTGGAGCCTTCCCACTAAAAATAATCTTAAGATTATCTGAAGAAATCTCCGCCATCTTCAGAAATTTTGCTGGTTTAGCTTTATTTTAAAAATATCTGCAGAATTTTTAAAGATATTCTTTTAAATATCTGCAGAATGGGCCAAACACCTACACTTTTTCTACTGATTTTTGTACCAAATACCTATAGATTTTTTAAGAAGGTCTGCTTTTGTTCGGAATATGTGAGTATATGTATAATGCATTTTTGCCCCTTAATGTCGTTTGCGAATGATGTACAAATATCTTAATATTATCACAATATTTTCCAAAATTTGAAGTGTTGTCACGAATGTCTATAAATAACAATGCATAACATATTCCAGTTATAAGGGAATTTTTCTTAAATAAATAGAGATAACTTTTTTGTTGCTCTGCTGTATGAAATAACAGTAAAAGCATTTTTGTTAAATTTGCTTACCTTTCGTTTTCATCGTCCCCTGGAGCATCATTCAACACTTCTTGGTGCTCTACATAATAAAGCTGGAAACTAGTTTGTTCTTGTTCCACTATTCCTATGGAACTGTAAATAACAGATATAAAAAACATAAGCGACTCATTAAAGAGACTGAAATTGGTATATTTTAATATAAAATGTAAAACTGATCATAATTTCTTAAACGCGTAAAACTTTTAAAACGCCCTCAACGTAAATTATTTTAAGAACTGGTTCTTGTACATGGTTCAACATTTTTCATGCTTAACAAAACAGTAAAAATCCCTTTGCCGATCATTGTTTCAACATTTATAAATTTAATACTTAGGTGATATTAATGTGAATGACCATTTGAATGAGGTATCTTCAATTTACAACAGAAAACTAAATTCTTAATGGCTATACTTGCTAAATAAAATCAGAACGATAAAAAGAAATATTTTTATTATTTTTGAACAAATTTGTATTTTATACACTGTTACACTCTAAGACTAATCCGTTAAATTTACCCCCAAAACTGGCAGCAATCTTGCCCTGAGTTTTGCCGTAAAATTTGCAGCAAAATTAGATGTAATAAAATAACTTGCATCTCTTTTTATTGCAATTATTACGGCAAAAAGCTGGCAGCATTGCTGCCAGAAGTTTTTGCTGAAAGTTTAGTGGATGTTTTTTTTTTAAGTGTAAGTTTGCACGTGAAAATTTTCTATTTGCTTCAATAACAACACTCCGTTTGAAGCTAATATGCACAGATCAAAATTTACAAAACAAAAATGTAGTTCAGTAAGCATAATACGAAGAACTGCAGAGATTCAAAGCTTACTTTGACTAATCTTCTGACAAATTACTAACGGATAATAAACAGGTATGGTAATCACGACAATTAAATTTTTTTCTTTTGTGCATGATTTAACGACATGATATTACCTTAGTTACTCTGTAATATAAAATATAAAACACTCTCGATACTTCAACTGCTATAAGTCATAGATGGATTACTTATGGAAAAAAAAGTTTTGGACATCACTTTTTGCAGTCGATTATCAAACCTCGTTACAATTTTTTTTCGATATCGACTAAAATAGTACATAGGGCTCGTACAGATACCGCAAATTTCTCAGGTTTCCCATGTCAAATACCAATATTTTTTGATAAAAAAACAAATCTAGATCAAGAGCACGAAATCTCCCCTTATTCAAAATGGAATTTTACCTAACAAAATGCTGGTACTGAAAAGTTTTCCGATCTTGATATTCCAAGGCCCGTACGAACATTCACCATTTGCAGACGCTTGTAAAAATACTTTTGAAATATCAATAACTGTGATGTTTTAAAGACTGTTCGCCTTTTTGTGAAAATCATATAAATTCCCTTTACCTTGAAAACAAATAGCATTGATGGAAAAACATTCAAATTAGTAACCTGCTAAAAATGAAATTGTACAAAAATAGTGTTTCTTGCCACTGTCAATCACGACGCTAAATTTTAATATTGTACTTTAAGTTAACTATAATACGCATAATGCGATATGCAACCAAAATTCATGAAAAAACCGTCCATAATAGCTTATGCATTACAATAGTTTTATGTAACATTTGATTGCTCCAATAAATATCATAAACAGTACAAGCTGTGCCAAAACTGAACTCAGTTGAGTGAATGAATACAACTGGAAATGCAATGACAACATTTAGCACCTATAGACGGTAATGCGTGCGAATTATTGTCTGTAGCTACTTCAATTTTGTCAAGTAGATATATACAATAATCCGACCTGATTATACAGATTATAAACCTTGGAAGCTTCATTTTACTAATAAATTTCATCTGGAACATATAATGTATATCCATTATTTTCTATTATTTGTAATTTATTTTATTTATAAGAAAAAAAATATAATAAGTATGTAAATGATTGAAATTGTCGGTTTTCCACGAATTTATATGTTTTAACGTGGAATTTAATGAAACTTTAGATTCAGTTAAATTCTGGCATAAACTCGCTTTGCCAGATTTAAATGTAAATCATTTCGAAGATGCCTTTGCTATGCTGCATTTTTCATGACTTCCACGATAACTAATCTGGAAAAAAATGGAATAGTCAAAAATGAGTAAATCGATGTATTCTTATCGAATTGAGTATGTTTAGATAAAAAATGAACGCATTATTTTCTCAATTTTGAAGCATCACTTGTTATCAAATCCTAACAAATGATAATTTTGATCTCTATAATGGTTTATTTAATTCATGGTGGCATAAAAAATGCTTATTAATGTAAATATTAAATTATGAACTGAATTCTAAACCAATTTAAAACGCTTGCAAATAATGCTCTTGTTAAAAGTATTCGATTCGGATGTTTTGCTAATAATTTTGCAAGTTTTCTTAGTAAATAATCAATTAAATGTTTATTGTTAATAATTTTGAGCAGAAAATAATACGAGTGTTACTCTGATTTGTAGTTTAGGGTAGTAATAAATAACGATGAACACAACCATGGAATAAAAAATAAGTAATTCACAATTTTAAGAACATTTGGAAGAGAGCTATTCCAAGTATAACGCGTAATTAAAATTGAATACATTTTACTCAATTTTGAAAATTTATTTATTTTTCAGCTTCTATATTAAGAAACAGTCCACTGAATTAAAAAAAAATCCTTCTATTAAAAAAAGACGTAAATGGCGCCACTAAGATGTTAGTGTAAATCGCGCAAGATATGGCGTTACTGCAACTGCTGTAGTAAAATGCTATGTCACTACGTAATAGTGACACTAATAGGGGTAAGCTGAATTTTTTTACGATTGGTCGATAGTTATGTGTCAAGAATTATATCATGAATTTTCATCAAACATCTACAGGGTGTATCTAAACTACTGGGCCAAACTTTGAGCGGTGATAGTACACATCAAAATAAACAATATTAAATAGGAAACTAAGGGTCCCAAACATCTTCCGAAGGAGATAGGCGACATTAAAGTTTAGGGTCCAAAAATTCAAATAAACATAGAAGACGGGAAAAATTGGTCGATTGATTTGCTGTTTTCACTAAAACTATTCATTATTTTCTTGAAATTAAATTATAAAGATAATTTTCAAAAAACACCGATAGAGGTCGATTTAGACTTTAGAGTAACGAGCAACTATTTTTTGCCGTTATTTTTCCATCTCATTAAAGGTTTTCGGAAGCTTAGATTTAAACTTAAATTTTGAGCTCAAAAAGTGAATAGTTGGGAATGGTTAAGTAGCGCAAATTCAACTGTGTTCAGAAATTCAAATTTCAAATGATTATAAAAAAGGGAAAAATTGGTCGATTCGTTCGAGGTTTTCACTAAAAATCTTCTGTAAATCAGTATTTTCTTAAAAATAATTGTAAAGATAAATTTCAAAATATGCCGATAGAGGGTGCCTTACACTTTGGAGTTACGTACAACTATTTTTAATCGTTTTTTTTTTTTTTTTTTTTTTTTTTTTTTTAATCTCATTAAATGCTTGAAAAAGCTTAGACTTAAATTTTGAGCTCAAAATCTGAATCGTTGGGAGCAATTAAGTAGCGCAAAATTGAACTGTGTTCGAGGGGGGGGGGGGTATGTTTCAACTACTGAACACAGTTTAACTTGCGCTTCTTAATCCATCTGAGCGATTCAGAATTTGAGCTCAAAATTTAAGTAAAAGTTTTTGCAAGCATTTAATTAGATTTAAAAAATAACGATTAAAAATAGTTACAATTAAATTCTTCTTAGCGCTTGCTAACGAATTTTTTTAATTTATTCTTAAAATTTATTTTTAAAAAAATGCTGGCACAAAGAATAGATTTAGCGAAAACCGCAAACGAATCGACCAAATTTTCCGTTTTTTATAATCATTTGAAATTTGAACCTCCCCCCCCCCCCTTGAACAAAGTTCAGATTGCACTTCTTAACCACTCCCGACTATTCAGATTTTGAGCTCAAAATTTAAGTTGAAGTTTAAGCTTCCGAAAACATTTAATGAGATGCAAAAAATAACGGCAAAATGTAGTTGTTTGTTATTCCAAAGTCTAAAGCGCTCTCTATCGGCATTTTTTAAAGTTTATCTTTATAATTTATTTTCAAGAAAATACTGACATAAAGAATAGTTTTAGTGAAAACCGCAAATCAATCGATAAATTTTCCCGTCTTTTATGTTTATTTGAAATTTTGTACCCTAATCTTTAATGGCGCCTATCTCCTTCGGAAGACGTTTGGGACCCTTAGTTTCCTATTTAATATTGTTTGTCTTAATGTGTACTATCACCCCTTAAAGTTTTGCCCAGTTGTTTAGATATACCCTGTATCTGATCTAGACATAGTAACATACTTATAAGGTTTCGATGTACACTGCTAACAAATAGCGCTAGCACACTCAGTTTCTCACGATTTCAGAGATAGATATTTAAATATACACTGTCAAAATTTTTTGTATCAAATGATTTCACTTACATACAAAAGAATTTGTGATGGCTACAACAAACGACATTTGTTTGATGTAGCATAATGTTCTTAACCCTTCACTGCATTATGTGTCACATTTGGCAAATATCTATAAATACTATAATTCTCACTATGCGCCATTAATATGGCTAATGTGATCACTGTAACTTCTCAAGAAAATCCAAAGAACAGAATAAGACTTTTGTCCATGCCAGATGGCTGCATTTGACAAAAATATAGAATTTATTTCTCGAAAAAAAATGATGAAACTATTAAGGAAAAATTTACTTTTATAATTTTTACTGAATACTTAAAAATATTAATATTAAGAAATTTGAAGAGTTTTAAGCAGATAAAATGAATCAATTTGAGTCGATTTAATTGCAAAATATAGTAATACAATATTTAAAAACCAATTATGTATATAGGACACACACCATAAAATTTTAAATTTTAGCTGAAAATTTGAAATTAATTTTATTTTTAGTATTTTTACCAATATTATACCAATATATTTATTTCAAAAAATATTTTTTCATAAAAATAGAAAATATTGTGCAGTGAAGGGTTAAAAGGACTTTTAAATGTGGTACACATGTCCTAATGTAAGCGGCAATCCGTCATTTTAAATCTTAAATGTTTTGAATCAAATTTCAATTACAAAAAAATAGAGAGTGGAAAGACAGAAAGAACTATTTTCTTTTCAATTTTATTTCAAATCTAAATAAACATCCTTATCATTAAAATGGCTTTTTATATGTTATTTTCAGATGCCATACTTCGTTTGTGGTTGGTTTCTTTGTTGTATGAGTTTTTTATGGTACAAAATCCTTTGTTTGTACCTTTCACGTATGTGAATTATTTATTGCAGTGAAATTAATGCTTGGGCCTAAGTAATACAAACCCAGGATTTCTTTAAAATAAATAACAATAAATTAGTTTAGGTATAAAAATAAATTAAATTTAAAGTTTGATACAAAGCCAAAAATTTCATAACATCATAAAAATAAAAAATAAAAAATCATAGGAGTAGCAACAGTTAGGCTATAACTGCAATTAACATTTCTTGAGAAAAATAAAACAAAGTAGCGTTTTAAGCAGAAGTAACCCCGCTTACGGTATAAAATTTAAGATCTAATGAATTAGTTTACGCAGACAATACATTGATTTCTTACCTGTTCTCAATGTTGTATAGGTTGCCTTCAAATTCTTGAAAGGTATCAACATTCTGTTCCAAGGTGGAAGACATCGTATCACTTTCATAATAGTAGATTGGATCAGCATGGTAGGAAATATCACTAGCATCATATGTAGTAGCTGTTGTGTAGTATGAGAGATTCGGTACGTAATAATATAAATTCACTGGAACGTAAACATAATTGTCATAATCGGGATACTCAGGACTGTACTGGGGATAAGTCAAAGGATAGTAACCCAGATAACTAGAAGAAATGAGAAAGAAAAAGAAAATTCATGCATTTCATGATACCTTTAAGAAAATGCATTTAATGCAAAATGTGACGAATTCTTTCATGATAATATAATTATATATTTAAGCAAAATATCTACAAATGGTTTTTATAGAAAAGGCTTGTGAAAGTGTCGTTTTTTTTTCACACGAGAAGAAATACACAAATTTCATACAATCAAATCAAAAACCAGATTTACAATAAACTTGTCAAATAGAACTGATTCTTTTAAAATTTCTTTTAATGTTAATGATTTTAAGAGGCTGCGTCTATCACTTTTGCTTACAGTGTAATACTTGTTAAATCTTTGAATTAATAAAAGAGTCTATTAGATAGTCTGCTATAGTCTATTAGATGCTGCGCTATAGCACTATAGATGATATTATGCTGCTTTGATATTACTTATTAAATTAAAATGGTTTAACTAATTGATCGATAAAATCTTGTGCGTAAAATTATAATCATTAAAATCAACGTTTAACACATAATAAATAAAAACTCGACACAGACGTATACGTTTCACGAGCACCAGGGCTCGCTTCCTCAGTGTACAAAAGGTTAAAAAGTTAAAATCAGAACCCCCCCCCCCAACTGACAGCAAGTCAGAAACCAAAATGACTGCAAACACAGTATTAAAATTCCATCAAGCTTCAGTAACCAATGGAGTCAAACCGGAAATGAGGTGTTATGACACAATAAATCTAACCAGAAAGTTGAGATGTACGGTATACTAAATAAATCATTAACCAAGGAGTTTTTAACTTTATTGATATGGAGTGCTTCAAAAAAGCATAAGTCAAGCGGAGTAGTGCATTTTTGGATAATCGTGGCTGAGGCAAAATTAAAATTATGACCTTCCTCCCAACAATGAGAAGCAATAGAGGAATTCTTCAACTCTTTTCTCTTAACATAACCTATGTGTTCTGTGACTCTTTTTCTGAGTTTAAGTTTTGTTTGTCCAATGTAGGACAAACCACAATGACATTGTATATTGTAAATACTCCAATAATCCAGAGGAGAAATTTGATCTTTTAATTCAGAAAAAGTTAATTTATTGACTGGTTTGAATACTACTTTGAAATCACAATGTCTCAAAATATTTGCAACTTTAAAGCTAATACTATGCTGAAACGGTAAAATGATTAGACTAGAATAAGAAACTGGCGTAGCAGAAGAATCGGGATCATTGATATATTTATTAAAACTATGAGAAATTAATTTGTTAATGTATGATAAACTGAAGCCGCGATCTATAGCAACTGATCTAATGTAATTTAACTCATCACTAAGATAATTGCTATCTGAACAAAAATCTTCTGCTTTTTTTATTTGATTAATGGAACTCACTTAAGTTGTTCAGATCACAATTGCAACTTTTTTTTTTGAAATAATCTCCATTATAATTAAAACGCATGTCATAACATCGTACAGACTTTGAAAAAAACCGTTTTTCATTAAAACATGAAATTTATGGTCGCCGATAAAAGAAGCAAGCAAAAAAAGATTGTTTGGAATGATTAAAATCCTTTACATAAATTTTGCGTTAATTACAATGAAAGAAATTCATAAAATGTTTTAAATGTACATTGCAAAAAAGATGAGAGCACTTTGTCCAGAAAGATATAACATAACCAAGAACAAACATAAACAATAACTTTAACTTCTTCTGAACAACGAAATAATTCCGAAAAGCGATTATTATTTTTGAAGCCCTCTTAAAAGTATAAAATTGGAAATTTTAAGAAATATATATATATATATATATACGTGTGTGTGTGTGTGTGTGTATAAAAAAACTTTTTGTCACCAGTAACTTTCAGAATGTAACTCAATCGTTTTTGACACATTATAAATTTTCTCAACACATAGTACATTGATTTTTGGATGATATACATTCCCATGTAAACATTTTCACGTTTAGTAAGCATATTTTGCAGAAAACATGTTAAATTAACAGATGTTAAAGACAACGACAATAATAACGTTAAAATTACTATTTATTTATAATTCTTGCATCTTTGCATTCTATTCCACAGCTGAAATTATTAATTGTTAGTTGATTGTATCTCAAGAACCAATATTTTCTTCAGAAAACGATTAATGTGACTAAAAAAACTACGCAAACATATCGCAAATTAGTGACAACGAAAGAAACTTTATAAATGCTTTTATAACATATATCTTGTAATATGTTTGGTTTTTTAATAAACAGCACCCTTTTTGTAACTGTACAACTCGAAAGTGGTTATTGATTGTTATTGTTTCAGGTTATAATTCATTTATATCACTAAAAATATGTGTTTTTAGGATTTCGTTCATCTATAAAACCCTATTCGTCTCTATCCTCTCTCTGCCCTCTCAAAAACTGTACTAAAGTCCGTACTGGAAAACTCTGTCAGAGACTTTAAATTTTGTATACTTAAAGCTGATTTCTTTTCAGATTTTAAAATATATAGAATTTTGGATTTCCTTTAAATGTTTTGATTGGAACATCTTAAATTTGATTAAAATAAATAACCTCTTTTTGTAGCTATTTTTAAATTAAATTTATTGGTGCCACCATTTATTTAATAATATAATAATTATAAAATAAAAATTTGGATTTATTAATGAAAGGAAAATAGCTCTGAAACAAACATTAAATGAAACACTCTGTGCGATATCCGGTCACAATTAACTAATTGTTTTTATAACTGTTTTTATAATATTTATATTCCAACATGTATGGGTTTCTAAATAAACAGCACCCTTTTCGAAATCGTTTTACTCGAAAGGAGCTATAGAATGCTATTGTCTGTGGCTTTAATTAATTTATATAACTAAAAAGTAGGACCTTTTCATTCGTTATTGATAAAAATAAAATAAATAAAAAGTTTTTTTTGTAATTTTCTTAGTTTTTTCAAACATACTGAGAATGTCTTCCGAATGGAATAGTTAGTTTCACTTGCACACTTTAAACGTAATCAATTTATTTTAGCAAAATATTCAACTAACTGACACTGCTTTCTTTGAAATCGGATGACGTCATGTAAAGCTCAATAGTGCACAATAATTCAGGTATAAGTGTGGCTGTACCTGTGAGTAATAGCTACAGATGTCAGGCGTAAAAGGTACATTTCAAAATATCCAGCGTTTAATTCAATATTGCTTGAGTATGAATGTGGTAATTCTTATCAATCCTTCTTTATTCCAATTTTCAGAAAAGAAATTGGGAGGAAAAATCCATATGATAATCATTTACTACTCAGATGCGTTAAAATATTTTCACGAACAGTCGCGCAAAGTGCGTTTTATCTACGCTTTTTTGCATACTAGTTACGCTGCTTCAAGGACAAGATAATGTGTAATGGTAAAAAAAATCATTAGAAAAACAATTACACATATTAAATCAAGAACGAAATATTTGTGTTATTTATAAAAGCAAACAATAAAAATTATTTAATTTGCAATACATAATTTATAAATGAGTTATATAATTTATAAATTAATCATAACGCATGATTTAATAAATGATTTCTTGATACAAAGATAAGATATTTTATTATTTTTAAAAAATACCTACTATTTAAAAAAAGGATTTAATTTTCTATTTTTCATTAAATTAAAAAAAATTCTTTTAAACAGTTTCATTAAATTATTTATTATATTTACACTTTTTTACACCTGTATTTACGCCTTTTAAAGTCTAAGTCGATCTCTTGCGATATAAATGCAAGTATTGCGATCTAACTAACGTTGTTATACCAGAACACTTTTTTATGGCCAAGCTCTGACCACTTATACATTAATTATGACAATTTTCTCTTTATATCAATATTAACAATTTAAAATATTATTAAAATGTTTACTCAACAATTTTACTATAACAATTTAAAATATATACTTGTGATTAATAATAAACTTTTGTTTTCTGCCGTCACGTATGTTAGATATATTTGCATATCCTTCGATTTTATAACAGATTATAAAGTAATATATTACACTGAAATTCTGAATCGCTACAGAAAGTTTATATATGAAATTATGAAGTTATTATATATGAGGACCCCAAAAGCCAAGGGGTATAAGTGACAAAATTGAAAAAAAATAAACTAAATAAACAGACGACCTAAAAATATGCTTTTTTCATTTCAGGTAAAGAAATATAAGTTATTTTCTTATTATTTGCTGAGTTATAGAGGCAAACCACTTTTTTCGAAAAACAAACAACTTTGATTAATTATACATTTAAAGAAAATTGTACTTTATTTTTTAACAGTTATTGAAATAAGAGTTTAAAGACCAGAATGCAACAAGCAGAAATTTTCTATTTCAATTCACTCAATTGTTATTGATGTTCCAATTTAATATCAATTATCTTTAAACTCAATTTACTCAAAATCGAAATTTTGTCACTTGTACCGCTTGGCTTCTGAGGTCGTTATATGTATTTATATGTAAACGAGATTCAAACTTAAAAATTTCATTGGATAAAAGGATTTTTGGAATAACTCGGTACACTTGCATTATCTCAGATTTAATGTTTTTTACCTTTCCTTGTTGGTCTAATCAAACTGTTTCAGAGAAAATTGCCACGTTTCAGCAGATTTGTTATCATTTTTTTAGCAAAGAACTTTCAGTATGAGAAAAGATACAAGGTGGACAAAAAGTCCGAAATAATTTTAAAAATTCATAAAAACCGAAAAAATAACCAAAATAAAGTACGATTTGGAGTAATAGCTTCTATAAGTCATGGGAATTGTTTTAAGACACGAAAAAAAAAACTCAAGAAAAGCCGACAGGTGGCTCTCATACGTACAACATCTATGGAAACATGGAAATGAGTAGGTTACAAGAACTTGTGTTCTTAATCTACAACTAGCTCATTGTTGTAATTTGTGTATGTGAAAAAGATGCTGACGGCGTAGGATAAAACTTTTTTGGTGAAGTTTTTTTATTTGACTAGAAATCAGTGACTTTACGTTTTGTAACTTATGATTTCAAGAGAATGAAAAGACAAAAGACAGGCCTTCTTGAAACAGTGACAGGCCTTGTTGAAAATCCCCAGTTTAATCCGGCCTATATAATCTGTCGGAATTTTAACATACGATATTTGTCGGAATGGTGTCATGTTGACATCCAGACGTATTGAACTCTGCCATTGGTGTTTTTGTGATTTGCCTGCAATGCATTTCTATTTATTATGGTGTTTATATGGAACACATACAGCTGTAATAAACGATTTGGAGACATTTGGTTGGATATTTAATGACCTTTTCCCATGGTTTGTATAAGTCAGCGTCGTCTATTGGTTCTTTCTGAGTTATCTTTTCCCCTGTTTGAAATAAATTCCTTTACCTATACATCTTAACCCTTAAATCGTTTTTAATTTAGATTATTTTTCTTGTTGTAATGAATTTTTAAAGTTTCTACGTACTTTTTGCTCAGCTAGTATTTTCTGCATTCTATTTCCATGTTGCCATTCCTTTTATTATCTGATTTTATTATGTGATAAATCCAGCCAATATCAGTTCCCGATGAGTTGACATTGGATTTTAGGCATATTAGGATAAACAAATGCATAAAATAACCAGTAAGACAGGTTTATTGAATACTTGAAGAGAGAATGAATCTCTCCTTTTTGTAAACTGCTGGTGCTTCGAGTTACGGGAAGAAGATTAAGATATTAACTTTTGAAAACACAATTACTTCATAAGATGTATTAGACTGCCGTAAATTTTATATCAAAGTTTAATCAAATATAATTTTTTCCATCATGATTTACTCTTTTTATACTAGTAAAATTTCTTATTATAGGATAGTGGGCATACACGAGTTCAAAAATTAAACTTTAATTTTTGAAAATTCAATTTTTTTATGAAATCATTTAAAATGTGGCTGCCTGCATGCATATTCTTTACTGAATATATATTTTTTTTATTACTTTGATGCAATTTTTCGTCGTTAAAAAAAAATTCTCATTAATTTCTAAATTACTCAAACAACACAGCTCATCTGAAATGATAAGAGATTTGAGAGAAACATCTTAAATTGCTTATGTATCTCAAAGTATATCATTTAATGTAAAATTAAATTTGATTAATAAAATCAGTCTCAACCGTTAGAGATACATACTTGAATTACATTCAACATCCCTTGGAACGGAAGTAGAATATAGATGTAATTTTTATACAGATTATTCTTTTAAGTGCAACAATATTTAACGACATCAAGGAGATTTCTTTTATTATACTTACGTCTGGTGTACATAATAATATTCTGGATAATACTCATAATGGTCAACTCCAAAATCATATGTAAGGTCTTGGTTGTTAAAGATATAACCTCCGCTAAAAGATGGTGATTGCGGGGCTCCATAATAGTGATATTGATCCATAAGACTGAAAATAAAAATTACACACATTTTAAATTAAATTTATAAAAATGCAAAAAATGGGATTGAATACAATTTTTTTTTTCATTTTAAGAAGGTTAAGTCGGAATTTGGTTGAGACTCCCTACCAAACACAATAGTATATTTGTTGACTTGATAAGTAAACGCAGAATCTACAATAGTACATACATTTTTAATTACCTTTAAAGTCACCTGAAGCAATAAATAAATAAATAAATAAATGTTTGATTTCTGCAACTGAATTTTAAGTTGATGATAAGTATGCGAATGTGAGGAGCAGACATAAGGTATGTGCCAGTCCTACATAACCTTTCATTTATAAATCAATAATAATTGTTATTTCCAGTGTATTAAGCTTTGGATGTGATAAGAAAGCACGTGATCTTAAAAAATATTCAATACGCCATTAAAGAAGATCGCAAGC
This sequence comes from Maratus speculifer, assembly GCA_964019185.1. NCBI lineage: Eukaryota > Metazoa > Arthropoda > Arachnida > Araneae > Salticidae > Maratus > Maratus speculifer. Next base: position 418,806,784 of record OZ025291.1, on the reverse strand, counting down.
GTGGTAAAAGAATTGTAATTTTCAAAATAGACCAAGAACCGATGGCACAAAATTCTAAGATCAAGCACGAGAAAAAAACTTATTTTATAGCAAAGTAAGAATAGGGCAATCTAATGGTCTATGTCTGCCATAAGTGAAGTGGGGCATCAGTCAAAAATTAATACCACCAGTAATTGATTCATAGGTTTGTTTTTCTGGACCCATCTTCCATGTTTACTTAATTTGATTGAAGGACAAAAGTAATGATAAATCTATGAGTCAACCACTGGTGGTATTAATTTATGGCTATTTCTACTTTTCCAAAATTAAAAGCTTTTTTCTTGTGCTTGATACCTTAGGGTTTTGTGCTATCGGTTCTTGAACTACAAGATTTCATGAGTATCGGGTTCGGTTAATAACTTTATAAATTTACACGACACAATCAATTAGTTAGAAAATTATCGCATGTGTGTTATCAAAATATATTATTTACAAAATGCTGCATTACTACATGCTTAAACAAAATTGAATGGATTTTGTTTATGAAATGTTTTAAAAGAAGTTCAATGGACATCAATTTTTACTCTAAAAATATCTCTTTCAATATCTCTTTGCGAGAGAAAACGTTATTTATGCCTACATCTTTAGTGTTCGATAAAAAATCGTTATTTAAATCGACATTTTGATGCTTTAAATCTTTATTTTTCATAAAAAGTGTAAAACAGAATAGGAATATCAATAATTTATTGCAAAAAAATTGACGCCATTCATGATGGAAAAACGTGGCTTTAACTTTCATAGAGAGATAAAATTGCATGTTTGCTTTTGTTTGTTCCCCAATGTGTAAATTCCTATCGCTAACTGTATAAATTCCTACGCATCAGTCACATAACTGTTTGAATTGTTTTTCATTCTTATGTCCCAAAGAAAAAAAAAGTATTTGTTTCATTATAAGTGCAATATTGACCGAATTTAACAAGTTATGTTGGTAATGAATGTTATTATTTTTCGCATTTTACTTTATATTTACAAATTCTACACATCATATACAAGGCTAATCAAAAGATCCTAAGTATATTACCATGCATTCACGGAATTGCTAAGTAACAATTTCCAACTGTGCCATGCGTTTCATAACTGAAATAACTTATAGAATCCAAATATTTGTAGCATAGATACAAATCTATAGATTATATAAACATTAGAGATATAACCATTAGAGATCATACAGACATTATTTTTTCTCCTTATTGGTCCAAGAAGTTTTTTCACAGAAACCCGAATGTGTTTGAAAGGTTTTTCATGTTCAATTGTCACACATGCTTCTTTGTTAATATTTTTATTAATTTGTTATCATTTGAATAACATGTATATATATAAATACTGTTGTAAATAAACCCAATGCAACAATATACATACATACATTTTATATAAATATGTTTGATCAAAAATAGCTTACCTAGGATCAACATAGTCGTCAAATTCATAAATCTAAAAAGAAGAAATAAAAAAATATTATTCTGTTGTAAAGCTATTTTTAATATAAATATAGCTAGTAAAAATTAAAAAAGTAATATTTTTTCAAAAAATAGTTTAAAATGCCTAGCGATAGAGTAATCTTTGTTTTCGCCGCCAATATATTTTTGCTTAATTTTACCACAAATGTTTTTTCGAGTTGGATTACAGCAACAGCTATAAGGAATCATTAAATTACTGAAACATTTGAAAGATAAATTTAAAAAGAGACTTTTCTTAAGAAAATTATAGTCCTCACAATTTTCATAAGTTGTCTTTTAAAAGTGCTCCGAATACTAGGACACAACTCATGTAGTCATTACCTCAAAACCATTTCCCATTTACGAAAGCAATAGCGAGTTTTTAAAGACAAATTGCATTTAAGAATAAAATCTGTAGCTTTTACTCTACACACATCCGCAGAACTTAAATAACATCCGAAAGTGTTATATCCTCTAAGAAGTCATCGCACACAATCACACACACACGCAAAAAAAAAAAAAAAAAAAAAAAAAAAATCGTCGATATACACGAAATTGTTTTTTATTATTTTTTCACAAATAATTTCCGTACACCTAGAAAACATATTTAATCCGGGAATTTTTCCAGAAAATATTAATGAGAGGGATAAATTCGTCTATTACTCGCATGCATAAATTTTGGTTTTATTAATGATAAAATCCTTATTTATTTTTAGAATGAAAAACCAAAATTACTATAAATTAAAATTTGTAATTTGATTAAAAATTTAAGTTTTCAAATTGAAAAATAAATAACAATTATTTTTCTCATTCATTCATAAGTGCTCACAATTTATTTTTTCCAAGTTGAAAACGTTAAATGGATTTGAATTCGTAAAATGTGGAAATGTTGGTTACAAATGAAATTTCTTCTTTCTTGCTGTTCAAAGTTTGTGCGATATAGGTACACCCATCACCGTAATATTAATAAATGGTTTCTTCATTCCATTAAATTCTATCATACGTAATTAATTAAATGGTATCCCATGATAGGTAATGACTTTTGAAATGTTTCTAAAACTTGTTAAACTCAAAAGTGAAAGTCCTCCTTTACAGTGAAGGCAGTTCTCAATGGTATTGATTAACAGTAAAAAATTCAAAATTTTTAAAATTGGCATTTTTGATTAAAAAAAATTAAATACATATTTCAAAATGGAGTATATCTTTTTAAGCAGAAAAATATTATCTTAAAAAAATATCTCGCGCCGTTCCAGAGATAGAGCACTTTAAATTTTTTTTTCGGAAATCGCGAATGGGAAATGGTGCTCGGGATGCCCTGTATCTCGGTCCAGAAAGTTTTTGGGCAAAACCAAAAAATACAGGGGTTTTATTTTTTCCTGAATTTCAACATATGTTCACTTAAAAAACTTCTGAGACTATGAAGGTAACCTCCTTGCCTGAATTGACATGAATTCGACCCTCTATTTCTCTGATTATTTATTTATTTATTTTATTTTTATTCCATTTGAGTTCTCAATAGATATTCTATTTAAAGATTGGAATGTTGCTACCAGGTAAGAAAAAAAAACTTTTTTTATTATAAAGTCTGTGTATCCATGAATTACATTGGAAGAGCGAATTATTGAAAATGCTTATTTCAAAATCGCATATAACTTACTTCGTTCAAAACTATATGGAAGGAATAAGAACCACTCCTTTGATTCATTATAAAATCGAAATTGTGATGCAGCAAAACGTGTACATACATCATATAAGACGATTAACTTCAAATAAATATTTTCTTTAATGCAAATTTTTAAACCTAAATTCTTTTTAATAAATACGATATTTTCATAGAACAGCAATGAGTACGTTAGCTGTAAAGTATTCTAACGATTGTATTTGTATGTAATGCATTTTCGTATAGAGATATTCAATATTGTTTATAACACTAGGCCATACTTGATAATCCCTTTAAATAAGGGATTTCACAAAAGAAAGTAGCTTGTTTTAGAGCTAAATGTTCTACACATAGTTTCTAAGATCCTATTTGCTGCTCATACACACAAACTTATTCTTCAATGATTTTGCATTTTGTTTTCTGTATTTGTACAAAGACAATTAATCTAACATAAAAAAAAAGATCTATACTCTGAGTGGCCAATTTATTATGATCTCCTTCAATGCAGCACTAATATCGTGTTTTCTTTGGAACATGGATGACAGCAAACATTCTTATGATCAGTTTATGGATATAGTTTAAGAGCCCACACTACTGACTGAAAAAGACCCGTATGATAATGTTAAATCAAGGGGGGGGGGGTTCTTTTCAAATATCTCGCTCAAATTTTAATATTTTTACATCCTTTTTTTTAATAGGACAGCTGAAGACGATCTACAACGGGGCTACTTTTTACTTTTTCAATTTTCATCTCAGATTAAAAAAAAATTTGCTTTAACTTTCGAAATTGGCTAGAACAGGTTCTAAAATTGAAACTATCATAATATAAAAAACGTATAACCAAAATCGAAAAAGTAAAAACTAGTAAGGTTATATATCGCCCTCAGCTTTCCTATGCTAAAAATCGTGTAAAAATATTAAAATTTGAGCGAGATATTTGAAAAGAACGCCCCCATAGACTCAACATTTTCATCCGGGTCTTTTTCAGTCAGTAGTGTGGGCTCTTAACGACTCTGATGCTGTATTATATCGCCTTGTACCGTAATTTATCATTTTTGTTACAGCAGACAATCTGTGGAAATCGCCTGACCTTTTTTTTCTCTCATAGAAATTTTGCTAATTGCATTTTTTTGCCATACATATATTTTTATTTTTTAGATATAATATTTTAAGTCTAAAGACATTCTTGAACGAGACAAGACCAGAAATATAACAATTTTAAGATAAATTGGAATTGGCTTTTGTACTTCTGCAATCATGAATCTTTCGAAACAACTGATAACCCTTGTTTTTTCCATGAACAGGCAAAATGCAAATTTAGTATGTGCTTCTGAACAATTTGAAACCTTTTTACCATAAAATCGAGTTTATTGTGTCGGCGCGCGTGCTCACGGTGGAGTCTAATTTTCCGTGAGACGTGTCTATAAAGTTTGATCATTCAGAGTACACATGACAAATCAAAAATAATTAGATTTTTATTTTAATAATGGCATTTGCAATCCCAAAAAGATTCCTCATGTTTAGATTCATCTAACCTAGCCAGAAGTACACATTTATTAACACTATGTTTTCAAAATTAAGAAAGCAAGCGGCAAACCACAATATACTAGCAAAATAACGAAAATATATATATTCAATTTGCATAATTATACTACAAAAAATATATATTCATAAAATCAAGCCACTAATCAGTATTTATCAATTGAGGGTTTCATATTTGAGGCTGTATAACAAGCAAGTCCAAGCAAGAGAAATAATAATGATAAATATACAAAATTTACATGAAAATGTTACAAATAACTTACATTCAAAAAAAATATTCCATTGAAGGAAGTAAAATCGCTTTGATCCATGATAAAATAAAAAAGCGGATGCTGTAAATAGTTTACTAACATCAATGAAGGCGGTTAAAGTCTCAAAGAATTCCTTTCCTTAAAATTTTCTTATTATGATTTTACATTGTTGATGTCATTGTTTATCAACAATGATTTCAACAATGATGTTGTAATGGCAACAATAAAGAACTATAAATTTTTTGAGAAACAAAGTACCTTAAAAATTATCTGTTAATTCTACATATTACTACATTGTTGAAACTGTTGTTTACGAAAATTCATCGCTAGTTTATTGAGAAGTTTAGGTTGAAGGAGGGTAAAAAAATGAAATATGATATAGTGCTTGATATAAAAATCAATCAATTATTTATATGAAGATTTTTTTAAAGATAGAGAATGCTATTTATTTGTAACATTCTGGCCAGCAACTAAAATTACAACCTTATTCTAAGATAACACCAATAAACAAAAAACTATTTATATAAAGGTTTTTTGGAATGATTATGGAACCATCATGAATATACATTATAATTACATACATATATTACACTTATAATCAGTAAATTGTGAATACATCATCAGGGTAAGTTTGTTCCATTCTGCCATGGTGGAATCTTAACGAGTTATTTCCAATGCAATGGCAAACTCATACTAATGCTGCTATCTATATTTTGAAACAAAAACTTTACCGTTAATTCAAGTAATGTAGCAGATTTTATTTTTTTTCTCTGTTGGCCCAAAGTTACCCTGATTGACTGAAATATTTGTTTACATATGATAGTAAAAAAGAAATCGCAAACTGTAGGTCAAACGTGGCAGATAAGGTACATTCATACTACAACTATAGTTTTATTGATATTCAGTTCTTGGTGCCATAGCAGCTGCACTGTTTTGCAAAAAGATGCATAAATGCAAGTTTTGTTACGATTGTATGCATTAAATTCAGTAATAAGGAAATAATATGACTCTATCTTAAAATAGACGTCACTAACATGGTATTTTAATCAATACCTGTTGTGGGATATTACTGAATTCATTACATATCACAGAATTTAATAAAATGAAAAAAAGGTTTATCAATAACTTTGGCTTTTATTTTCATAAAATTTGAAAAAACTCTAAAAAATTCTGCAACGATTCTATACAATAAATTTGAAACCATTCTGTTCGGTAGTTTTTGAGCTGTTACATGCGGACAAATCGACAGATAGATAAACTGATGGTCGGATCAAACTATATCTGATACGCATTTGTACGATTATGAACGCCAGTAATACGTAACGTAAAAATTTTTGTTTTTAATGTGATTTAAAATAAAATTATACATATCTTTAAAATGGCATGCAAAATTAATTCATTACAAGTCAATCTATCATATTTAATTTCGTTCCAAGACATTTTCGTTAATATGCTGTTTTCTTTGTTATTACTTTCTTCTATCTTTACAAGAAGAAAATATTCGATTTATGAAAATTTTGAAATATAGGTTTTCGACGGATTTATACATTTTAGGAGTCAGAGATTCCAAAAAATATGTTTTTTACACTATGTCTGTCTATCTCTATATGACAAATTTTGTGCGCGCTCTAACACAAGAACTTATGCACGGAATTTCACAAAACTTAAGATTAAACTACATCTTGATTTGAAACAGGATCTTATTAGTTTTTGGTGTATATCACCAAACAGATGGTACGAAACATTACATTTGTTAAACTACCTGAAAAGAAATTAAAAAGAGCCTTAAAATACATATCCTTGTTTAAGAAAATTTAAATTTTCTGTTGAAGTTTAGAATTAAAAAGTAACATTACTGAAAAATGTTCCTTAAAATTATCATCTGCGTTCCGATTCAAAAGTTTTCACTTAAATTAGAATAACAAATAATAGCACAATTAATAATAATAGTGTAAAAATTTCTAATCCTGATGTCAATATTCGTAAGAGAAAATGTTGGCATTACGATTTCTTTTTAAAAAATTTCACTTAACAAATCTCCATTACAATTTTTGTTTTTAAACGTTCTGTGATCTCTCTAAACAAATTATTTCTTTTAGTATCATGGCTAACAGATATTCATTTATCTATCAATCTATTGATTTCAACATTGTTTCTTGACATGAAACAGAAGTTTAAAATATATGATAGACTTGGCAGTCCGTTTGCGTTTAATATGCGAATTGAGTTTTAACTAATTCTGATGTTTTAGCCGTTAATTCGATGGTGGGATTTCGATTCTATTGCCTCCCGGTCTACGAGTGTGGTTCAATGATTTTATTGCTACTAGTGTATACAAAATATTTTTACTGCTATGGTTGATGTGAAATATCGAAGCCTAATGTCTTAAATGCCTATATGCACAATTTCAAAACATTAGCAGCTGTATTAATTTATTTTTTGGAGGGATAAATGAAAGGGAGTGGGAGTGAGAGTGAGAAGAAATCTGTCATCTTTTGTTCCCCTATTCGGCAGCATCGCACATTTTGCGATGCAAATCCCCGCCAATAGCGCGGATTTGCAATGCGCTCAGAGTTCTCTTTTATCCATCATTATCTTTGGAGCGAGCCCGTAAAATTTTATTTAACCAGATGCATGGTTTGCTCAGGTGGCAAGCATTCTCAGTTTGAGTTTTGGATACCTGCCTATCACAATGACTGCATAGCGTCAGAGCCGTAACAGTTCTTTCATAGCGAATTAAATCAGGTTTGTTTCGATTACTTCCCACCATTTATGGAAATTTTATCAATAGATTTAAATTTTACGTTTGTTTACTTTTGTTGCCCCCATTACCCAACATAAATTAAAAAACTCGCTAGTCAGAATCATGTTTAGCAGTAAAGCTGTCACGAGTAATTTCTTTACAAGGATAGCGGGGCAGCGAGGCCCTGTTATTAGCTGTTCATGCTCACTCATCTAAATACCATAAAAACCCCTCAACTATTTATTGAAACAGATACACACACATTTATATATATACAGGGTGTTTCGCTACCAGACCGACAAACTTTAAGGGATGATAGTACACATGAAGACAAACATTATTAAATAGGAAACCATGGGGCGCAAACGTCTTCTGTTGGAGCTAGGAGCCATTAAAGTTTAGGGTCCAAAACTTCAAACGATGATAGAAGACGGAAAAAAGGGTCGATTCGTTTGCAGTTTTCACTAAAATCATTCTTTATATTACGATTTCTTTAGAAATTTTTTTAAAGGTTACTTTAAAAAAATATCGATAGAGTTCGCTTTAGACTTTGAAGTAACGAACAACTACTTTTTACCGTTATTTTCTGCATGGGATTGGAATTTTTCCAAAGTTAAGACTTTAACTTAAATTTTAAGTCCAAAATCGAAAACATTGGGGTCGGGTAACTAGCGAAAATTGAACAGTGAACAGAGGGAGAGATTTTAAGCGCTCATAAACATTGGACAAACTAATCGATTTTGTTGCGGTTTGCGTGTAGATCATTCCTTTGGTAATTATTTTATTCAAAACGACCTACAGCTTTGGTGGCCTGGTTTTTTTATAGAGGGCACTTCCGACACATCTACGACATTTCAATGGCATTAGTCCTGGGTGTTTTACTACCAGACCAACATACTTCCAAGAAGTGTTAGGGGTGCAAAGACGATTCCGAATTACATAGGAATGTAACGTTGAAAATGCTTTTTTGCGAGTTACATTTAAAGGAAGCATAGAAAAAAGGCAGAAACAGCAGAGAAAGAGCAACACGTTAATGTGACATAAAGCAGTTTATTTAAATTTTTTACAACAGTAGGGTTCGAAATTACGACCAGAAGTAGTTCGACATGCTTGATAGTGGCGTCGCATGGAATTCTTCACGCTTTGAAAGATTCCTGGCATCTCTGATAGCTTTCTGGCAAGCTACAGAAATACTAGATGCGAGGTCTTTAACTGATGGTACGGAGTCTCATACACCCAACTTTTCATTTGACCCCAGCAGAAAAAGTCGATACATGATAGGTCCGGCGATCTGGCAGGCCACCACGACCTATCCACCGTTTCCCAGATCTTACTTTGAAGTGGCGGCAAATGGCATAGATAAAATGTGGAGGAGCCCAATCGGGCTGTTCATCTTTCAAATACTTCATTCTGCTACCTTTGGAGCCGGTTCGCGAATGATCAATTCAAATTGATCGCTGTTCACACGCATTACCGCCATCTACTGTAAGGAAACCGCAGCGCCATCTACCTTTGCTGATAAACTTGCCAGACTACTTCTGATCGTAATTTCGAACACCTTTTGTAGTAAAGTCTTTAAATAAACTGTTTTCTGTCACATTAACGTGCTGCTCTTTCTCAGCTGTTTCTGTTGCTATCTTCTCTGCTTTCTTTAACCATAACTCGCAAAAAAGGCATTTCCAACTTTACATTCCTATGTGATTCAGAGTCATCATTGTGTCCCTAACACTTCGTGGAAGTAAGTTGGTCTGGTAGTAATACACCCAGCAGTAATGCTATTGAAATATCGGAGATGTGTCGAAAGCGCCCTCTATCAAAAAATGAGGACACCAAAGCTGTACGTAATTTTGAATAAAATATTCACCAAGGAAATGACTTTCATGCAAACCGCAACAAAATCGATTAGTTTGTCCAATGTTTATGAGCGCTTAAAATCTCCCTCTCTGTTCACAGTTCAATTTTCGCTAGTTACCCGACCCCAATGTTTTCGATTTTGGACTTAAAATTTAGTTAAAGTCTAAACTTTGGAAAAATTTCAATCCCACGCAGAAAATAACGGTAAAAAATAGTTGTTCGTTACTTTAAAGTCTAAAGCGCCCTCTATGGATAATTTTTGAAAGTAACCTTTAAAATTTTTTTCTAAAGAAATCGTAATATAAAGAATGATTTTAGTGAAAACCGCAAACGAATCGATCTTTTTTTCCGCTTTCTATGATCGTTTGAAGTTTTGGGCCCTAAACTTTAATGGCCCCTAGCTCCTATAGAAGACGTTTGCGCCCCATGGTTTCCTATTTAATAATGTTTGTCTTCATGTGTACTATCATCCCTCAAAGTTTGTCGGTCTGGTAGCGAAACACCCTGTATATATATATACAGGGTGAGTCATAAATATCGAAACAATAGGCTATCTCCTCAAATATTGCCCCTAGACCCATACTTCCAATTGCAAAAATTCATAAAAAAAGGTGAAATTAAGTAAGATAAGTTGCAACTCCATGGGGGGTCTATTTGAAAAAATACGAAAATTAAATTTTTATACGGCCCTCGTAGATCAAAATTACCAATTAGAAAATTATTCCTTATCCATTCCTAAATTGAACAAAACAAATTTCATCTCCGGAACTAAAAATCCCACAGAGATATTAAATCCCAAAATCCTCAAAAATTCATGACTTACACCACTTTTCCCTGCCTCTAAACTGTGATTTCTTGACTCAATTTCAATGTTTGTTAGGGAACATTCACAAAATGCAATTTAATAAAAATCGGTTTAAGATAGCGCTTTTTCTTTGGACATAAAATAGCAGCGTATAGTTTTTACGCTAAATTTGTATACCAGACGTCTTCCCGGGTCAAAATATCTAGGTCAAGTCCCAAACCGACCCAAAGGGGGAAAAGTTCGGCTTGGCCTGAAAAAATGTCAACATCATAACCCGGACCGGTCTGGAAAATAGTTTAAATTATAGCCCGGTTCAGTCGCAAATTTCTACATAGTTTTTTAATTCGGCGTGGGAAAAAAATGTTTCATAAGGAGGAGTTTTTACCAAAAAATTCTTTTATAGCTTTTCGTTTTTTATATTTATACTTTTTATTATTGAAGAAGCGCCAAAGGCTGTAATATAATTTATTTTATCAATGAATCTCTACTTATATGTAAATGTTTCACTTACATTTTAATATCGTTAATCCGTATCCCATGCGTTGGAGACTGAAAAATGTTATACACTAAAACTTTTTAAGATGGAATCACATAGGAAATAAAAATATGTTATAGACAGATGCTCTCCCTAGAAGATGTAATTAGATCTTTTTTTCTTTTTAGGTACTATTGCATTTATTTTGCATGGATTAACATATTTTCCGTTTAAGACAGAGTTCCATCATAGGCAGATTTGTTTTCACTGGTTTTATTATTGTATTTAATTTTTTTAGCCTTTGAAAAATCTATTTAAAAAAATAAATTTTAAAGATTTTTTTTTTTTTTTTTTTTTTTTTTTTTTTTTTTTTGTAAAATAAAGATTTTAAAACGTATATGTTTTTCGTAAAAAATTCGATTGAGCCGAATTTTATTTATTTTATGCACGTATTAAGTCAGTCAGAGACAGTGATTTTAATACGGGTTTTGTCGAGACCGGGTTTGAAAATTTCACCCAGAGTGTACCTAAGTTGAAGGAAGTAGTCTCCTCCTTTATAAAAAGTACGCTAGGCCCGGCCTGGCGAGTCTTCAGAAAAAAGTAACATCTCGGTCCTGGCCCTACGTGGGCCCAGAATACAGATTTTTTAAATCCTCTGGAGGACTATAAAAAGCCTGAAGTTGTCAGAAGTAAATTTAAAAAGAAAAAAAAAAGACTTAATCTGCATCTTAGAAAAAGCATTTTTTTTTAAATAACTGACGGATATTTAAACAATACACTTCGTTTTTCTGCATAATGAATTTTTTATCCTCCTATGTCTTTTCTTTAAATTATTAAATGTTAAGAATTTTTAAAAGAAAAAAGAACTTGAAACATGTCATTTTTGATTTTTTTACATTAGTTTTGTTTCAGCAAATTTGAAAAAATGTTTAATTTTGAAAAAATGTTTGCTTTTGAAAGTATGATTTTTTTAAAAAGTTATATTATTTTTTCAATAAACATTTTTATTAGTTTTAAAATTAATATTAAAAAAAAAACTCGGAACAAAACTGAAGTCAGATTTTCATCTTTAATTAAATTGAAAGAAATTGAAATCCGATAAATAATGTTACGAGTTATAACGATTTTTCATTGTTCCATTGAAACCAGTACTAACCACATGAAACTTTTATAAGTTGTATGAGAAATTTTAGAATGTGATTTTCTTAGCAAATTATAAGGCTAACCACCACAAAAAAAGAAAAAAAAATCAAAATTCTAACTCAAGAAATAGATTTTTTACGCATTTTCTAGAACTCTTAAAGTAAAATTGTTTTTTGAATTGCGCGCATTTCAATTTGTGTCTAATCCCTTAAAACCTGATGAATTTTTTAAACGTGCGAATTTAGGAGATATGAAGATGCAACTTTTTGTGTCTTATTCAGGACTAAATAAGGAAAGTTTTCCTAGATGGAATTTTTGTCCTACGGGGGCCGTATAAAAATTTAATTTTCGCAACTTTTCAACTAGACTCCCCATGAAGTCGTAATTTATTTTATTAAAAATTTCACAATTTTTTTTTTTATTGTTTCGATATTTATGACTCACCCTGTATATATATTAGGGTGGTGCGAAAAAACAAAAGTTTTTATTTCCGAATCGCTATAGTGCGGAAAAGTTGCGATTGGTAAATACAAGAAAAACTAAAAAAATTTTTTTGAAATCGGACATTATCTTCCGATCGCGCAAACCACCTAAAAATTAAAAAAAAAATGAAAAATTCCGATTTTTTCAAATTTTTTTTAAAAATATTACATATACACATATTTTATCACTATAGTGATACATATTTGCATATTGTACTGTTTAATAATAATAAAAAAATAAATTACGTTTAGAGAATATCTTCCAATCGCGCAAGCTCATTAAAAATCGGGAAAAATTCAATTTTCAGTGATTTTTGATACATTAAGAAAATAATTAAATAAGCTCAGTTTGCAGTCTCATGTTAAAATTTAAATGTAAATTAATAGTTTTGAGCATGTTATGCTATTTTCGAACAACCGAGATCTTACCACAACGAGATCGCTGCAAGGTTTAGTAGTTCTTCAAGGTTTAGAGTTTCGTGCGCATCCTGTTAGCCACGTTGCGAAAAATTGTTGAAGTTGCCTTACGTGTCCACATGCTTCTGTCCCCAACCTCGTCCACTTGCACAGAGCGCCATTTCGTATCAGTGAGCCCGTGAATGAATTTCGTTTGTTAATTGTAGATGTATTGTGTTATTTAAAATACATTAACATGTGACAGGGACACGGATCTGGATACGTCGATGACAAAGAAAATTACTAGACAATCTTTTCATTGTCCTATATTCGGTCATCCAAGAGATTTTCTGCCAAATATTCTTACAACACACGAAGATGTTCTTCAATGCTACTTTGAGGAGAGGTCTCTATTAGCAAGTAAATTCAACATCATTAAAGTGAGTTTCTCATTTGTCAGCAATACAGTAGCACAAAAAATAAAATATATTTATTAGAAGGTGTCAATCCCAAAAGTGTTTGATTGTAGAATCATTTAGCTAATTAATGCCTACTACGATAATATTCTAAACTAACGAAATCTTATATTCGAGACAAGGAATAGCCAAACCTTATAAAAAAGTTTGATGAATTTAAAAAACAAGAATCTCCACTGTCTGCAAACGTATAATGAATTTATATTGCTCCTGTAAAAAGTCACCAGATCTGAGGAAGTGTCTAATTGAGACTAATTGTACGTCTCAAAAACACAACAAAATTCCAGTCATTGAGCATAGATTTATCTACCTCCAGAGAAAGGACGGAACGGGAAAAATTGGTACTAAAGTTTTAAAAAAAAGAAAAAAAAAACTGAGTACAAGACTTGGAAGACGAAACTATATACTGAAAAGGCAACCTTCCAAATTTGTTGAAGCAAAAATAAAAGACCTTGAGCATTTAGATGAAATACATGAGAATTTTAATGCTAATGTAGGTATATGTAAAATATCATTACCATGACGGATACAGCCTATCAGATTTAAGAAGAAATTACCATGGCAAATGAAAGTGGAGTTACAATCTACATCTTTACATTGCGATCGCAATGGTGTATCTGACAGTATAGGTGCTGCTAAAGCGCTGAGTGTATTAGAAGATATTCCTGTAATAACTAAAACAGATGCTTTTCAAGTTATTGACCTATACAAAATTAGAAGAAAACAAACAGAAAGAAAAAAAATACGGCAAAGTCAAGTGGAATCAGAAGAACCACATGACATACATTTTGATGGAAAAAAGGACGATTATTTAGTTATCCTCCTCGGTTCTGAGACAAATATCACGATGGACAACATACACTGTTTAAAATTACTATAAACCATCTTCAAACATGTATCATTCTACATATCAATGCGTGTTATATGGACGCATTTATTGAAAAGGTCTAGAAGTATTTTTAACGATTTTAGAAGTATTTAAATTCTTTTAAAGGATTTTCTTTAGTTTCTCGTACAGGCGCTATATTCGTGAAGAATATTTGACAAAAAATCTCTTGGGGATGACAAAATATAGGACAATGAAAAGATTGTCTAGTAATTTTCTTTGTCAACGACGTATGCAGATCCGTGTACCTGTCACATGTTAATGTATTTTAAATAACACAATACATCTATAATTAACAAACGAAATTCGTTCACGGGCTCACTGATACGAAATGGCGCACTGTGCAAGAGGACGAGGTTGGGGAGAGAAAAGTATGTGGACACATAGGGTGACATCAACGCTGTTTCGCAACGTGGCTAACAGGAGTTGCGCGAACTACTACACCTTTTCGCCCTGCAGCGATTTCGTCGTGGTAAGATCTCGGTTGTTCACAAATAGCATAACATGCTCAATAGTATTAATTTACATTTAAATTTTAACATGAGACCGCAAATTGAACTTATTTAATTATTTTCTTAATGCATCAAAAATCACTGAAAATTGAATTTTTCCCGATTTTTAATGAGCTTGCGCGATCGGAAGATATTCTCTAAACGCAATTTATTTTTTTATTATTATTAAATAGTAAAATATGTAAATATTTTTCACTATAGTGATAAAATATATGTATATGTAATATTTTTTTAAAAAAATTGAAAAAATCGAAATTTTTCAATTTTTTTGAATTTTTAGGTGGTTTGCGCGATCGGAAGATAATGTCCGATTTCAAAAAATTTTTTTTAGTTTTTCTTGTATTTACCAATCGCAACTTTTCCGCACTATAGCGATTCGGAAATAAAAACTTTTGTTTTTTCGCACCACCCTAATATATATATATATATATACACATACATTGGAGAGATCGGGGAAAATTTTCCAACTATATATAATTTTATTTTTGTGATTTTATTTTATTTTGTTTTATTTTAAGGTCAACAGGATATCATTATATTTCCTAGACAAGGGTACACAGCCTGCAGTAACCGTACCCCTTTGGAGTCGTATGCTGGGGGTACGCGAAAATAATCTATATTATAAATGCCAAACGTATTTGTGCCTAACGCATACGTCGTTTTACGAATGGCAACACTTTTAAATTTTAAATGAATTTCGGTATTTCAACTTTTGCTACTAAAAGTTTTTAAACTTCTTAATGTTGCATATTTCCAATTTTTACATCATCGTGTAGGACAAAAAAATGTACTTTTAAATGAAATTTGTTTGAAAGCTGTATCTTAATTTGTTTTTTAAATATTTTTTTGTAGCTTTTAATACCTCTTTTCTAATCGTGGCAACAGGAGCACTCCATTTCAAAGCAAAGGAAATAGGGGAGGAAATTGAGTGTTGTATCTTTATGTTGCCATTTTCTCATTAAAAGGGAAAAAATAGAAATTTAAATATCTTCTACTATAAAACCCGGTGAAATTTGACTTCATTTGCAAAATTTGATTTACACGTAAAAAAATATCAACAGTTTAATACCTATTTCAGCATTGAGACTTCAAGTTTTGAATCAAAATTATCAAATTAAAATGCAATTTTTTTTAAACGTGAATACAGATGTAAAACGTACATTTGTAAATTTTGATATGGTGAAAATGATGCCGGGTTTAGATTTCACGGGGGGGAAAATTCTATGATTGAGTCAAAGTTGAATAAATGTTGCTTTTTATCATTTTGGAATACTAGCATAAGAACCTTAATTGGTAACTTTATCATAATAACATATCTTTATTATTTTTTACTGCTTACATATACTATTAAAGTTTAATTCTAACAATTTCTACAATTGCGTTTTATATGGTATTTTGTTAATTTGACGATAAATACCGTTTGTTTAAGAGTTAGACGTACCAATATAAAATGCATTTTCTACTATAATTAATTTTGTAGGTTTATTATAAGTTAATGAAACAGTTCCTTCTTGAAAATTTTCTTTCGTCAAAATTTGATGGGTTCTACCTTGTATCGGTAATAGCGGAAATTCTCAAAAGTGGTTTAACTAAAAATGCATAAAGTAAATTGATAGTTGTAGGTTACATGTTTAGTCTCATGTCTAAATTCAATACTTTACACTCAAAATGAAGAAAAGGCTTAATAATCCATTTATGTACAAAATCAGTAATATCGTCCCCTGCTAAGCATATTGTATAAGTTTGTCTTTTCCTTCATCGTTTTGAAAATTTAAAAGCTTTGTTAAGCAATATATTTTTCTCGACACATTTTTTTTTAAATTTTTAATGAGCATTTACTTTGAAGTATTTACTTATTATATGAGCGATTTAGTTATTTTAATGTTCTTTTTTGTTGTTTTTAAGTAAATTTCTTTGAATACTAAAGATTTTTTTCTTTTTTATGGCCAATACTTTAAAGTAATTCTAACTTTAACCCTTTCAAGGTTAGTGCTATGTTAACGAAACCACTTAAATTTAATTAGAAAATGCCAAACTGAGATCAGAATTTTGGTACAAAATTGTTTCGTTTATATAGTGCTTTGCCTCACAAAGGGTTAAAAGGCAAGATTAAAAAAAAGGTGTTTGAAATGTCAGTGTGATTTATATCGTTATGTTTGTGATAGAAAGATTCAGATTAGAATTGAAAAAAAAAAACACGTTTGCATTATAGTCCAGGCATTTGGTCGAAAATAAATGCAAGTTTTGGTGTAGTTTTGATATTTGGTACCTTTATGTTTCTTGGGTCGATGAACACGAATCTGGAATTGTCCACCAAAATTTATCTTCGGAAATACGTTTTTTTTGGCAAAAAATGTGACTTTTCTTTTGTTTAGCACTTCTAACAAAATTGAAAAGTGCTTTGTCTGGCCGTCTTTCCGCGTTCTAACTCTCGTGAATATACTCTGATTGTCATGAATGTTTTGCACGCTAATGACGTTTACCCGAGCATGAACCCTATTGGAAATGAAGTTTCTGCCATGATTAGTTTATTTACAGGGACAGTCAAAAAATTTCTATTACATTACGGCCTATGGGGAAAAATCGTTTCAAATGAATTTTAAAGGTGTTCCACCCTGTCAAACATCTTCAAATTTATATGCATCACTGAAGTCCGCTAATATATGTATTTGTAAAGTATGCAGCGGAAAGAGTAGTAATTATCCATTTGCAGGGCCACACAAAAGAATTCCAACACATAATAAAAAGGGGGAAATTGTTTGAAACATATTTTAATTACGGTAAACGATTTCATATATAAGCAAATTGATATACGTTGCTGAAGAATAACATGAGTTATTTCATTGCATAATGCGTAGTGCATAGCATTTACAGGGACACACAAAAGATTTCAAATAGTATATTCTATCCAAAGTCTTGAATATTACCCAAGATGGCTGTTAGAAAGATGAAATGCATTTTTTAATTATAGTATACGCTTTTAAGTTTCACTAGATGTATGCATATTATATGATTTATATAATTGCTAATTGTTACACAATTTAGATATACAGGGTTGCACAAAAGATCTCGGAAAGGTTACTGAATATGAGAGTAATTTACTTAAAGATGGTTTTTAAATATGTCATGCATTTTTACGTAGACCTGCATTTAGTTTACTAAGAAATGTTTGTAGAATATAGATAAAATGATACACAGGGTCACATAAAGAACTGGAAACATGGTCGCCTTTGGATGATCATTTCTGGAAATATGATTTAAGTACTTTAAAGATATATTTTTTAACTAAACTTTAGCAAAATACTTTCGTGCATTAAAGGTACTATGTATTTTATAAAGCTAAACAAAAGTATTCAAGTATGTTTACATATATTAGCATAAATTGATGAATGGAAAATTTGAAATAGGCATTTTCTTGCTAAACTAAATTTTACCATTATATAGCCTATATATTAACTGACGGATGAAATACAGGGCTTTTCAAAAATATTGGAATGCATATTTGGTATGGATATTAATATGTTATTTCCTTAAATAACGAAGTTTTGTTAAAGATTTCAAGAAGTGTTGGAAAGCGCTTCATAATCTATGCTTAACGCATGATTTTTCTTACTTGTTTCAAAATAACTTATATATTTTACATAAAAGTACTCAGTACATAAATTTCTTACATTTTATGCATTAAAAGTTATTTTTCTCTGATCAATAGTTTAGCCGGGACAATGCCGCAAAAATGTATGTGAAAAGCAAAAAATTCTGAAAAACGCTAATTACAGCACTGTAACGTCGATGAAACCTAAAAAATAACCATTCTATGCAAATTTTGACCACTTAATAATACTAAATATAATATTAGTGACTATATTTTATAAATGTGATGTTAATTGTTTACTTCATAACTCAAAAATAAATAAGGAGAAAGGAAAATAATGCTTTAAGCATAAATTATAAAGCTTTTCCCAACACTTTTTTCTGAAAATGCAGTTTTGAACTTGGCGCGCGCGATTCTTCAAAAAACTTTGTATATTATTTTTCGAATGCATGGTACATGTTATACTGTGGAAACGGAACCTCAAATTTCCTCTTTATTGTTGAAATAAGTAAGAAAAAGCATGCGTTAACTATAAACTATGAAACACTTTTCAACACTTCTGAAATCTTTAACAAAACATCGTTATTTAGGGAAATAAGGTTATTGTAAATAGCCAAATATGTATTCCAATACTTTTGAACATCCCTGTATTTAATCTGTCAGTTGATATATATATATACTATGTAATGGGAAAATTTAGTTCCCAAGAAAATGCCTAGCTGCTTGAAATTTCTCTTTCAGCAATTAATACTAATATATGCAAACATAATAGAATACTTTTGTTCAGCCCTACAGTTTAACTTGTACCTTTATGTTCTAGTTCCTTTCATACTTCTAACTAAAAAATAAATAAAAATGAGCATTATCTGTAATCAAAATCTTCATTTGCTATTACAATAACCCAATGAACCAGTGGATCCAATGGAAGGGGAAATAGACATGCCGCAAAGTTTCAAATATTTACTATTAAAAAACCATTTATCTTCCTTATTATTTAACTGCTACCAGGCCAAATTGAAACTTTGCCCGGATAGCAGTTTTTTTTCGCACGCCGCTGTTTAAACGTACGTTATAAGCCCAAAAATGACTAAAAAACATAGAATTGGGCAACCCTACTTGGCAGGCACCTGCCGGCAACGCAATTTTTGCTGATCCTACTAAAAATAGCATAGGGCTAAAAATACGGACTTTTGATTGGTTGAATACTTTAAAGAGCGTTTTGTTCAGGTTCATTTTTAAATTTATGTAACTTAATCATACATTTCTGTTGACCTTTTGAAAGAACGATTTTGATGCTTTTTTTTTAGATTTTATCTATTTATTAATAGATAAGAAGAAAGATTTTCTAGAATTTTTCAGGTGCTTTTTATATTATTCAACCTGTCAGTAGCCCAAAATTTCTTCCTCATACTAGCTTCGGTGGAATCGACAAACATGCTGGCGCGACATGGCACATTCGACTAGACATTCTGCTGTCTGCTCTAGAGCTGCTTTTGCATGCGAAGCGTATGGAGTATATCGACACGCAAAAGCACTGACTCTAGCACTTTCATTTTTTCCAATTACTAACTTTTAGGTAGGTGCTGGGCATTTTGGAGGAACTTAGACTAGAAACTAAAATCATTAGTTTTTTTAACCATCAGTTTGGGGCCCCTCAGGCTTTGAGGCCCGGGGCAGTGCCCCGGCTGTTGTTACGGCCCTGCGCAATCGCTACTGAATATGAAAGTAAATTACTTAAAGGAAGTTTTTAAATAAGTTATGCATTTTTATCCTAAATTGCATTCAATTTACTAAAAAATGTTTGCAGAATATAGATAAAATGAAATAGAGGTCCACGCAAAAAAATTGAATACATGGACAAATGATAATTTCTGAAAATGTGATTTCGGTAGTTTGCTTAAACTACATTAATGTGATTTCTGTAGTTTGCATGCTTAACGCATGATTTTTCTTTCCTGCTATTTATTTTTTAGTTATGGAGGAAACAATGAACATCAGATATATAAAATATAGTCAATAATACTATATTTAACATTATTAATTCGTCAAAATTTGCTTAGAATAGTTTCCATTTCATGTTTCACCGACGTTACAGTGCCGTAATTAGCGTTTTTTAGAATTATTTGCTTTTCACACACATTTTTGCAGCACTGTCACGGCTAAACTATTGATCAGAGAAAAAAAAAACTTCTACTACATAAAATGTAAGAAATTTTGTCCTCTTTAATTTATGTACTGAAGACTTCCACGTAAAATGTATAATTTTGAAGTTATTTCGAAAAAACAAAGAAAAGTCAAGTTTTTTCCCCGTTTTTTGCCCTCCAAAAAAGTGTTTCCGGAGATACATTTTGTTGGATAATTCCAGATTCATATTCAGCGAGCCAAAAAACACAAAGCACCAAATATCAAAACTACAGCAAAACCTTTTTGAGCACTAAATGCCTGGGCTATTATTTAAATGATTGGAAGGTCAAAAGTGGCATGTATATAAGACACGGGATATTCCGAAATAAAAAAATTTAAGAAAAATATTCGTGGAAGAAAATGAAATTGAAAAGCGCTGACTTTATCCACAAACTGGCACACTTTTTTTTCAAAAGAAAAATTATTCTTAACAGAAAAGAGATAAGTCCAGTCATATTACGTTGGAAAATGTACCCCGCATGTGGGACAAGTTTTGTTCTAAAAATGTACAGGGGAAAATTTTCTAATTATATTTTAAATAAATCAAAGGTAATGAATCTTGCTTGTTAATTAATAAATACTTTGTATTTTAAACTGAAAAGGCATAATAATAGTACAGAGATAACTAAATGATTATAGAAAACAAATGCTACTAATGACTTTACAAAACCTGTCAGTTAACAATTTTATGAAAACCGATTTAAATAAAAGCCAATATCATTGTTTGAATCACAATGAATTCACACATAAAATGTTACATCTTTTTGCCTTTTTTGGGGTGCATTATTACAAGCATCTATTTCTTGCATTTAGTGCACCTCCCAGACTTTTTATTTGCCTTAGATTTTCAGTAAATTTCAAAACAATAAATCACTCATCATCCTCTTCATCACTTGAATGTAAGCTTTTTTATGTCTTTTTAGGCTTTGATGCTTTAATGCCTTTTACATTTGAAGATGAAGGTCCAATCAGCTTTCTCGGCGAAATTGGAATTTGTTTTTTCTCGGCCCTATTTGAATTATTTTACAGTTTCCTTTTTTTCTAAATAAATCTTTATCCATTTTCAGCCATTTTTAACTAAGAATCACTCAATATGAATGAAGTGATCAATATAGAAGAAGAAGATGAAAGAAAAAATAATTATTTTTTCTTTCCACGCCCTGTTTTCCTCCTAGGTGCAGTTTTTTAAGACCTAACTTCTTCTGGTATAGGGAAAGTTTATTTACATGTTGAAGGAACACATTTTTCACATGAAAAAAAGTAAAGTTTGAGTGGAATTTGAAGAAACAGCTCTTTCAAAGGTGCTAACCTGAGTTGCTAAAGAAGCATTTGGTGCTTTCTATTTGTTTGTAGCATAAAATTTTGGCATTGCGACACAAGAATGATGACTCTTAGCATAAAAGTTAATTATATAAATTGTTACTTCGAAATTAAATCGAAACTAATATAAAAATAAGAAAAATTGCATGCTTGAAAGCAAACATACGGGCAAATGCGGCATATATGATCGAAGTTAGGAAATAATATTTTTACTTCTTTGAAGACAATTTCTCTTCAGGAAAAGCATTTTAGTCTAAACCGCATTCATGTTCCATAATTACTTAATTTTACATTGAATTTAAAAATTTATCAATAACACTGTGTACACCTTGAATTTTACAAGTATGCGATTCTAAGCTATGAGTGTCTTAATTTGGTTCTCAATGGTGATTCGTCACTATTGTGTAAAAAAACGAGCAGGTGATATAAATTAAATTTGAAAAGAACTAATGATTGGCATAAAACGCTATGGAATTTAATTTAAAAATAATAATAGGACGTATTTTTTAGCACATCAATTTACTTTTCAAATAAAACACACGTTAACTTAACACTTGTGAATTCTTACGAGACTCTGCGTATCAAACATTTAAAAAAGATAGGACATGTGTAGTGTATTTTCCCTATTTCTCTGATTTTTTTTATGTATTTTTTATTTGAGTACTTAATAAAAACTGAAGTGTTAGTGTTACAACGAGTTAAAAAATCTTTTATATTCATGAACAAGATTAAATCAACGAATTACTGAAAATGCATAATTTTGAAGTTATTTAGAACGTTATCTCGTACAAGAATGTCTTTAGACTTAAAATATTACATTAAAAATATCTATGTCAAAAAGTGCAATTAGCGAAACTGTCATGTGAGCAGAAGAAGTGCCAAGCAATTATCACAGATTGTCTATAGTATCAAAAAGGATAAATCATGCGCCCATGAGGTGTGTTCAAAATGTTTGTCCATTCAAAGTACATATAATCAATCAAAAAATAAAATAACTGGATTTTTATTTTAGTTAAGGCATTTGAAATTCCAAAGAGATTCTCGATGTTCAGATTCATCAAATAAAGCCAGCATTATACATTTAATAACACAACGTTTTCAAAACGGTTTGGTTATAGCAAGTGAGAAATAGCAATATATAAACAAAATAACAAAAATACACATATTAAATTTGTATAATAATATTACAAGTAATATCCCTTCATAAAATTAAGTTAATCACCATTTTTCAATAAAGCGTTTTATAATTAAGGTCGTAAAAAACAAGCCCATACAAGAGAAAAAATAAAGATAAATATTTAAAATTTATATGAAAATGTTACAAATGACTTACATCAAACGAAAACATTCCGTTGAAGGAAGCAAAATAACTTTGATTCATGATGAAATAATAAAACGTTGGATGCTGTAAATAGTTTACTAACATCAATGAAGGCGGTTAAAGTCTCAAAGAACATTTTTCCTTAAAATTTATTGATTAGATTTTACATTGTTGAAAGCATTGTTACCAACAATGATTTCAACAATGATGTTGTAACGGCAGCAATAAAGAAATATTCATTTTTTAAAACAGTTTTATGTTTATTTTAATACTCCATTGTTAAAAATATTGTTTGCGAAAAATCATGGCTTGTTTTTATAAAACAGTTTTGATTGATGGAAGGGGGGGGGGGGAGTAAATATGGTGTAGTGCTTGACATAAAAATCTATTAATTATTTCTATGAAGATTTTCCAAAAGGATAATGTAAGGTACCCTGGGGTAATAACGCCAGGCGGGGTAATAACGCCAAGTGCTTATATTTTGCATAATTATGAAATAATCAGGTAAATGACACCCATGTGCTCTGCGCAGAAGGGTTTTGAGTCATATAAATCGCAAAAAACAGCTTCAAGTTAATTTGTTTCATTTTTATGTCTTATTGTTTTTACAAGCAACTAAAATTAACGCTTGATCTAAAATTTGCGAGATAAGGTTTTTGAACTGAAGACTATATTTTTTATCCAGAAATACTTTGTTTATTACATAAATTTGTAGTGTATTTCATGTACTTTTAAATTGTTGTAGAAGATTTTGGATATCTTCTCGAGATAATTTGTAGTTTAGGATTTACTACGCAATAAGTATCCTGGGGTAATAACGCCAGGGATTGGCGTTATTACCCCGGTTGATTCCCAACAGTGGCCGAACTATATCCGAAGGGGGGTTATATATTAATATGAGACAGCATTATCATCATTGTTGAAATGGTAAGATTAAGGGGGGGGGTGCCCAATTCTTAAAATTAATCTCTCTATTTTATTTTTTATTATATTATTTTTTTTTTTTTACTAACTTGAAAAATAATTTTTAACTCTTGTAAATAAAACTATATCAAAATGTTTTCGAGATTCAAATTCGAACATCTTTAAAATCAGCTTTCTATTAAATTTCCACTGGATTGTTCAACTGATTTCGAAATTTTAACTGTCCGCTTTCTCAGCGTTCGGTTTTTCAAAACTTTATAAATTTAACCTTTAACTGATGTGACAGAAATTGTAATGCATGAATGTGATGCGGTTTGTGAGACCGCAAAATTTAAAGATGAATAAAAGGCGGGAATAACTCATAGGATTGTGTTTTTGTACTAAACTTTTTATACAAGAGTATTATACTTAATATTCACCTATTTAGTCTCTGGTGATAGTACTAAAATTCCAAATGAAACAAAATTTCGGTACTGTTTGTAGTTAAACTAAAAATTACAAGTTAAACTAAAAAATTAAAAGAAAAATAGTGGTCTACGAGACCGATAACATTAGTTAAAGGTTAAAATTCGACCCATGATTAAAAATCATAGAATACTGTTCCTGCGCTAAACTTTTAGTACAGAATTATTTCTAATTAAATTTAATCTATTCAAATATTTCTAACAATATTACGAGAACTCCAAACGAAAGAGAATTTCAGTTGTAACTATAGTTAAACTGGAAAATACAAGTTAAACACTAATTTTTTTGGGGGGGAGGGAGAGGGTACAGTGTTCAGTCAGATTGCTAACAGCAGTGAAAGGTTAATTTTGTTGCTAATATAGAGATAATGACATATAACCATATGAATTATGCATAAAATTGAATAAGAGATCTCTTTGGGATAATATTTTTTAATCAAAAATTTTATTCAATTTATTAAAAATTAATTAAAGCATGCTCTTTAAAACGTTGACAATTTAACTGTAGGTTTGGAGAATCCGCATTAGTGTGGAGTTATGGGTTAAAAACTATTTACTAGATTACTATAATAGTATTAACCCTTAACTGCTGTGACAAAAATTGTCACATAACTTACTGTGAGCGGCCTGTCAGACCGCTTAATCTAACGATGAGTAAAATGTTAAATTAACTTTTATAATATTATTTTTGTATTGAACATTATATACAGGACTATTATAAATAAAATTCAGCTATTCAAAAGTCTCTAGAGATAGTAATAGGATTCCAAATGAAGCAAAAATTTCCCGGTATCTATAGTTAAACTAAAAATTGCAAGTTAAACTCTGAAACTTGAAAAACTCAGCGGTATGTGAGACGCTAGCAGCAGTTAAGGTTTAACAAAAATATTTATTACATATAACTCTAGTTATTATAAAACTTCACATGATTAAAATATTACATTATGAATGGTTAAAATCATGCAATGTTTCTTATAATCATATTTAAGAGGGACTTTTTAAGCAAAGAGAGACACAGGGTGTTATATTCTGTTGAAGCTCCCCCTCACCCTTTTTCTTTCACTTAAAAAAAATCAATATTTTCTATCGCATAGAATGCATACATGGGAATATAAATACTGATTCAAATAATCCGTGCAATGTTTCTAATAATTCTATTTAAATGGTCATTTTTAAGCAAAACGTAGCTTAGAATCTGATATTCCTTTGCCTCCTCCCCCCGTCACTACCACAGCTTTCTTTTTCTTTCAGAGTCAGAAAAAAAAATTGTACATTTTCAATAGCTTAGATTGCGATTTGTCAATTTCTAGAACTGTAGAGTCTGTATTTTTAGAATTGGGCAATCTACATGCCATTATTCCCTCTTATTTTATAGTTTTGTTTGCATGGCGTTATTACCCACATAGGTGGGTATTAACGCCAAATAGCATTGGTCAAGAAAAAACGCCATTACATTTTATGAATACATATCTGTTAAATTATTTTATTTTATATAGATAGTCAATGAGTTGCTGTATCAGATCCTACATTTGTTTGAAAAATATAATCTAAAACTAAGCCGTGAAAATTGGTAGAACCTTAACGTGGCGTTATTACCCCAGGGTACCTTATATTATTCGTTAATAACATTCTGGGCATCAACCATGACTATAACGATATTCTTAAATAAGACCAAGAATTGAAAAACTATATAAAGGCTTTTTGGAACGATTGTGATTGCTACTTACTTATATATGATGGTAAAAATCAGATCGTAAATTGTACGCTAAACGTGGCAAATAAGGCGCGTTCGTACTAAACGGTAGTATTGTAGATATTGATATCTTGGTGCCGTAGCTGTTGCACTCTTATGCCAAAATGCATTAATTCTAAAATAATTACGATTGTATATACTGAATTCAGTAATACGGAAATAATCGGACTTTACCTTAAATAAGATGTCACTAACATGGATATTAGAATCATTACCTGTTATGAGATATTATTGATTCCTCAAATTTCATAGAATTTAAAAGAATGAAGAAAAATTATATCAATATCTTTTTAAAGTTTGGATTTTATTCTCACGAGGACCTGTCGAAATTTGATGAAAAAAAAAATTTTTTTTAAGAACTGTTTTATTGATTTATCATAAATCTATAAAATTAGTTATAGTAAAAATGTATCTTATATTGGCATCATGAAACCGTCAAATAAATATTACTTTTAGGTTAAAATTAACAAAATACTATAAAACTCAGTTATCCAAATTATTAAACGAAATAAAACCGAAATTCACCTGATTTTATAACAAATGATAATTTTGAAGTAGTATACGCATTTTAATGTCTAATTTTTTTTTTCAGTTTTATGAGAAAATGGAGTGATTCTGTTGCCACAATTATAAAATTGGAACCAAAAATTATAAAAAAATTTAATATCTCGAAAATAAAATGAGATACAGTTTTGAAATAAATTGCATTTCAAAGAACATTTTTTCTGTATACGACAGTGTATAAATTTAAAAGGTACAATGTTTAGAAATGTAAAATTTGCAGTAACGAAAATTGCAAATCGGAAATTGCATGGGAAAGCATTGAGCATTTTTATTTCTATCCCCCCCCCCTTTCAATTTCAAGAAAAAAAATGGAGTGAGTTTGTTGCCACAATTACAAAATTGTTACTAAAAACTATAAAAAAAAGTTACTGTCTCAAAAATAAATTGAAATATAGCTTTCAAACAAATTGTATTTGAAAGTGCATTTTTTTCTATTCAACGGTGTAAAAATTTAAAATGTTCAATGTTTAGAAGTGTAAAATTTACATTAGCCAAAAATTGCAAAACCGAAATTACAGGGCAAAAGTGTTGTCATTCGCAAAATGGCGTATACGTTACGCACAGATACGTTTGGCCTTTATAATATAGATACAAATGTGAAATTCTACAACAATTCTTTTTATTAAATTTGAAACCATTCAGTCAGTTAATTTCTGTTAGATAATCCGTTATACGCTGACACATGGACAGACAGACGAAAAACATATTTTTAGAGAAAAACACTGCCGTCCGTCTATTTATCTGTCTCTGTGTCTGTAATCTCCCGAACATAGATAGAGACTTGAAATAGAGAATTGAGATAGGGACTTGAAATTTTCTATGAACTTAGTATGTAAAAATTGAGCGAAGTCTATTTAATATCAGTAATCTCGATTATCCGTAACTATTTTTTCGGACTCTCGAAAAATTCGTTCTGATGAAAAGTATATAAAAATTTTCGATTTATTTTTTATTTATTTAAGGAAAGAACTTAAAAGGAAATAAAACAACAAAAATTTTGCATAAAGAACGAAGTCGACCGTATAATTAGTTGCTGAGATATTTGTAATCTTTTTTTTTTTTTTTTTTTTTTTTTTTCATGCATGACGGTCAATAAGAAAAAACAGTTTCAAGTGTAATTTAATGATGTTACACTCTTTCGACCATAATAAAATTGGTATTCCTCTATAAAGTACATACTAAAATATATATTCTGTGTAATCTAAAATGCAAAAAATATTTGTTATTAATTTACCGGGCCTCACAAATGTATTCCATCACATAATGGTATTGGAGGAAACATTGTTTGGTGCGCGTTTTAGTTATATTAAACTTCACATTTTATGAAATTGATATACGTCATTAGGGTTTACTACAAGTTGCTTCCTGTATAGTAGAAAGCAGACATTTACAGACACACAAAAAAATTCGACTAATATAATATATTGAAAGTACTATGTACTATTACACCAAGATCTGAATATTTAAAAAACTTCGTTATGGTGCGAATGCACCTGATTTGCTACACTTGACGTGCAATTTCCGAGTTGTTTAACTAATTTATATTCAAACGCAGACATTTAATATTGCATTTAACTGTAGTCCATCTCTGATAATCCCTTTAAATAAGGAATTTGTCGAAACAAAAATAGCTTAGGTTAGCTTTTTAAGACCTTATCTGCTGTTCATATACACAATTTTATTCTCCTGTGATTCTGACTTTTGTTTTCTGTATATATATATATATAAGCATGGTTTATCTAATATTTACAAACTAGTTGGATGTGTCAATCCCGAAACTTTCTTCTGTCTCATAAGTATATTTTAATATTTAAAAAAAAAACGTGGTGATCCCAAAGTTACCCACTATCGAATTTCCTCGAACATTTGACCTAGCCTAATGAGATTCTGGTATCCGAAAAGAGTAAAACGCAAAATTTAATTAATATTCTGAGAAAATGAGCTTAGTAGTGCCTCATGTTGTGTAATTTATACTAAAACCTAATAAGCATCTATTTATGTCAAGACCTAACAGAATCTGAAATTTGATGGAATTTCGTCCATTAGTTCTTAAGCTATAGTTATAACAAAAAATTTGCAAAACGTAGCAGAGCAACACCATATCTTGGACAATTTATGCCAAAACGTAAAAAAAGCGTCTAATTACGTTATGGTGTAAAAGAATCTGAAGTTTGATGAAATTCTGTGCATTAGTTCTTGAGATATAGCTAGTTTAAAAAAACCATGTAAAATATAGCACAGCAGCACCATCAGTTGAAGGATTTATAACAAAACGTAATCATCGTGTAATTATGTTATATGTCATTTTGTAACAAAATCTGAAGTTTGATGAAATTCTGAGCGTTGGTTGTTGAGATATAGCTATCGGAAAAATCGTGCAAAATGCAGCATAGCTGCACCACCTATTTCAAGGTTAATACCAAAATGTAATCAGCGTCTAATTATGTTATATATTCTAGTGTAAAAGAAACTAAAATTTGATGAAGTTCTCTGCATTAGTTCTTGAGGTATATCTATCGCAAAAATCAAGCAAAATGTAGCATAGCAGCGCCACTTATAGGGCAGTTCACACCCAAACCTTATCAGCGTCTATGTATATCAAGGGGTCACAGAATCTGAAGCTTGGTGAAATTCTGTGCATTAGTTCTTGAGATATAGCAATCTTGAAAATCATGAAAAACGCAGTATAGTAGCGCCACCTGCGGTCCAATTTTCACCAAAAACTAATAGGCACTAATTCATATCAAGATCATATCAAGATATTCATATCTATTTGAGTATAAAATTTTATTAAATTTCGAGCATTAGTTCTTGAGATAGAGCGCCCACAATTTTTTTGTCACATACAGACAGACAGACTCACAGACAGACAGACGGAGAGACTCACAGACAGACATTTTCTAAAAATAGTGAAAACTTGTTCAGGACATTCTAAACGTATAAATCCGTCGAAAACCGGAAGTCGAAGATTTTCATGAATCCAATACTTTCTTCTAGTAAAGACAGAAGAAAGTGAAAAGAGTAGGGGAGAGTGGGGATACTTGAGCATAGGGGATACTTAAGCCACCCCTATTATCGCTACAGTTGGTTAATTTTTCTTTCTAAAACTGCCAATATAGTAACATATTTATAGTTCTGAACATGTAAAAAAGAAATCACACATCTTGGTACCATTTTGAAAGTATAGTGATTAATAGTTGTCTTTTCCCTATCTGAAGTAAATATTTGGGTGCATGTTTTTTTTTTGTTTTTTTGTAATTAAAGTTTTCTTTAAAGTTGCAACTATATACATAACTTTGATAAGCATAATTTCAATTGTATTTTGAATCTAAAATAGTTCTAATAGCTGCATGCTTTATTTAGTAAAACTCTAGGAAACAAAAATAGTGGTAGTGGGGATACTTGAGCCAGTGAGAGTGGGGATGCTTGAGCCATGTCTCAACCACCCCTACTAGAAATTAAACATGGGTGAAACAAACAAAAAATAAAATTCCATCCTTATATTCACTAATAGATTTTTTTCTGGATAAAAGGGAGAATAATTTTTATTTTATTTTTTTCTTAAAAAAATAACGACCTAAAAATGTTTCAAAATGTATATTTTTTAAATGAAAATATCCATTTTATTTTTCATTTTGACTAACAAAATAGCCTGTCTAGATAAATGTAAACATAGTTTTCAATTTAACTTTTATTAAATTAAAATAACTTTTTAAAACTGTTTTACAGGCTATAATCTCTAATACTTTTATTAGTTAAGTCCAACATATTAAAATATTTATTTTTTAATATAAGATATTAAGATTAATATTTTATATTGAAATCGTAACCTCTGTTGCTGTAACTTTTTTTTTTATTTAACTGAGAAAATTGAAGAAAAATTGGTAAAAAAAGCGCACAAAAAACAAGAAAAGCAACAAAAATCCCAGTTCAAACTTACCTGCATGGAGCCAAAGAGGAAGACAAAATCTTTTCCTGTGAAATCAAAAAAGTGTTTGAAATAGTAGAATGATACATCTGGCTTAAATTCCGACAGCTACTAAATTAAAAGCATGAGTTCGACAATATCATCAAAGGAAAATTCTGTCAATGATGGTGATGATGTGAAAAGAAAGTCTTCTATTGATGGTTGGTTACTAATAAAATATGCCAGAAAGAAAACTGTAAAAATATTTGTTGGATAAGTGCTGAATATTTTGAAAATGAAATTTGCCCGATGAATTGCAGATTCCAAATTTAAATGGCTCTGAACTGAGGAGGCTTCTACCGTCGTTATAAGTCAAGTTGAAATTATCCTTCGACAGCCAGTTCTAACAACAAAAAATGATCTTATTACTAGCTTTGTTTTCTCAATTGGTTTTGAAGGACTTTATGTTTCATAATTTATCATTCTGTAAAAAGTTTGTGCAAAAATAAAGCGAAAAAAATTACTTTTGTAGGTATTTTTCCGTCGTGGCTCAAGTATCCCTTCACCATGGCTCAAGTATCCCCCCCCCCCAGGGGGATACTTGAGCCACGATGTAAAACAAAAAATAACCACTTATTATACATAGAAAAATAGTTCAAAATTAATTGAAAGTGGTTTTCAGTTGAAGAAAAAATATCAAATTTTCATTTTCAATATTTTATTTTATTCTAAGATATAAAAAATTTTTAAAAATTAAAATTCAAAAAATGGCTCAAGTATCCCCATTTTCCCCTACTGAGTGGCCAATTAATTATGTTCGCCTGCAATGCAGACTAATATCGTGTTTTCTTTGACACTGATGACAGAAAATATTCTTAAGGTCAGTTTATAGATATAGTTTAATGACACTAATGCTCTATTACGTCAACTTATATCGTTATTTATCCTTTTTTTGCAGCAAACAATCTATGATAATCTCTTGCCACCTCTTTTGCTCATATGGAAATTTCACTAACTGCACTATTTGACAAATATTTTTTTTATGTAATATTCTAAGTCTAAAGAAATTTTTGAACGAGACAAGTAAAGAAATATAGCATTTTAAGGTAAACTGTAACTGACCTTTACACTTCTGTAATCATGAATCTTTCAAAACAACTCGTAAACCTTATTTTTTCCTTGGCAAAGAGATTCTCTATGTTTAGATTCATGTAACGTAGCCAGAAGTAAACATTTATTAACACGACGTTTTCACAGTTACGATAGCAAGTGGCAAATAACAATATACAAGCAAAATAACAAAAATACACATATTCAATTTGCAAAATTATACTACAAATAATCTATATTCATAAAATCAAGGCACTAATCAGCATTTATCAATAGAGCGTTTCATAATTGAGATTGTATAAGGAACAAGCCCATAAAAGAGAAATGTTAATAATAAATATTTAAACTTTACATGAAAATGATACAAATAACTTACATTCACAGAAAACATTCCATTGAAGGAAATAAAATAACTTTGATCCATGGTAAAATAAAAAATTGGATGCTGTAAATAGCTTACTAACATCAATGAAGGCGGTTAAAGTCTCAAAGAAAACTTTTCTTTAAAATACACTTATTATTTTTTACATTGTTGAAATCATTGTTGACCAACAATGATTTCTAAGATGATGTTATACACCAACAATAAAGAACAATACATTTTTTTAATAAAATATTTTAACATTTGTGAGTTAATTTTATTACTCCATTGTTAAAACTATTGTTTACTAAAATTATTATCGCTTGTTTTATTGAGCAGCTTTGATTGAAGGAAGCAGAAAAAAGAAAGGTGTATTGATATAAAAATTAATTAAATGAAATAAATGAATATGAAAATAATCAAATGAAATATTTCAAATAGATAGTGAATGCTCATCATTTGTTACATTCTTGCCAACAATTAACAGTACAATTGTATTCTTAGATAAGACAAAAAAAAAAAAATCGGAAAACTGTTTATATAAAGTTTTTTTGGAATGATTATGAATACAGTCAACCCTGATAGCTCTGATCCATTCTACCTTCATTTTCAATCTTGATGAATTATTTCCAGTGACTCCATTAGTGCTGCTATCTATATTTTGAGATCAAAAACTTGCAGTTAACTCAAGTGATGTAGAATATTTAATCTTTTTACTTACCCATCATACGTAGTATAGGGTAAGTTTTGCAATCGTTTTGAAAATCGAAAAAATTTTGACTGATTTCAGTTAGTAGATATTCCAAAAAACATATTTTGAGAAAAAGTTACCGTCCGTCTGTCTGTCTGTCTGTAAACGCTCTATCTCACGAACAAATTGGGATAGAGACTTGAAATTTTGTATGTGCTTAGTATGTAAGAATGGGACGAAGCCTATTTAATGTCACTAACCTCGATTATCCGGAACTATTTTTTTCGGACTCTCGAAAAATTCGTTCTGATGAAAGGTATATAAAAATTTTCGAGATTTTTTATTTTGAGGAAAGGACGTAAATGACAATAAAAAAACAAATTTTGCATAAAGAACGAGGCCAATCGGATTATTAGTTGCCGAGATATTTGTAATCATGTTTTCCATTCTTCGATTTTTCATGACCCTGTATTTCATTCAAATTTCAATTCAGAGATATATTTTAATTGGAAATGAGATGCTTCATCCGACACAGTAAACTGTTAATATGATTATTATTTTTGGAGTTATAAGGATGTTTCTTTTACGCAGTTTGGTACTACTTGAGTAGTTCGGCATTTCATATAATTTGTCTAAATTGGTTCATCAGGAATTCGTTAATAGAGCATTACTATGTTTATTTACAATATTTAAAAGTATGTTTAAATTTTATTTTTGAATTTCAATGCACTGTATAAATAGTTTTCACATGTTTTATTTCCATATATTATAGTATGTATATCCATGATGGGTAAGTATTATGGTGGCCCCCAACGACTAGTTTATTCTCTCTTGGCCAAAGTTGCCCAGATAAGTCTCTCTATTGACTCTTATTGACTATATAATTCGTTTATATAGGATAGTAAAAAACAAATCGCAGATTTTCGTCAAAGGTAACAAACAAATACGGTGCTTTCGTACTAAAACTATAGTTTTACAGATATTCATATCTTGGTTACCACAGCTGTTACTCTCTTATGCAAAAATGCCTGAATACAAAGTTAATTACGATTGTATGATATAAATTCAGCAAGACGGAAATGTTACTCTACCTCAAACAAGACGCCCCCAATATGGTATCTTAGAATCATTACCTGTTATGGGATATCAATGATTCATTACGTAGCATATAATTTTTTAGACAGAATAAAAGTTTTATCAATCTGTTTTTAAGTTTGGATTTTATTTTCATAAAATTTGTCATTTTGACACCATTCTGTATACTACATTTGACACCATTCTGTTAGGTAATTTTTGTGCTGTTATTATGCGAACAGATGGACAGACAGACAAACAGACGTACAGACCAGACTATATCTGCTATGTATACATACAATTATGATCACACGTAGTAACGTGAGGAAACCTTTTTAAACGAGACTCAAGATAAAATAAAATATACGAGGGTGGTTCAATAAGTACCCGTGTTTGAAGACAAAGGACGTTTCTCAGTGAAGTTGCTGTTATCATCGTGTGCTGCCATCTATAAAACGACATCTATAAAAATTTCAGACTGATTGATAGGTTAGTTTGGATTTGGCAGCCATTCGAGTAAGACGTATTTCGTGATTTTCGCTAAGATGGATATCGATCGGTAATCCGCTTTTTGTTTTTGGATGAGAAAAAATGCGAGGAGATAAAAGCAAAGTTGGATGCTGTTTATGGGGACACGTCGCCATCTATGACCACAGTTAGATATTGGTTCAACGAATTTAAACGTGGGCGAACTTCCGTTTTCGATGATGAGCGACCAGATGTGGTTACCGAGGAAATCATTGAAAAAGTCCATTACATGATTCTCGCTGATCGACGAACGAAAGTGCACGAAGTAGCAGAGGCCGTAGGCGTGTCAACCGGAACGGCAATTCATATTTTGCATGACAAGTTGGGGATGAAAAAATTTTCGGCCCGATGGATGCCGCGTTCACGATAACGCACCAGCACATTCATCTGGAGTTGTCGCCGCCAAACGGCATGAATTGCTTTATGAATTGCTGCTGCACCCCCTTATTCACCCGATCTGGCACCCTGCGACTTTTTCTTGTTCCCTAACATGCAGAAATGGCTCGCGGGAAAAAAAATTAGCTCAAAAGAGGAAGTCAGAGGCGTATTTTGCAGAGTTCGACAAATCCTATTTTTTGGAGGGGTTAGAAAAATGGCCGGAACGTTGGGAGAAGTGTATCTTTCTAAAAGGGGACTATGTTGAAAAATAAAAAAAAAAAATTGAAAAAAAACGGTGTCTTCATTTCTAACACGGGTACTTATTCAACCGCCCTCGTATATCTTTAAATGAAATCCCAAATTAATTCTTTACAAATGAAACTACCATATTTAGATTCGTTTCAAGACAGTAAAACAGGCTATTTTTACTGTTATTTTTTCTATTTTTACAAGAAGAAAATATTAGATTCGTGAAAATTTTCGAATTCCGGTTTTCGACGGACGTACATGTTTTAGGAGTCAGAGATTTTTAAAAAAAACTTGTCTTTGTAAAACGTCTGTCTGTGAGTTTGTCAGTTAGTTGGCGACATAAATTTTGTAGGCGCTCTACCTCAAGAACTAACGCACGGAACTTGACAAAACTTTAGATAAAATGAGACCTTGGTATAAACTGAATCTTAATAGTTTTTTGGGTACATCGCCCAACAGGTGGTGCTGTTATGCTTCTTTTTTCACGATTTCTATATCTCAACAACTAAAGAATGAATTTTCATAGAACCCCAGATTCCACTAGTCCTTGATATAATATGTTTCTGATTATGTTATGGTGTAAATCACACAACCGGTGGCGCTGCTATTCGGCATTATTCATGATTATCCAACAGCTCTATCTCAGGAAATAATTCACAGATTTTCATCAAACCTCACATTCCGTTAGTCCCCGATATAATTATTAATACTATGTTTTAGGAGTAAATAACTCAACAGGTGGCGCTGCTATGCGATATTATGCATGATTATCGGAATATCTCTATCTCAGGAACTAATGCGCAAATTTTTATCAAACTGCAAATTCTGTTAGTCCCTGACATGAATTAGTTGTCTTTAGTTTTTAGAGTAAATCGTTGAACAGGTGACGCTTCATTCCATTTTTTTTACGATTTCTGCGAAGATTCTATCTCAAATACTAATTCACAGATTTGCATCAAATTTCAGATTCAGATTCAACTTGAAACAAGTTGTTGTAGATTAGATTTGGTGTAAATTACCTATCCAGTGACGCTGTCATGTTTAATTTTTCTGGAAGTATTAACGTATACGAGATAGAAGAAAGTTTTGCGATTGCCACATTCGCCTAATTTTACCGTTTTCCTTCCATAGTAAATGTAGAATGTTGTGTTTTTTAAATGCTGTGTTTCTGTGCATTGAAAGAAAGCGGGTATAAATATTAAATGGTAAAATATGTTCGTAAAATACATTAAATATGTCCCATACTCAAAATATTGATGGTGACTGACATTGAACTTCCCGGTTAAGCCCTGTCAGTCACCGGTGACTGACAGTGTGAAATATGATGTTAAACTAAAATATGTATATTAAGTAATTATTTAAAGTGTATAATCATGTAATAAAAGTTAAACTTCAAATAAATTTTCAGTAATTACTTAAAGCAATGTAATTTTTTTAAAGTTTTATAATATATTTTAGACTGTCAGTCATCGATGACTGGCGTGACCTAAACGGAAGTGCCGCGTCAGTCACCGGTGACTGATGTGTTGTGTTAATAAAAGCTAGTCAGATATATCAATCCCAAATTCTTTCTTTTATCTCATGCATGTTAATATTTCAAAAGTCACTACCACAGTACCAAAATTAAATGACAATATATGCTCATCGCGAGGATTCTTTGAGGCGTGAAATTCCATGCATTAGGTCTTGAAATAGGACTATTGCGGATACTGGGAAAAATGCAACATAAGCGCTCCATTTCTTGGACGATTTACACCAAAACATAGACAGTAATAATAATTATCTAGCTATACCAGAATCTGACTAGTTTGATGAAAAAATTCCTACATTAATTCTTGAGATGGAGCTATTGCCAGAATTAGGAAAATTCAGCATAGCAGCGCCACATGTGTGACGCCAAAACATAGACAGAACTAGTTCATATCACGGATTTAACCGAATATGAAGTTTGATGAAAATCCGTGTATTAATTCTCGAGAAAGAGCTATTGCAAAAATGGTGAGATATGCCGCGCCACCTGTTGAGCTATTTACACCAAAATGTAAACAACATCAATTCAAACCAAGGACTACCTGAATCGAAAATTAGATGGAAATTAGGCGAGTTATTGAGATAGAGCTGTTGCCTAAATTAAAAAAAAAACTGATGATGGAAATGATATTTTAATATTTATATTAGCTAATGAATTATCAATCGTGAAAGGTTGTCCCCATAGGCTAACATGGGATTTCGCGATCGGGGAGATTCACTGAAACGAAGCCTTAAACACAGACATTTGCGAAAAGCTCCAATACCCTCTTCGCACCCTTGTTTGTGCCGATTCTCATCCCACGTCCGTTAAATTTAGCTGCATTTTGTACTAGACAATACTATAGGATTGCTGCCAGAAAAAGTCTAGACCCCTTACATTGACGTCACAGCAGCGACTGATATTGTAATCTGGTGCACATCTGAAGCCCACAAAGAGAGTCGCAACTTCCCGTTTGCCGTTTAAAAGCACGCGTGGTCTTTCTGTTTAACTTTGATTTTTCTTATTCTTGCATTATTTTTCTACGTATTTAAACAATGAAGCGCAAATCACCAATTTTATAAATGGGAAAACATATCTTCCTAATATTTGGGCGCTATATGAAGCGTGTGACGTCCAGGGATGTAGTGAAGAGTATACGGGGGTATACACCGTATATCTTCTGGATTTTTTGAAGGAACAACGTATGTCTTCTGTTTCCCAAGAAATCTATAGTATATGCAATCTGTGGTATACTCTCTGCCTTGAGCAAATACCCTCTGTTCTTTTTACGACTACACTGCTGGTGACGTCGTGTGCAAGGGGTCAAGAAAACAGAGGTGAGGGGGGACTCGTCTTTAGACATATATTTGAAAACTTCGAAGTCGAATCGTTCTTCACAGCTCTATCAGAATGAGACATTTTTTTAATTGTAATGATTGCATAACAGTTAGGAAAAATTCAGCTTTAAAACTTATGAAACATTAAAAATCTACAAAGAATTTTAAATTAATTTTATTCAGATTCTTATTGCAAAAATAGGACTGACCTTCGTTTGGGATATTTAAATCTGATGTCATGATTACATTATATATTATATCATATCTGTAGTATATCTAAGTAATTTATTATGAACTATAACTGAATTTACTGAAAGATAAAATTTGATAAAATAAAGACGCTCGAACTTCTGGGAACGATGTATCTAAGTGAAGTAGATGACTGTTCACCAACTGGAAAGTTTTACTAGACCGGATAGAGTTTTAAATTAATGTCAAATTCTGAACACTCCTGTAAATTGAAATCAAAACTATTCGACGATTTCAGAACACACATAGAAGAAAATTAGTAGAAAAATCTTCAACTTCAAACAATGCACATGATGTAGTGAATCTTCGTTTACAACAAGTTAAATAAGTTTTACTCTCAGAAGTGAAAATAGATTTGCATTGTTCTTCCAAAACTCATGCCAATGGAAACCGATCTTCGAAACTATATTACTGAACTTTTTCGTTGCAAAATTGCCCACACTCTGAGAAAAGTTAGAAGAAGATGTCTGTCTAGGACAAAATTTAGTTTTTAATGCAACTAAATGTCATGCTAATCGCACATTCAACATCCTTTACATTGAATTTTGTATATGGCTACTTTGTCTCCCGATAAGGGGGGGGGGTGAATAATAATTTTTAAAAAGATTAGACTGTTTTCAATGTCAAAATAAAGTTTTGAAAATTAGAATAACTTAAAGTGGCATCTTCAGAATTTTGAAATTGAACGAAGGTCAGCTTTTTATACAAGGGTGTTTTAACAAGATAGATCATACAATGAGCTTAGTTAAAAATAAACATTAATAAGTGAACAAAATGCACATAAAAAGGAAGTAATTTTACAACAGTTTGTTAATTTAAAAAATGGCATTTCTAGAATAAAAATGTTTACTAGAAATGACGTAATCCAATTGTGAATACATATACGGAATAATAAATATATATATATACAATCAAACACTTTATTAAAATAACAATAAGTTTTTTTTATATATATAAATTACAAAAATTACGTTTTTCAGAATAAAAAGATGCACAAAGATACAGCCGTTAAAATTAGATATGAACCATTTTCAAAATTTACAATTCCTGATATGAGTTGGCGTAGTTCAAGAAGTATTTATTATATTAAACTAGATTCAACACAAGATTTTACAATGGAAAATAAAATTATATTCCATAGTTTCTATACATTTGAGGAAATGTCGATTATACCCAATAATTCATATTTTGTTCCAAAGATTTTTTTAATTAAAAAAATGAAATTCTAACTATATATAAAATTTATATACTTTGCGAGTTTAATTATGTGCATTACAACAGTAAAATTTGAGACTCCATTAAAAACAAATTAAAGGAAAAGAAACATTTGTACCTCCAAGAATCAAACAGTCTATTTACAATGTTTTAAATGAATTTTAATGAATTTCATTAAGAAATGAATCCGATAAATAATTACGCTTGAGGAAGTCCAATAGTACAGACGATTGATTGCATGTGCGATAAAATGCTGCTTTAAAAGCTGTCGCTTGATAACTTTTGCAAAATTTAATGTCTCTCTGTATTTTGTCAACAAGTACGGGGC
Organism: Maratus speculifer; assembly: GCA_964019185.1. Classification (NCBI taxonomy): domain Eukaryota; kingdom Metazoa; phylum Arthropoda; class Arachnida; order Araneae; family Salticidae; genus Maratus; species Maratus speculifer. The sequence continues at coordinate 418,767,025 of OZ025291.1, read as the reverse complement.
TGCCACAGGCGACTATTTTTTTAATTTTAACTGGCACCACTTTCTTAAAACAGAAATCCTTGACACACACTGACAACATTTGCAAAGAAAATCAATTTTAAAATAACATATCGACAAAAACAATTGTGTAATGACTCTCTCCCCCTTTTTTGTTAATTGGAATTTCCTGTAGATAGGTTTTCGAGGATTTTTTTTTTTTTTTTTTGTACTTTTTACACTAATTAAAATAAAATATTTTTCTCACTTGCAGGGCTGCTACAGGCGACTATTTTTATATTCCGTTTGCACCAGTTTAATATAAATTTTAAAATTATTTTCTTTGCAAATGTTGTCACACTTTGATTTGTTGTCACACTTAACACATGATTGTCATATTTTGACAACATTTGCAAAGAAAATCAATTTTAAAAAAATACTGGTGCGAAAGGAATATAAAAATAGTCGCCTGTGGCAGCACTGCAAGTCAGAAAAATATTTTATTAGTATAAAAAGTACAAAAAAAGTCTTCGAAAACCCATCTACGGGAAATTCCAATTAACAAAAGAGGGAGAGAGTCATTACACGATTGTTTTCGATGTTTCTTTATTAACTGAAATTCTTTAAACTATCTTCGTTTCAAGTCTTATTCATACGAAGAAAAGAATTACTTATATTTTCCTTGCACTTTTAGTTCTTTAAAACCGAACTTTATTATGCAGAAAGTAGGTGGGAAAAAAACATACGTACATAAAAAAATATTTTTGAAAATCCTTGTCGCCTTAGCCTATAGGCGGAGGTAGATATCAAAGTTAAATGCTCATTTCATCTTTAAAAAATAGAATACGATAAGTGGTAAATCCAATTTAACAATTTCATTTCGTCGCTTTTGAAGAATTTTTAAATTTCATTTTTCTGCAAGAGCTAGTTTAATGAGAATAATCTTAAGCGAAATTCGGTTAAAAATGTGCACTTGAACTGCATTTTTAAAAGTATATTCCGACTATGAAAAAATCGACCAATCTGGCATATTATATAATTCCTAAATAAGAGAAACTCAATTGAATGCATTTGAGAGCAAAATTGAATTTAAAAATGAGTCGGAAAATAAGCAATTTGTTATTTGAATAAATCCTATATTCTTCAATCACGTTCATTTCGCTTAATTCTGTTCAAAATGCCCACTTTGATAGCATTTTTTTAAAATATATTCTACAATACGTCACATAATATAGTTCCCAAATAGAACCTGTTATTTGGATGTGTTTAAAATCAAAAATGAATTTAAAATTGGTCAGAATATAAGCAATCTGGATTTGAGATTTTTTCTTCAACTCCTAATTTTGTTCAATTTATTTTTGCTGTAAGGATTGGTTCTATCAGAAAGTTGTCAGTGTAAAAGCTGTAAAAAATTGAGAAGATGAAAAATAAATTTAATCGAATTTCATATCGATATCTTCGGATATCTTTTTTTCTTTCTAACCGATGACCAGGCCCCTACCTGCCGAGTTACCTCAGCTTAACGGGTTAGATACCTGGTATCGGGGCGGGTGACCGCCTAAATGCCGCGTAGCGGCAAAAAACATGATTCCTTCGCTTCGCGCTTTATCACATCTGCAGTACTTGCTTCTCAGTCTAGCATACTTTGTTTTGACGGTTGCTTAATGTTATATCCTGATGTATGTATTGCAAACGGCTACTCAATTTGGTCTCGTAATTTAGAACCTTGATCAGATGACGAGACCTTCACCTGGCAAGGCACCTCCAGAGGTATAATTCACAGGTAACTTGGAGGACTTTGCACCCACGACGGATTTTACATGCACCAGGCGCCATTAGCCATGACTATCTTCGGATATCTTTAGAATTGACAAAGTTGATTTTTTCTTTTTCCACACTCTTAAATTCAAAAAGTTTTAGATAATATTAAGAACATTTATAAAATAATAATAATAATTGGATTTGATACCTTGAGAATTGACGAAGTTGTGATTTTTTTTTTCTCCTTGAACCTCATTTTTGTGCCATTTAGCCCATTTTAAATTTTATCAAAAATATGCCATGCATAAACTTTTGGCCCATTGTTTAGAAGTAATATAAACTTTAGACTGATTTGATATCTATTTTCATGAAGAATTTAAAATTTTCCTGTTTTCACATAAACCCTGCCTATTTCGATCCCCTTGGTCAGATTTTGACCATCAACAAAAGTGACCGAGATTTTATGCCCCTTGATTTTATGCATCAGTTTGGAGGAGATTTAAGCAGAATTATAGAAGTTATCGTGTCTATAAAAAATTGATATACAACTTATTTACCGATGGTAGTTTTGGGGTCATGATCTGTGCAGATCCGAAATTTTTTTAGAAATTCCAACATAGGAGCGACCGTAATAGGTAGCATTTCATACGAAATCTATAAAAACAATACAGAATATTATACTATCATTATAAAGATGCATTTCTCAGACAAGCTAGGATTTTGAAATTTTAACAAAAGTTGTTCTACACATTTAGCTAACACAATATGTAAATGAAAGTTTTATAGAGTTGACGCATGTGCAATTAAAGTTTAGTAAACCTGTTCATTTTTCATACAATTAATATTTTTTAATTTTGATTACAAGGTATTACGTACAATGTCATTTTTCATATTTTCTGAAAAGAACATTGTTTTTTTATGAAGAACTCTGTAAATTATAAGCAAAAAACTTGGCAAAATTTGTGACCGTTTTTATAAAAACCTTAATTTATTTACGAGTGTACATACTACCCGCATACAAATGAACACAGTTTATCACCACAAGCCACTTAATCATAATCTGCAGCTTGAACGCTTTTGCTACATTAGTTTTGACAGGGTTATTCAAAAGATATTAGTTCTTTTTTAATTTGTTTACAGTCTCCTATAGGATTTTGGAAAAAAATCTTCTGGATAATATGACTTATTTCGTTCTTACATTTGGAGTTTCAGAGTCATTCCTCATGTATATTTCTAGATATTATACAAAACATCTGAAGTCGCAAATGTCAAGATTTCTTTTGCTGTGACTGTACAGCAAGGGACTGGAGATTCCAATAACTTATACATTTAAAAATGAGAAAGAATTTCTAAGGAATTGTCTCTTTCATCTGAATTTCCCCCATGCATTACAAGGAAAATTATAAGAAGTTGAGGAAAGAAATTTTTGTACTACTAGGTTATCCCGTCGACCAAAAAATTATCGCCAAACTATAAGATTAAATGTCAAAAATGGATGATCGTGAATGTCACATTCAACGACATTAAATACGATTCACGTATGTAAAATGTCATTAAGTGATTTTTATTTCGACTTTTTATTAATATTTTTATTAATATTCTACTAATTATTTGTTTTTTCGTTATTTGAAATAAAAATTATGTCAATATGTATAATTTGACTATTAGTTTGGCGATTTGTATAATTTGGCGAAATTGGTCGACGGGATAACAGTAGTACCGAAATTGTTAAACAACTAAAATGATTACATTCATTCATATTTCGCATCCAGTAATACAATTCACATCAACATCTTCAACATTTCATCAGAAAGAGACAATTCGGTGTCTATCTAGAAACACCACAACTTGATGTTCGAGACCTTTAAAAATGGTACTTAAATGTTCACCCACCCCATATTTTAGCATCATAAAATCAACATTCTGGGGTAAGATCAAAAATCTGGAGTCCGGACACAAGTCTAAATTTTTTTAAAAATCTATTGCATAAAAAATATTTTTTTTTCCTTCATAAATTCATGTTTCTACCTTCATTAGAACAGGAAATATTTTTTTTTCGTTTTAGCTTGTTTTCAAAATTTAGCTTTCAAGCAATGGGTGCCATAATACGGCTTCTTATGAAAATTCGTTTTTAGGTAGATCTCGTACGAAATACTACCTATTTCTCTCGTTCCTATGTTGGAATTTCTGAAATTTTTTCACAGATCAACATCGATCATGACCCCTAGAATCCAAAACTACCAAAAGTAAAAAAATTCATACACCAATTTTTTTTTAATGGACACGATAACTTCTATAATTCTGCTTAAATCTCCTCCAAACAGATGCGTAAATTCAAGAGGCATAAAATCTCTTAAGTTCGTCAATGGGCAAAATCGGACCAAGAGGTTGGAAAGAGGAAGGGTTTTTTATGAAAACCGAAAAAAACCTCAAACGTCTTAATGAAAATAGATATCGAATCCATTTAAAGTTTATATTACTTCTAAAAAATGCCCCAAAAATTTATGCAGAAGAAATATTTGATAAAGTTAAAAATATACTCAAGGTGCGAAAAAATAGGGTTTTGGGAAGAAAAAAAATTCATAACCTCGTCAATTTTTAAGATGTCAAATCCGACTGAATCTACTTTTCACCTTCTCGGTAACATATGCAACTTTTACACATACAAGATCAATCCTTATAGTAAAATAAAATTATACAGAAATTGAACAAATCTCAAAATTTCTTATATTCCGACCCTTTTTTTAAATTCATCTTTGATTTTAAACGCATCCAAACGACACGTTTTCGTATTTGGAAACTAAAAATGTGACGCATTGGCCTATTTTTTGATAAAGGCAGAATATTTCAAAAAATGGTGTCAAAGGGGGCATTTTGAACAGAATTTCCCGAAGCGATCGCGACTGAAAAATTGTAGAAGTATTCAAATAACTAATTGCTTATTTTAAGACTCATTTTTAAATCAATTTTTGCTCTTAATCACTTAATTGACATGTTCTTATTTAGAAACTGTATAATGTGCCGTATTTGTCAATTTGATAAAAGGCCTGAATGTATTTCAAAAAATGCTGTCAAAATAGCAATTTGATCAGAACTCCCCGAAGCGATTGCGATTGAAAATTTGAGATATTCAAATAATAGAGTTTTCTTACTCATTTTTAAATTCAGTTTTGCTCTCAAACGCATACAGTTGACAGATTCTCTAATTTAGGAGCTGTATAATATGCCGTATTGATCAGTTTTGATAAAGGCTGAATATATTTCTAAAAATCCGACCGAAGAATTGAGATCGTATTAAAAAAACCATGCGGTTATTTCATGACAGGTTTTAAATTCAATTTTACTCTTAAACGTATTCACTTGGCAGTTTCTCTAATTTAGGAACTATATAATGAGCAGCATTGGTGAATTTTTTAGAGTCAAAATATCTTATAAATGCTATCAAATAAGGCACTTGAGCTGAATTTTGCTCAAGATTCTTCCTGTAAACCTCTTGCATAAAAAGTTAAGTCTTCAAAAGCGGCCAAATAAAGTTGTTAAACTGGGTTGATCTCTAATCATATTTTGTTTTTGAAATGAGCACTTAACTTTGAAACTTACCTACATATATAGGCCGACAGGGATTTTTTTACGATTTTTCAATGTTAAAAATTGTTATAACTTAATAGCCATAAAAGATAAATGATTCAAACTTTGGAATGGTTTTTTTTTCAATTATTTTAATTCAGCAAATTTGGAAAAAAATATTTACTTTTGAAAATATGATTTTCAAAGAAAGTTTTGTGATTTTTTGTAATTTTTATTTAAATTAATATATTTTATTAAAAAAATGAAAATTAATATATTTAAAATAATTTTAATTCTATAAATATTTCGAGTTAACGATTTAAAATCCTCCAACTTTTTAATAAATTTTAAATTAAAAAAATCTGAGAAGTTTCAGCATGCGATTTCGTTTACAAATAAGATTAACCATCGCAAAAATTTGCAAATTTTTAACTCTAAATAAAATGTTTGAAAATGTGTCTCACACTCCTTAAATTAAAAAAAGGGAGGTTACATTTTACTTTGAACCGATGTCCTTTCTCTAAAGATGCCTGTGTATTGAAACTTGCGTATTTCACTACGTTCTGCACCGAGGAAACCGATTTTTCTTAGTTTTTGTTCAAGTCAAAGATGAGTTTCTGCGACTACAGTTTTATAAAACCTACCTCTTGAAAGTATTTAATATTAAGTGAAATTAATGTCCGTTTCTAAACTGATATTTTTAGTTTAAAAGCGAGGTGTATATTTTTCTACGTTCAATTTAATATCAAATTCTAAGTAATCCTGTTAATTAAAAATCAAAATATTCATTGAATTTTGCACATAGCTAAATTATAATTATCAAGTAAATCTTCCAAATCAAACAACTTATAGAAGATATTAAAATGTTCATTTTTGATTCGGTTAACGACTAATAATCTTCATAATTAGAAATGAAGAGATTTGCATAGTTCATCCAAAACTCAAAAGAATGGATAGCCGATATCCGAAACTCAGTTTTATTAAAACTCTTTCGGGGGAAAATTTGCATTCACACAGTGGAAAGTTAGGAGAAGTCTAGGAAAGAATTTAAAATTTGTTATACAAATAATTTTCATACACAGTCTTACATGTCACACATTCAATACCATTTAACATGAATTTCGCACATTGATATACATCACTCCTCCCGAAAGATTCTACATGCCCCATCTTGAAAAGACCAGAAATAATGATTATAAAGAAAGACACCACACTAGTCACTCAAAAAGACCCGGATGATAATGTTAAGTCTATGGGAGCGTTCTTTTCAAATATCTCGTTCAAATGTGAATGTTTTTACTTTTTTTTGCATAGGATAGTTGAGGACGATCTACAACCGGGCTAGTTTTTACTTTTTCGATTTTGCTTAAGTTTTATTTACATTTTGATAGTTTCAATTTCAGAACCGCTTCAAACCGGTTTTGAAAGTTAAAGTATTTTTTTCAAAAAAGAAAAATCTGAAACCAAAATAAAAAAAAGTAAAAACTAATCCGGCTGTGAATCGTACTTAGCTATCCTATGGAAGAAAAAAAAACTTAAAAATATTCAAATTTAAACGAGATATTTGAAAAGAAGGCCCTATTGACTTAACATTATCCGGGTCTTTTTCTGCGACTAGTGTTGCGCCTTAATGGTTCTGACCTAGTTCAAGGGAAACTTTAGTGACTTCGGCCACTTGAAGGATTTATTTTCTCGGGAAAAAAAAATTAATCTTAACCCTTTTATAGTCAGTGCAAAAATTTTAATCTGGCAACATTTTTTTTTTTCATAGGAAGTGCTTTGATGAACTATACAAATCTAATATAAAATTTAATAATTAACGAGCTACTCAAGGTGCACTTCTCAAGGTAAATTTTATCTCAGCGCGTGTACTGACGGGTTAATATATATAATTAAACACTTTACTGAAATAAGAATTAAGATTTTCTGGATGATCACAAAAAACTTTTTCATAATGAAAAGATGCAAAAATAACAAAATTCAATATTAGCCGTTTTCGAAATTCAATTGCATTAAGCAAGCAAGCAAACAGTTCAACAACAACAGGTGTCATTTGCATTAAGGAAACAAAACAGTTCAACAACAGTGACAATTGCATCAAATCAAATTAAACATAAGACTTCACAATACAACTTAAAATGTTATCAAATATTTTTTTTTTTAAGTCTAAAAAAAAAAAAATCTAAAAATTTTAAGAATTAAAACTCGAAAATTTATACAGCTTTTCAATTTGTGGGGTTAAATGTGTGCAACAGTATAACTTGAAATTTCATGGAAAAATAGTTTAAAAATACTGAAATATCTTTACCTTCGAGAAGTAAAAAGTTTGCAGTACATTGTGAGACATTCATTGTTTGAAATGAGCTTTACAAACAGTTTAATGAATTTCATTAAAAATGAATCGTTGAAGACAATAAGTTCAATAATGCAATAGATCGAGAGAATACAACAGAGATTACTTTCTTTTAACACAGGAGAGCTTGATGCATGAGATTTTCTTTCTCCGCCGTACCTTTAATACTCTTATTTAAAACATTTTTCATTTTAATAAAATTGCAAAATGTTCTATCGATTACTTTATCTCTTTAGTGAAAAGTACTAAGCCAAACAAAAAAGCCGATATTAAGTGAATGTAAAATAAAAGAAAAGCAATTTGACAGCGTGAGAGAAATTCTCACTAGCGAATTCTCCCGGGTTAAAGTAGGGATGCACATGCACAACCTGTGGCCCGCGGGCCAAAAAAATACCGCTATTTTCATGCAGAATAATTTTCCTTATAATAAAAACAAACTTTACTTTTAAATGAAACAACTTTTTCAAATTTAAATGGAAATGAGCTTTACAAACAGTCTAATAAGTTTCTTTAAAAAATGAATTGCTGATAATGGAGGAAATCCAATAATGCAGCAGATTATGAGAGAGTACAGCAGATATTACTTTTTTTTAAAAGCAACCGTTGAACAACTTTTTTAAATTTGAATTCTTTCGGTATTTAACAGAGAGGTAATATTCTATTCCTACAAAAGTTAGGTTGTTTTAGGATTGTTTGTACTTTATGAAAATTACGGTTAAAAAAATGGATGGGAGTGGACGTCATGGTACAATGATTCATTTCATTTTAGTTAACACTTCAACCATGTTTGTTAAAAACAACGAAAAAAATTATAGACTAATTTTAAACATGGAGTTAGCCAAAATCAGTTTTTTTCCCGTTGTTAGAAGCAATATCTCGCACGTACATGTTGCTTACATGTTCGTTATACTACTTTTTTAAAGTAAAAAAAGCTGAAAAACAAAAATTTATATATTTTTCCTTTAAAAAGAGTCATTAGAAAATCGTGGCTTGTAAATGCTCAGCATGAAATAATAACTAGAAGCTTCGTATATTTTAAAACTAAACTTTTTATAAATTGTTAATTTGCTTTATTCAACGCAAAAGTTTAACCAAGTATTGCTTGTAGTAATAGTTACTAATTTTTCTCGTGGCTTTGTGTATGTAGATATCTATGTCAGAGTATAAAAGTTTTAAATAAATTCATGAGAGAGCACATCAAATGTATTAAGCTATTTTTAAATATTTTTTTTTAAAAGAGGTCCGGGAAATTTTTTTAAGAGAAAAATGTTTGGACTGTTTTAACACTGGAATTTTTTTTTTGTCTCTAAAAGTACTCTACATACACAATTGTTATTTCCATACAAATAGATATCAAAAAGGAAAAGTCAGCATTAAGTTATAAGAACTGAAGCGTGCCATAACGAATAATCTACAATTTTAAGTGCCGTAAAAATCATCGTAGCATTTTTAAAGACTGATCAACAATCCTGTAAATCCCCAACCACCCCTCCCCACAACCAAATATTTTAGAAAGATGAATCTCATATTCCTGTCTGATTTTTTTAAATATTGATATATGGCTGCACAATGCAATTTTAAACAAACAGTTTCGCTCAAAATGCCTGTATATTGAAACTTATTTCACGAGCTTTTTAGACTAAAGAAATCTATTTTTATCTGAAGTTGTTCTAGATCAAGGCTAAGATCAGTTTCGTGATTACATTTTATAAATCTGGTATTTAATATATTGCGTAATAAGTGAAAATATATCCGCTTTTGAACACATGGCAAAATTATAGACCTACACTGAACTAAACCAAGTTAAAATCAAATTACAAGTTATCTTGAGAATTAAAGTCAAATTTTTCACTGATGTGTGTACACAGCTTTACTAAAATCTTAAAGAAAGTCCGTTAAAAATTAAGTTTCATAATTGCTAAAGTGTCATAATAAGATATTAGCATACTTCATCCATAACTCAAACAATAGAAAATCAATCTATAGATCTAAATTACTGAGCTCTTTCGAGGGAATTTCACACTCGCACTGTAGAAAGTTAGGCGAAGTCTAGTAAAGAATTTAATTTGTTACGAAACTAATAAATATACAATCATGCATGCGACACATTCAATACCACTTACACACATCCATGTGTATCATTCCTCCCGAAAGAGACTCAACATGGTCAACAAGGAAAAAGACCAGAAATGATTTTTGAATTAATGGTTACTGGTTTGGCCCAAGCAAAACTTTAAAGAACTTTTATCATTTGTAAAGGATTTACATAGTCAAGTTTCTTAGAGAAAAAAATTCAGTCTGGAAAAATTTATTTCCATAGGAAGTACTTCGATCATCTATACAAATGCAATTATAAAATGCAATTATTTCACGAACTATCTACGAAGATTTTATAAATTTTTTACACATTGTTTAAACTAACACCTTCATAGCAGTTGTCTTTTAGCTATGTGCAATTATTGAAAAATTTGATGGGAAAGATTTACAGGATTATATAGAAATTGATTTTAAAATCGCTCATTCTTTTTAAAATTAATTTTATAGTTAGAAAATTACCACTTTTCTAATAAGGATAGGTTCATTTTTAACTAAACATACGTCTTTGATTTTAAATATTAAACCAAATTTTTCCTTAATTATAAATACTTTAAATAGTGTACATTTCAAGAGGAAATGAATGCGACAATTGTGGCTCTGAAATGCGAAAATTGACTCTGAAGATTACTACAAAGTAATTTTTCCCTTCGCTATACTCTCGGTCGTGACTCTAGGTATGCTAATAATTCTTTGTCATAGCATAAATAAAGTTTTGTTCAAGATGATATCATGTTACTTATGCCATAAATTAGACCGGGATGATTAAGAATACTGCTCTAATTAAAATTTGGTCAAAAACTATTTTTTAAAGCGTTTTATAATTTATGTCAGGAATTTCAAATTAGATTGTTAAATGAATAAAACACTTCAATATCTTTAAACATTTCGGTCACTCGATTTTATCCCGAGAGCAAGCAATATGACTAAAATAGAGGAAAGACCCTTAGAAAATATTAGAGATAGATCAGTTAATTTCAGTTTTCTAAACATTACATTTCGTAACTATCACATGGAATAGCTTTTTCTATCTCCAATTTTGAAATATCGTTAGAGGGGAAAATATCAAAGCAATTACAAGAATTCAAGTGTAACGACTAACACTTCCAAAGTTAATCTATGTAGTTTTAAAAGTTAAAATAAATTTAAATAGAATATTGAGTATTTGGAAATTTAAAAGAATCAACTTTTATACAAAATATGTTCACCAGACAACACAAATTGATCTTGGGATTAAATGTAACATTTACAGATTAACAACATAAATACGATAAATCTAAAACTGAATTTCTAAAAAGAACAATTCTAGAAATATTTTACTGGAAAATGAGTAATCCGATCATGAGTACCGTTGAGGAAACAAACATTTTTAACCATCCAGCAAGCGCGCTCATTCATACAAATCTGAAAAGTCACGCATATTTCCTAAATACAGTTGGCAAAAAAAGTATTTGTACACTTCATTTTTTTAAATTATAATGAAATTAAACAAAAGATTTAAGCAAAAAATACTGTAATACATTAATTTAATGCATTATAATATTATAGAAGCAAAAACAAAATTAAACGAATCGATTTTTTTACATTATAATAAACAAATATACAAAAATATAATGAAAAAAAATTATTTGTACACTATATTAATGTAATATAATTAATGAAAATTTAGTAAAATGATACAAATTAATATTTTGTGCGAATTTATTTAGCGTTTATGACTACTTCTAGATGGTGTGACATAGATTCTTTTTTGTAGCAGTCTGGTTAATGTTATTCCATGACACAATAAGAGCTTCTTTAAAACTGTTTTTTACCAATACATTTTTTTTTCGGATTTTTGCATCCAATAGCATCTGCAAATTTTCTTTGGATTCAAGTCTAGAGATTTTAGGAGTTACCAGTCGTCTTCGAGTATTGTCGTAAGCATGTGCTGGTGATCACAGCAGTATGCTTTGGTCGTTATCCTGCAGAAAGTGAAAAGCTTCCTCTATGCATAATTTCTTGGCACAGTTTAATAAATTATGGCGCGACACATCAATGTATGTTAAACCTGTCCTTCCATTGTCAATAAATTTTAAGTGTCCTGCTCCATTAGAAGCTATACACCCCAAAAGTATAATATTCCCCCAACATGCGTGATAGTTTGAAGTATACGTTTTGGATCTAGAACAGTTTTATTTTTACGCCAGTTTTTTCGAATGCTTGATGGTAAGAAAATACCGAATTTTCCCTCATCAGAAAAAATTACTGTTTTCCAAAAATCCAATGATTTACTTCTGTATGCGAAAGCGAATACTATGCGTTTTCGCCTATTTGTTTCGCTGATGAATGGATTTTTCCTTGAGGTTCTTCCTTTTAAATCTGCATTGAAAAGAATATTTTTTATTGTTTGAGGTATTACTCTGATGCGAGAAGATGTTGTAAGGTCTCCATAAAATTTTTGAACCGAACGCATAGGATTTTTAAAGGCTTTATTAACAACACTCCCTTTTTCCCTCATTGTTAGTTTGCTAAGAAGTCCTGGTTTTCATTGAATTTCGATGCTTTTAATTTATTCATAGTTTCTCACTATACATCCAATAGTTGTAAATGGTAATTTAATAGCTTTTACAAATTTTTGTTGCGAATTAAAATTTTTATTATGCTCAATCACAGGATTTCATATATCTAGAGGTGCCTCTCTAGTATTAGGTTCTATACTCAATTACTTCAAGAGCAAATTAGATTAAATGTCAGACAAACATAATACGAACTTAAAAATTACTAACAGCTTCTGTAAAAGTAGCCCTTTGAACCATAAACACTATAAAACACAGTACATATCAGGATGGAGAAATGTACAAATACTTTTTTTGCAAGAAATTTTTAAACTTTTCCTATTAGAAAATTATTTTACATCTTTATCGAAATTTTCTGTTGTGTAATTTAAAACGCACGGTAAACAGACTATTAAAACTATTTTTGACAAAATATCTGTTTTTATTTAGTTAAAAATTAAAAATTTTAGAGTGTACAAATACTTTTTTTGCCAACTGTATGCTATTGTAAGATGAATATTGTAAATTTAACTGCAAGTACGTCAAATGAGAGAGAAGAATAGCCAATTTTCAAGTGTTCGAAGTGCCCTCAGGTTTAAATATATAAAACGAAATTCATCTCTAGTGTATCTCTCACATACGCGTGCCTTCTGGAAGGTTAAAATAAAGAATTCAAATTTTCTGAATAATCAAAAGAAATTTTGAGTGAAAATGCAAAACATGAGTAAAATTTGTTGTTATGTTATTTTTTAAAACTCACTGTTACCTAAAAATGAGCAAAAAATTTTCCGATTGATGTCAATTACAAAAACTGATTCAATATAAAATTTGCCATGCGAAATAAATTTTATATTAAATTCACAATTTGTTTTCATAATATATTTGCCACAAAAAGGAATCATTGAGATATCTTCATTTCCTGAAAATATACCAGGTAATAAAAATTAAGCAGAATAATTCTTCGATTAAAAATTTGAACAGCATGCATATTCGAATTAAATAAACAGTGAAATTAAATTCTACAAACAAGAATAAAAAAATACTGTAACATATTTACCACCGTGAAGAAAGTGGTAAATGTAGATTTATTTACATGAGCCTAAACAAAAATATGCCACTCAAATTTGATATAAAATTAAAGTTGTAAAGCTATTTCCGCTTCCGAATAAATCCAACAATACAGCTGATTTATAACGTATGTAACTGTGATGTAATTGGGGCTTTATAGACTGCTTCTTTGAAAGCAGTTAAATAATTTTTCCAATTTTAAATCCCTTTCCTATATTCTTTTTAAAGTGAAAATTCAATAATTTTGAAATTGTCGAGCAGCCAATTGAAAAGTAGTATTGTTAAAATTTTCCAATTTTAAATCCCTATCCTGTATTCTTTTTAAGTAAAATTTCAATAATTTTGAAATTGTCGAAAACTATCCTTTAAAAATCTCATTGAAAAGAAAAAGGGTTGTGTGAGGAAAAAGGAAGCGGTTATAGTACAATGATTGCCTATTTTTTTTTTTTTTTTTTTTTTTTTTTCTTCGGATGAGATGCAAAAAATTAACCATTGATATTTTTAAATTCCAGTCTAACATGCATGACAAAAAGAGAAATATTCTTAGACTTTTTAAATCATATTTTCATTATATACAGAAACTGTTTAAAAATATACAGATACTTGCAACCATAACAAGTACATAATTACTATATTAGACACTTAAGGAAACTTATTTTAGAACAGTTTTGTGGAAAATACTTTATCATTTTAGAGAATACAGTTAGTTTCTACATAAAAAAAGGAATGCAGCTCTTTATGCCAATGGATTCCTTCAAATTAATAAAGTTTGTTAATTTTAGGTATGTATCATAGCACATTCAATATTAATAATGCAAAACTTGACTGAAAACTAGATTTTAAGTGTTATGACATTACTCCGAAAAGAAATTATTTTGAAATATTACGGAAATAGCTGCTTACTCTAAAGAAAACTTAAAATTTTAGCAAGGAAAATTTTAACAACGACATGTTGAACCCGGTTTTGGAATCTATATTTATTATAGCGATTGGCAATTTAAATTGTTTACATATTAAAACAATATTTCTAAGGAATTGTCTCTTTCACGGGAATATGGCACGCATTCTATAGAAAATTAGAAGAAGTGGAGGATAGAAATTAAATTGTTATTAACTAAATTACAAGCATATTCATTCCACGCATCCAGTAACATTCATTCCACTTAACACATCTCCACAGTATTCCAACCAGAAAGAGAAATACCATCTATCTAGATAGACCCAAATTAGATGTTACAGTTTTTAAAGAATACCTAAGAATATATTTATATTTAAACTACTATTCCTTGAAACTGGGGTCAGTTAAGGCTGCTCTGAAGTTCACTGCTTAACAAGTGCGAATCCAAATTGACATTGACCAAATTTTATATTTTATCGTTTTGGATTACAAGAAGACCATTGGGTTAGGTTACATGTTCGAGAAAATACGATAAGTGGGTCATTTTTTTGTCATTATGGGTCACGCTAATTTTATCTAGAAATTGGCTAGCACGATTGACTAAATTTTGTATTCTATCGTTTTCGGACTCCAGAAAATCATTGGGCTAGGTCACATGTTTAATAAAATTCGATTAATGGGTCATTTTGGGTCAAGCTATTTATATTTAAAGAACGGCGTGATCGGTTTTAACGAAATTATGTATGTAACAGTTTTTTGACATGAGGAAACTAATGGGCTAAGTCACATGTTTGAGAGATTTCGATTATAAGGGTCATTTGTGGGTCATAATGTATCATGTCAAGCTATATTTAAAGAACAGGTGGATCGATTTTAACGAAATTTTGTATACAACATTTTTTGACATGAGAAAATCATTGGGCTAGGTCACATATTCGAGAAATTTCGATTAATGAGTCATGCAGGGTCTGCGTCAAGCTATTTATATTTAATGAACAGCATGATCGATTTTAACGAAATTTTGTATGTAATAATTTTTAGACACGAGAAATCTAATGGGCTAAATCACTTGTTCGAGAGATTTCGATTATAAGGGTAATTTGTGGGTCATGATAATTTTATGTAGAAAATGGCTCGTACCATTTTGACTATGCTTTGAAGTGTATCGTTTTCGGGCAAGAGAAAACCATTGGGCTAGGACACATGCTCGCGAAAATTCAATTAGTGAGTCATAGTTGATAGCGTCATTCTAATTATATATAACGACTCAGTCAATTTTACTTAAATTTTGTAACAAAACATTTTTTGTCACGAGAAGACTATTGGGCTGAGTTGCACGTTAAACAAAATTATATTAGTGGGTCATTTCGCTTTATTGCTGAATGCTGTCAAGCTAATTTTACCTAAGAAATGGCTTAGACGATTTTGATTCAATTTTATATTCTTTTGTTTTTGATTACCTGAAGACCGTGGAGCTAAGTCATATGTTTGTTCAAATTTGATTTGTGGGTCATTTTGGGTAATACGGGTCAGGGTTACGAAAATATGGCAACAGCTAATGAGTTGGCGATGTTTGACAAAATATTGGCGACATTTGGCCGAAAAATCTACTAAGATTACGAAGGCCAAACTACGTATTTGGCGTTAAATGAAAAAAGAAGTTAAATTTGCCTATATCTGGCAAAAAATATTGTTTTTCAGAATATGAAGAAATTTTTTTATACATTCTTAATAGGATTCAAGATGCATGGTTAATCCAATCAGAGTCTAGTTGAAAAAAGTGATTTGAATCGATATCCTTTCGTTGTAAATTTTAAAGTAAAATCTATGAACATGTGTATACAATCATAGTTTTCTTTTTTGATTGTTTTTGAAAATACTATTATAAATAACATGTTTTACAGTAATAATACAGAGTGAATGATATAGCGATAATACTATATCCAGTTGAACACAAAATTTTGATCGAGCTGAGCTCGGTCACTCCTGCTAATTGCCCTATACACGAAAGTTACAAAATCAGTATCCTATGAACAATTGAGTTTTATTAATCATTCGGTAAAGCAGTCTAATTGACAACTCGCAATAGCTATGTGACAATTTTTGCTGCAACAGTTAAGGATTAATATTTTCCCTATAAATTATAACCAAAGGAATGTTAAATCTAAAAAATGTATGCATTTGTTGCACACCATACACTCTGTCTAAAAGAGAACTCGTCTGAACTATTAAACTTATGGCTGATTATGAAATTTTCTGGTGATGATACAATAAAAAGAGGATATGTACAAAAGAAACATCTAAAGACATATTTCTAAAACATTACAGTGAAAAATACAAGCAGAATGGTTTTTTACCAGCAGAATAATAAATCGTGCTAACACATTGACCACCACAATATGTGAAGAAGTGCATTATTTGGGCAACCAATTACAAAGCAGTTTAAGTTTTTATGGATTCAGTTTACAATTCTCAAATCGAGATAATGTTTTATACAAATTTCTAACTGTATACAACATTAATTTTTTTAATTTTTTTTACAAATTTAACGCCAGACTTAAATAACTGAACATGTGTTAGGGAATAATAAAAAAAACAGTAAATTATAAGCAGCCCTAATTTATAACAATTGTATTCAATTAAAACATTGGTGACGAGCATCTACGTGCATTATGGTGTTCTATGGTAAATTTCTGGCGCGCTTATATGTGTGCGGTGGCAATCAATGTGTTATTTTACTCAGCAGTATACCAACTTTTGTTACATAGATTGTATAACCAAGATATAGTATTGATACAGTAAAAAATTGTTAAAATATTCTGTAATATATTTTTGGTATGTAGAATACTTTTTAAACTTTTGACAAAAACCATTGAGAAATTTACATTTTCTAAGAAGTTTGGTTGTATTACATTAGACCATAGGTTCCCAACGGGGGCGGTACCGCCCCCCAGTGGGTGCTGGAGCCTTCCAGGGGGGCGGTAGCAAGTCTAGAGAAAAATGGGGGGCGTTAGGGCAGTCAAGGGGGGCGGTCATGGCATACCTACCTATTGAGGAACTAATATAGTGAAAATAGCTGATCTCCTTTGTACTCTCGGATTTGGCACCCGAATTGGTACCCAATCGAAAAATCAAGCTAATTTCCACCATTTGGCAACTCCAGCTCCGGCAATAACCTTCGGAACTTTCGAGGGTTACGCTCCGGCGCACTAGGTTCATGCCGAACTGGGTACCAATTATCCGAAACAAAACGGATTTGCTTCAGCCTCTATTGTGAGAGGTCCCCAATCCGTGTCAAAAAGATAACTGCACCTTTAAATGGAAATCTATACAAACGAACCTAAATCTGCGAGAAAGGGGGGGGGGTAGGATAGGAGTTGAATTTATTTTACTAATGTTTAAAAACACGCGGAACACGAAGAAGGGATAAAATGGAGGAGTATTTTATCAGGCGAAAAACATTGTTGCTCAATTCTTTCAAGAATGTGAAAATATCCCAGTGGAACACGAAAAATCGCTATAACGCGGATTGAATATCATTATGAATTCAAAAATTGTGGAGTACAAAATTCGCGATAAGTGGCTAGCTAAAAGTTTTAAACAGAATTTTTTTTTTATTAACCTGTATTTCCAGAAAAGTATGACGACGTATGTCTGAAAAGTTATTTTTAAACGAATCCGTGATTTGAAACACTTAATTTAATGAAATTAGTATATTCTTAGTAAAAGTGTTAAAAATCTTGTATCTATAAATTTGTTCAAAAGTAAATTTATATAAACTTAAATAGGGAGAATTTTTATGTTTCAAAATATCTTAATCGAAGAAGAAATGCCAGCAGTACAGTATTAAACATTTGAAATGTGAATCTAGGCACTCTCCTACAAACCAATCGTTACCTATGGGCTTAATTTGCCAAAAAAGTTTTTTAAAATGAAACCATGAAGTCTTCTAGGCTACTAGGGCATTTAATTAAATGCGTGCTGATACTAGAAAATACAAAGATATGTGATTTTTTACTTTCTTCTATCTTTACAAAAGAAAGTATTTTGGATTCATGAAAAATTTCAAGTTCTGTTTTTTGACGGAATTGCATGTTTTAGGGGTCAGAGATTTTAAAAAACATGTTTTTACAAAATGTCTGTTTGTGATTCTGTGAGTCTACGACTCTGTTTGCATGTGATATGAATTTTGTGGGCCCTCTATCTCAACAACTAACGAACGGAATTTAGCAAAAATTTATATTCAGGTGGTTCCTGATATAAATTGATACTGATTTGTTTTTCGTGCAAATCACTCAACAAGTAGCGCTGCTATGCTGTTTTTTTCCCGATTTCTGCGACAGCTTTATCTTAAAAATTGCGACACAGAATTTCATCAAACTTCAGATTCTGTTAGTCCTTGACAATAGTGTATACTGTGTACATTTTGTTGAAAATTGCAGAAAAGGTGGCACTGCTAGGCTGCCTTTTTCACGATTTCGGCAAAAGCTCTATCTCAAGAAGTAATGCACGGATTTTCATCAAACTTCAGATTTGATTATTCTTTGAGATGAATAGATGCTGTTTACATTTTATTAAAACTCTCTGAAAGGATGTCGCGGCTATGCTGTCTTTTTCACGATTTCTGCAACAGCTCTATATCAAGAAATGGTTATCTCTGCTACGCTGAAAAATTTTCCGTTTTTCGTAAAAGTTGTATCTCAAGAGCTAATGCGAGAATGTTATCAAACTTCAAATTTATTTTTATCTTGATAAATATTATTGCTGATTATGTTCTGGCGTAAATCGCACAACAGCGCATTTATTCTACATTTTTCTCGATATTCGCAAGAGTCCTATTTCAAGAACTAATGCGCGGAATTTCAGAGCATTAGAATTCTCACGATGAGCATAGATTGTTATTTAATTTTGTTACTGTGATAGCGGATTTTGAAGTATTAACATGTATGAAATGAAAGCTTTGATCTTTCCACATCTGGCTTGTTCAAAGATTCTTTTTAGATAATTTCGCAAATACAGATACAGCAGTATCATCATATTTGTTAGAGGAACTCACAGCAAACGAGAACTAAAAGTGAAATTCGGAAATAAATACCAAGAGTTCCAACCTCAAAAACCAATACAGCTCTCTAACCTGGATTGTGAATGAGAGTACATAAAATTTTAATTGCTTTTCCTTCATCAGATTTAGCTCAGAGTGGGTTCCGTTCAGTAGCTAATCTACTGTCTAAAAAAGGCACAGACACTTTTGAATCTAACAATTTGTGACCGATGTTAAAGAAATTAGAATCCGACATGAACAAATTAATTAAACTCCATCAGCCTGAACCATTTGGTTGTTTAAAAAAATAATGTGGTTTTTGTGAATATTTCAATTTTTAATAAACTGTTTCTTACTACGTTTGATGGTTATTTTAACTAACATCAACTTTGTGATTCTTAAGCTAGACAGATAAAATATAGATAATATGCTACAATATTTTAATATTTTGTATAATTAATTATCATGGAAGAGGGGGGGGGGCGTTGGCATTTTTTTCTCTTGTAAAGGGGGCGGTGATTCAAAAAAGGTTGGGAACCTATGCATTAGACCAATATTTTTGCTGTGTGACTAAGAATGTATTCGCAACGACAACAAAGCTTCAGAATTTTTTTCAGGAAACTAATTGCCAAATATTAAAGTTTTTAAAAATAAGATGTATATTTTGGACTAGCAAAATGATTTAAGAAAACGTTACTTTCCGCCTACTTACAAATTATCTTTCAGGGGGAAAAAATCTTGAGGTAAAAAGGGGGAGATTTGGGGTCCAAGAGATTTCAACCGATATGAATAATTTTTTTTATTGATATAATGCAAAATAAGTAAATATTTGTGGTAAAAATTAAACCATGACTGTGGCCAACATGTTTAAGATACTACTTCAAATAAGATTGAATTCACAACTATTTTTAAAACGTCAAGCTTTCTTGCTTAAGCAGCAACACCACCTTGAGGTCCTGAAGTTAAAGGATTTTGGAGAATTGTTTTTAAAAGTGTGAAATGCTTTCGATTTTTTTTATATATAATCTACAGTCGCCCCAGTGGCGTGATCAATAGCGGCATCTACTGCCACGCCGAGGAGTCCTGGTTCGAATCCGGGTAAGACATGGATGGTGTGTTGTCCCTTTGTGTAGTTTAATAAATATGTAATGGATATGTGCAACAAAAAAAATAGTTCAGAGTTTTCATTGTCTCTGTGTCTAATGGTTCATTCGAAGCGAGTGCCTGTACCTACTACAAGACCTCAAAAGCAATGTCAAATCAAATCTATAAAGAAGTACATTTGCTTAAAAAGGTGGCCTTGCATCCGAAGCATTTTCAGAGGGTCAGGGCAATGGCCACTAATACAATTTTTATTTTTTTGCATCAATATTAAAGTGCGTTTTCTTACTCGAAAAGCTGGTGCAATACGTGCGTGTTTAAACGTATACGCATTTTAGCGGAATTATATCGAATCTAAGTGAAAGAACATTTTAAATACAAAATTTTGACGCAGGCAGAAACAGTACAATGAGACTTTTTAAAAAGATCCCGATTACTTAATTTGAAAAATAAACTAATGATTCATTTTACTTGATTGAAAACTGGCGGAGATCGAGTGTCCATCGATTAAAAAAAATTCCACTCGCTACTTGCTGATTTACTCTCCAGTTCCTATAGCTCCAAAAATTTCCTTTCAATTCAGAACTAATATTAAATTAATTTTTACTTCAAACAAAAAATTATAAATTATGAACCGGTCAAAGATCCATATATAAGGTTAACAAGGCTTAATTTAACATTTATTGAAAATTATCTTTGCCTCAAAGTACTGTTATTCACTTTTTCCCAATTTTATTCCATTTATACTATATACTACATATTTTTAACATTTTAATTATTGTAATAGATGGTAGCAGTAATTCTGAGATAGGTTTTTTTTTTAATTTAGTAAGATTTAATAGTACAGTAAAACTGCCGATTTCTATCGTTGCAGTTAAATTTTAGTACAGTTATACGTTACTAATGTTAGCTGTTATGTTAATTGTTAATGTATTAATATGGTACTATAGTTTAAAAAATTGTAAATTCTTAAAAACTATTTTTCAGAAATTTAGACTGAGGATAAGCTCAAAAATACATACGATTGATGGTGGTGCGAAATTATTTCATTTGATGAATATTTACCTTGTGGATTTATTTCTTAGCTGAAAAATGCATTGTTTATTATGAACACCAAATTCAAAAAGATAACACCTGTCTTTTTTATTATTTTTCCAGTAAAAATCTGAGTACGAGAGATTTAATGCCTAGCGGAAGTAACCTTTTACAATAGTTAAATGTTACTGTGAAAAACAAAACTGGGTGTTATAGATTTCGCTTATATTGCGTAGAACATAAAACAGTCCACAATAAAAGAAAGTCACATTTTCAAATTAACAGCCTATTCTAGACACTGAAAAAAAAAAACTTTATGGTACTTTTATATTTTACATTTTGTTTCATATAACTATAAAAAGCAGTTAGAACCGCTTCTTAGATTTAAAATATACGCATATAAAAGTAGTAACGCAAAAATATCCTTTAAAATACTTGATAATTATTAATCATTTCCACATTAAGTCGTCCTAACTAGACCTTCAAGTGGGACACCTAAGAAAAGATTTAATAGTTAATACACAAAATATTAATGAAACTATTACTTAAACAAATGTACATTTCAATGTCAAGCCTGTGTGCAAAATTTTAAAAAATCATGAAAATTTTCTCAAGTAAAGTTTTTCTAAAAATCACTACGTAAATTTTATTACGCACTGATATGAGAATTTAACTTTTTAAAGCGTTAACACTATTTTTTTCCCTTAAAATTAGGCTCGATTTAAAATATTCTACATTTGAAACTACATTACAAATGAAGTAACCAAATGAGAAAACTTAAAACCATCTGTTAGTTCTTAACTGCTGTTAGCGATCTAAAAGACCACTAAGTTAGTCACGTTTTGGAGCTTAACCAGTAATTTTTAGTTTAACTACATATAGTGGTCAAACTGTTTCGTTTGGAGTTCATTAATTATCTTTAGAGACTTTTGAATAGCTGAACCTTATGATATTCTTGTATATAATGTTTAATACAAAAATAGTATTCCGAGAGTTAAATTTAACATTTTATTTTATGAATAAAATGCAAGATTAATGAATAAAAATGAAGTGAATAAAATATAGATTAAGCGGTCTGACAGACCGCTCCCAGTAGATGGGTCATTCCAAAAATAAAGCACCCTTTGGTGTCCCGACACTTTGTATTGCTATATTTTCTAAAATTGTTTCAAAATTAAATTTTAATATTGGAAAATATATTTTAAAGATATTTTTCTCTAATGCAATTTTTAATTTGAGATAAATTCCATTTATTGTTATTCAAATAACTTTCTTAATAATTGTGTGATGTAAAAAGCCATGTCCCAAGAACAATTTGATTTTTAAACCCTATTTTTTTTTACTATGCCTATCGTTTAAGTTATCTTTCGGAATATTTTTTATGTCTTTGTAGTATTTATATTATCCCTATATACTTTAAATATTTTTATAAATATTTTTTTTCATTTTATAAGAAAAATTCATGTGTCCCTTAATTTTTTGTCCCCAGTGTTACCGCCACCTTTTTCTTAATATTAAAATAAGAATTTGCAACCAAAATGTTGTTCACAGTAGTCATTCATATACTTTTAGAGTTAGCATTCATCCTAGATAGTCATTTTCCTCATTTGTTAAATTTTGAAGAATATTATCTAAGTAAAGATGATTTTTGAAGGTGGGTGTGTTTTTTGTGTGTCCCCCGTGTTACTATTGATTTATTTCAATTATTAATTTTCTAGTTTATTGGCATTTAAATTGTAAGTCTTAGTTAAAAGACAATATTCCATCTAACTTTACATTGTTTCTATGAAAATAGTAATACACAGGTGATAATTTATTTCATTTTGTCTCCTGTGTTACTAGTCCCCTGCGTTACTATGACATTGGTAACCATGTTGTTAAGGGGAAAAAAACCCATATATACATAAACAAAAAACTATATGGCACTGAAAAAGAGCATTTATATCAAAGTGTTACTATTGTAAAAGAAATTCTCTATTTTAATAAGAAAATATGAGAAGATTATCTAAAATATGGTAACACAGGGGACATTTTTCAGCCAATGTATCTGTGTTTCTAAGTCTAGTGATAAATATTTTTTAAAAAGTGTGCTGCTGATATTCAATTTCTACTCTTGAATATGTATACAACCCTCTCAACGATATTTTTATTTCATTTTAAATGAAAAAAAATTAAAAAAAAAATTCTCAAAAAGGACCTTTATTTTTGGAATGACCCAGTTACGCGACAATTTTTGCCACAGCAGTTAAGGGTTAAGGAAGTCTTGCTATAAATTATGAACAACATTTAATATTTTTAGATCTCTCAATGAGCGTTCGTTTAGTCCAGATTTTTTTTTAAATGAAGTGAATGGAATAGAATTCTTAATGTCTTAAATTTGAATGCAGCACTTCTCAAACAGGTTTTATTTTTTAAATATTAAAAATAATAAAGCTCAAACTATAAAAAGAGAAAAATACATTTTCTAGTAACGTAATTCTTTTCATATCATGGTCTACATTAAATGACTGAAGATTTGCTCAGTTAAAAATTAAGAATAAATATCTTTAATGTACAGTCTCTTACACGGGAATTTGTCAAACAATCGATGAAAGTTAGAAGAAGTGGAGGATAGAAGTTTAAGTTATTATACAACTATTACTGCAATCATTCATAATCACACATAACACCTCTCATGCGGTCTAAGCATTCAAACAACATTCCACCAGGAAGAGACTATCTGGGATTTAAAAATACCTTAATGAATTTATTCATTTTAAAATGTACAGTGGTTCAGAAAATGTTCCCTGAAAATTCTGGGAAGTAATAGCTGAACCACCTTTCTTGCAAACTCCAAACACTTAAATATAACCCCTAAACATTAATATTTTTAGCAAAGTAATTTAAATTTGCTTTTAAATAGTTGACATGTTTTATTGCTTGACACTTCGGCTTCACATCTGATGAAGGGGAACACGTTGCAATACTTTTCAGGATCAAGTTAAACTCAAGTTAGAATGAATATCCAACAAAATGGGGGGGGGGGGGAGAGAGGATGAGTCAATCTTTTTTTAATAAAAAAAAGATTCGCGTATTTAAAATCTCAAAATTAAATCAAGTTTGATTTGGAAGAAAAAAAATCTTGTGAAAAAACATGCCTGTGTCAAGACCGATCATTCTGACATTAGAGCACTGCTAGTGGACTGAAAATGCTACTTAAATCATTTCATCAAATTAACATTTTAAAGTGGTATTTGTTTTATTTGAGCATTCTACATAGCTTGTTACTTTTCTCCCCGTGCAAGGGTTCAAATAGGATTAAAACCACAAAATCGCTTAAATATTAGAAATATTCTTACATATTCAGTAATATTACTATTATAAAAGGTTCTGTATTGTTTTTTTCAGTACTGTTAACTTTTTTATCATAATGTAAAGCGTAAAAGCGATGTAAATCCCACTCGGTTTTGTCATCCTGCTTTTTGCAATTACACTGAACTGTTAAAAATCTAAAAATCTTAAAGCAAGATATTTTTATTGTATTTTATCACACTACATTCTATTCTTTCTTACTTTTTTAACGAATTAAAATACTTAAAATTTTACAATCAAATCAAATAGTTTCATTTAACCCGAGAAATAAATCTGGGTTTAATGAGAAATTGTAAAACTATTTCAAACTATGCAAGTCTCAACATACCCTTTTACCATCAATCTGATGTATTATTTGGTTTATCTTGCATCAGTTTTAAAATCTGAAAATTAAAGTTTTCTGTTAGAGTTTGAAAACTATACATTTTAAAAAAAAGTCAAATTAACAATTGGTATTCTGGTGTAGATATTTCTGGACTTTTAACTGTGCTGTTCTTACTTAGTTTTATTGCTGCATTTAATCGGCCAAAATAAAAAGCCAACAAATTCTATCCTTGGTATGATTCTGTTTATAGAATGAGCTGTGGAAATGTAGGTAAACAGAACTAATTCAATTCACTCCCTCAACATATTTGACTGTTTAAAAAATGACTTTTTGGAAGGGAAGTAAGGAACTCGTAAAATGTACAACTGAACATATGTATTTTATCAGTTCCATATTAAAAGTAAAAAGGAAATTTTGGAGTTAAGAACCTATTCACAGCAAGTTAAAAGAAATGAAATATTCAAAAGTGGCTTTTTCCCCCAACTCTAATAGTATTTTAATATATGTCCATTATATCCGCTAGTTTTTAATCAAAGTTATCTTTTTTAATATTCGAAATATACTTTGTTAGTGATATAACAGATGTTTATTGAAATTTATTTTGCTGTTCCATGCATCTTAAACGAAATTTGCGGTTCAAAAATTACATTTTTCTTTAACCAATTTAACTAAACATGTCTATGTTTTAAACGGTTATGTATTGCACTAGCTTTTTGGACGAATGAGAACAAAACTTGTTACATTATTAAAAAAATACCACAAACTCCAAGGATTCGTTCGATAATATTTTCAGAACTCTTCAACTATCAAGCCGCCATTTTTTTGCGAGGGGGGGGGGGGGTTGAGGATAGTTGAATGAAAAAGATTCAATACTTTAAACCTTATTTGCTGTTAAGCGTCTTGCACATCGATACTTTTCAATTTTCATGGTTTAATTTGTAATTTCCAATTTAACTCGACTCTAGAAGCTTTTTGAAGAGTAATTTTAACATCCTACACTAAAAGTACACCAATAGTAAGCTATTTGTAAAAGAGCCTTTAATTTATTTTTCAAACAAGTGACCTCTTTGAAGCTCTGACAATTTCTGTAATAACATTTAAGGGTTAATATAAGCAATTTATGCATTTTGTTGTCAAACTACGTTACTCCTTAAATGATAAAACGTACTAATTCAAAAATTACTGTTTATGAATTTTCATTTCCGGAGATATTGCACGTATTTTTATGCCATATTTAACACCTTATTTATGCCATTTAATTTTTTTTTATCTTGAATAGAATTTGAACTATAACAAATAAAAAATATCCGCATCAATTTTGAGAGTTTTTTCCAACAAATCCGTTTTAACTGGAATTTTTGTTTAATGTATAAAAACAACAACAACTCTTACATAAGAAAATATCTTTTGGGTTCAAAGTCTATATCTGCATAATATATTTCTAAGAAAAATATATTTTAAAAAAAAATTCAAAAATGTGCTTGTTAAGAACTAGTTTTCACCTAGAGATAAATAGATTAAAGTATTTAAAATTTGAGAAAGGGAATCAATAGGTGAATAATAGACCCATTGACCACAAATGTCTTTTTGAAAATATTCGTCAATATATTAAGCTCATCACAACATGGACATTACATGGTACGATTAACCAAGGTTAAACCAATAATATAACTATATGCATGTATATAAAAATGTTCAAATACTAAATCTGTATGAAATATTCAAAATACACATATTAAAATATTCCAGAATTAAAGCAAATGTTATAGTACAAATTAAAATAAGGAACAATTAATAAAATTTTAGTTCAATAATCAATCACTGGAAAAATACGAAATAGGAAATGAGGGGGTGGGTAAAAACTGAGAAAGCTCTCTTTGTTGATAAAATATTTTAAAATCATTTACATTACTAAAAAAAAGGTATTGAAATATCCCTATAAGAAATGATATATATTAGAGATCAGAGTACAGATGTATAGAATACTGCACAAGCTATAGAAACAGTAATCAATAAAAAAATATTTTTTAAAAAGCAAACACCATTTTCTGGTAAATGTCATTTTTCACATGCCCAATTTTAGTTCATTAAATGCGTAGATGAGGGAATTTATTAAGCATTGGCCAATTCTGCCATACTGTTGTAGAAGAAATGCCTTCAAAAGATTTTTCAAGTTATGTTGGATACACATATTATTGAACTACTTGCAGTCTCTTTTTTGTGATTACACGGAAATCTTTATGGTCTTAAAAGAAAACTAACAACCTGCAGGAGGGAGTAATTTCTTCAAGCTTCATCAAGTCTGCTTACCTCCTTTTCTCTGTTAAATCATTGTAGTAGATTCGGTCTATTTGCTATAAACCACATTTTATTGCGTTACAATTGAGAGGGAACGCTTTAATTGCAGCCTTAAGGCAATCCTATTTACAGTTCTTACACTCTACCTCACTTAAGTGGGCATACATTTACTTATAATAAACCTTTTCTTCATTTTATGGAAGTTTGCATGATTAAAGTTTGGCCAAATTGCTTAATTGGAGTCAGATTTTTTTTTGTTACCTGCTCCACATTATTTAAACCTAATTCAGTTGTAGACCCTGATTAACAGCTTTTTTTTTAGAATCTTAAGTTTATAATGTTACGTATTTTTAAATATATCTACAAGGAGTACGATTCAACCCAAGTCGAAATTCATGCTGGTATTTATTTGCTAGACAAGCACCAAGTGCTATAACCCAACAAGTAAAATAGCATAAACTAGCATTACACATTGCTGGATCCAGCATAATTTCCTGCAATTCATGGTGTGTATTGGCCCACTTAGCTGGAAATAAGCATGAAATGCTTGCATATAGCTTTTCTTGCTTTTGTTGTGCAAGCTAGCGAAATAGCATGTGATGCTAGCTAGCATATAATAGCATGAAAATCTAGCAGACATAGCAATACCTAGCAATAACTAGCATATTTTTGTTGCTGGTACAAGCATAAATTTTGACCTGGGAAGGTAATTCTAAATAATTTCCCAAAACAAGATTTGTTTTCCGAAGTCAGAAATTCATAATAATCGCGCTCATTGAGATCCATTCGTATCCGGCAGATTCGTAATCATGTTTAAATATTCGTAACATACCCGAAGTTGATTTTCTAGATCAAGTTTTAAAAAAATCAGATTTTGCACATAGTCTTATTTTATGCCTTTCGTCATAAAAAGTTCCATACTGCAACTTCGGATTTAACTTCCTCCATTTTTAAAATAAAGTTACCAATCATAGAAGTTATTTTGACGATTTATGAGCTCTTCAAAACACATTCACGAAGACAGGTCTATCTTACTGCGCCTCAGCCCAAGCTTCTTATTTTGTGGTCAGCATCCTAACCACCCATACAGTAGATGAAGTTATTAGAGGATAAAGAACTTAATGCAGCTTCATCATAGTCTAAATTATTATTTATTTTTGAGGATAAAGTTTCTGTAAAATATTAATCTATGAGATTCATTTGCATTGCTGGTCCGAGTGATCGTGCTTAGAGTAATCAGGGTAAACAAACTTCGGAATAGGAAAACGTCCACTTGGTGTTATATTTTGCTTGTTTTAAAATGTTAAAATTAGTACATTAGATTTTTTTTATCCTTAAAATTTCATAGCACATTTACTAGTAAATATCCTATCAGTCACTGACTCAAGCAAGTTTACTTCAACAAAACTCTTTTTGCTAGTTATTTGAGAGAAGAGTTATATCATTATCACAATTTGTGTGCAGTAAACTTTACGATTAAGTATATTTGTAGATTGTATAGAGGTGATTACAGCTGTTTAACTCATATTTT
The DNA here is from genome assembly GCA_964019185.1 of Maratus speculifer. Lineage (NCBI taxonomy): Eukaryota > Metazoa > Arthropoda > Arachnida > Araneae > Salticidae > Maratus > Maratus speculifer. Next base: position 418,738,089 of record OZ025291.1, on the reverse strand, counting down.
AATTGTTATCATCTCTGTGAAAGTTGTTTCACAAGAGAAATCACTTTTTCTGGAGGAATGCATAAATGAGAAAATTGCCTTGCACTTCACTTTTGATGGCACAGTATTTCTGTGCATCTCTATACAAAATATGAAACTGAATGACATTTTTTTAAAACTTTTTAGGAGTTCTTCTTTTCTTCATTTAGGAAGGCTTTATGCTTTTCTCCTGTATTTAAGCTTATAATGTCAAAGCTTACAGTGTATTTATCCTCAAAATATCTCTTTTCTTGCTCCATTGTTGCTGAATTCTTGCGAAGTGACATAATGACCAACTAAAGCAATATTTAAGAAATTCGTATAATTCGGTGACATGACAGCTGTTAGAATAAACGTTATCACAAAAAATATTGTATTTACAAGGGAAACATCACTAAACTTTAGGCATTACATATTGCGGAATTAAGAAAGCACTATTTCTCAGATTGCATACACTGCATCGCACTGACACTCAAGTAAATAAATTGAATCATACAATATATAACGTTTTGTAATCACCCTAATTATTGGTTTTAATATCCGCATACATATGGTGCATTCAGTAGAATTTACAAAAACGATCGTTCTCGCAAGTTACTTGCCGTCCAATTCTGCACTGTAAAAAATATGACTATTTTGCTGCATCGTCACTCCACTGCTTTTATAGAAAACGACTACTTCAGGCTATCATGGAGCATTCTCGTTGGCCAAAAGAGTTATATTCTATAAAAGCGGGGGAATGACGATGCAACAAAATAGTCATATTTTTTACAGTGTAGTACGCTGTTAAAAATTTGAAACTTTTGCTGCAGCTTCACCCCACAACTTTTATATAAAACGATTACTTTACTGCTTTTTTGAGAATCTCATTGGTCTAAATCGATATCTATGTTATAAAGGCCAAACGTATCTGTGTGTAACGCATACGTCATTTTGAGAATGCCAACACTTTCAAATTTTAAATGAAATTTCGGTATTGCAATTTTTGCCACTACAAATTTTTAAACTTCTAAACATGCCACATTTTCAATTTTTACACCATCGTGTAGGGAAAAAATGTACTTTTAAAGGAAATTTGTTTGAAAGATGTTTCTTAATTTGGTTTTGAAATATTAATTTTTTTGGTAGTTTTTAATACTGCTTTTCTAATCGTGGCAACAGGAGTACTCCATTTCTATTAAAAACAAGGAAAAAAAGCGTAATTTTTTTCCCAACCACCTTCGTCGTTCCAAGCCCAAGCTCGCCCTCTGATTGGTAGTTGCTCTCGGCACTGTTTTCATGTAACTAGGCGATAATCATACTTGGCGTAGCGATAGATGCTTCCGTCGATGAGTTTGATTTCCTTCCGAGCCGAGTACAAAGCCGAGTACGCTTTTCTCTTGCAGCATTGGATTGGATGGAACGTGTCTTACTGCAAGCTGTACTCTTTAAAAGTTTTTAAACACAAATTTTTACTTTGTACTCGCCTCCAAAGGAAATCAAACTCGACGGAAGCATCTATCGCTACGCCAAATATGATCATCGCCAAGTTACGTGAAAACAGTGCCGAGAGCAACAACCAATCAGAGTGCGAGCTTGGGCTTGGAAAGACGAAGGTGGTTGGAAAAAAATATTGCGCGGAAAAAAAGGGAAAAAATTCATTGCTGTATTTTTATGTTGCCATTTTCTCATTAAAAGAGAAAAAATTGAAATATAAATATCGTCTGTTATAAAAACCAGTGAATTTTCATTTCATTTACGAAATTTGATTTACACGTAACAGTTTAATATCTGTTTCAGCTAATAGCAAGGAGACTTCAAGTTTTGAATCAAAATGATAAAATTAAAATGCCATTTCTTTGAAAAGGTGAATACCATAGAGTAAAAAGAAATTAATAGAGTGGAAGTATAAGTTCTGGGGGTTATGCTAAAAATGTAACCAAGGCAACACTAGATACCGGGCTTGCTCATTCTTTTCATGACGTTACAAAAGGTGGCTGAATGACATCCAGCGATTGGTACAAAACGATGGGTGCGTCACTTTGAGCCCTGTTTTTACCAATCACAGATAGCGGCCAGCCACCTTTTGTGACGTCGAGATAAGGAATGATCAAGCCCGGTATCTAGTGTAGCCCTGATGTAACCCTACATTAAGTACAATTAAGTACCAACAACACCACGTGCTTTGATACGCCTATCAATTGTAACAGATTTAAACCCCTATTTTTTTGCTCCCGTTTTTTAAAAGAACTAATCTATCGCTTCACCTGTAAGAATTGATTATTTTATTATATGTGTTTTAAATATCAATATAGAAAATTCTTTTAAAGTTTTGTTTGAAAACATAATTATTCTTTTGTTAATATCTTAAAATCGTTTGCTGTCAGAAATCTAGATTTTAGATTAATATTTATTACTTAATTTTCATATATGATTTTCAAAGAATGTTTCCATCATTATATTTTAAATATTTATTATGCAATTATCATAAAAATTTTTTATCTACGTTATAAAGTATTTAAATTTACTGTAAAGAAGGAAAATTTTAGTAATGCAATTTTTAGTTCGTATGAAATGTTTTCAATATCTTATTTAATTTTAATTTGACATTATTATTGCTAATTTTCCAATTTCAATTATTTTAAAAGCGAACATTTTTTTAAAATAAATAATAATAGAAAAAAAGACCATTTTAAAAACTTGCTATTTTTTCTTAAAATACGCTTTAGTTGTAATTCATTTCTTTCAATTCGTCTTATTAATACAAAATCCCTTCTACGTGCTTTTGTTTGGGACATTAAAATTTGAGCGATAAATGGTTTCATACTGCAAACCTTTTTTGAGGCTTACTTCACCTCCACCTATCTCATTCCTTCAAGCGTGAATACAGATACGAAATGTGCATTTGTAAATTTTGATATGGTGAAAATGATGCCATGTTTAGATTTCACGGGGAAAAAATTCTATGATTGAGTCAAAGTTGAATAAATTTTGCTCTTTTTCATCTTGGAGTACTTGCATAAGAACCTTAATTGATAACTTTATCATAATAACAAATCTTTATTTTCTTTTTCTGCTTACATGTACGATTAAAGTTTAATTTTAACACTTTCTACAACTGAGTATTTTAGAAATAGTTTTTTATTAATTTGGCGTTAAATATCGTTTGTTTAAGTGTTAGACTTATCACTATAAAATGCATTTTTTTCTATAACTAATTTTGTGGGTTTATATTATAAGTCAATGAAACAATTCCTTCTTAATCATTTTCTTTCGTCAAAATTTGACGGGTTCTACCTTGTATTCTCTAAAAGCCGTGGAGTGACGATGCAGCAAAAGAAAATGTATGAATGCATCATTGCAGCTACACTCTAAAAATATTACTATTTTGCTGCATCGTCACTCCCCCGCTTTTGTAGAACATCACTCTTTTGGCCAATGAGAATGCTCCATGATAGCCTGAAGAAGTCGTTTTCTATAAAAGCGGTGGAGTGACGATGCAGCAAAATAGTCATATTTTTTACAGTGTAAGTAAAATAACACTGTTCAAAATTTTAAACTTTTCTGCATCGTCATTCCACTGTTTATATAGAAAACGATTGCTTCACCATCAGAGATCGGCAGTAACGAAAATACATGTATTTGAAATACATTTGTATTTTGTATTTTAACCCGACTAAACTAAAGTATTTTGGTAATGTATTTTGAAATGATTTTCTCAAGTATTTTGTGTTTTGAAAATACATTTCATACTCAAAATACATTTCTGTAGATTTCCAGCTGCTTCGTTAAAACTGCAGATGTAAGATTCACAAAAGCATAATATAAGTATGACTGTTTTGTTTTGACTTTTAGGGCTCATTTGTGGAAGTTTATACAAGTATACTTTTCTACTGCTGGTACGATAAAGATTAGAATGAATGCTTCTGTTTTACTTAGGCATTGCTGCTGAATCATTACAGTTCTAAAGTTCTAAGTTTTATAAGTATAACGCTGCTATGAGAATGATAAAAACTACTGTGTTATAAACAGGAAGAACTATTTAGAGTTTTGCTGTGCATGGTGCTTTTTAAAAAATTACAGAAAGACTTGTAATGTAGTAGTAGAAAGAAATGTAATGCAATGTTTAAGTCTCGTGAAAGAATAGCTGATATTTTTTCAGCTCCGGGTGATAATGTATCAAATGAATTAATGAATTACGATAGTACACGTTACGTTAACGCTATACTAAATGGGATTTTTTTTAAATTTCTGTTGATAATAACGATAAAATTAAGGCAGCATGCCATATGTTAAAAACAAGATCTACAGTTATAAGAGAAACATTTGTAGCATTTTTTATTGTAAATTTGTCCTTACTGGAGGTACACGTTTATATAGCATGACTTCGTAATTATTATTGTTAGTTTTTTTCTCTCATTTCACGATTCATTTTGTACTGTTAAAAAAAAATACCACAATGAAAAAATATAAACTGGTAACTGACCAAAATGAAAGCTATTGTAGGAAACGGAAGTTTCATTCTTTTTTGAGTTTAGATGATAAGCAAAAGATTCACAGATGAAAATTTTAATATCAATAAGACTATAAATTTGGTTAGTTATAAAAGCATACCCATTTAGAAGAATATTTATGATTTTGAATGTGCGGGCATTTGCATATATTTGTTTACATTAAAATTAAAGATAATAATAAAACATTATTTTGTACCAATTTATAACTATAAAATATTATTAATTCGGTAGTTATTTATGGATCCCGGAATTTCCAAGATTATTTATGTATCAATCTAGATCAATGTTCATTGTACTATAATAAATCTACAAAATTAGTTATAGTAAAAATGCATTTTATATTGGTACGTCTAACTCTTAAACAAACGATATTTATCGTCAAATTAACAAAATACTATATCTATAAAACGCAGTTGTAGAAATTGTTAAAATTAAACTTTAATCGTATATGTAAGCAGTAAAAAATAATAGAGATATGTTACTATGATAAAGTTATCAATGAAGGTTCTTATACTAGTATTCCAAAATGATAAAAAGCAAAATTTATTCAACTTTGATTCAATTATAGAATTTTTTTTCCCCGTGAAATCTAAATCCGGCATCATTTTCACCATATCAAAATTTACAAATGTACATTTCACATCTGTATTCATGTTTCAAAAAAATTGGTATTTTAATTTAATAATTTTCATTCAAAACTTGAAGTCTTAATGCTATTAGCTTAAATAGATATTAAACTGTTGATATTCTTTTATGTGTAAATCAGATTTTGTAAATACCGTCAAAATTTACCGGGTTTTATAACAGAAGATATTTGAATGTCTATTTTTTCCCATTTAATGAGAAAATGTCAATATAAAGATACAGCATTCATTTTTCCCGCTTTTTTTCCTTTTGCTTTAAATAGAAATGGAGTACTCCTGTTGCCACAATTAGAAAAGAGGTATTAAAAGCTACAAAAAAAATTATATTTCAAAAACAAATTAAGATACATCTATCAAACAAACTTCATTTAAAAGTACATTTTTCTTCCTACACGAATGTCAAAATGTCCATTTTGACACCATTTTCTAGAAAATCTATTGTGTTTAAAAAAAAAAAATTAAAATGAGTGCCATTAGATAATTTCTGAGGAACAGCATTTGCAAGTTTCATGCATTTCCGAACAACCCCACTCAAATCTTTTATTTTTAATTATTTTCTTAGTATTTTGTAGAATTATAAAATATACAAATAGGATGTTCTGACAATAGAAATATAGCATTTCCCAATTGAAAAATCTCCTCCCCCTCCCTCAGCGCCAAGAAAGCTAATAAGATGAAAAAAAAAAAATCATCTTTTTAAAAATATTTTTCTTTTGTGTAACCAATAATGCTTTTGAAACAAAATAAAGTAATGTATCTGTAACTCATTCTAAACAGTATTACAACTAATTGACATATTAAAAGAATTTTATTATAAGTTATTTTAATGGTATTTATAAGTATCGTCGGTAGAAAAAAGGGTTAAAGGTGACACTTAGTACCTCCTACTGGTAAGATTGGGAAGGATCGCAAATGCCACGTTCTGAGATAAACATTTCTGTTTACGGCCAATAATAGAAGCACTGTCACTATTGTGTTCCATTTTGCCCGATAATTCGGATTAATTGAGACCAGGCCCAATCCAAATTGTCGAAAATCCGGATTATCCGGAGAATGTGAGTAAATGAAATAAAATAAAACAAACTCACATAAAATCACCTTTATACAGAACATATTCAATATTTACAAACAGAAAAGTGTTTACTTTGTAATTATAAAAATTGTCATATTCTGCTGTGCCAGTTTTGCGGGCATATGGTCATACTCCCTTGAGCATAAGTAGTTCGTTGGATGTAGTCTCCACATACGTTCAAAATAAATCATTAATTGTTCAAAATAGGAAATTGCTTCATTATAGTTTATAACTTCTGGTTGATTATAATTGATAAGGGTTTTCGTCTGCATCATCTTCATTTTCTTCCGTTGTGCCAAAGCGATTATTAAGTCATCTGTAAGGGAGGCATACTCATCATACTTTCTGCTTCAAACCAATTGCTAATGTCGCTGATGCTGATATCAACATCTGAGCAACATCAAATTTTTAAAACAAGCTGACAAAATTTTCAGGTGTAATTTCTCTTTCACTCTCGTTTATTCCTCTTTCTATTTCGATTTTCCGCAAATGGTTTGTAGAAGAGTTTTGGCACGAAGACAAGGAAACAGTTCCAAGAGACCTATGGACTGGCTGACAAAGATCGGAAAGTGATTTTTATCAGTCAGTATGTCAATAAGGATAGTTTTACTTTCCTTTCTTGCAATGCTCTGAGTAAAACTTTATTAAGCAGCGAGATTTTGATGACATTTCTAAATGCATTAAATAGAAAACTGTGAAAATTGGAATTGCCAAAGCCTAAATGATGCACAGTGGTACCTTTCATAGATAACATTAAAGAGTTTGAATAAGAAAGCTTGAGGTATTATTACGAAAAGATTTCAGAAAATACTTTTTCATTCAGAATATGAGGCTGAAATAAATTTATGTTACGGAAATTTGCCGACCACCTCTCAAATTTGAAAAAAAAAAAAAAAAAAAAAAAAAAAAAAAAAATCGACCAAACCAATCCGGATTATCGGGGTCCGAATTACCGGGGTTCTACTGTAGTATAAATTTTTTGCCGCTTAAATTTCTCCGCCCGGGATGACCACAGTGGACTCTCGTTAATTCGAACTCTTCGGGGCCACAAGAAATGTTCGAATTATGATAGGAAGGAGTAGAGGTCTGCACGGGCCGAAATTTCCAAGCCCGGGCCGGGCCCGAACGAAATAAATATTGGCCCGACCCGGCCCGGCCCGAAAGTTAAAATTTCGGCTCGAGCCCGGCCCGAAAGTTAAAATTTCGGCCCGAGCTTGGCCCGGTCCGGAAAAAAGTTTAAAATTCGGCCCGAACCCGGCCCGGCTCCAGTGAATTTCTACAGAACATTGATCTTTAATCTTATGGAAGAGTTCTGATAAAAAAAAAATTATATTAGTCTTTTTTTTTTCCATGTTTATAATCTCCATTTATGCAGAAGTGCCGCAGGCTGCGATATTTATGCTTTTAAATGAATCTTTGTTTGTTGTATGTAAATGTTTCAGTTATTACTAGTATTATTAATCCATATTCCCTGTAATGGAGACAAAAAATCGAAAAAATTTCCGGTAAAATTTCCAAAGACGAAATCGCTTTGGAACGAAAAAAAAAATGCATTCCCTTCTTAACAGTGTAAATGTTTAATATATTTTTTTTTCCCGTATTGTTGTATTCATTTTGCATGGATGAACATTTTAAGGGAAACTTTCAGTTTTCATTTAAAAAAAAAATCCGTCATAATCACGTTTTTTTTTTGTGTGTGTGTGTGTGTGTGTATTTAATTCTATTTTAAAACGCCTAGTAATCTACGATTCTTTTAAAAGGAATAAATTCTAATGTTTAATTGTAGAATAATGATGGCTTAAAAGTATAAGCTTTTTTTGCAGAAAATTTTGAACAAAGCCAAATATTGATTTATAAAAAGTCGAGAAAAGGATTTTTATAGAGGAAGATTCAATAGGAACTGATTATTTTGGTCCATGAAAACTAGGAAGAATGGAATCAGCCTCAACTTCGTACGGAAAAAAAAGTTAGGCCCGGCCCAATACTCCAGAAAAAAAATTAAGGCCCGAGCCCAGCCCGGCGCGTAAAGATTAGTGACTAGGCCCGGCCCGTGCAGACCTCTAGGAAGGAGAGGAAAACATTATTAAAGGAGTACTATTAGAAATGAATCAATGTTATAATATTTTTTAAATTTATTTCCGCTGTTATCATTAGAATATGGCTTAATATTAAAATGAAAGATGTAAATACATAAACTAATAAATAATATTAAAATAATATAAATAAAACATAAAAATTAATAATATAGTAAAAAAAACTGCATTTTAAATTTTTTATTAATTTTACTATAATTTTCTTACCTGAAATTAGATGATTATTTAAGAAAATATTTGAAATATTTATCATCCCTATGAAAATAAAAATTATAAATTGTTTGATTATTCCTCTTCATTTCTGACTTTTAAGCCAATTGTAACAAACAATTAAGTTCTTCGTCAGATGACGACTGTATCAGGCTAAATGTACGCAAACATACCATTGTTCAAGATTTTTTCTCAGGAGTTTGAGTTTGAGTGAACAATGCTTTGAGGTCTATAGCTACAATGGCTGTTACCTCGAATGAGCTATAATGCATAGAAACAAATACAGAACACTTTATTGTTACAAGAAGTACAGTACATACATTTTTAATACACATCACAGGGACAACACAGACACCCATGCCGCTGGCTGGACTCGAACCAGGGTCCAGCGGAGAAGCTGATGCTACCAACCACGCCACTGGGTCGGCTTTTCTCAGGATAGGGAAAGCACTTCCTTGGGACATAATATAGCAGAATCGCGAGAATCTGATTCCATCTTCTCATTGCACTATTCGTGAATTATTCCAATAAATACTTCCACACTTAAGGAATCAGATATTTATAAACAATTGTCAGCAGACACGCCCGTAAGAAAGTCAAGAAAAATGAAAACAAGTTAGAATTTGTACGTGAAGCAAATGAGGTGCGTTCGTACGATAAAGAAGTTTTAAAAATATCACTCTCATATATCAATCTCATAAAATTGTAAATAATAAATTACAATTAAAATGCGCATCAAACAATGTTCTCCCTATACCATTATGTAATGGAATACATTTGTGTGGCCTTGTAAATCAATAACAAATGTTCTTTGCATAACAGATTGTGCAAAATATATACAATAACATGTACTTTATAGATGCATATGAATTTTATCAGGTTCACATGAGTGTAGTACCATTAAAATGGATTTGAGACATTCCCCCCCCCCCCTTGACCGTAATGTAGCGGAATATTTTGATTATTCCTGTAATTGAACTATGCATTCGATTTTGATAAAATTTGAAATAATTTGACAAAATTATGTAATAACTATGTATTTTAAATTTCAAACGATTAAAATGCATTTGAAAGTTTTTTCCCCATTGACCGTAATGTAATGGAATACTTTTGATTGTCCCTGTAATTGAACTATACATCCGATTTTCATAAAATTTGAAATGACTCGACAAAATTATGTAACATTTATATATTTTAAATTTCAAACGATTCGGTTCGGTAGTTTTTGCTCTGTTACATGCGGACAGACAGACGGACGGAGTGAACGACAACTATATTTATTTACATAATTACGAACGCACCTAAAAATGGAATTCTGGTTAGTTAGAATTAAACGAATTCAATATAAAATTATTTCGAATTACTGAAAATTTTAAGCATTATACTGCCATTGAAAATTTCGGGACTTCATGTTTAGTTCGAATTAAGCGAAGATTCGATTTATCTGATTTCGAATTAACGATAACCGACTGTACCTAGAGGTCTGCACGGGCCGGGCTCGGGCCTTACTTCTGAAGACTCGGGCCGGGCCTAGTCACTAATCCTTTCGGGCCGGGCCGGGACGGGCCTAGTCACTAATCTTTTCGGGCCGGGCTGGGCTCAGGTCTTAATTTTTTTGATGGAGTATCGGGCCTGGCCTAACTTTTTTTTTCCGTACGAAGCCGAGACTGATTCCATTCTTCCTAGTTTTCATGGACCAAAATAATCAATTCCTATTGAATCTTCCTATATGATCCTTTTCTCGACTTTTTATAAATCAGTAATATTTGGCTTTGTCCAAAAATTTCTGCAAAAAAAAGCATATACTTTTAAGCGGCCATTATTCTACAATTAAACATTTGAATTTATTCCTTTTAAAGAATCGTTGATTACTAGGCGTTTTAAAATAGAATTAAACACACACACACACACACACACACACACAAAAAAAAAAAAAAAAAAAAAAAAAAAAACATGATTATGACGGAATTTTTTTTTAACTGAAAACTGAAAGTTTCTTTTAAAATGTTCATCCATGCAAAATGAATACAACAATACGGGAGAAAAAAAATATATTAAACATTTACATCTGTTAAGAAGGGAATGCATTTTTTTTCGTTCCAAAGCGATTTCGTCTTTGGAAATTTTACCATATACCGCTTTTTCGATTTTTTGTCTCCATTACAGAGAATATGGGTTAATAATACTAGTGATAACTGAAACATTTACATACAACAAACAAAGATTTATTTAAAAGCATAAATATCGCAGCCTACGGCAGTTCTGCATAAAGGGAGATTATAAACATGGAAAAAAAAACTAATTTAATTTTTTTTTGGTCAGAACTCTTCCATAAGATTAAAGATCAATGTTCTGTAGAAATTCACTCGAGCCGGGCCGGGTTCGGGCCGAAATTTAAAATTTTTTCCGGACCGGGCCGATCTCGGGCCGAAAGTTTAACTTTCGGGCCGGTTCGGGCCAGGCCATTATTTTTTGGCTCGGGCCGAATTTTTAACTTTCGGGCCGTTCCGGGTGGGGCCAATAATTCTTTCGTTCGGGCCGGGCCCGGGCCGAAATTTTAACTTTCGGGCCGGGCCCGGGCCTGGAAATTTCGGCCCGTGCAGACCTCTAACTGTACCTTCTATAGATGAGATTGGGAAGGATCACAAATACATGTTCTGAGATAATTATTTCTGTTTATTGCCAGTAGATGTCAGCACTACGACTATTGCATTCCATTTTGAAATTTTAATTTTCAGATAATGATGAAAAGTCACAGTTATATTCTTATATCACTGCTCATTTTAATTTGAGTAAGCGTCGGCTTTTTGTTTAGTCATGATTTTCAGGTTTAGGGACTTAGTTACTGGGGGACAACTGGAGACAACTACTCCAAATGAGCAATTTTTAATGGGCAAATTTTAAAAAAGGGCGAAATAAAAATACAGTCGGCTCTCGTTAATTCGCTTAAATAAATCTGAGCAGGAAGTCCCGAAATTTTCAATTGCAGAATAATGTTAAAATTTTCCATTTATTCGAATTCATTTTCTGTTGACTTCTTTAATTCGAACAATTGAGAATTCCACTTTTTCATTTTCCCTTATTTTCTCATGGATCCTTGAAAAACAAACAAACAAACAAAAAACTTTCTTTTATTTTTTTGTTACAATTGTTCTGAACTAGTATATATATAATCCCATACATTTGATATCCATTTTCTTAGTGGCCTGTCTGTCCGTCATCGGACGGAGAACTTAACTATTTCTTACAAATACAAAAACTGGCTAAAATGTCAAAAATGAATAGGATTATCTGTAAATATCAATTGATAATTTTTTTTTCACAATGGTGATAAATAGAGTAAATAATTTCTTAAAAGTTAATCGAATTTCAAGTAAGAAAGTTATAGTACAATTAATTTAAATTTTGAAATGCAGTTGTTTTATACTGTATTATTAATTTCCCTGTTTTATTTCTTTATTTTAATATTAATTATTAGTTTATGTATTTATGTATATTTTTAATTTAATATTAACTTATATTCAAGCGATAACAACCGAAATAAATTTTAAAACTACTATAATATTAGTTAATTTGTAATAGTACCCCTTTAAACATATTTTTCTCTCACACTTTTCATAATTCGAACTCTGGATAGTTCGAACATTTCTTGTGGTCTCGGCGAGTTTGATTTGAAGAGAATAGAATGTATTTAGAAATATTTGCATATTTTCTTTCATTATTAATCAAACATTATCGATAGATCAGAACTGATATACTCAACATATTCCTGTGATATTTTACATTTTCTTTCAGCTTCAACTATTTTGACATCAAACAAGTTTTTATACCCAAATAAAAGAAATTACTTCTATTCGCATTTTTATTTTATTTCACACTATAATGCCAGAGCATAAAGTAAGTAGTTCTAGTAACACCGCTTCAGGGTTTTTTCTTTCTTTTTAGAAGAATTGCAGTTTTTTTCAATCTTAAATTAATTAAAACTTATTTACAGGGTTTTCAGCGGTCACTTTAGTGGCCACACATTATCATTTACAAACAATAATTCTTCTATTTACGAAAAATGTATTTATTTTCTATAATGTTCATCTAATAAATATGTTCTTCCATAATTGTAGACGCGTAATTACTGCATTTTTTTGTTTTATTTATTTATTTATTTATTTTTTAAAAAAATTACAGTTTAGCTATAGGCAAAACTACATAAAAAAAATGCATTGGAATCACATCATTATCTTCCCCCCCCCAAAAAAAACAAATGAAAATAATTCGCTATCAGCCGTTTCTCCAAGAAATATGGTAAGTGTTGTTGCATTTATTATCCTAAAGTTGAACGGCATCTTAAGAGCCCACACTACTGATTGAAAGAGACCCGGATGATAATGTAAAGTCTATGGGGGCGTCCTTTTAAAATATCTTGCTCAAATTTTAATATTTTGACGTGATTTTTTTTTCATAGGATAGCTGAGGACGATCCATAATTGGCCTAATTTTTACTTTTTTCATTTTGGTTACATCCTTTTTATATTAGGATAGTTTTATAACCGGTTCAAACCGATTATGAAAGTTAAACTATTTAAAAAAAACTGACTCCAAAATCGAAAAAGTAAAAATTAGGTCGGTTATGGATCGTCCTCAGCTATCCTATGAAAAAAAAATCACGTCAAAATATGAATATTTGAGCGAGATATTTTAAAAGGACGCCGCCATAGACTTTACATTAGCATCCGGGTCTCTTTCAATCAGTAGTGTGGCGTCTTAAAGGTAAACACACACACAGAAAACAACGACACAAAAAATGGACACACAAATACAAAATAAAGACTCTAGAAATAGGTTACTATTGTGGGGGTTTATTGTTAACAGATTGAGGTAGTTACCACTATTTTCATTATGGTACATTTAAAGCATAAAATTTCACATAATATTTTTGTTCATTACATTGTTTTTTTTTTTTTTTTTTTTTTTTTTTTTGGTATACATTTGGAGGGAAGGTTCCAAGGATATTGATTAATTTCCATTTCTTATGACGGTGGAGACTTTGTGCAGCAGCACATTCTTGACAATAGTTTTCTGATGGACGAAAATCTTTTCTTAGGACGATCCTGCAAAGAAAAAAGACACGATCGATTAGTGTACAATATTTAATGTGGTAAATTAATCAAATAATGAAGCATAAATCAACGCTTTACATTTCTACATTATAAAAAAATGAAAAAAAAAATGGACCCATTTTTAAGCAACTTTAAATAAAGATTAAGCCTTGTGTGTTTTAGGGTCAAATTATATTGCAATTGAAAATTGACATATTGAAATAATATTGACTGGGATGTTGGCATTTGTATCAAATAAATATTTTGGTAGATATAGAGGGTAAAATATATTCAAAGGTAAACACTATAATTTTGAAATATATACAGGGATTCAAGAGCTGTGTCCCAAATTGTCGATTTTCACCACTAAATTTTAAGAGTATTCTTCGTTCTGTTAAATCTCAGAAAATCTGTTATCAAATAAGGTGAGACATACTATAAAAATTTAGTTTCAGTTATCAGCCACTATGGCACAGTGTTTGCATCCCAGAATATATGATTCCTAAAATACGATAGATTCATTACAGATAAAGTTTAATTGCGTTTGCGAATACGATAATAGATCTGTTCTTGCATTATTTATTAGTCATCAGTATTGTACAGTAAAAAAAAAAAAAAAAAAAAAAAAAAAAAAAAAATACCTATTGGCATTATCTACAGGCAGAGGTAAATTTCGAAATAAAATACTAAATTAATCAACAAAAACTAAATGAAGATCGGAAATACTCAAAGTTTAATGATTTTATCGGGCATTTTTTAAGGAATTTTTTATTTTTTTCTATAAGTTTATAAGGATTTATAAAGATTCCGTTTCTATCGCACTTTATAACATTTCTTGAAAAACAAATAAAATTTGGTTAAAACTCTGCGTATATGCGAAAAAAGTATCTGAATTTTTTAAATTCATTTTAAATAAAGTTTTTTTTTTCTGAAATACTTGTTATTATGAACATATTTGCTGTACCGGAGTTACATAGTCATGTTCTATAACAGCAAGTAATTTCTAGCAAATTATTTTTCAGAATGATTTGCAAAAATCTTTTTTTTTTTATATAGAATTTGTTGTTGGCATCATAAATGACCACACGACTAACCTGTCACTGAAACGCATGTACTGAGGCATGTTCCAATCATTCCCAACGTTCCTAATTGTTCCCAGTATTCAGTAGTACAAGTGAAGGCAGATAAACATGGGTATATACAGTCGAGTCCCTGTATAACGAAACTCCATTCAACAAATTTATGTATATAACGAACTTTTATTAGGAATGGCCAATTTTTCATTGATTACCTTACACATATTATCTATATAGCGAAGTTTATATCTCCATATAACGAATTTTTTTCAGAAATGTTCCTTCATTTTTTTCTGAAAATGCTTCAATTTAATTATGAAAATCATTTTCCTGCGCTTATTCGTGGTATGTATTTCATAGCTCCATATCTGCTGTCTTATCCATGTTCAAAACAGGTACCCTCTAAAAACCCCAGGATCCCTACCCCCTAAAAACTGACTTCTTAATAAAATGTCTTTCAAATTCTTTCATGGTCTCGCTTGACTTAATTTCAACAATGATGTATATAATATAATGATGTATGCGATTTTGGAAATTTTTGTGTTCTCCTGAAATAAGGCAAATTTTCGCGCGTTTGAACTAAATTTACTTAAAAAAAATGTTGATATTTTACCTAAAAAAAGGTACCTGTACAAACGCTGATAAGCGTTATTTTTCTGTTTGAAAGAGTTTAAATAAATAAAAAAATAAAACATCAAATTTATGTTTAGCGTTAAAAAGCTCCAAAAACTTAATTAAAAAACTCAAGCATTTAAAAAAAAAATACTTATGCAATGTAAATTTTTTTCGCTTTTTTCTATTCAGCGAATTTTTCTATGTATCGAATTTTTTGACTGAACCATGAATTTCATTATATAGAGACTCGACTGTATTCCCAATTCTTTCAAAAGCACTGGAACGAATTTGAGCATTACATGTTATGCTACATTTTTTGTTTACAAAAGAATGTTTTAAGTGGAAATTATTGTTAATACCGTGCACAGTTTTTTACACATTTACGTCACAAAATAAGTATTGATTGTTTATTGCTTTTCAAATGTGTTCTTTAAATTACAAGTAGCTGAAGAAAAAACTGCACCTGGTTATTTATTTAAAGGTATATCTTGCACATGTTTTCGTAATAGTTTATTTTAGGCAAATTAAATATGTCGTTTTTGAATCATTTTTTAAGCTGGACGAGTCATAGAAATTGTTGTCTATATTCGAAAGTTAATAATGTAACTTTCTTAAAATGAAGAATGATGGTTTCTTAAAATGTTATCCCGAGCACTAATTTCCATAAATAGTAAAGTTATTATACCATCGACCAAAAAATTACTGCCTTCACGTGATTAAAATGTCATTAAGTGATTTTTATTTTGACTTTTTATTAATATTTTTATTAGTATTCTACTAATTATTTGTTTTTTTCGTTATTTAAAATAAAAATAATGTCAATATATACAATTTGGCTATTAGTTTGGCGATTTGTAAATTTGGCGAAATTGGTTGACGGGATAACAGAGTAATACCTTTTGCGTGTGTGTGTGTGCATGCGTATTAAAATTAATTGATGAGGACCTTTACCCAATATAATATCAATTTTATAAAAATTTAACAAACTGATATTCAAAAAAGACCGAAGTTATCTGTTTGTTTTGAATGTCAAAACGTAATATACAAAAATTAAAAAACTGCTTATGAAAACTTAAGTTGCGATTTTTTTTTTGTTGCAAGTTGCTATACATTGTTGTGCATTTTCATTTGGAAGTATATTTTCTTATTAAATTGTAAATTTTAAAGGTATCATCCATATTTTTTCTGTTTTTGCCCAAAATGTTAAAAGCTTTTTTTTTTTTTTTTTTTTTTTTTTTTTTTTTTTTCAAGTTTAACCACTTGAGTGCAGAAGAAATCTGTTTGTTATATGCGAAAAATGTGAATGTGTTCGGATATAGATGTATAAAAAATTAATAAAATTAGTTAACTAATTAAATCACAAATATTGTCTTTTTTTTTTCAATTATATTTTGCCGTCTAAACTGCGTGAAGTCCTTTTTTATAGAACAAAGTTTTCAGAGCTCTTTTATAGAAACGCTATCGCGCTCCTCGGCACTCTAGTGATTAATAGTATGTCCAAACGCAAAGTCAGAGAGAAAAAATTAAGCAAAATTACATTTAATAATAATTTTTTCCATTGTAATATTATAATATTAGTAATTTTAACCCTTCGGACTCCGGTGCCTCTTACACAAATTTTATTTGATTAGCACCACTTTTTAAAAAGGACTTTCCTTGAAGAAGACAATTTCAAAAATTCTCTCATTTAATAAGGTAAATTTTATTTTCCTTTATTACTGGTGCCAAAAACAAATTTTGGAAGGAAAGATGATGTCTCTGCAGCGGAGTGCCAAGGGTTAAAATAAAAAAGATAACTAATTCAAGTTTATAGCTTTTTAATTCTCGATTTAATATGAAACATTCATAAGATAATTATTTTATTGAAATTTTTCTATTAAACTGGTGTGTGAAATGTATCAAATTCTAACCAACCTTTTATAACAACCGCATTTGAAAAGCTTGAAATGAATTCCTATGCAATAATAAAAAAAATTAAATAGTAATAAGTGTTTTGTCAGTCACATCATTCAGATTTTAATGCACGGATTTTTTACTCTTATCATGTTATATGAAAACAAAGTGCAACAAAAAATACAGCTTACTTTTTTAACTGCTGCTGCTAATGGCTTTTCTGTATCATCAGGAGAGGAAAAGCGTTCATTTTCTTTGTCTTCAAAAGGCATGACAAGGGCAGAATCTTGAACCATTTTTTCAGATATACAGTTCAGTTCTTCTTCACTTGATTGCACTTCTGTCATATCGTCTGACATGCTTTTGTATTCTACTGGTGGATCAAGATCTTCCATAATCTTGTGAGATTCATTATTCACTTCTTCTTGTCTTAAGAATATTTCAGGATTGTATTTTTCAGGATTGAATTCGTCTTTCCTTTCATCAGAAGCTGGGTGTGGATGAAGATCTTCCATAGGCATCAGAGATTCACAACCCAGATCATCTTGGCTTGATGTTTCTATTTTTTCAGGATTGATTTCGTCTTTTCTTTCATCAGAAGCTGGGTGTGGATGAAGATCTTCCATAGGCATCAGAGATTCACAACCCAGATCATCTTGGCTTGATGTTTCTATTTTTTCAGGATTGATTTCGTCTTTTCTTTCATCAGAAGCTGGGTGTGGATGAAGATCTTCCATAGGCATCAGAGATTCACAACCCAGATCATCTTGGTTTGATGATGTTTCTATTTTTTCAAGATTGATTTCTTTTTTCTTTTCATCAGAAGCTGGGTGTGGATAAAGATCTTCCATAGCCATCCGAGATTCACAACCCAGATCATCTTGGCTTGATGTTTCTATTTTTTCAGGATTGGTTTCTTTTTTCTTTTCATCAGAAGCTGGGTGTGGATAAAGATCTTCCATAGCCATCCGAGATTCACAACCCAGATCATCTTGGCTTGATGTTTCTATTTTTTCAGGATTGGTTTCGTCTTTCTTTTCATCAGAAGCTGGGTGTGGAGGAAGATCTTCCATAGCCATCAGAGATTCACTACCCAGATCATCTTTGTTTGATGATGTTTCTATTTTTTCAGGATGGATTTCTTCTTCACTGATATCAGAAGCTGAGGATGAGTGGAGATCTTCATCAGTTTTTTCAGATTTACAATCCATCTCAATCACAGCAGACTTCTTCTTTTTCTTCTTTTTCTTTTTATGTATGAATTTCTGCCTTTGAATATTTCTATGTGATAAATAATATTTGAGAAACACCGAAAAAACTGGCGATAAATATATATCAATAAATATAAAAACTTTGTTAAATCACCATAAAAGAAAAATTATACAGGACGCGTTTCGAGCTGCAAAATTACCGCTCGTCTTCAGCTGGTCCAAACACTGGTCATTTTTTCAATTTTTCCATGGCCAGAATTATTTCTAATCCTGCCTCTCCTTCTCATTTAGATACTCACGAAGCTTATTTTATTTATAAAAATTGTAATACTCTTGTCAACGATCTCTCTTCATCCCCCTCCCTTTCTCCTGCATGGAAATTACTTTTGTAGTTTATTATTATTACTATTATTATTTTTAGTTTTTATTTAATTAATTTTTTTATTTTATTTTATTTTTATTTATTTATTTTTTTATTTTTTTATTTTTTTATTTTATTTTATTTTATTTTATTTTATTTTATTTTATTTTATTTTATTTATTTTTCAATTGTTTTCTTTATCTTTCATTAGTTTTTCTCTGCCACCTGGTTTTTTAGCCAGCGCCACCTGGGGCACTCTTTGTAATCTCCTCCCTCCTTCTTTGAGTTTATCTTTACTTTTCTCTTTCTCCTTGGCTCTGACAAGCAGCGCCACCTGTCGCACTCTGTGTAATCTCCTCCCTCTTTATTTCACTGTTATTTCCACTCTGTCCGTTGGGACACGTGTTTGGACCAGCTGAAGACGAGCGGTAATTTTGCAGCTCGAAACGCGTCCTGTATAATTTTTCTTTTATGGTGATTTAACAAAGTTTTTATATTTATTGATATATAAATAATATTTGTTAATTAAAGGTGTTATCTGTAATTTAATAAGAAATTACATATTCATTTTTTTAATTAATATGAGAAAGGGAGTTTTTATGCTATAACCCACGAAATGAAATGTATATATATATATATATACACTATATGGCCATTGATTAGTGGACACTTGCGATTTTAGACATTTTGTTAAATATCTAGACAAATGCATGAGGAATAATCTCGAAACTCTTAGATTATAAATATAATAGTATACGTCATACATCTCCGTGAAGATTTTTTCCCGAAACTCCATAGGGGATCGTCAACAAATTAAAAAAGAATGAATATCTTTTGAATAACCCTGTCAAAACTAATGTAGCAAAAGCGCTCAAACTCTAGATTAAGATTAAATGCCTTATTGTAATACACTTTGTTCATTTTTATGCAAATAGCATGCATACTCGCAGAGTAATTAAGGTTTTTATAAAAATGGTCCCACATTTTTCCAAGTTTTTTCCTTATAATTTTCAGAGTTCTTAATATAAAATAATATTTTTTCAGAAAATATGACAAACAACACAGTAAAATTGCACACAGTACCCTGTAATCAGAATTAAAAAATAATGAAAATTGTATACAAAATGAGTTGGTTTACTAAATATTTTTTACTGCGCATGCGTCAACGATATCAAAATTTCATTTGCATATTATGTTAGCTAAATGTATAAAGCAACTTTTGTGAAAGTCCCAAAACCATAACTTGAAAATTCTGAAAATAATCGGCAATTGAATAAGTTGAAAATCCGTTATTCTCAAAATGAAGCAAAAACAAGAGGGGTTATATCAATATATTCATTGATTAGTGTCAATATAGAATACACAATACGGGATGTACTACTATATTTGGATAAAATCCCTCATTTTTTTGCTTCATTTTGGAAAAAACGGATTTTGTCCTTTTTCTATAGACGATTACTTTCAGAATTTTTAAGCTATGATTTTGAGACTTTTACAAAAGTTGCTCTATACATTTAGCTAACATAATATGCAAATGAAATTTTTATATCTTTGACGTATACGCAGTAAAAAACTATTTAGCAAACTTACTTATTTTTCATACAATTTTTATTATTTTTTAATTCTGATTACAGGATACTATGTGCAATGTTGTTTGTCATATTTTCTGAAAAAAATATTATTTTATATTAAGAACTCTGAAAATTATAATTGAAAAACTTGGAAAAATTTGGGACCATTTTTGAAAAAACCTTAATTACTCTGCGAGTATGCATGCTATTTGCATAAAAATGAACACAGTGTATTACAATAAGGCATTCAATCATATTCTAGAGTTTGAGCGCTTTTGCTACATTAGTTTTGACAGGGTATTGGAAAGATATTTATTCTTTTTTAATTTGTTGACGGTCCCCTATGGAGTTTCGGTAAAAAAATCTTAGTTTCGAGATGATTCCTCGTGTATTTTTCTATATATTTAGTAAAATGTCTGAAATCGCAAGTGTCCAATAATCAATGGCCATATAGTGTATATATATATATATTGTTACGAATTTTGTAAATAGTTAGTGTTTGTACTGTAAAATAATGTAAATAATCTTATTAAGCTCCATTTCTTTACTAATATTAGTTTTTGTTACATTGTCTCTGTTATCAAGCAAACTTGTCTATTATTTTCAGTGAATGTCTATGGCAGCTTTGCGAAATATTAGAGATATCGCCAAATTGGCGTCACTTTTGGCGACTAATTCTGGTCGCCAAATTTGGCGATATATCGCCAAGTTGGCGACAAACTTGGCGATTGTTGGCGATGGTAACCCCCCCTATTGATATACTGATACATTGAATGTTGTTCCGTGGATTTTTCGAAATGGTTCTAGAAATTTCCAGCACCTGCTGCGAGCCTATATTAGGAGAGCGATACGAGCTGTTGTTGTTATTATTTACCAGTCAGTCATTGAGAGAACAAGGCGTTTGTTAAGCGAGTTTGCTTGAGTTTCATTTATGTTGTTTTGAATGTTATTAAGTGTTGAGACGTTGTATAAAGAGTCTCTGGGATCTAAAGCTGTACTTATACGATAGATTTGAGCAGTTATTTTAGAATATCTAGTAACATTTGTGAGTTTTGAAGACTCTGTTGTTCTGAAGATCTGTAAATAAATTATTTTCTACTTTTCTAAGAAACAAGAGTTTGAAGTTGTCTAACCATAAGATCAAAAGAACTATATATACGCAACATTTGGTGTGAGGAGTCGGGATCTTATGGCGAAAACAAGAACGATGGACGGACAACTGAAAGAACTGTTAGAAGCTATTAACGGATTAATGACAGATCTGACCAATAAAATCGAAAAAGGCCAAGAAGAGTTGGCGGAAAAGATGAATAAAGGCCAAGAAGAGTTATCAAAAGGCCAAGAAGAGTTGGCGGAAAAGATGAATAAAGGCCAAGAAGAGTTGGCGGAAAAAATGAATAAAAACGAAGAAAGAATGGAACAGTTGACAAATAAAATTGACAAATGCCAAGAAGATGTGACTGAAAAGATTAATAAAGGCCAAGAAAAAATGAAGAAAACTTTAGAAGAAAAGTTCTCGTCGGTAGAGAGAAGAATAGGCTCGGTAGAAGAGAAAATAGAGGAAGTAGAAGAGAAAATTCAGAATGAAGTTAGTAATGTTGAACAGAAAAAGGAAAGGAAAATGGCGGAAGTAGAAGAGAAAATTCAGAATGAAGTTTGTAACGTTGAAGAGAAAATCAGTAACGTTGAAGAGAAAATCAGTAACGTTGAAGAGAAAATACTAGGTGAAGTAGATGAAAAGCTAAATAAAAAAGTACAAGATCTTGAGAAGAAGCTTTCAGCGTCCAGTGGTAATTATGAAGAATTTAGGAATCCGCCTGCTTCTCCCGTGCACATCAAGCTGTCGACATACGACGGAAAGAGTTCCTGGCAAGTTTACAAGACCCAATTCACTATTGTAGCCGAAGCGAACAAATGGAGTGACGAGGTGAAAGCTTGTCAACTGGCAGCATCTTTAAGAAGAAAAGCCGCCGACGTGCTGCAAACATTGCCCGATATGACGCAATTCAATTTTGAGACTTTAAGTTGTGCACTTGAAATGAGATTCGGAGAAAATTTTTTCAAAGATTATACGAGAATACAAATGAAGTGCCGCCATCAAAAATCGAGTGAAACCCTTCAAGAGTTTGCCTCAGAAATAGAACATCTGGCAAATTTAGCTTTCATCGACTGCCCAACAAATGTACGGGAAATGCTCTCATTGCAGTACTTTGTAGACGGAATAAAAGATCCGGAAGTGCAGAGAGCGGTACGAATGGCAGATGTGCAGGATTTAAAGGCTGCATTACTATATGCCTTAAAGTTGGAAGCAGCTACACAAGCCAGCCGAAGAGATCGTCATTCAGTCCGAGGGGCAACGGTGAACAAAAGCTCAGACACTGAGAGCGATGTCTTGAAAGAAATTAGGAAAATAAATCAAGAGATTGAAGCTTTAAAATATGGAAGAACAAGCTCAAGAAGACAGAATCTCACGTGCTGGGGATGCGGTGATACAGGACATCTCCGAAGAAATTGCCCCAAAATCCACGAACGTGAGATAAATTCAAACAGTCATCGGGGACACTAAATGTTGGCCATCTCGCGGGGCGGAGGTTACCAGAGAATGAAAAGCCCCACCTGAAGATCCTCCAGATATCAAAAATGAGTGGCGGTGATAATGAATTATATGTGATAGGCGTTATTAACGGAATTCAGTGCCGTATGATCGTAGATACAGGAGCCAATGTAACATTAATAAGAGAAGATTTGGCTCGAAAACTGAAATCTAAACTCATCTGGACTCCACCATGCGTTACCCTGCAAACTGTGACGGGCGACAAGATTGGCATATATGGAAAGGCCAATTTAACCATCAACTTTGGAGGAAGCAAATATTATCATACGGCATATGTGGCTGACATAACAGATCCTTGCATAATCGGGCTAGATTTTCTGAAGAAGTTTGGCTTCAAACTTGATTTTAAAAATAATGAAATGCTATCTAAATTTCAAGAAATAAGCCTTTTTGGATTAAATAACGAAATTGAATATAAACAAACAGTAATAGCCAAAGAAGACATCAATCTAGGTCCAAGAACAGAATTTTTAGTTCCAGCTGTAATTAACAATGAAACTAATTATCGATTTGGCCATATAGATTATCCCGAAGACAATAGTAAACAAGCAGGAGTATTGGTGGCTTCATCTGTAGTGGACCTCTCGAAGAAGACCATTCCAGTCAGAATTGCTAACATCAGTGAAAAGACGAGGACTATCAAGAAAGGAAAGGTGATAGCATCATGTGCTCCAGTGACGTGCATAAGTCAAAATTCCAATCACTCTCAGAAATCTTCAGAAAATTTAGTCAAGGATTTGTTACAAAATACGGACTTAGATCCAAATCAAAGGAATGCTGCGGAAAGTTTAATTAGAGAATTCCAAAGTTTATTTTCCCAAACATCTGAAGACTTTGGACGAACTAAAATGACACAACACCGAATTGACACGGGAGATCAATCTCCTATTAAACAACACCCTAGACGATTACCTTTTGCCAAGCAAGAAGAGGTGCAGAATTTAATTAAAGATATGGAAGAAAATGACGTCATCGAACCATCAAAAAGTCCATGGGCGTATCCCATTGTATTAGTAAGAAAGAAGGATGGTTCTAATAGATTTTGTGTAGACTACCGCCGACTGAATGACGTCACCAAAAAGGATAGTTACCCCTTACCAAGGATTGACGATACTCTCGACACACTTGCGGGCAACACTTGGTTCTCGACTCTGGATCTGAAGAGTGGTTACTGGCAGGTAGAGATCCATCCGGACGACCGCGAGAAGACTGCCTTTACAACGGGACAAGGATTATGGCAGTTCAAGGTAATGCCTTTTGGTCTGTGTAACGCACCTGCAACTTTCGAACGGCTTATGGAAACGGTTCTCCGGGGGCTGTCATATGAAGCACGTCTTGTTTATTTAGATGATATCATAATCATAAGAAAATCTTTCGATGAACATCTGAACAACCTCAGGCGTGTGCTACAAAAGTTAAAGGAAGCTAATTTGAAGTTAAGCCCTTCGAAATGCAGTTTGTTTCGCAGTGAATTCGCCTACCTTGGACACATCATTTCGGCGGATGGAGTCAGGACTGATCCGGAGAAGATATCAGCCGTGAAAAATTGGAGTCGTCCAGCAGATGTTCACCAGCTTCGAAGTTTTCTAGGATTATGCACCTATTACAGAAAATTTGTCAAAGGCTTCTCGATGATTGCAAGACCAGTTCATAAATTAACAGAAGCTAATCAAAAATTTATGTGGACACAGGAATGTGACGCTGCTTTCGAAAAGCTCAAGGAGGCCTTAACATCCACTCCAATTCTGTCATATCCTCAAATCGATAAACAGTTTATACTTCATACGGATGCAAGTAACCAAGGCATTGGCGCTGTACTGTCCCAGGAAATCGACGGTCAGGAGCGTGTTATCGCCTATTTCAGCAAGTGCTTATCAAAGGCTGAGCGAAACTACTGCGTAACAAGAAAAGAGCTTCTTGCTGTAGTGAAAGCCATAGACCATTTTCATCACTATCTTTACGGTCGAAAATTCCTGATCCGAACTGATCATGCTTCTCTAACTTGGCTATTGAATTTTAAGAACCCAGAAGGCCAGATAGCCAGGTGGATACAAAAGCTTCAAGAGTACGATATGGAGATACGCCATCGAAAAGGCTCATCACATGGAAATGCAGATGCTCTCTCAAGAAGACCCTGCTCAGAGAATTGTAGATACTGCGACCGGGTTGAGAAGAAATTTAATGTCAAAGGTCCTGTAGTAAGACAAGTTACAACTGGTTCTACATCATCGCAAGATCCGTGGAGTGACGAGAGCCTGCGTAAAGATCAACTTGCTGATCCTGAAATTAAGCCAATTCTAGAGCTGAAAGTGGAGTCCAACAGGAAGCCCAACTGGCACGACATGGCCCATTACCATCCTACGACTAAACGTTATTGGGCTCTCTGGGATTCCTTACATTTGAAGAACGGCATCTTGTACCGAAAATGGGAGTCTGACGATGGAAAGACATGTAGATGGCAACTACTACTCCCTAAGTCGAGAATTTCTATGGTCCTTCAAGAACTGCATGGTAGTCCCACAGGAGGTCATTTTGGTGTAATGAAGACCCTGCAAAAGGTTCGAGAGCGTTTCTACTGGAATAATGTTCGCAGTGACGTGGAGAAGTGGTGTCGAGCTTGTGACACCTGTGTAGCACGTAAAGGTCCTAAGAGGCGCACCCGTGGACGATTGCAACGTTATAATGTAGGAGCTCCTTTCGAACGAATTGCCTTAGACATCCTGGGTCCACTTCCTAGAACATCTGATGGCAATAAGTACATCCTCGTTGTCATGGACTACTTCACTAAGTGGCCTGAAGCCTACGCCATTCCTAATCAAGAGGCGGTAACCGTAGCAGACATACTGATTCAACACTGGGTTTCCAGATACGGAGTTCCTCTTCAAATCCATTCCGATCAAGGAAGAAATTTTGATTCGGCTATGTTCAAGGAAATGTGTGAACTACTCGGCATGGACAAAACTCGAACAACACCTCTACACCCTCAATCGGACGGCATGGTGGAGCGGTTCAATCGTACCATCCTAAATAGCCTCTCTCTCCTGGTGTCTGGAGACCAACAGGACTGGGACAAGAAATTGCCTCTTTTCCTGCTTGCCTACAGGAGTGCCACTCATGAGGCCACTGGTTACTCCCCTTCTCAAATGCTCTTTGGTCGTGATCTTCGTTTGCCTGCGGATCTTTTGTTTGGCCATCCTCCTGACGCTCCTTTGTCGCCTGAAGAATACGTGGATGGACTCTAGGCACGGATTGAGGAGATTCATCGTCTAGCGAGGAACCGAATCGGACTGGCATCGGAAAAGATGAAGACACGGTACGACACAAAGGCAACTGGATATGAGTTCAACGAAGGTGACAAAGTTTGGTTGTGGAATCCCATACGTCGTAAGGGACTGTCGCCAAAACTACAAAGAAACTGGGACGGTCCTCACACAGTCGTCAACAGGCTGAATGACGTCGTCGTTCGCATACGAAAATCGCCACACACCAAGCCCAAGGTCGTACATTATAACCGGCTAGCCCCTTATTTTGGCCAAAGTGATTAGAAATTCAAAACTGGAATTTCAGACCATGGTTATGAAAGTCACTTTTTGTAAATATGTAAATAGTAATTAGTTCTTATTTATGTAAATTTTATTATTATTATTTATTTATTTATTTATTTATTTGTTTGTTTATTTATTTTAAGTGTTTTCCTCTAACTCAAGGATTGCACTACCCAGGACGTGCAGTCTTTGAGGAGGGGGTAGTGTTACGAATTTTGTAAATAGTTAGTGTTTGTACTGTAAAATAATGTAAATAATCTTATTAAGCTCCATTTCTTTACTAATATTAGTTTTTGTTACATTGTCTCTGTTATCAAGCAAACTTGTCTATTATTTTCAGTGAATGTCTATGGCAGCTTTGCGAAATATTAGAGATATCGCCAAGTTGGCGACAAACTTGGCGATTGTTGGCGATGGTAACCCTTCCCTACTCTATGGTAACCCCCCCCCCCTATTGATATACTGATACATTGAATGTTGTTCCGTGGATTTTTCGAGATGGTTCTAGAAATTTCGAGCACCTTCTGCTAGCCTATATAAGGAGAGCGATACGAGCTGTTGTTGTTATTATTTACCAGTCAGTCATTGAGTGAACAAGGCGTTTGTTAAGCGAGTTTGCTTGAGTTTCATTTATGTTGTTTTGAATGTTATTAAGTGTTGAGACGTTGTATTACGAGACTCTGGGATCTAAAGCTGTACTTATACGATAGCTTTGAGCAGTTATTTTAGAATATCTAGTAACATTTGTGAGTTTTGAAGACTCTGTTGTTCTGAAGATCTGTAAATAAATTATTTTCTACTTTTCTAAGAAACAAGAGTTTGAAGTTGTCTAACCATAAGATCAAAAGAACTATATATACGCAACAATATATATATATATGCGTACATCTATATACACACACACATATATATATAGCGAAAAAAATAAAAAAAAATTAGTTACTGATGTTATATATTAAAAAATATATACATAAGATACCATAAATAGTAAAAAATTCATTATCAAAATGAAAGATACCATGTTATCAAATATCAAAGTGTACATACATTCATAATTACTATACGAGGGCTGTAAATTAAATAATGGCAACATAAGTCAATTTTTAATGAACTTACAAGTACAGTTGAATTACATTCCTTCTATGTAATCTCCAGAAAAGCTTATAACATTTTGCCGAATGTCGGGAAGCCGTTGTAGACCAGTTGCAAGGTGTTGATTGTTGATGTGAGCGACCGAGCGCCCTATTGCGTGGTTTACAGATGAACGTCATGACTCAGACCAACCTCTAAGGATAATTCTAGGACTGTCCATCAGTGGTATATTGTAAGGAGACCGCTCAGGATGTTTGAGGAATGGAGGGCCGGCCTGTGCGTTGCAGATCCGCAGTCTCATTCCGACCCGAACGAAATGCTCGAACCCATCGTCCTACTGTCCTATACGGTAAAGCATTTGTGCCACAGACTTTCACTAATCCTCGACAGCATTCTGTTGCATTTTTGTCACGGGCAAACTCGATTTTAAGCCACGACTTCTGGTCACTTTTTGAAAACATGCTTTAGAGCAATGGAAAGGAAACACCTCACTTTGATGCCACACAACAACTACCCTTCTAAGCAAATCGACCGTTTTTTTCACTCTACACATCGACAACAGCACCACCTCACCTTTCCCATATCCTATTTGTGCGTGCCCGCCTTTCTGCGAGTTTCAAGGTTAAGTTGCCACTATTTAATTTACAGCCCTCGTATATATATATATATATATATATATATATATACATATATATATATATATATATATATATATATATATATATATATATATATATATATATATATATATATTGTGTGTGTGTGTATACATATATATGTATGGAGATTGCTTGAATTCTTCGCTTCGTCTAAATACCATACCAGGTTCTTTGGACGCAAATCAAGAAATAAGTAAAATACTTTCGTTTTCAATTAAAGAAATTGCTGTATTATCTCTATATAACAAAACATGGTGCGCATAGCTCACCATAGTGCACCAAGCAGATTTTTCAATCCAAAAAGTATTATAAAAAATAGTATTAATTTTTAATTATTAGTTTTATTTCAGTAGTTGACGCAGGCTTTTTTAATTACTAAGTAATATAGCTCATTATTTAAAATTTTGTTTTATTAAGAAATCTTAATATTCTAATGATATATTAGCCGAAGCTTCACTCTTAAAACGAAAGAGCTGATTTGGCTTCTCATGAAAGAGCTGTAATTTTTTCGATCATAAAAGAGTTGTTTTTCAAACGATTAAATCTCCTTGATCTAAATTGGTTATTTAAATAGCTCAACCTCATTTAAATTGGTTAAAACTCGAGTTATTTCAACTCTTTTTTGAGAAGCTGCCTTTCAACATTGAGATGAGTGGATTTCAGCTCAACTTGAGCTATTTTGTGGCTGACTTTTTAAGAGAGTTGATTTACCCAGAAGTATAGTAAATTCTAATAGTGTTTTGGAACATAAACTAGCCATAAAAACCATAAAATTATGGTCATCTAAACCCTTCCATATTGTCAATTTTATAAGTTTTTTTTTCAACTTTTTTTCAGAAAAACACATTTTTTGCGCATCGTCTTAGATTGTGTGTCTACACTATTAGAAAAAAACGTTGTATAACTAATTTTGTTGATTTCTGGTGCATAAATATTTAATTTAAGTTACTGAAGTTTAGTAGTCACTCTTCCTAATTCCTGTTAGTAATGTTATGTCTATTTTCGATTAAAATATTTTTAGGTTGAAAATATCACCGTAGGAAATTAACACTTTTAAATCCTTCATTCAGTGTTTTCTTTTTAAAGCATGTCACTTTTTCTTTTAGTACTTAAAATATTTTTAAAATCTAGGCTTAATTTAATATTTTATGCTTTAAAAATAGACGAACTGGGAATAAAATATAAGCACATCATATAAAAAAAAAAACGTTGATTTTAGACATATTAAAAAAAAGCGACTTTCTTTTTTATAAGTATAACAGCAAAAATATCATCAGGGCGTGCGAAGAGAAAATTGCGCTCAGGTCAAAGTTAGAATTTAGCGTTCTCCCCCCTAACTTTTTTCTTGTGACAAGCCAAAAATGATACTGGTAATATAAATTTGGCGCTCCCTAAATTTCATCACCTAGGGCGACCGACCCCTTCGTCCTTCCCCCCTTTTCACATGGTGTTATATCACAAACAAGAAATTTTGATTGATATATACATAAATAACGATGAACTGGAAACACCAAGCCGATCACTTTCATCGTGTTACTCGAATCAATATGACACAAATTGGTAATACATATGCCGATTGCATCATGTTATCGCTCTTTTTCTGATAAACTAATATCATTTTAAACATCTTCTACCAGACTTCAATGCTTTCATAAACAATGCTTTCAATGCATTCGAACAATCTGTTATTTCCTTGGCAACAACGCATTCCTTTGAAATCATATCGAATGAGCCCAAAATCGGGACCTGAGAGCAAGACTGTATGAGACAAATCCATAGCTGTAATCTCCTTCTTTTCCGTCAAAGCTGAATGAAGTAAGTTTCGGCGTCCACTGGCCGCCAGCCGCCATCAGCGCCATCTGTTGTTTGAAATTCGAACTAAAATCAAGAATTTTGGTAAAAAAAAACTCCTGACATTATACATAGCCCTCCTGCAAAATTTTTTTAATAGCTGTCACCGTTTGCAAGTTATTGAACTTTAAAATCCATCAGTCATTTTTGGGACTCCCGATATATATATATAAATATATACACTATATTGCCATTGATTATGGGACACTTGCGATTTTAGACATTTTACTAAATATCTAGAAAAATACATTAGGAATCATCTCGAAATTCTTAGTGTATAAATATAATAGTATACGTCATACATCTCATTGAAGATTTTTTACCGAAACTCCATAGGGGACCGTCAACAAATTAAAAAAGAATGAAAATCTTTTGAATAACCCTGTCAAAACTAATGTAGCAAAAAAGCTCAAACTCTAGATTATGATTGAATGCTTTATTGTAATACACTGTGTTCATTTTTATGCAAATAGCATGCATACTCGCAGAGTAATTAAGGTTTTTATAAAAATGGCCCCAAATTTTTCTAAGTTTTTCCCTTATAATTTTCAGAGTTCTTAATATAAAATAATCTTTTTTTCAGAAAATATGACAAACAACATTGCACACTGTACCCTGTAATCAAAATTAAAAAATAATAAAAATTGTATGAAAAATCAGTAGGTTTACTAAATAATTTTTTACTGCGCATGCGTCAAAGATATCAAAATTTCATTTGCATATTATGTTAGCTAAGTGTATAGAGCAACTTTTGTAAAAGTCTCAAAATTATAGCTTGAAAATTCTAAAAGTAATCGTCTATAGAAAAAGGACAAAATCCGTTGTTTCCAAAATGAAGCAAAAAAATGAGGGATTTTATCCAAAAATAGTCGTAACATCCCGTATTGTGTATTCTATATTGACACTAATCAATGAATATATGGATACAACCCCTCTTGTTTTTGCTTCATTTTGAGAATAACGGATTTTCAACTTATTCAATTGACGATTATTTTCAGAATTTTAGAGTTATGATTTTGTGACTTTCACAAAAGTTGCTCTATACACTTAGCTAACATAATATGCAAATGAAATTTTGATATCGTTGACGCATGCGCAGTAAAAAATTATTTAGTAAACCAACTCATTTTGTATACAATTTTCATTATTTTTTAATTCTGATTACAGGGTACTGTATGCAATGTTGTTTGTCATATTTTCTGAAAAAAATATTATTTTATATTAAGAACTCTGAAAATTATAAGGGAAAAACTTAGAAAAATTTGGGGCCATTTTTATAAAAACCTTAATTACTCTGCGAGTATGCATGCTATTTGCATAAAAATGAACACAGTGTATTACAATAAGGCATTCAATCATAATCTAGAGTTTGAGCGCTTTTGCTACATTAGTTTTGACAGGGTTATTCAAAAGATATTCATTCTTTTTTAATTTGTTGACGGTCCCCCATGGAGTTTCGGTAAAAAATCTTCACGGAGATGTATGACGTATATTATTATATTTATACACTAAGAGTTTCGAGATGATTCCTAATGTATTTTTCTAGATATTTAGTAAAATGTATAAAATCGCAAGTGTCCCATAATCAATGGCAATATAGTATATATAACGAAAAAAATAACAAATTTTAGTTACTAATGTTACATATTAAAAAATATATATAAGATAACATAAATAGTAAAAAATTCATTATCAAAATGAAAGATACCATGTTATCAAATACCAATAAGTACATACATTCATAATTACTATACGAAGGCTGTAAATTAAGTAATGGCAACAGAAGTCAATTTTTAATGAACTTACAAGTACAGTTGCATTACATTCCTTCTATGTAATCACCAGCAAATCTTATGACCTTTTGCCAAATGTCGGGAAGCCGTTGTAGACCAGTTGCAAGGTGTTGATTGTTGATGTGAGCGACCGAGCGCCCTATTGTGTGGATTACAGATGAACGTCATGACTCAGACCAACCTGTAAGGATAATTCTAGGACAGTCCGTCGGTGGTATATTGTAAGGCGACTTCTGAGGACGTTTTAGGAATGGAGGGCCAGCCTGTGCGTTGCAGATACGCAGTCTCATTCCGACCCGAACGAAATGCATGAACCCATCGCGTTACCGTCCTGTACGGTAAAGCATTTGTGCCACAGGCTTTCATAAATCCTCGATAGAATTCTGTAGCATTTTTGCCATGAGCAGCCTCGATTTTAAACCACGACTGCTGATTACTTTTTGAAAACATGCTTTAGAGCAATGGAAACGAAACACCTCAGTTTGATGCCACACAACAACTACTCTTCTAAGCAAATCGACTGTTTTTTGCACTCTACACATCGACAACAGAATCCACTCATCTGACAGAATCCACTTATCTGACAGAAATCCCCTCATCTGACGATTTGAAAGTCTGCTTCTCATAAAGGGTTGAAACAAATTCGAGTGAAAGATTTATTTTAAGCAGTTTAAATCAAAATGAGTTAAATATTTAAAAAACAACTCATTCACGATCGAATAAATTACAACTCTTTATTTAGCAGCCAAATCCCCTCTTTCGTTTTAAGATTGCATATTGTGTTTTATAAATTAGAAAAAATAGTATTAATGAAATATACCAATAAAAATCTTGATTTGGTTTTCCCAAGTGGTTGCCACGTTTGGCTTTAAAATATCGATTCGGGATCTAACGGACCCAATTTTATAATGTAATCGAAAATTGGTTTCTTGATTTTTTATATTATACTAAAAGAATTGAACACATTAATAAATGGAACAATACAGTTACTGCTAATTATTTTAAAGTGTGATAGTAGTGGAAGAGAAAATACTGAAATACGTACTGGAGATCTTTTACGAAATTTTCTTTCCATTTTAATTCTGTTATTTGTAGCTCCTCATCTTCAGGAATACGGCACAATGTGGTGGGCTCCCATTTGAGTTTTTGAAGTTTCTCTTCCCTGAAATTTAAATAAACACGTCACTTAAGATTTTAAATGGTACTGTGTAAATAATCTATTTGTGTATTTTGTCTAATTTATAAGCAACGTGACTTTCCGCAACTTTAGTGACGCTTGCTATACAGCAAATTCATGAAGTACTTTTGCAATACAAATTGCGCATTATAATTTACACGTCTAACTGAAATCGTTTTCGATTGTGTTGCAGGTGTGTTGCACTAGGAACAAGATTGTGCAAAAAGTGTTGTTAACTATGTGATTATAGATGACGCCTAAAAAAAAGCCAAACTTCACAATTTTTCAAAAACTGCAGTTTTTGATATTTATTGGTAAAAATTAGCCAATTCATTCAGTAATCACCTGCATATTTTTTTAGTATAAAAAGTAGTCCCTTATTTCTTTTTTTAATTGTGTAATTTTAAAGGAACCATGCAGAAAGTGCTTTGATATATATTAAAATTAATATTAATTGATTTAAAATATTTCAGCACATCAGCTTGAAATCCTGTTTTTGTCTTTGTTCCAGATAAGGAACATAGAGCATAAAGCTCATAAAACATTCTAAAGAAAAATGGTGCGCAAAGGGCTAACGCAAGGTTAAATCAATGCAATCTTATTTGCATCTGATAGTGATGATCAGTCCTTACGAGTTTCTGATGATAGCTAGGATTATTCAACATACATTCTAGCTAACAATAACTGAAAATGCTATTTCTTCATATGAATCAGACGTTGACTGCAACAAATGTGATCCAAGAAATTGATTCAGCTGCCACAGGAGATATATTTTTGTAATTAATATTAAAGTAATTTCAAATTTCGTTAAAAGTACCATATAAAAGTTAAAATCAACAAGTCAAACAACAATTGAAGTCAGACGTTTTTCCGCTGCCGGACATTGTTATGAGCCGGGAGTGTATGTGGGGATATCAGTATGTGGATTAAATTTCTAAACCAACCAAATTTTCAACTTACCAGTGTGATTACATGTAAATTTTTCTCGACGAATGCTCCCCCTCCCTGACACTCTGAATTCAAAACTGAATATATACAATGAGAAGCATCAATTTAGAGGAAAGTTTTTATTCTTTCAGTTTATTCTTTCAGATGCTGCAGATATCCCTGCTGGACCCAGTGTTAATAGAAAAATGTCGGAAAGAAAAGACAAATATCTGAAGAGCAAATAAGCATAAGAGAGAAAGCATTTCATTATGGAAACTTCCTATCAGTTTTTGCCCTTTTTTTTAACACTAGACTTTTTAATCTTATTTCAGAAGAGAGACATAGATACAGCATAGGAAAGTATTTTTCTCTACCTTTACAAGTTTCCATTACGGATACTATTGAAGTGATGTTTTAGGAAACCAAACAATAAAAAATAAAATGTCTGTCAATGAATTTGAAAATAATCCGACAATTTTAAATAAATTCCGAAAGGCATGAAGGGCCGTGATAGACTTTTTGAATTAAGGTCTGTAATAGAGAGTATAAGGGCAGTGGGATATATTATATACCACGTGATTTGAATCAAGATTCGAACCAGAAGCTTTTAATTAAATTTTATATTTCTAACTTTGGCAAAAAAAGTGTTTCAAAATTGTTTCTTTCTTTATGTTTTTTTTTTTCGAATATTCCGGTGTAAATTTAACATAAAAAAAAGCAATTAAATTCCTGCAATAAAAATTTAATACATATTATACTATTTTTGTATATATAATACACAAGTACTCTGAGCTTCATGCCACATTTGATAGAAAATGAAAATATCTCATTGTGTGCTTTGGGACACATATGGCACATACCATAAAAATCCACATTAAAAAAAATATATATGAAGTCATAATTTTTTTTATTGTTTTTCCTGCATTTGTGACTACCTAAAGGAATCAAAATAAGTTTTTCATACTGAAAACAAAAATCGTGCAGTGAAGGGATAAAAGAGTATGGTGACAAAATATTTCCACATTGTTGATCCTTAATTTTTATTTTGATTGTTTGCCTATTTTGCTCTTTTCAATTCATAAAATCTCAATCCGAAATTTAGTGAATTATAGTTTCGAGAAATACCATGCTATATTTTTAAAAACCCATATTATAGTTCATTTCACGAAATTTGCATTTAATCTATGATTAACATTACACAGACAATTCGATTGCTTAATATAAGCACATAATCTAAGCATTTCAAACTTCAGATTTTTAGCACTGATGTACCGTAATTTCGGGTGTATAAGCCGCAGATCAAACAATTGTTTTTCGACCCAGAATTTTTAAGAAACAAATGTAACTAGTCAGATCGCCGTAAATATTTCTCTTCAATCACTAAATAAGATTTCTGGGTCCAAAAAGAATTGTTTGATCCGCGGCTTATACAAACGAAATTACGGTAAATCGGACATATTGGCCTGAAGTTATCCCTGTTAATAACATTCAACGAGAAAAAATTATGCATACTACGAGTCATTTTTTAGCAGTCTATACGATTCTTTAAGAGTAGACAACATCCTTGGTTAAGTTAGCAATTTCAGATGTTCGAATATAAAATTTGAGGGGTCAAGTCAACCAGATATTTAATCTAAAAATAAGTGCATAAATGTGATAATGGATAAGTAAGATCACACAGAGGGTTTCGTTTAAAATTTCTTTCAAAACAACTTATCCTTTAATTAATAAATACAAATTGTCAATGTATAAATATTAAATTTTTACATAGATGGTAGAATCAATCAATTTCATTTTAAAATATTTATTTAAAAAAGTTATTTATTTTAATCAAATTTAAAATATTCAAAGCAAACTATTTAAATAAAACACAAAATTCTAAATTCTTTGAAAATTAAAAGAAAATAGCAGAGATAAAAATTTAAATTTCCGAAAACAACAAAAATTGCTTAAACAAAATTTAAAATGACGAATCAGTAATAAATTGTAATAGTTTTTCAAACAGAAAGATAATTGAATTCCAAAAAATATTATGAATATCAGGAATAAAACAAAATAATTAAAAAACATTAAATTGGAGGAAAAAAATTAATTGATTTTAATGACATACATCTTAAAATGAAAATTTCAAGTTCCAATACTGAGATGCTAACAAAGGACCATATGTATACTTACGTGATGCTTTTTCTCCAAGCTATGATGTTTACACGAAAAACATTGAAATAGCGAATCTTTTTTTTATATTTTAAATAGCAAAAATGAACGGATGACATTGATAAAACTGACTTATTCAAAATAATGGTTTTTTTTTTTTTTTCAAAATTTTAAGATTTGCATAAGACACGAGTTATTCAGCTGTAAGTACTCGGAATTCGAAGTCCCTGACTTATACAGTTTTGTATGCGGACTCTGTGTCAGACAGACATACAAAGGACCAAAAAAAAAAAAATAGAATTTCGTCAGATGAACAAAATTTCAAAGTCTCTTGCATTCTATTTTACACAGATTTTCTTCAATTTCAATCTTTTCAAATCGTGAAGCGTGATGTCTGAAATTTAGTGCTTATATTTTCGAAAATTACCTCACAGTATTTTACAAAACACGTATATTTATTTATTTATTTCAAATAACTTATTTTTCATCTATGATTGACATTATGCTGCTAATACAATTGCTTATTGGTGATATAAACATCGAAAATTCTAGACTTTCATCACTGGTATAAATTATTAATTACATCATATTGGGCTAAAGTTGTCTTTGTTTCACCTTTAATGCAATCACCGAAAAAAATCTATTAAATCTACTAATTATTATTTCATGTTTGTCATGATTCTTTGTGAGTAGTTAACATACTTATTTAAGTATGAATTTCTGATGTTTGAAAACGCATTTGGAAGGATTAATTTCAAGTATATGAAAGTGCATGATGTATTTGAAAATACAGGATAAAAAATATCATATCTTAAAAACCGAAATCGACTATTTGCTTTTCTTTGGTGATATAAAGAGTTTTTAGAGCAATTAAATAGATTTATACACGTATGAAAATACTTCATTTAAGCTCAACTATTATTACAACAAGTATACTAAGTAAATCAACTATTTTAAATTTGAAAAAAATTACTTACATTTTTTGATGCCCCTTGCACTCCTTTTTGTAGACTATCACTTTATTCTTTTTGTAATTTTTCTCCATCCATTCTTTTAAGTCAGGGATATTTATAGATCTTAACAATTCCTGAAAAGAAATGAAAATTAGAATCACTTATATCAACAGTACATAATCACAGTTATATTTTGAAACACAAAAGCTATTACTTTAAAAACTTACATATATATATGATGCAGAGAGGCAAACCCTATTCAAGCTTCAAGTACCACAGTTGTTTGAAGATAATTCATTCCAATAGTCCTGTTCTGGACATTTTTAACTGCGTTGGAAATAAACCTCATATGTACTACTCCAAATTTCTTCTAAAATTGCATTTCTCTCAATATTTTTTTTTAATTATAAACGTAACTCAGAGAAATACTAGTTAATTTAGATCATTGTTCAAAAGCAAATTTATGTAAAATTTTAGTCAAAAGTAAAATTTTGGACAGTGAAACATCTAATTAATTAAGTTTCAAACGTGTTGATAAACTTTAAGCATTTTGAGAGGGAATATTTTTTCTCAAGTTCTGGGCTTAAATAATTTTCTTTAACCAAAGTTATAATTTTTAATAATGCAGAAATTTTACATAAAGAAATGTAATTTTAACTTTTAAGAAGTTAAACATAAAAATAACAATGTTTAGAATTAGATTTTTGCAGACCGATTTTTTTATATCTCACTTGCATACCACGATGTACAAGTTTCATAATTTCGATGATAGCGCATATCATTTTAGAAATGATAGAAAATATGTTAAATTATTCCTTTCGAATCTGCATGTAGAGATTTGCGCACTAACATTTATAATTGTTATATTCTTTTGTTTCTGAAACTTGATGCCGTGTATATTACAGAGAGCAAATGTACCCATTCGTAATGCCGATGTCGTTTTAACGGTAGTAACACCAAAAATTAGATTTTAGCGTAATATTTTAAACTGCTAAACATCACTCATTTTCATTATTTACACTGTCGAATACGGAGGCACTTTAAAATGCAATTGGTTTGGAAAATGTATCGTAAATTATTTTGAAAACTGTACGCACATTCTACTTTTTTAATAATTTTGAAATGCAAATTAATTTTAAAATTCAAACAATCGTGTGCAGCCGATTAGTTCATAAAAATATCTCAGCATTTAAACAAATAGTTCTGTTTATGTAAGCATATTTCTTTCTAGCTAATATCCTATAACGAAATTAAAACTTTATAAATAAGCAAATAAAATTGTATTTTTGAAATAGATATAAGACATCCAATCGAACTATGTTCGTAAACCATTGAAAGGATCAGAATCTGTATTGAATTGAGAGGTGGCCCAGAGGGACATCCCATTAGAGAAATTATCTCCCCCCCCCCCTCTGTAACGTAGATTTTTGGGTGGTGTCGTTCCAAGTCATGTATAGATGAATTTGGGTGCCGTTATATTTGCCGCTACTAAGAGCTCCTTTTTAGACGACAGAATTCGGATAAATATAGTTCTCAGGTTGAGAGGAAATAACACAGGTATACCGAAGCAATGAGGGACACCGCAAAAACTCTTCTTGGTTTTTTTATTATTATTATTATTATTAAGAGATGCAGTAATATGCAGAGAACTACAGTCCTCAGGGAGTGACCCCTTGGAAACACCGTTTATGAGAGCTACATGAGGCAATAGGTCTTTACAGGACAATAGTTAAAATCAAAGTCATTACAATCAGTACAGATGTTGATTAGCGATTTGGCTTACGGTTTTCGCCAAAACTCTTTGTATAATTGCCGACCTTGGCAATAATTATGCAGAGAGAGACAGAACGCGTTGTTAAGTACACAGCCAATTGATAATCTGTAAATTATGGGAGACAGGCACAAAAGTGTTAATAGAGTAATTTCGTGAGAACTCCATCAACTCTAAACGGAACGATGAAAGATATCTGCTTACATTCACATATAATGCCCCAAATTAGAAGAATCAATGAGACGCACCCACGAAATAATTTGCAGGACAAAATGTTTATGAAGAGAAAGAAAACCGCCAGTAGCTGTACAAATAGTAGATTATTTTAGTTATTGAAATCGCAGACAGCTTTCAACGGTACTAGGAGAAGCGCAGATTGAAAAGAATTGTTTGTTTTTTTTAATTTTATTTCAGTTAGTCATTACATCAGAAAAATTCATGTAAGAAAAAAGAATTAATGAAAGCCTTTCCATACTTAATAGAATATTACACTGTGGGAAAAGGGCGCAATGAATACCTAATTCCTAAATTATAAAGATTTACTGAAATGCAATTTTATAAAAGGAATGAATTTTAACCAAAAACTATATATAATGGAATCTCCATTATACCCCCCCCTTGAATTTGAATATTGTATTTTTTAAATGATTTTCTGCAGAAATTCATAATGTTCCCTTGGAGCGACAGAAATCCCTCCCGGAGAAAAATGTCTGAATTCAACACTATTCAGAATTATCAAGTCCGACATTGTACGTAAACTGTGGCAAATGAGAACCGTTCGTTCTATAACTAGTTATATAAATATTCATATCTTAGTACAACAGCTGTTGCACTCTTATGCAAAAATGCTGCAATATAATTGTTTTGCGTTTATATGTACATTAAATGCCATTCTATAGAAGTAATATACTGTAACTTAAATATATTTAATGTCTTTTGCAAATCCACCGTTAATTGATTAAACACATTCTTTGGTTAGTTCAAGGTACGAACGCAAAACGAAATTAATAAGTTTTAAAACATTATTTGAATGCATAATAGATGCTCGTACACAAAATGATGTTTATATTCTTAGTGATCATTCTAAATAACATATTAAATCTAAAACTATCTCTTGTGTTTTCAAAAAAAAAAAAAAAAAAAATGGTTTTCTTTATATTTTGTAACTTGCGAAATCAGGAAAATCCCTTTTTACTTTAATAGTATTTATTTTTACGTTTTTGAAAATATTGTCTAATTTCATAAAATGTTTTTATTTCATTATTTTTTCAAATCAACTTAGATTCTACAAGGTACATAATTTGACTTACATATAGTACGTATGTTTCAACATCATCTTCATACATGAATCTTGATCTTAAGATACTTAAATCATCACTGAAAAGTAAAAAACATTCGCAGATTAATGTAAAATTAAATAATGAACTTAAACAAATACACATTAGTATTTAGATGAATTATAAAACTATAAAATTCCATATTCAAAAATAAGATTCTTCACCACTGAATGCTTATAGTGGAAAATTCCCACATAAATTTAGCTTCAGTTTGGCTCATTCATTGCCAAACTATCAACAAAATTGGAAAATTGACAATTTCAAAATGCCATGCTTAATATAAATTTAGAGAACTCTCTTTTCTACCATTTTACGAACTTTCCGTGTAGTAAGAATTTCAAATTCAGCAGATTTTTCTTTTCATTCCTTACAAATCTACCAGAATTTACGAATTATAAAAATAGGCTTATTTAATCTATGATTAAATAAAATGATTTTTTTAAATAGAAATTCTGTAGATTTCTGAATAAAAACAAATCCTCATATTTGGGCACAGTGGACACGTAAGTTAAACGAAACGCTTACACATTTTCTAACAATTTCTTTGAAAATTTATGTTGCATAATTTTCTTAGAAAACCTTTCAAATCTTTCTTTCCGCAATATCATATAATTTTTGTAACGCATTTCTAGATACTGGCACAGTCCTCGATCACAATAATATTTTTGAAGAGTGAGTAATGCAAATTGATATTTAAGACGAATAAAACATGACAAATCGAACAGGCCTCTGTATTGAGATTTTTAAAGCCTGTTTAACAATAAATGTACCAAAGAACACGAATAATATCAAGTAAATTCATAAAATGAAAAAAAAGAAAGAAAATTAAATTTAGAAAATTTTAGCCTAACTTCATTAAAAAAATTCTAAGTGTGAAACTGCTACGAACGTCATTTTACGAGCTTTAAAATTGGTACCATTTTTTTTTACTTCTTGCATCATTAATATACTGTGTATGAGAAACTTTTACACATTTAAGAAGGCAAGCACTTCGCTGCCAATAAAATTATACGTTTCCGAATTTTCATCAGTTTGATAGATTTATTAAATTTTAGTTCATTAACCCTTTATTATATTTTATAATGTCTGCTAAATTCAAACAATGAATGTTATTATACAGGGTGAGTCATAAATATCGAAACAATAGGCTATCTCCTTAAATATTGCTCCTAGACCCATACTTCCAATTGCAAAAATTGCTAAAAAAGATGAAGTTTCAGATAAGATAAGTTGCAACTCCATGGGTGGTCTATTAGAAAAAATACAAAAATTAAATTTTTATACGGCCCCCGTAGGGCAAAATTCCCAATTAGGAAATTATTCCTTATCCATTCCTAAAATGAACAAAAAAAAAAAAAAAATTCATCTAAATATCTAAAAATCTGACAGAGATATTAAAATCTGAAATTCTCCAAAATTCGTGACTTACACCACTTTACCATGCCTATAAACAAAGTATTTTTCACTAATTTTCAAAGCAAGTAAGGTGTCATCCATATATTGTCCATTATTAAATATCGATTTAAGATAGTGCCTCTCATTTGGACATAACAAAGCAGTGTATTGAATTAAATCTAAACTTTTTTCAAAATATGTTGGTAGTCTGCATTGGAGGTCTGCATGGATCGAAATATCTTGATTCGGTCCCAAACCGGCCCATAGAAGGAAAAGTTCGATGCCTTCGCTTCGGCCCGGCCTGAAAAAATGTAAAAAAAATAACCCGGACTGGTCTGAAAAATAGTTTAAATCATAGCCCGGTTCAGCCGCAAATTTCTACATAGTTTTTTACTTCGGTATGGGAGAAAATGGTTTTGTATGGAAGAGTTCTGACCAAAAATTTCTTTTATAGCTTTTAGTTTTTTATATTTATACTTCTTATTATTAAAGAAACTCAAAAGGCTGTAATATTTATATTTTATCAATGAATCTCTATTTATATATAAATGTTTCACTTATATTTTAATATCGCTAATCTCCAACGCATGGGATGCGTTGGAGACTTTGAAAAATGTTATACAGTAAAACCTTTTAAGACGGAATCACATAGTAAAGAAAAAATACGTTATAGAAGGATGTCCTCCGTAGGAGGTGTAGTTAGAATTTAATTTTTTCCTCGGGTATCATTGTATTTATTTTGCATGAATCAACATATTTTCCGATTAAGACAGAATTCCGTCATAGGCAGGCTTTTTTTTCACTGGTTTTATTGTATTTAATTTTTCAGCCTTTGAATATACTATTCTTTAAAAAAAATGTATTTGTTTATTTATTTATTTATTTATTTTGTAAAATAAAGATTTTAAAATCTATGTGTTTTTGAAAATATTTCGATTGAGCCGAATTTAATTTATTTTAAGCACGTATTAAGCCATTCAGAGACAGTGATTATAATACGGGTTTGTCGAGACCGGGATTGAAAATTTCGTCCAATGTACACCTAGGAAGAAGCTAGCAGTCCCCTCCTTTAGGCCCGGCTTGGCGGGTCTTCAGTAAAAAGGAACCTCTCGGTCCTGGCCCGTCCTGGGCCCAGAATACAGATTTCTAAACTAGCCTCTAAAGGACGACTAGACTATTTCTAGACAGCCTCTAAAGGACGATAAAAAGCCTGAAGTTGTGAGAGCTAAGTTTATAAAAAAGACTTAATCTGCATCTTAGAAAAAGCGTTCTTTTAAATAAATGACAGACATTTAAACAGTACACTTCGTTTTTCTGCATAATGAATTTTTCCCCCATTATTTCTTGTCCTTAAATTATTAAATAATAAGAATTTTCAAAGGAAAAAGAACTTGAAACATGTCATTTTGGATTTTTTTACGTTAGTTTTCTTTGGGCAAATTAAAAAAAAATATTTACTTTTGAAAATATGATTTTTTAAAAAGTTGTATTACTTTTTCAATAAATATTTTTAATATTTTTAAAATTAATAATAAAAAAAACCCTGGAACAAAATTAAAATCAGATTTTCATCTTTAATTAAATGGAAAGAAACTGAAATCCGATAAATGATGTTACGAGTTATTACGATTTTTAATTATCCCATTTTTAATTAAACAAGTACTAACCACATGAAATTTTTATAAATTGTATGAGAAATTGTAGAATGTGATTTTCTTATCAAAC
Organism: Maratus speculifer; assembly: GCA_964019185.1. Classification (NCBI taxonomy): domain Eukaryota; kingdom Metazoa; phylum Arthropoda; class Arachnida; order Araneae; family Salticidae; genus Maratus; species Maratus speculifer. The sequence continues at coordinate 418,694,746 of OZ025291.1, read as the reverse complement.
TATAAGGCTAACCATAAAAAAAAAGAAAAAAAAAAATCAAAATTCGACCCCAAAAAATAGATTTTTACGCGTTTCCTAGAACTGTTAAAGCAACGTTGTTTTTTTAATTGTGCACATTTCGATTTGTGTCTAATCCCTTAAAACCTGATGAATTTTTTAAACGGCTGTAACTTAACGAGTTTTAAAGATATGAAGATGCAACTTTTTGTGCCTTATTCAGGACTAAATAAGGAAAATTTTTCTAATTGGAATTTTAGAAAAAATGAAGTGTACGAATTGCAGTGATAGAAATGAGAATGGCTGCTGAGCAGTATTCCAATTTACAAATTTAAAGAATTCGCTAATCTTAAATCATAATAAAAATAAAGGAAATTTCTACTAATTAATCTCTTTTATCTCTCTTTTAATATGAAAGAAGATAACAATGCATTTTTCCAGACAAAAGATATATTATGCAAAAGAATGTAATGAAACATTGAAGTATCTATTCTTCTTTAAGTAATATTGTGTAACACTTTATTATAAGAACATCCCAAAATACCGAAAATACTTTCTACGATTTAATTGATTGCCTTTGAAGATGTTTTACCTGAAATGCAATTTCGATTCCGCAGAAGCAGGAAATTTTATAGAAATTGTTATCTATTTATCTTTAATAAATTAAACATGACAACTATTTTCGGACTTTATATTATTGTTTCCCATCTTAAATCAAAATTATACAACATAAGAAGTGTAGAGTAAAATTAATTTCATCAATCACCTATCAATATCTGAATACTGGTATAAATATGATCAACGCATTTTTTCTTCTTTTTTTAGTTAGGTTTTTGACGTTTTGCTAAACAATAGAGTCATAACAAAGCGGAAGTCGTATAATACTAAATTAAACTGATTAAAATTTTTAGCACAAATCAAAAACTGTAAGTAATTTGTACGCTTTTTTTAAAATAGGGCTAAAGTTTCCAAAATACTTACTGAAAATAATAACTTTCCATGTCATATGTTTTGTTAAGTCTTTCTCGTTCAATGCGTATTGCTTGTTCATGTTTGAAACGGTCATATCTCCACTTGATGTTCTTCAAAAATTCTCTCCTGGAAAAATAAAGAAGCACATTTCTTAAATGTTTAAATAAAATTATAAATAAGTAAATGCATATTTATGTTTTCTTGAGGTGCTATCCGTGATTTTAGTAGCGTTTTAGTCGCGAATCCTTTCAGATGCCTGTCAATGTTGAGAATGGAGAACTTCTCTACATCGAAAAAAAAAAAACTAAAATTCTGCCAAAATAATCAAACTGCTCAGACAAAAACTTGTTTAAACCAAAATATGCTTCGGTCTTAAAGGTTATTTTTTACGGATTTTACAGTAACTTGTTTAATGAATCCCACGCAATTGGAACATTTTGATAACAGAAGCTTGTCCAAATCCAAAATATAACTTATTGTTTTCCGAGGAAAACCATGCAGTTTTTATTCAAAAACCTCGCAAGAAGGGGTAATTGCTACCGTCCTTATAGATTTTGTTATCAAAGATTTTACTGTTTTAGATTGTATATTGCAGTCAAAGATTCTGTTTCAGCGATGTTTTTTTTTTTCTTAGTACGTAAATTTGTTTTGTACGTTTTATGTAGGGAGAATGATTTTTAAGCGTTTAATACAGATGCGCATTAAAGACAGTTGCTAAAGACAGATTAAGACTTATTTTATTCTTAATCACTAAACTATTAATCTCATCCTTGTTTTTTTTTTTTTTTTTTTTTTTTTTTTCTCTCTCTCTTTGTCATTTTATTGTGACAGTGGACCAGTTAAAAATAATGATCGGAGACTTCAATGTGTTGTCGATGTTACGCTTCAACATGACTCGCCTTTAGGTGACGTCATACGAAATCGTTATATTTCATGTGCTGTCTATGCTGCAACCATGAACAAAGAATAGTATAAGGCTATCTATTGTTACCAGTTTTGGAAGAAAAAAATTGTTTGTCGGAATATGTTTGAAATAGATGACATATTACTGTTAAAAATCTGTTACATTTTTCGCCAAGTCACTCCATCGCTTTTATAGAATATCTTTATTTTGACCAATTAAAGTGCTCCAAAATATCGTCAAGTAAAGTTTTTCTATAAAAGCATTGGAATGACCATGCAAAAAAATTGCTGCAAATTACTAACAGTGAATACAGCACTTTACTATCAGAAGTCACTAGTCCACCTGCTTCGCCATTTAGATTACATTTCCAACATCGTTTTTAGGAATAAAACTACTTTAACATAGTTTCACGTTATATTAATTGAAATTAGCGTCTCTATATTAACACAATTGGCAGTTCGGATTGAACTACTTTTGCATTCTATGCTCGTGATAATAACCGAAAGACAGGCAAAAGTTCAGTTTATCATATTTCGACTTGTGTGCTTGACATTAACTGCCTTCGTCGAAACTATCATCGGTGTAAGGAAGGGATACACGCAATGAAATATACAACAGCAAAGGATTACATCCGGGAACTGCACAAAGTATATGCAACTCAATCACCGGGAGTTGAATCCGGCAGCACTCCTAACGTAACAAGACAAAATCTTTACCAAAATGAGACCCGGTATCAGCAGCTCTTTTGAACATGCAAAGCTTTCCACACTTTTTGTCGATTTCACGAAAACATATTTTAGGTGCGTTCGTAATTATGTAAATAAGTAGCACCTATAGTTGTTGTTCAGGCCGTCGGTCCGCATATAACAACGCAAAAACTAACAAACCGAATCACTTGAAATTTAAAATACATAATTGTTACATAATTTTGTCCAATCATCTCAATTTTTATGCAAATCGGATGAATAGATCAATTACAAGGACAATCAAAAGGATTCCGTAACATTACGGTCAATGGGGGAGGGGGGGAAGTTTCAAATGCATTTTAATCGTTTGAAATTTAAAACATATAATTATTACATAATTTTCTCGAGTTATTTCACATTTTATCAAATTCGAATGCATAAATCAATTAAAGGGACAAACAAAAGTATTCCGTTACATTACGTTCAATGGGAAAAAAGTTTCAAATGCATTTTAATGGTGTTACGAACATTCAAACATAATACTACGAACATAATAATTCGAATTAAAAGTATTCCATTACATTAAGATCAATACGAAAAAAATTTTCAAGTATATTTTAATGTGTTAAACTCTTTCGAATATAATAAAATTGACATGAACCTATGAAGTATATATGTATACTAAAATATACATTCTCTACAATCTGCGATGCGAAAGATATTTATTATTAAATTTCAGGGTCACACCAAATTATTCCATTACATAATGCTATACGGGGAAACATTGTTTGGGGCTTGTTTTAATTATATTAAACAACTTCACATTTTAATAAAATATATGAATATGATATACGTTACTGAGGTGTAATAAAAATTACTTCCTGTATATTTACAGGAACACAAAAATTTTGACCACTATACTGTATTCGAAGTACTGTCTACTATAACAGCAAGATCTGAATATATTTAAAACTTCGTTATCGTACGAACGCACCTCATTTGCTAAGCTTCATGTGCAATTTCGAACTTGTTTTATTAGGATGCATCGATTTGTATCTTACTTTTTAAGACATCATTAGTTTTAGGGTTTCGTACTTAAAAACACCATCAGTTTGTCTATCACAGCCATTTTACACATAAACTATGGAAAGTTTAAATTCGAGTAAGTAATTATGAAATTCTTTTAGATATTTGCATATTATCAGACGTTCACAAATATATTTAGGGAAGATGTAGAAGAACTAATAGTTATTTGAAAAAAAATTCTCTTTGTATATCGTATGGGATATCGTATAAAAGTACTTTTAATCCAAACTCAAAAATATATTTCTTTTAATTTTAGATATTGTAATTCCAGAGACAATGTTGAACATGTAGTGCAAACAAATATCCCCCCCCCCCAAATGTTTTTCTAATCTGCTAAAACTAAAATGATGATAAAGTTAGAATTAGTAAAAATTAAAATAAAACAATTAAAAAAATGAATTTATTAAAAATATTAAGAAAAACAATTATGAAAAAAATTACAGGTAGTAGATCTTGCAGGAAAACTATAACGATATCCTACGTCACATAACCTTGGGAAAATCGCATTTTTCCGCAGGACAAAAATTTTGATTCGGAATTCAACAAAAGATTGTGTAGAGCTGGAGATACCTATTGTAGTAGAAATATAAATGAATTGTTTATAATGATTTTGGAAAAAAAAATCGATTTTGATTACCCGACATATTAACTCTTAAAGACACGGGCGATTGGACATACGTAATAACAGGGGTGGCCTATTATTTGTACCACCAGCTTTTAAAGCCTTGATAGCAATTTTTAGATTTAGCAAAGTACTGTACTGTAATTTCAAAGAACATTTCTTAATGTCTTTCTAGTAATTTATATGTAATCCGAATTAACGATTGAGCACATAATTTATTCCATTTTAGTACAGCTAAACATTTAATGTTAGATGTGGCAACGTGGGCATGATTTTACAATGTGACTCTGCTGATTCTTGCAATTCACCTTCCAAAAACTAACGTTTACTTGAATGAATGTCTGCATCTTTGAAAATACGTTCAATTAGGTTCACTCTAGCAGAGAGAAATTTCCAAAACTACATTTTAATTCCATTTTAATGCATTTCAAAATTTATTATATAATTTAAATAATACGTTACATAATACATCTAAAAGTTAAAAAGCAAAGAAAATTCAAGAAATCAACATTGTTTGTAAAAAAAAGGGCTGAATTCAAAATAACCTATCAAACCAAAGGTAGAATTTTGATTGAGATGTTTTAAGAAACAGAGACGTGGATGAAATTTGACAAGAGCTAAAACTAAGGCTCCTATATAACGGGCTGAATCACGACTCCATTAAGTTTCCAAAACGGTTGCCTAATTTGGCGTCTTATCGCGTAGATGGCGAGGCGAGTAATTTTAGTTTCTCAATCTCTCACGGGAAAATATAAGAATAAGAACCGGTTTGTTGTATACAAGTGATTAGGTTGGCGGGATATTTGGCGAAGTTCTCCAATCCAGATCTATTCTTTTAAATATTTATACACAAATTATTCCCCTTTTTTCTATTTATATGGAATTTAAATACTCTAAACCCATTCCTGAACAGGTGAGAATAATTTTCTGCTAAACAACCGTCCGTTTTCAACGATTTTGTAGCTTTAAAGTCATTCAAACGTTTCTCGCCCCATAGGAATCAATGGGAAACAAACGGTAACTGGGAAACAAGATGCTTGACGATTCAGCCTGAGTTATAGGAGTCCTAGCTAAAACTTAGAAATCATAAATTGCTTTTTACAAAATAGTCTATGGCCAGTTACTTCAGTTACTCCAATTCATTCATTAGTTTAGATTTTCTTTGCTCACATATGGATGTCCTAGCTTTAACTGTACTTAAAACTGCTCTTTGACAAAAACTTTATCAACATTTCCTTGTGTTATTAGTTTACAATCACAAGATACGATTTAAAATAAAAATCATGTTCCCGAATTGGTTAATATCTAAGTAAGAACTTTAAGAATCAGAATAACTTTTTGAGAGAATTGGTGTGTGTTAAAACGTATTTTTTTTTAAATATTTAAATAAACAAACTTCTAATTATTACATAACAATAATCAACTATCCTTTCTCGAATAAACGATTTTTATACAAAATGTTTTGAATTTGTGTTTTATAAAACTTTTTAAAATATTTAGAGTAATTTAAATAGAAGTTAAAATACTTAAGTTTAGAAGCTATTCTAAAAAATTATAATATTTCTAATATCCTAAATGCAATAAAAGATATTTGTACATACATATTCGAGTATCCACTGTCTACGTCATTAAACAAATGGTCTTTAAGGTATGTATATGCTCTACTCATGTGTGATTTCAATGCCCTTATTTCAGATGCGGACAATGGTTCCTAAAAAAGAAAGGAAAAAATAAACACTTTTACTTTTTTTACTCATAGTTACAAATGAATATACAAAAGCATGTCTTTTTAAAAATTACTTACATAAATGGGAGAAGTGATGCAAAAAATTCTTTTTTAACCAAATTTCTCACGGGAAAAAATTAATTTATTGTTAATTTTTAATCGTGTTTGTTTAATTTAAATTTTTATTAAAAAGAAATTGTTGTGCTGATCGGGGCTTGTTGCTCAATTTTTTTCAATATATTTTTATTCTTTTTTTTTTTTTTACTTAATTATAATTTTTATTTTTCCTTAGTTTATACAGTAATAATTTGCACAATAAAATAACGTTTGAAATGAGCAAAAATTCTAAAATAATAATAATAATAATAATAATTATTATTATTATTATTATTAATTAATAGTTTCTATATTGAGCTCAAAAGCACATCAAGTAACTGATCAAGCCTGCTCTATCGAGAGAAATAGGTAGGCAATCTAAAATAATTTTATTTTGTGAAAGCTAGTGGAATTGGAAGAAAAGAAATAAAACAGTAAATGAAATTTTAGTGTAGTACATGAAACATATATAGGATATGAAAAGATATTGCGTTCAACTTTACTACAGCCTTTGTTGAGATTTTTCCGATCAACGCAAGAATGCAAATAGAAAAGATTCTATATCCAATCACACACAATTCATGTGTTAATATTTGTATCTTACATACACTGATTCTACAAAATTATTTTTGTCGTTCAGTAAATACCGCCTTGACGAATAGCACACACAAGTCTGGATTTTCATTGACTTTTATATGCATATAATTGTAAAAAACAAGCTTTTAAAATGCAAGAAAACCTTCCTCGTATTAAATAGGTCAATTTGCCCCATATCGCCATTTTGTTTTTTATTGGTGGTATCAACATAAGTGACTATATTTTTTTACATTAGTACTATTTTTTTGTATCTGAACAGAGATCTTTTAGATAATTATTTACAAAATTGAAGCTTTAATTTCGAAACAAATCAGAAGCCATTATTTTCAGATTAAAAAAAAATCTTTTGTGACTGAAAATATGAAAAATTTTAGTTACATTCACTTGATTACTTTTCCCTGCTGATTTTGTTGAAAGAATACGTAATAAGAGACACGACACCTTGATCAGATAGTGATGCCATTTAACGTTTATTTTGAAAAGTAGGGTAGATGCGCCAACTTGTTCCTATGGTCAACATGACCAGATCACTCTGCTTCTATGGACACAGCAATACAGGTTAAAGATGAATTTGGTCGTTTTTTAAGGAGTCCGAACTCAACGATTTAAAATTAGAATCCGACCGACCGTTTTAAAAGCATTTTGTGACATCAGTGAACAATCTCGATAACAAGAGAACATAGTACAAAGATGCTAATAATAATTAAAAATGTACTGAAGATTGTGTTATTCATTTAAAAATCTCTGCTCTGATAAAATTATCAATATTAAATAAGTGCTCCTTCTAATGGCAACATCTACTGATTTTCATGTCCTTACCAATCTGATTAAGAAGGAAATTTTTTATTTTTACGAAAATTATCCGAAATCTACAAAATTCAACATTTTTTTCACTTTAAATGCTGCACATCCATGAAAAAAAGTGTTATGTTCCTGAGGATTTTTGTAAAAGAATTTCAAAAAGAACCCAAAAATAGAGAAAGGATATCCTACGGTTACTTTATGCTAATAAAGTGTTAATTAAAGTCATCAGAACAAGATTATGTCTCCTGATATGTCATAAGTGAATTTTCAACTACCTTCCAAATTTACCCTTGAAAGATTTTAAAGCATTTAAAGAGACTAAAACTGTAGGGGAAGATGGGGATACTTGAGCCATTTTTTGAATTTTAATTTTTTTAATTTTTTTATAATTTCTTAGAATAAAATAAAATATTGAAAATGAAAATTTGATATTTTTTCTTCAACTGAAAACTACTTTCAATTAATTTTGAACTATTTTACTATGTATAATAAATGTTTATTTCTTGTTTTACATCGTGGCTCAAGTATCCCCATGGGAGGGATACTTGAGCCATGCTGAAGGGATACTTGAGCCACTACGGAAAAATACCTAGAAAAGTAATTTTTTTCGCTTTATTTTTGCACAAACATTTTACAGAATGATAAATTATGAAACATAAAGTCCTTCAAAACCAATTGAGAAAACAAAGCTAGTAATACGATCATTTTTTGTCGTTAGAACTAGTTGTCGAAGGATAATTTCAACTTGAGTTATAACGACGGTAGAAACATCCTCAATTCAGAGCCATTTAAATTTGGAATCTGCAATTCATCGGGCAAATTTCATTTTCAAAATATTAAGCACTTATCCAACAAATATTTTTACAGTTTTCTTTCTGGCATATTTTATTAGTAACCAACCATCAACAGAAGGTTTTCTTTTCACATCATCACCATCATTGACCGAATTTTCCTCTAATGATATTGTCGAACTCATGCTTTTAATTTAGTAGCTGTCGGAATTTAAGCCAGATGTATCATTCTACTATTTCAAACACTTTTTTGATTTCACAGGAAAAAGATTTTGTCTTCCTCTTTGGCTTCATGCTGGTAAGTTTGAACTGGGATTTTTATTGCTTTTCTTGTTTTTTGTGCGATTTTTTTACCAATTTTTCTTCAATTTTCTTAGTTAAAATAAAAAAAGTTACAGCAACAGAGGTTACGATTTCAATATAAAATATTAATCTTAATATGGTATATTAAAAAATGAATATTTTAATATATTGAAACTAACTAATTAAAGTATTAGATTATAGCCTGTAAAACAGTTTAAAAAAGTTATTTTAATTTAATAAAAGTTAAATTGAAAACTATGTTTACATTTATCTAGATAGGCTATTTTGTTAGCCAAAATGAAAAATAAAATGAATATTTTCATATAAAAAATATACATTTTTAAACATTTTTAGGTCGTTATTTTTTTAAGAAAAGAAATTAAAATGAAAGATTATTCTCCCTTTTATCCAGAAAAAAATCTATTAGTGAATATAAGGATGGAATTTTATTTTTTGTTTGTTTCACCCATGTTTAATTTCTAGTGGGGATAGTTGCGACATGGCTCAAGTATCCCCACTCTCACTGGCTCAAGTATCCCCACTACCACTACTTTTGTTTCTCAGAGTTTTACTAAATAAAGCATGCAGCTATTAGAACTATTTTAGATTCAAAATACAATTGAAATTATGCTTATTAAATTTATATATATAGTTGCAACTTTAAACAAAACTTTGATTACAAAAAAACAAAAAAAACATGCACCCAAATATTTACTTCAGATAGGGAAAAGACAACTATTAATCACTATACTTTCAAAATGGTACCAAGATGTGTGATTTCTTTTTTACATGTTCAGAACTATAAATATGTTACCATATTGGCAGTTTTAGAAAGAAAAATTAACCAACTGTAGAGATAATAGGGGTGGCTCAAGTATCCCCTATGCTCAAGTATCCCCACTCTCCCCTATTTGTTTCATAAATAGTAATTTTTTTCTCCTTTTGTTTAATTTACCAATAAAATTTTCACTCAGTTTCTTAGACTTACTTGAGCTTTGTGACTTGTATAAATGTCGACCCGGACCATTTCTGTTTCTCGGTCCCGGGATGATTCAATTTATAACAATGCTCAAATTTCAGGCAAAAATTCTGAATTTAAAATTCTTAGATCTGTTAAAAGTAGGTTAATCATTTTATAAATACTTTTGTCATGTTTTTCATTGAGACCTATTCTGCGTACCGTTTACAGATCCGATGATTGTAGATATGTTTTAAATAATGTTGAAAGCTATAATATATTCCTTGAAATTCTTGTTGCTGTTTAGCGCTGATATTTCTAAAAATTAAACCCTCTATTCCTGCATCTTTAAATAATTTTTCATACTTTGGAAAGTAAATTATCTATTTCATACATTTTACAATCTTGATATTTACACTAATTTTTATTATTTATACTTTTTACATAATTTTTTTTGTTTCATTAAACACATATATGTATTTCAATCCGTATAATATTACAAAAATGCTTCAACAATGTAATCTAGAATGATATGATTTTACTTACTAAAGCATTTTCATTAGTAGTTTCTTCACCAGCATCTCTGTCAACACTGCATGATTGCCTTAGATTAGCTAGTTGTACATCATTAACTTCAACAGCATGTCTGTGAAAACTGGATGATGGCCCTTGATCAGCTAGTTGTACATCATTAATTTCATCTCCAGAATGAGTACTTGATTCTGATTCGTTTTCCAGCTCGCTGTTAGAATAAGAATAATAATAAAAAAATTGCATAAATTTGTATAAAATCATTGATTGTGATATTATGATATACCGCATGAAAAAAATCTTTTTGATACTTTCAATCTATGTATGCAATCATCTAAAGAAAAATTTTCAGTAGGATTTTTCGTCAATAAAAGTTACTATTTTTTTAACTGTTAAAAGCTAAATGCGCTATTCGTTGTAAAAGCACCTTGTTCACAGATAGACTTTATTGTTGTGTTGTGGAGGAAAATCTCACATTGTTTCCATCCATTTTTGATCATCTTGAATTAAACTTCTACCAACTACTGCAATTTTTTCCCATTAAACTGTTAGAATAATTATGATTTATACAGATTAGGCTTATGGAATATTTCCATTAATCTTCATTACAATCGTTTGTTGAAAATGTTTTGTTACGTTGGCTACACGCCATGGAAATTTTTGTCTATGAATACTTATGATATTATACGATTGATATCAGTTTTAGAGAAGGGATGAAAGCAGGATAGGAAAACATGAGTATAACTATGAAAATAACATATCAAACACGGAGTAATCAAAATAAAGTTATTTAATGCATATAAATATCTATATATGTAATATCTGACCATAGTTATGATGAATACTGTCGGTAAATAGTAAAATTCTTCTCTAAATAACACCATTTAGTCTTGAAGAATACTCGTAACTTTTGCAGTCATGTGGCACCAGGTCGTAAAGCAACAAATGAATATTCTTTGACATGATTCCCATTTAAATTAAAGAGACGCATCGAATATTTTTAATCATATTTATTCATATTCCACATCACAGAAAAAAAATTCCACTCATGGCGTAACATGCAGCCATTATAAGTAAAATATGTTATTACCATAGTAGAGCTTTATTAGCACAAGATAAAACGCAAAAATCTCACTCCGTAACCAACTTAACAAAGTTTTATAAGATTCTACGCTAGAACACAAAAAATTATGGCTAAGTCCTAAGTTGCCGAATAATTATTTAGAAATAGTGATCTTAAACAATCCAAAGTTTTGCTACCCGAAAAAGAAAAAGTCTTCTCTCAATTCACTCAGAAGATTTTATGATGCAATCCAGCTTTCAGCGTCACTTACAAGGGGATTGTTGGTAATCAAATAATTTTTTAGAAAATACAAAAGATATTATGCAACAGATAAAAGAATAAATTTTAACAATGTGATTTAAAGAAAAAAATGTTCTGATAGAATAATGTTTCTTATAAAATTAAATTAGAATGATTAAAGGTATGAATTAAAAAAATATATATTAAAATATTATGAAAACAAAAGTTAAACGGTAAATATTATAAGAATTTGAAAATAATTAATTTAAAATTAAGGAGAAAAAGAAATTTATTATTACATATATATGTGTGTACGTACCCCAAACACTTTACGTTGAAATTAAATATAACAATAAACACAAATTTTGCTGCTTGATTTAACTTCTTTAAAATTTTACAAACTTGAAAACTTAACACACAAAATATTGATGGATTTTTTTATTATTCTGTACTATAATATATTTTACTTCCAAGAGCAAACTCGTTCTTCCTAATGTAGTGTCGCAAGGTTTTACTCCTCTCTTCTGCAATTACAATGTGTGAAGTCTAAGATACACGCAGCAAAAGTACAGATGTTTCATTATAATTGTTATCTATTAAAGTCTAGCAATTCAAACATCATAAGCATTTTGTTATTTTATGGTGTCATTTCAAATATTATAAAATTTATATCTCGAAATGTATTTATTAAATACTCGTGTCTAATATTAAATAATAGCAATCGTAATAACACACAGCTTCTAATTATTTCTTAACAATTAAAACTAGAATAATAAAAAGAATATTGCCCAGTTAAACTGATGGCATAGAGCTTCACAGGCTATGCAAACTAATTGTATATTAAAGCCGTATATGATGATGCTCTTTAAAAAACAAATTAAGAGAAGAAATAGCCCTCCCCCCATTTCCTTTTTTATACTTAATCATAGAACCCTCAAAAATAATCAGGAATATGCCTTGTCATATAATAAACCTATATCCAAACTTCGAAGCAATTCGAATAATTTTGCATAAAAACCCATTTATGTAATTTAAGAAGCGTTGGCCCCAGTTCCCTCATTCATACTTAACCATTAAATCGCCAAAACTGTTCAGAAATTCCCTTATCAGAAAGAATCTAAATCAAAAATTTAAAGCAAATTGGATAACTCTACAGAAAACAATTTAGCTAACTTAAGGGTGGGGGTAGTCGCACGTACCCCTTTTATACTTAACAAAAGAACACCAGAACTAATGATGGAAGTTTCCTATTTCTAAGATCAGGTATAAAAATTGAAACAAATCGATTAATTCTGCATGAAAACTATTTACCTAAATTATGAGGGATAGTTCCCCCTGTTCTATCTATTTATACTTATCCTATGAATTCCAAAAATAAATCAGGGAAGCGCCTTTTCAGAATGAACCTATATCCAAAATTTGAAGAAAATCGGTAAATTTTGCGTGAAAACCCCATTAACCTAAATTAAGAGCGGATAATTACCCTCCATTTCCCCACTTTAAATTTATCTAATAAACACCCAATCACGGAAGCTATGATCCTATACCTAATATTTGAACGAAATCTGATAATTGTGCAAGAAAAAACAATTTATATCAATTAAGGGAGAGGCATTAGCACCTGTTCCCCCTTTTTAATACTTATCCAATGAATACCCAATACTCATCACAGAGGTGTTTCATCAGAATGATCCTATAGCTAAATTTTGAACAAAAACTGATAATTCTATATGAAAAACCCATTTATATCAATTAAGGGAAGGGCCATGAGCCCCCATTCTCCCTCTTTATACTACTCCAATAAACACCTAATACTAATCACGGAGGTACCTCATTAAAATGATCCCACATCTGAATTTTGAAAGAAAACTTATAATTCTGCATGAAAAGCCCATTTGTATAAATTAAGGGGAGGGGCATCAGCCCCCGTTCCTCATCTTATACATATTGAATGAACTCCAAAAACTAATCAGGGAAGTGCCGTATCAGAATATACAGATATCCAAAATTTCAAGTGAATCGGATATTTTAATCATGAGTTATCGCGTTATGCACATACGCACATATAGAACGGACGGGCACATAAGCTCCCAGGCTTTTATAGCCTGTGAGCAAAATAAAAAGAATATTGTCCAGTTAAACTGATGGCATAGAGCTCACAGGATATGTATACTAATTATATGATACAACCTTATATAATAATGCCCTTCGAAAATACGCACGTAGGCCGCTCGTTCTGTATGTATGTACGCACGTACATACGCCCGTAAGTACATACATACAGATCGGGCGGGCACATAAGCTCTCAAGCTTTGATAGCCTGTGAGCTAAAAAGGACAACATTGTTTGACTTAATTGTTCCTTAGACTAGATATTAACCTTAATCATATTCGCACACCTTAAATGAGATATGTGTTGCGAACTGTTATTCCAGGGTGAAATTTTTTCATTTTTATTCGCAAAAATTTTCATTCAAGCAATTTATAATTTCTGCTAATTAATCGCTGTTCATCGCTGTCTACAACCACGGCTGTTGAATTATATGTAATGTGCTGAAGTTATTGCACATATTGTTAAAACAGCTTGTGTTTTCTGTGTATCAAAATAATTCATAAATTAAAATATTTAACTTTAAAGTATTAAATTCTTTTAAATTTTTAAAGTTAACTACGTACGGCAACACTTGTATCTTTTCGTTTCATTATGTCAGGCATTTAATCTTTGCGTTCTCTGTTGAAACTGCTCTCTTAAAAACTCAAACAAAAAATAATTCAAGTCGAATCCATTTATCTCACGATTTGAAAGACTGCTTTAAGAAATTTTAATAAAAACGAGTAGTTTAAATAAGAAATTTAAATTAAGATATATATAAAACATTTTAAAAACAATTCATTTACCATTCAGTATTTTACATCTCTTTCTAAAGAAGCAAAATTCACTCTTTCGTTTTAAGAGAGTATATCAAAATCATACAAGTTATATAAATAAAAAAAAATTATGATTAAATATTTTTCCCTTTCTTATTATGAATAATTTAAAAAATATATATACATTTATTTTTAGATTATGTTTTGGGGTTTATTCTTTTTTACAGGCTCGAAAATGCATTTCAGCACACAAAAGCTTTTTGAAACATTTCATTTTCTCAATCACTGATCTTGGTTTTTCAAATATTATACATTGTTTTCGCTTAAATTAAAATGTTTAAAAAAATAGCAGACTATTAATTAGGTCTAATCGTTGCTGCGAATCTTGGCTCTCTCAAATAACATTTTTCTATGTTTGGCACATTTTTATGTTTCTGGTAAGCACTTAGCTTGAAAATTTTTGACTGTTGCTCGATTATGCCTCATTTTAATGTAATTTTTTTTAAAAAAATAGTGCATCTATTTATCATAGAATATAAAAAAGAAATAGGCATATTTGCTAGAATATTGTACTACAATTTCTTTTAACAAACTGACGAACTCGAATATTGCAATATTATACAAATAATGGGCTAAAATTCTGTAATCTCCTGAGCTTCTTGTAAATAGGTGAAATAATAATGTTTTCTTTTAATTTTGTTTTAAATGCCCAAAAATATGTTTATTTCAACGTTATACATATAAAAAAATATAATGTAATATGATTGTAATCTTTGAGATATTAAATCTATAGAATTATATTATATCAAATATTGCTTATATTGCAGTGGAACTTGGAACTTAGTGAATGGAATATTATGTTCCAAATACGTCGAGGACTAAAATAGTACGCATTCTGACACATAACCATAGCAAATAATACTTTTTTCTTCAAGGAAATCATGAAAAGAGACAAATTTTATTTATTTCATAAATATTAGTTATATTAGTTATAATTCTTTTTAATATGATGAATTCTCCGAATGATTATTAAAGAACTTTGAAGGATCATTGGGTATGCTGCAATCATAAGAGCAAAAGTTGCTCATTTTAAGAAAAAAAAAACAGATTTACGTTGTTAATTTTCATATTAACGATACTGTGATGGAATTTTTAAAAAATACAGCTTAATCTGTATAAAATATGAATTGAAAAATTTTCCAAAAAGTTGACGTCTACCCGTTTCCAAAGTATATTGATATAGATATTTTGACATTCAGAACATTTCTTACAATTTTTAAGCTGTCCCTGAACTCATAATAGTGAACTTTCCCCGATGTCATCCCATTTCGAACAAAATAAAGAAAGCCGTGATAGAATTACAAAACTTTTAGGTAGATTTCGTATGAAATTCAACCTATTGCGTTCAAACTCGTATTTTGGATCTTCTGAACATTTTTTGGATATCTACACCGATAATGAATCCTAGACCCCAAAACTACCGTCAGTAAAAAAGTTTACCTATCTATTTATCTATATATATATACATGTACATAGATATATATATATCACTTTTTATGGACACGATAATTTCTCTAATTCTGCACAAAATTCTTTTAAACTGATACATAAAATCAAGGGAAATCTCAGTCAAGATCGTTAATGGGCAAAAACGGATCAAGTGGGTGTAAATTAGGGTAGAGTGAAAAAGACCAAAAAAATTTTTTTTCGGAATTTTTTCTTTGGATAGGTCTAAAAAGTTGCCTTTTGGCACACTGAATATAAGGTTAAAATTTCATTTCGTTTGGAATTCATCTTTAGTCCCCTACCAGCTCTTAAAGATTATGCTGTTTATATGTGAAAATCACGATTTCATTATGTAGCGTAAATGACCAAGAAAATTTTTTTTCGGAACTTTTTCTTTAGATAGATCTAAAATGTTGCTTTTTGGCTTACTGAATAAATGGTTAAAATTTCACTCCATTTGGAATTCATTTTAGTTCCCTACCAGCTCTTAAAGATTATGCTCTTTTTATGTGAAAATCAAGATTTCACAATGTAGTGTAAATCAATCATTTTTTTAAAACTAAATTTCTGATTTTAGTAAAAATGACTTCATAAAGTATTACTTGTGAACGATCTAAGTATCGTTGCGTTTTAACTCTTTGAATCGCGAATAAAACCCTAAAATGTGAATCGTAATGTCGCAGAGAAGAGAAAACACAATAATTAGACATGCATTTCACTTTTATTTTTCGTATGCACATGAAAGATAGATCTGTAAATGTAATGAAAATTCAGTTTTCTGAATATGTAGTAATGAAATGAAAAGAATATATACGATGTATTGTAAAACGATCTTTCATTTCACTCTAATTTATATTGGTCTTTGTTATCAAAATTAGGTATTACCTTTCATGATTTGATTTTTGCTCATATATATCCGGTTCTTGCTTTTACTACTACAGCCGCTAATGGCGCTTCAACAACTATGTTTAGGCATCTTTCGAATACTTGAATCTAACAGGGAAATTTTTCAATCGAAAAGATGGGATTTTTTTCGGAGAATTTCCGGTTTCTTTCTTGGTACTCTTAAGAATGTAGGGTGATTTCACATTCTTGCCAGTTAATAATGTTTATATAATTTGTAACACTGAATTTCAATTTTGGAATATGAAACTGTCTTATCGTAAAACATACAATATCCTTTATCTTCAATATTCTTAGGAATACAAATTCTCAAACATGATTTTTTTAAATCAGTTATCGTTCCTGTAAATTTTTATCTCAATGACAGAAGTATACGTTTTGTTGGATAACGGGATCAACAATTTTCTTTAAATATTCCTTCAAATAGCGAAACAACTAAATGTTTAGAAAAAAAATTGAGCTCTATTTTTGCAAGAAGAATCTTCCTTCAAGTGAAACAACATAGACGAATGTACTTTCATTAGCCATAATCATCAGATTTCAGGATGAATTCTGACTTCCAATCTGCAAATCAATTAATCAATTGACAGTTTTTAATAATTTAGAATGCGACATTCTTGCCGGGTTACGATTTACAAGATTTGCGGAGTATTAACCAGATACAAATATTTGACACATATCATAAAAATAATTTTGGTCTGCACTTAACTCTCCAGAGTTCATTTCTCGGTGATAGAGCAGACATTTTTAAATTTCTATTTGCTGTCTATTGTTCATATTGATCCAACAACTTTCCAATTAGAAGAGGAAAAGCTCGTGAGCCTTTAATTTGTTTATCAAGTTCAATGACTTAGGGGCAATTCGTTTGCAGAGAGCTGACATATTAACCACTACAACGGATAATTAAATCTTAGTTTCAAAAATCGATTAGGAGGATTTTTTATCTTACTGTTTACAGTTGTTCCGTCACAACCTATTGGCATAAATTTATCAAGGTTTAAATGTTTTTCAGTGCAATATTTTAATACTTCCTGCAATGATCATTCCTAGTCCAAAAGATGGTGTAATGTGTCCCAATTACAATTCATTCGACTCTTAAAATCAGATATTATGTTTTTCACTTATAGTTCTTCCATATATCTCCAATTTTCCACAATTTCCTTTGATTTTGCGGGATTGAATAAGCTTCTGCTATTCAGAAAAATTGTTGTCTATCATTTGATCATTACGTCTTTGGGAAACTACAACAATTGATGCCTTCGATGTTTTCTCTTAGGATTTTTTTTTACCCCTGATTTTGGCGAAAGTTTACAATTTGTGTTTTATTTATTGTTTTGTATAGTTATAATATTTTATAGCATTCTGCTATTGTTGGCAAAACAACTTTATTTAGTTTTGAAGAATCACCAACTTCTAGTAATGGTAAACTTCGATTTTCTCACACACGTACTCATTTTGAGTGTAAAAATGACAACATACAATTATTAAAACTCAATAAACCGTTCCAAATATTTAAAAATAAAGTCTTAAAGTTTGAAAATGATCAAAGGAATTACATTTAACATGCTAAATATAAAAAAATCAAACGAGATTACCAAAAAATCCTGTTAATGTTCCATTTATGGTAAGAATCTATCGTATAAATCAATGAAAGTGTAAATGCCTTGGTAGGGGACTCAAGAAATTTTTCAAAATTCTAGAAATTTTGCACGCGTATTAGAGGTACTAAAAGGCAACTTTTGGCTGCTATCCAAAATCAAAATTCCAATTTTTGATTTCTCACTCCACCCTAGTGTAAATAGGAAGGGTTTTTGTTAAAACCGAAAAAACGCCATAACTCCTTAAATAAAATAGATATTGAACAGGTTTAAAGTTCATTTTACTTCTAAAATGAGGCCAAAATTTTAGGCACAACAATATTTTATAAAGTTAACACTGTGCTCAAGAGGCAAAATAACAGGGTTTCTGGAAACAAATTCAAAACTTCACCAATTCTCAAAATATCAAATCTAACTAATTTTTTTTATAAATGATCTAAAGGTTATCTACAACTTTTGTATTTACAAGTTTTTGATAGGATCAACTTTTAACGATGGAAAAAAAATTAAAAACAAAAAGAAAAAGAGGGTTGGAAAAAGAAAAAAAATCCATAACTTCGTCAATTTTTAAGCTATCAAATCCGATTTTATTTATTTTAGATCTAAATAATAGCTACAACTTTTATACTGACAAGTGTTTTATACACATTTTATGTATTCTTACAGGAAAAACAAATTAAACTAAAGTTGGAGTTAAAGAAAAAAATCTCAAATCCAAACTGCTTATATTCTGACTCATTTTTAAATTCATTTTCTATTTTATACGCTTCCAAATAGCAGGTTCTCTTATTTAGGAACTAAATAATTTGACATATTGGTCAGTTACTTGATAAAGACAGAATAAATTTCAAAAACTGCTGCCAAAAAAGGATTTTGAACTGAATTTCCCGAAAACATCGTAACTGAAAAATTGAGGAAGTATTAAAATAATAAACTGCTTATTTTCCGATTCTATTTTAAAGCCAATTTTGCTCTCAAAGGTATCCAATTGATAGGTTTTCTTATTTAAAAACTGTATAATGTACCATATTGGTCAGTTTTTCGATAAAAACAGAATATATATTAAAAATGCTGTCAAAGTAGCCATTTTGAGCAAAATTTCCCGAGGCGATCGTGATTGAAATTTGATGATGCATTCAAATAACAAATTGCTTATTTCATCACTTATATTTAAATTCAATTTTGCTCTCAAATGCATTCAGTTGTCAGTTTCTTTTATTTAAGAAATATATAATGTGCGTGCCGTATTGGTCAAATTTTTATAAGTCAGACTATATTCCAAAAAATGCTATCAAAGTGCCTATTTGAGCCAAATTTAGCTTAAGATGATTCTGAAAAAACCGGTTCTTACAGAAAAATAAAATTAAAATTTCTATAAAAGCGGGAAAATAAAATTTTTAAACTGGATTTTTCTCTAATTACATTTTATTTTTTGCTGTTGAAATGAGCCCTTAATGAAATCTGCTACCGCCTATAGGCCAAGTGGACAGGGATTTTCTGATTGATGGAATCGTGTCTTAAAGAAGTTATCGAGCAAAATACAAATTTTGAGGTGTTCAATTTTGAAGTTTTGTAAAAAGGACTATAGCCAAAACAATATGATGATTTCACCTTAATCAGCCGATTTGTTACAACCGAATTTTCGCGCAACGTGTTTTGTTGCACAGATCTTATTTTTTCGACTTATTGTTTCGAAATAACCAAAACTCGTTGTCGGGATCAGAAAGCTCTCAGCATACTATTGAATAATTTTCTTTTCAATTTTAAAATAGAAAAAAAATTAGAATTTTTACGTTTTATACCCTGAGTTGTTAAATTTTTGAGCGATAATGAAATTTAGTTTGGAGAGAAAAAGCTCTTTTGAGAATTGATTAGCAGACTGGAGCCTTCCCACTAAAAATAATCTTAAGATTATCTGAAGAAATCTCCGCCATCTTCAGAAATTTTGCTGGTTTAGCTTTATTTTAAAAATACCTGCAGAATTTTTAAAGATGTTCTTTTAAATATCTGCAGAATGGGCCAAATACCTACACTTTTTCTACTGATTTTTGTACCAAATACCAACAGATTTTTTACAGTTTTTTTTAGAAGGTCTGGCTTTTGTTCGGAATATGTGAGTATATGTATAATGCATTTTTGCCCCTTAATGTCGTTTGCGAATGATGTACAAATATCTTAATATCATCACAATATTTTCCAAAATTTGAAGTGTTGTCACGAATGTCTATAAATTACAATGCATAACATATTCCAGTTATAAGGGAATTTTTCTTAAATAAATAGAGATAACTTTTGTGTTGCTCTGCTGTATGAAATAACAGTAAAAGCATTTTTGTTAAATTTGCTTACCTTTCGTTTTCATCATCCCCTGGAGCATCATTCAACACTTCTTGGTGCTCTACATAATAAAGCTGGAAAGTGGTTTGTTCTTGTTCCACTATTCCTATGGAACTGTAAATAACAGATATAAAAAACATAAGCGACTCATTAAAGAGACTGGTATATTTTAATATAAAATGTAAAACAAATCATAATTTCTTAAACGCGTAAAACTTTTAAAACGCCCTCAACGTAAATTATTTTAAGAACTGGTTCTTTTACATGGTTCAACATTTTTCATGCTTAACAAAACAGTAAAAATCCCTTTGCCGATCATTGTTTCAACATTTATAAATTTAATACTAAGGTGATATTAATGTGAATGACCATTTGAATGAGGTATCTTCAATTTACAACAGAAAACTAAATTCTTAATACCTATACTTGCTAAATAAAATCAGAACGATAAAAAGAAATATTTTTATTATTTTTGAACAAATTTGTATTTTATACACTGTTACACTCTAAGACTAATCGGTTAAATTTACTCCCAAAACTGCTGGCAGCAATCTTGCCCTGAGTTTTGCCGTAAAATTTGCAGCAAAATTAGATGTCATAAAATAATTTGCATCTCTCTTTCTTGCAATTTTTACGGCAAAAAGCTGGCAGCATTGCTGCCAGAAGTTTTTGCTGAAAGTTTAGTGGATGTTTTTTTTTTAAGTGTAAGTTTGCACGTGAAAATTTTCTATTTGCTTCAATAACAACACTCCGTTTTAAGCTAATATGCACAGATCAAAATTTACAAAACAAAAATGAAGTTCAGTAAGCATAATACGAAGAACTGCAGAGATTCAAAGCTTACTTTGACTAATCTTCTGACAAATTACTAACGGATAATAAACAGGTATGGTAATCACGACAACTAAAATTTTTTCTTTTGTGCATGATTTAACGACATGATATTACCTTAGTTACTCTGTAATATAAAATATAAAACACTCTCGATACTTCAACTGCTATAAGTCATAGATGGATTACTAATGGAAAAAAAAGTTTTGGACATCACTTTCTGCAGTCGATTATCAAACCTCGTTACAATTTTTTTTCGATATCGACTAAAATAGTACATAGGGCTCGTACAGATACCGCAAATTTCTCAGGTTTCCCATGTCAAATACCAATATTTTTTGATAAAAAAACAAATCTAGATCAAGAGCACGAAATCTCCCCTTATTCAAAATGGAATTTTACCTAACAAAATGCTGGTACTGAAAAGTTTTCCGATCTTGATATTCCAAGGCCCGTACGAACATTCACCATTTGCAGACGCTTGTAAAAATACTTTTGAAATATCAATAACTGTGATGTTTTAAAGACTGTTCGCCTTTTTGTGAAAATCATATAAATTCCCTTTACCTTGAAAACAAATAGCATTGATGGAAAAACATTCAAATTAGTAACCTGCTAAAAATGAAATTGTACAAAAATAGTGTTTCTTGCCACTGTCAATCACGACTCTAAATTTTAATATTGTACTTTAAGTTAACTATAATACGCATAATGCGATATACAACCAAAATTCATGAAAAAACCGTCCATAATAGTTTATGCATTACAATAGTTTTATGTAACATTTGATTGCTCCAATAAATATCATGAACAGTACAAGCTGTGCCAAAACTGAACTCAGTTGAGTGAATGAATACAACTGGAAATGCAATGACAACATTTAGCACCTATAGACGGTAATGCGTGCGAATTATTATCTGTAGCTACTTCAATTTTGTCAAGTAGATATATACAATAATCCGACCTGATTATACAGATTATAAACCTTGGAAGCTTCATTTTACTAATAAATTTCATCTGGAACATATAATGTATATTTATTATTTTCTATTATTTGTAATTTATTTTATTTACAAGAAAAAAATATAATAAGTATGTAAATGATTGAAATTGTCGGTTTTCCACGAATTTATATGTTTTAAAGTGGAATTTAATGAAACTTTAGATTCAGTTAAATTCTGGTATAAACTCGCTTTGCCAGATTTAAATGTAAATCATTTCGAAGATGGCCTTGCTATGCTGCATTTTTCATGACTTCCACGATAACTAATCTGGAAAAAAATGGAATAGTCAGAAATGAGTAAATCGATGTATTCTTATCGAATTGAGTATGTTTTAGATAAAAAATGAACGCTTTATTTTCGCAATTTTGAAGCATCACTTGTTATCAAATCCTAACAAATGATAATTTTGATCTCTATAATGGTTTATTTCATTCATGGTGGCATAAAAGATGTTTATTAATGTAAATATTAAATTATGAACTGAATTTTAAACCAATTTAAAAACGCTTGCAAATAATGCTCTTGTTAAAAGTATTCGATTCGGATGTTTTGCTAATAATTTTGCAAGTTTTCTTAGTAAATAATCAATTAAATGTTTATTGTTAATAATTTTGAGCAGAAAATAATACGAGTGTTACTCTAATTTGTAGTTTAGGACACCAAGAAATAACGATGAACACAACCATGGAATAAAAAATAAGTAATTCACAATTTTAAGAACATTTGGAAGAGAGCTATTCCAAGTATAACGCGTAATTAAAATTGAATACATTTTACTCAATTTTGAAAATTTATTTATTTTTCAGCTTCTATATCAAGAAACAGTCCACTGAATTAAAAAAAAATCCTTCTATCAGAAAAAGACGTAAATGGCCCACTAAGATGTTAGTGTAAATCGCGCAAGATATGGCGTTACTGCAACTGCTGTAGTAAAATGCTATGTCACTACGTAATAGTGACACTAATAGTGGTAAGCTGAATTTTTTGACGATTGGTCGATAGTTATGTGTCAAGAATTATATCATGAATTTTCATCAAACATCTACAGGGTGTATCTATACATTTGGGCCAAACTTTGAGCGGTGATAGTACACATAAAAAAAAACAATATTAAATAGGAAACTAAGGGTCCCAAACATCTTCCGAAGGAGATAGGCGACATCAAAGTTTAGGGTCCAAAAATTCAAATAAACATAGAAGACGGGAAAAATTGGTCGATTGATTTGCTGTTTTCACTAAAACTATTCATTATTTTATTGAAATTAAATTATAAAGATAATTTTCAAAAAACACCGATAGAGGTCGATTTAGACTTTAGAGTAACGAGCAACTATTTTTTGCCGTTATTTTCCCATCTCATTAAATGTTTTCGGAAGCTTAGATTTAAACTTAAATTTTGAGCTCAAAAAGTGAATAGTTGGGAATGGTTAAGTAGCGCAAATTCAACTGTGTTCAGAAATTCAAATTTCAAATGATTATAAAAAAGGGAAAAATTGGTCGATTCGTTCGAGGTTTTCACTAAAACTCTTCTGTAAATCAGTATTTTCTTAAAAATAATTGTAAAGATAAATTTCAAAATATGCCGATAGAGGGTGCCTTACACTTTGGAGTTACGTACAACTATTTTTAATCTTTTTTTTTTTTTTAATCTCATTAAATCATTAAATGCTTGAAAAAGCTTAGACTTAAATTTTGAGCTCAAAATCTGAATCGTTGGGAGCAATTAAGTAGCGCAAAATTGAACTGTGTTCGAGGGGGGGGGGGTATGTTTCAACTACTGAACACAGTTCAACTTGCGCTTCTTAATCCCTCTCAGCGATTCAGAATTTGAACTCAAAATTTAAGTCAAAGTTTTTGCAAGCATTTAATTAGATTTAAAAAATAACGATTAAAAATAGTTCCTGGTTACAATTAAATTCTTCTTAGCGCTTGCTAACGAATTTTTTAAATTTATTCTTAAAATTTATTTTTAAAAAAATGCTGGCACAAAGAATAGATTTATCGAAAATGGCAAACGAATCCACCAAATTTTCTGTTTTTTATAATCATTTGAAATTTGAACCTCCCCCCCCCCCCTTGAACAAAGTTCAGTTTGCACTTCTTAACCACTCCCGACTATTCAGATTTTGAGCTCAAAATTTAAGTTGAAGTTTAAGCTTCCGAAAACATTTAATGAGATGCAAAAAATAACGGCAAAATGCAGTTGTTTGTTACTCCAAAGTCTAAAGCGCTCTCTATCGGCATTTTTTAAAGTTTATCTTTATAATTTATTTTCAAGAAAATACTGACGTAAAGAATAGTTTTAGTGAAAACCGCAAATCAATCGATAAATTTTCCCGTCTTTTATGTTTATTTGAAATTTTGTACCCTAATCTTTAATGGAGCCTATCTCCTTCGGAAGACGTTTGGGACCCTTAGTTTCCTATTTAATATTGTTTGTCTTAATGTGTACTATCACCCCTTAAAGTTTTGCCCAGTTGTTTAGATACACCCTGTATCTGATCTAGACATAGTAACATACTTATAAGGTTTCGATGTACACTGCTAACAAATAGCGCTAGCACACTCTGTTTCTCACGATTTCAGAGATAGATATTTAAATATACACTGTCAAAATTTTTTGTATCAAATGATTTCACTTACATACAAAAGAATTTGTGATGGCTACAACAAACGACATTTGTTTGATGTAGCATAATGTTCTTAACCCTTCACTGCATTATGTGTCACATTTGGCAAATATCTATAAATACTATAATTCTCACTATGCGCCATTAATATGGCTAATGTGATCACTGTAACTTCTCAAGAAAATCCAAAGAACAGAATAAGACTTTTGTCCATGCCAGATGGCTGCATTTGACAAAAATATAGAATTTATTTCTCGAAAAAAAAATGATGAAATTATTAAGGAAAAATTTACTTTTATAATTTTTACTGAATACTTAAAAATATTAATATTAAGAAATTTGAAGATTTTTAAGCAGATAAAATGAATCAATTTGAGTCGATTTAATTGCAAAATATAGTAATACAATATTTAAAAACCAATTATGTATATAGTACACACACCATAAAATTTTAAATTTTAGCTGAAAATTTGAAATTAATTTTATTTTTAGTATTTTTACCAATATTATACCAATATATTTATTTCAAAAAATATTTTTTCATAAAAATAGAAAATATTGTGCAGTGAAGGGTTAGAAGGACTTTTAAATGTGGTACACATGTCCTAATGTAAGCGGCAATCCGTCATTTTAAATCTTAAATGTTTTGAATCAAATTTCAATTACAAAAAAATAGAGAGTGGAAAGACAAAAAGAACTATTTTCTTTTCAATTTTATTTCAAATCTAAATAAACATCCTTATCATTAAAATGGCTTTTTATATGTTATTTTCAGATGCCATACTTCGTTTGTGGTTGGTTTCTTTGTTGTATGAGTTTTTATGGTACAAAATCCTTTGTTTGTGCCTTTCACGTATGTGAATTATTTATTGCAGTGAAATTAATGCTTGGGCCTAAGTAATACAAACCCAGGATTTCTTTAAAATAAATAACAATAAATTAGTTTAGGTATAAAAATAAATTAAATTTAAAGTTTGATACAAAGCCAAAAATTTTTAAAAAAATCATAGGAGTAGCAACAATTAGGTTATAACTGCAATTAACATTTCATGAGAAATATAAAACAAAGTAGCGTTTTAAGCAGAAGCAACCCCGCTTACGGTATAAAGTTTAAGATCTAATGAATTAGTTTACGCAAACAATACAATGATTTATTTACCTGTTCTCAATGTTGTATAGGTTGCCTTCAAATTCTTGAAAGGTATCAACATTCTGCTCCAAGGTGGGAGACATCGTCTCACTTTCATAGAGATAGATTGGATCAGCATGGTAGGAAATATCACTAACATCATATGTAGTAGCTGTTGTGTAGTATGAGAGATTCGGTACGTAATAATATAAATTCACTGGAACGTAAACATAATTGTCATAATCGGGATACTCAGGACTGTACTGGGGATAAGTCAAAGGATAGTAACCCAGATAACTAGAAGAAATGAGAAAGAATAAGAAAATTCATGCATTTCATGATACCTTTAAGAAAATGTATTTGATGCAAAATGTGACGAATTCTTTCATGATAATATAATTATATATTTAAGCAAAATATCTACAAATGGTTTTTATAGAAAAGGATTGTGCAAGTGTCGTTTTTTTTTTTCACACGAGAAGAAATACACAAATTTCATACAACTAAATCAAAAACCAGATTTACAATAAACTTGTCAAATAGAACTGATTCTTTTGAAATTTCTTTTAATGTTAATGATTTTAAGAGGCTGCGTCTATCACTGTTGTTTACAGTATAATACTTGTTAAATCTTTGAATTAATAAAACAGTCTATTAGATAGTCTGCTATAGTCTATTAGATGCTGCGCTATAGCACTATAGATGCTATTATGCTGCTTTGATATTACTTATTAAATTAAAATGGTTTAACAAATTAATCGATAAAACCTTGTGCGGAAAATTATAATCATTAAAATCAACGTTTAACACATAATAAATAAAAACACGCAACAGACGTATACGTTTCACGAGCACCAGGGCTCACTTCCTGAGTGTACAAAAGGTAAAAATGTTAAAATCGGAACCCTCCCCCCCCCAACTGAGAGCAAGTCAGAAACCAAAATGACCGCAAACACAGTATTAAAATTCCATCAAGCCTCAGCAACCAATCGAGTCAAACCGGAAATGAGGTGTTATGACACAATAAATCTAACCAGAAAGTTGAGATGTACGGTATACTAGATAAATCATTAACCAAGGAGTTTTTTACTTTATTTATATGGAGTGCTTCAAAAAAAAAAGTCTAAGTCAAGTGGAGTAGTGCATTTTTGGATAATATTGGCTGAGGCAAAATTAAAATTATGACCTTCCTCCCAACAATGAGAAGCAAGAGAGGAATTCTTCAATTCTTGCGAACAGAAGCTTATGTTGTGAGCTTCTGTTCACAACAGAATATGTTCTGCGACTCTTTTTCTGAGTTTATGTTTTGTTTGTCCAATGTAGGACAAACCACACTGACATTGTATATTGTAAATACCCCAATAATCCAGAGGAGAAATTTTATCTTTTAATTGAGAAAAAGTTAATTTATTGACTGGTTTGAATACTACTTTGAAATCATAATGTCTCAAAATTAATGCTATGCTGAAACGGTAAAATAATTAGACTAGAATAAGAAACTGGTGTAGCAGAAGAATCGGGATCATCCATATATTTATTAAAACTATGAAGAAATTAATTTGTTAATGTATGATAAACTGAAGCCGCGATCTATAGAAACTGATCTAATGTAATTTAACTCAACACTAAGAGAATTGCTATCTGAACAAAAATCTCCTGTTTTTCTTTATTTGATTAATAGAGCTCACTTAATTTGTTCAGATAACAATTGCAATTTTTTTTGAAATAATCTCCATTATAATTAAAACGCATGTCATAAAACATCGTATAGAGTTTTAAAAAAAACCGCTTTTCATTAAAACAGGAAATTTATGGTCGCCGATAAAAGTAGCACGCAAAAAAAGATTGTTTGGAATGATTAAAATACTTTACATAAATTTTGCGTTAATTACAATGAAAGAAATTCATAAAATGTTTTAAATGTGCATCGCAAAAAAGATGAGAGCACTTTGTCCAGAAAGATAAAACATAACCAAGAACAAACATAAACAATAACTTTAACTTCTTCTGAGCAACGAATAATTCCGAAAAGCAATTATTATTTTTCGAACCCTCTTAAAAGTATAAAATTGGAAATTTTAAGAAATATATATATATATATAAACTTTTTGTCACCAGTGACTTTCAGAATGTAACTCAATCTTTTTTGACACATTATAAATTTTCTCAACACATAGTACATTGATTTTTGGATGGTATACATTCCCATGTAAACATTTTCACGTTTAGTAAATCATATTTTGCAGAAAACATGTTAAATTAACAGATGTTAAAGACAACGACAATAATAACGTTAAAATTACTACCGTATTTTCGGGTGTATAGCCTGCACCCTGTGTATAACCCGCACCCCTAAATCGAGCAGTGCAATAAAAAAAGTTCGTGTATAACCCGCGGAGATGCATCGGTGTATATTCCGCGGGCTATACACCATTTACGAACGTATATTTCGACCAGGGTTCGAAATTAGAAGCCATTAGTCATAATTTTTAAAACAAATTTACCAAATTTTTTCGTGATGCATAATATCTACACCTACAGTAATTGGGCGAAAAATTAAGATTATCAGTACCGTAATTTTCGGAAGAAACGACGCGGCGTTTACGTGTTTTAAGATAAAATTTCAAGCAAAGCGGCGTTTACGCGCATTTTTTTTTTTTTTTTCAAATAAGCGCGATATTTGTTAAAAAATTTTCCGAAAAAAAAAATCGGTGATAAATTCAAAATTTCGGACATAAAATGTATACATATCTTAGGTCATTGGTTCCCAAAAGGATCGAATCCTCGGAATCGGTGCGAAATGCACAAACTCCGAAAAGGAACGATTCCTCGGACTCTATCAAATGAAACGACTCCGGGAAAGTTCGATTCCTAGAACTCGTTCCGAAATGAAACGACTCTGTAAAGGAAAGATTCCTCGGAATCGTTTCGAAAAAGACTGACTGCTCTGAATCGTTCCGAAATGAGATAAATCACGCACTTTTTTTATTCTTTGCAACAGGGTAAGGTACCAACCCCGAAAAGGAACGATTCCTCGGACTCTCTCCGAAATGAAACGACTCCGGAAAAGGTCGATCCTTGAACTCCTTCCGAAATGAAACGACTCTGTAAAGGAACGATTCCTCGGAATCGTTTCGAAAAAGGACGATGCTCTGAATCGTTCCGAAATGATATAAATCACGCACTTTTTTTTGTTCTTTGCAACAAGGTCGGTAGATTATTATTTTTTTTTTTTTGAAAAATAAACTAAAAATGATCTTAAATTCAGAATTGTCGAGATTGGAAGGATTTTGGATTTTGTACTCTACAAATACAATGGCTATTATACATCTATCAGTGCAATACTTGGCGATAGTTGCGACAGTTCTTCCAAATCGAGAAATAACTGTATTTAAGCAGTAAAAAAAGCCTTTACAAACATGGGTGAACTCTCTAAATTTCAAGGCATAGTGAAAAAAATTTACAAATTTCGATGTTTTTTTTTTCAAATTTTTTAAGGTTTAAAAATTGTAGAAAAAATAACACGATTTCCAATTTTTTTAAAAAATCTTTGTATAACCCGCAGCGGTTTTTGGGAGGTTTTTTTTTCTTGTATAAGCCGCGGACTATACACCCGAAAATACGGTATTTATTTATCATTCTTGCATCTTTGCATTCCATTCTGCAGCTGAAATTGTTAATTGTTAGTTGATTGTATATCAAGAACCAATATTATCTTCAGTAAACGATTAATGTGACTAAAAAAACTACGCAAACATATCGAAAATTAGTGACAACGAAAGAAACTTTATAAATGCTTTTATAATATATACCGTATTTTCGGGTATATAGCCCGCACCCTGTGTATAACCCGCACCCCTAAATCGAGCAGTGCAGTAAAAAAAGTTCGTGTATAACCCGCAGAGACGCATCGGTGTATAGTCCGCGGGCTATACACCATTTGCGAACATATATTTCGACCAGAGTTCGAAATGAGAAGCCATTAGTCATAATTTTTAACACAAATTTATCAAATTTTTTCGTGATGCATAATATCTACACTAAAAATCACTGGGCTAAAAAATTAAGATTATCAGTAGGGGGAACTGGGGCACATTGATACTTGGGGCACATTGATACACCCCCTGTACAGCACACAGGGTCATTACAGGAAGTTTCATAACAGCTCCAAAAGGTGATACTAGTGAAATTAACTACATACAGAATGTTTTGGAAAGATTCAATAGTTTGATGAAATGGGATGGGTGATTAATTGTTTTTGTAGGCCAAAAGTAAATTTGAGTTGTACAATTGAAATGGTATTATACAACTGTTCCAGTATTTTCAACCGAAATGAATACCCTCCCTGGCAAGTAAAGCTACTCTTTATCAGTTTCTCATTCTTTATTGTTAGATAAATTATGAAGTGTTGGATTTGAGACTCATTTTATTCAAAATGGCTGTATGGGGCACATTGATACAGTCTTTGTCGGAGCACATTGATACAACCTAAATCCTTTTCTTGTTCATTTTTTCTTTAACTTTTTTTTTACCATACACTCCTTAATTTAACCATTTTTTGTCAAAAGTTTCTACTATTAATTTTTATTGAAGTGAAATATTATAGGCTTAATATAATTCTTTATATTAGGCCATTTTATAGTATTTTTGCGAACAGAAGACGTACAAACTTACACAATATCTAGTGCTAGTAGAATTAACAAAAGAAATGGACGGCAGCCTGGCAAATCTCAATTTTTTATCAATTCTCCATATAAAAAAGTATTATCGACATGAGAAATGTTAAGTAAGAGAAACAAGCTGCAGTACAGTACCAGATAATTATATTATAAACATAATTTATAATATAATTATCCTTTATCTTCTGTTTGTAAACCGATTTATAAACAGAAAACCTGGTAATTCTTTCACCTTTCCTAAAAAAGATGATAATTCTGCGATTAAAGTGACAGATATGACAAAGTTACCACAGCCAACAAACAGACAAGGGACAGCCAGAACATCAGGTGATTACACATTTCATTTTGATTGCTTTAATATCGCTTACAAATAAATTGTGTGTGATTTTAATGCCTATAAATATATATAAAATGGTTTGCTAACTTTTTTTCTATGAAAAATATGCATTTTTGTTATTTTGTGTCCATTTTTCCGAGATGTGTCAAAATGTATCAATCTGCCCCGGGGATGGGGCACATTGATACAAATTACTTTATTTTATTTTTTTTTAAATTACATGCAAAAATAATGTATAAAACAACGATTGTACATTTTTATAACACACTACACAGGTTTTGCTGACATCACATAGAAAAATAACTTGAAATTTCTGCTTTCTAGACACCAAATTTTTTTTATAAAAAAGCTGTATCAATGTCCCCCAGTTCCCCCTACCGTAACTTTCGAAAGAAACGCCGCGGCGTTTACGTGTTTTAAGATAAAATTTCAAGCGATGCGGCGTTTACGCGCATTTTTTTTTTCAAAGAAGCGTGATATTTTTTTTAAAAAAATTTAGGAAAATTAAAAAAAATCGGTGATAAATTCAAAATTTCGGTCATAAAATGTATACGTATCTTAGGTCATTGGTTCCCAAAAGGATCGAATCCTCGGAATTGCACCAACTCCTAAAAGGAACAATTTCTCGGACTCTATCTGAAATGAAACGACTCCGGAAAAGTTCGATTCCTAGAACTCGTTCCGAAATGAAACGACTCTGTAAAGGAACGATTCCTCGGAATTGTTTCGAAAACTGAATCGTTCCGAAATGACATAAATCACGCACTTTTTTTTATTCTTTGCAACAGGGTAATACCCTGTTCACACTGGTATAATTGAGTCACTTAACTTTAAGTCACTCAAATTTTTTGAAGCGGGATACCCGGAATTAGGCTTCACCTGTTCGCATTTACAAAACATTGTAAGTGACTTAACATGGCCAAACTGGCATCTGAGCATGCGCATAAGTTCTGAAATTTGTAACTGCAACTTTAGACTTTTTATTCTACACAGTAATTATCCTGCCTTATTTCAATTTAAAAATTAATTTCTTTTGTGTGGAGGAAATAACAGGTTCAACTTTTTCCATTTTCGGCCTTTGATTACAAAAACACCCCACAAACACACGTGTTAAGCAACTGGAGTAAACAAATAACAACTTGAAATAGTTTATAATTATTTGTAAGACTAAAATTCATTAATTTAATAATCAGAATTAAATATTCTAAAATTCAGAAATAATAATTAAATATTCAGAAGGCAGATTTCCACTCAACTCATAGTTAAGAGAGCAAGCTCACTTGAGCAAGTTTCAGAAATTTCCTTAAGTGAGAATCTTGATTCCGGGTACGACCGCTTCAAAAAACTTCAAGTTAAGTGACTTAACTTTCTCAGTGAGACAGGGTATAAGACAGCAACTCCGAAAAGGAACGATTCCTCGGACTCTATCGTAAATGAAACGACTCCGGAGAAGTTTGATTCCTTGAACTCCATCTGAAAGGAAACGACACTTTAAAGGAACGATTCCTCGGAATCGTTTCGAAAAAGAACGCCTGCTCTGAATCGTTCCGAAATGATATAAATCACGCACTTTTTTTTTGTTTTTTGCAACAGGGTCGGTAGATTATTATTATTTTTTTAAAATAAACTAAAAATGATCTTAACTTCAGAATTGTCGAGATTTGAAGTTTTCCGGATTTTGGAATTTTTACTCTACAAACACAATGGCTATTATACATCTATCAGTGCAATACTTGGCGATAGTTGCAACAGTTCTTCTAAATCCAGAAATAACTGTATTTAAGCAGTAAAAAAAACCTTTACAAACATGGGAGAACTCTCTAAATTTCAAGGCATAGCGAAAAAATTTTACAAATTTCGATGTTTTTTTCAAATTTTTTAAGGTTTAAAAATTGGAGAAAAAATATCACGATTTCCAATATTTACAAAAAAATCTTTGTATAACCCGCACCGTGTATAAGCCGCAGCGGCTTTTTGGGAGGTTTTTTTCTTGTATAAGCCGCGGACTATATACCCGAAAATACGGTATGCTCTAATATGTATGGGTTTTTAAATAAACAGTATCCTTTTTGTAATTGTACAACTCGAAAGTGGTTTTTGATTGTTATTGTTTCCAGTTATAATTCATTTATATCACTAAAAACATGTGTTTTTAGGATTTCGTTCATCTATAAAACCCTTTTCGTCTCCATCCTCTGTCTGCCCTCTCAAAAACTGTGTACTAAAGTCCGTGCTGAAAAACTCTGTCAGAGACTTCAAATTTTGTATACTTAAAGCTGATTTTTTTTCAGATTTTAAAATATATAGAATTTTGGATTTCCTTTAAATGTTTTGATTTGAACAACTTAAATTTGATTAAAATAAATAACTCCTTTTTGTAGCTATTTTAAAATTAAATTTATTGGTGCCACCATTTATTTAATAATTATAAAATAACAATTTGGATTTATTAATTAAAGGAAAATAGCTCTGAAACAAACATTAAAGGAATCACTCTGTGCGATACCCGGTCACAATTAACTAATTGTTTTCATAACTGTTTTTATAATATGTATATTCTAACATGTATGGGCTTCTAAATAAACAGCACCCTTTTCGAAATCGTTTTACTCGAAAGGAGCTATAGAATGCTATTGTCTGCTGCTTTAATTAATTTATACAATTAAAAAGTATGACCTTTTCCTTCGTTGGTGATAAAAATAAAATAAATAACAATTCTTAGTTTTTCAAACATACTGAGAATGTCTTCCGAATCGAATAGCTAGTTTCACTTGCACACTTTAAATGCAATCATTTTATTTTAGCAAAACATTCAACTGACTGACACTGCTTTCTTTGAAATCGGATGACGTCATCTGAAGCTAAAATAGTGCACTATAATTCAAGTATAAGCGCGGCTGTACCTGCGAGTAATAGCTACAGATGTCAGGCGTAAAAGTTACATTTCAAATTATCCAGCGTTTAATTCAGTATTGTTTGTATGTGGCAATTCTTATCATTCCTCGTTTATTCCAATTTTCAGAAAAGAAATTGGAATTGCGGAAAAGTGAGGAAAAATCCAGATGACAGTCATTTACCGTTAAAATATTTTGCACGAACAGTCGCGCAAAGTGCATTTTATCTATGCACTCTTGCGTACTAGTTACGCTGCTTCAAGGACAAGATAATGTGCAATGGTCATAAAAAAATCATTAGAAAAACAATTAGGGGAGACTGGGGTACAATGGACCACAGGGTACAGGGGTCCACCCCCTATTTTTGATATTATTTATGTTTTTGAATGCTTCATATTTTGGTACATACATGACAGCTCTGCAGTAGGGAATAGAAATTTAAAACCATGTGCATAGCTGCCATTTTAGTCATTTTATTCTTAATAGTTGATTTGATACAGGTAAAAGTAAATATTTTCAGCGAAACATATGTTTTTTTTTTTCTTTTTTACTTTAAGGATTTGTAATTTGGAAGACCTTGCTCGGCACAATAAAAAGGTAAGACGATACATTACTATATTTATTGTAAGTAAAATAATTGAATATAAAACTTCTTTTTTTATCAATTTTTTGTTAAAGTCGCATATGGGGTACAATGGACCATCAGAAACCGGGGTACAATAGACCATGATCCATTGATCCTAGTCCTGTATTCTGTGTTTTTAAAATTAAAAATTACATGTGAAATTAAGAATTAATAAATCATTTTATTTTTTGTATGTGAATAAACTAATGATTCATGTTGTATAGTGAATTTTGAAATATTATCTATATGTTTTCAAATTCCAAAATTAACTCAAATTGAACACCAAAAGACACTAAACAAAATATTTTATTCATTTGATTTTTTTCGCCTTATTTGCTTTTTATAAACATTCAGTTAATTCTAAATTCTTGCACTTTTACTGACATGCATCCACAGATTTAAATGAAGTAGTACAATGAGAAAAAAAGAAAATATATATCTACCTATTAATTTGTATCTAAATATTATAAATAAGTATTAAGTGAGGTAGAATTAATTAAAAAGGGGACAACATTGCAATATCTAAACATTTTTACAAGTGACAAAATATTTTTTATGCATCATTTGCTAACTTTAATAATTGTTAATCTTACATTATAGCTATGAAGTAAAGACATGAATGAACAAATTATGATACATTCTATGCTTCTTATTATTGAAAAATGTATTATACTTATACATTTTTTCAGAATTACATGTGGTCCACAGAAGGACCATTGTACCCCGGCCATGGGGTACAATGGTCCATTTTATCACTTGCTATTTAAAAATATATATTTAAAAAAGTATACATAATTGTTATTTTTGAGTAGATGTAATCTAAACTGTAATGTATGAATAACATACATGCATGTGATTTTTTTTAAATGAATATTTTAAGAGTAAACAGTCAAAATTAACAAAAATGGTCCATTGTACCCCGGTCCCTCCTACATATATCAAATCAAAAACGAAATGTTTGTGTTATTTATTGTGTTATTATATGTGTTATTACAAACAATAAAAATTATTTAATTTGCAATGCATAATTTATAAATGAGTTACATAATTTATTAATTAATCATAACGCATGATTTAATATGTGATTTCTCGATACAAAGAAAAGATATTTTATTATTCTTTAAAAATACCTGCTATCTTTTTTAAAAATTATTTCATTTGCTATTTTTCATTTAATTAAAAAAAATTCTTTTGAACAGTTTTATTAAATTATTTATTATTTATCTTTTAAAGTCTAAATCGATCTCTTGCGATATAAATGCAAGTATTGCGATCTGACTAACGTTGTTATACCTGAGCACTTTTTTATGGCCGGGCTCTGACCACTTATACATTAATTATGACAATTTTCTCTTTATATCAATAGTAACAATTTAAAATATTACTAAAATGTTTAAACAACAATTTAACTATAACAATTTAAAATATGTACTTGTGATTAATAATAAACTTCTTTTTTCTGCCGTCGCGTAGGTCAGATATTTATCTGCATATTCTTCGATTTTATAACAGATTATAAAGTAATATGTTACACTGAAATTCTGAATTTCTACAGAAAATTTAAGCTAAAAATATTCATTCTACCACGCACAAAATCATACTTTATGTGTATATGTATATATTACAGTGACCCGTTAGAGGTTATTATATATGTATTTATATGTAAACGAGATTCAAACTTAAAAATTTCATTGGATAAAAGGATTTTTAGAATAACTCGGTACACCTGCATTATCTCAAATTTAATGCTTGCTACCTTTCCTCGTTGGTCCAATCAAACTCGTTTAAGAGAAAATTGCCACGTTTTGGCAGATTTGTTATCATTTTTTTAGCAAAGAACTTTCAGTGTGAGCAAAGATACCGGGTGGACAAAAAGTCCGAAATAATTTTAAAAATTCATCAAAACCGGAAAAAGAACCAAAATAAAAAACGATTTGGAGTAATAGCTTCTATAAGTCACGGGAATTGTTTTACGACACGAAAAAATAACACAAAAAAAGCCGACAGGTGACTCTCATATGAACAAAATCTATGGAAACATGGAAATGAGTAGTATACAAGAACTTGTGTTCTTAATCTACAGCTAGCTCATTGTTGTAATCTGTGTATATGAATAAAGATGCATACGGCGTAGGATAAAACTTTTTTGGCGTAGTTTTTTATTTAACTAGAAATCAGTGACTTTACTTTCTTTAAATTATGATTTCAAGAGAAGGAGACGACAACAGAATCCTTAACAGCGAAAGACCATGTTGAAAATCCCCAATTTAATCCATCCTATCTAATCTGCCGGGATTTTAACATACGATATTTGTCCGAAAGGTGTCATGTTCACATCCAGACGTATTGAACTCTGCCATTGATGTTTTTGTGATTTGCCTGCAATGCATTGCTATTTATGATTGTGTTTATATGGAACACATACAGCTGTAATAAACGATTTGGAGACATTTGGTTCCTTATTTAATGAGCTTTTCCCATGTCTTGGATAAGTCAGCACCATCTATTGGTTCTTTTTGAGTTATCTTTTCCACTGTTTGAAATAAATTCCTTGACCTATACATCTTAACCCTTAAACCGTTTTTAATTTAGGTTATTTTTCTAGTTTTAATGAATTTTTAAAGTTTCTATGTACTTTTTGCTCAGCTGTATTCTAGTTCCATGTTGTCATTCCTTTTATTATCTGATGATAAATCCAGCCAATATCAGTTCCCGATGAATGGACATCGGATTTTAGACATGTTACGATAAACAAAGGCATAAAATAATAACCAGTAAGACAGGTTTATTGAATACTTGAAGAGAGGATGAATCTTTCCCTTTCGTAAAATGCTTGTGCTTCGAGTTACGGAAAGAAGATTAAGATGTTAACTTTTGAAAACACAATTACATCATAAGATGCAGTAGACTGTCTTAAATTCTATATCCAAGTTTAATCAAATATAATTTTTTTCCATCATGAAGTAATATTTCTATTCTAGTAAAATTTGTTATTATAGGATAGTGGGCATACACGAATTCGAAAATTAAATTTTAACTTTTGAAAATTTAATTTTCTTTATGAAATCATTTAAAATGTGGCTGCCTGCATACATATTCTTCACTGAATATATAATTTTTTCTTACTTTGATGCAATTTTTCGTCGGTAAACAAAATTCTCATGAATTTCTTAATTTTATGAATACAAACAGTTCATCTGAAATGATAAGAGATTTGAGAGAAACATTTCAAATTGCTTATGTATCTCAAAGTATATCATTTAATGTAAAATTAAATTTGATAAATAAAATCAGTCTCAACCGTTAGAGATACATACTTGAATTACATTTGACGTCCCTTGGAACGGAAGTAGAATATAGATCTAATTTTTATACAGATTATTCTTTTAAGTGCAACACTATTTAAAGATATCAAGAAGATTTCTTTTATTATACTTACGTCTGGTGTACATAATAAAAGTCTGGATAATACTCATAATGGTCAGCTCCAAAATCATATGTAGGGTCTTGATTGTTAAAGATATAACCTCCGCTAAAAGATGGTGATTGCGGGGTTCCATAATAGTGATATTGATCCAAAAGACTGAAAATAAAAATTACACACATTTTAAATTAAATTTATAAAAATGCAAAAAATGCGATTGAATATTTTTTTTTTTTCATTTTAAGAAGGTTGAGTCGGAATTTGGTTGAGACTCCCTACCAAATTCCGATAGTATATTTGTTGATTTGCTAAGTAAACGCAGAATCTATAATAGTAGATACATTTTTAATTACCTTTAAAGTCACCTGGAGCAAAAAATAAATAAATAAATAAATGTTTGATTTCTGCAACTAAATTTTAAGTCGATGATAAGTATGTGGGGAGCAGACATAAGGTATGTGCCAGTCCAACACAACCTTTCATTTATAAATCAATAATAATTGTTATTTCCAGTGTATTAAGCTTTGGATGTGATAAGAAAGCACGTGATCTTAAAAAATATTCAATACGCCATTAAAGAAGATCGCAAGCGTGGTAAAAGAATTATAATTTTTAACAATAGACCAAGAACCGACAGTACAAAATTCTAAGATCAAGCACGAGAAAAAACTTTTATTTTATAGCAAAGTAAGAATAGGGAAATCTAATGGTCCATATCTGCCATAAGTGAAGTGGGGCATAAGTCAAAAATTAATACCACCAGTGATTGATTCATATTTTGTTTTTCTGCACCCATCTTCCATGTTTATTTAATTTAATTGTAGGACAAAAATAATGATAAATCTAAGAGTCAACCACTGGTGGTATTAATTTATGGCTATTTCTACTTTTCCAAAATTAAAAGCTTTTTTCAGCTTGTGCTTGATACCTTAGGATTTTGTGCTGTTGGTTCTTGAACTGCAAGATTTCATGAGTATTTCATTTCAGCCAGTAAATTTTTGCAAAACTTATGCTTCAAGTATCGGGTTCGGTTAATAACTTTATAAATTTACACTACACAATCAATTAGTTAGAAAATTATCGCAGGTGTGTTATCAAACCATATTACTTACAACTTGCTTCATTACTACATGCTTAAACAAAATTGAATGGATTTTGTTTCTGAAATGTTTTAAAAGTAGTTCAATGGACATCAATTTTTACTCTAAAAATATTATCTCTTTCAATACCTCCTTACGAGAGAAAACGTTACTTATGCCTACATCTTTAGTGTTCGGTAAAAAGTCGTTATTCAAATCGACATTTCGATGCTTTAAATCTCTATTTTTCATAAAAAGTGCAAAACAGAATAGGAATATCAATGTTTTATTGCACCAAATTTGACGCCATTCATGATGGAAAAACGTGGCTCTAACTTTCATAGGGAGATAAAATTGCATGTTTGCTTTTGTTTGTTTCCCAATGTGTAAATTCCTATCGCTAACTGTATAAATTCCTATGCATCAGTCACATAACTATTTGAATTGTTTTTCATTCTTATATCCCAAAGAAAAAAAAATGAGATTGTTTTATTATAAGTGCAACAGTGACCGAATTTAACAAATTATGTTGGTAATGAATGTTATTGAAATATTTTTTGCATTTTACTTCATATTTATAAATTCCACACATCATATACAAAGCTTTTCAAAAGATCCGAAGTATATTACCATGCATTGACGGAATTGCGAAGTAACAATTTCCAACTGAGCCATGCGTTTCATAACTGAAATAACTTATAGAATCCAAATATATGTAGCATAGATACAAATCTACAGGTTAAATAAATATTAGAGATATAATATTAGAGATTAAAGATCATACAGACAGTATTTATTCATCTGGTCCGAGACTTTTTTTCACAGAATTCCGAATGTGTTTGAACAGTTTTTCATGTTCAATTGTCACACATGCTTCTTTGTTAATTTTTTTTTATTTATTTGTTATCATTTGAATAACATGTATATATATATATATATATACTAGCAAAAGCCATGCTTTGTTTGGATTCGCGAAGCATTATTTTATAAAACAGATATTTGAAAGTAACAATATTTTTTTTAATTATTATTTTTGCATCTTTTTTAAACAAAAACGTTATTTTATGTTTTGGCGCATTTTAATTTTTTATTTATGATGTAAAACTGACATAATAAGATATTTTCGAAGCAAAATTTTACAAATTTTTTTTAAATTTTCAACTAAAAGCTCTTTTAAAGATGTTTTTACAATTTCAAGTAGCCACTGGTGTTTTTTAATTGTTTGAAATATGCATGTTTCCAATCTTTGTAATCAACATCCGATAATCTTTGATAGCTATTTTAGAATAATATATTTAAAGAAAGCTTGAAGAAACTTACTTCTTCAAAATCCTATTTTCTGGAAAAAACATTTGAAATCTGCTTTCGTTGATACTATGAATTTTTAACTGTAAAACATTTTATTTTAGGGTCAATCCATTTCAAGTGGTCCAGCACTGGTCGCTCGACTATTTTTAAAAAATCTGAAATTTTTTGTACAACAACCCTAACATGATGGAAGTTCAAAATGACCGTTATTTTAATTCTACTATTTTTTGTTTGTGCATGGCGGCCATCTTTGTTTCATCGTGTGTAGCGATTTTCTCAGATACTAGGATACGCAAAATTGTAAATATCTCGTATTCTATTTTCCCAATTGAAATGGGGTTTGAAGCATTTTGTTCAAAATAAAATGGGCTAAATATACAGTGTAAGAAAAATTTTGAAAAAAAAATTTTTACAGGTGAAATTTTAGCACAAAATTTACGATTTTTTCCAAAATATATCCGTTTGCAAGAGGAAAATTTAAATGCAAGGGAAACTTTCAACCTTACACAATTTTTTCTACAAATAGGTCAAAAGTGCGTGTACTCATACACCAAGTCCCAGATCTGAGAGTTAATTTTTCTTTGCGAAAAAAAATTCCGAAATTCGTCAAAAATTTCAAAAATTGCACTTTTTAGGCTTTGATATCTCTGTTGGGACACGAGATAAAAATCTGAAATTTTGGCCTATGATAGTATCGTGTAGTAGCGTTATGTGCAAAAAATTTCAAGAAGGAGATTTGATTACAAGCTGAGATATGACATGGAAAATATGTGAAAACAATACTACCAAACTCTTGTAAACCTACTATGTAATTGTTCAACAAGACTGTCAACCTTGCACAATCTTTTCTACAAATAGGTCAAAAGTGCGTATACTCATACACCAAATCCCAGATCTGGGAAATGATTTCTCTTTGCGAAAAAAAATTCCGAAATTCGTCGAAAATTTCAAAAATCGCACTTTTTAGGCTTTGATATCTCTGGTGGAGCACGAGATAAAAATCTGAAATTCTGGCCTTTGATAGTATTGTGTAGTAGTGTTACGTACAAAAAATTTCAAGAAGGAGATTTGACTACAAGCTGAGATATGACATGGACAATATGAGACAACAATACTGCCAAACTATTGTAACATACTATGTAATTGTTCATACCTTCAAAATTTTAAATTAATTATTTATGGTACAAAGTTAAATGCTAGTTACAAATATCTTTTTCAAATACTTCTGTGTGATTTAAACAATTCAGAATGTATGCTAAATCAATACACTATTTGTCCAGATGAACAAATCTACTAGAAATACTATTGCAACAATTTTACTCGGAACACATTTCAAGAAAAATAAATTACAGACAATGAATTGCAACTGATCGAGTTGACATGGCTTCAATTATTAAACCTAGAGAATTTCATTCAAGTTAACACGGGATGACAAGACTTGGGGGGTTTCAAATAAAATTTTTAGAAAGAACAGCCTGATGGACTGACAACAGTAACTGGTCGAACTCATAACATCTCTCGTAAATATTGTTAAGCTCTTTGTTGAGCATATATAGTATTTTGTAAATTAAATGCTTATTATTTAACTGTTTTCAACAAACGATATTTTCTGGGTAAATATTGCAATAAAAGAGACTAATTTCCTTTCTCCTAATGTACTCGTAATAGCATTTCTTAACATTTCTTTAATCACCGTATCTCAGCTTGTAGTCAAATCTCCTTCTTGAAATTTTTTGTACATAACACTACTACATAATACTATCAAAGGCCAGAATTTCAGATTTTTATCTCGTGCTCCACCAGAGATATCAAAGCCTAAAAAGTGTGATTTTTGAAATTTTCGACGAATTTCGGAATTTTTTTCGGAAAGAGAAATCATTTCCCAGATATGGGACTTGGCGTATGAGTACACACACTTCTGACCTATTTGTAGAAAAAATTGTACAAGGTTGACAGTCTTGTTGAACAATTACATAGTAGGTTTACAATAGTTTGACAGTATTGTTTTCACATATTTTCCATTTCATATCTCAGCTTGTAGTCAAATCTCCTTCTTGAAATTTTTTGTACATAACGCTACTACACAATACTATCACAGGCCAAAATTTCAGATTTTTATCTCGTGCCCCACCAAAGATATCAAAGCCTAAAAAGTGCGATTTTTGAAATTTTTGACGAATTTCGGAATTTTTTTCGCAAAGATAAATTAACTCCCAGATCTGGGACTTGGTGTATGAGTACACATACTTTTGACCTATTTGTAGAAAAAATTGTGTAAGGTTGACAGTTGCTCTTGCATGAAAATTTTCCTCTTGCAAACGGATAGATTTTGGAAAAAATCGTACATT
This sequence comes from Maratus speculifer, assembly GCA_964019185.1. Lineage (NCBI taxonomy): Eukaryota > Metazoa > Arthropoda > Arachnida > Araneae > Salticidae > Maratus > Maratus speculifer. The sequence goes on along the minus strand of OZ025291.1, from coordinate 418,651,871 downwards.
TTGTGCTAAAATTTCACCAGTAAAAATTTATTTTTCAAAATTTTTCTATCACGGTATATTTAGCCTATTTTATTCTGAACATAATTCTGCAAACCCCATTTCAATTGGGAAAATAGAATACGAGATATTTACAATTTTGTGTATCCTAGTATCTGAGAAAATCGCTGCACACGATGAAACAAAGATGGCCGCCATGCACAAACAAAAAATAGTAAAATTAAAAGAACGGTCATTTTGAACTTCCGTCATGTTAGGGTTGTTGTACAAAAAATTTCAGATTTTTTAAAAATGGTCGAGCGACCAAAAAAATAATTTTTGGACCACTTGAAATGGATTGACCCTTTAATTTCTTCGTTTTTATACATGTTAGCGTATGAGAATTGCTGTAATTCTCTCCGCGTGGGAGAACTTTTTACTTTCTGCGAATGGCAACTCAATTAATGGAATTACCTTTTAACGAAGCGCTCTCTCATTCTCTCAGTGACGTTTTCACGAATAATTATTGTTGTGTTTGCGAACTTATTAAAGTCTTATTTTTCTATAAAATCCTTCTGATTAATGAGTCGATATTATTTAGCCACAATACGACCTTCGCAAAAATATTTATAAAGAGCTTGAACCAACAACTTCACCCAGATCTTTTAATTTTTCATTTATATAACAAATTTAAGAATAAATTTTATTTGTTTACAATTATTTTGTTGCCAGTTTACAAAAAAAAAAAAAAAAAAAAAAAAAAATCCATATAATACAATTCTTTTGAAATGTTTAAGTGTCATCTGTGCAAACGATTTTGCGGGATAATGAAAACATGTTTTATTTAATAAATTAATCATGATTCTATCTATAATTATTTACTCCATGATTTAAACTTTTTTTTTCTGAAAATATTCGCGTTTGAAATGAAATAGACGCCCTCTCGTGGACAAAGTCTGAAACGAAATAGAACTGATATATTCCGCTGAAATCAGTGTTTAAAAGGCCGATAAATAAATAAACAGTCCAATAATAAATAAATAAACAGTCCTATAACGCATGCAACGTTGGGTTCTTTGTATTAAAATCAAAATCTAAAATCAAAATTTTACACACAAAGTTTAGGTCTATAATATAAAAAAGTACATTTGACTTACTCATGGCAAAATAATATGACAGCAACACAATGCTTGCATGATTAATAATTGCTTCAGCTTCTCTAAAGGAATTACTAGATTTTCCAGCATCTAGAAATTCTAAAATTGTCGATATTTGTAATTTATCTCCCATAATTAAATAAAAAAGATAAAAACTGCACTTTAAATAGCTCTTTAAACGGGTTCCGCTATGCTACAGCATGGAACAAACAGCATACGTAAACAAACGATTATCAGGTCTATACAACGCCACCTTTCGGTCATTACAAACGAGAATACGCGTTTCATTTTTTATTTATTTGCTAAAATGCGTCCGTATTGGAAATGCATGTAAAATAAATAAATTAAAATAATAACTTTTTTAACGTTTTACTGTAAAAAAAATTATATTCTGCAAATCTACAGATCATAATTTATTTTTGTGTTTAATTTGAAGTTAAAATATTCAATAGTTTTTTTGTAAAGCGTACGACAAATTGTAATTTGAGTGGACTAGTAGAGGATTCGCTTCGCTCATCCTAATTAATACTGTTGTAAATAAACCCAATGCAAGAATATATATACATATGTGCATTTTATATAAATATGTTTGATCAAAAATAGCTTACCTGGGATCAACATAGTCGTCAACTTCATAAATCTAAAAGTAAGAAATAAAAAAATATTATTCAGTTGTAAAACTATTTTTAATATAAATATAGCTAGTAAAAATTAAAAAAGTAATATTTTTTTTTCAAAAAATCATTTAAAATGCCAAGCGATAGAGATATCTTTGTTTTCGCTGCCAATATATTTTTGCTTAATTTTACCACAAATGTTTTTTACAAGTTGGATTACAGCAACAGCTATAAGGAATCATTAAATTACTGAAACATTTGAAAGATAAATTTAAAAAGAGACTTTTCTTAAGAAAATTATAGTCCTTAGCAATTTTCATAAGTTGTCTTTTAAAAGTGCTTCAAATACTAGGACACAAGTCATACAGTCTTTATCTTAAAACAATTTTCCATTTAGAGAGCAATAGCGAGCTTTTAAAGACAAATTGCATACAAGAAAAAAATCTGTAGCTGTCACTCTACACATATCCGCAGAACTTATCTTTAAATAACATCCGAAGGTATTATATACCCTAAGAAGTCATCACACACAGTCACACACACACACACAAAAAATCGTCAGTATACACGAAATCGTTCTTCATTTTTTCACAAATAATTTCCGAAGTCATAGAAAACATGTTTAATCCGTGAATTTTTCCAGAAAATATTAATGAGAGGAATAAATTCGTATATTACTGGCATGCATAAATATTGGTTTTATTAATGCTAAAATCCTTATTTATATTGATAATGAAAAAACCAAATTACTATAAATTAAAATTTCTAATTTCATTAAAAATTTTAAAAAAAGTTTTGGAATTCAAAAGTAAATAAAAATTATTTTTCTCATTCCATTAAAAGTGCTCATAATTTACTTTTTCATGTTGAATACGTTAAAAAAATTTGAATTCGTAAAAATGTTTATAGATAAATACAGGGTGGTCATAAAAAAACTTTGCCGATATATGGAGCTTTAGCGGCCAGTCCGCTCATCCGATCAGGTGAAATTTCAGATACAGCTATTCAGAGGTATGAGCTCGAGATTATGTGAACGGCAACAAAATGGCGCTCACGGTTACGGTTATAGTTACAAAAACTCGAAATTTTCCAATGGCAACACCCATTTTTTATCATCGCAAAATGCTCATGCTAAACCCTAAAGAGCGTTGGAACCGTATGTGTATCGCAAGAAACGGACATGCTATTTACGCACAAAAAACTGTTCTGCGATTCCACTCCCCATAAAAAAAAACTCGATTGGGGCGCAAAGAGGAAATTTGCACAGAGTCATTACACTAATCTCTGATTACAATACAGATCGGAGATAAGAAAACTTTATTTTGATTACACATTTTTCTCATGGGTCCCATCACAGGCAAACAGACTGTGGACAGTATAGCCGAACGTTACATCGCATGAGGGATGCTTGCAATCTCACGTTTGATAGGATCTTTCAAATCTGGCAAAGTTTACGTATTGCACATGTACACGCTAGATTTTAGATAGCTCCAGAATCTGAAATCCATAGGAATGAGATCGGGGGATCGCGGAGGCCATTGACGTTACCAGTTAAGATGAAATGTGCCTCGTCCGTTCATAATATGCCGATCGTTATCTCCATCATGTTGGATAAGAAATTCATTAACAATGTCTGTATGTTGGCAATGGTCTCTCACTTCCAACATCTGGGTGTGCTTGTACCGGTAAGGAAACATGCCGATTACAAAGCGCAGTAACTTTAAGACCATTGATTTCGGTATATCAAATACACGAGATGCACCTTTTGTAGTGTGCATGCGTCCTCTGGTCACTATGTGATGCACTTCCATAACAGTATCCTCAGGAGTAGTTGGTCGTCCGCATCGCGGACTATCACATATTCAGCCAATTTCTTCGAATTTCATTACTAAATCACGAAGAGCTTGTGAAATGCATAAACCACGTATTTGGCGATGGTTTCGACGGTAAACGCGCCAGGTTTTCGCAGCATTCATCTAATTTTGATAATAGTTTTACCAACTCACCACGAACAAAGTCATTTTTTGGCATCTGCAAGCTCCGACTGAAGAACTAACATTCCCACCCCACTTTTTATCAGTTTTCTACGATGACTATCTGGCAAACGATGTTTTGTGATTGGTATTTTGTCTCTCTCACATTCAAATTTTGTTCGTGCGCCTTGGTCGTGTTTTTTGGGGGCCGTTCGTAGAACTGATTTTGTGCGAGCATAACGCGTCCGTTTATTGCAATAACTATACCGTTCCAACGCTCTTTAGGGTTTCTTTAGGAAAGAGGGATAACCATATTTATTGGAATTTATTTTGAAAAACTACACCAATTTGATGACAGTATTAAATTTACGATGGAAAAAGAAGATAATAATTCTCTTCCATTTCTGGTTATTTTAATCATTAACTCAGATTCTTCTTTTACAAAAAAAAAAAAAAAAAAAAAAAAAAAATTAAAAAACCCAATGAAAATCGATAGCATTATTCCAGTTACACCTTTCACTCTTTGGAGTTTTAAAATGTCAGCGGTAATTGCTTTACTGAAAGAGTGCACATTTATTTTGAAAGAAGAAGAATGAGAATTATGAAAAACGATAATGAGAAGAAAAATTTGAGAGATTTTTTTAAAAACAAACTAGATCATATTATAATTGGAATTGAACATGGATATAGTCAAGAAGTTATACACAGTTTAATCAAAAAGTACAATAGTTATCCTCTAAGTGCTCAGTTAACCCGCCCGCCTGATAGAAAAATTGCATATATAACAATAATGTCCGAGAGATTAAGACGAATTTTTGATAAGTTTGATATTCACCTAGTTGCCTCCCCTGCAAAAAATCTGTTTACAGCTGTATCAAAAACCTAAAACCTTATTCCACTTTTATTTCATTCGGGTGTTTATGAAATACATGCACAACTGAATGATAGTTTGCTGACGTCATACATTGGCAAGACTATGAGATGGCTGTTAGAGATATTTAAGCAACATGAAAAGGATTTAAAATTTAATATACAGTCCATAGGTTTGTCTAAATTAACGTTGCAAGTGAATATAATTATAGTTAATTTAGATGACGTAAAGATTCTTTCAGGATGTTCCAACCCTAAAAAGGACATTATAAGGGAATTAATAGAAATTGGTTTAAGGAAGGAAGAAGTACATAACGATAATATGTCATTTCAAATTTCTAAAATTTTTTTGAATATTTTGAAAGAAATACTTTTGTATTTTTTTTATTCATATTTTTTATCATAGTGTTATAGCCTGCCAAAAGATGGCGCTATGTTCATAATACAATTTTATTCTTCATGTTGTGATACTATACAGTTTACTCAGTTTAATGCATGCAACTACATTGTAGTGCATGTTTTTCTCCATTAAGATCATGCAAATCTTCTGATGATGACTCGTTAGAATAAGTTTGGAACGTTAATTGTAAACATATTCTATGTGTGATTAATATTGTTTTTATCTATATTATACACTGATGAGTATCGAAGTTTGCTTTTAATTAATTAGTTCAATCCTGTTTGTTTCGATTTCTCCGTCCGTGATCAGCTACGCCCGTTGCCGGTATTTTTAAACTTTACGAGTAGATTTAAATTTTACGTTTGTTTACTTTTGTAACCCCCATTACTCAATATAAATTAAAAGTTCCGTCAGTTAGAATCAGAATATGTTTAGCGGTAAAGCTGTCACGAGTAGTTTGTTTTTAATGATACCGGGGCCACGAAGCCCAGCCCGCCTCTCTATTCATGAGGGTACAGCGAAGAGTTATCACCTTGACAAATTTTGAGCGGCACTTTACTGCTACGAGATCGTTTTGAGCATCTGAAATTTTTATTTTAATTAGAATTTTGCATAAAAGTCGGCCACGATCGGGACAACTCTTTTCTTCCAAAACAAAATTCAAGTAAAGTACGGATTTATTTTTAATAATTTTCTGACCATTTTTAAAAAAGCACACCAGTCAAACTAAGAATTCATTCTTTTTCTCTCAACTGCTTGACCAAAAAGAACGAAAAGAGCCAACGCTTTCACAACGCAATGAATTCATTCAGAGTCATAATCAATTTATTTAGTAATTTTATTACTTAGAAGGAGAAGTATCACCACAGTGAAAGGTTGGTTTGGAGCTTATGGGGATACATTTGTGACAGTGGATAAGACATGACTACTGTTGTTTGGACTCGGGATCATTGGAACGTAGCCACGTCTCATTCACTGTCAGAAATCACGCTAATTAAGCTTAATACCAGACTTTCCTTTTCATCACAATTTAAAAAAAAACATTTAAAAATAGGTCATATAATAAAATGCACATAAATTAACGTATGAATTCTTAAATAAAAATAGGTCTTTAAAACACCTCCTTCCTAAAATATGCTGGCACAGATGTCATATACGCACCACATTTGCACGTGTTTCTTTTCCCCGCCAATTTGGCATTGCACATCTATGCCAAGGAGAAGATCCGTTTTATAAGTTTATAACAATTGTTAGAGGAAAAAATGGGAAAAATTAAAGATTTTAGTGAAATGTACTGTTTAACTAATGCAACTGTACGCATTCAAGGTAGCTATAAGTTTTAATATTTACGATTTATTGTGAAAATTATATTTACTATTTCGTTACTTATTAAGTTCATTATTTATAACTGTTTATTTGTTGTTTCCTTTTTGATTAAATTCAAACTTATTTACTGTTATTTTTTAATTTATTTCCTTAAATTATTTTTATTATATACTAATATCAATAATTATTTATATCAAACTATCATTTATTTATTTTTATTTCCTTTTTTAAAATACTTAGAATCTCTTATTTTTTTATAGTTATTTTATTTTTATATTGCAATAAAAAATCACAAGAGTTGTCGCATGCAATTTGTAACTTACATTCAAAACAAAATATTCGCCAAATTGGCGGGGAAAAGAAACACGTGAAAATGTGGTGCGTATATGACATCTGTGCCAATATGTTAATATAGCAGCTACGACTCTCAAATACTTGAGCATCTAAGGCATTAGGCTTCGATATTCCATATCAACCACTGAAGTATAAATATTCTATATACATTAGGGACAATAATTATTGACCAATCCACATATAACAGTTTAGATTATTATTCACCATTAAACGTGGACCTCTGTATGAAAATTGTATTATTGTGTAATTTATTCAGTGCCTATAGCAAATTACTTTCTGAAATAAACATGCTTTAACTTAACGTATGCGAAATCTTAAAGACACAGTGTGGGGCCAGACAAGCTTGTTGTCTGTGTTCTTTTGATTTTCATTTCATTACTCATACACTTTTTATGAGAAATAATAAAACTATAAACTTGAAATTTATATGAAAATGATGCACGTAACTTACCGTAAGTGAAAACATTTTGAAAGAAATATTTTTTAACGCTTTTATTTGTAAATAATATCAAAACGTTAGATGCAGTAAATATTATACGTGGATTCGCAAGACGGTGAAAGCCTCAAAAGAAATTTTTCTTAAAATTTTATGTTATGCGATAAGTCATTGTTGAGACCATTGTTGAGTTCATTGTTAAGAAGAACAATATTATTCATAATAAAGAAGTCTTGTAATACAAGAACAAGGCGATTGAAAAGTCTTTTCATTGTTGAAATCAATGTTTACGATGAATCATTATTTATGCAACATTTTCTTATATTGTTGTGCCAAACAAAGTTTTACTCTAAAAATTTTCAAAATAAAAATTATTTTAACTGCTCCAAATCGATACACAAGTGGAAAAAAAAGTTAAACACCCCCTACTAATTCTGCAACTAACTAAAATAGAAGAAAGTTGCTGGCACCAAACAACTAGAAAAAGAATTTTCTTTTAAATGATATTTATAAAATTTGCTTAGAGAGCCATTTAGAAATCAAAATATGGCCCTTTATTTGTAATGTGAGCACCCAATTTTGACTATACATTTTAAGTCTTCAGTTTAAACTATGCCCAGAAACGAAAATTTAATTCATGTGGATAATAAATTTCTGAATTATGAACAAAATTTACAGTTTGTAATTGTAAATTACATTTTTATACTTTTGTTTATAATTCCTAAAATATAAGCTTTATGATATAATTTTTAATTGGCTATAGTATAAGACACAAACATCAAACTCAAAAAAAAAATTTTTAAGTGGTTTTTAAATTATGATTTAGAAAAATGTAAAGGATGTTTAAGGGATTGTGTATAATATGCAGAAAAGTATAATTGAAAAAAATATATATGTATTTCAGCTCATTTTATTTAATCATTTAGACTGCCAATAGGGAAAACATATTATGCTATTTAAATAGTACAAGTTATAACCAAAAATACATTAATTGAAGTGCCATAGTCATTCCGTTGCATTTCAGTAATCGAGTGCCAAAATTCAATTTGGATACAGCCCCTAAAATATGCTGATTTAAAAATAAAAACAATTTCTCTCAAACTAATCGCTCGAATTTCATGAAAATGTAAATTTAGACAAATTGGAGTGTATGTAATTTATGCATGGCGTCAAACTTGGGCATTGCTATCGAAAAAACAAATTGCGGGTTTGTTTTGAAATGTAGATAATCCTCTGAGGGAATTCCATGGACATCCTTTAAAAGTAGACTGTATTTCAATCGTTTGTTATTGGTAACTTTCTTCTACAATATTTCTTGTAGAATTAGTAGAGGGTTGTATACTTTTTTTGACGATTGTGCATATAGAAAACAAAATGTTCACATAAATATATAAATACAAAACATTTACATTATTGTTAAATTTTATCCATTTAATCCATTAAAATTTGTATTAAAGTACTTGTTCTTCGTTTTCTGTGTCAACTAACTATTACTAAATTACTATTTGGTTATGATTCCTCATATTTTTTTCACACTCCCGCCTCCAGTGCTTTCGATTACAAGCCTCCCATTTGATCCTATCCGGGTTTTTTCTTTGTTGCGGAGGACACTAAATTTTTTTTCTGAACATTTCTAATTTTTATTTCTGAGGCGCAATTTTTACAGTTTTTATGATTCCGACAAATTCGATTCAAGTTCAGAATTTTAAAGATTTAGAGCTTTCTGCTCACGGCACATAATATGATGTTCTATAGCTTTTCTCGCTACCATAATATAGTTTGCACTGGTTAGGAACAACTTTTTGTTCTCTTTTCTCATCCTCCAACAAACGGGGTTTCAGTTGTAATTGAAATATAAGACTGTATTGTAAATGGCTTATTCATTTTTTTATTTTTTCTGATTTTGTTTGCTGTTTTATCTTACTAATTTTACTATGTAAACATATTAAATATTATGTCCATTTAATAAATTTGACAATGCGCTAGAGGTCTGCTCGGGCCGCAATTTCCGGGCCCGGGCCTGGCCCGGCCCGGCCCGTAGGAAAAATTTTTCGGCCCGACCCGGCCCGTTGTAAAACTCAAAAGTTCGGCCCGGGCCCGTCCCGGCCGTTTAAATTTTTATATTTTAGGCCCGGCCCGGCCAGGCCCGTTTTGGCCCGTTACAATTTCTACGATTTCTAAAAAAATCAGATATTTTCCATATAATTAAGATTTTTTTAAAGAATAGTGCATACATATCTATGGAATGATTTTACAGTATATTTTACAGGAAATACGCATTAACAACATTAGCGATTACTAAGATTCTTAGGCTTTTAACGATCAAATAAAGATTCATCAAAAAATTAATATGGCTTAGAATAAAAGAAAAAAGAAAGAAAGTTAAAAACATCGTAACTTTTGAGGCTGTTTAATAAAAGAAGAATTATAAAAATATTTCTATATCATTTTATTAAAGATTTTAAATCCAAATTCATTCATTAACTCAAATATGCGCCTTTCTGATACATTTCTAAATTAATTTTTTTCTCAGAAACGCACAGCAGGTATCTTTATTCAGAAACTATATAATCAAGTGGCACTATCCGTTTTTTGATACAAGCAATTTAAGAATACTGAAAGGAATTAAATTATTGTTATAGTTAGCATTATCAATAGAATTTCCGGAAGCGATAGCATGGGAAGGGAGAAAAACCTGCAACCATTTGAGAAACTATTGTATCTGAACAAATTTATGCAAGTATTTTATTCATCAAAAATGAAAAATGCTATTCGATTCCAAATGCCTTCAATAGTCAGGCTTATCACTTTTATATTTTTACAATTAAGAATTAATCTGAAAATTTGTCAAACTTTTGCGTTATTGAGAAATTAATTTAAAAACCATCAAACTTTCGCGTTATTGAGAAATTAATTTAAAAGCCATCAGGAAGTATACATCCAAAGATTAATCTAACATAAGTTTTTTATCGCTGTTAATAATTTTACAAATCATGTTGTCTGCCCTACAGATCTTGAGAACAATTAAGTCTTGTTCGGTCCGGCAAGTCTATATGTAGAAAAATAATGCAAGCTTGATCACGGCCCGGTATGAGTCAGCTAAAAAAATATTAAAACGGGTTACACACAATTTAACTGTCCGATGCCGCACTGTACAAGTTACATTTGTAAGAAGTCGCCTTACAAATGTAGAAGAGAAGAAAGAAGTGATAACTTATCTTAATAAATATCTCGGGGTTGCATTCTTCTTTATAAACTTTTTATTACTTGAAAAAACGACACTTACAATTATAACACTAACGCACACACATTATATACAAATAAAGCTTTTACATAATTCTGGCGCACGCCACCATCACATGATATGAACTACACTTCACAACCAACATTCCAATATCACTAAGAAAAGAACATTTTTTTAATAGAACTAGTGTTGCCAGATTTCTTTTAAAACGAGAAATATTACAACTACATTTTTTTTTAAATTTAGCAAAACTCAGGTCACGTGACGCGTGAGTCTATTTTTTTTTTCTTTTATTCCTTTGGAAAGCGCGTGTTACATCCTCCCCCTCTGTTTCCGATCTACGTCTCGGAGAGGAAACAGGATGCTTTTTTGGTCTTCCTCTTTTTTTCAAGGGTGCAACTGGAATAGTTTCAGATTCTTGGAAAGGCAACAAGGCAGAAACGTGGTAAGATCCAATTCGTTCAGTAGGATTTTCTAGACTAGCAATGTCATATGTCACTAGTGACTTTTGAGTCAAAATTATGTATGGCCCATCTTTCTTAGGCATAAATTTTGCTGTTTTATTTTTACTTGCCTTGCTCACTGGGTGTAGGTTAACCCATACTTTTTCACCAGGCTTGAAATATACTTGTCTACGATTTTTATCATAATATTTCTTTCGCTGATCTTGTTTCATTTCAACACGTTCTTTCACACTTTTCGAAATACTTGCAAGTCGTTTAAGATATGGGGTTATTTCCGGAACGAAATTGTCATTTTCGACAACAGCTTTGAAATCGTTTACCACATCATCGATTGTTCTTAGTTCTCGACCAAATTGTAGATAGGCAGCAGTTTGGCCTGTTGTATCAGATTTGGCAGAGTTCATGGCAAATCTAATGAAAGGAAGTTTATTTATCCAGGAACGGTGTTCATCCCCGACAAGGATTGCTATTCGAGGTTTCAAGTCTCAATTTTTGCGTTCGACCGGATTGGCCTGAGGATGGTATAAAGGTGTCAATGATTGGTCTATTCCAAGAATATAACAAACTTGTTGTAGAACAGCGCTCACAAACTGAGGACCATTATCACTTATCAGTCTTCTTGGAATACCATACCGAAGGAAGATCTCTTCTATCAAAGTAGTCGCACATTCTTGTGCAGTTGCAGTTGTTAAGGCAAATAGTTCTACCCATTTAGTGGCACAATCTTCCACTATAAAAATCCATCGGTGTCCATCTTTACTGGGTGGCAGTGGTCCAAAAAGATCAATACTGAGGGTTTCAAACCGCTGAGCATAAGCAGGTGTTCGCAATAAACCAGCAGGTTTCTGATTTGTTGCTTTATAGCGAGCACATTCTGGACATTTCTTTACATATTCAGAAATAAAGGCTCGCATGCCTGTCCAATAATATCTCTTAGCAATTCTTTGATAGGTTCCTGCTTCACCATAATGTCCAGCTGAGGGGTCGTCATGATGAAGTTTTAAAATATTTTCTCTTTCTTGAACTGGAATGACCAGTTGCGCTTCCTCGGCATCAGATTCAGGAGCATAACGATAAAGTACACCTTGATTCATCAGGAATCCTCTATCAGTCCAATTGGCAAAATCTTCACTTTTCTGTTCATCTTCAAGGCAATCTATAATTTTTTTAAGATTTTCATCTTGTAACTGCGCTTCCCTCATATCTTTTGAGCTTCTTGTTGGCATATCTATGCTAACAAAATTGCATGTCTCGCAGAAAGCAGATTGATGATTACACACAGGACGTGACAGCATGTCAGCCACAACATTAGATTTTCCAGGTTCATATTCTATTTTCAATAAAAACGATTGCAATTGTAGTGCCCAACGGGCTAATCTTCCCGATAGTGACTTAAGACTGAGAAGCCATTTTAAAGGTTGGTGATCAGTAGCTACAATCACTTCTTGGCCTAACCACGAAATTTTTCTAAGGCCCAGACAACAGCCAAAGCCTCGCGTTCAGTAGTGGAGTAATTTCTTTCTGCACTTGTAAGAAGACGGCTAGCATATTCTATGGGGTGTTCAGAGGTCTTGTCGGTACCCTGTAAAAGTACAGCACCAAGAGCATAGTTGCTAGCATCAGTACGTAGAATGAATGGTTTGGTTCCATCAGCTTGCTTCAGTACTGGAGATGTCATGAGACAATGTTTTAGAGTTTCAAAGGCTGTTTGTTCTTCTTTTCCCCATTTCCAAGTGGCTTTCTTTTTCGTAAGATTGCTAAGAGGTCTTGAGATATCAGCAAAATTTGATATAAATCTTCTGTACCAAGAACAGGTTTGTAAGAAGGACTGAATTTCTTTAACATTTTTTGGTGGAGGTATCGCTTTAATCGCGGATACTTTGTCTGGATCTACTTCTAAACCATTCGGAGTTATCCAGTGTCCTAGATACTTAACTTTCTCACAAGAAAAATGGCATTTTTCGCGTTTGGCATCTAACTTAAATTCAAGGAGTCTCTCGAACACAGCTGTAAGATCTAAGAGATGTTTCTCAAATGTTTCTGACAAAACGATGATGTCGTCTAGGTACGATAAAGCAAATACATCCTTAAGACCATTTCTAAATTGATCTATCAATCTTTGAAACGTGGCAGGAGCATTTTTTAGTCCAAAAGGCATTTTTAAAAAACGATAAGTTCCCTAAGGACAGACAAATGCAGTTTTATCTTGATCTGGTGGGTAGACTTGGACTTGGTGATACCCAGAACGAAGATCTATAGTTGACATGTAAGGAGTATGCTTGGCTTCATGTAAAAGGTCGTCCATTCGAGGTAATGGATATTTATCTGCTACTGTGTTTTCATTTAATTTTCTATAATCTATGCATAATCTTACACTGTCATCGGGTTTTGGTACGAGGACCACAGGCGAAGCATAAGGTGATTCACATTCTTCTATGATTCTTTGAGCTAGAAGATTATCTAATTCCTTCTTAAGAATTTCTTTTTTAGCAGGAGTCATTCGATAAGGTGGTACAGCAACAGGAGCACTATCACCTGTATTGATACGATGCTCAACAAATGGGGTTGTCTCTCCCCCTGGTTGAAAACACTTTTCATACTTTTTCAGGAGATCATTAAGTCTTTCCCTTTCATCAGGACTTAAATTTTTGCCTTCGTCTTCACGTAAAGCATATGGGCTAACTTCGATAGCACCAGCAGACGTACTATTTTCTTCTTCGTACTCATCCACAAAATCAAACTCTTTATGAGGTTTATCACTAAAATGCCATGTCTTTTTAGCGGTATCAAGCACCATGTTAGCATTGTGAAGGAAATCCATTCCTAAAAGGGTTCTATTACCTTTGGCATTTGGTAAAACAATAAACTCCGTTTTGAAAACTCGGCCTTCAATTTCTACGGGCACAGTGGCAGACAAAGTTTCTCTAGCCATCATAATTCCGTCAGCCAGGGTTACATCATGAGTATGGGGATTCAATGCAACACCAGTTTTCAAAAATAATTTATACATTCGTTCTCCTGCAATAGAACGATTGGCTCCTGTATCTGCACAGACTAACACCTTCTTATTGCAGATCGTAATAGGCACATTTGGAGCTGAAACTGCTGATGTATTTAAACTATATAGCTGAAGACGATGAGCTTGCACTGTTTGTTTTTTAACCATAGGGGAACAATTTGGGCATTTCTTCTTTATAAATCCCACTTTGCCACAACCATAGCAAAATATATCGGATTCTAAACGTTTATTAGCAACCTTAGGAGAAGATCTGTCTTCTTTTGGAGGCTTACTCTGCTTCCATGTATTTTCTCGGCGAAAATCCGCTTTTTTTTCCTGGGGTACAACCGAATCTTTTTTAGAAAACGTAGACCTGATAGTATCATACGCATCTAATTTTCCGGCAAGGTCGACTGGTGAATTTAAATGTTCCCAATCATCTAACATATTGTTTGCATTCGACAGGCACGCGCCTTTTCATCTGATCCGCTATGATCAGATCCTGAAGAGCTTCAAAAGACGTTACATTTAACTCTTTAAGCCAGTTTTCAAAGTAAGCACGTAACTCGAAATAATAATCTCTCCAAGTAATTTCTTTATCTTTGCAATGCGTGAAAAACAGCTGCCTAAACCTTTCAGCGCTAATTTTAAACCTTTTTAGAAGTAGACCTTTAACATGTGAAAAATCTGAAGCGTTATCTTCTTTTTCACGAGCAATAAGCGTAGATATAGAAGAGGGTACAACACTTAGTAAATAAGAAACCCAGAGGTGTTCTGGTACCTTCGAAAGCTTTAACTGTCGTTCCAGGAGCACCAGAAATAATGTTACATCATCTGTCTCTGGTTTAAATGTAGGCAACAGCTTCTGGATATCTATTTTACTCTCTGGATGAGACATTATCCCTGCCGCATTACCACCTACCGCTCCACTGGAAACACTTTGGCTCTGAGCCTGTAACTTAAGTTTCTCAAGCTCAAAATTCATCTTAAACTTTTTTAATTCCAGTTCTTCCGAACGACGTTTTTCTTCTACTTCTAATTTACGCTGTTCTAATTCAGCTCCTTTTTGCTTTTCCTCTAAGTCTCGTTTACGCTGTTCTTCCTCGCGAGTCGCGATTTGGTTTCTGACTAACGAATTTACGAAATCAACTTCATACGAGGGAGAGGATTTAATCTTATCACGCAATGTGACAACAGTCATAGAGGGTTGTACATCCAAATTCATTTCTACAGCGACCTGAAATAGGTCTACTTTTCGTGCTTTATTGAGGTCGGACATCCTTATCTTTAGCAAAACAACAAGATATATACCCCACAAATGCTAAAAATTCGTTTAAATAAATTGTTCCCCGGACGTGAGCTTTGCTTTACAACTCATATAAACAAGACATCAATAAAACAAAACAGTGAACTTTAACGTTAGCAAAATATACTTTTAAAATAATTAAACTTCATTAAACTTCATAAAAGTATCTTTAAAATTTAAACTTTATTTATTTTTTTTTAAAGAAAATATACTTTAAATTATTGCTGATATAAATAAACTAGTTTGTCATTACGTGTCATTTAATCAAAACATTATTTTAACTGATATAAAACTAGTACTGAATTGTTGGCAACATTCATAAACAATGTTCTAAATAAGTCAAAACATATCTGAATAATTAAAATGTCAAGCAATATTATTATCATATTATCAAGACAAGACTACGTAATATAGTTTTTTTCAATATAACTTTAAAAGAAAAGAAAGTCTTATTTCATAAAAATAAATAAATAAATAAATGCACAATCTTACTCAATCTGTTTTAAAAATCGTATTCAATGCTATTTCACAATATATCAGGAACTCTAAATTAAATGCTTAAAAATAACTAACAACAGAACACTCAAATAGAATTTCTAATTAAATTCTGTTATCTTGCGAAACCAACAACAAAACAAACAAAAAATAATAAACGCATACCATATGACACTTGAAATACAAAGTATAAATACCTTTTAATATATTTTTCCCTTTTTTTTCACTCAATTTATTTCCCTATTTGTAAAAAAAAAAAAGAAAAATAACATCAACGTAAATAAATGCTTATTTTATTATTTATCAACCCTTTTTTTTTATTGTTTTTCTTTTTTATTCGAAGTAAGGAAAGTTGTTATTTAATCAAGATAAAAATTAAACATGCATGCAGAGAATGAAAATAAACAAAAGAATAAAAAATATAAGCATGGGGAGGGAAGGGGAATTACACAATACATAAATAAATTGTAAAGTAATCAATAAATTAAAACTAATATGTGGTATGCAAAATGTTACAGACAGGTAAAATGTGGTAACTTGCGAAAAGAATTATAGATACTTTAAAACTTGGCTTACTTATTGAAAATATATGACAAAAGTATCAAACTTTAAAATGTTCCAAAATAAACACATATAAGATGAAACGACGATGACTGAAGCAGAAAATTAAACAAATTCAGTCCGTAGAACATATATCACAAACAAATGAAAATGGCGCTTGGCATAAGATTATTCCGTAGAAATTTTTTCACAAACGAAGAACGAGAACTTTAAAGGCACAGAACATGCAAGCTTTGAAGAACACATTTCACAAACAAACGAGCAACGACTGCTCGTGCCATTTTCTTGCATTAAACATGCATGCATTTTTATTTCGTACATATTTCACAATCGAATGATTTCACATCAACGAAACAAACTTACTATGTTAATCATTTAAAATATACTTCACAAAAAGACGAGCACGACCGCTCGAGCCATTTTTTTCATTTTTATTAATCATATTTCATTATCAAAATATCGAACTTTTCTGGAACTAAGATTGCTGAATACTTTGGAATTGATTCGTAGCCCGAAGTTGGGTAGCCATTTTGTAAGAAGTCGCCTTACAAATGTAGAAGAGAAGAAAGAAGTGATAACTTATCTTAATAAATATCTCGGGGTTGCATTCTTCTTTATAAACTTTTTATTACTTGAAAAGACGACACTTACAAATATAACACTAACGCACACACATTATATACAAATAAAGCTTTTACATAATTCTGGCGCACGCCACCATCACATGATATGAACTACACTTCACAACCAACATTCCAATATCACTAAGAAAAGAACATTTTTTTAATAGAACTAGTGTTGCCAGATTTCTTTTAAAACGAGAAATATTACAACTACATTTTTTTTTTAATTTAGCAAAACTCAGGTCACGTGACGTGTGAGTCTATTTTTTTTCTTTTATTCCTTTGGAAAGCGCGTGTTACACATTTTTATATTGATGCTGTCAAACTAGTATGGCTGGTGACGCACATTTATATTTATTCTCGTTAAAACCGCATTTGCATTGAAAATAAGGTACCCTGGGGTAATAACGCCAAGTTAAGGTTCTACCAATTTTCACGGCTCAGTTTTAGTTTGTATTTTTCAAACACATATATGATTTCATACAGCAACTCATTGACTATCTATATAAAAAAAATATTTAACCGATATGTATTCATAAAATGTAATGGCGTGATTTCTTGACCAACGCTATTTGGCGTTATTACCCACCTATATGGGTAATAACGCCATGCAAATAAAACTATGAAATAAGATGGAATAATTGCATGTAGATTGCCCAATTCTAAAATTACAAACTCTACAAACTTAGAAATTGACAAATTGCATTCTAAGCTATTGAAAATGTTCAATTATTTGTGAAAGTGTAAGAAAAATAAAGGTGGTGTGTGTGTGTGGGGGGGGGGGGGCATGAGGCAAAAGAATATCAGGCCGTGAGCTTCTTTTTGCTTAAAAAGGACCGCATAAATAGAATTATTAGAAACATTACACAGTTTTAACTGTGTTTATTTGAATCAGTATTTAGGATGTAGCTCGGCCACTGTAGGAAATCAACCGGGGTAATAATGCCAAGGATTGGCGTTATTACCCCTTTGTAGTTATTGCGCTGTACATTTTAAATTACAAATTATCTCGAGAAGCTATCCAAAATCTTCAACAACATTTTGAAAGTCCATGAAATGTATTACAAATTTATGTAATTAACAAAGTATTTCCGGATTAAAAAAAAAATAGTCTTCACATCACAAAACGTATCTCGCAAATTTTAGATCAAGCGTTAATTTTAGTTGCTTGTAAAAACAATAAGACCTAAAAATGAAACAAATTAACTTGAAGCTGTTTTTTGCGATTTATATGACTCAAAACCCTCCTGCGCAGAGCACATGGGTGTCATTTACCGGATTATTTCATAATTATGCAAAATATTAGCACTTGGCGTTATTACCCCGCCTGGCGTTATTACACCAGACCACCTTAGATCATATTTTATTGTTTCTGCTTAAATCTTCAGAACGGGCCGGCAGACCCGAAAATTTTTTTATCGGCCCGGCACGTTTGGCCCGTTCAATTTTTTTGCCGGCCCGGCCCGTTGAGAAAACTATTCTGATTCCGCCGGCCCGGCCCGGTCAGCGGGCCGGGTACGGGCCACGGGCCAAGCCCGGGACCTCTACAATGCACACAACATGCAGACCTCTACAGACCTCTACAATGCGCAGACCTCTACATGCACACAACATACTAACATCCATAATAATGCATAATACGGTAATATATCTCATAAAACTGACCACAATATACCGTCATTTTTCTTGCGGCTGAGTGATATGGAAGAAATCTTCCATTTTTTGTCGTCTTTGATTTATTGAATTTGATATTATACTGCGTCTCAAAAGCATATGTGCAGTCAATTTTTTGAAGTAACGATTCAAACAATGAAGCAATAATCACGAAGAAAAATTCAGTATATTGAATTACACGTAAACTTGGTGCAACACAGAAACATCAGGCTTATATCATCGAATATTTATTAAAAATAAAATTAAAAATAGCATGGGAGAAATCGTTCATATGGTGTCGTTAATTTGATATTATACGGCGTTTCAAAAGCATATGCGCAGTCGATTTTTTGAAATAACAATTCAAAAAAGGAAGTAATGATCACGGAAAAAGAGTTAGCATTTTGAATCACACATAAGCTTATTCCAATACAGAAACATCAGTCTTATATCCTATATTGTTTATTAAAAATAAAATTCAAACTAAGCTGTAAAATATATGGACAATCAAAGAATTGCTTTCATTTCCATCGTATGAAAAAAAAAAATTGCATATTTTGTGTTCGTTAAATTTGACGTTAGCACATCGAAATGTAAAAACATTGTCCGTTTTTCAATTCTAAGTAGTACGAAAAGGCCTCACAACATTAATTCATTACAGTTAAATTTTCACATTTAGTCACTCAAAATGTTAAAATTTCTGATATTGCTAAAAAACAAATGAAACGTAGCAATTCTGTATGTTAAGACATTTTATTGAAAGGTGACAATGCAATTACAAAAAAAAAAAAAAAATCTTTAAACAGAGCAAGATAAACAACTCAGCTACAATATAGGGAGCTGTTGCAAGCAGTTTCATTCAAAAAGAATTCTGTTCGTGAAATTCCGAGATTTTTAGAATTCTCTATTTCGAGATCTGTTGTTCGTCGTCGTATACAGCTCATATTCAAAATATTAGAATAATTAAGAAAAAGTAATAAGAAAAAATTATTTGTCATTTATTTATTTTTTATACTAAGTAAATGCAATTAAATTTCTTATAAATTAAATCTGGAATGTTTAGATAAGATTTTAACGTTTATAAAATATAAAATACAGCACAATAAATTAGGTATACAGCTTCCTTAAACACACCAGAATATTAGAATAAAATTTAGATTGGTTCAAAATATTAGAATATTTTATTTTACGCAACAATATTACCTTATGAATATGAAGTAAATGGTAGTTAATATTTTGTAGCATCCCCTTTAGCTTTCATAACAGCGTACAATCGATCTTGCATACTATATACAAGGTGTTTACAAACATTTCTATCAATATTAGCCCAAATAGACTTTATACGTGCCACTAACTCAGTTTTACTTGAAGGGGGATTTTTTGAAGTTTTTTCTTCATTATACACCATAAGTTTTCGATGGAATTAAGATCTGGTGAATTTGGTGGCCAAGGAAGTACCTTAATGTTGCGTTGGCGGAACCAATTCTTAGTTGACACCGAGGTATGCGGGGACGCTAAATCTTGTTGAAAGATGAAATCATCTTCAAATAAATCTTCTGATGATGGAATCATGTAATATTCTAAAATTTCTTGATATATCAGAGAGTTATCCTTTTCGTAGACGATGCATAACTTTCCAGGTCCTTCTGCACTCATACAACCCCAAACCATGACACTAGCAGCAAATTTTACGGAACGTTTAAGGCATTCTTTATCAAATGCTTCTTGCTTCATTCTCCAAACTCGAATACCTTGATTACCATATGAAACACAAAACATACTTTCATCACTAAATAATATATTTTTCCAATCTTCATTGCTCCATAAACGTCTTGATTTACACCAATTCAATCTTATACGCTTTTGTCTTGCAATCATGAGAGGTTTTGTTTTCGGTACACGAGATTCAAATTTAAATTTATGGAGACGTCTTAATGTTGTCGATGTAGAAACTTCAACTCCTTCTTTCCATTTTCGGTGCAAGAATCGCACACTTTTAAAACGGTTTTTCTTAACTATACGCTTCAGTTTCCTGTCATCTCTAGCAGATGTTTTTGGTTTTCGGCCACCATTTCGGCGATTATTTTGAAATTTTCCAATTTTTGAATATTGTGTTAGTATTTTACTAACGCTCGATTGCGAACAATGTAAATAATTCGCTATAAAACATTGATTTTTACCGTGCCGATACAAATCAACCATACGAAGTTTAGTAGATTCAGGAATATCACTCACACGGCCCATTTTAAGACGAAAAAGAAACAAACTGCAAAAAAGAATACTGATTTTAAATAAAATAGTCTGAATTTAATCAATGATGCCACCAGTTAAGAATATGTAATAATTAAAGGAGAATTAATGTGAAATATTCTAATATTTTGAACCACTTGAATAAATATTCTAATATTTTGACTTTTCAAAATAATTTTTTTTTTGCAATTAATCTTTTCAAAAATGATATTAAATTTAAGATAACAAGTAAGTTTAATCAACAATAAGTTCTTAATAAAAATATCGTTTGCATATTTTCATTAAAAGACATTAAATTACCAAACGATATTTTAAATTTCTAAAAAAAAGGTAATTATTCTAATATTTTGAATATGAGATGGACAAAGGAGCAAATTTCAAAAATATCGAAAAATGTTTTGGGCAGCTATGGTGAAATTATGCCACAGAATACCAAACGTTTTTTACGTTGAAAAACAATACATACTTTGGACGGATGAATCGTTAAATGTTTTGTAGAGTGATCATAAAAAATCAATTACAATGTTAAAAAAAAAAATCCGTAAAATTACGGAAAAAGCTTTGCAGAAGAGTTGCCGGAATGTTTCCATTTCTGAGGAAAATTACGTATTTCTAGTCTTCGTATTTTGCAACAGTATTTTTAAATACATGAAGAGCATGCGTGGCCATCAAAAATTCAGCATTCTCATTGGATGGTAGATTTTTACAGTAATAATTCCGCATTTGAAACTCTGTAATATTAAAATGGCAACATATAAAAAAGAAGAAATTCCAATTTTTCTAACAAAACGGAAAATTTCTGGTCAAATTTTACGGAAGACAACCTGTCAATAAGCGAAAATTTTTAACATTGTAGATTGTCAATGACGGCTGGACATACTATAGGCATGATCTGCTACAAAAATATTGCAAGTTCTTTAGGTGACTACAAGGAGGGCGTTATCTAATGGTGTGGGACGTGTTCTCTTTCAGCTAAACAACGGGTATTGTTTTTAACTATCGACAGTGCTGTGTGGACCATTAAAATATCTTGAAAAGCAACTTGCTTCGAATTGGAAAAATCTTATAAGAGAAAAACTGGAAATTCCAACAGAAGACTGCATTGATTAGAACCTCTCACTAAAAATCAGCTTGTTTCAAGTAAAGTAAAAGGACTATTATAGACTGGTAAATTCTCAGCCTAGACCTAAATCCAACTGAAAACCTTAGGGAAGATTTTGTACGAAAAGTGTATGCTTATGATCGTCAGTTTTCGATTATTCAGGAATAAATCAACAAGTAGGACAGAATTTGTTCTCTTTACCACCACACATTCTCCAAACATTAGTTCGAAGCATGCCTGATAAGATTACAAGAAAAAGTAAAAAGTGGAACCAAAACTTCCTTTTTAACATAAATATAACAAAAGTATTTATATTTTTGGGGCAGCCTAGATTATTAAGATTTTTCTTTCTGTGAAAAGTACATTGTATTTCTTTGTTTCAAAAAAGTTATGTTATGAATCCATATGCTCATTACATTTTCATGTACATTGGCTCAATTTTTAAACTGCTATTTCAAAAATCTTCCATCTATATCTTTTTGAGACGCACTGTACAATTTTAAAATAAATTTCTTTGAATGATGCTTTGTTTTTTCTTTTTTCTGGCCAATATTTTAAAGTAATTCTAACTTTAACACTTTCACGGTCGATGGTATGTTAACTAAACCATTTAAATTTATTTACATAATGCCAAACAGAGATCAGAATTTTGGAACCAAATTGTTTGGTTTATATAGTGCATTGTCCCGCAAAGTGTTAAAAAGCAAGATTAAAAAAAAAAAAGTTTGAAATGTCAGTATGATTTGCATCGATATGGTTGTGATAAAGATATTACAATTGAAAAAAAAACACGTTTGCATCATCTAAATGTTTGGAAGGTCAAAAATGGCATGTATATGAGACATGGGATACTAAGAAAAAAAAATCTAAGAAAAGAATACGAGTTAGAAAAAAACTTGCAAAGTGCTGCCTTAATCTACAAACTGTCATACTTTTTTTTCAAAAAAATTGATGTAATTCTTAATAGAAAATAAATAAGTCCGGTCATTTTACGTTGAAAAATGCAATCCGAATGCGAGACAAGCTTTGTTCTAAAAATGTACAGAGGAAAAATTTCCAACTATATTTTAAATGGTAAATCACAGGTAATGAATTTTGCTTATTAATCAATAAATAATTTGTACTGTAAACAGAAAAGGCATATTAATAGAACTCGGATAACTAAGTGATTATAGAATACAAATGCTACTAATGACTTTACAAAAGCTGTCAGTTAACAATTTTATGAAAACCGTTTTTGTTTTTTTTAAACAAAAGTTGTTATTATCTGAATCATAATGAATTCGCACAAAAAATGTGATATCTTTTTTGGGTGCAGTATTACAAGCATCCGTTTCTTGAATTTCGTGCACCTACTATTTGCCTTAAATTTTCAGTAAAGTTCAAAGCAATAGATGCAATCTTCATCTTCTTCATCACTTGAAATGTAAAATTTTTATATCTTTTTAGACTTTGATGTTTTAATGCATTTTACATTTGAAGATGAAGGTCCAATCAGCTTTCTGACGTGATTGGAATTTGTTTTTTCTCGGCCCTATTTGATTAATTTTGCATTTCCCTTTTTTCTAAATAAATCTTTATCCATTTTCAGCTCTTTTTAAATAAATTTTTTTTTCACGCCCTGTTTTTTTCTAGGTGCAGTTTTTTTAAAGGCATAATTTCTTCTGGTATAGAGAAAGTTTGTTTACATGTTGAAGGAACACTTTTTTCATATGAAAAAAGTAAAGTTTGAGTGGAATTTGAAGAAACAGCTCTTTCAGAGATGCTAACCAGAATTGCTAAAGAAGCATTTGGTGCTTTCTATTCGTTTGAAGCCTCAAATTTTGTCATTGCGACACAGGAATGACGACTCTTAGCATAAAAGTTAATTACATAAATTGTTACTTCGAAATTAAATCGAAACTAATCTAAAAATAAGAAAAATTGCATGCGTGAAACCAAATATACGGGCAAGTGCGGCATCTATGATTGAAATTCGGAAATAATATTTTTATTCGTTTAAAGACAATTTCTCTTCGGAAAAAAACATTTTAGTTTAAACCGCATTCCTGTTCACAATTAATTTTACATTGAATTTTAAAATTTATCAAGAACACTTCGTATACCTTGTATTTTACAAGTCTGCGGAAATTCTAAGCTATAAATGTCTTAATTTGGTCCTCAATGGTGATTTGTCACGATTGTGTAATAAAATACAAGCAGGTGATTTCAATTAAATTTGAAAAGAACCAATGAACGCTAAAACCTACCATAAAACGCTACCATAAAACGCTATGGAATTTAATTTAAAAATAATAATAGGACGTATTTTTAAGCATATCAATTTACTTTTTAAATAAAACACACTTTAACTTAACACTTGTGAATTCATAGGAAATTTTTAATATTTTAAATATTTTAAAAAGGTATGACATGTGTAGTATATTGTGTCTATTTCTCTGATTTTTTTCATTTGAGTTTTTAGTAAAGACTGAAGTGTTACAACAAGTTTAATAATGTTTTATATTCATGAACAACATTAAATCAGCGAATTGTTGAAAATGCGTAGTTCAAAATCGCATACAAATGATACAAATAGCTTACTTCATTCAAAAGACCATATGAAAGGAATAAGAGACACCACTTTGATTCATTATAAAATCAAAATTGCGATGCTGCAAAATATTTTTGCACATCACATAAGACGATAAACTTTAAAAAAAGTATTTTTATTGCAAATTTTTAAACCAAAATTCTTCTTTAATAAAAGTGATATTTTCATAAAACACTTAAAAATTTTTTGAAATTCACGATATATTTTTACTGAATTTCACAGAAAAAGTCCCTTTTCACAACAAAAGGGCATTTTCCGTTAAAAATCTGAAAACTACACGATATTTCCTGAAAATAACGAAACGGATGGAAATAGAAAGAAAAAACGGAGACATTCCATAATATGGGAGGTCCTCATGGTCGAGTGGTCAAAGCACCACGCCACCAAATGCCTGACAGCATAGATTGTGGGTCCCATTAGCGCCATGAAATAATGAAAACATAAAAAGTCCCTTTTAATTACATTTTTTCTGTTTATTTTTCTCTTATTTCTTATTTAAATAAATCTTTTAACTAATTACCCCCCCCCCCCTCAAAAAAAAAAAAATAAATAAATAAAAAATTGTGCGCGAAAATTTCAAAAATTGTCAACATTATTTTTGTAAAAAATGAATAAAAAAACTTTTTTTAAAAAAAAGTGTTTTTAAACAGTGTTTTTTTTAATTTAAACTAGTTAAAATATTAAAATTGATTTAAAAAAATATTAAATATTATGCATCGGTCTAAAATAAAATAAAATAAAACCGCTTACTAATATGCTAAAGAATATATTTGAAAGGAAAACGTTGAAAAATGCAACAGATTTTCCCGCTAACTTATAAAAGATATAATTTGTACAGATTGGCATCAGCATCTTTGGCTGAGTCAGTAAGGACTTATTCCGCAGTCAAAATATCTCCAGTTTGATCCGCAGGACGGCTTGAAGTAAATTATATAAAATAAATAAACAAATTAAATTAAATAATATAGCAGCTCAAAATCACTCAAAAAGTTCGAATTCTTTGACTATTATTCGGTTCATTACTTTAAATTAAATTATTATCATTAAAAATCGAACCTTGTAACGGTAAATTTCCGCTTCTTCTAAAGGAGTTTTCTTTTCTTTTATTTTCCAAAACGGAAAATCTACTAATGGAACGGAAAATGTCTGTCAACTTTGCTGCCAGTAACTTTATAATGAATTCAGATTTTTTTTTAGCAGTAAAAGCAAAGATTATGTTAGCTGAAAACCATTTTAAATACTGCTTTTTTATTTAATTTGTATTCAAATAGAGCTATTTAATATTGTACATAAATGTAGCTCAGGTTTGATAATCCCTTTAAATAAAGAATTTGTCAAAAAAAAAGGACTTGGGTTAGAGATAAATGCTCTGTGCCTATTTTCTAGGATCCTGTTTGTTGTAAGTATACACAAAAATATTCTTTAATTAATTTGTATTTTGTATGTATATAAGTACAGTTTATCTAACATTTGCAAAAAAGAGCTAGCTATGCACTGAGTGGCCAATTAATTATGATCATTTATAATAAAGCACTAATATCGTATTTTCTTTGATACTGATGACTGCAAATTTTCTTTTGATTGGTTTACAGGACTGATTCTACATTATTCTATCTGACTCTATATGATTGTTAATGACTCTGATGCTGTATTACGTCGCCTTTTATCGTAATTTATCCTTCTGATTACTGTAAATAATCTGAGATAATCGCTTGACACTTCTTCTGCTCACATGGCAGTTTCGTTAATTGCACATTTTGACAGAGATTTTTTTAATGTGATATTTTAAGTCCAAAGACATTCTTGTACGAGAAAAGCAAGAAATACAACAATTTTAAGATAAACCGGAATTGGCCTTTAAGCCTTTGAAATCATGTGTGAATATTTCAAAACAATTCATAACCTCTTATTCTTTCCATGATTAAGCAAAATGCAAATTTCATAGGTGCTTTTGACCAGTTTGAAACATTTTACCACAAAATCGGATTTATTGCATTAGCGCATGTGCTCACAGAGTCGAATTTTCCATGAGATGTGTTCGAAATGTTTTTCCATCCAGAATACATACAATCAATCAAAAAATAAAATAACTGGATTTTTATTTTAGTTAAGACATTTGCAATTTCAGAGAGATTCACGATGTTTAGATTCATCTAATGAAGCCAGCAGTACACATTTAATAACGCAACGTTTTCAAATTGGTTATAGCAAGTGAGAAACAACAATATATAAACAAAATAACAAATATACACGTATTGAATTTGCATAATAATACTACAAATAATATCCCTTCATAAAATCAAGTTATAAATCATCATTTATCAATAGCAAGTTTCATAATGAAAGTCGTATAAGAAACAAGCCCATATAAGAGAAAAAATAAAAATAAATATTTAAAATTTATATGAAAATGTTACAAATAACTTACATCAAAAGAAAACATTCCATTGAGGGAAGTAAAATCGCTTTGATTCATGATAAAATAAAAAATAATTGGATGCTGCAAGTAGCTTACTAACATCAATGAAGGCGGTTAAAGTCTCAAAAAATACTTTTTCTTAAAATTTATCGATTACATTTGACATTGTTGAAATCATTGTTGACAACAATAATTTCAACAATGATGTTGTAACGGCAACAATAAAGATCTATCCATTTTTTAAAAAAAAATTATGTGAATTTTACTACTCCATTGTTAAAACTATTGTTTGCGAAAAATCATGGCCGTTTTATAAAGCAGTTTTGATTGATGGAAGGGGGGAGCATTTTTCCGATCCCACCGATGCTAACATGAAAAAGAAAATACTGGCTTCTGATTGGTTGAATAATTTAAAG
The DNA here is from genome assembly GCA_964019185.1 of Maratus speculifer. Taxonomy (NCBI): domain Eukaryota; kingdom Metazoa; phylum Arthropoda; class Arachnida; order Araneae; family Salticidae; genus Maratus; species Maratus speculifer. The sequence goes on along the minus strand of OZ025291.1, from coordinate 418,624,638 downwards.
AGCAATTTTTGTTCATAAGTAAAACGTTTTGAATGCGGATGTACATATTAGAAGCGTATGTGGATATATATTGTTAAAACAAGTAAAAAAATTGCATTTTTTAAAAGTATTAAACAACTGAGTTTGTAAATATAGCCTAAATGACGCCGCAAAAAGAAAATGCGAATGTAAATATTTTTTTCTTAAATGTACATATTAGGGTCATACATGTGCAAATCATGGTAAAATAAGAAAAAATGGCAATTAAAAAAATGTAAGTAATACAGAACAGTTGAGAAACATCATAATTTTTTTCTTTAATTCTAAATTCCAGAAAATATTTCTTTATGAGTTAATAAATATGTAAAATCAGAAGGAAATTTATCAAAATCCATGTTTCAAAAGGTTTTTAAACAGAAATTGATGATTAAATAAGTAAACTCAAAAATGAACCAAAACAAAATGTTCTTTAAATTATTCAACCAATCAGAAGCTCGTATTTTCTGCCTTAATGCTAGCTTCGGCGGGATCGGCAAAAAGGGGAGGGGAGGAGGAAATATGGTGTAGTGTTTGACGTAAAAATCTATTAATTAATCTATTAATAATCTATTGCTTGTTTCTCAAAAAGTGCGGGAAATGATTTCGTAATGTTTTTCCTTTTTAGAATATTATCGAGATTTTTAATTTTATTTTTATTGATCGTCTGCTCGGTGTTAATGCGCTGAGATGTTAGCAGGTTAGTCTATTTGCGAGACATGATATAGTTCCTACGGGAAGACCACGCCTCTTACACCAATCAGAAATGATGATTTCTGACGCGTAGCCTCGAAGTTTATCCTAATTGGATTTTTAATTTACTGACGCAGTATGAGGAGGGGCTAGTTTTTCCGTGTGAGTGTTGGAGTTCATTTTAGGTTGTCGGAGCATTGAGAATGCATCTGTCTATTGAACTGCTAGGTCGCCCGTTTCATTTTGTCCGATAATTAGAACACCGAAATGACGTAACTTGGAAAGCGAATGTTGTAGTGATAGATGTATGAAAGGGTGACAAGTGGAATAACTTATGGCTTGGTCTAATAAAATATGGAACTAAAAACTGATTTTCTTATTATTTTTATTGGAGAAACTCCCAAGGAACGCAATTCCATGGCTTCCAACTACGGCTGCTAAATCTGTTTATTATTTCAAGTAAATCGACTTCTTCTTACAGAAAAGATGTTATTCGACGAAAATCTATTATTATTACAGCAAATCGACATATTATCACAGGAAAATTCACTGAAAGGGAGATGATACAGACTTAGATCACGAAGTTGTTGATAGACGTAATAATAATTAGATACTAAATAAAAGAAAAATTAAATGAATTTTTTTATAAATATGGAATTTAAATTTAGGAACACTAAGGTGAGGCGTGGAATAACTTTAAATTTACATACATTAAAATAGGCATCAACAAAATACAAGATATGATCTTGTTTAAAGTACACATCAGAAAGTAATTTGGAGATATAAGCAATTAATCATAATATATTAACATGAAAAATAAAAAACAATGACGTTGAATTCATTCTTGAGAATGACAAACCTAAATATGAAGAAATTCACGAGAAAATTCTAGAAATCAATGTTGAGAGTTTGTTTCAAAAATCCTCTAAGAGACATATTTGGAGTGGTATAGTCCACTACCTCTTTTCAAGGAGGTCTAATTATATTGTTATTAATTGTCCAAATTCAATATAATAACACATTTTATAGTATAGTAATATAGTAATAATAAATTTTTACAATGTAAATAATAAACAATATAAATAAGAAACATAATAAGGAAAAATATCAATAATAATAAATATCATAATAAGTATAAGTAAATCTCCTAATGGGTATAAGTAAATCTTTCAGTAAGTAATAGTAAATATTTCAAAGGATATTCTTTAAATTCTAAATTGTATACTTAATCTCGTTTATCTCATCTCATATTTTGAGGATGAAATATAGAGAGAAGTGAAATAGAATAAAGAATATAATCAATTATGTAATTATTTACTTAATCTTGTACTAGAGGTTCTTGTAAGTAGGAATCTTGTAAGTAGGAATATGTACAAAAATAAAGTAAAATAAAATAAAATATGATAAAATAAAATAAAATAAAATTTTTTTTCATGTTTGAGAATGCACGTGACTTTTCAACTACTAAGATTCTTGAAAAGAAATATTAATAAATAATAAAAATTAAAGACAGGATTTATTCATTTCAAATAATTACGCAATAAAAGTTTTCTTGGTGTGATAAAACATTGCAAGATGCAAGAAGGAAAGAGAAAAAGAAACAAAATTAAATTCTAATTGACATGTACTTGGACTGGAATACAGAAGCAAAGAGAGAGAGAAAAAAATAAAATAAAGTTATAAAAGTTTTGTTTCTTGGCAAAAAATTAATTTAATGATTGATAGATTAATTTTAATATTACAAATAGGTTCAGTTGAAAATTAAAATAAAAAAATTTTTTGACTTCAAATTTAATTGTTATTATATTATTCTAAGTTATAACTAGAGTAATTCAATACAGAATAAGAAATTTCCACTTTACCCGTTTACGCCGGCATAAACAAACAGCCTACATAGCATGGATGGTCACAGTGACGTCACTGCAAGTCACTGTGGTCACATCACATCTGTGACCAAAATGCCACCATTCTGTGACGTCGCATTGTGACTTAGATGTGAACATCTTAGAAAATTTAAAATAATTACAAAAAGTCTTTAAAACATGACATTTAATGTAAAATTATTTTTTGTTTTGGCAATATAAAAAAAATACGTCACTGTGATGTCACTTCATGTAACGTTCGTCACAAATATGTGACATAATACCACCACATTTTAAAATCGCAATGTGACAAAAACATGAACTTAAAAACTTTTGAATCAATTCTTGAAGCAATTTTTAGCTGATATATGACATAAAATTTGAGTTAAAAAGAATTATTGTGGCGCTGACTTGGTGAAAATGATTCCAGTCTGTATCACAATAATTAATATTGAACTTAACTTGTACGGCAAAAATCTTCTTGCAATTTTTATTTTAGTATGTTGTTAAGTATGTTTTTAAAAAAGTTATTTTACAAGATTTTTTTTCCTACAGAAAATTAATATGAAAAAAATTACAGATTGTCAAAGAAAAACTTTTCATTCTATGTAACACTTTTTTTATTTTTTTAAGAAGAAGTGTATTTACTACGCTTGATAACTTTACTTAAAAAAACATATTATCACCATTAAATCTACCTTTACACATTTTAAAAATTTAAACTATGTTTTATCTAATAAACTCTAATTGTTAACATTATTTACAAAAAAAAAAAAAAAAAAAAAAAAAAAAAAAAAAGGTTTATGAATAATTTTTAACTTTAATTGTTTTGAAACTGACAAAAGTAAAAGATAAATTAAATTACCAAATTCATTAAATAATAAATAAAAAAGTTTAGCTAGAGACACTCTTATTAAATTATTGTGTATTTAACTTCCAAATCTGTTTACAAAATGAAATAAACGGTCATGTGCATTAAAAAATTCATGATTGTCTGCAGACGACTTTTTACCGGAGAATAAAATAAAGTTCTAAGGTGTCAGAAATAAGTTTGCTAAAGAGCATATGGCAGTTATGTGCGCGTATTGAAACGGATTTAAAAATTTAAACAAGAAAATCCTCAAGAGCAATTTTTAGCTAATATATCAAGCAAAAAATGAGTTCAAGAGAATTATTGTGGCGCTGACTTGATGAAAATGATTCCAGTCTGTGTCACAATAATTAATATTGAACTTAACATGATCGGCAAAAAGCAATTTGGATAGAAAAACGTCAACAACACACAGGTATGATTTTTTTTTCTTTTTGCTGCTTGCTTTATCATTATTGTTATTATTAGAACGATTTTAGTTAGCTTTTCAAGAACATTATTTTGTTTAAATAGAAAACTTCACCATCAATAATTTGGATCAGGTTATTAAAATTAGTGATTTTAATTGCATTTTAATCTAATTTGTTTCTTTATTTAGAACATCTGGTTAAAACAAAATGTTTCCATAAATATAGCAGCATATGAAAGAGCATTATAATCAATCGTTTATACAACTACTAAACATTTTATGCTAATTAAAATATTTAATAATGAAATCCGTTTTTTAAATAAAATTATTTGTAAACATACTTTTAAAATTTTTGTATCAAGGAATGTTATGAAACACGGCATAGTTTTATTTTTTTAAATTGCATATGCTCTGAATTTATAAAAAATAGGGTAACAAAAAGAACTATTAAAAGAGATCGTGAATATGCAATAATAATAATAATAATTGTTTAATGTATTTTTCAACCTAACAAATATTATAAAGTTTATAAAAGAAGTAATCATAGTGGGTGAAAATGTCTCAGTTGATAAACATTCTTATTGGAATATTTTGAAAGTATAACAACTATAAGTCTGAATGAAAATTTAGAAGTTAATCAATCAATAAGAGTTAAAATATGATTGTGCTTTAGAAATAACACTAAATTTTAAAATATGTATTATGTGCACTATTAATATACATCCTGATTAAAATGCCTTTCTTATTTATAATTACCGTCTAATCTTATAAATAAAATATTAATAATTTTATTTAACGTGTATGTGGTTTTATTTTAAGTCTATGGTCGAAAGTTTCATAGAGTAGGTATGCTAGCAATAGACAACCTTCCAGAAATGGACCCCCTTTCATGTTTTTTGGTTCATAAAACAATAACTAATAAATATTTTGCTTTAATTATTTTTTCATAATTTCCATTAGCATGTATTATAGTCTGGGCTATTTTTGACAACTTTTAATTAAACCAATCAGGAAGCAGAAAATAATGTTTCAAAGTTCCACTGTTTTTCATTGAAAATCTTAATGAATATGCTAGGAACTGCCTTTATTTAATAAATTTTGGTATTCTTTATTTTCTTACAACATTTGAATGTTTTCGTTTGAATAGTAATGGCAAATTTTGAATTTTATATACTCATGACCATTTAAAAAATGTCCTTTATTTTTAAGGTTTTAAGAGGGGTGTTCATTATTGGGATAGTTAATTAGTCATTTTCCAATAATGAACACCCAATGTAGACAGTTTCAATAATGTTTATAGTGCATGAAATATTTTTACATAACTGAAAACCTAAATAATCAAATTTAGTATTTAAATTTTACACGCCAAAATGGACACAAAAACAAATTATTTAGTTATGTTATTATTTAATGCGTATATTTTCATAAATAAAGATGTAATTTTAGCAATCAATTATTAAAGTTATTTTAATCAATAAGCTTTTTTTAAATATGTTTTTTATTGCAGGCAAACTTTGATGTAAAATTACCCCTTCTAAATATCTGCAACATGCCCAAAAGTCAATTACTTTTACAGTGAGCTGAAAAATAAGATTTTATTTATTGTTACTATTTTCCAAAATAGCAATTGTTTCCAAAATATAATTTTTAGAATTCTCAACATACCTGTATTATTGGTACGAGTTATATTTGTTTTCATACCAAAGTTACGTTTATCAATGGACTAGTTTCAGATCGTTGTTAGTAAAATGTAAATTTAGGGTTTGTAAATTTTGTAAAATTAAAAGGCTAGAGATAGCTAGGAATAGGTAGTTGCAAAATTAAGTTTGTATATTTTATAATTTTTTATTTGTATATTGACAATATTGATGAGAAGTGTGTCATTTTCTGCTTATGAAAAGTATAACAAATATCCATAATTTATTATTTTTATGTTTGAATTTATTTTTTTACGTATCTAAAACAACATTCGAGCATTTGCAGTTTCAAAATTAAACTGCCTTTAAAATAATTGTTTGATTTAAAAACTGTGTCAACACATTTATCATGTATGTTTCTACACCCTTTAAGTACCCTGACCTTGTTTTTCAGTCACATAATTATATAATTTAAGGCGCAACACTAGTCACAGAAAAAGACCCGGATGATAATGTAAAGACTATGGGAGCACTCTTTTCAAATATCTCGCTCAAATTTTAATAGTTTTACAAGAATTTTTCTATAGGATAGCTGAGTACGATCCACAACCAGTCTAGTTTTTACTTTTTCAATTTTGGTTTCGGATTAAAAAAAATATTTTAAATTTCAAAACCTGTTTAAATCGGTTCTGAAATTGCAACCATCATAATATAAAAATATATAAGCAAAATCAAAAAAGTAAAAACTAGGCCGGTTGTAGATCGTCCTCAGCTACCCTATGAAGAAAAAAACATAAAAATATTAAAATTTGAGCGAGATATTTAAAAAGAACATACCCATAGACTTAACATTATCATCCGGGTCTTTTTAGTGACTTTTGTGGAGCCTTACGCTGGGCTGATTTAATACAAAATTTATATCAATGTCTTTTTTTTGCCGTGAATAAAATAATCACATTTGCAGTGAATAAAGTAATCACATTTGCAGTGAATAAAATAATCTGTGACGATAGTGACAAGATTGTGAAGACACTTTGTGACATTTTTGTGAATATTTTGTAATCTGTGGCGATTTTGTTACTAACTTTGTGATGGTGGCTACATTGCAATTGTTGTAATATTACACTGAGACACAATTACATAGTTATGAACATTGATATATAGTGTAAAATCATTTACATCTTTTACAAAACTTTAATATGTTTTGACGATATATCTCAATTAAAACTTGAAAGCTGCTATAAAAAAAAGTTTCTGCATCAAACTGCAATGCTATACAGACTTTATCAAAACAAAATATGTTTTGATTGCTAATATTTAATGAATCATTAAATATTCACGAAAAAATGTGAAGTCCGCTTAAAAGGTTAAACAGAAATGTTTCCTTCATAATTTTAATGCTTTTTAAAAACAAATAGCTAAATTTCAAATAATTGTGATAGATCGAATATTGAATTGTCTTAAATATTTCCACTTATTGCAACAAAAAAAAATATGTAACAAAGATTAAAATCTGTATGGCATTGCAGTTTGAATCAGTAACTTTCTTTTGGTGCTTTCTTTTCATAGCAGCTTTCAAGTTTGAATTGAGATATATTGCCAAATTATAATAAAGTTTTGTAAAATATCTAAATGATTTTACACTATATATCAATGTTCATAACTGTATAATTGTGTCCCAGTGTAACATTACAACAAGGCAATGTAGCTACCGTCACAAAGTTAGTAACAAAATCGTCACAGATCTCAAAATATTCACAAAAATGTCACAAAGTGTCTTCACAATCTTGTCACTATCGTCACAGAATAGTCACAGTTTCAAAGACAATTTTGTCACAAATGACACATTTTTCACATTTTGGTCACACCATGACTTCACAAAGTGGTCACAATGTGACGTCACAAATGAGCTCTAAAACGGCCATAACGACTTCACATTTTAGTCACTGTGACTTCGCATCGACGTCACGTGACGTCACATTGACAGTCACAAAGTCACAATGTGACTTCACAACGAAGTCACTGTGACATCACCATGTCTTACGGGAATTATAAAAACTTCCAGACAAGTGACACTCTCGCAGCAGTCAAGAGATATCATTGCCAATCTCTGAGAATTACAGGATATTATTTAAATTAAAATATGAAAAAAAGTCTTCCTGTGATAATATGACGATTTGCTGTAATATATAGATTTTCGTCGAATAACATCTTTTCTGTAAGAAGAAGTCGATTTACTTGAAATAAACAGATTTAGCAGCCGTAGTTGGAAGCCATGGAATTGTGTTCCTTGGGAGTTTCTCTAATAAAAATAATAAGAAAATCAGTTTTTAGTTCCATATTTTATTAGATCAAGCCATACGTTATTCCACTTGTCACCCTTTCACACATCTATCACTACAACATTCGCTCACCAAGTTACGTCATTTCGGTGTTCTAATTATCGGACGATCTAGCAGTTCAATAGGCAGATGCATTCTGAATGCTCCGACAACCTAGAATGAACTCCAACACTCACACGGAAAAATTAGCCCCTCCTCAGACTGAGTCAGTAAATTAAAAATCCAATTATGATTAACTTCGAGGCTACGCGTCAGAAATAATCACCGCTGATTAGTATAAGAGGCGTGGTCTTCCCGTAGGAACTATATCATGTCTCGCAAATAGACTAACCTACTAACATCTCAGCGCATTAACACAGAGCAGACGATCCATAAAAATAAAATTAAAAATCTCGATAATATTCTAAAAAGGAAAAACATTACGAAATCGTTTCCCGCACTTTTTGAAACACAAGCAACAGATTATCAATAAGTTAAATAAATAAAAAAAGAAAAAGGACTTTAGCTGTTAAAATATTAATACATTACGAAACTAAGATTAAAAATATGTTCCACAAATTTACAATTAAAAGCTCAGAGATAACAAAATGGCGCAATTTTTTTTTTATTTTATTACATATATCATTCCTTAATAACATTCTGGGCGTCAACCATCACTATAATGATATTCTTAAATAAGACCAAAAATTAAAAACTATATAAAGGCTTTTTGGAACGATTGCGATTGCTACTTACTTATGTATGATGGTAAAAATCAGATCGTAAATTGTATGTTAAACGTGGCAAATAAGGCGCGTTCGTATTAAACTATAGTATTATAGATATTCATATCTTGGTGCCGTAGCTGTTGCACTCTTATGCAAAAATGCATCAATTCTAAAATGATTACGAATGTATATACTGAATTCAGTAATATGGAAATAATCGGACTCCATCTTAAAAATGACGTCACTAACATAGCATGTTAGAATCATTACCCGTTATGGGATATCATTGATTCATTACATTTCATAGAATTTAAAAGAATGAAGAAAAGTTATATCAATATCTTTTTAAAGTTTGGATTTTATTTTCATGAGGACCCGTCGAAATATGACGAAAAGAATCTTAAAGAACTGTTTTATTGATTTATAATAAATCTACAAAATTAGTTATAGTCAAAATGCATCTTATATTGGTCAATCTAACTCTCAATTAAATATTATTTTAAGCTAAAATTAACCAAATACTATAAAACTCAGTTATCCAAATTGTTAAACGAAATAAAACCGAAATTCAACTGATTTTACAACAAATGATATTTTTGAAATAGTATACGCATTTCAATGTCTATTTTTCTGTTTTAAGGGAAAATGGAGCGATTCTGTAGCCACAATTATAAAATTGGTACTAAAAATTATTTTTAAAAAATTAATATCTCAAAAATAAATTGAGATACAGCTATGAAATAAATTGCATTTCAAAGAACATTTTTTGTCTATAGGACAGTGTATAAATTTAAAAAGATACAATATTTAGAAATGTAAAATTTACAGTAACGAAAATTGCAAATCGGAAATTGCATGGGAAAGCATTGCGCATTTTAATTTCTACTCCCCCTCCCTCATTTTAAAGAAAAAAATGGAGTGAGTTTGTTGCCACAATTACAAAATTGTTACTAAAAACTGTTAAAAAAAATTATTGTCTCAAAAATAAATTTAAATGCAGCTTTTAAACAAATTGCATTTGAAAGTGGATTTTTTTCTCTATTCGACGGTGTAAAAATTTAAAATGTTCAATATTTAGAAGTGTAAAATTTACATTAGCCAAAAATTGCAAAACCGAAATTACAGGGAAAAGTGTTGCCATTCACAAAATGACGTATGCGTTACCCACAGATACTTTTTACCTTTATAATATAGATACAAATGTGAAATTCTGCAACAATTTTATTTATTAAATTTGAAACCATTCAGTCAGTTAATTTCTGTTAGGTAATTATGTTAGGTTATCTGTTATACGCTGACACATGGACAGACAGACGAGAAACATATTTTTAGAGAAAAATACTGCCGTCCGTCTGCTTGTCTGTCTCTGTGTCTGTAAACGGTCTATCTCCCGAACATTGAGACTTGAAATAGAGAATTGAGATAGGGACTTGAAATTTTCTATGAACTTAGTATGTAAAAATGGGACGAAGTCTATTTAATATCAGTAACCTCGATTATCTCGAACTTTTTTTTCGGAATTTCAAAAAATCCGTTCTGATGAAAAGTATATAAAAATTTTCGATTTATTTTTTATTTATTTTATTTAAGGAAAGAATTTAAAAGGAAATAAAATAACAAAAATTTTGCATAAAGAACGAAGTCGACCGTATAATTAGTTGCTGAGATATTTGTAATCCTGTTTTTCTCGTGCATGACGGTCAATAAGAAAAAACAGTTTCAATTGTAACATAATGATGTTACATTCTTTCGAACATAATAAAGTTGGATTCATCTATAAAGTATATATTAAAATATATATTCTGTATAATCTAGAATGCAAAGAATATTTGTTATTAATTTATCGAGCCTCACAAAAGTATTCCATCACATAATGGTATTAGAGGAAACATTGTTTGGTGCGCGTTTTAGTTATATTAAACTTCACATTTTATGAAATTGATATACATCACTGGGGGTTTACTACAAGTTACTTCCTGTATACTAAAAGCAGAAAACATTTACAGACACACAAATAATTTCGACTACTATAATGTATCGAAAGCGAAGCAGGTTGTTTCGACGCCGACGGTTCGACGCCAACGATTCGACGCCAACGTTTCGACGCGTGGTCAGTTCGACGCCGTACTTTTCGACGCCGGGGCAGTTCGACGCCATATATTTTTTTCCGTATTTTTATTTATTTTTAGAATAAATATGCAATATGCCTGATATAATATATATATATTTTTGTTATGTATATGAAGCGTGATTCAAATAAATAAGCAATATGACTGATTTTTATTTATTGAATTATCGATTGTTTGCATGCATATTTGAAATAAATATATGTGTGAAAGTGTTCTAGATTTTTTTTTTTTTTGTCCCAGATTAGTGAGAAGCCCCCTCGCCAACGTCAAGGCCCTGGGACATGAGGGAGGTTGTTTTTTTTTATTTATTTATTTCACAAAACAGCATCAAAAAGGCAAAATACAGAAATGGTAAATAAACATATGGTTACAAAAAAGTTATATTGCAGACAAATTTAATTACAGAGTAACAAGATTACACATAAATAAGATTACATCACAAAACTGTTATTATACTAATCCATTGCAAAATTATGCGCCACACCTTTCAGGTATTCCATTATTTCTCGATTTTCAAAATCTTCAACTATTACTTTAATTCTCATATCAGCTCGCAGATACTTATTCCGCTTGTGCGGCGGTTCATCTCCACGTACAAATTGCTCATAACATTGGTCAATTGTTTTTTGAACACGTCTGAGACCATCTATGAATTTCCATAATGTGGGGTGTGAAACACCAAATTCGGACTGTAAACGTCTGTGTGCTGCTTCCGCGAAATTATTGGTGCGTCCTTCGTTATTTAAGGTTCTAGCATAACATGACCACATTTCTGGTTTAAAAATAGGACGACGGCGACGATTATTTCTCTGAATCCTTCCAACATAATAATCTTCAAAGTAATCTAAAATTGGGGTTAACTGATTAGGTAAATTCTCACTCAAAACTTCTAAAGCATTTTCAAGTTCTTCGATAGGCACAAAACTTAACGCAGGAATCATACGTGCATAGAGAGCAAAATCAGCATCGGTATTATATCGTTGCATTAAATTGAATTCTGCTAATTTGCGCTTCATATTTTTCACAAGGTGGAACAAGCACCCTTGAATTTCGGCGTCTGGAAACTTGCTTGAAAAAGTGTTAATTAAGGCAATTTCAAAATCTAAAGAAATTTTTTTCGCCTTAAAAAATGGCCAACTGTCTTGAATCATTTCAAGCATTCGTGTATATGTTTCTTCCGCCTTGTCGGGTAAGAGGGCATAAATGATTGGCAATACAAAACCTCCACGTTCGGCCATAATAACAAAAACCTGGTAAAAATGATGTGGTGCTAGACTAAAAGTTCCATCAACGTAAATTTTTGTTACGAGGTGAATCCAATCGCTGACACTGGCTTTTCCGAAAATTAAAATTCGGTCTTTATCCCCCACTCCCGAATCGGCGATAACAAAATTTTCCTTATTTTCTCCGTAATATTTATAATTTTCTGGCAATTCAATGGAAGCTCTGTCAATTGGTTGCGACGGGAGTGCATTTATGTCTTTTCTACGTCTTTTAATAACTAATCTTACAGCTTCTCTGCTTGGAAACTGTCCTAATGCTCCAACAGACAGCTCTTGCGTTTCTTCAATGCGAATTACTGCGGGAGTTTCTTGTGTTTCACCTGCCCTTCGCTTTATTGATGTTAAAGTGCGGACAACTTCAACACGTGCTGCATTTCCTTCATGAGCATGATTGCGAACAAGTTTTAAAAATTCACTCGTAACTGCATCAGTGTAAATTCTTCCTTTACATTTATTGTTTTTGGAAAATTCAACTTCACAACGCCACGATTTTTTTGCTCCATTTTCTATATATTTATCGAAACAATATAAATATCCATCGTGCTCATACTTTTCTTTACCTCTCTTAGTCATATATTTTCGGCTTTCAGACATTTCTACGGTTGAAAGTGCTAACATTGAATTTAAAAATATCGACAGGCTTCCAAATAGATTACGGGCGCTTTAGAGAAGATAAGAAATGCGCATGCGTTGACAATCGGCAATACTTAACGACAAATCTGAGGCGATTTCATAACCCCCAACTGGAGGAGGGGGGGGGGTTGCACTTGTCAAAAAAGAGTTAGAGTTATTTACAAGCCTGTAATATGTTTCAAAGAAAGAAGAATAGATAAGGATAAGCTAGTCACAGGCGTCAATGCGAAGTTTCAACCCGTTTCTTCTTATATCGGCAAGGGTTTCTAGGGGAAGCGGTGTTAGCTTTTCTGTGCAACATTTCTTCCCCCCTGAGTGGGAATGTCACGGTTCCTTTGTACATTTACGTGCGCCCTCATTGTCCCCATTATGGACGCTCCCTATCCCTTTGTCAAGGTGAGGACAAAGGAATTGCATGTGAATTCTAGTTAATACGTTATGGAAGCTGCTTTACTTACACTAAAGGTATTTCCAAATTCTGAACAAATAACGTTAACAGTTTTACTGCGTTTTAGTCTTTAAAATTTACACAACTATTCAAGGATTAAAAATTACAAAACAGGTCTTTATTAAAGAGTTTCATTTAATTAGTACTTTTAAAATGTGGATATTTGTGAATTATATTCCTATAGCAAAAAATAGAATAAAATACATTGTAAAGGAATTTAAAAGTTTTGAAGAAAATAGCTCATTAGCAATTAATTTAAATAAGAATGGGTGTTTTTTAGTAAGAACATAAAAATAAAGATATTTTACATTGTAAACATTTTTTCTTTTCTTTTTTTAACACAGAAAAGTAAAAAAAAAAAAAAAAAAAAAAAAAAAAAAAAAAAAAAAAAAAATATATATATATATATATATATATATATATATATATATATATATATGTGCTGTTAGAAAGTCTAAATAAGCTGTGCAAACGTAAATAAAATCGGAAGTTCCTAAGTTTCATAAAAAATATATGGCGTCGAACTGCCCCGGCGTCGAAAAGTACGGCGTCGAACTGACCACGCGTCGAAACGTTGGCGTCGAACAGTTGGCGTCGAAACGTTGGCGTCGAACTGACCTGTACCGTATCGAAAGTACTAAAGATCTGAATATTAAAAAACTTCGCTATGGTACGAATGCACCTAATTTGCTACACTTGACGTGCAATTTTCGAGTTGTTTAACTAATTTATATTCAAACACAAATATTTAATATTGCATATAACTGTAGTCCATCTCTGATAATCCCTTTAAATAAGGAATTTGTCGAAACAAAATAGCTTGGGTTAGATCTAAATGTTAAACACGTACTTTCTAAGACCTTATCGGCTGTTCATATATACAATTTTATTCTTTTGCGATTCTGCATTTTGTTTTCTATATATATATATATATATATATATATATATATATATAAACATGGTTTATCTAATATTTACAAAAAAGAGCTAGCTATACACTGAGTGGCAAATTAATTATGATCGCCTGCAATACAGCACAAATTTCGCGTTTTCTTTGACACTGATTGCAGAAAATATTCTTAAGGTCAGTTTATAGATATAGTTTAATGACACTAATGCTGTATTACATCACCTTGTATCGTGATTTATCCTTTTTTTACAGTAAACAATCTATGATAATCTCTTGGAACCTCTTTTGCTCATATGGAAATTTCACTAACTGCACTATTTGACAAATATTTTTTTATGTAATATTATAAGCCTAAAGACATTTTTGAACGAGACAAGTCAAGAAATATAGCATTTTAAGGTAAACTGTAACTGACCTTTACACTTCTGCAATCACGAATCTTTCAAAACCACTCATAAACCTTATTTTTTCCATGGCAAAGAGATTCTCTATGTTTAAATTCATCTAACGTGGCCAGAAGTAAACATTTATTAACACGACGTTTTCACAATTACGATAGCAAGTGGCAAACAACAATATACAAGCAAAATAACAAAAATACACATATTCAATTTGCAAAATTATGCTACAAATAATCTATATTTATAAAATCAAGCCACTAATCAGCATTCATCAAAGAGCGTTTCATAAATGAGATTGTATAAGGAACAAGCCCATGCAAGAGAAATATTAATAATAAATATTTAAACTTCACATGAAAATGTTACAAATAACTTACATTCACAAAAAACATTCCATTGAAGGAAATAAAATAACTTTGATCCATGATAAAATAAAAAATTGGATGCTGTAAATAGCTTACTAACATCAATGAAGGCGGTTAAAGTCTCAAAGAAAACTTTTCCTTAAAATTTACTTCTTATGATTTTACATTGTTGATGTCATTGTTGACCAACAATGATTTCTAAGGGGATGTTATACACCAACAATAAAGAACTATAAATTTTTTTAATAAAATATTTTAACATTTATGAGTTAAATTTTATTACTCCATTGTTAAAACTAATGTTTACCAAAATTCATATCCCCTTGTTTTATTGAGCAGCTTTGATTGAAGGAAGGAGAAAAAAGGAAGGTGTAGTGATTGATATAAAAATTAATTAAATGAAATAAATGAATATGAAAATAATTATATGAAATATTTCAAAGAAATAGTGAATGCTCATCATTTGTTACATTCTTGCCAACAATTAACAGTACAATTGTATTCTTAGTTAAGACAAAAAAAAAAAAAAAAAAAAAAAAAAAAAAAAAAAAAAAAAAAAAAAGACGGAAAACTGTTTGTATAAAGGTTTTTTGGAATGATTATGAATACAGTCAACTTGGATAACCTTGATCTATTCTACCTTCATTTTCAATCTTGATGAATTATTTCCAGTAACTCCATTAGTGCTGCTATCTATATTTTGAGATCAAAACCTTGCACTTAACTCAAGTGATCTAGAATATTTAATATTTAATATTGACTATATAATTCGTTTATACAGGATAGTAAAAATCAAATCACAGATTTTCGTCAAAAGTAACAAACAAATATGGTGTTTTCGTACTAAAACTATAGTTTTACAGATATTCATATCTTGGTTACCACAGCTGTTACTCGCTTATGCAAAAATGCCTGAATACAAAGTTAATCACGATTGTATATACTAAATTCAGCAACACGGAAATAATGTTACTCTATCTCAAACTAGACGCCCCCAACATGATATCTTAGAATCATATTACCTGTTATGGGGTATCGATGATTCATTACGTTTCATAGAATTTAATAGACTGAATAAAAAAATTATTAATCTGTTTTAAAGTTTGGGTTTTATTTTCATAAAATTTGTCATTTTGACACCATTCTGTTAGGTAATTTTTGTGCTGTTATTATGCGAACAGATGGACAGACAGACAAACAGACCAGACTATATCTGCTACGTATACATACAATTATGATCGCACGTAGTAACGTGAGGAAACCTTTTTAAATGGGACTCAAGATAAAATAAAATATATATCTTGAAATGAAATCCCAAATTAATTCATTACAAATAAAACTACCACAGTTCGATTCGTTTCAAGACAATAAAACAGGCTATTTTCACAGTTATTTTTTTCTATTTTTACAAGAAAAAAGTATTAGATTCGTGAAAATTTTCGAATTCCGGTTTTCGACGGATGTACATGTTTTAGGAGTCAGAGATTTTTTTAAAAAAACATGTCTTTCTAAAACGTCTGTCTGTGAATTTGTCAGTTATTTGGCGACATAAATTTTGTAGGCGCTCTACCTCAAGAATTAACGCACGGAACTTGACAAAACTTTAGATAAAATTAGACCTTGATATAAACTGAATCTTAATAATTTTTTGTGTACATCGCCCAACAGGTGCTGCTGTTATGCTTCTTTTTTCACGATTTCTATATCTCAACAACTAAAGAATGGATTTCATAGAACCCCAGATTCCACTAGTCCTTGATATAATATGTTTCTGATTATGCTATGGTGTAAATCACACAACCGGTGGCGCTGCTATGCGGCATTATTCATAATTATCCAACGGCTCTATCTCAGGAAATAATTCACGGATTTTCATCAAACCTCACATTCCGTTAGTCCCAGATATAATTGGTAATACTATGTTTTTGGAGTAAATAACTCAACAGGTGGCGCTGTTATGCGACATTATGCATGATCATCGGAATATCTCTATCTCAGGAACTAATCCGCAAATTTTTATCAAACTGCAAATTCAGTTAGTGCCTGACATAAATTAGTTGTCTTTAGTTTTTAGAGTAAATCGTTTAACAGGTGACACTTCATTCCATTTTTTTTTTTTTTTTTTTTTTTACGATTTCTGTGAAGATTCTATCTCAAATACTAATTCACAGATTTGCATCAAATTTCAGACTCAGATTCAACTTGAAATAAGTTGTTGCAGATTAGATTTTGGTGTAAATTACTTATCCAGTGACGCTGTCATGTTTAATTTTTCTGGACGTATTAACGTATACGAGATAGAAGAAAGTTTTGCAATTGCCACATTCGACTAATTTTACCGTTTTCCTTCCATAGTAAATATAGAATAGTTCTTTTTAAATACTGTGTTTCTCTGCATTGAAAGAAAGCGGATATAAATATTAAAAATGGTAAAATATGTTCGTAAAATACATTAAATATGTCCAGTACTCAAAATATTGATGGTGACTGACATTGAATTTCCCGTTTAAGCACTGTCAGTCACCGGTGACTGACAGTGTGAAATATGATGTTGCACTAAAAAATATATATTAAGTAATTATTTAAAGTGTATAATCATGTAATAAATAAAAGTTAAACTTCAAATAAATTTTCAGTAATTACTTAAAACAATGTAATTTTTTATTATATTTTAGACTGTCAGTCATCGAAAACTGGCGTGACCTAAACGGAAGTTCCACGTCAGTCACCGGTGACTGATGTGTTGTGTTAACATCTTCGCTACTGAGTATTAATACAGTATTATTAATTATTACTGAATTATTTCTTCTCTCGTTTGACTTCAGAGCGAGATTTTCGTTTTATTTTCATTAGCTCGAATCTTGGAATTCGAAACATATTATTCTTATATCGAAATTGCATTTATATTTGAATATCATTAATAAAACGGAAAAAAACGGATGTACCCATTTGGGTACACAGGGACCAAAGAGGTTAATAAAAGCTAGTCAGATATAGCAATCCCAAATTCTTTCTTTTATCTCATGCATGTTAATATTTCAAAAGTCACTACCATAGTACCTAAATTAAAAGACAATATATGCTCATCGTAAGGATTCTTTGAGGCGTGCAATTCCATGCATTAGGTCTTGAAATAGGACTATTGCGATATTGGGAAAAATGCAACATAAACGCTTCACTTCTTGGGCGATTTACACCAAAACATAGACAGCAATAATATTTATCTAGCTATACCAGAATCTGACTAGTTTGATGAAAAAATTCCTACATCAATTCTTGAGATGGAGCTGTTGCGAGAATTAGGAAAATTCAGCATAACAGCGCCACCTGTGTAGATATTGACGCCAAAACATAAACAGAACTAGTTCATATCACGGATTTACTGAATCAGAAGTTTGATGAAAATCCGTGCATTAATTCTCGAGAAAGAGCTATTGCAAAAAATGTGAAATATGCCGCATAGCAGCGCCACCTGTTGAGCGATTTACACCAAAATGTAAACATCAGTTCAAACCAAGGACTACTTGAATCGAAAATTAGATGGAAATTAGTGAGTTATTGAGATAGAGCTGTTGCCTAAATTAAAAAAAAACTTTGATGATGGAAATGATATTTTAATATTTATATTAGCTAATGAATTATCAATCGCGAAAGGTTTTTCCCATAAGCTAATATGGGATTTCGCGATCGGGGAGTTTCACTGAAACGAAGCCTTAAACACAGACATCTGCGAAAAGCTCCTTGTTTGTGCCGATTCTCATCCCACGTCCGTTAAATTTAGCTGCATTTTGTACTAGACAATACTATAGGATTGCTGCCAGAAAAAGTCTAGACCCCTTGCATTGACGTCACAGCAGCTACTGATATTGTAATCTGGTGCACATCTGAAGCCCACAAAGAAAGTCACAACTTCCCGTTTGCCGTTTAAAAGCACGCGTGGTCTTTCTGTTTAACTTTGATTTTTCTTATTCTTGCATTATTTTTCTATGTATTTAAACAATGAAGCGCAAATCACCAAGTTTATAAATGGGAAAACATATTTTCCTAATTATTTGGGCGCCATATGAAGCGTGTGACGTCCAGGGATGTAGTGAATAGTATACGGGGGTATACGCCGTATATCTTCTGGATTTTTTGAAGGAACAACGTATGTCTTCTGTTTCCCAAGAAATCTATAGTATATGCAATCTGTGATATACTCTCTGCCTCTGTTCTTTTTACGACTACACTGCTGGTGACGTCGTGTGCAAGGGGTCTAAGAAACAGGGGTGAGGGGGGACTCGTCTTTAGACATGTCTTTGAAAACTTCGAAGTCGAATCGTTTTTCACAGCTCTATCAGAATGAGACATTTTTTTATTGTAATGATTGCATAACAGTTAGGAAAAATTCAGCTTTAAAACTTATGAAACATTAAAAATTTACAAAGAATTTTAAATTTATTTTATTCAGATTCTTATTGCAAAAATAGGTGGATGACTGACCTTCGTTTGGGATATTTAAATCTGATGTCGTGATTACGTTATATATTATGTCATATCTATAGTATATCTAAGTAATTTATTATGAAATAGAACTGAATTTACTGAAAGATAAAATTTGATAAACTAAAGAAGCTCGACCTTCTGGGAACGATGTATCTAAGTGAAGTAGATGACCGTTCACCAACTGGAAAGTTTTACTAGACCGGATAGAGTTTTAAATTAATGTCAAATTCTGAACACGCCTGTAAATTGAAATCAAAACTATTCGACGATTTCAGAACACACGTAGAAGAAAATTAGTAGAAAAATCTTCAACTTCAAACAATGCACATGATGTAGTGAATCTTCGTTTACAACAAGTTAAACAAGTTTACTCTCAGAAGTGAAAATAGATTTGCATTGGTCTTCCAAAACTCATGCCAATGGAAACCGATCTTCGAAACTATATTACTGAACTTTTTCGTTGCAAAATCGCCCACACTTTGAGGAAAGGTAGAAGATGCATTAAAAATTAAATGTTGACCTAGGCAACTAAATGTCATACTAATCGCACATTCAACATCCTTTACATTGAATTTTGTACATGGCTACTTTGTCTCCCGAAAAGGGGGGGTGGTGAACAATTATTTTTTAAAAGATTAGACTAACAGTTTTCAACGTCAAAATAAAGTTTTGAAAATTAGAATAATTTAAAGTGGCATCTTCAGAATTTTGAAATTGAACGAAGGTCAGGTCTTTATACAAGGGTGTTTTAACAAGATAGATCATACAATGAACTTAGTTAAAAATAAACGTTAATAAGTGAACAAAATGCATATAAAAAGGAAGTAATTTTACAACAGTTTGTTAATTTAAAAAACGGCATTTCTAGAATAAAAATGTTTACTAGAAATGAAGTAATCCAATTGTAAATACATATTGACGGAATAATAAAAATATATGTATACAATCAAACACTTTATTAAAATAACAATAAGTTTTTTATATATAAATTACAAAAATTACGTTTTCCAGAATAAAAAGATGCACAAAGATACAACCCTTAAAATTCGATCTGAACCATTTTCAAAATTTGCAATTCCTGATATGAGTTGGCGTAGTTCAATAAGTATTTATTATATTCAAATAGATTCAACACAAGATTTTATAATGTAAAATAAAATTATATTCCATAATTTCCATACATTTGAAGAAATGTCGATTATACCCAATAATTCATATTTTGTTCTAAAGATTTTTTTTAATTGAAAAAATGAAATTTTAACTATATAAAAAATTTGTATACTTTGCGAGTTTAATTATGTGCATTGCAACAGTAAAATTTGAGACTCCATTAAAAACAAACTAAAGGAAAAGAAACATTTGTACCACCAAGAATCAAACAGTTTAATTACAATGTTTTAAATGAGCTTTAAAAAGAATTTTAATAAATTTCATTAAGAAATGAATCCGATAAATAATTACTTTTTAGAAAGTCCAATAGTACAGCCGATTGATTGCACGTGTGATGAAATGTTGCTTTAAAAGTCGTCGCTTGATAACTTTTGCAAAATTTAATGTCTCTCTGTATTTTGTCAGCAAGTACGGGGCTGCCACAGGCGACTATTTTTTAATTTTAACTGGCACCACTTTCTTAAAACAGAAATCCTTGACACACACTCTCACAACATTTGCAAAGAAAATCAATTTTAAAATAACATATCGACAAAAACAATCGTGTAATGACTCTCTCCCCCTCTTTTGTTAATTGGAATTTCCCGTAGATAGGTTTTCGAGGATTTTTTTTTTTGGTACTTTTTACACCAATTAAAATAATAAAATATTTTTCTCACTTGCAGGGCTGCCACAGGTGACTATTTTTATATACCGTTTGCATCAGTTTTTTAATATAAATTTTAAAATGCATTTTCTTTGCAAATGTTGTCACACTTTGATTTGTTGTCACACTTGACTCATGATTGTCATACTTTGACATTGTTTGCAAAGAAAATCAATTTTAAAAAAAATATTGGTGCGAACGGAATACAGTGTCTCACAAAAGTGATGGGACACTTGTGCTTTATAAAAAGAAACTGCAATAAAATAAACAAACATGTGCAAAAAGTTTTTGGGTGTGTTTCATATTTAAAGTTAGTAACAATTATTACATAACATACATTTTGTCAAAATATTAAAATATTAATTTAGTAAAAATACAATTGTTCAGAACGGAGCCAAAAATGGCTGACATAAGTGATGGGACACTTAATTTTCCATCAAATATTTATCCAAAAATTTTACTTTTTAAAAGGTTTTAATATTTTGTTGGATTTCCTTTTACTTTTAAAACATGATTTAATCTTTTTGGGATGGATTCGACTAATTTTTTTGTGATTTCTGGAGTGATTTTACCCCATTCTTCTTGAAGCACCGATTTTAGTTGTTTTGAAGAAATGGTGTGTTTGCGAATTTTTGATTCCAATTCTTGCCAAATATTCTCTATGGGATTTAAGTCTGGAGATTGTGGTGGTGTTTTTATTATTTCAGGACAGTTATATAGCAGCCAGAGTCTAACGTTCAGAGCTGTGTGCTTGGGTACATTCTCCTGGTAGAATTTAAAATCGTTATGAAGGTTCAATTTTCGTGCTGAAGATTTCAAATTTTGCTTTAAAATATCAATATACTTGTACTGATCCATTATACTGTCAATAAAAACAAGATTACCAACTCCAGCGGACGACATACACCCCCATACCATAACTCATCCTCCACCATGTTTTACTGTTGGTACCAAGTTCTGTTTACGAAATTCTTCCCTGGGTTTTCTTCACACCAAGATTCTACCGTCAGAACCAAATATATTAAATTTACTCTCATCAGCAAATATAACTTTATTCCAGTAATCAGAATTCTTATTTATGTTCAATTTTGCGAAAGCTAGTCTGAGTTTTCTATTCTTTTCACTTACGAAGAATTTTTTCCTGGCTACTCTACCGCGATATCCAGCAGATCGAATTACCCTTCTAATAGTCTCAGGATTAACAATTATTCCATATAATGCTTGTAAATCAGCAACAACTTTTGAAGCACTATTTCTTGGATTTTTTTTTTTAATATTTCGAACGATAATTCGCTTTATTCCATTGGATAGCTTTGATGGTCGGCAAGGTCTTCTTTTATCCTGAATCATATGATTCTTTTTATATCGTTTAATGGTATTGAAAACTGTTGAACGACTCAAGTTAACTGTTTCAGCAGTTTTTCTAATAGATTTTCCACGTTCAATATGCAAATTAATAACTAATTTTCGAATTTCAAAAGAAGTTTCTTTTCGTTTAGCATTCATGGCTACACAGAGCTTAAAAACACAAAAATTCCAAAACAAACTGGAGAGAAATACTGCAGACGATTTTATAAATTATTGCCAATTGCTTTTAAGTAAAAATAAAACCCCCAAAAATATTTTATTGCTTATTTCAGACGATTTTTGTTGCATATATGATGGTGTCCCATCACTTATGTGAGCTATTTTTTGCTCCGTTCTAAACATTTGCATTTTTATTAAATTAATATTTTAATATTTTGACAAAATGTATGTTATGTAATAATCTTTACTAAATTTAAGTATGAAACACACCCACAAAAAAAAGTGTACATGTTTTTTTTATTTGATTAGTTTCCTTTTGTAAAAGCACAAGTGTCCAATCACTTATGTGAGACACTGTATAAAAATAGTCGCCTGTGGCAGCTCTGCAAGTCAGAAAAATATTTTATTATTATAAAAAGTACAAAAAAAAAAAAAAAAAAATCCTCGAAACCTATCTACGGGAAATCCCAATTAACAAAAGAGGGGGGGAGAGTCATTACGCGATTGTTTTCGACGTTTCTTTATTAACTCAAATCCTTTAAAATATCTTCGTTTCTAGTCTAATTCACACGAAGAAAAAAATTACTTATATTTTCCTTGCACTTTTTGTTCTTTAACACCGAACTTTATTATGCAGAAAGTAGGTGAGGAAAAAAACATACGTACATAATATAAAAAAAAATATTTTTAAAAATCCTTGTCGCCTTAGCCTATAGGCGGAGGTAGATATCAAAGTTAAATGCTCATTTTATCAACAAAAAATAAAATACGATAAGAGGTAAATCCAAATTAACAATTTCATTTCGCCGCTTTTGAAGAATTTTTAAATATCACTTTTCTACAAGAGCTAGTTTTATCAGAATAATCTTTAGCGAAATTAGGCTCAAAATGTGCACTTCAACTGCATTTTTAAAAATATAATCCGACTATGAAAAAAATCGACCAGTCTGGCACATTAAATAATTCCCAAATAAGAGAAACTCAATTGAATGCATTTGAGAGCAAAATTGAATTTAAAAACGAGTCAGAAAATAAGCAATTTGTTATTTGAATAAATCTTCAGTTCTTCAATCACGTTCATTTCGGTTAATTCTTTTCAAAATGCCCACTTTGATAACATTTTTTTAAATATATATTCTACAATACGTCACATAATATAGTTCCCAAATAAGAGAACCTGTTATTTGGATGTGTTTAAAATCAAAAATGGAGTTTATGATCGAGTCAGAATATAAGCAATTTGGATTAGAGATCTTTCCTTCAACTCCTAATTTTGTTCAATTTATTTTTGCTGTAAGGATTGGTTCTATCAGAAACTTGTCAGTGTTAAAGCTGTAAAAAGTTGAGAAGATGAAAAATAAATTTAATCGGATTTGATATCGATATCTTCGGATATCTTTAGAATTGACGAATTTGATTTTTTCTTTTTCCACACTCTTAAATGCAAAAAAATTTTAGATAATATTAAGAACATTTATAAAAAAAATTAATTGGATTTGATACTTTGAGAATTAACGAAGTTATGATTTTTTTCTCCTTAAACCTTATTTTCACGCCATTTAGCCCATTTTTAATTTTATTAAAAATCTGCCATGCATTAAATTTTGGCCTATTGTTTAGAAGTAATATAAACTTTAAGCTGATTTGATATCTATTTTCATGAAGAATTTAAATTTTTCTGTTTTCACATAAACCTTCCTATTTCGATCCCCTTGGTCAGATTTTGCCTATCAACAAAAGTGACCGAGATTTTATGCACCTTGATTTAATGTATCAGTTTGGAGGAGATTTGAGCAGAATTATAAAAGTTATCGTGTCTATAAAAAATTGATATACAACTTATTTACAGATGGTAGTTTTCGGGTCATGATCCGTGTAGATCCGAAATTTTTTCAGAAATTCCAACATAGGAGCGAACGTAATAGGTAGTATTTCATACGAAATCTACCTAAAAAACAATACAGAATATTATACTATCATTATAAAGATGTATTTCTCAGACAATGACATATCGAAAAATTTTCAGCTTTGTTAAATTGATAAATGAATAAAAGAAATGTATTTGATTATATATATACACACACATACATGTGTGTGTGCGATAGGAAATAGTTACTTCATACTAAAAAGGGATCGATTATTATTTTTTAATTTCACATAATTTTAAGTATATTTCAATGTACGTTACAGTCATTTTAATTCCGTAAAAATTGAATGAACTAAATTTTTTAAAAATGGTTATAATGCATTATTTTAAATGTCATTATAGAATTACTGTAATAACCTTTTCCTTTAAAAGAATTCTTTAAAAAAATGCCGATAAATATTGTATTCCGTTTTGGGAATCAGGATTTACAGTCACAGCAAAAAAATCTTGACACTTGTGATTTTAGACGCTTTGTTAAATATCTAAAAATATACATTAGGAATAACTCAAAAACTCCAGATGTATAAACAAAATAGTACAGGTCCTATTTTTGAGAAGATTTTTTTCCCAAAATCCAATAGGGAACCGTCAACAAATTGAAAAAGAACGAATATCTTTTGAATAACCCTGTAAAAACTAATGTAGCAAAAACGCTCAAACTGCAGATTATGATTAAGTGGCTTATGGCATAATTAACTGTGTTCATTTTTATGCGGATAGCATGTATACTCGTAGAGAAATTAAGGTTTTTATAAAAACGATCACAAATTTTGCCAAGTTTTTTGCTTATAATTTGCAGAGTTAATAAAAAACAATGTTCTTTTCCTAAAATAAGAGAAATGACATTGTACATAATGCCCTGTAATCAAAATTAAAAAATAATTGTACGAAAAATGAGCAGGTTTACTAAATAATTCACTGTGAATGCTTCATTTCTATTAAAACCTCATTTGCATATTGTGTTAGATAATGATTATATAATCATAAACAGCAGTCTTAACAGCACACTTAATCATAAACAGCAGTTTGAACGCTATTGCTACATTAGTTTTGACAGGGTTATTCAAAAGATATTAGTTCTTTAATTTGCAGACAGTCCCCTATTGGATTTTGGAAAAAAATCTTCTGGAAAATATGACTTGTACTATTTCGTTCTTACATCTGGAGTTTCAGAGTCATTCCTAATGTATATTTCTAGATATTAAACGAAACATCTGAAATCGCAAATGTCAAGATTTCTTTTGCTGTGACTATAGCAAGTTACCGGAGATTCCAATAACATACATTTAAAAATCCGAAAGAGTTTCTAAGGAATTGTCTCTTTCATCTGAATTTCCCCCACGCATTCCAAGGTAAATTACAAGAAGTTGAGAAAAGAAATTAGTTGTTAAACAACTAAAATGATTACATTCATTCATATTTCGCATCCAGTAATACAATTCACATTAACATCTTCAACATTTCACAAGAAAGAGACAATTCGGGACGTATCTAGAAACACAATTTTATATTCGAGACCTTTAAAAATGGTATTTAAATGTTCACCCCACCCCCTTTTTTAGCATCATAAAATAAATATTCTGGGGAAAGATTAAAAATCTGGAGTCCGGACACAAGTCTAAATTTTTTTAAAAATCTATTGCTTTACAAATATTTTTTTTCCTTCATAAATTCATATTTCTACCTTAATTAGAACAGGAAATATTTTTTTTTTCGTTTTAGCTTGTTTTCGAAATCTAGCTTTCAAGCAATGGGTGCCATGATACGGCTTCTGATAAAAAATAAGTTTTTAGGTAGATTTCGTACGAAATACCCGAAGACGAATATATAATATAAGAACGAATATAACGAATTTCCCGAAGCAATCGCGATTGAAAAATTTAGGTATTCAAATAACAAATTGAGTTTCTGACTCATTTTTAAATTCAGTTTTGCTCTCAAACGCATACAGTTGACAGATTCTCTTATTTAGGAGCTGTATAAATGTGCCGTATTGATCAGTTTTGATAAAGGCTGAATATATTTTTCAAAACGCGATCAAAGAATTGAGATATTGTATGAGTATTCAAAAAACAATGGTTATTTTATGACAGATTTTTAAATTCAATTTTACTCTCAAACGTATTCACTTGGCAGTTTCTCTTCTCTTATTTAGGAACTATATAATGAGCAACATTGGTGAATTTTTTCCATAGAGTTAAAATATTTTTAAATGCTGTCAAATTGGGCACTTGAGCCGAATTTTGATCAAGATTATTCTGATAAACATAGCTCTTGAAGAAAAATTAAAAATTCTTCAAAAGCGGCCAAATAAAGTTGTTAAACTGGATTGATCTCTAATCATATTTTGTTTTTCAAATGAGCACTTAACTTTGAAATCTACCTCCACCTATAGGCTGACAGGGATTTTTTTCTTGTAAGTTTTTTTACGACTTTTCATTGTTAAAAATCGTTATAACTCAACAGCGATAAAAGATAAAGGATTCAAACTTTGGAATGGTTTTTTTTTTTCAATTATTTTAATTCAGCAAATTTGGAAAAAATATTTACTTTTGCAAATATGATTTTCAAAGAAAGTTACTTGATTTTTGTAAATTTTATTTAAATTAATATATTTTATTTTTAAAAAACTGAAAATTTATATATTTAAAATAATTTTATTTCTATAAATATTTCGAATTAACGATTTAAAATCATCCAACTTTTAAATAAATTTTAAGTTAAAAAAATCTGAGAAGTTTCAGCATGCGATTTCGTTTACAAATAAGATTAACCATCGCAAAAAATTGCAAATTTTTAACTCTAAATAAAATGTTTGAAAGTGTGTCTCAGACTCCTTAAATTAAAAAAAGGGAGGTTACATTTTACTTTGAACCGATGTCCTTTCTCTAAAGATGCCTGTGTATTAAAAACTTGCGTATTTCACTACGTTTTGCACCGAGGAAACGGATTTTTCTTAGTTTACGTTCAAGTCAAAGATGAGTTTCTGCAACTACAGTTTTATAAAACCTACCTCTTGAAAGTATTTAATGTTAAGTGAAATTAATGTCCGTTTCTAAACTGATATTTTTAGTTTAAAAGCGAGGTGTATATTTTTCTACGTTCAATTTAATATCAAATTCTAAGTAATCCTGTTAATTTAAAATCAAAATATTCATTGAATTTTGCACATAGCTAAATGATAATTATCAAGTAAATCTTCCAAATCAAACAACTTATAGAAGATATTAAAATGTTCATTTTTGATTCGGTTAACAACAAATAATCTTCATAATTAGAAATGAAGAGATTTGCATAGTTCATTCAAAACTCAAAAGAATGGATAGCCGATCTCCGAAACTCAGTTTTATTGAAACTCTTTCGGGGGAATTCGCATTCACACAGTGGAAAGTTACGAGAAGTCTAGGAAAGAATTTAAAATTTGTTATACAAATAATTTTCATATACAGTCTTGCATGTCACACATTCAATACCATTTAACATGAATTTCGCCCACTGATATACATCACTCCTCCCAAAAAAGATTCAGCATGGTCTTTGGCATCTTGAAAAGACCAGAAATAACTATTATTAAGTATGACCTCACACTAGTCACTCTAAAAGACCCGGGTAATAATGTTAAGTCCATGGGAGCGTTCTTTTGAAATACCTCGCTCAAATGTGAATATTTACTTTTTTTCGCATAGGATGGTTGAAGACTATCTTTAATCGGGCTAGTTTTTACTTTTTCGATTTTGTTTATATTTTATTTACATTTTGATAGTTTCAATTTCAGAACCGCTTCAAACCGGTTTTTAAAATTAAATTATTTTTTCAAAAAAAAAAAAAAAAAAAAATCTGAAACCAAAATTGAAAAAAGTAAAAAAACTAACCCGGCTGTGGATCGTCCTTAGCTATCCTATGCAAAAAAAACCCGTTAAAATATTCAAATTTGAACTAGATATTTGAAAATAACGCCCCCATAGACTTACCATTATCATCCGGGTCTTTTTCTGCGACTAGTGTTGCGCCTTAATGGTTCTGACCTTGTTCAAGGGAAACTTTAGTGACTTTGGCCACTTTTGAAGGATTTATTGTCTCAGGAAAAAATTTTATCTTAACATTTTTATAGACAGTGCAAAAATTTTAAGCTGGCAACATTTTTTTTTCCATAGTAAGTGCTTTGATGAACTATACAAATCTAATATAAAACTTAATAATTACTTAACGAGCTATCTGAAAGGATTTTTTACTCTTTTGTGTAAATTGTTTGAACTAAAACTTTCATACTAATTATCTTCTAGCTGCGTGGAATTAGAGATTTGGTTTTCATTTAAAGGATTACTTAGAATTTGGTTTTTAAATTTAAATGTAGTTAACCCTACATCTCGCACTTTTTTCCAAAATTAAATTATACCGTAAACGAATTGCCGCAATAATTGGATCGTTTTTAAGTAAACACATGTCCTTCATTTTAAATATTAAACCAAATGTTACATGAATTATAAAGTACATAAAAAGTGTGAATTTCAAAAGCATGTGAATGCGTTAACTTTTCTAACAAAATTGATTCTGAAGATTGCTATAAAGTAATTTTTCACACACTTACCGATTTTCATTCAATGTATTTGGCCTCGCTAGTCATTCTTTGTACAAGCGTAAATAAAGTTCTGTTCAAGATTATGTTGCATTATTTAAGCCGTAAATGATGCTGAGATGGAAAAAAATGCTATTCTAATTAAAATTGGGACAAAAACGAATTTAAAAAACAGTTAATTTAAGTTAGGAGTTTCAAAAGGAGCAAAATTGTTAAATGTAGAAAACATTTCAATAAAATTTATCACTCGATTTTATCTTGATAGCAAACAACATGACTAAAATAGAGGAAAAACCCTTGGAAAATTTTTAAAGATATACCCATTGTTAGTTTCAGTTTCTAAACTTTTTTTCGTAACTCACCTATACAATCGCCCTTTTGCATTTCAAATTTTGCAATGTTCATGCAGAACATTTTTATATCAAAAGAAATTCCAATAATTCAATTATAATGACACGCGCCACTTCCAAAATTAATTTAAGAAGTCTTAAAAATTATAAAAAATTTAAATAGAATTCCAAATATTTTAAAATTTAAAGAAGGTCAGTTTTTATATGATGTTTACACGACACTTCGTACATTGAGCTTAACATTCAGTAGGACATTTAGAGCTTAAAACGCAAATATGACAAATGGATTTAGAACTGAATTTTTGTAACATTTCTAGAAATAATTAACGAGAAATGATGTAATCAAAAAACTAACGCCACTAATGGAATACAGAAAATTTATTTAATACTATGAATAAATTAAGAATTCAGATATCTTAAAAAATCAAAGCATTTAGAGTCAAAATGCAAAATATAGCGAAAGAAATTCTATGCGAGTTGCTTCAAAATTAACAATTACTTTAAATAAGCAAAAATTGGTCAATAGGTGCAATTACATCATCGCATACTCAAGACAGGAATTTATAATCTCCATCAACAGAGTTTAGAATTCTGCGGTTTAAATCTAAAGACGGGTTGCTTCTCACAAGGACAATTATATGTTTCATGTTCTAGAACCAGCAAATCAAACAATCTATATCTGTACAGACAATGTAATAAAATGTATTTTATACCCACAAGCACTGTGAAATTAAACATGTTTTAAACGTGCTTTTCCTGTATTACCATTTAATCAGACTGAGAAAATGTGGCCGGCTGCACCTAGTATGAAATAAAAATGTATATTTAACTCAAATTAGTTTTTTAAAAAGCATCTTTACAACAAAAAATAAATTATTGGGTGTATCTGCATTTCCTTAAAATTTTATACCAGTTAGTAAAAATTAAAATCAATTTTCAAATGTAAACTTGAAGAATACATTTTAACGGACTGAGTGGAGTACAGCGGCGCCAAATTTTGGAAAATATTGGGTTAGCCCAAAAGTAATGGGTAAATTCAAAATTATTTTTGTAAAATGGTGCGACTAATTTGTTTTTCTTTGAATGGCTGACAGATTGTGAAATATGAAAATTTTAAGTCAACTATCATGTTTTACTAAAATTTTAATTTTATTAAATTATATTCTCGTGTGTGTTTCCTTATAAAAATTATTATATTTACTTTAATGTCATAATATCATTAACATGACAAACTGAATTAGAAGAAAGTTAAACATTCAGTCATTTGGGATTTATGAGTGTTAGTCGGATAATAAAAATACATGGTCATTGGCAAAATAAATTTTATTCTAAGGAGAAAAATTAATTATGAAATAAAGAACTAGAACTATCAAAATTTTGACACTACGATTCAAAATTATTGGGTGGGCTTGAGCCCCATATGCCCATATAAGTTGGCGCCACTGGTGGGACACACACTAGAATGACGATTCTATGAAAAACAGGAGTTAAAAATACAGAAGCATTTTCAGCACCGTAAAAAAAGAAATGAATGTATATTGATTAAAATAGGCAATAACAAAATACGCAATACATTTAATAAAAAGTGAAAACCTCATTAGTCTTGTATTGCCGAAGTAAAATAATTTCAATAATCAGCAGATTGGCAGATCCAATAGTACAGCAAATGGGGTATATATTTGACAGGGGGGAGGGTACTTTAGAGATTAAGTCATTAAAAAGTAGTCAGTCGCTAGATGAATGTTTTAATTTTAAATCCTCTTTTTAAAGAGGAAAAAACATTTTATCACTTCCGATTAATGTAGAAAGTACGTACAATACGTAAACTGTTTTTTAAAATTCCATTGAAAAGAAAAGGAGTTGCGGTGGAGGGGAGAGTTATGTTACAATGATTGTCCAGATTCTTTTAGCTGGATACAAAGACAACTTAAAACATTAAAAAGTTTTGTTTGCTGTCTAACACGCATGAAACAAAATGCGTGCTCATATCCTTAGACTTCTGATTTAAAGATCTCGTTTATCCACATTTTTTTCAATTTTATACAATTTTTTATATCTATTTAGACAATTCTGTTAATTATTTGTGCTTCACGAATTATTCATTAAATTGGCATACTTAAAATTCTATTCAAGATTTTGTAAAAATATATATTCCATAAATATTCTAGCACAAATGTCCACAAATGTCCAGCCCATAAATGGGCTGGCTGAGTAAAAGGATCTTGCTCTAAATTTTAATCAAAAACGTATTTTAGTTATTGAACAATATTTAAGTTAGAAGTTTCAAATAAGCAAGATTGTTTATACAAGAAAAATTACGTTTGAATAATTTTAAACATTTATCGCTTGCTAAATGGTATATTGATGTCTAGCAACATAACTGTACTACAAGAAAGAGACCATTTGATTTATTAAATATGTTCGTTTCAGATTCTAAACATAAACTGGTTTATACAGTTAATTTTAAGCATTTCCTATATCCTCACCGAAAAAATATCAAAGCGATTTCAATAAGACTTTAAAATAAATGGTTTTAAAATTTAAAATAACTTAAAGTGGGATCCTCAATATCTTGAAATTTAACGAAAGGTAAGGTTTTAAACAAGGACAGTTTTAAGATGGCTCATACATTGAGGTTAGTTAAGATAAACTACAAACATTTATAAAAAAAATGAACAAAACAAATTATTCTTACAACAGTTTGTGAATTTTTAAACTAACATTTCTAAAATCAAAGTTATTACAGAAAATGAAGTAATCCAATATAAATCCGGCTGTCGGATCAATACGTCAGTACACGCGCCTACATTTGTAGATTAACTTCTTAATGCAATTGGCGGTAAATTTTATCTCAGCGCGTGTGCTGACGGGTTAATATAAATAAACACTTTACTGAAACAAGAATTAAGATTTTCTGGATAATCACAAAAAACTTTTTCAGAATGAAAAGATGCAAAAATATAACAAAATTCGATATCGGCCGTTTTCGAAATTCAGTTGTATTAAGCAAGCAAACACAGTTCAACAATAACAGGTGTCATTTGCATTAAGGAAGCAAAACAGTTCAACAACAGTGACAGTTGCATCAAATCAGATTAAACATAAGACTTCACAATACAACATAAAATGTTATCAAATTGTTTTAAAAAAATGTCTAAAAAATGAGAAAGTAAGAATTAAAATTCAAAAATTTATACAAATTTTTCAATCTGTGGGATTAAATGTGTTCAACAGTAAAACTTGAAATATCATGGAAATATCGTTTAAAAGTACTGAAATATCATTACCTTCGAGAAGTAAAAAGTTTGCAGTACATTGTAAGACATTCATTGTTTGAAATGAGTTTTACAAACAGTTTAACGAATTTCATTAAAATGAATCGTTGATAATTATTGAAGAAGTTCAATAATGCAATAGATTGAGTGAGT
This sequence comes from Maratus speculifer, assembly GCA_964019185.1. Classification (NCBI taxonomy): domain Eukaryota; kingdom Metazoa; phylum Arthropoda; class Arachnida; order Araneae; family Salticidae; genus Maratus; species Maratus speculifer. Next base: position 418,591,824 of record OZ025291.1, on the reverse strand, counting down.
ACAACAGAGATTACTTTTAATCCGGAAGAACTTGATGCATGAGATTTTCTTTCTCCGTCGTACCTTTAAGACTCTTATTTAAAACATTTTTCATTTTAATAAAATTTCAAAATGTTATGTTATATCGATTACTTTACCTCTTTAGTGAATAAAAGTACCAAGCCAAACAAAAAAGCCGATATTAAGTGATTGTAAAATAAAAGAAAAGCAATTGGACAGCGTGAAAGAAATTCTCACTAGCGAATTCTCCCGGGTCAAAGAAGGGATGCACATGCACAACCTGTGGCCCGCGGGCCACAAAAATACCGCTATTTTCAGGCAGAATAATTTTCTTTATAATAAAAACTTTACTTTAATAAAACACTTCAAATTTAAATGGAAATGAGCTTTTCAAACAGCCTAATAAATTTCTTTAAAAGATGAATTGCTGATAATTATTGAGGAAATCCAATAATGCAGCAGATTATGAGCGAGTACAACAGATTACTTTTTTAAAATCAAATGCTTAACAACTTTTATAAATTTGAATTATTTCGGTATTTAACCGAGAGGTAATATTCTATTCCTACAGAAGTTAGATTTTTTTTGGATTGCTTGTATTTTCTACGAAAATTACAGTTAAAAAAATAGATGGGAGTGGACGTCATGGTACAATGATTTATTCCATTTTAGTTAACACTTCAACCATGTTTGTTAAAAACAACGAAAAAATTAGACTTATTTTAAACATGGAGTTATCCAAAATTAGCTTTTTAACGTTGTTAGAAGCAATGTATCTCGCACATACATGTTGCTTGTATTTACCATTTTCTTCTGCAAATTTCTTTGTTATACTACTTTTTTTAAGGAAAAAAATACTGAGAAACAAAAATTTATGTATTTTTCCTTTAAAAAAGAATCATTAGAAAATCGTGGCTTGTAAATGCTCAGCATGAAATAATAACTAGAAGCTTCGTATATTTTAAAATTAAACTTTAAAAATTTTTAATTTGCTTTATTCAACGCAAAAGTTTAACCAAGTATTGCTTGTAGTAATTTTTCTTTTGGCTTTGTATATGTAGATATCTATGTCAGAGTATAAAAGTTTTAAACAAATTCATGACAGAGCACATCACATGTATTAAGCTATTTTTAAATATGTTTTTTAAAAAGAGAGGTCCGGAAAATTTTTTAAAGAGAAAAATGTTTGGACCGTTTTAACACTGGATTTTTTTTTAGTCTCTAAAAGTACTCTACATACACAATTGTTATTTCCATGCAAATCGATATCAAAAGGGAAAAGTCAGCTTTAATTTATAAGAACTGGAACGTGCCATTACGAATAATCTACAACTATAATTTTAAATGCCTTAAAAAAATCAGCGTAGTTTTTTTAAAGACTGATCAATAATCCTGCAAATCCCCTACCACCCCTCCCCTCAACCAAATATTTTAGAAAGATTAATCTCATATTCCTGTCTGATTTTTTTTAAATATTGAAATATGGCTGCACAATGCACTTTTAAGCAAAAACAGTTTCGCTCAAAATGCCTGTATATTGAAACTTATTTCACGAGCTTTTTAGACTAAAGAAATTATTTTTATCTGAAGTTGTTCTAGATCAAGGCTGTGAGGTAGAATCGCAGTTTTCTTAAATTATACATTTTTCTAAATTACAGTTAAAACTAATCTTTAATTAGATATCCATTTTATCTTAACGTATTTTTTTCGATCCCACTGTAACTTTTCTTCAAAAGAAAAGAAAGAAAAACATCTAGCATCTGCTTTATTACTGAAAAACGGCTGTCAGATAAAGAGAATTCATTAAGATGCATATTTCACCCTTGCTAGAAATAAAAGAATAAAGATCTACTTTGCTTGCGGTTAGTAAAATATCACTTTTCTCTCTGCTTAATTTTGAGTCTAACTTACTCGTTACATAATAGTCTTTTCATGTATATGCGGGAATATTTTGTCTTTCACAAATCTTCCCAAAACTGAGCTCTAACGTATGATTTGGCGAGAATTCTTTTTGGCTGATTCTTTTAGGATTGCTATTCCTGGGAACCATTTCATTAAATTCAAAATCCTTTTAATTGTTTAAGGCGTAACAGGCAATTTTGCGTATATGATAGTCATTTTTCATATGCTCTTTGTCGCCAATTGTGTGGTGCCAATGTGTGAATTATAGAATGAGGAATGCATTGCCCCGCTCTCGCTTCACGAACTGTGAAGACTTTTCTTAAAAATGCTTTCAGGTACCATCCCTAACTTTTTGTGTATGAAAGCTTTAAATTTATAAGTTTACTGCAAATAAATAATTTTCTTAAAAAGCATTTATTTTCTTAAGTGATCATAGCCTACAACTTTAGCGAATGCATTTTAAAAAGGAACCTCTTCAATATACTTTAAAGTACAGATCTATGCTATAAAGGCTAAGATCAGTTTCGCGATTACATTTTATAAATCTAGCATTTAATATATTGTCTAATAAGCGAAAGTATATCCGCTTTTGAACACATGTCAAAATTATAGACCTACACTGAACTAAGCCATGTTAAAATCAAATTACAAGTTATTTTGAGAATTAAAGTTAAATTTTTCACTGATGTGTGTACACAGCTTTACTAAAATCTTAAAGAAAGTCGATTAAAAATTAAGTTTCATAATTGCTAAAGTTTCATAATAAGATATTTGCATACTTCATCCATAACTCAAACAATAGAAAATCAATCTATCGATCTAAATTACTGAGCTCTTTCGAGGGAATTTCGCATTCACTCTGTAGAAAGTTAGGAGAAGTCTAGTAAAGAATTTAATTTGTTACGAAACTAATAAATATACAATCATGCATGCGACACATTCAATATCACTTACACACATTCATGTGTATCATTCCTCCCGAAAGAGACTCAACATGGTCAACAAGGAAAAAGACCAGAAATGAGTTTTGAATTAACGGTTACAGGTCTGGCCCAAGCAAAACTTTAAAGAACTTTTATCATTTGTAAAGGATTTACATAGTCAAATTTCTCCGAGAAAAAAATTCAGTCTGGGAAAATTTATTTCCATAGGAAGTACTTCGATCATCTATACAAATCTATTATAAAATGTAATTATTTCGCGAACTATCTATGAAGATTTTATACATTTGTTTACACATTGTTTAAACTAACACCTTCATAGCAGTTGTCTTTTAGCTGTGTGCAAGTATTGAAAAAATTGATGGGAAAGATTTACAGGATTATATAGAACTTTAACTTAAAATGTAATTGATTTTAAAATCGCTCATTCTTTTTAAAATTATTTTTATAGTTAGAATATTACCACTTTTCTAATAATGATAGGTTCGTTTTTAACTAAACATATGTCTTTGATTTTAAATATTAAACTAAAATTTTTCATTCATTATAAATACTTTAAATAAATAGTGTACATTTCAAGAGGAAATGAATGCGATAATTGTGGCTCTGAAATGCGAAAAATCGACTCTGAAGATTACTACAAAGTAATTTTTCACTTCGCTATACTCTCGTTCGTGATTTTTGGGCGCGCTAATAATTCTTTTTCATAGCATAAATAAAATTTTGCTCAAGATCATATCATGTTATTTATGCCATAAATTAGACCGGGCTGATTAAGAATACTGCTCTAATTAAAATTTGGTCAAAAACTATTTTTTAAAGCGTTTTATAATTTAAGTCAGGAATTCCAAAATTAAAAAGATTGTTAAATGAATAAAACACTTCAATAAATTTAAACATTTCGGTCACTCGATTTTATACTGAGAGCAAGCAATATGACTAAAATAGAGGAAAGACCCTTAGAAAAATATTAGAGAGATAGATCAGTTAATTTCAGTTTTCTAAACATTACATTTCGTAACTATCACATGGAATAGCTTTTTCTATCTCCAATTTTGAAATATCGTTAGAGGAAAAATATCGAAGCAATACAAGAATTCAAGTGTAACGATTATACTTCCAAAGTTAATCTATGTAGTTTTAAAAGTTAAAATAAATTTAAATGGAATATTGAGTATTTGGAAATTTAAAAGAATCAAATTTTATACAAAATATGTTCACCAGACAACACAAATTGATCTTGTGATTAAATGTAACATTTACAGATTAACATATAAATACGATAAATCTAAAACTGAATTTCTAAAAAGAACAATTCTAGAAATATTTTACTGGAGAATAAATAATCCGATCACGAGTACCGTTGGGGGAACAAACATTTTTAACCATCCAGCAAGCGCGCTCATCATACAAATCTGAAAAGTCACGCATATTTCCTAAATATGCTATTGCAAGATGACTATTGAAAATGTAACTGCAAGTACGTCAAATGAGAGAGAAGAATAGCCAATGTCAAGTGTTCGAAGTGTCCTCAGGTTTAAATATATAAAACGAACTTCATCTCTAGTGTATCTCTCGCATACGCGTGCCTTCTGGAAGGTTAAAATAAAGAATTCAAATTTTCTGAATAATCAAAAGAAATTTTGAGTGATGAAAATGCAAAACATAATGATTAAAATTTGATATGTTATTTTTTAAAACTCAGTTACCTTAAAGTGAGCAAAAAATTTTCGATTGATGACAATTACAAAAACTTTGAATCAATATAAAAATCGCCATATGAAATAAGTTGTATATTAAATTCACAATTTGTTTTCATACTATATTTGCTACAAAAAAGAATCATTGTGATATCTTCATTTCCAAAAAATATACCAGGCAGTAAAAATTAAGCAGAATAATTCTTCGATTATAAATTTGAACAGCGTGCTTACACGAATTAAATAAACAGTGAAATTAATTTCTACAAATAACAAGAATAAAAAAATACTGTAACACCGGTACCACATACGGTGGAACACCGTGAAGAAAGTGGTAAATGTAGATTTATTTACATGAGCATAAGCAAAAATATGCCACTCAAATTTGATATAAAATTAAATTTGTAAAGCTATTTCCGCGTCAGAAGAAGTCGAATAATACAGCTGATTTAAAATATATGTATCGGTGATGTAATTGGGGCTTTATAGACTGCTTCTTTAAAAGCCGTTAGATAATTTTTCCAATTTTAAATCCCTTTCCTATATTCTTTTTAAAGTGAAATTTTAATAATTTTGTAATTGTCGAAAACTATCCTTCAAAAATCTTATTGAAAAGAAAAGGGGTTGTGTGAGGAAGAAGGAAGCGGTTATGGTACAATAATTGCCTTTTTTTTTGGGGGGGGGGGCGAGATGAGACCCAAAAATTTAACCAATAATATTTTTAAAAAATTCCAGTCTAACATGTATGACGAAAAGAGAGGTATTCTTAGACTTTTTAAATCGTATTTACATTATGTAAAAAACTGTTTAAAAACATACAGATAATTGCAACCAATACAAGTACATAATTACTATATTAGACTCTTAAGGAAACTTATTTTAGAACAGTTTTGTGGGAAATACTTTAACATTTTAGAGTATACAGTTTGTTTCTACATAGAAAAAAGAAATGCGAGCTCTTTATGCCAATGGATTCCCTCAACTTAATAAAGTTTGTTAATTTTAGGTATGTATCATAGCACATTCAATATTAATAAAGCAAAACTTGACTGAAAACTAGATTTTAAGTGTTATGACATTACTCCGAAAAGAAATTATTTTGAAATATTACGGAAATAGCTGCTTACTCTAAAAAAACTTAAATTTTAACAAGGAAAATTTTAACTACGACATGTTGAACCCGGTTTTGGAATCTAGATTTATAGCAAACAATTGGCAATTTAAATAGTTTACATATTAAAACAATGATATTTCTAAGGAATTGTCTCTTTCACGGGAATATGGCACGCATTCTATAGAAAATTAGAAAAAGTGGAGGATAGAAATTAAATTGTCATTAACTAAATTACAAGCATATTCATTCCACGCATCCAATAACATTCACTCCACTTAACACATCTCCACAGTATTCCAACCAGAAAGAGACAAATACCATCTACCTAGATAGACCCAAATTAGATGTTACAGTTTTTAAAGAATACCTAAGAATATATTTATATTTAAACTATTATTCTTTGAAACTCGGGTCAGTTAAGACTGCTCTGAAGTTCACTGCTTAACAAGTGCGAATCCAAATTGCGATTGACCAAATTTTATATTTTATCGTTTTGGATTACAAGAAGACCATTGGGTTAGGTTACATGTTCGAGAAAATACTATAAGTGGGTCATTTTTGGGTCATTATGGGTCACGCTAATTTTATCTAGAAAATGGCTAGCATGATTGACTATTTTGTATTCTATCGTTTTCGGACTCCAGAAAATCATTGGGCTAGGTCACCATGTTAAAGAAAATTCGATTAATGGGTCATAAAGGGTTTGGGTCAAGCTATATTTAAAGAACGGCGTGATCGGTTTTAACGAAATTATGTATGTAACAGTTTTTTGACATGAGGAAGCTAATAGGCTAAGTCACATGTTTGAGAGATTTCGATTATAAGGGTCATGATGAGTCATAATGTATCATGTCCTATATTTAAAGAACAGGTGGATCGATTTTAACGAAATTTTTTGGCATGAGAAAATCATTGGGCTAGGTCACATGTTCGAGAAATTGATTAATGGGTCATAAAGGGTCTGCGTCAAGCTATTTATATTTAATGAACGGCATGATCGATTTTAACGAAATTTTGTATGTAACAATTTTTAGACACGAGAAATCTAATGGGCTAAATCACTTGTTCGAGAGATTTCGATTATAAGGGTAATTTGTGGGCCATTATGGGTCATGCTAATTTTATGTAGAAAATGACTCGTATCATTTTGATTATACTTTGAATTGTATCGTTTTCGGGCAAGAGGAAAACCATTGGGCTAGGACACATGCTCGCGAAAATTCAATTGGTGAGTCATAGTTGGTTAGCGTCATTCTAATTACGTATAACAACGACTCAATCAATTTTACTTAAAATTTTGTAACAAAACGTTTGTCACGAGAAGACTATTGGGCTGAGTTGCACGTTAAAAAAAATCATGTTAGTGGGTCATTTCGCTTTATTGATGAATGCTGTCAAGCTAATTTTACCAAAGAAATGGCTTAAACGATTTTGATTCAATTTTATATTCTTTTGTTTTTGATTACCTGAAGACCGTTGAGCTAAGTCATATGTTTGATCAAATTTGATTTGTGGGTCATTTTGGGTGATACGGGTCAGGGTTACGAAAATATGGCAACAGCTAATGAGTAGGCGATGTTTGACAAAATATTGGCGACATTTGGCCGAAAAATCTATTATGATTACGAAGGCCAAACTACGTATTTGGCGTTAAATGAAAAAAAAAAGTCTTAAATTTGGCTATATCTGACAAAAAATATTGTTTTTCAGAATATGAAGAAATTTTTTATACATTCTTAATAGGATTCAAGATGCATGGTTAATTCAATCAGAGTCGAGCTGAAAAAGTGATTTGGATCGATATCCTTTCGTTGTAAATTTTAAAGTAGAATTTATGAACATGCGCATACAAACATAGTTTTCTTATTGATTTTTTTTAAATACTATTATAAATAACATGTTTTTCAGTAATAATACAGAATGAATGATAGTGATAATACTATATCCAGTTGAACACAAAGTTAATTTTGACCGAGTTGAGCTCGGTCACTCCTGCTAGTAATTGCCCTATGCACGAAAGTTACAAAATCAGTATCCTATGAAGAATTGAGTTTTATTAATCATTCGGTAAAGCAGTCTAATTGACAACTCGCAATAGCTATGTGACAATTTCTGCTGCAACAGTTAAGGATTAATAATTTCCCTATAAATTATAACCAAAGGAATGTTAAATCTAAAAAATGTATGCATTTGTTGTACACCATACACTCTTCTGTCTAAAAGAGAACTCGTCTGAACTATTAAACTTATGGCTGAATATGAAATTTTCTGGTGAAGATACAATAAAAAGAGGATATGTACAAAAGAAACATCTAAGGACATAATATTTCTAAAACATTACAATGAAAAATAGAAGCAGAATGATTTTTTACCAGCAGAATAATAAATCGTGCTAACACATTGACCACCACAATATGTAAAGAAGTGGATTATTTGGGCAACCAACTACAAAGCAGTTTAAGTTTTTATGGATTCAGTTTAAAATTCTCAAATCGGGGTAATGTTTTATACAAATTCCTAACTGTATACAACGTTAATTTTTAAAATCCTTTTTTACAGATTTAACGCCAGACTTAAATAACTGAACATGTGTTGGGGAACAATTAAAAAAACACAGTAGTAAATTATAAGCAGTCCTAATTTATAACAATTGTATTCAATTAAAACATTGGTGACGAGCATCTACGAACATTATGGTGTTCTATGGTAAATTTCTGGCGCGCTTATATGTGTGCGGTGGCAATCAATGTGTTATTTTTACTCAGCAGGATACCAACTTTTGTTACATAGATTGTATAACCAAGATACAGAATATTTAAATTTTTTTTTACTGTATCAATACTATAATATATATTTGGTATGTACAATACTTTTTAAACTTTCGACAAAAACCATTGAGAAATTTACATTTTATAAGAAGTTTGGTTGTATTACATTAGACCAATATTTTTGCTATGTGACTAAGAATGTATTCGCAACGGCAACAAAGCTTCAGAATTTTTTCAGGAAACTAATTGCCAAATCTTCAAGTTTTCAAAAATAAGATATGTATATTTTGGACTAGCAAAATAGTTTAAGAAAACGTTACTTTCTGCCTACTTACAAGTTACCTTTCAGGGGAAAAAAATCTTGAGGTAAAAAGAGGGGGGGGGGAAGATTTGAACAGATATGAATAATTTTGTTAATATAATGCAAAATACAGTAAATATTTGTGGTAAAACTTAAGTCATGACTGTAGCCAACATGATTAAGATACTTCAAATAAGATTGAATTCACAATCATTTTTAAAACGTCGAGCTTTCTTGTTTAAGCAGCAACACCACCTTGAGGTCCTGAAGTTAAAGGATTTTGGAGAATTGTTTTTAACCCGCGAGAACTCGCGCATGACATTTTTTTTCACCGTCGTACCCTTTTTAAGACTATTTTTAAGGCTATTTTTCATTTTAATAAAATTTCAAAGTGCGATTTCGATTACTTTACCTCTTTTTTGAATAAAAGTACTAAGCCAAACAAAAAAGTTTATATTAAGTGACTGTAAAGTAAAAGAAAAGAATTGGGCACCGTGAGAGAAATTCTCATAGCGAGTCCTCCCGGGTTAAAGGAAGTGCGAAATGCTTTCGATTTTTTTTTATATAATCTATAGTCGCCCCAGTAGCGTGATCAATAGCGGCATCTACTGCCACGCCGAGGAGTCCTGGTTCGAATCCGGGTAAGACATGGATGGTGTGTTGTCCCTTTGTGTAGTTTAATAAATATGTAATGGATATGTGCAACAAAAAATAGTTCAGAGTTGTCATTTCTTCAGGGTCTAATGGCTCATTCGAGGCAAAAGACTATATCTGCTAGAAGACCTCAAAGCAATGTCAAATCAAATCTGTAAAGAAGTTGTACGTTTGGTTAAAAAAGGTAGCCTTGACATCCGAAGCATTTTAAGAAGGTCAGGGCAGTGGCCACTAATCATACAATTTTTATTTTTTTGCATTAGTATTAAAGTACGTTTCTTACTCGAAAAGCTGGTGCAATAGGTGCGTGTTTAAATATATACGCATTTTAGCGGAATTATATCGAATCTAAGTGAAATAACATTTTAAATACAAATTTTGACGCATGCAGAAACAGTACAATAAGACTTTTTAAAAGATCCTGATTAGTTCATTTGAAAAATAAACTAATGATTAATTTTACTTGATTGAAAACTGGCGGAGATAGTGTCCATCGATTAAAAAAAAATTCCAATCGCTACTTGCTGATTCACTCTCCAGTTCCTATAGCTCCAAAATTTTACTTTCAAAACAGAACTAATATTATATTACATTTTATGAGTACGAAGTACTTCAAAGATCCATATATAAGAAAGATCCATATATAAGGTTAACGAGGCTTAATTTAACATTTATTGAAAATTATCTTTGCCTCAAAAGAACTCTTATTCACTTTTCCCCAATTTTATTCAATTTATACTATGTACTACATTGTATCTAAAAACAGAAAAAAAATATTTTTTTCATATTTTATTGTAATAGATGTAGCAGATATCTTGAGATAAATTTTTTTTTTAATTTAGTAAATTTAACAGTACAGTAAAACTGCCGATTTCTATCGTTGCGGTTTAAATTTAGTACAGTTATACGTTACTAATGTTACCTGTTAATATGTTAACTGTTAATGCATTAATATGGTACAATAGTTTAAAAAATTGTAAATTCTCAAAAACTATTTTTCAGAAATTTAGCCCAATAATACATACGATTGATGGTGGTGCGAAATTATTTCTTGTAGATTTATCTTGTAGATTTATTTCTCAGCTGAAAAATGCATTGTTAATTATGAACACCAAATTCAAAAAGATAACATCTTTTTTATTATTATTCCAGTAAAAATCTGAGTAAGAGAGGTTTAATGCCTAGCGGAAGTAACCTTTTACAATAGTTACATGTTACTGTGAAAAACAAAACTGGGCGTTATAGATTTCGCTTATATTGCGTAGAATATAAAACAGTCCGCAATAAAATGTCACTTTTTCTATTTAACAGCCTATTCTAGACACTGAAGAAAACCCCATCTTTTTTATGGTACTTGTATATTTTAGATTTTGTTTCATATAATAATTATAAAAAGTAGTTAGAACCGCTTCTTAGATTTAAAATATACGCATATAAAAGTAGTAACGCAAAAAAAATCCTTTAAAAATCCTTGTTAATTATGAATCATTTCCACATTAAGTTCTTTTTTGTGATTTTGATCCTATCTGGACCTTCAAGTATGACCCCTAAGAAAAGATTTAAAAGTTAATACACAAAATATTAATGAAAATATTACTTATACAAATGTACATTTCAATGTTCAAGCCCGTGTACAAAATTTTAAAAAATCATGAAAATTTCCTCAAGTAAAGTTTTTCTAAATACCACTACGTAAATTTTATTACGCACTGATAATATGAGAATTAAACTAACTTTTTAATGCGTTAACACTATTTTCCCCCCCTTAAAATTAGGCTCGATTTAAAATATTTTACATTTGAAACTACATTACAAATGAAGTAATCAAATGAGAAAATTTAAACTCAAAACCACCTGTTAACCCTTAACTGCTGTTAGTGGTCTCACAGACCGCTAAGTTTGTCAAGTTTTAGAGCTTAACCAGTAATTTTTAGGTTTAACTACATATACTGGTCAAATTTTGTTTCGTTTGGAGTCCATTTACTATCTTTAGAGACTTTTGAATAGCTGAATTTTATTTATGATATTCCTGTATACAAAGTTTAATACAAAGATAGTATTCCGAGTGTTAAATTTAACATTTTATTTTATGAATAAAATGTAAGATTAATGAATAAAATGAAGTGAATAAAATGCAGATTAAGCGGTCTGACAGACCGCTCTCAGTAGTTATGCGACAATTTTTGTCACAGCAGTTAAGGAAGCCTTGCTATAAATTATGAACAACATTTAATATTTTTAGATCTCTCAATGTGCGTTCGTTTTAGTCCAGATTTTTTTTAAAATGAAGTGAATGGAGTAGAATTCTTAATGTCTTAAAATTGAATGCAGCACTTCTCAAACAGGTTTTATTTTTTAAATATTAAAAATATTAATAAAGTTCAAACTATAAAAAGAGAAAAATACATTTTCTAGCAACGTAATTTCATATCGCGGTCTACATTAAATGACTGGAGATTTGCACAGTTAAAATTTAAGAACAAATATTTTTAATGTACAGTCTCTTACACGGGAATTTGTCAAACAATCGATGAAAGTTAGAAGAAGTGGAGGATAGAAGTTAAGTTATTATACAACTAATACTGCAATCATCCATAATCACATATAGCACCTCTCATGCGTTCTAAACATTCAAACATTCCATCAGGAAGAGACTATGTAGGATTTAAAAATACCGTAATGAATTTATTAAATTTAAAATGTACAGTGGTTCAGAAAATGTTCCCTGAAAATTCTGGGAAGTAATAGGGGAACCACCTTTCTTGCAAACTCCAAACACTTAAATATAACCCCATAACATTAATATTTTTAGCAAAGTAATTTAAAATTGCTTTTAAATAGTTGACATGTTTTATTGCTTGACACTTCGGCTTCACATCTGATGAAGGGGAACACGTTGATATACTTTTCAGGATAAAGTTAAACTCAAGTTAGATTGAATATCCAACAAAATGGGGGGGGGGGGAGAGGATGAGTCAATCTTTTTTTAATTTGAAAAAAAAAAGAGTCGCGTATTTAAAATCTCAAAATTAAACCAAGTTTGATTTGGAAAAAAAAACCTAATTTATTTTGTGAAAAATTATGCCTGTGTCAATACCGATCATTCTGACATTAGAGCACTGCTAGTGGACTGAAAATGCTACTTAAATCATTTCATCAAATTAACATTTTATAGTGGTATTTGTTTTATTTAAGCATTCTACCTAGCTTGTTACTTTTCTCCCCGTGCAAGGGTTCAAACAGGATTAAAACCACAAAATCGTTTAAATATCAGAAATATTCTTACATATTCAGCAACATAAAAAAAGGTTCTGTATTTTTTTTTTCAGCACTGTTTAGTTTTTTTTTTTTAATCATAATATAAAGCGTAGAAGCGATGCAAATCCTATTCGGTTTTGTCATCCTGCTTTTTGAAATTACACTGAACTGTTAAAAATCTAAAAATCTTAAAGTAAGATTTTTATTGTATTGTATCCCACCACATTCTATTCTGTTACTTTTTTAATGAATTAAAATACTTAAAATTTTACAATCAAATCGAATAGTTTCATTTAACCCGAGAAATAAATCTAGGCTGAGAGATTGTAAAACTATTTGAAACTATGCAAGTCTCAACATACCCCCCTTACCATCAATCTGATGTATTATTTGGGTTATCTTGCATCAGTTTTAAAATCTGAAAATTAAAGTTTTTTGTTAGTTTGAAAACTATACATTTTTTTAAATAAGTCAAATTAACAATTTGTATTCTGGTATAGATATTTCTGAACTTTTAACTGCGTTGTTCTTAGTTTTATTGCTGCATTTAATCGGCCAAAATAAAAGGCCAACAAATTCTATCCTTGGTATGATTCTGTTTATAGAAATGTAGGTAAACAGAACTAATTCAATTCACTCACCTCAACATATTCGACTTTAAAAAATGACTTTTTGAAAGGGAAGTAAGGAACGCTTAAAATGTACAACTGAATATGTGTATTTTATTAGTTCCATATTAAAAGTAAAAAGAAATTTTGGAGTTAAGAATTTATTCACAGTAAGTTAAGAGAAATGAAATATTCAAAAGTGGCTTTCCCCCCCCCCCCCCAACTCTAATAGTATTTTTAATATATGCCCATTATATCCGCTAGTTTTTAATCCGTTATTTTTTTTTAAATATTCGAAATATACTTTGTTAGTGATGTAACAGATGTTTATTAAAATGTATTTTGCTGTTCTATGCAACTTAAAAGAAATTTGCGGTTCAAAAATTACATTTTTCTTAAACCTTTTTAACTAAAAATGCCTATGTTTTAAACGGTTACGTATTGCACTAGCTTTTGGACGAATGAGAACAAAACTTTTGTTACTTTATTGAAAAAATACCACAAACTCAAAGATTCGTTCTATAATATTTTCAGAACTCTTCAACTATCAAGTCGCCATTTTTTGTGAGGGGGGGAGGAGGTGAGGATAGTTGAATGAAAAAGGATTCAATACTTTAAACTTTATTTGCTGTTAAGAGTCTTGCACATCAATACTTTTCAAGGTTTAATTTGTAATTTCCAGTTTAACTCAACTCTAGAAGCTTTTTGAAGAGTAATTTTAACATCCTACACTAAAAGTACACCAATAGTAAGCTATTTGTAAAAGAGCCTTTAATGTATTTTTCAATCAATTGACCTCTTTGAAGCTCTGACAATTTCTGTAACAACATTTAAGGCTTAATAATTTATGCATTTTGTTGTCAAACTACGTTACTCCTTAAATGATAAAACGTACCAATTCAAAAAATACTGTTTATGAAATTTCATTTCGGGAGACATTGCACGTATTTTTATGCCATATTTAACACCTTATTTATGCCATACAATTTTTTAAAAAAATCTTGAATGGAATTTTAACTATAACAAATAAAAAATATCCGCATCAATTTTGCGAGATTTTTCCTAAAACATCCGTTTTAACTGGAATTTTTGTTTAATGTATAAAAACAACAACAACTCTTACATATAAGAAAATATTTTTGGGGTTCAAAGTATCTGCATAATATATTTCTAATATATTATAAAAAAATTTTCAAAAATGCGCTTGTTAAGAACTAGTTTTTACCTAGAGATAAATATAGATTAAAGTATTTAAAATTTGAGAAAGGGAATCGATAGGTGAATAATAGACCCATTCAGACTTTTTGAAAATATTCGTCAATATAATAAGCTCATTGCATCATGGACATTACATGGTACGATTAACCAAGGTTAAACCAATAATATAATTATATGCATGTATATAAAAATTTTCAAATACTAAATCTGTGTGAAACATTCAAAATACACATTAAAATATTCCAGAATTAAAGCAAATGTTATAGTACGAATTAAAATAAGGAACAATTATAAAATTTTAGCTCAATAAATCAATCACTGGAAAAATCCGAAATAGGAAATGAGGGGGTGGGTAAAAACCGAGAAAGTTCCCTCTTTGGTGATAAAATATTTTAAAATCAGTTAGATTACCTAAAAAAGGTATTTAAATATCCTTATAAGAAATGATATATATTAGAGATCAGAGCACAGATGTATAGAATACTGCACAAGCTATAGAAACACAATCTGTACAAAAATATTTTTTAAAAAGCAAAGACCATTGTCATTTTTCACATGCACAATTTTAGTTCATTAAATGTGTAGATGAGGGAATTTATTAAGCATTGGCCAATTCTGCCATACTGTTGTAGAAGAGATGCCTTCAAAAGATTTTTGGAGTTATCTTGGATAGACATATTATTAAACTATTTGCAGTCTTTTTGTGATCACACGGAGATCTTTATGGTCTTAAAAGAAAACTAGCAACCTCCAGAAGGGAGTAATTTTCTTTAAGCTTGATCAAGTCTGCTTATCTCCTTTTCTCTGTTGAATCACTGTAGTAGATTCAGTCTGTTTGCTATAAACCATATTTTATTGCATTACTGTTGAGAGGGAACGCTTTAATTGCAGCCTTAAGGCAATCCTATTTATAATTCTTCTTACAATCTAGTTTATGATACCTCACTTAAATGGGCATACATTTACCTTTAATAAACCTTTCCTTCATTTTATGGAAGTTTGCATGAATAAGGTCCACGCACATAGCACCAACTTCTTGCGCTATCTTTGATCTTTTGTTTCGGCGCTTTGATCTAAAACTGCTTTTTCAGTGCACTGAATCTGAACTTCAAGAGAGGAATCTAACGCGAAATCAGTTGACAGCTTTACGACTGAAGATTGGGTAGATAAAAGTTCCCCTTCCTTTGTCAATTTGGTAGGGTCAGTCCCTCAAAAATCATTAAAAGAGGTTTTACCCTTGTTACGTTCGGAAACAAAGATAGATTGATTGCTCTTTTAGTGTAATAAAAACTAGTGCTGTTCGCTCGCAGCCTTAAGGTTTGGACAAATTGCTTAGTTGGAGTCAGATTTTTTTTGTTAGCTGCTCCACATTATTTACACCTAATTCAATTCTAGAACTTGATTAACAGCTTTTTTTTAGAATTTTAGGTTTATAACGTTACGTATTTTTAAATATATCTACAAGGAGTACGATTCAAGGCAATTCTAAATAATTACCCAAAACAAGATTTGTTTTCCAAAGTATATGCAAGAAATTTATAATAATCGCGCTCATTGAGATCCATTCGTATCCGGAAGATTCGTAATCATGTTTAAAATATTCGTAACATACCCAAAGTTGATTTTCTAGATCAAATTAAAAAAAAATCAAATTTTGCTCATAGTCTTATTTTCTGCATTTCGTCATAAAAAGTTCCATACTGTAAATTCGGCATTACCTTGCTCCATTTTTAAAATAAAGTTACCAATCATAAGAGTTATTTTGATGATTTACGAGCTCTTCAAAACACATTCACGGAGACAGATCTATCTTACTGCGCAGCCCAAGCTTCGTATTTTGTGGTCAGCATCCTAACCGCCCATACTGTAGATTAAGCTTAATGCAGCTTCATCATAGTCTAAATTGTACGATTTATTTTGGAGGATAAAAAGTTTCTGTAAAATATTAATAGACGAGATTCATTTGCATTGTTGGTCCAAGTGATCGTGCTGAGAGTGATCAGGGTAAACAAACTTCGGAAGAGGAAAACGCCCTCTTGGTGTTATATTTTTTACTTGTTTTAAAATATTAAAATTAGTACATTAGAATTTTTTATCCTTAAATTTTCATAGCACATTTACTAGTACATTTTACATCCCATCAGTTGCTGACTCAAGCAAGTTTACTTCAACAAAACTTTGCAAACTTCAACAAACTTTTTGCTAGTTATTTGAGAGAAGAGTTAAATTTCATTATCACAATTTTTTTTGCAATAAACTTTATGATTAAGTATATTTGTAGATTGTATAGAGGTGATTTTAGCTGTTTAACTCATATTTTAATTGTTAAAATCTCTGTGAAAGTTGTTTCACAAGAGAAATCCCTCATTCTGGAGGAATGGATAAATGACAAAATTGCCTTGCACTTTTGGTAGCACAGTATTTCGTGCTACATACACATTACATCTCTAAACAAGATATGAAACTGAATGACATTTTTTAAAAAACTTTTTAGGAGTTATTCTGTTCTTCATTTAAGAAGGCTTTATGCTTTTCTCCTGTATTTAAGCCTATAATGTCAAAGCTTACAATGTATTTATCCTCACAATATCTCTTTTCTTTCTCCATTGTTGTTGAATTTTGTGCGAAGTGACATAATGACCAACTAAAGCAATATTTAAGAAATTTGTCTAATTCAGTGACATGACAGCTGTTAGAATAAACGTTATCACAAAAAATATTGTATTTACAAGGGAAACATCACTAAACTTTAGGCATTACATATTGCGGAATTAAGAAAGCACTATTTCTCAGATTACATACACTGCATCGCTCTTATATATCTGCATCGCACTGAAACTCAAATAAATAAATTGAATCATACAATATATAAAGGGCGTGTTCAGCAATGTCACCGGTAAGTAACCGGTAAGATTAGTTAGTTACCAATGCGTTCAGTACTGTAACCGGTAAGCAACCAAAGTCGTTCAGCACAAGTGACCGATGTGACCGTTAAGTGACCGAACTAACCGGGGGAAAAATCTTGGTTAGTTGGGTCACGTGATCGATTACATGTTATTTAGTTAAAAATAAATGGCAACTTCAAATCAACAGGCGGTAGATTCGGTTTCGTTTTCTGTTGTTCGATGTCAAAATGGAATATAGATGGCGCTACATGACATAACTAACCAGTGCGTCCAGAGAATCAGTCAATTGGTTAACTACCAGTTACTTACCATTCCGGTAAGTTACCGGTTACATTGGTCACTTTGGTAAGTTCGCTGAACACGCCCAACGTTTTGTAATCACCCTAATTATTGGTTTTAATATCCGCATACAAATGGTGCATTCAGTAGAATTTACAAAAACGATCGTTCTCGCAAGTTACTTGCCGTCCAATTCTACGCTGTAAAAAATATGACTATTTTGCTGCATCGTCACTCCACTGCTTTTATAGAAAACGACTACTTCAGGCTATCAAGGAGCATTCTCATTGGCCAAAAGAGTTATATTCTATAAAAGCGGGTGAGTGACGATGCAACAAAATAGTCATATTTTTTACAGTGTAGTACGCTGTTAAAAATTTGAAACTTTTGCTGCTGCGTCACCCCACCACTTATATATAAAACGGTTACTTTACAGCTTTATTGAGAATTCTCATTGGTCTAAATCGATATCTATGTTATAAAGGCCAAACGTATCAGTGCGTAATTTTCGATAGTTTTTCGAATTTTTGTGCATACGTCATTTTGAGAATGGCAACACTTTCAAATTTTAAATGAAATTTCGGTATTGCAATTTTTGCCACTACAAATTTTTAAACTTCTAAACATGCCAATTTTCAATTTTCACACCATCGTGAAGGGAAAAAATGTACTTTTAAAGGAAATTTGTTTCAAAGCTGTATCTTAATTTGGTTTTGAAATATAAATTTTTTGGTAGTTTTTAATACTGCTTTTCTAATCGCGGCAACAGGAGTACTCCATTTCTATTAAAAAAGCGTAATTTTTTTTCCAACCACCTTCGTCGTTCCAAGCCAAGCTCGCACTCTGATTGGTTGTTGCTCTCGGCACTGTTTTCATGTAACTTGGCGATAATCATACTTGGCGTAGCGATAGATGCTTCCGTCGAATAGTTTGATTTCCTTCCGAACCGAGTACAAAGTAACTTTTCTCTTGCAGCATTGGATTGGATGGAACGTGTTTTACTGAAAGCTGTACTCTTTAAAAGTTTTTAAACACAAATTTTTACTTCGTACTCGGTTTACTTTGTACTCGGCTCCGAAGGAAATCAAACTCGACGGAAGCATCTATCGCTACGCCAAGTATGATCATCGCCAAGTTACGTGAAAACAGTGCCGAGAGCAACAACCAATCAGAGTGCCAGCTTGGGCTTGGAAAGACGAAGGTGGTTGGAAAAAAAATTACTCGGAAAAAAAAGGAAAAAATTGATTGCTGTATCTTTATGTTGCCATTTTCTCATTAAAAGGGAAAAAATTGAAATATAAATATCGTCTGTTATAAAAACCAGTGAATTTTCATTTCATTTACAAAATTTGATTTACACGTAACAGTTTAATATCTGTTTCAGCTAATAGCAAGGAGATTAATAGCAAGTTTTGAATCAAAATGATCAAATTAAAATACCATTTTTTTGAAAAGGTGAATACCATAGAGTAAAAAGAAATTAATAGAGTGGAAGTATAAGTTCTGGGGGTGATGCTGAAAATGTAACCCTATATTAAATACAATTAAATACCAACAAAACCACGTGCTTTGACACGCCTATCAATTGTAACAGATTTAAACCCCTATTTTTTTTCTCTTGTTTTTTAAAAAGAACTAATCTATCGCTTCACCGGTAAGAATTGATTATTTTATTATATGTGTTTTAAATATCAATATAGAAAATTCTTTTAAAGTTTTGTTTGAAAAGATAATTATTCTTTTGTTAATATCTTAAAACCGATTGCAGTCAGAAATCTAGATTTTAAATTAATATTTATTACTTAATTTTCATAGAGTAGCTCACAAAAATGTTCGTACACTTAAGAATTTCAATGAAATAGTGCTCTATCTATTAATTAAAATTGATATTTTAGAATGGGTATTTAAGAGTGAGATCTATGACTCATTATTAACAAAACTACATAAAATATTTTAAAAACATAGCAAAACTTTATTTTGAAAAAATCATTAATCAAAAAATAACAAAAAATTTACCTCACAAAAGTCTTCGTACACTTTAAAAAAATCGCTATATATTTGTAAATATTGTAATATTTCGCTAAAGTTGTACTTAATAGGATATTATTTAGAACCCACAAAAGTTTTTTAAACACCTGGGAATAGATTTAATTAGTGTTTTTGTAATTTCTGCATGAAAGTTGATGCCTTCATCGAATATTGCTGTTTTTACTTCGCTTTTTGTTTCAATGCTGTGTTTTCGTGTTCTAACTTCCAGTTATCTCGAAATATGTTTTACTGGGTTGAAATTCAGCAGTTGAGGTGATGTTTTCAGAACTTGTGAACAATTATAAAGACGCCAGAGGCGAACGTTGAGAGCCATGTGCCTTGTATCATTATCCTGATAAAAAACAAAGTTGTATCTGCTACCCATATATTGGCCTGATAATTTTAAATTGCCTTTTAAAATATTTGAACAAAGATCATGATTTATTATGCTATGAATATATAACAAATTATGTAATCCTGATGCTGCTATGCACCCTCACACAAGGACAACTCCACTGCCATGCTTAACTCTTCCAACTAAGTTCTTTGAATTAAATTCTTAATTTTTTTTTCCTCCATACTACTATGCACTCATTGAAGCCACGAATGGCATATTAGATTTCATCTGTAAATAAAAGATTATTTTAATACGATTCGGGTTTATTTATCATTGATTTTGCTAAAGAAAGCCTAAGCTTTCTGTTTTTCGCCCCAACAAAAATTTTTCTATGGGCAGAATGCCGATATAATGCAACTGGGCTTACCAGTCGTCGAACAGTTTCAGGTGAAAATGAAGTAGAAACTGTTTCATTAAATTCTGTAGCAACTTTTATAGCATTTAAACGCGGATTTTTTACGACTTTTCTAATTGTAAGTATTTGATCTCATTGCGTTAACTTAGATTGATGACCTTTTCATACCTAGTTTTTAATCTATTTTTTTTTCTATAAAGCCTTTTATCGCATACTTCACCGTAGAATGGAATAAATTAACTAATTTTGAAATATTTCGAATTGATTTACTACTATTATGAAGAAAAATAACTAATTTCGAATGCTTTTAGTCTTAACATTACGATTTCAAACCATTTTTAATTAATAAATAGAATATTACGGACCAATTCTGCAAAATATAAAGCCAAGCGATTTTTTAAATGTCAATACACTGCAAAAATAAAAATAAAGCGACAAACAATATTTTTAATAATGAATTTATCCGAAAATGTTTCTGTGTACGAAGACTTTTGTGGCGTGCTCTTTCTGTGGCATCTCCCATTTCCATTTTTAGATTTAAAAAAAAATCCCTTAATTTTAAACAAAAAGGTTGTGTGTTATTTAGAATAACTTGGAGATAATATAAAAAAAATTCTCGACTTCATATACGAATTTAATTTCAGGGAAATTTCTTTTTAGTAAAAATATTTAAAGTGTACGAATACTTTTGGGAGCCACTGTATATGATTTTAAAAGAATGTTTCCATCATTATATTTTAAATATTTATTATGCAATTATCATAAAAATTTTTTATCTACGTTATAAAGTATTTAAAATTACTGTAAAGAAGGAAAATTTTAGTAATACAATTTTTAGTTCGTATGAAATGTTTTCAATATCTTATTTAATTTTAATTTGACATTATTATTGCTAATTTTCCAATTTCAATTATTTTAAAAGCGAACATTTTTTAAAATAAATAATAATAGAAAAAAGACCATTTTAAAAATTTGCTATTTTTTCTTAAAATACGCTTTGGTTGTAATTCATTTCTTTCAATTCGTCTTATTAATACAAAATCCCTTCCACGTGCTTTTGTTTGGGACATTAAAATTTGAGCGATAAATGGTTTCATATTGCAAACCTTTTTTGAGGCTTACTTCACCTCCACCTATCTCATTCCTTCAAGGGTGAATACAGATACGAAATGTGCATTTGTAAATTTTGATATGGTGAAAATGATGCCAGGTTTAGATTTCACGGGGAAAAAATTCTATGATTGAGTCAAAGTTGAATAAATTTTGCTCTTTTTCATCTTGGAATACTTGCATAAGAACCTTAATTGATAACTTTATCATAATAAAAAATCTTTATTTTTTTTTCTGCTTACATGTACGATTAAAGTTTAATTTTAACAATTTCTACAACTGAGTAGTTTAGAAATAGTTTTTGTTAATTTGGCATTAAATATGGTTTGTTTAAGTGTTAGACTTATCACTATAAAATGCATTTTTTACTATAACTAATTTTGTGGGTTTATATTATAAGTCAATGAAACAATTCCTTCTTAATCATTTTCTTTAGTCAAAATTTGACGGGTTCTACCTTGTATTCTATAAAAGCCGTGGAGTGACGATGCAGCAAAAGAAAATGTATGACTGCATCATTGCAGCTACACTCTAAAAGTATGACTATTTTGCTGCATCGTCACTCCCCCGCTTTTATAGAACATCACTCTTTTGGCCAATGAGAATGCTCCATGATAGCCTGAAGAAGTCGTTTTCTATAAAAGCGGTGGAGTGACGATGCAGCAAAATAGTCATATTTTTTACAGTGTAAGTAAAATAACACTGTTCAAAATTTTAAACTTTCCTGCATCGTCATTCCACTGCTTATATAGAAAACGATTGCTTCACCATCAGAGATGTGCAGTATCGAAAATACATGTATTCGAAATACATTTGTATTTTGTATTTTAACCCGACTAAACTAAAGTATTTTGGTAATGTATTTTGAAATGATTTTCTCAAGTATTTCGTGTTTTGAAAATACATTTCATACTCAAAATACATTTCTGTAGATTTCCAGCTGCTTCGTTAAAACTGCAGATGTAAGATTCACAAAAGCATAATATAAGTATGACTGTTTTGTTTTGACTTATAGGGCTCATTTGTGGAAGTTTATACAAGTATACTTTTCTACTGCTGGTACGATAAAGATTAGAATGAATGCTTCTGTTTTACTTAGGCATTGCTGCTGAATCATTACAGTTCTAAAGTTCTAAGTTTTATAAGTATAACGCTGCTATGAGAATGATAAAAACTACTGTGTTATAAACAGGAAGAACTATTTAGAGTTTTGCTGTGTATGGTGCTTTTTAAAAAATTACAGAAAGACTTGTAATGTAGTAGTAGAAAGAAATGTAATGCAATGTTTAAGTCTCGTGAAAGAATAGCTGATATTTTTTCAGCTCCGGGTGATAATGTATCAAATGAATTAATGAATTACGATAGTACACGTTACGCTAACGCTATACTAAATGGGATTTTTTTTTAAATTTCTGTTGATAATAACGATAAAGTTAAGGCAGCATGCCATATGTTAAAAACAAGATCTACCGTTATAAGAGAAACATTTGTAGCATTTTTTATTGTAAATTTGTCCTTACTGGAGGTACACGTTTATATAGCATGACTTCGTAATTATTATTGTTAGTTTTTTTTCTCTCATTTCACGATTCATTTTGTACTGTTAAAAAAAAAATACCACAATGAAAAAATATAAACTGGTAACTGACCAAAATGAAAGCTATTGTAGGAAACGGAAGTTTCATTCTTTTTTGAGTTTAGATGATAAGCAAAAGATTCACAGATGAAAATTTTAATATCAATAAGACTATAAATTTGGTTAGTTATAAAAGCATACCCATTTAGAAGAATATTTATGATTTTGAATGTGCGGGCATGTGCATATATTTGTTTACATTAAAATTAAAGATAATAATAAAACATTATTTTGTACCAATTTATAACTATAAAATATTATTAATTCGGTAGTTATTTATGGATCCCGGAATTTCCAAGATTATTTATGTATCAATCTAGATCAATGTTCATTGTACTATAATAAATCTACAAAATTAGTTATAGTAAAAATGCATTTTATATTGGTACGTCTAACTCTTAAACAAACGATATTTATCGTCAAATTAACAAAATACTATATCTATAAAACGCAGTTGTAGAAATTGTTAAAATTAAACTTTAATCATATATGTAAGCAGTAAAAAATAATAGAGATATGTTACTATGATAAAGTTATCAATGAAGGTTCTTATACTAATATTCCAAAATGATAAAAAGCAAAATTTATTCAACTTTGATTCAATCATAGAATTTTTTTCCCCGTGAAATCTAAATCCGGCATCATTTTCACCATATCAAAATTTACAAATGTACATTTCACATCTGTATTCATGTTTCAAAAAAATTGGTATTTTAATTTAATAATTTTCATTCAAAACTTGAAGTCTTAATGCTATTAGCTTAAATAGATATTAAACTGTTGATATTCTTTTATGTGTAAATCAGATTTTGTAAATACCGTCAAAATTTACCGGGTTTTATTACAGAAGATATTTGAATGTCTATTTTTTTCCCATTTAATGAGAAAATGTCAATATAAAGATACAGCATTCATTTTTTCCGCTTTTTTTCCTTTTGCTTTAAATAGAAATGGAATACTCCTGTTGCCACAATTAGAAAAGAGGTATTAAAAGCTACAAAAAAATTTATATTTCAAAAACAAATTAAGATACAGCTATCAAACAAACTTCATTTAAAAGTACATTTTTCTTCCTACACGAATGTCAAAATGTCCATTTTGACACCATTTTCTAGAAAATCTATTGTGTTTAAAAAAAAAATTTAAAATGAGTGCCATTAGATAATTTCTGAGGAACAGCATTTGCAAGTTTCATGCATTTCCGAACAACCCCACTCAAATCTTTTATTTTTAATTATTTTCTTAGTATTTTGTAGAATTATAAAATATACAAATAGGATGTTCTGACAATAGAAATATAGCATTTCCCAATTGAAAAATCTCCTCCCCCTCCCTCAGCGCCAAGAAAGCTAATAAGATGAAAAAAAAAAATCATCTTTTTAAAAATATTTTTCTTTTGTGTAACCAATAATGCTTTTGAAACAAAATAAAGTAATGTATCTGTAACTCATTCGAAACAGTATTACAACTAATTGACATATTAAAATAATTTTATAATAAGTTATTTTAATGGTATTTATAAGTACAGTCGGTAGAAAAAAGGGTTAAAGGTGACGCTTAGTACTTCCTACTGGTAAGATTGGGAAGGATCGCAAATGCCACGTTCTGAGATAAACATTTCTGTTTACGGCCAATAGATGGAAGCAATGTCACTATTGTGTTCCATTTTGCCCGATAATTCGGATTAATTCAGACCAGGATCAATCCAAATTGTCGAAAACCGGATTATCCGGAGAATGTTAGTAAATGAAATAAAATAAATTAAACTCACATAAAATCACCTTTATACTAAACATATTCAATATTTACAAACAGAAAAGTGTTTACTTTGTAATTATAAAAATTGTCATATTCTGCTGTGCCAGTTTTGCGGGCGTATGGTCATAGTCCCTTGAGCATAAGTAGTTCGTTGGATGTAGTCTCCACATACGTTCAAAATAAATCATTAATTGTTCAAAATAGGAAATTGCTTCATTATAGTTTATAACTTCTGGTTGATCATAATTGATAAGGGTTTTCGTCTGCATCATTTTCATTTACTTCCGTTGTGCACAAAGCGATTATTAAGTCATCTGTAAGCGAGGCATACTCATCATACTTTCTGCTTCCAACCAATTACTAATGTCGCTGATGCTGATATCAACATCTGAGCAACCATCAATTTTTTAAAACAAGCTGACAAAATTTTCAGGTATAATTTCTCTTTCACTCTCGTTTATTCCTCTTTCTATTTCGATTTTCTGCAAATGATTAGTAGAAGAGTTTTGGCACGAAGACAAGGAAACAGTGACAAGAGACCTATGGACTGGCTGACAAAGATCGGAAAGTGATCCTTATCAGTCAGTATGTAAATAAGGATAGTTTTACTTTCCTTTCTTGCAATGCTCTAAGTAAAACTTTATTAAGTAGCGAGCTTTTGATGACATTTCTAAATGGATTAAATAGAAAACTGTGAAAATTGGAATTGCCAAAGCTTAAATGATGCATAGCGGTACCTTTCATAGATAACATTAAAGAGTTTGAATAAGAAAGCTTGAGGTATTATTCCGAAAAGATTTCAGAAAATACTTCTCCATTCAGAATATGAGGCTGAAATAAATTTATGTTACAGAAATTTGCCAATCACCTCTCAAAAAAAAAAAAAAAAAAAAAAAAAAAAAAAAAAAAAAAAAAAATCGATCGAACCAATCCGGATTTTTGGGGTCCGAATTACCGGGGTTCTACTGTAGTATAAATTTTTCGCCATTTAAATTTCTCCGTCCGGGATGACCACAGTGGACTCTCGTTAATTCGAACTCTTCGGGGTCACAAGAAATATTCGAATTATGGAAGTAAGGAGAGGAAAACATGATTAAAGGGGTACTATTAGAAATGAAACAATGTTATAATATTTTTTAAATTTATTTCCGCTGTTATCATTAGAATATGGCTTAATATTAAAATGAAAGATGTAAATACATAACCTAATAAATAATATTAAAATAATATAAATAAAACATAAAAATTAATAATATAGTATAAAATAACTGCATTTTAAATTTTTTATTAATTTTACTATAATTTTCTTCTTTGAAATTAAATGATTATTTAAGAAAATATTTAAACTATTTATCATCACTATGAAAATAAAAATTATCAATTGTTTGATTAGTCCTCTTCATTTCTGACTTTTAAGCCAATTGTAATAAACAATTAAGTTCTTCGTCAGATGACGACTGTATCAGGCTAAATGTACGCAAACATACCACGGTGCAGGATCCTTTTTTCAGGATAGGATAAGCACTTGGGACATTATATAGCAGAATCGCGAGAATCTGATTCCATCTTCTCATTGCACTATTCGTGAATTGTTCCAATAATTTCTTCCACAGTTAAGGAATCAGATATTTATAAACAATTGTCAGCTGACACGTCCGTGAGAAAATCAAGAAAAAGGAAAAAAGTGGAATTCTGGTTAGTTCGAATTAAACGAATTCAATATAAAATGGTTTCAAATTACTGAAAATTTTAAGCAGTATCCTGCCATTGAAAATTTCGGGACTTCATGTTTAGTTTGAATTAAGCGAAGATTCGATTTATCCGATTTCGAATTAACGATAACCGACTGTACCTCCTATAGACGAGATTGGGAAGGATCTCAAATACCATGTGTCGAGATAAACATTTATGTTTGTTGCCAGTAGATAGCAGCACTACGACTAATGCATTCCTTTCAAAGAATAATGAAAAGTCACAGTCATATTCTTATATCTCTGCTCATTTTTCATTGGTAAGCGACGGCTTTTGTTTTAGTGATGATTTTTAGGTTCAAGGGACGTAATTACTGTGACACAACTGGAGAAAACTTCTCCAAATGAGCAATTTCTAAATGTGCAAATCTAAAAAAAGGCAAAATAAAAATACAGTCGGCTATCGTTAATTTGAAATCGGATATATCGAATCTTCGCTCAATTCGAACTAAACATGAAATAACGAAATTTTCAATTGCAGAATAATGTTAAAATTTTCCATTTATTCGAACTCATTCTCTGTTGACTTCGATTAATTCTAACTCTCCATTTTTTCATTTTTCCTTATTTTCTCATGGATCCTTAAAAAATAAAAAAAAACTTTCTTTCATTTTTTGTCAGAATTGTTCTGAACAAGTATACATATAATCCCATGCATTTGATATCCATTTTCTTAGTGGCCTGTCTGTCCGTCATCGGACGGAGAACAAAACTATTTCTTACAAATATAAAAACTGGCTAAAATGTCAAAAACGAATAGGATTATCAGTAAATATCAATTGATATTTTTTTTCAGAATGGTGATAAATAGAGTAAATAATTTTTTAAAAGCTAACCTAATTTCAAGTAAGAAAATTATAGTACAAATAATTTAAATTTTGAAATGCAGTTGTTTTATACTGCATTATTAATTTCACTGTTTTAATTCTTTATTTTAATATTAATTATTAGTTTATGTATTTATGTATTTTTTAAATTTAATATTAATTTATATTCAAGCGATACAACCCAAATATATTTTAAAACTAATATAATATTAGTTAATTTGTAATAGTACCCCTTTAAACATATTTTTCTCTCGCACTTTTCATAATTCGAACCCCTGATAGTTCGAACATTTCTTGTGGTCTCGACGAGTTTGAATTGAAGAGAATTGAATGTATTTAGAAATATTTGCATATTTTCTTTCATTATTAATCAAATATTATCGATAGATCAGAACTGATATACTCAACATATTCCTGTGACATTTTACATTTTCTTTCAGCTTCAACTATTATGACTTCAAACAAGTTTTTATACCCAATTAAAAGAAATTACTTCTATTCACATTTTTATTTTATTTCATACTATAATGCCAGAGCATAAAGTAAGTAGTTCTTGTAACACCGCTTCAGGGTTTTTTCTTTCTTTTTAGAAGAATTGCAATTTTTTCAATCTTAAATTAATTAAAACTTATTTACAGGGTTCTCAGCGGTCACTTTAGTGGCCACACATTATTATTTACAAACAATAATTCTTCTATTTACGAAAAATGTATTCATTTTTTATAATGTTCATTTAATAAATATGTTCTTCCATAATTGTAGATTCGTAATAACTGCATTTTTTGTTTTATTCATTTATTTATTTATTTTTTAAAATTACAATTTAGCTATAGGCAAAACTACATAAAAAAAATGCATTGGAATCACTTCATTATCTTCCCGAAAAAACAAATGAAAATAATTCGCTATCAGCCGTTTCTCCAAGAAATATGGTAAGTGTTGTTGCATTTATTATCCTAAAGTTGAACGGCATCTTAAGAGCCCACACTACTTATTGAAAGAGACCCGGATGATAATGTAAAGTCTATGGGGGCGTCCTTTTAAAATATCTTGCTCAAATTTTAATATTTTGACGTGATTTTTTTTTCATAGGATAGCTGAGGACGATCCATAATTGGCCTAATTTTTACTTTTTTGATTTTAGTTACATCCTTTTTATATTAGGATAGTTTCATAACCGGTTCAAACCGATTATGAAAGTTAAACTATTTAAAAAAAACTGACTCCAAAATCGAAAAAGTAAAAATTAGGTCGGTTATGGATCGTCCTCAGCTATCCTATGAAAAAAAAATCACGTCAAAATATTAATATTTAAGCGAGATATTTTAAAAGGACGCCCCCATAGACTTTACATTATCATCCGGGTCTCTTTCAATCAGTAGTGTGGCGTCTTAAAGGTAAACACACACACAGAAAACAACGACACAAAAAATGGACACACAAATACAAAATAAAGACTCTAGAAATAGGTTACTATTGTGGGGGTTTATTGTTAACAGATTGAGGTAGTTACCACTATTTTCATTATGGTACATTTAAAGCATAAAATTTCACATAATATTTTTTGTTCATTACATTGTTTTTTTTTTTTTTTTTGTATACATTTGGAGGGAAGGTTCCAAGGATATTGATTAATTCCCATTTCTTATGACGGTGGAGACTTTGTGCAGCAGCACATCCTTGACAATAATTTTCTGATGGACGAAAATCTTTTCTTAGGACGATCCTGCAAAGAAAAAAGACACGATCGATTAGTGTACAATATTTAATGTGGTAAATTAATCAAATAATGAAGCATAAATCAACGCTTTACATTTCTACATTATAAAAAAATGAAAAAAAAAATGGACCCATTTTTAAGCAACTTCAAATAAAGATTAAGCCTTGTGTGTTTTAGGGTCAAATTATATTGCAATTGAAAATTGACATATTGAAATAATATTGACTGGGATGTTGGCATTTGTATCAAATAAATATTTTGGTAGATATAGAGGGTAAAATATATTCAAAGGTAAACACTATAATTTTGAAATATATACAGGGATTCAAGAGCTGTGTCCCAAATTGTCGATTTTCACCACTAAATTTTAAGAGTATTCTTCGTTCTGTTAAATCTCAGAAAATCTGTTATCAAATAAGGTGAGACATACTATAAAAATTTAGTTTCAGTTATCAGCCACTATGGCACAGTGTTTGCATCCCAGAATATATGATTCCTAAAATACGATAGATTCATTACAGATAAAGTTTAATTGCGTTTGCGAATACGATAATAGATCTGTTCTTGCATTATTTATTAGTCACCAGTATTGTACAGTAAAAAAAAAAAAAAAAATACCTATTGGCATTACCTACAGGCGGAGGTAAATTTCGAAATAAAATACTAAATTAATCAACAAAAACTAAATGAAGATCGGAAATACTCACAGTTTAATGATTTTATCGGGCATTTTTTAAGGAATTTTTTATTTTTTTCTATAAGTTTATAAGGATTTATAAAGATTCCGTTTCTATCGCACTTTATAACATTTCTTGAAAAACAAATAAAATTTGGTTAAAACTCTGCGTATATGCGAAAAAAGAATCTGAATTTTTTTAATTCATTTTAAATAAAGTTTTTTTTTTCTGAAATACTTGTTATTATGAACATATTTGCTGTACCGGAGTTACATAGTCATGTTCTATAACAGCAAGTAATTTCTAGCAAATTATTTTTCAGAATGATTTGCAAAAATCTTTTTTTTTTTATATAGAATTTGTTGTTGGCATCATAAATGACCACACGACTAACCTGTCACTGAAACGCATGTACTGAGGCATGTTCCAATCATTCCCAACGTTCCTAATTGTTCCCAGTATTCAGCAGTACAAGTGAAGGCAGATAAACATGGGTATATACAGTCGAGTCCCTGTATAACGAAACTCCATTCAACAAATTTCTGTATATAAAGACTTTTATTAGGAATGGCCAATTTTTCATTGATTACCTTACACATATTATCTATATAGCGAAGTTTATATCTCCATATAATGAATTTTTTCAGAAATGTTCCTTCATTTTTTTCTGAAGATGCTTCAATTTATTTGTGAAATTCATTTTCCTGTGCTGATTCCTGGTATGTGTTTTATAGCTGCATACCTGCTGTCTTATCCATGTTCAAAACAGGCATTCATCCCTACCCCCTAAAAACTGACTTCTTCATAAAATGTCTTTCAAATTCTTTCATGGTCTCGCTTGACTTAATTTCAACAATGATGAGTATGCGATTTTGTAAATTTTTGTTATTCCTCTGAAAGAAGGCAAATTTTCGCGCGTTTGAGCTAAATTTACTTTTTTATATAAAAAAAAGTTTATATTTTACCTAAAAAAAAGTACCTGTACAAACGCTGATAAGCGTTAATTTTCTGTTTGAAACAGTTTAAATAAAAAAATAAAATATGAAATTTATGTTTAGCGTTAAACATTCCAAAAACTTAATTAAATAACTCAAGCATTTAAAAAAAAAATTACTTATACATTGTAAATTTTTTCGCTTTTTTCTATTCAGCGAATTTTTCTATGTATCGAATTTTTTGACTGAACCATGAATTTCATTATATAGAGACTCGACTGTATTCCCAATTCTTTCAAGAGCACTGGAACGAATTTGAGCATTACATGTTATGCTACATTTTTTGTTTACAAAAGAATGTTTTAAGTGGAAATTATTGTTAATACCGTGCACAGTTTTTTACACATTTACGTCACAAAATAAGTATTTAATGTTTATTGATTTTCAAATGTGTTCTTTAAATTACAAGTAGCTGAAGAAAAAACTGCACCTGGTTATTTATTTAAAGGTATATCTTGCACCTGTTTTCGTGATAGTTTATTTTAGGCAAATTAAATATGTCGTTTTTGAATCATTTTTTAAGCTGGACGAGTCATAGAAATTGTTGTCTCTATTCGAAAGTTAATAATGTAACTTTCTTAAAATGAAGAATGATGGTTTCTTAAAAGGTTATCCTGAGCACTAATTTCCATAAATAGTAAAGTTATTATACCATCGACCAAAAAATTACTGCCAAACTGTAAGATTAAATGCCAATAATGGATGATTGTGAATGTCACATTCAATGACATTTAATTCAATTCACGTGATTAAAATGTCATTAAGTGATTTTTATTTTGACTTTTTATTAATATTTTTATTAATATTCTACTAATTATTTGTTTTTTTCGTTATTTAAAATAAAAATAATGTCAATATATACAATTTGGCTATTAGTTTGGCGATTTGTAAATTTGGCGAAATTGGTTTACGGGATAACAGAGTATACCTTTTGCGCGTGTGTGTGCGTGTGCGTGCGTATTAAAATTAATTGATGAGGACCTTTACCCAATATAATATCAATTTTATAAAAATTTAACAAACTGATATTCAAAAAAGACCGAAGTTATCTGTTTGTTTTGAATGTCAAAACGTAATATACAAAAATTAAAAAACTGCTTATGAAAACTTAAGTTGCGATTTTTTTTTTTGTTGCAAGTTGCTATACATTGTTGTGCATTTTCATTTGGAAGTATATTTTCTTATTAAATTGTAAATTTTAAAGGTATCATCCATATTTTTTCTGTTTTTGCCCAAAATGTTAAAAGCTTTTTTTTTTTTTTTTTTTTTTTTTTTTTTTTTTTTTTTTTTTTTTCAAGTTTAACCACTTGAGTGCAGAAGAAATCTGTTTGTTATATGCGAAAAATGTGAATATGTTCGGATATAGATGTATAAAAAATTAATAAAATTAGTTAACTAATTAAATCACAAATATTGTCTTTTTTTTTTCAATTATATTTTGCTGTCTAAACTGCGTGAAGTCCTTTTTTGTAGAACAAAGTTTTCAGAGCTCTTTTATAGAAGCGCTATCGCGCTCCTCGGGACTCGAGTGATTAATAGTATGTCCAAACGCAAAGTCAGAGAGAAAAAATTAAGCAAAATCACATTTAATAATAATTTTTTTCATTGTAATATTATAATTTTAGTAATTTTAACCCTTCGGACTTCGGTGTCTCTCTTACACAAATTTTATTTGATTAGCACCACTTTTTAACAAGGACTTTCCTTGAAGTAGACAATTTCAAAAATTCTCTCATTAAATAAGGTAAATTTTATTTTCCTTTATTACTGGTGCCAAAAACAAATTTTGGAAGGAAAGATGATGTCTCCGCAGCGGAGTGCCAAGGGTTAAAATAAAAAAGATAACTATTTCAAATTTATGGCTTTTTAATTCTCGATTTAACATGAAACATTTCATAAGATAATTATTTTATTGAAATTTTTCTATTAAACTGGTGTGTGAAATATATCAAATTCTAACCAACCTTATATAACAACCGCATTTGAAAAGCTTGAAATGAATTCCTATGCAATAATAAAAAAAATTAAATAGTAATAAGTGTTTTGTCAGTCACATCATTCAGATTTTAATGCACGGATTTTTTATTCTTATCATGTTATATGAATAGAAAGTACAACAAAAAATACAGCTTACTTTTTTAAGTGCTGCTGCTAATGTCTGTTCTGTATCATCAGGAGAGGAAAAACGTTCATTTTCTTTGTCTTCAGAAGGCATGGCAAGGGCAGAATCTTGAACAATTTTCTCAGATATACTGTTCAGTTCTTCTTCACTTGATTGCACTTCTGGCATATCTTGAAGATCTTCCGTAGCCATCAGAGATTCACAACCGAGATCATCTTGGCTTGATGATGTTTCTATTTTTTCAGGATCGATTTCGTCTTTCCTTTCATCAGAAACTGGGTGTGGATGAAAATCTTCCATAGCGATCAGAGAATCACAACCCAGATCATCTTGGTTTGATGATGTTTCTTTTTTTTCAGGATTGATTTCGTCTTTCTTTTCATCAGAAACTGGGTGTGGATGAAGATCTTCCATAGCCATCTGAGATTCACAACCCAGATCATCTTGGCTTGATGTTTCTATTTTTTTAGGATTGATTTCGTCTTTCTTTTCATCAGAAGATGGGTGTGGATGAAGATCTTCCATAGCCATCAGAGATTCACAACCCAGATCATCTTGGTTTGATGATGTTTCTATTTTTTCAGGATGGATTTCGTGTTTCTTTTCACAAGATGCTGGGTGTGGATGAAGATCTTCCATAGCCATCAGAGATTCACAACCCAGATCATCTTGGCTTGATGTTTCTATGTTTTCAGGATTGATTTCGTCTTTCTTTTCATCAGAATCTGGGTGTGGATGAAGATCTTTTATAGCCATCAGAGATTCACAGCCCAGATCATCTTGGTTTGATGATGTTTCTATTTTTTCAGGATGAATTTCCTCTTCACTGATATCAGAAGCTGAGGATGAGTGGAGATCGTCAGTTTTTTCAGATTTACGATCCATCTCAATCACAGCAGACTTCTTTTTTTTCTTCTTTTTCTTTTTATGTATGAATTTTTGCCTTTGAATATTTCTATGTGATAAATAATATTTGTTAATTAAATGTGTTATCTGTAATTTAATAAGAAATTACATATTCATTTTTTAAAATTAATATGAGAAAGGGAGTTTTTAATGCTATAACCCACGAAATGAAATATATATATGTACATATATATATATATATATATATATATATATATATGCGTATATGTATATACACACACACATATGTATATAGCGAAAAAAAATTAGTTACTGATGTTATATATTAAAAAATATATATAAGATACCATAAATAGTAAAAAATTCATTATCAAAATGAAAGACACCATGTTATCAAATATCAAAATGTACATACATTCATAATTACTATACGAGGGCTGTAAATTAAGTAATTGCAACATAAGTCAATGTTTAATGCACTTACAAGTACAGTTGCATTACATTCCTTCTATGTAATCCCCAGAAAAGCTTATAACATTTTGCCAAATGTCGGGAAGCCGTTGTAGACCTGTTGCAAGGTGTTAATTGTTAATGTGAGCGACCGAGCGCCCTATTGCGTGGATTACAGATGAACGTCATGACTCAGACCAACCTCTAAGGATAATTCTAGGACAGTCCATCGGTGGTATATTGTAAGGAGACCGCTCAGGATGTTTGAAGAATGGAGGGCCAGCCTGTGCGTTGCGGATCCGCAGTCTCATTCCGACCCGAACGAAATGCTTGAACCCATCGTGCTACTGTCCTATACGTTAAAGCATTTGTGCCACAAATCCTCGATAGCATTCTGTAGCATTTTTGCCATGAGCAGCCTCGATTTTAAGCCACGACTGCTGATTACTTTTTGAAAACATGCTGTAGAGCAATGGAAACGAAACACCTCACTTTGATGCCACACAACAACTACCCTTCTAAGCAAATCGACTGTTTTTTGCACTCTACACATCGAGAACAGCACCGCTCCGCACAACTACACATCGCACCGCTCCCATTTACTATTTGTGCATGCCCGCCTTTCTGCGAGTTTCAAGGTTAAGTTGCGACTATTTAATTTACAACCCTCGTATATATATATATATATATATATATATATATATATATATATATATATATATATATATATATATATATATATATATATATATATATATATATATATATATATATATGTGTATATATAGTGTGTGTGTGTATACATATATATGTATGGAGATTGCTTGAATTCTTCGCTTCGTCTAAATACCATACCAGGTTCTTTGGACGCAAATCAAGAAATAAGTAAAATACTTTCGTTTTCAATTAAAGAAATTGCTGTATTATCTCTATATAATAAAACATGGTGCGCATAGCTCACCATAGTGCACCAAGCAGATTTTTCAATCCAAAAAGTATTATAAAAAATAGTATTAATTTTTAATTATTAGTGTTATTTCAGTAGTTGACGCAGGCTTTTTTAATTACTAAGTAATATAGCTCATTATTTAAAATTTTGTTTTATTAAGAAATCTTAATATTCTAATGATATATTAGCCGAAGCTTCACTCTTAAAACGAAAGAGCTGATTTGGCTTCTCATGAAAGAGCTGTAATTTTTTCGATCATAAAAGAGTTGTTTTTCAAACGATTAAATCTCCTTGATCTAAATTGGTTATTTAAATAGCTCAACTTCATTTAAATTGGTTAAAACTCGAGTTATTTCAACTCTTTTTTGAGAAGCTGCCTTTCAACATTGAGATGAGTGGATTTCAGCTCAACTTGAGCTATTTTGTGGCTGACTTTTTAAGAGAGTTGATTTACCCAGAAGTATGGTAAATTCTAATAGTGTTTTGGAACATAAACTAGCCATAAAAACCATAAAAGTATGGTCATCTAAACCCTTCCATATTGTCAATTTTATAAGTTTTTTTTTTAAAACTTTTTTTCAGAAAAACACATTTTTTGCGCATCGTCTTAGATTGTGTGTCTACACTATTAGAAAAAAACGTTGTATAACTAATTTTGTTGATTTCTGGTGCATAAATATTTAATTTAAGTTACTGAAGTTTAGTAGTCACTCTTCCTAATTCCTGTTAGTAATGTTATGTCTATTTTCGATTAAAATATTTTTAGGTTGAAAATATCACCGTAGGAAATTAACACTTTTAAATCCTTCATTCAGTGTTTTCTTTTTAAAGCATGTCACTTTTTCTTTTAGTACTTAAAATATTTTTAAAATCTAGGCTTAATTTAATATTTTATGCTTTAAAAATAGACGAACTGGGAATAAAATATTAGCTTATCATATAAAAAAAAAACGTTAATTTTAGACATATTAAAAAAAAGCGACTTTCTTTTTTATAAGTATAACAGCAAAAATATCATCAGGGCGTGCGAAGAGAAAATTGCGCTCAGGTCAAAGTTAGAATTTAGCGTTCTCCCCCCTAACTTTTTTCTTGTGACAAGCCAAAAATGATACTGGTAATATAAATTTGGCGCTCCCTAAATTTCATCACCTAGGGCGACCGACCCCTTCGTCCTTCCCCCCTTTTCACACGGTGTTATATCACAAACAAGAAATTTTGATTGATATATACATAAATAACGATGAACTGGAAACACCAAGCCGATCACTTTCATCGTGTTACTCGAATCAATATGACACAAATTGGTAATACATATGCCGATTGCATCATGTTATCGCTCTTTTTCTGATAAACTAATATCATTTTAAACATCTTCTACCAGACTTCAATGCTTTCATAAACAATGCTTTCAATGCATTCGAACAATCTGTTATTTCCTTGGCAACAACGCATTCCTTTGAAATCATATCGAATGAGTCCAGAATCGGGACCTGAGAGCAAGACTGTATGAGACAAATCCATAGCTGTAATCTCCTTCTTTTCCGTCAAAGCTGAATGAAGTAAGTTTCGGCGTCCACTGGCCGCCAGCCGCCATCAGCGCCATCTGTTGTTTGAAATTCGAACTAAAATCAAGAATTTTGGTAAAAAAAAACTCCTGACATTATACATAGCCCTCCTGCAAAATTTTTTTAATAGCTGTCACCGTTTGCAAGTTATTGAACTTTAAAATCCATCAGTCATTTTTGGGACTCCCGATATATATATATAAATATATACACTATATTGCCATTGATTATGGGACACTTGCGATTTTAGACATTTTACTAAATATCTAGAAAAATACATTAGGAATCATCTCGAAATTCTTAGTGTATAAATATAATAGTATACGTCATACATCTCTTTGAAGATTTTTTACCGAAACTCCATAGGGGACCGTCAACAAATTAAAAAAGAATGAAAATCTTTTGAATAACCCTGTCAAAACTAATGTAGCAAAAAAGCTCAAACTCTAGATTATGATTGAATGCTTTATTGTAATACACTGTGTTCATTTTTATGCAAATAGCATGCATACTCGCAGAGTAATTAAGGTTTTTATAAAAATGGCCCCAAATTTTTCTAAGTTTTTCCCTTATAATTACTAAATAATTTTTTACTGCGCATGCGTCAAAGATATCAAAATTTCATTTGCATATTATGTTAGCTAAATGTATAGAGCAACTTTTGTAAAAGTCTCAAAATTATAGCTTGAAAATTCTGAAAGTAATCGTCTATAGAAAAAGGACAAAATCCGTTGTTTCCAAAATGAAGCAAAAAAATGAGGGATTTTATCCAAAAATAGTCGTAACATCCCGTATTGTGTATTCTATATTGACACTAATCAATGAATATATGGATACAACCCCTCTTGTTTTTGCTTCATTTTGAGAATAACGGATTTTCAACTTATTCAATTGACGATTATTTTCAGAATTTTAGAGTTATGATTTTGTGACTTTCACAAAAGTTGCTCTATACATTTAGCTAACATAATATGCAAATGAAATTTTGATATCGTTGACGCATGCGCAGTAAAAAATTATTTAGTAAACCAACTCATTTTGTATACAATTTTCATTATTTTTTAATTCTGATTACAGGGTACTGTATGCAATGTTGTTTGTCATATTTTCTGAAAAAAATATTATTTTATATTAAGAACTCTGAAAATTATAAGGTAAAAACTTAGAAAAATTTGGGGCCATTTTTATAAAAACCTTAATTACTCTGCGAGTATGCATGCTATTTGCATAAAAATGAACACAGTGTATTACAATAAGGCATTCAATCATAATCTAGAGTTTGAGCGCTTTTGCTACATTAGTTTTGACAGGGTTATTCAAAAGATATTCATTCTTTTTTAATTTGTTGACGGTCCCCCATGGAGTTTCGGTAAAAAATCTTCACGGAGATGTATGACGTATATTATTATATTTATACACTAAGAGTTTCGAGATGATTCCTAATGTATTTTTCTAGATATTTAGTAAAATGTATAAAATCGCAAGTGTCCCATAATCAATGGCAATATAGTATATATAACGAAAAAAATAACAAATTTTAGTTACTAATGTTACATATTAAAAAATATATATAAGATAACATAAATAGTAAAAAATTCATTATCAAAATGAAAGATACCATGTTATCAAATACCAATAAGTACATACATTCATAATTACTATACGAAGGCTGTAAATTAAGTAATGGCAACAGAAGTCAATTTTTAATGAACTTACAAGTACAGTTGCATTACATTCCTTCTATGTAATCACCAGAAAATCTTATGACCTTTTGCCAAATGTCGGGAAGCCGTTGTAGACCAGTTGCAAGGTGTTGATTGTTGATGTGAGCGACCGAGCGCCCTATTGTGTGGATTACAGATGAACGTCATGACTCAGACCAACCTGTAAGGATAATTCTAGGACAGTCCGTCGGTGGTATATTGTAAGGCGACCGCTGAGGACGTTTTAGGAATGGAGGGCCAGCCTGTGCGTTGCAGATACGCAGTCTCATTCCGACCCGAACGAAATGCATGAACCCATCGCGTTACCGTCCTGTACGGTAAAGCATTTGTGCCACAGGCTTTCATAAATCCTCGATAGCATTCTGTAGCATTTTTGGCATGAGCAGCCTCGATTTTAAACCACGACTGCTGATTACTTTTTGAAAACATGCTTTAGAGCAATGGAAACGAAACACCTCAGTTTGATGCCACACAACAACTACTCTTCTAAGCAAATCGACTGTTTTTTGCACTCTACACATCGACAACAGAATCCACTCATCTGACAGAATCCACTTATCTGACAGAAATCCCCTCATCTGACGATTTGAAAGTCTGC